>JAQPPZ010017247.1:2533783-5067567 GCA_028583015.1 Wollemia nobilis
CAAAATGTCCAAACTTGCCACAATTAAAGCACTTAACTGATCTCATATCTATTGGTCTTTTGAACCCTTTATCTCTTCTACCATAGTTAGCTTCTTCATCACTAGATGACTCACTGCTTGATTCTATTTGCTTTCCCTTTTTATTTTTGTCCACTTTGAAAGTAGCTTCTTTCAGAGGAATAGGATCTTTTGTTCTTATCTCAAAAGTAGTAAGCATACCAAGCAAAGAATTCCTTGTCAAAGAATCACTATCAATTGATGTTTCTATAGCAGAAACCTTTTCACTATACCTTTTTGGAAGAGTTCTCAAGATCTTATCACAAGCATCCGATTCATCAACCTTCATTCCAAGACCTCTCATCTCATGTACAAGTTCATCAATCTTACTGAGATAATCATGAATATTTTCATCATCTCTCATTCTTAAGTTCTCAAATTCTCCTTTGAGATTTTTGATCTTAGCTTTCCTGACACCTTTATCACCCTCATATATATCATGTAGTAGATCCCACATATCTTTTGTTGTTTTACAATCCATAACCTTCATAGATTTTGATCTACCCAATCCTTTTATAATTGCATTCATAGCTCTTGAATTTGCATGCATTAGAAGCTTACCTTCCTTATCTATCGGAGGATTGACTGTAGAATCATATCCAAGTTCCACTGCATCCCAAACTTCATTTCCAAGTGCCATCAAGTAAAATCTCATCAACATACACCAATACAAGAAGTCACTTCCATCAAATACTAGTACTACATTATTGAAGGACCCATCCTTTTGATCTTTGTGATCCATTGTGTTCTTAGACCACTTTTCCTTCAAGCTGTCAAACTCTTCTGAAGGAACCCACTCTGATACCAATTGAAGAACACAAGCTTATACTGAGAGGGGGGTGAACAGTATAAGACCACTTTTTACTTTTCTTCTCAAATCAATATTATGCAGTGTATAGATAGCAATATCAATAGCAGTAATCAAAGCAATGCACAAAACTCCACACACAATAGAGACACAGATTTAACGTGGTTCACCCAATGTGGGCTACCTCCATAGAGAAAATATTTCTTCTAAATATTTCTCAAATAATCTCTTGGGAATCTTTCCCAAATTACAATGTTTATGGACCTCGGTCCAAAGGAGATGTTGATCCCCTAAATCTCAAGTTCATGGATCTCTTCCACAGGAGAACTCTTTCCCCTTCTGCTCTGGCTAGTGATCTTCTAGAAGACTTTATCTCTCTATTGCACTGACTTGTGGATCTCTCTCCACTTGAAGACTCCTCACTCAGATCTATCTTCAATTATCTTGGTTGCTGGATCTCTATCCACTGAGACTCTATCCTCTATACTCTATCACCTCCAAAGCTCTATCTCAATATTGTACCAAACATAGTTTAGTCGGTCTAGCATAGTTCTGCTCAATCTCTTGCACTAAACATAGTACAATCGGTCTAGTACAATTTTTCTCAATAGGTTCACTTAGAACCTGCTCAAATCTGCTCAACAGGTTCACACAAAACCTATCCAAATATGCTCAACAAGTTCACACAAAACCTGTCCAAATATGCTCAACAAGTTCACACAAAACCTATCCAAATATGCTCAACAAGTTCACACAAAACTTGTCCAAATCTGCTCAACAAGTTCACACATAACTTGTCCAAATATGCTCAACAAATCCTCTCTAGGACTTGCTCAAATATGCTCAATAAGTCCTCTATAGGACTTGCTCAAATCTGCTCAATAAGTCCTCTATAGGACTTGCTCAAATCTGCATAGCAAGCTTTCACAAAAGCTTAACTCAAAATAGTCCACAAGTCTTCTCAAAGACTTGTCTCAATCACATAGAATCATAAAGAGAATTGTTAGAGACTCAATATGTTCTAAGCTCAATGTACAATCAATATCTCAAATCAATCTCATAGAAGCATAAAGAGAATTGTTAGAGACTCTATATGTTCTATACTCAAATCCCAATCTCTATATATTTTATTTCTCAATCTCAACTCAAATCAACCTCAATCTCAACTCAAATCAATCTCAACTCAAATCAGAATATTGAATAGTTTGTTTCTAGGAACTTGAACAACCACATGCATCCACTTGACTAGGCTTAATCAACTCAACTCAATCAATCACCTCAAGGAACAATCCTTTCTCACAAACCCTAGTCCAAGCATGTATTAACCAACTCAACTCAACCAATCACCTCAAGGAACAATCCTTTTTCACAAACCCTAGTCCAAGCATGTATTAACCAACTCAACTCAACCAATCACCTCAAGGAACAATCCTTTTTCACAAACCCTAGTCCAAGCATGTATTAACCAACTCAAAATGTTTCCAACAATGCTCAAGCACAAGTCTCACATAGCAATGATACTCATGTTATTTTCTAACTCAAGTTCAAGTTCATTTCATCATCAATGGGCTTCAACAACAATGCTAATAAAACAAGGTTTAAATACAACTCACAAACCAGAAAACCTTGAAGCATTCAACCAATCATTTTCTCAAAGGAAACCACAATCAATCCTTTTCTCTCCAATGATATTTCAGAAATCAACCACCATAAACAATCAATAGGAGAATGTGCCCATACCTTTTTGATGCCAATAAGTTGTCCACAAAATCTGCCACACTTAAACACAACTTTCCTTTCCAATCTAAACAAGGGTTAATGGACTTCAAATAATCACAAAATAAAGCATTACTCAAATTACACCCTTTTTACTCCAAGTTAATAAACACATCCACCAAAGTCCCTTTTATTAAAACCCTTATCAAAAATAATAAACCTCTCAAAATTGCTTTTAAAAAACAACTCCTTATTTCTCCTAAAATTAATTCTCCATAACCATCAAATAAATCATAAACCAATTATGCTTTGCAATAATAATCACAACCCTAATAACAAACTTTAATTTCCATTAACTACCTTATAACTCCAAACTTTAGGGCTAATAAAAATTATTTAAATGCAAAACGTAATTACCTCCTCAAGGGGATTCGAACCCCCGACTTGCCACATCGCGAGCGTCTTAGCCGCGGCTAAGATTCCACACGAGCTAGGCGCTCATTGGAAAGGCAAAGGCCCAAAGTGCCTTAAACCTTCCTCCACCTTCCGCAAAATACAAAGCGCCAAAGCGCTTTCCACACGCCTTCCAAAACGTCATCCAAGGGATTCGATCCCTGGTGTTTGCGTTGCCTTGTCCCTTAAACCAAAATGATTTGCCAATGCGCCATGCTTCCCACCATGTTTTGACTTTCCAAGCGCTGTCATTTTCTTTCCTGCTTCTCTTCTCAAAATTCGCATGAGCTCATAGACTTATTCGAATGCCAAACATTTATCACAAGAGCAAGGATAAAACTTTGATTTATTTACCACCCCTTTATATAGTGTTTAAAACACTTCGAAGACGTCGACGGAAATATGAATTTATGTTTGCTTGATGACGTCGATGGGAAACTTTGCATTTAAATTTAAATTTGAATTTAAATTTTAAATAATTAAAATTTAAACCAAATATTAAAACTCAAATAACTCCATCATCGGGGCACCTTTTTCGATGAAACGAAAGCCCAACTTGGGTTTTAAGAAAAACCCAGATCAAATATGTTGTCCATGGTTTTAAATAAAACCTTTTATTTTTCCTGCCTTGGTTTTCACAAAAACCCTTCATAGATCCTTTTGACATTAAATGCTCTTTTGACATCAATGACAACATTTTAGCTTAGGGACTCAAAATGTCCAACATAGATTCATCAAATATTATTATACATTGTCAACTAACTTACCAATTCCAAATTCTAAGTAGGTATTTCATGAATTTATTAATATATTTTTTATATTAAGAGGATAGGTGCATTGAATGAATTTGATTGAAGATTTATGGTTGTGTGTCCTTGAAAATTCCCATATGCATATTGTTAGGAATGCATGGAGGCATCCATGCTATATTATTTCTATCATCTAATCAGAGATACTAATTGGATATAAGAAAGCACCTAAATAAAAATATATTCCTCATTGCTTAGAATTAATGTTTTTGATTGAAAAATAAATAGGCAATACAACTTATGACTTTTATAGTTGAAATTATTTTTATCATCAATGATTATGAAATTCCAAGAAGGGTCTATTTTATTTCAAGTTATAAAATTTGACACCTTAAAAATTATATAAATTTAGCTTTTCATAAATAAATTAGATATAATACAGATATTGAACTATATCAAGTTTAAAAATACTTTGAATTCTTATGTTGTAAGTGCCTTCTCATTAATAATTTTTTTTAACTTAAAGGACATATAAAATTATCCCTTCATATATTATAGATTCCAAGATAGAATGCAAATATTAAAGTGTAATGAGTTTTTTATTCGAATATTCTATATTTTTATTGTCCTCTAGTTGATAGTTATACTTCATTTATTATAGATATATTGATCTATCTAATCTATTTATTTGAATTATTGTTGAAAACTCTATTTCCAGTTTCTAACTTTTAATAATAACATAACATAATACATAAGCTTACATTTTGATACCTCATACTCTAGTTTTGACATAATGATGTTAACTTCAATATGAAGGTATATGCTTAGAGCCTCTCAGTATTATATTGTGACAATATTCATTTTACTCCAAAGTGCAGTCATATTAGTTAGTATAGTATATATATATGAAAATCAATAAATCATTTTTTCATTACTATGTTAAATTATCTGAATGTATTTAAGAGGATTTTTGTGTTCATATTACTTAAATCCTAGGCAAGCAGGAGTAAGGGCATCTAGGAGTGAGCACAACCACGAGTGAACATAATCAAGTGTGAGCACAACCAAAATAAAGTGTGAGCACAAGCCAAGAGTGCGTGCAATAAGAAGAAGGTGCAAGCACAAATCATGAGTGAATGCAGCCACAAGAAAGTGCTAGCATAAGTCAAGAGTGAATATAGCCAAAAATAAGAGTGCAGCTAGGAGTGAGGGCAGATAGGATTGAGTGTAGCTAGGAGTGAACACAACCAAGAGTGAGCACAACCGAAAGCAAGTGCGAGCACAAGCCGGGAGTGAGTGCAACCGGAAGCAGGTGTAAGCACAAGTTAGGAGTGAATGCAGCCACAAGCAAGTGCGAGCATAAGCCAAGAGTGAATATAGCCAGAAACAAGAGTGCGAGTGCAAGCCGGGTGTGAGTGCAGTCGGTATCGAGTGTGCAAAAGCGAGTGCGAGCATGAGCTGGGAGTGAGTGCATCCAAAAGCAAGTGCGAGCGCAAGATGGGAGTGAGGAGGAAGTGTGAGCAGGAAAGCAAAAAGTAAAAAGCAAAGTGTGACCAAGTAACAAGTCACTTCTTGTTCCAGATCTCAAGAAAATTTAGAGGATTCATTTGAAAAAACCTAGGTAACATGGAAAGAAAGTCATTTGTGAAAGTCCTTACTGAAAGTATGAATGGCCAAGTTGGAAGTTTGGATGCCCTAGCTAGCAATAAGGGTAAGAGAGAATCTATGGCAAACCCAATCCAAGTAGCAGATTCTACACCAAAAGTGATTATCAAAGATGAGATGATTGAGCATGATATAATGATTCTTAAAACCAGAGGGTTAATTTGTAAGTTTCATGGATATTGGCCAGGTTTTTCTGAGATTCAAAATTGGATTAAGTGGAAGTGGGGATTGAATTCAAATTACTCCATGAATTTTCTTCCGAAAGGATTTTTCCTCATTATTTTCTCTAGTTCAGAAATAAGGGATAAAATAATGGATGGAGGCCCATGGTTTAGGGGTAAAGATGCATTATACTTAAGACCTTGGAGTGAGAATTTTTTTGTGGACACAAAAACTATTAAAAGGCTTTCGGTATGGATTAGGCTTTTTGGACTTCCTTATCAACTCATCAATAAGGAGGTTTTGAAGAGTATTGGTAATACTCTAGGTGAATTCATCCAAGAGGGACCATCTACTAAGGAGAGAAGGCATGTTGTATACACTCGAATATGTGTTTCCATGGATATTTCTAAACCTTTACCATAATCGATTAGGATTAAAACTGAATCAAGAGAATGGGATCAATAGGTGGATTATGAAAACATTGCATTTCGATGTCGCAAATGTCATGAAACTGGGCACATGGCAAAATACTGCAAAGTAAAAATGGAGGAAGAGATGGAATTTTTTGGGCATGAGGGTAATTTCAATTTGAAACAAGTAGACCATATCACAGGAGAAGCTAGGTCAAATCAAGGATTTTCCACTCCTAAGAAAGTGGCAAGAAAAATCCCTCTACATCATCAAATGGAAAAGGCAATTACAGTTCACTCGAATCAGCCATTAGAAGAAAAAAATGGTATGGAAGATGAGGAAGTACATTGCGCAAGTTCAAATATAGAAGGAGCTCAAGGTGCGAAGGAAGAGGGGAAGGCAAATTTTAATACAAAGGAAAATGGGGAGATGAATCTTAAATCAAATGAGGTGAAGGAGGTCAAGCTTAATCCAGGTAAATCACCTTTACTATCCTCAAGTAGCTTAAAATATTCTCCTTCCAATAAAAATGAAAGTAGTATGGAGTGTGTTCCTTGCACTTTAGGTTTTCAAGAGCAGTATATTAAAGAAAATATTATGGAGGATATCCAAGGAAATTTAGGGTTTTTAGGCCAACATAAGAAAGTGATGACTATGGAGGATCATATTTGTAGTTTAGAGTTTTTAGGGCAACATAAAGAAGAAAATGCTAATGAGGCTATTCCTTGCACTTTTAGCTCTTTAAGGCAACATAAACCTTTAGAAGATAAGTCTCATTTTGAACAATATGAAAAAATGGAAGAGATTGATGAAGATGAGAGTGTTGGCAAGAATGGAAGAAGGAGAGGAAGGCCATCAAACCATGAACTAAGAGAAAAATAAACTCAAAAGGATATTGATCTGGGAAGCCAAATAAAAATATCACAGGTGTTAACAAGAAGTGGGGCTAAGCCCACTAACAAAAATAAAAAGTATTGATGATGAAAATGATATCATGGAATATTAGGGGTATGAATAAAACCCCTAAAAAAGAGTTATTAAGGAATTAATAGGTTGTTATAGCCCTGAGTTTATTTTAATACAAGAAACAAAATTAAGCAGTGAGGAATGTAAGGAGGCTTTTAAGAAGATTTGGAAGACAGGTGATTGTTTAGCAGTTTCTTCTACAGGAGCTTCAGGTGGTATTGCAATAATATGGGATAAATGCAAATGGGATGGAGAACTATTAGAAGCAAAAAGTAATTGGGTTGTTGGATTATTTTGTAGGAAAGAGGAAAACATCAAAGTTGGGGTTATAAATGTATATGCTCCAACTATAGTTACTCCACGTGAAAGATGTTGGAAGGACCTTAGTATATTTTTGTCAAATACAATGATGATTCATTGTGATCTATGGATTCTTGGGGGTGATTTTAATATTATTATATCTCCTTTGGAAAAGAAGGGTGGCATTCTAGGATGGTCTAAATCAATGCAAGATTTTTCTTCATTTGTCAATTCAAATGACCTTTGGGATGTTAGTCCCTCAAGCTTTCAATACACATGGGATAATAGACGCATTGGAAAAAATCATATAGCAGAAATATTGGATAGATTCTTGTTATCCAATAATTGGTTGCAAACAAAGTATACAATCTCTTCAGATATTTTATTACGAGAAGGATCAGATCACAAACCCATTCTTTTGACTTGTGAGTCACCTAACAATGGTCATCCAAAGCCATTTCGCTTCCAGTCTATGTGGCTCCAAGACCCTGATTTTTTCTAGATGGTTATGTTATGGTGGGATGAATCAAAATTTGAAGGATCATGTATGTACAGGTTTGTTCAAAAGTTGAAACATTTAAAGGAGCAAATGAAGATATGGAATGTCAAATATTTTGGTAACATTTTTAAAGAAAAAAAAAATTGAATCCAAGCTCCAAAATTTACAAGAGATAGTAGAAATTAATGGAATGGACCAGGATTCTTATGTGAAAGAAAAATAATTACTTTCTGATTATCATAATGCATTGAAAAAGGAGTCATATTGGTTCCAAAAATCTAGAGAGAAATGGCTCAAGGAAGGAGATAGAAATACAAAGTTTTTTCATGCTACAACAAAAACAAATTTTTATGTTCATCATATCAAAAATATTATAACTCCAGATGGAAGAAATATTGAGGATGAAGAAGATATAAGGAAGGAAGCAATAAATTATTTCAAAAATATTTTGTCAGATTCTAGGCAAGATAAGGAGGCACAAGAAAAACTTCTGCAAAATATTCCATCAATTATCACTCAGAGACAAAATGAAAGCTTGAGGAAGAAGATATCTATGGAGGAGCTCCATGAAGCAATTTTCTCTTTCCATCCTAACAAGGCACCTGGCCTGACGGATTTCCTACAATTTTCTTTCAAAAATTTTGGGATTTATTGAAGAGTGATATGTTAGATGCAGTGGAAGAGGCCCAAAAAAGGAAGGCTATAATAAGTGAGATCAATGCTACTTTTATTACCTTGGTTCCCAAGAAGGGTGACACAAAATATTTTGATAATTTTTATCCAATAAGCCTTTGTAATATGATTTACAAGATCATTTCAAAAATTATGGCAAACAGGTTGAAGGGCATTCTAGGGTGTATTATCTCAGAGGAACAAGGTGGCTTTGTTCAAGGTAAACAAATTCTTGATGGTATAATTATTGCACAAGAGGCCATACATTCTCTTCATTCCATGAAAAAACTAGGTATGCTTTTGAAATTAGATATGAACAAAGCATATGATAGGGTTTCCTAGAATTTTTTACATGCTATTCTCAGAAAGTTTGGCTTTGATTATAGTTGGTGTGAGTGGATTAAATGTTGTTATAGCACTACAAAATTTTTTATTTTGATCAATGGTTCTCCTATTGGGTACTTCAAGTCATCTTGTGGACTTCATCAAGGTGATCCTCTTTCTCCTTATCTATTCATTATTCTAGCAGAAGCATTAGGGAGAGCATTTTCAAAGGCAAAAATGGAAGGAAAAATCAAGGGTATTCAAGTTGCAAAAAATGGTCCCTTTGAATCTCATCTCCAATTTGTTGATGATACTTTTCTTTTGGGTCATCCCTCAGTCAGTGAGGCCATGGAGTTTAAATCAATATTGTCATGTTATGAGAAGGCTACTGGAAAGTTGGTAAATACTTCAAAATCCAAGATTTTTTCATTAATACTGCCCTAGATTTACAACAAATTATTGTGAATATTTTGGGGTTTAAAATTGAAAAATTTCCATCAATCTACCTAGGTATTCCTTTGTCTAATAAAGGAAATAAAAAGGAGCTTTGGATCTCTTTTTTGGATAGAATGAAAGCTTGCTTGGCAGGTTGGAAAGGTAAGTTCTTAACCATGGCAGGAAGGCTACAACTCATAAAGACTACTTTGCAATCCATTCCTATTTATATGATGTCACTTTCAAGACTGCCAATAGGTATTGCATCAGAAATTGATAAAATTCAAAGAGAATTTCTATGGAAAGGTTGTGAGGAAAAATTTAGGTTTCCTCTTTGTAAGTGGGAAAGGGTTTGCAGAGGAAAGAATATTGGAGGAGCAGGCTTGCAGAATTGTAAACTTATGAATTTGGCATTAGGAGCAAAGCTTGGGTGGAGATTATTCAAAGATCAAGGAAAGAATTGGGTAAAAATATTACTTCAAAAATATATAGGTTCTCTTGATGCAATGAAATTGTTTAGGAAAAGAACTCTACCCAAAGGATCATCAACATGGAACTTCATATCAGAGAGTTTGCAATTGATAAAGAAACATATTAGATGGTCAATCAATGAGGGGAGTTATGCAAATTTTTGGTCTGATGCTTGGTTGAAGCCTTATCCTCTCATCTCAGACTCAAAATGGAAACCATTGGCTCAAGCGTGCCTAGCATGTAAAGGTCCAAAGGTCAAATATTATATTATTATGAGCAAAAACTCCAGATCATGGATTTCTTTTAGTGACCTGGTTGAAGGAGAGGAACTCAAACAAATTGCAGATGAACTTCAAAATATGCTTCTAGAGTTTTATTTGCCAATTTTTACATGAAAAGATGAGTTGGTTTGGAACTTATCAAAGGATGGTGGATACTCAGTAAATTTGGGATATGAGGATTTAGAACAATCAAAATTTCCTTCTCCCAAATATTTTCCTTGGAAGAATGTTTGGTCATTAGAGGCTCTCCCTAAGGCCTCAACATTTCTTTGGTTAGCAGTTCAAAGTAAGATTCTTTCAGGAGAGAGTCTACAAAGAAGAGGATATTATGGACCCTTCAGATGTGCCTTGTGTGAGAAGGATTTAGAAACGTCAGACCATTTACTTCTTCATTATCCATTTGCTCACACCATTTGGGGTTACTTTTTAAAAAATATGAAATTATATTGGGTATCTCCATCAACATTGAAAGAGTTGATAAAATGTTGGATAAATTATTTTAAAGCTAAAGCATTATGTATTCTTTGGAGGATTGGCCCTGCCATTATTTGTTGGAATTTATGGCTTGAAAGGAATAATAGAATTTTTAAAAATAAATATCAAAATCATGCCCAAGTTTGGAACCGTATCATGCCTCTCTTGAATGTCTACAAATATGGTGCTCATCATGGGAAGTCTCAATTGTAGAAAAAGAAGTGCTAATAACTTGGCTACAGGATTTGAACATACATGGAAGAGTCATCTGTGACAATGGAATTAAAACAAAGGATCTACTTCGATCTATGGTAAAATGGAAATGTCCAAAAATTGGGTTTATCAAAATTAATTTTGATGGTGCTTCTAAAGGAAATCCAGGAAAAGTTGGTGGAGGTGGTGTTTTTAGAAATAGTGAAGGCAAAATTCTCCTCACTTATTCAGAATCATATGGAACTTCAACTAACAACTATGCAGAGGCTAGGGCACTTCTTACTGGGATTAAAATTGCAGCAGAAAAAGGATGGAAATATATTTCAATTGAGGGGGACTCACAAATTATCATCAATGCTATTAACAAAAATGGATGTGGAGACTGGATAAAAAATAATATTATTGTTGATGTTCATCATCTATTACTAGAGGCAATCTCCTGGCAGTGTGAGCATATTTATAGAGAAGGAAATCGAGTAGCAGATAAATTAGCGAATTATGGTGTTGATCTACATCCCCATGAAATTCAAATTTTAGAAGACAACTGGCCAAGTGAGATTTTATGTCTTAATCAAAATGATGTCAAGGAGTTGATTGTGGAAACATAGCACTTTGAGGAAGTTGAAGAATATATTTAAGAGAAAAAAAAAGAAAAATAGTGATAAAAATGTTTGCTACAACAAATGTAATATTCTGGTATTTTGATGGGAGTGGCCCCCAATAGAAGCCACATATAACCTATTCAAAAAAATATATTACTTAAATCCTAGAGAATATCATATACACCTAATATAATCATGTGGAGCAAGTCACCATGTAAAGCATATCTTTATTAGAATGATATAGAGTGGCTTACAGACATACACATTTATCAATCAAAACATATAAGATAAAATAATATATTAAAGTTTGCTTTATGAATAAACATCAGATGTAAACTTCTAAAAAATTTCAAGACCCTACTAGTTAAGCTTAATAACATGCTTTTGAAAATACATATGAAATAGGTATGTATAGATCTTCAAGACATTTATTTTAGTTTATGAAATCTTCATTGAACAATAATAACTAGCAAGAAACATAATATATTTCTAGAATTGCATAGAAAATATAATGCATTATAATGGCAATGTAAACCATGAAAACAAAGGTAAAAAGCAATACTTATAGATACACTTAAAATTTGTTCTAATTATTCAAGACATTTATTTTAGTTTATGAAATCTTTATTGAACAATAAGAACTAGAAAGAAACATAATATATTTCTAGAATTGCATAGAAAATATAATGCACTATAATGGCAATGTAAACCATGGAAACATAGGTAAAAAGCAATACCTATAGATACACTTAAAATTTGTTCTAATTCTTGAATATATTGATGTGATTTTGCTATGCATTTCTAAGATTAATAAATTGAATAGACAAAATTCGTTCTCTTCCATGTTATTTCCAAAAAAGTGAAAATATAAACTTTGTAAAGAGTAATAGTTTTAATTATAATAAATAATAAAGGTAATTATTAGAGGAAACTAAACAAATTAATTTTAAAAAAAAGTGTTTGGTTGTACTATTCACACTACTTATAATATATAAAAATGATCTAAGATGTATTAAGACATGTTATATGACTTTTAAAATTTACCAAATGCTTCTACTTCAATTATCCTCAACTTTCTTTTGAATCCATTTTCTTCTTTTATACTAAATAACAATGGGTTTCTTTCATTTGATGTTTCTCTCACCAAGTGTAAACCTCATTTGGGATACTCTTGGCTTTCCCCTATTGTGCCTATGGTTGAGAAGGTTAATTCTAGGTGGGATGTAGTATCTTTTCAATCCAGATGGAGTCTCAGATTTAATACACTCTAGGCAAAGTATCTTGAACCTAAGCAAGCCTTTTTTGCTTGGAGTTTATTGTTTCAAGGGCTTCCTATTGGTCAGTGGCTTAGATATTTGGGTGTGAATGATATTTCATGCAGATCTTGTGGAGCAGAGGAGGATGTGCATCATCTATTTTGGTCTTGTGTGAGAGCTCAAGAGGCTTGGCAGTGGATTTTCTCTTTTTTCAGACCATATATGATAGGTCCATGTTCTTGGGTGAATATTTTATTAGGCGATCCACTTGAGTTTTCTGAGAAGCTTGTTCCTGTGTCGCATATCTTTAGAGTGGGGATTATTTTTCATTTGTGGAAAACTCGCAACAGAGTGATTTTTAGCCAGTAGGAGCCTTCTACTTTTTCTCTTGTTGTTAAGTATCAGGTTTTCTATGATTATTGGCTGTAGATTTTAGTGCAAGCAAAAAAAATGAATATAGAGCTTCATCACTTATGGGACCTTATTTATCATTGGGGTAATGCCCCTTGTGCAGTGAATAGTCTATTAGTTTTTTTTATGCAGTTCTCTATTTGGTTTTCTTGTGAACTTCTGTAAGTTATTTTGGTAGCTCTGCTAGCTTTTTAGCACACAGTTAGTGTGTTGGTTGTGTTCTCGGGGTGTGCTCATTCCACCCACCCATTTTTTTGTATGATTAAGCCATTTTAATATAATGTTTTTTTCATCCAAAAAATAATCAAAATATTGCATGCATTATACTAATCATATGTTATATACACATTTCATAATAAATACAAAGGATTACATTATTGAATCCTCTCCCCCAACTCCCCATAACCATACTCTCAAATATGAAACAAATATGTACCATTCAAAATTGAATGTAGTACATAACAAAAAAAAAAATCATGCAACATAACAAAAACTAAAATAAATTATAATTGATTTCATGGTCTATTGGTAACATAAATATGATAGTTGTCCTTAGGAAATTTATCCTCTTCAAGAAGAGTGATGAATTACATGCTCAGATTGGTAATAATATCATGAAATTATTGCAATAATATCATGAAATTTTAAGTGGATATTTATATTGTAGCAACAAGTGTATGTATATATTTTCCTTACCTTTTTTAATCTTATATGATATATTAAATTTGTATTTGAGTTGTTTCCAATGTTAGTTTATTTTTAATTTTACACATAACAAAATCTAAAATAAATCAAAAATGATTTTATGGTCTATTGGTATCATAAAGAAGATAGTTTTCCTTAGGGGATTTATCCTCTTCAAGAAGAGTGATGAATTGCATGCTTAAATTGGTAATAATTTCATGAAATTTTAAATATTTATATTGTATCAACAAGTATATGTGTAATTTTTTTTACCTTTTTAAATCTTATATCATATATTCAATTTCTATTTGAGTTGTTTCCAAGGTTGGCTTATTTTTAAGTTTATATTTTCCATGCATGCAAATATTCTTTTGAAATAGCACATAATAATCACAATCAAAGATCAACATGTAATATATAAGAGAAAACTAAAAGAAAAATATAATTACAATAAGTCTTGCATAACTCAAATCCTTTCAAAGGTGCTTTATTGTTGTTGATATGTGTATTTTTTAACTTTTTCAATGAATAATACTATATAATTATATTGTATTAGTCCATAGGCCCATGTGACTATTAAAATTATAATATAATTCATGGCCAAAGTTGACATTGTATGATATAATATTGATAGACCTAAGGGAAATTCATTATGCAATATATTGAATTTATTGTAATATTTTATTTTGTAAGCTCTATGGGTTTTGGTTAACTTTGTAATAGATAAACCCACTTTTTAACTTTTTTTTAATTGATAAAATTGGGTTTTGAAAGGTTCCCCAAACCTTTTACAAATCAAGAAAAAAAATGAGGTGGTCCACTATAGGATACCTCAACCAACGGAGCCAGCAAGAAGATCAAAATAAAATAAAGGTAAAGAGAAGAAATTTCTTAAGAACTAAAAAAAATGGAGCAAACATACACAAGGATTGACTTGAACATCAAAAGATTAAGGGTTATACCAAAATACCAAAAAATAGGACCATACCAAAATAAACACTAATCAAAAGTGGGAGGATGGTCCTGATCCTCACTTTTCTTATTCGGGGCTTCCACAACTAGGGCCATCAACTTTTGAGTTTTGAGCTTGTTGATGACCTTACCAGCCTAAAGAAGCATGGAGATTTCCAATGTCATCCAAATCGATCAGCGGATCAAAATCCTCAACAGATTGGGCTAAGACCGTACTAGGGGAGAGCCCATCCTTAAAATATAGAGCTTTATTGGAAGTAACAAGAGTCTTCTACTTCTTGAGTATTTGGTAAGAGGGATCAAGGAAAACCTTTTCTATATCAATCACAACAACAGTTTTTCTTTTCCCTCCAAAATATTTGGCCTTGGATGAGCACTAACAGGGAGAGGGTGAAGCCTCATAAGATTCAAAAGCAAACTCCTTCTTTCCACCTTTACGAAAAGCAGCAATGTCCACTTTCACTTTATAATCACTCGATACTTCCTTTGGAGTGGCTTGAGGAGATCCTTTGCTAAGGGTAGAAGTAGAAGGTTGGTTTTTGAGGCTACCTATAATGGATAAAATAAACCAATGAACCTGATTCTGAATAGCATAGTTGTAAATTATTAGATGCAACCCTTAGTGCTTTGGATGAGAGGATTTTCCTTTCCTCACATCGTAAATGGAAATCTCCATGGAGCAAAACAGGTACTCAAGGATTTTTATGAATTTGATGTTCCTCAAATTATTGATAAAAATGAAAGCTATGAAGGGGTGAATATGGCTCATCAATCATAAAATACTACATAATAGAGATAAGAACCCTATTCCAGGTGGATGGGAGGTCCTACATGACAATATCATTATCCTTCTTAGCTAAAAATCCCCTTTATCTCTGAAGCGCACCAACACCGCAACCATAGAATGCTTGTCCCAGTGTATGAATTTGCCATCATTAATTAGACCTATAATTTTAGCAAGCATATCAATGGTAATTTTTAAGCAATGTATTCATAAAGGATCATAATACCATTGTACCAAGAGACTTAACTAGCTCCATGGAGAGCTCTGGATCGTTCCCATAAAATTCCTACAGGAAAGGAATAAAATTATGGGAGTTCAAAATTTCTTCAACCATGGGATCAATTTGGAGGAAAATAGACTCTAGAAAATCCATCTTCGAAAGCCACCAGCAAACAGGCTCACTCACAGCTTCCTGAGCCTCAAACCAAACACCACTCTTCTAAAGCACAGGCAAGGAAATGAACAAATGAGGGGAAGTTTACATATCCTTAGAATTTAAAGGTGATTTACATAAGTAGTCATGGATTGACATACTAATGCTTTTAGATGAATCATTGGATCTAGATTGTTGGTGGTATGCCTTCACCTAGAAACACCTTGTCACTCATGCCAAACTAGGATTAAGGATGGGTTTTCCAATGGGGAAATTACACAAATGAGGATGAAGCAAAATTCTTAGGTTCTTTGGACTCCAAGATCCACCACCTAAATTCTTGAAACTCAAAGGTGGGTTGATATTGGTGTAATTGACCTTCCATTCATGATTTTGAAAAGTGTCCCATTGAAATGATGTGTTGGAGTTTTGAAAAATAACTTGAGCATACAAATTTATGCTCATGATAAAATGATGACTCATTGAAGAGCACGAGACCAAGGAAGGCTACCATTTGGCAATGGACACCTCAAAGACCTCGAAACTAGAATAAATAAGAACCACAGTACAAGGAATGATCATGTAGCTGAGAGATCCATTTAGGCATAGGAATATCTACATAGGTTGGCAGAGAGAGGTCCAATCATCAGACTCAAAAATAATATGAGGTACATGGGCTTCCATCAATCTGACCACATTAGGCAAAGGAGGAAAGGCCATTGGATGCACATGTGTCTAGCAAACTATGATGGAAGTTTTCAACCCAAGTGTTTAAGGATTCCCTCAAAACTCCAATATTTACCATGATGTTTGTAGCTCTATTGCCTTCATGAAGGATGTGTTGTATAATGACATTGTTAAATCTATTGAGAATGAGCTTTGACTTCTCTATCAATTTGAGAACACACCAAGTAGGAACCTAAGTTCCCTTAAGATAGTTGATGGTATTGAGAGAATCTCCTTCAATAATGAGGTTCTAAATCTAAAGGCTATGAGCAGTAGAAAGACCTTGATACAGAGCTATGGCCTCCATGATATTGTTTGATTGAATACCAATGTTCTCAAAAAAAGCAAGGATAATCCTAGATTTATCATCTTTGATTATACCTCCACAATAAGCCTTACCATGATTACCTTTGGCTACCCCATTGAAATTAGTTAAAACCACCCTAGAGGAGGTGCAAACCAGGAAATTAGGGATATGTTCACCCAAGAAGAATCTTGAATGGAAGAATCAATAGAAATATTTAGAGAGGTGGCAATTCTTTCTTCAAATCCAAGATGAGGACAATCAAAAGAAGGAACGATGTTGGCATTCTCAACAGAAACCAAAAGGACCTTGGATAGCACTAAACCAATATCTTTGGATGAGCCACAAAATGATCTATTATTTCTTTCAAGCTAAACCTACCAAAGAAATTGGGATAGTGAAAAGGACCACAAGGTCTTAAGGTAAGAGAATTTTAAAATGGTTTGGCCATTGAACACAAAGATCTTGTATGGAATTTGGAGAAACCCAAATGATGTTAAACACTGAAAACAAGGAAAACAACAATTGGGAAGAGAAATGGCACTCGATAAAAATATGGTTGACTAACTTCCATGTCGACTGGCAAAGGTAACATTGATTCAGGATGACCATACCTCAGGAAATAAGGTTGTCGATAGTAAGGACTCTATTTTGAACAACAATCCAAAATAATGAAGTGATCTTGGGGACAAGATTGCTCAGCAAAACATGGTTTACCAGAAACCAACATTTATTGGGCTTATCTTGAAGGAAGTATGCAAATTTGACTAAAAAGAGACCTGAATCGTTGCATTTCTAAAGAGGAGAATCTTGAGAAGGACAACTTAGGATGACACAAGTTTTGAGTAAGTTGTAAATAACAATGATTATTACATATTACTCAAAATTGGTACCATTGGAAGGAAATATTTTCCAGATCGGTAAAAGCGAGGGCTCCCTATAAATGAAGTGGTATACCATATTTCCAAATAGGTGGTCCGTAATTGGCTTGAGAGTGCTCATTTTAGCATAATTAATAAATGATTCATCTGATAGCCACAAATATTCCCAAAAATGGATGTGAGACCCATCACCAAGATGCACTTTTTATCTTTTAATTAATCTTAATCCCTATTGTTATTTTAGCTTCATTTAACTTGTTTATATATTTGGGATTTTCGTATTGGTAGAAATAACCCCTCCATTTCTCATTTCATATCAGAGTGTCATGTAATATTATCTATAGATAATATAGTGATTCTTTATGTTTCTTATGGGTGCCCCTCAATATATACATCTATTTTTTCCTTTCTTTTGTCCTTTTATACTTTGTATATAATATTTGAATAGATGGACTATTTCCATTTATTTTTGGAAAATATTGTGAATTCTAATATGATATCAAAGCAAGTATGAAGTGGCATTGCTTGGTTGCACAAAAACTACATTCTGATTCTTTGATCCTTATTTTAATTCTTATGGTGAATTACTCTTCTAAGCTTCATAAGCATTTTTAGCATAAGGGGCAAAAACAAGATTTTTTTATACTTTCTCATTTGTTTTCTAAAAATGTTTGGGGTTTTTATGTCTACATTTTTATCAAAGTTTTTTTTATCCCTAGTATGCAAAATTGAAATTTTTTGTTTTTATCCTTCCCTAGATCCCTGTAAAACCCTCTCTCCATTAGGAAGGAAAAGGGCCCAAGTTTTTAAAATTTTGAATTCAAATTTCCTGCCCTTGCATGTTCTCTATTTTTTTATGTGCTCCTTCAATGATGTGCTTTTATTTTCTAGAGGCATTGGCATCCATCTTCATATAATCCAAAAAAAATATCATCATCAATGGAATAGCATGATGGCTAGCAAAGGAGAGACTAGGGCATTTCATTCAAGTAAATATGAATTCAAGCCTATGTGCTCATTTTCTACCCTTATATTGAGCACAATTTGATGAATATTAAAATTGAGTTACAAAAGAATGTCTTACTAGCTAGTTGAGTGGAATATTAGGCACTTATTGGGTGTGGTTGCAAGTTTGAACCACATGGGCATTTTTCTTTAGATGAATGAAATTCTTTGGATGATGCATATGAAGAGTTATATGATAATATTTCCATATTTAAAGTCATTGTTTAGATAGCTCAATTGGTTATTATATGTAGTCAAGGTTATGTATTACTTCAACATTATAAGTTTGTATCATGATGAAAATTTTAACCTAATACTAATTTGTTTTTTTATAGTCAAGGCACATATATGTGACTTTTCGAAGCATTTCAAATTTTAGCTCTATGGTGACAAGGACGATGCCTTAGCTAGCACAATTAATTTAGCACATAGAAAATACAAGTTTAAAACCCTCTTTTGGAATTTATCCAAATAGATAAAAAAATATACAAACATGAATGCCAACTTGGCAACGAACATGGTATATTTTTGCACTACTTGAACCATTTTTCTATATATGTGCCATGGATCAATCATAGAAGAGCAAGTGTTGTAACACATTGGTTAGAAGTAATTAAAGTGGAAAAAATAAGGGGAATGTATTAGCAAATCGAGGACTAATAAGTGGTAGCATAGGATTTTCTTCTTCATTCCTAAGGTTTGAGCATCTATTTTTATTTTTTGGGACCATTAGGGAAAATATTCCAGATGCCATAACTTTTGCATATGAAAGCATTTGGAGCATTTTTTCAAATCACATGTCTTTTCAAGATTTATTCTCTAGTGGAGTCAGTTCATAGACCTGCTATAGTGTTATAGGTCAAAGAGTATAAGATGGATCACAAAGCCCTAGTTACTTGCATTAATGAGTAAAATTATAGCATCTGGTCAAATCCAATGATAGGCCTACTATGTAGTAAGAGTATGTGGTGCATCTTTCAAGAAGATAAAGCAACTATTTTTGATGAAAAAACCCAACATCAAAGTGCAACCACCAGAAAGGGTCACACCCGATGGCGTCTCCTATTGTGATAAATGGTAAAGATATAACATGCATACAAGTAAACGAAATTGACAACAAATGAAACAAGAAAGGAAACACTTTATTCCATTATATTTGAAGTCAAAACCCAATTACAAGTACGTCCCTCTTAGGGATATTCATTTTGATACAATATTACAATAGGAGTGCTCAATTGTTTTCCCTCTTAAGGGTAGGTGTGATTTCCAAATGCCTCTCAGAATGGCACAAACTGCTCTAGGGTGGAGGTGCCCTCTTCTTCACAATGGGGAAGGAACTTGATGGTTTTCTCTCCTTTGAAACTGTTCCCTACGGTCAAGAAACAACAAGAATGTCAAAAATATAGGCAACCTCTCATGATGAGGCCCTTTTAGGTAAATTGCATAATGACACCATTAACATGCATAATCAAGAAAGTATAAAGAATGCTTCTAAGCTATGCAAAGTGAATCAAGATTCATGTAATAGCATAAAGAAAAATAACAGCTACACTATGCATGGATCAGATATGAAAAGTGAAGCATAAACATGCATAAAGAAAGCATTTTAGTCCTAATTGAAGCATAAGCATAAAATGTAAATCTAGCCTAGTTCTACGGTCAGAAGTCTTCTAAAATGCTATTAAACCATTAAAACAACTAATCTAACCTAATTAGCTGGACAAAAATGAAATTAGGAAGGCGGTTATACCTTTGCTGCAAACCGTAGCTCTAGTGCACGGTCTGCATTGTAAACCATGGCTGACAACCATGGTTAGCACTCTGATAGGCTTACCCTCAATTCCAAGGGTAGTGGGCTTAACCTCCTTGTCCAATTGATGTTCAAGGGTCGCCTTTGATGTCCTTCTGACAGATTTGGTGGTCAAATCACTGTGATGGGCCTTCGTTTACCCGGATTTGCATTTCTTGATCCTCCTAGGCTCCTAGGGCATCCATAATGCAATTCATTGGATGAATAGCAAAGTAGCGTAGGGATAAGTGCAATAGCACTCTCTTAGTATACTCGGTTGAGTGATAACTTGATAGCTTCACTGCTCATAATTCATCCAATGCTCTATACAAATCATCCATACTTTCTCCCCATTTGGAGGGGGTATTTATAGGATGCCCCTAGGACTAGGGGTGGCTTCCTGGAGAAGCCAAGATCAAGAAGGGGTGGTTAGGATAGTTGGAATGGAAGCTTCCACCCTCTAACCACCTTCTTCTAGATCCAATGGTCGTTTCAACCGATTTGGCTTGGATTGAAGGCCAACTGAACTTCAGTTAAGACCATAGGTCACAGCTGTGGTCTAGACTGCAAACCGCAAGTCTCAGCCATGGTTCAGCTGTAAACCGTAGGTCTAGGCTGTGGTTCAGACTAATTAGGCCAAGGAGCCCAAATTGAGTGGTTAGAACCACTTCTCTATCTTGGAGTCTATCCAAGATCTTCCATATGGTCTTGTAGCATGTCCATATGAGTAGTCGCCCTCGACATGACACATTTTAGGTGTCTACAGATGCCCCTTTTGAGATGCATTGTGAGATCGAACAATGCTGAGCAAAAATAGACCTCCTAAAATGATGTCGAAGGTTCTATGATGATCATTAGTCATATCAACATTAGATGCCCCATATCCTACAAAAGGACGTGCATCCTAGAATCATTGCTTCCAACTGGGTGAAAGGCTTAAATTTTGTGCTTTGGCATTTTTGGGTATAATCGGGTAGGACCGATGGACGGAGTGACAAAGGCTTACACTTGGTGCTCTGGAACTTTCGGGTATAATCGGGTAAAACCGATAGCAGAGCGACAAAGGCTTACCTCATCATATTTACTTTTTGCCCCTATAAAGGGTAAGCTTATGATAGTTGTTGACAATGATTCGTAAGATGAACACAATTTTGACAAGATCAAGGGATCTACGATCTCAAGGATCTTCTGCTAATTTTAATTATGATTTGATATTATGACTACCCCCTCAAGCGATGAGTCGATGAGGGTAATGACAATGGAATGAAGCGACGAGGTCGCTTGACCACTATGAATGATCTGAACAAACTTAGAATTTAGCATTTAATACTTGGCAAGGCCTAATCAGCTATGATTGCAACTATTGATAGTAATTGCCTATTTCTATCCCATGGAATGGTCCAGCCATGAAGGCTTTCTTAGGGAATCAAAATGAAAGTAATTCCAATTAGGCATGTGTTGAATCATATTATCGATGATCTGCTGAAATGATCATAGAAGAATTGCAATAAATATCTCATTCCCATGGAGCAGTCTGGCTGTCTAGGCCTTCTTAGGGATTGAAATGAAGCATAGCAACTCCACGATGATGAATTTGCCCCAAATTTCCTTATGGTATTTTACTCATCTTGTCGGATTGCATGGATCGCAAGTCGCTGCAACCGCCAAGTGTATAGGGTAAAGAACTAGGTACAAGGCACATTTGGATTTTGAGTTATTTGATTTTTTTGTTATTTTTACATTTTTGAGATGCACGTGGATGCACTGCTTATATGATGTGATGTATGGATGACATACACTAGATAGCTATTTTATTTATGATGATGATATGCAATGATCTAGATGTTTAGATGTGCTATATTATGGATGCATATGGATGTGATGTTTACTTAAATGCATATTTGATTTTGCTTAATGGCATGCATTTAATTTTATGACACTGTCACGATATGCTAATGTAATGTATGTAATGCACTATTTACATGATGGTAATCTAATGTAAATGAACCTGTATGCTTTAATCACTTAAAACATAAGGAATGAATGCGATATGTGTTTATCAATCTAATGGATGACACCACAGAATGTATAAAAATCATGAATGTAATTGAAAATCCTTAAGATAAGAATGTAATCAATTAATCATCCATATATGAAATGCAATGGTATGCAATGTTTATGATGCGAATGATATAATGTGTCATTCATTTTTCTTTTGCAAATTTGAAAAATGTGCATGATATAGTCAGTGGTCGTCTAAATATTATTTCTAATATCCATCTGGTATCTATCCTATATGTTGATTGTGCTTTATATAATGATGTATCATGGATTCGATACTTTGCAATTTGATTATTTATATGGTTGCAATATTTGACATTTTGTTGCTATGGGAGAAATTTTTGAGGTTTTCCATGAGACTCAAACACCCTAATAGACTTATCAAAAGTTGCATACTAACCACACTAGACTTCTGAGATAAAAGGTTTTTGCTAGGATAGACCCTAACTATTCATTATCCCTGTGTGTGCAAATGATTATTTTAAGATAAGACACGAGTGTTCCCCGATGTCAGGCGGGATTCTTTCAGCCCATTGCTAAGATAGGGGTTCCACAAATGTCTTATCCAATCTCAAGTTTAGATTTTAGTTGGACTAAACCACTAGGCAATGTAGGACACCTGAAGCTAGCTCTTCCACATTCAAACATTGGTCTTGTTCATAAGCGAGATGCTAATGCGTCAGACATATCATCATGCGTAAGGTACAATAGTGTTGACAATTCTAGGGATTCAGGCTCATTCCTTTCTATCCTTCAATTTTTGGGATACTTGCTCATATGTAGTGAAGCAAGGGAGTCGATTCCATATTCTTTTTGAACTATCTTTGGATCTTCATTTGATCTCTCTTCGAACTATTTTGGATCTTCATTTGATATCTCTTCGAACTTTTTATTTATGATCTTCATTTGATCTTGATTTTTTTGAACTTCACTTTTGAACTTTGATTTAAGCCTATTTTTTGATCTTCACTTGATCTTCACTTTTTGGCATTTACATTTGATAATTTTCTTCAGAAAATTTCCTTTGGGAAGATTTACTTGGAAAAATTGTTTCTGGTATATCGATTGAGAATATCGATCTTATGATATCAATATGGGATATCACTATGGGGAGTCGATCTATGATATCGATCTAGGGTATCAATCATGAGGATTGATGTGGGATATCTCTTTGGGATATGCTCATTTTATCGTAAGCAAGGGATTCTGAATAGGGAACTAACCTGTCCTTTTGCCAACTGCCAACATTTCCCATACCGTCCGCATAGAGGGATAAGCAAGAATAACTCTTTTCGCTTTAGGATACCCGGTCCTGCTTCATGGATTTCATCTTCCCCTAGTCCTTGTTAGGATTGTTTAAATTTGTTGATTAGTGATAGGCTTCTGATATGCTAAGGGCTATACTAACTGAACCTTAGCTACAAAAGCAAAGCAATATTTCTACCAACTCTTGATAAGACCACTAGGTATGACTGAGTGACCGAAAAACCCTAGTATATCTCCATAGCAACATTATAGGTTGTGTTGAAAAACACAATTACTCACATGAATGATGGATTATGATAAATGCAGAGATGCATGATTTAAACACAAACGTGGCATCGTTTTTAAGATTGAAAAACACAATGCCTTCTATTACGAAATGCAACGGATGATGAATGCCTATATGCAATGCAGTAATGCAGTGAATGCATGTGTAAATGCAAAATTCAAATGCAAATGCAAATGTTTTTGGATTTTAAGCTTTACCAATTTTTTTTGGATTTTATTGATTTTATAATTTTTTATGGGTTTTGAGCCTCATAATTGACCAAATGGCGAGTACATACCTCTGGAGCCTTTAGATTGACCAAGCAATTTTTAGGAATCCTTGGAGCTTTTTGGGATTGACCAAAGGGATTATGGGTACCTTTGGGGCATTTTGGGATGACCAAGCGATTTTGAGAATCCTTGGAGCCTTTGGGGTTGACCAAGCGATTTTCAGAAACTCTTGGTGCCTTTTGATTGACCAAACTACTCATGATAGTGTTTGGAGCCTTTTAGGATGACCGAGTAGTTACAAGGAACCCTTGGAGCCTTTGACTAAGATGACCAAGCGGTTTTAGGTAAACCCTTAGAGCCTTTTGATTGACTTGACCAAGCAGTTTTTAGGAACCCTTGGAGCCTTTTGGGGAGGGTATGCTACCCTAGATACCCCTAGTGTGTGTGCCACTCGATGAAAGTGAGGGAGGTGTTCTACCTCTAAGATCCTCACTTTACCTCATTGAATTTGGCATGGATGGTGGGGAAGGTATGCTACCTTGAAGACCCCTAACATGCATGTTATCTACTGAAATGTAATCAGCTTGCTTAGGAAGAGTGATAGAAATCAACTCTCCCAATTGAGGCATGGACCTCAGTGGATTGCATGTGTCTAGGTGTGGGTGAACGAGAGAACCATCCTCGTGGATAGTGTCTCGTTCTACCAGGTTTTGCACTATCTTCTTAAATGGATAGCAACCACAAATGTCATGCCCCTGCATATGGTGATAAATGCAAAAGAGGCTTTCATCCATGGACCCATATTTGGACTTTCTTCGTTTGACCTTAGGCAATACCAATGCATTTGCCTCGTACAAATTTTGGAATAAAGTTGTAGTAGTCATCTGAAATGCAAATACTCGTGGAAGAGTCTTGTTAGGCCTATGAGGTGATGGGTGCCTTTGAGGTGACGATTGGGATGAGGAAAACTCTATTTTAGTAGGTTGGGGCACTGTAAGAGAACCATCTACGTGATAAATCCCACTATCTATGAGGTTTTGTACCTTATGCTTGAATCCATAGCAATCGTGAATGTTGTGACCCTCCATTCGATGATAGAGACAATAATGATCCTCTCTATAACCCTCAGGTTTGACTCGATTTGGGTCTACAAGTTTGATGTTAGGTAAGGTGATGACCTTAGATTCTTGCAGCTTTTGAAGAATGTCAGACATAGACTCGTTTAAAGGAGTCCAAATGCGCTGCGACTGTCTTGGGTGCCTAATCCGCATTGGTTTGTCATGAGGACCCAATGGTTGAGTTAGCCGAATTGGCTCTTGCTTTTGCTGAAGCTTTTCCTATGGTTGCATAGAAAGTGGTTCAGCCTATATGATACCATGATTTTTGGTGATGGGAGAGGGTAGCGATTTCTTGATGCAAGCCCTAGTCGAATTTTTGATAATTTTATTTGAATGAATATATTGAGGCTCGCATGCCACTAGAGTCTCTTGTGGCTCATCGACTTTCTTATAATATTTGAACGACTCAGGATCATGGGGGACCACATACACTTGTCCTTGGTGTATGAATTTTAGATTTTGGTGCACTATGGAAGGCACACATTCCATATCTCTCATCCATGGTCTCCCTAGCAATATGTTATATTGCCTCTCACCCCCAAGATATGGCACAACGTAGGAATTGTCTTTATCCCAACCTATATAGGTAATATTATTGTATCGATTGTTGGGGATGTGGCATCATTGAAGGCTCTCAAAGTGAATGTTGAGTCCTTAATGTGCGAAGATGGTAGATTTAAATGCTTCAAAGCTACAGCTATGATGATGTTGATAGATGACCCAGTATCAATCAAGACTCTCTTATATGAAATTTGATTGATGCTCGCTATGATGTGTAGCGGAGGATCGGGTTCATCCTTAGAGATTAGCTTAATCTCCTACCTATGAAAGGTAATCATAGGGTCCTTTTGTAAGTGAATTGAATTTATTATTGATATGGACCATGATAGGTTATCATCTTTTGTTGAAATTTTTGGTATGTTGGGTTGATCAAGGAATTTCTTACTTTGTGCTACAATATTGATCATACCGATAAAACCCTCATCAGGTGGGGCCATGTGCATCTCATTAATGTGCTCAACTTGATTGTTGTCATCCTCATGGTTGTATTGAGGGTTTCTAGATATGTCGATGTCTTGATTATCGATAGTAGAGGGGCTATCTATTTGTAATTTATTCTTATCCAACATATTATGCACTACATTCTTGAATGCAACACAATCCTAGATATCATGGCCATTTTACCAATGATAAACACAATAGAGATATTCTCTATACCCTCTAGGTTTGTGGTGATTAGGATCCAAGGTGCATACTTCAAGAAATATTAGGGCCTTAGCCTCACAAAGGCGATTGAAAATTGATGCCAAAGATTCAAGCAATGGCGTATAGTTACGAGGTGGACATTTTTGTTTATCCTTGCCTGGATTCCTATCATGTTGATTGTGATGCATAGGAGAAGGTTGAGCCTGATAGTTCTCTTGTTGTTGGCTCTATGCTTCTTTTGGAATGTTTAACATGATATGGTTGACATGCACAGGCTCAGCCTACTGTGGTTGATATCGTGTGCTCTTATTGTTCCATTCTTTCTTGCTACGAAGCTCTAGGTCTCCTTCTTCCAGCTTGATATCTTCAATGACCTTGGCTTGCGCTAAAGCCTCTTCGAATGTTGTATATTGTTGCAACTGGAGCAACAATGATATGTGTTTGGCACAAATTTTAGTGAACATTCAATTAAGTTCAATAGTGGGAATAGAGAATGGTAACTCTGCCATTAATTTTTTCCACCTATTCCCATAATCCATGATTGGCTCATCATCATTTTGACATAGATTGGCCAAGTCAGATAGATTAGCTTTATTTTTTGTTCCAAATGAGAAGCACTCAAGGAAAGCATCCACCAACTATTCAAAGTTGGTGATGTTGTGCCTAGGTAATTGATTAAACCATTCAGAAGCTACACCCGAGAGGGTCATAACGAAAGTTCTTAACATCAAGGCATCATCATGTTGTATCTGGAAGCATGCACTAATGAAGCCTATTATATGCTCTTGTGCATCTTCATCACCTTTAAACTTATCCCATTTAGGTATTTCAAAATGTTTAGGGTAAGCAGGACTTGGCACTGATGGACACAATGGTTGATTGTGTATCTTGCTTAGAGTGGGCTTTTGACTAGCCACATCTTGTTTCTCGAGAGATTTGATTTTCTCGGCAAGCACCTTGTAGGCTTGAGAAGAGATGATCTCTTCCTCCCGAAGGGATATTCGGGGTGCAAGCGGAGGTAAGTTCCTTTGAGTGCGAGGTGGTCGATTGTATTCATCAGCCACGTCTATAGAAGATGGTTCAGGATATCGTTGATCCTAGTCATCCAACTCTGATCTTTCATACTGCTTGTGCTCATGCATGTTTGGCACTAAACGCTCTCATGGTTGAGAAGCATGTTGAGAAGTATGGCAAACATAATCATCTACTCTCCTATTATGTAGCTCAAGGTGCGAAGTAGCATGTCTCTCATTATGTTGTTGCTTGTACTCACTACGAGGAGGTAATTTAGATCGAGCCAATCTATTTGATCACCTTTCTTGCTCCTTTAAATCGAGGAGGCGTTGCTCTTCTAAGCGGTGTTCATATAACCGTTGTAGGTGCAACCACTATTGTTTTGCACTTTCTCATTCTAGATTTTCTAAACACTCACGCTCAATGTGCAAACCCTTCAATTGGTCTTGAAGCATTTGTTCTCTCTGGATTGCATCTGACCTATGTGATCGATTTGATCGATTTGTTGTGCTAGGTCTAGGACTCTACAACTCCTTGTGAGGGTTCTTGTTTGCTTCAAACTATGCAACAAGGTTGGCAACTATTTTTCCTCAATGAGTCAAGATTGCATTGATATTATGTTCTTCCCTAGGGGTGCAATCCTCATGCAAGGATGTTGTAGGGGTACCGCGTGTTCGCTGGGAACACTCACTACGAGTGCAGATAGGATGCAACTGAGTTATAGTTCCTTCATCCATGATGTACTCCTCAACGGATCTGGTAGATCCATGAGAGGAATGATCATGATGTATGCTTCTATGCTCCAATTTCCTATGTTGAGATCTTCCAACACCTTGGTCTAAGAAGTCAAAGTGATGAGACTTCCAAGGTTGTGCAAGAGGAGTACCTTCCTCACCAACACTACGATAAGACAAATGACATCCTCCATGATCGGAAGGATTTGGCATTATAATAGGCATGCGAATGGTTGTCTTACCTCTATCTCACCCTTCATTGGACTTATTTGAACTCTCAGTGTAATGATATGTGGTAGGTTTGGAGGTATTCTCGTTTAGGTCACGAGAAGATCTGTTGTTAATTCTCCTGAGTGGGGTTCCTTGATGAGATCCACTGTGAGTGGTGTTGTCTCCTATGAGACTACCTGAAGTGTGTTCAAGTATGTTTTGGGCAGGTGTGCTGCCTCTAGGGTGATCCAGACCCTGTGGTGCATTGGGTGCAACCTCAGTCTTAGATCGGGGATGACCCCGTGCATTGACCATGACCTTATGAATTTTGACTTCTGAAAAAGGTTGTAAGTGTTATATATCAAAATGATCAATGTGATGAGCTGATCACAATGAGCTATAACTCAAAAATATGATTTTTGGGTCAAAATTTAGTATTTTTGGAATATTTGGCCAACCGGGGCTCGTGGTGAAATGACCACTTTTAGGAATTTTTGGGAAATTTTGAACCATGAAGATTTAGGACCCAAAATTTCTGTGAGAGGTGCACAATGGTAAAACTAAGACAACAAAACAAATTTGGCAAGTTTTGGAGTTGTCTAGACCATTTTATGACCGTTTTAGTGCAGTTTTTCTCAGTTTTCGGCCTCGAAAATAGAGTAATCATAAAACCAAAATAAAATCTTTGTTATAGCTCTGATTTACACGATTATCAAACCATTGGATGCATGACCAAAAAGTAGATTTTTACTTAAAATAAAAAATAAAAAATTATTATTATTAGGGTTAGGGTTTGGCCCCATATCAAGGATCTTATGTTGATTACCCAAATAATAATGAGAACACACAAAATAGACAATATGATTATCTCTTTTAAGGATTAGATGTGTGTCCTAAAACTAGTTTAGTGCATTTTGATTTGTTGTGAATATACTCTGAACTCTTATCGTGTTTTTCAAAAGTTGATGTTATACTCAATTTGTTCAAAGGTTTTCACCTATATACTCGCACAAGCCGAATATGGGAGTGAAGTCCATACTCAACGAGGTAGCATAGGTACTACCAACCCTCACCCAGCACATCGTGCATAGTGATACACTCTTCCGAAGATGAGTGCATGCTATTTTGCATGGATAGGATAGTTCTTGGGTCGGCCTTGGCCATGAGCGGGTCCCGATAATACAATTTCAAATGAGCCAACCAAGTGGTAATGACATCCCCTATTGGTCTCAATCAAATGGGTTGGATGTGAGAGCCCAATGCCACTGATGTTTAAATGAAACATGGTGTGTGTGGTTCCTTTTAATTTGCATAAAATAAAAATGCATAATACAGCACAATGATTGTTTCCTACATGTAATGTAAAAGAAACATTTTATATTCAAAGATGCATGCTATACTCTACATGATTTTTTGACAATGCAAACTAGTATGCAAATGGCCACTACTTGGGCCTCAAACATGCAAACCTACACACAAGTTCTAATATAGCACGTTGTATTCTAGGGTGGATTGCAATCAGAGATCCGTTGTTCCTAGCAGCGCCTATCGAGAATTTAGAAAAAGAAATCTAAGGACCTAATCCATTTTCAGTTCATTTTAGCCTTAGTAAATTTACGTTTTAGTTTCTGTTCTCTGGAAAACACAGACAAAAATAAAAAACACAGAGGGTGAAAATGGGGCCTACCTCAGGTCCTCATCCGATCTGCACTCTATTTTCTACTATTTTCTCTATCAGATGTAAACCGCAGGTCTGGTCTGTAGTCTACATTGTAAACCACGTGTTGAACCTGCGGTTCAATTGTTGGCCTACAATTGATAGCTGCGGTCTGTACCTGCAAGTGCAAAAACAAGTAAAACATAATCAGGTCCTATAAATGTGGGGTGTCATCGTGATCACCTCTGTAACCACCAGAAAGGGTCACACCCGATAGTGGCTCCTATTGTGATAAATGGTAAAGATATAACATGCATACAAGTAAATGAAATTGACAACAAATGAAACAAGAAAGAAAACACTTTATTCCATTATATTTGAAGTCAAAACCCAATTACAAGTACGTCCCTCTTAGGGATATTCATTTTGATACAATATTACAATAGGAGTGCTCAATTGTTTTCCCTCTTAAGGGTAGGTGTGATTTCCGAATGCCTCTCAGAATGGCACGAACTGCTCTAGGGTGGAGGTGCCCTCTTCTTCACAATGGGGAAGGAACTTGATGGTTTGCTCTCCTTTGAAACTATTCCCTGCGGTCAAGAAACAACAAGAATGTCAAAAATATAGGCAGCCTCTCATGATGAGGCCCTTTTAGGTAAATTGCATAATGACACCATTAACATGCATAATCAAGAAAGCATAAAGAATGCTTCTAAGCTATGCAAAGTGAATCAAGATTCATGTAATAGCATAAAGGAAAATAATAGCTACACTATGCATGGATCAGATATGAAAAGTGAAGCATAAACATGCATAAAGAAAGCATTTAAGTCCTAATTGAAGCATAAGCATAAAATGTAAATCTAGCCTAGTTCTATGGTCAAAAGTCTTCTAAAATGCTATTAAACTATGAAAATAACTAATCTAACCTAATTAGTCGGACAAAAATGAAATTAGGAAGGTGGTTATACCTCTACTATAAACCGTAGCTCTGGTGCACGGTCTGCACTGTAAACCATGGTTGACAGCCATGGTTAGCACTATGATAGGCTTACCCTCAATTCCAAGGGTAGTGGGCTTAACCTCCTTGTCCAATTGATGTTCAAGGGTCGCCTTCGATGTCCTTCTGATAGATTTGGTAGTCAAATCACTGTGATGGGCCTTCATTTGCCTGGATTTATGTTTCTTGATCCTCCTAGGCTCCTAGGGCATCCATAATGCAATTCATCATGAATCTTGGCAAGTAGGTAGGGGATAAGTGCAATAGCTCTCTCTTAGTATACTCGATTGAGTGTACAATTTGATAGGGCTTCACTGCTCAAATCTCCAATGCTCTCTCTGATTGTTTACCCTAATTTGGAGGGGTATTTATAGGATGCCCTAGGGCTAGGGGTGGCTTCCTGGAGAAGCCAAGATCAAGAAGGGGTGGTTAGGATAGTTGGAATGGAAGCTTCTACCCTCTAACCACCTTCTTCTAGATCCAATGGCCATTTCAACCGATTTGGCTCGGATTGAAGGCCAACTAAACTTCAGTTAAGACCGTAGGTCACAACTGCGGTCTAGACTACAAACCACAGGTCTTAGCCATGGTTCAGCTATAAACCATAGGTCTGGGCTATGGTTCATACTGATTAGGCCAAGGAGCCCAAATTGAGTGGTTATAACCACTGCTCTATCTTGGAGTCTATCCAAGATCTTCCATATGGTCTTGTAGCATGTCCATATGAGTAGTCACCCTCGACATGATGCATTTTAGGTGTCTACACAAAGAGAAGAAGTTCTTGGCCTATTTTCCTTGTTGATTTAACTACAACTATTTTTACACATTAAAAAGTATAGTGGTCCTATCAAGGTATGGTCAAAAATTTATGGAATTATTTGGAAATGTTAATACTACTAAAGTAAGCTGCTTGGAACTAGAGCTCTTCCATCTTAAATTGGTTGCTTTTAATGACATTGAGGACTATATTGTGAGATTAAAGGAATTGCGGGTATATATTGCATATTCTAAAGGGGAAAATAAAGATGAAATTGAATGGATAAATATTATCCTTGTTAATATCCCCTTCTTTTCAAATGCTAAACCTAGTGGTTCATATGATTCTCATCTCAAAAAACTTGTACCCTTGATCAATTTTTTCTCTCGTAGCTTATTTTTAGGTGGTAATGCAGAATTATGTTGGGACTCCATAAATACAAGATCATACAAATGAATTCAAATATAAGGAGGCTAACACCCAAGAGTTCAAGGTCTAGCTAAGTCCTCAAAGAAGTCGAACAAATATTTTAGATACTATAATAGGGAGGAACATCTAATGAAAATTTGCTTACTAAAATTGCAAAGGATTGAAGCTAAGTTCCTAAATATTGGTAGATGTCTTCTAGATTATGGGGAAGATTTTAAAAGTTCTACCTCAACTATAGAGGCCCATTAGAGCATTTATTATGGGAAGAATATATTATTTTCACCAATGTATTCTCTCCTTGGACTCTTATTTTAGATTATGAGTGTTAAAATTATAATCTAACTTATGGCCAAGGCCAACATTGTATAATGTAATATTGATAGGGCTAAGGGTAATTCATTATGCAATGTACTGACTTTATTATAATATTTTATTATGTAGACCCTTTGGGCCATAGTTAACCTTGTTATGGTTAAACCCACTTTTAAATTTGTAATTAATATTAAGCCCTCTTGTTATGTTAGATTAGGTTAAAGTCATTTATGTATTTAGGGTTTTGGTGTAGGTATAAAAACCCCTCAATTACTCATTTCATTAATAAAGTGTTGTGTAATTTAAGTATAGATAAGATTATTTTATGGTGCTTATGAGCACTCCTAGTCTTTGTGTCTATTTTTCCTTTTTTTTTGTATAGGATTTGAGTGGATGGATTTCTTTTGTTCATTTCTAGAAAATATTATAAATTCTAATAGTGATACCTTATAAGAAAATCCATGTGATGTTGTATTAACCATTAATATGTTATTCTAAAATCCATTGGGATATGTGTCATTCTATTAATAGAATAAAACCTAATCATCCTTTCTATTGGTTGTAAACTATTTTTAGTTTTAATAAAGAAGATAATTGGTGTCCAAAAGAAACTTCACCATATTTTATGTCTATTTTTTGCTTTTATTCTCTTTATATTATAATTTGGATAGTGTGTTCATTATACTTTTTTAATTCCTTATATGAGATACAAATAGGCCCCATCCATATTCTATAGTAAATACATTACTATTTCAACAAACCACATAGAAATATTACAACATTTTTAACAATAATGCACATATCATCATATAATAACCTAGGTCTATGCATTAAAAATCAAATTATTTAACTATTTGAGTTTATGTCGTTTAATATGTATTGATTTTATTTTTTCCTCTTTAAGTATCATGAATTTTATAGTATCAAAGCAAATGTAAATATCTATTATTTGATTCAACCTCTTGCATTTTAGACTATTAATAATAGTCTATCCATGGTTGTACTTCCAAAGTTAATGCCTATGGCATTTTCTAGAGTTATAATTTTTTTCTTTTTTTAATATTAACCTATTCATAGTTAACTTTGAACTTGAATTATTAGAGTGATTTTTTATACAATATGAAAAATCTTGATCAGAGTTTTCTTCTAAATACTTGTGATGGATACTCTATCTTTTGAAATATCATTTACACTATCAAATGCTTTTGGATATCCTTGATGCATTGACAAGATGTTTTAGGAAAAACTTTTAACACTATGAATAAATATCTCTTATTTATTATTCTTCAAAAGTGGAGGATACTAATTTTGTATTTTAACATGTTCCCTATGTTTGAAGTTTTACTTTTTCAATTTATGACATGCATGGAAATTTTTAATTCTTCTAATTTTTAAATTTTAAAAATCAAATTTTCCTACCATTTTCCTTTTGTGTATTTTTAATATTCTAGTACAGAGGCCTTTGTTTACACTATTAGTGGGGGTTATATATGTAGGCTTATTATTTAAAGTGTCCACATTCCACCTCCTAATGACATGCCCAACTCATTTGGCTCGGTCATGCTTATTAAAATTTTGAGTGTTTGTAGGCTATGGATTCAAACCCAAATCCATTTTGTTCATGTCCTATCCTTAGATGGAAGTCTCAATCCACTTCCTTAATGGAAAATGACCACCAAATAGGTGGCCATTAGGGCCTAATTATCTTAGTTATTTTGGGACTCTTGTAATCTAGGGGTGCTTTTTTGATCCCCAATGTATCCTTCCTTTACTAGTCATTGAGATGACTCATATAACATCCATATTCTTATTGATCATCATGGAACTCATTTTGAGTGAAAAAATAATTTAGATAGATTTAAATTAATTATTATACACTTGATTTCCATAAAATACACATTTTATGCATTTTCTCTAGAAAATAAGTGGCAACAGGTGACTAGCTTGATCTTGTCTTCATCCAATCATTCATTAGTATCTATGTGGTGTCATTGGAGCACTTGGAGGAAAATTGTAAGATTAGAAAAATATTTTTTTGTGCTTGTGGTCTACTAATAGTGTATTATTTTTAGACTCCATAATTTTGTTATATAAAAAACTACTTGGTCCCTTTTTAGATCATGCAATTTTTTAACTTGTACATAGAGGTGATATTGTGTTCTATATGGAAGTGATATAGTGTTTAATCATAATAGAATCCAAGGTGTATATTACTCACTTGAATGGAAATAATTATAGCACCTAGTATGCATCAAGATGATTAGTTTATCATGTAGTAAGTTATTTTTAGAGTGTCTTTCATGAAATATGGAAACTACCTTTGATGAAGCAATACTCTTGAATTAGAAGGAAAATAACCTTGGTTTAATCTCTTTACTAGTAGGCCTAATTCACTTTTCCATATTTAATATGAAAATTATATCCAATCACTATATGAAATAAGCTAAAAAGAAATTTAAAAAAAAGAGAATGTTATGGAAGTCAATCTCCTTGATTTAAAGCTCACTACTATTAAAGTGAGTATTTTACCAATTTGAGAGCTACAATTTTAGATTTAAGGCTTTGAGGGTAGATATTGCTACTTTTGGTGCCACAACAAAGATGAGTCCAATTTGCCAATATTATTTTATCTAATATTTCTCCTTTGTTTATAACACTCAAACTTCTCCTTCTATACTTCCCACGGTTATACAAAGATCTATTGCCTAATATTTTATGATCTTTTTGCTCTTTTTATGTATTTTTAGGCTACATTATGAAATCATGGTAAGCTTCTTATTGAAAAAAATATGTGAAGATGATACTCATATTTAAGGAAACCAATATAGATAATCCTAAGAACAATGAGTGCAAATACTCAAAAAATAAGAAGAGATTTTGCAACAGTTATAAAATGGGTCAATATTTTATAAATCATTGTAGTACCAAGTTACTACAATTGATTCAAGGGATTAGAAGTGCAAGTAGAGGATACAATACAAGATCAAATGTGGTGTTGGAATATGTGGTCTTAAGATTCACTTGAGGCCATGCTAACTTATGTATTATATTCTTTGCATAAGCCGTTTGGGATCTTGTACACCTCGTATAGGTGAATTTACTATAACATTTTATTATATAATAAAAAGGTCAATTTCTTAACCTTGACCTAAAACTCTCTTGTAATTGGGTATATATACACATTCCTACCAACCAGTTTGTTATTGATTGGAATGCAATTCTATTTTTTTATTGAGATATTTTGGTATCTTTCATAATCCTTTTATTTCTTGTGTTTCTTTTCTATGAGTTAGTTTTTCATATTTGGGTAATGTGTTGAATCCATTTGTTTCTATAAATTATTGTGAAATACAACATGGTATTAAAGTAAGTATGAATCTTTGTTACTCAATTTCTTTTCATTGACAATTTATCTTCTATGGCGATTCCTAAGTGTAGAGTTGTTTGGAAGTAGTTATAAGTCTTGTGTGTCTCAAAAACTTGTTAAACCTTGGAAGGACTTTGATTGATAGGATTTCACTAGTTTCTAGTAGATTTATTCTAGGATAAATATTCATCAACAAGCGTGTTTCTCCTCTATTGAACTTAATCCAATATTTTGTTATTTTCCAACTAGATGGATGCTCAAACCATTGTATTGAGTTACTTGATATTTTTTAAACCTCGTATATCTTCTATGAAATTTTAAAAATCTATTTCCTTATCTTCTCTAAAAAATTGTGTGGATGTAGCACCAATAAGAGGATAGTTTCTATTATTTCTAAAGAAGAAAATAAGAGGTTGAAATTTTTGTGGTATAATTCATATGCTAGAGAAGTCATGGGAAGACCTTTGTGTATGGAAAAGACCTTTGATCCACTTGAAAATGTTGCTAAAATGGTCCAACAACTTTTCTACTGCATTGGTAAGAGAGGATGGACTAATAAATTATATTTAAGAGAAATGTTTTACAAGGAAAACTATAATATATATGGATGAACCATTAGAATTTTTTAATTCTTTGTAAAAAATCAAGGGGTCCTAATTAAACACTTTTCCCATTTTGCCTCCATATATTTGTTTTGTTGTGTTAAATATTTTTTAATTTTCAAAAATTTAAATTTTGAAAAGGATAATATTCTTTAAGATATTCTTATAGGAGGTAAATATGGTGTACAATGCAATTTCTATGTGCACAAAGTATTTTTCCATGGTGCTCAAGGAAAAAATGATAGGTTTCATGCATTTGGGAGAAGTTTCTCAAGGGGTTTCCTTTAGGGAAATGCCCTTATTTTTTTACATAAGCATCTAAGGCATCGTTTCTAGGGGAAGGATCCCAAAGTATAGGTCTTAGAACTCATTTCCTTAAATTTTTTTATAAAAATATAATATCACCCCATGCTTGATGACATCACCACAAATGATGAGACACATGCTAATCACATAACACTTGTTAATGATATTATAACTGATGATGTGGCACCTAGTGGCATGGTGTCATGCAATGACATGATAGACACTAACATGGCAAAGGCTAATCTGGTAATGGACAATATGGTAGACAAGATGAGACAAAAATTATATTTATGGTATTAAAAGAGGTTCAACCAATCATATTTTTCCAACTCATCAAACCATCTACCAAAGCAGTCATATAGCTTGCAACAAAATTGGAAAATTAAATATTCTAGAGTGTACCAAAGTATGATATATGATACAATCTGGTTCACTAGTACCCTATCTAGTAGCTTTCATAGGCAATTTCACAATGGCACCCCCTTACACAGTACAACAACATGTGGTGATTATGGATTTAGTTTCTCTATTTAATCATTGGAAAATTACAATCCCCTCAATCACTCATGTAGAAATATGTAGTAACCTCCCTATCTACTATAAATACTAAAATAATTTTTAAAATTTTCAAAGTTTTTGGAGGTAATTTATCTAATTTTAGGGCCAAAATTCTAGGGGTCATAACTTTTGCATATAGGAGCATTTTTGACTCAAGATTTTTTTATTAGTAGTATTTTTTCTGGTCATAAATATATGCAAAAGGATTTTTTGGATATGAAATTTATGGTTTAGCATGTACCCTTATTGAATGGTCCAAACTATACCACTTAGACAATCAAGATCGAAGCTTTATCCTAGAGCAAGGGATTGCTCAAATATGTGAATGATGTCCCTCATAGAACTAATTTTGAAGAAAAAAATAAAATTTTCAAGGATAATAATGATGAGATGCTTCATGTGATATCTCTACATGTTGATAAAATCTATAGCATTCATATTAGTAGCATTATAGATCTATAGGCTTCGCTTAACAAATTTTAAAGTTTGTGTGATTGCATTAACTCTAAACAAATTAGTAGATTGGAGGTAAAGCTTTAATACATTAACTATGGAATTTTTTAAGACCATTAATGAGTATATAAATCACCTGAATATGTTTGAAGATGAAATATACTTTTCTAAAGGAATTCCAAAGGAAAAAAATCCTAAAAATGATGGAAAAAATATTGAACTTCTCAATATTATTTTCAACAACAAATCTTAACCATATTAGATAGTTGTTGTATTGATATATTTCATGTCTACTTCCTATAATTTGCTTCTCCTAAGTTTTATTATGTGTTCAAATACCCCCTTCATATCCAATATCATAGACAATAGCATAAAATTCATCCTCTCACTATCTAGACTCATGCAAAATATGTGATCAAGATAATATTGTCAAGAATCCAAAGCAAAATGAGAAGAATGCTAAGAAGCTAGTTTTTACATTTTGTAAGGAAGAATACAAAGCAAAATTTTATTAGATATAAATTAAAAATCTTGAGAAAGTAGCTAAAAATGGGTTTTTGATGTTGCTCTCTTCTATGCTCATGATGAGGAAGATCATGATGGTGAAACCTCATAACCTCATATAGATATTCATTCAAAATTTTGGACATTCTTGTAGAAGGGAAAATTTCCCTACCATGTACAATTCTTGGTTGGATCCGCAGGGAACCGAGGTGACCACAAGGGTGTATTATATTATCTACACTTTGGGGCTTGAGGATCAAGGGTTCACTAGGAATAGTTTTAGGACTCGCTCTAAGTTTGAGGTGGAAATTTTTGATGTGTATATTGAGCAAGCACATATGTTTGGCCTTTCTAAAATCTAAGCTATAAAAATGAAATAACAATGCAAGACAAACAATGATGCTAGAAGACAAGAAGCTAACCCTAGGATGATTCTTGATTTTCAATGATGAATAAACCCTAACTTGCAATAAGATAAATATTTTTTTTTAGCAAGGGTTTGATAGAATGTACAAATAGAGTTAACCCTAGAATGCAAACTATATGCTTTTCTCTTTTGAATGCCTAGAAATATAACCAAAATATTTTCCCTTTATTTATGATCTAGGTTTGGAATAGAAATGGACAGAAAGTAAATAGCAAACATCCTAATAAATTAACTGAGAGCACTTATCTAATCCGATGGTTGTTTTTAGCTTTAACTTATGTCTAGATAAATCCAACAACTTCACAACCTAAAAAATAGCTTCACAAAACCTTAGAAAATTTGATCAACATTTGGGGGTCTACTTAGGCTACTATGTGACTGAGCTTGGAGGTGCAAAAATCAATCCCCCTTGGTCCTTTTAGCTGACCATTTGAAAACAAAATAAATTTTTGATCCTTTTGGAAATGAACAAGCAAAGATGTAATGAAATGAAATAGTGTGAAAAATAGAATGCAAACAACAATATTATGACCTAGATGAAGCATGCAAATACATATTGAGAGTTTGGGAGTGAAACCTTACTCCCAAACCTGACGAATTTAAAATTGTCCCCCATAAGAGGTGGTCAAGATTTTAGATCTACCAAAATCATGCCTTGTATAGAGGGCACAATTTTGTAGTAGAAGTACAAGAACAACTAATTAATGTAAAAAAAAAAATGTAAAACATACAATACATAATCTAGAAATATTAAAATGTAAGAATAAACCTAATGGTAGTGAAAATATAGTCAAAAGGATGAATACCTCCACAAGGTGGTAGACTCCTCCCTAATACTCCAACACTTATCCACCAAGAACAACAAATCAAAGTAGAGTATCAAAAGAAAACTTGATCTTGTTAGGAGAATTCATCAAGAGAATCACTTAGCACTTAGGACCTTCAGTTTTGCACTTGAGAGCTTCTAGGATCACTTCTAGCATCACTTAGGGGAAAAATATGATCCAAACCCTCTATTTATAAGAGGTTTGGAGAACAAAATGGTAGGAATATGAAAATACAAACCTAAGGGAGGGCCGACATCCTGGAGGTCAGCTCAAAAGTTGGGTTTTCTAAGAGAAAACCCTAACTTACCAAAATTGTGCCTCATACGAGGTGACTAAAATTTTGGTAAAACTTTGAAAAAAGTAAGGGGAGAGAGAAGAGAGGCCAAAACTTGTATTTTGACAAGTTTGAGGGTCTCTCTAAGGCTCTAGGTAAAATGACACACCCAAGTGGGTCAATTTTTATGTTTAATTTTATCCCATATTTGATGCATTTATGGCCTAATAAATACCTCAAATAAAGATATAGAAATCTATGGGTGAAGAATGGAAAATATAAAAAGGGGTGGCTAGTTTAGAAGAAAGGGATGGTGCAAAAAATAGTATCATATCAAACACTTTAAAATGTTACATGTAAAATAAGGCATTAGGGACTTTAATGGCTCTCAAGTTAGGGTGCCTCTTCGAGTTTCAATAGAAATGTGAAATTCTTGAGGAAACTCAAAAAAGGTTGATGCAGAAGAAAAGAGAGCAAAAAATAGAGAGAAACATAGTTAAAAATGCGAATATGAGAGAGAAAAAGTAGGGGTATAAGAAGAGGGGAGGGTGAAAATGAATTCATTTTCACTACACAAGAAGAAGAAAAAAAGCTTTGGAGAAAAATACAAATGGCACTTCCTACACACCGTTCATACATTGTGAGGGTGAGACCAACACAGTAGTGGAGTGAGCATGGGTAAGGACTAGAATCCTTCCTCTAGACTAGGTTAGATTAGGTTTTTAGTACTTTTAGACAATTTATTTTCTTTTTAGAAGAGTTCACCACGTATGACCCCAATGTGATTTTAGGGATTGATCATGATTTTGGCTGGTTTGCCATGGTGATCAAAGTCACACCATAATATTATAGAGCATGACTTCATGAATCCATGCATTTTTAGCATGGGGAATGAATTTGGTAGAATAAGAAGGACAAAATCGCACCCAAAGAGAATGGGACACAATTTTATTCAAGAGAAGAAACAAATAAAATAACAAGACAAACAAAAAAAAAGCAAAAGAAGAGACAAAACAAGTAAGTTTAGGTGCTGATTAATTAAACACTCTATTGTTGTTGTTGTTTTAATTTGCATTTATTATGGTAAACTGATTAAAATTTTATTATGTTTTTTTTTGTAGCATGACATATTGGAGAGACAGGAGTAGCGATCGAGCTCCTTGGAGGAGGAGCTATGAGGGCTAACATAGGAAAAGAGGGATACCCTAGGGATGGTGGGGCTAATGCACCTAGTAGAGATACCTTGGTTGGAAGTAAACAAAGTGCTACTAACAATGTTGGTATAGAGATGGTACCAGAGTCAAATATTTTGACTACCAATAGGGGAGATGATAGTTACACTAGAGGACGTGTGGTGCATCTTATGCATATTCATCAAGGGGATGATATTTTACAGGGCATGAGGGTCATATACCACCTTATACATATTTTCAATGAACTGGTTCCACCAAGTCTGAGAGATTCAATATGAGTTGGTGTGGTGCTATGATACCAATGCATTGACAATCATGCTTTTTGAGGTGATGATGGAATTCTTGTTATATCACATGTGTAGGTAATACCTACCATATATATTGGTGGTACTATTGATAGACATGTGAGACCAGTAGGTGTGGTTTACATTGGGTTCATATGTGTTGGCATTTTTATATAGGATATTGTATAATATCATGTACAAACAACATACAAGTATGGTTTGTACGACCTTGCTCTAGGTGTAGTGTTGGGCACATATAATATTCTAAAGGCCATATTCACACCAAGGCTATTGCCCAACTCAAAGCATCCAATAGCATATAGGTGGTCTAGGAGCTTTGAGTGGGTTCAAAGGACATATATTAGAATCCTATCACTAGGGAGGCAAGTGATAGATGAGTTGTGAGACCACATGATCATATTGTGATTATAGTGCCTACACCCTAGCTGGATGGAGGATGTGGAGGAGTTGGCAAGGGTTAGGTGGATCTCTATAAATATGGAGGAGTTGGTGCTCTTTCTATTCGATCGATTCCAATGGTAGTTTGACATTTTTCAATATATATCAAACCTAGGAGACTACTGGTATAGGTGGGTTCAGAGGGACCTATCAGGAGTCAAAGGAGACCTTGATGTGGGGAGATGGGTAGAGGAGGACCTAGATGATACATTGTACATGTATCCAAGGGTGGATTATGTTAGGGTTGTCCTTAGATATAGGAGATAGTATAGGGGTACTGTACCCCCAAGGATATCCTCATTAGTGCTAGTGTAGAGGTTCCAAGTTATGGATTGATGAATGCATCTAGTACTTTGATATGTGATCTGATGCACCAATGAGTAGTAGCAACAAGGCCAAGATACCCCATAGTAGGCATGGGTGCAGGTCCAACTAGAGATGATAGCAACAACTACCATCACTCCATGGACCAAGGAGGGGGGTGTAGCCAAAGATACCCCCAAAATGACCAAATTTGAGCTAAGTAGGATAGTCAAAGAGGTCTCCACATCAATAAAATTAGGACTGAGTAGAACTATAGGTAAAGGGAGACCCAAAAAGGTATATGGAGGTGTTACATGTCTAAATAATGGCCATGCAGAGGGATATGGACCTAATCCAATAGGATAGGTCCAAGAGGATCAAGGGTTTGTAGAGTACCTTGAGTATGACACTCTCAGAGCAATACATAATGAGAATTGAGGTAGATTGCCATAGGAGAAATGTGAGCTAGCTAGACTAGGAGTGACAACAGGTTCAAGCAAGGGGTATGGCTATCATGATCGATAGCCAATAGGGCAATGGGATCCACCTACTATGGGTAGAGCTATAAAGGGTAGGGGAGAGGCTGGAGGCATATATATGGTGGGAGACCTTCTACCAAACCCTATACTTTTAGTTAATTTTAATGAAGAAAAGGGTACCTCCACCTTCATTCATTTAGACATAGGTTCTATCGTATTCTAGATCATATATGGATACATGGTCCATGAACATGCCCCCATATGACCACCTTTGATAGGAAAAGCAGAGGATATAGGCTCTCAAAGCTAGGGTTAGGATCGGGGTGATATGCCAATTTTGAGTGGGGTATGCATCCTTGGGGAGGGTCAAGTGTGTGAGGCTTGGACTATGCCACACTGATCGAATTGAAATGTGTACCCTTTCTTTTTCTCAAGTAATATCATGTTGTATTATTTAAATGTGCTCATAATTTTTATGTGCTTTTATGTTTTCATGAATGACACAAACGTAATAATGAATGCATGAATAGACTAAAATAATGCAATGCATGATGTGATGAAGCTGACTAAATGATTGAAATTCATGGATGGATGAAAAGGAGAAATAAAAATATGATGGAAGAAAGAAAATAAGGAAAAGGAGAGAAAAATGTGGCTCTAGCCAAAATTGTGCCTCATAAAAATAAATTGTGAAATCAATGTACAGAAAAGTTGCATCCTATAGAGACAAGACATGATTTTATAAAAGAGGAAAGAAAATAATAAATTAAGAAGAAGAACAATATGGATAAGGTCAACAAAGAAAAATGTGCTTTAAATAGGATGTTTGAATCAATGTAGACCATGACTAAGTGAAAATAAAAGAGTGGAGCGGAACCCTATAAGGATGTATGCTCACAAATGATCAAATGGAGGCTGCCCCTCGCTTGTGGCCATGAAGCTATCCTATAAGGGTGTTATGCTAAAAATAAATATGGTCAAGTGTGGAGTGATACCCACTATGGGTGTAGTGCTCACTGATGGCCAGAGATGAAGAGATACCCGCTAGGATGTATGCTCACAAATGGTCAAATGGAGGCTGCCCCTCACTTGTGACCATGAAGCTATCCTATATGGGGTGAAGTATGAGATTGATTTTCCAAAGTGAGTACTACCCGATAGGGGTGTGGTGTGTGCAAGAGATGAATGAGCAAAGCAAAACATAATAGAACAATGTGAGTGTGTGTATGTGAGAAGACAAAATAAAGAGAGAAGGAAGAAGCAAAAGATAGTGTGTGTGTGTGTGTGTGTCATTATTAGTAAAATTTTGAGAGCTAAGAGGTGTGCATAAGATAGTCAGTGGTCGTATGAACACCATAAATGATATTCATATGGTATCTACCCTATCCCACGAGGACCCCTTAACAAGTAAAATATCAAGAAGGAAAAGAAGTGTGAGGAAAGCAAAATCAAAAGTAGAAGTAGATAGAAGGAACATATATCCTTTATCTTGAGGAAGAGAAGAAATGAGTAAAAATTTCAAAGGACAAGGATATACAAGAAATGAAGAACTATATCCCTTGACTTGGAGAAATTTGATGATCATTTTATACTTTAAAGATCAAGGGATATAAAAGAAGAGAGAAAGAAGAGAAGACATGAGCAAATGCAATGATGAAAATGCATGGAGATGGGCCCTAGGTTGGGGATTCGCTAGGCATCAGAGCCCTAGTATGAGTGCAATGCATGTGAGCTAAGACCTAACTAGGTTTCATCACTTGCCATCCTCACGAAGTCCCCAAAAAATCTATATGATCAAGCAGTCATGCAAATATGATCAAGCAACAATGCAACTATATGACAAGCAAAAATGCAAGTGGAACAGAATGTCAAGCAAAACATGCAAAATATGATAGGCAATCATGCAGTATGGACAAGCAAACCAAATGCAATATGAAAACTAAGCTAAATGTAATATGAGAAAATGAAAATGCAAAGTCATGCATAGTATCTTTTTAGATGCATTATGTTCATTGGTTCTTTAAGTTCTTTACCATATAAAGAAGCTAAATGATAGGCTCCTAAGCCAAACTTGGTCATTATGAAAAAGGGGCCTAGCCAATTGGGCTGAAACTTACCTTTCAGATCAGAACGAGCATTGGTGTTCTTTTGGTTTTCCTTGAGGACAAGGTCCCCAACCTCAAAAGAATGATTGCAAACTCTCTTGGAATAAGATCGCTTGAGCCTATTTTGATAGGCTCGAAGATGCTCTAAGGCATGAATACACTTTTCATCCAATAGCTCCAATTGGTGCAAATGATCAAAATGATACTCATCATTGATCGAGGCATCTTGCAACAAGATGTACAATGAAGGGACCTCTAACTTGAATGAAAAACTACCTCAATCCCATAGACCAAGACATACAGAGAAGCACCTATAGGAGTTTGCACACTAGTACGATAGGCCCACAAGGTAGGATAAAGTTGGATATGCTAGTCTCAACTGATCTTACTAACCAACTTCTTGAGGATCTTGATCAAAGACTTATTGGATGCTTTAACTTGATCATTACCCTAAGGGTAATATAAAGTTGACCACCTATGTTGAATCTTGTACTTAGCACAAAGCTTATGGACATCCTTGTTCTTGAAAGGAGTGTCATTATTAGAAATAATCATCGAAGGAATCTCAAACCTACAAAGGATCTAGTTGAAGATGAACTTGGAGACCTAAGCTCTAATCACCATGGCTAGGGGTATGGCTTTGACCCATTTAGTGAAGTACTCTATCACTATTATGATAAACTTGTGACCATCAGATGATGTTGGGTTAATCTTCCCTATAATATCCAATCCCCACATGGAAAATGGCCAAGGAGAAGAAATAACTTGAAGGTTTTGAGGAGCATGAACAAGGTTGTCATGGCGTTGACACTTGTCACAACATCGAACATGGTCACATGCATATTTCTCCATGGAAGGCCAATAATACCCCATCCGAAGGAGCTTCTTGGCAATGGTATTACCACTAAAATGGCCTCCACATGATCCTTCATGAGCCTCACTAAGAGCTAGATAGGCTTCATTAGAGTTAAGGTATTGCAAGAACATCGATATAAAGTATTTCTAATTATAATGAATCAACATGCTCTTTTGTGCAAAATATTACATTGATTATGATCTAAACCATCAAGAATCAAACCATCCTTAAGGAAATTAAATATGTCATTATACCATGGCTCAGATGGGGAAGCTTCGATGGTCAAAACATCTAATGGAACAAGACTAGAACTAAGCGATGTGGGCTCCTAGAGTTATCTAATGATAATCGATGCTTGATCATCATCCAACTCCAAGGGAAACAAGGATGCAATAATAGCCATGGCATCCACATGGTGGTTGGAGGATCTAGGGATAGACTCTATGGTTACTCGATCGAATGTAAAAAATCTTGGTGATAATCTCTTTGTAAGGTTTTAGCTTATCATCCTAAGTCTGATAAACATCATTAATCTGATTGACCACAAGTTGAGAGTCACCAAAAATTGAAATAACTCTAACCTTCAAGGCTAAGGCTGCTCTAAGACCAAGGATCAAGGCTTCATACTCTATAATATTATTCATGCAAGAGAAATGAAGCTTGAAGGAAAGGGGGATGAGTTATTTTTATGGGGTAACTAGAATAATTCTAGCACCAACACCCTTTAAGCATCAGGCTCCATCAAAAAATAAAGTCCAAGACTCTAGCTCTTTAGCTTCTATACTAAAGCACTCATTAAGAAACTCAATGACTAAGGGATGGGTTGACTCTAAGGGAGTGGAGGCTAATTGATCAGCAATCACCTAACCCTTGATAGCCTTCTAACCTATGAAGGTTAGGTCAAACTCACTAAGGGCTAAAACCCACTTAGCAGCTTGACCTGAAAGGTGGGGCTTAGACATTAAGTAGTGCAAAGGATCAAACTTTACAACAACCAATATCTTATGGCTGAGCATGTAGTGTCTTAACTTTGAGAAGCAAACACTACAACAAGGAAAAGCTTCTCTAAGGGGGTATACCAGGTTTCATAGCTAACCAAGGTTCTACTAATATAGTAGATAGCTCACTCTTTATTTTGATCATCATGTTGAGCCAACAAGGCTCCCAAAGCATGAGTTATGGCTGCTATGTAAAGCATCAAATGCTTATCTAGTCTAGGGGGAACTAAGATAGGTAGGGAAGTGAGATACCTTTTGAGTTCATCAAAAGCTTGTTGACACTCAAAATCCCACTAGAACACATATTTCTTAAGAAGCTTAAGAAAGGGTTAACACTTATCAGCTAACTAAGCTATGAACCAATGAATAGCTTGAAGTCTACCTTGCAAGCTATACAACTCAATTAGGGTACAAGGAGGAGGTATGTCAATGATAGCCACTATCTTAGTAGGGTCCACTTCAATGCCTCACCTAGACATGATGAAACCTAACAACTTGCCAGATGTGACTCCAAACACACACTTGGAGGGCTTAAGATGAACCCTAAACTACCAAAGCCTTTCAAAGATTCATCTTAGATCATGAACATGATCCTTTCAATGTATGGAATGACCTAGAAGATCATCCACATAGTCCTCTAGAATATCATGCATCATGTCATGAAAAATATAAGTCATAGCCCTCTGATATGTGGCACCAACATTCTTCAAGCCAAAAGGCATGACTTTATAACAGAAGGTACCCCATGGAGTAATGAAAGTTATCTTGGCTTGATCCTCAAGGGCAACCATGATCTGATTGTATCCTAAAAAACCATCCATGAGAGAAAGCATTCCATATTTGGTAGTGAAATCTATGATCATATCTATGTTGGGGAGAGGAAAATCATCCTTGGGACATGCTAAGTTAATGTCCCTAAAGTTGGTACATATTCTAATTGTTCCTACCTTCTTAGCCATAGGAACGATGTTGGAGATCCAATCAGAATAGTCGATAGCTTTTATGAAACTGATATCAAGGAGTTTTTGGAGCTCCTCCTTGACCAAAAGGGTGACCTTAGGATGCATCTTCCTAAGTTTCTTCTTAATAGGCTTAGCACTAGGCTTCACTACCAAATGATGCATAACAAGGGAGGGATCAAGCCCTAGCATGTCGACATATGACCAAGCAAAAATATCATGAAATTCCTTCAACAAATTGGTCAATTTCTCTTGCTCATCCATGGACAAGGCTTTACCTAGCTTAAGGATTCTAGGGCTCTCCTTAGAACCTATGTTAACATCTATGGTCTCCTCAATGAGAATATGAGACTCATCCTCATAAGGAGGTAGGGTGAGGATCACTCCTAGTTGCTCAAGGTCCTTGAGAGACATAGAACCAAAATCCTCTTGAGAACTAGAAGACTCAACATGCACAACACAAGGGACTGACCCATCAAAGAAGAAGTTATTTCGAAGGATATCCTCATGATCCATATCACAAAGAGTATCCCCTTCAACATACTCCTCTAGGGTCACAACTAACTCAGGATGCACCAAAGTTACCACATTACAAAATAGAATGTCAGTGGGATAAGGTGGTCCCTCATCCTCATCACTCCACTCCAAGCCTTGATGATCCAAATATTCAGCATAAGTAATAAGGTGATCATCATCATCAAATGGAAAAGGTTGGTTTTTATTGGGTATGTAGCCTATGCCACATCTCCTAGGCCAAAGCTCAACTTCCAAAGGCTCTTGAATACCTTTCTATTGTGGCCCCAAACCTTTACCTATATATCCCATACTAGATAGGATTTTCTTGGGAAGTGGGTAATCATTGGATAGGTAACAATGGGTAAAAGAATGCTCTATAGGAAGAGGGTTGCTACCATGAATATTTTCTTTGAGGGATATACCCACGAAGATAAAGGTACATATGCCAATGTGTACGACTTCACCCTTCTTATGAGGTAAACCCATAGTCCTTGGTGAAGGTGGTAGCTTGGCTAAATCTAGAAGAGGTTCTTGAAGAAATGGATTGACCTGATCTTATGATGAAACATTGATTAGTGGTTCCTCACTCACCTTTAGATTTTCAAGTTGCTTGGTAATATGAGATGAAGAAACTGATGGACATAAATTGAGACTAGATTGAGCTTGCTCAACCATTGAACAATATTGGAATGGATGAGGGTCACCCAAAATGGTGACAAGTTGATCTTTGAATTCAAACTTCAAACATTGATGAAGAGTAGAAGGGACAACCCTCATCGCATGAATCCAAGGGTATCCAAGAAGGATATTAAAATATGTGGGGCAAGGTACCACATAAAACAAGGTATCTAAGATCTTAGGTCCAACCCTAAGGGGGAGGGATATAATATCATAGGCCTCTTGGGACTCATTGTTGAAAGATTTGATGATGACATCAAATTTAATTAAATCTTCCTCTTTTAATCCAAAATTTTAGAAAAATTGATAAGTGCATAGATTGAGGGAGGAACCATTATCTATCAAAATTCACTTGATAAATGTTTCCCCAATAAATGTAATGATGTAGAGGGAAGAATCCCCTCGCAAGTCTGAGGAAGGAATATCATCATCCAAAAATGTGATATGATGTATCCCAAGGGAACCTACAACATCAGCTATAGCACTAGGGGAAATGTCTTGAGGGATAGATTGTTGACTTAGAAGCTTCAACAAGGCTTCCCTATGAATAGGAGAAGTTTACAAAAGTTCTAAGAGGGAGATCTTGGTTGGGGTACTAGCTAACTATTGTTGAATGTCGAAGGAGACTTTAGGTTGTGGTTTCAACACTAAGGGTGGGTTTTCTACTCTCATGCTCCTTTTTTGGGTACTCTTCAAAACTAAGGGTGGTTTTGAAGGTTGATTGGATGTAGAACTCATCTCCTACTGAGATCGTTGAGTCGGTTGAGCTTGAGCTTGTTGCCTTGTAGTTGTTGCTATCATACCAACCATATTATTGTAGGGAGGTGGCACATTATGATATGACACTTGATTAGCTACCTATTGCCCATGATTAGGTAGGGGATCTTGGAAGATCCCCATGTCTTGATTAGTTGTGGGTGCTTGTTGAGTAGGAGGTTGATTGTTTGTTGGAGGATTAGGTTGAGGACCCTCTATAACAAGGTGACCTACATCAATTAAGTCCTGAACCACATGTTTCAACCTCTTACATGAATTTTTCATGTGCCCCTCCACTCTATGATACTCACAATGTTGACCAAGCTTATACCAATTAGTCATGGTATCAGGTTGTCTTATGGGAGGTAACTCAATCATATTAGCTTCCAAAAGTTACTTTAGGACCACCATCATAGGTGTGTTGAGTCTTGTAAAATTCCTTGGTGGGGGTTTTTGAGGTTGGCTAAGCACCATATTTTACAAGGTGTTAGCAACACTGTTAATAGGTCTACTATCTATTACCCCATCACCAACTACATGCTTGTTCTTATACTGAGTTTTCATGGTCCTATCTTCTTCTTTCTTTGGCTTAATTTGACCTCTTCGAATAAGGGCTTGCTCTACCCTTCTTGCTAGATCTATTGCTTGGTCAAAAGAGGTAATAGTTGTTGTTTCCAATTCATATGATATTTTCTCTTGTAAATTTCCAATAAATATCTCTAGCATGTCTCAAGGAGGTAAAGTATATCTCAATCATCCAACTAAACTTCTCCAACGAGACAAGAATTCTAAAAAACTTTCATCTTTACCTTGTTTCAACATATAAACATCTTTCATAGTCACATTTTTCTCAACATAAGCTCCAAATTTTTGAACAAACAATTATGTTGTCTCTTCAAAATTCCTCAAAGAATGATGAGGTAGTTGATAATACCATTCCAATGCCATACCACCAAGGCTCTTAGGGAATATCTTTAGTAACAACATGTCATCATATATAATATCATGGCATGTTGTCCTAAACATCCTTAAATATTCAATTGGGTCCTCTGTTCCCTTATAAATAGGTAAAACTAGCATTGGAAAATGCTTAGGGTAGGGCCTAGAAGCGACAATAGGGTCTAAGGGTTGATTGCACATTTCCTTATAATTGTAGGTGAAACTTGGAGGTTGAATCATATCCACTCTTGAGACCAATTGTTTCACCATATTTGTCAAGCTTTGCATATCGGGATTGTTGTTGTGCAATACCCCTAGGTTCCCTAAGGGAGGGTTATAGGTAGGTTATTGAAAGGGAACTTGGCCAATGTTGGAGGTATTAACATTATTATGGTATGGGTTATGATATGTGGTATCTTGTTGTGGAGGATAATTAATATTTGGTGGAATAGAAGCATGAATGTTGAGATGAGTAGAATGAGGAGGAAATTGAGCATAATCTTGAGATGCACTACTAGTTGGAGGAATTCATGGAATTCTCCCAATGTTGGTGGTTACAGTAGTGACATATGTTGGTTTATGAAAAGGATTAATATGATGCAAAGATTCAAACAATGGATTGGTGTGAACATTCTGAGGAGAAATGGTTGGAGGATGAGATGTCCCAACCTCTTCAAGTTGGGCCTCCTCATCCATAGCCTTAACCAAGGCATCCTTATGATGTTTCATGAAATTCTAGATATGATCATATGATTTAAAGGTGAGGTCTCCATTAGACCCCTCAAGAGGATCAAGGTCAATACCAGTTTCTACATGTTCTTCCTCTTCTAGATTAGGGTTCTCCCTATCAATCTGGTCATCTTCTTGAAGAATCTTAGATTCTAAAAGCCTTCACTTACTCCTAAGGTTGGGAGCCATTAGGAGAAAGGGAAAGGATAGAGGAGAAAAGGAGGATCTAAAAACTAGCAAAAAACATACAAAATATTTTTAAGATGTTTTTAATGTTTTCTAATTCTAAGAAAACAAATTTAGTGGTCTTTCTTAAAGTTTTACAAAAAGGAAGATGCTTCCTAATTTGGCCACTAAATACGTGTTTTCACATCGGGTTCACCAAATATGTAGAGGGGGAAAACTACCCTATTGCGTACGATTCTTGGTTGGATCCACTGGGAGCCAAGGTGACCGTGGGGGTGTGTTATATTCTCTACACTCGGGGGCTTGGGGATTGAAGGGTTCACCAAGAATGGTTTTAGGACTTGCTCCAAGTCCAGGGTAGAAATTTTTTATCTGGTGGTTGTCCTTAGCTTTAACTTACATCCAGATAAATCCAACAACTTCATAACTTGCAAAATAGCTTCACAAAACCCTAGAAAATTTGATCACTAGTATTTGGAGGCTTACTTAGGTTGCTATGTGATTGAACTTGGAGGTACAACAGTCAAGACCCCTTGGTCCTTTTATTTGAAAATTCAAAAACAAAAGCAATTATTGATCCTTTTGGAAATGAACAAGCAAATATATAATGAAATGAAACAGTGTGAAAAGAAGAATACAAACAACAATATTATGACCTAGATAAAGCATGAAAATATAGATTGAGAGTTTAGGAGTGAAAATTTGTTCCCAAACCTGACAAATCAGAAATTGTGCTCCATAAGGGATGGCCACAAATTTGGATCTGCAAAATCATGCCTTGTATGGCGAGGGCACAACTTTGCAACAAAAGTGCAAGAATGACTAATTAATGTAAAAATAAAATGCAAAACATATAATGGATGATCTAGAAATATTAAAATATAAGAATAAACCTAGTGGCAGTGAAATAACAGTCAAAAGGATGGACCTATGTCATGGCCCACCTTGACCGAACTTTTTACATGTCAAACTATGTATTGATAAAGGACGATTAATACTTAGTTATGATGCATTTAATTGATTGAATTAATTAATTATTAAATTAATTAATTGAGATATTGATTAATATTATATTCCTTGATTGAATTAAATAATTAGAAGAATTAATTAATTAATATTATATTCCTTGATTGAATTAAATAATTAGAAGATTTAATTAATTAATATTATATTCCTTTGTTTAATTAGTTAATTGTTGAAATTTAATTAATTAGTATTATACTCTATATTGTGGAAATATAATCTAGAATTTACCTTATTGTGGGCCAAGTTAATAAAAGAAGATATTTTTGATATGAAAATATTTTATTTTAAATATTTATTGTCTTGCCTTGCCTAGTTGGGCAATAACTTGTGGTGGGTGAATTCTCTATTTTAATATTAGTAAGAACATAATTTATCTTACCTTTTGGAAGATGACCTGATGGAAAGACAATATTATAAATGGGTGTCAAAAATCTAAGAGAAAAAAGGGGGGTTGGTTTTTGAAGGATGCCTGGGTGACTGAAAGGGAGGGGATGACTGAATGGAAGGGAGGAGGTCATGACGGTTTTTGGCTTTGAAAGGAGATGGCTCAAGTAATCAGAGTGGGGAGGCCAATCTTGGATAAGAGGCCATAGACCAAGGACTTTCTCACTTTGTTGGAGTAACAGGTGGGAGTTCCTGTGCTTTGCATTGTTAAATCATGTTTTAGCGGAATGAACTTATGATTTTCTTAGACCCCCTGTGAATCATTTATTAAAACTTTGTATATGTTGATAAATCAGATTTTTGCTTTGCTTTTATTGTTTTGCTTGAAACTGTGGTGAGCAATGAAAGGCTTGGACTCTCTTCACTCTAGTCTGCATGATTCATCCACGTGAAACCAGTTGCTTAGAATGGTTGTTATGTCTTGTTGTTTTGGCCTGGTCGTTAGGGCGACATATGTCATTGGAGGTATAGCTTGGTATTTTTCTGGCATTATCTTGGTTGCCCAAATATCACGATGGCCTGGTTTTAACCAAGAAAAATCTCCCTACTAGCATCAGACTGAGCACCACCTATTACTTGCTTATGCTTGCCCTGCAATATCTGCCAGAAAGAATTGGTGAGGGAGGGAGTTGAAACCATGATTCAATTTTCCTTAATCTGATTTTAAATTTGCTAAAAATGTTATTTCTCTACCTCGTAAAATGGTCTGGAAAACCCATCGTTGTTTTTGAGTGAAGTTTCACGATGTGTATTTTATTTCATCATCGTGCTCGAGAAATACCTAATGCTAAAATTTAGGCTTTAATTGTTTAATTCATCTTTCCTCGTTGTGTTAGAATTTTAAGTTAAAAGCTTGTTTGTCCCACATGTAGCTTGTGGGAGGGCACTAAGCGCCTTATCAGGACTTGGCCTCCCTTGATTTTTCAACCACCACTCAATGGTCAAGGTACCATCGAATGGGACTGCCATCACTGGTTGGAGGTGCCTCCCCCGGTGACACTTGGCTATTGGCTTAGTTGTGATTTTTTGATTGACAGTGATGCGTGGCTCATTTTTACCATTTGACACGTGGCCTGAGTTATCGCATCACATTTTACCATTTGACACGTGGCCTGAGTTATCCATTGTCTAGTATGTTGACCTTGTTTGGCTATGTTGTTGATCGAGTTTTAAATTTTTTTTTTTTTTTGAATTAAGTTTTGAATTGGGTTTTATTTAATTAAATGATAGGCGGTTTGATTAAATAAATAAATTGAATCCATTTATTAAGTTTTAAAGGTCAAAATTATGTTTAAATAAATAGATTTCATTAATAGAATTGATTTATTAAGTTTTAAAGGTTAAACTTATGTTTAAATAAATAGATTTCATTAATTTCTAGTATGTTGACCTTGTTTGGCTATGTTGTTGATCGAGTTTGAAACTTTTTTTTTTTTTTTAATTAAGTTTTGAATTGGGTTTTATTTAATTAAATGATAGGCGGTTTGATTAAATAAATAAATGCTATTTTTACCATTTGACACGTGGCCTGAGTTATCCATTGTCTAGTATGTTGACCTTGTTTGGCTATGTTGTTGAGTTTGAAATTTTTTTTTTTTTTGAATTAAGTTTTGAATTGGGTTTTATTTAATTAAATGATAGGCGGTTTGATTAAATAAATAAATTGAATCGATTTATTAAGTTTTAAAAGGTCAAAATTATGTTTAAATAAATAGATTTCATTAATAGAATTGATTTATTAAGTTTTAAAGGTTAAATTTATGTTTAAATAAATAGATTTCATTAATGTCTAGTATGTTGACCTTGTTTGGCTATGTTGTTGATCGAGTTTGAAATTTTTTTTTTTTTTTTTTGAATTAAGTTTTGAATTGGGTTTTATTTAATTAAATGATAGGCGGTTTGATTAAATAAATAAATTGAATCCATTTATTAAGTTTTAAAGGTCAAAATTATGTTTAAATAAATAGATTTCATTAATAGAATTGATTTATTAAGTTTTAAAGGTTAAACTTATGTTTAAATAAATAGATTTCATTAATAGAATCGATTTATTAAGTTTAAAAGGTTAAATAAATAGATTTCATTTAGTAATTTTTAAAGGTTAAACTTATGTTTAAATGAATAGATTTAATTTATTAAGATTTAAAGTTTAAACTTAGGCTTAAATGAATAGATTTCATTAATAGAATTGATTTATAAGGTTTTAAAGGTTAAAATTATGTTTAAATAAATAGATTTCATTAATAAAATAGATTTATTAAGTTTTAAAGGTTAAATAAATAGAATTCATTTAGTAAGTTTTAAAGGTTAAATTTATGTTTAAATGAATAGAATTCATTTATTAAGTTTTAAAGGTTAAATGTATGCTTAAATGAATAGATTTCATTTAGTAAGTTTTAAAATTTAAACGTATGCTTAAATGATTATATTTCATTTAGTAAGTTTTAAAGGTTAAACTTATGCTTAAATGATTAGATTTCATTTATTAAGTTTAAAAGGTTAAACTTATGCTTAAATGATTAGATTTCATTTATTAAGTTTTAAAGGTTAAACTTATGCTTAAATGAATAGATTTCATTTATTAAGTTTTAAAGGTTAAACTTATGCTTAAATGACTAGATTTCATTTATTAAGTTTTAAAGGTTAAACTTATGTTTAAATGACTAGATTTCATTTAGTAAGTTTAAAGGAATAAACTTATATCTTTAAGATTAGATTTCATTTGTTAAGTTTAAAGGAATAAACTTATATCTTAAAGATTAGATTTGATTTATCAAAGTCTTAAAGAATAAACTTATATTTTTAAGATTTGATTTGATTTGTTAAGTTTAAAGGAATAAACTTATATGTTTAAGATTTGAGTTGATTTGTTAAGTTTAAAGGAATAAACTTATATGTTTAAAATTAGATTTGATTTGTTAAGTTTAAAGGAATAAAATTATATCTCAAAGATTATATTTGTTTATTAAAGCTTTAAAGGGTAAAATTATAAATGAAAGAATGTTTAGCTAAGCTTTTGTTAGAAAAATGAAAGAGTAGATTTGTTTTAGTAAGTTTAGTGGATAAACTTATATATGAAAGATTATATTTTATTTATTAAGTTTAGTGGATAATATTGTATCTTAAAGATTAGATTTGTTTTAGTAATTTTGAAGGATAAACTTATATTTGAAAGAATAGATTAGCTTTTTTAAAATAAAGACATTTTTAATTGATTGAAGTGGTTTGATAAGTATTTAATCAGTTAGGATTATGGACTCTTAAGTGGTTAAAAAAAGTAGTTTGTTATAAGTGTTTAATCGGTTAGGAGTATGGGCTCTTAATTGGTTAAAGAAAGTGGTTTGATAAGATTTGATCGATTAGGGGTATGGATTCTTAATTGGTTAAAAAAATATTTTTTGCTAAGTATTTAATTGGTTAGGATTATGGGGTCTTAATTGGTTAAAAAAATTGGTTTGATAATAATTTGATCAATTAGGAGTATGGATTCTTAATTGGTTAAAGAAAATGGTTTTTGATAAGCATTTGATTGGCTATAAGTGTGGGCTTTTAACTGATTAAATGAAATGGTTATTATGTATTTATTCTGGTACTGATGTTATGGATACATTAGACCTTTATAAAAGATGTTATTATTTGAAGGAAGAAAACATCTTCAGGGGAATGAATGTGGAATGAATGTGGAATGAATTCAAGGGAATTATGAGGTTCCCTCATTGTTCATGTAATGCATATTAAAAGAACTCATATTTTAGGAAACATAAAAGTTATGGAGTTCTTATGCATTTTTATTGATAATGATGGTGATAAAGGAATTATGGAATTGCTTGTGTAGTTGTATTGGAGACAACTAAATTTATTCAATAAAAGGATGTTTGAAGCTGGGTTTTATCGTAAGGATTTTTCCCAGGATATATGATGTGTTATGTGTGTTCTAATATCTTCTTCATTTGATATTGCATTTGATAAATTTTATATAAATAAAAAATATTTTTTCTTTTCTTATTGATAAAGATATATGTTATGATTTGATAAATTATCATGTTAGCATGGAACTAAATAGGGATTACATCCTTTATGTGACTTCTTATTGATGAACTTGTAAATGTTATTTGATTCTTAATTAAATAGTTAGACTTAATTGCATCCTTATTTATAAAATAAATATCAGGTGTTCTTTGTGAATGATCTAGTGAATATTAGATAATTAGTAACTATCATTTATTATGGTACATGCTTATGGATTAGAAGCATGGAAAGAGAGAGAGAGAGAGAGAGAGAGAGAGTTGTTAAGGGATTATGGGATCCCTTGAGAAGGGAACTTTGGGTAAACCTAGTTTCACAAATCCACCTTAATGACCTAGCCTTAGATAGTTGTGGAGAAGCAACAACTAGGTTATATTGTCAATGGATTAACTATCATGTAAAATGATAGATGCTTGGTTGGCTCATCGTTTATATGATACAAACATGAAACTTACCTATATAGATGGACATGTGGATGGTATAGGAAGCAAAGAAATATTATGTTGCTACGCTTAGTACATCTACATAGATGGACTTATGTATGGTGTAGGGATGGATGCACCCTTTGATAGACAAAAGGGGTTAAGTTAGCTCATCATGGAGATGAGACTGATAACTTATTTACATTGTGCTTAGTGCACCTACATATATGGACTTATTTATGGTGTAGGGATGGGTATACCCTTTGATAGATAAAAAGGATAAGTTGGCTCATAATGAAGATGAGACAGACAACTTAATCATAAGGCTTATCATTAATAGGCACCTTCATAGAATGACTTATGTAAGGTGGGGTGATATAGATCCCTAATGAGTGTATAAAAAAAATCTCTCTCTCGAGTTGGTTGGATTTTTAGGTTGTTATAACCTCCACAAGGTGGTAGACTTCTCCTCAATATTCCAACACTTATCCACCAATAACAACAAATCAAAGTAGAGTATCAGAAGAATACTTTATCTTGTTAGAAAAATTCATCAAGAGAATCACTTAGCACTTAGGACCCTTAGTTTTGTACTTGATAGAGATTTTAGGAACAGTTCTAACATCACTTAGGGGAAAAATAGGATCCAAACCCTCTATTTATAAGAGGTTTGGAGGGAAAAATGGTGGGAAAAAAAATATAAACCTAAGGGAGGGTCGACATCCTAGAGGTTGGCTCAAAAGTTGGGTTTTCTAAGAGAAAACCCTAACTTGTCAAAATAATGCTTTGTACTAGGAGACCATGATTTCAAAAAATCTAGATAAAAAATAAGGGAGAGAGGGAAGAGAGGCCAAAACTTATATTTTGACAAGTTTGAGGGTATCTCTAAGGATCTTGGGAAAATGACCCACTTGGATGGGTCAATTTTCCATGTCTACAATCCACTTATTTCAATGAGTGGATTGTAGACTCAAGGATGACTCAACATATGACCAAGAATTTTCACATCTTACATGACTATAGTAAATAGTATTCTAGATAGGATATTGTTATTGGGGATGACTCTTCCTTACAGGTGGCTATATGTGGTGACATTAGCATTGGTTCTTCCTTATTTTATGAGCTTATTCATGTTTTGAGTATAGGACCTAATACCTTATCTATATATTACATCACCTATAGAAATAAGAAGGTGGAATTTTGGCTAAATTAATGGGTGATCAATAATATTGATGATTAGTTTAAAATAGTCATGAACTATACCATTAATTCTTGCAGGAATAAAAAGGGAAATGACCTTCCTTCTCACCAAGGGCTCTATAAAGTTATCTACAATCACATCCTATCTAATAGCCCCCAGGTCAACCCTAGTCCCTCCATGAGTAAACCAAGTCCTGCTGGAAAATTTGTTGTCCCCCCTGCCCACATGTCCTTAATGGAAAGGAAGAGGAAGTCGATCAAAGTTATTCGTGACTTAAGGGTGAGGAAGTGTATCAAATTTGGAAAAGCTAAAGGACCTATCAGAAAATCACCCTGCCTTTAGGAGAATATCATGAAGGGTAAGCAGAAAGTGATTAAAATCAAGGCTGATGATGAGGATGTTGATACTGAAATCAATATCTAGAAGGAATTCATCATCTCCACAACCACAAACATGATGAACGTAATGGTGAATTCCATCATCGATCTCAGGGAAGCCCTCCACATGTTGTTCTTCGACGAGCAGCTAGGACAAGATGAGTCCAAGGAGATCGAGGTCTACTCAGTGGATGAGGACAATATTGAGGTCAAGGAGGAGCCCAAGGATCAGTTGAAGATTGAGGACAAGGATGGTGATGAGGAAGTTACTAAGGATTAACTTCCTTGTCAGGAATTATCTTATTTTTTAGGCTACCCTGCATGGAGCCTGATAGTCCTTGAAGTGGTCTGGTTTTGCTAGGGTTGTGACCCTTATGTTTGTCTTTACATATTACTTATTGTGTGGGGCTGCATCCCCTTTTAGTTTTTGCAAATTTTGGGCTTGGGGCTACGTCCCTTGTTGATGTTTTTGTTATCCTTCAATATATCCTGTTGTTTTATGTATATAGGTTTTGGGATCCTTAAACTCAGACACTAATGAAATATATCTAATTTACCAAAAATAAATTAGTTAAAAATAGTCACCTTAGCATACTATGATAAGTTAGATCATATATAAGCTATGTGAATGATTGGCTCCTCCATCTTCTCCTTGGAAGAGATATTTTACAGCTATGGTAGCAAATTTATATGATGGCAGTCAATAATAGAATCATAAACTTAGGCATTTTAGCTATGGGTCATTAAGATATATGGGTCATTATCAATGGGCTATTAGGTTTCATCTTATCTCTCCCCTAGTGGTTTCTATGAGGAGTGTGTTTTGGTGAAGAATCATAGAAATTCATTTCCAAATGGGTCTATTAATCATGTCACACAATCCTTGGATCTTATTCATAGTGATATTTTTATATCCATGTGTATACCATATCTCTCCAAGAATAAGTACTTTCTTCTTTTCATTGATGATTTCTCCTGGTGTGTATGTGTTGTATACTATTTATACCAAAGTTGATGCTTTTGGGAAGTTCAAGGGCTTCAAATCACTAGTGGAGAGTTCAAATAAAATATCAAGTATCTTTAAAATAAATAGAAGAGATAAGTATATGAGCAATGTGTTTTCATATTTCTTGTCTCTTCATGGTGTTACCTTTCAAATGACTATCCATTATACTCTAGAGCATAATGGGGTAGCTAAACAAAATAACAAGGTGATTATGAATATGGATTGATGTATGTTATATTTTAAGGGGATAGATTCCAAGTTTTTGGAAAACTAAGTCACTTGTGATGCATATATCATCAATTGAATTCCAACTCAAGTTATTTAGGGAATGACTCCTCTTGAAATATTTATAGGAACAAGCCTAACTTGTCTTTTTTTGTATATTTGGATCCATGGCATGGGCACATATACCCAAATATTTTGAAAATAAAGGGGTACTAAAGAGTCGTAGATGTATTGTTTGTATGGTATTTGAATATCTCTAAATCCTATTATCATTATGATCCTAATAGATAGGAACTTTCTTATTTAGTAAGATGTCATTTTTTTATGAGTTTCTTCCAACAACTCCTTTAAGACTTCTTCATACTCTTTTGGTTGAAGATAATCTTGATAGCTTTATAAGACTTATACTACCACAAAATATCATAGGTTAACTTGAAAATATCATATAGGTCCCAATATAAAATAGCCACAATATAATAAGGTCAAGATAATAATAATATGAGTAGAATAATATGAGAAAATTAATATGTATATCAAGGCTTATAATAAATCAAATAACATTCAATTATATAGTGAAATATGAATGTAAATAGACTGAATCATTCATGTACTATGCATGAAGAACAACTTACAATATTAATTGCTCAAAATTTATACAAGCTTTATTAATTCTCTTTTGTTACAACTTTAACTCACAATACTTCAATAATATTTCTATATATCTTCTATGGAGCATTATCTTCATAATATAGTAATAGTAATGTGACTCTTTGGATTCTTGAATATTTCTCTCCATATGCCAAGTATCATGACTATTGGCTTGTCAACTTGCCACTTGCATACTTGATAAACACTTGACTCTATAATACTTGCACACCTATACATGACTCTTACACTTTTACTTGCACTCCTTAATCTCGGATGCTTGTGCATATTTTTACATTATAGATTTGCACTCTTACATACAATACACTTGTGCATTTCCTGCACATTACAACTTTACATGACACTTGTGCATTTATTACACATTCACACTTACATAAAAGGGGAAATATAAATCACACTCTAAACTATGACTCAACCCTAATCTATTATTTACAAATGTACCATAAAGGTACCATGGGAGTACATTGGCATGTACCAAATAATGTAATTTTCTCCAACACCCCTCTATATTACTGTTGGAACAAAATCTGCCTTCGGTTAATAGTGTTGCGCCTTAGACTTTGCCAACATTGAATAGACAGATCTTGCTTGAGATCATCTGTCTAGTCTCCAGAGAAGGCTGGTTCCTTTGAAGTTTTTTAGAGAAAAGGGGAACAAGAGATAAGGGAAATATAGCCTAAGCTAGAACTTTTCTCACGGTACATATTAGACAACAACAAACATTGATGATGCAATTTAGACAACAAAAAATCTAGAACTCTTCTTTATAGAAAACATGAATTCCTGAGTGTGACTTTTAGATGTTCGTCTAAAAAGCATGTAAATATCTGTTAATGTTCAACTCTAGAAACAAGATTCATACGTGCACAGTCCAGATTTTAGAACAGATACATTATAAAACTTAGAGTGAATAAAAGTTAAAACACCAGATACATACAAGCACACAGAAGTTTCAGAAGCCAGAGGAAGAAATCTTTTATTGCTTGTAATCCAAGACATGCGCATCAAGCTTGTAAACGTCCAAGAGCCGACCCTTTTTTTGGAGTCGCTCACCCCTATATATACCCTAAAAGAGTATCTTTTTCTAAGTACATCTTAATTTCTTCAATCAATTACAAGTAATTGTCTGCAGTTTCTAATAATATACAAAGGATTTCCCACAGATTGGATAGATTGGCAATCATCCAGCAGACCTACCAGGTTATAATCAACAGACCATTCTTCAAAAATTAGCACGTCTCCAGTTGCCAAAAATATACTTTATTCCTTTACAGTTGGCATGTCACGAAATCGTGACATTCGTCTCTTGCTTTGCTCCTTTTCCGCTTCCAACCGCGAAAATGAGACATGTCACGAAATCATGACATTCGTCTCTTCCTTTGCTCCTTTGTTGCCTCCCACCGCAAAAATGAGACATGTCACGAAATCACGACATTCATCTCTTCCTTTGCTCCTTTGTTGCCTCCCACCGTGAAAATGAGACATGTCACGAAATCGTGACATTCATCTCCTCCTTTGCTCCTTTGCTGCCTCCCGCTGTGAAAATGAGACATGTCACGAAATCGTGACATTCGTCTCTTCCTTTGCTCTTTTGCTGCCTCCCGCCGTGAAAATGAGACATGTCGTGAAATCACGACATTCGTCTCCTCCTTTGCTCCTTCTGTCGCCTCCCGTCGCGAAAATGAGACATGTCGCGAAATCGTGACATTTGTCTCTTCCTTTACTCTTTTGTTGCCTCCCATTGTGAAAATGAGACATGTCATGAAATCGCGACATTATTTCCTTGCTTTGCTTTTTTTCGCTTCTAGCCACGAAAATGAGACATGTCATGAAATCGCGACACTTCTTCCTTGCTTTGCTCTTCTGCCACCTCCAGCCGCAAAAATGAGACATGTCGCGATATCATGACACTTTTTCCTCTTGGCTCTTTCTCTTTGCTTTTAGCCATGAAAATGCAACATGTCGCGATATCGCGACACTTTTTCCCTCTTTGCTCTTTCTCCTTGCTGTGAACCGCGAAAATGCGACATGTCGCGATATCGCGACACTTTTTTCCCTTTGCTCTTTCTCCTTGCTATGAACCGCGAAAATGCAACATGTCGCGATATCGTGACACTTTTTCTATTTTGGTCGCAACAAAGCAACATGTCGCGATATCACGACACTTTTTCTCTTTTGGTCGTGACAAAGCAACATGTCGCGATATCGCGACACTTTTTCTCTTTTGGCCGTGACAAAGCAACATGTCGTGATATCGCGACACTTTTGCCACCTTGTGCCTTTTCTTCTCTTTTGTCACGAAAATGCAACATGTCGCGATATCGCGACACTTTTTCCCATTGCTCTTTCTCTCCGCCTTGAACCGTGAAAATGCAACATGTCGCGATATCGCGACACTTTTTCCTCCTTGTGGTGTTTTGCTTTTTCTTTGATCTTTAGCATATGGGCCACTTTGGTCTTCTTGGGAAATATGCAAAAAGGTGCATCAGCTATTTTTCTGTAGTTAGTCACTTTTTGACTAACATTCTTGGCGCCTTTCGGGGGAATTTTTGCTTGCAAAAATAGAGACCAGGCCTTTATCCATTGGGAAACGGAGTCACCAGCACAGTTGTGAAAAGTAAATTTTGAGCAAAAAAACAAAAGAAAAAGAATGCACTTTGGAGAACAAGTGATCTTCACCTTATCAAAACCTTTCTTTTACCGCTTAGGTATTTAACCTTTGTTTGAAGAACACAAAAATTCAATTCTGGGAGCTGGTCCCAGCTCTGGCTATTGACTGCTGCCCCTGATGTTTAGATCCTCTAATTCTATTCATGGCTGCAATTATCTCTTGATAAACTTGCACACTTGATTCTTATTAGGCCGTAAAAAGGGAAATATTTACACAACTTCAAACTTATAATATACTGTACATATAATGGTGATCTGTAGCTTTTACTGGAAATACAATTTTAGGTGAAAAGCATTCATCGTGATGGGTAGAACCCATCCATCTTGATCTTTTAACTGGAAGGCATTGAATTGCTTTTCTGAAACAATTTCGAATGGCCCCTCCCAGAATGCATCAAACTTGTCATGGTGTCCTGGCTTTGCTTTCTTGACATTCCATTTTAATACCAGGTCACCTGTTTTAAATTTCTTGAAAGTGGTTTTCTTATCGAACCACCCGGCTATTTTTACCATATGCTTTTGATGATGATCGTAGGCCTGTTCCCTAGATTCTTCAAGCTGCAGAAGTTGCATCGATCGGGCATCCATTGGATGGCCTTCATCTTCGTTGACTTGGTTTAGCATCCTCAACGCGGGTATTTCCATATGAATCGGCGAAACGACTTCTTTGCCATAAACCAAAGCATATGGCGAAGTATTGATTGATTTTTTTATTGAGATTTTGTCGGCCCACAAGGCTTGATTCAGGAGTGAGTGCCAGTTCTTCTTATTGTCCTCTAATGTTCTTTTCAGAATTCTCAGAATATTCTTATTAGTAGACTCAACTAATCCATTACCTTGTGGGTAATAATTAGAGGAAGTCTTCAGGTAAATTCCATATCTATTGACGAATTCGATCATCTTTGCACTAGTGAAAGGGGATCCATTGTCTGTAATCAAAGAATCTGGTATGCCAAACCTTGTGATTAGACTTTCGACGAATTCTATCACCACCTCTGAATCAGCTTTCTTCGTAGGCACTCGTCGCCCACTTGGTGAAGTAGTCCGTGGCAGTGAGAATGTATTTGTGGCCTGATGATGAGTTTGGCTCTATTATCCCTATGAAATCCAACCCCCACTGCTGGAATGGTTCCTCGACTTGAATAGGCTTTAAGGGCATGGGTGCATTTCTGTTTCTTCCCACATACCTCTGACACTTGTTCACACCTCTGGGTCACTCTGTACGCATCTAGGAAGATGGAAGGCCAATAACATCCAGCTCTAAGGATCTTCAAAGCTGTAGTTCGACCTGCATAATGTCCCCCTGAAAAACCCCCATGAAATTCATCTAACACTTTTTGCTTTTCATTATCGAGAATGCATTTTAACAATACACCATCGATGTTAATCCTGTACAACCCCTCTATTCGAAGGGTATATTTCAATGCTTGGGTTTTGAATCTCCTTCTCTGGGAAGCGTTCATATCTTCAAGACATGACCCAGTCTGAAAATACCTCACAAAGTCATTGATCCAACCCGAACTCACTCTGTCTTGGTGTTGCTCTGTGTTTGCCATGACGGGGTGGCTCTCCCCATATCCACTTGCAGCTTGCTTGGCCAATTCTTGGCACAAAGCTCTCCCTCTCGACTATTTTAGTAGGATGTATTTCTACATCATACTCTTGGATGCGAGTCACCCATCCAGCTCTTTTTTCACCCAATTCTCCTTGAATTATGAAGTTCCTTACATCGGGATGAATAACATACACCATCGTCCGACTCTGGGATAAGAAGTGTTTTAGCTTATTCAAGGACTTCATAATTGCGTATACTTGTTTTTCTATGAAGCTGTACCTTTCCTCATGTTTGTGCATGGTGGAACTCGAAAAGGCTATGGGTCTTTCTTCATCATCTGCTCCTTTCTGAGTGAGAACTGCAGCATAACTATTTTGCTCTCCGACAACATATAGTATGAAATCCTGGGAATAGTCAGGGTTGACTAGCACAGGAGCTTGAGCGATGGCTTCTAGAATTTTTTGGAAAGCTTCTTTCCTTGGCTCTGTCCATTTAAAAGGAGCATCCTTTTTCAATAACTCAGTCATTGGTTTAACTGTTTGGGCAAAATCCGCAATGAATTTTCTGACGAAATTTACTTGCCCAAAGAAAGACTGCAAACCTTTCTTGTTAACTGGGAGAGACAACTCAAGAAGCGCCTTTACTCTATCAGGATCAATTGACAACCCAACTTTAGAAATAACATGCCCAAGGAGTATTCCTTCTTCCACAACAAAAATAGATTTTGTAGGATTTAGTGATATCCCAAATTCCCTACATTTCTCAAATACTTGCTGCAGATGAGTGGCATGGTCCTTTTTGTTGTGAGAAAAAACTATCATGTCATCTAAATAGATGACAATAATTTTGTTCGCAAGCTCCCCAAAAGCTACGTCCATGGCTCTCTGGAAATTTTCTCCTGCGTTAGATAATCCAAAGGGCATCCTTTGGTATGCAAATGTTCCCCACTTAGTGGTGAACGCAGTCTTGTATTGATCTTCATTTCTCACCCAAACTTGATTGTAACCAGAAAAGCCATCTAACAGAGAAAACCTTTCTGCTCCCGCCACAGTATGAAGGATTGGGTCAATCTAGGGTAAAGGATAGTGATCCTTTAAAGAGGCTCTGTTCAAATTTCTGAAATCGACGCATAGTCATATTTCTCCATTTTTCTTGTGGACTGGAACTAAATTTGCCACCCAGGTAGAGTGCTTGATTGGGTATATTATCTTAGCTTGCAAGAGTTTTAACAACTCTTGTTTCATTAAGGCTTCAATCTTGGGATTCATAGGCCTCTGCCTCTTGCTCGAAAGGTTTAGCTCCTTCCTCCAGTTCAATGGTATGTTGAATGACCTCTTTCCTGTACACTTTCAGATCACTATAAGTCCAGGCTATTATATCTGGATACTCTTTACATAACTATTTTATTTCCTCTAGTTCTTCCACTATACAATCGGTCCCTACTTTGATCATTTTTCCTGGTTCTAGTTCTACTTCTTTATACCGGTGTTCATCTACCTTGATCCTTCGACCTACAGCTCTATCGCTATTGTCAAAAAGGCTCTCCAGGGTGATCAGTCCCTTGGGGATATGATTATTTCTCAGTTGAATAAGGCTCTCTTCGTCCTCTTCTTGTAACTCTCTTTCTATAGAGCAATTCATCTCATGAATCAAAAAATCCAGGATCTGCTCATCATTTTCGAATACTTGCCAAAAAATGTCTTTGTCGGGCACTGAAGGCCTGTATATAAGTCTAACTATTTTAGACTTCTGAATAACATTGTTGATCGGGCAAAAATTTGATCCTACCGATGCTAACGAGTCCGCATGTGTGTTCTTCTCTCTGGAAATGGATTTCATGTTTAGTGCTTCAAAATTTTCCAAAAGATCTAACACTTTGTTTTTGTAAGCTCTTAGGTAATGTTGCTTACAAATGCACTTGCCAGTAACCTGTTTAACGATCAGCTCTGAATCTCCATAGATCAGCAGTTGTTTTACACCCAGTTTTTTAGCTTTCTTGAGTCCCAAACACAAGGCTTCGTACTCAGCTGCATTATTGGTGCAACTCCATGTCAACCTATATGAAAAGACTTTTTCTTTTCTAGTGGGTGAAATCAGGACGATTCCAGCTCCTGCTCCATTTTTGCACCTTGACCCATCAAAGTACAATTTCCATAACTGGTTGATCGAATCATCTGTTTTAGGGACAACAATAGGGAGCTTTTTTGGTTTCTCAATGGAATAGCTTCCCATTTCTGTCTCTATCATAGCATTGAAGTCTTTCATTGAAAATTGATCTTCAGATTGGAGTTCCTCCAGGGTTTCTTCCATTAAATCAATATTCTCAAATTCCTCGGACATCATGTTGACAGTAGTTGTTTCTTCTAGTCTTTCCACATGAAAAGTAGATGGTTTCTCATTGTAGATCTTGACTCTTTTACCTTTGAAAGGTACCTCCAAATGCGAATAATCTAGTGACAGATAACCTCCCAGTTTGGCTGTGAATTCTCTGGATAAACACATACCGAAATATGGTTCTAAGTCTACAACGACTACTTCTTGTATGACGACTGCTTCTGGCATTCTGTGGAGTTGAATAGGTATATCTTTGATCACCCCGATAGTTTTTATTGGAGTACCATCCAATTGCAACACACCAGGATGACTTCGAGTATATTCCATCCCCATTATGTCACATACGGCTTTCGGCATTACCGTAGTTGCGGCCCTCGAATCAATCATGCAATTGTGAACTATCCACCCCTCCATTTGCAAAGATAAATAGAATGGGGGCGGTCTATTTTTTCCAGAGGTTGACACAACATTTGCTTGTATAACATTTGAGGAAGAGGTATTATTCTTTAAATTTAAAGATTCTTGGAGGAGGTCAATCTGACCAGGAATTTGTAGTGCATCATACATGCTTATTTTGGAGGGGGTCCTCTTCATTTCTTCTGCAATGTTGAACGAAAGAGTTGCATCTGGGGATACTTCAACACTTTTCTCCCTTCCACTAGTCGATGCATCATATCTGTCTCTATAGAACTGCGTAGCTTCTGTTCTTTGCCTTTTTGTCAATGAAGGAAATCTGAGTCTTTCCTTCGCTTGCTCTTGAGCTTCGCTCCCTTTTCTAGGAGGAAATTATTTTCTTGGTGTAGTCACAGAAGTCTGAGGAGGATCAGAACGTCCTTTCTCACCGGACTGGTTTTTCTGGGGAGTTGCCCTGGGGGCAGGAGGAAAACCTTGTGGTTGGAATTCCTTAGGGTCAGTTTGTAACGACTTTTTTCTCGACCTTGTCAGGACTGAGACTTGTTCCATGGATGGCATTGCCAAATTATGGTGGACTTCTCTGATTATATTCACTTGTCCCTTGCCGGTCTCCTTGGCTCTTTCATTAATAACCGCTTGCACATGGTGTTGATGAATCATGCATGAATCTTCTCCATGAGGATCATTGCAAGTGGTACACCAGTAATCAAAATTAGCGGGTTCTCCATTATCTCCTGTCTCATTTGCATACACCACATTTTTTCTTTCTTGTACCCTTCCACTTGTCGAAGCGACCTTCCTTTTGTATCTCGTGGAAATCTTCTTGCTTGAATATTCCTTTCCGCCTCTCTCTTTTTCATGGACGCCATTTCATTTGACAACGTCTTCATTGTATCAATTATGGTTGTGTATTGATCATTGGGGGAGCTGATGCAAGGGGTGTGGCTGGTAATGCAAGGAATGTAGGAGGTGCAGCTATAGCTGGGAGGGCCTGCATTGATGGGAGTGTAGGAAGTTTAGAGATTGACGCTTGGGAAAGCTCTGGTAAAATTGGCAATAGACTCTTTGATGGATATCTTTTTGTAGCGATGAGATCAGCTTCACCCTTTGTTGCCTCTACATAGATCCTAGGAAAAGTGGTTACACGGGATTGCCTTATTATCATACTGAGATCTGAATCAAAAGCCCTTAGATAATAGCATATAGCTTGTTCTTCCATGGGCTTTAGGCCTTGCGGTACTCTATCACGAGTTCTAGTAAACCTGATGTTGAAATCTTGGATTTCTTCTTATGGATGCCTCTCAATGACAATGAATTGATTCAGCAATGTGAAAGGATCTGCATGTATATTAAATTCATCGACCTGATAGCCAACCAGTACTACCCAAGAAGTAATGGATCCAGCGAGAAGCGCTTTGTACCAATAGAGCATCTTTCCTTTCAAAGATATAATCAACAATCTGACCATTACATCTTCCTAAGTGATGTTATAAATAGATGCTAGCACTGATACATCCAAACAGTGCTCATCTACTGTTTTTCCTATTTCGTCAAAGGTCGGTAAGGCTTTTAGCGTAGCTTGTGGAATTTGGTGGTGTGTTCCCAAGTTCAAAGGGCCAGTTTGATTCCATACAAGATGTGCTAGGGCAGGGGTGGCTGCCATGATTGCTAAAGGAGTTACAACTGCTATAGGATTGCTTGCAGACACTCCTACAATGGGTGTTAAAGAGGTGCTAATGGTGTCGGGAGGATTTGATCATGTGGCTAGCATAGGGTGTGCTTTTAGGCTTTCGAGATGTAGTTCAAAAAACTTGATAGGTTCTTCAGAGTTTCTAGCTCGGGATCTGGTTATCATATGGCTATATAACCAGAAGGCTTCTAGACAAGGTCTTTCTTTTATGGTCTAAATGCAACGGAGTCGCCGAGTGATTTTTCTTGAGATTTTGCAAACAAAAGGCTCTGAAGGTAAAACACCAAAACTTATACAATACTATGGGATTTCTGGTCCCACCGGGCATGCCAAAAACTGTTGGAACAAAATCTGCCTTCGGTTAATAGTGTTGCGCCTTAGACTTTGCCAACATTGAATAGACAGATCTTGCTTGAGATCATCTGTCTAGTCTCCGAAGAAGGCTGGTTCCTTTGAAGTTTTTTAGAGAAAAGGGGAACAAGAGATAAGGGAAATATAGCCTAAGCTAGAACTTTTCTCATGGTACAGATTAGACAACAACAAACATTGATGATGCAGTTTAGACAACGACAAAGCTAGAACTCTTCTTTATAGAAAACATGAATTCCTGAGTGTGACTTTTAGATGTTCGTCTAAAAAGCATGTAAATATCTTTTAATGTTCAACTCTAGAAACAAGATTTATACGTGCACAGTCTAGATTTCAGAATAGATACATTATAAAACTCGAAGTGAATAAAAGTTAAAACACGAGATACATACACAGCACACGAAGTTTCGAAAGCCGGAGGAAGAAATCTTTTATTGCTTGTAATCCAGATACATGCGCATCAAGCTTGTAAACGTCCAAGAGCCGACCCTTTTTTTGGAGTCGCTCACCCCTATATATACCCTAAAAGAGTATCTTTTTCTAAGTACATCTTAATTTCTTCAATCAATTACAAGTAATTGTTTGCAGTTTCTAATAATATACAAAGGATTTCCCGAGATTGGATAGATTCCGGCTGAATCATCCAGCGGACCTGCCAGGTTATAATCAACAGACCATTCTTCAAAAATCAGCACCTGATGTCAGTGCACGTCCCCAATTGCCAAAAATATACTTTATTCCTTTACAGCTGGCATGTCGCGAAATCGTGACATTCGTCTCTTGCTTTGCTCCTCTGCCGCTTCTAGCCGTGAAAATGAGACATGTCACGAAATCATGACATTCGTCTCTTCCTTTGCTCTTTTGTTGCCTCCCACCGCAAAAATGAGACATGTCACAAAATCGTGACATTCGTCTCTTCCTTTGCTCCTTTGTTGCCTCCCGTCGCAAAAATGAGACATGTCACGAAATCGTGACATTCATCTCCTCCTTTGCTCCTTTGCTGCCTCCCGCCGCAAAAATGAGACATGTCACGAAATCGTGACATTCGTCTCTTCCTTTGCTCTTTTGCTGCCTCCCACCACGAAAATGAGACATGTCATGAAATCGTGACATTCGTCTCTTCCTTTGCTCCTTTGCTGCCTCCATCGCGAAAATGAGACATGTCACGAAATCGTGACATTTGTCTCTTCCTTTGCTCTTTTGCTGCCTCCCGTCGTGAAAATGAGACATGTCACGAAATCACGACATTCTTTCCTTGCTTTGCTCTTTTGTCGCTTCCAGCCATGAAAATGAGACATGTCACGAAATCGTGACATTCTTCCTTGCTTTGCTCTTCTGCCGCCTCCAACCACGAAAATGAAACATGTCGCGATATCATGACACTTTTTCCTCTTAGCTCTTTCTCTTTGCTTTTAGCCATGAAAATGCAACATGTCGCGATATCGCGACACTTTTTCCTCTTTGCTCTTTCTCTTGCTTTGGGCCGCGAAAGCAACATGTCGCGATATCGCGACACTTTTTCCCTCTTGCTCTTTCTCCTCGCTTTGAACCGTGAAAATGCAACATGTCGCGATATCACGACACTTTTTCTCTTTTGGCCGCAAAAGCAACATGTCACGATATCACGACACTTTTTTCTTTTGGTCGTGAAAATGCAACATGTCACGATATCGCGACACTTTTTCTCCTTTTGTTGCGAAAAAGCAACATGTCGTGATATCGCGACACTTTTGCCTCCTTGTGCCTTTTCTTCTCTTTTGTCATGAAAATACAACATGTCGCGATATCGTGACACTTTTTCCCCATTGCTCTTTCTCTTCGCTTTGAACCACGAAAATGCAACATGTCGCGATATCGCGACACTTTTTCCTCCTTGTGGTGTTTTGCTTTTTCTTTGATCTTTAGCATATGGGCCACTTTGGTCTTCTTGGGAAATATGCAAAAAGGTGCATCAGCTATTTTTCTATAGTTAGTCACTTTTTGACTAACATTCTTGGCGCCTTTCGGGGGAATTTTTGCTAGCAAAAAAAAATAGAGACCAGGCCTTTATCCATTGGGAAGCGGAGTCACCAAAGACAGGTTGTGAAAAGTAAATTTTGAGCAAAAAAACAAAAGAAAAAGAATGCACTTTGGAGAACAAGTGATCTTCACCTTATCAAAACCTTTCTTTTACCGCTTAGGTATTTAACCTTTTTCTGAAGAACACAAAAATTCAATTCTAGGAACTGGTCCCAGCTCTGGCTGTTGATTGCTGCCCCTGATGTTTAGATCCTCTGATTCTATTCATGGCTGCAATTATCTCTTGATAAGCTTGCCCACTTGATTCTTATTAGGCCGTAAAAAGGGAAATATTTACACAACTTCAAACTTATAATATACTTGTACATATAATGGTGATCCGTAGCTTTTACTGGAAATACAATTTTAGGTGAAAAGCATTCACCGTGATGGGTAGAACCCATCCATCTTGATCTTTTAACTGGAAGGCATTGAATTGCTTTTCTAAAACAATTTCGAATGGCCCCTCCCATAATGCATCAAACTTGTCATGGTGTCCTGGCTTTGCTTTCTTGACATTCCATTTTAATACCAGGTCACCTGTTTTAAATTTCCTGAAAGTGGTTTTCTTATCGAACCACCCGGCTATTTTTACCATATGCTTTTGATGATGATCGTAGGCCTGTTCCCTAGATTCTTCAAGCTACAGAAGTTGCATCAGTCGGGCATCCATTGGATGACCTTCATCTTCGTTAACTTGGTTTAGCATCCTCAACGTGGGTATTTCCATATGAATCGGCAGAACAACTTCTTTGCCATAAACCAAAGCATATGGCGAAGTATTGATTGATTTTTTTATTGAGATTCTTTCGGCCCACAAGGCTTGATTCAGGAGTGAGTGCCGGTTCTTCTTATTGTCCTCTAATGTTCTTTTCAGAATTCTCAGAAGATTCTTATTAGTAGACTCAACTAATCCATTACCTTGTGGGTAATAATTAGAGGAAGTCTTCAGGTAAATTCCATATCTACTGACGAATTCGATCATCTTTGCACTAGTGAAAGGGGATCCATTGTCTATAATCAAAGAATCTGGTATGCCAAACCTTGTGATTAGACTTTCGATGAATTCTATCACCACCTCCGAATCAGCTTTCTTCGTAGGCACTGCTTCTGCCCACTTGGTGAAATAGTCCGTGGCAGTGAGAATGTATTTGTGGCCCGATGATGAGTTTGGCTCTATTATCCCTACAAAATCCAACCCCCATTGCTGGAATGGTTCCTTGACTTGAATAGCTTTTAAGGGCATGGGTGCATTCCTGTTTCTTCCCACATACCTCGACACTGTTCACACCTCTGGGTCACTTTGTACGCATCTAGGAAGATGGAAGGCCAATAACATCCAGCTCTAAGGATCTTCAAAGCTGTAGTTCGACCTGCATAATGTCCCCCTGAAAAACCCCCGTGAAATTCATCTAACACTTTTTGCTTTTCATTATCGGGAATGCATTTTAACAACACACCATCGATGTTAATCCTGTACAACCCCTCTATTCGAAGGGTATATTTCAATGCTTGGGTCCTGAATCTCCTTCTCTGGGAAGCGTTCATATCTTTAGGACATGACCCAGTCTGAAAATACCTCACAAAGTCGTCGATCCAACCCGAACTTACTCTGTCTTGGTGTTGCTCTGTGTTTGCCATGACGGGGTGGCTCTCCCCATATCCACTTGCAGCTTGCTTGGCCAATTCCTGGCACAAAGCTCTCCCTCCGACTATTTTAGTAGGATGTATTTCTACATCATACTCTTGGATGCGAGTCACCCATCCAGCTCTTTTTTCACCCAATTCTCCTTGAATTATGAAGTTCCTTACATCGGGATGAATAACATACACCATCGTCCGACTCTGGGATAAGAAGTGTTTTAGCTTATTCAAGGATTTCATAATTGCGTATACTTGTTTTTCTATGAAGTTGTACCTTTCCTCATGTTTGTGCATGGTGGAACTCAGAAAGGCTATGGGTCTTTCTTCATCATCTGCTCCTTTCTGAGTGAGAACTACAACATAACTATTTTGCTCTCCGACAGCATATAGTATGAAATCCTGGGAATAGTCAGGGTTGACTAGCACAGGAGCTTGAGCGATGGCTTCTAGAATTTTTTGGAAAGCTTCTTTCCTTGGCTCTGTCCATTTGAAAGGAGCGTCTTTTTTCAATAATTCGGTCATTGGTTTAAGCTGTTTGGGCAAAATCTGCAATGAATTTTCTCGACGAAATTTACTTGCCCAAAGAAAGACTGCAAACCTTTCTTGTTAACTGGGAGAGACAACTCAAGAAGCGCCTTTACTCTATCAGGATCAATTGATAGCCCAGCTTTAGAAATAACATGCCCAAGGAGTATTCCTTCTTCCACAGCAAAAATAGATTTTGTAGGATTTAGTGATATCCCAAATTCCCTACATTTCTCAAATACTTGCTGAGATGAGTGGCATGGTCCTTTTTGTTGTGAGAAAAAGCTGTCATGTCATCTAAATAGATGACAATAATTTTGTTCGCAAGCTCCCCAAAAGCTACGTCCATGGCTCTCTGGAAAGTTGCTCCCTGCGTTAGATAATCCAAAGGGCATCCTTTGGTATGCAAATGTTCCCCACTTAGTGGTGAACGCAGTCTTGTATTGATCTTCATTTCTCACCCAAACTTGATTGTAACCAGAAAAGCCATCTAACAGAGAAAACCTTTCTGCTCCCGCCACGGTATGAAGGATTGGGTCAATCTGGGGTAAAGGATAGTGATCCTTTAAAGAGGCTCTGTTCAAATTTCTGAAATCGACGCATAGTCGTATTTCTCCATTTTTCTTGCGGATTGGAACTAAATTTGCCACCTAGGTAGAGTGCTTGATTGGGTATATTATCTTAGCTTGCAGGAGTTTTAACAACTCTTATTTCATTAAGGCTTCAATCTTGGGATTCATAGGCCTCTGCCTCTGCTCGAAAGGTTTAGCTCCTTCCTCCAGTTCAATGGTATGTTGAATGACCTCTTTCTTGTACACTTTCGGATCACTATAAGTCCAGGCTATTATATCTGGATACTCTCTACATAACTATTTTATTTCCTCTAGTTCTACCACTGTACAATCGGTCCCTACTTTGATCATTTTGCCTGGTTCTAGTTCTACTTCTTTATACCGGTGTTCATCTACCTTGATCCTTCGACCTACAACTCTATCGCTATTGTCAAAAAGGCTCTCCAGGGTGATCAGTCCCTTGGGGATATGATTATTTCTCAATTGAATAAGGCTCTCTTCGTCCTCTTCTTGTAACTCTCTTTCTATAGAGCAATTCATCTCATGAATCAAAAAATCCAGGATCTGCTCATCGTTTTCGAATACTTGCCAAAAAATGTCTTTGTCGGGCACTGAAGGCCTATATATAAGTCTAACTATTTTAGACTTCTGAATAACATTGCTGGATCGGGAAAAAATTTGATCCTACCGATGCTAACAGGTCTGCATGTGTGTTCTTCTCTCTGGAAATGGATTTCATGTTTAGTGCTTCAAAATTTTCCAATAGATCTAACACTTTGTTTTTGTAACCTCTTAGGTAATGCTTCTTACAAATGCACTTGCCAGTAACCTATTTAACGATCAGCTCTGAATCTCCATAGATCAGCAGCTGTTTTACACCCAATTTTTTAGCTTTCTTGAGTCCCAAACACAAGGCTTCGTACTCAATTGCATTATTGGTGCAACTCCATGTCAACCTATATGAAAAGACATTTTCTTTTCCAGTGGGTGAAATCAGGACGATTCCAGCTCCTGCTCCATTTTTGCACCTTGACCCATCAAAGTACAATTTCCATAACTGGTTGACTGAATCATCTGTTTTAGGGACAGCAATAGGGAGATTTTTTGGTTTCTCAATGGAATAGCTTCCCATTTCTGTCTCTATCATAGCATTGAAGTCTTTCATTGAAAATTGATCTTCAGATTGGAGTTCCTCCAGGGTTTCTTCCATTAAATCAATATTCTCAAATTCCTCGGACATCATGTTGACGGTAGCTGTTTCTTCTAGTCTTTCCACATGAAAAGTAGATGGTTTCTCATTGTAGATCTTGACTCTTTTACCTTTGAAAGGTACCTCCAAATGCGAATAATCTAGTGACAGATAACCTCCCAGTTTTGCTATGAATTATCTGGATAAACACATACCGAAATATGGTTCTAAGTCTACAACGACTACTTCTTGTATTATGACTGCTTTTGGCATTATGTGGAGTTGAATAGGTATATCTTTGATCACCCCGATAGTTTTTATTGGAGTACCATCCAATTGCAACACACCAGGATGACTTGGAGTATATTCCATCCCCATTATGTCACATACGGATTTCGGCATTACCGTAGCTGCGGCCCCTGAATCAATCATGCAATTGTGAACTATCCACCCCTCCATTTGCAAAGATAAATAGAATGGGGACGGTCTATTTTTTCCAGAGGTTGACACAACATTTGCTTGTATAACATTTGAGGAAGAGGTATTATTCTTTAAAGTTAAAGATTCTTGGAGGAGGTCAATCTGACTAGGAATTTGTAGTGCATCATACATGCTTATTTTGGAGGGGGTCCTCTTCATTTCTTCTGCAATGTTGAACGAAAGAGTTGCAGCTGGGGATACTTCAACACTTTTCTCCCTTCCACTAGTCGATGCATCATATCTGTCTCTATAGAACTGTATAGCTTCTATTCTTTGCCTTTTTGTCAATGAAGGAAATCTGAGTCTTTCCTTCGCTTGCTCTTGAGCCTCGCTCCCTTTTCTAGGAGGAAATTACTTTTCTTGGTGTAGTCGTAGAAGTCCGAGGAGGGTCGGAACGTCCTTTCTCACCGGATCGGTTTTTCTAGGGAAGTTGCCCCTGGGGCGGGGAGGAAAACCTTGTGGTTGGAGTTCCTTAGGGTCGGCTTGTAACGACTTTTTTCCCGACCTTGTCGGGACCGAGACTTGTTCCATGGATGGCATTGCAAAATTATGGTGGACTTATCTGATTATATTCACTTGTCCCTTGCCGGTCTCCTTGGCTCTTTCATTAATAACTGCTTGCACATGGTGTTGATGAATCATGCATGAATATTCTCCATGAGGATCATTGCAAGTGGTACACCAATAATCAAAATTAGCGGGTTCTCCATTATCACCCGTCTCATTTGCATACACCACATTTTTTCTATCTTGTACTCTTCCACTTGTTGAAGGACCTTCCTTTTGTATTCTGTGGAAATCTTCTTGCTTGGATATTCCTTTCTGCCTCTCTCTTTTTCATGGACGCCATTTCATTTGACAACGTCTTCATTGTATCAATTATGGTTGTGTATTGATCATTGGGGGGAGCTGATGTAAGGGGTGTGGCTGGTAATGCAAGGAATGTAGGAGGTGCAACTATAGCTGGGAGGGCCTGCATTGATGGGAGTGTAGGCAGTTTAGAGATTGACGCTTGGGAAAGCTCTGGTAAAATTGGCAATAGACTCTTTGATGGATATCTTTTTGTAGTGATGAGATCAGCTTCGCCCTTTGTTGCCTCTACATAGATCCCAAGAAAAGTGGTTACACGGGATTGCCTTATTATCATACTGAGATCTGAATCAAAAGCCCTTAAATAATAGCATATAGCTTGTTCTTCCGTGGGCTTTAGGCCTTGCGGTACTCTATCACGAGTTCGGTAAACCCGATGTTGAAATCTTGGATTTCTTCTTGTGGATGCCTCTCAATGATAGTGAATTGATTCAGCAATGTGAAAGGATTCGCATGTATATTAAATTCATCGACTAGACGGTCGGCCAACACTGCCCAAGAAGTAATGGATCCAGTGGGAAGCGCTTTGTACCAATAGAGCATCTTTCCTTTCAAAGATATGATCAACAATCTGACCATTACATCTTCCTCAGTGATGTTGTAAACAGATGCTAGCGCTGATACATCCAAACAGTGCTCATCTACTATTTTTCCTATTTCGTCAAAGGTCGGTAATGCTTTTAGTACAGCTTGTGGAATTTGGTGGTGTGTTCCCAAGTTCAAAGGGCCATTTTGATTCCATACAAGATGTGCTAGGGCAGGGGTGGCTGCCATGATTGCTAAAGGAGTTACAACTACTATGGGATTGCTTGTAGATGCTCCTACAACGGGTGTTAAAGAGGTGCTAATGGTTTCGGGAGGATTTGATCATGTGGCTAGCACAGGGTGTGCTTTTAGGCTTCTGAGATGTAGCTCAAAAAACTCGATAGGTTCTTTAGAGTTTCTAGCTCAGGATCTGGTTATCATATGGCTATATAACCAGAAGGCTTCTAGATAAGGTCTTTCTTTTATGGTCTAAATGCAACGGAGTCGCCAGGTGATTTTTTTCTTGAGATTTTGCAAACAAAAGGCTCTTAAGGTAAAACACCAAAACTTATACAATACTGTGGGATTGCTGGTCCCACCGGGCATGCCAAAAACTGTTGGAACAAAATATGCCTTCGGTTAATAGTGTTGCGCCTTAGACTTTGCCAACATTGAATAGACAGATCTTGCTTGAGATCATCTATCTAGTCTCCAGAGAAGGCTGGTTCCTTTGAATTTTTTAGAGAAAAGGGGAACAAGAGATAAGGGAAATATAGCCTAAGCTAGAACTTTTCTCATGGTACAGATTAGACAACAACAAACATTGATGATGCATTTTAGACAACGACAAAGTTTTCTAGAACTCTTCTTTATAGAAAACACGAATTCTTGAGTGTGACTTTTAGATGTTCTTCTAAAAAGCATGTAAATATCTGTTAATGTTCAACTCTAGAAACAAGATTCATACGTGCACAGTCCATATTTCAGAACAGATACATTATAAAACTCAGAGTGAATAAAAGTTAAAACACCAGATACATACACTAGCACACGAAGTTTCGAAAGCCATAGGAAGAAATCTTTTATTGCTTGTAATCCAGTACATGTGCATCAAGCTTGTAAACGTCCAAGAGTCGACCCTTTTTTTGGAGTCGCTCACCCCTATATATACCCTAAAAGAGTATCTTTTTCTAAGTACATCTTAATTTCTTCAATCAATTACAAGTAATTATCTGCAGTTTCTAACAATATACAACGGATTTCCCATAGATTGGATAGATTGGCAATCATCCAACAAACCTGCTAGGTCATAATAAATAGACCATTCTTCAAAAATTAGCACCTAATGTCAATGCTCGTCTCCAATTGCCAAAAATATATTTTATTCCTTTATAGCTGGCATGTCATGAAATCGCGGCATTCGTCTCTTGCTTTGCTCCTCTGCCGCTTCCAACCGTGAAAATGAGACATGTCGCGAAATCATGACATTCATCTCTTCCTTTGCTCCTCTATTGCCTCCCACCGCAAAAATGAGACATGTCGCGAAATCGTGACATTCGTCTCTTCCTTTGCTCCTTTTTTGCCTCCCGTCGCAAAAATGAGACATGTCACGAAATCGCGACATTCATCTCCTCCTTTTCTCTTTTGCTGCCTCCCACCGCAAAAATGAGACATGTCACGAAATCGTGACATTCATCTCTTCATTTGCTCTTTTGCTGCCTCCCACCACGAAAATGAGACATGTCACAAAATCGTGACATTCGTCTCCTCCTTTGCTCCTTTGCTGCCTCCCGTCGCGAAAATGAGACATGTCACGAAATCGCGACACTTTTGTCTCTTCCTTTGCTCTTTTTTTGCCTCCCGCCACGAAAATGAGACATGTCGTGAAATCGTGACACTTCTTTCCTTGCTTTGCTTTTCTCCCTCTTCCAGCCACGAAAATGCGACATGTCGTGATATCGCGACACTTCTTCCTTGCTTTGCTCTTCTGCCGCCTCTAGCCACGAAAATGAGACATGTCGCGATATCGTGACACTTTTTCCTCTTTGCTCTTTCTCTTTGCTTTTAGCCGTGAAAATGCAACATGTCGCGATATCGCGACACTTTTTGCCCTTTGCTCTTTCTCCTCGCTGTGAACCACAAAACTGAGACATGTCGCGATATCGCGACACTTTTTTCCCTTTGCTCTTTCTCCTCACTATGAACCACGAAACTGAGACATGTCGCGATATCGTGACACTTTTTCTCCTTTTGGCCATGACAAAGCAACATGTCGCGATATCGCGACACTTTTGCCACCTTGTGCCTTTTCTTCTCTTTTGTCATGAAAATACATGTCACGATATCGCGACACTTTTTCCCATTGCTCTTTCTCTCCACCTTGAACCGTGAAAATGCAACATGTCGCGATATCGCGACACTTTTTCCTCCTTGCGGTGTTTTGCTTTTTCTTTGATCTTTAGCATATGGGCCACTTTGGTCTTCTTGGGAAATATGCAAAAAGGTGCATCAGCTATTTTTCTGTAGTTAGGCACTTTTTGACTAACAATTACATTATTTGGTTATTTACGACTTTAGTATTCAATCTTGGTCTTCAATATCTAATCTCCATCTTTGTCTCTTTTATATTAATATCTGAGTTAGCAATATATGGATCCTATTTGACTTTGGATTCAAATTTTCTATTAGCCTTCTTGGTGTGAATTCTTTTATTCTTCTTTCATCTTCTTTTCTTCTACATCTTTATTTGTGATATACCTAATGATATACCTTCTAAACATTGAGTTAGCAAATCATCACAATAATAAAACTTTAATTTCAATGATTCCTTGTTGAAGCTAACATAAACTTCATTCAATTTATATGTTTCATATTTCTTTTCTTGTTTCTTTTCTTGAAAAATATCAAAAATAAGTAAATAATAAATACATCATTAAACATTTTTCTGAAGAGAATATAATGGTATTTTGTGAATTCCACCATGTTTTAAAGAGTTTTTCATGAAAATAATTTTAAGTGTGGTGAACTTTTCTTCTTTTGCATCTTTGAGAAATATAGATAATTTCTCTTTTAAAGCATTGGTCATTTGTTTCTTTCCATCAAAGTCATATCTTAAAATTTAGAGAATAAAACTTAAGTTTGTGCATCATTTCATTTATTGGAGTATATATTACATTATTTGGTACATGCTAATGTACCCCCATGGTACCTTAATGGTATATTTGTAAATAATCTATTAATATTGAGTCATAGCTTAGAGTGTGAGTTATTTTTTCCCTTTTATCTAAGTGTGAATGTGCAAAAAATGCATAAGTGCCATGTAAAGTTGTAATGTGTAAGAAATGCACAAGTGTCATGTAAAGTTGTAATGTGCAAGAAATGCACAAGTGTCATGTGAGTTAGTGTGCAAGTGTAATTTGAGTCTATGTGCACAAGTTTCTTGTATGTACAAGAACAAATATGTAATGTAAATATGTGCGCAAGTATCTTAGATTAGAGTGTGCAAATTAAGTGTAAGAGTCATGTTTAGGTGTGCATACATTATAGAGTCAAGTTTTCATCAAGTATGCAAGTGTCATGTAGATAATCCAAGAGTCATGAGACTTGGCATATGGAAAGGAATATTCAAGTATCCAAATAGTCACACTACTATGGATATATTATGGAGATAAAACTCCATAAACATAATGAATCAATCATATACATACACATAAAATCATGATTTGTGCTATCATTGTAAAATAATGTGAAGAAATAAAGAGTGAATGCATTTTGAACAATTAATATTATAAGTTGTTCTATATTCTTGGTACATTTATGATTAAGGCTATTTACATTCATATTAGTACTTATTATTGAATATTATATGATATATTTTAAGGCTTATTTTACATATTAATTTGCTCATATTATTCTACTCATATTATTATCTTGACCTTATTATATTATGGCTAATTTATGTTCAATCCTGTGATATTTGTGGTATTATTAAGGCTTAAAAAGCCAACATCTTCACTATCTCCATTGAATGTATTTCTAATAATTTCTTCCATGGTATGCAATTCAATTCTATGATTTATTTCCTTTGAAGTAGACAACCTTATAGCTCCCTAGTTCAAATAGTAATAAATTTATAAATTTGATTCCTATGGAGTAGTAAACCTTACGACTCTCTAATAAAAATAAATTTAAACATTTAATTTTTTTTTAAATTTTGATGTTGAAAATCTATTAACTCCTTAGTTTGATTTGCAAATTTTATGTACTTCAAAAATTTAAATTTAAAAAAACTAAAGTTTAAAGTTTTTCAATTTTCCTAAAAACTTTAAATAACCATTAATCTACCTTATTACTCCTTTTCAAATATCAAAGAATAAAACTTTAAATGCCTTATTATATATCCTTTTAAACTTTTTAATCTCAACCTTAGGAAATATTTATACCATTTAATCCTTATTTATCCTATCACAAAACTTAAGTGCCAAAATAATTCAAGACTTTAAATATTTCCCAAAACCTTAGCATGTAACATGATGCAATTTTGGTTCTCTCAACATGATTAACACTGCATATTCTTTCCAAAATTAATGTTGATTGTATAATTATTGTGATGTTACTCCTTCTATTGTGCTTTCAATAATTTTTCCCTAGGTCATGAAGTTACTCCTTTTGTTGTGCTTCCAATCATTTCATCCTAGATCATGAAGTCACTTCTTTTGTTGCACCTAGCTCGTTTGTTTCTCTTCACCAAAAACCATGAATATTTTACCTTAATCCATCCATTACTCTTCACACTAGCTTGATCTTCTACTATTGTGTTTAGGTGATTCACTTCACCTTGTCATTCTCTTGCTTTATTTAGGTGGATCCAATGGATGATAAGATTCTTGGCTTCACATGATGCAATGACCTTGTTGTTGTGTATTGCTTACTAAGTTTTGTGTTTTCCTTATCTTCATACTATAGCAACATTATCCTTTCCATCACCATGTGCTCTAGTTTGCTTTCATTTGTATCAAGCAACTAGTTTGCCTCCTTTGCACTATTATCTCTAGTGATTGATTTTCCTCCTTTTCACTATTATCTCTGGAAATGGGTTTACCTCCTTTTCACTGTATTGTCATAGAGGACTAATTTACCTATTCCCTATAATATCACACAAAATTATTTCACTTGGTTCCTTGTAATTTCATAAGCAATTACTTTTCTTGGTGATCTTCTACTATTGTGTTTAAGTGATTCACTTCACCTTGTCATTCTCTTGCTTTATTTAGGTGGATCCAATGGATGGTAAGATTCTTGGCTTCACATGATGCAATGACCTTGTTGTTGTGTATTGCTTACTAAGTTTTATATTTTCTTTATCTTCATACTATAGCAACATTATCATTTCCATCACCATGTGCTCTAGTTTGCTTTCATTTGTATCAAGCAACTAGTTTGCCTCCTTTACACTATTATCTCTAGTGATTGATTTTCCTCCTTTTCACTATTATCTCTGGAAACGAGTTTACCTCCTTTTCATTGTATTGTCATAGAGGACTAATTTACCTATTCCCTATAATGTCACACAAAATTAGTTCACTTGGTTCCTTGTAATTTCATAAGCAATTGGTCTGTTTGGTCCTTGTAATGTCAAAGGCAATTGGTTTGCATGATCTTCTATTATCATAGGCTACTAGTTTACCTAGTATTTTATTATCATAGGTGATTGGTTCACATAGTTCCCTTGGACCACTTCTTTTTTTATCTCTAACCTGGTCCACTTGCTTCACTTTATTCTTAATTGTCTCTGGCCTGTTCTACTTGCTTCACTTTAGTCTTTGGCCTAGCTCACTTCCAACAACTCTTCAAATACAATGATGACTAGTAACACTTTCTCAGGCTTATTTCTTACTTGAAGTTATTTTTAAACTAATCCAACATATACCTAACACATGATAGTAGGTTGTTTGAGAATCAATAGCATAAGATCTTATTCTATTATGATTTCCTCTAGCCTTTTATCCTTACGTAATCTTGTTTGGCTTCTATATTCTTTTGTGTAAGACTTATATGGCCTCTTCTACTTTTTGCAATTATAATCTCCTAAAAACTTCTCCTTCAATGGAGGATTCTTCCAAAATAGGCTAGTATAGACTTCTATATTCAATGTAGATTTCTAAACTTATTCTATATATTTATTTTTGTTGTTCTAATATTGTTTTATTCTACTTTCATCAATATTCAATATCAAGGGTTGACTATATCCCTCAATGGTCAACTTTCTCATTGTTGATTCACCTTTATATCTTCAATGTCAAGGGTTAACTATATCCCTGAAATATCAACTTTCTCTAAGTTGATTTGTCTTTCTATAAATATAGTTAAGTCCTAGTCTTCACTGGTTATTCTTCAACCATGGAAATACCCTAGCCTCTCTACTCAATATGACCTTTAAAATAGAGTTTTATTCTCACTATCTTTAAAGTGGATAGACTCTTAATTGACTTTATCAAATATGGATAAAATTAATTAATAATGGTGGCTTCATCAAACTCTATAAATATGGACAAAGTATGGTGGTAGCTCTGATATAATTGATGGATTTATAAGCCTTATACTACCATAAAATATCATAGGTTAACTTGAAAATATCACACAAGTCCCAATATAAAATAGCCACAAAATAATAAGGTCAAGATAATAATAATATGTTGTCGTGATATCACGACATGCTGCTTCGTCGCAGCCAAGGGTGGAAAGTTGTCGCGATATCACGACATGTTGCTTCGTCGCAGCTAAGGGTGGAAATTTTTTGTGATATTGTGACATGTTGCTTCGTCGCGGCCAAGGGTGGAAAGTTGTCGCGATATCGTGACTTGTTTATTTGTCGGGGCCAAGGGTGGAAAGTTGTCGCGATATCGTGACTTTTTGCTTTGTCACAGCCAAGGGAGGAAAGGTGTCACGATATCACGACATGTTGCTTTTTTGCGGCTAAGGGAGAAAAGGTGTCGCGATATCGTGACATGTTGCATTTTCGTGGCCAAGGGAGAAAAGGTGTTGCGATATCGTGACATGTTGCATTTTCACGGCCAAGGGAGAAAAGGTGTCATGATATCATGACATGTTGCATTTTCATGGACAAAGGAGAAAAGGTGTCGCGATATCGCGACATGTTGCATTTTCACGGCCAAGAGAGAAAAGGTGTCGCAATATCGCGACATGTTGCATTTTCGCGGCCAAAGGAGAAAAGGTGTCGTGATATCATGACATGTTGCATTTTCATGACCAAAGGAGAAATGGTGTCACGATATCGCAACATGTTGCATTTTCACGACCAAAGGAGAAAAGGTTTCGCGATATCGCGACATGTTGCTTCATCGCGACCGAGAGAGAAAAAGTGTCTCGATATCGCGACATGTTGCACTTTCATGCCCAAAGGAGAAAAGTGTCGCGATATTGCGACTTGTTGAATTTTCACGGCCAAAGGAGGAAAATGTCACGATATCGTGACATGTTGCTTTTTCACGGCCAAAGGGGAAAGGTGTCACGATATCACGACATGTTGCATGTTTGCGGCCTAAGGAGAAGAATAGTGTCGCAATTTCGTGACAAGCTGCATCAAATGTCCATGTCGACCCCTTGCTAGCTAGTTAATGGTTCAGGAGATTTGGCCCCATTGCAAATCTTCTTCTACTATTGTATGCTTGTGTTCTCTCTAAATTTGGCTAGGAAGAGTCTCTTCCCATATTGTAATTGATCTTTGTTTTAATACAAGTTTTTTCAAAATTTTCAAAAAAAAAAAGATAATAATAATATGAGTAGAATAATGTGAGAAAATTAATATGTATATCAAGGCTTATAATAAATCAAATAGCATTCAATTATATACTAAAATATGAATGTAAATAGACTAAATTATTCATGTACTATACATGAAGAACAACTTACAATATTAATTACTCAAAATGTATACAATCTTTATTGATTCTCTTTTGTTATAACTTTAACTTATAATACTTCACTAATATTTCTATATCTCTCCTATGGAGCATTATCTCCATAATATAGCAACAGTAATGTGACTCTTTGGATACTTGAATATTGCTCTCCATATGCCAAGTCTCATGACTCTTGGATTATCAACTTACCACTTGCATACTTGATGAACACTTGACTCTATAATACTTGCACACCTATACATAACTCTTACACTTCTACTTGCACTTCCCAATCTAAGACACTTGTGAATATCTTTACATTACATATTTGCACGCTTACATACAATAAACTTGTGTATTTCCTACACATTCACACTTACATAAAATGGAAAATATAAATCACACTCTAAACTATGACTCAAACCTAATCTATTATTTATAAATATACCATGAAGGTTCCATAGGGGTACATTAGCATGTACCAAATAATGTAATATTCTCCAGCAAATACAATCTCCCTAATTATTCTCTAGACTCCCTTAGATATTCTCATTAGCACCATTCCACTCATTTTCATGCCTTCACCCTCTTTTAAAGGCTTTACTGCAAAGTCTATTTATTTAAGTCCTCTTTAGATAGTACCATCTCTAGAATAATTATTTTTTACTCAATGAGTTATGAGCATAATACTCATAATCCTTGTTTGATAGTGATGGATTTTTAGATAGATAGTGAGTGTGGTTTGGATTCTTTAGTTTTGGATTTTGATGTTTTCCCTTCGTAGAATGTGCCATAGTCTTCCATGGTTTGTATGGTCCACAAGTGGGTTTAGACACTCCTTTAGGGTGCTTATCTCATTCTCTCTTTGGAGCATCATTGGAAGGCTCTTTCTCAGTCCTTGTTCTAAAAGGTTGATGATTTTGGAGATGCTCTCATCTATTCCCAAGCCAAGGGTCAACTAGCATGGGAAGATGCCTTTCTTGTGGAGTATGAACCTCTGATGAATATTTAGATATGGGAGCTTGTTCCTCTTCCAAAAGGGAAGAAATTTTTGGATTTAAATGGGTCTACAAGACCAAGTATACTTCTAATGGTTAGGTAGTGAAAAGAAATGCATGTCTTGTTAAATATTTCTTTCATAAGAATGGAATTGACTACTCGAAGATTTTTTCCCTAATTACTCAAATGGATTTTTTTCAAATAATTGTATCTATAGCTTCTTCCTAAGGTTAGAAGGTACATCAAATGGATCTAAAGAGTGTGTTTCTTCATGGTGAGACTTAGGAGGAGATGTTCATGTAGTAGACTCCTAGTTTTGGGCTTATGGGATCAACACCCTTGGTGTGTTTTATTTACCAATTTCTTGTATGGGATTAAGCAATATGTGCATGCTTACAATGAGAAACTCCATTCATTATTTCTTATTTATGGATTCTAATAATGTGAGGTAGAGTATGATATCTATATTAAGCATTAATTTTTTCACAGATTGGTGACTATATTGTATATCAATGATATTCTCATCATAGGTAGTTCACCCTCTTTGATTTTGGAGATAAATTCAGGGCTTCTTGATACCTTTAAGATGATATATTTAGAGATTTTACATTATATATTGGTTATTTAGGTTGACCAGGCTTCTTAAAGGATCACCATCTCATAGTCTAAGTATGCCTTGGATGTTTTATGGTGCTTTAGAATGGATAATTCTAAGTTTAATAAGACTCCCTTTGCTTCTAGTTTGAAGCTTCTAGCATATTACACATCTTTGGTAGATGCTATTTTATATCGTTTCTTATAGGAGTTTTGTTTACCTCACTCACAATTGGTTAGGTATTGTATCTAATATTAACTATTATTCTAGGTACATGCATACACCTCAAGAGAGTCATTTATTAGTAGCCAAGTAGATCATTTAATACATCAAAGTACATATTAGATGGATTTTCACTACTCAGTTAGTACACCTCTAGTTTTGATAGGTTTTTAATTAAGGATTGGGCTAGTGATTTTGATAAATAATACTCCACCATCAAGTTTTTCTTCTATCTTGGTTATAGCATGGTCAGCTTTTTAGATGGTAGTTCACTATTTTTTAGTCTTCTATGAAAGTTTAATATAATGCTACCAATGAGGCTGCCAAGCACATTTAATGGATGCTCATGATTTTGGAGCAAGTGGGCATTTCTTAGTCATTTCTAGTCATATTCTATTGTGATAACTAGATCATTGCTAAACTTGTCCATAATCCACTATTCCATAAATGGACCAAGCATATTGAAATTTAGATGCATTATGTGCATTAGCTTTATTCTCATGGGATGCTTGATCTAGATTTTATGCCATCAATAGAGCAAGTAATTATTGTCATATCATAATGCACCCATAAAACTTGGGTTGAGGGGCCTAACAATATGAATGTGCCCATGCCTCACATAGAGTGAAACAATAGGAAGTCCTAAGTATGGGGGCACTATCTATGAATTAAAATTTAGGGTTTTTAATTGAGTTTGGTTCCTCATCAAATATAAATCCTTGATGTGCAGTGACTATCATGATTTGAGGCCAGGAAAGAATTACAATGAAAGTAAAAAATAGAAAATTAAATACTTGCAAGAAAAATGAAGTCCTAATCTATGGGGGAAATGCAACAAAGAATTAGGGCCTCAAATTTCCAACAAGTGGTAATTAAAAATAAAAAATGTCACCTATGGCTAGTGAACACAACTAAGAAAACACACCACTATGAATCAAGATAAGTTAAAAGAATGAGGACAGAGCAAAAATAGTCATGGTTTCCATTAACGTGCTCAAAACTGATTACAAGACAATGAGACCTAGAGGTTTTGATGCTCCCTAGATATGAGAAAAGGTTTAGGTTCTCCTTATTACAATAGGAAAGAAGGATGAAAAGAAGATACCAAAAGGATAGGTACCAAGTAGAAGTAAATAGCTTCCAATACCTTTTACAATGAAATTGGTCCTATTTATAAGTTGAGAGGAGGGTGCCTTCCTTTGAAGATCTATACAAAATACCTACAAATATTTTTTATTCATGCACTCAAGAAATCCTTTTGCAACTTGTACAACAGTAGCTTTGAGGTCTTTGAATCTAAGGCTATGAATATTGAAAGCTTTTGAGCCTTCAAATGATCAAGTGTGGTTGAATCAACTCTCTACTACTATATAGGGGTGGCTACACCATTACTATTCTACCATATTTCTCCTAGGGTGTATAGCTCTATTGACATAATGGACATGGCCTCCCTTATTGTTGTATATGGATAGGGCAGGCTCATACATATGATGGACAATGGTCATGGTTGATGTATGATTGGCTTTGATAGGCTTGGTCATAAATTCAAGCTTTGTGGCCACTAGTGGATGTTCTCTTTAATGATCCTTCACCTATTTTCATCTTTGCACACATGGCATCCATGTGCCCTTGGATGAGGTGGATCCTCCTTGAGCCAATGGTAGATTCCTTCATTAAGCATTGGTTCTTTTCTCTCTTGGTATCTTGACTAGTCACCATGTATCCTTCTTTGGCAACTATTGGAGATTCCTCTTCTCATATGCATTTTCCTCTATAAAAAGGACCATGTAGGCCATTGTATTAAAAATCAATGGCCTGCAAGCCTTGGCACCCTTGATGCATCTAGCTTGGGATGGAATGTGAACATTGGTAGTAGATGGAATATCTAATATTTGGCATGGCTTCTAATATCATTTACATTTTATGAAGCTCCTTTCTTTCAAATGAAGGTGGGAAGCACCTTTCGACAGTTTTGCCTTGACCTATCCCACTTTTGACTAGTTTGGGTTAGAGTGAAGTGAGGCTATAGGAAAAATTTCCCTATAGCTTTTGTGGCTCCCAAGGCTTCTCAACTTATTGAAGGAGCAAACCCAAACTTATTCCCTTATCCATTGGATGTAGGGTCAAAATTTGAAATATGGATGATAACTAGGACATAGGAAGTATATTGTTGCTTTACTTTTAGCATATCTTCAATGGTGTTGGCTTGTAAAATGTGTGGCTTCTACACACCTTGTATTTTTCTATTACTAGATGCCATAGAGTAACTTGGAGTACATTGGAGGTAGGGGCTTCAGATCATGAGAAACCTTTGAATTTTAACTCAATTTATTCTCTTGGTGTGGTGGAGAGATGACACATGTCATATTAGGGTGTGTGAGGTCCCTCAAAACCAAGCCCAATGACTCATTCTTGTGGAAGTTGGATTGACCTAAATCCTTCTTCCAAATATTACTCCCATCGATAATAAGGTTCTTATAGTTATCACTAGGAGGGTTTAGTGGCTTCTTCTATTGGTGAGGTCCAACTTAGATATCACCAAGAGGTATATCATAGGTGACATAGGTCATTGGTCATAGAATATTGGTGCATGCGTAATCCCAAATTCATTCTGATGATCTCAAATATCCATCAAATTAATTCCTTGACTAATATCTTGTGTAACCTCATGATATGAGTAGGCATCAACTCTAACTTCTAATAGTTCCTCTCATGATTTTTGGCCTGTGGGTATCCACCATAGCTAGAGACCTTATATAGAAATTTTAGGTTATGATCATCACCCTACATCAACCTTCCATGATGCTAACCAATCATTGCCTACCTCACTTAGGTTGGATTTAGATATCTCTTGCATGGGCCTTGTTAGAATATGATTATCTTCTATCATGTGTACATTATACTTTTCTTATATGGGTTTTCATTGTTGTAGCCTAGCCTAATTCCTCTTATGTTCTATTTTGGTGTCTTGGTCAGACCTCTTTTATCTTGGTGTGTCTCATGTCATGTTTATATTATCTAATTCATCCTCTTTGCAATCCATTTCCTTATAATAAATGACACTCACAAAATGTTATCTTTAAAATATATATTACAATTTTTTTTATGAACACTTCTTTAGATAGATCTCACTTGTAGGAATGGGAAAATATTTTCCATCCATTATCACTAGCTTGAATGCATTCTCAGAATTTTTATTGGTGATAACATATGGGTCATTTTAGAAAGCATAAAACTTTTTATGTTAACCTAGCTTGGTTCTTTCTTCATCCCATTTGAGAATGCAATCACCAACCTTGAAATCCTATGGGGTGGCTTTTTGTCAAAACATGTATTGGTTATGTTTTGTTATCGAAGTACATGATCTTGAGCCTCTCCTCTTCATTCTTATATTTTGAGCAATTTCCTAATCCTTAGGCTTAATACATCATTTTATTGAAGTTCTAGCTGGTGGAGTTATTATAATGTTGGTAATTCTATGGATATGGTAAGCCTTGCTTTTCTTCCATACACCAAATTATATGGGTAGCACCCAATTACCTTTTTTTGAGTGATTTTTTTGGTTCATAAGGCCCCCTTGAGGTGCAGATTCCATTGTCTTTAGTTTTCGAATCCTACCCTTTTAAAAAAATAGCAAATTATTATTGGTGGATTTGGCCAGCGTGTTTCCCTAGGGGTAATAGTTTGAGGAGGCTTTTAGATAAATGCCATGTTGATAGGAAAATTTAGTAATATTTCCTCCTATAAATAATTTAGTATTATCGATGATGATTATATTGGGTATCCCAATTCAGGTTATGATCTCTTCCAAGAAGTTGATGATCACCTTTTAGGTTATTTCTTTTAATGGCATTGCTTCAGTCCATCGAGTAAAATAGTCAATGGTAGTAAGGATCCACTTATGTCCTTCATTTGATGGGGAATTGATCATCCCAATAAAATCCAAATCCCATTAGGAGAATGGTTCATCTATTATGATAGGCTTTAAGGTTAATGGCATGTTTCTCTACCTTCTAGCAAATAATTTGCATTTGTTGCATCTCCTTACCCATTGATGAGCATCTGTAAATATGGTAGTCCAATAATAACTAGAATTTATTATCTTATTAGCCATGGTCTAGGCTAAAATATACCCTCTATAAAACCCTTAGTGAAATTCTTGGAGAAACCATTGAGTTTGATTAGACCTTACACACCTCAAAAGGACACCATTTAAATTCCTTCAAAATAGGACCCCTTCCACGAGGACAAAATGGGTATTTTGCAATCAAAAGATCCACATCTGGGATTTATCAATTCCTAGTGGATATTGGTCTAACTGCATATATTGGATCTACTAGTCTGCCCAATCGAGCTCTTATTCATTGTAATTTACTAGACATACGCCTTGTTTTATTTCTTTGCTAGCCACATCTTCTACCATTTTTTGACACGGTGCCCTTCCTCTAACTAGCTTCATGGGTTTTATATCTATGTTAAATTCTAGGATTCTAGTAATCCATCCAACTCATTTTTTGTTGATTTCACCATCCATTATATATTCTTTTATGCTCAAGTGAATAACATGGGTAATGATTCTATTGTTGGAGACTAATTGCTTGAATTTTTTTAGTACTCTTATCAATGCGTATACTTGTTTTTTGATGAAGTTGTACCTCTATTTTTATCCCTTCAAAGTCTAGCTAAAAAATACAACCAGGTGTTCTTGTAGGTCACTGCCTTTCTAGTTGAGTAAAGCAGAATTGTTGAATTTACCACCAAAAGCATAAATTATTAATTCTTTGTTAAAATGAAGATTGGCTAGTATCAGTGCCTCCACTATAGTCACTTTTATTTCTTCAAATAAATTCCTCCCTTCTTCAGTCTATCTGAATGGTTGGTCCTTTTTAAGCATGATTTTCATAGGCTTGATGATCCAATCAAAATATAGGATAAATCTATAGATAATTTTTTCTATCCAAATAATGAATGGAGAGCTTTCTTGTGATGTGGTAAGGAGAGGCTAGTAATGGCTTGAAATATTTTAGGATTGATAGTTACTCCTTTGGAAATGACATGACCTAGTTACTTCCCTTGAGGAACATAAAATATATATTTCTTCAAGTTCAGGCTCATCGCTTGGAAACCTCCTCTAGGTGAGTCAAGTGGCTCTCTTTCTACTTAGAAAAAATAGTTAGATAATCAATATAAATTAGGATAATTTTATTTATCAAACCTTTAAAAGTAATATCCATAGCCCTTTGAAATTTTTATCCTACATTCAACAAATAGAAATGTATTCTTGGATAGGCAAATGTTTCCCACTTGGTGGTAAAGGTTGTTTTAGGTTGATCTTCATCTTTTACCATACTTGATTATATCTAGGGAACCCATTTAGAAGAGAAAATATTTCTAATCCTATAATTGTCTTGAGGATATGGTCCATTGAGAGTAGGGGGTAGTAATCCTTCAATGAAACTTTGTTTAAGTCTCAAAATTCAATACATAGCCTTATTTTCCCATTCTTCTTCCTTACTGATACTAAATTAGAGACCCACATGGTATGCTTGATAGGATATATGATCCTTGATTTGATTAACTTATCTAGCTCCTTTTGCTCTTAGAGTTACTATGCTATAGTAACTATGATTATTACCTCATTTGGTAATTAGTAAATTATCCTAGGTAGATTATTAGGATAAATTCATTTTTACCTTGGTATGTTATTTATTGCATGGTAGATTTAGTTTATTACATCATTTTATTACTTTACCATGAATATATTCATTGTTTGAAATATCTTATGGTAACTAGGTAGTTGTAGTCAACTTGACTATGTTAACTTACTAGTTGGTTAGTAGGTTAGCACTTGCTTCTCTAAGCATGTTAGTTAGCACTTTGTTAGAATTTAGTTAGGATATATTTAGCCTATAGCTTTATATAAATACTCTAGCATATCAAATATATTGTTAATGTTCACTCATTTTATTTCATTGGTATCAAAGCGATTAATACGTACCTAGGAGAGTGAAGCGAGTGGATAGATTTCGAAGAAGTAGCTTGACTGAACCCCATCCTGGAGCTTGCACAAAAACCCAAACATCAACATGCATCCCTAGGTGTTTGCAAAATTATTTGTTGTTGCACGAAATTTTATGCTATAGTTTTGATTATTCTTTTACTGGTTAATTTTTATGTTTCGTTTGATTGTTTTTTTACTTTCTTATTAGACTAAAGTGGAATGTTGATCTACACATAATTTTATTCTACATAGACCAGTGATCATGTTGCACAGTGCAGCACTGCCCATTTCAACATGTGCGCTGCACAGTGTAGCACGTTCCACACAGACGGTTGCACTACACAGTGCAACATGACCTCAGTGGGCATGTTGTACTAACAATTTTGCTCCCTGCCAGTTGATAGGGGGCTATCCCCCCCACTACAATGGACCTCAGGTAGGGAGGGGATCATTGAAAACCATGCATACTAACCCCCCTAGCAGATGGATAACCTGGCCTAAACACCTCGATACCTACATGCACACACAGAATCTCATGTGCACTAATGCAATCTAGCACTAAAACGTAGGCATGTGAATCCTAAGGACCACCTGGAAAACACAACTAACCTAGCACACTCCTTGAGACTACTGATGTGGATCCCTATGAACCTGGACACATTGTGACTTGATGTATCTGACGTGGCATTGATCAAGGCAAATGTGTCATTCAGTTGGCATTGACTTGGCTCTGCTGATGTGGTAATGGCATGTGAATCTAGATAGTTGAGTTGGCTAATGATGTGGTGTTGAACCTACTAGCATGGCATGACACTTGGCAGTTTTTGATTCATCCATCTGGTGAGCAGAGAAGGGTTTTGAGGGGCATATGTGGCAGTTTTCTATTGGCTGACGTGTTTGGGTTGACTTCTCATTTTTTGTGCATGGCAAAAGGTTGGTGGTGATTTCTTGAAGGCAATCAAAGTAAATAGGAACCTACGTTCCTTTTATACCACTTCAAGATGCCCCACGATGTCAATGTGGGACAAAAGTCCCAGAGAGAAAACATTTGTTCTCTTGCTTTGCAAGCGTGAAGCACATATGATTGTGCTCGCACACCTTAAAAAAGGTGCCCAATTGTAAAATAATTGGGGCACACATGATTTAAAAAGGTAAGGTTTTATTTAAAAAAAAATTAAATTTGTTTTTTCTAAATTAAAGTTTATATATATATATATATATATATATATATATATATATATTAATAATTTAAATATTAAATATATTTTAAATCAATTTTTTTTTTTAACAAAAATTAAATTGATTTGTTAAATATTTTATTTTTATTATTAATTAAAATGTTTAATTTTTTTTTTTTTTTTTGCAAATTAAAATTTAAAAAAAAAAAAGACCTATTTTTTTTGCAAATTCTAACAAAAGAGTGTTTTTGTTTTTCTCCAAGAGGGGAATATAAGACAAATAAATAGCACATTTTTTTTACAAATTATGAGTTCTTTAAAACTCTCTCACATTTCGAGAGTAAAAGTTTTTCTCCTAACGAATCGAAATTTGGTCCATTAAAACCAAGTCATGTGTCGACTGGTTTTGGAGAACCTTTCAAAATCTTGTTGTGTGTCAACTTGTCTTGAAAGGTGTGCTACCTTGTTAATTTTGCAAAACAAAGGGGGGATGACAAGAAATTGTATTTCTTTGCAAAATTGTAACACAAAGGGGGGCACTTGAATAACAAAACTTGTTTATTTTGCAACTCAAAAAGAAGGGCAATTGTTTTTGTCCAAATTCTTTGCAAAATTGTAAAACAAGAGGAGAAATTGAATATAAATTTTTTTGCACAACACAAATCAAAATTTTGTTGCAAAAATTAGTAATAAGGTGCATTTTCGATATTACTCAACACCTTTATTTCAAATTGGTATTTGATAAATTAGGTGCATTTTTGGTTGCATCTGACACCTAAGTGGTAAACAATTATGGGGCACTCTTGGATTGATTATTGCATTTAATTTCTTTTTTTCTACAATTATAAGTCATCAAAATCAAAAGCACTCAAAACCCCAATTTTCACACTTATTTGTGTAATTCATTGTACAAGTATAAGCCATTTTTAATATTGATATTCTCTCCATACAACCCTAAATTCACTCTTCTTTTTTGGCTCAATTTCCTCAAACTGATTATCCTTCTTCATGAGGGTTTTAAGGTGCCATTAAATATCAACTAGAGTGAATTCTCTTTCATTACTTCTTATTTGGCTTAAAAACCTCAAACTAATTATCCTTCTTCTGGAGGTTTTTTGGGAAGGTGCCACTAAATATAAATTAGAGTGAAAGAGAAACCATTTTTGGGCACATAAAGAACCTACATAATGGCTACAATCAACAAGTATCTCAATGATACCCAGTTTATTAAAGGTTCTAATTATTCAACATTAAAGACCAAATTGAAGGTCATTCTTACTGTAGAGGAATTATGGGATATAGTGACAGATACTGTAAAGAGACCCACAACAATAGGAGCAGATCAGAATGCATGGTATAAAAAGGACAATATACTTATCATGTTGATTTTTCTAGCTACTACTGATGAAATTTAGCCTCACATTTGTGATGCTCAACATGGTAAAGAAGCATGGGATGCTTTATCTACCATTTTTTAAGGGAAAAATGAAGCCACAATTATTAACCTTCAATCATAAATTCATACACTCCATATGAAATCAAGTGAAATAGTAGATTTATTCCCCTGTAGAGTGGCAAAACTAAAATCAAAACTAAATGCTTTGAAAGAAAAATTTGAAGATAAGGTCTTGACTTCGATCATTTTAAGGGCTCTTCCAGAATCCTACAAAATTTTAATAACATCCCTTCAAGTCTCTCAAAAAAAGTGAAATTTGTTGAGTTAATAAATTTGCTTCAAAGTGAAGAAGCAAATCAGCTACAAAAAGATGAAGTGTCCAACAATGCACTTAATATAAACAAATAGGGTCAAAATAAGAGGGGAGGTCATCTTCCAAAGATAAGGGAAAGCAACCTCAATCAGAATAGAATTTTTGCACAAATTGTAAAAAGGATGGTCATTTTACCAATCGATGTTGGCTTAAGAATAAACCAAACAAAAAAGGCAAAGGCACACCACAAGAGAAAAATGGACAACAAAAAGGGCATGTTGCTCTTGAGGTTTCTAATTCTGATTTGGAAAGAGCACACAAGGTGCTCATGGCCTATATAGCTTTGTAAGGGAAACAAATTTGTAAACCTAGGCACCACCATTACAAACCTCTTTTTAGGCTTCATAAATAGCAAAATGTTTTTGTTTAAAGTACTTGCAATAAAGGGTGGTTGTACCTCTTTTTAGGCTTCATAAATAGCAAACTCTTTTTGTTTGAAGTATTAGTAATAAAAGGGAATATTTTCTAGTGAAATTTTTGAAATTTGCCTAGGAGGCAATCTTTGTAAAAACCCTCAAAATCTTAATAAGTTGCATATTTTTTGCATTTAAGGGGGGATAAACATTTCTTTCCTACCTCACAAATTTTTTTTGCTAAAAAGGGAGGATGACTTATAAGGGTGCACTTTCGGAAGATACCGACACCTTAGTCAAACTTCTTGCAAAAGTTCCATTACAACATATTTTGCAAAAAAAGAAAGGAAAACTTATAAGGGTGAATTTTCGGCAGTGACCGACACCTGAGCTACCTTATCAAAAATTTATAAAATCATATTGTAACATAATTAACCTCGTATGTAGTGATCTACTCTAGTACACCTAGCAGTTGCAGTGAGTAGTTACCCATGCAATCCAATAGGATGAAAAGATTACAATAAGGACATTCATTGATGTGAAAACAAAGTGAGGAATGACCCATTTTTTATTAGAGTAGCCAGAGCACTGTGACAAAGCCCAAGCCAGAGCAAGAATCAGCATATCGACATCTTTTTCACTGTATTGGGGTAGTTATATACGTTACCTAAATAATGTAATAAGGGGGGATGTTAGAGTTACTATGTTATAGTAACTATGATTATTACCTCATTTGGTAATTAGTAAATTATCCTAGGTATATTATTAGGGTAAATTTATTTTTACCTTAGTATGTTATTTATGGCATGGTATATTTAGTTTATTACATCATTTTATTACTTTTCCATGAAGATATTCACTGTTTGGAATATCTTGTGGTAACTAGGTAGTTGTAGTCAACTTGACTATGTTAACTTCCTAGTTGGTTAGTAGGTTAGCACTTACTTCTCTAAGCATGTTAGTTAGCACTTTGTTAGCATTTGGTTAGGCTATATTTAGCCTATAGCTTTGTATAAATACTTTAGCATATCAAATATATTATTAATGTTTGCTCATTTTATTTTATTTGCATGGGGGTTTTATCTTTGGGTTAATCAGCCTGTGTTTTTACCTCTTTGGTTGGGTGTCAAGAGTTAACTCAATGGTGTGTTGTATGATATATTTGTTGCATCCTTTTAAATATTTGTGACTCCATGCCATTACATTATTGAATTTTTTATAGAGATGGATGAGGGTCTATGTTTCTTCTACGGTGGAAATATTTCCTATCTTTATATTTTTCCTAGGAGTGACTTCAACCTCTTGGTAGTCTCCCTCATTAGTTGTCATTCCCCTATTTTCACTAAAATTATCATTGGGTTTGAATAGGGTATCTAATGTGATGAGCCTTCTTAGAAATTTTTTGGAGCTCAGCTAGATTAACTAGTCATCATATGCTTACTTGATTTTGGGTCCCAGTTGTTTGAACATTTTGGCCTCCTATATTAAAAAATGGATAACATGTGAGTCACTATAAAACACTTTCCAATGAGCTTCATTGTTAGAAAACCTAATAAAATTATCATCTTCACATGTTGATGGTTTTGTACAAGATCATCTATGGGGTCAAATTGGTACCCAATAACCAGCATGTGATTTGCATCCATGTTCTACTATCTACTCTAGGAATAGAAAAAATATTTACTACATCAAAAGCCTCAATAATGCCCCATACCCAATGTTTATAGGCCCTTACAAACATATTATTGGCTAGGCATTATAATTTTACCTATTTGAGCATTAGTTTTACATCATTGAAGACTTGTAACATCTTGATCCCTCTTTTCTCAGTTGGATAGAGAGCAAGAACTAGGGTCTCATATTCTGCTATGTTATATTTACAATTGAATTATAGTATGTATGACTATAGAACCTTAGTACCTTTTGGTGATAGCAAAAAAATTCTAATGTTGGATCCTCTATGGCTTTTGGCTCCATCAAAGTATAATTTTCATATACTATCTTTAACCTCTCTATTCCTAAATATTTTAGGTAATGGGACCCCTCTTTTTGAATCAAATATGTCCCTATTTTTATTTTATCAAGCACTCCCTCTAGAGAATTGTCTCCTCCTCCAATTATATTCTTATAAGTGGGGATTTTTTCCCTAGGTTATCCTCTTTCTTTTGAATTTAATTGGTTTCTTTTGGGGCAGCAATCATTTTATTTGGGGTAGATATTTGGGAGACCATGGGCTCCTCTTGTTCCTTTGGATCTTCCTATTTTTGGAGAGTTACCTTCAATTGCTTATTTTATTTGTGCATTATGAGAACATCTTAAAGGATATTGTCACCATGGACCTTTTCAGATAATCCACTACATCAAAATATTCAACATGAAGGACTGCCAAATCCCTAAGCACAATGGGAGGTTCCTACCCTTGTTTTCAATGGTATTGATGCTTCTACCCATCTAGGATATATCCTAATATTGGTTAGAATCGTTCATGCTCTATCTCTCGAAGGTGTTCTCCTTGGGGGATCCCACCATATCTTGGTCTCATTGATGCATTCTATCTAGATCCACAATTTTTTTGAAGTTGAGAACCTTTCTTTGTCCATGATGGTATACACCTCCTTTTCATTTCTGAGACTAAGGATTTGGCTACTAATGATGTATTCTGGGACCATGGGTTGAGTTCTTACCTAAGCATTTTGGCCTTTGATTGAGTGTACAACCTAGTGGAGGATATTAGTTTGACTATGTAGTGCTTGATTTGGACAAAAGGGGAAGAGGGATGGTGCTTGGAAGGTAGTAAAAAACCTTACCCCTTTTATCTAAAGAAGGTTTTTGGATTGCCCAGATGAATGGAACTCTAAATAGTTTTTATTTTTGTAGGAAAGTGAGGCTTTTAAAAACATTCTTCATCATGTCCCAAATTTGGCTAAAATGGGCATCCTAAGGGTTGGGGTTTTAAATTTAGTTGAAGTTAGGGGATTCAAACTGATGGTGTGTTGTATGGTTGGAGAGTAATGGTAGGGGTTTTGAATGGAGGAAAAAATAGTAGAGGTGGTCTAGGAGCTAGATTTCCTATTTATATTAGGTATTTCTTAGCTTGGGTAGTTATCCCATAGGCCTCTGGTATGTATTACCACCCTTAGACTTGACCATCATGATAATCTCAAAATTAAAAACTTATAGATAGAAAATTAATACCATAACCATAGGTGGTTGGATCTCTTTGGGTATTTTTTGCCAAGTCTTATGGAATTGGATGTTGAAATCACCCATTGCCTTCATGGGTATCCTCTTGATAGTTGTGATTTTTTTTAGGAGGGATGCTCCATTTACCTTCTCACTAAAATACTTTACCAAGAGCTCTATCAATTGGTCATAGCTTCCAATTTATCATGGGCTAATACTAAGGTATCATTAACAATCTCTCCCTCAAAAAGAAACTACCAATAATCTTAGGGCTATATCTTGTTTTTCAATAAATTACATAGCACATAAGCTTGCCAAGTGCTATAAATGTTTTATTAGAGTGACAACATTTTCTCCTAAGAAGTAAGGTAAGGATATGATTTCCAAGGTAATAACTAGATCCCATGTGTCAGGTGGAACTGGTGGAATCAAGGTACCTTTATCATTTCACACTAAAAACTTCTAAAGGCTTATATACCATGGCTATCATGTGTCATTGGTTCCTTCTTTCTTGTATCTAATTCAAAGGTGGTGCCAACTCTTATTGACTAATTATGGAGAAGTTTCTAGTTATAGGTATTCTACTCATATAACTATGGACCTTACCTTTGAGAATGGAGTTTCTAAGTAGGTATATTTTGGTTCAACAAGTTGATAAAAAAATTGTAATATCGATCTATCTTTTATCGAATGACTTCTTCAGAGTCTATCTTTTTAATCTAAGTCATTGAGAAAAGTCACTAGATGAATTGTTTAGGTGCTTCTCTTCAAGTAGGAAGACTATGACCTTCACATGAACCATAGTTTAAATTCTTTATTATTAGTGGGGAAAATGTAGAAGCTTGTCCCACTAAGCATGCTAGAAAAAATATCATCATCTTAGAACACATTTGCTAAACCCAGGTCAGGGGGCTCGATAAGATGAATGAGTCGCACCTCATGTAGAGTGAAATAGTAGGAAGTGTAGTGATAAATCACTACAACTTAGTTAAATTGTACCCTAGTAGAAGATGATGAAGATCCTGATATTAAAACTAGGGAGCCATAATCCATGCCAGCCTAAGAAAGTTCCATTTCAAATTTCACTAATAATATATCTTTAAAGGGTAAGGACAGGTGTGGAGACCCTCACTTTATGTGGGTAAGTTGATCACCTAATAAGGAAATTACCCATAGTGGAAAATCCAAAGCCTTTTTATGATATTTGAGCTAGTGTCATGACCCTACTTTTGGAAGACTTTCTATTTTGATGGATTTATGTTTGTTATATTTCTTATGGATGGAATAATTATTTAAATCAATTTTATATGTAAAATTACTTGTTTATTATGGGAAAAATGTGATGTCGATCTATTGTGGGATGTATGATAATTCCATATTTGGATCTAAGAAACATATATTTGATGTGAGAACATGATGCTACTAATGAAAAGTGTATTTTTATAGGAACAGGTTTCTTTACAGTGGTAGAAAGAGCAACCACTAAGAAAAGAATTCCTTGGGAAAATTATGTGATGGGTAAATTGTTAGAAATTATGGGAGTCAACACGAAAGAATACCCTTTTTCATGAAGATGAATATCATGAATTTACTTTGTTACATTTGTGTATATTAGTAGTTTGTATAATGCAATCATATAAAATAAAATAACAATGGTTGATTGATAATTACTATAGTGAAAATATTAGGGAAAGATCAACTTAGAGCAAAGAATAGTTTTATAAATCATCTTCTCTTTTAATTCTTTGGTGAGTGTATTACTTTCGATTGCTTCAAAACCCATAACATTTATGGTAATAAATTTCTTCTGGTTATGTTATGTTCATTGGATTCCTTGTGGGGAAGTGCAATGGAGTGGGTTGTTAAGGAAACAAGGGAAGTTAATGCACTAGAGTCTAAGGGAGTGGACACCAAACAAAAGAAGGAAAAATGGAAAGAGGACAAAAAAAAAGAGATCATGTTTTTGGAGAGCAAGCTTGGAGGACTGATTTTTGGCTGCAGCCAAGGTGTGAAGGCAGTTAGCAAATGGGTTTAGTAAGTAAAGAAAAACCAATACTTCTTGTTGTGTTAAAACTTCAAAAACTTGTGATTGAAATGGGTTTGTGTGAAATTATGTGTTAAAACTTTAAGACAAGATACTTGGTGAATGTGTAGTCATTGGAAATGAGAATGATGGCCTTCATTTGTATTTTTATTATACTTAATTTCTATGCTTGAAGATAATGTGTATTATGAATGCAATTTATTACTTTGTTACTATTGATAGCAATGATGATTATTAATTTAAACTCATCCCTTGAGTGAACGAATATTTTGATTAAGCTTGGTTTATTTTTTATTGAGAAGATAGAATGAATTAAACTTCAAAGACTAGGTTGATGTGAATTCCTAAAAATAATGATAATTGATAGATGTATTAAAGGAATAATGGATGCTCCTATTGTATTTTTTTATTCTATAATTTTGTTTGTTGAAAGGAATGTGTCAGTGAATTCATTGTATTATCATTTCTTTTGTTAAATGTTTTAGAGAGATTTGTTATTGTTTAGAATCCTCAAAGTGAGTGGTTGGAATTTAAGGCTTAGTATGAATGTTTGTGAGCATTCCTGAAAGATCCAAGGAGCCATATCTTATCCCCAAATTAATTAAAACTTTTCTCAGTTGGTATTGTTGCACTACTACCAAAGTATTCTCTAGATACTAGTGTGAATGCTATTATAGGTACAATTGGAGTTGCACCAAAGAAGATCTACGTTTGGATGTGAGTGTGGTATATTTCTAATTGAAGAGGAAGTAAATATTTTCAAGGAGTAATTGGTGCTCAATGATCACCAGCTAGAATATGGAACGGTGTAGGCAACAAATCCACCTCCTAGAAGAAAGAAGTGACAAGAGAATTTATCCAGTTTTGACAATATTGACAATTTTGGTAAACCATACAATCAGGTTTAAAACCATACAAGTAGGAGGTAAAACATACAAAATGGATGGCAAAACATACAAAGTGCAATGAAATGCAAATGAAATGCAATTTGAGTTGTAATTGTGAATGAATTTGATAAATCGGGTGTTTAGACTTTGTAAAAGGTGTAATTATATATTCCGTTATGCATGGGCAATTTTGAAAAATTAATTGCCTCAAGAACCACTTGGAATAGCCTAGGAAATGTTATATAATACCCCATTTTCAATTTTAATAGTTTGGTTAGTCTGGTGACGATCCAAACTATTTTGTTATCGCATATTAATGGTTGTGGATACTGTACTATTGTACGATTTTGTTCATCGACTGAGAATAGTAACTTGATAATTCTAAGCCTCTATGAACCACCTCCCCACTAGGACTACTACACCCCTATGCTACATTTGGTGTTGTTTCCTTATCGAACTTGGCATTTTTATTAAAACGGGTCAAATTGACAAAGTAAGAATATTACAAAACTAGAGGTGAATGACAGACACCAGTGTGCAAATATGTAGGATATGAGAAGTATCAGAGAACATTCCAGTAAGAAGGAGCACATGAATTTCTCAAATATAGAATGCAATTAATTCAGACCATAGTACACATGAACCAAAAATAGAGTAATTTTGGACATCTGAAGAGGGATATTTTGAGGCGCTACTGATAGAGATAGAAGAGGAGGTACCAGAACCACCTAATGTAGAGGAGAAATTTGATATAGAAGTAGTGCATGAGGAAGGAGAGTGGATGGTGACACCTAAGAAATTGATGGAAGGGTTGCAAGGGAGTGCAAAGGATGGGAGTCAGGCATCAGGGCAACAGGGCACGAGGTCTTAGGAAGAAATACCAATACCATCTCCCTCACATCAGTGAAGGAAGTCATAGAGTGAAGACACACATGATTTTAGTCAATGACTGGTGGGACAAAATAAGATACCTCAGATAGATACTTTTGATGATGAGTGTAGTAAAACATTTCCAAGGAGGAATCAAATAGATTTTCCATGAGATGCCTCAAGTTACGAGGATGATTCTCCAAAGATGGCTAACAAGGCAGCCAAGCAATGATTTCCACCCTTTACAGGTGAGGGTAAGGAAGACCCCACAAGACATATCAAAACCTGTATAACCATTTTGAGGGCAAATGATGTAGACCAACCAGATGACTGGTGACTTTATTTCTCACTACCTTGATAGGATTGATGATGGATTGGTATTTTAAAAGGAAAAAAGCATTAGATTTTTGGACTTGGAATCAAGTGAAGAAGAAATTCATTGAAGAATTTTATCCCTTGAAGGATGATGAAGATATTGTCACTGAAATTTGTATGACGAAGCAAAATCCTAATGAATATGTAAAATCATACAATCGTAGACTAAAGTAGTTAGTATATAAGATGCAAATTCCCTTGGTAGATATATTGGTAAATCGATGGTTCGTAGATGGATTGCTACCAAAATATAAGAAAAATATGAAGGCAGTACCATCAGAAATGTATGATGAAGCTTTGAAGCATGTAAAGAATTTTGAAAGTGACTCAAAGCAGAAGTACATAAGAATATTATCTCATCCCAAGTCCAATGATTCATATAGTGGAGAATATGATACTATACAAATTATAGTAGCATAATTTCATCAGGAATTTTACAAGATCATGAAAGAACAAAGAAGCAAGCCTAATAGGAATGACATTTTGTGCATAAAATATAAAATTGAGGGTCATACAAATGTAAAGTGTCCATGGAATGATTAATGTTATATCTTTAATTTTATGGGACATGAGGTGATGTTATATTCATATAATGCAAGAGTACATCCACAGGTCCTAATAATCCAAAAGCAAGAAGAGAAACCAAAGACCCTAGGAAGGAGGTAGTAAGCAACAAGTGGTAGTTATAGAAATAGTCTGTGAGGTGGAAGGAAGAACTAGGGAAATCAGTAAGTAAGATAGAGACATTTGTAGTATGATTCATAAGGGAGGCCAATCATACAATATCACAATTGCCAAGAGTGGGGACATTTTGCAAAAAATTATCCTTCACCTCAAAGACAAGAAATGCAGTAAGTGAACACTACACACATGTTTAGGTGGTGTGGTTTGGGTAACCACAAGGAAGAAAATTTTCCCAAGTAGGCGAGTTCAAGTAAACCATAAAATGTAAACTATTTAGATATTGAGGTTCCTCAAGTTAAATATAAAACTTAAGAAGTTTTAGCTATGACAAGGAATCAGGCTAAAAAGGATAAGTATCCTGAGTTAGCAAAGGAAAATCAATGCTGGAAAGTAGCAAAGAAAGTACTAAAAGATGAAGCACAAAAAGCTAAGCAAGTGAAGCTAGTAGAAGAGAAGGAATTGAAAAAACCATCAGAAGAGAAGGTAGTTGTGCACAATCTGGCAGCACAAGTTTTGAACACCATAGTAGATATAAAAATGGCTAGCTTGTTGGAAGCTATCCCATCATTACAAAAAGTGATGGTGAAAGAGATACAACCCCACAAAGTGATGGAAGTGCAAAGTCAACCGATTCGGGAAAATAAAAAAAAAGACCAATTTATGGACCCCACCATATTAATTATTGATGTGGAAAATAAATCTGTATTAGTTCATATGGGGATTTTAGGGCACAAATTGATTCAATTTATCATGTAAGAAGGATCCAACATCAATGTGCTACCGAAAAGGACTTGTCTAGAACTAGGTGCTCCATATCTATGGGTATTGAGCTTCTAACTATATGGTGCTAACCAATATGGTATTGAGACAAAGGGAGTCTTGATAGCACAACAAGTGGTGATAGTTGACCAAGAGTTCATCTTGGATTTCATTATGATTACTATGCAAAAGTCAATATACGATGCTCTATTGGGAAGAGGATGGCTACATGTAGCCAAATTTAATCACAATTTGGGAAATAATTAGATCACTTTTAAGAAGGGACAACATAATTATATGATTAACTTGACTAATTAAAAGGTCAGTGAGGATGGCCACGACCGATGAATCAAAAAACTCCTCAAGAGATGAAGGATATGAACCATATGGAGAAGGAATGTTGTACCTTGATGAATGTAGCAAAGATGAAGCTAGATCTGATAGAGGACTTATTCATTGGAAAATGGAGTGTAAAATTTTTTAGTCCAATTGCCTCTCTATTAATTTAGATGATATCAAGACAAAACAAGATGAAACTAAAGTCAACCAACAACCCAAGAAGGAGGCGAAACAGAAATGAACATTTCCAAATTTTTTTACAAAATATACAGTAGATGTATAAATTGATGCAAGATCAGTACACCCAAAGAATATGGAGAAAGCAACAAGTAAGCTAAAGAATATCAAATATGAAGGACCTCAAATAGTGGACATCAATCTAGGGATGGAGGATGAACCTAGGATGATTCACTGTGGTGATGATTGAAACCCTGTATTGAAAGCAACAACTTTTAATATATTCTTAGAATATAAGGATGTATTTGCATGGACATACAAGGAATTGAAGGGAGTACCACCTAAGTTATGTGTCCATAAGATCACGCTAATGCCTTGAGAAAAACCATTAAGGATAATAATGTATACGATGAATCCAAAATATGTTGCATTAGTGAACGCAAAGATAGAGAAGATGTTGGAGGTAGGAATCATCTTCAGGATTACAACCAGTTAAAATGTATCACCTACAGTGGTCACCTTGAATAAGGAAGTGGAAAAAATTAGAATATGTGTGGAATTTATGAGTCTAAACATAGTAACCATTAGGGATCCCTTCCATATCCCCTTCAAATATTACATCCTGAAGGAAGTCGTAGGACATGAGATCTATTTAATTTTGGATGGATTTTCGGGTTACAATCAAATAATCATAGTTGAGGAAGATAAGTTGAAGACCACATTTATTGTGTAGAATGCAATCTATGCATATAATGGAATGCCATTTAGGCTTTGTAATTTCCCAGCTACGTTTTAGCGCATCATACTATATATATTTGATCAGTTGGCAACGGGAAACTTCAAAGCATTGGGATGACTGGTCCATTTATGGGAAGATCAAGGAGCATCTTCCTACCCTTAGTTAATGTATGAGTAGGTGCAAAAATGCATAGATCTCGTTCAATCCTAGAAAGTGTTACTTAATGGTATCATATGGAAAGTTGTTAGAGCACATAGTGTGCATGAGGGATTAAAAATAGATCTTGATAAGATCCATGTGATATTGCACATGGAAGAACCATATGATGTGAGTTCACTTAAAACCTTCCTAGTATCGATGGGGTATTATCAAAGGTTTATCAATAATTATGCATATGTATCTTATCCATTGTACTCATTGACAAAGAAAAATATTCCTTTCAGATGGACAAATGAGCACTAAGGAGCCTTTGAGGAGTTGAAGGCCAAGCTTTTCAATAGCCCAATTTTGGTGTTCCTAAATTGGGATAAGGAATTCCATGTCCACATTGATGCTTCAAATTTTGCAATCGAATGTGCTTTGGCACAAGGACAATTCAGGTTGGATCAACCTATTTTCTTTTCTAGTTACCTATTGTCAAGGGTGGAGAGAAACTATAGTACAATAGAAATATAAGCCTTGGGAATGGTATATACAGTCCAAAATTTTAGGCATTACCTACTGGTAAATCCCTTTGCTTTTTATGTAGATCACAAAGCTTGATTGTACTTAATAAACAAATTAGTGATACAATTATAGTCCAACAAGTGGCCCATCACCTTACATGAGTTCGTATTTCGAGTAGTAGTGAGACCTAGTAAGAAGTATGTAATTGCAGACCAACTATCTCAGATACAATTAGGAGAGCCTATAGTAATAGGGATTTTGTATGAATTCCCTAATGCACATTTGTTTGCCATCAATGTTTTTCCATCATGGTACAAGTTGGTTGACCAATATCTATCCATAGGAGAGTTACCACAAGAAATGACATCAACTAAGAAAAAAAAAGTGATTATGAAGTTAGCACCTTTCCAATTAATAGTGGGATTGTTGTATAATATGGGAAGTGATGGTATCTTATGAAGATGCATGATGGAGACAGAAGTCAAAGCAGTATTGAAGGAAGCTCATGAAGGCTTAGTAGGAGGGTACATGGGACCAGATGCAACTACTAGAAAATATTACTAGCAGTATTATGGTGGCCCACACTGTATAATGATGCAAAAGAATGTGTAAAAGCATGCAATACTTGTCAAAGGATAGGGAAGCCAGTAAAGAGGGACTTTATGCCATTGCATCCATAACAATCCTAGGAACTATTCAAAATATGGGGATTGGACTTTGTTAGACCATTGAAAACTTCTCAAAAAAGGAATTGTAGGTACATTATGGTAGCAACAGAGTACTTGACAAAGTGGATCGAAGTGATAGCATTACCTGATAACTTATCTAAAATTACCACAAGATTCTTGTATGAGCAAGTAATTACAAGATTTGGCATTCCACTACAGATAATAAGTGATTGTGGAGGACACTTTTTAAATGATATTATCAAGACACTGACAACAAAATTTAGAATTTTGCATTCATTTTCTAGTCTGTACTATCCCAGAGCAAATAGGTAGGCAAAAAAAACAAAGTCTTGGTATCTACTTTGTATAAAACCTATGGAATAGAAGGAGCATATTTGGAGGAAAGGTTACCATCTATTTTGTGGGTATACAAAACCACTTTTAAACCAACAACAGAGCATACACATTTCTATTTGATGTATGGACAAGAGGCAGTGATGCCATTTGAATTCTTGATACCAAGTTTGAGAGACATAGTGGAGCATCACTTGGGTGATCAAGAAATTTTTGAGGAGTGATTGACAACACTAATTAAGTTGGATGAAAAAAGATTCATGGTATAATGGTCAATTGAGGTAGCCCAAAAAAGAAGGAAACTGTGGCATGACAAACACTTGAGGAAGCTAGAACTTATTTTATGTGACTTGGTTCTAAAGTTTAATGGAAAGCAAGAAATCAAGCTTGGTAAGTTGAAGATTTTATGGCTTGGTCCCTACAAAGTGGTAGAAGTAATGAATAATGGAGTAGTAAAGATGCAAAACTTGAATGGGACTAAGGTATCTAACACTGTAAATGGCTCAAATTTGAAGCCTTATAAAGTGCAGTGCTTATTCATTTCTTCGAAAGATATTGAATGAAGAAGATGAGTAGGAGCTCAACAGAGAACTCAAGGAGAACAAGGTCCATCACAGGAATATCCTAACATAAAATTCATGAAATTATTTGTAGAAGGGGAAGAAACAAGGCCAACCATAGAATAGAAGGAGTTGGTACCTTGACCCGAAGAAATAAGAAGATTGCGGATGCATGTCAGATTTGTAGATGGGACAAAACGAGTAACAGAGGAAGATGAAGAATGGATTAATCCAAATGAAAGAGGATATTAGGAGATAGTACTTTTACCTAGAAATAGGGGAAGACAAGAAGAAGCACCCCAAGTAAATAAAAATATGATGTATCCTTGGGTGGAATGTAGAGAACTACCCCAAGAAGCAAAAGGACGAAGAAGGATACAGTTAACGGTATGATATGAAGATAGAGTGGACACTTTTGAAATAGAAGTTCCAGAGGAAAATGAGAATGATATCATTGATGAAGAATTGGTGGGACTTACTCCATTAGCATATATAAGGATATTACAATAGATAATATAACTATAAACCTAGAAACTATAGGAGGAATATTAGACATTGTGAGATCATAATACAAGGTTGAAGGAGCAAACCATCTAGGAATTGGATAGTACAATACAAAGGCTGGATGAACAAATAATAGCTAAGATATAGAGAAGGGGAAGCTAAGGATAATTAGGAGATAACTCTAATAAGTGGTATAATAAATTATGGTGCAAGTACAAGTTCACAAGTACCACCAAGTGATCTGTCAATGACAAATGAAGATGTAGAGATGCTTTGGTGAGACATTGAGGAAGCAACCACATCACCTGAATCACAAGGCAATGCACAAGTCAATTTGAGTGAATCTAGTGATGAAGGAATGCCTTGGCTAGTAAGGGAACCTAGCATAGAAAGCAGTGATGATGATGATTTCCTAGAGAGACCCCAAATCCTTAGGATAACTGTGATCCCCCAGCCTACACAACAACACATCGACAACTAGGAAGATCTCAGGAGTGTCAAGCCAACCTTGATTTGCAAGCATATACAATAGCCTATTGATAACTAAGAAGACAAAGAAGAAAATTAAGGATTTTGGAGAGATTGATCAATTTACCAGTGGATTGGTCAGAACAAAGAAAAGATAATCGAAACAACTCAAGTTTTGAGATAGATTTTTCTGATGCATATAAAGAGATCTAGTAACCTCATATCAACAAATATGCTTCAAGGAAATAATATGGAGACATCACTTAGTACATGTAGATCATAGAATCAGAGCACTACAATAATTATCACCAAGCATAAGACGAAGTAGAAGTCCACTAGCCAACATTGAGTTGGTAGAGATAACTCTTGATAACCAAGCAATAGGAGGAAGGAATTGACAAGGACCCTTAAGCCTTCAGCCAGGAAGGGGAGAAGTTATTTGAACATGAAATGAAATAAGTCAAGGTGATGTTACAGCTACAGGAGGAAGATGACAAGGAAGGTTTTGACCCCCTACTCCTAGATGGTCGAGAGATACACCTTTGATATGTTTGAACTGGATAAGGAATCTGTAAGGTATACCAAGGATAATGGGAATCTTACCAAACCCCACAAGGTAGTATCCATTGGGATGACCACCTCTAATTCAACAATGACCTCGAATAATGGAAGGAGGTAGAGGATTACTCCAAGGAAGGGAGGAATCACCACTAGAACAAAGAAGTCCTATGTTAATAGAAATAGGATGTGGAAGTCACTTACGAGGTAGAGGCCTTGCTGGTAGAGGAAGAGTGCATTTTGTAGATAAAATAGACTAGGGTAAATAGAGGATTCAATCACCAAGTTTGGAGATAGAATTTATCTGAGGAGATAGTTGAAGAAGTTGCTCAAACGATAGTAGAATAGTTAGAGCACTGCTACCAAGGGATCAATCACTGGTATGACAAGAGGAAGAGACACCATATGAAGATACTCCAGCTTGCAATTGTATAATTCCAAATTGTACACATGATAGTGGAAGGCCAGGGAACTTGGTAACATCACAAGTGGATATGAATCACCCTAGAGAGCAAGTGGTTCCAAATGACACAATCACTCGTAATGCCATGGTCGAAACTCCAAGAGAATAATCATATGGGATCATACAAGTGAATGTCACAGTGTGATTCCCATGATGGTAAAAGTGTAAACAGGTTCAGAAAATTTTAAAAAAAAAAGAAAAAAAAATCCTTAGTTTTTTTGGTAAGTTAAGGAAATTCATTAGAGAGGGCATTTGAAAGGCTTCCTAATGACTTAGTACAACATAAAATAAAATTATGCAAGGATTACCAAAAGTGCATCCTAGAGGACCATAATAAAAATAAAAGGATGCAAGTATTAGCAAAATGCATCCTAGAGGAACAGACTGAAACACAAAAGGACAAATAATATTAAGACAAAAATATGGAGAAGCCCCAACGGGCCAACAATGACAACATAGAATCCAATAAATCAATGACAGATGTCTTAGCAATTTCCTTTTTTACTTCCTTGGTCTCATCCTTAGGGATGTCCTTAAATGATTCCTTGGTGATCTCTACAACCTCATCCTCTTTCACCTCATATTTTCCAGTAGCAACATAATTAGCAGGGGTCTCCTCATCGAATGTGTCATAGAAGAATAGTATATTGAGTGTATTCATTTGGTCTTTCAACTATGAGATAGCTCTCCCTATAGCATCCTAGGTAATTTCCAAATGAGCGATAATAGTAAACATAGTTTTGATAATAAATTTCTACAGATACTTTTCAATAGGGTCTTTGAGGTCATCCAAATCCTCTTCCTTTGTCTTCTTAGGACATTGAAATTATTTATTCTTGAGTCGTTGGAAACTCCTCATGGGAGTAACTTCCACTTTTACCTTCCTCCTAGCACTATTAGGGACTTCACAGTTATCCTTTTTTCCTTTTATTTTGGCCCCTCTCACCTTTGAATCTGGTGTGGAAGAAGTGTCATCTTTTGTATTGTCATGAATGCTGATGTTATCCTTGGGAAACTTCTATAATAGAAATCCATATATGACCTTGAAAATGCCTTGGTGAGAAGGTCAATCTTCTTCCTTCTTGGAACAGGTTGAGGTTATAGTTTAATCCATAGACAGAATAAAAATTTAGAAATATTAAGTAATTTTGAATCCCTAAAATTATTGACAAAAGAAAGGTGAAAGATACGGAGCTGGGAATCAGGATCATCAATTATTATGTATTCCATGATAGGTTTCATTACTTTCTTCCATGGTGTGGGAATATTCCTGTAGTATAACCCCTTCTTAATGAGCTTCCTAATTGGTGATGTAGGTTCAAACTAACTTACCTCCTTTTCCCAATTGTATTTATCTCTTCTCACCGTGCGGCCAGTAGCAGGTTATCCGATCAACTCTGCCAAGATGTCCACATCCACCAAGAAATAAACATCATGGATGATGACCACTCCTTATCCCAAGTTGAAGAAAATTCCATATTGACATCCCATTCAGTTCTTGAAAATATCTTTAAAAATGGAATAAATCCCCTATCACTGAGGATTACTTCAGCAATGGGCTCAATGGAGAAAGTGTTGGGCTCAATATAAGTCATCCTAGCGACTCTCAAAGGAAGGGGATAGAAGATCTCAGAAGTGGTGCAGATAAAAATATGATAAATAGGGGAATAATAGAGTACTTTCTTAGCCAAGATTAAATAGATCCAAAGAGAATATGGACATTTCTGAAGACCCTTCACATATCTTCTCGCAATAAGCCCGCATTTGGGAAATCTCACATGCTAGAAAGGACGGGCCAACAGGTGCCAAGATTCACACAAAGAGATTTTCCAATGGAGAGGATCAGTCATGATAATAGAGAGGAGTGCCCAAAAATGGAATGGTTGACCTCAAAACATAATTAAGAAGGAAGTTAGTTGAAAACTAGAAATGGCGACCTCTTCAAGAGAGAGAAAATAGAAAAATTTCTCTAAGTAATAGATCATACAAACCAATTTTAAAGGTGAAAAGCATAAGTGGGATATCGTACAAGCAAAATGGAAAAATTATAGGTAAAATTATACAAGGAAGTATGTTGTATGATTTATATCATACATTGTATTATTTTAGGAGTAGTTGTACGATTTGCAACCGTCGCATTTAATGTTCGCATGAGTGGAATGATGAGTTATCGAAAAAGAGTAGGAAAAATATAAAATCACATGTGAAAAGTAGTGTGTTGTTGATAATCTAGGCAAAGGAAGACAAAAAGGCATGCAATATGGCAAAGTGGTGCAATTTTAAAAATTGAACGATTAGGGTTTGATAGCAATTTAAATAAAGGGATAATTTTAGTAATTTTGGAAATTGTATAAGGGGGAATTTGAAATTTTAAGGATACCAAAGATGAAAATCATTCAACCGGATGAAATATACTACAAGGGCATTGAAATTCATCAATGAACAATAATATTGCATGACCCATTTTTAAATTTACACCAGGGAGACTTTTTGCATTCAATAAAATCGAACTTGAAGAGAAAAGTAAGGGTTTTGACTCCATTAAAAGTAATTTCGAATTTCAAATGAAGGAAAGCAAGGGTTTGTAGTAGAAGACATCAAAAAAAGAACTATATTATGAAAAAATTCCACCTAAGGTTCAAATAAAATTGTAGATTGGAGCCAGAGTGAAGAAATTGTAAGGAAAAGGAGATTACAAGCCCTAATCAAAGAAAAAGCAAAAAAAAATGAATGGGAGAAGGCAGAAGAAAGAGAGAGAAGATTGTACAAATCTACATTACAACCAAAAAATTCATTTTTGGGAGGAATTACACCAAGTAAAGAAAAAAAATTGTAGATTTGCTTTGAAATTGCACAGAAAGGATAGATCGGGACATTTCGACAACTAGGTCGGTGATAAATCATGGAAAGGAAGTGAGAAATTCAAGTTTTAGGTGAAATATGGTTTCAAAGAATGTGTTGTATGATTTGGAGGATAGATTGTATGATATCAGGAAAAATTATGTGATTTCAAGCAATTCAGAGGCCAATTTAAGCCTTTTTGAGAAAATCATACAAAATCGTACAAAACTGTATAGACCTCCAAAGGAGATCAGGAGGAAAGTGACATTGTATGGATTTGTATGTTCCTTGTAAATTTTGGTGGAGAAAATGTATGATTTGCAGCTGGTTGAGCGGTTTGAAGTATTTTGAGAGATTGTACGATCTATAGGTGGATGTACGAAATGAAAACGTATATGAACAATTTGGAGGGTGTATTGTATGATTTACAGTAGCATTGTATGGTTTTTAGGGGACTTCTGATTGCATGACAAATTATGTTTAGAAAGAAAATCTAACTGGAGGAATGGCAAGAAAATAATTTCAATGGAAGATTTTAAATATCGGTTAAGAAGAATTACAACCAATAGAGTGGAACGGTCACCAGGACCCCTACACAAGAGAGAGTCACATTCATGGCAATACCAAGGGTGAAGCTTTTAGTCCTATGATTGGCACGGTAATAATACTTGGAGGAGAGGAGGATACAGGCCATGGATAGGGTAGAGGTATTGGAGGACTGATCAAATAAGGACATCACTGAGGTTTCAAGAGGAGGAAATGGCACAGGAAAGAGCCTCGAGGAGGGAGTTTCATAGTGAAGTCTAGTACCCAGATCCAAAGGAGGATCTAAGTAGTAAATATAAGGAGAACAAATTTGATATAACAAGGATATTAATTATATAGTATGGAGGAGATACATGTTGGAAGTGGTGGAGTAAAAAAAAATACCCACCCACGAAGAAAATAATTTGAGAAGGCTGGTGTAGTTGTGATAGCATAGGTGCCACCTTACCGAAAGACCTTTTATAACTATATGTTGCATATGGTTCAAGCATATGATCGTGTAAGTAAACTTGCCTATGTTAATTTGGGTAAGTGGTCGATGAAGTTAGAATTCATAGCAGAGGCATTTAGGAAAACATTTGGATTGCCCAAATATGGCACTAAGGTAGTTAAGAAGTTGCTTAATTCGATTGAGACACATTGCATCATCACTTCACTTACCAATGTGAAATCACCAACCGAAGCAAAGATCTTGGGTGCAGGAACTTGAGGGATTAAATAGAGCTAGTTTATATGGAAATGTTGGTCATGCACCATTGTGGCGGCTCAACTGTTAGAGCCATAGAGATGCCAATATGGATGGCTCAATATGTGTAAGGTATCGCCAAAGAAATCTAATATGATTGGGGTACCTATCTAGATAAAAATATGCATGATGTGCTAACAAAGAGGCTAAAGAGTTTTGGGATGAATTTCCATGCTATTAGATTGTTATTGAATGCTATCACAAATATAGGAATTCATTTTCCAGGATTGATAGAACCTAGGAATATTGATGCAGGAAATCCAAATATTATGTAGTGGGTAAAGTCAGTGCCAATTCATAAGGAGACTCTACATAAGTCTTAGGAAAATAAAGCACCTCAAGCCATGGTATTACATGAGGATACTTCTTCAGAGGAGGAGGTACATCATTGAAGGAAAATGCCTAGGTAGTTGTAACCCAAACTAGAACAACAAGCACTTCAGCAAAAATAGTAGGAGTAGCCATCAGTTCAGGATAGGGAGGAAATTTTGGGGAGGCAATCTAGACCAATATGAGTAAGAACAAGAAGACAATGAGAAAGAATGGTTAACAATATTATCCTAGAAAAACAAGTCGAGCCTATACAGGAGAATCAACAAGAGGAAGAACAGTTTGACTCAGAGAATTTGGATTTGCATGAATTAAAATAATTAGAGTGATGCATAAGAGAATAAGAATGCATTAGAGGAATAGGAAGATCTTGTTGTTGAAGAAGTCATAGTTATGGAAATACAGCAGAATCAAGAAGAAGATCAGGTGATAGAAGAACAATAGGTAGACTTAACTAAACAAAAGGAAGTCTAGGAATATATAGGGTAGTAGCAATCTCATCCTGATATTGTTGATATTGAAGAATATGTGGAAGTAGAGAGGACTATAGGATAGACTCCACCATAGAAAAAGATAACATGGAGAAAGCACTAATGGATCTTGAGGGAAGCTCTTGTCACCACTTGGAAGAAGAGGAAGAACAAGCTCTAATAGAGGAAGAACTACAGAGGATACAAAAAAGATACCTCCTCGAGGTACCATAGTTCTCAAATATTGAAACTAAGGAGGATGCAAAAAGAGTAGAAGATCAGGTGGACTATTTCTTCTCTTAGATAGGTAATACCATGGCTAGCACCAAACTACAATTTTGTATTGAATGTGTGGGAGAGTTGAAGCTATGGGAAGAACAGGTGTTTATGGAATTGGAAAAGATAACATAATGGGTGAACAGTGAGTATTGTACAAATAAAATTGTTGATAATCATGTACAACACCCATGGAAGTTACCTAGGGAAGATATAAGAACAATGTTAGGAAGATGTGACTTACCAAACAGAGTGAGAAGTAGTTATAGGCAGCATCTAAGGTTGTACCTAGATAGAGCCAATTATCTGATTTGTCCCTTGAACACAATAGAGTTGGCATATAAGAGGGTCACCTCAAGCTTGGCTATCACTCTAAGGAAGTTGAACTTCCTAAAACATTGGATAGAGTGATTGAGCATAGGATTGGAGCAGATCTATCAACTCAAGAAAGCTCAAAAAGAAGAGACAAAGACCACTCGAAAGAAAATGGTTTTAATGGAGGAAGAACTGCAAAAGAGTAAGGTTATGGTAGAAGATAAGTTAAATAAATTGTAAGAACTTCTAAGTTATATGGTTGGTTTTGAGGCTAAAATTAGTTCTCTAGAATATGAGAAGCAATAGGTCTCACAAACGGTAGAAGACATGATCAAGGATTTGGAATCTCAACTAAGAGCAAAAGAAGAACAGTTATAGGTAAATGATGAATAGTTGAGGATACAATTGGCTATGAAAGAGGAGAAACTAGCAGTGTAAGATAACAAGATATAAGATCTTACACAAGATAATAAATGATATAATGATGTGGTCTTGGAGAATCAATCACAATTGAATATTAAGGAGGATATTTTTCATGCTTTGGAGGCTGATATTAATCACCATTTGAAGACCATTGTAGATAAAAATGAAGAGTTAGAAGTAGTAGCTTGAACAAAAGCACATTTGAAGGAGAATATTAAGAAGAGTGCTACTAAGCATGAACAATTATTGAGGGAACTCATGAAGACTACAGAAGATACCACCAACCAACATGGTGTGAAAGCAACAGAAATGGGTAACTACGCAACCAAGTTGCAAAATCAACGAGCAATTCTTCGCACCCGACTGGACGACATGGAAGCCTTAGTTAAAGAGTATGAGACCCAACTAAAATATAAATATGAGTCAGTGAGGACACCAACCAATGTAAATGGGAGGGTAGATGTAGGCAGAAAATCCACCTCCCAAAAGAAGAAGTGACAAGAGGATTTGCCCAGTTTTGAAAATTTTGATAGTTTTGGTAAATAGTACAAGTAGAAGTAAAATTGTACAAGCAAGAGGTAAAATGTACAAACTAGATGGCAAAACGTACAAAGTGCAAGGAAATGCAATTTGAGTTGTAATTGTGAATGAATTTGATAAATCAGGTTTTTAGACTTAGTAAAAGGTGTAATTATATATTCTATTATGCATGGGCAGTTATGAATAATGAATTACCTTAGGAACCACTTGGAATTGCCTGGGCAACATTATATAAGACCCCCTTTTCAATTTTGATAGTTTGGTTAGTCTGGTGATGATCTGGTGATAGTCTGGTCTGAGTATTGAATGCATATATATGATTATTGTGTACCTTTTAGTGATTGTATTGCACTATTGAGAAGTAATGAAGAATAACCTCAATTCATAATATTTTCTCATGTATTTTATGATTTTGGAATGATGAAGTAATGTTTTGCAGTCTCTGGTTGTTGCATGTACTTCTTTATGTTTGTGGTTGATGATTAATGCATTTCTTGGAAGGATGGAATTGAACCAGCACTGGTGTGAGCCTTAGGAATGATTTGTGAGGTATATATTATTAATAAAGATGTCTTGAAGGCTGTTGTATGATTTTTAGATATTGCCATTGGATAGAACTCTCTCAAACCCTAAAGATAGAACTTGCATGTTAGTAAGAATGGAGTAATTGCTATTCCAAAACTTACCGAAACTTGTTTTAGAGATATTTATATTTAAGAGTATCCAATTTTGTACCATTTTGAACTTTATTTTCTTACAAATCGTTCACCAAACGCGTTACAAATCGTACAAAAGAAACTTACTCGAATTGGCAGTTTAGGCGATTAAGGAAAACTTACCCAATTTGGTGATATTGGTAAATCGAAAAATTTAATTATAAAATTATGTATTTCAGCTTGTAAAACTGAATTTGAAGGATTAGATGAGTGTAAAATTGTACAAGAACTATCACTGTATGATTTGGAGTCATACAGTAGTATGATTTGGGATCCGTACAAGTTTTTTTGTTATCGCATATTAATGGTTGTGGAGATTGTATGATTGTACAATTTGTTTCATCGAATGAGAATAGTAACTTGATCATTATAAGCCTCTGATAACCACCTATCCACTAGGAATACTACACCCCTGTGCTACAACTAGCCTTAGTCAAGTGATGAACGATAGTAGAACTCCGACTACCTTAATGCATTTCTTCTAAAAGAGATGGACTTCTCATGATTTGATTCGCTTGTATATACATATCTAGGGGTTGTCTAGTGATGTACTACCAGAAGTGTGATTTGGAATTTTTTTTATAGTTCGGTTAGATGTCGGGAAAATCTATTATGATAATCAAGACCATGCAGTTGAGTTAACTTGGCCTCATGTAAAGATATGCATATGTTATTTTGGTGTCTTATGGGACTTAACCGGAATCACTTGAAACTAAGCTAAATTGATTAATGCATTAGATTATGTTCTAGTGAAGCCGAGGTTTGGAGTATCTCTGAGAATAACGATGTGTCTTGAGTAAAGTAGATATTATAATTCTACCCTATAAATGAATATAGACATTTGGGTATTTAGAGCCTTCGGGTGACATCTATAATCGATGGATACTCATTACTCAATGATTAGTAATGAAATGTAAGTAAGTTGGTTAAATCAATTTAAAAGAATTTAAATGAAGAATTCTCCCAACTCATACTCGTGTAATTGATATCACCTTTGAAATAGTTTGGGTAATGGGAACTAGAGGGAGCCTGATTTTATATTAGATATTGGGTAAGGGATCCTCTTAGGAAGAGATGTTGGTCAATTATTGTGGATGATGCTTAGTACTCCTACTCTAAAGGAATTGGGTAGTGAGTAGATATTAGCATATTCATGGAACTCTTTCACTAAAAGGCTTGTGATAAAGAGTAGTGAACTATGTCTATAGATCTCTTACGCTAAAATATTTGCGTGAAGAGAATGACTAGTGTCCTAGAACCCTTGAACTAAAGGACTTGTGCAAGGGTAAGGACTAGGGCCTTTCCTTTCAATGGAGCGAAAGGAGAACCAACTACATTGTTAGGAATTAAAGGTAGTTGGAGTGAAAGAGAGTTGCACTAATGCTTCACACAAATGGAAGTGTGGTGAAGTAGGGATGGTTGCACATTAGGCTTGGATTGTAACTCTTAGTTGAGGGTTATGAGTTATACAACTCTAGGAAGGATCTCTAGAGACTAGGTCTACCTTTCATTAGAATGAGAACTTTATCAACCCTTATGATGATTATTTAAATATATTTAATATATAAATATATATAAGGGATTGAATTGGAGTAAACTAGGTTTAAGGAACTTTGGGTCATGATATTTGGTATCAGAGCATGGTTCATAGTGGAATTGGATCACTATGCAAGAATTAGTTTTCAGTATGAGATAGAAAACATATTAGATATTAATAATTTAAAAAAAAATCTAATAGAAGCAAAATTTACCCAAAATGACTAGGATGTAGTGGGTAAACAATTATTAGTAGGAAGAGCAATTTGAAGGGCCAAATGCTAATGAATTCCTACTATCTCTTCTATGAGTGGCCAGGGACAATGCCACCAAAAATAAGAAGAGGAGGTGTTGCCCCAATGACAAGGCAGACACGAGGAACCAATGCAGAGAATAGAACACCTGTTGATGGTTCAAAAAACCCCAATGAGGGAGAGAATCTTACCGAGACTGTGGCTCTACTTCGGGAGCAGGTAGAAGCCCAAAAATAGTTGTTGGATGTTGTGCTAAGTCGAGAAACACAATCTAGTAACCCAAGAAGGGAACAGGAAAATGAACCTCTTACAGAGGTACAATTGGCAAGAGTTCGACTGGAGGTTGAGCTGGGAAAGGAGATGAAATATCTAAAATCTTCCAAGTTTAATGGAGAGGAATATGGGGATAAGGCCGAGGCTTGGTTGAAGGAGATAGAGACATATTGTAATATGAATAACTTCTCCTCAAGCACTCGAACATCGTATGCTACTTTACATTTGCAAGGAGATGGTTTAGCTTGGTGGGAAACCCTTAGTGAAGAGCGAAAGCTAGTGGTTGTAGTTGACTTAAAATGGGAAGAATTTGTGAAAGCTTTCAAAGAAATATTTCTCATGAAATATTTTTACTCCCAAAAATTTGATGAATTCACTAAACTTCATCAAGGAATTAGAACAGTGGAGAAATATTATCAAAAATTTATTAAGTTGGTGAAGTATGTGCCCGCTTACACTAAGAAAATGAAGATCCACAAGTTCATACTTGGAGTAGATCCTAGAATAGGATAAGAAGTGGACATGAGAGAACCTGAGACATTGCAAAAGGCCTATGAGTTAGCAAGAAAAGCTGAAGCATATCTCAAACCTTACTTTGATTATGAGGGGTTAGATGATCAAGGCAAAGAGGCACTAAGGAAGAGGAACAATGCAGGTTTCATAAAGTGGGAGCGTGAGCAATCAATTAGAAGTGTTACAGGGCAAGAAGAGAAAGAAGATAAGAAACAAGGAAAATTTAGAAGAAAGTTTTGAGGAAAGAATCGTAAATGCTATAATCAAGGCAACAATGGCAATAGATCACCCCAAAGATAGACTAACTTGCCAAAAGAAGGAGCAGCAAGGGAGCCGAGATGGAAAGAACATCCAGGACCAAAAGAAGGATGTTACATATGTAAGGGATCACATTATGCTAACAATTATCCTCAAAGAGCAGGTATGGGTTCTAAAGGGAAGGAACCAATGTACAAGGAAACAACACCTAAGGAACCAACACATCGAATTTATGCTGCAATAGGAAACCAGAATCTGGATGGTCAAGCTACACCACTAGTGATAAGAGGTAAGATATTTGGTAAAAGTGTTAAAATATTATTTGATAGTGGAGCTATAGATAGCTTTATTTCCACTAGCTTAGTTAGAGATATAACAGAAAGGTCGAGAATCTTGGAACACGGGTGGAAGGTTGAGTATGGTTCAGGATAAACCTACTCTATGAACTAGTGTTATCCTATGGCTGAAATTACCTTACCTAGTGGAATGACCTTAGGATATTTATATGTTGCACCATTGCATGCTTTTGATATAGTATTGGGAATGGATTGGCTACAAGAACATAAAGTAGTGATTAATTTTTAGGATCGATGGGTTGAATATTCAGAGGAGGATGGACTTGTTTGTAGAGTGAATAGCCTACAAGGAACTTTCCAACCTCAAATCCTTTTGGCTATGCAACTTAAGAAAGCCATAAGAAAAAGAGGAATGGTATATATTGTGAAGTTAAATGAGATAGAGGATGGGAAGAAGGAAGAAGTGTTTGGGAAACACCCTATTCTCCAATAATTTAGGGATGTATTTTCAGAATATTTACCTGGATTACCACCTAAAAGAGAGTTTGACTTCTCTATCGAGCTTGAACCTAGAAAAGAGCCTATTCATAGGGCTCCTTGTAGAATGAACTCCATAGAGATGCAAGAACTAAAAGTACAACTTCAAGGATTATTGGAAAAAGGACTAATTAGACCAAGTGTGTCACCATGGGGTGCACCAATGTTGTTTGTAAAGAAAAATGATGGATCTTTAAGATTATGTATTGACTATCGAATGTTAAATAAGGCAACTATTAAAAATAGATATCCTTTACCTAGAATCAAAGATCTCTTCGATCAACTCAAGGATACCTCAATATTTTCAAAGATTGATTTGAAATTAGGATATCACCAATTGAGAATTCGAGAGGAAGATACTCATAAGACAACTTTTAAAACTTGATATGGACATTATGAGTTTATTGTCTTGCCTTTTGGGCTGATGAATGCTCCAATGGAATTTATGAATTTGATGAATAGTATCTTTAGAAAATACCTAGATAGATTTGTTCTAGTGTTTTTAGATGATATTTTGATATATTCCCGAAACAAGGAGGAGCATGATAAACACCTCAGATTAGTGTTGGAATTGCTAAGGGAAAAGTAGTTGTATGGGAATTTATCCAAGTGTGAGTTTTATGTGTTAGAGGTGCAATATCTAGGGCACATTATTTTGGCTGAGGGAATTGTTGTAGATCCTAAGAAGATAGAAGCCATATTAAATTGGCCATCGCCAACAAATGTAACTGAGGTCCAAAGTTTCATGGGCTTAACTGGGTACTATAGGCGATATGTGAAAGACTATGCCAAGATCACCTCACCGATAACTAACATTCAAAGGAAAGGGAAGGAATTCAAGTGGATAGATAAATGTGAATTCACCTTTGATTTACTTAAGGAGAAGCTTACTACACCTCCTATACTAAGAATACCTGATCCACAAGGAAGTTTTTCTGTTTGTACAGATGCATCGCTAGAGGGACTAGGAGGAGTGCTCTCACAAGAAGAAGTGGTGGTAGCCTATGGATCAAGGAAGCTGAAAAAGCATGAAGTTAATTATGCAACTCATGATTTAGAGTTAGCAATTGTAGTTTTTGCTCTCAAGAGTTGGTGATATTATCTAGTTGGAAGACCCTTTGAGCTAAATATAGATCATCAGAGTCTTCAATACATGTTCACCCAACCCTTGCTCAATGCTAGACAGAGAATATGGATGGAATTTCTCGTAGAATATGATTTTGGCATCGAATACATTAAAGGAAAAGAGAATAAGGTCGTAGATGCTCTGAGTAGAAGGAGACACATTGCAGTCTTATCTCGTATTCATGTTGACTTGATGGAACAAGTCAAGGTAATGCAAAGTCAGGATGCTTACTGTAATCAAATCCAAGAAAATATGGAAAGGAAACCAGATGAAAACAAATATTTTAGCATCAAGGATGGTTTTCTATGTTTTAAGGATAGAGTAGTAATTCCTAGAAGTGGAGATCTGAGGAATATGATCATGAATGAAGCTCATAGATCCCCCTACTCTGCTCATCCAGGAGGAGCAAAAATGAGAGAAAATATGAAAAGGATATTCTTTTGGCCAGGAATGAAGAGAGACATAATTGAATTTGTCGCTCAATGCCTTGAGTGCCAAAAGGTTAAAGCAGAACATCGACATCCTGCTGGTTTGTTATACCCACATGATGTGCCGATACAAAAATGGCAAGTAATATCAATGGATTTCATAGTAGGGCTACCTAAGACCAAGTTCCAGCATGACGCGATCCTAGTAGTGGTTGATAGACTGACCAAGGTTGCACACTTTATACCCGAGAGCACCAAGGATGATGTCGTGGTTGTGGCTAATAGATTTTCCAAGGAAATATTTTGGCTTCATGGTTTTCCAGAGGTAATTATTTTAGATAGGGACTCGAGATTCACATCTGAGTTTTGGCAAGCCTTGCATCGAGCCATTGGCACTAGGTTGAACATTAGTTCAACTTATCACCCCGAAACTGATGGACAAACTGAAAGGGTGAATCAAGTGTTAGAGGACATGCTTCGCATGTACTGTATGGATCAAAAAACCCGTTGGGAAGAGTACTTGCATCTAGTGGAATTTTCCTACAATAATGGTCATCATTCGACATTAGGCATGGCACCATTCGAAGCTTTGTATGGCAGAAAATGCAGGACACCATTATCTTGGGATAATCTAGAAGATTGGATTATGCTTGGGCCAAACATGGTCAAAGAAATGGAGCAATAATTAAGAACAATCAGAGAAAGGTTAAAGGAAGTTGTAGATCGATAGAAAAGTTATGCTGATCTCAAGAGATCACCTAGAGAGTTTGTTGTTGGTGATAGGGTATTCTTGAGGGTGAGACCGAAGAAGAGTGCTATCAAGTCTACAAATCTTGATCCTCATTTTGTAGGACCCTTTGAAATCTTAGAAAAGATCAGTCTTGTGGCATACCGACTTGCCTTACCACCTAATCTGTCCAAGATTCACAACACCTTTCATGTTTCTTTGCTTAAAAAGTATGTTGCTAACCCTGAACATGTGTGGAATTTATCTAATTTGCAGATGGTGAACCCCGAGGCTATAGAGGTTCGACCAGTAAAGATCCTTGAATACCGATCCAAATCGATGAGGAAAGGAACCTTGGAGCAATGCAAGGTCCAATGGGATCTTTATTCTGAAAGAAATGCTACTTGGGAGAAAGTAGCAGACATGCAAAAACATTTTCCATTTCTATTTGAGGATGCTTTGTAAATATTTGTTTAATGTTTATGTTATGATAACACACAGAGGACTGTGTTAAGCCTAAGGGGGGAGGATGTCATGACCCTACTTTTGGTAGACCTTCTATTTTGATGGATTTATGTTTGTTATATTGCTTATGGATGGAATGATTGTTTAAATCAGTTTTATTATGCAAAATTACTTGTTTCTTATGGGAAATATGTGATGTGGATCCTTTGTGGGATGTAGGATAATTCCATGTTTGGATCTGAGAAACATACATTTGATGTGAGAACATGATGCTGCTAATGAAAAGTGCATTTTTGTAGGAACAAGTTTCTTTACAGTGGTAGAAAGAGCAACCACTGAGAAAAGAATACCTTGGGGAAATGATGTGATGGGTAAATTATCAAAAATTATGGGAGGCAACATGAAAGAATACCCCTTTTCATGAAGATGCATATCATGAAATTGCTTTGTTGCATTTGTGTGTTTCAGTAGTTCTTATAATGCAATCTTATAAAATAAAAGAACAATGGTTGATTGATAATTACCATAGTGAAAATATTAGGGAAAGATCAACTTAGAGCAAAGTATAGTTTTATAAATGATTTTCTCTTTTAATGCTTTGGTAAGTGCTTTACTTACATCTGTTTTAGAACCCATAGCATTTATGGTAAGAACGTGGATCTGGTTATGTTATGTTCATTGGATTCCTTGTGGGGGAGTGCAATGGAGTGGGTTGTTAAGGAAACAAGGGAAGTTAATGCACTGGAGTCTAAGGGAGTGGACGTACTGAACAAAAGGAGGAAAAAAGGAAATATGATAAAAAAAAAGGAGATCACATTTTTGGAGAGCAATCTTGGAGGACTGATTTTTGGATATAGCCGAGGCGTGAAGGTAGTGAGTGACTGGGTTTAGTAAGTAAAGAAAAACCGATGCTTCTTGTTGTGTTAAAACTTCAAAGAACTTGTGATTGAAAATGGGTTTGTGTGAGTTCAATTGTGTCTGGGATATATTGTTGATAGTCCATCATATGAAAGAATTGATTATGCTTTATATCTGGTATGTTGATAGAGAAAACATTTCGTAGTTGCTTTTATTTTTATAGGAGAATGGTTGTGTTCTAAACTTCAGCATTGCTACACATGTATCCAAGAATCCCATTAGTAGGTTCATCCGGCCTAGTCACCAGTAATGGATTGGTTTTACCTTTGGGCATTATTTTTCCTTGATATGGTTGTTGGGAGAAGAAACTGATGTTGTGGATTGTTGAGTAGTGTATAGCATGAGTTTTAGAATAGTGGAGGCCATTTACGTGTATCTTTTATTTACTCTTCTATCATGTCGTAAATGATTGGGTAAACTTAGCAGTTAAGACAAGATACTTGGTGAATGTGTAGTCATTGGAAATGAGAACGATGGCCTTCATTTGCATTTTGATTATACCTAATTTCTATGCCTAAAATCTATTATGAAAATCAAGACCATGCAATTTAACTAATTTTGGCCTCATGTAAAGATATGCATATGTTATTTTGGTATTTTTATGGGACTTAACTGGAATCATCCGAATCTAAGCTAAATTGATTAATGCATTAGATTATGTTCCAACGAAATCAAGATGTGGAGAATCTTTAGGAATAATTATGTGTCTTGAGTAAAATAGATATTATAAATTTTACCCTATAAGTGAATATAGAAATTTGGATATTTAGAGCCTTCAAGTGATGTCTATAATAGACATATACTCATTACTCAATGATTAGTAATTGAATGTAAGTAAGCTAGTTATTCATTTTAAAATAATTTAAAAGAATAATTTTTCCAACTCGTACTCGTGTAATTGATATCACCTTTGAAATAGTTTGGGTAATGGAAACTAGAGGGAACCTGATTTTATATTAGATACCATGTAAGGAATCCTCTTAGGAAGAGATGTTGGTTAACTATTGTGGATGATGCTTAGTACTCCTACTCTAAGGCAATTGAGTAGTGGGTAGATATTAACATATTCATAGAACTCTTTCACTAAAAGGCTTGTGATTAATAGTAGTGAACTATGTTTATAGATCTCTTATGGATGCACATTAGGCTTGGATTGTAACTCTCGGTTGAGGGTTATGAGTTATCCAACTCTAGGAAGGAACTCTAGATTTTAGGTCTATCTTTCATTAGAAGGAGAACTTTATCAAACCTTATGATGTTATTTAAATATATTAAATATATATATATATATATATATATATATATATGGGATTGATTTGGAGTTCTAGGTTTAAGGTACTTTAAGGTCACGACAACTAGGCCTCCCTGATAAAATTTGATGAGCATTTTTTATGATAACTAAAAAGACTCCATTCTAGGAGGAGGATCAACCTAAACATCATCTATTTCAAAATCATAATATCCCATCATCTGCATTGGTTTGGGTAAGCGGCCTCTAGAAACTCATGTGTCATATCTCCACTAGAAATTCAAGGATATCCTTAATGGTAGGGAATGACAAAGAGGAAACCAAAAATCAGGGGAAGAAGAGGGATCCTTGTTATCCCTCTATGCTAATGGAAGTCAAAATACATATACTTATCCACATTCATAAAAAGTATCACTAAGGCTAAATATACTCTACATCAATAAAACAATCAACTAAATTAATAGTAGAGTGGCATACATGGAAACATCTTGAATAAAGGGACTTTGGACATAAGAGATAGGTTTGTATGGACAAGAAGAGAATGGAATTGCAAAGTAGAGCAAAGGCTAAAAATTTAAGGCATAAAAAAATGATTAGAAATTCTGATAAGACATAAAAAAGAAAAAGTTTGATGGAATGACATATCGGAACATATAAAGTCCCAAAGTAAATAAGCAAGCAAAAGTCTTGATAACATAAACAAGAAAATCTTGATCATGTAGACAAATGGTTCTAAAAAAAGTTTCAAAATAGCAAAAAAAATTGTTTTGGAAGTGGATGAATGCACCAATACCAAGTGGGAGGTAGGTGAGTGCACAAATTCCTAGGAAGAAGAAAGACAACGCATCATTATTAAGAAAAAATGGGTTATCTACATGAACACCTTGGCAATTCAAGCAAAGGTAGAGGAGCCATTAAAGATGAAGTAATGGGGATCTACAACCATAGTAGCTACAAAATTATAATACAAATGGTCGAGAGTAACTCCATTAAATATTCAGATCCCTTGAAAAATTGGTAGATAGAAAGTAAAATCATCTCACAATTTTGGAGGGAAAATTTCCCTATTGTAATATATAAATTGTAGAAGTTTAAAATGTAAAAAGAATCAGTAAGTTTGCAATTGTATATAGTAGTATTTCCTTTCATTTATAACTATAAAAATGGTTAGCTCCTAAGAAACTTATGGGTAATCTTGAACCCCCCCTTCTGGCATTATTTATGTAAACTTTTGCTTGCATATACACACACGAAGCCTGTGTTTATTTTTTGGTATAGCCTACAGACTCGTTTCTATGTGTATGTATTTTTCTATGACCTTTTGCTTAAATATTGGGTTTTATTAAGTGTATGTGTGTGATGGGTATACATCTATTTTTGGATCGAATCACTTGCTTGGCCCTCCAATGGAACCTACCTTCTTATGATTGTGTATAATTGATAACTCTCATTTGTGTTTTATTGTGTCAAGGAGAGGAAGTGTTTACCATTGGCACATAGCTTTTAGGCCTATTTTTACTGGAAGATATTAGAAAATATCTTGGTGCATCATCCCCTTTTATTTTTTTTGAGTTGTTTGTTTTTTGCTTTTACTTTATTGCATCCCTTTCCCTTTATTGAGCAAAAAGTGTGCCTTGAAGATCATATCTTAGCAATAATATGGCCTTGTAAAAACTCTCAAAGGCTCTCAATTGATCCAAACCCTATGCTCTCAGTTGTAGCTCTATTGTGTCACTTTCCATGAGGCATGATTGTCCTGGGTGGGGATAATAAGAGATGAAAACAAGAAGCACTACAGATAGGGGGATTTACTATGATTATGACCTCCATGGTTTTTAATTGATATAAACACCTTGTCGGATCTAAATCCTTTATGCACAATGACCTTTGCAATCTGGGGCTAGGGAAAGAATTGCAATAAAAGTAAAAAAAGAGGAAAATAAATGCTTGTAGGAAAAGTAAAGTCCTAAGTTATGGGGGTGATGTTCCAAAGAATTAGGGCCTCCAATTTTTAACTCTAATGAGTGGCAATTGAACACAAAAAAATATCTATGGCTAGTAAGCAACACCAAGCAAAAACTCCACCAAGAATCGAGACAAGTCAAGAGAATGACAAATCAAAATTAGTCATGGCTTATATTAATATGCTCAAAAATTATTACAAGACAATGAGGACTAGAGGGTTCAATGCTTCCTAGGCATGATAAAAGGTTTGGTATCCCCTTGTTACCCATAAATTTGGGTACCAAGCATGAGAAAACACATTTCAATACCTTTTATAATGAAATTGGACATATTTATAAGTTTAGAGAAGGGTGACTTCCCTTTGAATATATCTATAGAAGGCTTGAAAATATTTTACATTCCTACAACTAAGAAATCCTTCTACAACTTATGTGATAGTAGCTTTGAGGCATTTATATTTGGGGCCATAAATATTGAAAGCTTTTGAGCCTTTGGATGACCAAGTGTGGTTGACTCAACTCTCTACTTCTACATTGGGGTGCCCACACCATTACTTTTCTATCATGTTTCTCTTGGTGTATGTCACTTTTCTTACATGGTAGACATGGCCTCCCTAACTAGTGCAAGTGGATAGGATAGGCTCATGCGTATGGTGGGAAGTGGCCATGGATGATGCATGATTGGCTCTAATAGGCTTTTCCATGGAATTCAAGCTTTATGGCCACTAGAGGATGTCCTCTTTAATGCTCCTTTGTGTTCTTTCATCTTTACTCGTGTGACATCCATATGTCCTTAGATGAGGTGGATCCTCCTTTGGTCAATGGCTAGTTTCTTTTATTAAATGTTGGTTCTTTCCTCTCTTGGGATTCTTACTAGTTGCCAAGTGTCTTTCTTTGGCCTCTATAAAAGCTTCCTCTTCTTGTATGCACTTTCCTCTATTTGAAGGAATTTATGGACCATTAGATTGAAAATCAGTAGTCTACGGGCCTTAGTGCCCTTGATGTGTTTATCTTAGGGTGTAAGGTGAGCATTGGCCATTGATGGAATATCTAATGGGTAGAATATATTCTAAGCTTGTCTCCCTTTCTTTGAATCTCCTTTATTTTTATTGAATATGAGAAGAACCTTTCAACAATAAAACCTTGGTCTATCCTGCTTTTGACTGGTTAGCTTAGAGTGAAGCAAGGTTGTAGGTAAATATTTCTTATAGTAATGAATAACCTAACCAAGGTCATGCCCAAGGTACCATTTGTGCACATGTAGGAGTGTCTTGTCATGTGAGAGTGTCCTTAAGGGATGATGGTTAATAAGTATCTTTATCTATGTCCTTCGTTTAGCTTCATAAGGATGTTGGAATATGTGGTGTTAAGATTTACTTTAGGCCACTACTTAATTTCATATTATATTCTTTGTGTAATCCCTATGGGCCCTTGTACACCTTTTATAAGTAAATTTATTATAATAATTTATTATTTAACCTAAAGGTTAGTTTCTTAACCTTGACCTAAAGCTCTCTTGTAATTCAGTATAAATTTCCCTTCCTACCAACCATTTTGTTATTGGTCAAAGTGTAATTTTATTTGCTCTAGTGATATATTGTGATGTCTATGGACATATTTTTATTTCTTGTGTCTCCTTTATATGATTGTTTTGCATACTAGGTAATGTGTCGATTCCTTTTGTTTCTAGAAAGTATTTTGAAATCCAACAAGGTATCAAAGCAATAAAATATAGGGTTAAGTTTTAGGTAAATATGTATATAGACCAATAGTCAAAGCTAATCTTGAAGAAGATGCCAAAGACCAAAATAAAAAAATATCGAAAATTGGCTAAGTCTAGAATCCATCAACATATGTCAACGAATTGGCCATGTTCTAGTGAATCACCAACAAGATAGACAAGCATCAATAGTTAAGTGATGATTGGATTAGTAATAAAATTGGATGGAGGAAAAATTTGAAGTATCAATTCTAAGATAACTAATTGGAAAGGATATTTTTTACTTTTACGGATAAATTCATGTCACTAAGGGTTAATTGAGCTAATTAGGTGTTAGAAATAGGATTAGAAAATTTACCATAAATCAGATTTAAGATCTTATTTTTAGGGATCTCTTAGTCATTTATAAATACTAGAGCTACACTTTATGATTTTGAATTGTACTCTTTAATCTATATGATTATTAATAATAATATTATGCATAGAATTTGTCAATCAATTATGTCATTTAATTTCAATTTATGAATGAATGGTGCTTGTGGATCTACCCTTCCACTTTTTATTGGTCATTTCTTCTCTTATTTTATGTTATTCAAATATTCAAACATATTGATGTTATTCAATCACTTCGAAATATTCTAATTGAACAAAATTAATCTTACTATAGTCACATTTATATTTATCTTATTGCATTTACTTTACTTCTCACACCCTTTTCCTCTCCAAATTTACTTGTCATAATTTTGAACTAGCTTATTTTAGCTAGATTAGTTGGAATCCAACCTTATTCTAGAGGTTTGAAGGGTTAATCCCTTCCTTATATTTGTTGAAATGAAACTCCATAGTGCGTACCCTTATCCAAGTTTAATATTTTCTAACATGCCTAGTGCGACCTATAAGCATAATTTCTACTTGAAATTAGGTCTACCCATTCACATCATTTTTTAGATCCACAAAAATACACTTCAAATCATTTTATATCTACAAAAGGATTTTCTCAAAAAACCAAATCTAAAAAACCCAAAAAACTTGAATTAAATATTTGTATATTTTATCTAGATCTAATAGTTTTACACCTAGACCATAAGTTTACAACCCATTTGTAATCCTTTAAAACTTACCAATATGTGTATAATGATAACTTTGTAGATGATCAAACCTAATAAATTCTACCTAAATTGAGTAATTATATTATTTCTAATATTTTATCTAAGATATCAAAATTTCTATAGGCACATTTTATGATAAATAGAAGAAATATGTTTTGAACCTCTATTCTCATTAACATAAATCATTCACCAATATACAAAATATCAAACATGCCATCCACTATAAATTTCACAAAAATAATCCACATATTAAAATAGAGATGGATAATACCCTTCAGGTAGGGCAACATTAAATATTACTCCATGTTAGCTTTTGAGGTAGATCGCAATGGGATATGGCAATCACAAGATGCAAAAATATGAGAGAAAGTAAATTTACGAGATTGCAAAAATATGCTATAAATAGAAATGATGGAAATGAATACAATGTTGCTATGGAGGAAATGGACACTCCATGCAAGAAGCTACAGGACTACATTGTACTCCATCACTAATGGAGTTACACAGTAATTCTACTACTACCTATTGTCTCTCCAATCTCTTACAATGAGGCCCTTTTATAATGGAAGATAGATTCCTTGGCCAACACTCTACCTAGTTGTACAAGGGACACCTTGCACATTTACAACTTGCACATTGACACTTGTGCATTTATTACATTGCATAAAGTAACTAGATAACTTCCCCCTAAAGTAATCTAATGTCCTAAGTATGTACCTAGAAAGGTACATTTACATGACCCAAATGATGTAATAGAATCTAACTCTAACACCCCCTGTATTACATTATTTGGGTATTGAAGACTTTAGTCTTCAATATGGATCTTCTTCTTCATCTTGAACTTTGTACTCTTCCTCTGGATTCTTTGTAACCTGTTCAAGCAAATGGTTAGTGTCTCTGTAATGTGTTACATTTGTTGATAGAGCTTTCACCTCATAATCTTCTATGGGTTCCTCCAGTTCTTCAATTTCTTCTATCCTTTGAACCAGGTGTCCTTTCTGATTCCCCTTTCGATACTCCAATTGAGGATAATTGGTTGGTCACTGAAATTGTTGCTGATGAGAATTCCTTTGATATTGTCGTGGTTGAAATTGACTCCCATTGTTTATCTAATTTCCTTGATTCTGGTTTCTGGGATTGTACCTACAATAACTGGTACTATGACCTTTCTTTCTGCATATCTGACAATACCATGTTCTCCATCCTTTTGTTGATGAAGCAATATTTCCCTGTGGATTATATTTTGATGCCAATGCAGTGTTAGTCATCTCATCTTTCACAGTGTGTTCCACCTCATATTCCTGAAGGATATTGACTAAGTCATCAAAAGAAGTATCTTTACTTAGGATTTGTAAAGATGTGACCAAATGCTTATAGTTTTCTGGAAGTGCTCTCATGGTTACTTGAGTAAGAAGTTCATCTTTAGGCTCTTGTCCAAGGGTTAACAATTTCCCCTTAATATCTGCTACCTTCCTTAGAAATAGTTCTATGCTTTCTCCACTACTCATTTTCAAGGAATGTAGTTGAGTTTGAAGATGAAGAATGGTGGCTTTATTCTTTCCTTCAAATATTTTCTCTAAGCTTGTCCAAGCTTCAGTAGATGTTTTTGTTGAGCTGATATAAGGTTGTATTTCATCAGTGATAGCAAATGTTATGATCATTAGGGCTTTTGAATCATTTTCCTCAAATTTTAGAATCTTAGTATCACCTGTGGTAGGTTTCTTTGTTTTCCCTTGGACAATATCCCAAAGTTTTTCATATACCAAGATTGCTTTTACTTTATTCTTCCAAGAGAAATAATTTGGGCCCTTGAGTAGTTGGGATTCAGCTAGGAAGAATTTGTTGGATGCCATTGAATTCCCTTTATCAACCCTTAGATTTTGTGGACTTCCTTATGTCTCCCTAATGATGAGAGTTCATAAACCTAATAAGTTTTTAGGTTTTGTAGAAAGCTTACATCTATCCAATGAATTTAGAACTTGATAATTTTTTATGGATGCTAATATTACCAAGTTTTGTAGAATGCCTTATGACTCCCTAGGGTGTTTTGGATAGGATATATGATCAATATAGTGCTTTTTGTAAATTGTAGTTCAATTTTGGGTTGATTTTGTGAAATTTTGTAAACACCAAAATCAAATTTTCTATCTCCTTATTACTCCTATTGAACTAAGCACTATTTCAATTTTTGAAGAGGTTTTGATGTTGGATTTATTTTACCTCCTTTAAGTGTTTTTGAGACAACACTATTATAAAAATTCCAACCTTTGAAAATCTTTAATAAACCTCTTTAAATACCCCTTATGGTTGATTTTAATGTTTTCTAATTTCCAATTCCTAATTTGATGTTGTATTCCTTATAACTCCCAAATTTGGAAAAATTAGAAAATAATATTTGCAAATAATTTAAATTTTAGTAATAACCCTTATTCCTCCTAGGTTACCTTTTGCAAATATTAATAATTCTGAAATATGCTTGCTTAATAAATCACTAATGTTGAATATTGCAATAGTAGATATAATGTACCCTTATAACTCCAAAAACCTTAGGTTTAAAGCAAGCAAATAATAAAATCAACCTTTACCTTAATAATCCTTCAATGTTGTGAGGTGGTGGATTCGTAGCTTTGTGGAGTGTAGCGCTCATGGGTAGTCAAAGCCCTCTTTGACCAGCATTGGTTTCCTCCTAGGATGGCGCTCCTTCTCTTCCACAAATGGCATCAAAAACTCCTTGAAATGTGCTTTGCTTATGACAAAGCTCCTCCAAATGCAAGCGTTGGTTTGTTGGTTTTATGACAGTATCTTAAATGCTTCTCTTACACCTTTGAATGGTGTATGGCTTGAATTAGCCTTTCTCCTCCAAGTGAGCTTCAATGCATAAATGCTTGACTTCCTTTTGACTTTGTTCTACCTCCTTTTCTAGGATAGGTACCTTAAATAGGATGAACTTCTTGCAAGTTGTGACAAGTGTCACTTGAAGCATTACAAGGTAGGTGTCTTCAATGTACCTTTGGCAATGATGAGGTTGGTGGTAACCTCCAAATATTCTTAACTCCCTCCAAACGTATGTAACTCCCTTTTAGGTGAGCGCTTGGGTCTTCATGAACGTTGGGATGCTTAGAGAATTTGTGCCAAGTGGCACTCAAGGCTTGTGCATGTAAGCCTTCTTTCTAATGCTTCAAATATGAGCTTGCAACCCTAATTCTTCCTTTATCTTTGCATCCTACATGAGCTTGCTATGTTTCTTGAGATGCAAGCTTCCTTTTGCATGTTGGCTTGGTGAGGATGATAGATGGCTATAGTTGGATTGCTCCATGGTTCTATGGCACACTTTTGAGCTCCTTTTTGGTGGATGTTTGCTTCAATGGATGCCTTAGGTATAGCTCCTTTCTCTTCACCTATTTGCAGGTTTTGTATGCCATTTGTGCCCTTCTTTAGTGCTTGAAATATAGTGTTGTTTGTAATAGCCAATAGGTAGCCCTTTTGCTTAGCCTTTTACGTAGATAATATATCACTGAATGCTGCCCCTTTTTCTATGTAAACACAAGTGATAATGCCTTCTTTCAATGGCTCCAATGTTGCAGGTGATGTGTTGCTTATAGGGCTAGATTTGATGGAGGAAAATGGTGTTTTTGAACACCTTGATTCTTGGACGTGTGAGCCTTCCTCTTTGCTTGAATTATTGCCCTTCAATCTATTAGATATAACGTCCTTACTTCCCCTTATAAATAGTAATACTTTTGTCCTTTCAAAGGAACAAAAGAGGTGCTTTTGTAATAGATAGATCTTGCACCAAAATGAAGAATTTTTATGTAATCCTTCTTGCTTCTTCTTCTTTGGATGATAGTCAATCCAAGCTAATGAAATATTATTTTTGAATAGGGATTCCTACACTCTATACTAAAATGAAACCCTTACATTCTCCTTGAAGCTTGAGACTTCCAAGGTCTCGATTTGAGGCTTCCTTCAAGGACTTCAATGGTGGCTTTCTTCTCCACCTTTTTGCTTGTAATGGTGGCTTCTTTTGGCCATGAAAGTGCTGCAGATTTTATGCTAGTTTTTGTGCTTTTAACAACACAAACTAATTGAGAATAACTAGTTAAAAAATCAACTAGTATAGTGCTTAATAGATGCACTTTTAATGGTAACAATAATCTCACCTTATTGCTCCACTAATTTCTCAAAAATGCACTTAACAATTCCACTGCAACCTTTCAAGCATAATCTAGAATGAACCCTTGCAAATTTCACTACAAACAAAGTTGTAGGATCTAGTCTTCTTTTTCTCTTTTTCAAAGTAGAAGATAGGTAGTTGATAGATAATTGTAACTCTGAAATCTAATCAACTCCTAATGTGCAAATGATCCTTAAAAGGAATTTTTCTCTTTTTGCACTTTTGAAGATTGTAATTCAATTTTCCTCTTTGCAACTTTGATCCAATATAAGGTGCTTTAACAAATATGATAAGTAATCCAATTAATGAATCTACTTGCACCAATAGTTGCTTACCTTTTTTGAAAGATTTTTGTAGAGGATGTAGATCTTGGTGTTTAGGTCAACCAAGCTTGTTGCTTTAGATAGAGTTTTGCAACTTTTGTTAGCTTTTCCAAAAAGCTCCTCCTTCACCAAAAAGTGGTCTCAAACTTTCTTTCATGAGCCTAGGGTTTGGTGGCTTGTTCTTCTCTAGTAATCTTCTCCTTTCTACTATAGATTTGGAGAAATATTTATGCCTTCTTGTTGTGAAAGGTAATCTTCAAATCTCTCAGATTTGGTAAGCTTCTTCTATCTTCAAGTCTTCTTGTCAAATTCTAACTTCAAGCAGGATCTTCTTCTCAAGACTCTAAATGTCTTGAGGTCTTTTATATCTTCTTTGGCACTCCTTGCAAATTCTTCTTCTCCTTTTTGGGCTTGTTGTCAGATGGTGACAATTGTCCCAATTCTTTCCCTTATCAAAAACTTTCTCCTTGATGGAGAATTTCTCCAATGAGTTCTTCTAGGAACTCTTTTGATGATCTTGCTTCAACAACAAGGCTCTCCAAGCCTTTTTCCTTGAGACCTCTCCTAGGTATTCGATTTTGTAGCTTCTTTGGTCTTCCTTGAGACCTTCTTCTTCAACTTCTGGAATTGAGATCTCCTTCCTAGATCTCTTGATTCTACTACTTCTAGATTTGAATAGGACTCTCCTAGTCCTTCTCATTCTTCCAAGAATGGAAGTTTCTTCAATGAGATCTTCACCTGATCTCTTCACCTTCAAGTTTGCTTTAGGTGTTAGATTGATTCTGAAGAAGATACTCTTCCTAACTTTCTTGTAGGAAGTTTCCCAACTCACTGAATCTCCTTTCCCTACAACAAGTTATTAGTACTAAAATCTGAATCTGCTTCTGAATTAGGTACTCTCTTCTAGAGTCTTCTTTAGGATCAAGGCTTTTGTGGCCTTTTTCAGATCAAGGCTTCTATGGCATTTTTAGGATCAAGGCTTTTATGGCCTTTTCTACTATGAAGTTGACTCTATCGATGGAGATCTTCAATCTCTAGACTTCACCATGACTCTTTCTCCTAGAGTCTCTTCTATAGTATTCTTCTCTTGCAACAACTAATCTCTACACTATGAAGGCACTTCAACCTTCAGGAAATGAAGTTGAAATCTCCTAGATTTCTATTGTAGGAGGTGTCCCAATCATCTAAGAGTTAGTTCCCTACAATAAAATAAACTTTAGGCAATAGTAAACTTTTCAGATCTCTTAGATGAGCTTCACTAGTTGATTCATCAAACTAGTGGATCAAATGTTGAGTCCTTATCTTCACGAGTTTTCTTGCAACTCTATGGGAAGACTCTGAGCCAAATGAATCTCACAATATCTCTTTTTAGTCTATTCTACCAAACAATCTTAAGGCAATAAAATTTACATGCAATGGGTCCAAAGGCACATCCTGATTTGCAAAAATTGAAGCTATGGTGATTGGCCCAATTTTTAATAATAGTACTTTCTCAAAGCTCTCCCTACCACCTTGATTCTTCTAAATATTTTTGCAAGAGCCTGTGCACTGTGGTGAATCAGGTTTACAAAAATTTAGGCTCAATAATAATGGTGGTTCTCCTCTCAATCTATAGTAGCTAGATCTACTATGACTAGATCTACCATGGCTCTGATACCACTGTTAGCTTTTGAGGTAGATCACAATGGGAGATGGCAATCACAAGATGCAAAAATATGAGAGAAAGTAAATTTACGAGATTGTAAAAATATGCTATAAATAGAAATGATAAAAATGAATACAATGTTGCTATGGAGGAAATGGACACTCCATGCAAGAAGCTACAGGACTACATTGTACTCCATCACTAATGGAGTTACACAGTAATTCTACTACTACCTACTATCTCATCAATCTCTTACAATGAGGCCCTTTTATAATGGAAGATAGATTCCTTGGCCAACACTCTACCTAGTTGTACAAGGGACACCTTGCACATTTACAACTTGCACATTGACACTTGTGCATTTATTACATTGCATAAAGTAACTAGATAACTTCCCCCTAAAGTAATCTAATGTCCTAAGTATGTACCTAGAAAGGTACATTTACATGACCCAAATGATGTAATAGAATCTAACTCTAACATTCCTTAAGGAAGGAATCACTCCAATCTCCTCTTCACAAACCAATATTATTCCAAAGAATACTTCATATGACTTCCTTTAAAAATAGGGGCACATCTCTCTTTATATAAGAATGTAATGATTCATATTCCATGAGTTAGAAGGTCACCCATATGGTGATTAACCTTCCATAAAATGCAAAGTGATTTATATTATCATACATCACTCTCAAGAAAAGAGAAATCAAGGAGGATTTTTAAAAGGGATACAAACTCTGGATGATATCATAGTAGCTCATGAAGTTATATATTCAGCAAATTAAAAAAAAAAAAAAGCAATGATCTTAAAACTTGATATGAGTAAATCCTATGATATGGTTAAATGGGATTTTCTTTTTGTAGTTTTAAAAAAGTTAAGATTTAGAAATAAATGGGTTAGATGGATTAAAGCTTGTGTCTCTATAGTTTCATATTCAGTTTTGATCAATGGGTTAGTAATAGAATCATTTAAAGCCAAGAGAGGTCTTAGACAAGGAGATCCTCTATCACCATATTTATTAATTATTATGGCAGAGGTTTTAGGTAGGAATTTGAAGAAGGCTAAAAAATATGGTCTTATGAGTGGACTTAAGCCTAGTATTAACATCGACAACATCACCTATCAATAGTTTTTAGATGATGCAAATATTTTTGGGAGGGTAAGGATAAACAAGACCAAAGTTTTGAATAACTTTTTAAAGGAATACAAAAGAGAATCAAGGTAAAATGTTAATAGAACAAAATCTAAAATTTACTTAACACTCTAGCTAATATCAAAGCAATAATTTATAGGTTACTTTCTAGAAAATTATCTAGGGATGCCTTCATTTGAGGGGAGAATGAGTATAGAATTATGGAATCCAATTATTAGTAAAGTTTATAATAAACTACTAGCTTGGAAAGGTAGATGGTTATCATTAGCAGGAAGAGTGTAGTTAATTAAGTTGGTCTTGTAGGTCATTCTAACTTATTATATGTCATTGTATACTATGCCAAAATTAGTTGAAAAAATTTTAATCTATATTATGTGATCCTTTTTATGGTCAGGTTTACATGATAAAAGAAAATTTCCTTTGTTGAAATGGAGCAAGATGTGTGATGATGAAACTAGGGGAGATCTTGGTTTAAGAGTTCTTACATATGCAAACTTAGCACTTAGGGGAAAATTAATATAGAGATTGTACAAAGAGAGTCAAAGATAATGGGCAAGAATTCTTCTAAGTATGTTGAGCCCAATAACCCAAGTTTAATATTTACTACATTCTCTCTACCAAATGGTTTTGCTCTTTAGAATGGTTTAAAAAATCTATAAGGTTTAAAAAAATTTCTATTTGGATGGATACTTGGTGTGATAAAAAAACCACTCAATTTAGATCCAATTTTGAAACCTTGGATGAGATTACTTCAAGATAAATATGTTGATAGGATTTTAAACATTTTATACAAGGATAGATAAGGATGATACAGAAAGGATATTTTTTGCAAGTATAAGACATTGATTTTAGGAGGCAATTGAGTAGAAATATAACAACTATGATTATTCCTAGGGGAGCTAAGGATAAATTGATTTGGGAGTTGAATAGCTCAGGACAATACACAACAAGAAGTGGATATAATATAAAGCACCAACAAAATAGTAATACCACTAAAATATGGAGAGATATTTGGGATAACCCAAGCATTCCTAAAGTCAAAATGTTTTTGGCTAGTAGGTCATAGAAGAATTTTATCTTCATATAGTTGTTACCTTCTTCTTCAACATATCAAAGTCTCACTTAGCTCGTTTCATGTCGTTTCCAAAAACATGTTGTAATAGTCAATCGGGTCAACGAGTGCGAAGTTATGACCTCGACAAGTTGCCCCCAAAATTCAAATTTGAATTTTAATGGTTTTAGGTGGGAAAAAGGGAAAATAGGGTATTTGAGGGAATTTTCAAAATTGTAAAGGGGTCTTTTCTCTTGTATCCTCATTTTTGGCATGAAAGTAATGAAAGGTTTGATTCTCTGACTTGTTCAAAGGAAAAACACCTGTGTATCATTTGTTTGGTGTTGCTTGTGTAACGTGATCTACACCAAGTGGTATCAGAGCAGGAGTTCCTGAGTGTGTAAATAGATCATCGGACGTGAGGCAGTTTACACCAAGATCTATGGTTAAGGTTTGTGAGAGAAGTGAGTAGAATGCCTCCATGAAGAAACCATGGTGGTGGGAGAAATATGGTGCTAGAGGAAGATTTTAGAGCTTTGTAGAGGCAAGTTCAGGCTCTACAAGAGGAGCTACATAGAGGGTTTGAGCCAAGGAGAGAAGAAGGTAGTGAAGATGAAGTTGAAGAAGAAGAGGACCAGTTTGAGGAAGAAGAAGAGGTAGTAGATCCTACACAAGCCAGGTTATACAGAGCCATATCTCAGATTGGAAAGAGACCGAAGATGGAGGTTTCTATGTATTCTAGAAATCTTGATCCAGAGGAGTTGATTGACTAGATCAATGATTTGGAAGAATACTTTGAGTATGAGGAGGTTGAAGATCCTGATAGGGTCAAGTTTGCTAAGACCAAGTTGAAGGGTCATGCTAGCATATGGTGGAAGGGAGTGCAGCTAGACAGAAATAAAAGAGGAAAAGAAAGGATAACAAAATGGGAGTGGATGTTGGAGAAGTTGAAGAGGCAGTTCATTCCAGGTGACTACGAGTTGGATCTGCTAAAGAAAATGTAAGGTTTGAGGCAATCAAGTAAGTCTATCAAAGAATACACAGAGGAGTTTTATAAAATTTTAATCAGAACAGGCCATTCAGAGGCCAACAAGGAGAAGGTAGCCCATTATATTAATGGGTTAAGAGCAAGTATTCAAGAGGAGTTAAGTCTGGTCAGGATGACCACCATAGAGGATGCTTACCAGTTTGCCTTGAGGGTTGAAGAGAAGTTGAACAGAAGGTTTGAGAGCAAGCAAAGAGGAAGAGGTCATGGTGGAAGAACTAGTGGAAGAACAAATGGAGGATGAAATGAAGATTATAAGAAGAATGGAGAAGCTAGCAATAGTCAGGACCAAAAGGGAGATAATGCTTACCGCCCTCGTGATCAGAACAATGGTTACCAGAGAGGAAGAGGAAGGTCTGGACGAGGGTTTGGAAGAGGAGGATTTCGTGGAACCTATTTCCACTATGGAGAAGAAGGACATCGAGCATACGAGTGTCCACAACACCAAGAGAGGACAAATAAGAGGCCTGAAGGTAATGCCCGAGCTACGGTCGTTGATGAAGGTGTTGAATCTGAGCACTCTAAAGAAGCAGAAAGAGGAGAAGTGCTAATCACAAGGAGAGCCTTGTTGAATGAGGAGAGAGACCCAGATCAGAGGAAGAGCTTATTTCGCACAAGGTGTAAATGTGCAGGTAAGATCTGTAATATTATCATAGACAATGGTAGCACAGATAACCTAGTTTCAAGGAATGGTTACCAAATTGTAATTAGAGAGGAAGAGACACCCGCATCCATATCGGATTGCATGGTTGTAGAAGGACCATAGGGCTTTGGTCAGTGAGCAATGCTTGGTAAAATTTAATATTGGGAATTACCATGATGAGGTCCTATGTGACATCCTGCCTATGGATGCTTGCCATTTGTTATTGGGAAGGCCATGGCAGTTTGATCGATGTGCAGTGCATGATGGTCATGCCAACACTTACTCCTTGACAAAGAATGGAGTGCGCCATAAGCTGAAGCCCCTGAAGGAGGTGGATGAAAAGGTATGTAGCAGTGCCAGAATCTATTTAGTTGAAGGTAGAAGGTTTTTGGATGGTTTGAAGCATGAGCATATGTGCTATGCATTAATTCCTAGAGTTAGGGAAGAAGAATGCAAAGATACCCTAGTAGAAGTCTTAGGTCTGTTAGAAGAATTTCTAGATATTATATCAGATAATGTGCCTGAGGGTTTACCACCAGTGAGGAAGATCAGTCACCATATAGATTTGGTACCAGGATCTAGTTTACCCAATAAGGCAGCCCATAGAATGACTCCTGTAGAAAGTGAGGAGCTAAACAAGCAAGTCCAAGAGTTGCTAAAAAAGGGACTGATTCGGGAGAGCTTGAGTCCATGTGTAGTACTAGCACCAAAGAAATATGGAGAGTGGAGAATGTGTACAGACTCTCGAGCTATTAACAAGATCACCATAAAATATAGATTTCCATTGCCAAGGATGGATGACATTATGGACTGTTTGAGTGGAGCCAAGTACTTCACAAAGATTGACCTGAAGAGTGGGTACCATCAGATTCATGTCAGAGAAGGAGATGAGTGGAAGACAACCTTCAAGACCAGAGAGGGTTTGTATGAGTGGTTGGTCATGCCATTTGGGCTAACCAATGCACCAAGCACATTCATGCGGCTGATGAATGAGGTATTGAAGGAGTTTTTAGGAAAATTTATCATTGTCTATTTGGATGACATTTTAATATTTAGCAAGACCCTAGAAGAGCACCTGATGCATATCAGAAGGGTTTTTGAGAAGTTGAGGGAGGAGCAATTGTTGATTAATTTGAAGAAGTGTAGTTTTGTGAAGGAGTTAGTGTATCTAGGATTTGTCATCTCAGTCGAAGGTCTAAAAATGGACCCAAAAAAGGTGAGGGCTATCATTGAATGGCCTACTCCAAGAAGCATAATTGAGGTAAGATCATTTCATGGTCTAGCAAGTTTTTACAGAAAATTTATTAGAAATTTTAGCAGTATTTGTGCACCCCTTACAGAAACAATGAGAGGGGATAAGAAAGAATTTAAGTGGACCTTAGGAGCAGATAAGAGCTTTGATATGTTGAAGAAGAAGGTCATAGAGCAACCTATTTTGGCACTTCCAGATTTTAATAAGGTATTTCAGGTAGATTGTGATGCTAGTGGTAGTGCCATAGGAGCTGTATTGAGTCAAGAAGGTAAACCTGTTGCTTATTTTAGTGAGAAACTCAATGATGCTAGGAAGAAGTATTCAGTTTATGATCAAGAGTTTTATGCTATAGTTCAGGCTCTAAAGAAGTGGAGGCATTATTTTTTGCCAAAAGAGTTTGTTCTATATACTGATCATCAGGCCTTACAGTATATTAATAGCCAAGGGAAGCTAAATTAGAGGCACTTGAAGTGGGTTGAGTTTCTATAGAGTTATACCTTTGTGTTGAAGCACAGGAGTGGAAAGTCAAATAGAGTTGCAGATGCCTTAAGTAGAAGGTAGTGTTTATTGATAGAAATGAAGGTGGAAGTTGTAGGGTTTGATGAACTTAAGGGTTTGTACCCTGAAGATCCTGATTTTGTAGAGGCTTGGAGGGCTTGCTTAGCACCTATTACTTTGGACAAGACTAAGTGGTTGGATTTTCTGATCCAAGATGGAATGTTGTTTAGAGGAAATCAATTATGCATTCCAAGGAGTTCAATGAGGGAGAATCTAGTCAAGGAGAAGCACAGTGGAGGGTTGGCTGGACACTTTGGTCGAGATAAGACCATTGCCCTTGTTAGTGAGAACTACTATTGGCCATAGTTGCAGCAAGATGTGAAGAGATTTGTGCAAAGTTGTAGAGTATGCCAGATGGCGAAGGGTGTGAGACAGAACACTGGATTATATCAGCCATTACCTATACCAGAGAGACCATGGGAGGACATCAAGCATGGATTTTGTTCTTGGCCTACCAAGGACACAGAGGGGAAATGACTCCATATTTGTGGTGGTTGACAGGTTTTCAAAGATGGCACATTTTATTCCCTGCCGAAAAACTAATGATGCAGTTCATGTTGCAGGTTTATTTTTCAAAGAGGTGGTACGACTTCATGGTCTACCAAAGAGTATAGTTTCGATAGAGATACCAAGTTTGTTGGGTATTTCTGGAGAACCTTATGGAAGAAATTGAAGACAGATTTGAAATTTAGTTCTGCATACCACCCACATACTGATGGACAAACAGAGGTGGTGAATAGAAGTTTGGGTAATCTATTGAGATGCTTGGTAGGAGATAAGCCCAAGGGATGGGATTTGGTTTTGCCATAGGTGGAATTTGCATACAATAATTCTGTCAATAGGAGTACTAACAAATCTCCATTCCAGATAATATATGGGAGCAGCCCAAGAAATGCTTCTGAGTTGAGGAAGATGGATACAGGGGAAAAGTGCAATGTTGAGGCTGAGGACTTTGCAGAGCATCTAAAGAGCTTGCATGAAGAAGTGAAGAAGCATATTACTAAGATGAATACTCAATACAAGACAAGGGCAGACCGAAGCGACGGTTTAAGGAATTTGAAGTGGGAGATGAAGTTATGGTCCATCTGAGAAAAGAAAGGTTTCCTGCTAAAACCTATAACAAGTTGAAGATGAAGAAGTTTGGACCATGCAAAATCATAGAAAAATGGGATTCAAGAAATGCATATGAAGTGGAATTGCCAAGTGGGCTTAACATATCACCTATTTTTAACATTTCAGATTTGGTAGAATACCATGAAGGAGACAATGGTGAGGGACCAGTAGTAGAATTGTGGAATATTCCAACATCTACTCCAGATATGGAAGAGATAGAAGAGATCCTAGATACACGCATCGGCAAAAGTACCAGAAATAGGCAGTATGCAGAATATCTGGTTAAGTGGAAAGGCAGACCTGTTGAAGATTCATCTTGGTTGTCGAAGGCTGAGGTTGAATGCCTTGGTTTTCTTCCAACAATAGAGAAGTGAAGGTCACTTCTCAAAATTACCCTAGGTGTCTGATGCAGGAGCATCCAGTGGTGTAAGAGTGATCTTGCATCACCCAAAAAAAAATTGTAATTGTTTAATTTTGTAAAAACTAGTAAAACTAGTTTAACTTGTAGGAGATTTTTGAAGGTCTTAGAGGTCGAATTTGAGGATTTTTGGCTAGACACAAGCCTTGGGAAAGAGCCAAGGTACCCCGCTTAGCTCATTTCATGCCATTTTTGAAAATATGTTGTAATAGTCAATCGGGTCAACGAGTGCGAAGTTATGACCTCGACAAGTTGCCCCAAAATTCAAATTTGAATTTTAATGGTTTTAGGTGGGAAAAGGGAAAACAGGGTATTTGAGGGAATTTTCGAAATTGTAAAGGGGTCTTTTCTCTTGTATCCTTATTTTTGGCATGAAAGTAATGAAATGTTTGATTCTCTAACTGTTCAAAGGAAAATACCTTGTATCATTTGTTTGGTGTTGCTTGTGTAACGTGATCTACATCAAGTGGTATCAGAGCGAGAGTTCCTGAGTGTGTAAATAGATCATCGAACGTGAGGTAGTTTACACCAGGATCTATGGTTAAGGTTTGTGAGAGAAGTGAGCAGAATGCCTCCACGAAGAAACCATGGTGGTGGGAGAAATATGGTGCTAGAAGAAGATTTCAGAGCTTTGCAGAGGCAAGTTCAAGCTCTACAAGAGGAGCTGCATAGAGGGTTTGAGCCAAGGAGAGAAGAAGGTAGTGAAGATGAAGTTGAAGAAGAAGAGGACCAGTTTGAGGAAGAAGAAGAGGCAGTAGATCCTACACAAGCCAGGTTATACAGAGCCATATCTCAGATTGGAAAGAGACCGAAGATGGAGGTTTCTACATATTCTAGAAATCTTAATCCAGAGGAGTTGATTGACTGGATCAATGATTTGGAAGAATACTTTGAGTATGAGGAGGTTGAAGATCCTGATAGGGTCAAGTTTGCTAAGACCAAGCTGAAGGGTCATGCCAGCATATGGTGGAAGGGAGTGCAGCTAGACAGAAATAAAAGAGGAAAAGAAAGGATAACAAAATGGGAGCGGATGTTGGAGAAGTTGAAGAGGCAGTTCATTCCAGGTGACTACGAGTTGGATCTGCTAAAGAAAATGTAAGGTTTGAGGCAATCAAGTAAGTCTATCAAAGAATACACAGAGGAGTTTTATAAAATTTTAATCAGAATAGGCCATTCAGAGGCCAACAAGGAGAAGGTAGCCCATTATATTAATGGGTTAAGAGCAAGTATTCAAGAGGAGTTAAGTCTGGTCAGGATGACCACCATAGAGGATGCTTACCAGTTTGCCTTGAGGGTTGAAGAGAAGTTGAACAGAAGGTTTGAGAGCAAGCAAAGAGGAAGAGGTCATGGTGGAAGAACTGGTGGAAGAACAAATGGAGGACAAAATGAAGATTATAAGAAGAATGGAGAAGCTAGCAGTAGTCAGGACCAAAAGGGAGATAATGCTTACCACCCCCGTGATCATAACAATGGTTACCAGAGAGGAAGAGGAAGGTCTGGATGAGGGTTTGGAAGAGGAGGATTTCATGGAACCTATTTCCACTATGGAGAAGAAGGACATCGAGCATACGAGTGTCCACAACACCAAGAGAGGACAAATAAGAGGCCTGAAGGTAATGCTCGAGCTACGATTGTTGATGAAGGTGTTGAATCTGAGCACTCTAAAGAAGCAAAAAGAGGAGAAGTGCTGATCACAAGGAGAGCCTTGTTGAATGAGGAGAGAGATCCAGATCAGAGGAAGAGCTTATTTTGCACAAGGTGTAAATGTGCAGGTAAGATCTGTAATATTATCATAGATAATGGTAGCATAGATAACCTAGTTTCAGAAGGAATGGTTACCAAATTGTAATTAGAGAGGAAGAGACACCCGCATCCATATCGGATTGCATGGTTGCAGAAGGACCATAGGGCTTTGGTCAGTGAGCAATGCTTGGTAAAATTTAATATTGGGAATTACCATGATGAGGTCCTATGTGACATCCTACCTATGGATGCTTGCCATTTGTTATTGGGAAGGCCATGGCAGTTTGATCGGTGTGCAATGCATGATGGTCATGCCAACACTTACTCCTTGACAAAGAATGGAGTGCGCCATAAGTTGAAGCCCCTGAAGGAGGTGGATGAAAAGGTATGTAGCAGTGCTAGAATCTATTTAGTTGAAGGGAGAAGGTTTTTGGATGGTTTGAAGCATGAGCATATGTGCTATGCATTAATTCCTAGAGTTAGGGAAGAAGAATGCAAAGATACCCCAGTAGAAGTCTTAGGTCTATTAGAAGAATTTCTAGATATTATATCAGATAATGTGCCTGAGGGTTTACCACCAGTGAGGAAGATCAGTCACCATATAGATTTGGTACCAGGATCTAGTTTACCCAATAAGGCAGCCCATAGAATGACTCCTGTAGAAAGTGAGGAGCTAAACAGGCAAGTCCAAGAGTTGCTAAAAAAGGGACTGATTCGGGAGAGCTTGAGTCCATGTGCAGTACCTATAGTACTAGCACCAAAGAAATATGGAGAGTGGAGAATGTGTACAGACTCTCGAGCTATTAACAAGATCACCATAAAATATAGATTTCCATTGCCAAGGATGGATGACATTATGGACTGTTTGAGTGGAGCCAAGTACTTCACAAAGATTGACCTGAAGAGTGGGTACCATCAGATTCATGTCAGAGAAGGAGATGAGTGGAAGACAACCTTCAAGACCAGAGAGGGTTTGTATGAGTGGTTGGTCATGCCATTTGGGCTAACCAATGCACCAAGCACATTCATGCGGTTGATGAATGAGGTATTGAAGGAGTTTTTAGGAAAATTTGTCATTGTCTATTTGGATGACATTTTAATATTTAGAAAGACCCTGGAAGAGCACCTGATGCATATTAGAAGGGTTTTTGAGAAGTTGAGGGAGGAGCAGTTGTTGATTAATTTGAAGAAGTGTAGTTTTGTGAAGGAGTTAGTGTATCTAGGATTTGTCATCTCAATTGAAGGTCTAAAAATGGACCCAAAAAGGTGAGGGCTATCATTGAATGGCCTACTCCAAGGAGCATAACCGAGGTAAGATCATTTCATGGTCTAGCAAGTTTTTACAAAAAATTCATTAGAAATTTTAGCAGTATTTGTGCACCCCTTACAGAAACAATGAGAGGGGATAAGAAAGAATTTAAGTGGACCTTAGGAGCAGATAAGAGCTTTGATATGTTGAAGAAGAAGGTCACAGAGCAACCTATTTTAGCACTTCCAGATTTTAATAAGGTATTTCAGGTAGATTGTGATGCTAGTGGTAGTGCCATAGGAGCTGTATTGAGTCAAGAAGGTAAACCTATTGCTTATTTTAGTGAGAAACTCAATGATGCTAGGAAGAAGTATTCAGTTTATGATCAAGAGTTTTATGCTATAGTTCAGGCTCTAAAGAAGTGGAGGCATTATTTGTTGCCAAAAGAGTTTGTTCTATATACTGATCATCAGGCCTTACAGTATATTAATAGCCAAGGGAAGCTAAATCAGAGGCACTTGAAGTGGGTTGAGTTTCTACAGAGTTATACCTTTGTGTTGAAGCACAGGAGTGGAAAGTCAAATAGAGTTGCAGATGCCTTAAGTAGAAGGTAATGTTTATTGATAGAAATGAAGGTGGAAGTTGTAGGGTTTGATGAACTTAAGGGTTTGTACCCTGAAGATCCTGATTTTGTAGAGGCTTGGAGGGCTTGCTTAGCACCTATTACTTTGGACAGGACTAAGTGGTTGGATTTTCTAATCCAAGATGGAATGTTGTTTAGAGGAAATCAATTATGCATTCCAAGGAGTTCAATGAGGGAGAATCTAGTCAAGGAGAAGCATAGTGGAGGGTTGGCTGGACACTTTGGTCGAGATAAGACCATTGCCCTTGTTAGTGAGAACTACTATTGGCCATAGTTGCAGCAAGATGTGAAGAGATTTGTGCAAAGTTGTAGAGTATGCCAGATGGCGAAGGGTGTGAGACAGAACACTAGATTATATCAGCCATTACCTGTACCAGAGAGACCATGGGAGGACATCAACATGGATTTTGTTCTTGGCCTACCAAGGACACAGAGGGGAAATGACTCCATATTTGTGGTGGTTGACAGGTTTTCAAAGATGGCACATTTTATTCCCTGCCAGAAAACTAATGATGCAGTTCATGTTGCAGGTTTATTTTTCAAAGAGGTGGTACGACTTCATGGTCTACCAAAGAGTATAGTTTTTGATAGAGATACCAAGTTTGTTGGGTATTTCTGGAGAACCTTATGGAAGAAATTGAAGATAGATTTGAAATTTAGTTCTGCATACCACCCATAGACTGATGGACAAACAGAGGTGGTGAATAGAAGTTTGGGTAATCTATTGAGATGCTTGGTAGGAGATAAGCCCAAGGGATGGGATTTGGTTTTGCCATAGGTGGAATTTGCATACAATAATTCTATCAATAGGAGTACTAACAAATCTCCATTCCAGATAATATATGGGAGCAGTCCAAGAAATGCTTTGAGTTGAGGAAGATGGATATAGGGGAAAAGTGTAGTGCTGAGGCTGAGGACTTTGTAGAGCATCTGAAGAGCTTGCATGAAGAAGTGAAGAAGCATATTACTAAGATGAATACTCAATATAAGACAAGGGCAGACCAGAAGTGACGGTTTAAGGAATTTGAAGTGGGAGATGAAGTTATGGTCCATCTGAGAAAAGAAAGGTTTCCTGCTAAAACCTATAACAAGTTAAAAATGAAGAAGTTTGGACCATGCAAAATCATAGAAAAATGGGATTCAGGCAATGCATATGAAGTGGAATTGCCAAGTGGGCTTAACATATCACCTATTTTTAACATTTCAGATTTGGTAGAATACCATGAAGGAGACAATGGTGAGGGACCAGTAGCAGAATTATGGAATATTCCAGCATCTACTCCAGATACGAAAGAGATAGAAGAGATCCTAGATACACGCATCGACAAAAGTACCAGAAATAGGCAGTATGTAGAATATCTAGTTAAGTGGAAAGGCAGACCTGTTGAAGATTCATCTTGGTTGTCGAAGGTTGAGGTTGAACGCCTTGGTTTTCTTCCAACAATAGAGAAGTGAAGGTCACTTCTCAAAATTACCCTAGGTGTCTGATGCAGGAGCATCCAGTGGTGTAAGAGTGATCTTGCATCACCCAAAAAAATTGTAATTGTTTAATTTTGTAAAACTAGTAAAACTAGTTTAACTTGCAGGAGATTTTTGAAGGTCTTAGAGGTCAAATTTGAGGATTTTTAGCTAGACACGAGCCTTGAAAGCAAGTCACCTCGCTTAGCTCATTTCATGTCATTTCCAAAAACATGTTGTAATAGTCAATCGGGTCAACGAGTGCGAAGTTATGACCTCGACAAGTTGCCCCCAAAATTCAAATTTGAAATTAATGGTTTTAGGTGGGAAAAAGGGAAAACAGGGTATTTGAGGGAATTTTCGAAATTGTAAAGGGGCTCTTTCTCTTGTATCCTTATTTTTGGCATGAAAGTAATGAAATTTTTGATTCTCTATGTTCAAAGAAAAATACCTATGTATCATTTGTTTGGTGTTGCTTGTGTAACGTGATCTACACCAAGTGGTATTAGAGCAGAGTTCCTGAGTGTGTAAACAGATCACCGAACGTGAGGTAGTTTACACCAAGATCTATGGTTAAGGTTTGTGAGAGAAGTGAGCAGAATGCCTCCATGAAGAAACCATGGTGGTGGGAGAAATATGGTGCCAGAAGAAGATTTTAGAGCTTTGTAGAGGCAAGTTCAAGCTCTGCAAGAGGAGCTACATAGAGGGTTTGAGCCAAGGAGAGAAGAAGGGAGTGAAGATGAAGTTGAAGAAGAAGAGGACCAATTTGAGGAAGAAGAAGAGGTAGATCCTACACAAGCCAGGTTATACAAAGCCATATCTCAGATTGGAAAGAGACCAAAGATGGAGGTTTCTACATATTCTAGAAATCTTGATCCAGAGGAGTTGATTGACTGGATCAATGATTTGGAAGAATACTTTGAGTATGAGGAGGTTGAAGATCCTGATAGGGTCAAGTTTGCTAAGACCAAGCTGAAGGGTCATGCTAGCATATGGTGGAAGGGAGTGCAGCTAGACAGAAACAAAAGAGGAAAAGAAAGGATAACAAAATGGGAGCGGATGTTGGAGAAGTTGAAGAGGCAATTCATTCCAGGTGACTACGAGTTGGATCTGCTAAAGAAAATGTAAGGTTTGAGGCAATCAAGTAAGTCTATCAAAGAATACACAGAGGAGTTTTATAAAATTTTAATCAGAATAGGCCATTCAGAGGCCAACAAGGAGAAGGTAGCCCATTATATTAATGGGTTAACAGCAAGTATTCAAGAGGAGTTAAGTCTGGTCAGGATGACCACCATAGAGGATGCTTACTAGTTTGCCTTGAGGGTTGAAGAGAAGCTGAACAGAAGGTTTGAGAGCAAGCAAAGAGGAAGAGGTCATGGTGGAAGAACTGGTGGAAGAACAAATGGAGGATGAAATGAAGATTATAAGAAGAATGGAGAAGCTAGCAGTAGTCAAGACCAAAAGGGAGATAATGCTTACCACCCCCATGATCAGAATAATGGTTACCAGAGAGGAAGAGGAAGGTCTGGATGAGGGTTTGGAAGAGGAGGATTTCATGGAACCTATTTCCACTATGGAGAAGAAGGACATCGAGCATACGAGTGTCCACAACACCAAGAGAGGACAAATAGGAGGCTGAAGGTAATGCTCGAGCTACTGTTATTGATGAAGGTGCTGAATCTGAGCACTCTAAAGAAGTAGAAAGAGGAGAAGTGCTAATCACAAGGAGAGCCTTGTTGAATGAGGAGAGAGATCCAGATCAGAGGAAGAGCTTATTTTGCACAAGGTGTAAATGTGTAGGTAAGATTTGTAATATTATCATAGATAATGGTAGCATAGATAACCTAGTTTCAGAAGGAATGGTTACCAAATTGTAATTAGAGAGGAAGAGACACCCGCATCCATATCAGATTGCATGGTTATAGAAGGACCATAGGGCTTTGGTCAGTGAGCAATGCTTGGTAAAATTTAATATTGGGAATTACCATGATGAGGTCCTGTGTGACATCCTGCCTATGGATGCTTGCCATTTGCTATTGGGAAGGCCATGGCAGTTTGATCGGTGTGCAATGCATGATGGTCATGCCAACACTTACTCCTTGACAAAGAATGGAGTGCGCCATAAGTTGAAGCCCCTGAAGGAGGTGGATGAAAAGGTATGTAGCAGTGCCAGAATATATTTAGTTGAAGGGAGAAGGTTTTTGGATGGTTTGAAGCATGAGCATATGTGCTATGCATTAATTCCTAGAGTTAGGGAAGAAGAATGCAAAGATACCCCTAGTAGAAGTCTTAGGTCTATTAGAAGAATTTCTAGATATTATATCAGATAATGTGCCTGAGGGTTTACCACCAGTGAGGAAGATCAGTCACCATATAGATTTGGTACCAGGATCTAGTTTACCCAATAAGGCAGCCCATAGAATGACTCCTGTAGAAAGTGAGGAGCTAAACAGGCAAGTCCAAGAGTTGTTGAAAAAGGGACTGATTCGGGAGAGCTTGAGTCCATGTGTAGTACCTGTAGTACTAGCACCAAAGAAATATGGAGAGTGGAGAATGTGTACAGACTCTCGAGCTATTAACAAGATCACCATAAAATATAGATTTCCATTGCCAAGGATGGATGACATTATGGACTGTTTGAGTGGAGCCAAGTACTTCACAAAGATTGACCTGAAGAGTGGGTACCATCGGATTCATGTCAGAGAAGGAGATGAGTGGAAGACAACCTTCAAGACCAGAGAGGGTTTGTATGAGTGGTTGGTCATGCCATTTGGGCTAACCAATGCACCAAGCACATTCATGCGGCTGATGAATGAGGTATTGAAGGAGTTTTTAGGAAAATTTGTCATTGTCTATTTGGATGACATTTTAATATTTAGCAAGACCCTGGAAGAGCACCTGATGCATATAGAAGGGTTTTTGAGAAGTTGAGGGAGGAGCAGTTGTTGATTAATTTGAAGAAGTGTAGTTTTGTGAAGGAGTTAGTGTATCTGGGATTTGTCATCTCAATCGAAGGTCTAAAAATGGACCCAGAAAAGGTGAGGGCTATCATTGAATGGCCTACTCCAAGGAGCATAACTGAGGTAAGATCATTTCATGGTCTAGCAAGTTTTTACAGAAAATTCATTAGAAATTTTAGCAGTATTTGTGCACCCCTTACAGAAACAATGAGAGGGGATAAGAAAGAATTTAAGTGGACCTTAGGAGCAGATAAGAGCTTTGATATGTTGAAGAAGAAGGTCACAGAGCAACCTATTTTGGCACTTCCAGATTTTAATAAGGTATTTCAGGTAGATTGTGATGCTAGTGGTAGTGCCATAGGAGCTGTATTGAGTCAAGAAGGTAAACATGTTGCTTATTTTAGTGAGAAACTCAATGATGCTAGGAAGAAGTATTCAGTTTATGATCAAGAGTTTTATGCTATAGTTCAGGCTCTAAAGAAGTGGAGGCATTATTTGTTGCCAAAAGAGTTTGTTCTATATATTGATCATCAGGCCTTACAGTATATTAATAGCCAAGGGAAGCTAAATCAGAGGCACTTGAAGTGGGTTGAGTTTCTACAGAGTTATACCTTTGTGTTGAAGCATAGGAGTGGAAAGTCAAATAGAGTTGTAGATGCCTTAAGTAGAAGGTAGTGTTTATTGATAGAAATGAAGGTGGAAGTTGTAGGGTTTGATGAACTTAAGGGTTTGTACCCTGAAGATCCTGATTTTGTAGAGGCTTGGAGGGCTTGCTTAGCACCTATTACTTTGGACAGGACTAAGTGGTTGGATTTTCTAATCCAAGATGGAATGTTGTTTAGAGGAAATCAATTATGCATTCCAAGGAGTTCAATGAGGGAGAATCTAGTCAAGGAGAAGCACAGTGGAGGGTTGGATGGACACTTTGGTCGAGATAAGACCATTGCCCTTGTTAGTGAGAACTACTATTGGCCATAGTTGCAGCAAGATGTGAAGAGATTTGTGCAAAGTTGTAGAGTATGCCAGATGGCGAAGGGTGTGAGACAGAACACTAGATTATATCAGCCATTACCTGTACCAGAGAGACCATGGGAGGACATCAACATGGATTTTGTTCTTGGCCTACCAAGGACACAGAGGGGAAATGACTCCATATTTGTGGTGGTTGACAGGTTTTCAAAGATGGCACATTTTATTCCCTGCCAGAAAACTAATGATGCAGTTCATGTTGCAGGTTTATTTTTCAAAGAGGTGGTACGACTTCATGGTCTACCAAAGAGTATAGTTTCTGATAGAGATACCAAGTTTGTTGGGTATTTCTGGAGAACCTTATGGAAGAAATTGAAGACAGATTTGAAATTTAGTTCTGCATACCACCCACATATTGATGGACAAACAGAGGTGGTGAATAGAAGTTTGGGTAATCTATTGAGATGCTTGGTAGGAGATAAGCCCAAGGGATGGGATTTGGTTTTGCCATAGGTGGAATTTGCATACAATAATTCTGTCAATAGGAGTACTAACAAATCTCCATTCCAGATAATATATGGGAGCAATCCAAGAAATGCTTCTGAGTTGAGGAAGATGGATACAGGGGAAAAGTGTAGTGTTGAGGTTGAGGACTTTGCAGAGCATCTGAAGAGCTTGCATGAAGAAGTGAAGAAGCATATTACTAAGATGAATACTCAATACAAGACAAGGGTAGACCAGAAGTGACGGTTTAAGGAATTTGAAGTGGGAGATGAAGTTATGGTCCATCTGAGAAAAGAAAGGTTTCCTGCTAAAACCTATAACAAGCTAAAAATGAAGAAGTTTGGACCATGCAAAATCATAGAAAAATAGGATTCAAGAAATGCATATGAAGTGGAATTGCCAAGTGGGCTTAACATATCACCTATTTTTAACATTTTAGATTTGGTAGAATACCATGAAGGAGACAATGGTGAGGGACCAGTAGCAGAATTGTGGAATATTCTAGCATCTACTCCAGATACGAAAGAGATAGAAGAGATCCTAGATACACGCATCGACAAAAGTACTAGAAATAGGTAATATGTAGAATATCTAGTTAAGTGGAAAGGCAGACCTATTGAAGATTCATCTTGGTTGTCGAAGGCTGAGGTTGAACGCCTTGGTTTTCTTCCAACAATAGAGAAGTGAAGGTCACTTCTCAAAATTACCCTAGGTGTCTGATGCAGGAGCATCCAGTGGTGTAAGAGTGATCTTGCATCACCCAAAAAAATTGTAATTGTTTAATTTTGTAAAACTAGTAAAACTAGTTTAACTTGCAGGAGATTTTTGAAGGTCTTAGAGGTCAAATTTGAGGATTTTTAGCTAGACAAGCCTTGGCCTCGCTTAGCTCATTTCATGTCATTTTCGAAAACATGTTGTAATAGTCATTCGGGTCAACGAGTGCGAAGTTATGACCTCGACAAGTTGCCCCCAAAATTCAAATTTGAATTTTAATGGTTTTAGGTGGGAAAAAGGGAAAACAGGGTATTTGAGGGAATTTTCAAAATTGTAAAGGGATCTTTTCTTTTGTATCCTTATTTTTGGCATGAAAGTAATGAAATTTTTGATTCTTTGACTTGTTCAAAGGAAAAAATATATGTATCATTTGTTTGGTGTTGTTTGTGTAATGTGATCTACATCAAGTGGTATCAGAGCGAGAGTTCCTGAGTGTGTAAATAGATCATCGGACGTGAGGTAGTTTACACCAGGATCTATGGTTAAGGTTTGTGAGAGAAGTGAGCAGAATGCCTCCATGAAGAAACCATGGTGGTGGGAGAAATATGGTGCTAGAAGAAGATTTTAGAGCTTTGTAGAGGCAAGTTCAAGCTCTACAAGAGGAGCTACATAGAGGGTTTGAGCCAAGGAGAGAAGAAGGGAGTGAAGATGAAGTTGAAGAAGAAGAGGACCAATTTGAGGAAGAAGAAGAGGTAGTAGATCCTACACAAGCCAGGTTATACAGAGCCATATCTCATATTGGAAAGAGACCAAAGATGGAGGTTTCTACATATTCTAGAAATCTTGATCCAGAGGAGTTGATTGACTGGATCAATGATTTGGAAGAATACTTTGAGTATGAGGAGGTTGAAGATCCTGATAGGGTCAAGTTTTCTAAGACCAAGCTGAAGGGTCATGCCAGCATATGGTGGAAGGGAGTGCAGCTAGACAGAAAAAAAAGAGGAAAAGAAAGGATAACAAAATGGGAGCGGATGTTGGAGAAGTTGAAGAGGCAGTTCATTCTAGGTGACTACGAGTTGGATCTGCTAAAGAAAATGTAAGGTTTGAGGCAATCAAGTAAGTCTGTCAAAGAATACACAGAGGAGTTTTATAAAATTTTAATCAGAATAGGCCATTCAGAGGCCAACAAGGAGAAGGTAGCCCATTATATTAATGGGTTAAGAGCAAGTATTCAAGAGGAGTTAAGTCTGGTCAGGATGACCACCATAGAGGATGCTTACCAGTTTGCCTTGAGGGTTGAAGAGAAGTTGAACAGAAGGTTTGAGAGCAAGCAAAGAGGAAGAGGTCATGGTGGAAGAACTGGTGGAAGAACAAATGGAGGATGAAATGAAGATTATAAGAAGAATGGAGAAGCTAGCAGTAGTCAAGACCAAAAGGGAGATAATGCTTACCGCCCTCGTGATTAGAACAATGGTTACCAGAGAGGAAGAGGAAGGTCTGGATGAGGGTTTGGAAGAGGAGGATTTCATGGAACCTATTTCCACTATGGAGAAGAAGGACATCGAGCATACGAGTGTCCACAACACCAAGAGAGGACAAATAAGAGGCCTGAAGGTAATGCCCGAGCTGTGGTTGTTGATGAAGGTGCTGAATCTGAGCACTCTAAAGAAGCAGAAAGAGGAGAAGTGCTGATCACAAGGAGAGCCTTGTTGAATGAGGAGAGAGATCCAGATCAGAGGAAGAGCTTATTTTGCACAAGGTGTAAATGTGCAGGTAAGATCTGTAATATTATCATAGATAATGGTAGCACAGATAACCTAGTTTCAGAAGGAATGGTTACCAAATTGCAATTAGAGAGGAAGAGACACCCGCATCCATATCGGATTGCGTGGTTGTAGAAGGACCATAGGGCTTTGGTCAGTGAGCAATGCTTGGTAAAATTTAATATTGGGAATTACCGTGATGAGGTCCTGTGTGACATCCTGCCTATGGATGCTTGCCATTTGCTATTGGGAAGGCCATGGCAGTTTGATCGGTGTGCAATGCATGATGGTCATGCCAACACTTACTCCTTGACAAAGAATGGAGTGCGCCATAAGCTGAAGCCCCTGAAGGAGGTGGATGAAAAGGTATGTAGCAGTGCTAGAATCTATTTAGTTGAAGGTAGAAGGTTTTTGGATGGTTTGAAGCATGAGCATATGTGCTATGCATTAATTCCTAGAGTTAGGGAAGAAGAATGCAAAGATACCCCAGTAGAAGTCTTAGGTCTATTAGAAGAATTTCTAGATATTATATCAGATAATGTGCCTGAGGGTTTGCCACCAGTGAGGAAGATCAGTCACCATATAGATTTGGTACCAGGATCTAGTTTACCCAATAAGGCAGCCCATAGAATGACTCCTGTAGAAAGTGAGGAGCTAAACAGGCAAGTCCAAGAGTTGCTAAAAAAGGGACTGATTCGGGAGAGCTTGAGTCCATGTGCAGTACCTACAGTACTAGCACCAAAGAAATATGGAGAGTGGAGAATGTGTACAGACTCTCGAGCTATTAACAAGATCACCATAAAATATAGATTCCCATTGCCAAGGATGGATGACATTATGGACTGTTTGAGTGGAGCCAAGTACTTCACAAAGATTGACCTGAAGAGTGGGTACCATCAGATTCATGTCAGAGAAGGAGATGAGTGGAAGACAACCTTCAAGACCAGAGAGGGTTTGTATGAGTGGTTGGTCATGCCATTTGGGCTAACCAATGCACCAAGCACATTCATGCGGCTGATGAATGAGGTATTGAAGGAGTTTTTAGGAAAATTTGTCATTGTCTATTTGGATGACATTTTAATATTTAGCAAGACCCTGGAAGAGCACCTGATGCATATCAGAAGGGTTTTTGAGAAGTTGAGGGAGGAGCAATTGTTGATTAATTTGAAGAAGTGTAGTTTTGTGAAGAAGGAGTTAGTGTATCTAGGATTTGTCATCTCAGTCGAAGGTCTAAAAATGGACCCAAAAAAGGTGAGGGCTATCATTGAATGGCCTACTCCAAGGAGCATAACTGAGGTAAGATCATTTCATGGTCTAGCAAGTTTTTACAAAAAATTCATTAGAAATTTCAGCAGTATTTGTGCACCCCTTACAGAAACAATGAGAGGGGATAAGAAAGAATTTAAGTGGACCTTAGGAGCAGATAAGAGCTTTGATATGTTGAAGAAGAAGGTCATAGAGCAACCTATTTTAGCACTTCCAGATTTTAATAAGGTATTTCAGGTAGATTGTGATGCTAGTGGTAGTGCCATAGGAGTTGTATTGAGTCAAGAAGGTAAACCTGTTGCTTATTTTAGTGAGAAACTCAATGATGCTAGGAAGAAGTATTCAGTTTATGATCAAGAGTTTTATGCTATAGTTCAGGCTCTAAAGAAGTGGAGGCATTATTTTTTGCCAAAAGAGTTTGTTCTATATACTGATCATCAGGCCTTACAAGTATATTAATAGCCAAGGGAAGCTAAATCAGAGGCACTTGAAGTGGGTTGAGTTTCTACAGAGTTATACCTTTGTGTTGAAGCATAGGAGTGGAAAGTCAAATAGAGTTGTAGATGCCTTAAGTAGAAGGTAGTGTTTGTTGATAGAAATGAAGGTGGAAGTTGTAGGGTTTGATGAACTTAAGGGTTTGTACCTTGAAGATCCTGATTTTGTAGAGGCTTGGAGGGCTTGCTTAGCACCTGTTACTTTGGACATGACTAAGTGGTTGGATTTTCTAATCCAAGATGGAATGTTGTTTAGAGGAAATCAATTATGCATTCCAAGGAGTTCAATGAGGGAGAATCTAGTCAAGGAGAAGCATAATGGAGGGTTGGCTGGACACTTTGGTCGAGATAAGACCATTGCCCTTGTTAGTGAGAACTACTATTGGCCATAGTTGCAGCAAGATGTGAAGAGATTTGTGCAAAGTTGTAGAGTATGCCAGATGGCGAAGGGTGTGAGACAGAACACTGGATTATATCAGCCATTACCTGTACCAGAGAGACCATGGGAGGACATCAGCATGGATTTTGTTCTTGGCCTACCAAGGACACAGAGGGGGAATGACTCCATATTTGTGGTGGTTGACAGGTTTTCAAAGATGGCACATTTTATTCCCTGCCAAAAAACTAATGATGCAGTTCATGTTGCAGGTTTATTTTTCAAAGAGGTGGTACGACTTCATGGTCTACCAAAGAGTATAGTTTCTGACAGAGATACCAAGTTTGTTGGGTATTTCTGGAGAACCTTATGGAAGAAATTGAAGATAGATTTGAAATTCAGTTCTGCATACCACCCACAGACTGATGGACAAACAGAGGTGGTGAATAGAAGTTTGGGTAATCTATTGAGATGCTTGGTAGGAGATAAGCCCAAGGGATGGGATTTGGTTTTGCCATAGGTGGAATTTGCATACAATAATTCTGTCAATAGGAGTACTAACAAATCTCCATTCTAGATAATATATGGGAGCAGTCCAAGAAATGCTTCTGAGTTGAGGAAGATGGATACAGGGGAAAAGTGTAGTGTTGAGGCTGAGGACTTTGCAGAGCATCTGAAGAGCTTGCATGAAGAAGTGAAGAAGCATATTACTAAGATGAATACTCAATACAAGACAAGGGCAGACCAGAAGCGACGGTTTAAGGAATTTGAAGTGGGAGATGAAGTTATGGTCCATCTGAGAAAAGAAAGGTTTCCTGCTAAAACCTATAACAAGTTGAAAATGAAGAAGTTTGGACCATGCAAAATCATAGAAAAATGGGATTCAAGCAATGCATATGAAGTGGAATTGCCAAGTGGGCTTAACATATCACCTATTTTTAACATTTCAGATTTGGTAGAATACCATGAAGGAGACAATGGTGAGGGACCAGTAGCAGAATTGTGGAATATTCTAGCATCTACTCCAGATACGGAAGAGATAGAAGAGATCCTAGATACCCGCATCGGCAAAAGTACCAAAAATAGGCAGTATGCAGAATATCTAGTTAAGTGGAAGGGCAGACCTGTTGAAGATTCATCTTGGTTGTCGAAGGCTGAGGTTGAACGCCTTGGTTTTCTTCCAACAATAGAGAAGTGAAGGTCACTTCTCAAAATTACCCTGGGTGTCTGATGCAGGAGCATCCAATGGTGTAAGAGTGATCTTGCATCACCCAAAAAAAATTGTAATTGTTTAATTTTGTAAAACTAGTTTAACTTGCAGGAGATTTTTGAAGGTCTTAGAGGTCGAATTTGAGGATTTTTGGCTAGACACGAGCCTTGGCGCGAAGATCCAAGGATCGCCTCGCTTAGCTCGTTTCATGCCATTTTCGAAAACATGTTGTAATAGTCAATCGGGTCAACGAGTGCGAAGTTATGACCTCGACAAGTTGCCCCCAAAATTCAAATTTGAATTTTGATGGTTTTAGGTGGGAAAAAGGGAAAACAGGGTATTTGAGGGAATTTTCGAAATTGTAAAAGGGCTCTTTCTCTTGTATCCTCATTTTTGGCATGAAAGTAATGAAAGGTTTGATTCTCTGACTTGTTCAAAGGAAAAACACCTGTGTATCATTTGTTTGGTGTTGCTTGTGTAACGTGATCTACACCATCTGTAATCTATGGTAATGGATTCTTAATATGTTTGGTAAATGCATGGTTATGAATAGCATAATTGAAAATTGGTGAAAGTAATGGTAGAGCACTTATAAAAGTAAGGCTTTACAAACAATATGGGATAATTTTAAAAGATACAATACTTTGGATTGCATGGCTAGAAAGGAATAGAAGAATATTTAAAGCAAAGAAAATTAATTTAGAGGTAATGAAAATTGAGGTATGGTTAGCCATAGAGGTGTCTAAACCAGTTATATCAACTCACCCAATCCCTAATATGGAAGTAGAGAGCCTTGGTAGGTGAAGTCAGGTCATTAAATGGAATTATGATGTTAGGTACAAGAGAAGCAAAAAGAAGGCAAAGAATATAAAGTGGAAACCACCATATGTGGATTTGGTTAAATTGAATTTTTATGGAGCATCTAAATGAAATCCAGGACCAGTAGGAGGAGGAGGAGGAATAATTAGAAATAATAGAGATATTTTGTCTCATTATGCTTTCAATAGTAAATTTAATACAAATAATGAAACTAAAGCTTGGGTGGTTTTAGAAGAGTTAAAAATATGTAAACAAATGAAATGGAATAGAGTATGGATGGAAGGTGATTCTCTCATAGTAATAAATACAATTTTGAGGAAAGCAAAGGCTCCATGGAACATACAAGAGATAATTATGGAAATTCAATATCTTGCTAAAGAGTTTGAAAAAATTAGGTTTACACATACATTAAGGGAAGGAAACAAATGTGCATATAGGCTAGCCAATAGAGGGATTTTTATTGAGGATCATGAAGTTAAATTCTCCTTTCCATGGTTAGAGGAAGTAGTAAGTTTATCTAAAGCTAACAAGAAAATGTTGACTACCTGAATCAAATAATGATTAAGATTTACTTTAATGTTTTCCATTGGTAATATTTGTTTTATTTTGACCCAGGTGTTGTAGGTGAGTTGGAGAGGAAAGGGCAATCCTCCAAGGGAGGTCCCAGGTTCAAATCTCCACCCTACCAAAAATTTGAATTGGGTATCCAAAATCCAATTGATAATTTTGGTGTGGGCAGGGTCGGGTGCGACCCTCGAGTGACTTTGACGGTGTAGAATCCCCTGTTCATGGTCTCTCAGACCAAGGCGGCTCCGCAAGGGGTTTTTCACTTTAAAAAAAAAATTGTTTTATTTTATAACAATAATGTGTTTTCATATAAACTATTTATTATAATTTTTGTGGTTGCACTTGTGTTTAAGGAAGGAAACTAGCAATCCAATTTGGTAAAGCAAACTATGATAGTGCGATGTTTTGGAAATTTTACTCTACTAAGACGCAATGCATAGATAGTAGAGGTAAAGTTTTGGTTTTTTTGAGGCTGCTATAGAAAAATATCAATAAGGATGTTGAATTCTAGAATATTTATATTTATAAAAAAAAATTAAAAGATCCAGAAAATAAAAATCAAGAATTTAGACATTTCATATAAAATGATGTAGGTTTCTAGCTATAGCATCTCAATTGAGATGAGAAGTGTTTCTATTTGTAATATCTCAAGCTCTAAAGAAGATATTTATAATTTTTCAAGGGTGGGGGACCCGACTACAACCCCTTATTATCTAGCCAAAAAATAATATGGCACTATGTTACATATTGTTATAATTTTATGCGTGGCCCATGCCATAATACCCATATACATTATGATTTCCCCAAATTCCTATCCCTAGGTGCCAAACATTCCTCCCTTATTAAAAATATATTTTATCCTCAAAACCTAAGAATAAACTAAATAATATGATCTTCTAAGTGATGCTAACAACTAGTTCCAATATTGATTATCCCTCCATTCAAGTGAAATCTTGATTGATGGTAATATACGATGATGCCAATCTACCCTTGTGTCATTTGAAAATATGTAGTTCTTTCATTTATTTTGCCTTGTTTCCATGATTTTAGTCTCTCATGATGATGTGAGTGTCAATATGCTACAACCTTAACTTGTTGTTCTACTTTATTTGACTAATAAACTTTTTTCTCCTCAGTTTTAGCTTCCTCTACATGTTCTTCTAGAAATTTCTTGGAATTTGTTGTTGCTTCTTCCTTAATTTTGACTATGAACTCCTTATTAGACTCTAATTCATATTTTCATACAATTATTTCCTAGTTTTCCCTTGATCCTTGCTTTCTAAGCTAAGAAATAACTTGCAAAGTTATCTTCTTTTTTCTATACCATAATTTCATCAATATCTTTTACATATTTATATTAACAGTTCCCAAAGAATACAACCAAGAAAAAACCAAAAACAATATCCATATCACCCATATCAGTAGCATAAATATCTAAATTTAAAACACATTTATCCATCGTGATCTTCAAATCTTCAAAAATCTAAATGTTCTCAACTTCAAGTTTTATGTTTTTAATTTTTGTTATTGGAACTTGCAAATTGTTATCCAAGTCCCTAATAATGAAGTTATGCTTGCTGCTAGGGTTTATGGAGACAATAACTTTTTTATTTTGAATAAAACCATGAACTTGCAACATAGATTTTTTAAATTTAAATAATTCTTCTTGATCAATGCTTCGTTTATGTGACACAAAATATGTGCTTGCTTTGGCCTGCCTATTATTATCCTTCAATTTTTGCTTGCTAAAAAATGCAACACAAGTTCTTCCCATGTGTATGGATAATTATGGGCACACTCAAAGTTTGAAAACCAAGATAAGGCTTCCCATCCCAAATAACAAAAAAGCTTACTTCTCAAAAATAATAGAAGAATACAAAGACTTGAAAATTTTCCACTATTTCTTAGCATCAATATCACATTTTTTCAAAGAATTTTGGGAACTCCATGACCCCAACCCAAAATAATAATTAAATTTTCCTAAAGCAGCTAGGGTTTTAAATAACCAAAGTTTCTCAAAAATTAATGAGATTTATAAATTTTCTTCAAAACAAATCAATTGTCAATTGATTTGCTTACTCAGATTGAGAAATATGAACTTTTTTCCTTTGCACTAAATTTTCATGTAATCCAAAAATAACATCTATAGCCAAACTTCACATAGACATAACTTCCTCAATACTTGTTAGAATTTAACAAGTGACCAATTATTTTTATAGTATTCAAAAATATCTACACAATGGTGTAAGAGTCTTTTGAAAATGACTATTAAAAAAATTGATATGAATTTATTTTTTGAAAAAAAAATTGCACAACCAAAAATAACATAAATAACCCAACTTCAAACAACCATGACTTTATCAATACTTATCAGAATTTGACAAATGATCAGTTGTTTTTATGGTATTTAAAAATATCTTTATGCTCATGTAAAAATTTTCTAAAAATTACTGCTAATAAAATTAATATGAATTATTTCTTTTTAAAAAGGAATTACGTAACAAAAAAAAATCATAAATACCCCAACTTCAAACAACCATAACTTTCTCAATACTTATCAAAATTTAACATATTATAAATTATTTTATATTAATCAAAAATATATACACAATGGTATAAAAATATTCTAAAAATTATTGCTAAAATATATATATAACCCTTGCAATATGAGACATTTTTCTAAAGTAAAAATATGCTCTAGCTCTACAAAATCAATCCCACTTTGCCAAAATTGCTACTTTAATATCAATTATTATGAACCTTTACTTCTCATTAATAATAAATCATTCATCAATATGTAGAAATATTAAACATACATCCATAATAATTTCCACAAAAACAATCCACACAATAAAATAGAAATAGATAATACCCTTGTGGTAGGCAACACCAATTTTATTTTAAGATTTGGCTAGTATGAGAAACCCTATGATCGATGCTCAGGGTTGGGCATACCCATACCACCATGACCTCTCATAAGGGGGATATTTGATCTTATAAATAGGATCCAAACACACACCCATACACACACCCAACCCCTCAAACACTCGCCCACATCACGGTTTGAAGCTTAAACCTCCTGAAGAAGAGACAAGGCCCAAACCATTGCACTGTATAAATATTACTCCTTAAGAAAGGAATCAATTCAATATTCATTCCACTAGCTAAGACTATTACAAAGAATAATTCATATGACTTCCTTTTACAATTGGAGGTACATAGCTCTTAATATAAGAATGTGATGGTTCATCTTCCATGAGTTAGAAGTTCACTCATGTGGTGATTCACCTTCCATAAGTTACAAAGTGAATAATATTATAATATGGCACTATGCTATATATTATTATAATTTTATGTTTGACTAATTCCATAAAACCCATATAGAATATTATTTCCCCACATTCTTACCCCTACGTACCTAAAAAAATACCTCAACTTTTCTCTAAGTTCCCATACTAGAAATTCACTTATTAATGATTCATCTAAATTAAAAAGTATAAGAAAAGTATCCCACCTACCTAAAACCTCATAAAATTGCTAAGTCCACAAATTAGAAATTCATTAATAATTCACAGATTCACTTGTTTAGAGTTAATATATGAATTGCTCCAAGATTTTGATCTTTGAGAGAGATCCAAGGACCTCTCTAACTACCTAAAACATTAATTTGTCTCTCCAAATAATCAAATGTCCTCATATGACAAATCAAAAGTTTCATAAACTATTAAAATTTTGTAAGTGCTTGAACTAGTGATTCACTAATATTGTTAGTGATTTACTTATAAGTCAATAATTTACATACATTCAACTATTTTTCTAATTTTACGAATTTCAAAAATCTAACATTATCTTAGTATGATTCTCTATTTTTTAGGTTCCATAAACTTAAATTTTCCTTATTAGGTTTTTTTCCATTGATATATTTTATCCTCTTATGAAATTGATAAATAAATTAAACTAGTAAAGTTGAGTAGCACCAAATAAAATGAACTAAAGGAAAGAAACCTACTATAGCCATCTAGATATAAGAGTCAAGGGAACTAATACAAACTCCTTCAAAGTAAAAATAATCAATTGTGACTCTAATAAAAATCAATGTGAACTCAAAATTTTTATATTCATCTCTGTCACCAATTTCCCTAACCCTTTCAAAAAAAATAATTTTATGTACTCCTATAGGTCAACCTAGTGGCTAGGCCTTATGAATAACCATAAAAAATAATCAAACTTGGATCATCATCAATCCTTCCATATAAATCATAATGGTGAATCCCTTATGCAATATGCAACCTAAAACACAAAAATTATTAAATATTTCTAATTTGTAGTCTATCTTAACAAGCCTTACTATAACACATCCCATGCTAGTCTAATCCCAAAACTAATTATCCCAGGCATTTGACTAGTCAACCAACAAATGCAACTACCAAGCATACTATCCAAAATCATTAAGTTATATTTCACCCATAAGTCAAACAAGTAAATTACAAGTATACTAATCCAATGGACCAATATTTTAAATCGTTAGGTTATAAATATTGATCAAGAATCCAAGGCCTACTTAATCCACTAAGTCAAATAGTGTGACAAATACAAAAAATCCAACCAAATCTTAATGGTGTACACTATCATCTAGTATTGGAAATTTCCACCTTGATAACAGGTATCTCCAATGATTTAAGGTACCTCCTAGGGTAATCTTTATCCCCTATGTCTATCCTTTACATATTTTACAACCAATCTCATAGAACTAGCTATTTTTACATTAATTCTTGAACCCTCAAAATCAAGAAAAATGTTTCTAATCTATCTATGATGAAAAATTCCAACCCTCAAGAATATTTTTGTTGTCCTTTCTTATTGTCCCAGTTGGAATAATATTTCCTTCCATAGAGCAACACAATAGGACCTCAACCAAGAGCATAAGGTTTGGCTCAATTAGGAGCCTCCAAGAGTTTTTACAAGATCGACTCCTTGTTATGATGTGATATTTAGGTGCACTTGAACTTTAGGAGGGAAAGGGATGCGAGAGATAAAAGTAAAAGCAACTCATTAAAAGGAAAACCTAAGATACTAGGGTGGTGATGCATGAAATATATGTTATCTCCCTATACAACATGCTTAAACACTATGTGCCAATAGTGAACACTTTCTCTCCTCAATACAAATAAGCCCAAATAAGATTTACTAGCATGCACATGCATAGAGATATGGGTCAATGGGAGAACCACATATGGCTAGTCTAAAATTTGACATGTAGGTCTTCCATACACACATACATGCATGATAAAATTCAAATAGGTAAAACTTTAAGAACATACACACATATATAGAGATGGGTCAATGGGAGAACCATAGATTACTAGTCTAGAAATTGACATGTAGGCCTCCAATACATATATGTATGCAAAAAAAACTTTACAAGTATTGTGCTTGCATTAGGGGTTCAATTTTCACACAAGTCACTTAGGATTTGGTTGCTCTATAGGAATAAATTAAAGGAAAGCTTACAATATATTACAAAATCAAACTTGTCAATCCTTTTATAGTCTAAATTATTATTATTTATAGATACAATGGGGGATATTTCCCTCCAAATTTATCTATAGGCTGATCTAACAATTTTAGCTACCTCTTCTAAGGATTCTAAAAACTGAATAGGGTACCCTTGGTTGTATCAATTATCATATTTGAGATTGACATCACCATACTTATATTAAATGAATATTTGAGCCATTTGATTGAAATTACACTTGGTAGGTGGTCCTTGCTCTTTCTAGGTAAGGGCATATTAATTCAACTCACCTACCCTTTTTATGGTTTTATGCATTTCAACTCATTTAAGATGTTGGTGATAGTTTCAAAATTTTTGGCATGCTTGATTCTTTCAAAAACCTAATGCATTCATGTAGGATGATTGGAATTTATCATCATTGGATTTGTTTAAAGTTTACAAAACCTTTGATATCAAAGTTATCTAGGAGGAAGATCCTCTAGTTTCCTCATCATCTTGAATATCAAGACTTTTCTTTCCTCCATTTTATAATTTTTCCATTACTTTCGATGTCAAGAATTATCTTGACCTTTTGCTTTCAAAATGTGTTGGGCACTTTCGAGTTCTAACGTTGTCTCCTTTTCTTACCGTCTTGACAAAATTAAGATCAATCCAAATCAAAACTTTTACCTCCCTTGGGGTTTTGCCTTAGGCACAAATTAGTAGTGAGGAATCACTATAGTTTTTATGGCTCACAGGGACCTTCTATATTGCTTAAAGGAGAACCTAAATTTTCCTTTATCATTGGGCATGAAGTCACTAAAATGTAGTTCCTTGGAGAGTGTTGTACCTTTATTTTATAGCCTTTTCTTGGGGATGAGGCAATTGTCCATATTGATTTAATTTCTCTTAAGTTAGTAGCCCCTTTCATTTTACTGTCCCTATTATTTTCTTAAGCTCATTTCTTTTGTCTGAGAGTGATGAAATAATATCTTAAATTCATCATTCCTTTGTGCATGATATTCTTCCCATTCCTTTCTTTATTTATCCTAGGCTTATTCTATCTAGTCATCATAACTAATTTAATATTTCTCTTTAATTTGGTGTTGATCCCAAGAGTAGCTTAATTGGTGGTCCAACTCTGATATTTTTAAAAGGTATCCTACATTGTTATTATTATATATACATATTTACATAGGTTTAGATGATGCTTGCTACTATCCCATGCATGTTTGTCCATGTGTTATTAGGAAATCTATATTGCAGACCTATGTTTTCTATTGATCCATTTATTTTTTAGAGATGAATGAATGCATTTCATCAACTGAGGACTCAGATTGGTCTTCTTATATTATTAGAATATGGTCAGGATTTAATCATATGTTAATAGATGTTTTAAGTGGTGAAGCAAAGTGGTTCCAATTAGATCTCGAACCTGGTCCCATACCAGGTTCTTAGTATCATGATGGACCTGTCCAAAACATATAACCTTCCATTTTGGTGGTGAAATCCCTTGATAGACAAGGGTTGAATAAAGCTAAAATATTAATTATGGATATTTCCTATATCATGATCATGCTTAGACATGCATTTAAGACCAACATGAGTTCTTTTACCTTACGCAAAGCTTGGACTAAACTACCATCCAATTGCACCACCTTTTTGTTAGTGGGCTAATATTTTATTTCTAATGATTTTGAAAATCCTTTGGTCATGATATTTATGCTTGTTCCTAATTCTACCATACAATTGTGAATTGCTTTATCTTTGTATATGAACGATATATATAATGGAGGGTGTGGCCTACTTGGCTTAAGAGATACAATCTATAATATCCTAGTATCCTGTTGATGGCTTTGTTTCCTTTTTGCTTCTTCAAGGATCTTTCTCAAATTTTTATTTTGTCCCAATATAGCCAATATATCCCATACAGGCATTAGTATTATAGATTTCTTTAGATGGTCAACAATGCTAAAAGACTCAAGAGATACAACTCTATTGGAGGTGAATGGTGGGGTGAATTATGGCCTTTCTTTGATTAGTTGGGAACTTTTGGTTGTTTCTAGTGGTGATGCTTGTTTCCTTGATAACTATGGGGTGCTTTTCTTGGTAAATTTCAAGAATTTTGGTGATGCAGTTGCCAAGAGACTCAAACTATTACTAGCTATTTTTGCCCGATTTCCTATAGCATGTTGGCTACTTTGTTGAGTGAGCAATAGGCAGAGGTTCCCTTGATTATTGAGATAGTATAGCTAAATGATGCCATTGTTTTAGGTTTATCTTGTGCTAACTACTAGGGTTCATTGAGTTACCTTTATTCCTTTCCTCCGTTTCCCACTTCTTAGATTATGTTAGAGAGTCCAATTGGACTTGTGGTCTTTTGGCCATTATATTTCTCATCTTGTTAGTCATGGCATAGATCTCTTCTTTATCCTAGGTGTCTAGGACTCATTCTTGAGAATAATAATCATTCTTTAAGATATAATAAATGGAGGTATATTGGTTTAGCATCTAGATCTCATTCCTTGAATATGAAGTAGATGCCTAAGATGACAATATTTCAATCATTGCAATAGCAAGGATTTGAGACATATTATTTTGAATAGAATTTACATATAAAAGAGGGAAGTATTAAGAGGTATATTATTTTACATAATTGTTTTGGATATGGTCTATTTCCCTAGCATATTTAGGTAGCTTTTTTTTATAGAGGAGTCACCACCAAGACTATTTGACGACTTTGGCCTTAGGCTTGACCATTTTCTTGACTACCTTGAAACTAAGGCCTTGGATACCCTTTATATGGGGATCTATAGCCTTGGTTCCCTTGTGGGAAAGGAAGTTTAAAATTTTTCTAATAAGGGTACCTCTAGATATTCCATTCCCTCCTCATGGCCCAATATTTTTTTTGGCAATTAATGTAAGCAACTTGTGTGATGCTTCCTTTTTGGGGTCCATTTGTGGGTAAAAAACAACCATAGGTGAGACTAAGGATGACTTAAAGGTTTTTGGTTGAGCAACCAAAGTAGGTTTGTAATGGGGTTGTGTATTGGGATATAAGGGTATGGATGGCCTAGGGGATCGCCTTCCAATTTAAATTAAATCATTCTCAACTTGAATGGCTATTCCATAAGCTTTTGGTAGAGAATTTCCACCTTGGGCCTTAATCATTAATGAGATTTTAGAATCTAAGGCCTTTAAGTAATATATAAATACCATACCTAGGGGAGGATAAATCTATTCAGGTATTCTATGACATGACTTTTGAAATTTGAGGTTGAAATCCTCTACCTCCTCTATGGGAGCTCACTTGATGGTTGGAATTTGTCCCAACAGTGATACCTCATCTACATTCTATCTAAACCTTTTAATGAACACATTTTCAAGTTGGTCCTAGTTGGCTATCAAATTGGATTAAGTGTAAGATAACAGTCTTGGGATTTTTTCTTGAACAAGGTTGCTAGTAGTCTTAGAGCCATGTTCAACTTTAATATATTATGAATCATGTATAGACTTTCCACATGGTTTAGATTCTCAATGGGAGTGTATTCTAAATGGTTTGGACTTTCCACATGGTTTAGATTATCAATAGTTTTCTTACCAATAAAATATGTTGCAAGTTATTATCCCTCAAAATCATCAAATTGCTCCAAATTGGAAAATGATCCAATATGTCCCATAACAACAAGTGTATATTTTCTCTCTACAATACCAAATATAATATATCCCATAAATATCGTATGGGAAGGAGCCTCAATATTACTATATATAATTGCAAGTGAGATCATAGAATGAATTGTTTGATTGAATATATTAGGCACCTTTAAATATGATGATCTACTCTCCAATCCCTACTACCATACTAAAATCCCTCTAAGATTTTTATTGTTTATCACTTTGAGTATAGTGGTCATTAGATATGATTATCAAATGTATTCAATGCCCACACATCACAAGGAGCACACAATTTGAAAGTTTGAAGAGTGTGGTACATGGCTCTAGGAACGACCTTTAGGGTTTCTATCAAGGTCATATCCTTGTTTAGATGTGATTGGTTGTAGGTCCTAAGTCAACTAAGCAATAATAACTACCCAAAGTAGGAAATTTGCAAAAATTGAAATTTACATAAAATAAATCTTAATCTATGAAAGCAATAAAAATGATTCCTTTTGAGAAAAATGAACCTGGAAACGTTAAACAGAGGAGCTTGTTGGAACCATCTTCGAGCCACTCTGACTCGTATGCACACCAAGGTCTCGTACGTACCCCTTTTCATATACAAGTAAGCCTCTCTCTTTGCACTGCCAAACAACTTTTCTTATTAACCACTACGACGCTACTCTCCCCGACAACGGTGCCAAAATGATTGGTTGTAGTAGCTTACATTTAATTTTGACAATCTGGGTTAATCCAAGTTAGATTTAAAGAGTATCAACCCAGTATAGATTGTACCATAGTAATTAATGCTAACCTTATTTCAGGTCTCTTTCTGGTTTCATGTGTTACAAAAATTAAAGTTTATGGAAAATAAAATTAAATTAAATTAAATATGCAATTTATGAATTATTCTAATGTGGATCCACATAATTAATGCAATATTTATATATTATAGTTTCTAATTATATTTTCATCTAATTCTATCTACCATGTTAGTGGGGGGAAGAGATTTAGGGACTAACCTTTTGGAGTGGGCCTTGCCTCCAGAAGGTTAGTGTTAACCCCTTCCCCTATTTTCTATTTTACTTTAACTTCAATAATCTACTCTCATTTAATTAATATAATTCTTAATTATTTCATAATTACAAGAGAATAAAAGAAATAAAAATTACCAAAGAAAGAAAAATATAAAATAATTATAAAACATAGTTACCATATCCTGAAGAAAATATTGTTGATGCTTTATTATTGAAAATCAAACGTACATGGTTGCACATCCAACTTCCAGAATTGCATACAGAAGATTACATCGGGAATAATCATAGATTACATATATTTATTCATTATTTCACCATCCCTCTTCAAAGGTCTCATGTGCAATATATTGTCACTCAGACAATTCCGAACATAACTCCCCGTATTTCTCCCATATGGTTTGGACTTGATACGCAACAACATTTCGAACATAACTCCCCATATTTCTCCCATATGGTTTGGACTTGATACGCAAAAACTATATTCTTAACAAGAATAAAGCTAAATTAACACATTTCCTAAAATATTTGGACTCAATAAATATTCTAATTGGTCCAAGTGGCAACTAATTATAACATAATACTAATTTTGACTTTGTGGGATAGCTACATAACAATACAACCCTTGATTTAGACTTTTTCTACAACTTTTATCCTTTCTTTTAGGGAAGGATACATTTATTACAAATATTCACGTAACAACTTATATGCCCCAAATAAATGGTGAGTCACCCACATTTGATTCTTCTAACCGCCCATGTGGAATTTGAAACCTTTTGTGCTTGATTCTTTCAACTGCCCACGTGGTGTTTGACCAAGCCATAGCTTATGTGGCATTTATGTGAAACATGTTCTTCCGTCGATTTTTCCAAGCTTCTATAATTCCCTTCCCTAGAACCCTTCTGTAGTGCCCTTCCATAGTGCGCATCCACGTGTCTCCTCGGTATTTTTTCATCCTTTCTTCAATATATGACCTATATTTTGCTGTAATATTACCTACCAAAAATATACAAAAACTTTGCACAATTTGTGTAAAATATGATCATTTATCATTTTAACCTCATTCATCAAATTAACTGATAAATCACATAAATAAGGTAAAATAATCATTAAAACACATTTACTTTCATGATTTTGCAAATAGAAAACAGATAATCCTTGCATAAAATGTGTCAATTTGACACTCATCACACTTCCTAATCTAGAGTAGTCTATATAGTTCTATTTTAGGAAAAGGTATAGGAAGAAAACTAAAGTAGGTGAAAAATGGTGCACCTAAGAGTGATAAGCAATATGCATCTATCGCTAATGAGTGATGAGCATCAAAACGAAAGCATGCAAGTAAAAGTGGAAAATACACCAAATTGCAAGAAATGAAATAAAATGAAGTTTCTTTCCATTAATCTGATGGTTCAAAACCACGGTTACATAGATGTCCCATTTAGGGCTCAATATTGATACAATTGTTTACAAAATGATGGGGTGCCCAAAAGGATCAAGTCCTTTCAAATAAGCTCGTGTGCACTTCCAATGTCTTTCCTCATACCCACAATTGAGGTGGGTGAATCTATGATGCCACTGCTTTGTTCTATGATCTTGTGATCCTTCCTTGTATGTTGTAGAAACTTGCTCTTACACACAAGGAAATCAAAATCATTAAATAGCAAGTGTGTACGGTGAAAATATGCAATCCCCACAGGTAGCATCCTTGATGGTCTGGTTATTTCATAGATTTTGCGGGCCTTGAACCCCCTCATTTTGTTCTTTTCAATCTATACCAGGTGGAATTACCTCTTTGGTAGGATTTGCATGGCATAGCAAATTTTTACTACACCTTTAATAGGAATGGTAGGAAAACTAGAATGGACCACCTTAATGAGTTATCAATGCTAAAATTCATACAATAAATTCAAGAATAATATATGATGGTAAACTTATTGTTCTTTTTATTAAGGGATAAATCTATGTTGTTGTATAAAAGCTTGACAACTCAGTCATCGATTGGAATTCTATTATCAATCCCTTCATGAAGAGATTTAGCAATTTGAGGAATACATATTTAGTCCTCTTTTATTCAAATGCTATTCAAAGGTACATCCAAGATAATGTTTATGATTATAGCATGAGGTTTATGAAAATGTTAGACCTTATACCTATAAATATTAAACCCTTATATGAGTAAGCATTGCCATATTATATAAGATATTTATAATTAAATTTAGCCTTGATGGTACAAAATGTATATAATTTAGGGTGTTTTAAGAAGTATCTCATGTTGAATATGTGTGAATTCAAGTTGAAAAATTACCACTCCACCTGTGGCCTATGCAACACATATGGTCCAATCCCAAATCCCATAAATACAATATCCTTCACTAGTTGTACCAATCCTAAATACTTAGTTCCAGCCTATCCAAAACCTATAAATCCATCTATATACTACCCTTTATATTACCCAAACACCACCTAGTATAACTATGTAGCCATAAATAAATGCTCCTTATATGATAACCTTTCCAGGCTAGATAGAGTGCATTAAGTATGGTTGCATTTCTACTATAGCTACCAATACTACCATCATCACCTCAATCATTTAGCATAAACATTATCCACATATCTTAGAATCAGATTTTTGAGTTAGAAAGTCAAATGAATGATTTGAATAAAGCAATAAATAACTTGTTCTTTTAATTAGTAATAAATATAAGGTTGAATAGTGGATGGAACAAATAGAATATTGAAACCAAATATGAACCCTATGCTTCACAAAATATCAAGTCCCCTTCCAATCTAGAAGTTAAACCATTAACCAAGTGTAGAACAATATGATGAATATAGATTTAGAAATAAACACTCTATGGTGTTTCACCTATAATATAGAACACAATCTGGTAAAATGTATCATGGCATTTTGAAATTCTCAAACAATTATATACAACCAATAATGCTAGGCACAATAAGAAATAATAGTGGATCAACTACTAGTAGTCTAAAAATCCTTAATGAATCAACCTATGACTTTGCAACTTATTATAATAGACCAAGCTAGGGTGGTGCAACAATTGGTTCTAACCATACCTAACCCAAAAAATATAGTGTTTGTTAATTTTGGAATCCTAAAAAATGATAGATTTTTTTTTTAGGATCATAAGATATTGGTTAATCAGCAACAAGGATTTGTAACTAGGAAAAGATAAAAGAAATAAAGTAACAACCCCAATTGGCTACTAAAGTACATGTAATCTAATTTTATTAGGTCATGGCCAAAATTTTTGAGTACCTATGGAAATTACTGATGTAGCCTATGTGCAAGTATTTATTTAAACCTTTGGGTATTCTTCATGTAATCCTATGAGCATAATTTAATGTAATCCTAAGTATATTTTTAATGTATTCACACTTAGTGATATTAGTTAAACCACCTATGTGGTTAACCTTGATTAAAGGGTTTGATACATTTATTATATTGTAATTTTAATATTTAATTCAAATTATGTTGGCTTTGCATTAACATTTAATTGGGTATTTGTATCACTATAAATACCCCCTAATGACTAATCCATTGTATATATGTGATTTATGAAAATATTGGAGGGTGCCTATGGGAACCCACCCCTTATTCCTTCTTTAAAATCATTTCATTTATATCTTTATTTTTTATTAATGTTATATTTAATTTTTCATATCTTCTACATATGATCATGGTGAATGTATATTTCAAAATATTTTTAAAAAGTATTGTGAATCTCAACAAGGTATCAAATTGAAGACCGAAGTTACATCACTCAAAAATATAAAATAATTTTCTCCTTAAAAGTGATTGAAAAAGCACTCAAGGTATTAGTGGGAATATGCTTTATCTTATGCAATTTTAGAATTTTAAATTTTAAATTTCAAATAGACATCAGGCCATTTCCTACTGGTAGGTTAAAATATTTGTGTAAAAATGCATGGATGTTTATTCTCTATAAATTTTTGTCTCTTCATGACTATTTAAAATTAAATACATAGATCTTAATTATATTTCAAGTAAGAGCACAATGGTAGATACTCTTGTTATCCACCTTGATGTAGTAGGTTTAACTCTCTTCCTCACCTTTTTTATCTCTTTCTCAATTTATATCTTCAAATCTAGCAAAACTCAACTCCCCTCACACCTAAGAGAGTAGCATCATGGTAAGCACATTTTTTGGTAGAAGGCACATTGTGATCTTGAGTCTCTAAGATAATATTTTGTTAAGGGATAAATATCTAAGAAGGTGTTTTCTATGGGTAATTTAGGATTTGGTGCAAGCACCCTCCTTGGCCTTCAATACAATGGCTACACTCAATAAAACCAAAACTAAGTTATAGCATACTAGTTATTTCTATGCTTTGGATGTCAAGGATATCTAGTTTAAAACCAAGAGACAATACATTTTTGTAGCATTTCATAAGGTATGATGATCATATTTTTATTACTTTCTCCTCCTTAACCCTAGTCATGCATGTGGTGCAATGATTGATAAGCTTGCTTGTAGTGGAAAGTTCATTGGTTCAAACCCCTTGGAGGATTTTTTGAAGATAAATCAGCATGAATACATTTCCATGGACCACAAAGGTACAGGCATATGCGTTTTACTACCAAATTAACTATTAAATACCATTATCTTCTTTTTCCAACCTCATCCAGTGGAATGATAGTAGTTGGGATGATCAATTTTGGTAGACACATTAGGGGTTTGAGCCTTATTTATTCTTCTTTTAAAATTTTCACTTAATACAAGAAGTTTTTAATGAAGATGGAAAGCATCCCATTTTGAAAGGTGCACATGGCACATTGATTCATTTACTCACCTATGTGAGCAAGGTCTAGGGTTTAAGCCTTATCAATTGTGAACTTGCCAAAATAATTTTTTGTATATATATGAGGACATCCATCCAATAATATTATTCTAGTTTTTAAACTCTATTTTGCTACTTTATAAGATGTATGTTCATAAAATTTCTAAGAAAAAGAGGAAGCACTTTGTCTCTTATTTATTTTAGTTGAACCAGATGTATGTTTCTATATAAGAGAGAATTATGATCCTATTCAGGTATGGACAATATTGAAGGATATATGTAAAAAATAGTGCTATTTAAGTTAAGAGAATAGATACAAAGCTCTCCAACCTCAAAATTTTATATTTTGGTAATTTTGAAGACTACATATCTTGCTTCAAAGCCTTAAATGTTGCCCTAACTATGGTATGATGAAATATAAATGGTGTTGAAGAGTATGTAAAATCTATTATTTCTAATAATATTCCACCTTTCTATCTAGTTGTATTGGTTCTTCATGGGAATGCTATAACTATTAAGGATCCATAACTCATATATGTTGAAGGACTTTTTAAACTTCTTGTTTATTATGAATTTTCTATAAATAATTATCGATCTCTTTATCATATATAGGCTCATCCAAAGAACTTCAATTCAATGGAATCTAAGGCTCAGTTGCCTAAGGGTAAGTCAAATATTTAAAATAATTCAAACATATATGGATATAGAAGGAAAGGATACTCCAAAAAGTGCATAACAAGGTTGAAGAAGATTAAAATAGAATTCTTAAGGTAAGGACACAAGCTTTTTGATGATGAAGATGAAGATGAATATGGTATAGTAAATGCCTACTAGAGAATCCATTATGGGGGTACATTAATATTTGTATTATCTCCTCTCCTTGGACCCTCAACTAATATTATGGGTTGTTGAATTATGTGTAATTTTATCTTATTTATCCAAGGCTAATAGTGGTATAGAGTGTCTATGGGCACTATTTATGTAGCCTATGAGCAATTATTTATGTAATCCTATGTATTTTCATCATATAAGCCTTCATGTATCATTGGTATAAGCCTCCAAACATCATTTAGTATAAGCTTATAAGCATATTCATGTAAACATAAGGAAAAATTTAATATATTCACCTTCAGTGATATTGGTTAAACCACCTATATGGTTAACCTTGATTAAAGGGTTTAATACATTTATTATATTGTAATCAATCCAAGTTATATTAGATTGAGGTTAACATTACTTGGAGATTTGGTATCACTATAAATACCCCCAATGATTGATTCATTGTATCAATATGCAATATGTGAAAGTATTATGGGGTGTATATGGGCACCTACCCCTTATTCCTTCTTATAAATCATATTGTTTGTCTCTCTCTTTCTATTTTATTTATCAGTATTATCTTTAATTTGCTCTTGTATATTTTATGCATATGATTATGGATATCAACATCAACATCCTCTCAAACATTCCTACAAAAATATCCTAATTTAATATAAGCACTACTATTGTGAAGAGAGGATAGTCATCATTACATATTATGGATAAGGACCAATAGTTTCAAACCTACCTACTACATAGGGAAATATTCAAAAAAGTAAATCAACTAAGGCCCCACAACAATGATTTTAAAGCAAGTGAGTTTGTAGTTGAGAAAAATATATTAGATCCAAATAAATAGGATGAAAAGGTACGGTTGTAAATATAAATCAAAAAAATCTAAAATATTTGTCCCTAACTAGTGACTGTCAGGTTTTTGCTACAAGGCAATTTAGAAAATCTAGCCTTTGAAGTACATATAATATTGAGTCCAAATTTAATATTGTTGATGAATTGAGAAAACACCAACAATATAAACACGTTATATGGGTTATATTTTCTTTGACATAGGGAATTCTTACAATAATCCCCAAATGAGTAGGAACAAAGTTATACTAGAGGAAAGACAATTATACATAAGTAGGTATAGCCAAATTTGACTAATATATAGAATTGAACAGCTAAATATTGATCTGATGTTTAGGTAAATATAGTAGACATTTTGAATGAATGCTCAAAAAAATATAACAATGAAACTTCCACCTTTTTATAATACCCTAAAAATTAAAAATTACCTACTACATAGTTGTATAGTAGACTTAGGAGTTATTGTAAATGTTATGTCAAAAGTTGTGTGTGAAGAAATGGATCTACCCAATGCTGAAATAGCCAATTGAGATATTCATATGAATGGGATGAGGTAAACATGGTTGGATTTTTTAAATACTATATATTTACAATAGGCAAACACCTCAAACTCATAGTCATCCAAGAGGTTATTGTAGTGGATTTACCTCCTTACCTTAGGATGTTGCTATGAAGGGAATGTACAAATAAATTATTAGGATATGGGTATTTGGTAATGGATTATACCCATGTTAATTATAACAAGGATGGAAAATTATTATAATTAAGAATCAACCTCCTTGTATTTACCTCCTACATAAGTTGAATGACAATGGGAACGTCAACTAGCATGAGCTACTAGAATTTGTATATGAAGGTCTAGATGGAGGGAAGCTCATATTTGAATGAGATATAATTATTGTGATCCTATAAAAAGATGATGGTGATGATTTACAATATATATTTGAATAAACTAATCTATGAAATTACCTAATATCTAATTAACCAAGTAAAATTCTATCTCTAAAAAGCAAACAAACCTGATTTTGGAAATTAGTGGAGGGCGGGAAAATGAGCTCTGGCGATTTTTTCCTCTGAACTAGGGTTTTTGGAACTTTGAAAAATCTAGGGCATCAGCTGGATTGCAGAAGTGCCTTCGGGGTACGGTGGATCTGAAGGCTAGATCGGTGCCCCAGGAGGGTCCAATGGGGACTTCTCCGGCTCCTTTTCCAGGGAGTAGCAGCTCATACGCAGATTTGTTTAAAGAAAATTCTCCTCCAAAGAACGACGAAGCTCAAAAAATGGCATATAAAATGCTCTTCACGGCTGCTGGGAATAGGTCGACAACACCTCGTGTGAATGGATGTTTGCCGCAGGCCGAAACCAGGCCAAAAATTGTCATCGAGCCAAGTATGGTTGAAGAATCAATCATTTACAGAGCTAATCATGATTTAATCTGCAAGTTCATGGGTATACGTCCTTCCCTAAATTTTTTGCACTCTTGGATCCGCCAAAACTGGGAGCCTCACGGTGAGTATTCATTGTGGTTTATTAGCAATGGATATTTTATTGTTAGCTTTTCGTCTTTGGCCGATAGAAATAAGGCTTTCGAGTCAGAGAAGAAAAGTCATGGCCCGACAGGGCTATTTGTTCAACCATGGAGAGTGGGATTCGATCCCCGAGTTGAACCTACTCCTGTCCCAGTATGGATCCGACTATATGCTCTCCCAATGGAATTCTGGAGTGAGCAGGTGTTGGCAAGGATTGGCAATTCTATTGGAAGACATCTGGGTGTTGCCAGAGACACACTTGAAGGGAGCATGGCGGTGTATGCAAGAATATGTGTGGAGATGGATCTCAGCCAACCTTTGTCGGTAGAGATGGAAATTGAATTGGCAGGTCTCTCCTGGATTCAACAACTGGACTATGAGGCCCTACCCTTTAGATGTAGGGTTTGTCACAAACATGGACATTTGGCCCATTTTTGCCCTAATAATATGAATGCTAAAATGGAGGCCCCTTTAGGAATGCCAAACCTGCCTAAAGAGGATAAGGCAACACTTAATAAAGATTCTAATAGCACCGTTCAGGGCCAGGAAGCTCAGAGAGGGTTTTGAACAACCCAGAAGAAAAATACGGACAAAGAAAAAAGAGGGAAAGGAGCAATCCCATCTCAGACCTGCCAATAGGTATGAGATATTTAAGTCACTGGTTGACGAAGAGGAACAATTTATGGAGGGCATGGAGGGTATTAAGGAAACTTCTAATATTCCCGGGCAACTCCCTCTCTCTTCTCCTCCCATCATACAACAGGTAGTTGAACTCTGTGAGGTATCACAGCCAGTGTGTTCAGGGGCTTTAGTAGTGCATAACCAGGAGCAGACAGTATCTCAGGATGTCAGCATGGGAATACCAGAGAAGAATAGGGAAAGGCCAACTTTGGGGATAACCCAGGTAGAAAAAAGATCAAAAAACAGCAATTCTCGGGGAGTAGGTAGAAGATCCAATAAGGAGTTGCTAGCAGCCCAAGGAGACAAATTGATCACGGGAGGATCGGTGAGGACAATAGACTCTTATTGCTCCCAGGGTAACCAATGATTATACAATCATGGAATGTGAGGGGTTTAAACAGTAGAACCCATCAATCTACTGTTCGAAGACTTTTAGAGAATCGTAATACTAATTTTTTGCTTTTACAGGAGACTAAGATGTCATTAGATCTTATGTCCAAAATAGTCAACAAAATTTGGAGGGGTGTTGGTCATATGGATGTGGCTGCCCAAGGTGCCTCAGTGGGGATTGTTACTCCGTGGAACTCTCTTGAATGGTCTGCAATAGAACATCTTGCCTGGAGGGGGGTTCTCACTTCTCTTTTTAGGAATAATGTCACTGTGGAACACGTTCTAATCACAAACTTTTATGGGTCTCAAAACCTAGATGGTCAGAGGCGGTAGTGGAAGGTTGTGCATAACATGCGAACCTCAAGGGAAGATCTAGACTGGATTATAGCGGGGGACTTTAACGCTAAATTATCTTCTAGAGACCAGGAAGGGGGAACACCATTTTTGGACCCAGGGGACCGTTTCATGATTGCCCAAGTCCAGGCTTTGCACTTAGTGGACATTAAATGTCCTGGCATTAACTACACTTGGACTAATAAAAGGCGGGAGCCACATAGCAGGAAGGTTAAGCTAGATCATTTTCTGGTTTCAGAGGAGGCGTTTGTAAAATGGAATATAAATTTTTAGATTTTAGAAGGCCCAATTTTAGATCACTGTCCCATTCTGTTGGAAGGCGGGACTAGGATGGGGCAAGCATCACAAACCTTTCAGATTTGAGAATTTTTGGCTTCAGAAAGAAGAACTTCGGGAGAAAATTCCATAGTGGTGGGAAGAAGGCCGCCCAACTTATGGGAGAGCAATGTTCGGAATCCACAAACAACTACAATATGTCAAAGCTCGGTTGAAGTATTGGAGGCATGCTAATAAAACAGACTTCCAGGCCCAAAGAGCTCCATTGGTGGCCAGATGGGATGAGGTCCAAAAATAGTTCAGAGAAGGAGTAATTACAGACTAGCTCAAAGCTGAGGATGATGCCTTGCGTACAGCGGTTGAGGACATTGACAACCAGGAGGAGACCTATTGGAAGCAGAGAGCAAGAACCACCTGGTTATTAGAAGGGGACAGAAATACAAAATTCTTTCATCGGACTGCTTGTGCTCGAAGACAGATGAATAAGATGGAGGCCCTTCAAGATGAGAACGGTCATTCCTTTGATACACTTCCAGGTATACATTCCCATGCTATGGATTATTTTTCTAAGATTTTTAAGGAAAGTGTGGTACAAGATGTAGAGGCCCAAAATGAAGTTATTTCTGTCATACCTGCTGTTATTTCTGAGGATGAAAATCAGGCCCTCCTCAAACCCATTGATAGAGATGAATTGAAAACCGTGGTCTTTGGAATGAGCACTGGTAAAACTCCAGGTCCAGACGGCTTCCCAATTGAGTTTTTTAGGCTTTCTGGGACTACTTAGAGGAAGATGTAAGGGTTGTTGTAGAAGAGTCCAGAGAAAATAAGAGAATGCTTAAAGCTATAAACCACACTTTCATTACCTTAATTCCAAAAGGGGAGGAGGGGGTTCATATTTCAGATTATAGGCCTATTGCCTTATGTAATGTGTTGTACAAAATAATCACAAAGGTAATGGTTGAGCGCCTAAAACCTCTTCTTCACAACATTGTCTCCTCTGAGCAAGGGGGTTTTGTTGAGGGACGATAGATTCTGGATGGGGTGGTTGTGGCCCAGGAAGCAATCCATTCAATGCACACTTCTGGTAATAAAGGGATGTTCATAAAACTCGACATGTCAAAGGCTTATGACAGGGTTGAATGGAGTTTCCTGGCTAAAATGATGGCAGCCTTTGGTTTCTCTCAGGACTGGATAGAGTGGGTCATGAGCTGTGTCTCTACCCCGACTTACTCTGTGCTAATCAAGGGCCTTCCTTCGCAACCATTTGGAGCTACTCGGGGACTGCGCCAGGGGGATCCATGTTCTCCTTATCTTTTTCTCATTTTGGCTGAAGGTCTTGGCAGACTTTTCTTGAGGAGAAGACAGCAAGGTAGATTATTGGGTATCAGGGTGGGTGACGAAGTTTTAACGCACCTACAGTTTGTGGATGACACTGGTTTGGTGGGAGTGGCCAGCTTCAGGGAAGCAAGAATGATTAGGGATACTCTTAATGTCTATCTCAGGGCTACTCAACAGGTCATTAATGACAAGAAATCCAAAGTGGTTTTTTTTAATCTGGAGCAAAGGCTTTAGAACAGAATTTTAGAAATCCTGGGATTCACAAGGACTTCTCTCCCACTGGTTTACTTGGGGGTCCCCTTGCACTTTAAGAAGCTAAAATTAGACACATGGAGGAATCTGCTGGAGTGTATCAAGGACAAAATTAATCACTGGTCTCACAAGTGGTTAAGTTATGGTGGCAGATTAACGTTCTTACGATCAGTCATTCAAGCCATGCCAATTTACAAATTCTCTATCCTGGCTGCCCCGTTTACAATATGGAAAGAGTTGGACAGGATGGCTAGAAAGTTTTTATGGGAAGGAGCAAAGGGAGAGAGAAAGTGGGCCTTAGTGGGCTGGGACAAAGTTACCCACCCCAAGGTTAAAGGAGGTCTGGGTTTGAGAAAATCTAAGCTGAATAATAAAGCTTTGGCTGGAAAGTCATATCGGAGATGGATCTCCCAACCCACCTCCCTTTTCAGTAGAATCCTAACTATAAAATACCTGGGACATGCCAACCCAATCGATGTAGCTCGCATCCCCTTGGATGGTACTCGGGTCCCTAGTTTGGCAGTGCTCTCAAGTTAGGGTCTCAAGTTGTTAAAGACCGCTTATTTTGGAAAGTGGGAAGAGGGGAGAAGGCTCATTTTTGGATAGATTCTTGGGATCGGCTCCCACCCATCATTGCTAAATTTCTAGAATTACCGCCAATAAAAGTCAGCCATTGAAGCCAAGGGATGGATCCGTATTGAAAGTTATTTCACAACTACTCAGTTGGGGGAGTGTAAGTTTAAGCAGTTCAAGAAGTTGGATGAGTGGCCCATTTCAATCCCTCCGGATTTGTCGCCTATCATGACTAAAATTCTGACAAAAATATTTCTTACAGGGGGAGACGTGGAGGATGAATTAGCCTAGGGCTTTGGGAGTCTTGGCGTCTATACAGTAAAGGACGGATATGACAGCATTCTCCCAGAGCCCCCCCTCATACTTTTCAGGTTGAGGATCGGAGGAAAATCTGGCACTCTAAAGGCTGGCCGAAAGTTAACTTTTTTCCCTGGTAGTGCATGCACAATGGAATCCTCACTTTTGATAATCTCAGATCAAAAGGTATCATCGGCCCTTCTCAATGTGTACTATGCTACAAGAGCGAGGAAACTGTTGACCATTTGTTGTTTGGTTGCCCTTTCACCCGACAGATTTGGCTGCGTTGGTTTGCTTACTTTAAAATTCAAGTAAGTGGTGACCTGAACCGGATGAATATCTGGGCAAAATGGTAGAAAGGTAGATTCAAATCTAAAGCTCTTCGTTTTGGCCGGGAGCTCGGTTTAAGCTTTATCTGGTGGCAAGTATGGCTGGAAAGAAATGCCAAAATTTTTAGAGAAACTTTTACTGCTCTAGACGGGGTTTGGCAGACCATTTGGAGCAAGGTTACTCGAAACTGTGGCTGTTCATGCTGAGGAGGAAGCTCAAATTGGCATTGGAGCTTTGGAAGAACGCCCTGAACTGCAAGAGGGACAGGACAAAAATTGTTGGAAACCTCCCCTTGAAGGTTGGATTAAAATCAATACTGATGGAGCTGCAAAAGGCAATCCGGGTAGAGCCAGAATTGGAGTGGTGTGCCGAAACCATGCTGGGACTGTGCTCTATTGGGAATTGCAAGGCCTGGGAAGATCCACTAACAATGAAGCCAAAGCCATTGCCATCAAGTCTGCTTCCATTTGGGCAGTGAAACATGGCCACCGCAAGATTATTCTTGAATCAGACTCGCAAATAATGGTTGGAGCTCTAGACTGCATGAGGAACTTTGATCTGAAAGCTTGGAGGTTGAGGGCTCTTGTTACCCAAATTAAAGAATTATGGAAGGAATTGGAGGACGTGATCCCAGCTTATGCGAGTAGAGATTTGAACAAAGCGGCTGACTTTCTGGCTAAGATGGGTGCGGAAAAGGAGGTTGGAGTTCAGTTGCACAGTGACATGGATATTGAGGATGAGGTGATTAGACAGGGTCTGGAAAGGTCCTTGAGCCAATGATCAAAGAAAAAGCAAAGGGAGGAAAGTTGTCACGATATCGTGACATGTTGCACCATCGTAGTCGCTGGAGGAAAGTTGTCGTGATATCGCGACATGTTGCGCCATCACGGTCGCTGGAGGAAAGTTGTCGCGATATCACGACATGTTGCATCGTCGTGGTCACTGGAGGAAAGTTGTCGTGATATCGCGACATGTTGCACCGTCATGGTCGCTAGAGGAAAGTTGTCATGATATCGTGACATGTTGCACCGTCGCGGTTGCTGGAGGAAAGTTGTCGCGATATCGTGACATGTTGCGCCATCACGGTCGTTGGAGGAAAGTTGTCACGATATCACGACATGTTGCACCATCACGGTCGCTGGAGGAAAGTTGTCACGATATCACGACATGTTGCACCATCTTGGTCACTGGAGGAAAGTTGTCGCGATATCGTGACATGTTGCGCCGTCGCGGTCATTGGAGGAAAGTTGTCGCGATATCGCGACATGTTGCGTCGTCACGATCGCTGGAGGAAAGTTGTCACGATATCGCGACATGTTGCATCGTCGTGGTCATGGGCAAAAAGTTGTCACGATATCACGACATGTCGCTTCGTCGTGGCCAAGGGAGGAAAGTTGTCACGATATCGCGACATGTTGCTTCATCGCGGCCTAGGGAGGAAAGGTGTCGCGATATCATGACATGTTGCTTTTTCGCGGCTAAGGGAGAAAAGGTGTCACGATATCGCGACATGTTGCTTTTTCATGGCCAAGGGAGAAAAGGTGTCGCGATATCGCGACATGTTGCATTTTCACGGCCAAAGGAGAAAAGGTGTCGCGATATCGCGACATGTTGCATTTTCGCGGCCAAGAGAGAAAAGGTGTCGCGATATCGCGACATGTTGCATTTTCGCGGCCAAAGGAGAAAAGGTGTCGCGATTTCGCGACATGTTGCATTTTCGCGACCAAAGGAGAAATGGTGTCGCGATATCGCGACATGTTGCATTTTCGCGGCCAAAGGAGAAAAGGTGTCGCGATATCGCGACATGTTGCTTCATCGCGGCCGAGAGAGAAAAAGTGTCGCGATATCGCGACATGTTGCACTTTCGTGCCCAAAGGAGAAAAGTGTCGCGATATCGCGACTTGTTGAATTTTCGCGGCCAAAGGAGGAAAATGTCGCGATATCGCGACATGTTGCTTTTTCGCGGCCAAAGGGGAAAGGTGTCGCGATATCGCGACATGTTGCATGTTTGCGGCCTAAGGAGAAGAATAGTGTCGTGATTTCGTGACAAGCTGCATCAACTGTCCATGCCGACCCCTTGCTAGCTAGTTAATGGTTCAGGAGATTTGGCTCCATTGCAAATCTTCTTCTACTATTGTAAGCTTGTGTTCTCTCTGAATTCGGCTGGGAAGAGTCTCTTCCCATATTGTAATTGATCTTTGTTTTAATACAAGTTTTTTCAAATTTTTCAAAAAAAAACAAGCAAACAAACCTAGAGGTCCAAAAGCATATGGACAATGCATTTTGGTGGGACCAAAACTAGAAATAAAATAGGATTACGTATATAAATCACAAATACATAGGTTATACAAATGAATCACACCTATAGACTATTTTTCAAATTCACGAATAACGTAACAAAATACGAAGCACTATGCACTAGGCTAAGAAAGGCAAAAAAAATAAGGAATTAAAAATCTAAAGATCTTTGACAATTTGAAACTTATGGTTAGTTAGGTTAATTTAGTGTGCTTTAGAAAGAACAAACTTTTGAAAGCATAGAAAATTGAAGTATGGGATTTTCTCAAAATTTTGAGTGCATAATTATAGTGGTGTCCAAGGAATAGAATGTGGAGATGCCTATCTAGCTACAATATTTGACCGAGCCATAAATATATGGAATAAGTTAAAAGAATTAGAAGTGGTTTTTTTATTTGTTGTCTTTGATAACTTTGATCACTAGTAGGTATTTAATAATGATCAGCAAATAACTAAAATCCAAATCAAGGAAGCCCTGCATATGAAGGAATAAAATGAGTATCAGGGTGATATCAAGAATGGGTTAATGTAGCTAGACACTCACAAGTTTTCCAAAGGCTTAATAATCCCAAAGAGTCTATTTAATCCTAATTATAACATCAAGGTAAATCCTTCATCTTACCAACCCATTAAGATTGTTTAAGATAAAAACTTGTTGATAGAATAACAATGCATGGATAAAGAAGTTTCTAAGTTAAAAGAGTTATGTGCAAGATATATAAATTTATCACCTGCATATATAAGGATCATAATATTTGTGAAAAGAACATAATTGAAAGCACAATTAACCAACTAGGCCATTTCAACATAAGCAAAGGCTAGGAAATCTAAATATAAAGGTCATAATGAAGAAGGAGCTCTTTAAACTACTTTAAGCATAGATTATATTTCCCATTAAGCACTCAAAATGGGTGGCTAGTCTAGTCCCTATACACAAGAAGAATGGGTATATTCATATATGTGTATTTTAAAAATATGAATACAACTTATTTGAAGATCATTACCCACTACCATTAAAGCAATAGATATAAAAAATGACGGTCATAGATGTTATCACTATTTGGAAATTTTTTAGGCTATAACCAAATCTAGGTCAAATAATATTTAGAAAAAAATGGCTTTTACAACTAAATGGGGTGCTTTATTTTACCAAAGAATTTCATTTAGGCTATCTAAGAACCACCTTTCAAATGGTAATCTATATAGCAATCATGACACAATTGATGAAATCATTCTCATACATTTAGATGACATCCATGTTTTTCAAAGATAAGCAAGTACATTAGGCATTTGAAATCTATTTTCAAATGGTGTAGAGAATATATATATATTTTTATCCTAAAATTCTATCTTATTTGTCCAAGAAGAAAAATTGTTAAGGTATGTATTGTCAAAGGAAAGACTTACACCTGATCTAGGTTATAGCAAATCCATTGAGGAGCTACTTTTCAAATCTTTAGTTAAATGGATTAGATCCTTCCTAGTATAAATACAATTTGTGGCCAAATTTATAACCAAATTTATGGAATTGGTCAAACCTATCTAAAAAATGCTTGAGAAAATGTCAGTTTTACTTGAATTAAAGAAGGGAAATAAGTTTTCCATGGAATTAAAGATGCAATTACTAAGGCTTCAATATTTATTAACCCTAACTTCTCTAAGTATTTTATATTGTATGTGCTTGATCCTAATTAAGAAATATAGTGTTGATCCAAAAGGATGAAAAATATGAGGAACATTGTATATCCTTTATGAGTCAAACACTCCACAATTGAGGAGTGATACACCTTCATTAAGAAGTAGGTATTCGTAATGATGAATACCTTAAGAAAATTTGGATATTACCTATCTTAAAGCAAGACACATTTTTATGGTCCATCCTAATGTGAGATCTACATTGTTGCACAAAGAACTAGGAAAAATATAGGTGCATTAAAAAAATCTAAAATTTTGACATAAAGATCAATCCTACAAAGTTGGTAAGGTTACAAGCTCTACGTAATAAGTTTACTATATCCCACTATGATGAGAAAGTACCATTTGTACAAGTAATTTATTTAGATAAATAAATTTTTTAGACAATTGACATCATAATATATATAGTAACAAGATGTGTGCCAAAAAAATATGACACCCAAAAAAAGGGTATGTTTCAAGCAAAATGTTGTCAACTACACTTTGCTTGATGGCATTTTTTCTCTAAATAGTAATATGGTGTGCTCCTGAGATGTATTGAAGAAGAAAAAGTGAAGGAACTACTACATTTATATGACAATGAAGGTGGTCATTATTCAATCCATACATGACATAAGATCCTGTGAGAGGGATATTATTTTTCCACCATCTTCTCAAATTATTTTCAATGGTTGAAGGAATGCAAAGCTTTTTGCATGTTTGTAGGATAAAGGAGGAAAGTGCCAATGCCACTACAACCTATAGTTATGATAGATTTATTTCAAAAATGAAATTCGGACTTCATAGAAAATATTAGCCCACTATCCAGTGTAGGACATGGTTGGATCTTAATTGCAACAAATTTTTTTACTAGGTAGCTTGAAACTATTTTGATAAATTTTGTGAATCAAGAGATAGTTATATAATTATTAGAAGATATTATCATAAGGTATGGGATCTCGTTGACAATAATTATAGATAATATAATTGCATTCATATGGGTGAAGTTATTATAGTTTCCACTTGAACATGTATTCATTGTAAAAAAATCCTCCAATTATTTGAAGAAAATAGCTTATTCAAGTCCACAAAAAAGAACCTTATTATAATACTAAAGAGGACAATTATCGAGTCCCAAAGATATTAGTACACAGTTAAAATTGTCACTATGGAAGGATAGGATGACCCTAAATATTCTACCAATACCTCACCTTACAAAATTTTATTTGGTAAGGAAGAAATATTGCCAGTCAATATTGATCTCCCTTCACTTCAAAGGTCCCAATAGTTAGAATTAGGGATATAGATATTAAATATTTGCAATTCAATATTAACACACTATTATCCTTGGAAGAAGAAATATATAAAGCATTCAAAATGTTTTTCATCATCAAATGGCTATGAAAATATGGTTTCATAAAATATGGATATATATAGAGTTCAAAAGATACTTTGTGATCAAGTGGGATAAAGATAGAGCAAAGTAAGCATAAAGAATTTAACTCATTATGGAGAGAGCCTAATCAAGTTGACAAGATAAAAGATGCCAATGCTTATAAATTTATAACTTTGACAAGGTACAAGAGACCAATGCTTACAAAGTAATAACTTTGGAAGGAATATCATTGCCTATTTATATTAATGGAAGACATTTAAGGCACTCATGATCCTAAAGAGAAGCATTTTTTGTAATTATGTATATAGTTATATATACCCTTATCATCTATCTGAGATCCTTTTATTTTGTCTTATTTTTTAAAAAATCCCTTTGAACCCAAGTGAAAATCCTAAAATGGGTGCTTAGGATCCTCTCCTTTCTCTCCCATTGAAATAGGCCCAATTAGTAGAGGTAGAAAAAAATTCAAAATTTTATGTCAATCCACCATATAAATGATTTGCTTTCAAGGTTAATGATTCACTAGCATAACGATGTAACATCATGTTGAGTAAACATGGTTAATTTTAGGGAGGAATATCTTGAAGAGCAAAAGACCCCGATAAACTAAATCTAGAAAAATAGTAAATACAAAATCAAAGGAAAAAATAAGAAGATAACATATACACACATAACATAGTATTTCACCTAGGAAACCCTTACGAAAAAAAACCCAACACAATAATATATCCTTATTGTATAAATTTAACCATCTCCAATACAATAATGTTCATCTCTCATCTCACTTCAAATCCTGATGCAAATGCAATTAAATAACAATAGCACAAGAATGGATTTTTACAATACCATGGGCAAAAAACCATGGGTTCAAATATTTAACCCTAAATAGCCCATATGGGTCTAAAAATAGCTTAAGAAACCTTAAAAATTCCACCAGTGGTTGCCACTTTCGAATCCCTGCTCGAGATCCAACCTAGCCTCGAACCTCGATGACGATACATGGATATTATCTAGTATCTTTTAGATTCAACCCTACTAGAATAACATAGAAAATATTCAACATGTTTTCAACATTCTCCCACTTGTTGAATACTTTTCATAGAACCAAAACTATCATTGTCAACTATCAATGGAAACCATGCCCATAGATCTTCTACACCAAGAAAATTTTTGAGCAAGTACAACCTTTGTTAATGAATCAATAGCATTATTCTTTGTATCAACTTTCTCTAGCATCACCTGATTCCCTTCAACCATCTCTCTCACAAAATGGTACTTGATATCAATATTTTTTGATTGATCATGAAAACCAATATTGTTGACCATAAATATTGCACTCTGACTGACACTATCAATTCTCACAACCTTATGATTAAGACCAAATTTTGAACACAAGCTCTGTAGCCACACTACTTTATAGGTATGAGTTGTTGCAATGTACTCTGCCTTTTTGTGGACAAAGCAACCACTGATTGCTTTTTACTCATCCAAATTACTGCCCCTCCAAATAGTATGAACACATAAGCACTTGTGAATATTCTCTTTTCCAGATCTCCGACCCATTCGGCATCCACAAAACCTTATATATTTACAATATCACTATCTCCATATTTTTCTTGGTAACAGATAGCATAGTCTAAAGTTCCATGCAAGTATCTAAATATCCTCTTCACAACAGTCCAATGTTTCTTTTCTAGATTGGACATATATCTGCTAACTACTCCCACTACATGTGCAATATCAGGTCTAGTACAGACCATTGCATACATCAAACTACCAACAATGCTAGCATAAGGAACATGATGCATTTCTTCAATTTTCTCATTTGTTTTAGGACATTGTTCAACAGATAACTTTTGACCAACAAGATATGGAGTACATATTGGTTTACAATCATGCATCCTAAACCTCTGTAGTATAAAATCAACCTATTTTATTTTATTTAACCACAACTTTCTAATTGCACAATCCCTTATTATTTCCATACCCAAAATAAATTTTGCAACACCCAAATCCTTCATGTTAAATTTAGAAGATAACTGAGATTTTAGTAACTTTATCATCTCCTTATTGTTACCAATTAATAGAATGTCATCCACATACAAAACAATTATAACAAAATTTTCACCTTCTTGTTTAAAATACACATGGATCTAGTTTGCTTTTTCCAAGCCCAAGTGTGAAAACAAACCTATCAAAATTTTGGTTCCACAATATTAGAGATTTCTTCAAGCCGTAAAGAGACTTTTCAGCTTGCATACCAAGTCCTCCTTACCTTTTACCCTAAAGCATTTTGGTTGTGACACACACACACACACACACACACACACACACACACACACACACATATATATATATATATATATATATATATATCAAGTTCACCATGTAGAAATGTTGTCTTTACATCCATCTATTCTATTTCAAGATCAAAAGCATTAGAAATAGCTAACAAAAATATAATTGAAGTTACTTTAGCCATAGGAGAAAAAATCTCACCAAAGTCAATTCCTTCAACTTGAGAAAATCTTTTTGTTACTAGGCAAGCCTTGTACTTCTCCAACTTTTCTTCTACATTATACTTCTTGAATACCCACTTACAACCACCTGGTTTTCTTCCAAGGGGTAATTTCAACAAATACCACATCTTATTTTATCCAAGGACTCCATTTCTTCCTCCATATCCCTTTTCCAATACTTATTCTTACTTGACTAAAGTGTCTCATTTATAGTCTTGGGTTCTTCATCAATAACTGATATATTATATGTAGAACAAATATATGAAGGGCTATATATTTTTGGGAGTCTTCTCACTCGATCTGATCTCCTCAAACTTGTATTTATAGGTTCTGCATCTTCAGCTTCCTCCTTACCTTATTCATCTGAATTTTCCTCTTTAGACTCTCTCTGTAGTTCATCTTCTTCTATAGCACCAGGTTCAAATATAGGTTCTTCCTTTTGTTCCAATTTTACTTGAACTATTTCAAATTCTTTTCTTGGTTGCATTTCCTATTCTAAAACCCCTTTTGTTTCTCTAAATATCACATTACAATTATAAAAAATATTTTGTGTTTATGGGTTCCACAACTTATATCCTTTAACACAAATACTATAACCCACAAATATGCATTTTTAAAATTTATAGTCTAGTTTAGTCATTTTCTCTTTTGGTACATACATATACGCATCGTAACCAAAAACCCTTATATGACTAAGAGAGGGTTTCTTACTAGTCTACACTTCCTATGGAGTCTTATCCACAAAAGTTGAGGTAGGAGATCTATTGATGAGGTAACAAGCAGTTAACACGACTTTTACCTATAATTTCCTTTCTAACCCTACACCACTTAGCATGCTTCTGGTCTTATCCATAAATGTTTTGCTCATCTATTCTGCAACTCCATTCTATTGTGGAGTATACAAGAGTTTTTTTATGCCTTTCTATTCCACAGTCCTTGTAAAACTGCTCAAATTCATTAGAGAAATACTCACCACCATTGTCACTTCTCAAAAACTTTATCTTTTCTCTATATAATTTTATACAAGAGCCTTAAACTCTTTAAATTTATTGAAAACATCATATTCATTCCGTAAAAAATATACCTAGGTCTTTCTTGAAAATTCATGTATAAATGTAACAAAATAGATATATTTATATGACAATGGTACTTTTGCAGGTCCAAACACATCATTGTGAACTAGATTCAAAACTCCTTCAGATCTTGTAGCACTACTAGGAAACTTAACTCGGGTTTGCTTTCCAAAATTATAGTGCTCACAAAAATCAAAATTTAATGGGTAATCATAAATTCCTTTAGCTATACCTTTTATATTTAATGTTTGAAGGTCTTTCTCACAAATATACCCCATGCGTTGATGACACAACATTGTCTTCTCTATAATAATACTCAAATTTGCTTCTACCGTATTATTCTCCTCTACAATAGAAGAGTTGTTGCAATTAATACTTATTGTGCTAGCTTCAAGTCTAAATAGAGTTCCTATATGAACTTCCCTTGCCAACACCTAGACTTCACAAACCATATTGCAGCTATCCTTATTGAATACCATAGTCATACCCATGGCATTCATCTTACTCATGGATATCATATTCGTTGCCAAACTTAGAATATGCAACACACCAAGAAGGATTTTAATTCTTCCATATTTTAACCTCAACTTGACTCTTCCTCGATCTATTATTTTATATTTTGAATAGTCTCCCAATAAAAATTCACCTTCATTTATCCTTTCATATTCATGGAACCCCTCCCTATGAGAAATCATATGAAAGGAAGCACTTGGGTCAATTAGCCCTGAGTCATGACATTCACTTGCGCATGCTATAGTTAAGAATAAGTCCCCTGGATATTCATTTGTGATCTTCATTTTTATAGAAGTTCCTTCATCAAATGAATGGCTATTATTAGCATTTTTAGATCTACAATCTCTTTTATAATGCCTTATTTTACCATGCTTCCAGCATTTTATCTTTTCTAGATCAATAGATTTACCCCTAGATCTCGATTTCCTTTATCTTGATTTCTTTTTGCTTCTTTCTTGAGAACGACCTCTCACAACCAAGGCATACTTCTAATGATAATACTCATAATATTTTTATCTAATTTTCTCAGATAGCAATTTTCCTGCTATATCCTCTACTTTCAATGTAGAAGTAGTATTGGTGATAACCATAACAAGGTTATCCCATGAATCAGGTAATGAATAAAGTAAAGTAATACACTTTTCCTCTTCATCTATTTTTACTTCAATAGAGTTTAATTGACTTACCACAATGTTAAAAGCATTCAGATATTTAGCTACAATGTCACCATCATTCATCTGAAGCGAATACAAATTCTTTCAAAGAAAGAGTTTATTTACCAATGACTTTGTCTAATACAAAGTTCCTAGCTTATCCCATAACAACTATTGTGGTCTCTATCGATACATTCAACAATATCAAATAAAATAAGCACAATATGATATAACTTATTGTCTTTCTATTGATATTCAGCCAATCCTCATCTATCATTGATGTTGGTTTTATTCTCGAGACTACAATCCATTGATATCTATCAACCAACAGATCCTCCATCTTGAGTTTCTATAACTCAAAATTTTATCCATTAAATTTTTTAATCTCTACCTGTGTGCTTCCTATCATTTTCCTTCACCCAAATTCTTTCACGTATGGCTCCCACTCAAGAATTAATTTATCATAGGTCTGAAACCCTTACTCCTTGAACAAAGCTAAAAAACCTAGCTCTGATACCAAATGAAGAACAAAAGGCCCCAATAAACTAAATCTCAAAAATTAATAAATACATAATCAAAGAAAAAAAGAAGATAACGTATACACACATAATATAGTATTTTACCTAAGAAACCCTTATAGGAAAAAACCCAACACAATCATATCTCCTTATTGTATAAACTTAACCGTCTCCAATACAATAATGTTCATCTCTCATCTTACTTCAAACCCTCGTGTAAGTGCAATTAAATAACAACACAAGAACGAATTTTTACAATACCATGGGCAAAAAACCATGGGTTCAAATATTTAATCCTAAACAACCCATATGGGTCTAAAAATAGCTTAAGAAATTGATGCAGGAGCATCCGAAGGTAGCAGAGCAATCTTACATCATCCAAAAATATTATTTTTCTCTAAGTTCCAAAGCTGTCGAGATATCGCGACACTTTCGGAGAAAGGGCGCCAAGGGGCGAAGCTATCACGATATCGCGACACTTTTTGAGAAAAGGCGCCAAGGGGCCAAGCTGTCGCGATATCATGACACTTTTTGAGAAAAGGCACCAAGGGGCAAAGTTGTCGTGATTTCGCGACACATTTTGAGCAAAGGCGCCAGGGAGAAAAGTTGTCACGATTTCGCGACACATTTTGGGCAAAGGCACAGAGGAGAAAAGTTGTCGCGATTTCGCGACACATTTTGAGCAAAGGCGCCGGGGAGAAAATTTGTCGCGATTTCGTGACACATTTTGAGCAAAGGCACCAAGGAGAAAATTTGTCGTGATTTTGCGACACATTTTAGGCAAAGGCGCAGAGGAGAAAAGTTGTCGCAATTTTGCGACACATTTTGAGCAAAGGCGCCAGGGAGAAAATTTGTCGCGATTTCGCGACACATTTTGGGCAAAGGCACCAGGGAGACAAGTTGTCGCGATTTCACGACACATTTTGATCGAAGGCGCCAGGGAGACAAGTTGTCGCAATTTCGTGACACATTTTAGACAAAGGCGCCAGGGAGACAAGTTGTGATTTCACGACACATTTTGAGTGAAGGCGCCAGGGAGACAAGTTGTCACGATTTCGTGACACATTTTGAGCAAAGGCGCTAGGGAGAAAGGTTGTCGCGATTTCGTGACACATTTTGCAGATAAGCGCCGAGGAGAAGAGTTGTCACGATTTTGCGACACATTTTGCGGAGGAGCACCGAGGGGAAAATTTGTCACGATTTCGTGACACATTTTGCGGATAGGCGTCGAGGGGGAAAGTTGTCACGATTTCGTGACACATTTTGCGGATGGGCGTCGAGGGGAAAATACGTCGTGATTTCGTGACCTGTTGCATTTTCGCGGCCCAAAGATAGAAGGAGAGTGCGGAGGGCCAGGATGTCACGATTTCGTGACATGTCACATTTTCGTAGCCCAAAGGAGAGAAAATGACAGGTCGTTCACGACTCCACTTGGATAGGCGACTGCATAGGTTGTTGCAAAAGGGCACGTGGCAACAAAGCGCAGGTGGCTACAGAGCACTCCTGGGCATGATGACTCAGTGGGTCGATGGATAGGTGGCTGCAGGCACTCCGCCATTACATGCCATGATGATTCGAGGCACCTGGCAGCATCTTGCAGGTGGCGACAGAACATTCGTGTGGGCGGTTAGAAACAAACTTCGTAGTCTGTGTAATGATGTCCGAAGGGGGGTCGGGTCCATTATAAAAGGTAGTGCTTACATTGTAAAAGGGGTTGGCCATTTTGTATCTTCTGTAATTCAAATTTTAAAGCTCTATGAATGAAATATTGGTGATTTTTTTGCTTGTATTTCCAGTCCTGCTTCAAGTGGTATCAGAGCCAGAAGGTTTTGAGTGCGCAAACAGTTCGCCAGCTGTGAGGCAGTTTTGCGCCAGGACTTATGGTTATGGGTTGTGATAAAGTGAGCAGGATGCCTCCATGTAGGAACTGTGGTGGTGCGAGGAATAGGGGAGCAGAGGTCGATCTCAGGGCCTTGCAGAGGCAAGTGCAAGCCCTGCAGGAGGAAATCAGAAGAGGAGTTGAGCCAAGAAGAGAGGAACCCAGTGAAGATGAAGTTTGGGAAGATGAGGTTCCATCTGATGAGGAAGAAGCGTTGGATCCAGCAGAAGCTAGGTTGTATAGGGCCATATCCCAGATCAGGAAGAAGCTAAAGTTCGATGTCTCCACCTATTTTTGGAATCTCAATCCCGAGGAGTTGATAGATTGGATCAACGACATGGAGAAATACTTCGAGTATGAGGAGACCCCAGTGGAATTCATGGGTCTGTTAGAAGAATTCCCAGATATCATTTCTAATAATGTTCCTGAGGGTTTACCCCCAGTAAGAAAGATCAGTCACCATATAGATTTGGTGCTAGGATCGAGCTTGCCGAATAAAGTTGCACACAGAATGACTCCTATGGAAATTGAGGAGCTAAATAAGCAAGTTCAAGAGCTGCTAAAGAAGGTTTTGATTAGGGAGAGTCTTAGCCCATGTGCAGTACCTGTAGTACTAGCACCCAAGAAGGATGGGGAGTGGAGAATATGCACAGACTCTCGGGCAATTAACAAGATCACTATAAAATACAGATTCCCACTGCCAAGGATGGATGATATCATGGACTGCTTGAGTGGAGCTGAGTACTTCACGAAGATTGACCTGAAAAGTGGTTACCATCAGATCCACATTAGAGAAGGGGATGAGTGGAAGACAGCCTTCAAAACCAGAGAGGGGTTGTACGAGTGGTTGGTCATGCCATTTGGGCTAACCAATGCACCAAGTACATTCATGCAGCTGATGAATGAAGTCCTAAAGGAATTCCTAGGCAAATTTTTCATTTTCTACTTAGATGACATCTTGATATTTAGCAGAACCTTGGAGGAACACCTGATGCATATCAGGAGGGTTTTTGAGAAACTGTGGGAGGAGCAGTTGCTGATAAATCTGAAGAAGTGTAACTTTGTGAAGAGGGAGCTAGTATACCTGGGATTTGTTATCTCAGCAGATGGTCTCAAAATAGACCCAAAAAATGTGAGGGCTATCATAGAATGGCCTACTCCAAGAAGCGTGACTGAGGTAAGATCGTTTCACGGTCTGGCCAGTTTCTACAAAAAGTTCATTAGAAACTTTAGCAGTATTATGCATTTCGAGGAGCTCAATGAGAGAGAATCTGATCAAGGAAAATCATAGTGGAGGTTTGGTTGGACACTTTGGTCGAGACAAGACCATTTCCCTTGTCAATGAAAATTACTACTGGCCGCAATTGCAACAAGATGTGGCAAAATTTGTGCAAAGTTGTAGGATATGCCAGATGGCAAAAGGTGTGAGGCAACCTCATCGGTTTATATCAACCACTACCTATACCCGAAAGGCCATGGGAGGATATTAGTATGGATTTTGTTCTTGGTTTACCCAGGACGCAGAGGGGACACGGCTCCATATTTGTGGTAGTGGACAGGTTTTCAAAAATGGCTCATTTTATTCCCTACCAGAAGACTAGTGATGCGGTCCATGTGGCTGGTTTATTCTTCACAGAAGTGGTACGCGTTCATGGTCTACCAAGGAGCATTGTGTTAGATAGGGATACCAAGTTTGTTGGGTATTTCTGGAGAACCCTATGGAAGAAACTGAAGACGGATTTAAAATTCAGTTCTGCATACCACCCCCAAACAGATGGCCAAACAGAGGTGGTAAATAGGATTTTGGGCAATCTACTGAGATGCTTGGTCAGAGATAAGCCTGTTGAGAAGCAACACACCCGCATTGAAAAATGAGATTCCATCCTCTTGAAAGCCCTGAAATACCATTTTGCAGCAGGGACCCTCTTGATAATTTTCAGTTTTAAATCCAGATCTTGCTTACCTCCTTTTAAAAGTTGTGCTTTTCCTTGCATTCTAGCTGTGTTATCCAGGCTTAACTTTCTACATGCTAGAATCATTCATGCTTAAACAAAATCTTGTGCCGGTACGAGAAAAATCCAGAAAAACAGTTGCATAAATTCACTGAAAACCAAAACTTTCCATTTTTGGTAGTGTCGCGATATCGCGACACTTCCATTTTCGAAAATGTCGCGATATCGCGACAGGAAAATAGAAAAGCAGCTAAGTCATTTTTGCGTAGCGAAATCGCGACACTTTCCATTTTTGGAAGTGTCGCGATATCGCGACGTTTCCATTTATGGAAACCGTCGCGAAATCGCTATCGGCTGGAGGAGAGAGAAGCAAGCTGTACGGATCAGCGTGAAATCACGACATGTCGCGAAATCGTGACATGTCGCATTTTCGTGGCAAGAGAGAGAAAATGCATGAAAATCGGCTAAGTGCCAGAAAGGTCGCGAAATCGCGACAAATCTGGAGAGAGAAGGCATAGTGGTACGGAACGTAGCGAAATCGCGACACTTTCCATTTTTGGAAATGTCACGATATCGCGACATTTCCATTTTTGGAAAGTGTCACAAAATCGCTGCAGGATGAGGAGAGAGAAAGCCGGGGAGAAAGATACGCGAAATCGTGACGTCGCGAAATCGTGACAAGGGAAGAAGGCCAAGCAAGGAAAGATGCGCGAAATCGCGACAGGGAGAGGTAAAGTTGCAGCGATGCGCTGCATGTCTCAAAATCGCGGGCCGGAGCTTGCAGCGACGCGCTGCACGTTTCGAAGGTGAAGGGAGAAAATTGCAGCGATGCGCTGCATGTTTCGAAATCAGGGATAAAAAGTTGCAGCGATGCGCTGCATGTCTCAAAATCGTCGGCTGAAGCTTGCAGCGATGCGCTGCATGTTTCCAAGTCGAGGGGTGAAAATGGTAGCGACGCGCTGCACGTTTTGAGGAAGTTGTACGGCGGCCAGCGAGAGGCGCGATTTTGCGACATGTCGCGAAATCGCGATAGGAAGCAAGGAAGATGTACGGTCGTCGGCAAGAGGTGCGATTTCGTGACATGTCACGAAATCACGACATGTCGCGTTTTCACGGCCGATAAGGGAAGAATCAGCGCAGCGCTGGGGACGTCATGATTTCGCGACATGTCACGAAATCGTGACATGTCGCAGAATCACGATAGGAGAGAGAAAGTCTTCAGAGGGCCCGAAAGTGCATTTCAGCTGAAACAGAAGGCATCCTGGGGTAGCGACACGTGTCAAAGCGCGTAACAGGCAGAGCAAGGCCGACATGCAAGCTTTTTAGCCTGATTTAATCTGTTTTAACCTTTAAAGCTTTTGATTTAATGTTTATTAAAGTGCTAATGCATCTTTTGTCTTTCATGCAGGATTCCATCTGGCACTTGCGGGACAACCGGGAAAGGCTATAAAGACAAAGTTAAAGTGCAGATTTGGTCAAGGACCGCCATGCTAGAGGAAAAAAATCCAGTAAAAGCATTCAATAGCAAATTTATGATAGAATTGATAGCATGGAGATAATTTCAACTCGGGATGGCTTTGCGGAGATCAAATCTGAGAGAAGTGGTGACTCATCCGGCTCACCAACAGAAATTAATGGAGGCATTTATTTGCAGCTGCGGATGAATGCAAGTGGCTTTAGATTTTATCTTCTCCATTTATGGCAATTGACTGCACAGATTTGCAGAAGGGTTAATTTCTATCCGGACTTTGGTCTTAAGATGGCTTTTTATTGTAAAACCCGGGTCCTAGGGTTTAGATGTGATAATATTTGCAGTTATGGGAAGGAGATATTTCTGAAAAGATCAGGGTCTGTCCTGAGTCTATAAATACTTCTTCTCAATGTAATTGCGGGAGGCGGAGACTTAGAAATAAAAGGCTTATAAGCAATTTCTTACAAATTTTGTGAAATCCTTTATTTTCTGGACTTGGAGCTGATGTGCTTTAGCTTTTCTGTGATAGCATGGTCAGGAGCCTAATATTTTGTAGAGTGTGATAAGTGTATCTTATTTTGTTATCTATTCCATTTAAGTTTGTTAGATATATGCTGTGAATCTGCTGTTATCAAGTTTAAATATGTTGTTAGGCTTCAGTTGTTCTCTTGTCTGCTAGGGGAAATTACAGATTTGAGGTTAAGTTTGTTCTAATTGCTCTGTCTTCACTGTGTGAGCTAGGTTGCCGGTGAAAGATACTAGTTTTAACCAACTGCCCTTGGATTTATAATTTTTTGCTAGATCTGTTTCACTCTGCCTTGTGCTCTTAGTTGAAAGTGATCTTAGACTGACTGGACACTTTCTTCTTTGATTTGTTCTGTTGTGAAGCTAGTAGCATAGATAAAATTGGTAGTTTAAGTTTTATAGTTGATGTCTGATAAACTTCTCTTTCTGCCCTACCCTACCCTCTCTTTGTTTTCGGTGAATGATCCATTTTTACTTTCTTTGTTTGTCTTTTATTTAAATCTGCTGACCCATGAGAGCTAGATCAAGAATTCAAGTTAAATCTGATAAACAAGTGACAACTACTGAACAAGTTCAAGAACCCCCTGTAAGGTAACAGAGCAGTCCATATTGAAATCTATTCCAAAAGTGGAAAAGAGTGAATAGCCATTCAACCCAACTCTGTAACTCGCACCTTGGATAACCAGCTAGATCCTAAAGTGAGTGGGATTCGTCCCGTGGATGTCTCCGGAGCTTTCCTTGCTTCATCCTTCTCGGGGTGTGCATGAAAGCCGGACCAACATCTAATTGGCGCTAGAAGGAGGGCATGAACTCAGTTCAAGTATTGTAAGGGCATAACAGCAACATTTTGAAGGACCCACAGTGAACTCCGAACAGTTTTGTAAATTGTCAGTACAATTTTGTAAATTGTCAGGTACAGTTTTTAAAATTGCCAGAGAAGACCTCAAGTTAAGAACAGTTTTATCTCCACTGGCAGTTATCCAATTACAACTCAGAACATCACTGTCAGCCAAGTAATAATGGCAAATTGGTTGGGCCCCACTACTTTGAAAATTTTGGGTATAGCCCATGACTTGCCCATAAATCTAGAAAGATATCTCCCCAGGTATAAACATGATGGGACAAGAACTGCAGAAGAACATCTGCTAGCTTTCAAAAATGCTTTAAAATTGTTGAATATACAGCATGAAGATGTTGCCTGCAGATTGTTCCCGTTCACTCTCAAGGAGGGAGCTTATGACTAGTTTTTAAACCTCACCAGCAATTCCATTACTAGCTGGGATGACCTAGAGAAAGCTTTTATATCACAATTTGGGGAAGTGATAAACCCCAGTGTGTTATACCAACAATTTTCTAGCATCAAGAAAGAGTCGGGAGAAACTGTCAGGTCTTTCAATATGAGGTTCCAAAGAGCTTACGGTAGAATGACTCGGACATTACATCCCAAATGCAAATCTGGCCTTAGAAATCTACAAGAATGCATTGGATTCGGTGACCTCTATTTTCCTCAAGAGAGACATTAATATCACAACCCTGGCAGGGGCTTATAAAGAAGCCTTAATTCTTGAAAGACAACTAGGACCTCAAATTTTGAGCAGTCCTTTGATATCCTATGTTACACAGAACATGCCTATTCCAGATCCCATTCCACATCATGAGTTAGTGCCAACATGTCATGCTCTACCCAAGGAGACTCCGTTAACTGTCACATCCACTCAGCATGTGCAAAATATACAGAAAATTTTTGACAAGTTCAAAGTGGAAGTGCTTGAAGTGAACAGTTGTGATCTGGCACCACCCAAATCTGAAGTTTTTCTTGGTGAGTTAAATTTTCCTAGAGATCAAAGAAATATTGATATTTCTAGTTCACCCAAAAACAGTACAACCAGGGTTTCAGATTCTTTCACTTTTTCTGAAGAGACAGAAAGTCTTGTAGAGACTCCTGTGGATGAAATGCAAGATTTTCAACAGTTCAAAATGGACAGTTATAATTTGAGACGTCAGATTCCAGAACCTAACAATGATCCTTCCTCATTAGAAGATGATGAAAGTGAGAGTCAATATCACTATGCAGAAGTAACTGAGGAGGATAACATCATTGAGGATATGAGGGAACTTAAAGCTGACATCACCCTCTATGAACTGCCTCAGATTGTTGAACAAAAGATTAACTTGATTGAGGCTTACTCTGGACCACCTGTTGAATTTCAAGAAAAGGAGGAAAAGATAGTAAATATGAATGTGGTCAGCCAACTTGGAATTGATGAACTGTCTCAACATAAGCCTGCAACTTCTGAACATAATGTCAAAGAGAAGGCTATAAACTGTGTTGATGCAGATATTGGATCTTATAATTTGGCAACTGAGAAGGTGAGAACAGTTATAGCTCTAAACCATCACAACAATGACAGTTGGATATTACATATTGATGAGGTTAAATCTAAGCAAGGCTCAGGTGAAAAGGAAAATTGTAAGCATCCTTCTAGAGGGATAAAAATTGAAGTCCTGGATATTGAAGCAGTACAGCAACCACAAAATGTTCAAGTTGTTAAGAACCAGGGCATACAGATAAAACATGATTTCTTTCAGTTGTCACATAATTTTGAAGATGTGGTGGTCTGGGTCTGTCAAGATTTTAAGGTATTTGATCTTGGGGGTTTTTACATTCAGTCCTTTTGAAAGAACTCTGCAAACCCTTCAATTAGAAGCATAAACATGTTATCATATGATTTGTTATTATATGATTTGTTTGATTTGAAGGAGTTGCATATTTGTTTTTCAAATGGGACAGGGAAGATAGTAAATACAAGTCTTTCCTAGATAGCAAATTTTTGAAGCACAGTCTGGAGTGCATTTCGTCAACAGGACCTGAAAGGTAATTTTTCTAAATTACTTGCACATGGTCAAAATTTTTTAAGGCACCATTTCTCTGCTTTCCCAACTGCTGCATTTTTTGAGTATGAAGGGAAGTTGTAATATGTGTACATATTGTGAATAGCTCTGCAAGTTTATTTTGCTTTAGTTTGGTGCTAGATTTCTGTGCATTTGCTTTAGTTGTTTATTTCAGTTCTTTCTCTTTGCTGTCTGTTCAGTTTATTTATTCCTTTTGTCAGTGCAGTTTCTTTTCCTTTCAATGTCTTGTACAGTTGCAGTTTAATTTATTTCAGTTGCTTTAGTTGCTTCTTTTTAGTTTTAATTGTGTGTTTTCTGTACAGGTTTGTTTGTTAGATTATTCCTTGCTCTCAGTGCAGTTTTATTTTTAAATGTTTGTACAGTCTTCAGTTTTAGTTTTAGTCTTAGTTGCTTGTGCAGTTTTATTTGCAGTCTGTGCAGTTTTATTTGCAGTCTGTGCAGTTTTGATTATGTTTTGCTTTAAAGCCTGTGCATGTCCTTAGAAGCCTGTACAAAGTCCTTTGGCTTCTAAAATTCTGTCTTTTAACCTCTGCCTGAGCAATCAATGAAAAGTCAGCCTGCTAAAAATTGTTTATTCTAAGCTGATCAATCCAGTTTCCATCCAATGCCCATGTTGTTCACCATTCCAATTGAGATAGTCTGATTGCACTGAACTGTAGAACTATTTTGTTATCCAGGATGAATGTATAGAGATGATTGGATCTTGTGTCTTACTTGCCATAGTTGTTTTAATGATAGAAAAACTGCTATGTTGTTCGGTTGGAGGAACTCCCGGGGAATCCAAGAAAAGCTGGTTATAAGAGGGGACTATGGTTCATGCAATTATTTGGGTGTCACCAGAGGCTATTAGTGCCTAGACTGAAACAGTTCCAGATTGATCAAATGTTAAAAGAAAGTTATAATTTCTCTAAGGTCTTCCAGATAGTGATATATTTCAAAAAAAAAAAGAGATAAAAATAAAAAAAAAAAAAATAAGAAAAAAAAAAAAGATAAAAAAGAGTTATATTAAAAGAGGCAGCCAATACTTCCAAAAATATTTTCTTCTAAGTTATAGATTCTGCCCTGCAGTTGTAAATTGGGTCGTGTAAATCTAAAGGGTAACTCTGTCTAGGTTGTAAAAGGCTAAACTAGTAAACAGAGCTCTACTCGGTTTCCCCTTTTACAATCTAGAAAAGTTGATTAATCCAAGTTTATCATTCAATCCAGTCATCCTTGAAGAAAGTTTTATACCCTTTGTAATTGCACCATCAGAAATCTTCCTTGAAGTAGTTCAGCCTAGTATGTCCTTGGGAAATTTTAACAGCTAGCAGTTAGTGGTCAATTTATTGTGAAGAATGTCTGTGGCAAGGCATGATGCATGGTCTTTTTGTTTTGAAACTAGAGTCTTGGGTTCTAAAATAGTGCTACTATTTTACCCGCAGATATCGCCATTTTTTGAGAAGCAACACACCCCCACTGAAAAATGAGATTCCAATCCTCTTGAAAGCCCTGAAATACCATTTTGCAGCAGGGACCCTCTTGATAATTTTCAGTTTTAAATCCAGATCTTGCTTACCTCCTTTTAAAAGTTGTGTTTTTCCTTGCATTCTAGCTGTGTTATCCAAGCTTAACTTTCTACATGCTAGAATCATTCATGCTTAAACAAAATCTTGTGCCGGTACGAGAAAAATCCAGAAAAACAGTTGCATAAATTCATTGAAAACCAAAACTTTCTATTTTTGGTAGTGTCGCGATATCGCGACACTTCCATTTTCGAAAATGTCGCGATATCGCGACAGGAAAATAGAAAAGCAGCTAAGTCATTTTTGCGTAGCGAAATCGCGACACTTTCCATTTTTGGAAGTGTCGCGATATCGCGATGTTTCCATTTATGGAAACCGTCACGAAATCGCTACCGGCCGGAGGAGAGAGAAGCAGAACGTACGGATCAGCGCGAAATCGTGACATGTCGCATTTTCGCGACAAGAGAGAGAAAATGCATGAAAATCGGCTAAGTGCCAGACATGCGCGATTTCATGACATGTCGTGAAATCGCGACAAATCTGGAGAGAGAAGGCATAGTGGTACAGAACGTAGCGAAATCGCGACATTTCCATTTTTGGAAATGTCGCGATATCGTGACATTTCCATTTTTGGAAGTGTCGCGATATCGCGACATTTCCATTTTTGGAAAGTGTCGCGAAATCGCTGCAGGATGAGGAGAGAGAAAGCCGGGGAGAAAAATGTCGCGAAATCGCGACAAGGGAAGAAGGCCAAGCAAGGAAAGATGCGCGAAATCGCGACGTCGCGAAAAATCATCACGAAATCGTGACAAGGAGAGGTAAAGTTGCAGCGATGCGCTGCATGTCTCAAAATCGCCGGCCGGAGCTTGCAGCGACGCGCTGCACATTTCGAAGGTGAAGGGAGAAAATTGCAGCGATGCACTGCATGTTTCGAAATCAGGGATAAAAAGTTGCAGCGATGCGTTGCATGTCTCAAAATCATCGGCTGAAGCTTGCAACGATGCGCTGCATGTTTCCAAGTCAAGGGGTGAAAATGGTAGCGACGCGCTGCACGTTTTGAGGAAGTTGTATGACGGCCAGCGAGAGGCACGATTTTGTGACATGTCGCGAAATCGCGACAGGAAGCAAGGAAGATGTACGGCTGCCGGCAAGAGGCGCAATTTTGCGACATGTCACGAAATTGCGACATGTCACGTTTTCACGGCCGACAGGGGAAGAAGCAGCGTAGCGCTGGGGACGTCACGATTTTGCGACATGTCGCAGAATCGCGGCAGGAGAGAGAAAGTCTTCAGAGGGACTGAAAGTGCATTTCAATTGAAACAGAAGGCATCCTGGGGTAGCGACACGTGTCAAAGCACGTAACAGGCAGAGCAAGGCCGACATGCAAGCTTTTTAGCCTGATTTAATCTGTTTTAACCTTTAAAGCTTCTGATTTAATGTTTATTAAAGTGCTAATGCATCTTTTGTCTTTCATGCAGGATTCCATCTGGCACTTACGGGACAACCGGGAAAGGCCATAAAGACAAAGTTAAAGTGCAGATTTGGTCAAGGACCGCCATGCTAGAGGAAAAGAAGCCGGTAAAAGCATTCAATAGCAAATTTATGATAGAATTGATAGCATGGAGATAATTTCAACTCGGGATGGCTTTGCGGAGATCAAATTGATGGAGAAGTGGTGACTCATCCGGCTCACCAGCAGAATTAATGGAGGCATTTATTTGCAGCTGCGGATGAATGCAAGTGGCTTTAGATTTTATCTTCTCCATTTATGGCAATTGACTGCACATATTTGCAGAAGGGTTAAGTTCTATCCGGACTTTGGTCTTAAGATGGATTTTTATTGTAAAACCCGGTCCTAGGGTTTAGATGTGATAATATTTGCAGTTATGGGAAGGAGATATTTCTGAAAAGATCAGGGTCTGTCCTGAGTCTATAAATACTTCTTCTCAATGTAATTGCGGGAGGCGGAGACTTAGAAATAAAAGGCTTATAAGCAATTTCTTGCAAATTTTGTGAAATCCTTTATTTTCTGGACTTGGAGCTGATGTGCTTTAGCTTTTCTGTGATAGCATGGCCAGGAGCCTAATCTTTTGTAGAGTGTGATAAGTGTATCTTCTTTTGTTATCCGTTCCATTTAAAGTTTGTTAGATATATGCTATGAATATGCTGTTATCAAGTTTAAATATGCTGTTAGGCTTCAGTTATTCTCTTGTCTGCTAGGGGAAATTACAGATTTGAGGTTAAGTTTGTTCTAATTGCTCTGTCTTCACTGTGTGAGCTAGGCTGCCGTGAAAGATACCAGCTTTTAACCAGCTGCCCTTGGACTTATAATTTTTTGCTAGATCTGTTTCACTCTGCCTTGTGCTCTTAGTTGAAAGTGATCTTAGACTGACTGGACACTTTCTTCTTTGATTTGTTCTGTTGTGAAGCTAGTAGCATAGATAAAATTGGTAGTTTAAGTTTTACAGTTGATGTCTGATAAATTTTTCTTTCTGCCCTACCCTACCCTCTCTTTGTTTTCGGTGAATGATCCATTTTTACTTTCTTTGTTTGTCTTTTATTTAAATCTGCTGACCCATGAGAGCTAGATCAAGAATTCAAGTTAAATCTAATAAACAAGTGACAACTATCGAACAAGTTCAAGAACCCCCTGTAAGGTAACAGAGTAGTCCATATTGAAATCTATTTCAGAAGTGGAAAAGAGTGAATAGCCATTCGACCCAACTCTGTAACTCGCACCTTGGATAACCAGCTAGATCCTAAAGTGAGTGGGATTCGTCCCGTGGATGTCTCCGGAGCTTTCCTTGCTTCATCCTTCCCGGGGTGTGCATGAAATCCGAACCAACAAAGCCCAAGGGATGGGATTTAGTTTTGTCATAGGCAGAATTCGCTTACAACAACTTTGTCAATAGGAGTACCAATAAATCGCCATTCCAGATAATCTATGGGAGCAGCCCAAGAAACGCTTCAGAGTTGAGAAGGATGGATACAAGAGAAAAATGCAGTGCTGAGGTTGAACACTTTGTTGAATAGCTGAAGGGAGTACATGAGGAGGTGACAAGGCACATTGCTAAGATGAATACTCAGTATAAGGCCAGAGCAGACCAAAAGCGATGGGCTAAGGAGTTTGAAGTAGGAAATTTCGTCATGGTCCATCTAAGAAAAGAGAGGTTTCCTGCCAAGACCTATAACAAGCTGAAGATGAAGAAGTTTGGGCCATGCAGGATCATTGGAAAACGGGATTCGGGTAATGCATACGAGGTGGAGTTGCCGAGTGAACTTAACATCTCACCAATTTTTAACATTTTAGATTTGGTCGAGTATCATGAAGGAGATAGCAGTGCAACACCAAGCCCGAATTTGTGGAGCATTCCCGCGGTCACTCCAGTCGCAGATGAGATAGAAGAAGTCCTTGATACGCGTGAGGGCCGAAGTACTCGAAATAGGTGTTATTCTGAGTATTTGATCAAGTGGAAGGGCAGGCCCATAGAAGATGTGACTTGGTTGTCGAATGCAAAAGTTGATCGCCTGGGTCTACCTCAGACAGATCAGAAGTGAAGGTCACTTCTCAATTCACCCCGGGTGTCTGATGCAGGAGCATCCGAAGGTGGCAGAGCAATCTTGCATCATCCAAAAATATTATTTTTCTCTAAGTGCCAAAGCTGTCGTGATATCGTGACACTTTCGGAGAAAGGGCGCCAAGGGGCGAAGCTATCGCGATATCGCAACACTTTTTGAGAAAAGGCGCCAAGGGGCCAAGCTGTCGCGATATCACAACACTTTTTGAGAAAAGGCACCAAGGGGCAAAGTTGTCGCGATTTTGTGACACATTTTGAGCAAAGGCACCAGGGAGAAAATTTGTTGCGATTTCGTGACACATTTTGGGCAAAGGCGTAGAGGAGAAAAGTTATCACGATTTCGTGACACATTTTGAGCAAAGGCGCCAGGGAGAAAAGTTGTCACGATTTCGTGACACATTTTGAGCAAAGGCACCAGGGAGAAAAGTTGTCACGATTTTGCAACACATTTTGGGCAAAGGCGCAGAGGAGAAAAGTTGTCGTGATTTCGCGACACATTTGAGCAAAGGCGCCAGGGAGAAAAGTTGTCGCGATTTCGAGACACATTTTGGGCAAAGGCGCCAGGGAGACAAGTTGTCACGATTTCGTGACACATTTTGAGTGAAGGTGCCAGGGAGACAAGTTGTCGCAATTTCGTGACACATTTTGGACAAAGGCGCCAGGGAGACAAGTTGTCATGATTTCGTGACACATTTTGAGCGAAGGCGCCAGGGAGACAAGTTGTCACAATTTCGTGACACATTTTGAGTGAAGGCGCCAGGGAGAAAGGTTGTCGCGATTTCGTGACACATTTTGCAAGTAAGCGCCGAGGAGAAGATTTGTCGCGATTTCGCGACACATTTTGTGGAGGAGCACCGAGGGGAAAAGTTGTCACGATTTCGTGACACATTTTGCGGATAGGCACTGAGGAGAAATTTGTCATGATTTCGCGACACATTTTGCGGATGGGCGCCAAGGGGAAAAGACGTCGCGATTTCGTGACCTGTCGCATTTTTGCGGACCGAAGACAGAAGGAGAGTGCGGAGGGCTAGGATGTCGCGATTTCATGACATGTCGCATTTTTATGGCCCGAAGGAGAGAAAACGATAGGTCGTTCATGACTCCACTCAGACAGGCGGCTGCAGAGGTCGTTGCAGAAGGGCACATGGCAGCAAAGCGCAGGTGGCTATAGAGCACTCTTGGGCATGATGACTTAGTGGGTCGATGGATAGGTGGCTGCAGGCACTCTGCCATTACATGCCATGATGATTCGAGGCACCTGGCAGCATCTTGCAGGCGGCGACAGAACATTCATGTGGGCGGTTAGAAACAAACTTCACAGTCTGTGTAATGATGTCCGAAGGGGGTCGGGTCCGTTATAAAAGGCAGTGCTTACATTGTAAAAGGGGTTGGCCATTTTGTATCTTTCGTAATTTGAATTTTAAAGCTCTGTGAATGAAATATTGGTGATTTTTTTGCTTTTATTTTCAGTCCTACTCCAAAAACCCTAAAAATTCCAAAATCTAATGAGGATACATGGAGTGTCCAATACCTTTTAGAGTTAACCCTGCTAGAATAACTTGGAAAATATTCAACATATTTCCAATAAATATTTACCAATTTTGTAGATTAACAATTTATATGCAAGGGAGTAAATTAGTTGTATAAACTAGCAATGGCATGCCTATCTATGTAACAATATTGCATACTCACAAGCAAATTTGGCCAAGGATAAAAACATGTAATTCATTGGCAAAAGAATGATTCAACTAAAGGGAGAAAATCTAAAGGCTAAATAATAAAGGGACCCTATATTAGCAAAAGTCACTTGATCCACCAATAAGACTTACAAAATACAAAGAGGAGTGCATGAGCAACAATCCTAGTGCATAAGAAGAAAAATACAACATACAAGGCTTGTGTTATGATAACATTAACATAGAATCTCATGATTCATTGGCAATATCAAATGGTTGTGTGCATGCTAAAATTTATTTTTCATGCATGGGGATACTTGAATAGGGTCTCTGTAGGAACCTTTTTTGGATCCTCATTATCACTTTATCTTCTATGAACCTAAACTTATCTATCATAAATAAGATATAAATCTAGCACACTTTTAGCAACTTGATTTGTGATTGATGTCATCATCACACTGTCACCATATCACCTTCTTGGTAGAAACCCTAATGGAATTATTACTACAAACCACATGCCAATTGGCTTGTTTGTCTTTAGAATAGCTAAAAAACATTAAAACACTTGGTTACAAAATTTCTCAAAAACCTAGTGCCACTATTGCATCAAAATGTAGTTGTCTATTGCTACCTACACTACTATTCTACTAGTGGTTCGTAAATTTTTGAAACCCAAACTCTATCTTATAATTTTAGAGTTGTTAATAGGTCTAGTTATTTATCAAAATTTCAATGACTCATGTACAATAAAACATATATCCCAAGGTAGATCCAAAGATAACTCAAGTGTTGAATTAGTGAATTATTGATTTTACACTTGATTTGCTCTCAATATCCTATCGTTGATTCATTGGAAAACTTCAAATATTTAGTAAGTCCAAAATTTTGTGATTTTCTTTGAACTTAGTAAACCACTAACACAAGCAAGTGGATCATAACTCTTTGAAGTTTGATATTTTTATAGTTAAAATACTTGGTAGACCAGTAAAACAAGTAGTCATGGACCCACAAGATATCTTAGTCTATGGTCGCCAAGAAATTCACCTACGAATCCTCCCATATATTCAAAAATAGTAGAGGTCATTGGCATTAGATCTAAAGAAAATATTTAGGAGGTTCCAGAATCATTACTTAAAGAAATAAGCCAAAACCATAAGTACCTCCAAAGAATAGGTAGGCCCTTCACATTCTAGAATATATACAAAGAAGAGTTTGAGGAGGCTCCAAAATCCTTCTTTAAAGAAAGAAGTCAAAAGTCCACAAGTACCTCCAAATAATAGGTAAAATCTTCACAATAACCTAGAGAAAAAAAGATAAATAGAAGACTATTAAAGACTTTCTAGACCATATACAACTTGGTCCATGAAGTAAACCTTAAGTATAGTCCTAGGACTCAAGACTAAGAGTGCTTAGGTACTATAACATGAACCCTAGTGACACATGGATTATCACTAGACTATGGAGCTCAAGTTAGTGTAATTATTGGTGTTGAGAGTCTAGGACTACCCATAACTATGGCATACCTACACCAAAATATATAATAAGGGATAAAAGTATTTTTTTCAAATAAATGGGTCAAGTATCCCATAGTGATCATACTAAACACCATAAAATCGATAATGTGCATAGGTGACAATAATTTCATGTGGACTACTTGCTCTCCAAAAGTACAAATGTAATTTTTTAGTAACGATAGTAGATACAAATGGGAGGTATTTTTTGGCATTGCAATTGTAAAAACTCCATAGAGGCTAAGAACTTCAATATTCCTTTAAATTTTAATATGTTTAAAGTAGAAGTGAAACATGTATTGCCATCCATCAATTTTGTAATGGGAACAAGATTAGATGATGAGGTTTAAGAGGAGAAATTTGGGCCTATTGTACAAAGTTACAAATGTGGCAAATAAACCTAATATTTTGGACTATTTAACCCACATTTCCAAGAGGACAAACTTTCAATTAGAACATTTTGAAGAATAGATAGAATTTAATTATATTTCTTACCTAGTTTTTTTTATTATGAGTGACAAGAAGGAATGGTTTCCCATTAGAACTTGAATTAGAAGAGAAATAATGGACAACCATTGCTAGTGTATGATTGTAAAAACATACCATATAGGAATAAGGACCTAAATAATTATGATTTTAAGATAAATATATATGCAACTACTATGTAAAAGTTGCAAGATAAACAAGTTAATATTATTATCTCGACTAAAGTAGGCCTACGAATTGTCATATGGTCAAGCCCAATAGGTATGGTAACAAGAATCAAGGTGCAAGCCCATGTGTCTTAAGCCATGACCTACCTTCAAATTCAAATTATCTCACTGTGAGAGCTTGGGCATATAGACATGGTGGAAGAACACCTACATAAGGCATAAGAACAAATAAATAAGATTATTTTAGGTGATTTTATGTTGATAATAAGACCACCTACACTAGAAATCAAGTGGAAAAAAGGAGAAGACATATGCTATTTATGGAAGAACACCAATGTGACACCAACTGACTAGCCACCATAGTATCTTATTACCTCACAAGGTTAACTTCACTGGATTAAAAACATCCAAGACTTTTAGGGATGGTACATTTTTTTATAAAATCTAATGTGGTCATGTCCTTAAATTATCTTCATATTATTAGAAATATTCAAGGCTACTAATTGTAGAACTTGGAATCGGTAGTGGCACTAGATATGAAAAAGGGAGATTCTTGAAGAAAGGAAATAATATTGCCAATATGGAGATTGAATTGGAGGCCTTGAAATAGAAAAATTAGAGCTTAAACATTAACTTAACTAAGAAAAACAAGAAAAGTAACAACTCGATCAAGAAAAATAATAACTTGGCAAGCCAACTACAAATAGAAAATAAAAAAGTAGCTAAGATACCAAAGAAGAAAGACAAAAATATTGAGAACTTGAAGTAAATTGAAAAGAACCTAATAATACAATGGAAACAATGAAGATAAAAGTATCATCCATCAATGTAATCAAGTTTCTATGGGATCAAATACTTAATAAAATAGGAAATCCAAGTTATATTTATAGTATGTTTTGAGTGTGAAAAGCTGCTCAACAAATCTTAGCCAATCATCAAGAAGTATAAACTATTTTTTTCTAAAATAAATCATATGCAAATGATGAGGCATACACACAAGTTATCAAATCAAAAACTCCAACAGCTAGTATTTCTAAGCAAAATGAAATTATAGGTCTACTTAATGAATACATCTCTAAATAAATAAATATTAGAAACCTATAAAGTATCTTGAGATAGTCTAATAGTAGTAGAGAAGATGGAAGAAAAGATAATCCAATTGGTTAAAGTAGGACATCCAAATCCTCTCATCAATCAAGGTGACATACTATCTAACAAGCAATATATGAGCTTGATTGAATAAGGAAATCAAAAAAATCACATAGGTAAACAAAAATACTCCTACAATAGTAGTAGTTGAATCCTTTAACATCATCGCCAATTTAAAGATATTATTAGCAGGAATCAAGTTGGTTCCTAAGTTAGAGGAATACTTGGCCAAGGAAGATTATGATGACCTAGCTATGCTTATGATGAGTATGGAAAGAATCACAATTCTAATTATGAGTGTAGGATTTTATAAATCCTACTAAAAAATGAAGAAAAAGAGAGTATTTCCACAATTGTGTGATTTTGCAATTTTATTAAAAAAAATTATATACTTTGATCCTAATGGAGTAAGACCAGTTAGGGATTTATTATCAATTAGGCTTGATATCCCTACAAGTTGCCAAAAATATAGTACCAAATTATTACCATTGCTTCAAGATTTAAGGATTGGTAGTGCAAGCAAAATACATAAAGTGGGATGGAAGGTGGCACTCAACAATAAAGTATGTGGTAAAATTTTGAATAAGTTAAGGCATATGAACCTATAGTGATTCCTCACTACTAATTTATGCTTAAGGAAAAATTTCAAAGGAGATCACAATTTTATGGAAGTTGCAAATAAAGGAGATAGGCCAAAATCCCAAGAATGCACAGTATATATTGAAAGTAGGAAGTTGAGATAAATTTCGATAATCGAAAGTTTTAGGAAGCCTATAAAAAATAAGCGAGAAGTTTCAACAAAAATAATGATAAGGGAACTAAATGAGAAGCTTCCTCCTAGATAATCCTGATATAAAATGTTTTGCAAGATATGACAAAGGCCAACGATAGGAAGTTCTGAGCAATGGACAAGAATACATTGGGTTTGAGGATATTGAAGGTACACCAGAGAACTCAAAGATATCATCAACACCTTGGATGATCCAAAATTAATGGAACCCTAGGAAGGATAGATAAGATAAATTCATGTGCCCTTATTAGAAGGAACAATGACTACCTACCAATGCAATCTCAGTTGAGCAGCTCAAGAAATTCATTAAATATGGGCATGGCAACTACAGTATTGTATCTAATAATTGTTGTGACTAGGGATATTTCATTCAATTTCTAGGATCCCTAGAGGGGGTAGCTAAAATTGTTAGAGACACCTCCAAAATTTTGGAGGGAAACTCTTCCCTTTATAATCTATAAATAGTAGTAGTAATAGCTTTGTTAAGGATCAACAAGTTTGCAAAGGTTTCCTTTCATTTCTCCTTGTGTAGCAATATGTGTATTTTTCAATGGTCTTGTGGGTAAGAGAACCCCCACTTCTAACATAATATTTGTAATATTGCTTGCATATATACATATACTATAGGCCTATGAATCTATTTTGGGTAGCCATATGTAGCTCTCACGCTTTGACCTGTCCCTTTTATGTGTATGTATGTTTGTATATTTACGTAATTCATGATTTTTACTTGCATTTGTGTGTGTGTATTAGAGGCCTACACATCTATTTAGAGTAGCCATATAACCTATATCTTTTATGTGTATGTATGCCTCTAATTCTCATCTGGAATCATATATATCGAGAAGAGGAAGTGTTCACAGCAATGCATTATAGCTAGAGTTGTGCAGGGGAATCTTATTTGATCTTGATGCATCACTACTTTGCTAGCTTAGGACTCTTTTATCCTTTCTACTATTTTTAATTTTCTAATTTTTTCCTAACCCTTTTCCCCCAAGTTGTTAGATTAGAAAAGTGTACCTAAATATCACATCTTAACAAGGATTTGACCTTGTAGAAATCTCTTGGAGGCCTCTAATTGATTTGAACCCCACACTCTCAATACTGGCCCTATTGTGTCACTTTGCACAAGGTTTGATTGTCCTAGATTTCTTAACTAGGATAATTAGAGAGGACAATATTTTAATGGTATGCTCGATGGGACCTCAATGATATATTTTTGGTCTTGCAATTGCAACAAAAAGTTATGCCTAGACTTGGTGAGAGTCTCCACCTATTCTTGCTTGTTGACGCACCTCTCATTCACCCGATTACTCCACTCTAAGTCAAACATTAAAATAATCCATTGTTGTAGAACATTAGATTGAGGTTATAGTGAAGGCCTCAATCTATCTGCTCTTAGAGTATCCATCACATTCACCTGGAAACTCTGCTTCCACTAAATGGATCCAAAGATATGTAAGCAAGACCTATTGTTAGATATTTTGTTACTATCTTTGTTTCATCAAAGTTCAAGTATGGTTATCTCTTCAATTATCTCTCCCTCGAGTTGGGATAATCCAAGTCTTCTACTCCTTCCAAGGCTACTAGCTATATGGGGAAATTCCTAGAGTCAATAGTAGCAATATTACTAGAGTATACTAGGAAAGGTTTGACTGCCGCACTAGAGCACCTAAGGAAATGGTATTCATATACCAAACACACAACATCGTAAAAAAATATGTGGCCTCAAGGTTATTAGTAGCATCTCTTGAAGGATAAGCACTCAAAAAATATGAGTCTCTTCCCCCTTATTCAATTTTACAATGCGATCAACCAGCTGCCCTACTCATGGAAGGATTCAAAACAAAGATAGAGAAGGATGATATTAAAATCGGGAATGATCTGACTTAGAAAAAAGAAGCATCTCCCCTTTTTTGTGCAAATTAAAGCATCTAATTAGGCACTTATCCTATCTCTTCTCAATCTCACATAAGCTAGTGACTTATTGTCTATTATGAAGAGGGCCCACCAAACTAATCCATTAAGAATAGGACAAAAGGTGGGTCATCCAAACAAGACTCTATAATATTGGACCAATCCTAGCTAATCAAGAAAAACAATGGGATGGGCCCCAAAGCAAAAAAAATGTGGGCATGTTAAAGCAAATTTGAACCAATTTTTTTCTATCCTCTCCAATACATGAGAGCATGCTAGTATGAAAGGAATAAAAAACTATAGAAATAAATGCCTTGATTCCAAACTTATAATATTACAAAGGAATGATCTTAAGAACAACATTTCATCACAGCCCCTTGAACAAAAATGGGTTATCCAAGTCAAGGGTTCTAGTAACCAAAATTATCCATACCTCAGATAAGCATAAGCGCCAATGGAAAATTACAATATGGGATCTCAGCCTAAATAAAATATAGGGTTAGAGGCATAAGTTGGAAACATCCATGCCTCTCTCTCAACAATAAATAAATAAATAATAAGGGTACCCTAATCTAATTTTATCATGGCACATGGACAAATATAACCAATAAAAAATATTCAATGTCCATAATTCAAATGTATAGTTACAAGGATGCTAGTAATAAATAAATTGGAAGGTCCAATAAGCAGCCAGCTAGGAAAAGGTAGACGATGAAGCCTTCCTGCCAAAATTTTCTTGGGAACAATATTTAGTAATCATGTGTAGAGATTCACGTTAAATGCCAAATTTTATGACCATTCCATCCATGATCAATGACTGACAAGATCGTAAGAATAAATCAGTCTTAAAATGAGGATATTTATGAAGGCATTAATCGGTAAGGTATGGACATTCCATATAATATTAGTAAGCAAGGGGTAGTAAATGCATGGCATGTGAAAATGGTAGAAGGCATATTGGGTAGGTAATAAGGTTATAACCATTCGTGTTTGATGCTTTCCAAAAGTGCAAAAGTATTTTAACCTTCTACAACAAAGTCTTTGGATAGATACAGAGGAAGCAAAATTTTGAAAATTGCAAATACCAATTGAATGAAAAATAAAAGGGCATCTATCAAGCAACAACTCCTAAATCTAGTATGACCAAGCTAGAAGTCCCCCATACAATAGAAATTACATAAGTATTTTTACCTTCTTACTCCAACATTAAGATACTAGTGATCTGACTAAAGACTATGTAGACCCAAAGATCTCAAAAAGAACAAAGAACCTGAAGGTCGATACCCTAGAGCATTTCAAAATCAGTAACCCTCAATTTTTAGGGTAATAATATGGAGTAGTTTCTTGGCACAATATATGGTATCTAAATTCCATTTCTATCATGAATTGGTAATGACATGTGCAAAGTTTTACGAACCAGATACCTAGGAAATTAGTTCCCAAAGTAAATAATTCATGGTAAAGATTGATGGTCCCACTATCATGAGAATGCTACTACTACCAAATAATTAAGTACACATAAATGAGAAAGAAGAGAAAAGTAATTTGTAGGTACTTCTGAACAAAGAGAAGTTGGCCTTCTTAAGTTTTGAGTGTAAAGGCTTAGGCCAAAATGACCCAGTTCCACAAGGTCCCCTTCCCATCATTATTTTTGGAGAAAATTCAAGATATACCTTGAGCATGATGGCCTTCCTTTTAGGCATGGAGCATGACAAGAATGTCAATATGGCCTAGTCAGGTATTTTGTATATAATGAGGTGGGATTTAAAGACCTTAGACTTTGTTAAATTAGTTGTTGAGTGAATAAGAGATGGTTTGAGCCGCTTTGTAACAACTCAAACATTCAAGTATTCATCATTTTTTGTATATTTAATTCTATTTTAGAACCCAAAAATATTTTATGATTTAAAACTAAAATGGAGAGATGGAAAATGAAATGATACACCAGTTTATACTTGGGAAATGGATTTAATTAAGGGTTCCTCTTACTATAATTTTGTTGAGAATTTTTCTACCTTGACCATTGCATTGATTAGAGAGTCTCAATTAGATGTATCTTGTAATACTATATATACTTTCTGGAAGAAATAGTCCCTGGGGATTGGTACTTCACTGAGAAAGGAACAATTATCATAATGCATGATTACAACTTCCCTATTTGCCTCCTACCTAAATATGTCTCCAACTTAGTCTTTTCCCTAGAAGTTCTTAGACAATTTGATATGATACACTTTAAGTATGTGAGTGGTAAAGAAAAAGTATCATATTACATGTAGCCACTCAATATTGGAGATGTGATCTTGCATAGAAAAATAGGGGCTTCCATTGTGGAAGGTAATCTAAAAGATTTGGGGCTCCGACAAATTAAATATTGATGGGAATATGACCTTGAGAAGAAATTTGTTGCATATCTAAAGGACATCAAGGGGCCTAAGTTCACCCATGAACGAAGGCTTAAAATTGAGAAATTTACAAATACCAAGGATGAAGCAGTAGCACGACCTCTCAGTAAACTCACCAGACATCCACCAAACCTTAAATCATATAATTTTTTTCTATAAGATAAAGGGTAGCTTCAACCCATGGGATAAAGTGAGTCAAGATAATATGGAGTAATTGAGAGGAAGACATTGGAAAATGCCTAAGATAGAGGTATGGTGGAAGATGAGATAGTTGATTAGAAAAAAAATAACCTATATCACTACAATAAGACACAACATTCAATAAATTATATAATGAGGAACATCCAAATGTAGAGAGATCAATATCTGCTCAATACAGTGAAGAGGAGGTCAACATCAAAATATTCCTTAATATAAGGGCAACAAGGACAAGATAGAAATAAACAGAAGGGCCAACTCTTGACTCCCTAGATAAAATCTCAAATTTTCTTTCTCCTCAGGAGATGGGAACATCTTCCCTACCAATACAACATATATCTCAACAAAAACTACTAAGGCAAGAGATCCAAAAAGAAAAAATTTGGAAAGTAGAACATGTAGCTAGCCCCAATAGTTCAAATAAAATCAAAAGGGATACAACTTCATTGGAACAAGGAAGTAGTAGAATCTCAATATCAAGCCAACCCTCCCTTTTTATGACTAAATAAAAGGCCCAAAAATCAAGATAAATGGTCCTACAAGAAAAGGCCCAAGATTCTCATACCACCTAGATTGCATCATCTCTAGCTCACTCAATGAATTTTCCTCACCAAGAGGAGATGCAAATTCTACATTATTCCAAGGTAATACCATTAGCTTTAGCTTTGGCTTCTCTAGCATCTCATGTTGCAACACTTTTATTGTGTAAACCATTATTGACCTTTTCATCACCCTCAAAACAATAAACAGAGACACATGAGGACTTGATAGCTCTAACTCCATGGCAAAAATTTCAAAAAATCCAAAAACAAATAGTTGAATATAATCAAGAGAGGTAGGCCTAGATATTTGAGCAATTGGCCACTACTCAAATAGATTTTCATATCACTCCTCAACAAATATAACTATTATTTTCAAAAAGGGACCTACTAGCATCAAAGCTATAGAAGGACATGATAGAGCAAGATTAAAAAAAATAAATGATCAGGCTATATTTAAAGGATTCCCAAGCCCAAGATGTAATGAAGCTCACCATAGAAGCCAATAAAAAAGTTGAACATGACTATGATTCAACTAGCCAAAAATTGGTAAGAAAAGAAAAAGAGTTAGAGCAAATTAAGAAAGTCCTAATGGATTCTCAGGTAGAATTCAAGGCCCTTTCAAATCAAATAGATATATTGACCAAATAGTTTAAAGAACGTAAATATAAGGTTATCCTAAAAGAGAAATAAAAGCAAGTTAAGGATCTTTCAAATGAGCTCGTCAATCAAAAAGCTTAGTTTAATCAAGAGAAGTATAGAATGCTAAATAAAATAGAATATTTTAAGTAAAAAAGCAGAGGAGAAATGGCTTAGGATAAAAAACCTTATTAACCAAACCAGAGATGTTTATTGGGATAAGATAGGTAATGTTGCACTCATATAATTCCTATTTTTTATATTTATATATTTTGTTACTCTTAAGTATCTTGATAAATGATAAACTCAAAGAAGATCTCAACAAAATTAGCACAAGACTAGAGGAAGCTAAATATATCGATCTAAATTGGCCATGATATTGGATTCTGAGATCATAGTTGTAGAAATACAAGATAGGAAAGCCATGTCAGAAACAGTGATTAGCTTTTTTCGAAAATATCAAGCAACAAAATAGTGCATGAATTAGATTAAAACTATCACCATCAAAAAGCTCAAGGTAGAAGTGGATTCTTTAATTCAAGCAAGGCTTTCTTCACCATGGAAACATTCTATCCAAATTTGCTCAAAATAAGAATATTTAAAGCTAATCAAGAATATTAAGGAGGATCCTCTTGATTTTGAAGAACAAATGGATTCCCCTAGTAGCCCAAATTATTGGGCCATTGGCGAAATTAAAAATGTGGGCACATGGAGTGATAAAGTGAATAGAGAACTCCTCTCAAGATGTTAAATATGAAGTACTTGTAGTTTATTGTGAATTCTATCAAACTCAATTCCCGTTCAAATAAGAATGGGCAAGTTGTGTTAGGAAATTTGTTCGCCTTGTAATTTTATCTTTTAATATTTTTTAGGAAAGTTTTCTGCCTTGTAATTAGAGGAACTTGTGTTAGGCAAGTTGTCCACCTTTTAATTGGAGGAACTTGTGTTGGGCAAGTTGTCTACCTTGTAATTGGAATAACTTGTGTTAGGTAAGTTGTCTGCCTTGTAATTTTAGGAACTTGTATTAGGCAAGTTGTTTGCCTTGTAATTGGAGTAACTTGTGTTAGGTAAGTTGTCCACCTTGTAATTTCATCTTTTTAACATTTTTTTAGTTTTTGTATTTTTCTTTTGTAAGACTTATAAATTTTAACTCCACACCCAAGGATAAAGGCAACAATTTTGGATTCTCCTTCAAGAAAGCTAGAATACCCCTATGATCTACCAAAACTATAGTGATTCCTCACTCCTAACTTACACTTAAGGCAAACTTTTGAAGGAGATAAAAAAATTTATCAAAGGAGATCAAAATTTTGTAGAAGTTGCAAATGAAGGAGACATGCCAAAATCCTGAGAGCACACGATATATATTGAAAGTATGAAGTCAAGATAAATCTCGATAATCAAATGTTTTAGGAAGCCTATAAAAGAAGTAATTTATGACAAACATAATGATAAGGGAACTAAAGGAGAATCTTCCTCCTAGATAACCTTAATATCAAAAGGTTTGCAAGATTTGACAAAGGCCAACGACAGTAATTTTTGGCCATTGAACAATTTTACTTGGGTTTGAGGATATTGAAGGTGCGTCAGATAACTCAAAGCTATCACCAACACCTTGTATGAGATAGAATGGATGAAACCCTAAGAAGAGTAGGTAAGATAAATTAATGTGCCCTTATTAGAAGGAACAAGGACTACCTACCAATGTCATCTTAGTTGAGCGACTCAAGAATTTATTAAAGACGGGTATCACAACTACAATATTGCATCTAATGGCATATGAGAATAGGGACATCTCATTAAATTTTTAGGATCCCTAGAAGGGGTGGCTAAAATTCTCAGGTCCACTTATAAAATTTTGGAGGAAACTCTCCTCTTTGTAATTTATAAATAGTAGTAATATTAGCTTTGTTAAGGATCAACAAGTTTGTAAAGCTTTCCTTTCATTTCTCCTTGTGTAGCAATACATGTATTTTTGGTTGGTCTTGTGGGCAAGCAAACCCCCACTTCTAGCATAATATTTGTAATCTTGCTTTCATATATATATATATATATATATATATATATATATATATATATATATATATACACACACACTAGAGGTCTACACATCTATTTTGGGTAGCCATCTATGGTTCTCATGCTTTGACTCATCTCTTTTATGTGTATGTATGTTTATCCTAATTCATGAGTTTTACTTGCATGTGTGTGTATACTAGAGGCTTATGCATCTATTTTGAGTAGTCATCTATGGTTCTCATGCCTTGACCCATCTCTTTTATGCATGTGTATGCCTATAATTCTCATATGGGCTCATATATTTTGAGGAGAGGAAGTGTTCACACCGGCATATTGCAATCAAATTTGTTATATAAGGGGACCTTATTTAATCTTTGCACATTGCTAATTTTTTAGCTTAGGACTCTTTTTTTATTTTTGTTATATTTGCTTTTCTTATTTTTTCCTAACTATTTATTCCAAGATATTAGATTAGATAAGTGTACCTAAATATTGCATCTTAACAAAGAGACGGCCTTATAAAAAAACTCCTAGATGCTTCCAATTGAGTCAAACCCCACACTCTTAGGATTGGCCTTGTTGTGTTGCTCTGCATGAGGTATGGTTATCCTGATTCTCTTCTCCAAGACAATCATAGAGGACAACAAAACCAATGATCAAAGCCAATTTTGAAGAGAAGGTTGAAGACCAAAATAGAAAACGCAAAAATTAGGTTATCCAAAATCTAGCAATCTGTTAGTTATATGTCTACAAATCACCAATAGGATAGCAAAGCATCAACAACTAAACAATTTTTTGAGTTATTAGGAAAATTAGATGGAGGTAAGCTTTGAAGCATGAATTTTGAGATAACTAAATGACAAGGATGTTTTTGTCCTTTGTAGTTAAAGTTATGTAACTAAGAGTTAATTGAGCTAATTAATGGTTAGAAATAGATTTAAAATACTGCTATAAATAAGAGTTAAAATCTCATTTGTAAGGATATATTAACCACTTTTGAATAATAGAGATACACTTTTTGGTTTTTTATTGTTCGGTTGAACCCATATTGCAATTAATGGAAATATTGTGGATGATATTTCTTGATCAATTGTATCATTTGACCTCTTGATTTCTAATTGAATGGTGCTTGTGGTTTTGCCCTTCCCCTTCCTATTAGTCTTTTTTTCATTATTACATGTTATTCAAATATTTGATAAAATAGTTATGTAATTGTGAGGGGTATGTATTGGACAAAGCATAACATGCATCTCAAATTATGAAGTTAATATATAGTATCATTTATGGTCCTATGATTATTTAGTATTTTTTAAGTATTTATTATTTTCTTGTCTTAATTGATGATTTCATTGGATTGCTTGGATGTATATCATTAAATCCAATGGTGAATTCTTTTCCAAGTTAAAGGATTTGAAATTTCTTATTGATAATCAACAGTAAAGGAAATTAATTACTTGAGGACTTACTAAGGTGGAGAATAGACTAGAAACAAGTTTGAGGATTTCATTATCTCCCATAGTATTTCCTAGAAACTCACCATTCATAACACTAGATAAAAATGGGATTGCTCATTAAAAAATAGTTTCATCATATAAATAGTTTATTGTATAATCCATGTCAAGCAGGTGGACCTTTGACTTTGGGAAGAGGTAACTAATTGTGTAATATATCATCAATAGAACTCCTATCATTAAGCGCATGACTTATTTTGAGAGTTGTAAGAGGATGAATCCTTTTATTTCATAATTTAAGGTGTTTAGATTTGTTGCTTCATATCACATTTCTATCAACTTGTAGAGGAGACTTGGACCTAAGATTCATAAGTACATATTTATTGGATATGATGTGTTGGAGGTATTACATTATTTGATACCTTGCAAGATTAATGCAAGGACCATGTAAATAGTTTAGTCTAGATTGTTCTTTATATTTATGTATATCGTAGGTGTCATGTTAGTAAGTGTGAGTTATGTAAGTAATATGTCATGTTAGTAAGTGTGATTTATGTAAGTGAGATGTTATGTTAATAAGTGTGGAGTTATGAGTTGTGTAAGAGTTTATCATTTAGTATGTGCAATCATGAGAGTCTTTGTCATATGTGGATATGTGGAGTTAATATTTATTATTATGTGATATTTCTCCTATGAGAAATATGAAGTGTTATATCTCCCATATGTTTGAGGAGATGAAAGGTTTGTGTACGTTTAAAGGTCAAGAGTCTTGTGAATGCGAAAAATATTATATCTAACGTGTATATTGAAGATAAAGCATTGCATTTATTTCATTTCTTAAGTAGATATATCAATAAAATATTCTGTGAGTTATTGTTTATTGTTTGATTGAATTATGTGAATATATTGCATTAATATCTTGTGTTGATATATTGTTAGATCTTTTGGAAGTATTAAATTGCTAATAGTGGTATTAGAGCCACCACCATTGCAAAGAATATTAGTCATAAGGAGTGAAGTCATTGTTCATGAGTTGAAGAGATGTCTGAGTGATTGCCTGATAAGTGAATTATGAAAGTAGAACGTTTGAAGAGAAGCAAGGCATTAGTGGATGAAGGAAGACAAATATTTTGAAGGACTAGAGAGAAACTAGGCATTGACAAACCAAAGGTATCATTTTACAGAATGGAAGGAGAGAATCCAGGCATTGACATATCAAAGAAAGGCAACGTTTGATGGACTCATATAAGGCAAGAAGGAACAAAAGCATATTGACATAGCAGACATTTGAAAATATTTAATAAATGTGCTCAAAGAAAGTGTAAAGTTATCAACATTAAGCATGTATGAAGATATTAGAGTTAAAGAGCACAAAGGAAGAAACCTAATAAATAATGAACATCAACCTGAGTTACAAGCAACAAAATTGTGGAAAGAGGTGGTCATTATAGATTTGTAGCATGAAAGAAGGTGAACATTAAAGCAAAAGTGTAACACCTATAATGAGTACATTTGGCAAAAGTTAGATGAGCGCAAACATTGAAAAAAAAGGATGTTGAAGATTAGTTGCATGCAAAGGTATTTTAAATCCTTGATTTATTTGGTGAAAGGTTAAAGCTAAGGAAGAATTAAATATTGAAGGAAGGTATTTTATTGAGAAGAAATTATTTAATAAAGTGAAAGGAGAAAATAGTCCCAATAGGGACACTGCAATGGCAAAATTCATTAGGCTCTCTTAATGGAGACCCAAGTTCAATTCACAAGAAGGATGGCCCCTAATATGCCCTCGCTTTTCAACCTCTTAAAAAAAAGTGAAAGGAGAAAATAATTGAGGAAGTTATAATATTAAAGATTAAGGTGAAGAATAAATTAGAATATTTGAAGAAGACTATTGATTGAAGGAAAGATATATTTGGTTGAAAAGATTATTGAAAGAGAATATTTTATTATGAAGAAAGGAAATTTATAATTAATGAGAGTTGTAAGAAGAAATTAATATATTTGAAGAAAAATATTGGAATTTGAAAAGATAATTATTAAAGATTATAAATTGAAGAAGATTATTGAGAAATAAATTATTTGAAGGAAGAATATTGAATTGAAGAAAGGAAGAATATTATATTAAATTGAAGATTGAAGATAGATAACATCATTCGAAGAAATTTATTGAAGGAAAATTATTGAAGAAACAGATTAATTATTTGATAGAAAATGGTGCTTATTGAAAAGTACATTGATTTGAATATTGAAGAAAAAATTACTATTATTTGAGTGAAGAAGAGAGGTTTTATTTGACTATTAATGAACATAATTATTAAAGAGTATATTATTTGATAAGATTATTGTTTGAAGAAAATAAAGAATAATTGGAGGAGGAGATTATTTTTGGAGTTAAAAGGATTTCTACAAAGAATTAAAAATATTATTGAAGATAGTATTGAAGAAAATGAATTATATTGAAGAAGAAAAGAATAGTTGTTTGAAAAAATTACTTTGGGAGTAATAAGGATTTCTACAACAAAGGAAATAAATTATTATTTGAAGGAAATTGAAGAAGAAGAAGATATTTTGTATGAGAAAACATAATTGCAAAATTATTAAAAGAGAAGACATATTGAAGGAACAAACAAGATATTGAAAAACCTTGAATATTGATCAAAGACAAGAACAAATTACTTTAAGACTATAAGAAACACATCATGAAAATTAAAGAAAGAAAGATAGAATCAAACACTCAACATGATTCACTAGAAGAAAGTAAGGAAATGTTAAAATACCTAAAATATTGTGCACAATGCATGATATAAAAATATGAAGAACAAAAAGATATATTAGTTAATTAAAGAGGGGCTTACAATCAATATTCGGAGAAGCCAAAGATGAAAAATTTACAACATTTGGTAATTATCTAAGTTCAAAACTTACTAAAGCAAATGAAGACTCTAAAGATGTCACCATGCCTATTAATATGGAAAAGGTAATGTGTGTGGCATTACTTACTCTTGAAGTCCTTAAATACAAGAATAAAAGGCAAGAAGAATTGATTAAAATTTTGAAGAACAAAACTATGATAAAAGATGTTAGTTGTGACACATAATTTAAGGCATATGAGAGCAAATAAATGTTATGACTTTGTTCAAGATAGATAATATGACAAAAAGGACTTAAGCATTGGAAAATAAAATACAAAAGATATATGTATTGATAAAAATGAAGGAAAAATTTATTAGCAATGATAGTAACAGGGAAAATACACAATCAATTGAGACAAAACAGGGTTGTGATAAAACAGGACATATAGATAGCAACGATGATGAATTCTTACATTCTACATTTGAGAGCATTGATTTAGATAATAGCAAGGGTATCAAGGACAATATTATCAATGATGGACTATATTATTGTGATGACTTGATCAGAAGTATGATAGGTACAAGTGATAACTCTAAAGGACAGATTTAGTGCCCAAACCTAAAGAAGTCCTAGAGTTAGAGCAGAAAGACTAAGACCAGAATGAAATACTGAGATCACATGAAGGCAAAGGACCTTTATACAAAATAATGTAATAAGGGGGTGTTGGAGGTATTACATCATTTGATACCTTGCAAGACTGGTGCAAGGACCATGTAAATAGTTTAGTCTAGAGGGTTTTAAATATTTGAGTATATAGTAGATGTCATGTTAGTAAGTATGAGTTATGTAAGGTGCCATGTAAGTGTGAGTTATGTGAGGTGTCATGTTAATAAGTGTGGAGTTATGAGTTGTGTAAGAGTTTGTCATTTAGTATGTGCAATCATGAGAGTCTTTGTCATATGTGGATATGTGGAGTTAATATTTGTTATTATGTGATATTTCTCCTATGAGAAATATGAAGTGTTATATCTCTTATGTGTTTGAGGAGATGAAAGGTTTGTGTAAGTGTAAAGTTCAAAAATCTTGTGAATGTGAAGAGTCTCATTTTCAATGTATATATTGAAGATAAAGCATTGTAATTGTCATTGAATAAGCATTGCATTTATTGCATTGCTTAAGTAGATATATCAATAAAATATCCATTGAGTTAGTGTTCATTGTTTGATTATTATGTGAATATATTACATGAATATCTTGTTTTGATGTATTGTTAGATCTTGTGGATGTATTAAATTGCTAACAATATGAGATCAAAGGGTTGTCAAATTTATAATCCCTACATCATGAGGTTATTATTTGGTATGATATTAGGTTGGACGAGTCATGTCTAGGAAAATATTTAAGATCAATTTCATTTCTTACTGATGTTTCCATTTCTTCTCATCTTGTTTATGTATTGGTGACACATCCCTAATCTTTACTTGATTTTATGAAATTATCTAGTTTTGGTTAATTAATTAAATCTTAAAAGTTAATTAATATTTATGATTTGAATTGTCAAGTGGCATTAGCTCAACTAGTTAGATTCCTCAACATTTCAAGGAGGAGATCCAAGTTCAAATCTTGCCAAACAATACATGGATAATATCCAAGCTTTGTTGTAATACCACTATGTGGTGATGATGTGATACGGGTGGGGCTTGTTTCAATCCCATATAACCCATTGAAGAAAAAATATTTATGATTTGAATTAGTTAAATTATGAATTATATTTCATTAAAAATTTAGTTATGAAATTGAATAGCTTGTTTATTGCCATAAATATCGACAGTTCACCCTCTAGGAGATAAAAGAGGGAAGGTATTATCTGAGAGAGAGCGATAGAGTTGAAGAAGCAGCTAGAAGAGAGAGATCACAAACACACACCACATGTATAAAATAATAAATTTTGATTGCTTACATCTACAATTTGTGTGATGGTAGGAAAAATAGAGAAAATGCATAATTTCAATTTTAAAAGTATGACCTTGGAATGCATAGGTTGATTGTGTGGTATTATTATAGATTAATTGATTGTGATATCCAAGTACCTTGCTTTATAACTTTAACTCCTTATATAAAATGATTGGTTGTATTGCATGGTGTGTTACACTAATGGTTTCCTTGAGAATAAAAATATTCCTTTAAAAGCATTAAGATATTTGTATTGCTTTTATAATATGAATTAATCTAGGGAATAAAAGAATGTGAGAATTCTTTGGTGGGTAAGGTGCCAAAATTATGTGTGTGTGTGTGTGTGTGTGTGTGTGTGTGTGTGTGTGTGTGTGTGTGTGAGAGAGAGAGAGAGAGAGATGGAGAGAGAGAGCCTTCTTGTTAGTTATTGGTTAGGATATGGAAGATACCCTAAACTAAGTGCAGGAAATGACCTACCTTGTCAAACTAAGGTGATTCTTATTCCTTATCTACTGAGAATACAACACCATAAGGTAAAATAAGAAAATGGAAAACTATTGAGAATTTTAGATTTATTTGAGAGGAATTGTTTATCTAGAGGAAAGGGAAGAACATGAGCAAAGGAGGGACAAAGGAAGAAAAAGAAAGGAGTAGTGAATTGCAAGGGTTTTTATATTTTGTTATAAGTCAGGTATCTCTAGCTTTTAGTAGAGTATTGTTGCTCTATTTGGGGTATTTCATAATGCATGATATTTTACTATTTGTGCTTCAATAGAAAATGTGTATATCATTTTTATTTTAAAAAAGAGTAAAGTCATTTAAATTGCATAATTTGAATTGGGAATTGGAAAAAATTCATGCTTGAGTTTCCAATATTGTTTATTTACTTTTGAAGGGTACTTGAATGAATTGTTGGTTGTACATTTTGAATTGGGAATTTAGGGATTAACTTTGAACATCCTGAACTTTATACCAAAACTTACAGAAGGGGATAACCTTGTTGGAAGTATTACATTATGTGGTACCTTGCAATATTGTTGGTACCATGTAAATAGTTTAGTTTAGAGTGTAATAAATATTTGAGTAGGTGTCACGAAAATAAGTGTGTAGTTATGTAAATGAGGTTTCATGTAACTAAGTATGGAGTTATGTAAGTGAAGAGTCATGTAAATAAGTGTGGAATTATGAGTTGTGTAAGAGGTTTTCATTTAGCACCAATAGAGTATTTGTCCTTATGTGAATATGTGGAGTCAATATGAGATTTATTATTGTGAGAGAATATGAAGTGTTAGACCTCCTATAAGTAGGATATGAAGAGTTTATGTAAGTGGAAAGGTCAATAGTCTTGTGAATACGAAGAGTCTCATGTATATGTATTAAATACAAAGCATTGTAATAGGTATTGAATGATAAGTATTGCATTACAATGCATTGCTTTAGTAGATATATCAATAATATATTCAGTGAGTTTTATGTTCATTGTTGTTATGGATTGATTTATGTGCATATTTGTTCTTGAGATATTGTGTGATCTTAGAAGAGTGATAAACCTATGATAATAGTGATTTGCTAACAAAGTGGTATCAAACCTATGGTGAAGAGAACAAAGAAGAAGAAGCATCCAACGTGAGAAAAGGAAGAAGAAGAAGCATCCAACGTGAGAGAAGGAAGAAGAAGAAGCGTCTAACATGAGAAAGGAGGAGAAAGGTGGAGAGCACAAAGCATTGAATATATTGAAGATAAATTATGTGAGAAGAACGACGAGCATATATTGTAACTGCAACATGAAAAATCGTGTTGTAAATGGCAATCCAAAGTTGAAGACAAAATGCAAGTTGAAACAATGAAGGAATAATGTGCATTGAGAATGCCATAGAGAAAAACACAAGAGATAAAGTCAAAGCAAGAACCATAGGAGCTATAGTAGAGAGTGCAAGAAATGATCGATAGCAGAATGACGTCAAGTATTGTGAACATCAGGGTGGTAGATAGTGAATTGGTAGAACGTTAGGGAGGCAGAAAACTAGATTGGTTGAAGCATACCATAATGCTCAAGTAGGTAGAATACTATTTTGGAATTGAAACAACCAAGAATGTTATAGAATGCGTGAATAGTGATGCCCTAATTCAAATATTAACCACCTTCTAAGGTACACTTTTAATTTGCATCAAAATATTAGTTTTGAACAAAGGTTAAAAGGTGAAGAAAGTTTAATTTAAGAATTTATAGTGTGAAGGGAGGGATAATTAAAGTGGAAGTAAAATAATTAGAAGAGAAATTTTTTGAAGAAAGAATTTGAAATATTTGAGAAAGAAGAAATCTATTGTGAAGAAATTAATAGAAAGAATATTAAATTGAAGAAAGAAAAATTATATTGAAAATTGAAAGATTATTGAAGAATATTAATATTGAAGATTGAATTGAATTGAAAAATAAAAATGAAGTTAAAGGAAAATATTAAATTTTATTATTGAAAAATTAAAGATTGAAAGAAAATTATATTGAAGAGGTAATTATTAATTTTGGAGTAATAAGGAATTCTACAAAAACTGAAATTAATTTTGAAAACCTCATATTATGGAAAATACAAAGATTTTTCTTTCAAAATCTCTACTAAAAGGACCTAAGTTTTACCCCATGTAAAATAAGATGAAATCAATACTTGTTGTTGACAAACTTTGGGAAGTAATAAATGGAGAGAAAACCATTCCAGAAGATTAGATTGGAAGATAGAAATATAAAGATGAACTTATGCTAATAACATTTTGTATATCAAATGAAATTCAAGCACACATAAGTGAGGCTAAAACTTCAAAGAACGTTTGGGATAAATTATGCACAATATTTAAAGGAAGAAATAAGGCTACAATTTTTCACCTACAATTACAATTATACTCATTAAAATCTCAAGATGGTGAAAACATAGAATAGTTTCTTAGAAGGATAGTAGACTTAAAATAAAAATTACACACCATGGGAGAAAAGGTTGAAGATAGGCTTTTGGTTTTAGTTGTAATTAGAGCACTTCCTGAATCATTCAAAATACTGGTCACATCTCTTTGAGTATCAAGCAAAAAAGTATATATTTGAGGAATTAGTATATATTCTTCCGCAATACGAAGTCGGAAAAATCAATTAAGAAATGAATTATCTAACAATGCTCTTATATCAACAAAGAAATCACAAAGTAGCACAAAAAAATCCTTCCACTTCATCACAAAATCAACCTCAAAAGAGAAGGTGGTATTGTCATATTTGTGAAAGAGAAGGACATAGTACATAATTTTTGCAAGTATAATGCATTGAATAAGAGGAATCAAGACCAAAGACCTCCTCAAGAAAATCAAAGAAATCAATCACAATATCAATATCAACAAAAGAATAATCAACAAGGGTTTATTGCACAAAGTGAAACAAAATCAGAATGTGAAGATACACACAAGACTCTTATGACAAGATAAAATCAAAACTATATGTCATCAAGTAATGAAGAATTCATAAAACTAAGATCATGTTTGCAATCAATCCTAAAGAAAGCTAATGAAGGATACTTCAAAGAAGGTGTGATAATATCTATAGATAATATAAGAAAAATGTGTATGGCACTAGAGATCCTAGAAATACAACATCAAAAGCAAGTTGATGAATTAAATAAGAAGCTCAAGATGACAAGTAGTGACTTGAAACCTATGATAGTAAATGCATGTTGTGACACTAAAAGAAAACATAGAATGTAGCACAAGATATTTGAATATAGTTCATGATTGTACAAAAAGGGTTTATATTGTCAAAATTTATAGTGACAGTGAGAAGGATTCAGATGATAACAAGTATAGTGATGCTCTAAGTTGTGTTGATATTGATAGGGATCGATGTGATAATGAATTTGGTTATTTTGAAAGGTATATTAAAGGGATTGGTTCAAAATTGTTAAATAAAATGGGATACAAAGATACAAGTTTGGGAAAATATGGGCAAGGCATGAAAGAGCCCATAATACCAAAAATAAGGCCAAAATGTGAAGGCCTTGGATATATAGGACAGTCTAGTGAAACTATGACAAGGACCACTAATATCAATTTTATGACAAGTAACAATGAAGGACAAACAGATAATAGTAATTCAAGGAATGGTAAAAATAATTTTGTGATAGGGAAATTTGTGATAGATAACAATGAATGTATAACAAGGAACAATTGTAACCATTGTGGTAGATATGGACATAAGATAGAGAAATGTTGGGATCTTCATTGTTGTAAAATTTGTGGACATAATCATTCTCAAAAATCTTGTCAATATAACAAGATAAAAATAAATTGTGGATGGATAAGTATGTTTAAATGGGATAAGAAGAAAGAAACATTGTATGGTTTATATGGTAGGAAACCAAGTATGATGAAAAATCAAAGTTTGTTGAGTGTAAAGAATTATGTGAGTCTTTCTATCGAGAAATGTAAAATAAATTATAATGACCCAAGTATAGCTTGGAAGATGACCTACAGTGATAGGACCTACAATGATGATTTCTCAAAGGTGATGACCTTATGATTGTTCCAATGATTGGCCTAGAGGTATGATACCCTAGAGGCAACGTCCCAAGTAGGACAACCCAAAGGAAAAGATGATCCAAAGGTGATCCATAGGCAGAGACCTAAAGGCTACCCTAAAGTATTGATGATCTTGAGGTAGAGACCCACATGTATTGACTCAAAGGCAGACCTAGTGGAGGTTGCATAAAACCAACAAAGCCAAAGCCAAAGCCAAAAAATGATCTTCATACCAAATAATGTAATATGGTGGGTGTTGGAAGTATTACATTATTTGGTACCTTGTAATATTGTTGGTACCATGTAAATAGTTTAGTTTATAATGTGATTAATATTTGAGTAGGTGTCATGTAATTAAGTGTGGAGTTATGTAACTGAAGTGTCATGTAAATAAGTGTGGAGTTATGAGTTATGTAAGAGGTCATTTAGTATCATTAGAGTCTTTGTCCTTGTGTGAATATGTGGAGTCAATATAAGATGTATTATTGTGAGAGAAATATGAAGTGTTCGATCTCCCATAAGTATAAGGAGATGAAGAGTTTAAGTAAGTGTAAAGGTCAATAGTATTGTGAATATAAAGAATCTCATGTACGTATATAGTAAAGACAAAGAATTGTAATAAGTATCAAAGGATAAGCATTGCATTACAATGCATAGATTTAGTAGATATATCAATAATATATTCAATGAGTTTTATGTTCATTGTTGTTATGGATTGATTCATGTGCATATTTGTTCTTGAGATATTGTGTGATCCTGGAAGAGTGATAAACCTATGATAATAATTATTTGATAACAAACCTTGTAGTATAATTAAAGTACTCAACAAAATTCTAGAAATAAGGACTCTAATTTAATGCTTTTAGTGTGAAGTGGTGCTTACATGTTAATATAATAGAACCCCCATTACACCTTTCCTCTCATGGAAAAAGAATGTTTTCTCATTAGAGTTGTTGTTTTAAGAAATGTCCTATTTCAAAATAAGTATAGTGATGCCTTGTTTTAGAATGAGAATATAGCAATAATCTTGGCATGTTATTCCATGATGGCTCTTAACCTTTTTTATGATCATTCGGTTTATATGGGCATGATTATAGTCGTACCATGTAGGATGTATGACTACTAGATGGGAGCTAAAAGAATGTGATGGTCTTTGGGGTAGCTATAGTTGATCCAACTACCTAATGTGTTAGTAAAAAATGGTTGAACTTGAATAGACATCTTGAAATAGTAAGCATTGTGAATAAACTTAGTCGTATAATCCCCATTGTAATTGATGGTTGAACCTTGTTTCAATTTTAATTGTTTCATGTTGTGATGTGCTTGAAGGAAGCAACCACTGCATTCTGGAATAAATTGTAATGAGAAACTTTAACTTCAAGGATGTTGTGACTTTTAATTACCTGAGTCCTCCATAAAATTTGAAGCCAACATATATATATGATGTATGTATGTATTATTGATCATAGATAGTTGCAAGGGCTTAATGCATTACATGAAAAGTGCATGTAGGAAAGTAAATTTGCAGTCACTGAAATTGGAACTTAATATGCATGTTGTCTCTTGAAATTGTACTCATTTATCCTCATGTAAAGGTAAGATAGAAAACAAAAAAAAAGGTTCTTGAAAATAGAAGTATTAAATGCTATAAATTTACCTTCAAATTTTGTGTGGAAAACTTGTAGTAAACTTCTTGTTCTCAATTGAATTGAGTGTATGAGTTATGATCCTTGTAAGGCAAAGTAATGATCATTATCTGGTCTGAGAGGAATTATGTTATACTTGAATTCCTTCTCCTTGAAAGATTAATGAACTTCATTGTCAAATTATAAACCTACAATTATGAGTGCTTGTGTTTATGACAAAATATGAAATGGATGCTATTGTTGTGATTGTCTTATTTGGGATGTACTTGATAAAGTTAATAGTAACAGTAATGCTTATGACTGTCCTATTTTGGTAGTACATATTTATGATTATCTTGCTTTGATTGCACATGATTATGACTATCCTATTTTGTTGTATATGATGGTAGTTATGATGGAAATGATGTGTAGCAATAATGACTATGAATACCTTATTTGGTTACACATGATGAAAGTGGATTGTATATAGTTAAACGTGACATTGATAATGATTGTGTTGTCCTATTTGGCTACACTTAATGAATTGTGAACATTGGAATGCTTGCATAATAACTACATTGTAGCAAAAGTATCAATTGCATATATAGTTGAATGCATTGAAATTGGTGTATGATTGATTATTAAATCAATAAATGAATGCCTAGGAGATGGAGAGAAATGGTTGGCAGACAACCATAGTTTGGTAGACAAATCAATGCACTGTGAAAGTGGGAAGGTATATGCATAGTAGTTGCATTTCCCTAAAGTGCAATTGATCACTAAGAAAACGAATACTAATCACAAGTATATACTCAAATAATCATGGAAGTATACCCCGAGCGTTTTGCATGTGTGATCTCTCTAGTTGGATGGCTTTTTGTATTTGTCCCTTCATGATGTGAAGTTGATGAATACCACTTGGTTGGGAGAAAAAGCACCTTGGATTATGCCTTCCCACCTCTGAGCATAAGCTCAAGACTGGAACTGAGACATTTATATTGTATTTTTGAAAAACAAAAATGTATTGATGCAAACTTGTAACATTCTTGATGGTTGAATTTGAAATAAAAATTGAACTTTGATATATTGTACAATACAAAATATGAAGATGCATGTATCAGTTGATTATTGTTGAAACATGCTTGATAGAAACAATTTATTGTGATGAATCTCTAAAATGGTATTTGTACTTTGAGATATTGTAAAGCGCAAGGTTTGAATACGTATATACCAATTGAGTGCTTTGAAACAAGATTGATGGAAACGCCTTGTTTTGATGTTAAGTTGTTGAACTTATTGAAATTAATTGAAAATCAATTGGAAAGACTTTACTCATGATATAGAAGGAGTTATTTTCTCAAGACAAATGTTGTTTGCTTTACTTTTAAAGTATGAACTTTATGTAATGAAACTTTAAAAGGATCATGGTTCACGTATGAACCATAGGTCAAGAGAAATTCTATAAAGTAATATTCAAAAACCTTGAATGTTGTACTTTCTTGTACATTATGAATTTGAATGGGTCATTTTCCATATTAAACCAAAATTTGAATAGCAAACTAAAAAGATAAAGGAAACTTGAATAAACAAATGTATGTATATATAGGTTGCATTTTGTTAGGGACAATCATACCCATCTAATTTAACTTAGTTCAAGATGACTTATCTCCAAAGACCACATATGCCATGAGAATGAAGACATCCTTTTCAAGTTTAAGTAGGATGCAGATCCCTAGGACTAGTTGAGGTAGATGAATTCTTTACTTTAATATGTTAACGGCTTATGAATATCATCTAACATTATTTTATGGAATTGGTGAGGGTAATATAATTTAATAGCTTGTTTAAAATAAATTTAAAAATAGTTATTTTATCTGAAACTAAAATAGGGTTTAATTAAACTAGAAAAGGGATTATTTTTTGAATATGGATTATTGTATAGTTGAGATCACTTAAATTTTGAACTCTAGCCATTCAAATTCTTCATATGATGCTTCTAATCCTTCTTATTTTGTATATTTCATATAGATCGTTGATCCTCCCACTCTAGGTGCCTTTATTATTGACATTTCTTCTTCTTTTGATTGTGTCAAACTATGTTATTTCTAATTTGGTATATACTAATGCTTTTCCTTCTTTTCAAACACCTTTCATAGTTTATCCTCTGCCCAAGTGGGCTAGGAGATGTCTAGTAGAAACATCATTAGAAACTCCCTCCACCCTCTGCCTTGCTTTACAAGGTGGATGTTAAAGAAGATCCAATCACTTAAAATCAGGCTAAGGGATGTCCTTAGTAGGAAGCATCTATGCAAATAGAGTATGATTATCTCTTGAAGAATCAAATATGGGATTTGGCTTTCCCAAGGACAAGAATATTATCATAATCACAATAATACCAACACTCTTGAATACAAATGATAGTTTCCACTAAAAAGCAATGTTTTGCACACTAAAGCAACAATTTTTGTAAGTGTAAATAAAATCATATAAAAAAGAAAACCCTAGCCTTATTATTAGCTATGATCCTTTGTTATTTAGTGTCTTTTTATTTTTATCTACAAACATAACACTAAAAGCAACATGTTCATATTGTATTAAAAAGAAAAAACTAGTGCCTAGGATATGAACTTTTAAAACCTATAAATTCCCCTCTTCCCTATAGTAGAGGCATCTAGACATTACCAATCATTGCAAATGAAGAGCCCAATATTTAGTCTAGCTATGTGACTAAAAAGATATTTAGTCATCTATTGATTCCATTGCAACACCAATCCAACTTCAACCATATTTCATCCTCGTTAATTCCCAACCTCCCTATAACAATGTATTTCCCCTTCTATATCTTTTACATGGTTCCAATCACAATCAGATTTGTCCCTAAGGATAGGTGTCAATCTTCCTTCACGACCCCACAAGAAATACCTTCTATTCTCAACAAGATGAGCACTAAAAGAGTTAATACAAAAGGGCCCACTGAAGACCTCAACACACTTAAATCAAATTCTAGTGTGCTAAATCCAATTTGTTCAGTATGACTAAATGATTTCTTTCTAGTTCTCTTGAATGCTTGTGTGACTTATAGGTGATTGTTCTTAAATTGGTTTGCTTCTATTTCTTGTTTGTCTAAGTGTAGCTTTTTGTTATTGCTTGTAATATTTGAAACACAATGCAAATCTTCTAACCATAAGAAGATCTAGCTATGTTTCAAAATTGGTGTTTTCACTATTTCCTATGAAATGATGCAAGTATACCTCCTTATGGAACAAATAAACAACATTTTTGCATCAAACATAAGTCCCCAACTACACTAAATATAATGAGGCCCAAGTATGCAAAATTCTTCCTAGATCTCAAAAATGAAAGAAAAGTTTCTTGCTATCAATTAACGAACCTCTTTCTTTCCTTGACCACACATTATATTAAACTTCTTTATAAATGTCTTAGTTAAAGCCTACTTGTCTCCTCTAAAAACCTCAATTTAATATCAACACGGAAGGTAAGTTTGAGTTATTACTACATATTTCCATTGTACATGATATCTATTGATATGTTTTTTTTAATGAGCTATGTGTGGCTTCTATTGGGGGCCACTCCCATTACAAAAAAAAAACATTACATTGCTCTCATTACATTTCTAACAAGTTAATTAAAGCATACCCATATTTGCCTTTCTATCAAAGATATTCTCCATCTTCCTCAAACTGCTAAGTTTCCATAATCAACTCTCTTTTTCTTTTTTTGTAACAAGAACAACCTTTACATGATACATAACTCCAATAGATATAAGGAAAAAAAACATAATAGTCATCCATCAAAGAAGAAATCAATTCAATTATTTTTCTTTTGTAGAAAAGGTTCTTCCTGCTTTAGAGTGGCAAGATCTGAGAATGAATTTTTGCACTTCAAGTTCTTGAGGTTAATCTAGTTGTGACACATTTTGTAGGATCTTCATTTTCAAAAAAACTGACAGCCACCGATTGTTTCATTATTAGCTTCAAGAATATCATCTGAGGTGCTAATCTTTCCAATGGAACCGTTTGGATGGTCTTTAGCAACCATTTGGTTTTTATCATTGATCTGATTCAAATTCTTCTTTTGGGGTTGAGTCTTTTTGTTGCTCGCATGATTCCTGTTGGACAATTGGTGCATATGGAGGATGAGCTCCTTTATTTTGAATTGGGACATTTGAAGGTTTTGAATCATTCGCATGCAAAGCCTTCTTCTCCACCAAGGAGGAATCAAAGCGTGATCGAATGACTGGGCATCTCTTCTTCAAGTGGTCATATTGTTGACAACCATAACATCTTAAGAAGTGTTCATATTAAATTATTTGAATTCATTCCCCTTTGCTTGAGGAGATAGTAATGGGTTGAGGCCTAAGAACTGAAACATCCATCTAGATAGTCAATCTTGCTTTACTCATATTAATTTTACTCAACAAATTTTCCTTTGTTTGGGCATCCATATACTAGAATGCACCAATGGCATTACCAATTTTGATGAATATTCTCTCCCCAAAACTCCACAAGGAGAGCATAAAGATTCATCCAAACAAACTGGGAAGCCATTAACTTCTTTTTGAAAGGGGTTGAAACTAGTAATCCAAGGTTTTATATAAACACCCCTTTGTTCGAAAAACCAATTATATCTATAATCCATTATCCTATCTCTATCTGCTAAATAGAAAAAGAAACAAAAAAGAAATTTTTATGTAGGAGAGTTACTTGGAATTCTATACTGGTCCACCAATCTTTAATGTATCCTTTGAGATCCTCTGAGTCTGGTATTTTGCCCTTGAGTTTGCAAATAATTGATCGGGCTTCATGATCCAATCAGATCCAACCCAAATTCATCCTTTGAAATCTTGATATAGGGCATAGGTTCATCCACCCACGAACGCAAAGATTTCTGAGAGATTTCTTTTGACCAAAGAGGCTTCTCACAAACTGAAGAGATGGTCTACAAACAACCCTTTTCCTTCAATGCTTGACTACACCTAGGGTTTGCATCTCTTTTGGGACGATTGTAGCCAAATTTGTCGTTTTGTTCCATGGCTTGATTGCGCCTAGGGTTTACTACATATATTGATATGTTGTGTGTTAGTCCAAAACATAATATTATAAAAAATATTTTTTTTTAAACACACTACAAAGACCTTAGAGAGAACCATAAAAACAAATACATTAATTTGTAAAAAAGAAACCTATCAGCCTAATGAGGGATACTGTAGTGGTATGTCTTTGCGATTTCATTCAAAAGACCAAGTTTAAACCTTCATAGAAGTGTACTAGGATCCCTCATGAAAACCCGTATTTTCAACTTAAAATTTTGTCCCATGAGGGATACCGTAGTGGTATGTCTTTGGGTTTTCATGCAAAAGACCCAAGTTCAAACCTCGATACGAGAGGGCTAGGACCCCTTATAAAAACCCACGTTTTTAACTCAAAATTTTATCCAATGGCATTAGTTCAACCGGTTAGATTCCTCGACTTTAACAAAGGAGACCAGGGTTCAAATCATGTAGCAAGATACATGCTTAAATAGCCAATTTGTTGTAATACCACTTTGTAGTGATGATGTAATACAGGTGAAACCGTTTTAATCCCAATTTTTTTTTTAAACCAATCATCATATTTGAAAATAAACAATAAGAATTTTAGAGCCCGAATAGGGTTATCTAAAAAATTAAATGGAATTCTATACAAATATCGTAAATTATCTAGCAAGGAAGCATATGGAATGCTTAACACCATTAAATAAAATAGAAGGAACCAGAACTCCTAAAAATGTTAATAATATTTCTCTTTACAAAAGGAATTATCTAATTCCATTATGTAATCAGTTCATATCCTCCTCATAGAAACAGAAAGAATAGTTTTAATTTTGATGAAAATTACTCGACATTTTCTAAGCATTCTTTACATGGTGTTTGTTTTAGGTTGTTATGGCCATCTTTTAAACTCTTAATTATTTTATAGAACCCTCAATAATTTAATGATCCACCTTCACTTTGCTGACGTGAGGAACATCTCCAAGCCAAGGACCACGTATAGAAGTCACTTGTTGGAATATTCATGATTTACCATTAGTATACCCATTTAAGAAGTTTCGACTGTGCTAATTTTTGAAGCAGATCTCCTACATGTAATTATCTTTAATTAGACAAAAGACCAATCAAATTAAGACAACGAATCCAAACAAAAGAGAAATGACAGCAGAAATGGTAGCTGTGTCATCACAACATTAAAAGCACATCCCACATATAAGATCCTAGGGCCAATACTTTTAAATCTATGTTCAACGAAGTTCCGGAATGGGAATGTAACGGGGACAGGGACGGGGATGGCAGAACAGCTTTTGGGATGGCAGGATGTGTTTCTGGGACAGCAAAACGCGTCTCTGGGACATCAGGACGTGTCTCTGAGACGGCCCTGAAATCCCTGCACAAGTGCTCATGAAACTTAGTTTTAAATCTACCTATCAAAACATTAATTTTTGAAGCAGATGTGCTCCACATATTTCTTTGCAATTAGACAAGACCAATCAAATTAAGACAATAACCCAAACAAAAGAGAACTGACAGCACAAATAGTAGTTAGGTCATCACAACACTGAAATGCACATCCTACCATATAAGATCATATGGCCAATCGTCTTAAATCTACCCAACAAAGCCGGGATAATGAATAGCATGCATATCATCATCATAATTACTTATCTGCAATCTACACATGCACACATTAACATTTCAAGGTATCATCACGTGGACATCAGCTTTTTAAAATTAAAATATGCTTTTAGCTTTCAGATCCAACATTATTATCAAAGTCCATAATATTAATCCACCTATTAAAACAAAGTTACCATCCCATCACTTCACAAGGAGTGATTGGGTGCCTGTAATTTCATTTGCAAATTGACCTTTAGCATCTGGAGTCATGACTTTGGCTTTTGTTGCTGCTTCCGTTCCTTGTCCTTCCAAGTAAACTGTAGCCAATAGAAATGAATTAGAACAAAAATGTTAACAAATTTTCTATAAAAAAAATGTGCATATATCCAAAGAATCTCAACAAGATACAATTTAATTCTTGACCACTGCAAAGAAATTAAATAAAAAATCAAAATCAAGAAGTTGCACACACTGAACAGCCTTCTGTTATGATAGGTGTATTAAAAGAAATTCTGACTCCAACATTCAAAAGAACACAAACCCCTCAAACTGAATCTTTCTGCTACAACTGACAAACTGAGTTATCAAACTTTAGTACCATCAGAAACAGGGACCCATAGCCTGACTTACAAAGGCAACAGATTCCAGAATGCAATATTGGATACTCCTTTAAATAATCTTCAAGTAACCTTAGCAATGTTCTCTTTTTAATTTTTAAAAAACTATGAATTCTGTAACTTACTGTGGGCCACACTGTAACTTACAGTTAGTAATATTTACGTACTAGTGCAAATACCATGTTATTCAATCTATCCATGAACTAAAGGCCTTGGTACCAAAGTGCAGATCCTACTGAACTACAAGAAACAAGGACTTTGTCATCTTGGCTCCAGAGTGAAAACATCTCCTCTGAGATTGATGCCATGATGCCAAATTCTGGCTTAACCCGTAGCAGCAGGAATGTTCGTACCATGCCCATGATTTTTGCTACGGATGTTCTGACTTCTGGCAGTATAGAACAGATCCACTTTCCTAACAAACAATCCTATTTGATTGCTAACACTGAAATAAAAATTGATTAAGATACCTATAGAAACTATCTGAGGACCTACAGAGAAAACAGATTGACACCAAGTAGATCATTAGGCCGCAGGCATCTCATTCAGGCCTGAACTTAACACCAAACCTCAAGGGCAGGGAGAGTATACAGAATAACAGCTGAATGACCTGCTTGGTCTCTCTGGTTCTGTCAGAATTCCATTGACTATTAGTTTGTTCATCATGATTGGGTTAGGGGTATTTTGTTTACCTTATCAGTCTGATTCAGGGCCTCTTCTAGGCTCTGCTTTTGTTTCTTTGCATGACATTTGAGCTCCTATTGTGCTGGTGCTATTAGTTGTATATTTGGCATGATGTGTCCTGTTTTAGTTGTTGTATCTCTGGTGGTTTATGTTGAAATTGTAATCTGATTCATGGCCAAGGCCAACATTGTGCAATGTATTGGATAGGTCTCAGGCCATTTAATTGTAAATGTATTAATTTTTTGTAATATTTTATTATGTAAGCCCTTTGGCCGCAGTTAACCTCGTTATGGTTAATCCCTGTTTATAACTTGTAATTAACCTAAATCCCTCTTGTTAAGTCAGCTTAGGTTCAACTTTATGATGTATTTGGGGTTTAGTATTGTTATAAATACCCCTCCCACTCCTTATTTTCTCATCTGTGTTGTGTATTATTATCTACGAATATAGTGATTATTTTTAAATCTCTCTTTCATTATCCTTTACTTTCTATAAAAGATTTGAGTGACTGTTTTGCTTCTGTCCGTTTCTAAAAAATTTTGTTAATTTCAACATGGTATCAGAGCAGGTGTGGAGCGGCATTGCTTGGTCAAGCAGGAAGCATCTTCGAAGCCTTTGGTCCTCCTTTCAAACTTCAGGACAAATTTATTCTCTTCCACTTTTTCCAATATTTCTGAATTTCTTTTACCCAATCTTCTTCTTAGTTCGGTTGTTATCAGAGTTCTTTTGGCTCTCCATCCAATTTTTTGGACCAGATTCAGGATTGTTGCAAGTTTTCCTCCTTTCAAACTAGTGGCAAAATGGACGGAAAGCAAAATTTTGAATTTGAATTCAAAAAGTACAATACCTACTGCAATTCACACGTGCTCGCATGCCTTGCAAACGACACCGTTCTTTTAGGCAACTTATGGCAGATTCTCCACTGGGGTCGTCCCTTAGGCTGGCCAGATCTAAGCTCTGATAGCACTGTAAAGAACCTGCCTAAGATGCAGAATAAAAACACACAAAAGTAGGCTGCAACAAACTGATTTTTTTGTATTTTATATTTATGAAAGTAACACAACAATAACTAAAATGATAGAAGATTACAAATTTCAGATTGTGCAAATGACCACAGAACCTTCATACAATTCCAGCCAGATAAGGGTTTTCGTCCTCAATGGCCTGCACTTGACACTTGGGGTTTCGTCCACACATGCCTTGGAAAAGGGCTCAATGACTTGACATAACAAGAATGATTCCTCCCTTTCCTAGCAGCCCCTTTTATAACCTTCCTCTTCTTAATTAGGGCCAGCTAATTGCTACTGCATCACTAACTAGCACCAGCTGGCAAATCTGCCTTATTAACAACTTCCTATTTTAAGATTTATTCTTCTGCTTTAGTTGAACTGCTGCCAAATGGCAAATCTGCCTTATTAGTTCTCCTTCTATTACACTCTTTTCTGCCGCAGCTGGGTAGAGTGGACCCCACATATGCATATGTCAAGAAGAAGATATTACACCTACAGTCACCTTCGATCTATACATTAACATACACAGTCTTGAGCTCACCTAGCTTCACTTTGATATCATGTTAAGAAGCAAGGATCAGATAGGACTTAAACCAAAGACCTCCCAATGAAACTTTGGATGCTCAGGCACTTGAGCTACTGGCTTTCTCCATCAATTATGTTTCAACCGTGTAGATTGACCTTCAAAATCTGATCTGGTTTGGAAACTAAATGCATGCATGGACACACAAGTTGACATTACTTAAACATATCAATATGCAAACTAGAAATAATAGTTGGAAGTTGGATGGACTCCAAATCAATGCCTTATGTCTCACACTCACTATATGACCTTTAGGGCTGGCTTTCTTATGCCTTTAGAGGGAGAGTAATATTAAAACATATTAATTGAATAATGTCTAAAGGAGCAAGCTATCGTTAGTCTCACAGCCTTGTAGTTTAGGGTATGTGCATTATATGTAGGATATGAATTTAACACAAAAAGCATGCAAAAATTATTGACACATTTGTTCTACCCACTTTGGTGCAACTTGGACTGCAGATGTGTTTTAAGTCTTCACACTCTTACTTATATTCAGTGTCAGAAAGAAATATTTCAAGCAGTAGCTTGGGATTTCATAAAAGAAGAGACAAGAACATTCAAGAGTCATTCAAAATTTATATTTCATATTCAAGCCATCAGCATCACAATCTAGTCCATGTCTTCACAATAAATGTTAAAACTGAAGCAGATAAAGGGCACACCACATTTAGCCTGTGATGCTGAAATGTTCGTGTCACAAACTCCATTGCTAAAACCAACCAGCATACTAGCCTGTATGACATGTTATCTAGAGAACCTTAGCAATAAGCAGCCCAATAAAAGTGATATGGGCATATAAAAACCTAAAACACCAAATAAAAAAAAAAAAAGACCAGGAGAAGTCACTAACAGAATTACTTGAGATTGATAACGTTGTACACTGTACTACTATCCTGGCTACTTGCATAGCGAATCTTGATGATTGTAAATACAATCTTCGACCTTTATTAAGAAATAATCCATATTTTCTCAATATAATGTAGTTGCCTCCATTCCCATGATACTCCAAATTTGGTCAAATGTCAGAAGCATTATCTTCAGTTTCAGTGTGTAAGATTACCAAATCTTCCACTGCATTTTTCAATGCAAAGACTTTAAATCAAATAGCAAATTCATTTCCTATGATGAGATAAAACTTTGAAAATGAAAAAGAACATCGGCTCAAATTTGTGTTGTGGGGGATTTGTGTAAAGGCCTCCCAGTAAAAATCTCTTTAGAATAGGGGGGTTCCATCCAAATTTAGAAGGTTGATTATGAATGCATTGCCTTTAGATGCAGGCAACGTTTGAATATGGCCATTTAGCTGCAGCATGTCCACATGTTTTGGAACATCCCCAGAACAAGCAAGGTAAGGATATTGGTTGTGAAACCAATTTTCAAGTAGTGCAAAGGAGATGCAAAAAGAATACAACCTGATGGAAAGAAGATTACTGTGTGGAGCATTAAAGTCAAGTTGATGATGCTGATGCACACAGCAGTCAAGAGAAGCCAACTTCTGAAGGAGTTCAGACTTGCCTTTCTTCAAAAGGATTAGAAGATCTAAGGATGCATGAACCTGTACATTCAACCTTGAGGTGCTAGAAGAGCAACATGCCCCGTTAAAAGAAGTGCAGAAGAATCCTAAGAGAAAAAAATGATTGTAGGAGTCCCTCTCTTACTCTGGACAATTTGTCTGCGGTTCAAGGACAAAAAGAAGGCCAGCACCAAAATTTTACAGTTCGTAAAAATATTTGCATGCATGACATGTAAAGCTCTTAAAGCAACTTAAAAATGTAAAAAGCAGGCATGAATGTTCCTTAGAAAAATAGAATTCATACAAAAATCATGCATGCTTGTATAAAAAAGTATGATTAGGTGGGAAACTATACAAAAAACAGGCAAATTCTCCCTTAGAACTGTAGATCTTTTAGGAGAGTAGGATACAAAAAAACATTTTTTTCCTTAGGAAATTTGATTTTTAGGAAACCAAGAGATTTGATGGAAAAACAAGATGCAATTTAGAGAGTGTGAAGCTAATACAATTTTACTTACCAAAATATATATTTATATATATATATATATCACCTCCATGGTTCTTGCCTTATCTTCTCGAGGCTTGGTATATTTTCTCCATATAATATTATTTCCTCTATAGTTCTTTTCTTGTCCTCTTGAAGCTTGGCATCTGGAAATCTAGTTCACAAACATGTTCACCACCCAAAGTCCGTCCGCTGATGCTCCAAAGTGAGGCAGTCTGCTTCTTATGTAAGCATGCAACAGAAAAAGTCTCTTCCAATGTTACTATTTATCTTAATGTACTCTCCCAGGCACTATTAAACCAAAGCTTTTCTGTAGATCTAGAATTGGACATGAATAGACTATAATAAAGTCGAAATTTGATACCCATGTATTAGCTTGCCCACATGTCTATAGGCAACATAATTCTCCATTGTTTCCCTTTGTTAATTTCACTGCGATTGGCTTAAGCACAATGCCAGGCTAATTGCCAGGACTTCAACCATATCCTGCTATTCTATCTTCAAGAGCTGACAAATGCTTGATTCTCTCTCAGAAAACCCTAAGATTGTTTCACTTGCCTCTATAAATATTTAACTTCATGTCATAATCCTTGCTTCATATAAATCAATATGCCATTCTTGATTGGTCAAGGCATTGGTTTGTTCCAAGTTCCCTTGACGTACCTTCCATTACATGCAAAGCTTTGGCTTTCAACAAATGACAATGTTTTCACAGAATTTATCAATCCATTAAACCATTACATGACATGCTGCAATTCCAAATGATCAAAACCAAAGCACCTAAATTTCTAAGTTAGATTGTCTGACTTGCAACTTAGACAAGAGTGGCAAGATTTAACTTTTCTTCCTGGATATTTATCATCCCAATGGGTTTCATCTTTCTTGACACAACTATGTTATCAGAAATGCACCATGGAACACTTGCAAATACCATATGCATTCACCAAACATGGCAAGCTACCAGGAAATGGATTCCTCAACTGTAGGAAACACGTTCCCACATAAATAGCAATAAAAGGTGCCCAATTGTATGAAGTTAAACTTTATTAACTAGAGAAACACATTGTCAACATTTCTACAAACAGCTATGAGAACTTGGATTTTTTCCAACTGTAAGCAGTGGGCAGTGAATTTAGAGAAGGTTTCCACACCTGCACAGAAGATTCCCATCTTCAACAGAAGTTTCAATAATGGGAAATCAATTTAGTGCCATTGGAAGTAGATTTTAGACATTGACCAGCAATTTTTAAAAAAGATATCTGTTTTTGACCTTTCATTAGGCACTCCAATAAAGTGATCTGATCCAGAAATTCATTACCGTGAATACGGAACTGTGCCAGTGTAAACAAAAATAGAGATAGTCGATTTGTATAATGGGAAAAGAAAATTTGAAATTAGGAAACATATATTTAAATCAACCACCTGTCTAAGATACGACTGCATAGACCCCAAGGCAAAAGGTATTAGGTGTATTCCCAAAACTGGTTGTAGCCATGAATGAAAGATGAGTTTTAGTCAGAGCCATCATAGCATGGCTTACGAGCAAAGCATCTGCAACAGAACCTACAGAGTAAATCTCACCATTATACAGCTCCATGTCCTAAATTAAAAATAAGAATTGAATTTTCGACAGAAGGATGGTCAACACAAAAGTAGCCCACCCATTCTATGCAACCAGAATACGTTTTAATATTGCCAGGTCATCCATCTGTTAAGAGACAATTAATTTGGTTAGAAAGTATGCCTCCAAGCTACATGCCACTAAATATTGGCAATTTAGGACAATTTGTTGAAATAAATGTTTGAGAAAGAACCCATCAAAGCCACAAGTAACAGGTGTCTCCGCAGTATTAAGTGGATTGATGGATACTTCAAGCAAAAATGCATTGATTGAGTATTCCATGGGAACAATGCTCATGAAAGGAGGAATACCAGTGTGCTATCTTTCTCAGCCATTCTGTAGGGATGACCTGAATTATCCTACTTAAGTTAAAGAGCTTTTCACATTGTGCAAGTCATCAAGAAGTGGAAGCATTGCTTTCAGGAAAAGGAAACTATCATTCACACTGACCATCAGCCCTTGCAATACTTGCATTCTTGAAGCAAGCTTGGACCCCTTGGTTGTGATGTATTTCAAGAAGAATACCAAGAAGATTATGGCTTAGAGAGGTATACTAATGCCTTCAATGCTTCAATGGGTAAGACCAAGAAATGGGCTGCGTACTACCTCAAGGAGGGCTTGCTCACAAACTCCATCAGATATGCATTTCCCAAATCGAGCATACACGATGAGGAAAGCTCATTGACCCAAGATAGCTAGCTAGTTTGGAATTGTAAAAACAATGGCAAAATTATGAAGTTGTGGCCCAAAATACAAGATGGTGTTAAAAGATTTATCAGAGGATGTACTTTGTGTTTGACAACCAAACCAAGCGATAGGAAAACGGGATTATATGTTCCGCCTGTTACATCAAGGCCATGGGGAACCGTGTCAATGAATTTTCTTTGATAGTTACCAACCACAAGGCAAGGTCAAGATTAACATGTTTGTCATAGTAGATAAGTTTAGAAAAATGCAGTGTCTCGTTCTATGCAAGAAATCTATTTCACCTCGGTTCGGCTAACATATTCTTCGCATGTGTATGGATCTATTTTGGATTACCATGTTCTATAATATATAATAAGGATACTAGATTTTTGAGTGCGTTTGGACAGCATTGTGGACAAAGTTGTACACACAGCTAAAACCATCCACTGTTTATCATCCCAGAATGAGAGGACAGAGGTAGTAAGAATCCAAAAACTTATGTGCTTATGGTGGTAGATCAGTTTACTAAAATATGCATTCTTATTCCATGCAAGAAATCTATTTCAACTCAAGTCAGCTCCCAAATTCTCTGCACATGAGTAATTCTATTTTGAATTACCAAAATCTATATTGTCCAATAAAGATACTAGATATTTAAGTGCTTTCTGGATGAACACTTGGCGTATATACATCCAACATTCCTATGGCCTTGCTATTTACCTAAGAGGATCCCATGTAATATAAAGGGAATTTAAAAAGTTGGAAACTAAAGTTGTTGATAAGAGATAGGATTTTACAACTTTGGATACCCCTAAGTGGGTTTAGGCATAACAGGGGAAGTCTTCTAGTTTTCAGGAAGATGAAAACTAGCCCTTGATCTCTTGATAGGCTTTTACTCTATCCTTGCCTGCCAATTTTGCTAAGAAGTCAAAAGAAGATAACAAGGAAAAGAAGGAAGCATAGAAATATGAAGGTGCTTTACTGCATACAGCATACTCAATAGGAACATATCGCTTTACCGGCAGGATTTTTTTTATTCTTATAAATGATGTGCTTATAAATTAGAATCAATTTCATGAATGGTAGCAACCATAGTATAGACACTCAGACTTGACAAAAACTCATTTCCTTTAAAATGTTTAAAAACTCAAGCTCAAGTCTTAGCAAAAAAGCTCCAAAAAGTCTGAAGAAATAAATTATTCTTCAAATGATGTTATTTTTCAAAACATAGACGCTTTTTTCCATCTCATGTTAAATTATCTTTAATAGCATTCAACTCTAATCAACTAAACGTCTTCAATGAAACACACTTTCAGTCAATCGATCTTCGACATAAAGATTGTTGTTCAACATTTCAAGATTTGATTGAGACTCTAGTTGGGCCTGCCAGATTAGATGAAACTCACTGCTTAGACAGTTCAGAGTTTGAAGTCTGGAAATCAGTCCAGTTTGTGAGTTCCATCAAGAATTTGGTCAGCTTGGTTCATTGCTTGGACGGTTCAAAGTCGTGCATTGTAGTCACAAAATCTGGAGTTCGGTCTGGTTTTTGGGTTTACCAAGTTCTATGGTTGGTTACAACTTGCTTCTAGTTGAAGTCTAGAATTCAGTTCAACATTTTGTTTCAAATACAGGAGTTTCTGAGTTGAGTCTTCAGTCTCATTGTTGTGGTTGTTTAAGTGTAATAGTAACATCTTTGTAATGGCAATAAGTCCCTGTAACGGGCATGTTTGTGTGTGTATGTGTGTGAATAACTAGACCTTATGGTATAACCGGTTTAGTCATTAAGGGGGGATGTTGAAATAAATCTAACATAACTGTCATGATAGGCATATCGGAGTTGTTACTGCTGATTAGGGTTGGTCTCATCAGCAGTTTGATATTTATAGTGTAATTTTACTATATATATTTTTTTAATATGTAATATGCAAGTAGCAAGTGTTGAAGTTTTCAATTCTGTAACATGCATAGAATAACAAATGCACTTTTTCATCTTAAAAGGAATCTGATCCGTCCAAGGAATAGACCCTTCCTACAATCGTTTTCAACACTAAATGGCTTTCTAAAAGGTGTCTATACAACCTCCATTTCTCCCTTCATCACACATAAGCAGAAAACTTTATAGCCTCATAGGATAATGAACTCCAATCAGTTAAGAAGATGCCACATCCTTAATCATCGATCTTCTAGATCAGACTTAAATTTTTTGTAGTCCATAGAGAATAAAGCAAATGTCTTGGCCTATTTACTCCTAATTAAGAAAAATATAATTTGAAGCACTTACCAACCAGGCTTTCAAGTCTTCAAACACTTGTTCTTTGCACTTAAAACAATTTGTTGACCAATATACAATTTACAAGAAAATATAACCAACATGCTCCCAATATGGCCTAAGAGCACAAAAATGCCACATTTGAGTCCATATTTCATATTTATTAATTTCATGTAAATCAATCCTTAATCGTTAACTATGTTTCCACACAACTTACATTCTAGAACAGGCAAGAAACATTTCTTTGAATTGGAAAGGGGTCAATGAAGTGAAAAACCAAACAAAGAAAAAAAAGTATAATCTTGCTGTCAACTCAAAAGTTTTATAATCTTTCAACACCTGCAGAAAATTATGCTAGATACTTTTACATTACTGATAAAAAAATTCAAGATTGTTGATTTAACACCCATTTCTCCATGCGTATTTAATGTCTTAATTTAGTAGTTATTGATATTTTTCCTTATTTCTGTACAATATTTATTTGTATCTGATACTTTTTAAATGCAAAGTGCAAAGCTTTGTCTAAGTTATCCACAAAACAATAGATACTCGATTTTGCAAAACCATGCTTTGGATACTCATTGCATCTGTAAATTTTGAATGCTAAATTGGTAACTTGTAATTTAATGTTTGCACTGTACGAGTCTGTAAATAAAGCTTTGTTAGTTAGTAACTTAAAATGCAAAATGTGTATGGTAAGAGTCTACATATAAAGCTTTGTCGGTTGGTCACTTAAAATGCAATGTTTGCATAGCAAGAGTCCATATATAAACCTTTTTTGGTTGGGGTGTTGCTTGAGGTGTAAAGAGTTACTTCTTTAGTGGCGAGAACTCGTCAAATTTTTCAATTGTCGCTGCACAAGTCTTTTCTCTCTTTAACCATTCAGTATACTCCTTGAGGATTGTTCATCTTTACTGCCAATTTCTCTGCTTGCGCTTAAGTGAGAACAAAATCTCATCACTCCTCAATCCTGTGATGTGGTTAAAGTGAATCTCATACATTGTTGCACATGTTAACAGCAGCAACCAGGATGATACTTTACCCTTGGAAGTAGATTCCCATTGATTTTCTCTAAAAAGTAAAGATTCACTTAACATCACCTAAAACTTTTTTTTTAAATTTCCCAAACACTTCCATGTTTATCATAGGACTTCTTGATTGTTAAATGTTTTCACTGCATTTATTCATTCTGCCAGGAGCTTTTGAGTTTCGTACCGTGATGTTTTGAGCTCTATTTATCTATCTAGTCCTATCGCAAGGATAATAAACTTGCTTCTACTTAAAAGAGAATACCACTTTGGGATGTAACTGATAGTACTCTTTTGGACAAGGAAATTATACTTCTTTTATTAGTAGATCGTCAAAACACACCGAGTCCTACATTTTAACACTCGAGAATGAGTGCACCATCAATCTTAGACAACCACTTGGATGGGTTTGAACCCACACCAAATCATGCCATTTGCTTCGACCAAGAAAATAAAAATAAGGCTCATATGGAGATAATTGCAGCAACATTAAGAAACAATAAATTGCAACAAAAAACCTGCTAAGCACTTTCCCATGGAATCCAATCTATTACTGACTCTGTTTGATCTAAACTACCTTCCTTCATCTGGTCTTTTATTGCATTTGATATTTTATTTGTAAGTCGATTTAATTGGAGAAAATACCATTCTTGTAACGCTTTAACTGACTTAGGTTTTCAGAATTTATTGTAGGAAAGGGAAATAAAATTTAAAAAACCCTCTTGATTAATGGATGCGATACACAATAAGGTTTTCAAAAATCTTGCGAAGAAACGTGGATCGAAATCGGTTAAATCTTACGAGGGCTTCGCAGATTAGTGGGTGAGGCATTATCTGTGAAGAGATCAGGATAGAATAACATTCGTGGTCTCAATGCTCATGTACATCCGTAATATCATATATTAAAAAATAAATAAATCAATAAAATTGTTGAGTGAAAGGGGGAATAGACGTACATCATCAGCAACGGCTACACTGGTGGCCGTCACGACGGCAACTACCCCGCCAAGAATGATCATTGGCCCTGTGCCAAGACACCAAAATCTCCCGATCATCTTTCTTCCTTTCTGCCTCTGTGAAGATGGAAATACCTCTCGCCAATTAGGAATCCCTTTCTCAGATTTCTTGCAAGTTCAGGGGTTATCGTCACATAATAATAGAAATGGGTAGGCGTAATATTCTAGTCTTCCCTTTTATCATGCATGTGACTGCTTTCTATATCAGAGTATATATAAAAAAAGAAATTGGAAAACAAATTGGCCCACAAAGGATAGGATAGGATAGGCCATGCAAGTTGTAGTAGTGGTGTATTCGGATACGGTAATATAAGTACAGCGCAATGGTTTGGACTTTGGTTTTTCCTTAAAGGTCCAAGGTTCAAATCTGGAGTCAGTGTGGGAAGAGGTTTGGACTTTGGTTTTTCCTTAAAGGTCCAAGGTTCAAATCTGGAGTCAGTGTGGGAAGAGGTGTGTAGTAACCATGTGGAGGAGTGCTCATAAGGCTTTCTTGCATTAATTAAAAAATAAATAAATAATTTATTTTTTTAAGGTTAGTGTGAGAAACTTTACTACAGGGATTTCTTACATTAATTAGTAAATAAATAAATAATTTTTTTTTTTTAAGGTTAGTGTGAGAAACCCGCGTAATAAAGACTGCTTAGAGGGATTCCTTGCACTAATTGAAAAAATAAATAAATTATTAATTTTTTAAATTAGTGCGAGAAACCCCGACCAACAATGCACAGAGCTACCCTGGTAAAATCGAGAACTATACTTATCAATAGGGAATTTAACACACACACTCGCCCACACTGCGGTTTGAACCTTAAACTTCCCGAAGAAGAGGCGCGTGGGTCACTGTGTGAGGAGGTGTGTTTGTGGTAACTGTGGAAGACTCTCATAGGGGTTTCTAACATTAATATAAATAAATAAAAAATAAACAAATATTTTATATATTTTTTTGGGGGTTAATGTTATATATATATATATATATATATATATATATATATATATATATATATATATATATATAATTTTTGGAGGTTAGTGTGAGAAACGCAAACCAAACGTGCAGGGCTGGTTCTAGTAAAGCTTAGAACTATGCTTATAAATAGAGAATTTGATACACACCCACCCCTCACACACTCGTCCACATCGTGGTTTGAATCTTGGACTTCCCAGAGAAGAGCAAACTCGTACCGTTGCGCTGTCCCCTGGATCATCAAATATATTTGATATATCAATGAAAAATTAAGATAAATTTTTATTTTTAGTAAATAATATATGGTTTTTTTATTTGGATAGTGTGAGAAATTCATTCGATCCTTAGGGTTGAGTATTCTTATCTAAACCGAGAGCTAAGCTTATTAATAGGAGATTAACACACCGACACACGTCGTGGTTTTGAACCTTGGACCTCTTAAAAAGAACCAAAACTTGAAATATTGCGTTATTCTTAAAAAGAAGTGATATATTGTTGGTTAATGGTTGTTGGAGAAGGATTTAAATTTTATGTTTTTGTATATTATATTATATTCAAGGGATTGAAAGAGTTTTAATGGAGTTTTTGTTCAAGCTTTCTTAGTACAATTTTAATGAAGTGTTAATTTTTTTAATAGTATAGGGATTGAACATTAGTGTTGTAGGTTTAGTAATGGTATGGTACGAGGGTGAAAATTTTAATGAAGTGTTAATTTTTTTTTAATAGTATAGGGATTGAACATTAGTGTTGTAGGTTTAATAATGGTATGGCACGAGGGTGATAGATCTAAGGTGATTGGATATATAAGCTCTTTGGATTAATCTTTTAAAATGTATTATTTTATTTTTTTAGTGAAAAAAAAATTGTGGGGTCGCATTGGTTCAATGCAATTTTAATTTAGTGAAAAACTTCTTGCAAGGTCGCTTTGGTTTGAGAAACCACGATTAGGAGGTTCTACACCATTAAAATTATTCGAGAGTCATACTCGACCCTAGTCGCATCAGCATTATTAATTGGATTTTGGGTACCCAATGTGTGTTTGGTAGGGTGGAGATTTGAACCAGGGACCTCCCTTGGAGGATTGTCCTACTCTCTCCAACTCATTGCAGCATGTGGGTCTTTAAAATGCATTGTTAAAAAGAAGATAAAATTTGATTGTGGAGGATAATAAAAGGGTTTCAAAAGATCTGAAAAACATAAAAAACAACAAATTTATAGAATATATACATCGTAACAATAGAGGGTAGTCTATATTGTCCTAGGGACAACGAAACGGTTAGAGCTTTAACTCTTCTTCGAGAGGTCTAAAGTTCAAACCGTGGTGTGTGGTTGTGTGTTAAAATCCTTATTGATAAGCTTAGCTCTCTACTTTATGAGAGGTTATGGTGGGATGGGGATGCCCAACCCTGAGCATTAGTCGTAGGGGTTTCTCACAATAACCAAACCTTTATGAATAATCCGCAAGGATGGCGTGTTGATGATTGCGAACAACTCCCTTTATTTGAGAGGTTTCGAATTTGAATCCTTATACAAACATGACATCCAAGCGGTTTTTAAAAAATCTTTTGTGGCTTCCCTTTAGATAGTGATATAGTCATATGGGACAACATTGTCGACCACCTAAGAGTGGCTCTAAAGGTTTCTCTCTACCCAAGAGTTTTTTCTCGGGGGGAGAACGCAATGGTTTGAACTTTGGCTCTTCTTCGAAAAGTCCAAAGTTTAAATCATGGCATGTATGTGTGTAGCTCTATGTTAAAATACCTATTGATAAGTTCAGCTCTCCCCCTTATGAGAGGTCATGGTGGGATGGAGATGCCCAGCCTGGCTCGATTGTAGGGGTTTCTTACACTAATCAAATCCAAAAAAAAAACAATAGAGGGTAGCCTAATATCGAAACTAGATAGAAAAAAGTTGGGAAATTTTTCATAATTTGACTATAAATGGCCTACTCTATTGCTATTTAGGGTTTCAACTTTCATTGAGAGAGTTGTATGAATAGGTTGCTAAGGGAGTTATGAGATTAGGTTATTTTCGTGGGGATACTTTATATTGGTATTTGCTAATGCAAACGATGAGGAAATAGTTTTCTTAGAAGTCATGTTTCTTCAAAAGCTCTAGACTCTATATGAAGCATTAGCATCCAAGATTTTATCCAATTGAAAAATTGTCAACTAAAGCCTCTTTATGGGTGAGATTGTAGGAATTCAATAGATTGAATATGTAATGTGAATTATTATAAATATAATAAGGGAATTAGTGGATGCAAACAAAATAACAATGCAATAAAGCATAGTAAATTATGCAAAAATTTATTGTCAATGTAGAGCTACAAAATCATTGCTATGAGTAATTACCCTAAAAGCAAAGAGGTTTAAGTGAAGTTCCAAAATTTGACTATGAGAGTAATATTTTCAAGTGTAGGCATTTCCATGTATATGGTCGTTTGATGAAAGAGTGCCCAAAAGTGGTAAAGTAGGTGTTCTAATCATGGTATAAAATCAAGGATAGAGATAGAGATCTAGTAGGATCTCAAGTAGGTAATCAATAGAAAAATAAGGAAATTAAAAAAAGAAACAGGTGGAAGATGAAGAATCAAATTTGAAAATGCAATTTTAACAAATTCAAGAGGGAGCATTTGATAAGTTAAAAAAAAAAATTGAAAGTTTATTTAATGCATATTCCAAAGATCTCATGGAGTATAAATAAAAAACAAAGGACTTCATCTAAGAGAAGGATTCAAGAAAGGGGATGTTAATCAAGTGCAAGGTTAGGGAAGATTTATACAAGAACATCCCAAGCCTCAAACAAAAGGTACAACAAATATAATCAAAAAATTCATAGGTCATGCATAGATTCAAAATAAAGGAAGGGATTTTGGGATGCATGAGAGAGGAATGGGTTGCAAGCATGATAAGATTAAAAAAGAAACACTTGTAGATGTTGCCTTTGTTTCTCAAATAACAATGGAAGAACTCTTGACCAAGTCTAACACGTCTAAATCCTTTAATTAAATATCTTGTCTTGGAATAGAAGGGGACTATCAATCTTGGCCTAAAATATTTAAGGAGTGTACACATTGTACACAAAGAAATGAACACAAGTTTATTTTTATTTTTATTTGTTTGCTTGAGAACAAGGGGTTGTACTCGGTTCCCCCACCCTTAACAAAGCACAACTATTTTCTTTAGAGATTGAGAGTTTACAACATATTCAATTCTCATCTCAATTGAGTTGCAATAGCTAGACACCTACATCAATTTTCATAAAATGATTGAATTCATGACTTTCATTTTATGGATCTTGTTAATTTTTTTGTGTGAATACAAATTTTCTAGAATTTATCATCCTTCTTCTTGACATTTTTCTATAGCAACCTTCACAATACTGAAACTCCACCTCTATTGTCTTTGTATTGCTTTTATGTAGAGTAATATTTTTGAAACATCTCATTATCATTATCCGCTTTACCAACTATGGATTGCTAGTTTCCTTCCCGAAGCACAAGTGCAACCATAAAAATTGTAATAAATAGTTATATGAAAACACATTAATGTTATAAAATAAAGCAAATATTACCAATGGAAAACATTAAAGTAATCTTAATCATTATTTTATTTAGGCGGTCAACATTTTTTTGTTAGCTTCAGCTAAACTTACTACTTTCTCTAACCAAGGAAAAGAGAATTTAACTTCACGATCCTCAATTAAAATCCCTATATTGGTTAACCTATCTACACATTTGTTTCCTTTCCTTAACATATTTGTAAACTTGGTTTCTTCATACTCTATAGCAAGGTCTTGTATTTATACAATTATCTCTTGTATGTTCCATGGAGCCTTTGCTTTACTCAAAATTGCATTTATTACTATTGGTGAATCACCTTCCATCCATACTCTATTCCATTGCATTTGTTTGCATATTTTTAACCCTTCCAAAGTTGCCCAAGCTTAAGCTTCATTTATTGTCTTAAATCCACTATTGAAAGAGTAATGAGAAAATCTCTCCATTGTTTCTAATTATTCCTCCTCCTCCTACTAGTCCTATATTTCCTTTAGATGCTCCATCAATATTCAATTTGACCAACTCCACATCTGGTGGTTTCCACTTTATATTATTTGCCTTCTTTTTGTTTCTCCTATACCCAACATCATAATTCAATTTGATGACTTGACTCCATCTATCAATGCTCTTTGCTTACAAATTAGGGATTGGGTGAGTTAATAGGGTTGGTTTAGACTCTTTTATGGCTAAACAAATATTCGTTTGTATTATATCTAAACTACTTTCCTCTCCTTTAAATATTCTTCTATTCCTTTCTAGCCAAACAATCCAAAGTATTGTATCTTTTGATATATCCCAAATTGTTTATAAAGCCTTACTTTTAAAAGTGCTTTACCATTATTTTAACCATTATTCAATCGTGTCATTCATCACCACACATTTATCAAATATATTAAGAATCCATTGCCATAGTTTATAAACTATTGAGTAGTGTCTCGATAAATGGTCTAAACTCTCCTCCTCCTTTTTACAAAGAACACATTGTGAGGGACCATGAAAACCCTTTTTCATAAGGTTATCCCAGGATAAAAAATTATATGACCTACTAGCCAAACAAACATTTTGACTTTAGGAATGCTCGGGTTATCCCAAAACTCTCCATATTCTTGCGATATTATTATTTTATTGGTTCCTTACATTATATTCACTTCTTATTGTGTGTTCTCCTAAGTTATTCAACTCCTAGATCAACTTATCCTCGCAACATAAATTTATTATCATTTAGGCGATTGTATCTTCTATACAGAGAGGAGAAAATTTTGGTATAGCCAAGAGCAACAAGACAATCTAGAGTGTTGAAAATGTATAATATGATTTTATTTGGCCAAGATCAACATCATATGATGTAACCATGTGTAAGCCTACAAGCAATCATTGTATAATGTTTAATGAGGATTTATGTATTTGGTTTGTGAGCCCATGGTTTAACCTTGTGATGATTAATATTACTAAACCTTTACCCTAATGTTATGTCAATCAAGGGTTTTATAAATTGTAACTATTTATTGATGTGTTTATGTACACTATCAACAAATCCATTGTATCGCTTGATGAGCACAAAAAATGGTCATTTTTGTACATGGATTTCTAACATATTATGTGACATTATTATTATAGAATGTATGTTTTATGAAATTTTAATATATATTTAATAGTAAATTATGTATATTATCTAATATTTGTTTTTAAATGAATTGTGTGCATATTTAGTGGTTTTTACAATATTTTAACATGTTTACATCAAGGTCCCACTCGGACCTGGCAATGTCAATTTGATGAAGGTAAAACATTCGCAGTACATCGATGAAAAGTGCTAAGTCAAGCGCCCGATTCTCTTTGAATTTTTTGACTTACGTTTTGCCCTTAACTAACGAGCACCTGCTTCCCGTTAGGTGTCTGCTTTCGGTAGGTGCCTACTTCCCGTTAGGTGCTTGCATCCCATATAAAATAAGGCACCTACTTCCCATATAAAATAAGGCGCTTGCTTCCAATATAAAAAAATGCGCTCGAATTCTATTGACATAAAATGACAACACGACTCCTCTGGTTGGCAGAACTAAACAAATATTTCAGCGATGGATGCGGATGATATTTTAGCAAAGATAAATTAGAAGGACAATCTCAAAGACCATGTGTTTTCTATTTTCCAGCAAATACGTAAACAACAATGTAAATAAATAAAGTAGAATATTAAACGTATTTTGTTATGATAAAAACAAAATATGTTAAATCAATCCAGAATTAATATTTTGTTTTATCTCCCTATTTCTACGTATCTGTTGTAACCAGAAAATCAGGAATTTATTTGCTCTCTATTGTAATAGGGTATGGCTGCATATCTTATAAATATGCAGGCCACCCCTGATAAAGATATCCCAGATTTTAGACTTGTTGTGTAATTTTCTAAAGCTGCAATATATTCATTTGAGTGTTTTTATTAATCTCAAACTAGCATCCAATGAATGAATTGATCGAGCGGAAGACTGTTGGAGCCTAGGCCCACTCTAAACAATACTCCTCCCCTTTTACCTTGCTTTCTTAGTTAATTTATTTACTGTTTTTTTAGATTATTTAAATTTTGTACTTTCCCCTGCTTTTTGTAATTTCCAACAATGTGTGATTTTAATTTTTGAATATAGTTTAGGTACGTTTTCATAGGTTAGATTGTTGGTTTGGAAATAAAATTCAGAACTTCAACGAAACACCAACACCCTCCAAACCAATAGGCATAGAGGGACTCATTCCTGGAACTACGAGCATATATTGTGCGCGTGATGCTCACAAGTCTACGAGCTACCCGAAGTTGACAATTAAATGGAGGTAATTAATTGACTGTAGAAAACTAGCCAATGTTTTACCCAACATTTTGGCGTCGTTGTCGAGGAGTGTCACAACTATAGTGTATGATCCATAGGTTAGTTAGTTTGAAAATTAATTTCATATTTCCTTGTCTATAGATCATTTACCTACGAAGCATGAGTCCACCAAGAGCTTAAAAAAATTCAACGAATCATTTATTGAAAAAAATAAAAAACACCTCAAGCTTAGAATATATTCTAGAAGTAGTTATTAAAGAGAAAATACCATCCATTTGTCATCTTATCACAAAAATTTATTTTACAGAATTTAGTGACTAGGATAGGGAAAATTCAACAATAATTCCAAAAGTATTCCAACAAAAAGGAAAAATAGTTAATACGAGGAATAGCCTCCATAATTAAAACATAAATAGGAACATTGTTTAACGATGTTAAGAGTGAAATTTTGTCTTTTGCTTCACAATCAAACATTCCAGAAGAAGAAGCAAGAATCTGAAGCAATGTTTGTATTTTTTTTTTTTTTTTTTTTTATTTGTGGAAAACATCCCAAAAGGGATGCCACTTTCGGGTAAGACCCAAGGAGGCAGGGGTATCCATTCCGCCAAAAACGCCCAGGACTCGGACCTGGCCTACCACCTTTGACATACTCAAGGAGCAAACAAACACACAAAACCAAATTAAAAAAAGAAAATAACAACAAAAATAATAAAATAAAATAAAAAACAAACTCCTTGAGTGTGTCAAAACCAAAAGCACAACCAAACACGCACAATAAGATAAAAGAAACCACAACACAAACCACATAGAAAAACACAAGAACCACATAACAAAACACAAACAAGACAAAAACAACGGAACACTACAAAGACATAACCCAAAAAAACATGAAAAATAAACACAACCAAAACCTAAAAAATAAAATAAATAAAATAAAAATAAAAACAACCAACAACGAGACAATAAACAAAAACAAAAAACATAGAAAACACTCACACATAAAAAAATGAAATAACACAAACAAAGAGAAACCCAAGAACAAGAACGAAAAAAACACAAGAACAATAACAATAAACATAAAAAAAAAACAAAACAACAAAAACACAAGAACAACAAAAAACAACACAAAGAACACAAAAACAAAACAAAACAAAAGAACCCACCCACCTTAAAAAACTAAACAAAAAAACAAAGAAGACAAAAGAAAAAAAAATGAACAAAACAATGACCTATCTAGACCGAGAAGACTATTAATGCAAGAATCAACGGAGGAAACAAAATAAAGAATAGAATGAGCTAGGGAACTAAAAAAACTGAATGAACCAAAGAGAAACAAAAAAAAAACAAGAAGAAACCTGGAGCCATCCAAAGAAATGATAGAAAGAAGAGCTTCCCTAATTTGAGAAGCCCACCAAATAGGAGGGTGGCCATAACAAGTAAGATCACCTTTGTCCAAAGCCCAATTAGCTAAAGCATCGGCACTCTTGTTTTGATCTCCGACCACATGATTGTAATCAACTTTCAAAAATCCCATCCGGATTAAGCTGAATCTTCTCAATAATTCTTTTTATTCTCCAATCCACCTTATGATTCTTAGAAGGAGTCTTCAAGAGATTAATCATAAGTTGAGAGTCGGACTCAACTAACACCTTTTCCCATCCAACCTTAGTAGCCTCCTGAAGGCCTCTAAGGATACCATACCCCTCGGCAAGGTTATTGGAAAGAATACCCAAATTCTCGGCAAAAGTAAAAACCGGGGAGCCATACGAAAGTCTACCAATTCCTCCCACACTGGCTTTTCCGGGGTTCCCTCTAGAGGCTCCATCGGTATTGACTTTTCCAAAATCCTTAGGAGGAGGTTGCCAATTTCTAGTCCTATCCATCTTACTAATACTCACATTCCCTTTAAGTTGGTTGCCCTTAGAAGGTTTAATCTTCAATCTTTGCATCACTTGATCCCATCTTTGGTGGGAGTTTTGGGGGTGATTAAGGAGATGATGGACTGATTCAACTAAGTTGGCTATGGTCTTTTGCCAAATATAGTGAATATCCTTCCTATCTTGATTAAAAATTTGGTTGTTCCTTTCATTCCAAATATTCCAAAGAAGAATGGTAGAACCCATCCAAACTAAGCTGCCTAATAAAATGATCAACACCCTCTTGATTAGGCCAATCCCTCCAAAGTCTGTTCAAAAGTGAAAAAATTGGACCACTTGTAAGCCAAGTAAAGTTGCCATTCTCCTCCATAGCTCGAAGGCTAAAGTACACTCAATAAAAATATGGTTGATATTTTCTACATTCTCTTCACACATTTCACATCTAAAAGGGCCATGAAAACCACGCTTCATAAGTTGCTCACCGGTAAGCACCCTACGATGCAATAAAAGCCAATTAAAGAACCTCACCTTAGGCCAGAGCTTTTGAGCCCACAATTGAGAAAATATGTCGGAAGAATGGTTGGGATTATTATGGCATAAGGTCAAATAACCTTGAGCAACTGAATACTCACCCTTAGTAGTGTCGTTCCATCCAAAACAATCTTTTTCATGGGACCAAGAGAGGGATCTCATATGAAGGATGCCTTGGATATCTTGTCTTTGCCTTTATGGGATTTGAATAGGCCAGTCCTCAATAGGGATCCAATATCTACCAACCTTTGAATTACCAGTATGGTACCGACGGTAATTAGCCACCTTTATCCAATTAGCTCGGTGAAGCTCCTCCATCCAAGGCCTCCAATCGGGAAACCGAGTTATCAAAGGCTTGTGACCATCCCAAGAATCTGTCCAAAAATTTGCATGTTGACCATTATGAATGATCCAAAATAATTTTTTCTTTATCAAATCCTCACCAGTCTTAAGAAGCTGCTAAAATGGGAGAACCTTTGGTAGGAAGTTGATAGCGAACAAGGTCTTCGGGACTTTTGTTCTCGGCATATTTAGCACGGAGATTATTGGCCCAAAGAGCATTGGGGTTATGCAACATCCTCCAATATAATTTAGCGGCTAAAGCTTTGTTGTTATTAATTGAAGACCGGAATCCTAACCCCCCTTCACTCTTAGGAAGACATAAAGTATCCCATTTCACCAAGGCCCATTTTCTTTTCTCCTTAGTACCACTCCAAAGGAAACGATGACTGATTTGATCCAATTCTCGAAGAACAGCCTTTGGGATATTCAAAATGGAAGAAACATAAATAGGAATAGCTTGAAGGACTGATTTTACCAAGGTGATTCTACCCCCGGAAGAAAGCCACTTGTTGGTCCACTTTCCAATTTTCTTCTTGACTTTGTCCAACAACCAATTCCAATCTTTATTTTTTTGCCTTTGAATATTTATGGGAATACCTAAATAAGTGATTGGAAGAGAGGTCTTCTTATATCTTAATTTATCCAAGACCATGGCTTCTGTCTAGCGGAGCGGTGAAAGAAAATAACTTTAGATTTGTCTTCATTGATCAACTGCCCTGTAGCCTTAGAAAAACAGCTAATGATTTGCTTAAAATTAGAAGCTTCCTTAAGCGTAGCTTTACCTAAAAGGGTAGAGTCATCCACAAATTGAAGATGAGAGATAGGTCTAGCTCCATGAGCAATGGTAACTCCCTCAAGGGTTTTGTTTTCCCTCTTTTTGGTTATAGTCCTACCCAAGCATTCAACAAGAATGATGAATAAATAAGGGGATAGCGGGTCACCTTGCATGATACCTCTGGAAGCTGGGAAAGAGCGAGAAGGCCTGCCATTGATAAGAACTAAGTAGGAAGCTGAAGAGATACATCCCATAATCCAATCCATCCAATCCTTAGAGAAACCAAATTGCCTCAAAACTTTGATAAGGAAGTGCCAATCCACTCTGTCATAAGCTTTGGATAAGTCTAACCGGATGAACATAGAAGGAGAATTTTGCATATCCATGGAATGGATGGCTTCCTGAGCAAGAACTATCTCATCTACTATTTGACGTCCTTCCACATATCCCCCTTGCTGCGGGGAAATAATCTTATGTAAAAGAGGCTTCAACCTTAAAGCCATGATTTTAGTAATAATTTTGAGAAGAACATTACATAAAGCAATAGGTCTAAAAGCTGAGATATGATCAACCTCTTGAGCTTTTGGAACAAGAGTAATATAAGTTTTATTGATAACCTTCAAAATTTCTTTGGATTTCCTGGCTTCTTCCACCACCTCTAATAAATCAACATGAAGGATATCCCAGAACTCTTGGTAGAACTCAATAGGAAAACCATCGGGACATAGGGTTTTCCCTTTTTGCATTTTAAAAACTACTTGTTGAAGCTCATTGATAGTAACGAGGAGCGGTCAAAATAGAGTTCTCCTCGGAAGTGATAAGAGAAGGGATTGCTTGAAGAACATTTTGTTGAGAAGCTGAGTCAAGAGGAGTAGCGACAAAAATATTGGAAAAGTAATCAACAACAATAGAGTTCATGCCATCCCAAGTATAAACAACATCTCCAGAATCTGATTTTAAGGAAGAAATAAAGTTGTGAGATCTTCGAGCTAGAAGAGATTTGTGGAAGAAATTTGTGTTTCGATCTCCTTCTTTGAGCCATTGAATTCTAGATTTTTGCTTCCATAAGATTTCTTCTCTTTTTTCCCATTCCTCTAAGCTGAGTTGTGAGTTTAATTTCATCTGCACTTCTCTTCTCTGTGAGGCCATCTAAACGGATTTTCTTATTCAAATTTTCAAGATGAGCAATAACTTCATGTTTTTTTTTATGAACATCCCCAAACTCTTTCCAGTTCCAAGTCTTGATTTTGGATTTAATGTATTGCGGTCTTTTGGCAAAACAGAACATCTTAGTCCCATGCCTAGGTTTACCTTCCTTCCACCATTGTTGCACACGAGGTGCGAAGGAAATGTCTCTAAGCCACATTAATTGAAAACGAAAAGGAGAGAAACTCACATTGGTTTTCCACATTTCCACCATGAGTGGCCAATGATCCGAACCAGCATTATTAAGAGTCTTCACTTTAGGAATGTGACCATGGATTAAGAAATTTTCAGAGAGCAAAAACCTATCCAATCTCTCCATTATACAAGCTAAGCCTTGCCTTCTGTTAGACCAAGTCATAAGGCCATTATCCGGTTGGATATCCACAAGATGGAGGTTTGCAATATATTCGCTCATGAGGTCAGTACTTTTGTCCAAATTTCTATTTCCCCCCTTTTCTCATCTAGAGAGAGGATGGTATTGAAATCTCCTCCGATCAAGATCCAAGCTTTAGGAAAATGAGAGATAATATGAGTAATATCCTTCCATTGTCTTCTTTTTTCCTCCAAAGAAGTCGGGGCATAAACAATAATGCAGAGCATAATCTGGTTGGAATGTCTACTTTGAATAGCTATAGCCAACAAACCCCAACTGCCAACCATATGGTGAATAACTACCTCTTTTGGGTCCCAAAGACAAGCAATGCCACCCGAAGTCCCTTGGGAACTGAGGGAAACCACTTTTCCAGCTGGCCAAATTTTACTGGCAATTAAGTCCATATCCTCCATTGACATTTTTGTTTCTTGAAGGAAAACAAGATGTGGATGATTTATCTGAATCATTCTTCTAATTTCATTTTGTTTTGAAAGACTCCCTTTGAGTCCTCTAATATTCCAAGTGATGATCTTCATTAATACCGGGGCTAAAAATGTTGGGAAGGGCATTAATCTTACCTTCCTCTACAAGCTTTTCACCTTCTTTTACCATATGATATTGATTGGTCTTGCGACCTACTTTTTGATTAGAATCCATCTTCAATTTTTTTTCCCTGTTTCTTGACTTATTCCAATTGAATCTGAGATGGCTTCTAACCTTGAAGAATGCTCATACACGGCCAAAATTTTACTAGATGGTTCAATGGAGTCTATATTGGGACTGCATTATTTGAAGTTTTGACATTTGAAATATTGTTTTTCTTGTGTAAATTTTCTCCTTTTTTTTTAGTTGAAAACCTTTGATTTGTTGGTTTGTCTCTGAGTTCTTTCCTTCATATTTAAATTGTGTTTCTAAGATTTCAGTTTCCATTATTTCCTCTTCCTCACTTGGGACATCATTTGTGGAAAGGATTTCAAACATATTAGCAAATGACTTTGATTGATCCTTCATTACTAGGTTTTTTCGAGTGTTCTTCTTCTTAGGTATTTGGAAACCTATTGAGTTTATATCTTCTTTCTTTTGATCGGGAATTTTATTTGGGCAAGCACTGGCCAAATGACCATATTCATGGCAAATTCTACAACGAAAAGGAATGTTCTCATAGTCCACTACTTGCTCCCAAGTGTCTTCCCCAAATTGTAATGTGATCTTTTTAGGTAGGGGTTTGTCAAAATCCATTAAAACACAAATTCGAGCATAAATAATATGTTCAAAATTTTGAGTACAATCAGCGATCATCATAAAAGTTCCTAAAGAGTTTCCAATTGAAGAAAAAATAGTAGGATTCCAAAATTCAATAGGGAGGCCAAAGAGTCTAACCCACACGGGAGCTATAGAAGGCATCTCTTCTTCGACTTTAAATTTAGTATGCCGGGGCTTCATGAAAAGCCACTGCCCTTCCAAAAAACCAAGGACCCCCTTGAAAAGTTTTCTCTCTATCTTCATTATTAGCAAATAAAACAAGAAAATAACCATTTGGATAAATAGAGATTTGTAACTCACCTTTAGTTTTCCGACTTTTTGCAGCCCGGACTTTGAAAGCGAGATAGACTCGGACGAAAACCCACGAACCGACAAATTAGTCCTCTTTTTTCCAAATCTTCAATGCCAGTCTGAATGTTACCCATATCAAGCTTAACAATAGGAGTTCCATCAGTTGCTTTAAGACATCCTGACTCCGTTTTCCTGGGATCAATCTTAGGCATTCTTAGAGGTTTATGAGAAGCCCTAGTATTGATATTAGCATTGGGTTAAGGCTGTCCACCACGAAGGGCATCCCTAAAATTCATTTTTGGGACTGAGTCTTCAAAATTCTTACCCTTGACAGGGGTTTTCACAGTAGAATTATTTTGTGGGTGCACCTTAGCACCAGATTCACTTGAGATATGAGCCATTTTTTGATCAAGCTGCTTGAAACTTATTTCGTGGTCTCTTTAATCCTTGCCCTAGACGTCGTGGAAAGGTATGGTTTTCACTTTTCTTTTGTGCTAGCAAATTGGAAGCCGTTGTCACTCAAGTTCACGGTATGATCTGTTGAAAGACAAATTTCTAACCCATATTGTATCCCCTGCAACATTTCTTGCTAAAATATTGAGCATAAACCACAAAAATATTGGCCGCTAGGGCCCGAAGGCCCTAAAAACCAACCTATGGAGCTGCTTGCACTCAACCCAGATGAAACCCTCGCATAGCCGCTTGCCAAATATATCGTTCACACATAGGGATGCGCTAGGATCTGTGTTGCTCCAAATGATATGAAAATTGGTGGAGATGTTCTAGGGTTTTTCAGGCATCTACCCTCAAAATTTCAGCTCAATCCGAGTTCGGATGAGTGAGATATGGCCGAAACGAGTTCGGCAGTTTGGGCAGTCCTGCGAAAAACGTCTCTACCATTCAGCTCCGAAATTTTTGTATTTTTCTGTTTAAGGTGTAAAGAAAATCATGAAAAAAAAAATGTTCAGAGAATACAGTAGAAGCTTATGGAAACTATCACCTGGATCATCAGACCTGGTTGTGTCCACAAATTATAAAAGAAAATCTAGAGGAAGTAGAAACTTATCTTGTGTATCTACCTCCACATACACAACTATCAAAAAATTTTAGTTTATCAATTTCACCTTCTACCAGGCCAAAACAGTTGTTGGCACCACCAGAGTCGAATCCCACTAGCAACTATTTAAATTTACTAGCTTATCAAGAAGTTACGGGAATAAACCTGATGTGCCATAATAGTATAGAAATAAATTGTGTTGCTGAACAATCAAGTAATGAATGACTTCCACCGTATCCCAAAAGGTTATGGAAAACTAGAGAAATGACACCACCTAAGTTTGATATTATGAAAAAATTGAGAAATATTACTGATATCATTCCTCAAACTATCAGGGATGTGCCTATTTACACTAAATCCATTAGGGAGGTATGCCTCAAGAGACCAAAACAAATGATAAAAATTGTAAATTTAACATTTTCCAACACTTCGGTAAATTTTAATGCTGATATTAGATGCAGAATAGGAAAAATGATAGTTAATGAAAAATTGTAAAAACAATTGTCATCCACCTACTTGCACAATCTACCAATGAGTTGGACGAATCTAATGTTGAGGTCATCCAGGAAGATTCTCTTCCCATGCTGCAATGTATTATAAAACTGGATTAAAAAAGGGATGGAAAAAATGAAGTCTTAATTGTATCAAATTTTAGACACAAATTAAGATCTTATCACAAGCTCCAAATTTCAGAGGCTTGCTCGATTGCAAGCATGGGGGATACTCCACCTTCAATGTTATCACCCAGAACATGATGAGTGCTATTACAATGTTTAATTAAAAACAAAAAACAAAATTAATTAGAATTTTCTTTAATGCTATTAGTTTAGGGTTTTTATTTTTATTTTGTTATGTTTTGCAGACATCAAGAGGCTTAGTGCATATTGTAGACATCCAAGGCAATCCGACCTACTAGCATGTGTCGTTCCATTCTGTTTTCCAAAAGAAAAATATATATATTCCAAAAATTGAAGAAAATTTTGGAAAATTCCAAAATCTGGAATATTTTTGGAAAAAAAAGAGGAAAAAGACGCAGTTCTTGGGACTTCCCAAGTGGTCACCCATCCCAGTTCTACTCCATGCCATAATGCTTAACTTTAGAGTTTTTATGGGATCTGCTACCAAGCGCTCAATAAAACACATTTGTTGCATACGAGTTGACATCATACGCATATGTGCAACACTCGACCATGGCAGCACTAGTTGTGGTGGACAAAAGATGAGCTCAAATGGTTCATAGTACTTTGTTGAGCAACACATCTCTACTTAGAAAAGAAAAAAATGGCTATGAAGATTTCACAAAGTGAGGGATTTTTACGAGGAGTCCATAACAAGACACGATGAAATAGTATGAGTAACAGTCAATGGGCTCCATTTATAGCCTTTTCATGTACCTCACATTTGCGAGATTGAATTAAACGCAAGCATGGGGGAGACTCCATCCTTTTAAATCCATACCAGCAATTTGACGAATGATCACATATTCGTCATATAAAAAAAAAAAGGAAAATGACATGGAACTGTTTTTCTTAGCATTTCTTTTATTTGTGTTTTTATTTTGCAGGAACATGACCTTAGTGTAGCTGTTAGGCAGCTTGGGAAACCTAGGCTTAACAAACATAGGCAACATGAACCTTCCCAAATTTCTAGGATATTTTTGCTTTCAGTAGGAGTAAGTTAGTCCCCATTTAAGGGGAATACTAAACCTGAATCTACACAAGAATGTTTGGACTGGTCTTTATGGACAGTAAAACACTTAACTATTGATTCGGGGGCGGATGTAGATTTTTTGTCCCTGTTCTTCAACCAAAGCGCTTTAGGCCTGATCAACCTTACAACGCACATCCGAGGAAAAACCAGCACCCGTTGAATAAAGAGAAGCACATGTTTTTCGTTTTATGATGGGAAAGACGCTTGACTCCCGTGTTATAGCGAAAGGTGTCTAATTTCCATTTTACGATGGAAGGCACTTGATTCCCATTTTACAGTAGGAGGCACCCGATTCCCATTATACGATAAACGATGCCTGAATCCAAGCATGTTAAGAAGATGGTGCTTGCCTTTCGACTTCTGGTAGACCAACACCTAATTCCTAGCCTCTCTAGGAGGGTGTCCGACTTCCAATTTTACGAGAAAGAACCAACGCCAAACCTTCCAAACATGTTAAAAAAAAATTGTATAAATTTTGCTTTTTGTTTTAGCAAGCACCTGCATTCTGTGAATTAAAATAAGGTGTTTGATTCCCATATGAATGTGTCTACTTTCTATTCTAGCAGGTGTTTTTGCCTCGTGTGAATAATCTTCATCATTCAGGATATAACTCGTACCACATCAACTGCCCGCTCATATGCACAAAGTCAAATCTATCACGGATAAAATTATTTTAATTTTGTCTGTTAAAGAGATTGTGCATATTCTAAAAATAAAAAAGTTGTCAGCAAACAACTTTCGAGGAGGGGATGTGTGTCATCCCACGAAGACATGTTTTTTCTAATATTTTCTTGAATTTGTGTAGGAAACCTCAAATGAATAAATTGTAGTAATCAAGAACCAGTCATATGGAGAAAAAATTTCCACATGGAAAATAAGCATGTTGTTCTTTGTTTCAGTACATATGGTCATCATCAAACAACCAATACAAGTGCACCATGAATGTATGTGCATAATACATGCACAAAACACAATATAGGTGTGTACTTAATTTTCTGTTATATATATATAGTTTTCATATAAATATGTTTCTATAAAATAGTGTCGGCATGATCCTCATTAAATTGTTCATCCAACCATTTAGCCCCATTCGGTATTTTTTCCACATGCAAATATTATGTTGGGAGAACTCATGGTCATCATCTTAAAAATAGCATACAAGCACCTTCTTCCCATATACAGGCCATATATAGGCTTGATTCCTATATACAGATGTCTTCTTCCCATATACAGGCCATATACAAGCGCTTGCTTCCCATATACAGGTCTGATTCCCATATTCAGGTGTCTGCTTCCCATATACAAGTGTCTGCTTCCCATATATAGGTGTATGCTTCCCATATAAAGGCCATATATAAGCGTCTACTTCCCATATACATGTTATATACAGGCGTCTGTTTCTCATATACAGGCACATGCTTCCCATATACAGGCCATATACAGGCGCTTGACTCCCATATATAAAAAAAAAGGAAAAAACAAAGAGATTGACCATGAGAGAAATCCACAAGTCATTTGTTGTAAAAGAATGAGTTGCACAAACATAAAGAGGAGAAATAAAAACAGAGCCTATTGGACAATCGTTGCTAAAAATGGAAATTAAAATCACCGAGTGTCCCAAGGGTGTGCCACTTTTTAAGCATGGGGGGTGTCACGAGGACACGCCACTCTTTTAAGCATAGGAGATGATGAGCACAAAAAATGCTCATTTTTATACATGGATTTCTAACATATTATGCGGCATTATTATTATAGAATGTATGTTTTATAAAATTTTAATATATATTTAATAGTAAATTATGTATATTATCTAATATTTGTTTTTAAGTGAATTGTGTGCAAATTTAGTGGTTTTTACGATATTTTAACATGTTTATGTCAAGGTCCCACTCGGACCTAGCACTGTCAATTTGATGAAGGTAAAACATCCACAGTACATCGGTGAAAAGTGCTAAGTCAAGCGCCCGATTCCCTTTGAAGCGCCCGACTTTCATTTTGCGCTTAACTAACGGGCACTTGCTTCCTATAGGCGCTTGCTTCCCGTTAGGCGCCTGCATCCCATATAAAATAAGGTGCTTGCTTCCCATATAAAATAAGGTGCTTGCTTCCCATATAAAATAAGGTGCCTGACTTTCATTGACGTAAAATGACAACGTGACTCTTATGGTCGGCAAAACAGAACAAATATTACAACGATGGATGCAGATGATATTTCAGCAAAGATATAGACGAAGGACAATATCAAAGACCCTGTGTTTTCTATTTTTCAGCAAATATGTATACATCAATGTAAATAAATAAAGCAAAATATTAAATGTATTCTATTATGATAAAAACGAAATACGTTAAATTAGTCCAAAATTAATGTTTTTGTTTTATCTCCCTATTTCTACGTATCTGTTGTAACCAAAAAATCATGAATTTATTTGCTCTCAATTGTAACAAGGTATGGCTACATATCTTAAAAAATATGCAGGCCACCCCTGATAAAGATATCTCGAATTTTAGACTTGTGTAATTTTATGAAGCTACAATATATTCATTTGAGTATTTTTATTAATCTCAATCTAGCATTCTGTGAATGAATTGATCAGGCAGAAGACTCCTGGAGCCTGGGCCCACTCTAAACAGTACTCCTCCCCTTTTACCTTGCTTTCTTAGTTAATTTATTTTTTATTTTTAGATTATTTAAATTCTATATTTTCCCCTGCTTTATGTAATTTCCAGCAATGTGTGATTTTAATTTCTGAATGTAGTTTAGGTATGTTTTCATAGGTTAGATTATTGGTTTGGAAATCAAATTCAGAACTTCAACGAAACACCAACACCCCCCAAACCAATAGGCATAGAGGGACTCATTCCTCGCACTACAAGCATATACTGTGCGCGTGATGCTCACAAGTCTACGAGCTACCCCGGGTTGACAATTAAATGGAGGCAATTAATTGAACCGTAGAAAACTAACCAATGTTTTTCCCAACATCATTCTTTATCATCTGTGTAGGTCTCCAATACATCCATCATATCTTGTTTGTTATTACTCTTTCCTTTTTATCTCTAATTTATCTTGCTATGTGATTCGAGTGGATGAGTTACTTCTTTTTTGTTTGACAAAGTATTGTAAAATCCAACATGGTGTTAAATCAAGTATGGAGCATCATCATTTGGTCACTCAAATAATTTAATTGAAGCCCCTTTTACTTCTTCTAGCAACAAGGGAAAATTATCTTGTGATGCTTCACGAGTCAAATTAGGGGAACAAAAGAAGAATACTAATTCCATGTACATTCATTCAAATACTATCTCTTTATGGGAAATTTTTTAATTTTTATTTTCCTCCATTATGTAAAAGAGTTTTCTCCTTTGCTATGCAAGAGGGAGGTATATTGTATTGAAGGCATGGGTCCCCCTAGTTTGGTCAAGGCCAAACCACCCATGTACCTTCATCATAATGTGTTGGTTTGATATGTTGTTGGGATATTTCTAAGCATAGGGCACAAGTTTGACCCTGATATATGGTTGTTCTTGCTAACCATTGGAACATGCAAGGGTGAAATAGTTGAATGTATCTAACAAGCTAAAGTCACATATTGCCCACCCTAAGTTTATGGAAAATAGATTAGGAGGGTTTTGGCAAAGATGTGGGACACCACATCTATGGTTCAATCCCTTAGGACATCCTTTTTTGTGAACTGTTCTTATTGTATTACTGTCATTTTTATGCTAACAAATGGAGAATTCCTTTCTCTAAGGAGAAGGATGATACTTTCTTCAATTAGTATGGATGGAACTATTGTTTAATATGGGGTAGAGGCAAGACTTTGGGAAAAGTGGTTGTGTGTTTGATTTATGCGCCCAAATTTTTCTCTTTTGGATTACATGAATTTTGTTCTCTAGAATGTGTATTGTATTTGTAATGGATAAAAGTTGTGGCTTACAAAAAATATGATTAAATTGTTGACCAAAGAATGGTGAAACTATTTTTAAAAAGAAAGGGATAATGTGTTTGACTCCTACTATATTTTCGATTTATTTTGGTTTGGGTTATGGGAAGGCCTTTCCCTTGTATTATGAAGGCTCTCCATTGGTCTCAATAAATAAGCATGAGCACAAGACTGACTTTTCTAGCTTTGGGTGCTTATCACTTGAAAGCTATGAGTTTGAACCTCATTACCCTCCAATTGACTTATATTGCAATCTAGGATATCAATGGATATTGATGTGGCAACAACATGGATGATACTTGGTGTAAGAACTATGTGTGTGTGTGTGTGTGTGCATGCTATATGTATGTATCCAAATGACCAGTGGAACTAGTCCAAGTGACATCTAAACATCATAGACCTCACATAGTAGTAGAAATATGGTTATCATGTGGAAAAATCCATCCATTTTCTATGTTAAAAGTGGAAGAATATGGTTCACTATTGTGGACATAGGGTTTGAGAGAATCAATAGGACAAAATTTCCAGGGGCCATAACTTTTGCATGCAAAAGTGTTGTGAAATTTTTTCAAAGAATGTGATTTTTTATTCAAATAAGTTGGTGCCACCCCCTATTTTGTCATCGTAGGCTGGCACCACCACTCCAAGCTATCACCGTATTAGTTAAGGATGGAATCTAGGATTAGTTAGAGACAAATAGGAACATTGCTTCATGAGGCACCTTATTAGCCTTATATTGTGAAAACCATCACTTATTATAGTTGGTGGGAAATCTTACAATAAATAATATATTGATTAGTTTAATGATATATTTGTATCAACTTGTGTCGTGATCAATTAATCTTTATCTTCTTATTGATACTAACATTATGATAGAAGTAGTATTACTAAGAGGTGTCCCACCACTTTTTAACTCTCATGAGGACTAACATTGTTGCAAGTGGAGGATGTCTTATTGTATGATGATATTAAGAACTTATGACTCCCAATTAAAGGGTCTAAATTATGGTATATGCACAATGCAGATTAATATAAAGTGGGAAACTTTGGTCATTCTTTAAAGAAGATAATCTTTTATTCAAAGCTTTGAAGGTAAACATAGGATCTTCTACAAACATCTAATTTTTTATGGCCTCTTCTCTCTTCTTATTTATTTTTAGGTGATCTTGAGAAATTATGGTGGATTTTTTCATAAATAGGGTCCTATATAAGCTCTCCCATCTACAATTACTATGGTTGAATGGCCCAAGGGCTAGTCAAATCTTGTAAAGGACGAGATATGGAATTGTGGATACGATAAAAGGGAAGTTCATTTTCAAGCCTTGCTATACGCAATGATAGAAGAATATTGTAGATTGAAAGAGGGGATATCTTTAAATTTTTCTTTATATGGGAGTATATCCTTGCAATTGAGCTTTCATTAAATGGTGGAATATATTCTAAATATTAATGTCTTTTCTCCTTGGCCCCTTAATTCATTATATGAGATGTTAAAAAATTGTAATCCAGTCTTATTTAGCCAAGGCCAACATTGAAAGATGTAATAATGTGTAAGACTATAGGTAATCATTATATAATGTTTAGTAAGTATTTATCTATTTAGCCTACTAGGTAGTTATTTAACCTTCTGATGGTTAACCTTATTAAACAATTACTCTAACGTTATGTTGGTCAAGGGTTATTTAATTTATAATTAATTATTGAAGTTATTATACACTTCATATACCTAATCCATTATATCATTGTGATCTTGCCTTGATCATTTATGTGGATGCCTATAGGATTCCTTCATTTCCCATGTATTGTCACTCTTTTCATTCACTCTCTTAATTCTCTTGATATATAAGTTGAATGGAGGATTCGCTTCTTTTTGTTTAGGTAAAGTTTTGTAAAAACCAATATGGAGGAGTGATGATTTTATGGGATCTTAACAAAGTAGGAAAAAATAAAGGAAAATTAGTTGTAGGTTTTGATAACATATAATTTCAAGAGTAGGGAGTTGCATTTTAACTTTTGTTTAACAAATATGTATGGATCTAGGAATAAAAAGTTAAAGTCTATCTATGGGAAGGAATTAGAATATCTATGAGCAAGGTGGATTCTAGATCAGACAAGAAACAATGAGGATGCAAACAAGTGAATTATAGGAGGATGCTTTAACTCCATTACAAATATTGATGATTAGTGTAAAGATAGACTTTTTCTATAACCCTCTAATCTTGATTTAGACTCTTTTATAGTTATTTTTGTGGAATGTAATCTTGTTCAATGGAAATACATATGGATCAATCGAAGAAAAGATAAAGATTTATTAGTTGAGCATATTGATAGATTTTTAGGTAATAATAGGTTGTTGGATTCTTATTGAATCCTTAAACAAAAAATATTTTTTGGAGGATCTAGTTATTAGATAATACCTTAGTATAGAAGAAGACAAAGTACTATCAAAATGTCCTTTCAAATTTTGAAGAAATTGTGATAAATTTTTGGATATGTTTTACTCTTGTTATGTGATTTAAAATATTCTAGTTGATAAGAAAATAAAAAAGAAAATACCAAAATCAAGACTTAAGGAATGGAATAGAAACCAGGATTATTTTTCAAGAATTATTTCTAAGGATGTTGTGAAGAAATTTAGGAATAAATTTAGAAAAAAGGGATAAATGAGTTGTCACTTTTCAAAGATTCAATATTAGTAAAAGATCTAGACCACCTATATTCTCAAGAAGAAACTTATTCAAAACAAAAAATAAGAGTGACATTGTTGGAAGTAAGAGATAGAAACATTTATTATTTTGTCAGACAATACTTAGAAGAAGAAAATAGAACAAGATAACAATGTTAGAAACAAATGATAAAGGAAGATTAGAAGGCTAATATGAAATAACACAATAGGTGGTTGGATACTTTAATCACTTATTTAAGGATAGTGAGGAGGACAACATAGAAATACAAGACAAATTTATGGGAATCATGTTGAGATGGATCAAGAATAGACAAAATAGTAAATTTTTAATACTTTATTAAAATATGGGACAAGCAAAAATTTGATTAAAATGAAAGGAGATAACACGTTGGATTCATATGGGTTCCTTTCCTTCTATCAATATTTTAGGGACCTATTTAGGGATTAACTAGAAGATATATTTGAAGAATTCAGGTCTTTGAAAAGAGTGTTTAAATAATTGAATGCCATATTCTTAACATTCTTTCTTAAGCATTCCAAAAATAAAAAGTAGAAGGCTTCATGCCTATATTTCTTTATAATGTAGTCTATAAGCTCATTTCCAAAGTGGCGAATAATAGACCAAAATAATGCTTCTCAAACATAATATTACTTGACCATGGTAATTTTGAGAAAGGAATGCATATTTTCGATGGTATAACTATGGCACATGACACCACAAAAAAAGGCTTTTAAGGGAGGTTTTGCAGCAGTAAAAAACCACCCTAATAGACCCCAAGAGGGTGGTTTACAATCACCCATAAAACTCTACACCAAAAAAGGGTTTTTTAAGGCAACTAAAGATGATGAATTTTACTAGCAATTTTAAACTGCCCTAATAGACCCTAAGAGGGCAGTTTAAAATTGCCCTTAAAACACTGCACAAAAAAGCCTTTTAAGGGTGAATAAAAGACCCTAAGATGTCAGTTTAAACCCGCCCTTAAAACACTATACACAAATCCTTTTACAACGGTTTATAATCGCCCTAATAGACCCTATGAGGGCGATTTATAACCGCCCTTAAAAATCAACCATAAATAAAAACATATAAAGGATTCATGGACCTTTGGCACACAAAACTTTTGGTTTTCTTAACCCTATCAAGCTCTCTGCTCTAAGCTTCCCATGACAACAAAATTTTCAAACTATAAATGCTTATCACTCCACAGTTACCTTAACCCTATCAAGCTTTCTGTTCTAAGCTTCCCATGGCCTCAACCTTTTCAAACTGGGAATGCTCAGCACTCAATTGACCTTAGGGAAGAGGTGAGAGTGAATATCCCTCTTTCTCGACCTCTTTAAAAGGAGGGGCAAGTGAGATCTCATAAACAAGTGCATATTCCTTTGGAGAGTTTAATATCAGGGCAATTTTTTACCCATTGGAGAGTTCAAGTGGCATAAGGCTTGGGAGTGTTGTGGCAACAAGAAGCGAGTTGTAGGTAAGATTTAGAGTTTTTGGATTTTTTTGCAAAATCTATGAAAGGCGACAAGAAGCTACAGGCAAGATTTAGGGTTTTTGGATTTTTTTGCAAAATCTACAAAAGCTTTGCATTTATGGTTAAAATTGTGTAAGATTTAGGGTTTTTGGAATTTTCATTGGGTCAAGAGTTAAATATTTGTAAGCATCCATATAATCAATGTCTGTCCAGATAACATCTAGAGGGAGTTTTGTTGTTGCATATCCAGCTACAACTGATTTAACATCTGAAATATTCTTATATCCCCACCTACATTGGTGAAAGCCTGCATAATTCAATCCAGATTAACATAAATCAGAAAGGGTGCACATTTAGAGTAGCAAATGCATATTAAATCTACTAAAGAAAAATATACTTTTACCTCTACCTGCTTTATCATTTGCTTTGGAGGGCTCATGCTGATCCTGGCCCAGATGTCATCCTTTCATTCTTTGAGGCACATAAATCTGGTATCCTTTATTCTGTGCTTGGCATACAGTTTGTGCATAGTGGTGGGTTCCATTCATGCAGGTGTGAGTGTGAAATTACTTGCCTATTGTATATAAGCTTTGAATCACCTAGTCTACATACTTTTAGACTTGTCTAAAGAATCTGTATGATTTTTTTTTTATAGGAGGTGTTCTTGAATCTCAACAAGTATAATAAAAATTATGTTATATCAAGCAGGGCATAAAAAGGGATCTAAGAAAGAGTATTCTTTGGTTGGTAGTACAACTAGCAAAGTGTTTGCAGCTTTGAACGCTTTCTCGATAATTGCCACCACCTATGGCAATGGAATTATCCCAAAAATTCAAGTACTTTTCATCTTCTCTCTTGATGGATTGATCTTTTTTCCTCATAGGTAATGATAATTTTAAGTTTGCTTAATGTATAGAATTTTTTTTAGGAGCTTAATTATGCTAAGTGTTTATTCACTTTTGGGCACATTTCATTCTAACTGTTTGACTAAATTTTAAAAAAATCTAAACTAGGGTTTCAAGCTTAATTTTTGGACTATGTTCAAAGAGAAAGATCAATGCTATTGATCCCTCTATCATTCTATCTTCAAGATTAGAAATATGAATATAATGTACTAAAAAAATCCTAGTAGATGGTACTCATCTCTACTACATACAATTGGAATATGATACTGGTCGATTTGAGTACAATGTTTTCTTGATGGTTTGTTTGCAATTTTACTAGTGTTATAGCTTCAAGTTGTATTACATTTAAACTTTCAAATTTTTGGGTTTAGAATTCAGATTTCAACCCCATTTCCTCTACCCAATACTTTATCATTTTCTTGTGGCCATAAAAAAATTTGAATGTGGGGTATCCAAAAATTTTCACAACATATTTGTTAGCTACAATTAGAATTATAGGGTTGATAAGAGCACAATGTTTTTAGGCAACTTTGGTGCCTCCTATCTCGGGAAATATGTTTAAAGGATTGTGTGTTTGTTATTCAGTGGTGGTGTCCACATTATTTTCTATGGTGATTTTAGGCTACTGGGCATTTGACAACAAGACTATCGAAATCATCTACAACAATTTTATCCCTTTAGATAGGCCTGTGCTTCTCGCCAAATTTAAAATATTATGATATTAAAAAGGAATGAAGAATGAGTACAAATTATTGAGGGAGTTTTGTCGCATAGTTTAACAATGCCAAGTACAAGATAGAGCTTGCATTGTGTCGTATCAAGAAAATTTTAGGCATCAGAAGAGATACAGGTTGTGCAACCTAGACAACTTTGATTTTTCCCCAGCTATGGGTAGTTGGTAGCACCACTAAACATAGAGTGTCCCCTTGTTCAAGCCACCCTTTCTAGATTAAAGGGATGTTGTTTTGATTAGGAACTTCTTGATTAGAGACATGGTGTATAGAAAACCATCTAAAGCTCATCATATCATTTGACTTGTTGGAAACAATCATGATCTCAATATTTACAAGTGTCTCATATATATACCAAGGTTGTTTACATGCTGAGTCTATGTCTTTATTTTGGGGAAAATGTCAACAACAATGGCTCCCTCTGCAATGGTTCCCACAGCATCAGCGTCAACTTCGACCGCAGCTGCCCTGGCTTTCCCTGGCAGGGTTTCCCAAACCCTCCCCGGGGATTTGGAACCAGGCGAGATCCCTGTCGATCTCACGGATGATCCCGATGCCCCCGATCCGGATCCGGGTGGGACGTAGAGACCTTGGGCGGAAGGTTTCATTCCCCCCTTTCCCCCTTCCAAATCCCCTCCCTCGGTCGGTCTATCGTTCAGCGCGATGGTATCGGGATCCCCTTCTCCCAAACCATCTGAAGTGGTTTCCCTTCCCCCCTGGTCACCTCCGGGGAAAATATGGTTATCCCGATTTCTCGCATGGCTCCAAAACTTTCCCTCGAATCCCTGTCCCTGGTTGGGAAATTCGTTGGAGGCCGACCTAACATGGAGTCTATCAGAAGATGGGCCAGTTTCAAATGGCGAACAGAGGGAAGTTTTCAGCTAGTTGCACTTTCCAGGGGTTTCTTTCTAATTCAGTTGAACAACCAGAATGATTATGCAAGAATCCTCACCGGAGGACCGTGGTTCTTTGGCAGGAAAAGTCTATTCCTTAAGAAATGGGAACAGGGTTTCAACCCCCAAACTCAGGACATCAATGTCGCCCCCATTTGGGTTCGTCTTTCGGACCTGCCAATCCAGTTTTTTCATGAAGACATCCTTCGGGGGATCGGAGGATACATCGGAGACCTGGTTGCCTTTGACCCGGCAACAAAAGCCCGATCCAGAATGGCCTTTGCCAGAATCTGCGTGTCTGCGAACCTGGCATCCCAGCTTCCCACTCGCATCAATCTCATCTATGGGGACTTCCAGTGGTGCCAAGCTATTGAGTATGAGAATAAACCGGCGTTCTGCATCGAATGCCAGGCTCAGGGACACCTCAGATCCCAATGCCCGTCGTTGAAAGCTGCCAAAGAGGTTCCTCGACCCCAGCTCTCCCTTGCTCAGCGTTCGGTCACCCACCCGAGACCCAAGGCTACTGGTGGCCCTTTTCGAGGGAAAACTGACAAAGGGAAACAAGTCCCCTTCCACAAATCCTTCCCCCACCAAGCTCCGTCAAGTTCCAACCAGGTATGTTCACTTTTTGCCTTTCCCAACAAGTTTGGTCCTCTCTCTGGTGTTGATGATGATGTCCTCTTTCTCGAGTCCGTTTCCCCCCCTTCTCCTTCCCCCTTGCCTCCACTCCCTCCCCTCCCCTCCCTTTCCCTACCCGGCCCCTCTTCGGCCGCACCACTCTCCCCAACCCCTCCCACCTCTCCGCTCTCTCCCACCTCTCCTAAATCCCTTTCCCCCCTTCCCCTCGAGGAGGGCTTTCCCACCACTTCTTTAGCCGAACCTCTGTCTCCAACCAAGTCAGTTTTTGACTCCCTTGAGGAGGCGTCCAACCCTTTTCGCAACCGCTCGGATTCTAGCTCCATCATCACCAGAAGTAAGAAAGGGCCAGTGGATACAGGAGGTGACAAAAAGAGAGGCAGACCGTCTATGTCCGACCAGCTTAAGAAAGACACTGAGAATCAAGTCGCAAATGGGGTTCAAACAACCCTCTTCCCTGATCTATTCGGCCAGCCCTTGGATGATCCCAAGAATCCCAAACCCCCTCCCGTACCCACCAAGGGCGGTAAGAAACCTTCCAAAGTATCCAAATGAAGATCCTCTCTTGGAACATCAGAGGGCTTAACAACTCAGGCAAGCAGAGACTGGTCAGAACCATCAGAAAGGATTCCAAACCCACCATCATCATGTTACAAGAAACCAAAGCTGATGCAGCGAGAACCCCGAACATCATCAAATCAGTCTGGAAAGACTGCCAGTGGGCTTCCTCCCCCATAGAGGGATCGGCTGGGGGCCTTCTTTGCCTTTGGGATCCTCTCCAAGTTGAGGGAAGGGTGGTATCCTTCACCAACAGAACCCTTAACATGGTTTTCCATTGCAAGACCAACCAGTTCACATGGGTCCTCTCCAATATCTATGCCCCCAACAATCCCCTGGAAAGGCGCCAGCTGTGGGTTTCCTTGTCCCTTCTCAAGACTACTTTTTTTGCCCTCCCATGGATGTTAGCTGGGGATTTTAACTCTCCTCTGTTTGCTTCTGACAAACGAGGCGGCTTATCCACTCCCTCCAAAAGCATAACTGATTTCCAAGATTTTGTGTCGAGTAATGAGCTTATGGACATTCAGATCAGAGGCTGTCGTTTTACTTGGAGCAACAAAAGAGCAGGGCAAGATCACATTCAAGTCAAGCTGGACCGATTTTTCTTATCTCAGCAAGCAATCCCTCTCTTTGGCGATACTCTCCTCACATCCCTCCCCAGAATTGGGTCTGACCATTCACCCCTCCTCCTAGAATCCAACAAGGCCCCGTCCTTCAAAACCCCTTTCAGGTTTGAAAACATGTGGATTCACCACCCAGACCTCAAACAACGAATTTTTGAGTGGTGGAATCTTCCATGTTCAGGATCTGCCATTGACCGAGTTTCCCGTAAACTCAAATCAGTGAAAGAAAACATCAAAATTTGGAACAGGGAAGTTTTTGGAAACATCTTTGAGAACAAGCAGCTCATTATTGATAAACTTAAGACTTTGGAGGAGCAAATCCATCATGACCAATGGACTCCTCAGCTGAGGAATGAGGAGAGTCAGCTATTGTCTGAGTATCACAACATATTGGCTAGAGAAGAAACCTTCTGGCGACAAAAATCTTGAGCCCTCTAGCTCAAATATGGGGATGCCAATACCAGATTTTTTCATGCTTCCACGATGCGGAACCGTAGCTCCAACAAAATCAGAGAACTCACCTTATCTGATGGCTCTATTTCCCAAGACATTTTCGAGATCAGATCAGAAGCGTCTGCTTACTTCAGTAATATGATGGGAAATCCCTCTCCCTCCCACTTGGCAGCCCAGGAATCCCTTCTTCAGAACATTCCCCCCATGGTTACTCCAGAGATGAATGCTACCCTGATTCAGACCCTCTCTCCGAAAGAGATCGAGACTGCTCTCTTCTCCATGCAAGCTGACAAGGCCCCTGGTCCAGATGGCTTTCCCCCTCGATTTTTTCAAACCTTTTGGGACATTATGAAGGAAGACATTTGCAAAGCCATCATCGAGCTCCAATCGACTAAGTCCATTCCAAAAGGGACTAACTCAACTTTCATTGCTCTGATCCCCAAAACCCACCCCTGCAAGACTATGGTAGATTTTAGGCCTATTAGTCTCTGTAACATTATCTACAAGATCTTAACCAAATCCCTAGCCCTGAGGCTAAAGAAGATTCTCCCTGCTATCATCGATCCTTGTCAAGGCAGCTCCGTGGAAGGTAGATCTATCATAGACAACATCATATCCCTTCATGAAACTCTCCATTCTACTCACTGCAACCGCAAGGCAGCCATGTTTCTTAAGCTGGATATCAGCAAAGCTTTTGACAGAGTCAACAGGGATTTCCTTCTGAAAGTCCTTGCCAAGTTTGGGTTTCATAGAGAATGGATCAAGCTCATCAAAGGTTGTATCTCGACGCCATGGTTCTCTGTGCTCGTTAATGGTTCAGCTGTAGGTTATTTCTCGACTCATAAAGGCATAAGGTAGGGTGACCCCCTATCCCCTTTCCTCTTCATCATCCTGGCAGAATCCCTGGGAAGAGCTTTCAAGTCTGCCTGTGCTTCTGGGCATGTGAAAGGGATCAAAGCTTCATCCACCATGCCCCCCCTTTCTCACCAGCAGTTCGTTGATGATACCATTACCGCTTCTTCAGCATCAGTCATCCAAGCTAAGTCCATCAAATCTATCCTTGACACCTATGCCAGAGCAGCAGGCCAAGAAATCAATTACACCAAAAGTGAGTGTTTCTTCCTCAACACTCCGGATAGCAGACAATGCAAGATCGCCCGTATCCTGTAGTGCAGAATCTCGAGCTTACCCACCTCTTACCTGGGCCTTCCTCTTTTCATCAAGAGCCCGAAAGAGTCCATGTGGGATAATGTCATCGAAAGGTTCAAATGCAAACTTGCAGGCTGGAAGGGTGCCCTCCTATCCCAGGCAGCTAAGGCTACCCTCACTATGGCGGTCCTCCAAAGCATTCCAGTCTACTTCATGTCTGTCTTCAGAGCCCCAGCGTCTGTTCATGCCAAGATTGAGCAAATCCAAAAAAATTTCCTGTGGTCAGGTCCTGAAGAAAAAAGTAGAATCCACCTTGTTAACTGGGACAGAGTTTGTCAACCTAAATCCCAAGGGGGCCTGGGTTTGAGAAGGTCTTCCAATCTGAACCTTGCCCTCCTCGCCAAGCAGGCGTGGAAACTCTACACCAATGTCAAATCAGAATGGGTGGCGATTGTCAAGAGCAAATACTTCCCTCGATCGTCCTTCATGAATGAATACCTCCCTTCCTCTGGATCTGCTTTCTGGAAGGCGGTAAGTCAATCCAGACCTCTTATCACTAAAGGATCCCATTGGCAACTTGGCAGTGGCTCCGAGATCAAGTTTTGGGATGACGTTTGGTTGAACGACCAGCCCCTCGCAGTTATCCCAGGTATGTCTGCTCTCAAATCCTTTCTTGAGCGTAGATGGGGCAGCAGAGTCAGGGATTATTTCAATGATCAGCGAGAATGGAAGCAAATCCCCATTGGCAGTGCTAGTGCCCAGATAACCCAAGCGGGCGCTTCCTTGTCCCGGCTTCTCAGAACCACCATTATTCCTACTGCAACCACTCCAGATTCTTCGGTTTGGTCAGGGACAGACAACGGGGTTTTCTCAGTCAAGTCGGCTCATTCTCTCCTGTTGAACCACCAAGTTTTTGCCTTCCCGTTTGGGTCGGTTTGGATCAAGCGCCTAGTCCCTAAGGTTGGGTTTTTCTCCTGGACTGCTGTTCAAAACAAAGTGCTCACCACTGACAACCTGATGAAAAGAGGCATCCCTATCCCTAATAGATGTCATCTTTGCCTGTCTAATGGGGAATCGGTCAACCACCTCTTTTTACATTGTGAGTTCACCCAAGGGAGTTTTAACCACTTGCTATCCCTATTCCAAATCTAGTGGGCCCAACCCCGCACTCTCCGGGATCTCTTTATCCAATGGCCTACCCCTTTTCAGAATCCCAATGCTGCCTTTCTTTGGAGGATCTGCCTCCACCACCTTATTTGGTAGATTTGGCTAGAGCGCAATCGCAGAGTGTTTTCCACCCTTTCTAACGATGCCATATCTACGGCCACCAAAGCCATCGCCTATGCCTCTGAAAACCTCCAATTACTCCCTTGGTCTAAGTCCCCGATTGGCAAGGTTGAAGGGGAGATTTTCCAATCCCTCAACATCCCTATCCCCGACCGCCCTCACCCCATTCCCCATCCCAGACGGTTGGCCCTTTGGAATCCCCCTCCCGTAGGTTTTTTAAAGCTAAATTTTGATGGGGCATCCAAAGGGAACCCGGGACTATCAGGAGCTGGTGGGGTCATCCGAGACCACAAAGGGATGATCATTCTCACCTTTGCTGAGAACCTCGATCACCAGACAAATAATTTTGCTAAAGCTTGGGCTCTCTGGCATAGTTTGAACCTGATCAAAGACTCTCGTATCCGTCTTCACATCGAGGGGGATTCTCTGAACATCATCCGTTACATCAAAACTGATAAAAATCCCCCTTGGAACATTAGCTCACTGATCCGGGAAAGCAAAGTTATCATTGGTCAGCAATGCCAGGTGGCAGTTTTCCACGTATTTCATGAAGCAAACAAACTCGCTGACCAGCTTGCCAACATGGGTCTTATTCAATCTTCGCTGATGGTGTGGCGCAATTCTAATCCATCGGGTGTCTCCCACGTAGCAGATGCTGACAGGCAAGGCAGGTTCATGTCACCCCCTCCTCGCTAACCAATGTGTTTCTTTTCCAGGTTTGCAGCTGTTCCTAGGAGTATCTTCTCCAGCAAGCTCCTCCTTCACCGTTGGCTCATGATTGGCATCCTTGCTGGCACCGCCAGTCATCAATTTCCCATGTGGATGATTGGTCTCCTCAATTACGCTCCCCAATATGGTTTGTGATGCCCCAATGCCACCCTCGGTGCCCCTGTCCAATCCGCTTCCCTGCCCATCCTCACCGAATCCAAGTGGCTCTGGATATCCCCGTTTCCCTGTATCGACTCAGGCCCAAGAACTATCACCAATCCCCACCCTACCTGGCCTTTGTCCACCTGTCCCCTCCTCGATCGGATCGGCATGCTTAATCATCCCTTGCTGGCCTTTTTAAACAGTCCCCTTGTCCTTCCTTTTATCGTTCGTCACCCTTTGCCCTGGTCGCTATCTCTTCCCTTGTCCTTTCCTCCTGGCACTATGGCATACATCGAACCTAGCTCCCTCCAGCTCGACCCTCTAGCGAAACCCTTTATCGACACCTTTAATCTGAAGCCCTTCCTGAGTAAATTCTAGGGCCCCAAAGCTGATATTTCTGCTGACTTCATCCGGACATGGAAGAATGGCTTTGTCGTAATCCGTAGTGTTCATTTCAAGGTTACCCCCGAGTTGATGGCTGAGGTGTCTGGCCTTCCCTGTCTAGTCGCATCCGTCGTGACAAGCACAGTTGGGAGCCCGAGCTGGAGGGGTTCCCCAACTACCAAGAGTTCAAATGGATAGGTGTTTCTCTTGAACGCACCTCCCTTCCCTCCCCTTGGTCCGCTGTCGCTATTCCCCTGATCCAGTATTTGGCCTCTGAGGATCCCGCTAAGCCGATGTCCAGCTTCCATCTGGCTCTTGTCAACCACTTCCACGGTTACAAGCCCATGAACATTCCCGCTTTCCTCCATCGCTCCGTCCGCTTATCGATTTTTGTCGCTCGCAAGAAACACTCCCCTCCCACCCACCAGGGCCTTTTCGTTGTTCTCTTCCGCCATGTTGCCGCCAATCCTCCCCTGGCAGCCACTCCCCTCCAATCCAGCCCTCCCGTTCCCCCCTGCATCTTTGCCAACTCACTCATTTTCCAGTGAGCCCTTGGTCAGTGAGACGGATCCCGAGTATCAAACCCCTGAATCCAAGAAGACCCCCCCAAGCAGTCTACCCCTTCTAAGCCCACCCCATCCTCCAAGAAGGCGGCGTTGGGAAAGCGCAGAACCATAATTGAGGATGTTCCTGTGATCCGCAGATCATCGAGGACCAAGAAGATCAAAACGGAGTCAAGCCAGAACTCCCCTGTTAATGTCCCTGATGATAACAGCGGGGACTCGAACCCCACCCCTGAAACATCAAAGCGCATGACAAGAATGTTTATTAAATGTTTCATTTCTGCGTTCGAAAGTACCACCGAGGCTATGAAGCGCTTCTTGGAGGAGCTCACTGCGGACGCGAAGGAGAACCCCGTGGAGGTCGACCCTTAGGGATTCCCTTTCGGTTTCCCTGGCTTGTTTTTGTTATGTTGGTCCTTTTTTATTACTTCAAGTTTTTGTTTTTTGGAAAGCCCTTGGGGCTCTGTCACCATTTTTGGGTAGGGTTTTATGCTAGAAAGGAATGCCCCTGCGTGGGCTATTCGACCGTAGATGTTAAGGTCTTAATCCCCTGCGTGGGACTGCTGTCATGCTTATCCCCTGAGAGGGATTCTGCTAGGCCTTTGGCTTCTATTTACCATTACAAGGTTTCTGCAATATCAATATCCACCACCCTGGCAAGGGTTTTTGTATATCTGGGACTGGGACCCAGTTAAAACCCTGATAATCAAACTACTACTTACCAAAAAAATATTCTATGTCTTTATTATTATCATCACAAAGTTGTCACCTTGTCTTTATTGTTATCTTCACAAATCTATCACCTTGCCATCATATCTTGGTCTCAGCAAGTCTGACATCAAATAGGTAGTTGGTGGCATGGACCATAAAGGGTCATGAGACTAAAAGGCCTTTTATTCTTGAAATAATCCTTACTATTAAATGATTTGTATTTTTATAATTACATTTCTTATACCTAGCTAAAAAAAGCGTTTGGATACTTGGGTAGATAACCAATGTCATGTGCAAACTCTCCTCCCTATATATAACTTTATAAGCCTACAAGTGAATAAATAACAAGTGAAGTGGGTCATTGAAGACTCTTGGTAGATATTTTCATTAATGATCCATATTCACAAAGTGTCAAGTTATAAGTTCCACTCACACTAATTTTGGATGTCTTTACATTGCAACAAGCCTATCACAAGTCTAGGGTGTTTAAGGTCTAATATTGGGGTTTAACAAATAAACCATGGAATTATATTTGTTTTAATTTACTATTGAGTCTTTAGTATCATTAATAGTTGACTTCTTTGTAGTCATCATTTGCGGGTTCTCCAATATCTTCAACCTCAAGATTATTATTATATATATATTAAAAATAAACAAATATATATAAAAAATATAAGGGTGTTTGGGAATAAATCACAATAAAAGTGGTAAAGTTGCTTGTGAAAGTGGAACACTGTAGCAAGTGTATCAGGAGTCTGTAGGCATGTGAGAATAAACCACAAACAAAAGTGGAACATTGGCTGAAGAGTTTGGCTTGGTCCTTTGATAAGGACACATATCACAAGCATGGAGTTAAAAGTTCCATTCACATATACCTTTAACTTCATTCACATATACCTTTTCTCAGTTCTCCTCTCTTTCCCCTTTGACACAGATTGGCAAGACTCAATTTACTACAAGCTTGATCAAAGCTTTAGAAATTTAAAACAAATACACATTGAACTACCCAAGTGAAAAATTTCCTTGCTCCTACAAGGGGTCTCACACATACCAGATGTGTGGTATCTTGGTTGACCTTTACCTTTTTATCTTTATACCAGACACTAGGATGTAATCAAAGTTAATTGGGTCTATGTATCTGCTATAAAGCAAACATGAATAAATATTCTAACATGTATGGAGGAGAAAAAGAAAAAGGAAGAAATTACCAAAAGACCAATATGGCATTGGGGTAGGGCGACCTATGAGGCCTGTGTACTGCTGAACAACAGAGAGTGGAGAAGGGCCAACAAATAAATACAAGTCCAAAACTCCCCTAGTCACCCTGTATGTCAAGTAGTTGCCTCCATACTCAACATTCATGCAATTGCTATTGAGTATCACAACTCCATGAGCAACACCCCCTACCCTCACATCCATATAAAATGGGTGAGACCCATACAAATCCACATAAGTATTCATACTCCCAATGTCTGAATTCTAGAGAGTATAGTTACTTCCACTATTGTCCAATCTAAATCCAGGCCTAGTGCTCTCTCCCATTCCATAAAGAGCAGCACTAGGAGGAAGCACAATAGAGATCTCCAAGTACTGATCTTTAAACACCATGTTCCCAAATGGGTACCCATTGCCTTGACTAGAATTGAACAAAATTTCACTAGTGGAATTCCTTGTAACTGCAAAGCCAAAGGGGTTGTTGGTATAGGAAAACCATAGTTCATACCCTTAGGAATTGTTGATATTAGCACTGTTATTATCATATCTGGCCACCACTTCTCTGGGGACTTCCCACTTGGTTTTGCAGCATCAGTGATGTAAACTCTCAAGGTTAAAGTTGAAAGTACATAGATTGCATAACCTAGATTGCATTTAGTTGATTCAAAGATAATTTTAAGAGAGGAGGAAATCAATTAGAAGAGGTAGAATTAACTAGAAGATTATCCATTGGACAATTTTATTTCAAGAAAGCAAAGGATAAAATGTTGTGTACAAGAGAAAAATAGCCATACATTGCTTTCATGGTTCTTTATCATCTTCCTACTCACTATGCTTGATATTTTGATCAGTGTTCTCTCACATGTTAGACCTGTGGCATGGAAGATAATGATGGTGTATCAAATGAATTATCAATTTGCATATGGGGTTGCATGCCAAAACAAAATTAAAAATGATTATGGCCACAAGTAAAATGTAATATGTAGTTGTATGAATGTTGAATCAAAGATAAATTTCACCTTATCTATGATGTGGCCAGGTATAAGGAGATCTTCCATCAAGCATCATGGACAAATCTTGGCTAGGAGCAGCCAGGTATTTCAACTATGTTATCTCCATTAACGAAGAAAAGTTGTGCTTTCGATCAGATCTACCCGTATAACTATACTTTCTTATTTTTTGGGGGGGTTTGTTTGTAGAAATAGCGAGGACTATTATCATGGGGTTCACCAATTCCTATATTTTGCAAGAAAGAATTCAATGGACCCTGAAAGAACTAGATGTCCATGTCGAAAGTGCTCAAATATGGAAACTCTTGGTTTTTCGGAGGTTCATGACCACCTGATTTGGCATAGGATTGAAAAGACATATACCAAGTTTGTTTTGCATGGAGAACAACCCTCTAGTTTTGAAAAATATGCATCAAACACGTGCTTTTCCACTAATGAGGGTCCAATTACCGAAGATGTACAAGATGACATCATTGGAATGGTCAATGATGCATACAGATTATTCAATGTCAATTGCTCAGAGAGTGGACAAGAACTACGAGATAATGATGTCAAGTTCCAATCATCTTATGGAGTGGTTCCTACTGATGAATATCGTAGCTTGCTCAAAGATGCCAAATGACCATTATACCCAAGTTGTACAAAGTACACAAAGCTATCGATGATCGCTAAATTGTATAATCTCAAAGCAAAACATGGTTGGTCAGACAAAAGCTTTGGCAACTTACTAGAGCTACTGAAAGATATGCTCCCAATCGAAAATACAATTCTAGAGTCCACATATGCGATGAAGAAAATGATGAGGCCATTGGGATTACATTATGTAATGATACATGCATGCATCAATGACTATATTTTATATTGGAAAGATCATGAAAAGAAGTAAGCTTACCCAACATGTGGTGCATCTCGATGGAAAGTTGACCCTCGTTCACAAAAGGTATGCATTAATGTTCCTATAAAGGTGTTGAGGTATTTTCCCATTATACAAAGGTTGAAGAGAATGTATAGGTAAGCGATTTTATTATATCATTAGCTTTGTTGTGTTTGTTTCTTTCAACATTGTTAGACGTGATTAAAGTGAGTTGCTTTCTTCTTATAGCTTTACAAAGGTTACAAAGAATATGAGGTGGCATTCCTAGCATAAGATTTTAGATGGCAATATGCGACATCTAATTGAATCCCTAATATGGAAAACTATAGATGTTAAGTGGAAATATTTCATTGATGATCCATGTAGTGTATAACTTGCAATGGCAACCGATGGGTTCAACCCTTTTGCTAACTTTAGTACTACTTACAATTGTTGGCCCATTGTGTTGGTCACTTACAACCTCCCACCATGGATGTGGATGAAGAGGAAACATTCAATGCTCACCTTGTTAATACCTAGTCCCAAGCAACCAAGCAATGATATTGATGTTTATCTACAATCATTGGTTGATGACTTGCATGAACTATGGACTAAAGGAGCAAAAACATATGATGCATTTTCCAATACTACATTCAATATGAGAGCAATAATGATGTGGGTCATCCATGAATTTCTTACTTATGGAAACCTATTAGGATGTATGACAAAGGGAAAGGCAACATGTCCAATATGTAAGGAGAACACCTATGCAGAATATCTTAAATGTAGTAGAAATATCACTTACATGGGCCACAGGAGATTACTTCCTCCAGATCATCTATTTCATCATCAAAGGACATATTTCAATGGCAAACAAGAGCTCGATAAACCACCCAAACCTTTAAATGGGATAAAAATACTAAAAATAGTACAAGGAATTCCACCAAATTGGGGAAAGAGCAACTCAAATAAAAGGAAACATGACATGGATGATGATAGCATGTTTGTTCCTATAGCAAGATGGAAGAAGAAATCTATATTCTTCAACCTATCATATTGGGAGGTACAACATGCAACTTTCTTTCTGTATCTATTGTTATGTCTCTCAATGTCGAGTAATTTTAGTTTGATGTTGCTATCTATGAACAACATCTTCTAGTTCATCATAACTTGGATGTGATGCATGTGGAGAAAAATATTTATGAAAGCCTATTCAAAACACTACTAGGTATCGATAAAAAGTCAAAGGATGGGAAAAAATCTCATGAGGATTTAAAAAATATGGGTATCAGGAACACATTGTGGCTAGTAATGGATGGAAACAAGACATATCTTCCACCAACACCCTACAATCTATCGAAGGTTGAGAAAGAAAGGGTCTATCATACACTATACAATATGAAAGTACCATATGGATATAGTTTGAATATTAGAAAATGTGTCTCTATGAAAGAACTTAAGATCCAGGGCTTGAAATCACATGATTACCATGTTCTCATGCAACAACTTCTTTTAGTAGTGCTATAACATGTGCTTGATAAGCCAATGTGACAAACCATTTGTCGGTTGTGCATGTTCTACAGGGATATATGCGCTAAAGTGGTGGATCCCATAAAAATAGAGAAATTATTGGTAGAGGTCATGGAGACATTATGTTTGCTCGAAAAGTACTTCCCCCTTCATTTTTTGATATCATGGTGCACCTAACTGTTCACTTGGTGTAGGAGGTACGTCTATGTGGACCTATACAATATCGATGGATGTACCCTTTCGAGAGGTTTGTATGCATTCATCAGTTTCATAAACCACCATTTTTCTAATTTTTGTATAGTGTCTCATCTATTCAAAATTGTTTGTTTCCTTTCTCAGAATTATGAAGATTTTTAAGGGCTATGTAAAGAACCGAGCTAGGCCCGAAGGTTGTATTGTCGAACGTTATCTTGTCGAGGAATCTATTTCATTATATGTGGACTACATGATAGGTATGAAAGCAATTGGTGATCACCTTGGTCGCAATGAGGTATGGAGTGACGAGGATGAAGAAACTATAATCGATGGGAGGCCTTTGTCCAGTGGTGAAGACTTTGATTTGGATGAAACTTCTCACGAGCAAGCCCATCGATGCGTTCTCTTTAACATGGATGAAGTTCAGCCTTGGGTAGAGTAAGTAGATGTTTATTTGTTGTTGTTATATATGGCCAAATATTATTTAGATCCAACTATGCTTGACAAAATTTGGGCCAAATCAGGAAGCACCTAAAGAGTATCAAGGAATCCAACCCTCATGCAGTGAGAGATGAAGGGGTGTTGCAAAAAATCCATAATCGGACATTCATCACTTGGCTACGAGATCAGGTTATTGTTTGCTCTCTTGAATACGATCTTCAATATTTATATTGATCGTCATGTACTGAACATCATGTAATGTTCTACAATCATCTTTAAACTATTCTTCTTTGTTTTAGTTTCATGGAGATGGAATGCAACATAATGACAATGACTCCAACACAATAAAATGGTTGGCACGTGGTCCAAGGAAAGTTGCAACCAAACATTTGGGCTATTTGATCAATGATTATAGATTTCATATCAAATACAAAGAGGAACAAAGAACAACTCAAAATAGTGGTGTGTGTGTTGATGCTACTACTTTGTGTAGAGCAAGCACAAAAGACACAAACCCGATGCTTCAAATAGTCACATATTATGGTGTTATTAGGGAAATAATCTTGTTGGATTACTATGAGTTTTGATACCCCCTATTCAAATGTGACTGGGTGAATGTTCTTGATACGAGGAATGGATGTAGAAAGGATGAAATGGGCTTCACACTGGTCAACATGGATAGATTACTTGGCTGGGATAGACTAAAAGATGATCCATTTATCCTAGCATCGCAAGCCAGACAAGTCTTTTATGTACAAGATCCACTTGATACCAGTTGGTATGTGGTTCTCACATCACCTCCAAGAGGGATCAAAGACACTAAAGCATACGAGGCAGAATATATCAGTGTCTCTGGAGCAACAGATTTTGTTGGACCTAAAACTGCACAAGATGAAAACACAAACGATGACAACATTCAATACGTCCATGAAGAATGTGAGGGTACATGGTTGGAAGCATGAACTGGTAGGTTGGTTGGAAGCCTAATTATTGTACTTCAAAAGCAGTTGTCCATCCATTATTTTATTTTCAATTTCAAGTGTTTTTATGTTTGCTACGGTGAGTGGAATACTTGATCCCATTGCCTTAATTTGGAGTACTACTTTTTAAATTTCTTTGCATATTATGGAAGTAGAGCTTGAGAATTTTACTAAAAATCTTACAACTTTCTCATTTCTTTGGTACAACTATTCTCACTTTGTATTGGTTGCAATATTCCCTCAACTGATGACAACACTCTCATGATCCCACCATCCAAGGTTATTTATATGAGCTTTAAAGTGGCAAAGATGATTTTATCCTCCTTGTTAAACTGAGGAAATGACAACATAGACTTTAAAGGCCTTAGCCAGTGGACAACATGAATCTCTTCATTGATATTTTCTAGAGTTGGGTGTTAGGAGTGTTGTTGGTTGATGCTATGCAAATAATTGCTACATGTTAACTCTTTTAGAGCTTCTTTGTATGTCCTTTCTTTTTGGCAACTCTTTGTACTAGTTTCACTTTTTATTTTGATTTTTTTGTATTTTTGCTTCTTTATATTTCTTGTATAGCTCACATTTTTGTGTCTATTATTTGCTTGTCCAATATTACTCTTTAGGGGTGCATCAATTGTTACTATCATACACTCTATTCACTATAATTTTGTAGTCCTATTAGCCATCTTGGCAGCTAATGGACATTAATATTTAAATTAAATTAAATATAAGTGGATAAATAATACACTACACACTTTTTATTTTAGCATATGTATGCAATCTATTTGTGTTTCTGTATATTGTTGTGATTCATAAGCATACATGTGGTTTCCTCTTGTGTTAAACTGGTACTATTGAGATCTTGTGGCATCTTGTAGGTACAATGGGCAGCCAAGCTAGGAGTGAGGCGAGTAGGTATCTTGAGCATGAGGTTGGCTAATCAGATATTTATGTATCTGATGGAAGTCTTAGGATACCCTCTTACCTCATATCTGATGGTTGGGGTGGGTAGGGATGTTTAGACATCTACCCATTATATGGAGGGCTCAGGTTGCCCAAATGAGGATTGAAGCCTTGTGCTGCATTTCAAAATACCCAAAGTGGCAAGACCACCTTGGCACTAGCCCTGTGCAGGGACCCTATAGTCAAAGGTGAGGATATTTATATCGTATTTATTTTACATTCTCTTAGTGGTACGTGGTATCATGATAATGTTGCATAACTTTATTTTCATAATAGAAATCATTCACCAATATGCAAAAAATTAAATCATTCATCCACAAATAATTATCCACAATAACAACCCATAAATGAGAGAGAGATAGATAATACCCTTAAGGTAGGTAAACACCAATAATAATCCTTAAGGAAGGAAAAACTCCACAATATCTCCCAATATGAGAGTACCACTTAAGGAGGGCAAAGTCCCATAAGCCACTTTGTGGGCAAAGACGATTACATATGATTGATCTCCATGATGATTACAATGACAAATATCTCTTCTTTATATACCCATATTCTAATTCTACTTTGAGGAGCCTACTACTAATATAATATAATATTATAATACAATCAACCTTGGGTTATGTGTGGCCCATGCCAACCCTTATACAATATAATAATATATCTCCAAATATCTATTCCTAGGTAATATAATATTATATTACAATCAATATTGGGTTATGTGTGACCCATGCCAACCCTTATACAATTAATAATATATCTCCAAATATCTATTCATAGGTACCCTAACATCATTCCAGATTCTCTAATAAAGATTTGGGAACAATGACACTTAGGAAGAAGTATTTTTTTGCAAAAATGCATTTCAAATATTTGTTAGGGTATTTGGTTGGAAAGAAACAAATGAGTGTTCAAAAATAAAACCAAAGGAATAATTGGGGTTTATGCCAGAATAAGAACAACCCTATTGGAGGATTGTATTAAAAACATTGTCTACTATAAAAATTTTACAATGATCCTCTCTAGAGAAAAATATATCTTAAATATGGAAAAAAAATCAATAAGGTGAGACTAGATACTAGATGGGAACGTCCTCACAAAGATTGGGTAAAAAATAACTTCGATGGAGCTGTGAAATGCAAATAGTTCATGCTAGTGGCGAGGGTCTCATAAGGAATGATAAAGATTAGGTAGTGGTTGAATATGTTGAGGATCTAAGAATTACCACAAATCACCAAGCTGAAGCAAGGGCAATTCTTACGAGCCTTCGAATTACGATGAATTTGGGTTTTAGGAAAATTGTTCTTGAGGGGGGTTCTAAGAATATTATAACTTCCCTTCAAAAAGAGGAGCTAAACAATTATAGAATTTTCCAAATAATTATAGATGTGAGGACTATTTTGGGAAACATAAAAGAAAGTTGAATTAAACATATTTATAGAGAGGGAAATAAAGTTATCGATAAAATGGCGAATATAGCAGTTGGATCTGAGAATTTCAAGGTCTGGTCATATGCCCCTATGAAATTGAAAGAGATTATAAGAATTGATAATGAAGCTAGCAGATAAAGAGGGTAGAGCATGTTGTAAGTGTGAATAGGTCATCACAAAGGAGGCTTAGAAAAATCTAGTTTCTAGCCTCCAGTGTGAAAACTCCCTCACTTTGTCGGCAAATGTTGTCGGCAATTTGTTTCCCTATTCTCCCTAACTCCTACTTCTTCTCCTATATTCCCTCCTTATCCCTCCATGTCCTCCTTTTCCTCCATTATTTCTATCTCCTTATCCCTCCGATTCCTCTCCGCTATCTCTCCAACCTTATCCCTCCATCCTTTCTTTTCCATTCTCTATAAATTATTAGTCCCTATTATGTATTAAGTTGGCTGCGATTATTGAAGGTGCATTTTAATAAATCTTAGTCCGCTGCATTTTTTAATAATTTAATTGTATATTTCACTGCGTCATAGAAGTCATTTGGTTCACATTTGGTAATAGAGCCAGAGTGTGCCAGTTCGGGCACGGATCCCGAGGCACGCGACAGTCGAGGTGACACCTGCAGGCACGGTTCCCGAGGCGAACGTTGATAGGTGGACACGATTTTCGAGGCGAGGCACAGCAGTCGAGGATCGACTCGACTTGGATCCCGAGGCGGATCACTGACTGGACGTGACACGTGGCGGCACGAGGACGCGACACGTGGCGACAGTAGAGCAGATGTGGCAACACGTGGATCGAGGCGACTGAGCTGGCAGAGGGGCTGGCGTGGACACGTGGCAGCGAGTGATTGGACAAAACTTTGCCACGTGGCGATTTGGCATTGGTCGACGTGGCAGCGAGGTGTCAGTTTGTGATTGGTCGAAGCGACGGTAAAAGGCAGCGGTTGAGGATCGACTGCCCGAAGGCAGTCGAAAGCTATTGCGCGAGCTAAGGGTTAAAAACCCTTATCGCGCCCATCGTCGGGCGCATGTGGGATAAATCCCATCTATTTTTTTAAAAAATTTACGCCGCCTGTGATTACAAAGGGGACCGCCCTTCTTCTTACATCATGTCCGAAGGGCGTGGCCCAACGGACGAGACCCTCCACTGGCTTGCATTAGATCTCGGGATCGATTCTCGCCGAGGCTGAAAGTTTTTATTTTTTTTTTAACATTGCCGCCTGGAAGGGTTAAAAGGCGGGTCGTGCGCCTTTGGTTCAAGGCAGCCGTGTGGTGGAACGGTTGGAGTGCTCGCCTGTATCCGCGAGGTCGCGGGTTCGATTCGCGCCGAGGATAAAAAGGTAAAAAAAATTTTTTTTTAAAGGTTTTAAAATTTATTTAATAATTTTTTATATTATTTTTTAAAATTATCTTTTTTAAATAAGTTTTTTAAAAAGGTAATTTAAAGATAATAAAAGTTATTAAATTTATTTAAAAAAACCTTTATAAAACTTTTTTTGCAAACCTTGTAAAGAGAATTTGTGAAAGGAGGAATAATGTGCCCGTGCAAATGATAGATGTTCCGATCTGAAGGGTGCTATTATGCACTACTTTCAATTTTGAAGAGAGAGACACCAGAATCCTTTGACCAAAGGGTTCAAAGTTTAGGACTACACACAGTGTTTTGTCAACTTGAGAATCAGGTGATAGCTCACCTAAGAAAGCCGGATTCAGGGTACGAGGCAGATTCAGAAGACAATATCTTCGAAAAGAGGATTGAAGAGTCCGAGACTGAGCAATTTGTTTCGGATGTACGATCAAGTGCCAGTTACACACCAGGTGTACCGGTAGCTGCATCGAGTGAGAGCTATACTCCACGCTCTCCAGAACCTGAACCAGAAGAAGAAGAGGAAGAAGAGGAAGAGGAAGAAGAAGAAGAAGAAGAAGAAGAAGAAGAAGAAGACGAAGAAGAAGAAGACAAAGAAGAAGCAGCAGAAGAAGATCCAGAGGAAGTGAAACCTGAGATCATCATCATCAGCAGGTTTCGAAGCAGAACTTGAATGTACTAAAAAGGCGAGATTTGATTTGAATAATTAAATCTTTCTGTACTCGCTTTAAAGTACTTCCGTTTGCCTCGAATAAAGTTTGTTTTTTATTCTGCAATGGCATCCAATACTAGTCTACCAATCCCTGAATTTAATGGAGGTGACTATGAATATTGGTCTATTAAAATGAAAACCCTTTTGATAGGAAAAGGTCTTTGGGATGTAGTCGAAGAAGGCTATACGAACCAACTGCTGCTGAATGGGCAGCTTTCTCTAATGCTGATAAAAAGGCTAGAAAAGAAGCACAAAAGAATAATGCTTTTGCCCTTTATCACATTCATGCTGCCTTAGATAAAAGTATCTTCCCTAGGGTTGCATCTTATGTAATTGCACAAGATGCCTGGAATGCCCTAAAAGAAAGCTATAGAGGTAGTGACCAAGTGAAGCGGGTAAAACTGCAAACTTTGAAACGAGATTTTGAGAATCTCAAGATGCAAGAGAATGAAAGAGTCGGAGATTACTACGTGCGAGTGAAAGCAGTAGTCGACAAAATGGTCACACTAGGGGAGGATATTAAGCCAGAGATGATGGTGAAGAAAGTGTTGAGAACACTTCTTCCTAAATGGAATTCTCGTTGCAATAATTATTGAAGAATCCAAAGACTTAACCACATTGTCTTTTGATGCATTAACTGGTTCACTTCTCTCACATGAAGAGAGGTTACAGGAAACTCCTACCACCAGCTATGGAGGAGATGACAAAGCTTTTGCCACACATGAAGGAAGAGGTAGAGGCCATGGCAGAGGTCAACAAAGAGGCAGAGGCAGGAATAATCAAAGAGGGGGAACTCCTAACAGAGGAGGATCATCCAACAGAGGTGGAAATCAGAATAGAGGAGGACAACAAGAATATAGAGGGAAACAATCTGGCAAAGGAAAAGGAGGAGACAAATCAAAACAAGTTTGCTACAATTGTGGCAAACCTGGCCATTATGCTCGAGATTGTTGGTCAAAGACTTCGCAAGGAAGCAGCAGCAACCAGAGCAATCAGTTTGGGAATTTTGGAGAAGAGGAAGAGTCCTCAAATCTCTTTCTTTCTTATGGCCAGACAGAGCAAAATATGAATGATACATGGATTTTGGACACCGGGTGTTCAAATCACATGAGTGGCAAAGAAGAACTCTTTGCTAAGTTAGACTCCTCATACAAATCCAAAATCCGATTGGGAGATGACAAGTCATTGGCAGTTGAAGGCATTGGAGCCATGGAGGTTCCAACGAAAGAAGGCATCAAGCAAGTAAGTGATATCTATTACACACCTCATCTTCAACACAATCTTCTAAGTGTTGGTCAAATGCTTGAAAAGAATTATAAGTTGATTTTTGATGAGGGTAAATGCACCATTTTTGACAAGAACAATAGTAATAGAATCATTACACAAGTGCCAATGTCGAAGAATAGATTATTCCCTTTGAAGTTTGGCCAGCCAGGAGGAAATAAGTTAGCAAATGTTGCAATTACCAATCCAAGTGTCCTATGGCACTTGAGATATGGTCATTTGAATTCAGCAAGTTTGAAGATGCTAACTTCACAAGCAATGGTGACTCGGACTTCCCAAAATTCAAGATAGTAAGGAAGTCTGTGAAGGGTGTGCCTTGGGCAAGCATGCCAGATCGAAATTTCCTCATGGACAAGCATGGAGGGCCAGCTATCCTCTTCAGTTAGTACATTCAGACATCTGTGGTCCGATGCAGACCAAGAGTCTAGGTAACCACTCTTACTTCCTACTTTTCATTGATGATTGCACAAGAATGTGTTGGATATATTTTTTGAAGCATAAGGATGAAGCATTTGCATGCTTTGTTGATTTTAAAGCAAAAGTTGAAAGTGAGAGTGGATATTCTATAAAATGTCTTAGATCCGATAGAGGAGGAGAATACTCCTCTAATCAGCTTTTGAACTTTTGTAAACATCATGGCATCAAGAGGCAGCTCACAACTGCCTACACTCCACAACAAAATGGTGTAGCAGAAAGGAAGAATCGCACCATTGTGGAGATGGCAAGATCAATGCTTCAGCACAAAGCATTTGAGTAATGCATATTGGGGAGATGCAACAAGGACTAGTGTTCACATCTTGAACAGAAGTCCTACTTCAAGTTTGAAAGGGAAGACACCTTACCAAGCCTGGTATGGTAAGAAACCAAATGTGAAGTATTTCAGAGTATTTGGTTCATTGGCATATGCTCACATTCCTGATGAGCTGAGAAAGAAGTTGGATCCAAAGAGTCAGGCATGCATTTTTGTAGGATACTGTGAAAACACAAAGGGTTATAGACTCTACAATCCTACGACTCGAAAGATAGTGGTTTCAAGGGATGTGATTTTTGATGAAGGGGGAGAGTGGGGTAAGCCCCAAATATTCAGTGATGTTGAAGCCACTGATGTAGTTGCTCAAGCAAGTGCAACCACAGCTACCACAGAAAGGAAAGAAATCTCCACACTTCACAGCCCCAAGTCCATCTTCTAGATTCAACTTCCTCACCAAGTCCTTCTCCACAGAGACCAGCAAGTTCCTCACCAATGGATATTGATGTTCCATCCAAAGGTAAGCGAACTTTACAAGTATCATCCATCATCTCGTATGTTGGATAAAATTTTTTCAAGAAGATATACTAGGAGTCAAGCTAGTGAAATGGAATCTGTTTTACACAGATTAGAAAGTATGCACTTGTATGGTGATGATGAATCCCAACAAGAACCTAGGGGAGATCAAGTTAACTATGCTTTGTTAACTAGTGCACAGCTTGAACCTTCTAGTTATGAGAAGGCATGTACTTAGAAGATTTGGCAAGATGCCATGAAAGAGGAGATAACCTCTATAAAAAACAACGACACTTGGGAGCTCGTGAAGCTTCCGAAAGGAAAGAAATGTGTTGGCTGTAAATGGATCTTCAAGACCAAGTTTAATGCCGATGGAAGCATTGAGAAGCATAAGGCAAGATTAGTGGCAAAGGGTTTTACTCAGAAATATGGAATAGATTATGAAGATACTTTTGCTCCCGTAGCCGACAGGAGACAATCGTAACAGCTTCTTGCCTTAGCTGCACACAAAGGATGGAAAGTCCAACACATGGATGTCAAGAGTGCATTTCTCAATGGTTACTTGACAGAAGAAGTGTACGTTGAGCAACCACAGGGATTTGAAGTGCAAGGTAAGGAACACCTTGTTTACAGATTGAAGAAGGCACTCTATGGTCTTAAACAGGCACCAAGAGCTTGGTACTCACGCATTGATGGGTACTTCAAAGATTATGGGTTCACCAGGAGCAAAAATGAACCCACACTCTACTACCTAAAGCAAGGTAAAGACATCCTCATAGTTTGTTTGTATGTGGATGATCTCATTTTTATGGGTAGTAATGAAAAAATGAATATGGAGTTCAAACACTCCATGATGACGCAGTTTGAGATGAAGGATCTTGGCTTAATGCACTACTACCTTGGAATGGAGGTTCATCAGCCAGATACAGGGATCTTCATCTGTCAACATAAGTATGCTCAGGATATGATCAAGAAGTTTGCTATGGAGCATTGCAAACCAGCTTGCAACTCCAGCTTGGACATGGGATCCAATTAAGCAAAGATGATGGAGCACCAAAATTTGATGTGACCACTTTCAGAAGCATGGTTGGGAGTTTGATGTTTCTCGCCAACACCGCACTCGTATATTCAAGATGTTGTATCTCTTGTTTCTAGATTTATGGCTAACCCATCCGAGCCGCATTTGCAGGCAGCTAAAAGAATTTTGAGATATGTGAAGGGTACATTGGATTTTGGAATCCAGTACCATAAATGTAACACTATCAAGCTTGTAGGCTTCAATGATAGTGATTGGGGTAGCAATATTGATGACAGGAAGTCAACATCAGGAAACTGTTTTAGTCTTGGATCAGGACTAATAACTTGGAGTTCAAAAAAGCAGACAGTAGTAGCGCTATCTTCAACAGAAGCTGAATATATAGCGGTTACTTATGCAAGTACTCAAGCCTTGTGGCTAAGGAAAGTACTAGAAGAGATTGGAGAACAGCAAAGTGGTCCGACCAGAATCTACTGCGACAACATCAGTGCCATTCAGTTGGCATATAATCCTGTCCACCATAGCAGAACGAAGCATTTTGATATGAAGTATCACTTCATCAGAGATATGGTGGAACATGAAATTGTTGAGCTTCAATACTGTCACACTTTGGAGAACGTTGCAGACATCTTCACCAAGGCGATGACTAAAGCTCAATTTGTAAAGCTGAGAGACTGTGTAGTCAGTCCTCTCAACTTTAAGGGGGAGAATGTTGCAAGTGTGAATAGGTCATCACAAAGGAGGCTTAGAAAAATCTAGTTTCTAAGCCTCTAAGTGTGAAAACTCCCTCACTTTGTCGGCAAATGTTGTCGGCAATTTGTTTCCCTATTCTCCCTTATTCCCTCCTACTTCTTCTCCTATATTCCCTCCTTATCCCTCCATTTCCTCCTTTCCCTCCGTTATTCCTATCTCTCCAACCTTATCCCTCCGATTCCTCTCCGCTATCTCTCCAACCTTATCCCTCCATCCTCTCTTTTCCATTCTCTATAAATTATTAGTCCCTATTATGTATTAAGTTGGCTGCGATTATTGAAGGTGCATTTTAATAAATCTTAGTCCACTGCATTCTTTTAATATTTTAATTGTATATTTCGCTGCGTCATAGAAGTCATTTGGTTCACACCAGAGCAAAGCAAAATACTTATTGGGATCATGCGATGAAGGATTTAAGCACACTAAATTACATTGCTAACAACAATTTATTTATCTATCATGTGAAGCATTGAGCACTGCATAAGCCTTGTCAAATAGGAGGATAGTGGGATGGATATTATTTTAGCTTCCTTATAAGCAGGTTTAGCCTAGGTTTTTTTATTTTACTAAGATAGGGCTATCTTGCATTTGTCTGATCTTCTCTTGTTTTTTTCCTATACATATTTCGAGCTCTTTGTAAAGGGTTGGGGCCCTCCAACCCCCTTTTTTATCAATACCAAAAAAAAGATGATCCCCTATCTCTCTACTTGTAAATTATAATGATTGAAGAACTAAGAAAAAATTATATAACAATTATGGAGAGAAATCTTATCCAAGGATTGAACATAACAATAAATTCTTTGATGATGACCAATTTATAATTTATAAATGACAATATGGTAGCCAGTAAATCATATTTAAAGGAGATAATATTCATTAAGGAAGGCTTATCTACCTATGAATAGGCCTTAGTGGAGAGTGTGAATATATCAAAGTCAAAAACATTTTTAACATTTTAATGATTGACTAGGTACAAATGGCAAGGCCTCTTGTATTTATTAGAGAAGATCTACTAGATAGTTATATTGGAATTCCTCTCTTTTAGGATGGTGGTGTACCTAACTCTAGAAAGGGTTAATTGATAAGGTGCAAACTAGGTTGGTGACTTGGAAATGAAGATGGCTAACACTACTATGGTGTATTACCTTGATAAGATCTATTCTTTCAACCATTCTTATCTATTGGATGTTGGTATATTAGATGCTTAAGAAGATCATTCATTAGATATATAACCTAATGAGGCAATTCCTATGGCAAAGATTTGAAAATAAGAAATACATTTCATTATTGGAATGAAATATGGTGTGCCAACCTAAATACCAACGAGGTGCATGAATTAATAACTGTAAAATAATGAACAAGGTCTTGATGACAAGGTTATTATGGAGGCTTTTAAAGAGTAAAGAAAAAGATGAAATTGACACATCCAGTTAAGTCTTGGATAATCTAGACCTAGAAAGGGCTTTCACTATGATGAAATTACTTCTTGGATTTATGATATAAAACATCATAAGATGGTTAAGACTAGTTCTCATGTAATTTTTTTGAAGGATCATAAATCATCAAAAGGTTGAACTTTGGAGAAATTCATGGACTTTAAGTATACAACTAATTCCTAGTATGTCTCTAATTGAGATGAAAATTGTTTATCCTCAAATGGGGTCTCAAATTTAATAATAATTGGATTTATATAAAAATTGGGAAAAAAGAGGAAGAGGGGCTAAAAACACATGGATAAAAATTAATTTTTGATCACAATGTTTGACCATGTTGAAAGAGAATCTTTGTGGATTCATGGTTTTAATTTTTATAAAACAAGATGATTTCTAATGGAACCATTTAAGGAAAGGGGACTACATAGATTTTTTTCTTATTTTTCAATTGGTTATACAGGATTGAAATGAGCCCCACCCACATTAAATCATCACCACACAATGGTATTACAACTAAGCTTGTATATTATCCATGTATCGCTTGGCAATATTCAAACCTTACTCTCTCCTCCTTGAATGTTGAGGAATCTAACCAATTGAGCTAATATCATTTAATAAGAGGACTACATAGTTAGCCAAGGGTAGAATGTTAATTATGTAGTAAAGGAAAATAATATAGGGTCCAATTTTTGGAATCAAGTTTGAAAAGGCAAGTCATAGACAAAATACAAGGCATTTCTATGGTTGAGGACTAATAGAAAGCCAATAAAGATAAAATATTTTGAGGTTAGAGCATATGTCAATTATATTAGAAAGAAGATGAAATTAACTACAATATTTTGATTTTCTCATTTGGAAGAGGAATATTATTGGAACCATTATAGATTTTCTTGCTACAACATGATTGGGTATTATTGAGAGGGAATATTCAATGTTTTACGGTTCCAATCTCTTAAAAATGAGATTATCTTTAATGGAACAAAGGAAACTACATGGCTATCCAAAAATATAAAGCTAATTATGCAATAATGGAAGATAATTTAGGGTCTATTGTTTGCAACCAAATCTACAAGACTAAATCATATCCAAAATCCAAGGTATCTATATGATTAAATCTATTAGCCTTTTAACAAATAAAGAGAAAATGTTTTTGAGCAGATGTCCATTATATGACAAAGGAGAGGAAATTAACCATATTCTTTTGAACTACTCATATGCAAGAGGGACATGATTAGAATAAATAGTATTGCTTCAACATACTCTCCTAGACTCTATCTTAAAAATTTTAAATGGGTGGACTATACCCTCTAGAAATAAAATTATTAAATAATCATTTTACATCATCCTTGGTATATTTTGTTGGAATTCTTGGATTTTACATAATAAAAGAGTTTTGACAACGAAAATAGGATAGATGATGTGCTTTGGTGTGAGATGAAATGGAATATTAAGAATATTTTAGATCTTTAGATCTCAAAATCCAATACAATATTAGGTCCATATGAATGATAAAAAATAAGAGGATGGAAGCAATGCAACTATCCTACTCATGGAAAAGCATATAGGAAAGAGGAAAATTTTAAATCTAAGTAGGAATCGCCTCCTAGATATTATATCTAAATTAATTTAATGGACTATTTTAAAGTATTATTAGTACCAATCCTAACTGCTTCTGCCTCTAATATACTAATGATGTTGAATATAGTGTAGCATGATTAGAATTCCAATGACTTTCCTCGATGATATCCTATGATACACCCATTTCTTGATGTACTTAGATTACCTAAATGGTGATGCTAGAAGGAGAGTAAATGGCATAATTAATACAATGAAAACTAACTATAACAAGCATTTTAGGATCAATTGGATGTTAGTACCAATGAAAATAGAAGCATAACAATTCAAATACTTCATGATATAACATTATTTAAGAAAATCAATTAAGTTATTGGTTAGTTGGAAAAATTTGGAGCCTTAGGCAAAGGAAATAAAAGGGGATAAGCAGACAAGAAAGGACCTAGAATTCCTAGATTTCATAGGTGTGCTAGATGTGATTAGAAATACGATTAATAGAAGTAATGTCACATAGGCAACAAAATAAAGGAATGGACAAGAAACAACATGAGGGAGATGTTAACTTAGTATGGAAAAATTATAAAGCACTAAGAAAATAATTGATCATAGGCCCAAAGAATAAATCAACAATGTCACTTGATAAAAAAGACCTCTAATAATCAAATGACATTATCTCAACCAGTTAAATTCCTCAACTTTCAAGGAGGAGATCTAGGTTCGTATCTTGCCAAGTAGTACATGCATAATATCCAAGTTGTAATATTTTTTTTGACCAGATCACAAGGGGTTGTACTTGGGTCCCCCACCCTCGACAAGTTACAAATATCTTCCTTAGAGCTTGAGATTTTACAAATAGTACACTTCTCATCTCAATTGATATGTTATAGCTACATCGTTTTACATAAAATGTCTAAATTCTTGATTTTCACTTTTTGAATATTTTTATAGACACCAAATCCTAGCCACTTGTCCTTCATCCTAGTCATCCTACCACCCACTTGTCCACCATCACCCTTTCCCGCCATTCAATTGGCCATTCCATGCTTTTCCCACCATTTTTGCCTATTTATTTATATATATTTATATTATATATATTTAAATAATAATATTTTAATATTATATTTGATATATATATTTAATAAATATATTTTTATATATAAATAAACCACAACCATTAGATTTAATCTAATCTCATCCATTCATTCTCCATAATCCATGTCACACCCTAGATTTATTATCTACCCTTAGATGTGCTTTAATCTCAGCCACATGATTAGTGTCGTTGAAACCCTAGCATGCCCTAGGCTAGATTATAAATAAGAGCCATTTTTATAGCTCAACCCCTAAGTCCTCTAAGTCGTTAAGTTCCCTGAATCCCCAAAGTCTTTCCCTGGAATCCCTGATTCCAAACCCTAGTCATCCTAAGTGCCCTAAGGCTACCACACAACCTTCTGTGCCCTAGTCCCCATCCTTCTACTACATTTCGCACACCTTCTACCACCGCCATCGTCTTCCATCCATTGAATCCTTTGCAACCCCCCGATCTACTTCTGTTGATCTAACCCTAATACACAGGTGCTACTAAGCACCTTCCTCAGTCCACAGGCGTAGCTGGGTATTTTTTGCATTTTGTAGGCATAACATCGTGTCTAATGTCACCATAGCCATAAAATAGAGCAATGGAATAACATCATCAATAGTAAGGTAAATCATTATTTGTTATTATCTCATTTCATTATCTATAGATTTTGCATGCTACTTCATTTGTTAATAGCTAGGGCTTATTGATAACTGAGGGTCTCACGTTGTGGAGCCCTCATAGGTATTACTGATCCCTTGTTTATTTGTATGTGTGCATATCTACAGATTCATCAACAATTGGACAACTATTGAAGTTGGAGTGGCCCGACATCGGATATCACAAAGCCCACTCAACACTGTTGGGATCAAGAATGCGCTTGAAGACACCACAACTTTGTTGTTAGGGTTTTGGAGAACCCTAACCCCTATAACATTGTATCAAACGGATCTAAGGATCCAATATTGTAATCAATGGAGTTTCTAGGCTCCCCTGATCAATAAAGAAAATCTATTCTATTGTGCAAAGCTTGTTTTTCTTTGGATTTCGTTTGTTTAAAGCATAGTTTAGAGTGTTGTGTTTTTGTATTCACAAATGGCGATCACGGTGGGACCCCACAAGGGTTCTATTTTATGATTTACTTTTTTGTTTCTAACTTAATTCTGTTGTTCATTTTTTAGGCTTTCAGGAGCAAAAAAATGGGTCGTTTTCATCGGTTAGGGTTTTTGGAAGCTTTGCAACAGTTGCAGGAGGTGCGCAGGTGCTCTACGGCACCTTTTGATCCCCACAGGTGCCCTGATGCACCTATAGAGGCACCTTGATATGCCTATAAATAACCATAGGTGCCTTCTACTGCACCTGAAATAACCACAGGTGCCCTGCTATGCTTGGCATTGATCGGAGGTGCCCTACTGCATTTCCTGCACAAACTACCCAGACGATTTTGGCCATATCTCACTCATCCGGAGTCATATTGGGCTAAAATTTTGAGGGTAGGTTCCTGATACACCCTATCACATCTCCACAAATTTTTAGATCAATTGGAGCAGCAGATATCTCAAAAAAACCTCACCAAAATGTAGGATTTTCTGTAAGTCCATCCATTTTTAGCTCATTTTTGCTTTACATTTTTTTTGGGTTTTCTATTGTGTCTTTCAGATTCTGAGCTTAAAATGAACATACATTAAGAAATATAGAAAATTGATCATTTTATATTGCATCTAGGGCATCTGTGCATTCATTCATTACAATATTTTGAGTTTTCTATTTTGAAAAGAATTGCAAATTCAAATAATTCATGCATCTTTCTGTTTGCATTTGAAAGTGAAAAGCATCAATTAGAATTTGCATCTTAGGAGTTAAGGGTTGCTTATTTTACTTATCTAAATAGGAACAATACTTAAATGCAAAAAGTATTCCTGCCCTTGGGTGGCACCTTTGGCAGAGAGGTGGATGAACCCTCCGGTTGCTATCTAGGTAGGGGTTTTAAGCGGTGTACTTCACACTCTTTAGAGGAAATTTGCATTTATGTGTTGGATTCTAATTTAGATTTGTGAAATCTGTTATCTTTAACATTGTTTGCCAACAATAGAGAACAAAAAAACTTAAAATTAATCACACACAACACGTTGCACTTTAAACAATAGTGGCTGGATTTCATCACCAGCCATTGCTTGAGATTTGGTGATGGTGGTATTCATATCCATCCACCAAATATCTACCCCTAGACACCTTAGGACTACCCCCGAGCAAACTTTTTGGATTTCATCACCAACAAGAATCTCGTTGCCCTATCCAACCATAGTTTTTCACCTTTATTTTTTATTAAGCAAGATTAGGATACATCAAAACACACAAAACTGTCATTTCTAAAAAGGAATTTACACTAAAAAGAGATAATCAATGAATAAGGTAAGCCACACAAGGTGAAACTTAGGATTGATTGTTTTCTTTATTTCTAAATTCTTTAGCTTTATTTTCAGTTTTGGAGAGTTAATTTGATAATCCTGAAATTGCATTTTGATTTAATTATTTTATGGTTTTAACTTGAAATCAAGCAAAGATATTAAATCAAAATAATTTAATGGAAAGTACAACAAGCATACCCACTACTTCAATAGCCAACCCTTCCAATTCCATCCAACCTAGTCCATCTAGGCCCATTCACCCATCTCTCTCACAAGAGGGATCCATTCCCCAAAACAATGAACAATCATCCATCCAAATTGACAGGGACAAGGTAGAGGCCATCTATAGGTCTTCTAACTATGTTCTCGAACCCATTAACATTTTAACATGGCTCCACATCAGCCATTCCCACATTAACATGGCTTAACCTTAGCCATTTCATCATTAACATGGCTTAACCTTAGCCATTTCATCATTTACATGGCTTAACCTTAGCCATTTCATCATTTACATGGCTTAACCTTAGCCATTTCATCATTAACATGGCTTAACCTTAGCCATTTCATCATTAACATGGCTCAACCTTAGCCATTTCATCATTAACATGGCTTAACCTTAGCCATTTCATCATTAACATGGCTCAACCTTAGCCATTTCATCATTAACATGGCTCAACCTTAGCCATTTCATCATTAACATGGCTCAACCTTAGCCATTTCATCATTAACATGGCTCAACCTTAGCCATTTCATCATTAACATGGCTCTCACCTTAGCCATTTCCATTCAAGACCATTTCATCATTAACATGGCTCAACCATAGCCATTTCATCATTAACATGGCTTCATCAACAACCATTCCATCATTAACATGGCTTCATCAGCTTGCAATCTTCACAATTACTCCATCATTCATTACCATTCCAATCTTCATCACAATCACATTCACTTTCATCCATAATCATTTCATTCATAATCAAAAACCCCAAAGAACTCAATACCTTTGGTCACATTTCAAAATCAAAAGGCCCCAAAGGTACTCAATCCCTTTGGTCACATCAAATTTCAATTTCAAAAAGCCCCAAAGGTACTCAATCCCTTTGGTCACATTTCAAAAAAAATTAAAAAACCCCAAAGGTACTCAATCCCTTTGGTCACATTCAAATTTCAAAAAGCTCCAAAGGCACTCAAATCCCTTTGGTCACATCTCAATTTCAAAAAGCCCCAAAGGGTACCTAAGCCCTTTGGTCATAAGCTTCCCAAGCTAGGGGGAGTAGAAAAACCCGAGCCAATGAACATCATACACTTGAAAGTGTTCCATGCTTACTATGATTACTATATATATATATATACATGGCTAATACATAAAAAAATATTTGCATACATTTCATTCATAACATTGCATTTCACTTGCATTTACATTTCATTCAAAATAATGTATTCACCCGCATCACATATTGCATTCCACATTTCAAAACTGCATATCATACATTACATTTACAGTCAACATTTCATATAGGGATCATTTATCAAGTTCAAGGTCTTAATTGGTCCAACAAAAGTCATGTTGCCTTAATCAGGGGCACCTTCAAAACATTATCCACACAATTCCACTAAGTCAAATTGCCATTTGCACAAACCACATTGCCATAAAATTCCTAGGTGTTTTCGGTCACTCAACCACTCCTAGTGTTTTAAGAAAACCCCAAATACATGTCCAATTCTTATTTGGGACCAAAAAAACACTTTTCTCACATTAAGAAAATCTTGAGTATTGTCAATTGATTCCAAAAAGAATCTTGCACCAACCACACTTCTTCACATCTTAAAAATATTTTGAGTCAAAGAGGGATAACACCATACTTGGGTGGCACCTTGAAGTGAAAAGGGTATTCCTCACTTGTCCTATCATGCAACATAGTCCAAAATAAAAAATAGTGGTTTTCACCACTATCACAGTTGCTCTCCAAATATAAACACAAAATATAGAGTAGTAAGGATAGGGTCACATTCTCATCACACTTCGGTTGAGAATCCGATTCCCCAAAGCTCTATCCAAAGTTAACAATTTCTATGCACACACCACAGATCCCTAAAGTTGTAAGGATCGTACTACATTTCCCTCAAAAAGTTATGTAGTCATCCCCAAGGCCTAAATATCAGATCATTGGACTATGGAGTGAATCTCCATCAGGGCTATAGACGCTTGACTGGCAGTGGAGTAAGCTCATGCGGGGTGACATGTCTCCTTTCCAAAAAAAAGAGAGACCTCTGACCGCACATACGGACAAGCTAGCTTCTTGGTCTTCTCCATAACAGGTCATGCCTAATTTACTCATAATGGGTTAATGAACTTCACGTGCACACACATTGGTGTTTGATTGCCTAGGGTCATTGCCATGCTCAAGATTTGGTACATGAACTTCACTTGCACACACATTTGGTCCTAGAAGGATTTAGGCAGTTTTAGTGGGTTTGTTTGATGCCACTAGGATGTTTGAGTCTCTGCAAAATAGTCAGTTTTCCATATCAACATCCATATCTTCTTCCATATCAACATCCATATCTTCTTCCATGTCAACATCCATGTCATTTCATGAGCCATTATCCGCCAAAAGCCACCAAGTTTGGTGCCCCTAATTAAACAACAATGCTAAACATGGCCAAACAAAGATCTAAACCATAAATGATCATCCATACATGCCATCTTGCATAAATCATCCATACATTTTGCCTTGCATTGATCATTCATAGCATCTCATATGCATTAGTCATAAACATAAACATGCATTCCACAAACGCATTCACTTAAAAGCACAAAAGTAAAAGCCATGTATATATATATATATATATATAACTCACATATGCAAAGATCGCTAGAAAGTGCGAACATCATAACAACTTGGGGGTATTCAAGGTTTCACACCTTTCCCCCAACCAAGCAAACAACATCACAACTTGGGGGTATCCAAGGTTTCACACCTTTCCCCCAACCAAGCAAACAAGCATCACAACTTGGGGGTGCTCAAGGTATCACACCTTCCCCACCAATTCAACAAACAATTCAATCACTCAATCACATCACATCATCAACACATCAATTGCTAGGTTCAAAAGGTTGCATCCTTTTGTCAAAGGTTGCGCCCTTTGCCTTGCATTCACATCATTCACATCAATTTCTAGGTTCAAAAGATTGTCCTTTTTCAAAGGTTGTGCCCTTTGCCTTGCATTCACACCATCCACATTTAAAAAAAACTTGTTAAGGACAAAATCATTTCATTTCAAATCATCAAAAACCCCTTTATCTATTAAGGGCAAAGAACAGACACAATTCATTTTTTTTCATCATCAAAAACCCCTTTATCTGTTAAGGGCAAAGAACATACACATTTCATTTTTTTCATCATCAAAAACCCCTTTATCTGTTAAGGGCAAAGAACAGACACATTTCATTTTTTTCATCATCAAAAACCCCTTTATCTATTAAGGGCAAAAGAATAGACACATTTTATTTTTTTCATCATCAAAAACCCCTTTATCTATTAAGGCAAAAAAACACATTCTTTTCATATAAAACCCTTAAAAAAACACATTTCATTTTTTCATCATCAAAAACCCCTTTATCTTAAGGGCAAAGAACAAACACATTTCATTTTTTTCATCATCAAAAACCCCTTTATCTATTAAGGCAATGAAAAAAAACAAATCATTTTTTCATCATCAAAAACCCCTTTATCTATTAAGGGCAAAGAACAAACACATTTCATTTTTTTCATCATCAAAAACCCCTTTATCTGTTAAGGGCAAAGAACAGACACATTTCATTTTTTTCATCATCAAAAACCCCTTTATCTGTTAAGGGCAAAGAACAGACACATTTCATTTTTTTTCATCATCAAAAACCCCTTTATCTATTAAGGGCAAAGAACAGACACATTTCATTTTTTTTCATCATCAAAAACCCCTTTATCTATTAAGGGCAAAGAACAGACACATTTCATTTTTTTCATCATAAAAAACCCCTTTATCTATTAAGGGCAAAGAACATACACATTTCATTTTTTTTCATCATCAAAAACCCTTTATAAAAAAAAACACTCCACAAAAACCCTCATCCATAAAAAAAAAAACCCCCACCAGAGGGCAAAAAAAAAACCCTAGCAAAAAACCCCCAAAAAAACCCCAAAAACCCCTTCATCTGTTAAGGGCAAAGAACAGACACAAGTACAAGTGAACCTTGTATTTAGTGGTTTATCCTATTTAACCTAGCGATTGCAGCAACTGGTTATCCATGCAATCTGGTAGGATGGATAGATTACCATAAGGACACTTACATCATCAACAACCCCTTCATCTATTAGGGCAAAGAACAAACACAATCATTACATCAATTTTCCATGTCAAAACCCTTTCATCTGTTGGGGCAAAAATAGACTCAATCACTTGCATCCATATATTCAAAAAGGTAGCTTACCTGCACAAAATCACTCCACATTGCATCCATAAATACATTTCTCATCATCACATCCAACATCACCATCCATCATACATTTCTTCCCACGTGTCAAAATTACAAGTGAATCTTGTATATAGTGGTTTGTTCTATATACTTGGCGATTGCAGTGATTTGCATCCATGCAATTCGGTAAGATGAATGAACTACCATAAGAACACTTGGTCATCATCATCATCCCATATCTCCTAGTTCAAAAAGCACAATCATATTTGGTATTTCCTCATCTTTAGAGTGAAACATTGCCAAGAACAATTTGCACAACCATTGTCATTGATGGCCTAGTTCATGGGGCTTAAAACATGGACACAACTCAAATTTCATCATTCAAAATCTCCTTAACACCTTCGAGATACGCACTAGCTAGGATGATTGGTTCCAATCATGGGAATTATTTAAACAGTCACTAGAAGTACATCCAAGGTTAATTTCTTTTTCTTTGCATCATCATTTTGCATATCAATGACGCCAAAAAGGCAAAATGTTTCAAAAGCATCAGATCACCCCAAATTTGGGGTAACCACAATTTGATTATGATTTTCCCACGACGGGATACACCTTACATGATCATGACATCTACATTTGACACAATCCCCTTCCCACCATTGGGGCAAAAATGGTATCACATTTTACATCATTCATATCATCCACATCACATCATATCACATTTTACACCAACCCCCTTCGCACCGTTGGGGCAAAAACGGTATCACATCATTCATCATTTGCACAAATTTTTCAATTGGCTCGTGAGATTCATCCGTAATCTCATTCACCAATTGAGGGGGTAAGCTACGCAAAAACTCCAAAATTCTTTATTCTTTTGTCTTCAACATTGTTGCTCAAAAATCCAACAGGAAAGAGAAGTTGCTTCTGCGCCCAAAGCCCAACCAGGTGTCTCGTGTTTTTGCACCATATTGTGTTTCACACAACATGGTACAAAAAGGGGCATCTATAGACACCAAATCCTAGCCACTTGTCCTTCATCCTGGTCATCCTACCACCCACTTGTCCACCATCACCCTTTCCCACCATTCAATTGGCCATTCCATGTTTTTCTTGCCATTTTCGCCTATTTATTTATTATATATATATTTATATTATATATATTTAAATAATAATATTTTAATATTATATTTGATATATATATTTAATAAATATATTTTTATATATAAATAAACCACAACCATTAGATTTAATCTAATCTCATCCGTCCATTCTCCATAATCCATGTCACACCCTAGATTTATTATCTACCCTTAGATGTGCTTTAATCTCAGCCACACGATTAGTGTCGTTGAAACCCTAGCATGCCCTAGGCTAGATTATAAATAAGAGCCATTTTTATGGCTCAACCCCTAAGTCCCCTAAGTCGTTAAGTTCCCTGAATCCCCAAAGTCTTTCCCTGGAATCCCTGATTCCAAACCCTAGTCATCCTAAGTGCCCTAAGGCTGCCACACAACCTTTTGTGCCCTAGTCCCCGTCCTTCTACTGCATTTCGCACACCTTCTACCACCGCCATCGTCTTCCATCCATCGAATCCTTTGCAACCCCCCGATCTACTTTTGTTGATCTAACCCTAATTCGTAGGCGCTCCCGAGCGCTTGCCTCATCCCATAGGCATAGTCGGGCGCCTGCTGCATTTTGTAGGTGCAACACCATACTTGTTGTCCCCACAACCATAGACTAGAGCAATGGAATAACATCATCAATAGCAAGGTAAATCATTATTTGTTATTATCTCATTTCATTATCTATAGATTTTGCATGCTACTGCATTTATTAATAGCTAGGGCTTATTGATAACTGAGGGTCTCACATTGTGGAGCCCTCATAGGTATTATTGATCCCTTATTTATTTGTATGTGTGCAGATCTATAGATTCATCAGCATTGGATAGCTATTGAAGTTGGAGTGGCCCGACATCGGATATCATAAAGCCCACTCAACACTATTGGGATCAAGAACGCGCTTGAAGACACCACAACTTTGTTGTTAGGGTTTCGGAGAACCCTAACCCCTGTAACATTGTATCAAACGGATCTAAGGATCCAAGATTGTAATCAATGGAGTTTCTAGGCTCCCCTGATCAATAAAGAAAATCTATTCTATTGTGCAAAGCTTATTTTTCTTTGGATTTTGTTTGTTTAAAGCATAGTTTAGAGTGTTGCATTTTTGTATTCATACTTTTCAATTTTTTGCATGATTACAAATATTCCAGAATTCAACATCCCTCTTGAAATTTTTCTATAGCAATCTTCACAATACCAAAACTTCACCTCTACTATCTATGCATTGCATCTTAGTAGAGTAATATTTCTAAAATATCTCACTATCATAGTCTGCTTTACCAAATCTATATTGCTAGTTTCCTTCCTGAAACACAAGTTCAACCATAAAAATTATAATAAATAGTTTATATGAAAACACATTAATGTTATAAAATAAAGTAGCTATTACCAATGGAAAACATTATAGTAAAATTTAAGCATTATTTGATTCAGGCAAACACCATTTTCTTGTTAACTTCAACTAAACTTACTGCTTCCTCCAACCATGGAAAATATATTTTAACTTCATGATCCTCAATCAAAATCCCTCTATTGGCTAGCATATCTGCACATTTGTTTCATTCCCTTAATGTATGTGTAAACCTGATTTCTTCAAACTCTTTAGCAAAATCTTGAATTTTCGCAATTATCTCTTGTATACTCCATGGAGCCTTTGCTTTCCTCAAAATTACATTTATTACTATGGGAGAATCACCTTCCATCATACTTTGTTCCATTTCATTTGTTTGCATATTTTTAACCCTTCTAAAGTTTACCAAGCTTCAACTTCCTTATTGTCTTATATCCACTATTGAAAGTGTAATGAGATCAAATATCTCCTTTAGTATTTCTAATTATTTCTCCTCCTTTTGTTGTTCTTGGATTTCCTTTAGATGCTCCATAAAAATTCAACCTAACCAACTCCACATCTCGTGGTTTCCACTTTATATTATTTGCCTTCTTTTTTATTCTCTTGTACCCAACATCATAATTCCATTTAATGACTTAACTCCATCTATCAAGGCTCTCTGCTTCCAAATTAGGGATTGGATCAATTGAAAGGGTTGGTTTACACTCTTTTATGGCTAAACATATATTCCATTTCATTACCCCTAAACTGCCTTCCTTTCCTTAAATATTCTTCTATTCCTTTCTAGCCATACAATCCCATATTGTCTTGTTGGAGCCAAATTTGACTCAAACTTTGAAACCCCCAAATTTAAATTTTTGGTTTCAATCAAAATGCTTAATAATGTTGGTCACTTCTTCGCATTCGGTGTGAGTAACTTGATTTTTCATGGGTTTGTTTGATGAAGTCTAACCTTGGTTGTTAATAATGTGTGCCTCTTTTTAATGCTCAAATATCTTAATAGGGGTTATGGAAAAATGTTATTAATCAGATTCTTAAAGCCAAGCTCCGATCCTCCTAAAATAAAGTCTCCCTTAGGCTTAAATCAAATGATAAACCTTTAAGTCCTAAGGTATTCTAAAGTAAGGAGGAAATTTAATCAAATACCTTGGTCTAAAGCCCAAAAAGCATAAGTAATGTCGAAGAATTTAATTAAGGCTTAAGGGTATGCACCCCATTAGTTAAAAATCGAGCACCTTAGATCAAATCCAAAGGCCGCGTTCGAATCCGATTTAAATCGGATGATAGCACTTTAAATAATTGATTAAGGGATAAGTCAAACAAGTTCAAAATAAAAAGATACATCTTAGGTTTAAAATCTAAAAACATGTGCCCTTTAATCTGACGATAGCGCTCAAAAGTGAATTCAACGAATGCGCTTGATTTGATTAAACTACTCATTAAAATACTATGGTCAAAAGTATTAAGGGTATGCACCCCCTTGAATTAAACATCGAGCTAATTGGACAAATCGGACGGTAGCGCTCGATCTAGATCTAATCCGATGATGACGCTCCCATAAAAGGTGCATCAAAAAGGTAAAAGCCCCATGAGATTAATTAAATCTATAAACAAGATTAGCGAGGGTATAATACATTGGATAATCATCCCAATTTAAACTTAATCAAGTTTAAAATCATATACCCCTTGGTAACTAACCCACAGGTTGATCAAGATCAACGATCGCACCAACATCGATCGAGATCCAATGCTACACCAAAATCAAACCCAAACAAAATGGTAAGATATCAAGAAAAATAAAGGTAAATCCAAAATTAATTACGCATTAGTAAGGGTATAATACATCGCTAATCACCCCTTTTAGCTTAAACCAAGATTAATCAAATGTAATAATGCTCCCCTTTCGGCTAACAAGTATGCAACTTAGGAGATCTAACGATAGCGCTAGACCCAGCTCGAAGATCAATGATGGTGAAAGAGTCAAAGTCAAACAAAGGGATTAAATAACACGAAGATCTAATGATAGCGCTCATCTCCGCTCAGATCCAACGACAACGCATTATTAAAAATGATCAAAGGTTAACTCACAAGGTTTTCAGTAATATGATCGATTAAATACATAAGGTTGGTACATGAATAATTTCCCCCTTCCATTATGCTAAAACTTGTGCATATAAGGGGAATCCAACGATCATGCCCCTATCATGATATGATCTAACGATGGACACATAGGGAGATGATCCGATTATACGAATGCCTATGTTTAGAACAATGTTATTAAGGTTTTAATTACTAGATTAATCAGGATAAGAGGATTACATTATTTTAATGCATTGTATTATCTTTGGGCCTAAGCATCACTAACCAAGGGTTTTCAACCTTATAAACATGATTAATATGATTAACCTGACAGGTTTATATAAATTAGTAGACTAACAATCATGCAGGTTCTTAGACATCAACGACTATGTTAACCCTCCTTAGGATCCGATGGTAGGACACAATCAAAGATTTAAGTAATAAAATCACGATAATCCAATGGTAGCGCTCCATTGAGATAAAGAGCCATGATGAGCAAGTCAAAGTCAACACAATAGAATACAAGTAGGGCTAATCCAACAAGCATCTTCGATGAATCCAACGGATGCACTCCATATCAAAATAATCAACGATAGCACATTTCAAAGGTAAATCAAATGGTGAGCTTAAATCATATCTTGATTAATTAAATTTTAACCACATTTAACAAGGACCCTAACACATTAATTAATCACTCATATTTATTAATAAAATTAAGATCAAAGCATGTTTCTTTTAGTTATCTAACCCACAGGTTACAAAATATCCAAGGTCATGATAGAACAGAGGTAGATCCAATGGCTGCGCTCGATCACGGTTGACTCAAGGAAACTTAGGATATCCAAGATAATATTAGGCACTCACATCAAGAACCAAATCTTATGGGGATCCCTAGGATGATTACTACCAAATTAATAAAATAATCGATCCCAAAGATTTAGTTATCATTCGAGGCCAAGGTGGCACGAGGATCAAAATGGAGGCCATCCCTACCACAAGTCATAGCTCCACGTCAGAAAATAAGAAGCTTCAGGGACCAATAGCGAAGTTTTTAATAATTTATGGTACACAAATCAAAGGACTCAGAGGCACATTGGATGACGAGATTTACCCGCCATCAAAGCCCAACCTCGAAAAGAGATGTGCTGGCAAATTTCCTTTGGCCAATTTTAAAAAGTAGTTGATGGCATAATATTAATGTCGAACGTGTGAATATATCGAACCCATTCCACCACCTAGTATTTGAACTCACAAAATCAATCAAGTTTACCACCCTGGTGATCTAAGAGCAGAGACTGGTATGCAAGAAATACAGAGAAGAGGAGAGTTTTGGGTTTTCCTATTTGAGAAGAACTATACTCACTACCTTGAGAAAAATGGCATCATGGGGAGACGTTTTTGCACCAGAAGACACTAGAGAAGCAGTGAAATTCATCACAGATCGGTCACCATACTCTGAGATCTCTGGACCACCTGTACCCGATAGCACGATGTATGAGTTCGCTCAAAAATGTGGAGCTGATAAGAAACCTACTCCAACACAATAGTACGAGATCGACAATGCATGTATCAAGAGTTTTGCTCATGTAATGGAAAATGATAGCAAGACCCCATGGATAATGGCTGACCTTTTTCATAGAGCCCGAAGATTACAATACAAGGGTTTCCCCAGGAGCAACAGATGGAACAGTAACCTTGGGAAGTTGATATGCCCGAAGGTTTACTTCTCCTCGGATTTAATGGCGTGGTTGGTAGTGGCATATGATGAAAGAACGAGGACATTTCGAGACAATAAGAATCGACCGATATTCAACATCAAAATCGAACACATCCAGAAAGTCTTCAATTTGATAGAGTATACCACCCTTTTGGTGCCAAAGGTAATCGAACACCAATCTCGAATGTTCATAGGAATGGAAGTTTTTAAATCTTTGTTTGATATAAATGAGAAAATAGATGATAAATTTCCAATTAGGAAGACTACTTTTAGGCCATGGGTCCAAGATTTTTATGATATGATAAACATAGTCTTAGGAGTACAAGATCTCAGTATAGTGAATAAAAGGGTTTTATATTTAGCTGCACAATGTAATCGGGTGCATAACACCCCAATTTATGCTTGGGAACTAGAATTAAGTAACCAAATGCATGAGGAAATGGTAGAATTGAAAAAGGCTATTTTTGAACAAAGGTAAGAGATGCCCTATTTTTCTCAATACTCATTTTTTATCCACCTGATAGTGGGACAATTGGGAGAAGAAGCCCAAAAAAGAGTAGAAGTCATTAACAACCCCTATGTCCAAAATAGTTTTTGGAGAATACATGAAGGAAGGACTCACATGGGCTGGTTTTGTGACCATTTCATGGTAGAAATCCATTGGATTTTAACTAGGGTGCTCCTTGAGAGATTAGGGCCAGGAGTAAGGGCTTTTATCAAAGAAAAGGAGATTGGGGATTTCTTTTTCACAGAAGGTTTCACCTATATCAGGCTCTATGGGGCCAAAATTCCTCCTAAACTATTACCAAAGTATTTCCCATTATCCCTAGCAGCTCTGGAATTATGTAGGCAGGTAGCCGAAGAATCCAAGATGAGACTAGTGAAGAAACATGGTAAAGTCCCCTGGCTCAATGTTCCCTATCACTTTGGGGATTATATATTTGTTGGCTACCCTGCACTGCTCAAAGGAATGTTTGATTTGGATACTATGGATTTCGATGAGATAACTTGGAGATTTTATGACCCAAAAGGAATATACAATAAAATGATGGAAAAAAGAGAATATGCTCGAATAAAGCATCGAAAGGATGATTTTGAAGAAAGGTTATTAGAAGCTATGGAAAAAGGAATAGATTTACAGAGTGTATGGGATGATTTCCCTCCAAAAAAAGGGCAACACATAGGTTCATGAAGCCTATGATTACCCTACAGAATTAAGAAGGCTTCAAGAAATTTTAGTAGAATCTGTAGCACCTATTTTTCCAGGAGTAGCTCAAGCAATCAAAGAAGACCCCTTATTAGAGTTGATAGAAGAACAGGGTATTGATCAAATGGAGGTCACTGTAAATACTACAGATATAATAGAACAATAGGTCAGGCCTCCCAAAGATGATCATCTCAGAATAGAGGTAGCACCAAGCACCACCCAAGAAATTTCCAAGAGCTCAAGTACAGCCAAAGGGAAAGAAATTGTAAGCTCCCCTGCTCAAAAGTCCTCTCTCCCAGAACAAGCCATAATTCCTATTTCTGACAGAGTCTTGGTTGTAACAAGTGTAAATAAATTGGCACCCATGGCTATCCCTACCACTCTAAAAATAAAAGATCAAGAGATTAAAATTCCATCAGTAATACAGATGAATATGAGAAGAACAAGTAGGATTGGGAGTCTTTTGAAGCCACCAAGTGAAGAATCAAACAGAGATAACCACTAGAAAGAAGAAGCCTAAATTATCTTTACCTTCTACAAAGGTTTTGTTGGAAAGGACAGATGAGCAAGATACCTTTACTACTACAGGTGAAAAAGAATTACAGGTAGTAGCAAAGATGGGAGATATAGGAGAACAACTCACAGATGAACCACAATTAGAAGCAACTATATCAGATATAGCAGAGATACATCTTCCTCCCCTACAAGACCCACTTATCTTTAGAGTCAATGAAGATACAAGGGGCTCATTAGTACTAGGAAAAGAAGGTGAAATGGTCAAAGTTGTCAAGGCAATGCAAAATCAAACCATGGACCAATTAGTTGAGAAAATTATAGAGTTAAGGAATCAATTAAAAAAGGAGAAGGAAAAAGCTGAAATGAAAGCATTAATAAATAAACAATAGGAAGAATTGGCACGAAAGGATACTCCCAATACACAACCTCCTTCAATAGTAAAGATTCAAGATCATGCCTATTATCTGAATACAATGAAGAAACAACTATCAATAAAAATACAAGCTCATGCTAGAGGGTTCACTGAAATGTTTAGACAGATAAGGGTGATCCAAGTAACTGCTCGAGAAATTTTGACATTAATACAGGAGAGAGAAGAAGACTTTGAAGTCATCCACCCTACCCTAGATTTCATAGGAGATAATTTTGAAGAGTTGTAGGGTCAAGAGATAATAACAAATGATGGCAACAAAATCCAGCTCAATTTTGAGTTTTTGAAAGCAGCCTTGTTTGGGGCAAACCGGGAAAGGTGGATCAATGTTGTAACTGAAATGGATAATCTGATAGAAGATGCAATAGGAAAAATGGTAGACATTGGTCTATCCTTAGACCAATGCTTGGAGGCCTCTGATGTAGAAGAGCTATTCAGGCATACCATAGAAATATTTGAGTGTGAACCAGATGATGAGGCAGAAATGACTAGACAAACTACTTTTCTGGTGAATACTATGGAGATGTTGCTCTTCCAATATGAAAGAAATAGGTCCATCCTTGCCATACAGAAAAATAGGATTTTGTAGGAGATGAACATGCTAAGGTTTGTTGCCACCTTTGACACAGAAGTATGGAGATTAATAAGTGAGCAAATAAAAAAGCTGCAACAAGGCCAAAAAGGAAAAGAAGTTGAAGCTTACGATCAACAGCTAGAAGTAAGTTCAACACAACAAAGACCTATGCCAGAAAAAATCTTTGAAGTAGTTAAAGAACCAAATGCTCAAGAGGAGACAGTTCAAGAGGAATAGAAACAATTGTAAAAGAAATAGTGGAAGAGCAAATAGACTCTCCTAAAACCACCATCACTGGTTAAAATAAGCAACTATTTGAAAAATTCAAAAGGAAGGGTTCAACCCAAGCAGAAAAATATAGTGGAAGCCAACTGTTCTAGTTTTGGAGATCAACTCAGAAGAGGACAAGTGTAAGGTCAGAAATAAAATAAAAATAACAGAATCAAGAACCAGCAGTTATAAAAGGAAGAATAGGTTCAGATTCTGCATCAAGCAATTAGAGAATAGCATTTTTGCTAAGAGGTATACTTGAGTGCCCTTTAGTTGTGTTGTTGTATCTCCCTTTTGTGTCTATTTTTCTCATTCATTTCTTCTTTCTTCCCTTTATTGTGCAGGATTTTGATAGGAAAGTGCTTAAGAAGCTGAGATTATTTCCTGTCCTATTGAGCCTGAGATTCAGAGACTCTACTATTACCATATTGGAACAAGGAGAGTAGGAGAGACCTGTTACATTATTTGAACAGAGTCTTCTTCATTGTATTGATGTATTTCTTTGAGAAAAATAGAGTTAAAAGGCATCCTGCCCACTCTGCATGTAATATTTTATGAAATCAATACAATTCTGAGTTTCATTCCTATTATATCTTTGTCTCAGTATTGTGTGTCACTGTGTAATGGATTACATTATTTGAATACATTATATACGTTTCTTTCATTGGTTAACTTTTAGTTTTATTACGATATTCGAATAAATCTAAGAGCACCAATTTTCTTTTCCCCATTCTCTCTGTTCATGTCAAAATTGTTGTTAAATTGCTATAACAACCCAATGAATCTAGGCACCGGTCTACATAAGGCATAACAATTGGTTATTTTTCTTGCTTGGTCATTTTAATATGTATAGTGTTACATTAATCTAGAGCATGTAATTAATATTTTATCATATAATTACCATTGGGGTTTCCTTACCCATTCTGTAGTTTTCTTTTAGCAATATTCATGTTTATCAGAACAAAGAGGCAGGTTGACCAGAGCCTGTAATAGCTCATTGGTTTCAAACAGATTTTTGTAGCATGACAATCGAATCCTATGGATGCAAGAATCGGTTCCAACAGTTTTTGCTTGAAATATTTACATTCTTAAATTTTTTCTAAACATTATTTTTAATCAATGAGTGGCCAGTTAGAATAAAGAACTTTCGTTTTAAATTTTTACATTTTCTACGTTCTTTATTTTACCCATGGTTTTCAAATTTTGATTTTCTTTACGTTTCTTGATCTTCTTGAAAATTTTGGTTTCTTGATTTTCTTGAATTATCCCAAGAACCGACTCCCATGAGGATGAGTGATAATATCAAGCATTCTTGATAAAGCATACATTATTCTTTCTGCACCCCGATGTTGGCGACTCTGTATGCAAACCCAGAAGATAAAAATAAAAAGAGAGAGCAGAACGTGTTGGCGAACACCAGGAGAAGCGGTAAGGAGCTATTTCTAGAACTCAAGAATCTAGAGGTATTTATACATAATCAAAAAACTCCACTTTTCAAGAGTATTGCTTATAATAGTAGATCAAATTCTAGTGGTAAAAAGTACGTAAAGAAAAATTAGAATACTATTACTGTTGATATCACTGTAGATGAACATTTGAATTCTGTTATAGAAGATATATGTGATTATTCTTATTATCCAATAAATAGTAATACTGAGGTAGATAATCCATTAGATCATATTCAGATTACTCAACCTCACATTCCTGTAAGTGTTATTGCTGTGAATTTGAATCCTACAGTAACAATGGCCTAGGCTAATGTTCATTTATGGAGGACTAATAGATATAGGCCTTTTGTGTTACCCATCAATTTAAATACCTTACCTAGTAAAGCTCACAAATACCTTCCTAAATTTTTAGGAAATAGTGTAGTAATTGGAGAAGATCATATCAAAAGTTTCTTGTATGCAATGGATAGTCTGGAAGTTGAACATGAAGATGTAGTATTGAGACTATTTTTACAGACTTTAGAAAAATATGCTAGAGAGTGGTTCAATTCCCTTCCAAACAATGATATCCCAAACTTCACCAAAATGGAAACTGTGTTTCTAAAGAAATATGGTGAAAGGAAAAATGAACAATCATTGTTAACTGAGTTAGCCACTATGAAGAAAAAAGAGAATGAGGTTGTTAGTGACTTCAACATAATATTTTCAAAGACTAGGAACAAAATCCCTACCAACCTTAGGCCTAGTGATATTCAGTCTATTTGTTTTTATAAGAATACCTTTCAAGGAGAGTTTAACTATGAGTTGAGGCAAGAACAAGCCACTACCATTGATGGTTGTATGGAAAAAGCAATGGATATAGAAAGAAATATGCTTGATAGTGGTAAGATGAAACCTTACTCTCTAGAAGTCAACTTACTTGAGAGAAAACCTAAAAGAGTGGCATTTGATATACAAAGAAGAACCGAAATTGATCCAATGGAAAAATTGACTAGTCAAATGACTGAGATGTTCAATAACATGAACAACAGGTTAGCAAGAATTGAAAGAAATGGAAATAATGGTGAATCTTCACAAACAGAGTGACCTCATGTTGACAACCATCCTCCCTTTAAGAAAAATTTCAATAGGAATTGGGGAAACAACAATGGTTCTGAAGAAGGAAATAGGAGTAGGAATAATGGGAACAATAACTGGAAAAACTGAGAATTTGATAGAGATCAGAATAGTATTCCTAACCCTATACCATCTGCTAATATAGCAGAAGGCTTTCCCTATTTTTGCTCTACTTGTGATGCACCTCATAACCCTGATGCATGTGGAATTCACCTAAGTGACCAACGCAATGTAGATTTACATGCTGAATCAGAAGAGGATATAAGAATCAATGCTTGTTGGTCTATGGAAGATGAATCCAGGGAAAGGATGTTTGAAGAAGATATGGATAAGTATGCTTCAAATCATCATCCTCAAATTTTAGTAGCTGAAGGAACTAAAATCTTGCAGAAATCACATGAGTCAAGATATGATAAGATGAAGCAAGGGAAATTAATCCCCACTGCTCAAGAAGTTGAAGAATTAGAAGCTACCCATGTTCTGAATTTAAGGAATAGAACAGTCCCTGAAAGGACAGAGAAAGCCTCTACAAGTGAAACAAGAAAACAAACTTTCACCAATAAAAATATCAGTAAAGAGAAAACTGATAGGAACCTTAAAAATATTACTCCTGAAGTAATAGAATCAGAGGAAGAGATTCCCAAAGAAGAAAGTAATAAACCACTGGATATAAAGAAGATAGAATTTGATGTTGGGTCAGAACTCAGTAAGCAAAAGGTTAATATCACATTTGGAGAACTTATGAAAGTTCAACGATATAGAGAACAAGTCTGCAGAGCATTTGGATTAGTGGAACAAAAAGAAGACCCAACTTGCCATGCTGCTAGACAAAATCAACATGATACAAGATCACCATCCTCTGTTAGACCCTTTTATGTATCATTAAGGTACAACTCACATGAAGGGGAAAGATATGTCATCCATAATTGCATGTTAGACAGTGGAGCCTCACACAATATCATGCCCAAATTAATAGTTGATCAAATGGGATTAATCTGTACTAGAGATTCTGCCCCTATTTTTGTAATGGATAGTAGACAAATTCCTTGTGTAGGGGTGATAACTGGATTGTTAGTTTTCTTAGATCAACACCCCAAAAAGGGCATTGTCATGGATGTTGCAGTAGTTGATGTTGACCCATTCTTCTCACTATTACTCAGTAGACATTGGGCAGAACAACTAGGAGGTTCAATTCAATTGGACTGGTCCTATGCTACAATCCCAATATCAGATAAGGAGAATATAATTTTGAGAAGGGAACCATTCAACAAACACTCCATAGAGTTAATTCAAACAGATGAAACAATGATAAACGTAGTAAACTCTATGGAAGAAAAAGGGATGGGAGTTTACTCAATATGGCACAACCCATTCCTAGTGGAAGTACCAGAAGCAAAGAACATGGATCCAAAAGTTATGAAAATAGTAGATGCTGAATCAGATAGAGTATTGACTCAAGAAATGTGGACCATGTCTTTTGATGGAGCTAAATCACAATCTGGAGCAGGTGCAGGTGTTAATTTGACTGATATTAAAGGAAATTACCTTGGTATTCCTTACAGACTGGAATTCCCTTGCACAAACAATGTAGCTGAGTATGAAGCTTTACTACTAGGGTTAAGGAAAGCAAAAGAATTAGGTATTAATTACCTGACTGTAACAGGGGATGCAGAGCTTATTATACTACAGATCAAAGGTAAATATCAGACTAAGCATCCTAGGCTTAAGCAATATAAAAATGCAGTATTGGAAGAAATTGATAAATTCTTAGCTTTCAATATCTCATATATTCCAAGAGAACAAAATCATGTTGCAGATATTTTAGTTGTAAATGCCTCAAGCCTAGATCACCCAGAGATAACTACAGAATATATGGATAGATTCCCAACTATCTCAGTCTATAAACCTTCTGTGCTAGATAACATAGTCTATCTACAGGTCTTTCAAGATGATATAGATATTAAAGATTTTATGACTATACAAAATCAATATGTAGATGTAATCTATGATGAAAAGGATGAAGAAAAGCTAAGAGACCAAATAGGAGAGCCAGTAGAAGTAATCCAATTGAAAACTAATAAAATACCCAAAGGATTAGTTTCTCTAGAGAGTCTATTTGATGATTTTGACAAAGCTTATAAGCCTTTAAGCAGAGAAGTAATATCTGAAGATATTAACATTGGTTCAATGAAAGAACCTAGAATAGTGAAAGTAGACATGGCCTTACCTACTAAAGAAAAGGAGTTGGATATATCAATTTCTTGAAAAAGAACAAAGAACATTTTGCTTGGACTTATGAAGATCTTAAAACATTCAAAATAGATGTAATGACACACATAATACCCTTGAAAGAAGATTCTAAACCATTTAGACAGAAACAAAGGAAGTACAACCCAACTCTGCACCCAATAATGCAAAAAGAAGTACAAAAATTATTGGATTCCAAGATAATCAGAAAGGTAAGATTTTCTTCCTAGATATCCAATTTAGTACCAGTAAAAAAAAGAATGGGGATATTAGACTCTATGTAGATTTTAGAAATTTAAACAAGAGTTCATTAAAATACAATTACCCATTACCCAACATGGAACAATTATTGCAAGCAGTAGTTGGCTCAACTAGATTGTCTCTGTTAGATGGATTTTTAGGGTACAATCAAATTCAGATAAATCTAGAAGATAGACATAAGGCAACATTCACTACACCTTGGGGCACATTTGAATATTTAAGAATACCTTTTGGACTGATGAATGCAAGTGCTACTTTTCAGAGAGCAATGGATTTTGCCTTCAAAGGATTAATGTTCAAAATTGTAGTTGTATACCTGGATGATATCACAGTATTTTCTAAAAATCTAGAAGATCATCTAGAACATTTGACTATAGTTTTTGCTCGGTGCAAGGAATTTGGAATTTCTTTAAATCCCAAGAAATGCATATTTGGGACTACACAAGGAAAGTTATTAGGACACATAGTTTCAGAAAAAGGAATAAGCATTGATCCAGAAAGAATTGAAGCTATTTCCAAAATTCCCCCTCCTAGAAATTTGAAAGGAGTTAGGTCATTCTTTGGCAAGATAAATTTTATTAGAAGATTTGTCCCAAATTTTGCAGAGATGACCAAACCTATAAATGATATGGTTAAGAAAACTGGAGAAATAAAATGGACAATGGAGAATATGGAAGCATTTAACAAGATCAAAGAAGCCATATCAACCACTCCAGCCCTAAGCTGCCCTGATTATGCAAAAGATTTTAATATCTATTCTTATGCATCTGAACATTCTATTGCTGCAGTTCTTTCATAGAAAGATGATGAAAATAATGAAAGGCCAATAGCCTTCATGAGTTCAGGTCTAAAAGGAGCACATATTAAATACACCTTGCTAGAAAAACATGCTTATGCAGTCATCCAATATTTAGAACATTTCAAAGGTATATTTGGGTCAAACAAAGTTTATTGTTGTATCCCTTTTATAGCAATAAAAGATATTTTTTCTCAATCAGAGCCATTAGGAAGACCAGCAAGATGGATGGTAAAGCTTCTGTAATATGATGTTGAATTCAAAATAGTTAAAACTATCAAAGGATAGGGTTTAGCTAAACTGTTGGCTAAAAAAGAAGAAGGATTTGAAAATGTTCTCATAATAGATGAGGCATATGATATCAGAAGAATCAATAATATCGAATGCAAATGGTATGAGGAAATTTTGTCATACTTACAAACCCTATCATTCCCTAAAGATATGTCAACAAACAGAATGAGGTCAATCAAGCTTCAAGCTCAGAAATATTATATACAAGATGGTGTGCTATACTAGAAACACCCTGATGGAGTATTATTAGTCTGTCTATATGAAAGTGAAGTCCCAAAAATAATCAATGAATTTCATGATGGTTTCTGTGGAGGACATTTTGCTCCAAGAGCTACAACTAATAAAATTATGAGAGCAGGATATTATTGGCCTTCTATTTTTAAATATGTATATAAATATGTTAGGAACTATCATAACTGCCAGGTTTTTGTAGGAAAGAAGCAGTTGGCAGCCATGCCCCTCAAGCCAGTAATCATTGAAGCACCATTCACACAATGGGGTATTGACCTAATTGGAGAGATCAAGCCTAATTCATCTGGCCAGCACAAGTGGATCATAACTGCAATAGATTACTTTACAAAGTGGGTAGAAGTTGCACCCCTGAGAACATCCACTACTGCCACTATCATCAAATTCTTGGAAGAAAACATTCTGACCAGGTTTGGAGTTCCTCAAAAACTGGTTACAGATAATGCACAGTATTTTGTTTCATATGAAATGGTAGAATTTTGTGCTGAATATGGAATTGAATTATCCCATTCTGCTAATTATTACCCCCAAGGAAATGGTCTTGCTGAGTCATCAAATAAAAATGTAATAACCAGAATAAAAAGATCATTAGGTAAGAACAAGAGAGGGTGGGACAGTGAACTTAAATTTGCTTTATGGGCTGATAGGTTGTCTATTAAAAGAAACACAGGAAGAACCCCCTATGAGATGGTTTATGGAGAGAAAGCCTTATTACCTTCAAAGATAGAGAAATTGGCACTTTCCCTCTTATTGCAAGACCATGAAGACCCCAATCCCATACAGAGAAGGCTTGACCAAATTGTCCTATTAGAAGAGCAAAGAAGAGAGACCCTTAATAGAATGATGGAACAAACCCAGAAAACCATGAAATTGTTTAATAAGAAAGCCAAGGGTACTCCTTTTTCTCAAGGAGATATAGTCATCTATTGGGATCCTAAAAATGATAAGCATGGTGAAAAAGGTAAATTTGAACCTAAATGGATTGGCCCATACCAAATAGCCCATGTTATCAGCCAGAATACATACAAGTTGCAGACCTTGCAGGGTGAAATGATGGCTATCCCTATTAATGGCCAACACCTCAAAATGTACAATCCCTATTGAAGGTGAATAAAATAAAAGAAAAAAAAAGTGGAAAAACAAAAAACCCCAAAAATAGAGTGTTTTACTTTTTAGCTTTTCTTTTCTTGTTTAGTTTAATTCTGAGTTTACTGTACACATGATATTCTTAGTTTGATGAGTATATATTACTATTGATTCCACAAAAAACAATAAGAAAAAAGGAGATTTATTTTAGACTCTGATGAGGTTTACAATTTTTAAAATATGAGTGTTTATGCAATAGTTGTTTGATATGAGATAAAACAGAAGGAAAACAAAGATGATTGAAACATCATGTCAAAGCCTCACATTACAAATGATACTTAAGGTGACTTCAAAGGTCCAAAGAACCGAGTTATCTTTGAGAGGGTGGTTGAGCCAAAAATCATTACACTCATATTTTATAGCCAGAAACTAATCCTCAACTCAGGCATACTCATTGCACAATTTGCTTATATCCAAGTACTTCTCAAACGAGAAAGAAAAATAAAAATAAAGTAAAATTGAGTCACTGCCTGAGATATCTTGGAAAACCTCTACCGGGGCTATAGACGCTTGACTGGTAGTAGGGTAAAACCAGATGGGATTAGAAGCAACTCCACCGAGGCTATAGACGCTTGACGCAGTGGAGCCCTGAGAATGGTGAAAATTTTTAAAGAGTGAAATCACATATTAGGCTTAACTATTTTGCTCAGATATGGCAAAGTTCTGAAAGACTTAGAAATCAAAATAAATGCACAAACACACACATGGGCATAAACATGATGAAGTAAATGGCTTTGACAAATATTTGTGTAATCATATCTTATGACTTAGCTAAAACAAGCATTACAATATATCAAAAACAAAACTCATCTGTTTCTAAAAATCTGATCCTAGTTTCCAAATTGAATAAAAGGAATTACAGTTTTCAAATACTCTATTGCTTTGATATCATGTTGTTCATACATTTTTTTTTAAAAAAAATTTTTTTTAAGCTTTACTTAGCAGTCAAGTTTTTTATTTTTGTTCATTTTTTGCAAATAAAACCAGGAGATTCTGTGGTTCTCAAGTGCCTCATGTTTTCAACACATTGTCCCAGTCAGAGCCTATGTTGGAGCCAAATTTGACTCAAACTTTGAAACCCCCAAATTTAAATTTTTGGTTTCAATCAAAATGCTTAATAATGTTGGTCACTTCTTCAGTCGATGTGAGTAAATTGATTTTTCATGGTCTTATGTGATGAGTTTAACCTTGGTTGTTAATAATGTGTGCCTCTTTTTAATAATGCTCAATAGGGGATATGGCAAGATTTTATCAATCAGATTTTTAACAAAGCCTAGCTCCGATTTTCCTAAAATAAAGTCTCCCTTGGGCTTAAATCAAATGATAAATCTTTAAGTCCTAAGGTATTCAAAAGTAATGGAATAATTTAATCAAATACCTTGGTCTAAAGCCCGAAAAGCATAACTAATGTCGAAAAGTTTAATTAAGACTTAAGGGTATGCACCCCATCTAATTAAAAATCGAGCACCTTAGATCAAATCCGAGGGCCGCTCAAATTAATTTAAATGATGATACACTAAAAAGTGATTCAAGGATAAGTCAAACCATTTCAAAAAAACATCTTAGGTTTAAAAAACAAGAAGCGCTAAAAAAAAACACGCTTGATTTAATTAAAATATTCATTAAAATACTATGGTCAAAAGCATTAAGGGTATGCACCCCTTTGAAATAAACATTGAGCTAATTGGATTAATCGAACAATAGCGCTCAATCTAGGTCTAATCCGATGGTGGCGCTCCCATAAAAGGTGCATCAAAAAGGTAAAATTCCCCATGAGATTAATTAAATCTATTAAATAGAATTAGTGAGGGTATAATACATTGGATTAATTTTCCCCCTTTCAGCTTAATCAAAGTTAAAATTATATGCCCCTTGGTAACTAACCCCGTAGGTTGATCAAGATCAACGGTCGCGCCAACATCAATCGAGATCCGACGACCACGCCAAAATCGAAACCCAAACGGGGAAATGGTAAGATGTCGAGAAAAATGAAGGTAAAGTCAAAAATTAATTACGCATTAGTGAGGGTATAATACATTTCTAATCGCAAGTTTATCTAAATACACGTTAATTTTAAAAAGGCTCTAGCAATTTTTTCCTCTGAACTAGGGTTTTTGGAACTTCAAAAAATCTAGGGCATCAGCTGGATTGCAGAAGTGCCTTCGGGGTACGATGGATATGAAGGCTAGATTGGTGCCCCAGGAGGGTCCAATGGGGACTTCTCCGGCTCCTTTTCCAGGGAGTAGCAGCTCATACGTAGATTTGTTTAAAGAAAATTCTCCTCCAAAGAATGACAAAGCTCAAAAAATGGCATATAAAATGCTCTTCACGGCTGCTAGGAATAGGTCGATAGCACATCGTGTGAATGGATGTTTGCCGCAGGCCAAAACCAGGCCAAAAATTGTCATCGATCCAAGTATGGTTGAAGAATCAGTCATTTATAGAGCAAATCAAGATTTAATCTGCAAGTTCATGGGTATACATCCTTCCCTAAATTTTTTGCACTCTTGGATCCGCCAAAACTGGGAGCCTCACGATGAGTATTCATTGTGGTTTATTAGCAATGGATATTTTATTGTTAGATTTTCATCTTTGGTCGATAGAAATAGGGCTTTCGAGTCAGAGAAGAAAAATCATGGCCCGGCGGGGCTATTTGTTCAACCATGGAGAGTGGGATTCGATCCCCGAGTTGAACCTCATCGCGTCCCAAGATGGATTCGACTATATGCTCTTCCAATGGAATTCGGAGTGAACGAGTGTTGGCAAGGATTGGCAATTCTATTGGAAGACATCCGGGTGTTGCCGAGAGACACAATTGAAGGGAGCATGGCGGTGTATGCAAGAATATGTGTGGAGATGGATCTCAGCCAGCCTTTCTGTGGCAAAGATGGAAATTGAATTGGCAGGACTCTCCTGGATTCAAAAACTAGACTATGAGGCTCTACCCTTTAGATGTAAGGTTTGTCACAAACATGGACATTTGTCCCATTTCTGCCCTAATAATATGAATGCTAAAATGGAGGCCCCTTTAGGAATGCCAAACTTGCCTAAAGAGGATAAGGTAACACTTAATAAATATTCTAATAGCACCGTTCAGGGCCAGGAAGCTCAAAGAGAGGGTTTTGAACAGCCTAGAAGAAAAATACGGACAAAGAAAAAAGAGGGAAAGGAGCAATCCCATCTCAGACCTGCCAATAGGTATGAGATTTTTAAGTCACTGGTTGACAAAGAGGAACAATCTATGGAGGGTATGGAGGGTAATAAGGAAAATTATAATATTCCTGGGCAACTCCCTCTCTCATATCCTCCCATCATACAGCAGGTAGTTGAACTCTGTGAGGTATCACAACCAGTGTGTTCAGGGGCTTTAGTAGTGCATAACTAGGAGAAGATAGTATCTCAAGATGTCAGCATGGGAATAGCAGAGAAGAACAGGGAAAGGCCAACTTTGGGGATAACCCAGGTAGAAAAAAGATCAAAAAACAATAATTCCCAGGGAGTAGGTAGAAGATCTAATAAGGAGTTGCTAGCAGTCCAAGGAGACAAACTTATCACGGGAGGATCGGTGAGGACAATAGACTCTTATTGCTCCCAGGGTAACCAATGATTATACAATCATGGAATGTGAGGGGTTTAAACAGCAGAACCCATCAATCTATTGTTCAAAGACTTTTAGAGAATTGTAATACTAATTTTTTGCTTTTACAGGAGACTAAGATGTCATTAGATCTTATGTCCAAAATAGTCAACAAAATCTAGAGGGGTGCTGGTCATATGGATGTGGCTGCCCAAGGTGCCTCAGGGGGGATTGTTACTTTATGGAACTCTCTTGAATGGTCTACAATAGAACATCTTGCCTGGAGGGGTGTTCTCACTTCTCTTTTTAGGAATAATGTCACTGCAGAACACGTTATAATCACAAACTTTTATGGGTCTCAAAACCTAGATGGTCAGAGGCGGTAGTGGAAGGTTGTGCATAACATGCGAACCTCAAGGGAAGAACTAGACTGGATTATAGCAGGGGACTTTAATGCTAAATTATCTTCTAGAGACCAGGAATGGGGAACACCATTTTTGGACCCAGGGGACCGTTTCATGATTGCCCCAGTCCAGGCTTTGCACTTAGTGGAAATTAAATGTCCTGGCATTAACTATACTTGGAATAATAAAAGGCAGGAGCCACATAGTAGGAAGGTTAAGCTAGATCATTTTCTGGTTTCAGAGGAGGTGTTTGTAAAATGGAATATAATTTTTTAGATTTTAGAAGGCTCAGTTTCAAATCACTGTCCCATTCTGTTGGTAGGCGGGACTAGGATGAGGCAGCATCACAAACCTTTCAGATTTGAGAATTTTTGGCTTCGAAAGAAGAACTTCCGGAGAAAATTCCATAGTGGTGGGAAGAAGGCCGCCCGACTTATAGGAGAGCAATGTTCGGAATCCACAAACAACTACAATATGTCAAAACTCAGTTGAACTATTGGAGGCGTGCTAATAAAACAGACTTCCAGGCCCAAAGAGCTCCATTGGTGGCCAGATGGGATGAGGTCCAAAAAAAATTTAGAGGAGTAATTATAGACCAGCTCAAAGCTGAGGATGATGCCTTGCGTACGCACGGTTGAGGACATTGACAACCAGGAGGAGACCTATTGGAAGCAGAGAGAAAGAACCACTTGGTTATTAGAAGGGGACAGAAATACAAAATTCTTTCATCGGACTGCTTGTGCTCGAAGACAGATGAATAAGACAGAGGCCCTTCAAGATGAGAACGGTCATTCCTTTGATACACTTCCAGGTATGCATTCCCATGCTATGGATTATTTTTCTAAGATTTTTAAGGAAAGTGTGGTACAAGATGTAGAGGCCCAAAATGAAGTTATTTCGTCATACTCATTGTTATTTTTGAGGATGAAAATCAGGCCCTCCTCAAACCCATTGATAGAGATGAATTAAAAACTGTGGTCTTTGGAATGAGCATCGGTAAAACTCCGAGTCCAGACGGCTTCCCAATTGAGTTTTTTCAGTCATGCCGGGACTACTTAGAGGAAGATGTAAGGGCTGTTGTAGAAGAGTCCAGAGAAAATAAGAGAATGCTTAAAGCTATAAACCACACTTTCATTACCTTAATTCCAAAATGGGAGGAGGGGGTTCATATTTTAGATTATAGGCCTATTGCCTTATGTAATGTGTTGTACAAAATAATCACAAAGGTAATGGATGAGCACCTAAAACCTCTTCTTCACAACATTGTCTCCTCTGAGCAAGGGGGTTTTGTTGAGGGACAACAGATTTTGGATGGGGTGGTTGTCGCCCAGGAAGCAATCCATTCAATGCACACTTCTGGTAATAAAGGGATGTTCATAAAACTAGACATGTCAAAGGCTTATGACAGGGTTGAATGGAGTTTCCTGGCTAAAATGATGGCAGCCTTTGGTTTCTCTCTGGACTAGATAGAGTGGATCATGAGCTGTGTCTCTACCCCAAATTATTCTGTGCTTATCAAGGGCCTTCCTTCACAACCATTTGGAGCCACTCGGGGACTGCGCCAGGGGGATCAATGTTCTCCTTATCTTTTTCTCATTTTGGCTGAAGGTCTTGGCAAAATTTTCTTGAGGAGAAGACAACAAGGTAGATTATTGGGTATCAGGGTGGGTGACGAAGTTTTAACGCACCTGTAGTTTGTGGATGACACTGGTTTGGTGGGAGTGGCCAGCTTCGGGGAAGCAAGAATGATTAGGGATACTCTTAATGTCTATCTTAGGGCTACTCAATAGGTCATTAATGACAAGAAATCCAAAGTGGTTTTTTTTAATCTGGAGCAAAGGCTTTAGAACAAATTTTAGAAATCTTGGGATTCACAAGGACTTCTCTCCTAGTGGTTTACTTGGGGGTCCCCTTGCACTTTAAGAAGTTGAAATTAGACACATGGAGGAATCTACTGGAGTGTATCAAGGACAAAATTAATCACTGGTCTCACAAGTGGTTAAGTTATGGTGGTAGATTAACGTTCTTATAGTCAGTCATTCAAGCCATGCCAATTTACAAATTCTCTATCCTGGCTGCCTCGATTACAATATGGAAAGAGTTGGACATGATGGCTAGAAAGTTTTTATGGGAAGGAGAAAAGGGAGAGAGAAAGTGGGCCTTAGTGGGCTGGGACAATGTTACCCAGCCCAAGGTTAAAGGAGGTCTGGGTTTGAGAAAATCTAAGTTGAATAATAAAGCTTTAGCTGGAAAGTTGTACTGGAGATGGATCTCCCAACCCACCTCCCTTTTCAGTAGAATCCTAACTAGCAAATACCTGGGACAGTCCAACCCAATCGATGTAGCTCGCATCCCCTTGGATGGTACTGGGTCCCTAGTTTGGCAAGCTCTCAAGTTAGGGTCTCAGGTTGTTAAAGACCGCTTATTTTGGAAAGTGGGAAGAGGGGAGAAGGCTTGTTTCTAGACAGATTCTTGGGATCAGTTCCCACCCATCATTGTTGAATTTCTAGAATTACAGCCAATAAAAGTAGCCATTGAAGCCAAGGGATGGATCTGTATTGAAATTTATTTCACAACTACTCAGTTGGGGGAGTGTAAGTTTAAGCAGTTCAAGAAGTTGGATGAGTGGCCCATTTCAATCCCTTCGGATTTGACTCCCATCATGACTAAAATTCTGACAAAAATATTTCTTACAAGGGGAGACGTGGAGGATGAATTAGCTTGGGGCTTTGGGAGTCTTGGCGTCTATACAGTAAAGGATGGATATGATAGCATTCTCCTAGATCCCCCCCTCATACTTTTCAGGTTGAGGACTAGAGGAAAATCTAGCACTCTAAAGGCTGGCCAAAAGTTAACTTTTTTACCTGGCAGTGCATGCATAATGGAATCCTCACTTTTGATAATCTCAGATCAAAAGGTATCATCGGCCCTTCTCAATGTGTACTATGCTACAAGAGCAAGGAAACTGTTGACCATTTGTTGTTTGGTTTCCCTTTCACCCGATAGATTTGGTTGCATTGGTTTGCTTACTTTAAAATTCAAGTAAGTGGTGACCTGAACTGGATGAATATTTGGGAAAAATGGTAGAAAGGTAGATTCAAATCTAAAGCTCTTTGTTTTTGCTGGGAGCTCGGTTTAAGCTTTATCTGGTGGCAAGTATGGCTGGAAAGAAATGCCAAAATTTTTAGTGAAACTTTTACTGCTCTAGACGGGGTTTGTCAGACCATTTGGAGCAAGGTTACCAAAACTGTGGCTATTCATGCTGAGGAGGAAGCTTGAATTGACATTGGAGCTTTGGAAGAACGCCTTGAAATGCAAGAGGGACAAGATAGAAATTGTTGGAAACCTCCCCCTGAAGGTTGATTAAAATCAATACTGATGGAGCTGCAAAAGGCAATCCGGGTAGAGCCGAAATTGGAGTGGTGTGCCGAAACCATGCTGGGACTGTGCTCTATTGGGAATTGCAAGGCCTGGAAAGATCCACTAATAATGAAGCCAAAGCCATTGCCATCAAGTCTGCTTCTGTTTGGGTAGTGAAACATGGCCACCGTAGGATTATTCTTGAATCAGACTCACAAATAATGGTTGGAGCTCTAGACTGCATGAGGAAATTTGATCTGAAAGCTTGGAGGTTGAGGGCTCTTGTTACCCAAATTAAAGAATTATGGAAGGAATTGGAGGACGTGATCCTAGTTTATGCGAGTAGAGATTTGAACAAAGCAGCTGACTTTTTGGCTAAGATGGGTGCGGAAAAGGAGGTTGGAGTTTAGTTGCACAGTGACATGGATATTGAGGATGAGGTGATTAGACAGGGTCTGGAAAGGTCCTTGAGCCAATGATCAAAGAAAAAGCAAAGGGAGTTAAGTTGTCATGATATCGCGACATGTTGCGCCGTCGCTGTCGCTGGAGGAAAGTTGTCGCGATATCTCGACATGTTGCGTTGTCGCGGTCACTGGAGGAAAGTTGTCACGATATCACGACATGTTGCGTCGTCGCGGTCATGGGCAAAAAGTTGTCACGATATCGCGACATGTCGCTTCATCACGGCCAAGGGAGGAAATTTGTCACGATATCGCGACATGTTGCGCCGTCGCGATCGCTAAAGGAAAGTTGTCATGATATCGCGACATGTTACGTCGTCACGGTCACTGAAGGAAAGTTATCACAATATTGTGACATGTTGCGTCGTCGCGGTCATGGACAGAAAGTTGTCACGATATCGCGACATGTCGCTTCATCGCAGCCAAGGGAGGAAAGTTGTGATATCGCGACATGTTGCTTCGTCGCGGCCAAGGGTGGAAAGTTGTTACGATATCGCGACATGTCGCTTCGTCGCGGCCAGGGGTGGAAAGTTGTCGCGATATCATGACATGTTGCTTCATCGCGGCCAAGGGTGGAAAGTTGTCACGATATCGTGACATGTTGCTTCGTCGCGGCCAAGGGTGGAAAGTTGTCGTGATATCACGACATGTTGCTTCGTCGGGGCCAAGGGTGGAAAGTTGTCATGATATCGCAACATGTTTCTTTGTCATGGCCAATGGAGGAAAGGTGTTGTGATATCGCGACATGTTGCATTTTCACGGCTAAGGGAGAAAAGGTGTCGTGATATCGCATCATGTTGCTTTTTCACGGCCAAGGGAGAACAGGTGTCGCAATATCGCGACATGTTGCATTTTCACGGCCAAAGGAGAAAAGGTGTCGCGATATCGCGACATGTTGCATTTTTACGGCCAAGAGAGAAAAGGTGTCGCGATATCGCGACACGTTGCATTTTCGCGGCCAAAGGAGAAAAGGTGTCGCGATATCGCGACATGTTGCATTTTCGCGACCAAAGGAGAAATGGTGTCGCGACATCGCAACATGTTGCATTTTCGTGGCCAAAGAAGAAAAGATGTCGCGATATCGCGACATGTTGCTTCATCGCGACCGAGAGAGAAAAAGTGTCATAATATCGCGACATGTTGCACTTTCATGCCCAAAGGAGAAAAGTGTCGCGATATCGCGACTTGTTGAATTTTTGCGGCCAAAGGAGGAAAATGTCGCGATATCGCGACATGTTGCTTTTTCACGGCCAAAGGGGAAAGGTGTCACGATATCATGACATGTTGCATGTTTGTGGCCTAAGGAGAAGAATAGTGTAGCGATTTCATGACAAGCTGCATCAACTGTCCATGCCGACCCCCTGCTAGCTAGTTAATGGTTCAGGAGATTTGGCTCCATTGCAAATCTTCTTCTACTATTGTAAGCTTGTGTTCTCTCTGAATTCGGCTAGGAAGAGTCTCTTCCCATATTGTAATTGATCTTTGTTTTAACACAAGTTTTTTCAAATTTTTCAAAAAAAATACATCGCTAATCACCTCCTTTCGATTTAAACCGAGATTAATCAAATGTAATAATGCTCCCCTTTCGGCTAACAAGTACGTAGCTTGCAGGAGATCTAATGGTAGCGCTAGACCCAGCTCGAAGATCAACAACGGTGAAGGAGTCAAAGTCAAAAAAAGGGATGCCACAACACGAAGATCTGACGACAACGCTCATCTCCACTCGGATCCAACGACAACGCATTATTAAAAATGATCAAAGGTTAACTCACAAGGTTTTCGGTAATATGATCGATTAAATACATAAGGTTGGTACATGAATAATTTCCCCCATTTTTTCCATTATGCTAAAACTTGTGCATATAAGGGGAATCCAACGATCATGCCCCTATCATGATATGATCTAACGGTGGATGCATAGGGAGATGATCCGATTATACGAATGCCTATGTTTAGAGCAATGTTATTAAGGTTTTAATTACTAGATTAATCAAGATAAGAGGATTACATTATTTTAACGCATTGTATTATCTTTGGGCCTAAGCATCACTAACCAAGGGTTTTCAACCATTATAAACATGATTAATCTGATTAACCAGGCATGGGTTTATATAAAGTAGTAGACTAACAAACATGCAAGTTATTATACATCAACGACCATGGTAATCATCCCTAGGATCTGATGGTAGCACGTGAATCAAAGGTTGAAGTAATAAAATGATCACGATAATCCAACGGTAGCACTCCATTGAGATTAAGAGGATCCGACGAGGGTGAGCAAGTCAAAGTCAACACAATAGAATACAAGCATGGCTAATCCAACAAGCATCTTTTGATGAATCCAACGATGCACTCCATCTTGAAATGATCTTACAGTAACACACATTTCAAAGGTAAACTAAATGGTAAGATTAAATCGGCACTCGGTTAATTAAATTTTAACCACTTTTAACAAGGGCCCTAATACATAATTAAATGCCATATTTATTAATCAAAGTAAGATCAAAGCATGTTTCTTTTAGTTATCTAACCCACAGGTTACAAAAGATCCAAGGCAACGATAGGACAAAGGTTGATCTGACGGTTGCGCTCGATTACGGTTGATCGTAGAACTTGGGATATCCAAGATGGTGTTAGACGCTCACATCAATAACCAAATCCTATGGGGATCCCTAGGTTGATTACTGCCAAATTAACAAAACAATCGATCCCCAAGATGTAGTTATCTTTTGGGGCCAAGGTGGCACGAGGATCAAAATGGAGGTCATCCCTACCACAAGTCACAGCTCCACGTCAGAAAATAAGAAGCTTCAGGGACCAATAGCAAGGTTTTTAATAATTTATGGTACACAAATCAAAGGACTCAGAGACACATTGGATGACGAGCTTTACCCGCCATCGAAACCCAACCTCAAAAGGAGATGTGCTGACAAATTTCCTTTGGCCAATTTTAAAAAGTAGTTGATGATACAATATTAATGCCAAACGTGCAAACATATCGAAACCATTCCACAACCAAGTATTTGAACTCACAAAATCAATCAAGTTTACCATCCTGGAAATCTAAGAACAGAAACTGGTACGCAAGAAATATAGAGAAGAGAGGAGTTTTGGGTTTTCCATTTTGAGAACTATACTCGCTAGCTTTAGCAAAATGGCATCATGGGGAGATGCTTTTGCATCCGAAGACACTAGAGAAGTAGTAAAATTCATCACATACTGGTATCCATACTCTAAGATTTCTAGATCTCTTGTACTCGACAGCACGATGTATGAGTTTGCTCAAAAATGTGGAGCTGATAAAAAACCTACTCCAGCACAACAGTACGAGATTGAAAACGCATGTATCAAGAGTTTTGCTCATGTAATGGAAAATGATAGCAGGACCCTGTGGATAATGGTTGAACTTTTTACAGAGCTCGAAGGTTACAATAAAAGGGTTCCCCAGGAGCAACAGATGGAACAGTAACCTTGGGAAGTTGATATACCCAAAGGTTTACTTCTCCTCAGATTTAATATCTTGGTTGGCAGTGGCGTATGATGAAAGAACCAAAACATTTCAAGACAATAAGAACCGACCAGTCTTCAACATCAAAATTGAGCATATCAAGAAAGTCTTCAATTTGATAGAGTATACCACCCTTTTGGTGCCGAAGGTAATTAAATACCAATCTCAAATGTTCACAGGATTAGAAGTTTTTAAATATTTGTTTGATATAAATGATAAAATAGATGACAAATTTCCAATCAAGAAGACTATTTTTAGGCCATGGGTCCAAGATTTTTGTGACATGATAAACATAGTATTAGGGGTACATGATCTCAGTATAGTGAATAAAAGAGTTTTGTACTTAGCGACACAGTGCAATCGGGCATATAACACCCCAATTTACACCTGGGAACTAGAATTAAGTAACCTACTACATGAGCAAATGGTAGAGTTGAAAAATGCTATTTTTGAACAAGAGCAAGAGATGCCCTGTTTTTATCAATACTCATTTTTTATCCACCTAATAGTGGGACAATTGGGAGAAGAAGCCCAAAAAAGAGTAGAAGTCATAAACAACCCCTATGTTCAGACCAATTTTTGGAGAATACATGAATGGTGAACTCATATGGGCTAGTTCTGTGACCATTTTATGGTAGAAATCCATTGGATTTTAACTGGGGTGCTCCTTGAGAGATTAGGGCCGGGAGTAAGAGATTTTATCAAAGAAAATAAGATTGGGGATTTCTTTTTCTCATAAGGTTTCACCTACATCAGGCTCTATGGGGCCAAAATTCCTCCTAAACTATTACCTAAGTATTGCTCATTATCCTTAGCAGCTATGGAATTATGTAGACATGTAGTCGAAGAAGCCAATATGAGACTAGTGAAGAAACATGGTAAAGTCCCCTGGCTCAATGTTCCCTGTCGCTTTGGGGACTACATATTTGTTGGCTACCCTGCACTGCTCAAAGGAATGTTTGATTTGGATACTATGGATTTTGATGAAATAACTTGGAGATTTTATGACCCAAAAGGAATATACAGTAAAATGATGGAAAAAAGAGACTATGCTCGAATAAAGCATCGAAAGGATGATTTTGAAGAAAGGTTATTGGAAGCCATGGAAAAAGGAATAGATTTATAGATTGTATGGGATGATTTCCCTCCTGAGAAAAGGGCCAACACACAGATTCGTAATGCCTATGATTACCCTACAAAATTAAGAAGGCTTCAAGAAATTTCAGTAGAATCTATAGCACCCATTTTTCCAGGAGTAGTTCAAGCAATCAAAGAAGACCTCTAACTAGAGTTAATAGAAGAACAAGATATTGATCAAATGGAGATCACTATAAATACTATAGATATAATAGAACAATAGGTCAAGCCTCCCAAAGATGATCCTCTTAGAATAGAGGCAGCACCAAGAGCCACCCGAGAAATCTCCTAGAGCTCAAGTACAACCAAAGGGAAAGAAATTGTAAGCTCCCCTACTCAAAAGTCCTCTCTCCCAGAACAAGCCATAATTCCTATTTTTGATAGAGTCTTGGCTGTAACAAGTGTAAAGAAATTGGCACCCATGGCTGTCCCTACCACTCTAAAAATAAAATATCAAGAGATTAAAATTCCATCAGTGGTGCAGATGAATATGAGAAGAACAAGTAGGATTGGGAGTCTGTTCAGAAGCCACCAAGTGAAGAATCAAACAGAGATAACCACTACAAAAAGGAAGAGGTCTAAATTGTCTTTACCTTCTACAAAGGTTTTTTTGGAGAGGACAGACGAGCAAGATACTTTTACTGCTATAGGTGAAAAAGAATTACAGGTAGTGGCAAAGATGGGAGATATAAGAGAACAACTCATAGATGAACCTCAAGTAGAAACAACTGTGTCAGATATAGCAGAAATAAATCTCCCTATCTTGCAAGATCCAATCATATTCAGAACCAATGAAGATATAGGGGGCTCATCAGTACTGGGAAAAGAAGTTGACATGGTCAAAATTGCCAAGGCAATGCAAAACCAAACCATGGACCAACTAGTTGAGAAAATTACAGAGTTAAGGAATCAGCTAAAAAAGGAGGAGAAGGAAAAAGCTGAAATGAGAGTATTGATAAATAAACAATAGGAAGAATTGGCATGAAAGGATATTCCCAATACACAACCTCCTTCAATAGTAAATATTCAAGATCACGCCTATTATCTCAATACAATAAAGAAACAACTGTTAATAAAGATACAAGCTCATGCTAGAGGGTTCACTAAAATGTTTAAATAGATAAGGGTGATCCAAGTAACTGCTTGAGAAATTATGACATTGATATAGGAGAGAGAAGAAGACTTTGAAGTCATCCACCCTACCCTAGATTTTATAGGAGACAATTTTGAAGAGTTGCAGGGTCAAGAGATAATAACAAATGATGGCAGCAAAATCCAGCTCAATTTTGAGTTTTTGAAAGTAGCCTTGTTTGGGGAAAACCGAAAAAGGTGGATCAATGTTGTAACTGAAATGGATAATCTGATAGAAGATGCAATAGGAAAAATGGCAGACATTGGTCTATCCTTAGACCAATTCTTAGAGGCCTCAGATGTAGAAGAGCTATTCAAGCATACCATTGAAATATTTGAATGTGAACTAGGTGATGAGGCTGAAATGACTAGACAAACTATTTTTCTAGTGAATACTATGGCGATGTTGCTCTTCCAATATGAAAGAAATAGGTCCATCCTTGCTATACAAAAAAATAGGATTTTGTAGGAGATGAACATGTTAAGGTTTGTTGCCACTTTTGACACATAAGTATGAATATTAATAAGTGAGAAAATAAAAAATCTGCAACAAGGCCAAAAAGGAAAAGAAGTTGAAGCTTATGGTAAACATCTAGAAGTGAGTTCAGCACAACGAAGACCTGTGCCACTGAAAAACATCTCCGAAGCAGTTAAAGAACCAAATGCTCAAGAGGAGACAGTTCAAGAGGGAGCAGTAGAAACAGTTGTAAAAGAAATAGTGGAAGAGCAAATAGACTCTCCTAAAATCACCATCACTGGTTAAAATAAGTAACTATTTGAAAAATTCAAAAGGAAGGGTTCAACCCAAGTAGAAAAAGATAGTGGAAGCCAGTTATTCCAATTTTTGAGATCAACTCAAAATAGGACAAGTGTAAGGTCAAACATAAATAAAAAATAACATAATCAAGAACCAGCAGTTATAAAAGGAAGCAGTTGCGTTCAGATTCATCATCAAGCAATTAGTGAACAACATTTTTTCTAAGAGGTATACTTGAGTGCCCTTTAGATTTATGTTGTTGTATCTCCCCTTTGTGTCTATTTTTCTCATTCATTCTTCTTTCTTCCCTTTGTTGTGCAAAATTTTGATAGAAAAGTGCTCAAGAAGCTGAGATTATTTCCTGTCCTATTAAGCCTAATATTCAAAGACTCTATTGTTACCATATTGGAACAAGGAGATTAGGAGAGACCTGTTACATTATTTGAACAGAGTCTTATTCATTGTATTTATGTATTCCTTTGAGAAAAATAGAGTTAAAAGACATCGTGCCCACTCTACATGTAATATTTTATGAAATCAATACAATTATGAGTTTCATCTCTGTTATATCTTTGTCTCAGTTCTGTGTGTCACTGTATAATGGATTACATTATTTGAATGCATTATATATATTTCTTTCATTGGTTAACTTCTAGTTTTATTACGATATTCGAATAAATTTAAGAGCGCCAATTTTCTTTTCCCCATTCTCTTTGTTTATGTCAGAATTGTTGTTAAATTACTATAACAGCCCAATGAATCTAGGCACCGGTCTACATAAGGCATAAAAATTGGTTATTTTCTTGCTTGGTCATTTTAATATGTATAGTGTTATATTAATCTGGAGCGCGTAATCAACGATTTATTGCATAATTATCGTTGGGGTTTCCTTACCCGTTTTGTAGTTTTCTTTTAGCAATATTCATGTTTATTAGAATAAAGAGGCAGGTTGACCAGAGTCTGTAATAGCTCATTGGTTTCAAATGGATTTTTGCAATGTGACAATTGAATCCTATGGATGCAAGAATCGGTTCCAATATGTCTGTAAAGCCTCACTTTTATAAATTCTTTGACATTGCTTTAACCATTCTTCAATTCTGTTATTCATCACCATGCATTTACCAAAAATATTAATAATCCATTGCCATAGTTTCTAAACTATTGAGCAATGTCCCAAGAGATGGTCTATACTCTCCTCCTCGTTTTTACAAAGAACATTGAGAGGGGCCATGAAAACCCCTTTTCATAAGGTTATCCCAAGATAATATTCTTCTATGACCTACTAGCCAAAGAAATATTTTGACTTTAAGAATGCTTGGGCTATCCCAAATATCTCTCCATATTCTAGTGATATTACTATTTTGTTGGTGCTTTACATTATATCCACTTCTTGTTGTGTATTTTCTTGAGCTATTCAACTCTCAAATCAATTTATCCTTGGCTCCCCTCGAAATAATCATAGTTGTTATCTTTCTACTCAATTTCCTCCTAGCATCAATGTCTTGTATACTTGTAAAAAAATATTCTTTCCATTTTTATCTTCCTTCCTAATCCTTGTACAAAATGTTTGAAACCCTATCACCATATTATCTTGAAGTAATCTCATCCAAGGTTTACAAATTAGATCTAAATTGAGTGGGTTTTTATCACACCAAGTATCTATCCAAATATAATTTTTTCTCCAGTCCCCACCACCCATCTTAAACCTTTAATCATTAGATCAATAGATTTTTTAAACCATTCCAAAGAGCAGAACCATTTGGTAGAGAGAATGTAGTAAATATTAAACTCGGGTCATTGGGCTCAACATAATTAGAAGATTTTTTTCCCATTGTATTTGAATATATTTGTAAAATCTCCAAATTGATTTTTCCCTTAGAGATATGATTGCATCTTAAGATCTCTTAAACCAAGACCTCCTCTAGTTTTATCATCACACACCTTGCTCCATTTCACCAAATAAATTTTCTTTTATCATGTAAACCTGACCATAAAAAGGATCACATAATATAGATTAAATTTTTTTCCATTGATTTTGGCATAATATACAATGAATTATAATATGTTGGAATGGCCTGTAATACTAACTTAATTAACTACACTCTTGTTGCCAATGATAACCATCTACCTTTCCATGCTAGAAGTTTATTCTGAACTTTACTAATAATTGGATTCCATAATTCTATCCTCATTATCCCCTCAAATAAAGGCATCCCTAGATAAGTTACTAGTAAATTTACCTCCTCCATTTGAAGTAACTTGTAAATTCTTGCTTTGATATTAGCTGGAGTGTTAAGGAAGTAAATTTTAGATTCTATCTTGTTAACTTTTTGCCCTTAAGCTTTTTTGTATTCCTTTAAAAAGTTACTCAACATTGGCCTCATTTATCCTTACCCTTCCAAAAAGGTTTGTATCATCTACAAAATTTTTATGGGTGATGTTGTTGATGTTATTACTAACATTAAGTCCACTTATAAGCCCATTTTTGTTAGCCTTATCTAAGTTCCTACTCAAAACCTTCGCCATAATAATGAACAAAAAAGGAGATAGAGGATCTCCTTTTCTAAGATCTCTCTTGGCTTTAAAATATTTTTTTACTAACCCATTGACCAACACTAAATAAGAAGGGAGGTCACCCTTTCGCTTTCTCGCTCCCTTCTCGGCTCCTCCTAGGGCTCTTAAGCAGATCTTTTGTTGTGCAAATTCTAGGTAGATCTCCTTGTATTCCTAGGGTTTTCAGTCCTTCTTGTCGTTGCTTGGTGCTTAGAGGGTCTCCATGGCCATTTATACTTCTTCCTATGGTGTTCTGGGAAAGAGGAGGCAAATCTCTTTTTCTTTTGGCAGATCCATAACGTGCTCAAGATATGCCCTGATGCGGGAGTAAGAGACCTCCCACTATGGGTGGGAGGTCACCTCTTCATCTTCTTGCTCCCTCTTTGGCTCTTCCTAGGGCTCTCGGGAGGGTATCTTGCTTTGTTGTGGTTTTCTAGGAATATCTCCTAGTTCTCCTAGGGTTTCTGGCCCTTCTTTTCGATGCTTGGTGCCTAGAAGGTATCCAAGCCCTTTTCTACTTCTTCCTACGGTATTCCAGGTAAGAGGAGGCAAATCTTCTTTTCTTCTGGCTGATCTAGAGTGCACTTAGGAGATGCCCTGGTGTGGAAGCAAGAGACCTCCTATTATGGGTAAGAGATCACCTCTTCATCTTATCGCTCACTCCTCGGCTCTTCCTAGGGTTCTCTAGCGGATTTGTTGTGTTGTGGTTTTCCAAGAAGTTCTCCTAGTTTTCTTAGGATTTCTTACCCTTCCTGCCACTGCTTGGTTCTTGGAGGGTCTCCAAGGCCTTCTCATATTCTTCCTAAGGTGTTCTAGGAAGTCTTCTTAGGTGATACTACGTGTTCAGATAAACTTAGTTTGTGGTCTCGGTGTGGGGATTGGATTTGCTTCGGAGTGGGATCCAGTTTCTTTCATTTTGCTTCCCAAGATGTCATTCGTTGGTTTCTGGGCTTGGGGGAGGCCTTGATTTTTCTTAGTTGAGTGTTTCCTATGGTTTGCATTTCATGGTTGGTGGCTTAGGGGTTCTGGTGGATTTTTTTTGCTTGTTTTTCTTGCTAGGATGACCTTTCACTCAAAACTAGGCTTGGGGGAGGCCCCTTTTGTTCCCAGTTGAGAGTTTCCCATTGTTCGCAGTTTGTGGCTGGTGTTTCAATATTTTTGATGGATGCGTTTATTTGTTCTACTTGTGAGGGTGGTCACTCTACCTTTTTTGGGCTTGGGGAGGCCTTAGATTTACAATTGAGTGTTTTTCGTGGCTGGCGTTTCGGGGCTTGTGTCCAGTGGTTTCTACTAGATTTCTTCTCATATTTTTTTGGTCTTAGGGGGGACCATGTATGGTAGTAGGATTCCATGGTTTCTCCGTTGGTGGTAGGGTTAGGATTTTTTGCTAATCTGGGTACCCTCATTTGATTGTTTGTCTTGGACTATGATTCACCTTCTTCTCTGGGAGTTCACATGGGGGCTTTTGTGGATGGTCCAATTTGGTTTACGGATGGACCTGGGTTGTTTTGCGGATGGCCCTATGCTAGTTTTTGGATGGTCCCTGTTCCTTTGTGGATGGTCCTATTTTATTTGCGGGTGGTCTTGTATGGTCTTTGATTGGTCCTAATTCCTCTACGGTTGGTCCTATTTCGGTTGGTAGATGGTCCTATTTCATCTTTGTAGATGGTCCTGTTTCATCTGCGGATAGTCCTGATTCATTTGTGGATGATATTCTAAGTCTGAGGTTTTCTCCTATGTGGGGAAACCCTTTTCATTTGGGTGCGAGGTTTTTTTCCTTTATAAAAAACTCTTTTTATTTTTTGTGTTTACTTTTGAATTTTTCCCTACTGCCCCTGCGAGGGCTTCTCTTCTCAATTGGTGTGGCGCTCTCTCTTGCTACTACATGGGCTTCTCTTTCTCTATTTTAGTTGTTTTTCTCCAATAGTCCATAAAGAGTCTATTTCTTCAACTACTTTGTGGTTGGGATCTCTTCTCCCAACCTTCTACTTTTGTAAAAGGTTACGGGATCCTTTCAAAACCCCTTTTTACCAATAAAAAAACACTAAATAAGAAATTGTAGAGACACAAGCTTTAATCCATCTAACCCATTTCTTCCCAAATCTAAAATTTTCTAAAACTGCAAAAATAAAATCCCAATTAACCCTATCATAAGCTTTACTCATCAAATTTTAAGACCATTGCTTTCTCTTTTCTTGAAGTTGTTGAATGAATAACTTCATGAGTTATTATGATCCCATTCAAAATTTGCCTTCCTTTTACAAATCCTCCTTGCTCTTTTGCAATAATATTGTCTAACAATAGCCTTAATTGATTCACCATCACTTTGAAGATAATCTTATATGTCATATTACATAAGCTTATAGGTCTAAAAGAATAAAATAATTTAGCATCCTTATTTTTTGGAATTAGGGTAAGATATGTTGCATTTCTTTTATAAGTTATGTATTATTTTACCCCTGAATGTTCCACTACCACCAATAAATAATCCTTCAGTATATCCTAATTATGTCGGTAAAAATTTATAGAGAGCCCATCTAGACCTCAGAATTTATCCTTGTAAAAAGAGAAAAGAGCTAAATGAACTCCTTCTAGAGTAATAGGTTCCAATAGTTTCCTATTATCTTCATTCGATATTACTGAACGTACATCTTGATGAAGTTTATTATTAAGTACTTTAGTATCATCTGATCCTAGAATATTTTTATAAAAATACTTTACCTCTTTTCTAATTTCACTATGATCTTCAATCCAAACCCCTTCTATTGATTTAATTTTACTAGTTCTTGATGTAGATCTCTATATTATAGCCATCCTATGAAAATTTGTGTATTTTTATCTCCTTTTAACCAAGTCTATCTTGATTTTAATCTCCAAAGTTTCTCTTTCTTACTCAAAATATTATGATATTCACTAAGCAACTCCCTTTCCTCTGAGCTTGGATTATTATGACCATATTTTTGGAATTTTAGAAGTTTATCTTTTAGTTCTTCTTTCTTCTCAAAAATATTTCCAAAAGTGTTCTTTTTCCATTCTTTTAATCTAGATGTCATTGATTTAATTTGTTTTGGAAGAGCATACAACACATCATTTCCTAAAGAATTCTACATTTGTGCTATCATATCAATAAATTAAGGATGGTCTTCCCACATATGCTCATATTTAAAATATGATCTCTTTTTGAATTCACTTACCATCATTTTAACTCTTATTGGCCAATGATTTGAACCAATCCTTGTTAAGGTATTAGTTTTAGCACAAGTTCCTTCATCTAGCCAATGATCTGAGAGTATGCATCTATATAATTTTTTTGCTATTAGGTTCTGGTCTCTCTTGTTTTTGGTCCAAGTATATTTGTATTCTTCAAACTCAATCTCCCATAGATTATTGTTTTGAATAAAAGCTAAGAAAACTCTCATACGTTGGGTTAATTTCCTAATTCCCTCAAATTTATCATTCAACTTGGTTATGGCATTAAAATATCCTATGATAATGAATCATATTTCTTGGTCTTTACTTCTTATAAAAGTTTTATTCCCACTCCAAACTTCTAATCTACCTAATTGAGTTGTAGGTCCATAGACATTATTAAGGATGAAATGAATATTTGCAAAGTAGCATGTGATTAAAGAGGCTATACAATGTCTAGTTTTATGAATGGACACAAGAGGTTCTAGAAGGATTCCAACAAGTTAGAATTCCTCCTGTTGCTCCTTCAAAATCCATAACATCTCATTCACATATTGGCTATACTACTTTTATAGTTTTTGAAACTTCTTTTATCATTTTAGTTTTCTATATACAAAGAATATTAGGCTTATTACTTAAATAAAGGGTCCTTGATAAATATTTGCTTTGAGGGGGTATTAGCACCCCTTATTTCCATGAGGTGATAATCATGTCTTATTTGGGGTTATTGGCCTTGCCTATGTATTACCAATATCATTTTGTTGTTTGGTAAAGAGAAGTTCAACCAACTTAGTTTGTGTTCCTTTCTCTATGTTTGCTCTTGCTTCCCTGGATCTTGCTTGATAATTTGAGGGTTTTCCTCTTTTTACCTTGCCTATATAAGGAGTAGGTCTTATTATTCTTTAAAACATGAAAACTTGCACCATGAATAGATAAAGGAAACAAAACAATATAACACGATGCAAAAAGAAACCAAACAACAACAAATCTGACTATATTAAATTGTATTCATTTCTTTAAAATATGTTACATTGAATCCCCTTTGGGAATTTTTATCGATGATACAATATTACAATGAGGATCATAATATCCTTTTGCATCGGATAAAGTTTTATTGGGTGCAATCCAAAATGTTCTCACTCCAACAATAATATTTTCAAGAGCAGGTTTTTAGCGATCATTGTGTGAGAGTTGAATCAAAGAATATTTCATAAATACCTAATATTGTAACATGCATGCAATAAAAAAAGAGATATATCAGTAGCATCTGTGGGTCCCACCAAGGTTGGACCCATCTTGATCAAGGAATAAAGCAAAATAGAGCAAACTGAAATATGAATACATGCATACAATGAAAACGAAAATCTAGGATAATGTAGCAAGATAACATGCATAAAATAGAAAGATCTAGTGATAAAATGAACATGCAAAATATAATTGTAAGCTAACATGCAAAAAACTATAAAAAGTGGTCACCTAAATAGGGATTGTCTCAAGCAAGATGATCTTTGTCTACAAATCATCTCAAGGTGAGATGATTTTTGTCGTAAACCTGAAACTCTTGAAAACTAGGTCTGACGACGTTGGGAGTAATCCAAGGGTGTTTTATCAACAAATTATCTGATTATCATGGTTGTGAGTTGGATATTTTGGATGATCAGATCGGTAGGGTTAATCAAGTGAGGTGATGGAAGGCGACTTCGAATCTCATGTAGCAATCTCACAACATGATAGTAGCGAGGAAACTTGGTGAGTGATTTGGGTAGCACTTCGTGGAGGTAAGCATTCAAAAACCATATTCACAAATGAAGGGGACAGCCTCCATTTTATATCCTTCTTGGTATGCAACCAAAGAGGCAATTTGCAATTAGAGGTAATCTGATTGCCACTTTTTAGGTGGCAATGGCGACAGCAGGTAATCTAGCATAGCAAGAAATCAACCACTGCACTAACAAGCAGTCTCATTACCTGGTTATACCTTTTTGACTTCATGCATGTGCAATCATATTGGGTTGAGATGGTCTCAACTTGGAGACCATCTCAGTTGAGACGATCATGCTTCCCATGGGAGAAAAGTGTTTTTTTCTAGATAAAAGCATCAAATTAGCCCTGAGGCTACCCTAGGTGGATTAAATGAGTTAGAAGGATATATTTTTTGAAATTCTCCTTGTGATTATGCATTTTAGATATCTAAAAATGCTCCTTTTTGGAATGCTTTGTGCCTAAGCACAATGCAGAGCAAAATAGATGACCTAAAATGGTTGAGATGATGATGGGTGATGTTAATTTAAAAAGTCAACATGAGATACCCCAATCATAAAAAGGATGCATGTCTTTGAATCATTGCTTCCAACACATTGATGAATTTGATTTGATCTTGGTAACCCTTTAGTCATGGGTAGATAAGCTTGAGTCTACTCTTCAGGTTTTAGGTATACCAAGTGTTTGTTTGATTTAAATTTTGCTTATTGTTTGCCCTGGAAAAAATGGTGTATGATAACCTTTGGCAATGAATCTTGGTTGAACGTAGTTTCCATTTTTGAGTGTTTGATTATTGAATTGATTTTGAAATGTAAATTTTACAATTATTGACTATCCCCTCAAGCAATGAGTCAATGGAGGAGATGAAAAATTTAAGATAGAGATGAGGCACTTGACAAGAATTAGACTATTAGCATGGTTATTTTGAAAAAGTACCACTTTGAGATCGTCTTGACCCGAGATGGTTTCATTTGATTAGATTTTTTTGTAAAAATGTGATCGTATCATATGGTCTTGATCGTTAAAAAATATAATAGCAAAAATTATGAAAAAATGTATCATTTTCACGTGCAAGATGAGAAACGAGTGAGACAAGGAGGAGGAGAGCTCAATTTTTGAAGTGAAGCACTACCAAAAAACCCACCTATTGCTACGATGGACCCATTTAGAACCTCAAAAAGTGAAGGAATCGATGCAAGAAAGGTAAGGACAAAAATTTATTTTTTTTTAAAGTAAAATGAATCGAACTATATTAAATGGAAACGAACAGGGTAGGGTGGGTGAAATGGGTAGTTAGGTGAATGAAAAAGTGGGTGGATGATGGGTAGTTATCTTTTTAATGCTTTTCCTTTTTGTGTGTTGTGTTTTTTTTTTTTAATTTTTATGCTTTTGTTAATGTGGTTGGGGGACCATCTCAAGATGAGATGGTTCCATTTTGTGGTCATCTCGCTTTAGATGACCTCTTTTGGGGATCGTCTTGCATTGAGATGATCTCATATCACGATCATCTCGTGTCGAGATGATCATGTTTGGGGGTCATCTCAACTCAAGACAATTGTGTGTTGGGGTCGTATTGACTCGAGACGATCGTGTGTGAGGGTCATCTTGACTCATGACAATCGTGTGTGTTGTTTTTGTTTTATTGTTTTTTATTTTTATTGAGTATTTTTCATTTTTATCAGCTTATTAGAGCTTGAAATTGCTTCCCGAACCATTTTAAGATGGCTCGTATTGTAGTGCTAAGTAGTGAGGATGATGGTATGTGATTGAAGGGTTTGAATATTCAACACACTGCTCAACTAGAGTCCATACATGCCAATCAAGCCTACTCGATGGAATTTATAGAAAAATGGGACACATGGACTAACACTTTTAACATGCTAACTGGTGATATCACTATCACATTGGATGATGTCTACTAGATTTTGTGGTGTTTGATTGAGGGAGCGCCTATATTTACTACTATGAATGTTCAAAGAGGTAGTGTTACAACAAGTTTATAGAGAGTAGTGGAGACTTGTTGACTGCGATGTTGATAGCAATGGTGTCTGTGTTGATGTTGGATATTACACTAACATATTAACAGTCAGATATGTAGTGTTGATGACGCTCATATCTAACTTTATTTTACCTCATTGAGCCTTGTACAAGACTTGGTGGAGAAACCACAAGTCATGACATGGGATCCCACTCTATTGGCACAACCTTACAGAGAGATGTATGAGATCTACGTGAGAGGTCTACATGGCCTAGGATGTAGCTTCCTTCTGTAGGTTTGGGTTTGGGAGCACTTCAACGTAGATCAACCACATGGGCTATCATTGGTTGCATGGAGGGATATGGTAGATAGGAATATTCTCTCTGCCATGTGATGGATACACGAGTAGGAGAGGGGCAAGAGCTACCACTGGTAGGGCTACCTAGAGCATTACACAAACTCCTAGACTAGACTACAACCAAGCCAGGTGATATGGATGTTAGAGTCTATTACATTATTTTATTATGTACAAGATATTACTTCATAAGGAAGTTAGCTAGTTACTTCAAGCAGTAAATGCACAAGTGTCAATGTGCAAGTTGTAATGTGTGAGGTGTCTCCTTGTACAACTAGGTAGAGTGTTGGGCAAGGAATATATTTCCCTATAAAGATATTTATATCTCCATCCAAATGTATCACTTGATTCTCAATAATATATGTTTTCTCTCTCTCTCTCTCTCTCTCTCTCTCTCTCTCTCTCGATATGGTGGAATGGTGCTAAAACTATCAGTGGTATCAGAGCCATGATGAATCTAGAGAGGAAGAGGGAAAACTACCATTGCTACTATTAGCCTACATATTTGCAAATTGGATCTATAGTTGTGTGTTGCTGCATGCAAACACTGCTAGCACAAAATTTAAATAAAAAGAGAGGGCAATGGAAGCCTTGTTAGAAGCTACCAAGGAGAAGCTTCTGATAGTGAAGAACTTGGGATATTTTTTGCCATCCAAAAACAAGCTTAAGAGAAGAAAAATTTGGTAAGGAGCACCAAATTCGAGAAAAATAATTTGACAAGGAGTGCCAAGTCCCAAAAGAAGCCTACCAAATCAAGGAGATTTGGAGATTGCCTCTCACAACAAGAAGACACAGTTCATAGAAAGGAGTTATTTGAATCTACAAAAAAAAATAGAAGATCACTGGAAGGATTAAGCCACCAAATCCAAGGCTTAAGACAAAAATTTTGAGGTTAGAGATTGGTGAAGGATAAAGTTGTTTGGGACAATGAAAAAAGAAGTTGTGTATCCATCCACTACAAATCAACAACTTGGTGAATCAAAACACCAAGATTTACATCATCTACATAAGCCATTAAAGGTAAGCAACTAGGGTGCAATTAGTTGAACTTCAAATTAGGGTTCATTATAAGATTCCCTTAAGAACCATATTTGGATTAAAAGTTGCATAAGAATAGATTGCATTATAGTCTTCAAGTGCAAAAAGAAAGAATTCATTTTAAGGATTATTTGTACAATTAATAATTGGATATTTTGAGAGAAAGAAAATTATCATCTACCTATTTTCTATCTAGAAAGCAAGAAGACTATATCTTACAATATTGATTATAGTGAAAATTTGCAGAATACTTATTAAGGGTTCATTACAGATTACTCTTAAAAGTTGTAGAGCTTATTAAGTGCATTTAAAATTATTTTGAGAGTTTATTGGAGTGATAAGTTGATATTTTTAGTGAACTAAACTGATAGTATTATTAATATCATTTGCACTACACTAATTACTCTCAAAAAGGCTAGTTTTGTGTTTGTTGATTAAAGGATCAAGAGCACAAAAACCAACAGATTATCAAAGTGTCTAGAGACACTATTGGTGCACAAAACCTGCAACATATCATGGCCCAAAGAAGCCACAAAAAATAGATAATATTCCTCCAAGGAGTGGAGAAGAAAAGCCACTATCAAAATCAGCAATAGAAGCTTCAAATCGAGACTTGGTGACTCTCAGATTCAAAGTGCAGCAAAGGCTATTTACAAAAAGGTGCAAAAATTACTTCTACAAAAAAAGGAGCTTCTATCTAAGTGGTTATTAGCTTGGATTTATTACCAAAGTCACCAAGCAATGGAGAGAGTTGTCTAGCAAAAGAGACAACATCAAATATACCGTTGCCTATCTCAAAAATCTGCCATAAGACCAAAAAAATCAGGTTTCAAAAGGAGGTGCAAAAAGGTATTTTATATACAATTTATTTACATTTTTTTTGGACTACTCTAATCTACTCTACGTAGTAAAAATGATAGGTCTTTTAAGCCAAAGAGGCATACTCTTTACAAGGAGAAAAATAATCCAAGGCAATTGTGAAAAAGCATTATCCTCGCAAGGGAATAAATTTGCTCAAAAGGCTCACATCTTCTATGTTTTGGATAGCTGAAACTGCAAGCAAACAAATCAAGGAGAAGCACTACATTAAAAAGCAATATCATCTACAAAAAGGAAGACATAATAGGTTGATGGACGTACATCTAAGGAGCACCATTGGAGTAGCCCAAAAACTCCACTCAAGCATTGGAAAAGCATTGCTCCAAGATCCCAAGGTGCTGCTATAACCATCTCATATCAAGCACTATTGAAAAAAGGAAGAGTTGGCCGCGTTGCATGGTTAATAAGGGGATTACAAGATACGTTGGATAAGCATTGTGTAGAAAAACCCATGCACGAATAAAAGGTGACACTTGTCACCTAGAAGAAAACAAAAATATTTCTCACACAAGAACCCATACATTACAAGCTTGACCAAGAAAACGCTCAGGGAAGAAGGTTGGAAATAATGAGCGCTCATCCAAGATCATAACAATCATCTACTTGGCAGAGTTTCACAAATAAAAATAAGCATCTCAAGCACTCAAGGGTAGCCACCGTGACACTTATCACAAAGTCTAAGACCCTCCATCTATTAAAAGGCATCAAAGACCACAAAGGACAGTATTTGGAGCATTCACTGCAGTCATAGCACTTATAACAATCATAGCAACCTAAATCATAGTTTGGAAGAGAGGTAAAGAGTATTAAAAGCTCTAGTCAAGGTATTTAAGAAAGGTCAAATCTCCAGAGTTGAAGCACCACCATCCAAACTGGAAGTCAAAGGTGAATCAACATACACCATAGCATTCCAGGAAAAGGTATTAAGAGGACAGTCATATACGTCGAGAACCTCTGCAAAATACATAAGGAGTACAACACTAAAGGTAAAATTTATACTTCATCAAGATTACTTTCATAAATAGGGGGTTATAAGTATATAAGGTTGAAATATTAATAGAAATAAACCATATTTGAAAGCAATATCTAAGGGGAAAATGTCTATTAAAATAGCATAATATTCTCAATATTAAAACAGAGGAGAAATAAGAATTTCTACTTGAAAAATTAGAATTTATATTATTGCAAATAATTGTTTTCTAATATTCCACATTAGGGAGTTATAAGGAATACTACATCAAAGTAGGAAAGTAGAAATTAGAAACAATAATAACAAATTATTAAAGGCTATAAAAAGAGTTTTATTAAAGGATATTAAGATCTAGAAATTAATTAGTATACTTATCTCGAAATAAATTAAAGGGATAAAATAAATCCAACTATTAAACCTCATCAAAATAGAAAGTGCTTAAGTTCAATAGGAGAAATAAGGTTGATTTTTGCTTTTTCACAAAACTTTACAAAATTAACTCAAATTGAACTGTTATTCCCAAAAGCACTTTATCTATCATAGAGCATCTCCAAAATCACTAGGGAGACATAAGGAATTCAACAAGGTCCTTAACCCTTATCAAGAAAAATCATGGATTATTGGTATATAGACTCAGGAGCAAGTAAGCACATGACTGAAAATATTCATTGGTTCAATTCCCTAAAGAAGGTAGATGAGAAACCAGTTGCTTTAGTAGATAGAAAAAATTATGAGGTGAAGAGAATTGGGAACATCTTAATAAACCTAAAAGAAGGAAAATGAATAATCAAGAATGTATTGTATTTCCCTAGATTAACTACTAATTTTCTTTCTATCTCTCAACTCATGGATCAAAACATAATTGTTGAGATTAAAATCCTTACTTAAAGGAAACAATGTCACATTTATAAACAAGAAAAAAGGATAGCATCAGGATCTTATCGAAATGGTCTATTTGTTCTAGATACTGCTACACACTCAGTTTTTCAGTCAAAACATCATATTTATGGCATAAGTGATTAGGACATACTAGTGATTCCTCAATGAAAGAATTATTCAAGTATCAAATGGTTGAAGGAATACCTAATTTTTATTCAAAAGCTATTGTATGTCTAGAGTGTTTTGTAGGAAAACAACACAGAGTTACCTTCGAACTCCATCAACATAGGGCTCAACAATCTTGGGAAATAATATATACAGATTTATGTGGACCAATGAAAATTGATAGTATTGGAGGACATAAGTATTTTCAATTATTCGTTGATGATCACACTAGAAAAATGTGGGTGTATTTCATGAAGTACAAATCAGAAGCATTTAGCCATTTCAAGCAATTCAAGTTTCAAGTGGAGAAGGAATCAAGAAAGACTATAAAAGCACTTCACTCAAACAGAGGAGGAGAATTTGTTTCAAAAGAGTTTGATTCATTCTTAGAAGAAAATGGAATTAAAAGACAACTTACTACAACATATTCATCTCAAAAAAATGGAATTGCAGAAAGAAGAAATAGATCAATAATGGAAATCGTAAGATGCATGTTGAAAGAGGCTTAGCTTGATCACCAATATTGGGTAGAAGCAGTACAAACAACAGTCTACATACAAAATAGATTACCTATATGGATACTCAAATACACTACACCAAAATAAGCATGGTTAGGACAAAAACCAAATATAGAAAAGTGATCCAACCAAAAAGCGTGCACCCATCTACTGTACTATGTCGTATTCATTCATTCAAAGCATAAAATTGACAAGATTGCATAGATTCAACAAAATAGACGTTTCTTGTATTAATAATTGCAAAGAATCTCGATTACAATCATGCCCCTCTTAGGGTCACCCAAATGATGATACGATTAATACAATGCCAAAGCCCTCAACAGGGTAGGCGCACTAATAGTGCTTTTCAATTGGTCACAAACTGCTCTAGGGTGGAGTTGCCCTCTTCTTCGCATTGAGGAAGGAAGTTGATGGTTGAGTCTCCTTTGAATCTATTCCCTGTGGTCAAGAAACAACATAAGAGTGTCAAAAATATAGGCAGCCTCTCATGATGAGGCCCTTTTAGGAAAATTGCATAAAGACACCATGAAGCATGTATAATCAAGAAAGCATGAAAAACACTTCTAAACTATGTAAATTGAATCAAGATTCATAGAATTGCATGAAGAAAGACAACAACTACACTATGCATGGATCAATTATGTAAAATAAAGCATGAAAGTGCATAAAGAATCCATTAATGTCCTATTTGATGATTAACATAAAGAAACTAATCTAACCTAATTCTACCGGTCAGAAGTCTGCTAAACTACAATTAAACCATGAAAATAGCTAAACTAAGCTAATTAACCAGACAGAAATGAAAAGGGTAAGGTGGTGATACCTCTACTGCAAACCGTAGCTCTAGTGAGTGGTCTGCACTGTAAACCATGGCTGAAAGCCATGGTTAGCAATCTGATAGGTTTACCCTCAATTCCAAGGGTAGTGGGCTTGACCTCCTTGTCCAAATTGATGTTCAATGGTCGCCTTTGGTGTCCTCAGACTGATTTGGTGGTTGATTCACTATGAAGGGCCTTCGTTTGCCCGAATATGCATTTCTTGGCTCTCCTAGGCTCCTAGGGCATCCATAATGCAATTCATCATGAATCTTGGCAAGTAGGTAGGGGATAAGTGCAATAGCTCTCTCTTAGTATACTCGGTTGAGTGTACAATTCGATAGGGCTTCGCTGCTCAAATCTCCAATGCTCTCTCTTTTATTTTCCCTAATTTTGAGGGGTACTTATAGGACTACCCAAGGGCTAGGGGTGGCTTCATGGAGAAGCCAAGATCAAGAAGGGGTGGTTAGGATAGTTGGATTGGAAGCTTCCATCCTCTAACCACCTTCTTCTAGATCAAATGGTCATTCCAACCGATTTGGCTCGGATTGAAGGCCAACTGAACTCTAGTTAAGACCGTAGGTCACAACTATGGTCTAGACTATAAACCATAGGTCTCAGTCATGGTTCAGCCTATAAACCATAGGTCTGGGCTATGGTTCAGACTGATTAGGCCAAGGAGCCCAAATTGAGTGGTTAGAACCACTACTCTATCTTGGAGTCTATCCAAGATCCTCCATATGGTCTTGTAGCATGTCCATATGAGTAGTCGCCCTCGACATGATGCATTTTAGGTGTCTACAGATGCCCCTTTTGAGATGCATTGTGAGATCGAACAACGCTGAGCAAAAATATACCTCCTAAAATGATGTCGAAGGTTCTATGATGATCATTAGTCAGATCAACATTAGATGCCCCAGGTCCTGCAAAAGGATGTGCATCCTAGAATCATTGCTTCCAACTCTTTGGAGGCTTAAAATTGAAAAGCTTGCACTCTTCTCATCTCATTCGGTAGCAGTTGATGCATTCAATAGGTATGTTAGGCCTATATATTCGAAAGGAGGAGAACAACAAACAAATTATCATATTTGCTATTTACCCCAAGCAAAGGGGTAAGCTTATGATAGTTGTTGACAATGATTCGCAAGGACGAACGCAATTTTGACAAGATCAAGGGATCTACGATTTTAGGGATCTTCTATTGATTTTGATTATGATTTGATATTATGACTACCCCCTCAAGCGACGAGTCGATGAGGGTAATGACAATGATTAAAGCGATGATGTCGCTTGACCACCATGGATGATCTGAACAAATTTAGATTTGAGCAAATTAATGCCTTGGCTAGGCCTAGTTCAGCTTTTGATTCCAACTGTTAATAGTATTTGCACATTTCTATCCCATGGAGCAGTCGGGCTACAATAGCCATCTTAGGGAATCGAAATGATACAAATCCAATCAGATTTGTGTTGAATCAAATTATCGATGATTTGCTGAAAGATGTCATAGAAGACATGACATGAAACGCCTCATTCCCATGGAGAAGTCCAGCCGTGAAGGCCTTCTTAGGGATTGAAAAGAAGCATATCAGATCAACGATGACAATTTTGCCCCAAATGTCCTTATGGTAATTTACTCATCTTGTCGGATTGCATGGAGTGCAAGTCGCTGCAACCGCCAAGTGTATAGGGTAAATTACTGAATACGAGGCGCATTTGGTGTTTTTAATTATTTGATTTTTTTTGTTTTGAATTGTGAATTGAGTTTATTTATTTGGCTGGGAGGTGTCACTCCATGAAAGGATTGTCATAACCTCTTGAATGTACTTTATAATCTCAACAAAATATTTAATTTTTAATCGGATCCCGGTGCTTGATCATCACCAAATTTCCAAATTGATTGCTTTTATTGAAAATTTGATCCAATGGGAGTCATTAATTTACCTTTTTAGACCTTCCCATGGTGGGATTTGACCAGATTTGCTACCAGTTGCAAACCGTAGCTAGGGTCTACGGTTCCCAATTGCAATTTTGGGAACCGTGGCTAGGGCCTACGGTCCACGTGAAATAAGAAAACCTTATAAAAGGCTCAATTTTCAAATTTCTTTCATTATTCCTTGACAATGACTTGGCATTTGGAGCTCTGACAGTGACAGCTGAGAACTCACCTGAAACCCTACCAAACTCCACACTCACACCTACACACCGCACGATGGCAGAGCGCGGGCAAGCTTCTTCTAGCCGTGACGGTCGAGGCGAGGGCAAGGTAATTCGAAACCAAGACCTCGCATCCATTACCAATAAAATGAACCAAATTAATTAATTGGTTAATCAATCACATTAAATTGTTGGCAATGAACCACACCTTAGGCTAGGTTAGCTTAGGCTTCTTTTTTTTTTTTATTTTTTAGCCATGGTAAAATACCCGACGGGATCTCAGTCGGAGACCGCAGGTACCAGCTACGGTTCCCAATTGATCAATTGGGGACCACATCCAGCTATGGTCCACATTTAAAATCCCAATGGTCAATTTTTGACCGCATGCGGACCGTAGGGTTGACCCGCGGTTCGCAAACTTTAGAAAAAATTATCAAATTTTTAATTTTTCTAAGGTTTAATAGGCAAATAATGTCATTTAATGCATTTTTGACTTGTCTGAGTGACATTTTTTATTTTTATGACTGCATGATGACATGTTTTTGTAATTTTATCAAATTTTAGATGTTTTTGATGATTTTTAGGTCATTTTTAAATGTTTTTGCTTGTTTTTAGTTAGATTTTCTCTTATATTATGCTTTTTATTTCAGAGGTTGACCTCTAGAGCTCGAGAGCCTGACATCCTTAAGACTCTTCATGGAGAGCTCACTCCTAGGGAGCGGGAATGGTTCGGAGCTGTCGACTTTAGCTACATCTTAGATCTACCCACGATTAGGGTAGATCAAGCCTACTTGACTACATTGGCCCGATGTTGGAATGCGTGGACCAACACATTTCACCTACCTACAGGTGAAATGACTATTACATTAGAGGATGTCTACAGGATCTTCAGGATCCCCATTGATGGTGAGGCCATCGTCTCTTCTACTTCTAGGGCCAAAGGGCCCATTTTTGATGCTATCTTTGATGATCAGAGCCAGGAGGCTCAATGTAGTATCGATCATGGAGGAGTCCATATCGGATACTGGTAGGGGAAGAACATCTTCTCTATACATGAGGTCATATTTATGCACCTGGTGGTGCAAGTTGTCCTTCCAGACTCCTCGAGCATGAGGATTCCCTAGAACCTCCTAGCCACTATCCATAGAGTGGTTCAGAGCTCATGACTCAACCGCTACGATTGGCCTGGGGGAGCACCCTACTCTGCCAGTTGTATAGAGAGCTATACCAGATTACAGATCGGAGCCATCGAGGCATTAGCTATAGCCTACTTCTTCAGATTTGGGGCTGGCAACACATCAAGATAGAGCATCCTAGGGAGCTACCACTACACATCACAGAGATTGATGATGCTCACCAGTGTTATGCCACCTGCTAGCCTCGAGAGGAGGAGGGGTTCAAGAGTAGGACCCATGCTGGTGATGTCCAACATTATATCACATGATTTGGATCACTCGACCTGATGACATTGAGTGGTGGTCATATATGGATTGCCCAACATGGACTGAGGTGGGCGAGTGGCTTCGATAGGCTCAGAGATAGGTGGCTACTCAATCGAAAGGCCGAGATTAGAGAGTATCAATTCTACTCTCACATCCTACGATAGTTCGAGATAGTATAGGACATCCCGAAGATCCCCTTTCCTTATAGGTGCTTGGCTTTAGAGTGAGATCTACCATGGATTCAACCTCTAGCTCTAGGAGATGAGCCAGATGACTTCCAAGAGACTAGAGTTGATAGGGCTGCTACCACATCGACATATGATGGATGGTGGTCCATGCTACGATGGCATGGATCAAGGCCTCTAGGTAGAGTGTCAGACCAGGCAGAGGTAGAGGTGGATCCTGATGGGTGTAGGGTGCACCAATGGACAGAGGGTGGATGGGGCACAGAGGCCACCATCGAGGAGGCTCCTGAGGTAGACCCAGATGATGAGGCTCCAGAGGAGGGTGAGGTCCCTCCTGATAGTAGAGGGGCTACTCCTAGCTTAGGTTGCTGACTTGTAGAGTCAGCTTGGTAGATACGTCACAGTAGCTGGAGTGAGACACTACCATTGCTACCCTATGAGCCACTGATAAGGGACTACGATACCGAGGTAGCATAGAGATCACTAGTCTGACTGCATGGGCTACGACCATAGAGGGGAGGGTCTAGGAGCTCACTAGTGTGCATGACTTGGTAGAGGCACGACTAGGTACAGCTAGAGTATAGAGGGACTTGGCCTTAGCTCAAAGAGGAGATCCTTCATCTTCCCATGCTATTATGGCACCCTGCACCTAGTACTAGGTCATGATCCCATGTTCTGAGATCCTTTATCATTTAGGCCCTCTTGAGGAGGGCAATGATAGACACTAGTAGGGTAGCCCATATAGACCAGTAGAGGGCTACATCAGGTTGATTGGTGGCACGGTCCTAAAGGATTCTCATGTTATAGGGTCTCAACGGACCAGGTCCAGGACTACGAGGTAGTCCACAGCTAGCTCGAGCTAGTGGACCCACAAGATAGATAGGATGCATAGGTCCTCTAGCACACATGGCGATAGCTCACACAAGAGCCACAAGGAGAGGGAGGCTTATAACTACGACTTTTGTATATGTATCATTTTTGGTGTAAGGTCGAGGACCTACATGATTGTAGCCTATGAGTATTTTTGTACTCATATGATGTACTTTGAGACACATATTTATATATATATGATCATTATCATTTTGGCTCATTATGTGTACTTGATTTATATGTTTTAATTTTATGTTTATTTGATGCACATGGATGCAATGCTTATGTTAATTTGATGCTATATGATGTGATGTATGGATGACATGCACTAGATAGCTATTTGATTTATGATGATGATTATATGCAGTGATCTAGATGCTTAGATGTGTGATTTATGATGGATGCATATGGATGCAATGTTTTCTCTTAACGCATATTTGATATTGCTTTATTGTATGCATTAATGTATGTAATGATTTATTTACATGATGGTAATCTAATGTAAATGAACCTGTATGCTTTAATCACTTAAAACATAAGGAATGAATGCAAATATGTTTATCAATCTAATGGATGACACCATAGAATGTATAAAAATCATGAATGTAATTGAAAATCCTTAAGATAAGAATTTAATCAATTAATCACCCATATATGAAATGCAATGAATGCAATTGTTATGATGCGAATGATATAATGTGTCATTCTATTTTCTTTTGCAAAATTTGAAAAATATGCATGATATAGTCAGTGGTCATCTAAATATTATTTCTAATATCCATCCGGTATCTATCCTATATTTTGATTGTGCACTATATGATGATGTATCATGGATTCGATACTTTGCAATTTGATGATTTATATGGTTGCGATATTTGACATTTTGTTGCTATGAGAGAAATTTTTGAGGTTTTCCATGAGACTCAAACACCCTAATAGACTTATCAAAAGTTGCATACTAACCACACTAGACTTTTGAGATAAAAGGCTTTTGCTAGGATAGGCCCTAACTATTCATTATCCCTATGTGTGCACATGATTATTTTAAGATAAGACACGAGCGTTCCCCGATGTCAAGTGGGATTCTTTTAGCCCATTGCTAAGATAGGGGTTCCACAAATGTCTTATCCAATCCCAAGTTTAGATTTTAGTTGGACTAAGCCACTAGGCAATGCAGGACACCTGAAGCTAGCTCTTCCACATTCAAACATTGGTCTTGTTCATAAGCGAGGTGCTAATGCATCAGACATATCATCATGCATAAGGTATAATAGTGCCAACAATTCCAAGGATTCAGGCTCATTCCTTTCTATCCTTCAATTTTTGGGATACTTGCTCATATGTAGTGAAGCAAGGGAGTCGATTCCATATTCATTTTGAACTATCTTTGGATCTTCATTTGATATCTCTTCAAACTAGATTTTGGATCTTCATTTGATCTCCACTCAAACTTTGATTTATGATCTTCATTTGATCTTCACTTTGAACTTTGATTTAAGCCTATTTTCTGATCTTCACTCGATCTTCACTTTTTGACATTTACATTTGATAATTTTCTTCAAAAACTTTCCTTTGGGGGATTTACTTGGGAAAACTATTTTTGGTATATCGATTGAGAATATCGATCTTATGATATCAATATGGGATATCAATCTGGGAGTCGATCTATGATATCGATCTAGGGTATCAATCATGAGGATTGATGTGGGATATCACTATGGGATATTGCTCATTTTATCATAAGCAAGGGATTCTGAATAGGGAACTAACCTATCCTTTTGCCAACTACCAACATTTCCCATACCATCCGCACAGAGGGATAAGCAAGAATAACTCTTTTCACTTCAGGATACCCGGTCCTGCTTCACGGCTTTCATCTTCCCCTAGTCCTTGTTAGGATTGTTTAAATTTGTTGATTAGTGATAGGCTTATGATATGCTAAGGGCTATACTAACTGAACCTTAGCTACAAAAGCAAAGCAAGCTTTCTACCAACTCTTGATAAGACCACTAGGTATGGTTGAGTGACCGAAAAACCCTAGTATATCTCCATAGCAACATTATAGGTTGTGTTGAAAAACATAATTACTCACATGAATGATGGATCATGATAAATGCAGAGATGCATGATTTAAACACAAACATGGTGTCATTTGTAAGACTGACAAACATAATCCCTCCTACTATGGAATGCAATGGATGACGAATGCCTATATGCAATGCAATAATGCAATGAATGCATGTGTGAATGCAAAATGAGAATGCAAAATTCAAATGCAAATGCAAATATTTTTGGATTTTATGCTTTACCAATTTTTTTTGATTTTATTGATTTTATAATTTTTATGGGTTTTGAGCCTCATAATTGACCAAACGATGAGTACATGCCTCTGGAGCCTTTAGATTGACCAAGCAATTTTTAAGAATCCTTGGAGCTTTTTAGGATTGACCAAAGGGATTATGGGTACCTTTGGGGCATTTTGGGATGACCAAGCAATTTTGAGAATCCTTGGAGCCTTTGGGTTGACCAAGCAGTTTTTTAGAAACTCTTGGTGCCTTTTGAGTTTGACCAAAGGGCTTACAGATGCCTTTGGAGCTTTTTAGGATGACCGAGCGATTATAAGCAAATCCTTGAGGCTTTTAACTGACATGACCAAGTAGTTTTAGGAACCCTTGGAGCCTTTTGGGATGACCGAGCAGTTTTAAACAAACCCTCAAAGCTTTTGAGGTTGACCAAAGGGCTTATAGATGCCTTTGGAGCTTTTTGATTGACCAAACTACTTATGAGAGTGTTTGGAGCTTTTTAGGATGACCGAGCAGTTACAAGCAACTCTCAGAGCCTTTTACTATGCTCTTCAAGCATAAAACACCTTAATATGGATGATGTTGAGAGGTTCAGGCTCTTCAACACCCCCTAGCGACGTTAGGTGATAGGTACCCGGACCAATATTTTTAGATATGATGTAGGGTCCTAGCCAATTAGCCATAAATTTGTCTCGCATATCTGGCGGTAAATTAGAGTTCTATTGGTTCTCTTTCAAGACAAGATCCCCAACTTCAAAGTCTCTCTAGTGGACTTTGATATTGTAAGCTCATTTTAGTCACTCCTGATAAACGTAAAGATGCTCCAGGGCATTCACGTGATGTTCATCAAGTAGCATCAGTTGATCCAATCGAGCTTGTCATGTAGTGTCATCATCGATGAACTCTTTCAATGTGACACGTAACATTGGAATTTCTAATTCCAAGGGCATAATGGCCTCAATGCCATATACTAGTGAGAATGGTGTTGCCCTAGTGGGCATCCGAATACTAGTCCTGTAAGCCCATAACGCAAGGGGCAGCTGGATATGCCAGTATTTGTGGTTTTCTTGTACCATATTTTTCAAGATGGCCACCACTATCTTATTTGAAGCCTCAACCTACCCGTTTGCTTGCGGATAGTATGGAGTCACAAAACTATGTTTGATTCTATATTTAGATGTCAAAGCTCTCACAGTTTTGTTCTTGAAAGATGTTCCATTATCCGATATTATTTTGGATGGAATCCCAAAATGACTTATGATATGCTCCAGTATAAACTCTGCTATACGAGCTCCAGTTGTCATTGTTAAGGGTATTGCTTCCACCCACTTTGTAAAATACTCAATAGCCATGATTATGAATGTATGTCAGCCCGATGATGGAGGAGAGATCTTGCCTATAAGATCTAATCCCCACTGAGAAAATGGCCAAGCCGCTTGAATGGGTTGTAAGGCCTACGATGGCAAGTGCGTAAGATTAGCATGATGTTGGCATTTAACGCATTTCTTGACATACACATTGCACTCCTTCTCCATAGTGGGCCAATAGTAGCCCATTCGAAGGATGCGCTTGATGATGGCCATGCCACTGAAATGGCCATCGCATGTACCATCATGGGCTTGCAAAATTGCCCATGATGCCTCTTGGGGCTCTAAGCAATGAAGGAGAACTCCATCGTAGCCTCGTCGGTACAAGATGTCTCCTATTAAGACATATTTGGCCACTTTCTATTTAAATGTGTGCTTCATGGCATGCGATAATCCCTCTGGGATTATACTAAGCTTTAGGAAGTCTTTAATTTGTGACATCCAATTTTGATAAATCTCAGCTTCGATTGCTAAGATGACTTGCTCCCCTACGTATTTACCTTTGCAAATGCAGACTCAAAACAACACTATGGTGAATGGTAGTACCACTCCCCATAGGACTCTGAGAGGTTAATGACCCCTAGGGTGCCTTCTTAAGAAAGTCTTCAGCTTTGCAGAACCATTCAACTTTTGGTTCTACACTGATCATGTTGACCGATTCTCTATTATCATAGGTTGCACGCTCTGCTACTGGATGTGAGAGCATCTTGACATGGATGGTAGTGAAATCAGTAGATGGATTCTAAGGGATTAAATATCCCAAAGAAGCCATGGTGTCTACAAACCTATTTGATGATCGAGGGATTGCCTCAATGTCATACCATTCAAATTTGGCCAAATATGTGTCAACTAGATCTTTATAGGCTTTCAATACGGGACATCGACACTGAAAAAGCCCCTTGACTTGATTTACTATGAGAAAGGAGTCACCAAAGATGTTCAATCTCTTAATATTCATGGTGATGGCTATGTGGAGGCCCAATAGTAGGGCTTCATACTCAACATTATTGTTGGTGCACAAAAAATCCAACTTGAATGACAAGGGCATTGGAGCTCCTTACGGTATGAAGAACACTATTTCAGCACCACCTCCTTGTTCGCACTTTGAACCATCGAAGAACAGAGTCATATCAACATTGTTCTCTGGTTCTTCGGGTTTGGGAGCTTCAGATATGATGAAGACTACATCATCTGGAAGCTCGATTGTTAGAGGCCTACTATTTGATAGTGGTGCCTCAACTAATTGATCTGCTATGACCTATCCCTTAATGGACTTCTAGATTATGAATTCTAGATCAAATTCATCAATAGCATGATCCACTTTATAATACAGTATTGTGATAAGTCTTACTCATCATGTACTACAAAGGATTCTATTTGGATATAACATATGTCGTATGACTTAACATATAATGTCACAATTTCTTTGTAGTGAACACTACTGCTAAACATAATTTTTCCACATATGCATACCCGAGCTCATAGCTCACCAAGGTTCGACTAATATAATATATGGCCTGTTCTTTGCCTTGCACATTCTTTTGGGCTAACATGGTTCCCAGTGCAAAGTCAGTTGTCGATATATATAGTAGAAAAGGCACCTCTAGCCTTGGTGGAGCTAGCACTGGCGATGTCGCTAGGTATTGCTTTATCTCAGTGAAGGCTGCCTTGCAGTCCTCATCCTAGTTGAATGGGACCCCCTTATGTAGCAATCGATTCATGGGTCGACATTTATCCGATAGTTGGGTGATAAATCACTTTATCGAGGCTACCTTGCCTTGAAGGCTCCTTAATTCCTTAATATTGGTGGGAGGACGCATTTCCAAAATGGCCTTGACCTTCACTAGGTCTACTTCGATGCCTCTCTTAGAGACGATGAACCCTAGTAATTTTCTAGAAGTTATGCCAAATACGCACTTCTTAGGATTCAACCTGACATTGTGCTCTATCAAGCGATCGAAGACTTTTCTTAAGACCTCTGCATGCTCTTCTCGTAACAATGACTTGGCTAACAAGTCATCGATATAATCTTCTAGAATTTTGTGCATATAGTCATGAAAAATGTATGTCATGGCCCGTTGATATGTGGCACCAATATTTTTGAGGCCAAATGGCATAACTTTATAGCAAAATATTCCCCATGGCATTATAAACATGGTTTTATGTTGGTCTTTGGGTTTAATCTGAATTTGATTGTAACCAAAAAAATTATCCATTAAGGAGAGCATTTCGTGACCTACAGTTGCATCTACGAGAGCATCAATATTGGGCAATGGAAATGAATCTTTGGGTGTTGCCTTATTTAGGTCTCTAAAATCCATGCAAATACGGATTCTTCCATCGAGTTTTCCCATGGGTACCATATTGGACACCCATTCTGGATAATCGATGGAGATCACAAATTCCACATCCAACAACTTTTGTAGCTCATCTTTCACCATTAAGGCTACTATTGGGTGCATTTTTCTAAGCTTTTGCTTGATCGACTTCTTCGTCAGATCTAGCGAAAGGTTATGCGTAACCAATTTTGGGTCTAGACCTGGCATATCCTTGTACGTCCAAGCAAACAAATTTGGTCTCTCTTTCAATAGAGGGATGAGGGTGGCCCGCTCATCTGGAGTGAGACTCTCTCCAAATTTAACCTTCTTTGTACTGGCGGGATCATTACTGATATCCACCTCAAAGGTTTCCTCTACTGACATATGTGATCCCTCCTCAAGTTGGTGAGGCATAGGAATCAGATGGATGTCATCAATCGGGTTGATTGGTTCCATGTTGGAAGTATTTTTGGCATGATAAACATCATATGCATAGCCTGGTGCAAAATGGAAAGGTTGCAACATTTCTTCATTGGGGAAGAAATCCTCAGGCTCAATGGGTGAATCAACGTGATCCCAGTCGATAGCATCTTTGTTAAGATACAATGGTTTGGATGGATCTACTGGATTGTAGAGTGGAGTGGTCAAATCAATGGAGACCATGTTTATGGAATGGAATTGATCTCCAGGACCACATGGACTAACTTCTACAAAATCTGCATAGTCCTCATACCCACGATCTGGCTCTAATGGCACAGGCACAAAGGGGTCTTCCCTATGAGGACTATGAACAACTGGATCCTCCCTATGCACTAAATGCAAAATAGGATCATTTGGCTCATGGAGCTCCATGTAGGTCGATGGAAGGGGATTAACCAACCGATGAATTTGATCCAAGTTTAACCGTCTTGCTCTCAGACGAGGACCAACATGTAGCTATCGATAGACCTCATCAATGTCGATGGGTTGATGATGGTAACGTAAATAAGGAGGACCAAGGTAGGCCCTCTCTAGCTCATATTCTTCATCACTATCATAATAGAATCCTTCATTCACCCCTACTCCTAGAGGGTGCTCTAGCAAGTGCGGCCCCATGAATCTGACCGCTTGATCGATGTCATCACTATCTGGATAAACCGGATAATTATATCGTAAGTGTGACATAGCCAAGAAATCTAGCTCCACTTCTTCCCCTGAATGATCAATATTGGGAAGGATCTCTTTGATAACCTGTACCGACTCAATAGGCAATAAATGACATGCATGCTAGGGCCTCTCATAGGCACCTTCGACTTCATCCCTAGATTCATCATCATTTGAGGATTCTTCATCTGCATCATAACCTGGTCCACTCATATCGGAGGTGGACTCCACTCCATATTCATTACAAAGATCTCCTAGCTCGAGATCACATACAGTAATGGGGTTATACCCCTGCACATCTGTGTCATCGATTGCATCATGGGTTTGGTGTCCCAGGTGATCTCTGGGGTTCATTTCTATCTCAATCTGCTCAAGGAGCCCTTCATGATGATCTTCGAGTGGCTCAACGGTGATGACAGATATCATAGGGTGATTCCTCCAGAATTTGGAAGGATCCAGATGATATGGATTAAAATCCACATCATCCACCATACTAAGGTACAGATGATCTAGGGATGCTATGAGCAAATCATCCTACCCTCATATCTATAACCCTAAACCAAACCTATCAGTGACTAACTGATAACGAGGTTCCAACGGAGTCCTCCATCCTTGTTCAAAGAGACCAAGGTCGTATCCATGCCAATGATATAGCTCAAAAATATGCATGGCATACTCTAGATTGGATAGATAACGAATATTTACCATGAAAGGTTCCTCATCATCTTCATCCATGGGCTCTCACATTGGAAGTTGGTCTAGCCCCGCATAGATGAAGTTAGTCTAGTTAGGTGACTCTCCCAATGGAACCACCGATCCAACCAGGTAACGATGAGTGGATGGTCAGCCCATCTCTTGCGTAGTCTTCAAAATCGGTCGAAGGTCACATTCTACACAAGGTACTCACCTAATCCGGTGTTAGCGAGATGTACCATCACCCATGGTGCGGATGACCCTACTGAAGATGTAGGTGAGGTAGGCTGAGGTGCCTCCTCGACTTTGTCTTGGGGTTCCTCAACTTCCATAGGAATGGGAACCTCCTCGATGATTGGCTCGGGCTCACGCTCCTTCTCTTTCTCACCCATTTTTACCTTCAACTTCCTATCATCCCGATGCATGACTGATGCCGATGGTTTCAAGGAAGTGGTAGTGGTGTGCTCCGATCTATGTGACACAGATGGCATTGGTTGAGCATGTACTACTGGTTTACCTCCTAGTTTCTTTATTGGTGATGATGATCGAACATCCAGGTGCATTGATGGGAGTATGAAACCCCTAGGCAAATCTACTAGGTTCATGAACTTAAATGGCTCTTCATTCGATGCCACTACGTGAACCTGTCCCTCATGAATATACTTCATGCACTGATGCAATATCGAGGGGATGCAATGCATTTCATGAATCCAAGGCCTACCGAGTAATATGTTGTACTGCATGGCCCCTTCTATCACATGACACATTACTAAGATGGTCTTCAAACCTACCTGCATGGGTAGGATAATTGTGCCAATAGTCGAACATAGTGCATCATTAAATGCTCTCAATGTAAATGTAGTGGGCACAATGTGTGATTTAGGTAGCTTCAAATGACTCAGCGCCTTGGTCATTATTATGTTGATCGATGAGCCAGTATCGATCAAGACCCTTTTAAATGGCATGTGATTAACACATGTGATTATGTGCAATGATGGGTCAGCCATAGTTGTAGAAACCATCCTTATCTCATGATCATAAAATTGGATCATCGGTTCCTGACATTGTTGTACATGTCCCACAAAATTAGTAAATGCCTGTGCATCCTAGGACTGTACTTCAATGGACCTCAAAATATCCATAAGAGTCTCCCTATGCCTCGGGGACTATTGTATTAATTCATATATCGACAACTTCGTAGGAGTTATCTACAAGTTTTGGACCAACCTGCTCCTTATGGTCACCACCGGTCTTGTTGGTGGGCCTGGAATATTCTACGTCGATCTTGATTCGGTGTGGCTTGTATTTGAATGGGAGCATGAGGTTGATTATGTTGTTCATATCTCCCATGCCTAGTGACAATGTTCACCATGCCTACGAACCCCTGGGTAGGTGGTTCGACTCGCACCTGGTTGACTTGGCCAACGTTGTTTCGAGGTGCCTCATGATTTGGCAAGGGGTTTTTGTAAATCCCCATATTCTGATTATCGGGCACCTATGGGTTGTGTGGCACTACAAGCTCACCTTTTTCAATCATATTTTGCACCATGTGTTTGAAAGTCCAGCACACCTCAATGTCATGGCCTTTCATTCGATGAAAAATGCAAAATAGATCTTCTTGGTACCCCTTTGGTTTGGGTTGATTGGGGTCTATCATCTTGACTTTGGGTAATCTAATTGCCTTGGCCTCGCATAGTTGATGGAAAATTAATGTCAATGATTCCATCAATGGTGTGAACTAGTGAGGTGGGCGTTGATATTTGTTCTTGCCCTTATAATTGTTGTTGCGCTTGTCATATTGCAAGGGGAGGTTGGGCCTGATAATTCTATTTTTGTTGCCCCTTGTTCTCCCTTTGAAGATTCAACACCACTTGATTCACATGGGCCTGCTTGCCCTATTGTTTTGTGGCACTCTTCTTTTGTCCCTCTCTCCTATTCTTGAGCTTCAAGTTGCCTTCCTGCAACTTGATGTCCTCAATCACTTTGGCTTGCGCCAAAGCCTCTTCGAATGTAGGATACTATTGTAGCTGTAGTAGTAATGAGATGTGCTTGGCACAACTCTTCATAAACATTTGGGTTAACTCTATGGTAGGAATAGGGAATGGCAACTTCACCATTAGTCTCCTCCATCTCTTTTCGTATTGCTCTATTGGCTCATCATCGCGTTGAGCTAGCACAGCCAGATCAAAAATATTGGCCTATTTCTTGATGCCAAAGGAATAGCATTCAAGAAAGGCATCAGCTAATTGCTCAAAACTAGTTATGCTATGTTTCTTTAGCTGATTGAACCACTCTCGAGCCGGACCAAAAAGTGTCATGATGAACGTACGCAACAATAATGCATCATTGCTTGCTATCTAAAAACAAGCATCCAGGAAGCTCGTGACATGTTCCTGTGCATCTTCATCACCCTTAAACTTGTCCAACCTGGGCATATCAAAATGCTCAGGGTAAGCCAGAGTAGGCACCGAAGGATCCAAAGGCTCATTATGGATTTTCCTTAATGTCAACTTTTGAATAGTCATGCCTTGTCTCTCGATGGCTTTGATCTTCTCGGCTAAGGCCTTATAGGCCTCTGAAGATAGAAAGTCCTCCTCCCTAAGTTGACATGGAGGTGGCTTAGGAGGTACTATCTTCCTCGTACGAGATGGAGGGCATTGCTCTTCCTCCTCCTCAGCTCGAGAGCTCTCAGGATATTCTTGCTCGTATCCATCTCCCTCTACTTCTTCATGCTGCCTCTACCTTTGATTATCGAGCGGTGGTGGTCGCTCCCTCTATTCGGCACTAGCATGAGTACGAGCATCTCTATGCTCTTGATGCATATCAGCTTGAGATAAAGCCTTCCTATATACATGCTCTCTATGCTCATCATGAGGATATAGGCCAGCCCTAGCTAACCTATCCTCCTGCTCCATGCGTTCCTTCTAGGCAAGGATACGCTCTTCATGCATGCATTGCTCATATAGCCTCTATCTAATGAGCCTCTATGCTTGAATATTTTCATCTTCAATGCATTACCTCTCTAGGTGAGCATCCTCCAATTGATCTTGGAGGAGTTGGCATTTCTGCTTCAATACCAATCGATGTGACCTATCGATCTGATCGATCATGGGAGGCCTCTAGTATCCCTACTCTATACGAGCGACCTTGTGGGTTATGTACCCATCGAACTGATGTGTTATGCCTTTGCCTCTATCTATGAAGATGACATTGGCATCCTATTATGTCCTATACTATGAACCACCATGCACAGATAGTGGGTGTGTGACATGAGGGTGCTTAGAAGCCTCTCCATGTTCTCTAGTAGTCTTGACGACACTCACGCTATGCTCACTCAGGGCACGAGTGGGTGGAGCAGAAGGCTTGTAGCCTAGCTACTCTAAAACACTACCTAGACCCTCTAGCTACCTAGACCACCATCGCTCATGTGATGGTGTGCCATTATCTCCCACCTTTGATATATCAATGGTGATCTTGCATGGTGGACCATGCATGGGAGTATGGTTAGACCTATGCTCGATAGCGAGCCTATCTGCCTACCCCTGAATGGGTGGATCTCTAGTCCTTCTATACTCAGAAGGTGGAGCCATGGATCCTCCTATGGACTTAGTACGTAGGGGCACCAACCTGGTCCCCTGCACAACAAACTCTTTGGTCGATCCCATGGATGCGCGTGCATTACGGTCTCGATAATGGCTCTCGAGTGGAACACCCTCATGTTGGAAGGCTTCCTATTCTATCCTATGCCTAGAGGAGTGTACTAAAGCTCCTCTATCTAGGGTATGCTCTACAGGCTCCCCTCGTGTCGAGTTATCTCCTCTAATGCTAGTCGAACGATATTCGGTTCGCTCATGTGGTTGAGGAATTGACACGTGTTATTGTGAATTGGTTAGGGGTTGGTCATCGACGTTAGGTTTAGACCTTTGTCGACCACCCCGTGTATCCACCATTGTGTACCTAGCATCTAGATGTATTATTATTAAGCAAACAAGGTATACAATAATGATTATCTCATTTTAAATTTTGAAAGTGAGTCCTAAACTGTTTGATGTGTTTTCAAGATTTGTTGTATCAGTGTAGAAACTCTTATCATGTTTTGCAAAACTTGTTGGATTTTATTCTCAGTTTAATGGCTTTCACCTGTACGCTCGTAGCTCGACAACTTGGCTATGAACTCCAAGTCACGTAATCCAACCTATAATGTGTGGTAATGAAGCCCACACATGGTCAAGGAGCACAAGTCCTCCCAGATCCTCACCCATTTTCCCCTAGTCAATGTTATACCCTTCGAAGAGAATACATGCAAATTTTCTAGGGTACGAAAGGTTCTCGGATCCGGTATTGGTCTAGTATCCAAAAGGTTCATGAGATTTGGGCCAACGGATGGAAGTTACGCCCACCGTCGTTGAACCCTACTAGTGGTTGGATGTCAAGCCCAACTCACTAGCGTTTAAGTGCCAAGTGGTGTGTGTGGTTCCTTTTAATGTACATAAAATAAATGCATCATATAGCATTCATGCTCATTTTCTAAATGCTATGCAAATGAAAGAACATTTCAAATTCAGAAAATGCAAGCTATTCTAGATGCTCTTTGAGACTATGCACATTACGATGATAATTGGCCACTAATTGGGCCTCACACATGCAAACCATTCACACAAATTCTATCAAGCATGTTGGATTCTAGGGTGGATTAAAATCAGAGATCCGTTATTCCTAGCAATGCCTTTCTAATGACATGAAAGATAAATGCAACTAAGACCTAATTCATTTCTTTTTCTTTCTTAATTTCTTAATTGCATTCAAAATTTGACTTTCTGGAAAAACACAGAGACAGAAAAAATTACAGAGAGTGAGAAATAGGGCCTACCTCAAGTCCTCATCCGATTGAGCTTTATCCCTCTATTGTCTGCTATGTCTATTGGAAACCGTAGGTCTGGGCTACGGTTCTGACTGTGGCCCATGGGTTGAACCTACGGTTCAATTGTTGGCCCATAGCTGGTAGCTGTGGTTTGTACCTGCAAGTCACAAAAACCAAAAACATAGTCAGATGCTAGAATTAGGAGTTCCACCATGATCGCCTTCTGATCCAACCAAAAAGCGTGCACCCATCTACTGTACTATGTCGTATTCATTCATTCAAAGCATAAAATTGACAAGATTGCATAGATTCAACAAAAATAAATTTTTCTTGTATTAATAATTGCAAAGAATCTCGATTACAATCATGCCCCTCTTAGGGTCACCCAAATGATGATACGATTAATACAATGCCAAAGCCCTCAATAGGGTAGGCGCACTAATAGTGCTTTTCAATTAGTCACAAACTGCTCTAGGGTGGAGTTGCCCTCTTCTTCGCATTGAGGAAGGAAGTTGATGGTTGAGTCTCCTTTGAATCTGTTCCCTACGGTCAAGAAACAACATAAGAGTGTCAAAAATATAGGCAGCCTCTCATGATGAGGCCCTTTTAGGAAAATTGCATAAAGACACCATTAAGCATGTATAATCAAGAAAACATGAAAAGTGCTTCTAAACTATGTAAATTGAATCAAGATTCATAGAATTGCATAAAGAAAGACAACAACTACACTATGCATGGATCAATTATGTAAAATAAAGCATGAAAGTGCATAAAGAATCCATTAATGTCCTATTTGATGATTAACATAAAGAAACTAATCTAACCTAATTCTACCGGTCAAAAGTCTGCTAAACTACAATTAAACCATGAAAATAGCTAAACTAAGCTAATTAACCGAACAAAAATGAAAAGGGTAAGGTGGTGATACCTCTACTGCAAACCGTAGCTCTAGTGAGCGGTCTGCACTATAAACCATGGCTGAAAGCCATGGTTAGCAATCTGATAGGTTTACCCTCAATTCCAAGGGTAGTGGGCTTGACCTCCTTGTCCAAATTGATGTTCAATGGTCGCCTTTGGTGTCCTCAGACTGATTTGGTGGTTGATTCACTGTGAAGGGCCTTCGTTTGCCCGAATATGCATTTCTTGGCTCTCCTAGGCTCCTAGGGCATCCATAATGCAATTCATCATGAATCTTGGCAAGTAGGTAGGGGATAAGTGCAATAGCTCTCTCTTAGTATACTCGGTTGAGTGTACAATTCGATAGGGCTTCGCTGCTCAAATATCCAATGCTCTCTCTTCTTTTTCCCTAATTTTGAGGGGTACTTATAGGACTACCCAAGGGCTAGGGGTGGCTTCATGGAGAAGCCAAGATCAAGAAGGGGTGGTTAGGACAGTTGGATTGGAAGCTTCCATCCTCTAACCACCTTCTTCTAGATCAAATGGTCGTTCAAACCGATTTGGCTCGGATTGAAGGCCAACTGAACTTCAGTTAAGACCATAGGTCACAACTATGGTCTAGACTATAAACCATAGGTCTCAACCATGGTTCAGCCTATAAACCATAGGTCTGGGCTGCGGTTCAGACTGATTAGGCCAAGGAGCCCAAATTGAGTGGTTAGAACCACTGCTCTATCTTGGAGTCTATCCAAGATCCTCCATATGGTCTTGTAGCATGTCCATATGAGTAGTCACCCTCGACATGATGCATTTTAGGTGTCTACGGAAAGTTAAATATTTTTAGATGTAAAGCTTCAATGCATATCCCAAAACAAAAAAGATCAAAGTTAGATGACAAAACCATGACAAGAATATTTGTTGATTATGACAATGAATCTATAGGGTACACAATACTAGATCCATATACAAATAAAATTTACATTAGTAGAGATGTAATATTTGATAAAAATATCAAGATTAATATAGAAAATACCAGTAATGATACATAAATTCTTCTAAATCCTTTAGATAAAGACACATCAAATGAGAAGTCAGTGTTAGAATCACAAGAACAAGATACAGATGCATCTACAGTGCCTCCTAGGAGAGAACTAATATGGCTTAGAGATACTCTTAGAGAATCAAATCTAGAAATAATGCCAAATATTTCCACTAGTAGACCTCAAAATCAAAACTTGACTAGAATGAATAGAGGAATGCTTAGCAATACAATGGAACCAACATCAACACTTTAGGCACTGAATGACTCACACTGGAAAGCAACTATGGAATCATAATATGCTTCACTTCAAAATAATAAGATATGGTATCTAGTAAAACTACCTCTAGGAAAGAAAATAGTAGGTTGCAAATGGATCTACAAAATCAAATACAAGGCAGATGAAACACTTGAAAAATACAAATCTTAACTAGTAGCAAAAGGTATACTCAAACAAAAGGAATTGATTATGAAGAAACATTTGCACCTACAATCAGAATGACTACCATCAGAACAATTTGTGCACTAGAAGCTCATCAATGTTGGAAACTTCATCAAATGGATGTAAAAAGCACGTTCCTTAATGGTGGCTTAGAAGAAGAAGTCTACATGTCACAACTAGAAAGATTCATCATCAAGGGACAAGAAAATAAGGCATGCAAATTTAACAAATCCTTTTATGGTTTAAAACAAGCTCCTAGAGCATGGATTATAAAGATCAACAATCACTTATTACAACATAACTTCAAGAGAAGCACAACATATCCCAATTTATACACCAAGAAAATTGAAAACAACATACTCATTCTCATAGTATATGTAGATGATATAGTAATTACTAGAAGTTTTGAAAGATTAATAAGTGACATCAAAGGGGATTTAGAAAAAGTATTTGAAATGATAGATCTAGGTCTGATGAAATATTGTCTTGGTATAGAGATTCATCAAGAAAAGGACAATATAACTATCACTCAATCAAAGTATGCAAAAGGCTTGCTCGAAAAGTATAGAACAAAAGAATGTAAGCATAAAGATATACCAATGGAACAAGAGATCCAATTGTCCAAAAATGATGAAACACCATTGGTATTAGTAACTATACATCGATAGCTAATTGGAAGTCTTCTATACCTAACAAATAGTCGATCAAACATAGCATTTGCAGTAAATTATCTTTCATGATTCATGCAAGAACCAAGAGAAAGTCATTGGAAAGCTACAAAAAGAATATTGCAATATGTCAAGAAAACTACTGATTATGGACTAACTTATTTAAGAAATAACAAATATTTTTGTCTATAGGGATACTCAGACTTAGATTATGTAGGATCCATTGATGACAAAAAAATATACCTTAGGATATGTCTTCTACCTTGGGTCAAGACCCATATTTTGGCATAGAAAGAAACGACATACAGTGGCACAATCATCAACTGAACCAGAATATCGAGCAACAAGAGATACAAACTATGAAGCATTATGGTTATAATACATATTATTAGATATGTGAATCAGCCAAACTCCAACGATGATCTTCTATGATAATCAAGGAGCACTCAACCTGATCAAAAATCCAATTATACATGAAAGGAAAAAATAAATTGAATCTCAATGTCATTTCATTAGAGAACATTTTTAGAACCATCATATCATCCTCAAACATGTCTCTATAGAAGATCATCTAGCATATATTTTCAAAAAGCACTTGGAAAATTAAGTTTCAAACATTCAAAAATCATCTATGCAATCCAAGATAACTTCATACCAAATAATGTAATACAGGGGGGTGTTAGAGTCTATTACATTATTTGGTTATGTACAAGAGATTACTTCATAAGGAATTTAGCTAGTTACTTCAAGTAGTAAATGCACAAGTGTCAATGTGCAAGTTGTAATGTGCAAGGTGTCTCCTTGTACAACTAGGTAGAGTGTTGGGCAAGGAATCTATTTCCTTATAAAGAGCTTTACAGGTCCATCCAAATGTATCACTTGATTCTCAATAATATATGTTGTTTCTCTCTCTCTCTCTCTCTCTCTCTCTCTCTCTCTCTCTCTCTCTCTCTCGATATGATAGAATGGTGCTAAAAATATCAATGGAGACCATGGAGGAGAACACCAACTTGGATTAAGGTAGATGAGCATCTGAGGTAGATGCAATAGGGTAGGTAGCTAACAGGGCAGCACGGGATAGAGCTTGAGTACTTTCAGTACTCACAAGTGACCCACAAGTTTGTGGTGAGGTAGGATGTGCTTAAGGATCCAGTGGTCTATAGGTGAAGGACTACAAAGACTCAACTAACATGGCCACAATTAGAGACTTTGGTAGAGGAGGTCGATGAGGCCCTTGCAGACCCAAAAATAGAGGACCTTAGCACCACACCTGAGTATAATGCCTAGTTCACAACCCAACAACTTCAAAGATATGTCACATTCGAAGGGTAGATGAAGGCAATAGATGAGGGAACAATGGAAGAATATGAAGAGATTTGCAGAGATACAGAGGTAGCAAGGGACCTATCTCAGTGATGGGTGCATCATTGAGTGGATGAGGGTGGTGTTGGGCTTAAAAATCCCAACTTATATTGTACCCCTAATTTTCAAACAAGATTAAAATCAAGTGTCTAGGTGATTATAGGTTGTGATAGTCAATGTCAAAGGTGAAAATTTTCATAAAAATCATGAAGGTCCAAAAGAGTCTCCATGGTCATGAAGGTATAGCTTTGGGTCATCTTGTGCATAATTCATTCAAAATCATCCTTCATAAATTCATTCCTATCACATCCATTTCACCATTCATAAAGCCTTTGCCTGATTCATCTAATTTTATGCTTCATAATTTTGTTTGATAATTTTTCATCATCACCCATTCATTCTTCAACTCATGCCTAGATCACCCTATGAATATAAAGTCCACCGCCTCAAGTTATGGTTTATAAGTTTAATTCGCAAAAATATTCCCCTAAGTCTACATTTCTCCCAAGTCTAAAAATGATCAATATCATGCATGAACTTACCCCAATGTATCCATTTTCCCTCAGGTGTGAAGTGCATCGAATACATCTAGTGGTTTTCCCCTTTCCAAAGTTATCAAAATCCCAAGGTTTTCAAAGTCCCAATGCCTTAGTCGTTGTGCCTGATAATACTCCCATCTGCTATCTGACCTGACAAAATAAGGAAAAATGAGTTATCCCAAATGACTCCCCCTTTTAATCTCACATGATCTCCATAAGTCCATAGGCTATCGCGTGTAATCCAAAATATGCATCACCCATTATATCCACCCTAATATTTTTATCGATTATGTTACCCGACGCTCCTCCATATTTTCTCGACAACCTATATGTCCTTTTGTTAAACATGCACGCCTATAAGTTGGTAGCAACTAAGTCACTTGAATCAACCTTTTCCATCACATATCCTACCCGATAACCCCCTCATTCACCCAATCGCTTAAAATTTGTCGAATACCTTAGCCGATGGTCAATATTTTTATGTGCCTAAGTCAAACATTTCGTTCGATGGTATCCGATTGGTGGGAATTAACTTTAAACCATGTTGTCCACACCTAGGTATTTAAGGGTCTCAGTTATGTGATTAATGCATCCCATTTTTAGTACCATGGTAAATCATCTCATCTAAAGTCTTCCATGGAAAATGATTGGTCGTCTTGCTCGCTTGATGCTATCTCATTGGTCGAATGTCTCAACCGATGGCCTTTGATAGTTTGAAAATAATCGATGACACAAATAAGCTTGAGCAAATCAAGATATAATATCTCATTATTTGGCTCCTTCATCTGATGGTCGCTTCACTTTATGCTCACTCAAATGACTCATCCGATGATGTCCAATAAACTGAACTAAATCGCTCTGCCTAGGTCTTATAATTGTTGAACCATTGGTCGATCGGATAACATGTTGTAACTTTAATGCTTTTTTCTTTCATTCACCAATGCCACATCAAGGTAAGTACAAATTGGTGCTTTTATTGAAGCCATCATTTAAGTTGCTCTATCGGTCGTAATGCTCAAGTAATGTATTTTGTTGGCCCTTTCATCAAATCGAACGCATGACCCATTCAATAGGTCTAAATTAAGTAGATACCTCATCCGATCAACCATTATTAAAATTAAGCTCACTTGATTTTAATCCCCATCTCGTTGGGTATCCCGTCCACATACTTCTTCAGCAATGATGATGAAGTGTTACCTGATAACATAGCAAGAAAGGAGAAAGTGAGTTAGCGAATGGACCTGCGATGACAAAATATTGATCTGCTGATTAAAACATTTAAAAAGAACATCTAAAGAAGCTTCTTATTAGCCCATTCAACATCGACATCACTCTACATATTAATACAAAGTTAAGAGGGTGATCAGTCACTATTACTCAATTCTCATGGATGCCCTAGAGCATAAAAGAGATCACTTTACTCCAGTGCATCCGCACCATCATATATTTGCAGACCAATAATACTAGTAAAGGTAATCCAAACATAGAGGCTATCAAAACTTGGGAGATGATCAAGGACTAAGGGAAGAAATATTGAGTCACACGAATAAGTCTACCATACAAAATGAGAAGCTTACGAACTATACTAATAAGAGAAGATTGATGGAGCAAGCAATACCAGTAATAGATTCAATGCTAATTCAAGCAATTTGAATCCTACTAGATCTATAGAACCTAATCATATCATCATCAGCTAATGAAATGCATCTTGTCAACATAACTCTATATGAAGGTGAGTACCCAAACAAGGATCATAGAAGCAAATATGGGCCAAAATGTGCAACAAGGAAGCATGAACAACATAATAAATTCTTGTATATCAATACTAAGAGATACAAAAGGTATAATAGAAGAAAGTAGATACCAAAGCTTCAAAAACTTGCCTACCCTAGAAAGATACAAGCACCTCGATAGAGTATAGTTACAGAGGAAGCACCTCGACGGAATATAGTTATGGAGGTACAATGTTTTTCACTATTACATTCATTTTTGTACCTCTAGATCTCATTTTCCATTCTATTTTCCCTCCATTCCTAGCACCTTAGTGTTGCTTCCACCTTCTCACCTATAAATATATCACTACCCTCTCCTTTTTGGGCATTCTCTCTTAATTATTTTTCCATTTTGTTTCACAAAGCACCATCTCACCACCATTCCATGTACAACACTACATCCATTGTATTCGATGGTCCCCACACCCATCCATACTATTTCCCATTCTATTTCATTTCATCATATTTTATCTTTTCTCTCTTCACCATCATGTCGGGTCCCCCTCTATTTCACATAAAAAATATAATTGCGTCAAACCTAGTCCAGATCTAGCTAAAGACAAAAATGGATGACTAGGACCAACATAGAATAAAAATATATATAAATATATATATATATACATATATATTTCTAGCCCACCACATGACCAAAGACAAAGGTCAAATGATCTCTTACTCAAGATAGTCCAAGAACTCCCTTCAAATCAAAGAACAGTTAGAGTCAGAAAAAGTTGAATTGGTGATACACAATTTCAAGATAAATGGTAGTTTTATAAAATTTTGATAGCTTGCACCCACTGATATCTGGCTGTAACACACCCAAGAAGATGAAGAGACACAGAGCCAAAGGAGATACACATGGCTAAACCAGTGCCAAGCAAATGTAACAAATTTTGGGTAATCTGGCTACATAAGGAGTCGAAGCGACCAAGAGTCATCATCAAGCATCCATTGTAAAACTTTACAAGCAAGGTATATTGTGTGTCCTATTTTAGGTTATTGTATTTCCCTATGTTAGTCTTCCTCTATCCCACTCTTATTCTTCCCATTTGTGTAAGAATTTGTGAAGGTGTATCCGACCAGCTGAGATCATTTCCCCACGATTAGATCAGAGATCGGAGGCTCTCGATTACTTCATTAGAATTGAGAGTTGTGTTCTTCTATTACATTATTTGAATAGAAAGAACCATTGTATTGAGTTTCATCGAGTCCTTGGCACTCTATTGGATCCTTATTGTAACTTTTCTATGAAATTTAATACAAATCTAGGTCTCATCCTTCTTGCAAATTTGTTGTGTAAATGTATGTGTTGTTTGTTTATGTGTTACATGATTTGAACATATGAATAGTACTTTCTTTCATTGGTAAATGTTTATATCCATTACATTATTTGAATGTATGTAAATAAACCAGTTATCTCTTTCTCTTTTCAATATTTTCATAAAGATCTAAATTCTTGCTATGATTTCCCAATGGACAAGGCACCGATCTGCATTCTTGAAGTGTTATATTAAGCTTGGTCATCATCAAAACCTAATTCAAACCCATATGATCTAGAAGAGCTAAAGGGATAGAACATCCATGTTTAATTAGGCTCTTATTAGGGTGTCCAGACCTGACCTAGTATTTCATGAATTTACTTTAAAATCCCCATATAGGTCGAAGTGGCAAGTCCACCAGAGCTTGCATATTGTTGTGATTCTAAAAAGTTTTGGTAGTGTGACAACCATATTTTAAGGATATCAAAATTTTCCACAATAATTTTTAGCATCATTGTTGAGGATAGAATTTTTTTTTCATTTTTCACCTCATATAATGTTTTACCCATCAACACCATAGTTTCTGACACCGTGGATACCTCTATGCATATCTGAGAGATTGAGAGAATTTAAAAGTTGAGCAATCTTGGCCTGAGTGAGATTCTATTGCATCAAAGTGTTGGCGACTCTGAACGAACCCAAAATAAGAAGAAGAAGAATCTGACCTGGCGCATACAAGACGGAGCGGTAAAGAACTCTTCCTAAAATTTGAAGACCCAAAGGTATTTACCCATACTCGAAAAGTCCTAGTTCTTAAGAAATCTATATATCAGAATAAATCTTGTTTTATTGGTAATAAATATGCTAAGAAGTATACTTCTATAGATAATTATTCTAACAATACACCTGCTATTAACACTCTTATGGTTAATACCCCAATCCATCCTATAATAGTCAACATGGCACAACCAAATAATCAAAACCTTTAGGCCTGGAGGACCAGTAGGTATAGACCTTTTTAATTACCCCAAAATTTGCATCCCTTGCAATCCAAAGCTCACAAGTATTTACCCAAATTTCAAGGGGATACTACAGTTATAGGAGAAGATCATATTAAAGGATTTCTATATGCGTTAGATAGTCTTGAAGTTGAACATGAAGATGTAGTTCTTAGATTATTCTTGCAAACATTAGAAAAGGATGCAAGAGATTGGTTTAATTGTCTCCCAACTGATCATATTCCCAATTTTTAGACTATGGAGGAAGTCTTTTTAAAGAAATATGGGGAAAGAAAAAATGAACAATCCTTGTTAACTAAGCTTGCAACTATAAAGAAAAAATAAAATGAATCTATAGAAGATTTTAATAGGTGATTTTTCAAGACTAGAAACAAAATCCCTATAACTCTGAGGCCAACTGATCATCAAGCCATATGTTTCTACAAAAATGCTTTCCCTGGTGAATTCAACTATGAATTAAGGCAACACAACACTAATACCATTGATGAATGTATGGAAAAAGCCCTTGAAATAGAGAGAAACATGATAGATAGTGGTAAAATGAAGCCATACTCATTCGAGTCAGGATCCAATCAAGTGGATAAAAAGCCTAAGAAAGTTGGATTCTCTTTGTTAAAGAAAAATGAAACTGACCCCATAGAAAAGTTATCTAACTAGTTGGCCGAGATGTTTAGCACCATGAATAATAGGTTATCTAGGATAGAAAGGGAGAAAAATGAAAATACTGAATCATCCCATCAGAATGATATCAGACAACCCTTTAAGAGGAACTTTAATAAAAATTGGAATAGGAATAACACAGATGAAGGGAACCATAATAATAATAATGGTTGGAAGAAAAGAGAAACACAAAAAGATGTAGATGTTATTCCAAACCCTATACCCTCCACCAATGTGATACTTGACTATCCTTTCTTCTATCAAGCTTGTGATGCTCCTCACAATCCTGTAGGATGTGCCATATACCATAACATGTACCCCAACGTTAACCTAGAAGAAGAGTCTGATGAAGAAATAAGAATAAATGTGAGTTGGACACAAGATGATGAGAATAGAGAAATACAATTCGAAAAAGAAATGAGTGAGTTACCCATATCAGGAGAGACACCTAAGGCTCTTGTATTAGAAAATGTGGAAATTCTAAAAATATCCTTAGATAATAGGTATGAAAGGATGAAACAAGGTAAGATATTACCTACAACTGAGGAGGTAGAATCATTGGAAAGGATACATGTTGTTCATCTAAGAAATAGGACCATTCCAGATAAAACTAATGGTAAGGAAAATAGAGGATCACAAGACTTTAATAAAGAAAAAATAACCAAGAAAACAAATAAACAAGTAATAAACCTTGAGGTTGAAGTAGAAAGTGATCCCCTGAAGCAATTAGATCCCAATAGAAAATATAGAAACCAAGAAAGTAGAGTTCGATGTTGGCCAAGAGTTAGCCAAATAGAAGATCAACATTACTTTTGGTGAACTAATGACCATTCCTAAATATAGAGATCAGGTATGCAAAGCCTTCGATTTGATAGACCAACCCAATAACCACATATGCAATACTTCAGTAAGAGACAAGCCTTTACCAATACCTAGGAATCCATCTTCAGTTAGACCTTTTTACATATCCTTAAGATATACTTCAAAATTGGGAGATCAATATGTGATACATAATTGTATGTTAGATAGTGGAGCATCCCACAACATTATGCCCAAGCAAGTAGTAGATCAACTTGGTTTAATATGTACCAAAGACTCACCTCCCATATCCATCATGGATAGTAGACAAGTGCCATGTGCAAGGATAATTATAAGATTACTTGTATTTTTAGATCAATATCCTAAGAAAGGAATAGTGATGGATGTGGTCATTGTAGATGTAGATCCATTATTTTAATTATTATTATCTAAACATTGGGTTGAGTAATTAGGAGGGTCAATCCAGTTAGATTGGTCATACACCACAATTCCATTAAATACTAAAGAACAAGCCATGCTTAGAAGAGAACCATTCCATAAATACTCAGTAGAATTAAAGAAGACTGACAATACAATAGTAAATTTAGTTCACTCCATTGAAGAGAAGGAAATGGGGGTCTATTCTATCTGGCATACACCCTTCTTATCTAAAGTCCCTGAAGCCATCGATATGGATCCACAAATAGTCACTGAGATAGATGTTGAATCTGATAGAGTATTAACTACTGAAATGTGGACTATGACATTTGATGGTGCAAAATCACAAACCAGAGTAGGAGCTAGGGTTAACCTAACTGATATAAAAGGAAATTATTTGGGTATACCCTATAGACTACAATTCCCCTACACAAACAATGTACCTGAATATGAAGCCTTGCTATTAGGGTTAAGGAAAGCTAAAGAATTGGGAATAAACTATCTGACTGTATATGGAGATGCAGAGTTGATCATACAACAAGTTAAAGATAAATATCAAACCAAACACCCTAGGCTAAAACAATATAAATAGGTTATCCAAGATGAAATAAACAAGTTTCTAGCTTTTAACATAACATATATACCTAGAGAACAAAACCATGTAGCAAACCTATTAGCTATCAATGCATTAGGAGCCGATTGCCTAAAAATAGATACAAAATATCAAGAAATATTTCCTACTATCTATGTTTATCATCCTTCTATTCTAGATAACATTGTCTACTTACAGGTTTTTTAGGATGATGTCAATATTAAATATTTCATGACTATGCAAAACCATTATGTTGATATTTTGTGTGATGAGTCAGATGAAGAAAAGCTGAAGGAGGTCATAGGAGAACCTATGGAGGTCATACAACTTAAAACCAACAAGCTCCCAAGAGGGTTAGTTTCTTTGGAAAGCCTTTTTGATGATTTTGATAGAGCATATAAACCTAGTATGATGGAGTCAGAAGTAGATGATGTTAATATAGGGATAGAACAAGAGCCCAAAATAGTGAAAATCAACAAGGCTTTGTCAGGAAAAGAAAGGAACCAATATATAAAGTTCCTCAAGAAAAATGTGGATTCCTTTGCTTGGAGTTATGAAGATCTCAAAACTTTCAACACTGATATAATGAGTCATATTATCCCATTGAAAGAAGGAACCAAGCCTCACAGGCAAAAGCAAAGAAATTTTAATCCTACTCTACACCTAGTGATGCAAAAGGAAGTTCAAAAACTATTGGATGCCAAAATCATAAGGAAGGTTAGATTCTCATCTTGGATAGCTAATCTAGTCCTAAGTCAGGAAGAAGAATGGAGATATAAGGTTGTGTGTTGATTTCAAAAATTTGAATAAAAATTCACTCAAAGATAATTACCCATTACCAAACATGGAATAATTGTTACAATCTATGGTAGGTTCAGCCAGGATGTCTCTATTAGATGGATTCTCAGGGTATAACCAAATAGCAATAAATCCTGAAGATAGATATAAAACTACTTTTACCATGCCATGGGGCACATTTGAATACTTGAGGATGCCTTTTGGGTTGATGAATGTTGGAGCAACTTTCCAAAGGGTAATGGACTTTGCTTTTAAAGGCCTCATGTTCAAAATAGTGGTAGTTTACCTGGATGATATAATTATTTTCTCTCAAAATCCAGAAGATCATTTTGGGTATCTATCTCAAATATTTGAAAGGTGTAAGGAATTTGGTATCTCTTTAAATCCTAAAAAGTGTATTTTTGGAGCTACACAAGGCAAGCTACTTGGCCACATTGTTTCTAAAGAAGGAATCAACATTGATCCAGAAAGAATTGAGGCTATTGCAAAAATCCCACCACCAAAGAATCTGAAAGGAGTCAGATCATTTTTTGGGAAGATCAACTTTGTCAGAAGGTTTATCCCAAATTTTTCCCAAATTGCTAAACCAATCAATAACATGATAAAGAAATATGGGATTATCAAGTGGATAGAAGAGAATCTAGAGGCTTTCCAGAAGATTAAAAATACCATTACACAAGCCCCTATGTTAACATACCCAGATTATTCAAGAGATTTTAACATCTATTCATTTGCCTTAGAAGATACCATTGTTGTCATTTTATCTCAAAGGGATCAAGAGAAAAATGAGAGGCCCATTGCATTCATGAGCTCTGGGATGAAAGGAGGTCAACTGAAATACACAATGATAGAAAAACAAGCCTTTTCCTTAGTAAAAGCTTTGGAACATTTCAAAGGGATTATTGGGTCCAATAAAGTAATAGCATGCATACCATACATAGTTGTTAAAGAGGTATTTACTCATAATGAACCTACAGGTAAGTCATCTAGGTGGATGGTCAAGTTACAACAATATGAGCTCGAGTTCAAGATAGTCAAAACCATTAAAGGACAAGGCTTGGAAAAATACATAGCCACCAAAGGAGGAGAAGAATTCAATAATACCATCACAACAACAAATGCATAGCCAAAAGACACTATAGATTACCTCAAAGATGAATGGTATAAAGAAATAGTCTTGTACTTAAAAACACTTTCTTTTCTAATAGGTATAACTCAGAATAATATGAGAAGCATTAAAAAATAGGCATAGAAGTATTACATTCAGAATAACAAATTATATTGGAGGCATCTGAATGGAGTATTATTACTCTATCTTTTTCAAAAGGAAGTTCTTGGTATAATTGAAGAATTTCACACAGGCTTCTATGGAGGGCATTTCGCACCTAAAGCAACTGCTAACACCATAATGAGAGTCGGTTACTACTGGCCATCCATGTTTAGAGATGTACATCTATTTGTAAGAAAGTGCTAGAATTACCAAATATTTGATGGTAAGAAAAAGTTGCCTGAGATACCTTTAAAACCTATGGTAGTAGAAGCTCCTTTCACCCAATGGGGTTTGGACCTGATAGGAGAAATTAATCCAAATTCTTCAAGTGGCCATAGATGGATAATCATGACAATTGACTATTTCACTAAGTGGGTGGAAGCTGCTCCATTGAAGAAATCAACCACCGAAGTAATTGTTAGATTCCTGGAAGAAAATATCTTGACTAGATTTGGAGTACCTAGAAAGCTAGTCACTGAAAATGGAAGTAGTTTTATTTCATATGAGATGGTAGAATTTTGTAGTAGATATAGCATTGAGTTGGTACATTCAACTAATTACTACCCTCAGGGTAATGGCCTAGTAGAATCCTCAAACAAAAACCTCATTACCAGGATAAAGAGATCCCTCGGTAGAAACAAAAGAGGTTGGGACAATGAATTGAAGTTTACTTTATGGGCTGATAGGATTTCTATTAAAAGAGCAATAAGGAAAACCCCTTATGAATTAGTGTATGGGGAAAAGGCATTGCTCCCTCCACAGGTAGAAAGGCCTACATTGGCTTTATTACTTCAAGATCATAAGAAACCAGATAGCCTGCAAAGAAGAATGGACCAAATTGTTAAACTTGAAGAGGACAGAAGAAATACCTTCGAGAGAATGATCCAAGAAACTCAAAAAATAATTCAAGTCTTTAACAAGAAAGCTAAAGGAAAGCTATTTCATTGAAGGAGATGTAGTATTATACTGGGATCCAAAGAATGACAAGCCAAGAGATAAAGGTAAATTGGAACCAAAATGGTTGGGTCCTTATCAGATCATACAAAAGATAGGCCACCATACTTACAGGTTGCAGACCCTACAAGGAGAAGAAATGCAATTTCTAATAAATGGCCAACATCTGAAAATGTACCATCCCTATGATGGGGATCAATTGATATGAACTATTTCTATCTACAAAAAAAAAAAAATTGAGTTGTTATTTGTATCTGCCTCTGCAAAAGTTCATGTTTTAGTACATTCTAGTCTATGTCAAAGTTTAGTTTGTAAGTTTTTGTTTTCAATATTATTAGTATGATTGCTTTATTCAGTCCCTTAGGTGACTAGGCTAAAATATTTAGGTGATTAGGCTAAATAGTTGTAGGTGATTAAGTTTTTTTCACAATTCAAGTTTTAAGTCTTGTCTTATGTAAGTCAGGAAAATAAGCATTATTATAGTTAACTTGGAAAGTTGTAAGTTTAACATGACAAGAGGTCATCAAGTATGATCAAATAAATTAGATATTCTGAGGTTCTCAAGAAAACTTTCACTCTCTTAAGGTCCATCATTTCTCTTTTCCCAGATAGAGCCTATGTTGGGCTTAAAAATCCCAACTTATATTGAACCCCTAATTTTCAAACAAGATCAAAATCAAGTGTCTAGGTGATTATAGGTTGTGATAGTCAAATTCAAAAGTGAAAAGTTTCATAAAAGTTATGAAGGTCCAAAAGAATCTCCATGGTCATGAAGGTATAGCTCCAGGTCATCTTGTGCATAATTCATTCAAAATCATCCTTCATAAATTCATTCCTATCATATCCATTTTACCATAATATTATCATTTTACCATCCATATTTATTAAAGCCTCCACTCCATCCATCTAAGGTTACACTTCATAATTCCATTTGTTAGTTTGTCATCATCATCCATTCATTCTTCAATTCATGCTCAAATCACCCGATGAATATAAAGTCCACAACCTCAAATTATGTCGTAAGTCTAACCCATAAAATATTCCATAAGTTTACATTTTCCCTAAGTCTAATGATGATCAATATCATGAATGAACCTACCTCGATGTATCCATATTCCCTAAGGTGTGAAGTGTGTCATATACATCGAGTGTTTTTTCCCTTTCTCAAATTATCAAAATCCCAAGGTTCTCAAAGTCTAAATGCCTTAGTCATCGCACACGATAATATTTCCATCGACCATCTCATCCGATAAAACAAGGAAAAGTGGCTATCCCAGTCGATACCCCCTCTTCATCTCGCCCAATCATCCTAGGTCCATCGACTATCACTTCTAATCAAAAGGGTAATCATTCGTTATGTCCACCCTAAGAACTTCATCGATTATGTTACCTAATACCCCTCCATATTCTCCCGATAGCCTATATGCCCTTTTTCAACACGCGCATCTATAAGTTGGTAGTGGTTAAATCGCCTGAATCCACCTTCTCCATCGCATATCCTACCCGATAGCCCCCTCATTCACCCGACCACTTAAACTTTGTCAAATACCTTAGCCGATGGTCAATATCTTTATGCTTGCCTAATTTAAACATTTTATCTGATGGTATCCTATTGGTGAGAATTAACTTTAAACCATGTTGTCCATACCTAGGTCTTTAAGGGTCTCAATTACATGATTAAAATATCCCATTTTTTATACCATGGTAAATCATCTCATCCAAAGTCTTTCGCAAAGAATGATTGGTCGGCCCGCTCACCCGACATCATCTCATTGATCAAAAGCTTCAATTGATGACCTTTGATCAATTAAGAAAAATCAACAATGCAGATAAAATTGGATAAGGCAAGTGATAATCCCTAATTGGTTGACTTATTCACTTGATGGTCACTTCACTTGTGCTCCGAGCAGATGACTCATCCGATAAAATCCAAGTATTGACCCATCGGTTGATTGAATAACTTGATGTAAATTCATTACTCCTTCCCTTCACCAGCTAACATCATATCTACTAAGAACGAATTGGTGCTTCTACCAGAGTCATCATTCAAGTCACATCATTGGTTGTAATACCCAAAGTAATGTATTTCATTGATCGTCTAACCCACCCAAGCACGTGACTTATTCGATAAGAGTAAATCAAGTGGATATCACATCCGATCAATCATCATTAAAATTAAGGCCATCTCATAGGGTATCCCGCCTACATACGCCTTCAACAGCGATGGTGAAACTTAACCTGATGACATTATGAGAAAGGACAAGGAAGGTTAAGTGACCAAACTAATGCGGGTTAACTATTAGGTTGCCAATCAAATATCTTGAAAGGAACGCCTAATAAGACCTCTTACTAGCCCATCTAACGTCAATGTGACTCTGTAGTTAATCAAAATCAAAGAGGGTGACCAATCACTATTACTCGGTTCTCATGGATGCTCCAGAGCATAAAAGTTGTTGTTCATCAATACATCCATGCCATCATATATTTGCAACATAAGAAGACTGATAAAGGTAATCCAAACATAGAGGCTATCAAAACCTGGGAGATGATCAAGGCATAAGGGAAGAAATATCAGGTCATATGAATAAATCTACCATACAAAGTGAAAAGCTTACGGATTGTACTAATAAGAGCAGATTGATGGAGCAAGCAATACCAGTAATAGATTCAATGCTAATTCAAGCAAGTCAAATCCTACCAGATCTACAGAACCTGATCATATCATCATCAACTGATGAAATGCATCTTGTCAACATGACTCTATATGAAGGTGAGTACCCAAACAAGGATCATAGAAGCAAATATGGGCCAAAGTGTGCAACAAGAAGAGCATGAAAAACATAAAAAATTCTTGTATATCAATATTAAGAGACGCAAAAGACGCGATAGAAGAAAGAAGATGCAGAAGCTTCAACAACTTACCTACCCTAGAAAGATACAAGCACCTCGATAGAGTATAGTTATAGAGAAAGCACCTTGACAAAGTATAGTTATGGAGGTACAATATTTTTCACTATTACATTCATTTTTGTACCTCCAGATCTCATTTTCCATTCTATTTTTCCCTTCATTCCTAACACTTTAGTGTTGCTTCCACCTTCTCACCTATAAATATACCATTGCCCTCTCCTTTCTAGGCATTCTCTCTTAATTGTTGTTCCATTTTGTTTCACAAAGTGCCATCTCACCACCATTCCATGTACAACACTACATCCATTGTATTCGACGGTCCCCACACCCATCCATATTGTTTCCCATTCTATTTCATTTCATCGTATTTTATCTTTTCTCTCTTCACCGTCACATCGGGTCCCCCTCTATTTCACATCAAAAATATAATTGCGTCCAACCTAGTCCAGATCCAGCTAAAGACAAAAATGGATGACTAGGACCAACAAGAATATATATATATATATATATATCTTTTTTTGGCCCACCACATGACCAAAAACAAAGGTCAAATGATCTCTTGCTCAAGATAGTCCAAGAACTCCCTTCAAATCAAAGAATAATTAGAGTCAAAAAAAGTTGAATCGGTGATACACAATTTTAGATAAATGGCAGTTTTCCAAAATTTTGATAACTTGCATCCACTAATATCTAGCTGTAACACACTCGGTAAGATGAAGAGACACAAAGCCGAAGGAGATACACGTAGCTAAACTAGTGCCAAGAAAATGTAACAAATTTTAGGCAATTAAGGAGCCAAAGCAGCCAAGAGTCATCATCAAGCATCCATTGTAAAACTTTACAAGCAAGGTATACTTGTTTGACACCATTGTAAAACTTTACAAGCATCCAATGTAAAACTTTGCAAGCATCCAATGTAAAACTTTGCAAGCAAGATCATGAAAATTAGTGCATATACACCCCCCATTTGGTTTTCTAACAGGTACCATGTTTGACACCTAATCAGAATAATTGATAGGTTGGATGAATCCTGCATCCAATTTTTTTTGTAATTCATCCTTTATCATAAGAGCAATTGTTGGATGCAACTTTTGAAGTTTTTACTTGACTAGTTTAATTTTTGGATTTAGCATCAGATTATGGACAACTAATTTTGGATCTAGACCAAGCATATCTTTATATGACCAAGCAAAAACCTTCTATACTTCTTTAGAAGAGCAAATAATGCCTTGCACTCTATGATTGAAAGAACCTTCCCCAACTTGATAGTATGGGGGTATTCGGGGTCATCACTGACATCAATATCAACCGATATCAACCATTTCTTCTATTAATATATGAGATCCTTCCTCCAGTTTATGAGAAGTAGGGATCAAATGTATGTCATCTACTAAATTGAATGAGTTGGATACATTGTTAGGCTCAATATCAGCTTGTAAGACCCCTAAATGAGGATGCGATGAGAAATGGAACGATTGCAACATATCCTAAAAAGAGATAAACTCGGATGGTGATGGTAGAAGGGTAGTGTGATCAAAATCAATATCCTCAAGATTGATAGGCAATGATTGGAAAGGGTCACCAAGATAAGGAAGGGGAGTGGTGAGGTCAATGAAGATCATATTGATGGTTGGTGGATGATCTCCATTCACAGGTGGAAACAAGAGGTTAAAGATAGGTGGATACAAATATTTAGGATGTGGTTGGGGTGGAATGGAAATGATGGGGTGTGCCCTATGGGGAACGAGGACAACTAGATCCTTGGATGTGAGAAGCTGGTGGCAAATGGGCAACTACATCAGAAAAATATGAAGATAGAATTAGTTGAGATCTATGAGAGGCTCTATGGGGAAGGACTCTCCTTATGAGCTAAACGAGGTGATGGATAAGATTTCCCAATCGTATTCTAATCCCCAATTATGTTATGACTCTTGATCATCTTCTAACTCCTCTTGTAATGAGTCATCATCAATAATAAATAAATTGGTGATATATAGATGATTGCTAAGTAAATAAGTATTACTAGGATCATGCATACTCATTGCCATCAATTTCTCCCTCTAGGCCTAAGTTAAGGAATTGAAAGGAGTTTGCCAAAAGCTCATCAGGCATGTGCATATGGCACCCCAAGCCTAATTTATCTATTGGAAATTGATAATGTAGTTCCATATGGGTTCAAGGACCATGCTCATAATGTCCTAAGCCATTCTCATGCTAATGATGGTGGTAAAAGTACCATAAAGCAAAGGATGGGTTTGAAAGATAATCAATATTCGCTTGAAATGTCTCCTCCTCCTTTGTTCTAGGAGGTGTGTCTGTGGCAATGTCAATACCACCATAGACAAATTTTTTTTTGTCTTGGATAGGATCCAAGGGGGACTATGGTACCTATGGATAACGGTGTGTTGCATGGGCGACCAAAGTCTCTTATTGACTCTACAAGTGAGGTGAATGTAACATCTTGTACTAGATATTCACCAATACTCGAATTCATCATGCAAATTGTGACTTGTGGTGACTCTACTGGGAGATATGATGATGAAGATGTGGGTCGTGATGAAGTCTGTGTGGTGATGGGTGATTATGGGGGAAGCATGACTGGAAGTTGCGATAATGGTTGAAATCAAAGGTGCAAGAGGTGTGATGGATGGTTGAGATGTAGATGTGTTTATTGGTGAAGGTGGAGATGAAGGTGATGTCATAGGTGTCTTATTTTGATTTTGAGTAGGAGGGTCTGATGATAATGAGGGTATTTTTAAATAATTTGATGGTGAGGATTTAGATGGAGGTGGTAGTGGTGGAGTGATAGATGATCATGGTGTGCAATTTGTGTGTTGGATGAGGTTGTTGGGTCGGATGTCCAAATGCATAGAAGGTAAGGTGAACTCTTGGGGATGCAAAACAATATTGCAAAATTTTAAGAGCTCCAATTATGCAAGGATGCAATGAACTTGGCTATCATGTATATACTTTATGCACTAATGCAATATAGAAGGTATTCATTTCATGTCTCGAATCCAAGGCCTACCAAGAAATATATATTGCATCACACCTTTCAAAATATGACACAATATATGAATAGTATTTTGTCCAACCTGGATAGGAAGGACTACTATGCCAATGGTGGAACATAAGGCATCATTGAAATATTGAAGGGCGAAAGTGGATGTCACGATGTACGAAAGGTTGAGATGTTGGAGGGTGGTAAAGGTGATGACGTTAATTAACGATCCCATGTTAATTAAGATGCATTTTAAGGGGATCTTATCCACACTAGTGATGATATACAATGGTGGATGAAGTACCTCAGTGGGTATCATCTGAATTTCATGATCCTAAAATATTATCATAGGATCTTGACAAGTTTGAACATGCCCCAAAAAATTAATGAAATAATTAGGGTTTTGTGGCTATAGTTCAATAGATCTTAAGATCTCCATCAGAGCCTCTCGATGTGGGATCGATTGCTAAATTAGCTCAGATATGGAGAGCCTTGTCGATGATATTCTTAGACTTTGAGTAAGTCTGTTCTTTAGTATGAGCAATAGGTGAGGGGGAGCGAGTGTGATCAGATTTGATACTGACGGTGCTTGTGACATTGATGAAATATTGGTAGGATCCACAAGTCATGTGGATTATGTTGGATACCATTTATTCCTCACCGTGATGTTGATCATCCCTATGAAACCTTCGTTAGGTGGGGTGGCTTGCACTTTATTAACCTGCTCAGGTTGTTCTAATTTGATAGGAGATATTGTGTTTACTCTACATTGTGGTAAAGGGTCTTGGAATATGCCTATATTTTGGTTTTTGGAGGCAAGAGGGTTATCGATTTGAATCTCTTACCTCTCTATAATATCTTGCACTATATTCTTGAATGCATAACATGACTAAATATCATGCCCCTTATTTCGATGATATTTTTAGTATTAATCCTCCTTGTAAGATTTAGTTTTAGGATGATTCAGATCCAATGGTCGAATCTCAAGGAGTGTAATTGCTTGCACCTCACATAATTGATTGAATATGGATGCCAAAGACTCTGATAGTGGTGTATATTGGTGAGGAAACTTATGAGGTTGCATTTGTAGTTGTTGTTGTTGTGGTGGATTGGTTGTTTGAGTGTTGTACTACATCGATGGAGGTTGGTCCTGATAATTAGGCAGTGGCATTGGAGCTCGATTTGAGGGCCTAGGGGCACTCAAGACAACCTAGTTTACCAGAGCCACCTTTGGTTGATTTTGGCCACCCTTTGCATTTTTATTGGACCATTCCTTTTTATGGATTTCAATTTCTCCTTCGTGGACCTTGATGTCCTCAATTATCTTTGTCTAGGCCAAGGCCTCCTTGAAAGTCCTATACTGCTGAATTTGCCATAGTAATGAGATTTATTTGGTGCAACTTCTAGTAAATATTTGAGTTAGCTCTATGATGGGTAGAGTGAAAGATAGTTTTGTTATTACTACTCTCCATCTATTTCCATAGTCCATGACTGGTTCATCCTCAAACTAACAAAGGTTAAATACATCAGTCATGATGGCATTTTTCTTGACACTAAATGCAAAGCATTCTAGGAAAGAATTCATCAACTATTCAAAAGTGAAAATATTATGGTGCAAAAAATGGTTATACCACTCCAAAGCACCCCCAACAAGCATTATAAGTAATATCCATAGCATGAGGGGGCCGATGTCCTGAAGATGGAAGTAATTGTTCATGAAGCTCATCACATGCTCCTATGCATCTTCATCATCCTTAAACTTATCCAATTTTAGCATCTCAAAGTGCTCACGATAGGGTGGTGATGGAACATATGGGTTAAGAGGCTGATTGGTGAGCTATCATAGGGTAGGTTTTTGGTAACCTGAACCAGAGGCTTGCTTTTCTAAAGAGTTGAGACACACTATCAAAAATTTATAGGTCTCTAGTGATATGATGGCATCCACTTGCCTTTGGCCTAGATGAGTTTGAAGGTTCTATTTTTGATGAGGTGGTTGGTAAGTTTTTTTGATAGGCATGCCACCATATGTTGTCTCAGGGTACATAACGGTTGGTTCTTGATACTCTAGTTGTTGTTCCTAATAGGCTTCATGATCTTGTTGATATGGGTATGCTTGATAGTTTTCTGGTGAATGACGTTGATGATGATGAACCTGTGATGATCTATGATGTTGATTGTGATTTTGATCAAGGCATGGGCAAGGTGGAAGATTATGATTTGGGCATAGTGGAAGGTTGTACCATTGTGCTTGGTACCCTGGGTGATGTTGGGAAGGTTGCCTTTGTTGCATAGGCATGGGAAACCTTTGATGTATCATCCATTGTAATTGATTTTCTAGGTTTGTCCTAGGCACCTGGTTTTGGTTTTTTAGGTTAGTGGTGTGTGGCATGAATAAGAGTGTATTACACTTTGGACCCAAAGAGATTGATAACTTATTTTTTGGGGTCACATGAGGTTGCATTGACTTGATATTATTATCGAAATATAGGTTCTATGTAATCAAGAGGTGTTAAAGCACACCAGCCTTGACCAGCATATCATAAGGTGTAGCGGGAGGATTAAGATCATCATACCTAGGCCCATGAGCCAATATGACAAACACATGAGTTGATGTGGTAGCATTGTTATTACCTTGAGTGATGTATATGTTCAAATGATCATACTTACGTCTCATCCAAGGATGATCAGTTGGAGTAGCTTAAATGTCCCTATCTTGTTGCAAGATACACTCATGTTCCTAATCTAAGGGAGTCATAGGTCGATATAGGATACGAATGCACAGTAGGGACCTCCTAGATGTTTCAGCTAGGTTGTAGTTGTAGACACCAAAACTCAAAACCCACAAAATCATATTTTGCCATCTCATCAAAAAATAGTGCATAAAAAAATTATATGCCTAAAAACTGACTTGGGGATATAAGACCCTGCACATTATCCTATTTTCTATATTTGTTAAATCTAGAAAATCAACCTAGGATACCCTACCTACCCACTAGACAGGTGTCCTAGCCACCTCACCCAACACCCTTGCCACATCTCATCCACTTGTGTCCCCCTTGTCCCTGCATATGGTGCAAGATCCCACATACCACTCCACTTGTAGCTACATCACCCCAGTTAAGTGAGGCACATTGGGTGACTCACTGTAATTGTCACCTCCATTTGGCAACCTAGAATTGCCACTTGGTAATCTAGGCTTGCCACCTCCCATTTCCCTCCAAAATATTTAAGGGATCTATAAAGGCACCCTTCCCTCACCAAACAAAGCGAGCTAAAACTTGTTATCGCTAGGATACTAGAATAGGACCAAAAATCTGCATGCATCCCAAGGAGAAGATGTATCTTGAATCTGGAGGTCCCATTTTGAGCATTCTATCATTCAGCCCAAATCTCCAGTCCACAATTTCATAGTAAGAAATGTAGGCCTACAGTTTCACCACCGTGCATTCATAGTTTCCTAGGCACCACCACGCACTCGCGATTTCACAGAGCTGAGATCATGATGATAGTACGATCAATAATTTTTGCTTTGTAAGGCTTTTTGTTGTTATATGTTATTGTCATTTACATTATATGGTTACTTGCTTAGGGTTTATATTTAGCATTGGTTTTTACATCTCGATTTGCAAGTGCTACTAATCCCCTTTGTTGGTTCTCATGTGTGCAGGTTATAGGTACATTGGAGAAGCTACTAAAGCTGAAGTGATCCCGAGATGGATGCCAAAGTCCACTCACCTTTTGAAGTTGTAGCTAAGGACTGAAGAACACCCTACCCTATTGAAGATTTGGAAGACCTCATACATTGCACTAAAAGAAGATTGTACCATACAAAGACATATACATATTGTAACATTGCTTCCAAGATACTTGGGGCAATTCAAAAATTATAAAAATTGTATCAAAAGAGATCAATATAAAAGCAATTTTTGTCAATACTTCTATCTCTGTGTGTTTTTGTTTAAGTATTCAGTTCTTTGGCTACAAAAATGGCAATCATGATGGGATCCCTTAAGGGTTCCATTTTGTTTTACCTTACTTTAATTTAATTTACTGATCTGTGTTTTCTGCACCTACAAGTTTTAGGAGCTTGAAGTGTGCATGGAATCGATCTTAGGTCGGCAGATCTGAGAATTGTTATATTCAGCCCTGATACTATGAAACCGTGCACCCACGATTTTAGTTTTGGGAAACTACACATCCATGGTGAAGAAATCAAATAAATGCACATATATGGTTTTGAATATGGGAAACGCACATCCACAGTGGAATAAATCGAAGAAACATGAACCCACGATCAAGGAGCGATAGAACCGCACACCCACGGTTGGAGACTTGGAAAAACATGTACACACGATTGTTGCACTGTGGAACTGCAGACCTAGGGTTGATAGCTAGAGGGAGTAGAAAAATGCTAAGAGGTATGTACCCCTATCCACATTTTTTTTCCTATTTTTCTAGCTTTAGTATGCATCTAGGGTAAATTAAGAGTCTTAGTCCTATGTGCTATTATATGAATTTATGTCTTAGGATAAAAATTTACTTAGATTTTGCATTCATTCACACAATAAATAGAAAAATTAAGAGGATATGCATCTGCATATAATAAAATATCATACTGCGTTACTCAGTTAGCAATAATTTGGGTATTCTATTCAGGGATCAGGTCAGATTTGGCTTATTATGTTGCACAGTCGGACCCACGGACCAGCAATTGGGATCTTCCAAATGCGGACCTGTGGTTGGTAAACCATGCACCCACGGTTTACCAGAACCAACCGTACACCTACAGTTGGCCTCTACCAATATAATCAGTTGGAATCTTGCTTGGAATCGACTTTTAGCCCCTGATATATGTTGCCTGATATTCTCTGTTTCTTGTGTTCTGCACTTAGGCATAAAAATAGAATTGCATTTTAGTTGCATTCCAAAATAAGTTAAACAAACCTCACACACTCACTTAAACAAACATTGGAAAACAACTGGATTTTAGCACCACTAGGTTTGGACTTCATCACCAAACCACCAACATTATTACCCTATTTTTGGCCAAGGCCAACTCCAAGATGTGACGTAGCTTGGAAAATCTGCATGTATTTCTCTTCGAAGGGTATAACACTGACTAAGTGAGTACGGGGTGAGGACTAGTAGAACCTGTGCTCCCTGATCGGGTATGGGCTTCATATCCATACTTTAGTGGGTTTATGCGATCGGATTCATCATCGGTTATCGAGTTGCAAGTATATAGGTGAAATCCTAGATTCATCTTAGGGAAAATATTTTGCACACAGACTTTTTCTTTTTCAAAAATTCAAAACCTCAAAAAAAAACTCTTAAAACCAAAAAAAAAATAAAGAAAATCAAAATCAAAACTGGCACAAACTTAGGAAAAAAAACTTTGCTTGTTTATTTGATTTGGGTGTTGTATTGCATTGTACTTTCATTCCACCTACATAGACTTACATTTGCATTTCACACATTATTGCATATTAGTGTATGATAACGACCCTTGGTCAGGCCATAAAGTTAGCATTAATTCAGAGTCATTTTTCCTCTCCCATGGCATCTCAGTCTAATGAGGTCCCTAACACTTCGGGCAAGTCAGTATACCTCATATATCCCAAAGCCTAAATGTAGGGCCCTCTAGTAGTGTCCCAATTTCAGACATAGATGTTATGCATAAGGCTATACATACCGCTATCCCTAAGACTCCTAGGAGTGAGCCACCCACCCCAACAGATGGTCATGTCACACTTGTGGATATGGATTCCGTTAGGATGTATTTGAATGTGATTGGAATGGTTTTTCCATCATTAGTGTTGCGGGCCAAACAAGGTGAATGGTTTCCTATTTTTGTCACATGCCCGTGCATTTAATTATCAACCCAGGGAGCTTCGTAAACTTGCGAAGAGTCGGAATTAGGTTACTACAATACCACTGGAGGTGAATCTGCTAATCCTACATTTTGGGGGTGTTCTTGAAATGGTTGTCAATCATTCCCGCACTCCTCAATAAATTACGTAAGAAGAACATAATTAAATCTACAGAAATAAATCATGTACACATTCCTGAAAATAAATCTACTGCAAATACTGGAACTAGCAAACTAATGAACATTCTTATGAAAGCAATAAACTAATTAAAATAAATAAACAAAAAGGAAATGGGGAAGAAATACTGGCTTGGAGTGGGCCCAGGCTCCAGCAGCTTCTTCCCGATCGAACACGCGCTTTAGAACTTCTGGAACTGTAATATATTTATCAACGTATTACAATCTATCTTCTGTAACTCTAAATGGATCTTTATTAATTATTTCTATATATTCCTCAGAACGATCTGCGTGTGTTTATATAACACACCCGTAGAACTTCTATTACAGAAGTGGTTACAACAGTCGATTCTTCCCAGACTAAATTAGAACAGTCTGGCGAATGCAATCGACGTCTGGCATTCTGTTTTGATGGCGGCGTGTTCATTTCGGTTCGTGCTTTGCCTGGCATCAGTAAGACATTTTGATACGTTGGTGCTATCTCCAATTTAGCTCTGCATGATGTAGAGCTAGAACTACACCAGCCGCTATCATCCACGTCATTCAAATATAGTCAACGAGCAAAGAATCAGTGGCGCCTTCCTTATGAGGAAGGTACCTTGTTATCACTGCCTTTTTGTTGTAGGGAGGTGCTTGCCTTCTATTAGCACCTTTCGGCTATGGGGAGGTGCTTGCCTTCTATTAGCACCTTTCAGTTGTGGGGAGGCGCTTGCCTTCTATTGGCGCCTTTCGACTGTAGGGAGGCGCTTGTATTTGGTTGGCGCCTTTCGGTTGCAGGGAGGCACTCGCATTCAGTTGGCACCTTTCGACTGCAGGGAGGCGCTCGTATTCAGTTGGCACCTTCCACTGCAGGGAGGCGCTCATATTTGGTTTGGCACCTTTCGATTGCAGGGAGGCGCTTGTTCCCTTGGCGCCTTTCGGTTGCAGGGAGGCGCCTATGTTCTCTACATTGACCCCTGATGAAATAAAGTGCCAGGTCCATCAAAAGGACCTCGACCATTCCAAATCTAACTAAATCAACTGCAATTCCACAAAACATACTAAAAACACACAAATTAGATAACATGCATAATTATATCAAATATCTATATAATCATTCATAAAAGTATGCAATCCTTATTATACAGCCGCATATTGATCAAAGAAATATGTACAAAATATGAGCATTTATGGTGCTCATCATCCCCCATGCCTAACATATGCCACGCCCTCGTGGCATCCAAGCTACAGGTAGCCCTCTGACTTTTCATCATCACCATCTCTTGGAGGATTCGGCTGCCCCTACGGCCCGAGTCTATCTTTTCATGTCGACATTTGAAGGTGTGGTTCGCCTTTGCCTATGGGAAACTATGGTTATCAATTGTCCCCTTCTTGTTCTGGCCGCTATTGGTGGTGGTCTAGCCAGCGTTGTTCCTATCGATTGAAATGCAGCTTCGACAGCTTGCCAGAGGTCGACGTCTGGAGGTCTGACCACTGCCAGAGGGATATCCGAGTTATCCCCTCTAGAAGGCACTACTTGGGCCTTGTATAATCCGACCGCTTTAGGGGTAAGCCCTGCATTCTCCTTTGCAATTGCAGTGGCCTCCAATTGTGGGCCATATACTCCCCACCATTCCAAGTACCTCCTCATCATGGAAGGCCACCCTCGGGATGAACCATAGATGTCCCAAAATTGGTTGTCTTCTATCGGATTGACGTAGATGCCAGAATCTCCTTTTACCCTCGAGGATGCCTTCCTGGCCTCCTTGGCTACTTTCATTTCATTGCGCAGCTGCTCAAAATATTTTTGCCTTTCGACGAATAGTTGCATGTCCCATTCATCCTCCTCTGACTCGACGAAGGTCACTTTCACCTTCTGTCGAGCCGTCCTGGGCCTCTTTGCCTTGGCCTCTACAAAAAATGTGGTGGCTCGGACCGGGGTCTCTTCTTTCTCCTTTGGGGACTTCTCTTTACTCCGAAGGATCGGTTGTGCTGCTATCTTCGGGGGTGATCCTTCATTCTCCTATCTACCTAGTGTCGACCCCTCAGGCTCTTCTCCTTCTTCAGGCCTGGGAGGTCCTCCTTATCCTCTGGTCTTATCTATTGTTGGAGACCTTCGTCCTGCTCTGTGTCACTCAAGACAATGACAGGGGGCATCGTAGGACTTCTTTCCTTTTCACCCCTAAAAATAGAGGAATCCTCCCCTACCTCCGGGCTGCTCTGTCGGGCGTCCGATCGAATCTCCCCTGAAGAGAATACTCATTCGATGGATGTGGGAGAGTTCATCGGCACTTCTTCTACCCAATCAGTCTGAGTGGATGCCTCCTATCTTGCTATTCCTCTATCCTGAAGTATTTGATTTTCCTCCTACAACTGTCAGACCAGTTGCTCGAGGTGAGCAATTCATCTATCTCTTTCCTCCAATTCCCTTTTATGCTTGGTTACTAGCAATCTTCTAGAATCTGTTGTGCCATCCAGCAATCGGTTTGCCATTCGAGCGCCTCCTCCAAGGCCGCATCGATCTGGTCATTACTCCCAAAAGTTCCTTCATTCCATGGGCTCCGGTTCATTAATTCTCGAAGGGTTTGGGTGGCAACGTCTATCTCCGGGTCACTCTATCCTTCCTCTATCGAGAGGAATCACCATAGACGTTTCCTCCTAGGGATTGGTTCATCCTCACCACCAGCGAGTGGCGCTCCTTCCTCCTCATACTCGAGCACTAGGGAATGCCCTCTATCCTCTATGTCTTCGGGCACCGGTGACTACTCTGCTCCTCCTAGAAAATAGGGCAATGCCAATTGCTCGATGTTTGTTATCTCCTCTATAGGGGATGCTTCATCTTGCCCTAATTCGGCAACCGCATTGTGTTGCTCTATTTGGCCGCCATCTCCCTCTACATCGTGGTTCTATCCTTGTGCTTCTGCGTGGCGGACCAATGCCGATATCAGCCCATGGTGGGCTAAGGCGGATGGTGCCCCTTTCTAGTACCGAGCCGCTTCATCTTTCAGAGCATTCACCAGGTAGAAAGGTATATTTAATTTCCTCCCATGCACTAGGTGATTGAGGAAGTGCACATGATTAATGTGCAGATGGGTATACTTCCCTATGCATGTGAAGAATCGAGCAATCTGCTCGAACATCTTTCGCATATTCATGGGGAGACTATTTTTGAGTAACCCCTCCCTGTCTATCTGCACATTTCCTCCTGGTAGCAGTATTTCGGCGTATAGTTTTAACACTCCGCCCTTGTATGTACATTCCCCCGTGAGAGGCAATCCAGTCGCCTGTGAGATGAACTCAGGGGTGACTGGAATTTCCATCCCTCGTACTTGGGCCGCATCGCCCCTCAAAGAGGTGGCGAATTCTCTAGCTGCCTCCATGTCCTGGCCCTGACTGACCAGGGTGCAGTATTCGAGCCACCCCTCGGCTTCGAATTGGGTCTTCATTGCCCCTCTGATCCCATCAGTATCACTGGGTTCATTCTTCTTGATCGCGTGGTTCTTGGACCTTCCTCCCATGGCGCCTTCTGCTGCTGTATATTTTTTTGTCCTTCCTTCTTCAGGAAGGTGCCTTCTTATAGAAAAGATGCCTAACCCTAGCAGTTATGGAAGATGCCCTATCATTGGCACGCGATTTCGGCTATGGGGGGATACGATCTCTATGACGACGGTATCTTTTTTGGTACTACGTATTTATAAATAATTATATAAACAATTTGATTTAGTATGCGCGTACCTGATTCGTCATTCCAGTCATCATGGTAGCCGCTGATTTGTTGACTTGTGACATGAGGGAGGGGTATGGTCATTTGATGTCGCTCATTCGTGCGATGCTTCATTCCGCTCGAGGCATCCGGTAGATGTAAATGTTGCACATGGGAGGCATTCTTTGGTACCTTTCCCATGTGGATGGTGTCCTTGTAGCGCCTTTCCAACGTTGTCGGTGCTCTTCTTCGAACGAATGCGCCTTTCGGTGCTACGAGGTGCCTCTGATTGGTGGGAGGCGCTTTTGCCTGCATGCGTCTTCCCAATGTGGGAGGCGCCTCCTTCTGGTTCGTGCCTTCCCGATGTTGGAAGGCGTTCGTCTTGATGAATGTGCCTTCTTGATGTTGGAAGGCGTATTCTGGATGAATGCGCCTTCTTGATGTTGGAAGGCGTCTGTCTGGATGAATGCACCTTCTTGATGTTGGAAGGCATATTAAACTGGATTTTTTTTTTTGACTTGGTGCCTTCCTGTCACGGAAGGTGCCTACATATGTATATATATATATATATATATATATATATAAAAACTTCTGAATGGATGGAAGGCGTTGTCTTTCGATTTGGCACCTTTCGGATGCAGTAAGGTGCCTTCTTCTAGATGGGCACCTTTCGGGTGCAGTAAGGCGCCTTCTTGACTTCGAGCCTTCTTGGGGTGCACCTTCTTGGGACCTTGGATGTAGTAAGGCACCTTCTTCTGGACTTGGCACCTTCTGGATGCAGTAAGGCACCTTCTTATGGATGGCGATTTGACTGGAAAAAGGGTGATCAAGCCTTCCCAGTTTTTCATGCTGCCCAGATTCTACCTACGAGCCGGTGTCGAAATGTTGAGCCGAATCAGGCCTAGTTTCCCAGATACCTATCCCTCGTGCTGTCAGGTCCTCCACCTACAAAAAGCAACCAAAAAAGAAAGGAAAATAAAGGCAGTTAGATGCGTTCCATGCCTGTTAGGCCCTGGATTAGGATGCCTGCAGCTTGCATGCGGGCGTCGTCCCTACAAAAACACACATTACAAAAAAAACTATATTAACTAAAAAATTTGGGTGAGCACTTTCGTGCCCACCATTTCACCTGTGAGAGTTCGGTCCAGATCTAGCAAGATGGGGTCTCCCCCATGCCTACTATGGATTCCACCTGTAACATTTTGGACGTATTATAGGGGCGTAGTCGGTGGCCATTGACTGTGAACATGGTGTTGCTACCGTCAATTGTCTTAACGTGCACCGCCCCATTCCTAATGAGCTCTGCCACCTCATACGGCCCCATCCACCTCTGCATAAGTTTGCCCTTCCTTTCCTGGAACCGAGAATCATACAACAGTACCCATTCCCCTACCTGGAACTTCTTTAGCTTGATGTGGTTATCATGCCACTTCTTTCTCTACTTCTGTATAATCTCTGTCCTCTGCAAAGCATCCAGTCGGATTTCGTCCAGCTGATCTAGCTGGCGAATCCTCTATTTTTGAGCTTCGTCCAAGCTCAAATTTAATTCTGAAGCCATCCTCAGAGTTTTGATTTCGAACTCGATGGGCATCATCGCATTTTTTCCATAGACCAGTTGGAAAGGTGTGCATCCTGTGGTGGATTTCCATGTGGTGTTGTATGCCCAAGCTGCCTCCGGCAACCGTGTGGCCCAATATTTCTTGTGTTGCTGCACGGTTTTGGTCAGGATGTTTTCTATCTCCTTGTTTGTCACTTCTACTTGCCCGTTCGCCTGTGGATGGTAGGGCATGGTTTTATTGTGCCGAACTCTATATTGCTCCATCAGCTCCTCAATCAATTTGGAGGTGAATTGGGGCCCTTGGTCTATTGTTATCTCTCGAGGAACCCCAAATCATGTGAAAATATGGGCAAATAAGAAATCGATGACCGTTCTTTCCTTTGAGTCCCTTAATGCCTGCACTTCCACCCATTTGGTGACGTAATCCGTGCAGACCAGAATAAACCTCCTTCCCATCAAAGGTGGATTAAATGGTCCCACGAAGTCCATGCCCCATTTATCGAAAGGTTCCAGGTGTACCTAGGGCTAGAGGGGCATTTCATCTCGGTGGGTTGGTCTACCCATCCTCTGGCACTCGTCACACTTGCTGGTATACGCTATCGCATCCTTGAATAGAGTGGGCCAAAAATACCCAGCCTGCAGGATTTTGTAGGCAGTTCATTTCCCTGCAAAGTGTCCTCCGCATGGCTCATCGTGACATGCCTTGAGCACTTCTAAAAACTCTTGTTCTGCTACGCATCTTCTTATAATTTGGTCCCATCCTATTTTAAATAGGAGACCATCCATCCAAAGGAATGATGCGCTCTTCTCTATGACCGCCTGCTTTTCTCGGTAGGAGAGAGCAGGTGAGGTCCTTTCGGTGGCCAAGTAATTGGCTATGTCTGCATACCATGGAGTTTGTTCACTAATAGCGAATAGATGTTCATCCAAAACTGATCTTCCATTGCTTGATGATCTACTGGTATCAATCTGGACAGAAAATCTGCCACGACGTTGTCCTTGCCCGGTTTATCGACTATAGTGATGTCGAATTCCTGCAATAGCAATAGCCATCGATAATTCTGCCACCAATGGCCGGCTTGCTCATCAGATACACGATAGCCGCGTGGTCCGTATGGATGAAGACCTTGTATCCCATTATATAGTGGCAGAATTTGTTTATTGCATGGACAACTACGAGGAATTATTTTTCTATCATTGTATAGTTGAGCTCTGCTCCCGCCAAGTTTTTACTGACATAATAGATGGCATAAAATTCTTCATCATCTTTCCTCGAGGATTGCTCCGATCGCACCGTTAGATGCATCGCAATAAATATGGAATGGTATGGCCCAATTCGGTCCTCTCAAGACCGGTGCAGATATCAATTTTTCTTTCAACAATTGGAATGCTTCTTCGCAATCTCCCATCCAATTGAACTCTACGTCCTTAGAAAGTAGGGTGTGCAATGGTTTGGCAATCTTACTAAATTCGATGATAAATCATCGATAGTACCTGGCTGATCCAAGGAAACTTCTTACCTCCTTCTACGTTCTAGGGCTAGGTAGGTCTCTGATGACCTCGATCTTCCTCTTGTCTACTTTTATTCCTTCCGCAGAGAGGTGGTGTCCCAACACGATGCCTTCCTGCATCATCATAAAACATTTTTCATTACTTAGGGACAAATGATTTTCCTTGCTCCTATCGAGCACTCTTTCCAGATTTGTCATTGCCTCCTCGAAGGTTTCTCCATAGGCGGTGAAGTCGTCCATGTATACTTCCACCCCGTCTCCTATCATATCAGAGAATATGCTAAGCACCGCCCTTTGAAAGGTGGTCGGTGCGTTGCACAGTCCAAAAGGCAATACCTTATAGGCAAACGTTCCCCATGGACAGGTGAACGTTGTTTTATCTTGATCTTCTTCCCCTATCTGGATCTGGTTGTAACCACTAAAACCATCCAGAAAGGAGAAGTATTTTCTTCCTGAGAGTGTGTCCAAGACTTGATCGATGAACGGGAGTGGGAAGTGGTCTTTCTTAGTCACCTTGTTCAACGCCCGGTAGTCCACGTAGATCCACCATTTCCCATTCTTTTTGGGGACCACCACTAATGGTGATACCCATTCACTATCAAAAATTGGATATATGAATTCGGCAGCCAAAAGTTTGTGCAGTTCTTCTCTGACAATGTCTTTCATTCCTGGGTTCATCCTTCTCTGTGGCTGCCGACTAGGAGTTGCCTGGTCATCTAAATAAATCTGATGGGTACATATTTTTGGGCTGATGTCATGCATATCTGCGTAGTCCCATGCAAATGCTTGCTGGTGTTTTACCAGAAGCTCTTCCAATTTTTCTAGCTGTGTGGGCGTCAACCTGTTGTTGACGTTTAATATCCTCCCTGGCCCAACGTGTATTTGTCGGATGTGTTGATCTTGGGTGCCAGTCAATGGTGATCCAGGTGTGGGGGTGGATGATTCTCCATGGAGAAACTCCATGATAGCACCATCCTCGTCCTCTTCTGCCACCTCCTCCAAGGTCATCATCGGTTGGATTATGGACAACTCCGTAGTTCCATGCTCGGTGATCCTGGGTTCTTCTACGAGTCCATAGACGAGTGGCGGTGAAATGGTCAGCCTTTTGATATTTTGCCCATTGGAGATGGTCATTAGCCCATCCCGATAGCTGATGTAAGCATCAGTTGTTGCCAGCCATGGCCTCCCCAAAATGAGTGGGTAACCGCCCAACTGGTCTTGGTTTGCAAAACTAAAAAATTGGTTGGATATTCCCATGCACTGATTGTTACGATCACATCTTCCAGCATCCCTTTCGGTGACATGGTTGATCGATCGGCTAACTGTAGCACTGTCATGGTTGGCTTCAAGTTCATGAGCTGCAGCCTCTGCATGGTCTCTTGAGGCATCACGTTGATGGCTGCCCCGAGGTCAACCAATGTGTTGGACAGGGAATGTCCTCCAATTTTTATGGTCAACATTGGGCTGCCTGGATCTGCATACTTCGGATGACGTGTTCTACCCATCATTAGATCTGCCAGTTTACCCATGACGTTGATAGTCTGGGTAGCTTTTCATCCTGGTCTCCTTAGACACATTTCTCTAATTGCCTTGGTGTAAATGGGGACATCTCGAATTGCTTGAAATAATGGGATTGTCATCGTGAGATTCTTCAAGCTCGACAAGATGTCAAATTTTGGCTATGTTGTTTTTCTTTGTTCCTACAACCGGCTAGGAAATGGAGCCTCCGCTCTCTCAAGTGCTTTTCCCTCTTCTACCAGAGGTGTCTCCTCTATTTCTTCCTCCTCTTCTACCAGTGGAGGTGTCTCTACTATTTCTTCCTCCTCTTCTACCAGAGGCGGTGTCTCTACTCCTAGTTGCCTACTGATCTAAGCTGAATATTGTACATATGATACATCTCACCTTCTACGTTGTATGTCGGTTGATTTACTCTATTGTTCAGGTTTGTGTCGGTTGTCTTTGGTAGCTACGTAGGTCTCGCTGCTGGCAATGCTTGGTAAGTTCTATTGGATGTGAGCAGGCGCTGCACTCTATGGAGTCTGATTCCATGCATTGTGGCCTCTCCACTGCTGCCCAGGATATGGATATGGCATCCATGGCTGCTGATTCGAAAATGTTGTTAGGGGTGCGTTAGTCCAGGGTGATGGTCCCCACCACCCCATATTAGGTGGTTGAGGGGGTCCTTGGTGCATGTATGGCCCTCCCCCATATGATGGCATTCCGGTTGGTATATTCCCCATGGGGGGCTATGGCCAACTCTTCCTATTGCCTATGAAGTAGGCCTCCGTGCTCTCAGCCGCTTCCTGGTTATTTGGGCAGTTGTGGGCACAATCGAGTTTTATGATTCAGCCTACAAACTGTGCATACTCTGACCTTGTTTTCTGGACATGCATTCTTTGCATGCCTTCCTCTACATTTTGGGCAGAAATAGGCTAATGTTGCATCATTTTCTTGTTTCTTCTTTTCTAACGAGCGTATCCATCTGCGAGTGCTAGAGATGAGAGCATTTCGCTCTTCAAATCCTCCAACATGTTGCCTATTTCTATTTTGGTGACTGAAGCAGTCGCCTTCATGGTCTTGGCGGTGATTTTGCCTCACCTTCTCGAGTAGTTTCGGCATAATTTCTGGATGTCATCCATAGCATGTTGATAGACATCACCTCCAGAGATCATGTTGAGAGCCTCCAGTGACTCATTGGTAAGTCCCCTCAAGAAGATGCTTTTGAGGGACTTATCAGATAGCTTCGAGTGAGGGGACCATTGAAGATTAAAGTTGAATCTCTCCCAATACTCCTCGAGAGACTCATCTTCTCTTTGTGTCATGCTCAGGACCTCCTCCCTGGAGTCTCTTGCTCTCCCAAAATCTTGATATTGCTCTAGAAAGAGCTTCTTCATCTGGTCCCAGGTGGTGATGTGTTTGTCTCCCAGACCGATGAACCATCGTAGAGCTGCATCATCTAATGTAGAAGGAAATAATTTCAACTTTTGCGTGTTTGATTTGTAATCCACAGACCTACACAAAACATCAAACTTGAATAAAAATAGGTCAGGGTCCTCAGTCGGGTGTCCTACGAAGGACGAAAGGTGAGCGGGGGATATGTTTTTCATTTTGGTATCTCCTACTCCCTCCTCTATTGGGAAACTAAAGCCGAGATGAGACTTCATCATTATCTACCATTTTTTGGGAAATGTGGTTTCTAATGCAGCGTTTATGGCCTTTCGATCATTTAAAACTTTCTGAGTCAATGCTCTAAGGTTGTCTGGCGAGATCGTCTGATCCTCCATAGCCTTCCACAACAGGGCTTCCTCTAGAGGAGTCCTATTAAACAAGGGATTTATGATGATTCGTTCATCCCCTTGTTGATGGGATGAGGTGGCACTTTGCACAAAGTGTGGTTCCTCACTCCAATGGACTGCTGGTAGGTCGGGCGAGTCTAACTCAAATCCAAAATGCTCGGTGACTCGGGTCCTGATGGATTAGTTCTTATAAAGCGATCGTCGGGTCCTCTTCTTCTCGAAGAACTCATACAAGGTCGAATGGAAGGTTTCAGGGTATTGTAAGTAATCTAATTAAGACGCTTCCACGACAACGGTGCCAAAATGTTGCGGGCCAAACAAGGTGAATGGTTTCCTATTTTTGTCACATGCCCGTGCATTTAATTATCAACCCAGGGAGCTTCGTAAACTTGCGAAGAGTCGGAATTAGGTTACTACAATACCACTGGAGGTGAATCTGCTAATCCTACATTTTGGGGGTGTTCTTGAAATGGTTGTCAATCATTCCCGCACTCCTCAATAAATTACGTAAGAAGAACATAATTAAATCTACAGAAATAAATCATGTACACATTCCTGAAAATAAATCTACTACAAATACTGGAACTAGCAAACTAATGAACATTCTTATGAAAGCAATAAACTAATTAAAATAAATAAACAAAAAGGAAATGGGGAAGAAATACTGGCTTGGAGTGGGCCCAGGCTCCAGCAACTTCTTCCCGATCGAACACGCGCTTTAGAACTTCTGGAACTGTAATATATTTATCAACGTATTACAATCTATCTTCTGTAACTCTAAATGGATCTTTATTAATTATTTCTATATATTCCTCAGAATGATCTGCGTGTGTTTATATAACACACCCGTAGAACTTCTATTACAGAAGTGGTTACAACAGTCGATTCTTCCTAGACTAAATTAGAACAGTCTGGCGAATGCAATCGACGTTTGGCATTCTGTTTTGATGGCGGCATGTTCATTTTGGTTCGTGCTTTGCTTGGCATCAGTAAGACATTTTGATACATTGGTGCTATCTCCAATTTAGCTCTGCATGACGTAGAGCTAGAACTGCACCAGCCGCTGTCGTCCACGTCATTCAAATCTAGTCAACGGGCAAAGAATCAATGGCACCTTCCTTATGAGGAAGGTACCTTGTTATCTGGTGCCTTTTAGTTGTAGGGAGGTGCTTGCCTTCTATTAGCGCCTTTCGTATGGGGAGGCGCTTGCCTTCTATTAGCACCTTTCGGCTATGGGGAGGCGCTTGCCTTCTATTGGCGCCTTTCGACTGTGGGGAGGCGCTTGTCTTTGGTTGGCGCCTTTCGATTGCAGGGAGGCGCTCGCATTCAGTTGGCACCTTTCGACTGCAGGGAGGCACTCGCATTCAGTTGGCACCTTTCGACTGCAGGGAGGCGCTCGTATTCAGTTGGCGCCTTTCGACTGCAGGGAGGCGCTCATATTTGGTTTGGCACCTTCTGATTGCAGGGAGGCACTTGTTCCCTTGGCGCCTTCCAGTTGCAGGGAGGCGCCTATGTTCTCTACATTGACCCCCGATGAAATAAAGTGCCAGGTCCATCAAAAGGACCTCGACCATTCCAAATCTAACTAAATCAACTGCAATTCCACAAAACATACTAAAAGCACACAAATTAGATAACATGCATAATTATATCAAATATCTATATAATCATTCATAAAAGTACGCAATCCTTATTATACAACCGCATATTGATCAAAGAAATATGTACAAAATATGAGCATTTTTGGTGCTCATCAATTAGCACCACTTACCATCCCATCCCACACCATACCATCATTACATCAAGAGTCCACCTTCACACACCCACAGTAGTCTGGACAAGTCTTTACAAATCCACTTTTTGAGTTGACTGTTATGACCCTGGCTAGCCACCCATCATCTTCTAGCCAACCACCCCTCACATTACCTCAATAGACCATCACTTGCACCAATCCCCTATATGAAGCGATGACTCAAGTTGCTTCGTAGATCCCCACATCCATTCCACCTACCACCCCTATAGGCTCCATACATCATATCACCCCTCATTCGATGGCAATGCCTTTTTCTACCTACCCTCCACTCACATCCACTACCATGGTTGTCTCACAACCAACCCAACCAACCACCTCATATGTGGTTGTGCCCACATCATCTACACTTGCCATGCAATAGGCTTTCTTGCAACTACAACAAATGATTTTGGATAATGCTAATCACAGCGTTAACCCTGACCCTAATCAGCATTTGTAGAGGATTGAGCATAACCTACCACCTACCTCTCACCAAACCCATACCTTTATCCAAGATCCATCTTGGGTATTGCATCCCCCAACCACTACCATAGCAACTCATCCACCACATCACATGTATGCTAACTCGTCAGGTCAGCATACTATTATACCCCCATCACCGCATCCATATCAGAACCTTCATCAACCATCATATCATCATACATTCCAGCCTAGCATCCCTCATCATCCACAATCCACATACAATGCACCTCGATACCAGTAGTATCAAACAAACCAAGGTTTTAACCCTATGGATGATCCTAAGTACCAGTTCCTACAAAACTAGATTGATAGCCTTGCCATGCAGACCCCAAGTTTGCAATATCAAAAGCCAACATTAAGGTAGCTACTCAATCACCCGATCCATGCTTCGATGCCTGCACCACCCTATCCGATGGATTTTTAGATGCCAAAGCTTGATACATTTAAGGGGGAAGAGGACCCTCGAGAGCATGTAACAAGGTTTGTAAATGCGTGCTTTAGGATTAGCAGCAATGATGCACTCATGCTACATACATTTCATCAAACACTTGGGGGAGAAGCCCAAGATTGGTACAACCACTTACCGCATCAGAGTGTTTACACTTTTGAGCAGCTTGCGGACCAATTCTTGGAGTGATTCACCCTGAATGTCCGAAAGAAGACCACATTGACCGATCTGATTAGTCTAAAGCAATATGATGATGAATCGGTCCATGATTTTGGTAACCATTGGAGGGTGGTTATGATCAAGTTGCCATTCACCCTCCCCATATCAGAAATAACAAGAATGTTCACGAAGAGTTGTGCCAAGCCCATCTCTTTGTTACTGTAATTGCAATAGTATAGGACATTCGATGAGGCACTCACCCAAGCCAAAGTGATAGAAGAGATAAAAATCCAAGAGGGTGAGATCAAGCCTAAGAAAAAGGAATGGCAGAACAAGAACCAAAAGGGGAATAACCATGGCCAGTCCAAGGCCACTTAGGTTAATCAGATAGTCTTGGGCCAACCATCACAGTCAAATCAACAAGCCCAAGTTCAGATCCAACAACCCCAACAACAACAACAACAATCGCAACAATTGAATTATCAAGTGGTTCCACCCCCACAATAGGTGCAAAACCAAACGCAACCTGTAGAAAGGCAACAACATCACTTTAGGCCTAGGTGCAACTACACACCACTACAAGAGCCCTATTCATCTGTGTTTCAGAAGTTGTATGCGACACAACTTTTTACATTATCGGAGATTAAACTCGAGGACCCTAGCAAGCCAAAAACAAAAGGCTATAGAGAGCACTTATATTACATCTATCATCGGCAAAGAGGACATGACATCGAAGCTTGCCATGGGTTTAAGGGTATTGTGCAAGACTTATTGGAAGAGGGAAAGATCAAAGTTGACAATCCACTAGCCCAATCCAATCAGAACCTTGGTATATATCAGACACCTTTGCCTCACCATGAGGCAAATCAACAAGCGATAAGAGCATCAACTTCTACAGTTCCTCCCAACCAAGTCAATTACATGTCTCAACTACACCAAGGTTTTGTAGGGGCTATCAGTGTGGTCACCCATGGGCAGAGACAAGAAAATCGCACAACCCAAGCTCCTACAACACAACCAAGTGTCCCCATACAACTAGGGCCATCAATTCCACCTCCACCATTTCATAATCCAAGCAATCCATCTCATCCAACTATCACCCTAGGCAGTCAGTTAACCCAAAGTTTGAAAATGGCATCGACAAAACTATCAATCTATGAGCTAATACAATAATCACCCCCACATCGAGAAGCATTGATGGAAATCCTAAAATCCATCCAAGTACAATCAGAATATCCCAATGCTTTCAACTCCTTTGTGGGGAGTGTACAAAAGTGCATGGAGCCCTCGATAGCATTTTATGACTTCGAGGAGAAGAAAGTTTCATCAGATTTATTGGATCCTCCATTGCACATAGTAGCTCATATTGATAGGAAGTCATTCAAGAGAGTCCTTATTGATATCGGCTCCTCCATCAACCTCATTACCACTCCCACCATAAAAAACCTTAACATACCACCATCCCACATTACATCATCCACCTTCACCTTAAGAGCCTTTAATGATGCCTTATGCTCAACTATGGGGAACATGGTTCTTCCTATCACCATGGGGGTGAAAACTATACATGTCCTCTTCCACATCTTGGAAGGGGTGATGTAATACAACATACTTCTTGGATACCCCTGGATCAGGGAGATGAAGTGTGTGCCCTCAACATTGCACCAATACCTAAAGTATGTACATGAGGGCAAAGTACATTGCATCCCAATAGACACAGAGCCTTTTAAATACTGCAACTTGATCTCAAATCCTTATGAGCCACTACTTCCATCAACCCACCTATCCATCCAACCACTCATCATCCGAACCACTCCCACTAACATCACTTCATCAAAATCCCCCATCCCAGAGGAGTTATCGATAGTTGACCCTGCTTTTGCATCTAAAAGTGTTAACTCTAGTCAACCCTCAAACACCACATTCTATTTTTCCACCGCACCTGATCATCCCGCTAACCAACCATCAACTCCATCAACCACACCACCCAATTCACAAACACCATTCATATTCATAGCTCAACCCACCCCATCAACTAACAACCCCATTCAATCTCATACATCTCAAACTTCACCACCCATAGTCTCACAGATAGGGTCACCTATCCGAGAGGAGCCATCACCTCCACCTGAACCATAGACCACCCCAGAAGCACCCTCTTCATCCACTGAGCCATCATCATCCCAACCTTCCCAAGTTGTAGTACATCTCGCTAATCCCAACATTGGTGAGTACATCATTGAGAGTGTCATAGTTACACCACCTATTGAGTCAGTCAGAGACTATGGTCACCCATGCGATCCACCTTTAGCCATAGGTGCAGTGTACAGAATGGGTTCCCAATCATATAAGATTAATTTCATATATGGGGGAGTGGATTCTTCATCTGATCCACCTCCTCCTAATGAGGAACCCTTGCAAGAATTTAATGGAAATTTAGATTATCTATCCAACCCAAATTTCCCTTTGTGATATTTTTGTAGGGTCAACTAGTAGGGATATGGACTTGGATGACATGAGCAAGGTCCATGTTACATTATTGAGCCTGAATATAGAGAATCACATGATCGCTCTGGTCTAGGGTATAGACCTTCTACCTCAGACTCTTCCTTCAACCAAACCTTTCAATGACTCACTCTTGAGTATGAAGAAGAGGAAGAGGAGAGTGAGGAATGTGATGATTCTGATGATACTGATGATGAGTACCTGGACCCTGAATTTGCACCTCATCTACATGAGGCTTTTCTAGAGATTGTATTGCACACATTCATGATTAATCACATGCCAGATGATTACATCTTCGATGAAGATTTTAGGGATTATATCTTCGATGAAGACTTTGGGGAATTTTGACAAATGGAAGCAAATCTAGACTAGATCATTCAAATATTTGATGGTCCCCAAGATGATGTGGTTCCTACTGAACCCATCGAGAAAGATGAGTGGTATACAAAGATGTTTCCCATAGATCACACCATCTTTCACTTCAACAAAGAGCGTGAGCACCCTGAGCTAGATCCTCCACCACCACCTTGGCCGCTCCTGCAGCACCGCCATTCACCCACACTAGGTCAGTTGCAACCTAGAGAGAGTGAGTCATCACCTCTTGAATCACAACCACCTCATTTCCACCAAGTCAATATGATTTCTGTTGACTTGTTCACCCCACTCCATAACCCATACGATTTGGTGAAGCCGATTTAGGTCGATGCTAGCCTTATCACCATGGATAGGATTTCATCCCCACCATCCATCATCGAGTTCATCCTATTCGAAGAGTTATTGTGAGCTTCAAACGCTTACATTCCACAACAACCTTCACCCTCCTCTACCTTAATTTTTCAAACTGAAGTAGAGGGGGAGACCTCTGAGACATTTGAGCATGTGGAGGATGATATCCATCTCATCCCAACTCCACATCAACTAGAGGAAGGTTCTCACATGTTGATCAAAGAATCCATAGATGTGAACCTTAGAAAAGATGTGGATAATCCTCAAATCATCAAAATTGTAAAATATTTATCCGTAGAGGAGAAAGAATGTATGATCGATATCTTGACAAGAAAGAAGGATATTTTTGTGTGGTCATACAAAGACATGCCTGGCCTTGACCCCAACTTGGTGGTCCACAACCTTACTTTGGTGCCAGATGCTAAACCTTTCAAGAAAAAGCTCAAGAAACTTCATCCAACTGTTGCATTAATTGTCAAAGAAGAGCTACAAAAACTACTGGACGTGAATTTCATAGTCCCAATTGATTATCCAGAGTGGCTCTCTAACATGGTACCCATTCGTAAGTCGAATGGGGGGTACGCGTATGCACCGATTTTCATGATCTAAACAAAGCATACCCCAAGGATGATTTTCCTCTACCTAACATCGATCAATTAGTAGACTCCTACGCAGGCCATGAAATGCTTTCACTAATGGATGGTTTCTCGGGATACAATCAAATTTGAATTAATCTTGAGGACCAACACAAGATAACATTTACAACACCTTGGGGCACATTTTGTTACAGGGTGATGCCTTTTGGCCTTAAAAATGTAGGGGCTACATATCAACATGCCATGACATACATATTCCATGATTACATGCATAAAATCATTGAGGATTATGTCGATGATCTGATTGCCAAATCAAAAACACGTCTTGAGCACATTGAAGTCCTAGAGAAAGTATTTGATCGATTGCTTGAACACAAGGTAAGGTTAAATCCTAAGAAGTGTGTATTTGGTGTCACATCAAGAAAAATTCTAGGATTCATTATCTCCAAGTGAGGCATTGAAGTGGACCCTGATAAGGTCAAGGCCATTATCGAGATGCCACCTCCAACAAACTTGAGAGAGTTGCATAGTTTACAAGGAAAGATTCAATCTATCCGATGATTCATTGCACAACTCTCAGATAAATGTAGGCCTTTCAATCGCTTGCTACAGAAGGGGGTGACATTCTCTTGGACAACTGAATGTCAAGAGGTATTTGATGACATAAAGAAGTATCTGGCTTCACCACCAGTTCTTACGCTACCTCGTTCAGGAGTCCCTTTTCATCTCTATGTCTCTACAATAGATTTTGTGCTAGGGACAATGCTTGCTCAGAAAAATGAGAATCATAAGGAGCAAGCCATTTATTACATTAGTCGGACATTGGTAAGTTACGAAACAAGATATGCTTATGTCGAAAATTTGTGCTTAGCAGTGGTTTTTACCACTAAGAAACTCAGACATTACATGCTAAGTAACACTACTTATGTCATAGCTAGAGAGAATCCTCTATGATACATGATGACTCGCACATACAACAACACCCATACCATAAAATGGATAATGCTTTTAACAGAATTTGATCTCGAATTCATCAATCAAAAATCCATCAAAGGTCAGGTGATAGCCGATCAACTTGCAGAAGCTCCATTACCAAATGATAAACCACTTATCATTGAGCTTCCAGATGATTCGATATTTTTTGTCAATGAACAAGAAGAGCTAGTCCCTCCCGAGGATGAGGTCGACATGACAATGTTCTTTGATGGATCAAAGTGCGAAAGAGGACAAGGTGTTGGAGTTGTGTTTTACACACCTGAAGGAATCCCTATTCCTTTATCATTCAAACTCGACTTCTCATGCACAAACAACAATGCAGAGTATGAAGCCCTAATCTTGGGACTTCAATCAGCTATAGCTATGGGCATCAAATGACTAAGCATCTTTGGTGATTCTCAACTCATCATTTATCAAGTGAAAGGAGAATACCAATGCAAGGAACCAATCTTGAAACAATATCATGAAGTAGCAATGAAGTTGCTAGAGAAATTTGACTGGTATGAAATTAGTAACTTGCCTCGTTCGACTAATAGATTTGTGGATGCAATGGCCTCTTTGGGATCCTTGATCCCTAAGAACGAACATGGAGAAGTCCAACCGCTAATCATAACAATTATGTCCAAGCCAACAATTAAGCGAGCAGAGTCTAAAGGTGAGAAGAGTGTTTATTTGGTCCACGTCGAACCATACAATTCTTACCTTGATGAGATCAGAGACTTTCTCAAGTCTAGGACCCTCCCAATAGAAATGATGTGGACTACAAAAAGGATGTTCAAACAAAAAGCAGCTCACTTTACTCTCTTGGGGGACGTGTTGTACAGACGTGGCTATGATGGAATTCTATTACGATGTCTAGATCCCGTTGAGGCACAATGAGCTATAATGGAAGCCCATGATGGTACTTGTGGTGGCCACTTTAGTGGAATGGCCATTGCAAAGTGCATTTTGTGCATGGGTTATTATTGGCCCACCATGGAAAGTGATTGTTGTCAATATGTTAAGAAATATCAAAAATGCCAACATCACGCCAATTTAACTCACGTACCATCACAAGATTTACAGCCCATTCAAAGCCTATGGCCCTTTTCACAATGGGGCCTTGATTTGATTGGCAATATTTCACCTGCCTCATCAGGACAACATAAATTCATCATCACTACCATGGAATACTTCACCAAATGGGTCGAAGCAATTCCAATGACCACTACGACTAGACCTCGAATAGCGGAGTTTATACTTCAGCATATTATCTATCATTTTGGGATTCCTTCCAAGATCATTTTTGATAATGGTAAGTCATTTAAGAACAAGGATGTTCGAGCCTTATGCAACAAGTACAATATTCAACATAGTTTCTCGACTCCTTATTACCCATAGGCAAATGGACAAGCCAAAGCGACTAACAAGATAATGATAGCCATTCTCAAGAAACTCATCAAGGAAAATCATAGAGATTGGCACACTCAACTCCCCTTGGCACTATGGGCTTATCGAACAAGCATCAGAATGCCAATGGGAGCAACACCTTTTTCACTAGTCTATGGCGTAGAAGCAATTATACCTCTTGAGCTAGAGATTCCTTCTTTGTGAGTCACATTGCAAGAATTCATGGATGATGATACAACTAGACAAGCACATCTTGACCAATTAACACTCCTTGATGAAAGGTGTATCAATGCCTTGGAACATCTATGAGTATACCAAGACCGAATCAAATGTGCTTACAATGCAAAAGTCCATCCTCATGAATTTCAAGTAGGAGATCTCATGCTTAAAGAGAACCAACAAAATACCAATGCATTGCCACACTTGAGAGATAAATTCATGGCTAATTGGTTAGGTCCATATATTGTCAAACAGAAGTTGGGTCCAGGAACGTATAGACTTGCCAACTTGGAAGGAGAATTGGAACTTGAGCCATTGAACATAATACATCTAAAGGTATTTTATGCATGATGTGATTTATATTGTACATATACATGGAAAAAAAATGAAAATAACAAAAACATTTCATTTCATGCATTCCATATAGGCATATTGTTCATCCCATTCATTACATTAGATCATGTGGTAAAATTGGATGATATCTAGTCCATCATGTCTTGTTGCCTTAATCAGGGGCACCTCAAATAAAACATCACTACAATCATCAATCATAATAATACATTGCTTCCTAAGAAAAATCCTAATATTTTCAATCACTCAACCATCTCTAGTGTCTCAAGCAACCTCATTTGAAAATCGAACAATCTTTAGATGCAATAGGTTATTCCTGGTCAATCAAATTTCCTCTTAGATCACGCACAACAAAGCACATATAAAAGCATTATGAGTCCTAGGAATAACGAAGTCAAAAGTTGCTATTGCCATAAGTGAAAGGTTTCCCCTGCTCATCCAATTATGCGCATGGTCTAGAGTACTACAGAGTTGGCAAAAGGACAAGCTCCTCCTTCACCCCCAAAAAAAAAATCCCTTGCTCTTCATCAAATCGAGCAAGTATCCCAAAAAAAAATCCCTTGCTCCTCCTCAAAATGAGCAAGTATCCCAAAAAGCATCTCAAAGCAATAAGTTCCCCTATTTACCCATCCTCAAAGTGAAAAAAATCCCCTTCCTCCTAAAAAATAAAATCATTCCCATCAAATGAGCAATCCCCAAAATCCAAAGCAATAAAAGAAGGAAAGGAGCTTGAATCCCTGGAACTCTTAGTGTCTCAAAAACTATGGGGTGATCCTCATTACAACAATGGGCTGAATGAATCCCGCATGGCAATGAGGTATCCTTATGCATGGTGTCAAATCTATCACATTAGCGACCTTATTTTGTATAGATCCATGGCCACTCTCGGATGAGCTAGCTTATTGGCATAAGTTACAATTGATTAGTTTGACCTAGCTCATGATGAAAAATGAACAATCACAGCACACATAGTTGGTCCTTGAGGAAATTTGAAAACACTAGGACAACCTTAGCACCATGAAGATTTGCGAGATCATAAGATAAGTTTGTATGAGTCACTAAACTATCTGAGTCTTTGCAAAATATCCTAGACAATACATTCAATCATACCATATCCATCACATTATTACACATCATAATATCTAAAATACCATCTATCTATGCCCTTGATTAAGGAATGAAAACAATGATGATCAAGCTAAGTCTAATACCAATCACCAATAAAGCATAAAGCAATAAACATCATTCCATTTTGCATCCATAAATAAACAAAGACACATAACACAAAATATAATAAAAATCCATGTATATATATATATGTGTGAGTCGCATAGTACAAAATGCCCGTAGGTTGTATACATCAGAGCACTGAGGCTCATAAGAAAAAATACAAAAAGACAAAAAGAGGTAATAAGGTGCTACTAGCTAGCACCACCATGACCCCTACGAGGTCCCTGCATTGATGAAGCACCATGAGAGCTAGATGGCCTCTGAGTCCTGGCACTCACCTCGATCCATCGACTGGCACCCAAAATTGATGAAGGAGGAATAGGGAGAGGGATCTCACGCTCATGCAAAGTGCTCTCCAACATCATGATGTACTCACCCTACCTATGAATGGTCCTCAAGTCCACACCCTGGTGAGCCACTCACTGAGATATCTATGCCCTAAGGGAGGCAATCGTAGCAGCAGCATCATCCCCAATCGATGCATGTTGCGCCCTATCCAACTCGCCCTGCAAGTGAGTCACCTCACCCTGTAGCCTCATGATATCTGCATCTCGAGTCACGATAGCATCCACACTCGACTACCATGGACCATCCACCTCACGAAGCTATCCACCTCACCCTACAGTCGGGTCACCTCACCCTGATGCCAAGCCAGCTCACCCTTAACCTAACTCACCTCCAAATCTAGACTATCCCACTCAACCTAGAGTATACCCCACTCCTCCTCCATATGATGAGGAGGAACATCCTACTCTCCCTCACCACCACCCCCCCCCCCCCCCCCCCCCCCCCCCTCCTCATCCCCTCACTACCATCATACCCAATATCCACCTCTAGTTGTTGTACATCTACAATAGACTACCTCCTACCACCACTACCTCGATGGTGCTTAGCCCACCTAGGAGCCTGATCCCTAGTATCAAGCTCATCCCCACTAACCACATCATCCACAACCTAGCTTGATCTCCAAGGAGGATGGGCTAAAAACCATACATCATACTCTATAGTCATACCTACATCATCCACATCAGGCACCTCGATAGCTAGATCATCAGATGCATCATCCACGGTCTAAAATTTAAGAGTCAAGGGTAGGCCTAGCTCATCACCTCATCACCTATATATCACGAGAGCATCAAGAACTCCCTAGACCAATCCAAACTACCTCTGCACTCGAGAGAACTAGATGTACTCCATCTCCTGAGTGTGGTTGCCCATCAACCATCTACCCTATCTGACTCGATGAAGCTCTACAACATCCCTCTCCCAAGCCAGGCCCCTCCATGGATGCCAACAAATACCATCTCTAGTCAATCTACTCAAGCTATCCCTATAGGTAGAACCCTCGATAGTAGGGCATGTGGGAGAAGACTCCTCACTAAGTAACCATCGATAAGCATGAGGAGCGAGAGGATCACAAGCACAAGGTAATCCCTTAGGATGACCCACACTAATATGCTCCCATGACCAGATATGGAGCAACAAACTATAGCTAAGGCCCTTTCACCCCTACCTCTTCACCTCATAAAGCTCATTATACACCTGACATAAGAGAGTAGGAGCCCATGCCAACCTCTATGGATCAGACATCATCTGAAGAACAATAGGCACCTAGTTCCATGGGATCCTCGATCCCATGCTATTGGGCAACACCATGTTGCTCAATATATACATAAAAAATGTAGGAACTATAGCTAACCTCTCACCCTTGAACAATTCAAGGTAGGGAATCCCCCCTTGCTACAGTATACATCCCAAAGATCTCCAAAGATAGGTCTGAGTACCTCCTGCTTGTCATGACCCACCCTCACTGGTGGACCCTCGATAGGCACTCAAAAAATGTGATACACATCCTCCAAAGTCACAGTGAGCTCCCCTATAGGAAGCTAAAATGAACCCCTATCTAGGTCCCATATCTCAACTAGAGCGAAGAGGAGTGCCTCATCTGCTCTAACAATATCCATCCATCCACACCCATCTAGACCCACAACCTCCAAAAACTCCCAATCATCTAAAGTGAGGGCCTTGCGCACCTTGGAAATAGTGCAAGGCCATCTATGTCTAGCAGAGAGGAGCTTCACCTACGAAAAAAGCAAGCAAAGCAACATCAATAAAACATCAAACAAAAATCATCACATTATACCAAAAAAAAACAAAACATGCATACTAGATTAAATTGCATCAAAAAAAAAACTTTCAACCTACCCCATGCATGGTAGTAAAAAAAAACAAACATCTAACATTACATTCTCACAAAAAAAACACATCTAAATAATTTTCAACCTACACAAAAAAAACTATTCAACTCCCCCTATTTAAAAAAAAACAACAAAAAACAAAACAAACAAAAACAACAAAAATAAAACTACACTAAGGGCCTTAGAAGACCTACCTGTGCATATCGCACACCGGCTTCCGCTCCAGCCGAGCCACCACCTCCAACACCCACACCCGCATCACCGCCACCGCCACTCCCCTCACCAATCTCCATCTCACTCATCTCTCAAAGCAAAAAAAATCCAATTGGCAAATGAAAAATGAATGAAAATGACATGAAGACCTATATATAGCCACTTTTCATGGTGAAAACTATGCATCTACGATTTATGGTAGAAAACGTGCATTCACATTTTATAGAGCACACAAAATTACAAACCTGTGGTTTGTGGTAGAAAATGCTGACCCATGGTTTAGAAACTGCAGAACCGCGCACAAGCAATTTGTAAAAAAGAATTCACATCATGCATTTCCACAAACATAATCATCATCATCACATCATTTAGTGCACCTTGTATCTAGTGAACTACCCTATATACCTAGCGGTTGCAGCGATTAGCAATCCATGCAATCCGGTAGGATGAGTAGCTCACCATAAGGACACTCATTCAAACATTCAACATCAAATCACCATGGCATTAAATCAGCTAGGTCCCTAAATCTTTGAGCTTGGTTGTGTTCAAAACAAATTTGCACAAGGTTATCCTTCAACCCCTTCCGTTGGGTCAAAAGCGGAAAGCAAACAAATCATTTTGGTATAATAAAAAATCACCCAAGTATCGAGGTCTAAATGCATTGGCTCTGATGCATAGGAGTGACTAACAGTAGTAGGACTCATGAGCTCACACATGTGATCAATGATTTTACCAACCATTCTATGCATGCACGAACCAAAGAGCAAACTTGTCAAAACACAAACAATCCCAAACTTGGGGCATCAAGTTGATCAAAATGCCATACATTTGCATCACATCCACATCAATCAAAAACCACCTCCTTTCATCATCCACATTTGGTCAATTGGCTCGTGGGTTTCATCCTTTACCCATTCGCCAATTGAGGGGGTAAGCAAGCAAATCAAAATTTTCAAGTCATTCATTCTTTGCATCGAGAAGATTTGAGTCCATTTCTCCATTCAAATAAAATCAGGTGTCATTGGTTTTTGCACTGCATCGTGTTGCACACAACGCAATACAAAAAGGGGCATCTGTAGACACCAAAATCCAACACCCACAAAATCACATTTTGCCACCCCACCACAAAATCCTGCATAGTAAAATTATATGCCTAAGTTCCAACTTAGGGATATAAGACCCTGCACATTATCCTATTTTCTAGATTTGTTAAATCTGGAAAATCAGCCTAGGATACCCTGCCTACCCACTAGACATGTGTCCTAGCCACCTCACCCAACACCCTTGCCACATCTCATCCACTCTTGTCCCCCTTGTCCCTTCACATGGGGTAAAATCCCACATACCACTCCACTTGCAGCCACATCACCCCAGTTAAGTGAGGCACATTGGGTGACTCACTATAACTGTTCCCTCCATTTGGCAGCCCAGAATTGCCACTTGGTAATCCAGGCTTGCCACCTCCCATTTCCCTCCAAAACCCTAAGGGGCCTATAAAGGCACCCTTCCCCCACCAAACAAAGGGAGCTAAAACTTGCTACCGCTAGGCTGCTAGAATAGGACTAGACATCTGCACGCATCCCAAGGAGAAGACGCATCTCGAATCCGGAGGTCCCATTTTGAGCATTCTGCCCTTCAGCCCAAACCTCCAGTCCATGGTTTCACAGTAAAAATGTAGGCCTATGGTTTCACCATTGCGCATTCACGGTTTTCCAAGCGCCACTATGCGCTCGCGGTTTCATAGAGCTGAGATCACGATGACAGTACGATCAGTAAATTTTGCTTTGCAAGGCTTTTTGTTGTTATATGTTATTATTATTTGCATTATATGGTTACTTGCTTAGGGTTTAGATTTAGCATTGGTTTTTACATCTCGATTTGTAGGTGCTACTGATCCCCTTTGTTGGTTCCCATGTGTGCAGGTTATAGGTACATTGGAGAAGCTGCTGAAGCTGGAGTGGTCCCGCGCTGGATACCAAAGCCCACTCACCTTTTGAAGTTGTAGCTAAGGATTGAAGAACACCATACCCTGTTGAAGACTTGGAAGACCCCATCCATTGCACTAGAAGAATATTGTACCATACAGAGACATATACATATTGTAACATTGCTCCCAAGATACTTGGGGCAATTCAAAAATTGTAAAAATTGTATCAAAAGAGATCAATATAAAAGCGATTTTTGTCAATACTTCTATCTTTGTGTGTTTTTATTTAAGTGTTCAGTTCTTTGGCTACAATAGTTATCCCTATAAAAGGCACATAAGGTATCCTGATCTAGATAATCCATATCTTGATCATAGTTAGTACCTGTGGGTGAATTGTGAGTGTGGACACCTAGTGTGTCGGGGTCAGTAGGGTGACGAATGATATTTAAGGCCAGATGGTTGCATCACCACTCAGGGATGACGAGGTCCTATGGATCAATTTGAAAATGATCCATAGCTCTAGGTTATGGATTAGCAATGTAAGCTCATGAATGAGCCTAGCTACGTGTCACAACCATTTGCTAGGTAAATGATGCATAAAGGACCATGACAATGCTTTAAAGCACTTTCTAAACTATGCAAAAGAAAGTAAACAAAAAACAAGAAAGCACTTTTTTTGTTTTGATTTTGATTTTGATTTTTTTAATTTTTTTTAATTTTTTTTAATTTTTGTTTGATTTTGTTTTCTATATCTACTCCTAAGAAACTAAGAAAGATGAAAGGATTGCTATAGAAAGGTAGTTTATGCGCAACCTCTATCAAGGAATGCAACATAAACAACAAAAATAACTTCCTATAGGTAATATATGGGAGATAGATGATGTTATAATAATAATACCCCCGAGGAGGGGTTGCGTTGTCTAACTCCTGCTACTTGCTTAGTCAAAATTTTGCTTCACACTCGGGCGCGCTCAGATATAAACGACAACTACATTCCACAAATTATTAAGCCCTATGGTTAAGGGGTATCTAAACCTAACCTACCTTGAGATGCACCCAAAATTAGGGATCTCTCGATGATGAAGTATGAGAAACCGCTCGTAGGGGCTACTATGGTGTTTAGAGGGGCGAGCTAGCGGAAGGAGGTGAAATCCAACGTTGCTAGTCTCGATTGGGGGTTGGTGATGAAGGCCAACCTTACCAATGTTTATGTGATACGTGAGTGTGTGATGTTCCTTTTATTATTTAAAAGGGAAACAAATAGCACATAGATGATTCTAACTAATGCAAATTATGAAGCAAAATGCATCTATTTTCACTACATGATGATCCATCTTTTTATCAGACAACAATGCAAAAAAATAGTGAGGACACAGAGACTGTCTTGACAGAGATAGTTGTAAAATAGGTACCGTCTCAACTTGAGATGATCATAGACCGAATACCATATCAACCTGAGATGGTCAAGGTTTAATAGTTTTAAAACTAAAAATATAGAAACATGCATGCAAATAGATTATGTATTTTTCTTGTTTTTATTAGTTTTTTCTATCAAAACGCGAAGTAGACTATCTTAAGGCATGGAGATGTAACCTAGATTTCTTTTGTTTGATGTAGATCTTTGTAGATCTATGCTATTTTATCTATGGTTGAAGAATGTCTTACCTAATACGGTTGTAGAACAGGGATCGTCTTGCCATGAGATGGTTGTAGTAGAGGGGTCATCTCGACCTAAGATGGATAAGACTATGTACCTACAAATCACCAAAGCAAACAACAAAAAATTATAATTTTGGTGTATCAAAACAACAAATTATGAAAAAAGGAGACCCATAAGGGGTCCCACCATGATCACCATTTGAAAGCATGAAAACTTGCACCATGAACAAATAAAGGAAACGAAACAAGATAACATGATGCAAAAAGAAACCAAATGGCAACAAAAGGTACAAGAAGTGGTTAGTTTATCACAATGAGTGGTTCCTAAATATTTGGCTTGTTTCCTTTCTTGCATTTGACTCATTTAGTTCCCTTGTCCACATTTAGGCCAAGTAATTAGGTAATCAATTAACCATTAGATGAACCTATTTAACTTATTTTTTTAATAAGTTATATGTGGCTTCTATTGTGGGGCACTCCAACAAAATACCAAAATATTACATTTGCTACATATCACAAATTTTCCATTTCTTTTCTCTTAAATATATTACTCAACTTCCTCAAAGTGCTATGTTTCCACAATTATCTTCTTGACATCATTTTTATTAAGAGATAAAATCTTACTTGGCCAGTTTCCCTCTAAAATTTAAATTTCATCAAGATGATCAACACCACAATATACTAATTTGTCTACTACTTGATTTCCTTGTCTATGAATATGCTCACACTTCGAAGAGATTGCATCTAGTAATAGATTATGAACTTCAATAATAATAATATCTTTTATCCAATATCTAAAAACATTTTTGTTAATAGCATTGATGATAATTTGTGAGTCCCCCTCAATTAAATTATATTTTCAGCATTTTTCTACTACAATTTTAATCCCTATAAGAAGTGCCCTAGCCTCTACATAGATGTTAGTTGAAGTTCCATATGATTCTGAATAAGTGAGGAGAGATTTGCCTTCACTACTTCTAAAAACACCACCTCCACCAACTTTTCCTAGATTTTCTTTAAAAGCACCATCAAAATCAAGTTTGATAAACCCAATTTTTGGATATTTCCACCTTATCCTAGATCAAAGTAGATCCTTTGTTTTAATTCCTTTATCGCAAATGGCTCTTCCATGTATGTTAAAATCTTGTAGCCAAGTTATTAGCACTTATTTTGTTAGATTTTGAGGTAGATCACAATGGGAAATGGAAATCACAAGATGCAAAAATATGAGAGAAAGTAAATTTACGAGATTGTAGAAATATGCTATAAATAGAAATGACATAAATGAATACAATGTTGCTATGGAGGAAATGGACACTCCATGAAAGAAGCTACATGACTACATTGTACTCCATAACTAATGGAGTTACACAATAATTCTACTATTACCTACTTTCTCACCAATCTCTTACAATGAGGCCCTTTTATAATGGAAGATAGATTCCTTGGCCAACACTCTACTTAGTTGTACAAGGGACACCTTGCACATTTACAACTTGCACATTGACACTTGTGCATTTAATACATTGCATAAAGTAACTAGATAACTTCCCCCTAAAATAATCTAATGTCCCAAGTATGTACCTAAAAAGGTACATTTACATGACCCAAATGATGTAATAGAATCTAACTCTAATACCCCATGTAGTATATTATTTGGGTATTGAAGACTTTAGTCTTCAATATGGATCTTATTCCATCTTGAGCTTTGTATTTGGTTCTTTGTATTTGGATCGCCATTCTAGCATCGGGCGCACAGCTTGCAGATCATTTTAGAACTGAACTCTTCAACAGCATACAAAATTTCTTTGAAGTAACTCGTATTCCAATAGGCATCTGGAAAAAATGTTGTAAACAACTCCTAGCGCACTGATCCACTTATAGCAATCTCCAATGTGTCAAAAAAAAAAAATGGTATCCATTCATTGACGGCAGCTACAGGTGGCAAGGGCAGGATGAACAACAAACGCTCGGTAAACTCTCGACGCACCTCCGTACTGCATTCTTTCATAGGAAAATCTCATCGCTCGTGAAACACCACCATAATAGCGTTATTGCTTCTTCAATAAAATATTCACCAAGCAGTGAAACTACAACTATCGCCATCAGCAATATTCTTCGATAAATTTACAACCACATAAAATAGGTCACTTGCCCACGGATACCGCTGAACCACCAATCTTTAAATTTATCGTTGATTGACGAAATTTGATGCTCAGAATGGGGTTACACCACTATATGGAGCAACAAAAAAACATGCCACTGAACCATTTGCAATGGGTATGCATCAACATGCACATAAGGGCATCTTATTTTGCAACATTTCACAATATTTTAGCTTCATACAATCTGGTATAATCTCGGATCGTTCATTTATCGTAGATTGAGCAATATTTAAAAAAAAGGTAGCATGGCTCACCCTTGGAGAGCACGAAAACTTGAGTCATTTTGTTCTCATCACCAGATGTTCCTTCACCCATCAAATAGATCCCCGCTCTCCTAAAAGACAATATGGCCGCCAATGAATGCCACAAAATGCTCTTTGTTGTTGGATGCGGTCTTTCAAGGTAGAGCAATGTTGTGCTGAGTATTCACATCCTTCACAGAATCTCTGGGCTCTGCAATCATGTCTAAATATGCAGCATCGACGTGGCCCCTCCTTCTATAGTGAGCGCTCTATATTTATTTGCTTTCCCCCTCAAAGCACTTCAACATAGACTAGGTTTAGAAAAATATCAATGGTGAGAAAAAAATACTGCACATCCTCATCTACATCTCACTCTCACCTTCATCTTGTTGTATTTTAAGATTCAAAACCATGCAGCCAGGTGGGTCAGACTTGGTGCACGTGCACACAACCAAATTTGATCTAGTGCACAACACAGAAAGCGGTCGCAAGGATTGTCAAGCTTTCAAACCGATTGTATAGCAGCACAACATCTTTGGATATATCTGCATTGTGGAAATGATGATGGAATATAGAGAAAAATATGGGTCGACGACGTGCTTCCAGAGCCAATGGCTCTCTCTCCTCGCCCACTGTGGATAGGTCATCTCTGGCTAATGAATGTCATCCAAACTTGCGGGGTAGGCTATGAACATTAAGAAAGTATAGGTGGGATTGCATTTTATTTCTTTGATGCCAGAAAGACGATGGCAAAGAACAACATTCACGGTGGTTGCCGACAGGCAATGTAGTAGTATTTTTGATAAAAAATAAACAAGCATGAATAGCATGCTCTGACCACTATGCGGGGAGTAGAAGCGTGTGCACAGAAGATAACCATTCTACATCACCAAATTTCATGGAAGCCCATAAGATCCATTCACCATTCTGCCCAAACAAATAGTTTCGCATCATGCCCTAGTTGTTTTTGGTGATAGCGAAAACCACCTGTAAAAAAATAGAATAAATTTTCTCCAAAAAAAACTAGAAGATGTCCTCCACTGACTTCGGCCTTGACTCACAGAACATCCTCGATCAGGGGCTAGGTGTTGGTGACCGTTGAGTTGATCACAGGAGCAAATTTGGCTGCATCCAACGACGCTGTCGTACAGCTCATTGCGTAGTGACGAAATTCTTCAAGCGGTAAACTGTGGGATACAAGCATGCACCCCCGAGATGAGCTCCATAATGCACACAGTGGGCCCAATTGTCCCACATAGCACCTAAAAAATCATGGGATCATCGTGCGCCCACAACTCGACGTCATAAAAACACAAGCATATGGCTTCTACGGTGGCTGCATTTAGTCGCTATCAAAATATTGCTCTCCTAATAAATGGGTGCATCATGGTAATTGCATCATCAATAGTAGCCTTCTCGAGACAAATACATCATCCTTCAAACCTATGTGGTTCCTTGTTCCATCGGTCAAATGTTTTTCAAAATCTTGCTTAATTGCATGGATGTTAGGGTGGAAAGAATGTTGCACTCAGTCCACAGCGGCCAAATCCACGGCCATTCTTTGGTAGACAGGAGACGCAGGAACCAGAACCAAAGGAAATAATGACGCAAAAAGAAGTTTGTGATTTCTCCTGTGGGGCAGAAAATCTTTCTGGCACCCGAGCCTCCGTCAGATCTAAAAACCTAAAAAAAAAAAAAATTTAAAAATTTTCCCAAAATTTTAAAATTCTTACCATCTGGTTTCTGATCCATCAAATGATGGAGAGCATACTCCCTCGGTAAAAAATTAAAAAAAAAAAAAAAAAAAAAATCAAGGGAGGGGGAGGATTTCCATGAGGGAAATCCCCCCTCAAGGGTTTCACAGGGCAGGGAAAGCCTGCTCTGATACCAAATGTTGGGACTGAAACTGAAGGGATTATTTTATTGATAAAAATGAGTTACATATATAGGCAGAAGGCCTATATGAAACACATGACACTTGTCAAGAGAAACTGACAAGTGTCAAGGTGAAGGCATAGTGCACTTTAACTCTAACAATATTACCTAATGTTGACTTGTTTTGTTTCTTCTTTAGTTAGGATAGTGCACTTTAAGGGGGAATGTTAGAGTTAAAGTGCACTATGCCTCTGTTTTGACACTTGTCAGTTTATCATATAGGCCTTCTGCCTATATATGTAACACATTTTTATCAATAAAACAATCCCTTCAATTTCCCTCCTAACATTTGGTATCAGAGCTCCAGGATTTCTCTGGCCTTGTGAGCTTGAGGGGGGATTTCCCTCGGGAAATTCCCCCCTCATCCTTTTCCCCCATTTTTTTTCCAAGCCTAGGGAGTATGCTCTCCATTTTTTCAAAATGGATCAGAAACCAGATAGCTTGAAAATTAATGGCTGCCCCCAAATTTTTTTTTTAGATCCATTTAATTCCATCCGTAGAAGTCATATTTTAATGGCTGCCCCTGTGTTTGGCTTTCTCTGGCGCAGGAGAAGCAGGGAGTTTTTGTGGTGGAAGGAGACATCAATGATGCACCTTTGTTGAAGAAATTATTTGATGTGGTTCCCTTTACCCATGAGTATGAAATCCCTCCTCATGGTGAACTCAATCTAGAAGGTGTCGGTCTCCGTCGAAAATACACCTAATTAAAGGAAAAACGAGCCATATAAGAGAGTCGGGCTCTACCGAAAATGCACTCAATACAATAAAATGAGCCATAGATCCAAATAGGAGGAGAGAAGAAGAAAATAAGAGAATCTTCTGAAGTGTCTTCATCTGTAGTCTTCAAAAGTAGATCCGAAAAAAAACCTCGAATAGAGTCTAGGGTGTCTTTGTCTATAGTCCCTAGTATAAGTGTCCTTATGGTGACCATGTCATCCCATCGAAATGCATGGGTAACCAGCCGTTGCATTCGCCAAGTGTATAGAAAATATCACGAGGTACAAGGATCACATATGAAAGTACCTTGGGAGTGTCGGGTACAACCGAGAGTGCACTCCAAGGAATAAGAACTTTGAGGCTAAAAAACTAAATTGAAATAGCCTCAAAATTACAATGTGACACCACCATTGTGTCCGTTGTGGAAAAACGTTTCCAACGACTATAAATACCCCTATAATCTGCCATCAAAGAGGTCTTCATCATATGAAAAAAACAACATGCCTCTCTAGGCAACAAAATAAACAACCTCGCTCAATGGCGGCATCGCTCTCAGGCGGAATAAAAATAGTGTTAAAATTTCCCTCGTAGGGGAATTACTTGGGCCATCTAGGCCTTCCACTTCCATGTAAAAAAAATGCATATGTAAAGTTGGTCGGCCATTATACATTGTGAAAGGCGCAGTACAACATTAGAGGAAATAAAAAAACACCAACAAAAAATAATTAATATCGATCTTCACTGTCAAAAGCATTGAATATTAAGTGCACTCATTTTGCACTTCCTCTGCCACTTGTGTTCATGCATGGACTTTTTCCACGCATCTCGGGAAAAGTCTTTGAAGGGCGCCAATTTTTTTGAAAATGATAGGGACTGGCAAAATGCTGCAATCTCACATAATGCAACAACCGCCAGGACTTGCCTCCAGCGCGAGCATGTACTACGAGTGGCACAACACTATTTGATTTTCCAAATGGGATGCAATGAATCCCACCACGTCGATGATCAGAATGTTCCTCGACACATATGCAAAGCTCTTATTTCCTTTCATGTCCTTACGATTGCATCGTTAATACCGCCAGATCCTTTTACAAACATGAACCCTAAATTAGACATTATGGCCAAAGCTGAGGTTGAATACAGGCCACTTTTATCTCTATTGTCACTAGCCTGTGCCTCATTACGAGTTGGACTCCGAGCATCCAAATAAGGTAAAAGGTTTTACAAAGCTTCTAAAATCAGATCTCCTCTAGGAATTTTCTCTGCTACATTAAATGTAAGAAGCCTTTCAGGATGAGGTGGCAAAATATGAAATGCATCTCGGATTGCATGAAGGCGTAAAAAGCCTAAAACTACTTTTGAAAGGGCTTCTACCCGTCCAACACCTTCAAGGTGAAAATTTTGAATGAATTTGTGCACACAAAATCTCTTCAATAATAGCCAGCCAATAGTCATGACGTGCATGTCCTGTAAGCTCTGGAAACTCCATGACGACTATATACTGAAGAACAGGCTCGAGTTGAAGCTGTAAGCACATTAAAAAAATTGCGAGCAGTGATTATATCTACAACAGTTGGAATTGCAATGATTATATTGCGTCGAATGTCTTCATAATCAGTCTCCATCAACAACCTGGATCCACGCGCCCTCGGCCATCAAATCTGCCCAGATCATGCTAGAACTGCAGGTCTCGTCCCCTTAAACTGCATTGGCTTATTGTGGTAGCTTCATGAACATTTGATCCCGCGGATGGTAGTAATAAAGCCATCACCCCAACACACGCAACGCAGAAAACTAATCGCTCGATGCACGTCTGTGCCATCACCGTCTCCTGCCTGTGGCCATTGGCCTCAGATGGCGTCTGACGATTCCATAGTCAACTACAGCGATGACGGCTCCTCCCTGTGCTACATAGAAAAAAAATAAAATAAAAAATAAACAGATTTCTCTTGTTCAAGTCTACGTGACGGCAGGGCCATCGATCGAAAAAAAAGTTGAGTTCCTCCGCAAAGAATCACTGTGGCCTATGCGCTGCTGGCTGTAGCTTGTGGGGTCTGCTGGTGGCTCATCGGTTGTGGCTACGGCCGATCAGGGCAATAGCTACTACGATCTGTCGATGCAGCCTCTGCAACCTGCTGCTCTTCTTGTTCTGTGTGGAATTCAACATTACTCATATGGAGATGATAAAGGGAATTCAAGGACATGGCTACTATGATGAGCTTGTTGTGCTACTAATTGATGCTGCCGTCAAGCTTTCTCAGATTGGTTTGGACCCTTCCACTCCAAATCATGGTCCAATCTCTCAAAGGGCCCATTCACTATTATCCAGAGAAACTCAATTGAATGATTCAGTGCTAAGAGCTTTAAAAGAAAATGGTGACCTGGAACCATCTTTTCGCTGCATTGTTTTGGATATAGAAGGCACCACAAAAAAAAACTAAAAAACTAAAAAAAAATCATATAAAGAATTGGCAGCCATGAAAAGCTTCTGGTTTCTGATCCATCAAAGATGGAGAGCATACTCCCTCAGTTTTAAAAAATGGCTAAAGGAAAAAAAAAACAGGGAGAGGGAGGATTTCCATGAGGGAAATCCCCCCTCAAGGGTTTCACAGGCAGGAGATGGAACCTGCTCTAATACCAAATGTTGGGACTGAAACTGAAGGGATTACTTTTATTGATAAATGGTTAAAATATATAGGCATAAGCCTATATGATGAACATGACACTTTTCAATGAAACTGACAAGTGTCAAACTGGCATAGTGCACATTACATTAAATCTAACAATCCTCATGGTGAATCTAGTCAGTGACCTACGAGAGGCAACATCCTCTGAGGATGACCTACAGAGGCAACAAACCCAGAAGTGGTTGACCCTGAGGCACCCATGATGACCCCGAGGCACTTAGACGGCTGACCCAGTGGCAACAGACCCGTGGAAGTGGCTGATCCTAAGGCAACAGACCGAGATGTATACACAGTGAATCTAGCATTATTCATAGTTGGAGAGCCAAGAGCACAGAGCACGAGCCTAGACCAAATCAGCAATAAGAGAGGATGATAGGTTGTTTTACAGAAGTCAACATTAAGGGGGAATGTTACCTAATGTTGACTTGTTTTGTTTCTTCTTTAGTTAGGATAGTGCACTTTAAGGGGGAATGTTAGATTTAAAGTGCACTATGCCTCTGTTTTGACACTTGTCAGTTTATCATATAGGCCTTCTGCCTATATATGTAACACATTTTTATCAATAAAATAATCCCTTCAATTTCCCTCCTAACACTTTTGGCCACGAAAGTGTTGTAGATTTTGTGCTAGTTTTTGTGCTTTTAACAACACAAACTAATTGAGAATAACTAGTTAAAAAATCAACTAGTATAGTGCTTAATAGATGCACTTTTAATGGTAATAATAATCTCACCTTATTGCTCCACTAATTTCTCAAAAATGCACTTAACAATTTCACTACAACCTTTCAAGCATAATCTGGAATGAACCCTTGCAAATTTCACTACAAACAAAGTTGTAGGATCTAGTCTTTTTTTTTTTTTTTCCAAAGTAGAAGATAGGTAGTTGATAGATAATTATAACTCTAAAATCTAATTTACTTCTAATGTGCAAATGATCCTTAATTTTTTTTTCTCTTTTTCCACTTTTGAAGACTGTAATACAATTTTTTCTCTTTGCAACTTTGATCCAATATAAGGTGCTTTAACAAATATGATAAGTAGTCTAATTAATAAATCTACTTGCACCAATAGTTGCTTACCTTTTTTTTAAAGCTTTTGTAGAGGATGTAGATCAAGCGTATTGCTTTAGATAGAGTTATGCAACTTTTGTTAGCTTTTCCAAAAAGCTCCTACTTCACCAAAAAGTAGTCTTGAACTTTATTTCACGAGCCTAGGGTTTGTTGGCTTATTATTCTCTTGTAATATTCTCCTTTCTACTGTAGATTTGGAGAAATATTTATCTCTGAAATAATACCTTCTTGTTGTGAAATGCAATATTCAAATCTCTCAAATTTGGTAAGCTTCTTCTGTCTTCAAGTCTTCTTGTTGAATTATGACTTCAAGCATGATCTTCTTCTCAAGACTCTGAATGTCTTGAGGTCTTTTGTATCTTCTTCTAAAATTTGGCACTCCTTGCCAAATTATTCTTCTCTTTTCTTTGGGATTGTTGTTAGATGGCAATAATTGTCCCAATTCTTTCTATTGTTAGAAACTTCCTCCTCGATGGAGAATTTATCCAATGAGTTCTTCTAGGAACTCTTTTGATGATCTTTCTCTTGCTTCAGCAATAAGGCTCTCCAAGAATTTTCCTTGAGACCTCTCCTAGGTCTTTGATTTTGTAGCTTCTTTAGTCTTCCTTGAGACCTTCTTCTTCAACTTCTATGTTATAGCTTTTAGAATTGAGATCCCCTTCTTGGATCTCTTGATTCTACTACTTTCGTATTTGAATAGGACTCTCCTAGTCCTTCTCATTCTTCCAAGAATAGAAGTTTATTCAATGATATCTTCACCTGATCTATTCACCTTCAATTCTGCTTCAGGGTGTTGGATTGATTCTGAATAAGATACTCTTCCTAACTTCATTATAATAAGTTTTCCAACTCACTTAATATCCTTTCCCTGCAACAAGTTATTAGTACTAAAATATAAATCTACTTCTGAATCAGGTACTCTCTTCTGGATTCTTCTTCAGGATCAAGTGTTTTGTGGCCTTTTCTTCAAATCAAGACTTATGTGGCCTTTTTCAGGACCAAGGCTTCTATGGTCTTTTCTACTATGAAGTTGACTCTATCGATGGAGATCTTAAATCTCCAGACTTCACCACGACTCTTTCTCCTAGAGTCTCTTTTGTAGTATTATTCTCTTGCAACAACTAATCTCTACACTATGAAGGCACTTCGACCTTTAGGAAACGAAGTTGAAATCTCCTAGCTTTCTATTGTAGGAGGTGTCCCAATCATCTAAGAATTAATTCCCTACAATAAAATAAACTTCAGGAAATAGTAAAATTTTCCAAATCTCTTAGATGAGCTTCACTAGTTGATTCATCAAACTAGTGGATCAAATATTGAGTCCTTATCTTCATGAGTTTTCCTACAACTTGTGGGAAGAATCTTAGCCAAATGAATCTCACAATCTCTCTTTTTAGTCTATTCTACCAAACAATCTCAAAGCAATAAAATTTACATGCAGCGGGTCCAAAGGCACATCCGATTTGCAAAAATTGAATTTATGGTGATTGGCCAAATTTTTAACAATAATACTTTCTCGAAGCTCTCCCTACCACCTTTATTCTTCTAAATATTTTTGCAAGAGCTTATGCACTATGGTGAATTAGGGTCACAAAAATTCAGGCTCAATAATAATGGTGGTTCTCCTCTCAATCTATAACACTATGACTAGATCTACCATGGCTCTGATACCATTGTTAGCTTTTGAGGTAGATCGTAATGGGAGATGGCAATCACAAGATGCAAAAATATGAGAGAAAGTAAAATTACGAGATTGTAAAAATATGCTATAAATAGAAATGATGAAAATTAATACAACGTTGCTATGGAGGAAATAGACACTTCATACAAGAAGCTACAAGACTACATTGCACTCCATCACTAATGGAGTTACACGGTAATTCTACTACTACCTATTGTCTCACCAATATTTTACAATGAGGCCCTTTTATAATGGAAGATAGATTCCTTGGCCAACACTCTACTTAATTGTACAAGGGACACCTTGCACATTGACACTTGTGCATTTATTACATTGCAAAAAGTAACTAGATAACTTCCTCCTAAAGTAATCTAATGTCCTAAGTAAGGTACATTTACATGATCCAAATGATGTAATAGAATCTAAATCTAACATATTTTTCTACAATTGAGACTTCCTATTATGAGCACCATATTTGTATACATTTTGCAAAAGAGGTAATAATATAGTTTCAAACTTGGGCATGATTTTGAGATTTATTTTTAAAAATTCAATTATTCCTCTCAAGCCATAAATTCCAACAAATAATGGCAGGGCCAATCCTCCAAAGAATACATAATGCTTTAGCTTTGAAATAATTAATCCAACATTTCATCAACTCTTTTAATTTTGATGGAGCTACCCAATATAATTTCATATTTCTTAAAATATAACCCCAAATGGTGTGAGTAAATAGACAATGAAGAAGTAGTCTAATGCTTCTAAATCCTTCTCACACAAGGCACATGTAAAGGGTCCATAATATCCTTTTCTTTGTAGACTCTCTCCTTTAAGACTATTACTTTGATTTTCTAACCAAAGAAATATTGAGGCCTTAGGGAGAGCCTCTAATGACCAAACATTCTTCCAAGGAAAATATTTGGGAGAAGAAAATTTTGATTGCTATAAATCCTCATAAGTTGACCGAGTATCCACCATCCTTTCCTGTAAAAATCGATAAATAAAACTCTTGAAGCATCTTTTGAAGTTCATTTGTAGTTTGTTTCCTCTCCTTCAACTAGATTACTAAAAGGAATCCATGATCTGGAGTTGTTGCTCCTAATAATATAGTCTTTGAACTTTGGAACTTTACAAGCTAGGCGTGCTTGAGCCAATGGTTGCTATTTTGAGTGAGATATAAGAGGATAAGACTTCAACCAATCATTAGATCAAAAAATTGCATAACTTCCCTCATTGAGTGACCATCTAATATGTTTCTTTATCAATTGTAAACCCTTTAATATGAAGTTCCGTATTGTCGATCCATTGGGTAAAGTTTATTTCTTTAAATAATTTCACTACATCAAGAGAACCTATATATTTTTGAAGTAATATTTTTACCCAATTCTTTCCTTGATCTCTCAATAATCTCCACCCAAGCTTTTCTCCTAATGCCAAATTTATAACTTTACAATTTTTAAGCATGCTCCTCCAATATTCTTTCCTTTGCAAACCCTATCCCAATCACAAATACGAAACCTAAATTTTCCTTCACAACCTTTCCATGGAAAGGCTCTTTTAATTTTATCAATTTCTAATGTTATACCTGTTGGCAGCCTTGAAAGTGACATCATAAAAATTGGTATGGATTGCATTGTAATCTTTATGAGTTGTAGCCTTCCTACCAAGGTTAAGAACTTACCTTTCCAACCTGCCAAGAAAGCTTTCATTCTATCCAAAAAAGAGATCCAAAGCTCCTTTTTATTTCCTTTATCACACAAAGGAATACCCAAGTGGGTTGATGGAAAATTTTCAATTTTAAATCCTAAAATACTCGCAACAATTTTTTATAAATCTATGACAAAATTAATGATTTTTTTTTTTATTTTATAGTATTTACAAATTTTCCAATAGCCTTCTCATAGCATAATAATATTAATTTAAATTTCATGGCCTCATTGACTAAGGGATGGCCCAAAAGAAAAGTATCATCAACAAATTGGAGATGAGATTCGAAGGGACCATTTTTTGCAACTTGAATACCTTTAATATTTCCTTCAATTTTTGCCTTTGAAAATGCTCTCCCTAATGCTTCCATAATAATAATAAATAGATAAGGATAAAGTGGATCACCTTGATGAAGTCCACAAGGTGAGCTCAAGTAACCAGTATGAGAACCCTTGATCAAAATATAAAATTTTATACCCAGGTGTTGTAGGTGAGTTGGAGAGGAGAGGGAAATCCTCCAAGGGAGGTCCCAGGTTCGAATCTCCACCCTACCAAAAATTTGAATTGGGTACCCAAAATTCAATTGATGATGTTGGTGTGGGCTGGGCCGGGCGCGACTCTCGGGAGACTATGATGGTGTAGAACACCCTGGTCATGGTCTCTTAGACCAAGGCGGTCCCGCAAGGGATATATATATATATATATAATTTTGAAGTGCTATAGCAACATTTAATCCACTAACACCAATTATAATCAAAGCCAAAATTTCTAAGGATAACATGTAAAAAATTCCAAGAAACCCTATCATATGCTTTTTTCATATCTAATTTCAAAAACATACCTGGTTTTTAATGGAATGAAAATAATGTATGGCCTCTTTTGCAATAATTATACCATTAAGAATTTGTTTACCAAGAACAAAACCACCTTATTTTTTTATGATATAAGACACCCTAAAAAGCCCTTCAACCTATTTGTCATACTTTTTGAAATGATCTTATAAATCAAATTACAAAGGTTTATTGAACGAAAATTATCAGAATATTTTGTGTCGCCTTTCTTGGAAACCAAGGTAATAAAAGTTATCGGACAAAACTATCAAAATATGATCTCCTTGTTTCAAATTAAAGTTATCCTCATGACCAAAAATTTCCATCTCTTCCTCTGTCATTTTCACTTTGCGGTCTTTTTCCATGTGCCCCGGTTTCATGACATTTGCAACAAAGATTAATCCATGAACCTATTTAACTTTCAATACAAAGAGATTAATCTTTTGTAGAGATTTTTATTTTACTTTGTGACACCCATCATTATAAGATACAAAAGGTCTATAAACAATATGTTTTGCAAGTCAATCCCAAGCCTAAACCTAAGCCAAGCAAAAAATTAATGAAAGTAATATTGATCTTGTAACTATAGAAAATGTGTAACTACTAATACAAAGGATAAAAAATTTCCTTCACTCATATCTTTGTTAGTAAATAACATTATCCCTTAGTCATAACTTGTTCTTCTTTTTCAATTGCAAGCTTATTGTAGTGGTAAGGGCTTTGGCCTCTCTTTGAGAAGTCCAAGGTTCAAACCTCACTCAATATGAGGGTGTCAGGACCACTCATGAAAACATGTGTAAACTCATTGAAAAACATGTTATTCCCTTTCAAAAAGGTTTACCAATTAAATATGTATATATAACCCTTTATTTTTATTTTTTTTGATGAAAGGCCATTTTAATTATAAAAATAAGTCCTTTATAGCCAAAAAAAAAGTGTGGGTGGAGAAAAAATCACACCTCGAATGCCACTAACTTATCCTAATAGTAGATAAAGAAAAACAAACTACACCACATGGGCACCACGACCATCAACAACAAACTAGAAATATTCTACAACTAGAAAGGTTTTTAAAAAAGAGAGTTTGTGGCAGACAGGGCCTTATCCATTTGAATTGGGTGGTTCCCCCTACCCATCAAAGCGCTCCTCACCCCAACCTGAAGCATGAGTAATTGGGGAAGAAGTACGGGACCAACCAAAAATATACCAATGGCTGCCTAAAGCCCCCAACCATCATTAGGCATAGGCACATATGGAGTGATCACAGGTGCAAAATGCTGGGAGGTGTACATATCCAGCTACTACAATGGGCCTCTATAGTCACGGGATCTACTTTGAGGAGGCTAACACCATGCATGATCAGGGCATCGATGTGAACGAGATCTGGCTGGGGGAGGAGGCGAACGATCAAGGGCCTACCTACTAATAGCACAAGGGGCATCATCCCAGTATTTCAACAAAGCCTGCAAATGGTCCAGCTCCATAGCCATATTTTTAGCTTGGTCACAGATCTTAAACCTCGCATCATGAAAAACTTTGAGCTTATCAGCAAATGAAAAATCCTAAGATGGGTCAACCTGCTTGAAAATAATCTTGTTTCTAGATTTCCAAATGTGAAATAGAAGGCCGACTCTGAATATTTGTCACACTTCCCTCAACGGGAGAGAAAATTGAATGGGATCACCCAGAAGGACATGATGCCATGAAATTTGTAGGGACATAAATGAGGTAAAGAAAGAACCCACCTAACTCCAAGCGATACTGGCCCATCTACATGCCTAGAAAAGATGCATACAAGACTTTGGTTCTTGACAAAACGGGCATTGGGGCTCAGGCACCCCCCATATAAGAAAGTCTACGGCCAAGGGGTAAACCCTGATACAGTAATTTCCAGGTGAAAAAACTTCCTTTAGCTCCAAATAAGATGCCCAGGTTGAATGAAATCTGGTTTTCCACCTAGAGGGTGATGACAGAAGGTCTCATTTGACATTGAGTTTGGGCACCGTGGGTGCAGTTGGTGTAAGCTAGTCATAACCTTGCCTGGCTCTGTAGCTGATCAAGGAACTACTCTTATACCAGGACCAATCTTTCCACCAGGGTTTCTGGATCTGATACCTAAATTTTGCCATAAGGAGAAAGGTGTATGGTCTAGAACAACATCATACATAGCCTTATCAACATTGGACAAGTCAAACCTCCTTTTAAAATTATTCCAAGGAATCCAGTCTTTGTTTTCCCTAGAGTAAAATTCTACAATGGCGATAATACCCTGCTTAAAATTTTTTGGGCATGGACCCAGGGAACTTGGCCCAATGGCTTACCCTAAAGCTTGAATACAGGGGACCACCAAACATTGAGAATATTAATGGAAAGGCATTTATGTGAATGGACCTCCTTCCAAAAAATCCAAGGGTTTAATTGTTGCCAAGCCTTCCATATTCTTTTGATGACAAAGGAGCCAGGGATTTTAATGAAATCTGGGGCCAACACTAGAGAGGGCAAATCCATTCCTACCTAGGATCGATGGTTGAGGGGAAGCCCAGCCGAGATGTAATGTATGATAAGAACTTTCCATGCTTTAGGTCCTTTGAGAGCCCGTACAATCCATTTAGCATAGAGGGATAACCCTTGAGACTTATAGTCTAGCAAACCCATACCCCCTGCTTGTCGTGGGAGACAACAAATATCCCAAGCCACTCTATGAAAGCCCTTTCGCTCAGACCCACTAGACCACAAAAAATACCGCAATAATTGTTCAATCCATTTGTAACAAGCTTGGGAAGGGACCTAGCAAGACGAGTATGAAACATGCGTGGAAGCCAACACTTTCTAGAAAATTTGAAATTTGCCAGCACGAGACAACTTCTTAGCATTCCAATATTCCAGCTTGCTTTCTACTTTTTTGATGACATAAGACCATAATTGAGACGGAAAGCCTTGAAAGGCAAAAGGAATGCCCAAGAATTTGAAGACTTCTCCAGGCTGAATCCAACTCCACTACACATGCTGAAGCCAGTGAGGAAGAGGCTATAGGGATTACTTGTAACATGAGGTTTTCCTCCATTGGATATTAGACCCGGAGGCTTTGCAAAAAATATCAATACAAGACAGAGCTTTAGAAAGGGATTGTTCATCCTTGTTCATATTAAGAAAGGAATCATCAACAAAATGGTCATTAATGAGTTGACCAGCATTCCTAGGAAGGGAAATACCCCGAAGCGACCCAAGAGAAGCACGATGAGCTAAATATAACTAAATGCTTTTATTGCTAAAATGAATAACGAGGGGGCCAAAGGACAACCCTACCTTACTGACCTATGTAAGCCAATAGCGTCACTTTGAAACTTGTTGAGAGAAAGCACAACTAACGCATCTTGAAAAAGTATTTTAACAGAGGAAATAAACTACGAACCAAAGCCAAGAGCTTCCAACATGGAAATAATGAAAACCCACTCAATTCAATCATAAGCCTTTTCAAAGTCAAGCTTGAGAAAGAGGGTCTGTTGACTAGACCTACGAACCCATTCCATACCTTCCCAAACAGCGAGAACGTTATCCAAAATATATCGATTCTAGATAAACCTAGTTTGCTCAAGCCTCATAATAAAGGGAAGCAAGGGCCTAATCTGCAAAGCAAGCGCTTTGGCAATGATCTTGTAGCTGACATTAAGCAAAGTTATTGGTCTCCAATTTGTAATGATTTATTGATCCCCAAACTTTGGGATAAACTTGATATGACCCTTATTGATAATAGCACCTAAGGAGCCAGACTGTGCAAGGCTTCTAAATATACTTTATGCAATTCAGGACCAATAAACTCCCAACAAGTTTTATAAAATTCACATGGAAAGCCATCAAGCCCTGGGACCTTCACATTTGCCATTTGAAATAGGGCATCTGCAAGATCCTGCTCTGATAGGGGTCGTTCACATTCATTCTATTGTGCTAGGGAGAGGCAAGTTGGGATAACCTCTTTGTAATATTGAAGGGCTAATTCTCATTCAGGGGTGTATGACTAATCATAAAAAACATGAGAATAATGTCATGTAAATTCAGTTGCTATCTCAGGAAAAGAGGTGGTGCGAAACCCATTAACCAATAAATATTTGAATTGAGTGGAGTGACGTGGAGGCCAGAGCCTTTGGAAAAACTCTTTAGAAACACGGTCACACACTTTAAGTCAATGTAGTCTGGCTTTAATCTGAGCCCCTCTACCCTCATATACTTTAGCCACTTTGAGCTCATGCCAGAGCTGAGAAACATGGGCTTGAATGACAGAGTCAAAAGGAGAGGCCTCAAGACGGAAGGAGGCCTGTGCAAGCTCATTACGTAAAGTAGTATTAGAGCGATGATGCAGCTGTGCCACCTTCTTCCCCAAGATTTTGAGTAGAGTAGTGGTACGAAAAATGGCCTTTATTTTTATTTTTTATGGTTTTTTTTCATAATTTAATATCTTCTTATCATTAATAAATAGATAAAAATAAACAATTCTAGATTTTGATGTTGTTTAATTTCTACTATCTACCTCTATTTGAGTAATTACACATTCTTATGTTAAAAAATAATTAAAATGATCTACAAGGACAACATGGTGGTTAGGGCTTTGGCCTCTCTTTGGGGAGGTCCAAGGTTTAAACCACGACATACTTTAAATGGGATAGGTTGGATGGTAGCGGCCAAGTGTTTGTTGGTTGGCTACCCCAACTCTATATCCTAGAGAGTCGGGGATCCTATTGACTTTGTTTTATCCACCAAGCTAGGGTTTATAAAGGTAGCATCCAAAGGTGTTACCAATTTCCCTATGCATAAAACATAATAATCAAAACTAGTCCAACAAGGACAACATAGTGGTTAGGGCTTTGGCCTCTTTTTGGGGAGGTCCAAGGTTCAAACCATGATGCACCCAAAAGAGGATATGTTAGATGGTAGTAGCCAAGTGTTTGTTGGTTGGCTACCCTAGTTTGATGCCCTAAGGTTTATAGATGTAGCACCTAATGGTGTTATCGATTTCACTATGCATAAAAAATAATAATTCAAATTAGTCCAACAAGGACACCACAATGGTTAAGGATTTGGCCTATCTTTGGGGAGGTCTAAGGTTTAAACCATGACATACATGGAAGAGGATAGGTTGGATGGTAGTGATCAAGTGTTTGTTGGTTGGCTACCCCTATTCGATGCCCTAAATGGGTGAGGGGTCCCGTTGACTTTGTCTAACCCAATGAGCTAGGGTTTATAATGACATCACCCAATAGTGTTACTGATTTCCCTATGTATTAAAAAAACATCAAAACCATTAAGTTTTTTTTAATAAGTTATATGTTGCTTCTATTGGAGGCCACTTCCATCAAAATACCAAAATATTACATTTAATGCAGCGTACCTTTTTATCACAAATTTTTCATTTATTTTCCTCTTAAATATATTCTTCAACTTCCTTGAAGTGTTATGTTTCCACAATCAACTCCTTGACATCATTTTGATTAAGATATAAAATCTCACTTGGCCAATTGTCTTCTAAAATTTGAATTTCATCGGGATGAAGATCAACACTGCAATTCACTAATTTATCTGCTACCCAATTTCCTTCTCTATAAATATGCTCACACTTCCAAGAGATTGCCTCTAGTAATAGATAATGAACATCAACAATAATATTATTTTTTATCCAGTCTCCACATCCATTTTTGTTAATAGCATTGATGATCATTTGTGAATCCCCCTCAATTGAAATATATTTCCATCATTTTCCTACTAGAATTTTAATCCCTGTAAGAAGTGACCTAGCCTTTGCATAGTTGTTAGTTGAAGTTCCATATGATTCTAAATAAACAAGGAGAATTTGCCTTCATTGTTTCTAAAAACATCACCTCCACCAACTTTTCTTCGGTTTTTTTTTTTAAAGCACCATCAAAATTAATTTTTATAAACCCAATTTTTGGATATTTCCATTTTACTGTAGATCAAAGTAGATCCTTTGTTTTAATTCCATTATCATAGATGACTCTTCCATGTATGTTCAAATCCTGTAGCCAAGTTATTAGCACATCTTTTTTGTAATTGATACTTCCCATGATGAGCACCATATTTGTAGATATTCTTCAAGAGAGGTAATAGTACAATTCCAAACTTGGGCATGATTTTAAGATTTATTTTTAAAATTGTTGATGTTCCTTTCAAGCCATAAATTCCAACAAATAATGGTAGGGCCAATCCTCCAAAGAATACATAATGTTTTAGCTTTGAAATATTTAATCCAACATTTCATCAATACTTTCAACGTTAATGGAGCTCCCCAATATAATTTTATATTAAAAAAAACCAAAGAGTGCGATCAAATGAACAATGAAGAAGTAAATGGTATGATGTTTCTAAATCCTTCTCACACAAGGCACATCTAAAGGGTCCATAATATCCTCTTCTTTGTAGACTCTCTCCTATAAGAATATTACTTTGAACTTCTAACCAAAGGAATGTTGATGCCTTAGGGAGAGCCTCATAGACCAAATATTCTTCCAAGGAAAATATTTGGGAGAAGGAAATTTTGATTGTTCTAAATCCTCGTATCCCAACTTGACCGAGTATCCACCATCCTTTGATAAATTCCAAACCAACTCATCATTTTGTGTAAAAATCGGTAAATAAAACTCTTAAAGCATCTTTTGAAGTTCATTTACAATTTGTTTGAGTTCCTCTCCTCCAACTAGATGACTAAAAGAAAACTATAATATGGAGTTGTTGCTCATAATAATACAGTCTTTGACCTTTGGACCTTTACATGTTAGTCATGCTTGGGCCAATGGTTACCATTTTGACATAGAGATAAGAGGATAAGGCTTCAACCAAGCTTCAAACTAAAAAATTGCATAACTCCCCTCATTGACAGACCATCTAATATTTTTATTTATCAATTGTGAACCCTCTAATACGAAGTTCTATATTGATGATCTTTTAGGTAGAGCTCTTTTTCCTAAATAATTTCACTACATCAAGAGAACCCATATATTTTTTTTTTTTGAAAAAAATGAAAAACTTGTATTAATACAAAGAACAATTACAAACGGGAGAGAACACATCCCGACCCAGAGCAAAGAGCAACACAACAAGTGCAAAGCACAAAGGCAGCACTAACAACCACAGGGCAAAGAAAACAACAGGGCGCAAAAAGGTGACATGTCACGAAATCGCGACATGTCGCGATATCGCGGCAGTCACCCCCGTCTCGACCGCATCGGCGCCAACAGTCGCGATAACGCGACATGTCGCGATATCGCGACATGTCGCGAAATCGCGACAGGAAGGGCCCTCGGCAGCCGCACGCAAAAGGAGTTGCGAAATCGCAACGACAGCACCTTCCAGCAGCCTAACAGCAAAGGCGTCGCGAAATCGCGACTACAACTCCAAAGAGCACCAAAGCGCCAAAAAGGTCGCGGAATCGTGACGGACTGTCTCCGCATCATCCAACCAGCAAAGGCGTCGTGAAATCGTGACGAAGTTTCTAAACGACTCTCAGGCCACAAAAGGGTCACGATATCGCTACAATTTTCCTCCCCACCGCTTAAGTGCCAAACGTGTCGCGATATCGCGACAAAATTACCTTGCAGCTTCCAGTTCTCCAAACTGTGGCGAAATCGCGACGAATTATCGACTATGCTCTTCATCTTCAAAAGAGGCACGAAATCGCGACATAATCTCAACAAGGGCCGCGATAGCGCGACATGTTGCGATATCGCGACAGAAACCCGCCAAAGGCCGCAAAGGCTCAACCTGTCGCGATATCGCGACAACTTCCGGCTCGAGGCCGCGACGGCACTACAGGTCGTGATATCGCGACAATTTTCCTCCCAATCGCTTAAGTGCCAAACATGTCGTGATATCGTGACAAGATTACCATGCAGCTTCCCACTCTCCAACCTGTCGCGATATTGCGACGAAATTTCAACTTTGCTCTTCATCTTCAAAAGAGGTGCGAAATCGCGACAGGATCTCAACAAGGGCCGCGATAGCGCAACATGTCGCGATAGCGCGACATGTCGCGATATCGCGACAGAAACCCACCAAAGGCCGCGGAGGCTCAACCTGTCGCGATATCATGACAGCTTCCGGCTTGAGGCCGCGACAGCACTACAGGTCGCGATATCGCGACAAAAAATTTCCTTAGCATAAAAAACACTGCACATTATTTCAAAAATTTTTCAAGGCCTTGTCTAATCTCTGCATCCTCCACAGGCATATCACTATGCAGATGCATCCCAACCTCCCTCTCAGCACCCATCTTAGCAAGGAAATCAGCCGCCTTATTAAGAGTTCTGCTAGCATAAACAGGTATCACATCCTCTAATTCCTTCCAAAGCTCTTTAATTTGGAAGACCAGAATCCGTGACCTCCAAGCTTTTGAAGCAAAGTTCCTCATGCAATCAAGAGCGCCAACCAGGATTTGGGAATCAGACTCAATGATTATCTTTCTATGACCCTGCTTGACGGCCCAGATGGAAGTAGATTTAATAGCAAAGGCCTCGGCTTCATTGTTTGTGGCATATCCCAGACCTTGCAATTCCCAATAGAGCATAGCCCCAACATGATCACGATAGATAAATCCACTTCCAGCATTTCCCGGATTGCCTTTTGCAGCTCCATCAGTGTTGATTTTGATCCAGCCTTTTGGGGGAGGTTTCCAACAACTTCTTACCTGTCTCTCAAGATCAGCAGCTCTCTCTTCCAGAGGCTTAGAAGCAGGCTGATTTTCCTCCTCAGCATAGATGGCAACGGTTTCCACTACTTTGCTCCAGATGACCTGCCATATCCCATCCACCGAAGAGAAGGTTTCACGAAAAATACGAGCATTTCTTTCCAACCACACCTGCCACCAAATAAAAAAGAAACCAAGCTCCCAGCCAATTCGAAGAGCTTTAGATGTAAATCTACCTCTCTTCCAGCTTTCCCATAAATTGGTCCGAGACAAGTCTCCAATAGCCTGAAGTTTAAAATGGGAGAACCAACGATGCCAAATCTGTTGTGTGAAAGGACAATCAAACAAAAGATGATCAGCAGTTTCCTCATTCCTATAGCATAAAACACACTAGGAAGGACCAATGATGCCTCTGATTCTGAGATTGTCAAAGGTCAGGATTCCATTGTGCATAAGCTGCCAGGCAAAGAAGTTCACTTTCGGCCAGCCCTTGGGATGCCAAATCTTCCTCCATTCTTGAACTGGAAAAGAGTGTGGGGGGGGCTCTGGAAGGATCGAATCATAGCCCTCCTTCACAGTATAAACCCCAAGGTTCCCAAAGCCCCAGGAAAGCTCATCCTCCTCATCTCTCCCAGTAAGAAACCGTTCTGACAAGATTTTTTCCAGAGTTGGAGCCTGCTCCGGGGGGATTGGAATTGGCCATTCACCCAGCCACTTGAACTTTTGAATCTTATACTCCCCCAATTGGCTGGTATTGAAGTAGCTCTCAATATGGATCCATCCCTTATCTTCTAGAGCTGATTTTAACGGATGCAATTCAGGAAACACAGCAAGAATGGGAGGATTCTGATCCCAAGAATCAGTCCAGAACCGGGCCTTCTCCCCTCTCCCAACTTTCAAGAACAATTGATCTTTGATAATGCGAGATCCAAGCTTGAGAGCCTGCCACACTAATGATCCATTACCCTCCAAAGGAAAGCGGCCCAAGTCATTGGGGTGAACAAGACCCAAGTATTTACTAGAGAGGATTCTGCTGAAGAGGGACGTTGGCTGGGAAATCCACCTCCAATACAGTTTACCAGCCAAAGCCTGATTGTTAAACTTGGAGCTTCTTAATCCCAGCCCACCTTTTTCCTTGGGCTGGGTGACCTTATCCCATCCAACCAAGGCCCATTTCCTCTCTCCTTTGGCACCTTCCCAAAGAAAACTTCTAGCCGCTTTGTCTAGCTCTTTCCAAATTGAAGGAGGGGCAGCCAGGATAGAGAATTTATAAATTGGCATGGCCTGAATAATAGACTGCAGGAAAGTCAGTCGGCCCCCATAGCTTAACCATCTATGAGACCAGTGATTCATTCTCTCTTTGATGCCATCCAAAAGGTCCTTCCAGAAATCGGCTTTCAGCTTTTTGAGATGCGAGAGGAACCCCCAGGTAAACAACGGGAAGGGAGGTCCTAGTGAATCCCAAGATCTCAATAACTCTGTCTTGTGACCTTTGATCAAGATTAAAGAAGACCACTTTGGATTTTGTTTCATTGATGACTTGATTAGAGGCCCGGAGTTAGACATTTAGAGAATCTCTGATTCCTCTTGCTTCCCTGAGGCTGGCCACTCCCACCAATCCAGTATCATCCACAAACTGTAAATGAGTCAAAACTTCAGCCCCGATTTTAATTCATGTTATTTGTCCTTGAAGTCTTCTTCTCAGAAGGATTCTGCCTAATCCTTCAGCCAAGATGAGAAAGAGATAAGGAGAGCAAGGGTCTCCTTGGCGAAGACCTCGAGAGGCTCCAAAAGGTGGCGAGGGAAGCCCCTTAATTAAAACAGAGTATGAAGGCGTAGAGATACAGCTCATGACCTAGGCAATCCATTCCTGAGAAAAACCAAAGGCTGCCAACATCTTGACCAAAAATCCCCACTCTACCCTGTCATAAGCCTTAGACATATCCAGTTTGATGAACATTCCTTTGTTACCTGAATTGTGCATTGTATGGATAGCCTCCTGAGCCAAGATCACTCCATCCAATATCTGTCTCCCTTCAACAAAACCCCCTTGCTCTGAGGAAATTATATTCTGAAGAAGAGGATTTAGTCTTTCAGCCATAATTTTAGTGATTATTTTGTAAATCACATTGCATAAGGCAATAGGTCTGAAATCAGAAATGTGAACCCCCCCTCTCCTTTTGGAATTAAGGTAATAAAGGTGTGATTTAGAGCCTTGAGCATTCTTTTATTAGTTCGGGACTCCTCAATGACAGCCAGCACATCCTCCTCCAGGGTATCCCAGAAGGCCTGAAAAAACTCAATAGGGAAGCCATCAGGACCAGGCGATTTTCCAGTGCACATCCCAAAGACCACCTTCTTGAGTTCATCACGATCTATGGGCTTAAGAAGGGCCTGATTCTCTTCAAGAGAGATAATAGAGGGAATGCCATCAAGGACTTCATTTTGGGCTTCCATATCATGCTCCATACTTTCCTTAAAGAGGTTTGAGAAATACTCCATTGAGTGGGAGTGCATACCAGGGAGAGTGTCAAAAGAGTTTCCATTCTCGTCTTGAAGGAGTTCCATGTTATTCAATTGTCTTCTAGCACAGGCAGAGCGATGGAAAAATTTTGTATTTCTGTCTCCTTCAAGTAACCATGTGTTTCTTGCTCTCTGTTTCCAGTAGATCTCTTCTTGATTATCAATGTCCTCAATCGCTTTGCGTAAAGCATCATCCTCGGATTTAAGATGCTCAAAAATGATTCCTTCCCTGAATTGTTTTTGCACCTCATTCCATCTGGTCAACAAGGGAGCCCGTTGGAGCTGGAAATCAGATTTGTTAGTTTGCCTCCACTGTTTTAGTTTACTCTTAACAAAAAGAAGTTGTTTATGAAATTTGAACATAGCCGTCCCAAAAGGGAGACGACCTTCTTCCCACCATTGAGGAATTTTCCTTCGGAGGTCCTCTTTTTGCAACCAAAAATTTTCAAATTTAAATGGTTTGTAATACTGCCCTGACGTAGTCCCTCCCTCCAGCAAAATGGGAGAGTGATCTGAGACTAGGCCTTCCAAAATCTAAAATTTGATATTCCATCTAACAAAAGCTTCCTCCAAGACCAGAAACCAGTCAAGCTTAACCCTCCTGTTGTATGGCTCTCTTCTCTTATTAGTCCAGGTAAAGTTCGTACCAGGGCCTTTGATATCAACAAGGTTTTTTTTTTGAAAAAAAATGAAAAACTTGTATTAATACAAAGAACAATTACAAGCGGGAGAGAACACATCCCAACCAAGAACAACAAGCAACACAACAAGAGAAGAGCACAAAGGCAACCCAGCACAACACAGAGCAAAGAAGTCAACTGGGCGCGAAAAAATGACATGTCGCGAAATCGCGACATGTCGCGAGATCGCGACAGTCAACCCCGGCTCCCCCACTGCGGTGCCAACAGTCGCGAAACGCGACATGTTGCGAAATCGCGACATGTCGCGAAATCCGACAAATCGCGACATGTCGCAAAGTCGCGACGACAGCACCCACCTGCAACCCTTCGACAAAAGTGTCGCGAAATCGCGACGAATTCACCATATGGCAACCAGATCGCAAAAGCGTCGCGATATCGCGACAGTTTTCGCCAATCCGCTGGAAAGCCAAAATTGTCGCGATTTCGCGACGGGTTTTCCTTATGACACCAGACCGCCAAAAGTGTCGCGATATCGCGACGGTTTTTCCTTTCGGCGCCCAGTTCTCAAAACTGTCGCGAAATCGCGACGAAATATCCTCTCGGCACCCAGTTCTCAAAACTGTCGCGATATCGCGACGAATTTTCCACTTTGCTCTCCATCTGCAAAAGTGTCGCGATATCGCGACAATTTTACCAGTTAGCACCAAATTGCCAAAACTGTCGCGAAATCGCGACAACTTAACCAAGCGCCTTCCCCTAGGGCCGCGATGGCGCGACATGTCGCGATGGCGCGACATGTCGCGAAATCGCGACAAAAACCCGTCAAAGGCCGAGAGGGCACAACCTGTCGCGATATCGCGACAAAAACCCGGTAAAGGCCGAAAGGGCGCAACCTGTCGCGATATCGCGACATGTCGCGATATCGCGACAGAAACCTTCCTTAGCAAAAAAACACTGCACATCATTTCAGAAAACGTTCAAGGCCTTGTCGAATCTCTGCATCCTCCACAGGCATGTCACCTTGTGCAGCTGCATCCCAACCTCCCTTTCGGCACCCATCTTAGCAAGGAAATCGGCCGCCTTATTGAGATCTCGATTCACATAGACCGGTATCACATCATCTAATTCCCTCCAAAGCTCTTTGATTTGGGAAACTAAGATCCGCAACCTCCAAGCTTTCGAGACAAAGTTTCTCATACAATCAAGAGCACCCACCAAAATTTGGGAGTCAGACTCAATAATAATCTTCCTGTGTCCCTTTTTGGCTGCCCAGAAGGAGGCAGATTTAATGGCAAAGGCCTCAGCTTCATTGTTTGTGGCACATCCCAGACCCTGCAGTTCCCAATAGAGCAAAGACCCAGCATGATCGCGGCACACAACTCCAATTCCAGCACTTCCCGGATTGCCTTTAGCCGCTCCATCAGTATTGATTTTGATCCATCCTTCAGGAGGAGGTTTCCAACTACCACTCACCTGCCTTTGTTGAAAAACAACTCCCTCGTCCAAAGGCTCAGAAGCAGACTGAATTTCCCCCTCGGTATGAATGGCAACCGTTTTCGCCACTTTGCTCCAAATGACTTGCCATATTCCTTCTAGAGAGGAGAAGGTTTCACGAAAAATACGGGCATTTCTCTCCAACCAAACCTGCCACCAGATAAAAAATAAACCAAGCTCCCAGCCAATTCGAAGAGCATTGGATTTAAATCTACCTTTCTTCCAGCTTTCCCATATGTTGTTTCGAGACAAGACCCCATTAGCCTGAAGTTTAAAGTGGGAGAACCAGCGCTTCCAGATATGTCGTGTGAAAGAACATTCAAACATTAGATGATCCGCCGTTTCCTCCTGCTTATGGCATAACACACATTGGGAAGGGCCAATGATGCCTCTGAGTATGAGATTGTCATAGGTGAGAATTCCATTATGCAAAAAGCTGCCAGGCGAAGAAGTTCACTTTCGGCCAGCCCTGGGGATGCCATATCTTTCTCCAGTCATGAACCAAAAAAAAGGGTGGAGGGGGCTCTGGGAGGATCTCACCATATCCTTCTTTCACAGTATAAACCCCAAGGCTTCCATAGCCCCAGGCCGGTTCATCCTCCTCATCTCTCCCAGTAAGAAACCGTTACGCAAGATTTTTCCCAAAGTAGGTACCAACTCCGGAGGGATAGGTATTGGCCACTCATCCAGCCGCTTAAACTTTATGATCTTGTAGTCCCCCAATTGACTAGTGTTAAAGTAGCTCTCAATTTGAATCCATCCCTTATCTTCTAAAGCAGATTTTATCGGTTGCAATTCGGGAAAAACAACAATAATGGGAGGATTCTGATCCCAAGAATCAGTCCAGAACCGAGCCTTATCCCCTCGCCCCACTTTCCAAAATAGTTGATCTTTGATGAGTTGAGCTCCAAGCTTGAGCGCATGCCACACTGGTGATCCAAAACCTTCCAGTGGAAAGCGGCCCACATCATTAGGATGGACAGAACCCAGGTATTTGCTAGAGAGAATTCTGCTGAAGAGGGATGTTGGCTGAGAAATCCACCTCCAGTACAGTTTGCCAGCCAAAGCCTTGTTGTTAAACTTGGAGCTTCTTAGTCCCAAACCCCCTTTTTCCTTGGGTTGGGTAACCTTGTCCCAACCAACCAAGGCCCATTTCCTCTCTCCCTTGGCACCTTCCCATAGAAATCTTCTAGCCATTTTATCCAGCTCTTTCCAAATAGACTGGGGAGCGACCAGGACGGAGAATTTATAAATTGGCATGGCACTGAATAATTGACTCGAGAAAAGTTAGACGACCCCCATAACTTAACCATCTATTAGACCAATGGTTCATTCTATCTTTGATGCCATCCAAAAGGTCCTTCCAAACATCAATTTTTAGTTTTTTGAAATGGAGAGGGACCCCCAGATAGACTACTGGGAGAGAGGTCCGAGTGAAACCTAAAATCTCAATAACTCTGTCCTGTAACCGTTGATCAATATTGAAGAAGATCACTTTGGATTTATTGTCATTGATGACTTGATTAGAGGCCCGGAGGTAGACATTTAGAGTATCTCTGATTCTTCTTGCTTCCCTAAGGCTGGCCACTCCCACCAATCCAGTATCATCTACAAACTGTAAATGAGTCAAAACTTCGACCCGACCTTAAAACACTGTTATACGACCTTGAAGTCTTCTTTTCGAGAAAGAGTCTACCCAATCCTTCGACCAAGATGAGGAAGAGATAAGGAGAGCAAGGGTCTCCTTGCCGCAATCCTCGAGAGGCACCAAAAGGAGGCGAGGGAAGTCCCTTGATAAGAACGAGTATGAAGGCGTAGAAATACGGCTCATGACCCGGTCTGTCCGACCTGAGAGAAACCAAAGGCAGTCAACATCTTTGCCAAGAAGCCCCACTCCACCCTGTCATAAGCCTTGGACATATCCAGTTTAATGAACATTCCTTTGTTCCCAGTTTGGTGCATTGTATGGATAGCCTCCTGAGCAAGAATCACTCCATCCAAAATTTGCCTCCCTTCAACAAAACCCCCTTGCTCAGGGAAATTATATTATGCAGAATAGGTTTTAACCTTTCGGCCATAATCTTCGTAATTATTTTATAGATCACATTGCATAAGGCAATAGGTCTAAAATCAGATAAATGAACCCCCCATGCTCCTTTTGGAATTAAAGTAATGAATGTATGATTTAGAGCCTTGAGCATTCTTTTATTGGTTATGGACTCCTCAGTGACAGCCAGAACATCTTCCTCCAGGGAATCCCAAAAGGCCTGGAAGAACTCAATAGGGAAGCCATCAGGACCAGGCGATTTACCAGTACTCATCCCAAAGACCACCTTCTTAAGTTCATCTTTATCTATAGGTCTAAGTAGAGCCTGGTTTTCTTCAGGAGAGATTAAAGAAGGAATGACAGCAATAACTTCATCTTGGGCTGCCCCATCTTGCTCCATACTTTCCTTAAAGAGTTTTGAGAAATACTCCATTGAGTGGGAGTGCATACCAGGAAGAGTGTCAAAAGAGTATCCATTCTCATCTTGAAGGAAATCCATAGTATTCATTTGTCTCCTAGCACGAGCAGAGCGCTGAAAAAATTTTGTATTTCTGTCTCCTTCTAATAACCAAGTATTTCTTGCTCTCTGTTTCCAGTAAATCTCTTCTTGGTTATCAATATCCTCAACCGCTTTGCGCAAAGCATCATCCTCGGATTTAAGGTGCTCGGAAATGTTTCCTTCCCTGAAATGTTTTTGCACCTCATCCCATCTGGCCAACAAGGGGGCCCGTTGGAGCTGGAAGTCTGATTTGTTAGTTTGCCTCCACTGTTTCAATTTACACTTGACAAATTGAAGCTGTTTGTGAAATTTGAACATTGCGGTCCCAAAAGGTGGGCGGCCATCTTCCCACCATTGAGGAGTTTTTCTTCGGAGATCTTCTTTTTGTAACCAAAAATTTTCAAATTTAAAAGGTTTATGGTACTTGCCTCTGTCCTAGCCCCTCCCTCCGGTACAATGGGAAAGTGGTGCGAAGCTGGGCCTTCCAAAATCTGAAATTTAATATTCCATTTCACAAATGCTTCCTCAGAGACCAGAAACCGGTCTAGTTTTACCTTCCTACTTTGTGGCTCTCTTCTCTTATTAGTCCACGTAAAATAAGTACCGGGACCTTTGATATCAACAAGGTGAAAGGCACTGGACTTGAGCAATCGGAAGCCTATCCCCTGGATCCAAAAGCGGGAAACCACCTTCACGATCATTGGCCAGATAATTTGGCATTAAAATCCCCAGCAACAATCCAATCGCAATCTTCCCGGGAGGATCGCATTGAATGAACAACATTCCATTGAAGCCGTTGGCCATCAATGCTTTGAGCCCCATAGAAGTTTGTAATTAGAACCTGTTCAGCTGTAACAATATTCTTAAAGAGAGATGTGAGAACCCCCCTCCAAGCTGTATGTTCTATTGCTATCCACACCAGAGGATTCCACGGAGTAACAATTCCCCCCGAAGCTCCTTGGGCCGCCACATCCATATATCCGGCGCCCCTCCATATTCTACTAGCAATTTTACACATAAGATCCGAAGACATTTTTGTTTCTGAAGGAGCAAAAAGTCTGTTTTGTGTCTTCCTAAAAGTCTTTGAGCAGCAGATTGATGGGTTCTCTTGTTTAAACCCCTTACATTCCGAGGATTGTATAATCATTGGAAACCTTGGGAGCAATACGAATCAATTGTTCTCACCGATCCTCCATTGATCAGCTTGTCCCCTTGCGCTACTATTAGATCCTTATTGGATTTTCTACCAGCTCCTTGGGAATTACTATTCTTAGACCTCTTTTCCACCTGGGTGATCCCCAACGCTGGTCTTTCTCTGTTCTTTTCTGCACTTCCCATGTGGACATCCTTAATAACTGGTTGTGCAGGGGAATGAATTACCATAGCCCCTAGGTTCTCTGACTGCAAAGTCTCAGGGGTTTCAATCACCTGTTCTAAGACAGGAGTAGATGATAGAGGAGCATGAGAGTGGGTGTTAGTATCCCCATCATTCCCAACCACTCCTTCCATGACTTGGTCTTCTTGGTCTACAAGGGATTTGAAGATTTCATATCGATTGGTTGGCTTGGTTTGGGTCTGCTCTTTGCCATTTCTCTTTTTGTTTTTCCTCCGCTTCTGCTTGTTCAAAGCCATCTTTACGGGCATCGGAACCACGGGGGATATTGAGGGGTTCTTTGACCGAAGTGAACTTACCCTCTGCGGGGCGATTTGACGCTCCCAGACGGAGCTTCCGATTTTGTGGTCGGGCTATTTGGGCGAGAACCTAGCCAAATGGCCATGCTTATGGCAGACTACGCATCCGAAAGGTAAGGCTTCATAGTCTAGGCTGCTTGTATCCGGAGTTAGTCCTGCCAACTCCAATTCCACCTCGGCTGGAAGTGGCTGGCTAATGTCCATTTCTACACATATTCTAGCAAAGACAGCAGTATTTCCTTCCATGGTATCTCTTGAAACTCCCAAAAATCTACCTAGAGAATTACCAATCAACTCAAGGATTTGCTCACCCCAAAACTCCATTGGGAGAGCATACAGCCGTATCCAGACCGGGACAGCCGTGGGCTCAATGCGAGGGTCAAAACCCACTCTCCACGGTTGGACAAATAATCCTGTCGGGCCGTGGCTCCTCTTCTATGATTCAAATGCTCTGTTTCTATCTGCTAGAGAAGAGAAACTAATAATAAAATACCCATTGCTTATAGGCCATAGAGAGTACTCACCAATGGGCTCCCAGTTCTGTCTCACCCAGGTGTGTAGAAAGTTCAGAGTGGGCCGAATACCCATGAATTTGCAGATCGGATCATGGGTAGCACGGTATATAATCGTATCCTCAACCGGTTTTGGTTCTATGACAATCTTTGGCACAGGACGCGAGTTGTGGAAGGCGACCGTTAACTCTGTTTGCAGGTAAACCCTTTCCAGCATTCTTAAATAGCATTTGATAAGCACTGCGTTGAGCTTCATCGGAAGAAGATGCAGGGTTTTCTTTTAATTTATCTGCATATGAGCTTTTTTGCCCATCGGAAGATCCTGGAGGAGACCCCATTGGGCCCTCCCAAGGCAACGAGCAATCCTTCAAAGAGGTGTAGAATCAATCCACAGGAGGATGTGGAAGAGACTTCCAACCAGAGACCCTGGAGCTTCGCCCGGTGCCTGCACAGAAGGTTTCCCGCCAAAACGCCGAGCTCCCCAAAGAAGAGTGATATCCAGAAAAAAGGCTCTTGATATCAACAAGGTTAAAGGCCTGGACTTGGGCAATTAAAAGCCGGTCCCCTGTATCCAAAACTGGGATGCCACCTTCCTGATCCCTGGCAGATAATTTGGCATTGAAGTCCCCAGCAATAATCCAATCAAAATCTTCCCGGGAGGACCTCATGTTTTGAACGACTTTCCATTGAGACCGCTGACCATCGATGTTCTGAGCCCCATAGAAGTTTGTAATTAAGACTTGTTCAGCTGTAACAATGTTCCTAAAAAGAGATGTGAGGACACCCATCCAAGCTATATGTTCTATTGCTATCCACGCCAAAGGATTCCAAAGAGTAGCAATCCCTCCCGAGGCACCTAGAGCAGCCACAGCCATATGTCCAGCACCCCTCCAGATTCGACTGACAGTTTTACTCATAAGGTCTAAAGACATTTTTGTCTCCTGAATGAGCAGAAAGTCTGTTTTACTTCTCTCTAAAAGTCTTTGAACAACAGATTGATGGGTTCTACTGTTTAAACCCCTCACATTCCAAGATTGAATAATCATTGGAAACCTTGGGAGCAATAAGAATCAATTGTTCTCGCCAATCCTCCATTGATTAGCTTATCTCCTTGCACTGCAATTAGATCCTTATTGGATTTCCTGCCCGCCCCTTGGGAATTACTATTTTTCGACCTCTTCTCCACCTGGGTAATCCCTAGAGCTGGTCTTTCTCTGATCTTTTCTGCATTTCCCATGGTGACATCCTTAATAATCGGGTCGTGCTGGGGAGTGGATTACCAATGCCCCTGGGTTTTCTAGTTGCAAAATCTTAGAGGAGTCAATCACCTGTTCTAGGACAGGGGTTGGTGAGGGAGGAGCATGAGAATGGATGATATTAACCTCAAGGTTCCCATCTGCTCCTTCCATAATTTGGTCTTCTTTATCCACAAGAGATTTGAAGATTTCATACCGGTTGGTTGGCTTGGGTTGAGCTTGCTCCTTGCCATTTCTCTTTTTGTTTCTTCTTCTCTTCTATTGTTCAAAGCCATCTTTCTGGGCATCAGAACCAAGGGGAATGATGGGTGGTTCCTTGACCGGAGTGGGCTTACCCTCATGGGGGCGATTTGGCATTCCCGGTGGAACATCCGCTTTGGTGCTCAAGATATTCGGGCAGAACCTAGCCAAATGGCCATGCTTATGGCAAATTCTACATCAGAAAGGTAGGGCTTCATAGTCTAACTGTTGTATCCAGGATTGTCCTGCTAACTCCAGTTCCATCTCAGCTGGTAGCGGTTGGCTAATATCCAGTTCTACACAAATTCTAGCAAAAACAGTAGTGTTTCCTTCTATGGTATCTTTGGAGACTCCCAAATATCTACCTAGAGAGTTACCTATCAATTCAAGAATCTGCTCACCCCAAAACTCCATCGGGAGAGCATACAGCTGGATCCAAACCGGGACAGCCGTGGGCTCAATGCGAGGATCGAAGCCCGCTCTCCACGGTTGGAAAAATAACCCTGTCGGGCCATGGCTCCTCTTTTCTGATTCAAATGCTCTGTTTCTATCCGCTAAGGAGGAAAAACTAATAATAAAATACCCATTGCTTATGGGCCATAAGGAGTACTCACCGATAGGCTCCCAGTTTTGTCTCACCCAGGTGTGCAAAAAGTGCAGGGTGGGTCGGATACCCATGAATTTGCAAATCAGGTCATGAGTAGCACGGTAGTTGATCGTATCCTCGACCAGCTTTGGTTCTATGACAATCTTCGGTCTGGAAGCGGATTGCGGGAGACATCCATTGACTCTGTGCACAGGAGAACCCTTGCCCGCATTCTTGGATAGCGAATGGTAAGCACTCCGCTGAGCTTCATCGGAGGAAGACGCAGGGTTTTCTCTTAATATCTCGGCATAAGAGGTCTTTTTCCCATCGAGAAATCCTGGAGGAGACCCCATTGGGCCCTCCCGGGGCAACGAAAGAGCCGTCAACGAAAAAAAATAACAAACCACCTGAGTCCCTGGTAGAATCTTCCCACCAGAAACCCTAGAGCCTCGGCCGACGACTGTTCAGAAAGTTTCCTGCCAAATCGCCAGAGCTCCTGTCGACCCACCTTCGCTTTCCCACCATAAATATCACCCATATATTTTTAAAGTAATATTTTTTCCCAAATTTTTCCTTGATCTCTAAATAATCTCCACCCAAGCTTCTCTCCTAATGCTAATTCATAAGTTTGCAATTTGCAAGCCTGCTCCTCCAACATTCTTTCCTTTGGAAACCCTATCCCACTTACAAAGAGGAAACATAAATTTTTCCTCATAGCCTTTCCATAAAAAATCTCTTTGAATTTTATCAATTTTTGATGTTATACCTGTTGGTAATCTTAAAAGTGACATCACATAAATAAGGATGGATTGCAGAGTAGTCTTTATGAGTTTTAGCCTTCCTGCCATGGTTAAGAACTTACCTTTCCAACTTGCTATGCAAGGTTTCATTCTATCCAAAAAAGGGATCCAAATCTCCTTTTTTTTTTCCTTTATCAAACAAAAGAATACCCAAGTAGGTTGATGGAAAGTTTTCAATTTTAAACCCTAAAATATTCACAATAATTTGTTGTAAATCTAGGGTAGTATTAATGAAAAATCTTGGATTTTGTAGTATTTACCAACTATCCAGTAGCCTTCTCATAGCATGATAATATTGATTTAAACTCCATGGCCTCATTGATCGAGTGATAACCCAAAAGAAAATTATCATCAACAAATTGGAGATGAGATTCAAAGGGATCATTTTTTGCAACTTGAATACCTTTGATTTTTCCTTTCATTTTTACCTTTGAAAAGACTTTCCCTAATGCTTCCACAAGAATAATGAATAGATAAAAAGAAAGTGGATCACCTTGACGAAGTCCACAAGATGACTTGAAATAACTAGCAAGAGAACCATTGATCAAAATATAAAATTTTGCAGTACTATAACAACATTTAATCCACTCACACCAACTATAATCAAAACCAAACTTTCTGAGAATAACATGTAGAAAATTCCAAGAAATCATATTATATGCTTTGTTCATATCTAATTTCAAAAACATACCTTGTTTTTTCATGGAATGAAGAGAATGTATGGCCTCTTGTGCAATAATTATATCATCAAGAATTTGTTTACCATGAACAAAACCACCTTGTTCTTCTGAGATAAGACAACCTAGAATGCCCTTCAATGTGTTTGCCATAATTTTTGAAATGATCTTATAAATTATATTACGACGACTTATTGAATTAAAGTTTATTTCAAATTGAAAATTAAATTCAAATTTTACAAAACTCTCTCTCTATATATAAAATTGTTAAAAAAAAAATTGCAGTGGTAAGGACTTTGGCCTTTTTTTTTTTTGAAAAGTTCAAGATTCAAACCACTTTGGCCTTTTTTTTTTTTGAAAAGTTCAAGATTCAAACCACACTCAATAAGAGAGGACCAAGACTCCTCATAAAAACATGTGTAATTTCATTATTTTTTTTTATTAAAAATATATTTTATAAAATACTATTAATTAAAAACCTCGTGTCTCGAGATTAGCACAAATTGAGAAATGGTCCAATATTTTTATCGATTCCTCTGTGTAACCAATATATATATTAACACGCAATAAAGGGTAAGTGAGTAGCTGAGTTGGTGTGAGACGACCAGTTAAGGTCTGCGATCCGTAATGCGAAAATTTCGGTTCAAATCACACTGGCTACCATAAGCCCTTTCCTCCACGAGGGCTAGGTGAATTGGTAAGACATTGGGCACTTACCAAGAGGAGACCTAGGTTCAAACTTCGAGGTATGTCCAATTTGGGTAAAGTAGTAGTCTGACCTGAATCCATTGAGTGTGTGCCAACTTGACGATGACAGTATCAACCCCAAGCCACCAAGGGTCTTCCTCATTCTGGATCGTGCTTACCGAGGCGAGATAGTGGTAGCACCATGATTTGATGCTACGATTAGAAGGCAATACAACTTGTCCATGTGACCGGTTGTTAAAAAGAAAGGTAATTATCTGATTCTTAAATATATATATTCACAAATTATGGTGGGGTTTCTCGATACTCGATGCTGTTAAAAATTTCAAACTAAAGGATTAGAGGATAAGAAACATTTTGAGCCAAATTATGTTTATTTGGTAGCAGTTTGAGGATGCCATCTCGGTCTATGTTGGCAGACAAAATAATGCAGTGACTGATTTTTTGGCTAAACATGGCAGTAAAAGTCCAATTGGATACATGCTTAATTTTAACCAGGGTAGAGACACTTATGAATGGCAGGAGGTGAACCAAATGGTTCTTCAATTCCACCAAAGATTTAGCTAAAGATGAGGATAGGTTCAGAGTCCGCTAAGTCTTGTGGATCAATGGAGGATGAAGAATTATTTGTTGGATTTTTTTACTACCTCTTGCAACACTCTTCGATCCTTTTTGGGATAACACGGTTTGTGTTCGCAGGACTGTCAAGCCTGCTAAACTTCTTAAGTTCAGTGTAAAACATAAACGAGAATAGGTTCAAATTTTATGCTCTCGTTTTTTTTTAATTATTTTTGATAATGATAATCATAGTTATATTCAAATTTTAAGACTAGCCAAAAGTAACAAACCGGCCTATGATTATAATTTAATTCTTATTCTATCAATATAATTTGTTACCTTTAAAAAAAATATAAAATTAATTAAAAAATAATAACTTCACATCAAATTTATTTGAACTAAAAACCTATGATTATAATTTAATTCTTATTCTATCAATATAATTTGTTACCTTTAAAAAAAATATAAAATTAATTAAAAAATAATAACTTCACATCAAGTTTATTTGAACTAAAAACTAAAAAAACATAGAGGGATAAAATTTTCACATAATTAATTATTGAAAATAGATTAATAATATGTAATTAATAAAATTAAAAAAAAATTATAGAAAGAAAACCCGTGAAAATGTGACTAATCATATATGTTTTACTTCTAATTACTTAAACAAAAAGAAACATTAAAAAATATATATAAAAATCGTCACTCCAACTTTATTAGCGCATGAGTATGAACAAAATCCTACAAAATCTTCACCCCAACTTTCATGAGTGGCCCATCTTAAAGAGTAAAATGTTTAAAATGCTCATAATGGACTATTATCCCATGGCCCACCTTTCCTCTAACTCGCTAATAATATGTCCCACTTCATCGAAAATGCCATTCACATTCACAATGATTTTACCTTAGCGAATCAAAGTTCGAATCCCGTTACTCCAAGTCAGGCTCTTTAAAACGGATAAAATCCCTGTCCCCCATTGTTAGTGGGGCCCAATTTGCTCTCTTTAATTGAAACCCACATTCCACCTGTAACGGCTCCAACTCAGACCGGTGGTTCCCCCATACGACCAACCTTCGGCCCCAACACTTAACAATAAGCGGTCTCCCTATCCCCGTCATGAAATCAAGGTGGGCTAGAGAGAGAATTTATCATATCCAGGTAGGTCCACATCGAAAGTACACGTCATGTTGTTAAAGCATTGGTATCGGTCACGTGTTGACATGGCGGGGTCGTCAAGCACTCAAAATAGACAGTCTCATGCTGACTTGGCAGAGGAGACAAGTCCGTCAACTCACGATCTCGTGGACCGTCAAAGTATGTGGACTCCCCCCGTAAAACTCAGATCTCTGTCACCAACGGAATAGCTAAAAAAGCGACCCTGGAAAAAACATTAAAAAATAAAAGTGGGAGCGTAGAGAGAGAAAATCGCTCAAACCTTTTGGAGGTGCAGGGTTCGAATCCGCCAGTGGAAGAACAGTGCAATTTTTGGGGTATAACCAGAAAACCCTCGCGATCCGCGATAGCGGAGGCTTTGCATTGTCTCTTTTTACGAGGGCCACGAAAATCCGGGGTCTCGTTACTGCACAATCCGGGCGAGAATTAGGGTTAAGTATGGGGCCACTGTGACGAGGTAAGATCAGTTTGAATGGATGGTTTTCATTGTTTCCGCAAGGGTTTGTGATTTCGAGAATGAAAGTTTAGACGGGAATGCCGGTGAAGGATGCAAAATGGGAAAGTAGGAGAGATGGATTTGAATGTTTTGGGCGGAAGTCGAGTGGTTATTGCTTTCTGGCCTAGGACGGAGGGGGAGGAAGTAATTTCAGGGCCGCCAATCCTTGTACGCCTCTAAATTTAGCTATTTGCTTAGCTGATCTTTGTGGCTAGATGAGTTTAGGCTCCAAATTATGATTCCCGACCATCCTTCGCTGGTGTCTTCGCCGTCTGCAGCGTCTTCTTCTCCGGGGAAGGGCGGGGGTCTGAATTGCCTTTTCGCTGATGGTGCTTGCTGTCTGCCCCCGCAGATCCGATCTTCAAATTCGAACGCGGAGGAGGCTCCGCTTGCCTTGGAGATGTCGTCTAGCAGTCCTCTCTTTGCATGGGATTCGTATTCAAGCCCTGGTCGAGAGAATCGTGCCCCTGGTGTGAATTCTGGCGTTGAAATTAGCCGTTTGCGATCTGGCGAAGCTCAAGAGAACTTGTTTTCTTTGAATGACAACATGTACCGGTCGGAGCGGCCTGTGGATGCTGCGCTACAAGGTTCGTTCTCACCGAAGATGCATAATTCGGTAGGTACATTTGAGATTTGTAACACGGCAGATGTGGTTTCGGCTCCGAAAATCGAGAATGAGAGACAACAAGTGGACTTATCAAGGCAATATGGCTCGAAAGCTTTTGAGAACGAGGGGAATAAAAACGATAGGCTGATATATATCAACGATCCCAAACAGACGAATGACAAATATGAGTTTACTGGAAATGAGATCCGGACCAGCAAGTACACTTTCATCTCTTTCTTGCCGAAGAATTTGTTTGTTCAGTTTCATCGGATAGCATACATTTATTTCCTGGCAATTGCGGTCTTGAATCAGCTTCCTCAGCTTGCAGTCTTTGGGAGAACTGTGTCCCTTTTTCCTTTGTTGTTTGTTTTGTGCGTGACAGCTATTAAGGATGGGTACGAGGATTGGCGTCGGCATCGTTCTGATAAGAAAGAGAATAATAGGGAGGTGGAAGTGCTGCAGGGTGCCCAGTTCAGCTCGAAGAAATGGAAGAATGTAAGGGTTGGTGAAGTATTGAAGATACAGGCAAATGATACGATCCCTTGTGATATGGTTTTGCTAGGAACCAGTGATCCAAGCGGAATTGCATATGTTCAGACAATTAATCTTGATGGAGAGTCAAATCTGAAAACAAGATATGCTAGACAAGAAACTGCGACAAAGAGGCCTGAGAAGGAACCCATCACAGGCATCATTCGATGTGAACAACCAAACAGAAACATATATGATTTCATTGCAAACATGGAAACTGGCAGTAAAAGAATTCCACTTGGGCCGTCAAACATTGTGCTTCGGGGTTGCCAGCTGAAAAATACTGCTTGGGTAGTTGGAGTGGTTGTTTATGCAGGGCAAGAGACCAAAGCAATGATGAATAGTTCAGGAGCACCCTCAAAAAGAAGCAGATTGGAAGCGCACATGAACAGAGAGACATTTTGGTTATCTGTTTTCCTATGTATTATGTGTTCAGTTGTGGCATCTGGAATGGGTGCATGGCTTCAGAAGCATAAGGGGGAACTTGATACGGCCCCCTTTTTTAGAAAGAACATATATACAAAAGCCCATCCCAATGGAATAAAATACAACTATTACGGTGTAGCGATGGAGGTTCTTATCTCTTTTCTAAGTTCTGTGATAGTTTTCCAAATAATGATACCGATATCTCTGTATATATCTATGGAGTTGGTCCGTCTTGGACAGTCATATTTCATGATTGGGGATGACGAGATGTATGACGCTAATTCAAATTCAAGGTTCCAGTGTCGTTCACTGAACATAAATGAAGATTTAGGGCAAATCAGGTATGTATTCTCTGATAAGACAGGTACACTAACAGAGAACAAGATGGAATTTCGCAATGCAAGTATATGCGGGATGAATTACTGCAATGCGACAGCTACTGTTGACAGTTGGAGTCGTGGATGTTCTCACGAAAATGAAGAGAAGGAAAGTATTGCAGGTTTGGAAAATGCACCTGTCTGCTTTCTTTGATAAACTTCTAGTCCTATATGTTTCTTGTTAGGCATGCTCTAGGGAGAAATAATATTTCCTAGTTGCATAATGTGAGTTATCTGCTTCTTCATCTTCCTTCTTGTCATAAAATCATTAGAGACTTGATTTCTTCCATTTCATGTCTACTTGTTCAAGCATCATTGTGCCATATATGACTTGATTTCTGCCATTTCATGTCTACTTTGGAGGAGAACATATAACAATCTCAGTTATGTTGGCCTTTCATTTTTTTTGATTAATAGGTCTGAAATTTATGTCTTCTGATATATTCTTACTTAGTCAAATTATCATTATGTAAAGCAACCACATACCATTAATAATCTAATACTTCCCTTTAATGATAAATTGTGGAATTCCACTCATCGTCAGCAATAACTCATGACACTATATGCATGTCCGTGACCACGACTCATTGGTGTTGGGGAGTTTAGCATTAATTTATCATCGGTCCCTCCACACAAGCTTTGGAGTTATGTACATAGGCTGTGACGCTGTCTGCTACATAAGCTGTAAAACATTCTCCTAAGGGGAAGTAATAATTGCTATTAGCATGAAATGCTTTTAACATTGGCCAAGATGTCCTAGTTGTAAATGAAGCAAACCATACCTACCAGATAATGCAAAGAGCACAAATCTTTGTCTACTGTGTTCGAGTCATGGAAAGTTTATCTTAAGCTTTAGCATCTGAACTATTTTTTATTATCTATGCACCAAATAGCCCACAGACAAATTCTGTGCCTGTGTCAAGCAACAAAACAAGCTCCTTCTGTTGTTTGAACCTTTACTGGTTGGAAGTGTCTGACCATGGTTTATACCAACACCTTGTGTGGCTTGACACAGGCTTGGGAGAGCCTCATGATAGACTGCAGGCACCTTATCCTGTTCCTTCTTTTTTTGAAAATCGAAACATTTAAATCTATTTCATTAAAGAACAAAGTACAATTCTAGTTACTATTATTTGATACAATAATAATGCTTTTCCTTGACATTATATATAATAAGCAAGTGGTCTTTGACATATAAAAATTCATAGTTAAATTCCTTACAGATTTCGACAATTTCAGTCAGAAAAATGTTTTCTATTTGAAGAGCAATTATTATAAACAATAACTTGAGTGCTAGACTCATTGATGGGGAAACTACATATAGTTTCTATTAGGACAGGAACTCCTGGCAACATCAGGCTAAATAAACTGTTATACGTTCAGAGAGATATACAATGGATTTAGGAGAATTTCAGTAGTTGAGGTGTGATGATTTGTTTTCTTAACAACTTAATAACATGATAATTTCCCAAGCCACCTTTAACAATAAAACATATATTATTTTCTTGACATGACCATAGAACTCTGAGGGTGTGTATTGTGCGTATTGATCTTCAACACAGGGCAACCTATATTTCCAATAATATAAAGAATGTGAACCATCTACAACAACATATTTCTTCCTCATGATTATTCATTTGCATATAGCCAGGACTTCTCATGTCCTAAGGCAGCCTTGTTTATTCATGTTGAATGAAGTATATTCTATTTAGTGAAGGCAGGGAAGCTTCTTTCTTTCCTATGAAAGAAAAGTATGTGCTCAAATAATACAAGCCAATATCCTTACACATTAGGTTATATGTTAAAGAACAATTACTAGTTCTTAGTGCATTCTCTGTTAAAGCTTTATAAATTGTTAAGATGGCTGTAACTATGAAAAAGGAACTGAGTATTTTGAAAATTTGTTTAACATCTGCTCATTTATGAATATCTTTTTGGAAGATGAATCTTAATCTATGAACTTTTGTTCTTTATGTGTGTATAATTCTGAACTCTTAGGTTTCAAGTCTCTGTGATGTGTTACTGTTCTGTTTCTGATGTTTTGTTTTTCATGGTGCTTGCCTTAGAGGTTCAACAGAAATTCTGGATAAGCAGCTTTTGAAACCAAAGATTAAGGTGAAAGTGGATAATGAACTTGTTCATTTACTAGGTAAAAGTTTGTCGACACATGACAGAAAAATTGCACATGAATACTTCCTCACTCTGGCAGCTTGCAATACTGTAGTCCCCAATATAATGGAAATGCCATCTTCTGGAAACCATAAATTGGGTACAGTGGGTGCATTAGATGAAGTGTTAAGAGAGATTGATTACCAGGGAGAGTCTCCAGATGAACAGGCTTTGGTAGCAGCAGCTGCAGCTTATGGATACACTCTTATTGAACGAACATCGGGCTATATAGTGATTGACATATTGGGTGAAAGGCAAAGGTAGGTGGTATTTTCTTGCATTCTATTTGGCCAAGTTTCATGTAGTGTGACATGATCCATCCTAGAAATTTTTCTTGTGAGTTAATTTTAAATGAATTTTACTTTGCTGGTAAATGGAGAATATATCATGCAATAATTGGTTTTATTTATTTATTCCCCTGAAAGACGTATGTAGAATGGATCCTTAAGATGTTAGCTTTATTAAATTTATTTCTTCTTTTTGATTTTGGAGAAAGCAGGTTGGATGTATTAGGATTGCATGAATTTGAAAGTGTACGCAAAAGGATGTCAGTGGTAGTTCGCTGTCCAGACAATACTGTGAAAGTTCTTGTAAAAGGGGCAGATAGTTCAATGCTAGATATCATAGCCAAAACTTCTAATGGTAGCCAGACAACTTATATGGAAGGACACTCAAATGATGTAGTTCGTGCTACAGAAAGCCATTTACTGGAATATTCATCACAAGGCTTGCGAACTCTTGTTGTGGCTGCAAAAAACCTCAATGTTGAAGAACTTCAACGATGGCAGCATTGTTATGAGGAAGCCAGTACAGCATTAACTGACAGGGCATCAATGCTTCGGGAAGCTGCAAGTATGGTCGAACATGATCTGAACCTACTAGGGTCCACAGGGATCGAAGACAAATTGCAAGATGGTGTTCCAGATGCAATAGAATCTTTGAGGCAAGCTGGTATGAAGGTTTGGGTTCTTACTGGAGACAAGCATGAAACTGCAATTTCCATTGGTCTTTCATGTAAGCTTCTGAATAGTAGTATGCAGCAAATTATTATCAGAGGTAGCTCTAAGGAAGCTTGTAAATGCCTCTTAGAAGAAGCAAAGGGCAAATATGGAATAAGTAGAAAAGAGAGACAAAGAAAGTCATCAAAAAGGCATAAAAGTGTTGATATTGATAAGGACGACAGTATACAAGGTAATCGACTGCCTGGTTGATTATTTTCCAATTTCAATTGCATTTTGTTAGGTCATTTCAAATGTGGATGATAACTCTGACTACCATAGTATGACAGGTACATCTGAGGGACGTCCACCATTGGCACTAATAATTGATGGCAACAGCCTGGTCTATATATTGGATAGTGACTTGGAACAAGAGGCACGTGCCATCTGATTTTTCTCAAGATCGTTTTAACTATGTTTTTAGGAAAATGTTTAGCAGTCAATCTTGTGTTTGTTTGCAAACATTGAAAATGAAAATGTGCATGAGTTTTCAGGTTAATCTTCAGCATGTTGTGGAGTTTTGCTTCAGATTCTTTAATCAACAGTGGGAATAATTTTAATATTCTATGGATTTTGCTTATGATGCCTTTTCAGCTTTTTGATTTGGCAACATCATGTAAAGTAGTCCTTTGCTGTCGAGTTGCTCCTTTGCAAAAGGCTGGAATTGTTGATCTCATAAAGAGCAGAACAAATGACATGACACTGGCCATTGGTGATGGTGAGTGTCCTTTCTTTAGCTGTCATTACTTTTGATTATATGAAATATAGACTAAAACACTATTGCTACATGGGCATAGTCTTGCCACAAATAAATGCATGGCATGGGGTGGCAAACTGTTTGGATAAAAGGTAATAAATAGGCTACACAAAGTAAGGCCTAGCCTGTTGAATTTCCAATTTGGGTTTTGTACAAGGACTGTAACATTTTATATCATCTGTATAAATGATGATATACTAGTTGCTCTCTGGAAAAATGCATAATATAATCAAAGTATACAGGTTTAGGTCTTTTAGATCTCATATGTAATCGTATACTTATTTGATTTACTAAATCTCTCTGTGAAGTTGTCAATTCAATGCACGTTTACTTGTCTATGGAGAGTGATACATATGTGGAATGTGGTTATGCTCTTTTCATTTATCTGGTCCCTTCAACTTCTTTTTGTTTTTGATTGTAGGAGCAAATGATGTCTCTATGATCCAGATGGCAGATGTTGGTGTGGGTATTAGTGGTCAAGAAGGACGACAAGCTGTGATGGCATCAGACTTTGCAATGGGGCAATTCAAATTTTTAAAACGATTATTGCTTGTGCATGGTCATTGGAACTATCAACGTGTTGGCTATTTGGTTCTCTACAATTTTTACAGGAATGCTGTATTTGTGTTGATGCTTTTCTGGTGAGTGTTCAGCCATATTATATTGTTCTCAAAAAACATGATGCTTTGTTCTGTACAGTTGAATCTGATAAATTTGAAGGCATAAGTTGGAATATCAGATTCCTTAGATGTGACTATAGTGGTCTTTGCTGTAATATAAGATGTTTTTCTTCCCCATAAAAGCACATTTCAGTTTAGTTTTCTGTCTGTTGTGTTATCTTATCTTTGTTGTCCAGGCAATTTTTTTCTTCTTTGTGGTTATTTTGCCCCATTGGCATTTTTCAAGAATTAGTTACATCTTATGGTAGCTGTTTTCTTTGAAGTGATGTGGCCATTTTAATGAGCTTCTTTTGCCCTCCACTTTTTAGGTTTTAGAGAAAGTTTGTTAATTTGGAATGACAAGTTAGAGGATGGTGTCATTTTACCTTTTTTAATGTTTCTTTGTTTTGGTACAATTAGTTTCAACTTAAAATGGATTGTTAATTTATTTAATATATGACTCAAAGCTTGAAACATAAAATGCAGTTCTGTTGCTAGAAAGGATGTAGTGGAATGTGACATAATTCATGAGATGGTGCTCTGCACAAAATTCCTTAATTATTTTCCAGTTGTTTCTTTAAAAACAGTGTGCACTTGCAGATTTTAATCGTCATTTATTTAAAAATGAAGTAACCTTGGAGACTTCCTCGGTATTTTCCTATCTGTAAGGTTTAATGCTTAAATTGATTCCTTTTCTCACTTCTATTGTGCGTCTTCTATATGTAAAATTCAAAGTATTTTATTAAATAATGCTTTAAAATTTTATGGAAACAATTAATGCAAAGGAGTCCAAAATGATAAAGGTCATAGCACAACTGTTTAATGTTCAACAAAAGGGTTTCTAGGTTCTCCAATTTTTTTCCTTCTTAGCATTTGTGTGCACAATTGATTTCTTCTGATGCATTTTTTCCTTGAACTGATGTTATATGCCATAAGAATTTGCACCAAATATCTCTCGTTTCCTTATTTTTGTCTGATGATAAAGTGATACACCTAAGCATTAAATGGTTTTTAATTTTTCTTTGTGACTTGTTCTAATCATCCAACTTCATAACAGAGGTTGGTTGGGGCTTGCTTGCAATTATACTATTTGTTGTTCTTATCTTCATAATATCTACTCTGTCAATTATGCTTTCACTTTGTGATCTTCCAATCTTTTACTGTTTTCTCTTAGTTGTATTCTGGCATTTTTCTTTTTTTGTTGTACTGAATTTCTTAGGCAAATATGCCTTTAGACTGGTTTGTGTCTTGGACTTTATGGTTCAACTCACATATTATTTATTGAACCCTTTGTTGCATTTCTTTTCCCATCCTTCAAATTTTTTTCATGGTTATTTTTAAGAATCTTTTTTTTTAACTGATTTTCTTTGAATCTTCTGTTTCTATGTGTTTCATTTCCAATGGGTTCAAGCATTTATTTCAATATTCTGGTGGAAGAAAAGAGTCATATAGCATGCGAATTTATGATACTACAAAAATATATACTTGGGAGAACTCTATTTCCCCTCCTTCCCCATGAAAGAAGGGCAAACATCTCTAATTGAGATTCTTGGCTTTTGTAGAGTTGAGACATTTTCCAAGAAAACAGAGCTGAGAATGAAGTTGCATGTATAAGTCATCGATAAATTTACTGACATTTGTCTCACAAAAAATTCATTTAAAACTATTTAAGATCTACATTTACCTATTATAAGAAGGGTATGGTTGGACACATCAAATGAAACCACATGCTTTAGGCTTTGTCCCATAAAATTGCGGGCTTCCTTAAAATGTTTCTCTCCAGTGAACATTGACCAAAAAAGAATCTTGAAACATCTTTGGAGTATTATTCCATAGATGTCTTGGAAACTCACGCTCCAAAATATGTGGTTAAAGTCCTTTCATTTTTACATTTTGATAATGTGCATTTTTGCAGGTTGGCTAATCCCTGATAAAGGCCGAACTAACCACCCTGATTTTCAAGGATTATGAGCTGATTCAAATAGATTGAATGCTTAAGAAGGCGTTGGGATTCTATCTCAATAAATCATTCACTTTAAATTGAAGTTTTCAACCAAGCTATGTTATTGTAGAGTCTATTTATACATGGTAGATGTATCATAGCCTGTGGTAGCCTTGTCAGTAGGCAACATCCACTCTCTTCAGTTGCGTTTATCTCTACATGCTAGTTTTGGATTTATTCCCTCTTAGGTCCATGTGTAGTGCTTTGTGCTTCTTGTCAAGAACTGATTACCAGTTATCATGAAAAATACTAGTTGTTTCTATTTGTATTTCAGATATAATACATTGAGGCAGATTCTTCCGACACGGCTCTTCAACCAACCTTGGAATTATTTTTAATGCAGCAATGATTGTTTTGAACACCAAATGCTGTTACTTATGATTTATGACTTCTGTGTAGGCCTTGATAGTTACCTGAGAGGGAACTAGGTTCTACTTGTCATGCTTTGCAATTTTTTTTTTGAAACCAAAGAAATCTGAATTTCAAAATCAATTGCATTGCAGACTTACATTTGCCAAAGTAATTGAAACCCTGATCCTATCTTGTAGATTTGTATCTCTTGTTGATAACTGACTATAGCCTGTCAAGCTGCATTACGCTTGGAGTCATAATCACCTCCTTTTCTTCCAGATCATGCGCATGTGATTACATGCTTGCCAGCCCCAAGAGACCGTGGTCTTTATTCAATATGCAAATATCCAAGAATAGCAAAGAGTTTTTTTTGTTTTTAAAATAATTTGAGTTGGGGGGGGGAAGGTGGAACTTTAGTTTACAAGTTTTTACACAAATACCTTTTCAACAATTGGAAAAAGGAGGATTGAAAGTAGACATCTGTGATTACCTCATATGATTGAGTTTGTGTTCACTTTAATTTGTGGGTTCGAGTTTAGGATAAATGCTTTTCTAATTTTACTCACACGAAATTAAGCTGCATGTCCAGTTGCAATGCACCATCTAGAATGCATGCCATTACTAAGGAAGAAAGAAGACAAGAAAGAAATTTTATCTATTCCCCCAAGGGACCAAAGTAGGTCAGTGGGACTTGAGAAGTATATTTGGTTATAATGGCATGGTGGCAAGCCAAAACACTGCTCCAAAGTCAAAAATTCAAAATACTATAGAAAACAAACAAAATAATGCAATTCTTCGTCAATACATAACCTGCAAAGATCGTATTACAAAAACTCTTGTTCATGTCCATACATAACAAGTCTTTGATTGTTTTAGAAAGTATTTTCTTCTAAATTTAACCAATTGGCAATTTGCCATCTGCATACAGAATTTTAAAATATTGCATATTGAAAATCTCTTGGCTGTTTCCATTCATTGCAAATGTTTGTTCGTTTAAGAAGTACGTACTTCTAAAATTTCACCAATCACTAATTTACTGACTACATCTACCGAGATTTAAGGGTACCGCAGTAGACTCAGATGATGTTCAGTCTTTGACATGAATGATTGATGGAATTTTTACCTATGCATTATGCTGAAGTTTCATGTACTGCAGTCTAGGGATTACTCAAATGTCACATGTCTTTAAATGAATGATTGATGGAATTCTTACTGATGCATTATGCTGAAATTTCATGCACTACAATCTAGGGTTTGCTCGAATGTCAGATTTCTTAAAAAGTGTCATCTGGCTGCAATTACCCTGCAGGCTGCATTACATACAGATTGATCAGGGTGTATTGGGATTACTTTGGAAGAAATTTTTGTCTCCTTTTCCATTTTTTCCAGGACATTAGTTTGATGTCCTTGGCCATTTCAACCAATACTTATATTGTTGTCGATTCTGCATACCTTTTCTCCAATGATTCATATTGATTTTTTACTAAATACCACGTGTTGTAATAGCTCTAAGCTTCTATTCAAATTTGTTCATTTATCAATTACAATCTACAACTTCCTTCATTTGCATTCCTAGCTGTTACAAAACTTTATTCTAATGAACATAAATCATCCAGAATATACGGAAATATCAAATAATTCAATTACAAAGTATTAATCCACAATGCAATAGTCCACACAACGAGACAGAGATAGATAATACCCTTAAGATAGGGCAACACCAATAATAATTCTTAAGGAAGGAATAACACCACAAGATCTTCCAATATGAGAGCGTCATTCCGTGGGCAAAGATGATTACAAAGTAATATTGGATATGATCGATGATGCATTACAATAACAATATGCCTTCTTTTTATACCCATAATCTACTGCCTACTTTGGGGAGGGTATTACCCTAACCCTGGCCGACTCTTAAACCCTTATACAACTCATTATTAAATATAATATCACAATACAATAAACCTTGGGCTATGTGTAGCCCATATCAACTATCCATAACACCCATATACAATTTAATATCATATCCCTAGGTACCATACCATTCCATGTTGTTGTCCTGATAAACACAATTAAGAGACTTTCAGTAACTTTTCTGAAATTTCTCACAGAGATTGCAGCAGTATATAAATACTCGAAGAGTTGAACCAAGGAAGTAGTCTAAAATTTGGAGTCATTCAGCTAATACCATACTGTTATTTTCCCCAATGATAAAACTCCTAATCATGTTGACTGAGGTTTTGTTTGAATGGTCCAGTTGTCTTTATATGTGTTAGATGTTTGCTTTCACTTTAGATTATAAAAAGTTCTTGTGAGTAAGCTGATTATGGCAATATATTATCCTTCGTTTCATATCTGGTTGACATGTTTCTGTGAGCACCTCCTTTCATTAGAAAGATTGGTTTCAATTTTAGAATTAAGAATCCAACTATCATGTCTAAAAGCTCTCTACAAATGAATCTTAAATTCCCATTTTGCTGAAAATATTGGTTATTGTCCATGATACTAACAGGTCAATTTTTATTTCTATATCCTTTTAAAGACCGCCCAAGTGCAACACAATTGGTTCTTGGTTTAAAACAAAACACTATCACCAGCTCAACATTATTATGCAGTCTTCATTGAAAACAGTCATCAAAAACGTTATAATAGTATAGTGTGTGTGCATGTGTACATACTTGTCCTGGAGATTGTCATGAACCCATCTTTGCATCCTGGGTATGCCCAGATGCAATAGGATGCTTGGCATCCCAAGCAGTCCCTGTTTCAAGGATGGCCTGGAATCTGACCCAGCATAGGGGAACAACTTGCCCAAAGTCCCCAAAACATCAGGGATGGTGATTCTGGGGTCCAGGGTGGGGGGCAGGTAGGACATGTCCTTGTAAAACATAGATTTTTTTGAATTGTAAATTTATAAAACAACATAATACAATGACTCAAAATAATATGCCAAAAATACAGTACCGTACACACTATAGAAGACGCAAAATTTGAAAGAATATTTCTATCTGTTTTATGTTATCTCTTAACAGATACATGCTAAACAAAAGTTTTCTTCTTAAGGCTTTTCAAGAAAAGAAATTTCAAAATATGGTTTGGTTTTCCCACCATTGATAACCCTTAAGAAAATTTTAAATTATGGTTTAGTTGCCCTCCTACTTAGTCCTCTTATGGTTTACCCTTCTTATATTCTTCCTTCTGTGACTGTATGCTGAGGCTAGGGTTGTGCAAGACTGACATACAACAAGGAAGAGAAGAGAAGAGAATGTGACTCTGAAGAACATTCTGAACTTACTTTATTACACATCACTTACTAGACAATGGGGATTAACAAAGTGCACTAATGCAGTGATTAAATTAGTCCATTGCAAAAGAATGAATTTGTTTTTTTAGAGTTTTGTTCTTGACAAATTGGAAACTTACTGATTATAAAATCATTTTTAGAAATTGAAACACAAAAAACTCTTTATCATAATCGATTGAAGGATCACACGTGTTTGTAGCACTTAAATAGCAAACACATAATAAGATGGGTTCATTAACATACTTGTTCTTGAGATCTCTACTATATTCAATTTGAAGTCATATGGTACTGATGATGTAAGCCATATCACATTGTGCAGGTATATATTGTATGCTGCCTATTCTACAACATCTGCCTTAACTGAGTGGAGCAGTGTATTCTATTCTGTCATCTACACTTCAGTGCCAACAATTGTAGTAGGTGTTCTGGATAAAGATTTGGATCAGAAAACTCTACTTCACTACCCAAAGCTTTATGGTGCTGGGCACAGGCAGGAAGGATATAATTCAAAGCTCTTTTGGATTACTATGATTGATACATTGTGGCAAAGTCTGGTTCTTTTCTATGTACCACTTTTTTCATACAAACAAAGTACAATTGACATCTGGAGCATTGGGAGTTTGTGGACTATTGGAGTGGTGGTGTTAGTTAATATTCATTTGGCAATGGACATCCAGAGTTGGGCATTATTTACTCACCTTGCAACATGGGGCTCCATTGTTGTTACATATGTTTGTCTTGTCATTTTGGATTCGGTTCCCATACTTCCAAATTACTGGTAAGAAGTTTATCAAATTATAATCTTAGCATTTCCTTATAAAAATAGTATAATTCTATTTTACTTGCACTCTTGCGATACTTGGCACCTAACTGCTAATTGACACATGCAATTTGCAGGACAATCTTCCACTTGGCCAAGTCAGCATCTTACTGGTTGAATATTCTTCTTATAACATGTTTAGCGCTACTTCCTCGCTTTGTATTGAAGGTTATGAAACAGAGGTTCTGGCCGTCTGATATTCAGATAGCTCGAGAAGCAGAAATACTGAAAAACGAACCTGAAAATTAGGCTATGATGTTGATTGAAATGACAAATTTGCCTGGTATTAGGTTTTCTACCAAGGATGAAGTTTGTCTTTCTGGCTTCAATGAAGCAGCAACTGATAGTGCGCTTCCTTATGGAGCTTATTTATAGTGTGACAACTCAAGTGCGTTGCTGATTTGCAAGCATAAAGTTTTTGTCTTCAATCTCCTTGAGTCTCATCATAAGTTGCATGTTCCAATATCAGTTCATACCTATTGACAGTAGTTTGGGCTGAAATATGCAGATCAGGTGGCTGCTGCACTCTCTATCTTGATCTTGTGGTCTGTGTAAAATTTGAAATTCAATGTATTCTATTTTCCAGAACTGGCCATTAAAGGCTAGGTTTTGGATTGTCTAATTCCATAGCAAATTGATATGTAATCATGTATTTTTCTTAACATTGTCGTGGAAGAGTGAACAAGACAAACTATTTGATCTGTATTCTTTCAAGTTTACAACCAACCTTGATTTCCAATTCTTACTATTCTTATTTAGCAACTCCAAGAAGTATGAATACAAGACTCCTCTCTTTCACTAGCCTGGAAGGCAAAACGAGGAATTAACGTATGATGGAACTTTGTTGTTACTTGGTTATACAATGTAAGCGTTACAATGATTGTTTGGACCATTTCATGGGAGAACATCCAACTTTTCTCATAATATAGTACACATGGTAAGATGTCAGATTTGTCATTTCAGGGAAGGATTGGTTTGAATTGTTGGGAGGTCCACATGTTCTGTAGCAATAAAGTATCTTTGGTATCAGGACATGTATTTTCAGTACACGGTAAGATGTCAGATTTGTCATTTCAGGGAAGGATTGGTTTGAATAGTTGGGAGGTCCACAGGTTCTGTGGCAATAAAGTATCTGTGGTATCAGTACATGTATTTTGTTGGTGTTGGGTATATGATGCAAAGTTGTCCATTTTCTTTTTATTTTTAATGTGGCCAGTTGGCTCCATAAAAAGATAGCCTGTTTTTCCCCTTGAAGCCGTATTGGGGAGTTCTAGCAATAAATATATATTTTTTTGCCCCCATCTACCAGAAATTGCGAGGAAGGAAATTGACTTTCTCTGGCAGACAGGCATAATATGTTGGACCAAACTACAATACTTATGTAATTTTTTGCCTTAATTTGCCTTAATTTACTGTTAATTTATTCACCTTTATGAAATTATGTTACTAATGTCATCCAGGCTGCTGAAGACCTCAATATTTTGTCAGCCAATTTTTTTTATTAAGTTTGATTTGAAGTTAAAGTTTTGATCTCAAGGTGGCAGTTCAATGTAGTTCTATTTCTTTTTTCTAAGGTGGCAAAATAACCTTAGTGACACCTCTTGATTCTGTGAGTGGCCTCGTACAGTACAAAACACTTTAGAGGAAGACTTATTTTGATGCATGCTTATAAAAGGATTCACCGCATGATTACGTGGGCGAAAGCTCTCCTATTCTAGGTGCTTGCTCTATATCATGGTCATTGGATGGAGTTTTCATCCTTGGAAGCAAATGCTTAGGACTATTCTGTGTGCAGTGAGGCAATTTACATTGGCCTATAAGTTTTAGGGGTGTAACATCAAATGTTTGAAGTTAGCTTAAGAAGTTATATATGAATTATTTTGGTTATTAACAATGTTGTAGAGTTTCTTGACATCAGAATATTGACAAGCTCAAGTAAAAATATTGTTGATGTTTGTAGGCAGTGTGCATTAGATATTTAATGACAATTATTGATGAACATTATTTATTTGAAGCGTATGTACCAAAATTTTAGAAGTTAGCCATCCAACCTTAGTGAATAACAAATCTTGGGATAAGTATTAAATGGAAATTATGAAGGCATTAGATTTAAATTGTTACATTGGAGGACCTCAACTTACAAGGTCAAAGCTAATTCTGGTGATTTTGAGAGAGTGCTGGTGGGGCAAGAAATCAAACCTGATTAGAACTTTGTTCTCTAATCTGGTGATGTTTGAAAATTGCTTTACTTAATTAGTTGCAGAGAAACTTGCATTTTGCAATTTAAAATCTCCTGGAAGCTGGGAAGCTGCTAGTGCAGACTTTGAAAGAGATCTGTCAATTTTAATATCAAAGTCGTTCACAACAAAATTGAAGTGGAGAGCACATATAAATATTACAGGTTAGTTTTGATGTGCCATTAGGCACACTCTATCCAATACATTTTACATTTCTTTAAATTGAGTTTACAATTTGTTTATAAGCCACATCAGGCTGAAAATGGCTTGCATATTATACCCTTCCTAGGCAGCTTGTTTTTTTTTGGAGTGTTTTGGACACAGATTTTGTTGAACAATGAGAGTGCAAAATGTGGTAAACTCACTTGTCATTGGTCAACACTCTTAAGTAGACAGAAAGCAGCATGTTATTTGTAAACGAGGGCCTTTGGTTTACATGGATTCATGACCATTGGATGTTTGACCAGCGGTTTTCTAAATTTCTGTAGATTTTATTTCTTTTTGTTGTTTAGTGATTGATAAATTTACTATAAAAATTTATTCTTTAGGGGTTATGAGAGGAAGGCTATTTTAGGATACAACCTAAGAAGGATTTTTTATTTTCTGATGTCACAACATTTTTAATATTGGAAGACTTACCATCAAATACAATAAAAATAGGGTGTGGTACGGTGTTACTTCAAACATTAAGATGGCATTTCAACCTTGACTGAGGATTAAACCCTCAATTAATGGCAGCGGCGGAGGGGGGGTGGAATGTTTAACATCTCTATGATCTTGATTTTGATGGATCAGAAGAAATGTCTAAACAGTGACAAATATTAAAAAACGAAAATACACACTATCAGCTTGGCCTTACGTGTTTTGTCAATATCTCAAAACTGAAGTTATTTGGAGTACTTAAATGTATGGTAGTATATAAGGATTCTCTCCTAACCATAAAAAAAAAAAAAGCATTGGATAAAGGTTCTGAGCATAGTTTAGGCAACTTCAAATTTGTAGCACCCTCAAACATGAGTTTCACAGTGTCAGTTTCTGAGTCATTTATGTCTGCCAAGCATTAAAATTTTTATTGAAGGGGATACAACTTTGGTCTTTTATGGGTGCCCCTCCTCCCAAGATGTTTTATCTTTTAAGAGGTTTTATTTTTTTTAAATATTATAAGGTTTTATATTGAGTTAAAAAATATTATGTTCTTCTCAAGCATTGTTTTGCCATATAATTCTCAAAAGCTGATTGATTTCAGCATACAGTTTCTAGAAACTAGGAAAAAGTATTGTCATGATTTCAAATAGCTGTAAGTAGTTGAATTGTAGATCACATATAGTGACAAAGTTAATGTTTTGGTTGTGCGTTAATATGCCATTTACCTCACGGGGAAAATCCTAACAGGGTCATATTAAGCAAGATGAAATTTAAAGTGAAAGTGGAAGACTCAAGAGAGCTTCAGTTGAAGAAACAGATCTCTTTGAGAAAATATTTGGTGAAAAGAAACTAATATATAGAATTTGATGGTCTCTCAAGCTCATTTGATGGCTTCACAAGCAAAACTATTAGCGAAGACTTGGTAGCAGGACTTGATAAAGACAAATTCCATTTCCTAAAGAGTAAAATGGTAAAAGGCAGGCCATTACAAAAATATAAGGTGAATCAAGAAGAGATTTCTAGCCGGAATTTAGCCTTAAAAATAGTAGATCTATCAACTGGATACAAGGAAAGGTATAAATAATGGTACTTGTGCGTATGCCAAAGAAGGAATGAAATTCACTTTGTTAAACAAATTTGCATGTTACCTATATATAATGTAGTCATATAAAAGATGAGTAAAGAAAATGGAGGTTTATGATAAAGATGTAGTCGAGTGGGTTTCTTGCTTGATTTGATGTCATGTAGGGATGAGATGGTTTGATTTTCACATATAAGACTTGAGTTGTGTATGAGCAGTGGGTGTTAAGCAAAATTTCATTATAAACAAAATCTCACTTAGTGATACAGGAGCATCTAGTGGTGTAAGAGTGATCTTGCTCCGCTTAGTTCGTCTCGTGCCCTTTCCGAAAACATGCAATACTAGTCAATCGGAGCAACGAGCGCGAAGTTATGACCTCGGCAAGTTGCCCCCTAAATTCAAATTTGAAATAGATGGTTTTAGACGGGAAAAGGGAAAACTGGTTCAAAAGGGGGGAATTTTGAAATTGTAAGCAGTTAGTCTTGTAAGCTCTATTCTCCTAAGCAAGGAATATTATAAAGTTTTTGGCATTTTCTCTGTTTTCTATTTTTCTGTGGATTTTATGGTTTTGGTTAATTCAACTCTGCTTCAAGTGGTATCAGAGCTAGAGTTCATGAGTGTGTAAACAGATCGCCAAATGTGAGACAGTTTACGCTAGGATCTGTGAGAAAAGAGAGCAAAAAAATGCCTCCACGAAGAAACCGTGGTGGTGGGAGAAATGTGGTGCCAGAAGAAGATTTTAGAGCTTTGGAGAGGCAAGTTCAGGCTCTGCAAGAGGAGTTGCGTAGAGGGTTTGAGCCAAGGAGAGAAGATAGGAGTGAAGATGAAGCTGAAGAAGAAGAGGACCAGTTTGAGGAAGAAGAAGAGGCAGTAGATCCTACACAAGCCAGACTGTATAAGGCCATATCCCAGATTGGGAAGAGACCAAAGTTTGATGTCTACGTATTCTGAAAATCTCAACCCAGAAGAGTTGATCGACTGGATCAATGACATGGAGGAATACTTCGAGTATGAGGAGGTAGAAGATCCTGAAAGGGTCAAATTTGCTAAGACTAAGCTGAAGGGCCATGCCAGTATTTGGTGGAAGAGAGTATAGTTGGATAGAAACAGAAGAGGGAAAGAAAGGATAACAAGGTGGGAGCGAATGGTGGAGAAACTGAAGAGGCAGTTTATTCTAGCTGATTATGAGTTGGATCTGCTCAAGAAAATGCAAGGTTTGAGACAGTCAAGTAAGTCTGTCAAAAAATACACAAAGGAGTTTTATAAAATTTTAATCAGAACAGGCCATTTTGAGGCCAACAAGGAGAAGGTAGCCCGTTATATTAATGGGTTAAGAGCAAGTATTCAAGAGGAGTTAAGTCTAGTCAGGATGACCACCATAGAGGATGCTTACCAGTTTGCCTTGAGGGTTGCAAAGAAGCTGAACAAAAGGTTTGAGAGCAATCGAAGAGGAAGAGGTCGTGGTGGAAGAAATGGTGGGAGAACAAATGGAAGTAAAAATGAAGATCAAAAGAAGAATGGAGAAGCCAGTAATAGTCAGGACCAAAAGGGGGATAATGCTTATCGCCCTCGTGATCAGAACAATGGTTACCAGAGAGGAAGAGGAAGGTTTGGACGAGGGTTTGGAAGAGGAGGATTTCATGGAACTTGTTTCCACTGTGGGGAAGAAGGACATCGAGCATACGAGTGTCCACAATACCAAGAGAGGACAAATAAGAGGCTCGAAGGTAATGCTCGAGCTGTTGTTGTAGATGAAGGTGTTGAATCTGAACACTCTAAAGAAGTAGAAAGAGGAGAAGTGTTGATCACAAGGAGAGCCTTGTTGAATGAGGAGAGAGATCCAGATCATAGGAAGAGCTTATTTCGCACAAGGTGTAAATGTGCAGGTAAGGTCTGTAATGTTATCATAGATAATGGTAGCACAAATAACCTAGTTTCAAAAGGAATGGTTGCCAAACTGCAGTTAGAGAAGAAGAGACACCTGCATCCATATATGATTGCGTGGTTGCAGAAGGACCATAGGGCTTTGGTCAACGAGCAGTGTTTAGTAAAAGTTAATATTGGGAATTATCGTGATGAGGTCTTGTGTGACATCCTGCCTATGGATACTTGCCATTTGCTATTGGGAAGGCCATGGTAGTTTGATCGACGTGCAATACATGATGGGCATGCCAACACTTACTCCCTAACAAAGGATGGAGTACGCCATAAGCTGAAGCCCCTGAAGGAGGTGGACGAAAAGGTATGTAGCAGTGCCAGAATATGTTTAGTTGAAGGTAGAAATTTTTTGGATGGTTTGAAGCATGAGCATATGTGCTATGCATTAATTCCTAGAGTTAGGAAAGAAGAATGCAAAGATACCCCAGTAGAAGTCTCAGGTCCATTAGAAAAATTTCTAGATATTATATAAGATAATGTGCCTGAGGGCTTGCCACTAGTGAGGAAGATCAGTCACCATATAGATTTGGTACCGGGAGCTAGTTTACCCAATAAGGCAACCCATAGAATGACTCCTATAGAAAGTGAGGAGATACACAAACAAGTCTAAGAGTTATTGAAAAAGAGACTGATTTAGGAGAGCCTGAGTCCATGTGCAGTACCTACAGTACTAGCACCAAAGAAATATGGAGAGTGGAGGATGTGTACATACTCCCGAGCCATTAACAAGATCACCATCAAATACAGATTTTCATTGCCAAGGATGGATGACATTATGGACTGTTTGAGTGGAGCCAAGTACTTCACAAAGATTGACCTGAAGAGTGGGTACCATCAGATTCGTATCAAAGATGGGGATGAGTGGAAGAATGCCTTCAAGACCAAAGAGGGTTTGTATGAGTCGTTGGTCATGCCATTTGGGCTAACCAATGCACCAAGCACATTCATGTGGCTAATGAATGAGGTATTGAAGGAGTTTTTAGGAAAATTTGTCATTGTTTATTTGGATGACATTTTAATATTTAGCAAGACCCTGGAAGAGCACTCGATGCATATCGGAAGAGTTTTTGAAAAGTCGAGGGAGGAGCGATTGCTAATTAATTTGAAGAAGTGCAGTTTTGTGAAGGAGTTGGTGTATTTGGGATTTGTCATCTCAGCTGAAGGTCTTAAAATGGACCCAGAAAAGGTGAGGGCTATCATTGATTGGCCTACCCCAAGGAGCATTACAGAGGTAAGATCATTTCATGGTCTAGCAAATTTTTATAGAAAGTTTATTAGAAATTTCAGTAGTATTTGTGCACCCCTAACAGAGACAATGAGAGGAGTGGACTCCAGGAGCAGATAAGAGCTTTGATATGTTGAAGAAGAAGGTCATAAAGCAACCTGTTTTGGCACTTCCAGATTTTAATAAGGTATTTCAGGTAGATTGTGATACTAGTGGTAGTGCCATAGGAGTTGTATTGAGTCAAGAAGGTAAACCTGTTGCTTATTTTAGTGAGACACTCAATGATGCTAGGAAGAAGTATTCAATTTATGATCAAGAGTTTTACGCTTTAGTTCAGGCTCTAAAGAAGTGGAGGCACTATTTTTTGCCAAAAGAGTTAGTTCTATATACTGATCATCACACCTTACAACATATTAATAGCCAAGGGAAGCTAAATCAGAGGCACTTAAAGTGGGTTGAGTTTCTATAGAGTTATACCTGTGTTGAAGCACAGGAGTGGAAAGTCAAACAAAGTTGCAAATGCCTTAAGTATTAAGTATTATGTATTCCAAGGAGTTCAATGAGGGAGAATCTAGTCAAGGAGAAGCACAGTGGAGGGTTGGTTGGACACTTTGAATGGGATAAGACCATTGCTCTCGTTAATGAGAACTACTATTATCAGATATTGATACGACTTCATGGTCTACCAAATATTATTATTTCTGACAGGGATACCAAGTTTGTTGGGTATTTCTGGAGGACCCTATGGAAGAAATTGAAGATAGATCTGAAATTTAGTTCTGCATACCACCCACAGACTGATGGGCAAATAGAGGTGGTGAACAAAAGTTTTGGTAATCTACTGAGATGCTTGGTAGGAGATAAGCCCAAGGGGTGGGACTTGGTTTTGCCATAGGCAAAATTTGCATACAATAATTATGTCAATAGGAGTACTAATAAATCCTCGTTCCAGATTGTGTATGGGAGTAGCCCAAGGAATGCTTCTGAGTTGAGAAATATGGACAAAGGGAAAAAGAGAAGTGCTGAGGCTGAGGACTTTGCAGAGCACCTGAAGAGTTTGCATGAAGAAGTAAAGCAACATATTACTAATATGAACACTCAGTACAAGACAAGGGCAGATCAAAAGCAATATTTCAAGGAATTCCAGGTGGGAGATGAAGTTATGGTTCACCTGAGAAAAGAAAGGTTTCTTGCTAAAACCTACAACAAGCTGAAAATGAAGAAGTTTGGACCATGCAGAATCACAAAGAGACAGGATTCATGAAATGCATATGAGGTAGAATTGCCAAGTGGGCTGAACATATCACCTGTGTTCAACATTTTTGATTTGGCAGAGTATTATGAAGGTGACAATAATGGCGGGCCAATCGCAGAATTATGGAGTATTCCAACATCTACTCCGGAAACAGAAGAGATAGAAGACATCCTAGATATCCGCATAGACAAAAGCACAAGAAACAGGCAGTATGCAGAATATTTGGTTAAGTGGAAGGGCAGGCCTGTTGAAGATTCATCTTGGTTGTCGAAGGCTGAGGTTGAACCCCTTGGTTTTATTCCAAAAACAGAGAAGTGAAGGTCACTTCTCAAATTAACCTGGGTTTCTGATGCAAGAGCATCCAATGGTGTAAGAGTGATCTTGCATCACCCAAAAATTGTAATTGTTTAATTTAGTAAAACTAGTAAAACTAGTAAAACTTGCAGGTGAATTTTGAAGGCCTTAGAGGCCGAATTTGAAGATTTTCATTTAGATACAACTCTTAACGCGAGGGCTTGCCCCGCTTAGTTCATATCGTGCCCTTTCCGAAAATATGCAATACTAGTCAATCGGAGCAACGAGCGCGAAGTTATGACCTCGACAAGTTGCCCCCTAAATTCAAATTTGAAATAGATGGTTTTAAGCGGGAAAAGGGAAAACTGGTTCAAAAGGGGGGAATTTCGAAATTGTAAGCAGTTAGTCTTGTAAGCTCCATTCTCCTAAGCAAGGAATATTAGAAAGCTTTTGGCATTTTCTCTGTTTTCTATTTTTCTGTGGATTTTATGGTTTTGGTTAATGCAACTCTGCTTCACTTAGCTTATTAAAAAATAAATTAAACTTTATTATATACACTGTAAATGCAATGCAAAATTTTTTAAAAATAATTTAAACAATTATTGTAATATTTTTGTTGGTCGTTTCCTTTTCTTAATGAAACACAACTCATATATATCCTTTTAATTTTATTTTTTATTTTTATTTTTGAAGTTACAATCCTTAGAATTGTGGAGAGGGATACCTATGAGTCATCTGCATTTTGCTAAGTTTTTAAAAATGCCCCTCAGGCTTGAAACACAACTCATATATATCCTTTTAATTTTGTTTTTTATTTTTATTTTTGAAGTTACAATCCTTAGAATTGTGGAGATGGATACCTATGAGTCCTCTATATTTTGCTAAGTTTTTAAAAATACCCCTCATGGTTTTAGGTCCTCGCGTGGGTGTGATAACATATCTCTTGTGGACGTAGTCACCCCCCAAAGAGGTACCTATGAGTCATTTACATTTTGATAAGTTTTAACAATGTCTCTTATGGTTTTAGGTCCTCGTGTGGGTGCGACATGGTCAAACCCCGCACCTGTCAAAAGAAGAAAACATGATTACATTGTTTACTATGTTACTATATTTTTGATAATTATGTTTACACTGCACATGGGTCTTCTTCAATGGGTTTTCACCTTCAAGGTAAAAGTATTTAATGAAATAAACTCATGTCATTTGATTAAATATTAAGGTCCATCCATAAGGTTTGAACTTTGGTTTAAGATGTGAAACTCCCCACTACCCAACTACTTGCTCTAAAACCAAATTTGTTTATGTTCCTTTTTTTTTTTTTATGATTAACTTCCAATGAATAGATAATATAATGGAAGAAAAAATTTGACTCTCTAAAGAATGAATTAGGCACTCAAATTTGTAAGTAGAAAGCATGTCTCTTTCATGATTTAACTATTTGAAAGCTAGAGTTAAAATAATTGTATTTTAGAGTTTGCAATTAATTCAAAATATATTAGATAGTCAATTGATGAAGGGGATTCTACACTTTTTTTGGTCTCAAAGCCCTATCCTCTTTTTTCTAATCCAAAATGACAACAATTGGTTTAAGCCTATTTGGTTTGTAGAGGTTCAAAAGTTAAAGATTATATTGAACAATAATTATTAATCTTGGATTTCTATTAGAAATGTAGTTGAAGTAGAAGACCTCAAACAAGTAGTGGGTGAACTCTAAAAGATACTTTAGAGTTTTATTTGCACATTTTTCACAAAAGAATAAGTTGTTTTTGGAATTTGTAAAATGATAAATACACTTTCTCAAGTTAGGATATAAGGCTTTAGAGTAGTTAACATTTCCAACTCCTAAGGATTTTCCTTTTCATGTGTGGTTATTAGAGGCCTTCTATAAGGTCTTGATATTCCTTTGGTTAGTAGTCCAAAATAAAATAAAATTCTTATAGGTGATAATGTTCAAAGAAAACAATATCATAAACCTTTTGGGCATGCCTTATGTAAAGGAGGTAGAAACTTCATATCATTTACTTGTTTATTATTCCTTTACTTTCACCGTTTGAGGATGGTTTTTAAACAAATGGAATTAATTGGGCTATTCCATCTACATTAGAAAAATTGAGAAAATGTTAGATAATGCATTAAATATTCTATTATCGATTGATCCTCTCATTATTTAATGGAATTTGTGGCTTAAAAGGGACAATACAATTTTTAAAAACAAATTTCAACATCACAACAAAAATGGATTCGTTCAATTACATCTCCTATAGAATGCTTACAAGTATGGTGCTCATGGTGGAAAATCAAGTATGAAAAAATATATGATAGTCGTTTGATTACAAGATTTAAAGATACATGCAAGGGTGATCTCCAACAATGGAGTTAATACAAAGAATCTACATCGACTCATGGTAAAATGAAATGTCAATTTTGATTCATAAAATTTAGTTTTGATGGTGCTTCTTAAAAAAACCTTGGAGAACTTAGCAGAGGTAATGTTTTTGGAGATAATTTAGTGAAAATTTTCCTCACCTACTCAAAATATTATGGAACTTCAACAAGCAACTATGAAGAGGCTAGGTCACTTCAAATAGGAATAAAGATGGCCATAGAAAAGGGATGGAGACATTTTCAATTGAGAGAATTCATAGATTATTATTAATGTTATAAAAAAATATGTAGATAATGGATTAACAACATTATTTTAGATGCCTATTAATTATTGACAAAGTATCTTGGAAATGATAACATATCTACATTGAAGAAATAAAGTGGCAAATGATTCAGCTAATCAGGGGCTTGATCTTCATCTTGGCAAGATTAGAGCACAACTTGTTGAAGGAAATTATCTCTTAATAAAAATGATATCACGATTTTGGTAGAGGAAAATTAGCGATTTAAGAGATGGAACATATTTTTAACAGAAAGAAAATATAGACAATTGACATTTATTTTCAGTTATTTTGATAGAGTGACCTCTAATTGAAGCCACCCAACTTATTTTTGATCCAAAATACAAACAATTGGTTTGGGTCTATTTGACTTGTATAGGTTAGAAAGTAAAATATATTGAAGTGAAACTATATCCTCTTATTTCTGATCCAAAAGATCAACCATTGGTTTGGGTCTCTTAAGCTTGTAGAGATTCAAGAGCAAAAAAAAAATTAATGTGATCAACAATTCTAGATCTTGGATTCTATTAGCAATTTGGCTTAGAGGGAGGACCTCAACCAAGCCTTTTCCTCTTATTAGAAGAATTGATGAAATGTTGGATAAATTATTTTAAAGCTATATATTATGTATGGAGGATTGTTTGTATAATTATTTGTGGAAATATGTGGCTTGAAAGGAATAATAAATTTTTAAAAATAAACCTCAAAATCACAATCAAGTTTAGACTTTTCTAATTGTCTCTCTTTGCAAAATGTTTATAGGCTTGACATTTATAATAGAAATTCTTAGCGTGAAAAAAGTTGTGATAGATGTTTGGTTACAAGATTTGAAGATACAAGGGTGTAACAATGGAGTTAATGCAAAGGGCAATGTACATTGACTCATGGTAAAATGAAAATGTTTAAAAGTTGGTTTTTGCAAATTTAATTTTGAAGGCGCTTCAAAATAAAACCTTGAAAAAACAAGTAGAGGTAGTGTTTTTAAGGATAATCAAGTCAATATTCTTCTCATCCTTTCAGAAGCATATGAAAATTCATCAAAAAACTATGAAGATGTTGGAATACTTCTTATAGGGATCAAGATGGCCATAGAAAAAGGACGAGGACATATTTTAATTAAGGGGTTTCACATATTATAATTAATACTCTAAAAAAATATGTAAGAAATGGATCAATAATATAATTATTTTAGATGCCCATTTATTATTAATATAGGAAGTGTCTTGGAAATGACAACATATCTACATAGAAGGAAATAGAGTGGTAGATAATTAGCTATTTGTCTAGTTACTCTTGATCTTAGTGAACTTTAAATTTGAGAGGATAACTTGGCAAAGGGAATTTTATATCTTAATAAAATTGATAGAGAAAAAATAATAATTTGAGAGATGAAAATAGTTTTTATTAGGAAGTAATACTAGATATGGTCTACTTGACCTAATAACATTCTTAATATTTTGTTGTTTTGATGGGAGTGACCTCCAGTCGAATCCCCACATACACTTTATAGACATTGTCTAATTGACCTAATAACATTCGTAATATTTTGTTGTTTTGATGAGAGTGGCCTCCAATAGAATACACACATATATAAAATAGTTAAGTTTTGAAAATAAAGAAAAATTACAATGATGTTTAGTGTTATAAAAATATAAAATTAAGAAAAAGGTTGATTCATAAAACAAAACCAAATTTGTAATCATCAAATTTGGAGTTGATTAACAAGTAAATAGAATGGTCACTTCGCGAAGGATTAGGGCATTTTTTCTAAAAAATATCTCATCTTTTAGGAGCCATATCTTCACGAAGGGTTATCCAATTCAACTGATTCTTGGACCAACTTGTGTGAAATTTGAATATCTTTAAAATGAGTGGTCATATGAAGGAATCTGAGCAATATTGAGGGAGATACGACCCTATGAAGTCAACCATCCAGAACAAGGGTAGTGATGATTTTTCAAGTCGCAAAAAACAAAATTGCAAATATTTGTCAGCTAGGGTTTGGATGATGGGAAGAGCAATGAAGGGCTAGGACTTCAGTGAGGCAAGACATTCTATCTGGACATAGAATTTTTTAGCTAAGTTTTTTTTCCTTTCTTTATCTTAGAAATTTTGCATGCAAATTATTATAATTTTTTTATCAAATATTATATTTGCTATAGGATATTTTGATAAATTTCAATAGATTTTGAGTTTTAGTTTCCTTTCCATGGACCAATTTATAGTTAAATCCTTAGAATCATCTCTAGTGGTAGAGGTTAGTGAGCGCACCTCAGAGAGATCCTCGTTGCTCCAAGATAGGGCGGTTTTTGGTAAATTTAATGGGTATTGGCCAAGGGCTTCAACCTTGAGAAAATGGATTGATAGGAGTTGGAAGTCTCTAGGAGTGATTCTATCCTTTCTTCCCAAAGGTTTCTTCCTAGCCATTTTTTGTTCTAGGGAAGAAAGAGAAAAATCCTAAAAGGGGGTCCTTGGTTTATGGGAAGAGCAGGACTCTTCCTTACTCATTGGTATGAAGGCTTTTCACCTGAAAATATAAATCTATCCCTAGTACTAGTCTAGGTTAGGATGTTTGGGTTACCCATTGAATTTTAGGAAATAGATACCTTCAAGGCAATAGGAAACACTCTAGGAGAATTCCTTGAGATTTTAGATACTACGAAAGATGGATTCTTGGCTATTTATGCTCGGATATTGGTCATGATTGATATAAGTAAAGCTTTACCAGAATCAATCATTCTTAAGTATGGGGATAAGATGTGGACCCAAACCATAGATTATGAAAACATATATTTTAGATGTAGAAGATGTCATGAGGTGGGGCATATTGAGAGATCATGCCCTAAGAAGAGCCCAATATAATCATATGTAGAAAACCGCAAGAGAAACTTACAAATGGTTATGGATGAAGATGGTTTTCAACTTCCAAAAAATAGATCTAGAAAAATGAAAGAAAATAAACAGTGGAGACTAGTAAGGAAGGATATTGGAAGAAATACCAACTCTTTTGAGGCTTTAGCCTATGAAGAAAAAGTAGATCAAAACTTAGAGGACATAGTACAACAGGTTCAACATATTAACAAGGAACCATCTATTCAGTATGATCCTGATTTAAGGAAGAACATTCTCGATGAACCTAAGGAATGTGTCTCATTATATTTTGAAGACTCTCTTGAAGTACCATGCACCATTCAGGAGAAAAAAATTGGTAAAGAAAATATAGTTTTAGAAGTTAATACCTTTGCCATTAATAAGGAAATACCAGAAAATGAGCAGGACAAGTCAAAAGCTTCTGTAGTAGAGCCAGGAGAGGATAAATATGATGAAAAATAAAATTGTGAAAGAATATTGAGGAATAGAATAATAAGACCTACTCTTGATATAGGCAAGGCAAAAAGAGGAAAACCCTCAAATTATCAAGCAAGATCTAGGGAAGCAAGAGCAAACATAGAGAAAGGAACACAAACTAAGTTGGTTGAACTTCTCTTTACCAAACAACAAAATTATATTGGTAATATGCAAGCGGGGCCAACAGCCCCTAATGAGACATGATTATCATCTCATGGAATATAAGGGGTGCTAATGCCCCCTCAAAGTAGAGGTGTATCAGGGACCTATGTTTAAGTAATAAGCCTGATATTCTTTGTATCCAAGAAACTAAAATGACAAAAAGAAGTTTCAAAAACTATGAAAGGAGTATGGGCAAGATGTGAATGGGATGCTATGGATTCTGAAGGAGTGGCAGGAGGAATTCTAACTTGTTGGAATCCTTCTAGAACCTCCTGTGTAACCATTCATAAAACTAGGCATTGGATAGCCTCTTTAGTCACTTGCTACTTTGCAGATATTCATTTCATCCTTATCAATGTCTATGGACCTACAACTTAGTCAAGTAGATTAGAAGTTTGGAGTGGGATTGAAGCCTTTATGAGAAGTAAAGACCAAGAAACCTGATTCATGATCATAGGATATTTTAATGCCATAACCAAGATGGATGAAAAATTTGGGGGAATTAGGAAATTAACCCAAAGTATGAGAGATTTCTCAGATTTTATTCAAAATAATAATCTATGGGAGGTTGAGTTTGAAGAAGACAACTATACATGGACCAAAAACAGGAGAGGCCAGAACCTAATAGCAAAAAAATTAGATAGATGCATACTCTCAGATCATTGGCTAGATGAAGGAACTTGTGCTAAAATTAATACCTTAACAAGGATTGGTTTAGATCACTAGCCAATAAGAGTTAAAATGGTGGTAAGTGAATTCAAAAAAGATCATATTTTAAATATGAGCAGATGTGGGAAGACCATCCTCAATTTATTGATATGATAGCACAAACGTGGAATTCTTTAGGAAATGGTGGGTTGTATGCTCTTCCAAAACAAATTAAATCTATGACATCTAGATTAAAAGAATGGAACAAGAACACTTTTGAAAATATTTTTGAGAAGAAAGAACTAAAAGATAAACTTTCAAAATTCCAAAAAGGTGATCATAATAATCCAAGCTTAGAGGAAAGGGAGTTGCTTAGTGAATATCATAATATTTTGAGTAAGGAAGAGAAATTCTGGAGATTAAAATCAAGACAGACTTGGTTAAAAGGAGATAAAAATACAAAGTTTTTCATAGGATGGCTATAGTATAGAGATCAACATCCAAAATTAGTAGAATTAAATCAATAGAAGGGGTTTGGATTGAATATTAGAGTGAAATTAGAAAAGAGGCAAAGTATTTTTATTAAAATATTCTAGGATCAGAGGAGACTGAAGTTCTTAATGATAAACTTCTTCAATATGTACTTTCATTTATAATGAATGAAGACAATAGGAAACTGATGGAGCCTATTACTCTAGAAGAAGTACATTTAACTATTTTCTATTTTAATAAGGATAAATACCCAGGTCTATATGAGATATCTATAGTGTTTTACCAACATAATTGAGATATAGTGAAGGATTCTTTATTGGTGGCAATGGAACAGTCTAGGGTAAAACAATACATACCTTATAAAATAAAAGCAACATATCTTACCCTAATTCCAAAAAAGAAGGATGCTGAATTGTTTGAATCTTTTAGACCCATAAGCCTATGTAATAGACATATAATATTATCTCCAAAGTGATGGCGAATCAATTAAGGCTATTGTTAGATAAAATTATTTTAAAAGAGCAAGGAGGACTTTTGAAAGGAAGACAAATTTTAGACGGGATCATAGTAGCTCATGAAGTTATACATTCAACATCTTCAAGAAGAGAAAGCAACGATCTTAAAAGTTTATATGAGTAAATCCTATGATAGGGTTAAATGGGATTTTCTTTTTGTAGTTTTAGCAAACATTGGATTTAGGAAGAAATGGATTAGATGGATTAAAGCTTGTGTCTCTATAGTTTCTTATTCAGTGTTGGTCAATGGGTCAGTAACATAATATTTCAAAGCCAAGAGAGGCCTTAGACAAGGAGATCCTCTATCTCCTTATTTGTTTATTATTATGGTAATTTTTTTGAGTAGGAACTTAAAGAAGGCTTACAAATATGGGCTTATAAGTGGAATTAAAATTAGTAATAACATCATTAACATCATCCATCAACAGTTTATAGATGATACAACCCTTTTTGGAAGGGCAACGATAAATGAGGCCAGAGCTTTGAATAATTTTTTAAAGGAATATGAAAGAGCATCAATGCAAAAAGTTAATAGGACAAAATCCAAAATTTACTTCCTTAACTCTCTAGCTAATATCAAAGAAAGAATTTGCAGGTTACTTCAAATGGAAGAGGTAAATTTACCAACAACTTATCTAGGGATACCTTTATTTGAGGGTAGAATGAGGATATAATTATGGAATGCAGTTATTAGTAAAGTTTAGAATAAACTACTAGCTTGGAAAGGTAGATGGTTGTCATTACCAGGAAGAGTCTAGTTAATTAAGTCAATCTTACATGACATTCTAACATATTATATGTCATTATATACTATGCCAAAATCAGTTGAAAGAAGTTTAATCTATATTATGCGATCCTATTTATGATCAAGTTTATATGATAAAAGGAAATTTCCTTTGGTGAAATGGAGCAAGGTGCGTGATGATAAAACTAGGGTAGGTCTTGGTTTAAGAGTTCTTACAAATGCAAACTTAGCTATTATGGGAAAAGTAATATGGAGATTATACAAAGAGAGTCAAATATAATGGGCAAGAATTCTTTGAAGTAAGTATGTTGAGCCTAATGACCCAAGTTTAATATTTACTAAATTCTCTCTACCAAATGGTTTTGCTCTTTGTAATGGTTTAAACAATTTATTAATCTAATGATTAAAGGTTTAATATGGGTGGTGGGAAATAGAGAATGTTTTATTTATTTGGGTGGATACTTGGTGTGATAAAAAACCACTCAATTTAGATCCAATTTTGAAACCTTGGATGATATTGCTTCAAGAAAAATACAATGATAGGGTTTCAAACATTTTGTACAAGGATCGGGAAGGAAGATACAAATAAAAAGAAGATTTTTTTACAAGTATACAAGAAATTGATGTTAGGAGGCAATTGAGTAGGAAGATAACAAATATGATTATTCCAAGGGGAGCCAAGGATAAATTGAATTGGGAGTTGAATATCTCAGGAGAATACACAACAAGAAGTGGATATAATGTAAAGCACCAACAAAATAGTAATATCACTAGAATATGGAGAGATGTTTAGGATAGCCCAAGCAATCCTAAAGTCAAAGTGTTTGTTTGGTTGGTAGGTCATAAAAGAATTTTATCCAAGGATAAAATTATGAAAAGGGGTTTTCATGGTCCCTCTCAACGTGTTCTTTGTAAAAAGGAGGAGGAGAGTATAGACCATCTCTTGGGATTGCTCAATAGTCTAGAAATTATGGCAATGGATTCTTAATATATTTGGTAAATGTATGGTGATGAATAGCAGAATTGAAGATTGGTTAAAGCAATTGTAGAGCACTTATAAACGTGAGTCTTTACAAACAATATGGGATATATCAAAAGATACAATACTTTGGACTATATGGCTAAAAAGAAAAATAAGAATATTTAAAGGAAAGGAAAGAAATTTAGAGCTAATGAAAAGGAAGATAAGTTTAGCCATAAAGGAGTCTAAAAAAACCCTATCAACTCACCCAATCCCTAATATGAAAGCAAAGAGCCTTGATAGATGGAGTCAAGTCATTAAATGGAATTATGATGTTGGGTACAAGAGAAGCAAAAAGAAGGCAAATAATATAAAGTGGAAACCACCAGATGTGAATTTGGTTAAATTGAATATTGATGGAACATCTAAAGAAAATCCAAGACTAGCAAGAGAAGGAGGAATAATTAGAAACAATATAGGAGAGATTTTATATCATTACGTTTTCAATAGTGGATTTAAGATAAATAATGAAGCTGAAGCTTGGGTGACTTTAGAAGGGTTAACAATATGCAAATAAATAAAATGGAACAACATATGGATGGAAGGTGATTCTCTCATAGTAATAAATACAATTTTGAGGAAAGCAAAGGCTCCATAGAACATACAAGAGATAATTGTAGAAATTCAAGATCTCTCTAAAGAGTTTGAAGAAATTAGGTTTACACATACATTAAAGGGAGGAAAAAATGTGCAGATAGGCTAGCCGATAGAGGGGTTTTGATTGAGAATCGTGAAGTTAAATTCTCCTTTCCATGGTTAGAGGAAGTAGTAAGTCTAGCTGAAGCTGACAAGAAAAGGTTGACTGATTAAATCAAATAATGATTAAGATTTACTTAAATTTTTTCCATTGTTAATATATGCTTTATTTTGTAACAATAATGTGTTTTCATATAAACTATTTTTTATAATTTTTGTGGTTGCACTTTTTTTTAGGAAGGAAACTAGCAATTTAGATTTGGTAAAGCGAACTATGATAGTGCAATGTTTTGGAAATATTACTCTACTAAGAAGCAACACATAGACAATAGAGGTGAAGTTTTGGTATTGTGAAGGCTGCTATAGAAAAATCAAGAAGGATGCTAAATTCTGGAATATTTGTATTCATACATAAAATTAAAAAGATCCAAAAAATGAAAATCAAGAATTTAGACGTTTTATATAAAATGATGCAGGTTTCTAGTTATAGCATCTCAATTGCGATCATAAGTATATCTATTTATAAACTCTCAATCTCTAAAGAAGAGAGTTGTAATTTATCAAGGGTGGGGGACCCGAGTACAACCCCTTATTATCCAACCAAAAAATCAAATAAATAGCAATGCAACTTTGTAGTCAAATAAAAAAAGGGTATGTTGTGTTATATGCCATATAGAAAGTGTCAATAAACTAATATTGTGAGACTAAACATGCATTAAAATAAATGACCTAAAATAAAGAATTGAAGTGCAACAAAACAAAGAGTTTAAAATACAAATGAAATTATATAGTTGATGCATACTTAGTGACCTATTTAATAATTGTCGCTTAGACAAGCAACACATAAAATGTACCCTCAAGTCATCCTTTGGCGAGTGAAGCATTTATGGATGTTGAAACATTCCTAATTTAGGTTGATAAAAAATTAAGCTAGTAAACAAAGATAAATAAAGGGGGTTAACTCTTAAAAAATTAAATATCTATGTAATAGTATAGTATATCAACATAATTAATCAACTATTAGAAACAAAAATATTAGTTTAGTGAATAGATTTATCAAGCTAGAATTAATACAACCTTATTTGTTTGTCACCTTTGTATTCATTTTAATTTTTATATATGTGAAAAATAGAAAACACAAATAAAACTCAATGTAGAATATGAGATCTTTGATGCAAGTAGAATAGAAACACATGCAAACTAAAAACCATATGACGAGTCTTCATAGTAATTATTTATGATACAAATGCACAAAATTGATAGGAATATAAATCTAAATCAATAGTCTTCCATTTGAGTGGAAAATTAAGTATTATATTCTTTCAGATGTGCAATATAAGATAAAGTAGTGGGGCAAATAAGCCATGATTATACTATGGAATTAGAACCTATGTGGGATACCAAAATAACTAATGATAGGCTTAGATCTATCTAGTGAAAAGTTACTAACCCATTTGGTTGTAACTTTGAAGCATAATATGAAGCAAAACTAGGAAAACACGATTTAGACAAGTAGGAGGAATTTGTTAGGAGTACAACACACAATTTTAAAGCTCTTTTCTCAACCTTTGATCATCTCCTTGAATAATGATTTATGATTCCTTTATAGTATCTGCTTAATGCATCTATCACCATTTTGATCCACCTACCCACCCTCTTGAGCCATTCATAGTTTGAAATAAGTTGATTATGATTCAAACACCTACCTTGAGACTTGTGTCATTATGTATTCCCTAAATGTCACCAATAGTTAAATCTAATCTAATATAATACTACGCACTAAAGGATCTTGATTGACATAAACCTAAATAACTATTAATTTTTATCTTCCTCGATGTGGAGTTTATGTCAAGTGCTAGTTCCATATTGGAATCACCTTATCACTTGTAATTTCCTCCATTAGAGGTCATCAACCATTGACTTGAAATAATTGAATGATGCAAATATATTAAATGTTGATTTTGCTTTGCCCAAAACCACTATATCACTTCATTATTGAGTGACACCTACAAAAAGCAAGGAGGTTTGGATGTTGATAGTCCGTAAATATGTTAACTTTGGACAACTAGTAACTTGATATTTCATGTGCTCAAATGCATCATTCTCTGTTGAGAATTGAGAAATTCATATGCAAATAATTTACTTTCTTTATGGAAATATTTTGATAGTTTAGTTATAGTGGTTGTACATCTGGCCTTCTAATGAACAATAAAATTCTACACTTTATTAACTTCTCATCATCAAATTTAATACAAATTATAAAAAAATTGGAACTAAAATAAAATATATCATGTAGACACCAAAATATAGCCACTTGTCATCTATGCTTCCTAAAATCCTAGCCTTCCATTATTTATTCATATATATTTATATTTATATTTATATATTTATATAATATATATGGATAAATCTCAACCATTTGTCATCTATCCGCATCATCCATTCACAACCATCCATTATTTATTTATATATGTATATATATATATATATATATATATATATATATATATATATATATATATATATATATATATATATATGAATAAATCACAACCATTCATCACGACTTAATATCAACCATCCACTTGACTTGATCCATGTCACATTTCAAAGACATAATCCTAGCCCTTCATCATGATTTAATCTCAACCGCCTGTTGGTGTTGTTGAAACCCTAGCATATTGAAAGGTAGGTTATAAAAGGTCATTCATTCTCATGAATGAGGTTAAGCGGTTAAGCAGTTAAGCGGTATTTTGACTTGTGAAGGTTTGAGAACCCTTGCATCCATTACCCTCCAAAAACCTAGCATCTCGCCATCATCCTCTACCCTCGCAACCATCCGTATCCTTTGCATTCACCATTTCTACCGCCTACAATCCTTGTGAACCAGACATGGTTTTGTAGTACCTTTCGTAGAAATACCTAAACACCTCCTAGCATCCCATGAATGCTATTGAGCATTCCAAGAATGTTGCTAGGATCCACCGTCATTGTCAAATGCTTTCAAATGTTTTCCAACCTTCCATTTTCCAGTCATAATACACTCAAACACTATTGGGCGTTCGTACACCATTAGATCGTAAACATAGGAACACTGATTAGAACAAAGAATATTTTCTTTGACAAGGTAAAAGATTTTATTATTTTACATCTTATGTTTTTGTATTTTGCTTACATTTCATCATTTACAGCACTAGGGTTTTAATAGATTTGATTTTATAGAGGGCCTCACATAGTGGAGCCCTCACATATGCTATTGACCTCTTGGTGTTGTTGATCTGTTTGCAGGTTACATGAACTACATTTTTGAAGGCTGTTGCAGCTTGAGTGGTCCCGTAGGGATACTCAAGCCCACCTACAGTTTGTTTGGAGCAGAAGACGATGAAGAAGATACCTAATATTATTTGTGAACAAGGGTTTTAAAAATATTGTATTGTAACTATTGTATCAATATATATTCTATTGTAACATTGGAGATCAAGGCTCCCACCCTATTAATAAAATATTATCTCTTCATTGTGCAATATATATTTTTGTGTTGATTTTGTTATTACTATATTGGTGTTGTCAATTTTTGCTTTACAAAATGATGATCAAGGTGGGACCCCCAAAGGGTTCTATATTTTAACTTACCTTATATTTATATTACAGGTTTTCAGATATTTGATTGCGCAAAAATCATGAAACTAAGGTTTTTGAGAGTAGCAGAATTCGATCCGTGGTTGTGTAAATGCCCTCTAGTGTTCGAGGGGTGCCCTACCAAATTCAAGAGATGCATCACCATATTCAGGAGACTCTGCAATGCATCCAAGAGTGTTGGGAAGAAAAAACATAGGCTTCTTGGTAAGTCTGAATCAAACCCCACCTTCATTTTTTTTTTTTTTGCTTTTTACAAAAAGATTGAAAATATATTTATATTATGTTTAAAAAGCAACTCATTCTGCATCTTAAGCATTTACATCTCTTCATATAGTTTATTCATAGAATAGATCTGCATTTGTGCATCCATGCTAGTTGCATCAGAACATTCATCACAGTAAATTTAAGTTTCTGCTGTTTGTGGTATTTTTACCTTTTATCTTGTATGCTGCCTACAATAAAATGAATATACACAAGTAGCTGCACTCTAGGCTAAAGTATCCCACCTTTAATTTTTTAAGTTGGAACAAGCCATTAATATTTGAGCATACTCCCACTGTTGGAATCACTTGATGATTTATGGTGGAAGAGCTAGGTGAACCCTCCACTATTGGAGTCACTTGATGATTTAGGGTGGATCTTAAGCAGTGTACCTTAGGTTATTTTGAGGAACTCAGTATTAATATTATTGGTTGCTAGATTAACTAAGTAAAAGAGGGTTTCTTGACATTGTGCGAACACCATAAATAACAGAAACTTTAAAAAGAATCACACACGAGCACACATGAATTTAAACATTAGTGCGTTGGACTTCATAACCAACTACTGATCAAGACCAACGATGGTGGGCTTCATATCCATCCACTGTTTTACCCCATAGATGCCATAGTAGCTCATGAGAGATTTTTTTGGATTTCATCACCAAGAAAATCTTCATTTTCCATCCATCTCAGGACTCCATCCTGCATAGTAGTCTAGGCTTAGGTATACATCAAAACATACCAACCGTATAAATGTTTTTTGTAGAACATAGGATTCAATTGTTTGTTTGATTCTATGTTTTTTTTATTATCACTCTATATTTCACACACATTCCCCATATTCACTACCCCAGTTGGCTCATTAGCTTATGGTTCAACTTAAAGCCAAGCCAAAATCATGAGTCAAGCATCCACTAGCCAACCCACTTCATCCATGGAGTGCATCACCTCTTTTCCATCCACTTATGTGGCTAACCCTACAAGTGTGACATAATCAAGCTATTCTAATTTTTTGTTGGATCTTTGCATTTTGTGTTTACTTCAAATGAAAATGTGATGGAAAGGAATATTCACACTTCCATCCTAGAGACCGAACCTTCCACACCTAATGATTCTTGAATCACCTACATAGACATGGATAAAATTGGGGCTTACTTGAGACCAACTAGACCAGTATTAGAACAAATCAATATTCCACATAGCCAAGTTCCTTCTTTTCAATAGGAATTTACTTATTCACATCCAACCAACGTCAACAAAACCTATACAAATCATATTTTTGAGGCATCTTCCACATCTTCATATCACATGTCTCCTCCACAACACAACCAAATCACCTCCATCCTATATACCCATACTACCACCTATATCAATCCACTCTATGAAGCACATGTCAATGCAGCTTCACAAATTCCATATACCATGCCATCCACTACCCCTAATTCTGTTGTGATTCCTTTTACAACTTATCCTCCACCAACATCCACCAACATGGCCAACATTCACACTTTATCCACATCCACCTCCATCACACCTACATCATCTGCTTCAAAAATTACCATATAACAAGCATGACAACACCTTAATCAACTGCTAATGGGCCAACAAGATGCTTGTTCTTTTTACCAATATCAAACACAAACAACAAATTTCAAATCACATTGTGTCCCAAGCCAACACACTTAATTCACACCTGAATTATCTTAGGTATCACCATCTTCTCAAGTTGCTATACCCACACCTCCACTCACCCATATCAACCCCACTTCCACAACACAACACATTCACATTCCCTAAACTTTAGCTCCATTTCATCAACAACAATCATTCCATCACCAAGACCACCATCATGACCAACATCACAAAACACCCTTTAATCCATCAAGCCATCAACATCACATTCCATCTCACCAATTCATCACTTCACATTCCCCACCCTCGCACAATCATAAAATAATTCAGGGCTTCCTCACACATGGAGAAGACCCTAAAATCCAAGCAATGCAATAACATATTCATAGCTTGATTCGCTATACTCTTGGTATGATGTACCATAATCCTACCCTAAGACAACTAGTCAATCAACCTATCTATTTTTTGGTACCATCACCGCAATATCTGACAGACTTCATAGTACCCAAATTTTATAAGTTTAAAGGGACTAAGGACCCTTGAGAGAACATTAGCACATTTATTCACTCATGTTTTTGGATTTAAGATCAAGATGTTTCGATGCTTAGAAATTTTCCTCAGAAATCGAGGGGAGACGCTCAAGACTAGTATAACCATCTACCTCACCACAATATTTACATATTTGAACAATTGAAAGATCAAATTTTGGAGAGATTTTCCCTCAATATTCGCAAGAAAACCACATTGACTGAATTGTAAAACCTTAGACAATTCGAAGAAAAGTTAGTCTATGATTTTGGAAACCATTGGAGGGTAGTTATTAGTGTTGGAAATTTTGAGTAGATGAATTGTCATTGATGTCAAAAGGTCAAAAGGAGTAATGCAAAAGGTTGGTGGCAAAAGAGCTTCATAATGTTTATTTTTAAATATTATGTGAAGCACAAAATAAAAGGTTTTTATTAAAACCATGGTTGGGCAAAATAAAAGGTTTTATTAAAACCATGAAAGGTTTTCTAAAACCTAAGGAGGCTTTTATTTTAAAAAAGCCCAAAGGAGATTTAAATATTTAATTTATAATATTTAAATTCTTTTGAATTTAAATAATTATAAATAAAATCAAAAAGGTTTTCTAAAACCTAAGGAGGCTTTTATTTTAAAAAGCCCAAAGGAGATTTAAATATTTAATTTATAATATTTAAATTCCTTTGAATTTAAATAATTATAAATAAATATATTTCGAAGGTAAAGTTGGTAGCGCCGATGACAACATTGTTTCCCCGACGAATTTTCTCTCCGTCGATGTGTGTGACAAGGGAAGGCATATGGTATAAATACCATAGCCATTCCTAAGGTTTGGCATCCTTTTATTGCATCCACCTTAAGCGAAAAAGCTCGTGCAAATTTTGAAACGTGTGCCTCCCGAATAGCGCAGTGTGTGGTTCCACCGACATCGAAGGAAGAGCCAAGGGCTCTTAAGGGTTTGAAGGAGTCAAAGCGCACATTGTGCTTTGAGGCTCCAAGTGGAGCACATGGCTCACACGGCGTGGAAGCCGTGGCCAAGGCGTTGTGGGAGTATTGTGCCAAGTTTCGAGCCCCATGGATTGTGAAAAGTGGTAACATTATTTTTGGAAATTATTTTAATTTGTTTTGCTAAGGTTTTAAGGAGAGATAAGGTGGAAGTTAAGTTGTGTGTTGAGAAAATATTATTTTGATATATGAAAGGTTATATTGTTGCTAAAGTAAAAGCTAGGGTAATTTTGTTTTACCTTAGAAAAGTGAGAGATTGACTTATTGCATTATTTTATAGAGTGATTTATTTAATTAATGCAATATTAAGTAGGGAGTCATAAGTAGAGTTTGGATTATTTTTGAGATATCTTTCTGAAAAGGGGTTATGATGAAATTGAATTGTTAAGATGTTCTTTTGATGAGTTAGAGTTTTGGAAGAAGTGTTTTGATTAAATATTTGTGGTGTTGGATATTATTTTAAGAAGGAGAAATAAGGTGTAATTAAGTTTGATTATTTTTGTAATTGAGAATTATTTTGTGAAGAGGTTAGTGTGATATTTTATCATCTAACTATTGAAATTGGCAAAAGAGAAAATTGTGATTGAGACAAGTTTTCTAAGGTCACTTCTACATCAAATAAAAGGTATGGGCATATTCTTCTTTGGTTGAAGTGATTGATTGAGGTTTTCTGAAAACAATATTGGAGTGAAAAGGACTTTGTTAAGTTTTCCTTGTTGAGTGTGTTTTGAATTAATGCTTCAAGGTTTTCTGGAATAGAGGTTAAGGAAAAGTAACCTTGTTTGATAAGCATTGTTGTTGAAGTGATTGGTTGAGTGAAGAACTTGAACTAGGGTTTGCAAAGATCATGAGTATCATTGTTATGTGAAGATTGTTTGATAAGCATTGTTGTTGAAGTGATTGGTTGAGTGAAGAACTTGAACTAGGGTTTGCAAAGATCATGAGTATCATTGTTATGTGAGATTGGTTGATAAGCATTGTTGGAACATTTGAGTGAATGTTCATAAGTTTGGACTAGGGTTTGTGAGCAAGGATTATTTCATTGAGTGAGTGATTGAGTAGAGTTGGTTGAGCCTAGTCAAGTGGATGTGTTGATGTGATAGTTCAAGTTTTGTGAAACAAATTATTCTATATTCTGAATTGATTTGAGAAAGAGGTTGAGTGTTGATGAATGTGAAGCATATTGAGTCTCTAACAATTCTCTATATGTTTCTATGATAAAAGAGAGATTGAAAGTGATTGAGCATTGTTGTGAATGTGAAGCATATTGAGTCTCTAAAAATTCTCTTTATGTTTCTATGATATTGGACAAGTTCTAGTGAGGACTTGTTGAGAAGATTTGAGGTAAGTCTTTGAGAAGACTTGTGGACAGATTTGTGTGAGATTTTGTGGAAGCTTACAATATAGAGTTTGAGGACAAATATAGTTGAGCAGATTGGACAAGTTCTAGTGAGGACTTGTTGAGCAGATTGGACAAGTTCTAGAGAGGACTTGTGGATAGATTAGTGTGAGCTTTTGTGGAAGCTTACAAGGAATATTTGAGATAAGTATTTGAGAAGACTTGAGAGCAGAGTTGATTGATTAATTTGTTCAAACCTTGAGTTAAGGTTTGGGGCAGATCTAGTAGAGTTGATTTGTGATTGGATCAAGCTTTGTGTTAAGGCTTGAGGACAAATATTGAGGATAGATTTGTGCTATACCGAAGGACTATGTTTAGTATAGATCAGAGGATAGATATTGAGGATATATTTATGCTAGACCGAAGGACTATGTTTAGTGCAAATTTGAGGATAGGTTTGTGCAAGACTAGAGACAGATATTGAGAAGATTTATGCTAGACCGAAGGACTATGTTTAGTATAGATTTGAGATAGAGATGAGAGAAAGATTTGGAGGTGATAGAGTATAGAGGATGACAATCTCTAGTGGATAGAGATCCATTAGCTAGGGTAATGAGGATAGGTGTTCCTTTGAAAGAGTTTAACAGCTTGAAGGAAAAGCTTTCAAGAACACAATGGATTCTAAGAATGGGTCCTCAGATAATTCAACACCAATATTTGATGGAAGTGATTATATATTTTGGAGTATGAGAATGAAGATTCACCTGAAGGCACTTGGCAATGAAATTTGGGAAGTAGTTGAAAATGGATACATACCACTAGTTGATCCACCTACAGATAAGGAAGGTAAGCTTCTACAACATTACAATTCAAAAGCAATGAATGCAATTTTGAGAGGTTTGCATAGAATAGAATTCATAAAAGTTATGCATTGTAAATATGCAAAAGGAATTTGGGATAAGTTACAAAGCATATATGAAGGAGATAAAAGTGTCAAGAAGGCAAAGATACAAAATCTCAAGGGACAATTTGAAGATTTAAAAATGAAGGATGAGGAAAACATTAGTACTTATCTACTTCGGGTAGATGAAGTTGTTAACGCCATGCAAGGACTTGGACTTGAGATTGAAGAATCTGATATTTGTGATAAGATCTTAAGATCTCTTCCAAAAAGGTTTAGTGAAAAGATCTATGCTATAGAGGAATCAAAAGATGGTGATATTTTGACAAGAGATATGTTACTTGGTATTCTTACAGCTTTTGAGTTAAGAACAAAAGAGGAACCTAATATCCAGAAGGAAGCAACATTCAAAGCTACTAAGAAGACAAAGGGCAAGAAGTCAGATTCAAGCAATGAGTCATCCAGTGATGAAGAAGCTAATTATGGTAGAAGGAATAAGGATTCAAGAAGATTTAAAGATGCAAAATCTATTAGATGTTTCAATTGTGGAAAGTATGGTCACTATGCAACTGATTGTCAAGAAGCCAAAAATAACAATGATGAAGAAAAATAGGATCATAAGAACAGGGAATCAAAAAAATACAGGTACCAAAAGAAAGGTAAGGATGGACAAGGCAGACAAGGGAAGAAGTTCTTTCAAAGACAAAAGAGGAGCTACTATGCAGACAAGGCAAGTAAGTACTCAAGTGATAGTGATAATAGTTTCTCAGATAATGATAAATATGAAGTCCTATTTCTGATAGAAGAAAAAGAAGAAGTTAAGAAAAGGTCACCAATAATTCTCAAGTGTTTTAGATGTGGTAATTTTGGACATCTTGAAGATAGTTGTACAAAGAATGGTTTCAATTTTAGTGATGATGAATATGAGGATACACTTGAAGGACCAGAAGAGAATATTCTAATGGCACTAGAAGAAGAAGGAGGTGATCCTATAGAAGACAAGTCAGAAAAGAATGAAGATGTTCTCAAAGGTAAACAAATAGAGGAAGAATAAAAAAAAGGAGGAGTTGATCTTGAGGGAGAGCTTATTTATGCTCTTAAAACTTTAAAGAAGGTAAGAAAGCAAAACTCCCAACTTGAGCTTCAGTTTCAAGAATGTGATGAAGAGAGAGGAAAGCTTATAGAGGATCTAAACAAGTCAATGGCTAAGACAAAGAAGTTCAAGGATAAGTTAGAAGCAAAGGTCTTAGAATGTGAAAAGTTAGAACAAGAAGTAGCCCTACTAAGGGAAGAAGTAGAGAAGTCTAAGGATAAGCTACACAAGTTTGGAAGAAGTTCAAAGAATTTGGATAAGATTATCAAGTCACAAAAGCCTACATCAAGCAAAATAGGTCTTGGTTTTGAATAGGCTCAAAAGAAACAAGAAGAAGAGTCAACCTCAAGTTCTGAAGAAGAAGAAACTTTAGAAGAAGATAGTGTAAGAGAAAGTGAGACTTCTGAGGATGAGTTGGACAATAGAAATTTCAACAAGGAAAGAAACAATGCACAAAGGAGAAACAGATGGAACATGAACCAACATAGGGTAAGAGAGACTAAGAGACCAATGAGGTCAAGACAAGGAAACTTCAATGGATGATGTTTCTCATGTCACATATTTGGGTACAAGGCTTCAAAATGTAGGACACATGAAAGATAGGAATATGGGAATTTCAGAAGTAGATAACCTTTTCATGGGTATTGCTACTCATGTAATCAATTTGGTCACAAGGCAATGAATTGCAGGGTCCATGACAGGAATAGATATGGCTTCACCAGAAGAAATCCCAAGATATTTGCACCTACAAGGAATAATAACATTAAGTGTTATAAGTGCAATAATTATGGACATACAACAAAGTGGTGTAGAGCAGATATTCTAGAATCAAGCATGAATAGGAACAGAAAAAGAATAGGAACATGGACATGAACAGGAATAGTCAAAGGAATCAGAAGGATCAGATGAGAAGGAAAGAGGACAAAGGTAAAGACCAGTGCTTGTTGGGAGTAGAAATACTCCCACCCTAGAATTAACCACCTCAAGAGGAGGTGGGGGAGGGGCTAAGCTAAGAGACTCATTCTTAGCCCCGAGCCCCAAAGGTGACCCTTTGCCATTGATGTCAAAGGGGGAGATTAAGTAAGGGGGAGAGATTTGATTTAAGAAGAGAGCATTGAGTCAGGGGGAGCAGTTTCCCAGGGGGAGCAGGACAAAAACAGGTTAAGAAAATTTGAAAAGATAATTGGGTTGCCATCAATGACAAAGGGGGAGATTGTTGGACATTTTGAGTAGATGAAGTTGTCATTGATGTCAAGGATGAATTGTCATTGATGTCAAAAGGTCAAAAGGAGTAATGCAAAAGGTTGGTGGCAAAAGAGCTTCATAATGTTTATTTTTAAATATTATGTGAAGCACAAAATAAAAGGTTTTTATTAAAACCATGGTTGGGCAAATCAAAAAGGTTTTCTAAAACCTAAGGAGCTTTTATTTTAAAAATCCAAAGGAATTAAATATTTAATTTATAATATTTAAATTCCTTTTAATTTAAATAATTATAAATAAAATCAAAAAGGTTTTCTAAAACCTAAGGAGGCTTTTATTTTAAAAATCCCAAAGGAGATTTAAATATTTAATTTATAATATTTAAATTCCTTTGAATTTAAATAATTATAAATAAATATATTTCGAAGGCAAATTTGGTAGCACCGACGACAACATTGTTTCCCCAATGAATTTTCCTCTCCATCGACATGTGTGACAAGGAAGGCATATGGTATAAATACCATAGCCATTCCTAAGGTTTGGCATCCATTTTATTGCATCCACCTTAAGCAAAAAATCTCATGCAAATTTTGAAATGTGTACCTCCCGAATAGCGCAGTGTGTGGTTCCACTAGCATCGAAGGAAGAGCCAAGGGCTCTTAAGGGTTTGAAGGAGTCAAAGCACACATTGTGCTTTGAGGCTCCAAGTGGAGCACGTGGCTCACATGGCGTGGAAGCCATGGCCAAGGCATTATGGGAGTATTGTGCCAAGTTTTGAGCCCTACGGATTGTGAAAAGTGGTAATAATTTTTGGAAATTATTTTAATTTGTTTTGCTAAGGTTTAGGAGGGATAAGGTGGAAGTTAAGTTGTGAAATTAACCTAAGTGTTGAGGAAATATTTTTTGATATATGAAGGGTTAATTTTTGCTAAATTAAAAGCTAGGGTAATTTTGTTTTACCTTAGAAAAGTGAGAGATTGACTTATTGCATTATTTTATAAAGTGATTTATTTAATTAATGCAATATTAAGTAGGGAGTCATAAGTAGAGTTTGGATTATTTTTGAGATATATTTCTGAAAAGGGTTATGATGAAACTAAATTGTTAAGATGTTCTTTTGATGAGTTAGAGTTTTGGAAGAAGTGTTTTGATTAAATATTTGTGGTGTTGGATATTATTTTAAGATGGAGTAATAAGGTGTAATTAAGTTTGATTATTTTTGTAATTGAGAATTATTTTGTGAAGAGGTTAGTGTGATATTTTATCATCTAACTATTGAAATTGGCAAAAGAGAAAATTGTGATTGAGACAGGTTTTCTAAGGTCACTTCTACATCAAATAAAAGGTATGGGCATATTCTTATTTGGTTGAAGTGATTGATTGAGGTTTTTTGAAAATAATATTGGAGTGAAAAGGACTTTGTTAAGTTTTCCTTGTTGAGTGTGTTTTGAATTAATGCTTCAAGGTTTTTTGGAATAGAGGTTAAGGAAAGTAACCTTGTTTTATAAGCATTGTTGTTGAAGTGATTGGTTGAGTGAAGAACTTGAACTAGGGTTTGCAAAGATCATGAGTATCATTGTTATGTGAGATTGGTTGATAAGCATTGTTGGAAACATTTGAGTGAAAGTTCATAAGTTTGGACTAGGGTTTGTGAGCAAGGATTATTTCATTGAGTGAGTGATTGAGTAGAGTTGGTTGAGCCTAGTCAAGTGGATGTGTTGATGTGATAGTTCAAGTTCTATGAAATAAATTGTTCTATATTCTGAATTGATTTGAGAAAGAGGTTGAGTGTTGATGAATGTGAAACATATTGAGTCTCTAAAAATTCTCTATATGTTTTTATGATAAAAGAGAGATTGAAAGTGATTGAGATTTTGTGAGTGTGAAGCATATTGAGTCTCTAACAATTATCTATATGTTTATATGGTAAAAAGAGTGATTGAAAGTGATTGAGCATTGTGGTGAATGTGAAGCATATTGAGTCTCTAACAATTCTCTTTATGTTTCTATGATATTGGACAAGTTCTAGTGAGGACTTGTTGAGAAGATTTGAGGTAAGTCTTTGAGAAGACTTGTGGATAGATTTGTGTGAGCTTTTGTGGAAGCTTACAATACAGAGTTTGAGGACAGAGATTTTGAGAAATTGGACAAGTTCTAGTGAGGACTTGTTGAGTAGATTGGACAAGTTCTAGAGAGGACTTGTGGATAGATTAGTGTGAGATTTTGTGGAAGCTTACAAGGTAGATTTGAGATAAGTCTTTGAGAAGACTTGAGAGTAGAGTTGATTGATTGATTTGTTCAAACCTTGAGTTAAGGTTTGGGGTAGATCCAATAGAGTTGATTTATGATTAAATCAAGCTTTGTGTTAAGGCTTGAGGATAAATATTGAGGATAGATTTGTGCTAGATCGAAGGACTATGTTTAGTATAGATCAGAGGATAGATATTGAGGATAGATTTGTGCTAGACCAAAGGACTATGTTTAGTGCAGATTTGAGGATAAATTTGGTGTAGATTTGAGGATAAGTTTGTGCCAGACCAGAGATAGATATTGAGAAGATTTATGCTAGATCAAAGGATTGTATATATAGTAATAGTAGATAGTATAGAGAATATTTGGAGGTGTATATTTTGGATTATAGAGGAGTGATAAATCTATTTATTAGAGATCCATTAGCTAGGGTAGTGAGGATAGGTGTCTTTAATGGATAGATATCCATTAGCCTGAGTAGTGGGGGCAATAATTCTTCTAGAAGATCACCAACCAGAGCTAAGGAGAAAGGAGTTCTCCTATGGATAGAGATCCATAAACTTGATTAGGGGATTGGTGTCTCCTTTGGATAGAGGTCCATAAACATTGTAATAGGGAAAGGATTCCCAAGAGATTGATTGAGAAAATTTTAGTGAAATATTTTCTCCGTGGAGTAGCCCACATTGGGTGAACCATGTTAAATTGGTGTCTCTATTATGTGTGGTGATTTGTGCATTGCTTTGATTACTACTATTGATATTGCTATCTATACATTGCATAATATTGATTGGGAAAGAAAAGTAAAAAGTGGTCTTATATTGTTCACCCCCCTCTCAGTATAAGCTTGTGTTCTTCAATTGGTATCAGAGCGGGTTCCTTTAAAAGAGTTTAACAGCTTGAAGGAAAATCTTTCAAGAACACAATGGATTCTAAGAATGGGTCCTCAGATAATTCAACACCAATATTTGATGGAAGTGATTATATATTTTGGAGTATGAGAATGAAGATTCACCTGATGGCACTTGGCAATGAAATTTGGGAAGTAGTTGAAAATGGATACATACCACCAGTTGATCCACCTACAGATAAGGAAGGTAAGCTTCTACAACATTACAATTCAAAAGCAATGAATGCAATTTTGAGAGGTTTGCATAGAACAGAATTCATAAAAGTTATGCATTGTAAATATGCAAAAGGAATTTGGGATAAGTTACAAAGCATATATGAAGGAGATAAAAGTGTCAAAAAGGTAAAGATATGAAATCTCAAGGGACAATTTGAAGATTTAAAAATGAAGGATGAGGAAAACATTAGTACTTATCTACTTTGGGTAGATGAGGTTGTTAACGCCATGCAAGGACTTGGACTTGAGATTGAAGAATCTGATATTTGTGATAAGATCTTAAGATCTCTTCCAAAAAGGTTTAGTGAAAATATCTCTGCTATAGAGGAATCAAAATATGGTGATATTTTGACAAGAGATATGTTACTTGGTATTCTTACAACTTTTGAGTTAAGAACAAAAGAGGAACCTAATATCTAGAAGGAAGCAACATTCAAAGCTACTAAGAAGACAAAGGGCAAGAAGTCAGATTCAAGCAATGAGTCATCCAGTGATGAAGAAGCTAATTATGGTAGAAGGAATAAGGATTCAAGAAGATTTAAAGATGCAAAATCTGTTAGATGTTTCAATTATGGAAAGTATGGTCACTATGCAACTGATTGTCAAGAAGCCAAAAATAGCAATGATGAAGAAAAATATGATCATAAGAACTGGGAATCAAAAAAATACAAGTACCAAAAGAAAGGCAAGGATGGACAAGGCAGACAAGGGAAGAAGTTCTTTCAAAGACAAAAGAGGAGCTACTATGCAGACAAGGCAAGTAAGTACTCAAGTGATAGTGATAATAGTTTCTCAAGATAATGATAAATATGAAGTCCTATTTCTGATAGAAGAAAAAGAAGAAGTTAAGAAAAGGTCACCAATAATTCTCAAGTGTTTTAGATGTGGTAATTTTGGACATCTTGAAGATAGTTGTACAAAGAATGGTTTCAGTTTTAGTGATGATGAATATGAGGATACACTTGAAGGACCAGAAGAGAATATTCTAATGGCACTAGAAGAAGAAGGAGGTGATCCTATAGAAGACAAGTCAGAAAAGAATGAAGATGTTCTCAAAGGTAAACAAATAGAGGAAGAATCAAAAAAAGGAGAAGTTGATCTTGAGGGAGAGCTTATTTATGCTCTTAAAACTTTAAAGAAGGTAAGAAAGCAAAACTCCCAACTTGAGATTCAGTTTCAAGAATGTGATGAAGAGAGAGGAAAGCTTATAGAGGATCTAAACAAGTCAATGGCTAAGACAAAGAAGTTCAAGGATAAGTTAGAAGCAAAGGTCTTAGAATGTGAAAAGTTAGAACAAGAAGTAGCCCTACTAAGGGAAGAAGTAGAGAAGTCTAAGGACAAGCTACACAAGTTTGGAAGAAGTTCAAAGAATTTGGATAAGATTATCAAGTCACAAAAGCCTACATCAAGCAAAATAGGTCTTGGTTTTGAACAAGCTCAAAAGAAACAAGAAGAAAAGTCAACCTCAAGTTTTGAAGAAGAAGAAACTTCAGAAGAAGATAGTGTAAGAGAAAGTGAGACTTCTGAGGATGAGTTGGACAACAGAAAGTTCAACAAGGAAAGAAACAATGCACAAAGGAGAAACAGATGGAACAGGAACCAACATAGGGTAAGAGAGACTAAGAGACCAATGAGGTCAAGACAAGGAAACTTCAATGGATGATGTTTCTCATGTCACAGATTTGGGCACAAGGCTTCACAATGCAGGACACATGAAAGATAGGAATATGGGAATTTTAGAAGTAGGTAACCTTTTCATGGGTATTGCTACTCATGTAATCAGTTTGGTCACAAGGCAATGAATTGCAAGGTCCATGACAGGAATAGATATGGCTTCACCAGAAGAAATCCCAAGATATTTGCACCTACAAGGAATAATAACATTAAGTGTTATAAGTGCAATAATGATGGACATACAACAAAGTGGTGTAGAGCAGATATTCCAGAATCAAGCATGAATAGGAACAGGAAAAATAATAGGAACATGGACATGAACAGGAATAGTCAAAGGAATCAGAAGGATCAGATGAGAAGGAAAGAGGACAAAGGTAAATACCAATGCTTTATGGGAGTAGAAATACTCCCACCCCAGAATTAACCACCTCAAGAGGAGGTGGGGGAGGGGCTAAGCTAAGAGACTCATTCTTAGCCCCGAGCCCCAAAGGTGACCCTTTGCCATTGATGTCAAAGGGGAGAGATTTAAGTAAGGGGAGATTTAAGTAAGGGGAGAGATTTGATTTAAGAAGAGAGCATTGAGTCAGGGGGAGCAGGACAGAAATAGGTTAAGAAAATTTGAAAAGATAATTGGGTTGCCATCAATGACAAAGGGGGATATTGTTGGACATTTTGAGTAGATGAAGTTGTCATTGATGTCAAGGATGAATTGTCATTGATGTCAAAAGGTCAAAAGGAGTAATGCAAAAGGTTGGTGGCAAAAGAGCTTCATAATGTTTATTTTTAAATATTATGTGAAGCACAAAATAAAAGGTTTTTATTAAAACCATGGTTGGGCAAATCAAAAAGGTTTTCTAAAACCTAAGGAGGCTTTTATTTTAAAATCCCAAAGGAGATTTAATATTTATAATATTTAAATTCCTTTGAATTTAAATAATTATAAATAAAATCAAAAAGGTTTTCTAAAACCTAAGGAGGCTTTTATTTTAAAAATCCCAAAGGAGATTTAAATATTTAATTTATAATATTTAAATTCCTTTGAATTTAAATAATTATAAATAAATATATTTCGAAGGTAAAGTTGGTAGCACCGACGACAACATTGTTTCCCCGATGAATTTTCCTCTCCATCGATGTGTGTGACAAGGGAAGGCATATGGTATAAATACCATAGCCATTCCTAAGGTTTGGCATCGATTTTATTGCATCCACATTAAGCAAAAAATCTCATGTAAATTTTGAAATGTGTGCCTCCCGAATAGCATAGTGTGTGGTTCCACCAGCATCGAAGGAAGAGCCAAGGGCTCTTAAGGGTTTGAAGGAGTCAAAGCACACGTTGTGCTTTGAGGCTCCAAGTGGAGCACGTGGCTCACATGACGTGGAAGCCATGGCCAAGGCATTGTGGGAGTATTGTGCCAAGTTTCGAGCCCCATGGATTGTGAAAAGTGGTAATAATTTTTGGAAATTATTTTAATTTGTTTTGCTAAGGTTTAGGAGGGATAAGGTGGAAGTTAAGTTGTGAAATTAACCTAAGTGTTGAGGAAATATTTTTTGATATATGAAGGGTTAATTTTTGCTAAATTAAAAGCTAGGGTAATTTTGTTTTACCTTAGAAAAGTGAGAGATTGACTTATTGCATTATTTTATAAAGTGATTTATTTAATTAATGCAATATTAAGTAGGGAGTCATAAGTAGAGTTTGGATTATTTTTGAGATATATTTCTGAAAAGGGTTATGATGAAACTGAATTGTTAAGATGTTCTTTTGATGAGTTAGAGTTTTGGAAGAAGTGTTTTGATTAAATATTTGTGGTGTTGGATATTATTTTAAGATGGAGTAATAAGGTGTAATTAAGTTTGATTATTTTTTGTAATTGAGAATTATTTTGTGAAGAGGTTAGTGTGATATTTTATCATCTAACTATTGAAATTGGCAAAAGAGAAAATTGTGATTGAGACAGGTTTTCTAAGGTCACTTCTACATCAAATAAAAGGTATGGGCATATTCTTCTTTGGTTGAAGTGATTGATTGAGGTTTTCTAAAAACAAGATTGGAGTGAAAAGGACTTTGTTAAGTTTTCCTTGTTGAGTGTGTTTTGAATTAATGCTTCAAGGTTTTCTAGAATAGAGGTTAAGGAAAGTAACCTTGTTTTATAAGCATTGTTGTTGAAGTGATTGGTTGAGTGAAGAACTTGAACTAGGGTTTGCAAAGATCATGAGTATCATTGTTATGTGAAATTTTTATAAATTTTTTGAAGTGATTTTGAACTAGGGTTTGCAAAGATCATGAGTATCATTGTTATGTGAGATTGATTGATAAGCATTGTTGGAACATTTGAGTGAAAGTTCATAAGTTTGGACTAGGGTTTGTGAGAAAGGATTATTTCATTGAGTGAGTGATTGAGTAGAGTTGGTTGAGCCTAGTCAAGTGGATGTGTTGATGTGATAGTTCAAGTTCTATGAAACAAATTGTTCTATATTATGAATTGATTTGAGAAAGAGGTTGAGTGTTGATGAATGTGAAACATATTGAGTCTCTAACAATTCTCTATATGTTTCTGTGATAAAAGAGAGATTGAAAGTGATTGAGAGTTTGTGAGTGTGAAGCATATTGAGTCTCTAACAATTCTCTATATGTTTCTATGGTAAAAGAGAGATTGAAAGTAATTGAGCATTGTGGTGAATGTGAAGCATATTGAGTCTCTAACAATTCTCTTTATGTTTCTATGAGATTGGACAAGTTCTAGTGAGGACTTGTTGAGCAGATTTGAGGTAAGTCTTTGAGAAGACTTGTGGATAGATTTGTGTGAGCTTTTATGGAAGCTTACAATACATAGTTTGAGGACAGAGATTGTTGAGTAGATTGGACAAGTTCTAGTGAGGCTTGTTGAGAGATTGGACAAGTTCTAGAGAGGACTTGTGGATAGATTAGTGTGAGATTTTGTGGAAGCTTACAAGGCATATTTGAGATAAGTCTTTGAGAAGACTTGAGAGCAGAGTTGATTGATTGATTTGTTCAAACCTTGAGTTAAGGTTTGGGGCAGATCTAATAGAGTTGATTTGTGATTGGATCAAGCTTTGTGTTAAGGCTTGAGGATAGATATTGAGGATATATTTGTGCTAGACCGAAGGACTATGTTTAGTACAGATCAGAGGATAGATATTGAGGATAGATTTGTGCTAGACCAAAGGACTATGTTTAGTACATATTTGAGGATAGAGTTTGGTGCAGATTTGAGGACAGGTTTGTGCCAGACCAGAGATAGAGATTGAGTAGATTTGTGCTAGATCGAAGGACTATGTTTAGTGTAGATTTGAGATAGAGCTGAGAGCAAGATTTGGAGGTGATAGAGTATAGAGGATGATAGTCTCCAGTGGATAGAGATCCATTAGCTAGGGTAGTGAGGATAGGTGTCTTCAGTGGATAGAGATCCATTAGCCAGAGTAGTGGGGGTAATAGTTCTTCTAGAAGATCACCAGCTAGAGCTAAGGAGAAAGGAGTTCTCCTATGGATAGAGATCCATGAACTTGATTAGGGGATTGGTGTCTCCTTTGGATAGAGGTCCATAAACATTGTAATAGGGAAAGGATTCCCAAGAGATTGATTGAGAAAATTTTAGTGAAATATTTTCTCCGTGGAGTAGCCCACATTGGGTGAACCACGTTAAATTGGTGTCTCTATTGTGTGTGGTGATTTGTGCATTGCTTTGATTACTACTATTGATATTTCTATCTATACATTGCATAATATTGATTGGGAAAGAAAAGTAAAAAGTGGTCTTATACTGTTCACCCCCCCTCTCAGTATAAGCTTGTGTTCTTCAATTATTAAGTTACTATTATCCCTACTAATGGAAGAACTGACCCAAATGTTCACAAGGAGTTTCTTAAAACCCATCTCCTTGTTATTACAACTACAACAATACATAACATTCGATGAGGCCTCACCCAAGCTCGTATCATTGAATATATAAAAATCCAAGAGTGTAAGATAAAGCCTAAGAAAAAGGAATGGAAAAATAATGGCCAACCAAAAGGAAGTTACTTTGGCCAGTAAAAACCAAATTAAGTAAATCAAGTGGTCTTGAGTCAGCTGACAATGACTCAAAAACAACAACCAATGTAAAAACAATTGCAACAAATCAATTGAATATGACTCCCTTTTTCGTAGCTTGTACGATATGAATATCAATGATATTGCATTACCTTAAATCATGCCTAAATATTAAGTTAAATGAGGCAATGGCTATAGGGAGCACTTGTTTTTATCATTTCCATCTACATAAAGGACACAATATTAACAACTATTGGTCATTTAAACACGTGGTGCAAGATTTGATAGATCTAGGGGCCATCAAGTTTGATATTTATCCACATAGTCACCCAAGGTCAAAGAAGCACCAACATACAAAATGAACACCAACAGGTAGTTCAACCTCCTCCAGCACTTTAAGCTTGTAACCTGCCAATTCATCATCACCCATCAATTTCTACACCAAATCATCCCAACCAATCCATATTCCAAGTCGTCCACCACAACCAATTCATCCACAAAGACCCATCATCTCACTAAGTAGTCGACTGACAACTAGCCTCAAAATGGCTTCAACAAAACTATCTATCTATGAGTTAATTCAACAATATCCCCCACATTGTAAGGCATTAATGGAAATTTTAAAATCCATCTAACTTCAATCCCAAAATACTAATACCTTCAAAAAATTCATGGGGAGTATTCAAATGTGCATGGAGCCTTCCATTACATTCTACAATTTTGAAATTAAATAAATATCATTAGAAGCGATGAACCTTCCATTACATATTATGGCTCAAGTTGATAGGAAGCCATTTAAACGAGTGCTAATTGACACTGGATCCTTCATCAACATCATCACCACATCTGCTCTTCAACATCTCAACCTTTCACCATCACACATTATCAAATCCATATTTATCCTAAGAGAATTCAATGATGCTCTTTGTTCCACAATTGGCACTATCGTTCTACCCATAGAAGTGGGGGTAAAAATATTGCATACCATGTTTCACATCTTGGAGGGGTCCATGGCTTACAATTTATTCCTTGGATACCCCTATATTAGGGAGATGATATGTGTTCCTTACATACTACATCAATGCTTAAAATATGTACATGAGGGATAAATTTATTGCATACTAGCAGATATCAAACTGTTTATGTTGGAATATGTAATGCAACATTGTGTAAATTATTCTTAGACTAAAATACAAAGTCTAAAGAATAATATTTAGAAAATAATTCTATGTAAAAATATTCCCATCCAATTAATAAATAAAATAAGGGTGCTAGGAATATTTAATTTATGAAAAAAAGTTATTCCCCATTTTCTAGCAAAAATTAGAAAGTAACTAATAACTTTCTAATATATGATAGATGCCACTTATAACATATATCAAAGATTAGATTGTGATAAAATTAGAAAGTAACTAAAGCACTTTATAATATTTGATAGATTGTGATAAGATTAGATTGTGATAAGATTTAGGGTTGTAGTAGAAAAGCTTCTCTTTAAATGGGGGTGTTTTCTACTACATATCATCGTATCTTGTCATATTGACTTGTGTTGTAGGTTATGTTGATGCATATTGTTGCATAACATTGAAGCATTCTTATATTGTTGAATCATTGAGTAATATAGTGAGCTTCATAGTGGATGTTTCCCTTCTTCATTTGAATTAGGGTTTTACCACTTAATATTGGTGTTGTGGTTTTTTTCTTTTTTTGTGTGTGATTGATCTTGTGGAGCATTCTTCAATATTGGGGAGACTTTGCTTGTCTCACATTTGGTATTAGAGCGGTTGGGATCTCCATCAAGTGTCTTCAATCCTTTGAGGTGAAAAACCCATTAAGAATGGCTGATCATGGAATATCCTTCACACCTAAGCACATCCTTGATGGATCAAATTTTGGAATATGGGAACCAAGGATGAGGGCTGAATTTCAAGCAAGAAAGTTATGGCCCATTGTGAATGGAGATGAAGGAATCCCAACCTAGGTAAATACAAGGGAAGGAAAAATCAACATTTTCAACCCAACAAGCCTAGAGTTGATTTCACTTGCAACTTTTGTGGCAAGAGAGGCCACAAGGAATAAAATTGTTTCAAGAAGAAGAGTATTGTAGAAAAGTATAAGGCTAGATTGGTTTCTAAGGGTTATGCTAAAAAATATGGCATTGACTATGATGAAACCTTTGCACCAGTTACCAAAATGCCCACCATTTGACTTCTCATTGCTATTGCTGCTACTCAAGGTTGGAAGATTTTTTAGCTTGATGTGAAAAGTGCCTTTCTAAATGGTGATTTGGATGTGGATATCTACATGAGTCAACCACAAGGATTTGTTGTACAAGGTAAGGAAACACTTGTGTGTAAACTAAAGAAAACCTTGTACGGTCTGAAGCAAGCACCTAGAGAATGGTACATGAAGATTTTAGGTTACTTCTTGTCTCTCTTGGATTTGATAAATGCTATTCAGATACAAATATCTATGTGCTTAGGAAGGATAACTTGGTCATTTTAATTGCTCTATTTGTTTATGACCTTGTTGTGACTGGAAATGAGAATGAGGTCATTTTTGATTTCATCTCCAAATTAAAGTCAAAGTATGAAATGACTGACCTTGGTATTCTACACTACTATCTTGGCATGAAAGTTTATCAACATGAGGATTGCACTTTTTTGAGTGTGATTGATCTTGTGGAGCATTCTTCGATCTTGGGGAGACTTTTTTAAGTATTACAATTTCATCTCAAATCCCTATGAACCCACACTTCCATCAACCCACCTATTCCCAACACCATCAACCACACCATCCATCAATTCTTCATATAAATATCCCATTCCTAAGGATATTCCCATCACTACCCTAAATTAGGCTTCCATTTCTACACCCCACCCTCATCACAATCGACTACATGTACATGTGGTCAAACCCAATCCATACTGTCCACATCATCAACATCAACATCCGTTACCATTTTATACACATCATCAACATCCACTACTATTACATCTACTTCATCAGCATGAACATCCACTACCTCAAAATCATCAACCATCCATCAAACCTCTCAACCACACCCATCTTCATCCATATCAGTAGATGTCTCACAAGTTGATCTAACAGATTGTGAGATATCATTTCACCATACATCCCTCCCACTACCTGAATCACAAGTCATCCATGAGCCTTCCACTTCCACATCCACTCCATCCACCTCATCCACATCCTCACAAGTGGCAGTCTACCTCACTAATCCAAGAATTGGTGAATATGTGGTCCAAGATGTCACTGTTACACTGCTAAACATTCAAATTGTTAGGGATTATGATCACCCACGTGAGCCACCCTTATCCATAGGATTGATGTATAATATGGGTTAAGCACCTAATCAGATTAATTTCATATATGGGGAGGTAGATTCATTGTCCAATCCACCTTCCCTAGATGAGCCTACACAACCAGTCCTTGTCAACATAGAGCACATGACAGGTTTTCCTTCAAAATACTTTCATCAAGTCAATTAGAAAGGATATGACCTAGGATGATTTAAATAGGGTATGCACAACATTATTGATGCTCCATATTGAGAAATGCATAACCATTCAAGTTTATGCTACCATTCTCATCTCACCATTTCCCCTTTTGAACAAGCTTTCCAAAGCCTTCATTTAGATTCAAAAGAAGAAACCACCCACAACAATGACTCTGAGGAGGAATTTTATAAAGAATATGATGTCATGTTGATATATTTTGATGAAACCAAAGAGAAATCAACACTAATCACTCCATTCAACAAACAAGATGATCATTATCTCACAATGTTCTCCATCCATCAGTCCATTTTCTATTTGCTCCTCCTAAGGGAGCAAGTTGAACCAATCGCGGTGAACCACCACCTCCACTTCATTGATCCACTTTACCATAACATCATGTAACATATGAACATAATTAAAAAAAAATCTTTGCATTGCATGTGCATGACTTTATAATTTGCACTTACAAGTGTTGCTTGATATTGTTCAAGTTCCCAAGGCTCCTTCATTGGTATTAGCAGATAAAACCAACCCACCCTTTACATTGCCAACCACCATTAGCTACTAATTCAGCATGAATCTTGTTGACTTATACACCCACTTTTTAATCCATATGATTTGGAAAAACCAATTCCAATTGACATTAGACTCATTGATATGGAATGAATTTCATCGCCACCATCCTTTACAAAATTTCATTTTTAAGGAATTATTAAGGGTTTCCATTGCTTACATTCCTCTATCACCTTCACCTTCACCTTTTATTTTACCCTTAGATCCTAAGGTTTTTTAGGTAGACATAGAAGTTACTGAGTTAGAAGAGTTTTATAATATCATTGACAATATTCATCTGATCCCAACACCCCATCAACTTGAGGAAGGTTATCACATGTCCATTGAATATACTATTGATATGAATTCAACACCCCACCTTGATCAGTTTAATTATATGTATTCTACACCCCACCCTCATCACAATCGACTACATGTACATGTGGTCAAACCCAATCCATATTGTCCACATCATCAACATCAACATCCATTACTATTTCGTACACATCATCAACATCAACATCCACTACTATTCCATCTACATAATCAACATCAACATCCACTACCTCAACATCATCAACCATCCATCAAACCTCTCAACCACACCCATCTTCATTCATATCAGTAAATGTATCACTAGTTGATCTAACAGATTGTGAGAAATGATTTCACCATACATCCCTTCCACTACCTGAATCACAAGTCATCCAGAAGACTTCCACTTCCACATCCACTCCATACACCTCATACACATCCTCACAAGTGGTAGTCCACCTTACTAATCCAAGCATTGGTTAATACGTGGTCCAAGATGTCACTGTTACATTGCTAAATATTTAAACTATTAGGGATTATGGTCACCCACATGACCCATCCTTATCCATAGGAGCGATGTATAATATGGGTTAAGCACCTAATCAGATTAATTTCATAAATGGGGAGGTAGATTCATTGTTCAATCCACCTTCCCTAGATGAACCTACACAACCAGTCCTTGCCAACATAGAGTGCATGATAGGTTTTACTTCATCATACTTTCATCGAGTCAATTGGAAAGGATATGGCCTAGGATGACATGAACAGGGTATGCACAACATTATTGATGCTCCATATTGAGAAATGCATGACCGTTCAAGTTTAGGCTACCATTCTCATCCCATAATTTCCTCTTTTGAACAAGCTTTCCAAAGATTTAATTTAGATTCAAAAGAAGAAACCACCCACAATGATGACTCTGAGGAGGAATTTTATGAAGAATACGATATCATGTCGATAGCTTTTGATGAACTCGAAGAGAAATCAACCCCAATTACTCCATTCAACATACAGGATGAGCATTACCTCACAATGTTCCCCATCCATCATCCCATTTTCTATTTGCTCCTTCCAAGGAAGTGAGCTAAACCAATCGGTGAACCACCACCTCCACTTCATTGATCCACTTCACCAGAACATCATGTAACATATGTACATAATTAAAAAAAATCCTTTGCATTGCATGTGCATGACTTTATCATTTGCACTTACAAGTGTTTCTTGCTATTTTTCAAGTTCCCAAGGCTCCTTCATCGATCTCAGCAAATAAAACCAACCCACCCTTTATATTTCCAACCACCATTACCTATTAAGTCAGCATGAATCCTGTTAAATCATACACACACTTTGTAATCCATATGATTTGGCAAAACCAATTCTAATTGACATTAGCCTCATTGATATGGAACAAATTTCATCGCCACCATCCTTTACCAAATTTATCCTTTTCAAGGAAATTCTAAGAGCTTCCACTGCTTACATTCCTCTGTCACTTTTGCCTTCACCTTTGCTTTTACCCTCAGATCCTAAGGTTTTTTAAGTAGACATAGAAGTTACTGAGTTAGAAGAGTTTGATAATATCATTGATAATATTCATCTAATCCCAACACCCCATCAGCTTGAGGAAGGTTCTCACATATCCATTGAATATACCATTGATATGTATTCAAAACCCCATCCTGATCAATTTAATTATATTTATTCTACACCCCGCCCTCATCACAATCGACTACATGTACATGTGGTCAAACCTAATCCATACTATCCACATCATCAAAATCAAAATCCATTACCATTCTGTACACATCATAAACATTAAAATCCACTACTATTCCATCTACATCATGAACATCAACATGCAATACCTCAACATCATCAACCATCCATCAAACCTCTCAACCACACCCATATTCATCCATATCAATAGATGTATCACTTGATATAACAGATTGTGAGATATCATTTCACCATACATACCTCCCACTACCTGAATCAAAAGTCATCCACAAGACTTCCACTTCCATATCCACTCCATATACCTCATGCACATCCTCACAAGGGGCAGTCCACCTCACTAATCCAAGCATTTGTGACAACGTGGTCCAATATGTCACTGTTACACAGCTAAAAATTCAAATTGTTAGGGATTATGGTCACCCACGTGACCCACCCTTATCCATAGGAGCAATGTACAATATGGGTTAAGCACCTAATCAGATTAATTTCATATATGGGGAGGTAGATTTATTGTCCAATCCACCTTCCCTAGATGATCCTACACAACCAGTCCTTGCCAACATAGAGTGCATGATAGGTTTTCCTTCAAGATACTTTCATCGAGTCAATTGGAAATGATATGGCCTAGGACAATATGAACAGGGTATGCACAACATTATTGATGCTCCATATTGAGAAACACATGGAATTTCAGTTTTAGGCTACCATTATCATCCCACAATTTCCTCTTTTGAACAAGCTTTCCAAAGCCTTAATTTAGATTGAAAAGAAGAAACCACCCACAACGATGACTCTAAGGAGGAATTTTATGAAGAATACGATGTCATGTCGATATATTTCAATGAACTCAAAGAGAAATCAATCCCAATAACTCCATTCAACAAACATGATGAGCATTACCTCACAATGTTCCCCATCCATCAACCCATTTTCTATTTGCTCCTTCCAAGGGAGCGAGCTAAACCAATCAGTGAACCACCACCTCCACTTCATTGATCCACTTCACTAGAACATCATGTAACATATGTACATAATTAAAAAACAAATATTTGCATTGCATGTGCATGAATTTATCATTTGTACTTACAAGTATTGCTTGCTATTGTTCAAGTTCCCAAGGCTCCTTCACCGATATTAGTAGAGAAAACCAACCCACCATTTACATTGCCAACCACCATTACCTACTAAGTCAGCATGAATCCTGTTGAATTATACACCCACTCTGTAATCCGTATTATTTGGCAAAACAAATTTCAATTGACATTAGCCTCATTGATATGGAATAAATTTCATCGCCACCATTCTTTACCAAATTTATCCTTTTTGAGGAACTGTTAAGAGCTTCCATTGCTTACATTCCTTCGTCACCTTCGCCTTCACCTTTGCTTTTATCCTTGGATCCTAAGGTTTTTTAGGTAGACATAGAAGTTACTAAGTTAGAAGAGTTTGATAATATCATTGACAATATTCATTTGATCCCAACACCCCATCAGCTTGAGGAAGGTTCTCACATGTCCATTGAATATACCATTGATATGAATCTTAGTTCAGACACAGACAATCCACAAATCATCAAAATTGGCAAGATTTTATCCGTTGATGAACAAGAGTAATTGATTGCTCTACTCAATAGAAATAAAGGTATATTTGCATGGTCCTACAAAGACATGCCTAGCCTTGACCCTACCTTGGTTGTCCACAATCTCACCTTGTACCCCAATGCTAAGTTGATCAAACAAAAATTAAGAAAGATGCATCCTACCATTGCCCTCATGGTTAAAGAAGAGCTTTAAAAGCTATTAGACTTGGGTTTCATTGTCCCCATTAACTATCCTAAGTGACTTTCAAACATGGTATTTTTTTGTAAGCCTAATGAGATAAACATATTTGCACTAACTTTCGAGACCTTAACAAAGCGTGTCCTAAGGATTATTTTCCTCTACCAAATATCGATACTCTTGTCGAAACTTGTGCTGGACATGAATACTTTCTTTAATGGATGATTTTTTAGGATACAATCAAATTTGAATCAATCCTGATGACCAACATAAAACAACATTCACTACACCTTGGGGGACTTTTTGTTACAAGGTTATGCCCTTTGGCCTCAAAAATGTAGGTGCTACTTATCAATGTGCCATGACATACATCTTCCATGACTACATGCATAAGATCATCGAAGATTATATCGATGATCTCTTGACAAAATATAAAACCTCACAAGAGCACATTGATGTCTTGGAAAAAGTCTTTGATCAAATTCTAGAGCATAATGTAAGGTTGAACCCAAAAAAGTGTGTATTTGGTGTCACCTTACGCAAATTACTAGGATTCATTATCTCCAAGAGAGGCATTGAAGTGGATCCAAAAAACGTCAAGGGTATCATGGAGATTCATCCCCCAATAAAATTGAAAGATTTACGTAGTTTACAAGGAAATATTCAATCGATCCATCACTTCATTACACAAATATCTAACAAATGTAAACCATTCAATCACCTGCTACAAAATGGGGTACCATTTTTATGGATAGATGAATGTCAAAAATATTTCAATGACATTAAGCCATACTTGGCTTCTCCACCAATCTTAACTTCTTCTCATTTGGGGGTCCCTTTCCATTTTTATGTCTCAACAATAAACTTTGCTTCAGGGATAATGCTCACTCAAAAGAATAAAAACAACCGAGAGCAAGTTGTCTACTACATTAGTCGAACATTGGTAAGCTATGAAAATAGATACACTTACATAGAAAAAATATGCTTAGCAGTGGTTTTTACCACTAAGAAATTCAAACATTACATGCTAAGCCACACAATATATATCATAGCTCACAAAAATCCTCTGCATTACATGATGTATCACACTTACAATAACACCTACACCACAAAATGGATAATTCTCCTAATTGAATTCGATCTTAAGTTCATTAGCTAGCCGATCAGATTGTGAAAGCTCCACTTCCTAGTGATCAACCCTTGATTATTGAGCTACCAAATGACTCAGTATTTACTATCACTGAACAAAAAGAAGATGTCATTCTAGAGTAATATATCGTATCACATTATTATTTGATGGTTCTAAGTGCACAAATAGACAAGGTACTAGAGTCGTATTTCATACACCATAGGAAGTGCCTATCCCCTTATCATTCAAACTCAATTTTCCATGCACAAACAATAATACAGAGTATGAAGCCTAAATATTAGGACTTCAAGCAACCATAGCTATGAGCATAAAGCATATTAGGATATTTGGTGATTCTCAACTTGTCATTTTTTAAGTAAACAAAGAATACCAATGCAAAGAACCAGTCCTAAAACTTTATCTCGAAGTAGCAATGAAATTGCTTGCTAAATTTAACTGGTATAAAATTGATAGCTTTCCTAGATCGACTAATAGATTTGTAGATGCGATTGCCTCTCTAGGATCACTGATTTCAAAGAACTCCTAAGGAGAGGTACAACCATTAATTATCACAATGATCTCTAAATATGCAATTTCTCGAGCTAAGTCTAAAGATGAGAAGAATGTTTGCTTTATCCAAGCAATCATATGAGCCTTGGTCTAGCCAAATAAAAGCCTTCATCAAGTTTGGAACACTTCTAAATGTACTTTCAAGAAAAAGGTAGCTTGTTTCTCTTAGGGGACATGTTGTATATACATGGTTATAATGGAGTCCTCCTCCATTATCTCAAGCCTGTAGAGACCCAAAGAGAAATTTTTAGAAGCTCATGATGGTACTTGTGGTGGTCATTTTAGTGGAATGGCCATTGCAAAGCATATTTTATGCATGGGTTATTATTGGTCCACCATGGAACGTGATTGTTGCAATTACGTCAAGAAATATCAACAATGTCAACAACATGCCAATTTAACTCATGTACCATCACAAGCATTACAACCTATTCAAAGTATTTGGCCTTTTTCACAATAGGGTTTGGACTTGATTGGTAAAATCTTACCTCCTTCCTTGTGACAACACACATTCATCATTACTACCACTAAATACTTCACAAAGTAGGTCAAGGTAATTCCTATAACCAGTATGTCAGGATCTCAAATTATGGAGTTTATACTTCAACATATCATCTATCATTTTGGCATTCCATTGAAAAATAATTTCTTACAATGGAAAGTCTTTTAAGAACAAGGATGTTTGAGCAATTTATGAAAAATATAATATCCAACACAGTTTATCGACTCCTTACTACCCATAGACAAATGGAAAAGTTGAGGCAACCAATAATACCTTGATTGCTATTCTCAAGAAACTAGTCAAAGAATTTTTTTGAGATTGGCATACTCAGATCTCCTTGACATTATGGGCTTATCGAAAAAGTATTTGCATGCCTAATGGGGCAGCACCATTCTCATTTGTCTATGGTACCGAAGCCATCATGTCTCTTGATCTCAAAATCCCCTCATTACGAATTTCATTACAAGAATTCATAAATGATGATACTTCTAGACAAACACATCTTGACCAACTTACACTCCTTGATGAAAGTCATATTAATACCTTAGAACATTTACAAGTATACCAAGATCATCTCAAGTGTGCTTACAATGCCAAAGTTCATCTACGTGAATTTCAAGTAGGAGATCTTGTCCTTAAAGAGAATCAATAAAATATCAACGCATTGCTAAATCTTCATGATAAATTTACAACTAATTGGTTAGGTCCATACATTATCACCTAAAAAGTGGGTCCAAGAACATATAGAATTGCTAGTCTAGAGGGAGAAGAAGATCCCAAAACACTTAACATCATCCACTTGAGAGTGTTCTATGCTTAATGTGATTTACATATATGTATATATACATGGCTAATACACAAAATATTACATCCATACACATTGCAGTCATACACATTATATTCATACACATTGCATTTCACACATGGCATTTCACAATCATATTCATTGTCATTTCAATGCATTTCATCCACCATACTAGGGGTCATTTGTTAAGTTTAGATAATAATTGATCCAATAAATCTTGTTGCCTTAATCAGGGGCATACCCAAGTTCACATCCATTTCCTTACACCATGGCATAAGTCAATTTACCATTTGCATTATCACTTCATTACCCCTAGGTTTTCAATCACTTAGCCACTCCTAGTGTTTCAAGAAAACTCCAATACATGTTAGGTTTTATCTAGGACCAAGTCACATTTTCACTAAAGAAAATCTTGAGTTCTAGGATTGACTCTAACACTCTTGAACCAACCATATTTTACACATACTAAAAACATCTTGTGTTAAAGAGGGATAATACTAGGATTGGGTTGCACCTCGAACCAAAAATATTATCTTTTCTTGTCCCATTATGCACATAGTTCAAAATAAAAAATAGTGGTCTTCACCACTACTCACATTGCCAAAAAAAAGAATGAGTAGTAAGGATAGGGTAAAATTATCATCACACTTCGGTTGAGAATTCGATTCCCCAAAGCTCTAACTCTTTTACACATCACACACCACAAATCCATAAGTTGTAAGGATAGAACTACATTTCCATCCAAATGATTAGGTAGTCCAAATCCCCAAATCTTAGAGATCAAATCATTGGACTATGGATCTAATCTCCATCGAGGCTATAAATGCTTGACTAGAAGTGGAGTACACTCATGCATGGTGACATGTCTCTCTTGAAGAGACCTATAACCACACATAAGGACAAGATAGCTTCTTAATCTCCTCCATGATATGTTTCATCTCAATTTACTCAATATGGGTTAATGAACTCACTTGCACACACATTGGTTCTTGATTTCCTTGAGTCACTACCATGCTCATAATTGGTAAATGAATATTTTACTGCACACACATTTGGTCTTAGAGAAACTAGATAGAACTTAGTGAGTTTATTTGATATCACTCGTATGTTTGAGTCTCTACAAAACAATTCCAAGATAGCCAGCCATAAGCCACAACACCATACATATCATTGCCACATCATTACATGAGTCTGTCATTTCGCACGCCACCATTTTGGTGCCCCTGATTAAACAACAATGATCAACAATGGTCAAGAAAAAATATAAACTACAAATGATCATTAGTGCATTAGTTCATTTGCATTCATCCACATCATTACTACACTATCATACATCACACACATGCATTCACACACACATACACACAAGTTCATAACACAAAATAAAAATTCATGTATAAAATCGCATGTACAATGAACACTTGTAGGCTATATACAATGGAGCACCAAGGTTCATATATAAAAATTGCATCCAAGCACTAACTAGTGCCCATAGGCATACCCCTGTGACCCCGAAGGAGCCCTAGACCTACATCCAATGTTGTTAGGCACCAATATGTTGGCTAATAGAAACATGATTAGGGTAGGCAATGCATCCAAATCCTTATATGTATACATGGCTAGATACCTTACCCCTCCACCTCGAATACTTACATTCCTCCATCCATATCCAAAAATCTACCTCAACTCATGCTCCTTATCGTGTCCAACTTGGACATGCAACCCCTCCATCGAAACTCAGAAGATGCGATATACATATTCCAACATCACAATCATCTCCTCTATTAAGAGTTGGAAGGTACCCCTATCTGGATCCCATCTCTCAACCAAGGCTGAGAGATACTCCCCATATGCCCTTAAAACCTCAATCTATGCTACTCCAACCAACCCCATATCCTCTAGCTTATCCCAATCATCATTTTGCAAGGTATTTTCTCACCTTGGCTATGATAGGTGAGAATAAATGTCAAGCCTCTAAAATAAACAACTGCAACACAACATAACTGCACATACATTAACATCACATACATTGCATAATAAAAACACTTAAAAAATAACACAAATCCAAACAAGAGTACCCAGAGCACTTACCTCAACCATATTCACCTCCATACCTACTGCTACATCCATGCCCTCCATCACCATCCTTCACATTCCTTCACACTCCTTCACACTCCTTCACACTTCTTCACACTCCTTAACACTCACTCATTCTCCTTAGATGCTTCTTCTCGAACTTGTGAAAGCAAGAATGAGTCCAAATTCATCTTGAAAGACATTTTATAGCTGAATTTTACATGATAAAACACCCATAGGTGTATGCAGAGTGTAGTCAAACACTATTATGCATTTGCCACATAACAGATGCTCATAGGTGTCTGTGCTTGATGCAAAAACTTGCTGACATCTTAGTTCCAAAAATTTGTAGAAAGACCAACATGCTAAAAAATGTAGCTTACCTCCACAAAATCTTTCCAAAATTCATCCATGCATCCATTTTATCATCACACCATATTTTGTGAAAACAAAAACTATTTGGGTGCATAATTGTTGTTTACGACCAAAAGTCACATAAATGCCAAAATCATGTACAAAAGCCTCAAAATGACCCAAAATTTCACAAAAATATCATTTTCATCATCCTAGTCATTCATCATAACATTTCATCACATTTTATGATAACATGGATTGATTTGGGTGGTTAACTTTTATTTATGACCAAAATATCATGAAATTAACCAACATTGCTTCAAAACCATTCCAAAACAATTCCAAATTTCACAAAATCATCCAATTCATTCATAAATGCATTTCCATATCCATTTTACATCATACATTGTCACTCCCATTTGCCAATTATATTTATCATTGCATTTCCATTCTATATTTGCCAATTCCACTCACATGTTTTTTAAAGTGAACCTCGTATCTAGTGGTTTACCCTATTCACTTGATGATTGTAGCGATTAACTATCCATAAAATTTTGTAGGATGGGTAGATCACCATAAGGATACTTGCTCATCATCAAACATCCTCTTTTTTGACATCACAATCCATTTGGATTCCCCATTTTTGAGTGAGACTATGCTCAGATTAATTTGCTCAAAAGTTGTCATTGATGACCTTGTCTATAGGGCTTGAAACATGAATAACTTCCAATACATCATATCTTTTACACAGATAGTCATTGGGGATGTGAACCAATAGCATTATTGGTTCATGGAAGAAGGAATCTTACAACAATCACTACAATGGTCATATTTCCCTATGTCATTTTGCATTTTCATAACTTTGCATTTCAATGATGCCATACGACACATTATTCAACAACACAGGACCACCCCAAAACTTGGGGTAACCAGATTTGATTTTAATTTCACATATCAAGATACATATTTTACATCATTCATATCATCCATGTTTTCAAAACCCCCCTTGCATCTATTGGGGCAAAAATAGATTACATCATACACTCATATTTACATCCACACTATCACCCACAATTGGCAAAAACCCCTTTTCTATTGGGGCAAGAACATAATCAATAATTGCATCATCATCTATGTAACTTTCCATACATTTACATCATTCATATTATACATATTTCCAAAATCTCCCTTGCATCTGTTGGGACAAAAACATAATACATCACTCATTCACATTTACACTCACATTTGCACCCACATTTACACTCACATTTACACCCACATTTCTGTCAATTGGCTCATGAGATTCATTCTTCACTCATTCACTAATTAAGTGGGTAAGCTACACCCACATTATTTTTGATCTCTAGGATCTTCTTTCATTCCAAGGAAAGAAAGCTGCTTCACCAAACTAGGTGTCTCTTATTTTTGTACCACATTGTGTTTTACGCAATGTGATACAAAAAGGGGTATTTGTACACACTAAAATCTAGCCACTTGTCATCTACGCTTCCTAAAATCCTAGCCTTCCATTATTTATTCATATATATATATTTATTTATATTTATGTATAAATGTGAATATTTTATATATTTATATTATATATATGGATAAATCTCAACCATTTGTCATCCATCCGCATCATCCAATCACAACCATCCATTATTTATTTATATATGTATATTTATTTATATTTTATATAAATATTATATATATATATATATATATATATATATATATATATATATATATATATATATATATATATATATATATATATATATATATATATATATATATATATATATATATGAATAAATCACAACCACCCATCATGACTTAATCTCAACCATCCACTTGAATTGATCCATGTCACATTTTAAAGACATAATCTTAGCCCTTCATCATGATTTAATCTCGACCACTAGTTGGTGTCGTCAAAACCCTAACATGTTGAAAGGTAGGTTATAAAAGATAATTCATTCTCATGAATTAGGTTAAGTGGTATTTTGACTTGTGAAGGTTTGATAATCCTTACATCCATTACCCTCCAAAATATTAGCATCTCGCCATCATCCTCTACCCTCGTTGTCATCCATATCCTTCACATTCATAATTTTTATCACCCATAATCCCTAAGAATCGGATATAGTTTTGTAGTACCTTATGTAGAAACCCTCGAATGCCTCCCAACATCTCACAAATGCTATTGAGCATTCCAAGAATATTTCTAGGTATTCACCGCCATTGTCGAATGCTTCTGAGCATTTCCTAGCCTTCTGATTTGCAACTGCCCTACCCTCAAACGCTTTTAGGCATTCGTACACCATAAAATCATAGACACAGACAAAAATTAGAAAAATAGATATATTCTTCAATAAGGTAAAATATTTTATTATTTTACATCTTATGTTTTTGTACTTTGCGTACATTTCATCATTCACATCACTAGGATTTTAATATATTTGATTTTAAAGAGGGCCTCACATATGCTATTGACCTCTTGGTGTTGTTGATATATTTGCAGGTTACAAGAACTATATTTTTGAAGGCTATTGCAGCATAGGTGGTCCTGTAGGGATACTCAAGCCCACCTACAACTCGTTTGGAGCAGAAGATGACGAAGAAGACACCTAATATTATTTGTGAACAAGGGTTTTAAAACCCTTGTATTGTAACTATTGTATCAATACAGATTCTATTATAAAATTGGAGATCAAGGCTACCACCCAATTAATAAAATATTGTCTCTCTTCATTGTGCAATATATATTTTTGTGTTGATTATGTTATTGCAATATTGGTGTTGTTAATTTTTGCTTTACATATCAAATTTTTTATCTTAATTGAAAATAAAAAAGAGTGTATTGTAAAAAATTACAATATAATCAAGTGAGTGTATGTTTCTTGAATAGCATCAAACCTCATCGCCTTTCAAGAAATGTTGTATGAATTTACTTCTTGATGTATTAGAGAGGAAATTACCTCAAAAGAAGGTATACGCATGATAGTAAGGAAAATTAATGGAGGAGAATTTTAAAATAATAAAGTTTTCATTAATAGATTCATCTTGAGAAAGGAGAATTATAAGAGTATATATGTTCTATTAATTTATTCATCATGGGAACTACTTTTTAGTGAAGAAAATATTAAAGAAATGAATACTGAACAAGAGTAATATAGGTAAACTAGAGATTAAAACTAGGATGATAGTGTAGATTATTCAACATTTTTGGATAATCTATCAACCAAACTACTATTGTTAGGTTCAAAACAAACACTTTAAGGGTAATTATAACAAATAATTTGGCTAAGAATTCTTGTCAATGTTATAATATCAAAGAAGAGTTTACACATCTCAAGAAGAATTTTTGATATTTTAGGGTGAAGTTTAATATCTCCAACAACAAAATGAACATAATTAGATATTAACTTGGTCCACATAAACATATAACCCTAAGAGCTTAAGGTGATAGTTAAAAATTAACCTATTTATGGACCTAAGGTAAAACTTGAAAACTAAATACATTGTGTGTCTAACATCTATTTGAATTGTAATGTGAGGTCCACTTTCCTCATCTATTAGACTTATTTGCCTCTACTAGTATTTTAGTAGATTTTAACATTAAAATTTGTGATAGAATGTTATTATGCTTATTAGTATCGTTTGTTGATTTGACATGATTGATTTTATATGTCTCCACTATCATGGATGTGGAAGAAATAATAATAATTATTGCATAGATGGATGATGTACCTTGCATGGTTTTGGTATACAAAACATGCAAATTATATGTATTCATTGTAGTGCTGATTTGTTTATGTGATTTTATGCTAATGCAAACCCCTTGAAAAATAATGTTTAGTGCTCCTTTGTATGTGCATGCAATGGATGAAGGTCAACTAGGGGTGTACCCATGACCTTAGGTAGACCTAATATTCTATGTCAACTGATGCCATGATGTTTAATCATGTTTTATAATTTTGAGAGCCAAATGTATAGAAAATAGGTGTGTGAATAATATATCTAACATATTGAATCTAATTTATTCATAATTACAATATAATTACTAATAAGAAAATAATAATATGATGTAATTATTTCAATAGTAAGAAGATTTAAAATATTGCTAAATTCAACTTATAAGAATAAAATTATATATATGAAGTTGATTGGTAGAGTGTGGCATGAAGAATGAAAAGGAAATTGGATAAGGAAAATGTGGAGGAGAAAATCAAGGAGTAGGATATTATATGGAGGTATAGAGTGTAAGAGAAAATGAGAGGGATTATACTTATGGGAGCCTATTCATGGAAAGACAATAAAAAAATGTGGTTGCATAGTGAAGGGAAATTTACTCGGTGAGTGCATGAAAAAAATACCATGATGCATGAAGAAGAAAATTATTGTTGCTAAATGGTAAAACCATTGATGTATCTATAGGACAAGAAAGACATATGAGCAAAAGGACAACAAGGTACCAAGGATTTACAATACCCTTCCCAATAAATCTAAGTATAATATTAGAACCAAGTAATCAAAGGATATAAATGCTAATTTAATTATAAAATAGAAAACATAATATGAATATTTACAAACTTATCTTGTTGTGGATTGTCTTTGATATGTGTTATTAGGAACCAATATATTTGACAAAGTTTCTTTGGATGTATTTTTACCATATTTTTGTAATGGAACTAAAAGAGTATCATATAAATGGTCCTTCCCTATTAATAGAAGCCCATTTTAGTCATGACATGCCATAAGCTTCCATAGAATGTAAATATCTACCATAAGTTATCATAGGATGTAAATGTTTGTATGTGACTATTTGTGAAAACCATTAGGGTTGGGGTTGAAAGTCCATGGTGGTGCATCCTCATCAATTATGAACCAAGGATAATAGAGGGAATATTTGAGGTTTGAGTGGATCTATCTAAGGTAGTTTTCAAGGATTGAGTAGCTCTCCAAGGCTCAAGAAACTCTTATTGAGGTACATTTATGTAGTGATAATGTATGTTAATATGGTGATAGTATATATTGGGATTCTAGAATCCAATGGTAGATGCTTTGATTCCAGTGTCTAGTAGGAGATGCCCTGATAAACTATGTATTTGGTAAGACCAAGGAACCCTAGGGGTTGTTTGATTTATTTGTATTACCATATGCTTGTGTGAAATATGTATTTTTGTGGTTTTATATAATCCCTTGTAACCTATGTAAAAAAATATGAAACAAGGACTTAGTGGTAGGTTGGACGATAAAGGCCCCTCCCCTTGTTTAGTTAATCAAGAAAAAAACCAATGTAGCACTCATGGATAACTTGGGAGGATCAACAAACCAATTGAGAAAACCTTGAATTGGTGTTTTGGTTACACATAGTTATATTTATACTTGTGATGAGAATAATCCTATTCAATGGTGAAAAATCTATTATTACTCTCTCTCTCCCTCTCATGTTGGAATTTTAGTGAAGGGATGAATGTGAACCATTTTCTATAAAAATTTCTAGATACTAAGATAGTAGATGGTTATGTTAAGTGCTCTGAATTTGCACCTTATTTTTTATCTTGAGTGATGGAATGTAATGCACTACTATTTTGCAATTATTGCAATAGTAATGTGTAAAATTATTATCTTCTAAATAAGAACATACCAACACTATTTTCAATGGATGTTTTATGAATACTGTAATCAAAAGTGAGAATTATTTTTTATTTATTGTAGTTGTGAATGGTGAACTATCTATGCATAGTCTTGAAGGAAGGTAGATAGAGTAGAAGTGAGAATTACTTTGCATGGGTAAGTAGATTTTATTGAATTATTGAAAGGGTTATGGACTTAAAAAATTTTAATTAGGAATTTCCTTGGATGCCTAAGAATAGTAGACTCTTATGTACTCAATGCTATTACCACAATTTTTTATATTTCAATTAGAGCCATTATAATAATGGGAATATCCATCTATCTATATATATATTACTATATATTCTTTTCAAAATATATAATATTTTTATATTTCAGTTAGAACCATTATAATAATGGGAATATCCATCTATCTATAGATATATTACTGTATATTATTTTCAAAATATCCAACCTTGTAATAAAGAAGAAGTTCCAGGGTCAATATCCACTAAAATTCTAATTGTTATTGATATACATAGACTAGAGTAATTATGTTTTAACTCTTTATAAAGTAAAATTAGTAATAATAATAAAAGTAAGAATAAATAATGAATAAATAGAAGATTTACTTATATTATCTCATCAATTATATATTTTTATAAATCGATTATATGAGATTGAAACAAGTTCCACCCATATTACATGATGACAACATTATGGTGTTACAACTATGCAAATATCATTGGGCAAGATTCAAACATGGATCTCCTCCTTGAAAATTGAGATACTTAACTGGTTGTAGTCATGCTATTTGATAACTTATCAAATATATATTTTAATTGGTTATATGGGGTTGACTAGGGTCCGACTTACATTACATCATGACCATATAATGATATTACAACATGTTTAACATATATGCATATATTTATTGAGAAGATTTGAATATAAATATCTACCATAAAGTCAATGTATATAATAAGTTAAACTCATGCCATTTGCTAACTTATCAAATACATTAATTTTTGAAGTTTCTTCAAATTTTTATAATATATTAAAAAAAAAATATCCAAGTGGTAATACATAGGCCTAAGTTTGTAATTCTTGTTCTAAATTTTAGAACTAGAACAAGACCTAAACAATGCTACTTGTACTTTTATATGAAAAATCAAAACATACTTATAACTCACATTAAAATGGAGAAGTGATCTACTTTATAATTTATAAGATAATATTTTGAAATGATCTTTACATATTCCTTTAAAGAGGGGATTTTGAATGATATCTTGGTTATAAAGGAGCGAGCTTTTATAGACATAGAAGGGCTTTTTGAAAAATAATTAGAACAAGTCAATTTCAAGGAAGGTCATGTGAGAAGCTTTGAGGAAGGTTTTTCAGTGGTGCACATGTCTTAGGGAATCTATAGAACAAAATTTTTGACATGGAGGCCCGATCATGGTTAAATGTGGTGAAATAAAATTCTAAAGGAGTGGAGAAGATATTTTATTTAAGTTCAGAATAAGGAAAACTCATTATTCTAGACATCGTGATAGACCTAATGATGGCCCAAAGAGAAATCAACTTAGTGGAAAATTTTATCAGTGCTCGACCAGATTTGGATGCTATAAGAAAATAGGCTTTGAAAAAATGGTGCCCCTTAGGGCACATGGAGATAGTGGTGTTGCATAAAGGGTTCTTCATGATCAAATTGAATTAAGAAGAGGATGCATATCACATATTATGGGGTGACCCATAGTTTTTTGGATGCCAAGGTTTATTTCTACAAAAATGGGGGTCTGACTTTGATCCAAGTATATAGAGCATTCATAAAGCTCATATTTGGGTTAGATTATTAGGTTTACCTTTGTAGTTTTGGAATGAGGAAGTTCTTATAGGTATTGCTAAATAGATTGTTAGTCTGGTGGTGATCAATCCTGCAATGTTAGCAAAGTTGATATTGGTGTATGCTAGGATATGTGCGAATGTCGACTTGGAAAAGGAACTCCCTAAAATCAATAGAAATAATTTCTAAATATAGAAGTTGGGTGTAGTCTATCTAATATTATAATAGTCCCTCAAGATGATATTATTAAAGAAACTAGGGCATTCAAGAAATTTATGCCTTCATAGGAAGAAGGAGAGCAACCCTAAAAATTTTTAGCAAAGGAAGGAGGCTTTAGATTCAATATCCAAATAGGTGGAAGACCCAATCATTCCAATGGAGAAGAATTTAAATAATGTTGATGTCCAAAAAACCACTACTAAAGACTCAGAGACCCAAATGATGGAGGAAGGGGAAATTCTGGAAGAAGTGATCCAGGTGAACCTCAAACCCCTAATTTTCCAAATCCAAGAACCCTCTTATGACAAAGTTGAATCCATGAACTAAAACTCCTTTGAAAGTATTTAGAATCTAATGGTTGAAGTAGATTATGACATCCAAAATAAGGAAACTAATCAGGAAAACATGATCAAGCATCAGATGGAGAAATCTAGTAATAAGGATAAGAGTTCTCTAGGGGAAACACCTCACCGTAAGAGGAAAAACTAGAATGGAGAGAGATTTAAGAATATACCAGAAGATGAAATGGATATATAGTAGAAGTCCTCAAAGGATACATATATAAATAAATCTAAAGATAATGTGAAGTTATTAAGTCTCATAAAGCATGCCAAGAAAAAATGGATGTGGGTTCTTCCGTGTCTAGACGAAGACAAAAAACTAGAGTGGTTAGATCCAGAGAGGCAACAAAGCAAGTTGCATATGGTAATTAGAAGGTTTTAAATTTGGGTGAAAGGAAGAACCCACCAAAATATAAGAAATAAATTTTCTATCATGGAACATCATGGGTATGAATTCCACTACAAAACATCGGGTACTTCAGGAGATGAGAAAAGAATATAATTGGCATCTTCTTGATTCAAGATATTAAGATTGATGAGCATAATTTTTAATCAGTTAAAAATGCTATTTAGAAGGAAGTAAATATGGTGGTAAGTTCAGTGGTAAGAGCCTCTAGAGGTTTATGGACTCTGTGGGAACCTAGAAGATTTTATGATCAATGTATTCAAATAAATTACAAGTGTGTGTCTATCTTGTTGACTTGTAAAATTATAAACTTTTCTTGGGTTGTTTCCAATGTGTATGCCCCAAACACTTGGGAAAGAAGAAAAAGGGTTTGGGAGATCCTTAGTAATATTCATAAGGTATCTCAGTGGCCATAAATAGTTTTTTGGGATTTTAACACATCCTTGTTTCCTAGTGACAAGAAAGGAGTCAGTTTGGGTTATTACAATAGTATGGAGGAGTTTAATGATTTTATCTCTAAATGTGAATTTATGAATTTAGATATGAAAGGGGCTAAATACACCTGGTCTAATAGGATTTTAGGAAGCAACTACATTCAAATTATATTGGATAGAGTATTAGCATCTTAGTATTTGTTAACTCGCTATGATAAGTATTATCTCAAAGCCCTTCCGAAGATTACCTCCAATAATTATACACTACTTCTAGAAGTTTTGGAGGGGAGAAGAATTAAAGGTTGACCCATTATATTTGAGTTAATATGGATGTCACATCCTTATTTAGATAATAATATTTCAGAATAGTGGAACATTTATATTAGAGGATCCAAAATATTCCAAGTCTCTCAGAAGTTGAATTTTTTTAAGACAAATATAAAGGTTTGGAAGAATGAGGTTTTTGGTAATTTAAAAGAAATAAAATTAATCTAAATGCTATCTTGGAAGAGGCAGAAGAGAAATTCAGAATTGGGATGCACAAAGGAATTATATAGAAAAGAAAATGTTCTAATGTCTAATATTCACACTTTATTAGCCTAGGACGAAGTCCATTGGACACAAAAATCTAGGGCTTTATGGCTCAAATATGGAGATCAAAACACCCATTTTTCATCTCATAACTATTAGACATAGGGTGTATAATAGAACAAGAATATTGAAGATAGAAGAGGGAAAGAAAATAAAAGAGGAAGAGGATATTAGAAAGGAAGCAATTTATTTGTTTTAAAATTTCCTCAACATGGAAGATGTAACAAATGCCGAATCAATTAACAAATTGTTGAAGAAAATTTCCCAAGTGGTGAATAGTTAAATAAAACTTTTTTGGATATTCCTTTATCAGAGGAGGAGGTGATGGCTTTTGAAGCCTTAATATCAATATGAAACTCATAAGATATTTTACACAGGATCAAATATATAATATTCGTAATATAGTAAGATCAAGATAATAATGTGAACAAAATAGTATGAGCCAACTAATATGTAAATCAAGGCTAATAATATATCAAATAACATTCATTAATAAGTAGCAATATGAATGTATAAATAGCCTAAATCATACAATATAATAAAACTTACAATATTAGTTGCTCAAATGTATGCAAACTTTATTACTCCTCTTTCTCTTACAAATGTATCATGAAACTCTCATACAATGACAATCCTCACTATGTAAACAATGTAAGCTATGTAGGCTCTGTAAGCTATGTAAGTGATATAGGCTATGTCCTTTATGGAGTAATATATAACCATAATAGAATAACTCTGGTTACGTGTCTCTTCATTCTCCTTATGCCAAGTCTCATGACTCTTGGCTTCTCTACTTGACACTTGCATACACATGAATCTATCTTGTATGCATACTTGGACATGACTCTTCACATAACACTTCCTAATATAAGAACACTTGTGCACACTTACATATGAGACACTTGTGCACATATACACACATAATACTTGCACACTTGCTCACATGATACTTGTGCATTTCCTGCACATTATTATATTACATAAAATATTTACTCACACTCTAATCTAGGATACAACCCTAATCTAATATTTACAAGATGTACCATGAGGGTACATTAGCATGTACCAATTAATGTAATATTCTCCAACACCCCCCTATATTACATTATTTGGTTATTGAAGACTTTAGTCTTCAATCAAGGTCTTCATCCTTCAATTGACTTTACAATGTATGTGACCTTCATATTGATCAGGTTATCCTTCTTCTCCTTGCTTGGCCTTGTATTTGGATTCAACTTCATGTTCTTCAATCTTTGTAGCTTCAAGATTACAAATTTCTTGTACTTTCTCATTGACTTCATATTCTTGCATAAGAATATTTCCTTTGCCTTTGTCCTTAGAATCATATGACTCTTTCTTTTCCTGTATAGAGACTTCTGAACATTCACTTAAAGCATCATAATAGGATATTGAGTTAGATGAACTTGGAATATCAATATTACATGAAGGATGAAATAAATTTTCCAAAAATGATTTATCTACTTTTGCTTTCTTCTTAAGAGATTCAATCAACTCCTTTTATTTTATGTTTTCTTATTTATGAAATTTGAGTGTAAGCAATGCCATATACATTATGCTACCAATATCTAAAGGTATCATAATACTATATTTTCCATCATCAATTGCTTCAACAATTCTTGCATGTAAATAGTATTCAAATGTTTCAAAGTTTTCATCTATGGCTTCACTATAAATCAAATTTGAAACTAGATCTATATTTCCTTTAGCTTTTGCAAGAAAATTTTTGATTCCAAATTTTATGACATCTATCCTTTCTTTTCATTTCATGAACTCCATTAAGTTTGTAGATTTTTATTCTCTTGAAGTAGACATCCTTGTGACTTCCTAGACTTTTAAATAAATCAAAGTTTCTAAATTACAAAACCTTTGAAGTAGAATTCCTTATATCTCCCTAATGTTTAGAAACTAGAAAATATGAATTTTACAAAATTAAATTTCCTAAATTTGAGGTTGAATACCTTTTGTCTCCCAACTTAATTATTTTGCAAAAATTCAATAAGCTATTATTTCAAAAAATTATAAATCAAATCAAAGAAACTATTTAAAACCTTATAACTCCTAACTTATCATAACATCTCTTCACTATTTAAAATAATCAAAGATCAATTCTTTTAATAATCCACTTATGACTCCACAACTTAATTAAATATAATCATATAAATTTATAATCTCAAAACCTTATGACTCCAAAAATTAAACACTTAAAACCTTAGAAAATTTAAATTTTGAAAAATATACCTCCGCTTATCATTTGTGCTCTCACATTTGTGTTTTTTGTATTGCTTCACTAGACTCCCTTTGATTGCTTCTGACTTAGCCTACTAATTGCTTAAAAATTCACACACTTTGTTCTTGGTAGGCATTCTATATTCCCTGTTCATTCATTTCTCATATTCCAGGTGTATAAATTTCATTAAGGAAATGGTCCACATTGAGTTCAACGTATTTGTTGCTTGCACCAAATACTTGGAAGGAAGGAATGAGTTGAGCGTTGCATTATCCTTTCAATTTTCCTTTTGTTGTTTCTTCAAAAATGTTGGGTGTTACATTCTAAATTTTGCATTGAACTTTGTTTTCCTTCCAATTTGATGAGCTAAGTTATCCGTTCGAGTTGATGAGTTGTTTGCCTTTCGAGTTGATGAGTTGGAGTACATGTTCTATGATTTGTTTGCCTTCCAAGTTGAAAGTTGGGCTATCCGTTCGTGTTCCAAGCTAAGCTGTCTGTATGTTGATCATTGGTGCTACGTTCATTGGTTGAATGAGATGTTCTGCCACTAGTTTGACTACTAATCAATGAGTTACACTAGTTTGATAGCTTTGGCTTAGACTCTTCTCTAAGTTTGATATTGGTTAGACTCCCTTTCGAATACGATGCTGACTCGATTCAACTCTGTTCTAAGTGCTAAGTTGATTCAATTGAACGCTTTTATTTTCCCTTTAATTCTACTACATTTATTCTCTTGCTTAATGCAGTTCTAACTTTTTTCTTACCGCAAAAATACAACACTATCATTTATACTTCAATAAAATTTCTGCAACGTTATCCTTCAACACTCTTTCTTGTTGTTCTTTGACACTCTATATTTAATGCTTAGATTCTCTCCTTATTTTATGATTTCACAAGAGCTTTATTTCTATGACTATATGTAACTAGGAAGTTTATAATACTTCCTTTCTTTTGCAACAAAATTTTCTTCTTTATGTAGACAAGAAACTTGACCTCTCTCTTTCCTCTTTTATGTTGGTTGCATAAATCTTCTTATCCATTTAGCTGAATAGCATTTTTCTGAACTAATCTCTTTCTTTCTCTATATCATAGGACTTTATCTAATGGCATATTTCCTTTAAGTTTTCCTCTATATCTCGACCTTTTTTCCTTGAAGGTTCTCTTCCTTTAATATTGGCCTCTAGCCACTTCTCTATTTCTCTAAAATATACTTATTTTATATTCAAGCCTCCTATCGTTTTTAATGAAGGGCTTGCATATGGTATCTTCTCTTTTCACTAATAAGGGTCTCAAATATTTTCTATGGAGATTTTTCTCTAAAGGATCTCAATCCTATATTGGCTTCTTGAACCAATATCAAGGTTAGTATGACTTGCATCTTTTTGTATCTTTGAAACTTTTATATGGCTACCAATATTAAGCCAAATATGAAGGTAAATGTTAAGGTCTATCTTCAAGATCTAAATCCTTTTCCCTATCAAGGTATGCCTTCAAGACTTGAATCCTTTTCTCTATAAAGGTTTATCTTCAAGACCTGAATCCTTCTTTGTCAAGGTTCGTATTCAAGACATAAATCTATAATATTTTACAACTTAAATCAATACTTGCTTGATGAAAGCTTTCTACCTTCTTCTTGCACTTGAAGATGAAAGTATTATCTATCTATTGTAGGAAGCTTCTCACACTTCTGGCGACCAATTTTTTCTTGCAACAATATCTTAGGTTGCTTTCTTGGATGCAATCTAAGAATCCAATATGATTATCCTCCTTATTAGAGAACCCAATGTTAATATCAAGGTGACTATAAAATTTTCTAATGCTCCAAACACGATAGCTTGATTGTACCAACTTCTTCAACTTTCTTTTGAGTGTTGATATAAATCAACTATCAAAAATTTGTCTATGTTCTTGAAATACTTTATCAATGTTAGGGTTGGCTATTTCCTTGAATAATCAACTATCTTCAAGTTGATTCACCCAAATATGGATCCTAGTCTTCACTGGTTATTCTTCAACCTAGTGGAAAGACCCTAGTTGAGTCCTAGTCTTCACTAGCTATTTTGCAACTATGGAAATACTAGAATTTCTACATCTTTTGATCTTACAATAGAGTCTAGGTCTATCTTCCTTTAAAGTAGATAGACTAACCAATTTTTCACATTGGACAAAAATCAATTTTATATGCAACTAAACAAATTCACCTTGTGCAAGAAACTTCTTGTTGTAGCTTTGATACCACTGATGGCTTTTGAAGCCTTAATATAAATATGAAACTCACAAGATAATTTCCACGAGATAAAATATATGATAGCCACAATATAGTAATATCAAGATAATAATATGAACAAAATAATATGAGCCAACTAATATGTAAATCAAGGCTAATAATATATCAAATAAAATTCATTAATAAGCAACAATATGAATGTATAAATAGCCTGAATCATACAATATAATAAAAATTACAATATTAGTTGCTCAAATGTATGCAAAATTTATTACTCCTCTTTCTCTTACAAATGTATCATGAAAATCTCATACAATGACAATCCTTGCTATGTAAACAATGTAAGCTCTATAAGCTATGTAAGCAATGTAGGCTATATCCTCTATGAAGTAATATATAATCATAGTAGAATGAATCTTTGGTTAACTCTTCCTTATACTTATGCCAAGTCTCATGACTCTTGGCTTCTCTACTTGACACTTGCATACACATGAATCTATCTTGTATGCATACTTGGACACAACTCTTCAAATAACACTTCCTAATCTAAGAACACTTGTGTACACTTACATATGAGATATTTGTGCACATCTATACACATAAAACTTGTGCATTTCTTGCACATTATTACATTATATAAAATATTTACTCACACTCTAATATAGGACACAACCCTAATCTAATATTTACAAGATATACCATGAGGGTACATTAGCATATACCAAATAATGTAATATTCTCCAATAAGAGGTGCTCAAGGTAATTTTTAGCATGCAAAATGATAAAGAAATGGTTTCTTTCAGATTTACTGGGAGATTATTAAGAACAATATGTTAAAGGCTTTGTTGGAATTTCAGCAAGAAAAAATAATTTTCAAGGAATGGAATTCTACATTCTTGGTTTTGATTCTGGAAAAGCAAGGAGCAGAAATGCTAAAATATTTTCATCCAATTAGCCTATGCAATTTAATTTATAAAATTTTGACAAAGATTCTAGCTAATAGAATGAAGAGTATTTTACCTAATATTAGCTCCCCCCAAGAGAGTGGTTTTATTAAACAAAGGTAGATCTTGGACGATATAATCACTATTTATGAGGCTCTACACTCTATGAGGATGAGAGGATTAGAAGGAATGATGTTGAAGATAGACATGAATAAAGCTTAAAATAGAGTCTCTTTGGAGTTTTTGGATAAAGTCTTATATAATTTTTGGTTTTGGGATAAATTGGATGCTTTGGATCATGGTTTGCATCTTCACTCCTCAGTATTCAATGATAAAAAATGGAGAACTAGTAGGTTTATTTCTAGGTAAAAGAGGGTTGAGACAAGGTGATCCTATATCACCTTATTTGTTCATAATAGTGGCTGAGGATCTAGGAAGGAGCTTACATACAACACAAGATGCAATATTGATTAAAGAAATTTGGCCTTCATAATTTTTAGATATAATTACTCATTAATAGTTCATTGATGATACCATAATATTATCAGGGTCATCAATTGTGGAAGTTGAGAATATTATGCAAATTTCAAAACCTATGAAATAGCTTTAGGTCAAAAAATTAATTTCTTGAAAAGTAGTTTGTTCTTTTTTAACACTTCCCAACTTAGACAAAATAAAATTGCAAGAATTTTTGGTTGCAGAGTGGACAACTTCCCCATTGTATATTTGGTAATACCCATTTTTGTATGTAGAATGAAAGGAAAATAATGGAATTCAGTGCTTGAGATATTCAATAGAAAGCTTGTAGTATGGAAAGGCTCTTCCCTTACTCAACCAATAAAATTACAACTATTGAGGGAAACCATCCAAAACTTACCCATTATCATGATGTCTTTATTTAAAATCATAACATTGGTGGCTGAGAAATTAGAGCAAATGTAGAGGAATTTTGAATTGGTGCAAAAGAGAAATAGAGGATTAGTTTGGTTGCATGGGAGAAAGTTTGTAGGACTAAGTGATAAGGCAATCTAGGCATCAGAAAAGTGAAGCAGATGAATAGGGCTTCAATGGCCAAAGTGGGGTGGTAGAAAATAATTGAACATGATTAATGTTGGGCTTAGATCCTATCTAAAAAATATCTTGAGAACATAATCTCCTTTGCTTATAGCTTAAATCCACCTCTAGGATAATATTTGTGGAATGAGTTGATCAAAACAAGAAATCTCTTATGGAAAGGTTTAAGATGACAGGTGAGAAGAGGTGATAAGATATACTTTTGGGAGGATGAATGGGTAATAGAGAGGCCTTTAATTTTTAATGATTACTAGAAGTGCATCATTCAACCTTTAAAGCAAAAATATGGAAATATGGTTCAAGAGTACATCAAAAAGGAAGATAATTGTAGAGTGTGGCACATGCTACAATTGGAAGGAGTTGATACAATTATGTAATGTAGGCTTAATTATCTCAATATTTTCTTACAACAATGCTATTTGCAACTTAATATAAGAGAGGATAGGTTCTTTTGGGATTATAATCCTAAAGGAATATTTACCGTTAACTCAACTTTTGCCTTTAAAATGGATAAGTAGAATCAAAATTTTCCCTCACATAGAGTTTGGATTAAATATCTAATGCCAAATGTGTCTTTATTTTTTTGGATAACATTACAAAATTGGAAATTGACGGTGGATAATCTTAGAAGAAGAGGAATTATCATTACTAATAGGTGTTATTTATGTTGTGGGGATGAGGAGATAGTTGATCATATTTTTATCCATTGTCCCCTTCTTTGAATGTTTGACATGCACTTATTTAGTTGCTTAAAACTCAATGGGTGACAACAAAGTCTTTGGAGGCCTTATGGGAAAGTTGGGTTAAACCTTATCATAGCCCCCGATTGAAGAAAATTTGGATATTTTTTTTACCCACTTAAATTGATAGATATGGAGGGAGAGGAATAAATGAGTGTTCTAGAACAAGGCTAATAGTGTAGAGGTCATTATCAGGAGTATCAAAGCTTCCATTGCTGAAAATATGACTATTAATATGGACAACCAAATCTATGAAAATGAGTTGGAGAAAGAAATAGCAGTGGACTACTGGCTATTGAGAGCTATAGGGAATTATATTAGCTAGCCAAGGAGAAATATGAGATGGACTCTTCTCTTCCTAGAGTGGTTAAAGTTTAATTTTTATGGAGCTTCTAAAATCAATCCAAGGAAGGTCGAAGGGGAAGGGGTTTTGAGATATAGCTCAGGGGTAGTGATCTATTGTTATGTAGTGAAATTTGGCCAAGCATCAAACCATATAGCAGAGGCGAGAGCCATGATTACAAGATAAAGGCTTATAAAAGAGATAAATGTTAAGAATATTATAATGGAAGGGGACTCTATGAATATAATTAATAGTTTTAATGGCAAGCAAACTCCTAGATTGATGCAGGAGCCTATCTTTAGAGGATTTTTTTAAAGAAGTTTTAAAATATTTTTTTTATTACTTAAAATGGAATTATTTGACGTAAAAATAATTTGCCGAAAATGATAATTATTAAAAATGGCAAATTTTTATGAAAAAATAATTTGCTAAAAATAGTAATATTTTATTTTTAGGGCTTTAAGCTTTAGGGTTTTATTTTAGGGTTTCTTTTAGGGCTTCAAGATTTAGGGTTTTCTTTTAGGGTTTCTTTGGGGATATATATTCCCTTGGTATTGCATTGTAAAAGGGGGAAGTGAATCCAAGAATAAAAAATAAAATATTTATTGGTTTATTTCCATGTATTATAGTTTTTATGTGAATGGAGGGTTTTACTAATTATTTTCATTTATTGTAGTTTTTATGTAAATAGAGGGTTTTACATATTATTTCCATTTATCATAGTTTTTATGTAATGAGAGGTATTTTATTTTGACCTCTTGCAGCTGGATTTACATCATTTGGTATCAAAGCAAGTTGGATCTTGCTGGGGAGAAAAGAGAAGAAAAGAAAAGAGAAAATGAGAGGAGAGCAAAGGGGCTCCAAAAAAATTGGCACTCTATGTAGTGCTTGCAGAAGGTTTGTAAAACCTTGGAGACAAAAATTGACACACAAAAATTGACACTCTGTGTAAATGCTTGCAGAAGGTTTATAAAATCTTGGACACAAAAATTGACACTCTGTGTAAATGCTTGCAGGAGATTTTTTTATGTAAAAGCCTCAGAGAAAGAGATTGACACTTTGTGTAGTGCTTGCAGAAGGTTTGTAAAACCTTGGAGACAAAAATTGGCACTCTATGTAAGTGCTTGCGAAGTTTTTTTTATGTAAAACCTTAGAGGGAGGAATTGACACTTTGTGTAGTGCTTGTAGAAGGTTTGTAAAACCTTGGAGAAAGAAATTGGCACTATGTGTAAGTGCTTGCATGAGGTTTTTTTATATAAAACCTTAGAAAAAGGAATTGGCACTTTGTGCAGTGCTTGCATAAGGTTTGTAAAACCTTAAAGAAATAAATTGACACTCTATGTAGTGCTTACAGGAGGTTTTTTTCATTAAAAACCTCATAAGGAAGAATTGACACTTTGTGTAGTGCTTGCAGGAGGTTTGCTATTTTAAAACCTCGAAGGAATAAATTGGCACTATGTGTAGTGCTTGCAGGAGGTTTGAGATATAAAACCTCAGAAGGAGATTGGTACTTTGAGGAGTACTTGCAAATGTGTGGTACTCTATGGAGAGCGATTATGAGTTTGATCGAAGCAACTTGCAGGAGCAGAGTTCTTTTCAACCAGAGAAGAATGATGCATGAGCCTATCTTTAGAGGGTTTTTTTAAAGAAGTTTTAAAATAATTTTTTTATTACTCAAAATAAAATTATTTGATGCAAAAATAATTTGCCGAAAATGAAAATTACTAAAAACGACAAATTTTGATACTTAAAAAGATAGTTTTTGGTGGAAAAATAAATTTGCCAAAAATAGTAATATTTTATTTTTAGGGCTTTAAGCTTTACGGTTTTCTTTTAGGGTTTCTTTTAGGTTTTTATTTTAGGGTTTATTTTAGGGCTTCAAGCTTTACGGTTTTCTTTTAGGGTTTCTTTGGGGATATATATTCCCTTGGTATTGCATTGTAAAATGGGGAAGTGAATCCAAGAATAAAAAAGAAAATATTTATTGGTTTATTTCCATGTATTATAGTTTTTATGTGAATAGAGGGTTTTACTAATTATTTCCATTTATTGCAATTTTTATGTAAATGGAGGGTTTTACATATTATTTCTATTTATCGTAGTTTTATGTAATGGGAGGTATTTTGTTTTGACCTCTTGCAACTGGATTTACATCATAGATGAAGTATTGGAAGTATTATTTAGGATGCAATGAATATACTATTAGACATGGAATCATCTATGGTCTAGCACATCTATAGGGAAGTTAATGATGTGACTAATGTTATGGCAAACATGGAAGTTTAGATAGATGGATCCAAGGTATGGAATGATGGTCTCCTAGAGGCTTTGATGACTATAACTTTGAAAGAGGATAACACTTTTGATGTTGCTGAGTTAGATTTTTCAAAGCATTAGGGAAATTGATTGTTGTAAAAGATCTATTAGCATGGGGCTAGTTTTAAAGGAAACTAAACTAAGATTTAGGATTTGAATAAAAATTTTACATATTGAATGAAGACTAGGCAAAAGCTTCTAAAGATCTCAGGAAAGTGGAATTGAAGCAAGGTAAAATTGGAGATCTAATCAAAACCAATAGAGAATTGATTAAAGCTCTTGAATATGCTAAAGAAACCATATGTATTTAATTTAAGAAATACTAAATCCCCATGGGATAAATTTAAATTAAAATTACTGTATCTAAGTATGCAACATCCTCCTTTTAGTCTAATTTTTGTAATATGTAGGTGCTGAGAGTGATTTTTTTTTCCTTTGCAAATGTAAAATGTTTGGGGACATTTCAAAACCCCTTCATTTAACATAATAAAAAAAGCAAAATATACTTTAGCTAAATCTAAGAAAGTGGAAGAAGAATGCTAAGTCAAGTATTTTGAATAAAAGTGAAAATAAAAATAATATATATTTAATATAACCCTTATAATACATATTATTTTTTCAATGAATTTACATTGGTTTTTATGAGGGGTCACGATCCCCCCATATTTAGGGGGGTTTGAACCTTGGACCTCTCAAAGAGAGGCCAAAGCCCTTGCTGGATCATATTTTTAACAATTGAAATTATTAAGCTACTATTTAATAATCTCAATAGAACTCATTTCTAAACAAGAAAGTTGGGTGCAGCCTATCAAATATGAGAATAGTCCCTCAAGATGTGATTCTTGCAGGAAAATAGGATATTAAAAAATTATTCCCTAATATGAATAAGGTGAGTGATCGTTAAAATGTTTGGCAAAGGAAGGAGGCTTCAAATTTGAGATCCAAATAGGTGGAAGACCCTGTCACTCCAATGGAGAAGAAGTTGAATAAGGTTGATGTTCAAGAGACCCCTACTAAAGACTTGAAGACCCAAACAATGGAGGAAGATGAAATTATGGAAGAAGTAATTTAGGTGAATTTCATAGATCTAAACCCCTCTATCATTGAGAAAGAAAAATTTCAAACCTAGGAACCTTCTAAACTTGTGAACCATAACTCCTTTGCAAGTCTTCAAAATATAATGCTTGAAGTAGATTATGACATCTATAATAACAAAAATAATTAGCAAGACATGGTCAAGCATCATAAGGAGAAATTTGGTAACAAGGATGAGATTTCTCTAGGGAAAACACCTCACCATAAGAGGAAAATAAAAATTGAGAGAGATTTAAGAATAGCCCAGAAGAGGAAATGGATATAGAGGAGTGGGAGTCCTTAGAGGATAAAATATAAAAAAATATGAAGAGAATTTGAAGTTATTAACTCTCATAAAGCATGCCAAGAAAAAATGAATGTGGACTCTTTTGTGTCTAGAGAAAAGCAAAAAACTAGAGTGGTTACATCCAGATTGACAATAAAACAAGTTGTAGATGGTACCCAGAAGGTTTTAGATTTGGGTGGAGGCAAGAACCCTCCAAAATATGAGAATTTTTTTTTTTGTCTTGGAATATTAGGGGTATGAATACCCCTACAAAACATTAGGTACTTCGAGAGATGAGAAAAGAATAAAAACTTGTTATCTTATTGATTCAAAAGACTAAGATTTATGAGTAGAATTTTCAATCAATTAAAAATACTATTTGGAAGGAAGTGAATATGGTGGGAAGTTTAGTGGTGGGAGCATCTAGAGGTTTATGGACTCTACGAGACCCTAGAAGATTTGACAATCAATGTGTTCAAAGAAATGATAGGTGCGTGTCTATCCTGTTGACTTGTAAAATTATATATTTTTTGGGTTGTTTCCAATGTGTCATGATCCACCCTTGGTAGAATCTTTAGTTTATTAGATCTATATTTAACTATGATATCTTGTGGATGAAATGATTAACTATTTTAAATTGATTATGCAAAATACTTATTGCAAATGGAAAATATGTCATAAGAATCTTATTATGGGATGTATGATAATTCCATGCTTGATTTTATGAATCTAACATTTTATGTGAGAATATGATGCTACTAATGGAAATGCACTTTTGTAGGAATAGGTTCCTTTAAAATGGTAGAAAGAACTAACCACCAAGAAAAGGATACCTTGGGGAAATGATGCTATGGGTTACTTATCGGAATACTAAAAAGAGACAACATGTATGAATACCCCTTTTCATGGAGATGCATATCATAAATTGCATAAGAAAAGATATATCAAGCTTTAGATAAAATTATTTTTGTATCGTAATTTTTCTTTATTAAGAAGTTTTAATTGAGATAGATATCATTGCAAAGGAAATAAATGTTTATTTCTTTAAGTATTTTTATTCTTTCAAATTGTTTATAAAGAATTCATTTTAGAAGAAATTATAATGAAAGATAAAGAAAGGAATTTATGATTATTAAAAATAAAAGGAACAAATTTCCTTTATTACTTTTATAAAAGAATATAAATAATATGTATATAGTTCAAACTATATTATAAAGTATTCGATGTTTTGGAGTGACATTTTGCACCATAGAGCAATAGTTAAAGAACTCTTTAACTAGAAGAAGACTTCTATTTTTAATTTTTGAATTATGCTTGGGAGTGGTTTTTTGTTGATTGTGGTCTTGTGATATGGCCAAGATGTTTTTATTTATAGAATACAAGTGGGAAGTAAATGAGATCTACTAAAAACTAAAAACTAAAGCCAAAGAAAATACCGACAAAGGGGGATAATGAAGGGGATGACCAAAACAAGGGGGTCATTCAAGAAAGGAGCGTGTGGAGGTGCGAGAAATAGAAGGAAGCAATCATGAACATGAAGCTATTTGGAAAGGAAACGAAAAGGAACCAGATTGTTTTAAAATTCTTTGTATTTTTTTGATTGTTTCGGGATATGTGACTAGTAATGAAGTTTGGGTGGAAAGAAATACATATTAGTTGTTTCCAAATTTTGTTATGGTTCAAGTGTACTATGTTTCTTGAGTCTCTAACTTGGCTAGCTAGGGAATGAATTAGAAATGAATGTTCCAACTGATTTATTTATGTTCTGAGTGTGAGGTTAAAGAAAGAATCTAAAAATATAAACCAAAGTGAATTGGACATCTTGTAGCATGGTTGATTAAAAAATAGAATGATTTTGTTTAGTTTGGTTGCTCATTGTTTTATTTCTACAATAGGGAAGAATATTGGTTGTGATTCTCTCTCTTCAATTTTATAGAAAGTAAAGGTTGGGAAAACTCTGTTAAATATTAAAATAGTAGAACTCTATGATTGTAAGGATGAATAGGGAAATGTGATTATCACAGGAATGAAAACCAACCTTCACATGCTTGTACTTGAATATTTATGATTGCTGGATGGGAGATATGTTTTATGTCAAGTAAAGAATAATTGTTTTTAATAGTTGGGTTATTTCTCTTATTAGTTTGATATCAAAATCAAATTTAAGAAATTGTTGATAGAAATATACATGCATGTGTTTGAGAAAGAATTGATGTGTTTGAGTTATAGACAAGGATTGAAAAATTGATATTGAAATTGAGGAACAATGATGATTTTTACTGTAATAAAATAAAATAGAGTGGTTGTGTGTAATTTCATAGAATATGAATTCTTATATTTGTAAAAGAATTCATCTTCAATGATTTGGTTGTTTTATGGATTGAATGATGAAGCTTGGTATTTTGCATATATGTTAAAGAACTTTATATGAAAATGGATACCTATATTTTGGTAGTTGAAAGTATACTAACAACAAAATAGTTTGTTATATATGAATGATGGGGAGCCATATCTAATGACCATTGAAGGTAATACTCCTCAGTGGTTGGTGGAAATGCATTGGAGAAGAAAAAATATTCTCCTAGCAGGCTAGATTGAAGGAGAGATTTCTAGAAATAGATTTCCTACTCGTGTAATCAAACTAAAACTAAACTGTGACTAATGATCTGAACTGAAGATTGGTGGCACTAGAAAGTATAATCCGGATGTACAACATCTCCATTGAAGAAGAAATATGGGATGAGATCATTGCTGGGAAAATCTCACTTTGTAAATTTGGAACTAAGCACCTTTCATAGCGATGTACTAGTTCAAATTGTATAGTTATTATTTTGAAACGTTATTGAAGCCAAGTGTGCTGGTCTTCTAAAGGAAACATTTTGTGGTTTAGTTGTTCTTTTGTTTTTTTGAGACCAATGGCTATATAAACAAATGAAATCAATTCTAAATATTAGCTTACGTTTGAGCTCTCAAGATGTTATATTTTATGCTTCAAATTTTATATATGGCTTAGTCATTTTGAGTATAGAAAATGTAGAATAATTATAGCTTCTATTTTATTTCTCCTATGTTTGATTGGAGTAAGTTTAATTTATTTTTTAGTCAAATGGAGTAAAACATTAGATATGTTATGGTGGGACCAACATGGATATGTTGGGAGATAGACCAGTTTTATATTCTTTGAGTTAGCACGATTTATGGTATAGATTTAATCAATGTTAGTATTTTTGTGGAAGCATTAGTAAATATCCACATCAAAGACATGGTGTCATATTACCAAGCATAATATTCACTTATATCTCTTGGTTTAAATGGTAATATTATTAATAGAAGTAAGATGCTCGATTTTAATTGAGAATTATTATTAGGACTTAGACATGAGTTAGATAATTGCTATGAGTTATAAAGGATCTCAAGAATATCAAGACTAATTCTTCAATGGATGAGAGGGTTAGTCAACACCCTATCAAGCTAAGTGATCTTACACAAAAAGAATTGTGTGAGAAGTAGGAATTAGATCAATACTTTTCAACTGATGGAAAAGAGGATTAACTAGCTCATATGGCCAATGGGAATGATAGTTAATAGGTGTCACATCCCATCTTGACCGAATCCTTATGCTTGTTGATTATGAGACTATTTCTTAGTTTTATGAACCTTTAAGGGGTATTGGTAAGCTATAGAGTTTTGAGAATGTTGTTGGTATATTTGGTGTTTTGAAATATATATATATATATTAAGGAAGAAACTAGATAGGATGTAAAAGTATATTTTACATAATAAAAAGTCATTAGGTTTGGTTAACCTAATTTAACTCAACCAAGTGCTCACAAAATTTGTCAAAGTCCTATTGGACCAAGAGGGAAGGCACTAACTTTCTAAGAATAATAAAAAAAAGCATTTTATTATTCATTCTCTTATATCATTTTATTATTCATTCTCTTATATGATTTCCTTTAAAACATACCTTCGGAAGGGATACGTGGGCATTCCATTATGTCCACCATGTAATAGTAATTTAATAAGCCACCAATGGGCTAGTGAAAGAGTACAAATAATACCTTAAGCACTTTAGCCACTTATGGATAAATGGCATGTTATAAAAGTAATACTACTATTACTTTAAAACTCCTCATATGTGGTGGCATATTATAAAATAAATCCACTAAGGTAGTGTATTCTGACTTTAGACTTTAATTATAATATCTTTATCACTTTAGTTGCTTATGGATAAGTGGCATGTTAATAAAATAATAACCACTTGTAGCTCATGAGAGAGGATGCTCTCCTATAAATTGAAAGCTTCCAGGAAGGATAGAGGAGGATTGATAGGGAAAACTTGGGCTTAGGGATTATGCTCTTCACCCTTTGGTGAAACAGAAACCAAAAAGCTTAAGGTTTTAGTAGCATTTGGCCAAGACATTTGGGAATTTGGAAAATTTAGAAGAGGACAAGCTCCAAAGAAGCACGAAGGAATTCTAGAGGCTAATGAGGAAGATATCTGATTTACAAAATTCCAGATCAGCCAGATTCCTCTATTCTTTATATTGTTCTATGAGATGCAATCCTACGTAGATACTTTATTTTTGTGTTATGTTAAATACTTCCATTAATGGCATGAAGTTTGGCTTTGACCCATAGAAGAACTCCGTGCTACTTCAACTTAAGATTTTGGACGGTGTTTTTAATTCTCTGCACAGTTTTAATTAGACAAGCACCTGGTGGAAAGTCTATTCTAGCTTTAGTGTAGTTGCCATTGCCACGGTCTTCACGATTATCATGATGATTTAGATACCCTGAACAGATAACTATTAACATCTATTTCTCTTCCTTTTAGGAAACCGAAAGCATCGATTGCCTCGGTTGATTGGCGTTGCCATTATTACGATATATTTGCAGTATATTCACTAACAATATAATTAGAAGTCTTATAAAATTCATCAAAAAGATATTTTTTTACAACACCTGTTATATAGAGGAGACGTTTTGTCAGCGAACTGTCCACCATAATGACACATGCAAATCCAATAATAATATATATAGTTTGGTCAAATTTCATGCTTGACTTTCTTCCTGTGCACAGGCGGGTGCACTGCAAGGTTAAATTAATTGGTTTATGTAGATAAGAACCTGGATTAGTTTTAGAGCTTGATATGTTGTCGTCGTCCAATAATAAGTTATTTAGCCTATGAAGTAATAACTATACCAACATATCCTTGTTCTCCTTAGATTACATCCTGTGGATAGTGACTGTATACGCTCTTCGAGATAGAGCTTCTACAAAACCAAGACGTTCAGCATAGGATGGTACATTTGAAAGGAATTTATGTTAAAACTTTAATTAAATCTTTTGAGAAGGGGTTACAGTGCATGTGCACTGGAATTCATGATTGATGCGCATAGGATATGTATGGATAATAGATTCTAGATAGTTTTATAGAAGGCTTTGAGATTTTGTACATATGGAACGTACCCAAGCCCATCTTGGGTGTATAACATATATGATGCCCTAGTTATTCGACCATCGGGTTGTGGTGGTCGAGAGTTGCAATGCCAGTGGTTGGCTATGTGCTGTTGCTTGCACATGTTGGTTTGGTTGACTATGGTTGATTTTGTAGATGATGGTTGATTCCCTAATTGTTTTCTTGGGATGCAAATCATTTATATATAACATATAACCTTTTATTGTAAGTATAACAATAGGTAGTATTAGGGCCTATACCAATGTATCATCGTGCAAACACCCAAGTAATCGTTGGATCCAATCGACTAACCATTGAGATCAATAGTAGCTGATATATTGGTTAATGTCATCCACATAACTGTTGGAGTTTGAGGGCTAATAGTTAATGGGAAAAGTAACCATTTGGAAAATGGTAAGTTCTATTAAAAAGGTAATAAAACCATCATGGTGTCCACAATACAAAACACCACATTGACTTTTACGAAAATTCTATGAATAATATATAAACTATTGATAAAAAGGTATTGTCAAAAACTTACCTCTATGTAGTAAAAGGAAAATACTTTAGTAATTATTAAATAGAAAAATAAATGGTTCATTTTGTAAATCAAAGGTATGGGACTTTGATTTATAAAATGAAAGAAACTTATTGTGTATGTTGAAAAGAAAGAAATAAGCTAGACTAATTTAAAGTAAAGAACTTTAGTTAGCTAGTAAATTAAATGGTTCATTTGTAAATCAAAGGTATGGGACTTTGGTTTATAAAGTGAAAGAAAATTATGTCTATGCTAAGAAAAATAATTTAAAACTAGAATAGTTAAAGGTAAAGAACTTTTAATTAACTAGTAAATTAATTTATAGTTAGTCTATCCTTGACAAGAGAATGATTATTAATCTTACTTGCTAAAGTATTATATGCCTATAGTATGCTTCCTATAACAAATTGAGGGCCAAGTTTGTAATCTATAGTGTAATCTTGTGTGATAGATTATGGGTAGAGTTGTAGCTAAATTTTGAGTAATCTTGTGGGTAGATTACAAGAGAAATGTTAGCTAAACTCTTGGAACTATAGTATGGTCTCATGGGTAGATCTTGAGCCAACTTGGTAGCCAAATTTGAGGAAGAACTATAGATTTCAAAGCAAACTAGCAAACACACTTGTGAAGGAAATATGAGTTACTCGAGAGAGTATGTTTTGTTATTTCTAGTTGATAGAAATATGAGTTACTCAAGAGAGTATGTTTTGCTATTTCTAGTTGATAGAAATATGAGTTACTCGAGAGAGTATGTTTTTAATGCTATTTCTAGTTGATAGAAATATGAGTTACTCGAGAGAGTATGTTTTGTTTAAATGCTATTTCTAGTTGATAGAAATATGAGTTACTTGAGAAAGTATGATTTGTTTAAATGTTATTTCTAGTTGAAAGAAACATGAGTATATTAATGCTATCTCTAGTTGAAAGAAAAATGAGTTACTTGTGAAAGTACGAATGGATCCGTATATTCTTTGAAAAGGACTAGCAATAAATGGTTGTAATGATATTTGATTCAAAGGCATATTTTATGGAAAGATATGAGATGAAGATGTGTTTTTCTTTGTCTTAGGAAAGTATGGGATTTCCTTCCTTTGAATGATTGAATGCTTTAGACAACTACATTATGTGAAATGTATTGAGTTTAGTTGCATTCATTGAAAAGAATCATTACTTGCTATTGCTTGCTTAGAATGCATTTCATATACATGTTATGGGTTGTCCTGATCCCGATTTACCTTCAATCAAGTACTGGTGGTTCGAATGGAGTCAAATGAAGATTGGACCTACTCGATTTCTATTGTAAATATTTATGTATTGTAAAAAGGCCTTCTTAAACGAAGGGTCTCTATTATTGTAAAAGTACCTCTTTGAGGTCAAATTGTAATTGGTTTGTATCACTCTTTAAGAGGATTGTAAGCAATGTAGTTTTCATTAGTAAATAGTCATGGAAAGTAATGCAAAGTTGTATCATGACATAAAGTTATCAAATGTTTGGATTTAGACCTTTAAATGAGAGTTAAAGATGGTGTCTAAATCTCCTAAAGTAATCCTAATATTAAAGAGAATGAAGAAACCATGCATATCACTTAAGGATGTAACTTTAGTGAATCAAATATGAAATGAACATAAGGGAGAATGTGAATGTTATCTAACCTCATGGAGATTATGGTTGAATGATTCAAGTAAGGCTTAATGGTAGGCATTCACAAGTCTACATGGGTTTGTGTGATAACCCCCTTAACTTATTAACGTGGGTGTGTTAAAGTTAAGCATTGCAATGATTGTTGTTCTATCTATAAGAAAGAACAAGCTAATCATCAAGGCATACACCTAATGTATAGGTTAAAATAAACCTAACATAAGGGACTAGTTTAATGTGTGATTTAAACTAGTAAGGGAAAAAGGGCGTTCCTGTTGAAATAGATAGGAGAATTCCCAAGTGCAAGGTAAATAAACCTTACCTGCAGGTCATTATAGGGGTTGGCCACTCCTATCCACAGGATAGACACTGACCATGTTGAGTTCCTATGAAGTGCAGCCTTGGACTTACTTAGATATTCATCAATAAGAGAACCACACAAAGATACTTGAATTCACATATGAACTAGCAATAATGATGTAAGCTTATATATATATATATATATATATATATTCTAAGTTTGTTTGGTTATGAAATAGGGTTATTACAATTGGTATCAGAGCCTAGGTTGATTAGGCACAAAGCTTCCATGAAAAACTATAAAGGAACTCTGAATTGATACAAATTTGGTATAAAATTTTGCTTAACTTGTTTTTATTAGTAAAACAATGTAGCAAAATAAATTTGTATGTTCACAAACTGATACGATTCTCTAAATAGGAAACATGCCACCTAAGTTGAGAAGTGGGAGGAAGAGGGTCGCTCATAAATAGGGACCAATTAGTACTAACAGTATTGAAGATAGACCCATAGGGGAAAGTTCAGGAAACTCAGATAGAGTAGAAAACCTCACAACTCTTGTGCAGGCAATGCAAGGAGAAATGAATTCATATAGAGAGAAAATGGTCCAACAGAGCAATTTGTTGGAGGCCATTAGGGTTGAAATACAAAAATCTGGAAATAGGGGTCCTAAAACAACAAATCCAATGTTAGAGCATACAAATGACACAAATGAAGTAGATCGTGTGGCAAAATATCGTATTAATGGGGAGTTGGAGAAGGACTTGAAACATGTGAAGGTTAGGAAATTCTCAGGAAAAGAAGGGGGTGACTCAGTAGAATCTTGGTTGAATGAACTAGAGGTTTATTTCTCCATGAGAAACTACTCCTCAACAACTAAGATGGTCTGGACCATAGGACTGCTAACTAAAATAAGTCTGGAATGGTGGGAAACCTATAGTAAGGAGGAAAATATCAATGTCATTCACTTCTAGTGGGAGGATTTTGTAAAAGCCTTTAGAAAAAGGTTCCTCATGGAACAATTTTATATGAAGAAACTTGATGAGTTTGTCCAACTTCAACAAGGAACCCAGTCTATAGAAGCCTACTATAGGCAATTCATAAGATTGCTTAAATATGTTCCATCCTATGAAAAGGATAACAAGTTGAAAGTACATAAATTCCTCTCAAGAACTATGTATCACATCAGGAATTCAGAAAATATGCACAAACCAAGTGATTTGGAAATAGCCTACGAACTGGCATGTCAGGTGGAATACAATTTGAATCCTAACAAAAAAATGGTTAACACTTCAAATGGGCCAAAGAAGGAATATCACCATCAGATGAAGAGGAAGTGGGAACCTGAACAACATCAAAAGGGTAGTGGAAACCCCAATTTTACAAGGAAGAAAAATGGAAAATTAGGTCACTTTAAAAAGAAATTCCAACCAAAGTATAAAAATAACAACAATGCAGAAAGACCCCAACCTCTAAATCAGGTAGGACAAGATCCTACTACTAAGAAGGATAAGCCTATCCAAGGAGTAAACCAAAACTATAATTTAGGTTGCTATGATTGTGGAGGTTCGCATTATGCAAGGAATTGTCCCCTCCATGCAGAATCTAGCAAGAAGGCAAAAGGGAAGGAACACAAAATCTACGCAGCTATCGAGAAACAAAACCTGGAAGGACAAGCAACTCCCTTGCTCATAAAAGGTAAAATATTTGGTAGAGATGTTAAAATATTGATAGATAGTGGAGCTACAGATAGCTTTATATCTAGTAGCATAATAAAGGATATACTAGAAAGACCTGGATCATTGGCACAAGGGTGGAAAGTGGAGTATGGGTCAGGACAGACCTACTCCGTGGATCAATATTTTTCCATAGTTGAGATAGCCCTACCCACTAGTACTACCACTTGGCACCTTTATGTAGCACCATTACATACCTTCGACATCATCTTGGGCATGGATTGGTTAAAAGCCCATAAAGCTTTGATCAATTTCCAAGATCAATGGATAGAGTTCACTAATGATAAGGAGAATAGGGTAAATATGGTTAGTGAACAAGGATCTTTTGAACCTGTACTATTGTCAACAATGCAACTAAAGAAGGCTATAAGGAAAAGAGAAATGGTTTATGCGGTCAAACTAAAATAAGTTGAAGATAATAAGGAAGAAGTATTTGGAAAATTACTAATTATACAAGAATATAGGGAAGTATTTACTTTAGAACTTCCTGGAATACCTCCCAAACGTGATTTTGACTTCACTATTGAATTAGTACCTGGTACAGAACCCATCCATAGAACCCCTTACAGGATGAATCCTATAGAGATGCAAGAATTGAAGGTACAACTTCAATAATTACTAGACAAAGGATTAATCAAACCAAGTGTATCCCCATGGGGTGCACCGGTACTATTTGTAAAGAAGAAGGATGGTTCGCTAAGGCTTTGTATAGAATATAGGATGTTAAACAAAGCTACCATAAAAAACATGTATCCTTTACCAAGGATAGAAGACCTTTTTGATCAACTCAAGGGGACAACCATCTTCTCCAAAATTGATTTGAAATTAGGATATCATCAGTTAAGAATCCGGGATGAGGATACTCATAAAACTGCCTTTAAAACTCGGTATGGACATTATGAATTCACTATGCTACCATTTGGGTTGACCAATGCACCAACTGCTTTCATGAATTTGATGAACAATGTGTTTAGAAATCAGTTGGATCGATTTGTATTGGTATTTTTAGATGATATTCTAATTTATTCCCATGACAAAGAAGAACATGATAGACATCTAAAAGTTGTACTAGAGTTGCTAAAAAGAAATCAACTCTACGAAAATATTGCAAAATATGATTTTTATGTGTCACAAGTACAATACTTGGGACATATAATCTCTAAAAATGGGATAGCAGTGGATCCCAAGAAAATTGAGGCTATTTTGAATTGGCCACCTCTGACTAATGTAACAAAAGTAAGAAGCTTCATGGGATTAGTAGGATATTATCAAAGATTTGTGAAGGACTATTCTAAGATAGCCTCTCCAATAACAAATCTTCAAAGAAAAGGAAAAGCATTCATATGGTCAGATAAATGTGAAGCTGCTTTCCAATTTCTTAAACAAAAGCTCACATCTACCCCTATACTAAATATTCTAGAACCTCAAGGTGATTTTTTAGTATGCATAGGTGCTTCCTTAGAAGGTTTGGGTGGTGTGTTAACCCAAGATAAAATAGTAGTAGCTTATGAGTCTAGGAAGCTCAAGAAACATGAGGTTAACTATGCTACACATGACCTAGAACTAGCTACAATTGTTCATACCCTTAAGATATGGTGACACTACCTTGTGGGTAGATCCTTTGAATTAAGAACTTATCACCAAAGTTTAAAATATATTTTTACTCAACCTTTCCTAAATGCAAGACAGAGAAGGTGGATTGAGTTCTTGGTCGAATATGATTTCGGCATTGAATATATCAAGGGTAAGGAAAATAAGGTCACCGATGCTTTAAGCAGAAGAAGGCACATTATTGCACTAACTCAAAGTCATATAAATCTCATGGATTAGGTTAAACAAGCTCAATATCAAGATCAATTTTGTATTGAAATACAAGCCAAAATGAATCAAGATCCTAAAATAGCTAAAAATTATAGTCTCAAGGAGGAACTTTTATGTTTTAAGGATCGTATAATATTTCTTGAATTTGGTAATTTGAGAAGAGCAATCATGAGTGAAGCTCATAGATCTCCATATTTCGCTCATCCAAGAGGGGTCAAGATGAGAGAAAACATAAAGAAAAATTTCTACTAGCCTGAAATAAAAAAATATGTTACTAAGTTTGTTGCTCACTGTCTGGAATGCCAAAAGGTTAAGGCAGAGCATAAAAATCCAGCTGGAAAGTTGTATCCACATGAAATACCCTCGCAAAAGTGGCAAGTGATATCTATGGATTTCATAGTTGGGTTACCTAAGACTAGGTATCAACATGATTCAATACTTGTTGTAGTGGATAAACTAACCAAAGTAGAACATTTCATTCTTGGAATACCTACACCATTTGACAATGATGTCTATGAATAGCTTCCTAGATTTGACGATGATAGTGAGACTATCATAAAATCCATATTCAGGATAAAACAATGGTGCGAAATACTGAGATTGCATGATTGCCTGTGATTGCATTTTGGTAAAAGCATTATGATATTTGTTTTCCTTTACTATGTTTTGGTTATACATTAATATTATATTGCTTACTTACCATGATAACACAAGGGATTGTGTTTAGTCTAAGGGGGAAGTATGTCACATCCCGTCTTGATCGAACCCTTATGCTTGTTGATTATGAGACTATTGCTTAGTTTTATGAACCTTTAAGGGGTATTGGTAAGCTATAGAGTTTTGAGAATGTTGTTGGTATATTTGGTGTTTTGAAAACATATATATATATATATATATATATATATATATATATATATATATATATATATATATTAAGGAAGAAACTAAATAGGATGTAAAAGTATCTTTTACATAATAAAAAGTCATTAGGTTTGGTTAACCTAATTTAACTCAACCAAGTGCTCACAAAATTTGTCAAAGTCCTATTGGACCAAGAGGGAGGACACTAAATTTCTAGAATAATAAAAAGAAATATTTTATTATTCACCCTCTTATATGATTTCCTTTAGAACATGCCTCCGGAAGGGATAAGTGGGCATCCCACTATGTCCACCATGTAATAGTAATTTAATAAGCCACCTATGGGCTAGTGAAAGAGTATAAAAATAATACCTTTAGCACTTTAGCCACTTATGGATAAATGGCATGTTATAAAAGTAATACTACTATTACTTTAAACTCCTCATATGTGGTGGCATATTATAAAATGAATCCACTAAGGTGGTGCATTCTGACTTTAGAATTTAATTATATCTTTATCACTTTAGTTGCTTATGGATAAGTGGCATGTTAATAAAATAATAACCACTTGTAGCTCATGAGAGAGAGAATGCTCTCCTATAAATTGAAAGCTTTTAGGAAGGATAGGGGACATTCTTGATAGGAAAACTTGGGCTTAGGAATTATGCTCTTCACCCTTTGGTGAAACAGAAACCAAAAAGCTTAAGGTTTTAGTAGTATTTGGACAAGACATTTGGGAATTCAAAAAATTTAGAAGAGGACAAGCTCCAAAAAAGCACGAAGGAATTCTAGAGGCTAAGGAGGAAGAAATATGATTTGCAAAATTCTAGGTCGACCATATTCCTCTATTCTTTATATTGTTCTATGAGATGTAATCCTACGTAGATACTTTATTTCTATGTTATGTTAAATACTTCCATTAATGGTAAACCAAAGTATGGTGTATAGAGAGTCAATTATGTTAATCCACTTTGACTTATGAAGGATTGTGTAAGTTTAAACCATCGACGAAGTTTGGCTTCGACCCGTAGAAGAACTCCATGCTAGTTCGACTTAAGATTTTGGATGGTGTTTTTAATTCTTTGCATAATTTTCATTAGACAAGCACCTGGTGGAAAGTCTATTCTACCTTTAGTGTAGTTTTCATTGCCATGATCTTTGTGACTATCATGATGATTTAGATACCCTGAACTGGCAACTATTAATATCTATTTCCATTCCTGTTAGGAAACCAAAAGCATCGATTGCCTCGGTTGATTGGTGCTGCCATTATTACGACACATTTGCAGTATATTCACTGACAATATAAATAGAAGTCTTATAAACTTCGATGGCAAGATTTTTTTTAAAACGCCTGTTCTATAGAGGAGGTGTTTTGTTAGCAAACTATCCACCTTAATGACACCTGTAAATCCAATAATAACATATATAGTTTGGTCAAATTTCATGATTGAATTTCTTCTTGTGCGTAGGCGGATGCACTGTGAGGTTAAATTAATTGGTTTATGTAGATAAAAACCTATATTAGTGTTAGAGCTTGATATGTTGTCATCATCTAATAATAAGTTATTTAACCTAGAAGTAATGACTATACCAGCATATAATTGTTGTCCTTAGATTACATCATGTGGATAGTGATTGTATACACTCTCCCAGATACAACTTCTCCAAAACCAAGACGTTCAACATAGGATGGTACATTTGAAAGGAGTTTATGTTAAAACTTTAATTGAATATTTTGAGAAGGGGTTACAATCCATGTGCATTGGAATTTGATATCGATGCGCGTCGGATCGCATATGGATCATACAGTCTAGATAGTTTTATAGAAGGTTTTGAGCTTCTATCCGTATGGAACGTACCCATGTCCATATTAGGTTTATAACATATATGATGCCCTAGTTATTCGACCACCAGGAGATGGTGGTCGAGAGTTGCAATGCCAGTGGTTGGCTATGTGCTGTTGCTCGCACCTATTGGTTTGGTTAACTATGGTTGATTTCGTAGATGATGGTTGATTCCCTAATTGTTTTCTTAGGATGCCAATCATTTATATATAACATATATTATAAGTATAACAATAGGTAGGATTAGGGCCTATACCAATGTATCATCGTGCAAACACCCAAGTAATCGTTGGATCCAATCGACTAACCATTGAGATCAATAGTAGCTGATATAGCGGTTAATTTCATCCATGTAACCATTGGAGTTTGAGGGCTAATAGTTAATGGGGAAAGTAACCATTTAGAAAATGGTAAGTTATATTAAAAATATAATAAAACCATCATGGTGTCCACAATACAAAACACCACATTGACTTTTACAAAAATTCTATGAATAATATATAAACTATTGATAAAAAGGGTATTGTCAAAAACTTACCTCTATGCAGTAAAAAGAAAATACTTTAGTAACTATTAAAGAGAAAAATAAATGGTTCATTTTGTAAATCAAAGGTATGGGAATTTGATTTATAAAATGAAATAAACTTATTGTGTATGTTGAAAAGAAAGAAATAAACTAGACTAATTTAAAGTAAAGAACTTTAGTTAGCTAGTAAATTAAATGGTTCGTTTGTTTACCAAAGGTATGTGACTTTGGTTTATAAAGTGAAATAAAATTATGTCTATGGTATGAAAAAGAATTTAAAACTAGAATAGTTAAAGGTAAAGAACTTTTAATTAACTAGTAAATTAATTTATAGTTTGGAGCAATGTCTCTTATGGAACTATAGTCTATCCTTGACATGAGAATGATTTATAAATCTTATTTGTTAGTATTATATACCTATAGTATGCTTCCTATAACAAATTGAGGGCCATGTTTGTAATCTATAGTGTAATCTTGTGTGACAAATTATGGGTGGAGTTGTAGCTAAATTTTGAGTAATCTTGTGGGTAGATTACAAGAGAAATGTTAGCTAAACTCTTGGAACTATAGTATGGTCTCATGGGTAGATCTTGAGCCAGCTTGGTAGCCAAAATTGAGGAAGAACTATAGATTTCAAAGCAAACTAACAAACACACTTGTAATAGAAGTATGAGTTACTCGAGAGAGTATGTTTTACTATTTCTAGCTGATAGAAATATGATTTAATTGAGAGAGTATGTTTTGCTATTTCTAGTTGATATAAATATGAGTTACTTGAGAGAGTATGTTTTGCTATTTCTAGTTGATATAAATATGAGATACTCGAGAGAGTATGTATTGTTTAAATGCTATTTCTAGTGGATAGAAATATGAGTTACTTGAGAAAGTATGGAATGTTTTAATGTTATTTCTAGTTGAAAGAAACATGAGTATATTAATGCTATCTCTAGTTGAAAGAAAAAAGAATTGCTTATGAAAACACAAGTGGATCCGTATATTCTTTGAAAAGTACTAGCAATAAATGGTTGTAATAATATTTAATGGAAAGATATGAGATGAAGATGTGTTTTTTTTATGTCTTAGGAAAGTATAGGATTTCCTTCTTTTGAATTATTCAATGCTTTAGACAACTACATTATGTGAAATGTATTGAGCTTAGTTGCATTCATTGAAAAGAATCATTACTTACTATTACTTGCTTAGAATGCATTTCATATACATGTTATGGGTTGTCCTGATACCACTTTAACTTCAATCAAGTACTGGTGGTTCGAATGGAGTCAAATGAAGATGGGACCTAATTGATTTCTATTGTAAATATTTATGTATTGCAAAAATGTCTTCTTAAACGAAAGTTCTCTATTATTGTAAAGTATCTCTTTGAGATCAAATTGTAATTGGTTTGTATCACTCATTAAGAGGATTGCAAGCGATGTAGTTCTCAATTGTAAATAGTCATGGAAAGTAATGCAAAGTTGTATCATGACATAAAGATATTGTATGTTTGGATTTAGATCTTTAAATGAGAGTTAAATATGGTGTCTAAATATCCTAAAGTAATCCTAACATTAAAGAGAATAAAGAAATCATGCATATCACTTAAGGATGTAACTTTAGTGAATAAAATATGAAACAGACATAAGGGAGAATATGAATGTTATCTAACCTTATGGAGATTATGGTTGAATGATTCAAGTAAGGCTTAATGGTAGGCATTCACAAGTCTATGTGGGTTTGTGTGATAACCCCCTTAACTTATTAACGTGGGTATGTTAAAGTTAATAATTGCAATGATTGTTGTTCTATCTATAAGAAAGAACAAGCTAATCATCAAGGCATACATCTAATGTATAGGTTAAAATAAACCTGACATAAGGGACTAGTTTAACGTGTGATTTAAACTAGTAAGGAAAAATGGATGTTCCCATTGAAATAGATGAGAGAATTCCCAATTGTAAGGTAAAGAAACCTTACCTGCAAGTCATTATAGGGGTTGGCCACTCCTATCCATAGGATATATACTGACCATTTTGAGTTCTTCTGAATTGCAGCCTTGGACTTACTTATATATTCATCAATAATAGAACCACACGAAGATACTTGAATTCACATATGAACCAAAAATAATGAAGTAAGCTTATATATAAAAAAATCCCTAAATTTATTTGGTTATGAAATAGGGTTATTACAAAAGGGTAGAACAACTAGTAATCTTATGTGGAAAGAATCATGTAAGTAGTAGAGATTGGTGTAATGGAAATATTGTTAATGAAGGATTGGGATTGTCTATTAATAGAAGTATAGACCTTAGGTTCTATAAATATATGAAAAAAAATAGGGGTTGGATTTTAGAAACTTGGGTTTTGACATTTGGTATTAGAGCATGGTTCGTAGTGGAATAGGTTCATTATGCAAAACTTATTTTGGTGTGTAATCGAAAACATACCTATGTAAAGATTATATCTTGCTAAAAAAAAATGCTAAAAGTTAAACTTATCTAAATATTTATGATAACTAGAAACATAGTTGATGTTAGGAGAAACCAACCAAATAAGTGATGGTGAACTGACTCCTACTATCTCTTATGTGTGTGGATAGGGACAATTCCACCAAAGAGAAGAAGAGGAAGTGTTGCCCCAATGACAAGGTAGACACGATGGACTAATGTAGAGGACTAGATATAGGTTCAGAGAACCCTAGAAATGAAAGAGAGAATCCTAGTAATGAAGGAGAGAATCTCACGGTGATAGTGGCCCTACTTTGGGAATAGGTGGAAACACAAAAATAGTTGTTGGATGTCATGCTGAATCAATAAACACAGGTGGGAAACTCTAATAGGGGATAGCTAAATGAATGAGGTACAATTGGCTAGGATTCGACTTGAGGCTGAGTTGGGCAAAGAGATGAAACATTTAAAGTCTTCCAAGTTCAATGGAGAGGAAGATGGTGATAAAGTCGAGGCTTGGTTGAAAGAGATAGAAACTTACTGTAATATGAAGAACTTTTCCTCTAGCACTCGAACGTCCTATGCCACACTACATTTGCAAGGAGATGGCTTGGATTGGTGGGAAACTCTTAGTGAGGATCGAAAACTAGCAACAGTAGTCGACCTAAAATGGGAAGAATTTGTGGTAGCTTTTAAAGAAAGATTTCTCACGAAGCACTTCTATTCCCAGAAGTTTGAGGAGTTCACTAAAATTTGGTAGGGAACTAGGATAGTGGAAAAGTATTATCAAAGATTTATTGAGTTACTAAAATATGTGTCTGCTTATAATGAGAAAATGAAGATTCATAAGTTTATACTAGGAGTAGATCCTAGAATAGGGTAAGAAGTAGATATGTGGGAACCTACTACTCTATAGAAAGCCTATGATTTGGCTAGAAAAGCTGAAACATATCTCAAACCCTATTTTGACTATGAAGGTTTAGATGAGCATGGTAGAGAAGCACTAAGGAAAAGAAATAGCGCAAGATTTATTAAGTGGAAAAAGAACAAGTAAACAAAAGTTCCTCTAAGGATGACAAAAGAAATGACCAAAAGTAGGGAAAATATAGAAAAAGGTTCCAAGGAAAGAACTGTAATCCCAATATTCGTAACAATGGTAATAATAGATCACCACAATGATAGATTAATTCACCATTAACAGAAAACATAGAAGAGGGACAGAAGCGGAAAGAACATCTAGGGCTAAAATAAGGATGTTTTCTTTGTAGAGGACCGCATTATGCTAATAATTACCCATAGAGAGTAGGAATGAGTTCAAAGGGAAAGGAACCAATGTACAAATAAACTACACCTAAGGAACCCATGCACAAGATTTATGCTGCAATAGGGAATCAGAACCTGGAAGGTCAAGCCACGCCACTATTGATAAAAGGTAAGATTTTTGGTAGGAATGTTAAAATCTTAATTGATAGTGGTGCTACGGATAGCTTTATTTCCACTAGTTTAGCTAAAGATATTTCAAAAAATCCAAGAATCTTGGCACATGGGTGGAAGGTTGAGTATGGTTCAAGATAAACCTACTCTATAAATCAATGTTACCCTATGGCAGAAATTACCTTACCTAGTGGAATGACAATGGGATGCCTGTATGTAGCACCATTGCATGCCTTTGATGTAATCCTAGGAATGGATTGGTTGCAAGCGCATAAAGTAGTACTCAATTTTTAGGATAGATGGATTGAGTACACGAAAGATAGAGGAGCTAAACGAAGGGTGTATAGCCTACAAGGGGCTTTTCAACCTCAAATCCTCTCGGTAATGCAACTCAAGAAAGCCATTAGAAAATGAGGAATGATCTATGTGGTCAAGATAAATGAAATTGGAGAAAAAATAAGGAAGAGGTGTTCAAAAAACACCCAATTCTTCAAGAATTTAGGGATGTATTTCTAGAAGATTTACCTGGATTACCCCCCAAATGTGAATTTGACTTCACAATTGAGCTTCAACCTGGAACTGAGCCAATACATAGAGCACCTTATAGAATGAATCCCATAGAAATGCAAGAGTTGAAAGTACAACTACAAGGGTTGTTGGAAAAATGATTAATCAGACCAAGTGTGTCACCATGGGGTGCACCTATGCTATTCGTAAGGAAGAAAGATGGTTCCTTGAGATTATGTATAGATTATAGAATGTTAAACAAGGCAACAATCAAGAATAGATATCCTTTACCCAGGATCGAAGATCTCTTTGATCAGCTTAAATATGCCACTATCTTTACGAAGATCGATTTGAATTCTGGATATCATCAGTTGCAAATCCATGAAGAGGATACGCATAAGACAACCTTTAAGACTCGTTACGACCATTACAAGTTTACTATCTTGCCTTTTGGTCTAATGAATGCTCCAACAGCATTTATGAACTTAATGAATAGTATCTTCAGAAAGCTTTTGGATAGATTTGTTTTGGTGTTCTTGGATGATATATTGATATATTCTTGAGATAAGATAGAGCATGATAAGCACCTTAGAATTGTGCTGGAACTACTAAGAAAAAATTAGTTGTATGGGAACATGTCCAAGTATGAATTTTATGTACCAAAAGTATAGTACCTAGGACATATTGTATCAGAAAGAGGGATCATAGTAGATCCTAAGAAAATAGAGGCTATTTTGAATTGGTCACCACCAACAAATGTGATAGAAGTTTGAAGTTTCATGGGTTTTACTGGATACTATAGGCGATATGTGAAGGATTACGCCAAGATAACCTCTCCAATAACTAACCTTCAGAGGAAAGGAAAAGAATTTAGGTGGATGGATAAATGTGAAGCAACTTTTGATCTACTTAAGCAAAAACTTACTATACCTCCTATACTAAAGATACCCGATCCTCAAGGAAGTTTCTTTGTTTGTATAGATGCATCATTGGAAGGTTTGGGAGGAGTGCTCTCACAAGAAGAAGCAGTGGTAGCCTATGGGTCAAGGAAGCTGAAATGACATGAGGTCAACTATGCAACCCATGACCTAGAATTAGCAATAGTAGTGTTTTCCCTCAAGATTTGGTGACATTATTTGGTAGGGAGACCCTTTGAGTTGAGAATAGATCATTAGAGTCTACAATATATATTTACTCAACCTTTACTGAATTCTAGGTAGAGAAGGTGGATGGAATTTCTCACTGAATATGATTTTGGTATTGAGTATATAAAAGGAAAGGAGAATAAAGTTGCAGATGCATTGAGTAGGAGGAGACACATAGTTGTTATGTCTCGCATCCACATTGACTTGATGGAACAAGTCAAGGAAATGCAACATCAAGATGCTTACTACAATCAAATTTGGGAAAGGATGGAAAGGAAACTAGATGAAAACAAATATTTTAGCATCAAGGATGGTTTCTTATGCTTTAAGGATAGGGTAGTAATTCCTGAGAAAAAATTTGAGAAAAATGATCATGAATGAAGCTCATAGATCTCCATATTCTGCCCACCCTAGTGGAGCAAAAATGAGGGAAAATATGAAGAAAACTTTCTATTGGCCAAGAATGAAGAAATACATAATTGAATTTGTTGCTCAATGCCTAGAATATCAAAAAGTAAAAGCAGAGCATAGACATCCTGCTGGGTTGTTATACCCACATGATGTGCCCATGCAAAAATGGTAGGTGATTTCGATGGATTTCATTGTAGGGCTACCTAAAAATAGGTTTCAACATGATGTAATCTTAGTAGTGGTCGATAGATTGACCAAGGTTGCACACTTTATACCCGGGAATACCAAGGATGACATTGTCATTGTGGCTAACAGATTTGCCAAAGAAATATTTTGGCTTCATGGTTTTATAGAAGTAATTATATCAGATAGGGACTCGAGATTTACATCTAAGTTTTGGTAAGCCTTGCATCGTGCCATTGGTACAAGACTGAACATCAGTTTATCTTATCACCCAAAAAATGATGGGTAAACATAAAGAGTGAACCAGGTGTTAGAAGACATGCTTCGCATGTACTGTATGGACCAAAAGATCCATTGGGAGGATTATTTACATCTGGTAGAATTCACCTACAATAACGGTCACCATTCGACCCTAGGCATGGCTCCATTTGAAGCTTTATATGGTAGAAAGTGCAGGACACCACTATCATGGGATAATCCAAAAGATCAAATTGTGCTAGGTCTAGACATGGTCAAAGAAATGGAGCAACAATTAAGGATAATCAGGGAAAGGCTAAAAGAAGTCATAGATCGACAGAAGAGTTATGTTGATCTTAAGAGATCACCAAGGGAATTTGTTGTAGGTGATAGGGTATTTCTGAGGGTGAGACCAAAGAAGAGTGCTATCAAGTCCACAAAAATTGATCCATATTTTGTGGGACCCTTTGAAATTATAAAAAATATTAATCCTATGGCATATCGACTTGCCTTACCACCCAATTTGTCCAAGATTCATGACACCTTTCATATTTCTTTGCTTAGAAAGTACATTGCTAACCCTAAGTATGTGTGGGACTTTTCTAACTTGTAGATGGTGAATCTAGAGGCTATAGAGGTTCAACCAGTAAGAATCCTTGAGTTTCAATCTAAATCAATGAGGAAAGGAACTTTGGAGCAGTGCAAAGTTCAATGGGACCATTATTCTGAAAGAAATGCTACTTGGGAGAAAGTAGCAGACATGTAGAAACATTTCCCTTTCTTGTTTGAAAATACTTTGTAATTACTATTTTATGTTTAACTTTGATGATACATAGAGTATTGTGTTAATCCTAATGGGAAAGTATGTCATGACCCACCCTTGGCAGACTTTTTAGTTTGTTAAATTTATTTTTTACTATGATGTCTTATGGATGAAATCATTGACTATTTCAAATTGATTATGCAAAATACTTATTGCAAATGGAAAAATATGTTATAAGAATATTATTATGGGATGTAGGATAATTCCATGCTTGATTTTATGAAATATATATTTTATGTGAGAATATGATGCTGCTAATGGAAGTGCACTTTTGTAGGAACAAGTTCCTTTAAAATGGTAGAAAGAACTAACCATCGAGAAAAGGATACCTTGGGGAAATGATGTGATGGGTTATTTGTCAAAATATTTAAAAAGAGGTAACATGGATGAATGCCCCTTTTCATGGAGATGCATATCATAAATTGCATAAGAAAAGATATATCAAGCTTTAGATAAAATTCTTTCTGCATCATAATTTTTCTTTATTAAGAAGTTTTAATTGAGATAGATATCATTGCAAAGGAAATGAATGTTTATTTCTTTAAGTATTTTTCTTCTTTGAAATGGTTTATAAAGAATTCATTTTAGAAAGAAATTATAATGAAAGGTAAAGAAAGGAGTTTATGATTTATTAAAAATAAAAGGAACGAATTTCCTTTATTACTTTTATAAAAGAATATAAATAGTATGTATATAGTTCAAACTATATTATAAAAGTATTCGATGTTTTGGAGTGACGTTTTGCACCATAGAGCAATAGTTAAAGAACTATTTAACTGGAAGAAGACTTATATTTTTAATTTTTGAATTATGCTTGGGAGTGGTTTTTGTTGATCATGGTCTTGTGATATGGCCAAGATGTTTTCATTTATGGAATATGAGTGGGAAGTAAATGAGATCTATTAAAAACTAAGAACTGAAGCTAAAGAAAATGCTGGCCAAGGGGGATAATGAAGGGGATGACCAAAATGAGGTTATTCAAGCAAGGAGTGTGTGGAGATATGGGGAATGAAAGGAAGTAGTAACAAACAAGAAGCTATTTTGGGAAGATGACGAAAAGGAACCAAGTTGTTTTAAAATTCTTTGCATTATTTTGATTATTTCAAGTATGTGTGACTAGTAATGAAGTTTGGGATGGAAATAAATGCATATTAGTTGTTTCTAAAATTTGTTATGAGTTTAGGTCTGCTGTGTTTGCTTGAGTCTCTAACTTGTCTAGCTAGGGAATGAATTAGAAATGAACATTTTAGTTAGTTTGGTTATGTTATGAGTGTGAGGTTAAAGAAAGAATCTAAAAACGTAAACCAGTGTGAATTGGACATCTTGCAACATGGTTGATTTGGAAATAGAATGATTTTGTTTAGTTTGATTGCTCATTGTTTATTTCTGCAATAGAGAAGATTATTGGTTGTGATTTTCTCTTTTTAATATTATAGAAAGTAAAGGTTGGGAAAAGCTTTACTATGGTTTTGAAACGTTTGAGTTTTCCTATTAAATATTGAAACAATATAACTCTATGATCCCAAGGATGAGTAGGGAAATGTGATTATCACAGGAATGAAAACCAACCTTCGCATGCTTGTACTTGAAAATCTATGATTGTTGGATAGGAGATATGCTTTATGTCAAGTAAAGAATGGTTGTTTTTAATAGTTGGGTTATTTCTCTTATCAGGTTGATCTTAGAATTAAACTTAAGGAATTATTGATAGAAATGTACATGCGTGTGTTTGAGAAATAATTGATGTGGTTGAGTTGTAGACAAGGATCGAAATATTGATATTGAAATTGAGGAACAATGATGATTTTTGTTGCAACAAAATAAAATAGAGTGGTTGTGTGTAATTTTGTAGAATAGGAATTCTTATATTCATAAAATAATTCATCTTCAATGATTTGGTTATTTATGGAATGAATGATGAAGCTTGGTATATTGCATATATGTTAAAGAAAATGAATACCTATATTTCGATAGTTGAAAGTATACTACCAAAAAAATAGTTTGCTATATATGAATGATGGGGAGTCATATCTAATCCCCATTGAAAGGTAATCCTCCTCGGTGGTTGGTGGAAATGCATTGGAGAAGGAAAAGACATTCTCCTGGTAGGCTGGATTGAAGGAGAGATTTTCAAAAATAGATTTCCTGCTCATGCAATCAAACTGAAACTAAACTGTGATTGATGATCTAAACTGAAGATTGGTGGCACAGGAAAGTATACTTTGAATGCGAAGCATCACCCTTGAAGAAGAAATTTGGGATGAGATCATTGTTGGGAAATGGTCACTTTGTAAATTTGGAACTAAGCACCTTTCATAGCGGCATACTAGTTCATATTGTATAGTTATTATTTTGAAACATTATTGAAGCCGAGTGTGCTGGTCTTCTAAAGGAAACATTTTGTGGTTTAGTTGTTCTTATGGTCTTTTGATACCGGTGGCTATATAAAAAAATGAAATCAATTCTAAATATTAGCTTATGTTTGAGCTCTCAAGATGTTATATTTTATGCCTCAAAATTTATATATGGCTTAGTTATTTTGAGTATGGAAAACATAGAATAATTATAGTTGTTTTATTTCTCTTGCGCCCAATTGGAGTAAGTTTACTTTATGTTTTAGTCAAATGGAGTAAACTCTTAGATATGTTATGGTGGGACCAACACGGATACATTGGGAGATAGACCAATTTTATATTCGTTGAGTTAGCATGATTGATGGTATAGATTAAACCAATGTTAGTGTTTCCATGGAAGCGTTAGTAAGATCCACCTCAAAGATGTGGCATTGTCTTGCCAAGCATAATATCCACTTATATATCTTGGTTTAAATGGTAAATCTTATGAATAGAAGTAAGTAAGATGCTTGATTTTAATTGAGAATTATTATTAGGACTTGGGCATGAGATAGATAATTGCTACAAGTTATAAAGGAGCTCAAGAATATTAAGACTAATTCTCCAATGGATGAGAGGGTTATTCAACACTCTATCAAGCTAAGTGCTCTCACACAAAAATAATTGTGTGAGAAGCAGGGATTAGCTCAATACTTTTCAATTGATGGAAAAGAGGATTAACTAGCTCATATGGCCAATGGGAATGATAGTTAATAGGGTAGGACACCTAGTACTCTTACGTGGAAAGAATCATGTAAGTAGTAGAGATTGGTGTAATGGAAATATTGTTAATGAAGGATTGGGATCATCTATTAATAGAAGTATAGACCTTAGGTTCTGTAAATATAGGAAAAATAATTTGGGGGTTGGATTTTAGAAACTTGGGTTATGGCACAATGTGTATGCCCCAAGCAATTGGGAAGGAAGAAAAATATTTTGGGAGCTCCTTAATAATATTCATAACGTGTCTCAGTAGCCATGGATAGTTTTTGGGGATCTTAATACATCCTTGTATCCTAGTGAAAATAAGGGAGGCAATTTGGGTTATTCTAATAGCAAGGAGGAATTTAATAATTTTATCTCTAAATGTGAATTGATGGATTTGGATCTAAAATGGGATAAATACACCTAGTATAATAGGAGGTTAGGAAGAAACTGAATTCAAATTAGATTGGATAAAATATTAGCATCCTAGTATTGGTTAACTCACTATGATAACTATTCTCTCAAAGCTCTCTCAAAGATTACCTCTGATCATTCTCCACTGCTCTTGGAAGTGTTGGAGGGGAGAAGAGTTAAAGGTAGACACTTCAGATTTGAGTTAATGTGGATGTCACATCCTTATTTAGCTAAAAATATTTCAGAATGATGTAACATTGATATTAGGGGATCCTAAATATTCCAAGTCTCTTAGAAGCTGAAAATATTAAGAAAAATATGAAGCTTTGGAACAAGGATATTTTTGGTCATTTAAAAGAGAAGAGAGAAAAAGTAATATAAATGCTATCTTGGAAGAGGTGGAAGAGAAAATTTAGAATTAAGGGTACACAGAAGAATTATATAGAAAATAAAAGGTGCTTCTATCTAATCTCCACATTTTATTAGCCTAGGAAGAATTCCATTGGAGACAGAAATCTAAAGCTTTATGGCTTAAAGAAGGAGATCAAAACACCCATTTTTTAATCTCACAACTATTAGACATAGGGCGTATAATATAATAAGAATATTGAAGATAAGAGAGGTCAAGGAAATAAAAGAGGAAGAGGATATTAGAAAGGAAGCAGTTTTTTTTCAAAATCTCCTTAGCATGGAAGATGTAACAAATGTTGAATTAGTTAACAAATTGCTAAAGAATATTTTCCAAGTGGTGAATAGTGAAATAAATATTTATTTGGATAGTCCTTTCTCAGAGGAGGAGGTGCATAAGGAAATTTTTAACATGTAGAGGGATAAGACCCTGGGTCTAGATGGCTTCCCAAATTGTTTCTTTTAAATTTACTGGGAGATTATTAAGAATGATATGTTAGAGGCTTTTCTATAATTTTAGTGAGAAAATACAACTATCAAGGAATGGAATTCTACATTCTTGGTTTTTATTCCAAAAATAAAATATCAAACATGCTAAAATAGTTTCATCCAATCAACATGTGCAATTCCATTTATAAAATTTTGACAAAGGTTCTAGCCAATAGACTGAAGAATATTTTACCTAATATTATCATCCCCCCAACATAGTGGTTTTATTAAACAAAGGTAGATATTGGATGGGATAATCATTGTTCATGAGGCTCTACACTCTATGAGGATGAGAGGATTATAAGGCATGATGTTGAAGTTAGATATGAATAAAGCCTATGATAGAGTCTCTTAGGAGTTTTTGAATAAAGTTCTATAATATTTTGGTTTTGGGAAAAATTGGATGCTTTGGATCATGGTTTGCACCTCCACTCCTTGGTATTCAGTGATAGTAAATGGAGAACCAATAGGTTTATTTATAGATAAAAGAGGGCTGAGAAAAAGTGATCCTATATCACCTTATCTATTCATAATAGTGGTTGAGGCTCTAGAAAGGAGCTTAAATACAATAAAAGATGCAACCTTGATTAAAGGAATTCAACCAACATCATCTTTAGATATAATTACTCATCAACAGTTCATTGATGATACCATAATATTATCAGAGTCATTAGTTGTGGAAGTTGAGAATATCATGCATATTCTCAAAACCTATGAAACAACTTCAGGTCAAAAATTTTTTTTCTTGAAAAGTAGGCTATTCTTTATTAACACTCCCCAAATTAGACAAAATAATATTACAATAATTTTGGTTGCAGAGTGGATGAATTCCCCATTGTATATTTGGGAATACCCATTTTTATAGGTAGAATGAAAGGAGAATATTAGAATTTAGTGCTTGAGAGATTCAATAGAAAGCTTGCAATATGGAAAGACTCTTCCCTTACTCAAGCAGGGATATTATAGCTATTGAGGGTAGCCCTCCAAAACTTACCCATTTTTATGATATCTTTATTTAAAATCCCAACATCAATGGCTAAGAAATTTGAGTGAATACAAAGGAAATTTATTTGGACTTGTGTAGAAGATAAACAAAGGATTAGTTTGGTTGCATGGGAGAAAGTTTATAGGCCTAAGCAAGAAGGTGGTTTGGGCATCAAAAAAGTGAAGTAGATGAATAGGGTTTTAATGGCCAAAGTGGGATGACAACAAATGATTGAGCATGATAAATATTGGGCTCAGATCCTCTCTATAAAATATATTAAGAATATAATCCCCTTTGCTTATAGCTTAAATTCACCTTTAGGATCATCTTTGTGGAATGAGTTGATCAAAACAAGAAATCTCTTATGGAAAGGTTTAAGATGGTAGGTGGGAAGAGGTGATAAGATATGCTTTTGGAAGGATGCATGGGTCATGGAGAGGCCTTTAATTTTTAATGATTACTGGAAGTGCATCATTTGGCCTTTAAAATAAAAATATGGAAACATGGTTCAAGAGTACATCAAGGAGGAAGATAATTACAGAGTGTAGCACAAGCTGCAGTTGGAAGGAGCTGATACAATTATGTAAAGTAGGCTTAATTCTATTAATATCTACTTACAACATTGCTATCTATAACTCAATATAGGAGAGGATAGGCTCTTTTGGAATCCTAATCCTAAAGGAATATTTACTATTAACTCAAATTTTACCTTTGAAAGGAATAATGAGAATAAAATTTTTCCCTCACATAGAGTTTTGATTAAACATCTCCTATTGAAGATGTCTTTATTTCTTTGGATGGTATTCCAAAATTGGATATTGATGGAAAAAAATATTAGAAGAAGAGGGATGATAATTCCTAACATGTTTTATTTCTATTGTGGATATGACGAGATAGTTGATCACCTTTTTATCCATTGTCCCCTTTCTTTGGACATTTGGCATGCGTTTGTTCAGTTGCTTAAATTTAATGGGTGACAACAAAGTCTTTGGAGGCCTTATGGTAAATATGGATTAACCCTCATCATAGCCCTTGATTGAAAAACAACTAGATCTTTATTTTACCCCACTTCATTTGGTAGATATAAAGGGAGAGAAATAAACGAGTGTTCTAGAACAAGGCTAATAGTGTATATGTCATTATTAGGATTATCAAAGTTGCCATTGCTAAAAATGTGATTGTTAATATGGACAACCAAATCTATCAAAATGAGTTGGAGGAAGAAATAGTAGTAGACTGGGGATTACTAAGAGCTATAGGGAGTCAAATTAGCTAGCCAATGAGAAAGGTGAGATGAACTCCTCTCCTCCTAGAGTGGGTAAAATTTAATTTTGATTAAGCCTCTAAAGGTAATCCTGGGAAGGCTGGAGGGGGAGAGGTTTTGAGATCTAGCTTAAGGGTAGTGATATCTTGTTATGCGATGAACTTTGGCTAAGAATTAGACCATGTAGCAAAGGCGAGGGCTATGATTACAAGATGAGATCTAGCTTAAGGGTAGTGATATCTTGTTATGCGATGAACTTTGGCTAAGAATTAGACCATGTAGCAAAGGTGAGGGCTATGATTACAAGATTAAGGATTGCAAAAAATATGAATGTTAAGAATTTTATAGTGGAAGGAGATTATATGGATATTATAATAGTTTGAATGTCAAACAAACCTCTAGCTAGGGTATTGGAAGCATTATTTAGGATGAAATGAGTATATTATTAGACATGGAGTCATTTGTATTCTAGCACATATATAGGGAAGGTAATGTTGTGGCTAATGTTATGATAAACATGGGAGTTCATATGGATGGATCCAAGGTATGAAATTATGTCTTCTTGAAGGCTTTGATGATTATAACTCTGAAAGAGGAAAACACTTCTAATGTTGCTGATTTAGAAGTTTCAAATCATTAGGGGAATTTATCACCATAAAATATCTATAAGCATGGGGCTAGTTTTCAAAGAAACTAAACTAAGATTTAGGAGTTTAATAAAAAAGGTCATAGTTTGAATGAAGACTAGGTGAATGCTTCCAAATATCTCGAGAAAGTAGAAATGAAGCATGGAAAAATTGAAGATCTGATCTAAAACCAATAGAGAATTGATTAAATATCTTGAAGATTCTAAAGAAACTAGATGGATTGAATTTAAGAATTTAATCACCATGGGATATACTTAAATGAAAAATGTTGTATCCAAGTATGCAACATGCGAGGTCCGAGGTATAATACGAATATATTTTTTCCTTTCATATAAAATATATAGATATCTTAGATTAGATATTTTAGTAGAGGTTGTCTTTATTAATTTAAAATTTTATTAGGACAAATTGAGTGAAATACATGGATAATTTCATATAACACGAGTATTCTAATAAAATACTTTATAAATATGTCTTCTACACAAATAGCTCCAGTGCAAGGGATCATTTTCATAATTTTACTATAAATATTTTAACCATTATTAATTTTTAAATTAAGCACAAAATTATCAAAGAGGATATATGTAAGGGAACCAAACATCAACAAAATTTTACAAAATTATCATAAAATAAAGTAGACAAAAGACATAGTACAAGGATATGATTTATATTGTTTTGTTTTTAAATTTTTTATGCTTGCCTAAAAATAAGAGTTTTGATTTTAGACATACCCTTAATAATTAAGAAATGAAAAACATGTACTTATAATAAAACTAAATAAAATTGCTATGCCTAGAATCTATGTAGGAAATTGAATAGTAGAGCCATTGTATTGAACTGCATAAATAATACATAGGCAACCTTAGATTAGCCCGTAGGTTATGGAACCACCTAGGCGTCAAATAGAATAGGTTGTAACAAATTAACAACATTAACCTATAATGGAATAACTAACATAGCTACGCTAACATCCCCCCTTATTACATTATTTGGGTAATAGGATAACTACTAGCTATACTAACATCCCCCCTGATTACATCATTTTGCAATACAAAGAGAGCTGCGAAACAATTCAAATTTGACACGTGCAAGTGCCTTAGTGAAAATGTCTGCAACTTGAGCATCGGTGGGAATGTACTGAAGCTGAATTCGGTGCCTTGGAACTTCGTCTCGAATGAAGTGGCATTGTGTATCAATGTGCTTGGTTTTCTCATGATGCATTGGATTCTTAACAAGGTTCAAAACACCCTGGTTGTCGCAGAACAAGTGGATTGGAGATTTGGATGGAAGGCCCATACTTGTCAGGATGCGACGTAACCATATCACTTCGCACACAGCTTCACGTGCGGCACGATATTCTGCCTCTGTAGATGAGATAGCAACCACCTGTTGCTTCTTGCTATGCCAAGAGACAGGACCGGATCCAAGATGAAAAATATATCCTGAAGTTGACTTGCGATCATCAAACGACCCGGCATAGTCGGAGTCCGTGTATCCTTGCAAGAAGAATTTACCATTCCTCTTGTATTCTAGGCCATATTCCATAGTACCATGGACATAGTGAAGAACACGTTTTGCTGCTTTCTAGTGAGTAGTCTTAGGTTCCTGCATGAACCTCGAAAGATAGTTGACAACAAATACGATATCTGGCCTAGTATTGGTCAAATATATGAGACTCCCGATCAACTGTCGATAGAGAGTACCATCTACCTGAGGTGAATCATCATATCATGATAACTAAAGACCTGATTCCATCGGAGTTGCCATTGGCTTACAATCAGTCATGCGATATTTTTCTAATAGTGTCTTGGCATACTTTTTTTGAGACACCTTAATGTAGTGCTCCTTCTGGCTTACTTCCAGACCAAGACAATAATGGAGAAGTCCGAGATCTATCATCTCAAAATATTTACACAAGTCACTTTTGATAGCAGAGATCATAGGTTTTGAACTCCCTGTAATGAGCAGATCATCAACATAGAGTACAAGCAACACTATCTCAGAACCTTGTTTCTTGAAATAGAGGTTTGCATCTGACGGACATCTCTTAAATCCATGTTGCAGGAGGTGATTATCCATTTTTATATACCAAGCTCGAGGAGCTTGTTTCAAACCATACAAGGATTTGACCAACTTGCAAATTTTTTGCTCTTGGCCTACCACTTCAAATCCTTCCAGGTTGAGTCATGTAGACTTCCTCTTGGAGATCACCATTCAGAAAAGCACTCTTTACATCCATCTGGTGAACTTTCCACCCATACTGTGCTGCCATAGCACAAAGAACTCGAATAGTGGTCATCCGAGCAGTAGGTGCAAAAGTTTCCTCATAGTCAATGCCTTCCTTTTGAGCATAGCCCTTTGCAACAAGACGGGCCTTATGCTTATCAATTGTCCCATCTGCCTTGTACTTGACTTTGTACACCCATTTGCAGCCAATGGGCTTCTTTCCTTGTGGCAGATCGACAAGCTCCCAAGTTTTGTTCTTTTTCAGAGACTTGTACTCAACATCCATAGCATCCTTCCATTGTGGCTTGCTAAGAGCATCTTGTACAGAGGCAGGTTCATGTTCATTCATTGAAGACAAAAACACCCTGTCATCATCTATATCCATATCCTCTATTTCCTTATGTGGAGTTACAGAAAGTTCCTCAAAATATTGACAAAGATCATCAACCTCACTGGTCTCTACGACTGCTTTTTCCCTTTGAGCCATACTACGAGTACGAGGTCTATCCAAAGTCAAATCTGGTGGAGTGGATAACTTGGCGTCCCTGATTGTGCTTGTATACCATTTTGGATTCTTCGTTTTTGGTGTTGAAGAAGATGTGGAAGGACCTCCTGTCTGTGTTGACAAAGGGAACTTCTCTTCCTTAGATTCCACAAGATCTAGGTATACCTTAGATGTGTTTTGTGATGTGAAAGCTTCATCAAAAACAACATCTCTACTGATATGAATTTTCTTGGTCAAAGGATCTATCAAACGATAACCTTTAGAGTGCTCATCATAGCCAAGAAAAATGCATCTCAATGTCTTCTCATCTAGCTTCTTCCTTTTCTCTTTTGGTATGTGCATGAAAGCTTGACATCCAAAAATACGAAGATGAGATATGGAGGGTTTTCGACCACTCCATGCTTCCTGTGGAGTCATTCCTTTTAGGGCCTTTGTGGGTGCCCTATTCAACAGATATACTGAAGTGGTGACAACTTCTGCCCAATATTGTTGCCCAAGAGTAGCTCCTGTGAGCATACAACGAACCATTTCCATAATAGAACGGTTCCTTCTCTCAACAACTCCATTTTGCTGAGGAGTATAGGTAGTTGTTAACTGTCTCGTGATTCCATGCTCAGTTAAGAATGCTAAAAATTCTTTAGAGGTAAACTCCCCCCCTCGATCTGAGTGGAGGGTTTTAATAGAAGCCCCTGACTCCTTCTCAATAGATTTCTTGAATTGCTGGAAGAAAGCGAAAGCCTCAGATTTCAGTCGAAGAAAGAAAACCCACATCTTGCGGGAGTAGTCATCTACAAATAACTAAAAATACCTCTTCCCTCCACAACTGTTGGGTGTGAAAGGACCGCACAGATCGGTGTGAATTAACTCCAGAGGTTTTTGTGCTCGTGTTGAGCTATTCTCAAAAGGTACTCTATGCTGCTTTCCTGCCAAGCAGTCAGAGCACACTGGCAATGTGGAAGAAAGGGAAGGAAGACCCTTTACCATCTCATACTTACTAAGCTCAAGTAAGTAGCCAGAACTAAGATGCCCATATCTCTTGTGCCAGAGGGAAGTGGCCTCCTTGGTAGAGACTGTCATGGCAACATGGGGAGTAGAGATAGCATCTAGGGAAAATAAGCCATGCTTATATGAAGTTGTTGCAAATATGCTTACCCTTCTTGGTAATAGAACAACACTTCTTGCCATTCTCAACATGAAAGTTGACAACCATATCTTTATCCAAGATTTGTGTGACTGACAACAAATTGTTAGCTAGTCCTGGAACATAGAGGACTTTGTCAATCTGACACTTGCCATTAGGAAGAGTGACTAAAACTGTACCCTCTCCCTAAACCTTGTAGGTTTTGTCATCAGCAATAGTGACAGGTCTGCCCTCTTTGGCCACAAATGATTCAAACCACGATCTGTCGCCAGTCATATGCTTACTAGCGCCAAAATCGACATACCATACAGGATCCTTCTCCTTGGAGGCTGTGGTAGTCATGAGCACCTTGTGTGCCCATTCAGAATCTGAGTCGATTCTTCAACAACAACATTCACCCCGGGTTGCTTGTTCTTGTTTTGTGGTTTGTTCTGGCCTTTTTGCTTATTCTTATGCCAACACCTGTTGGTGTCATGGTTGTCTTTATCACAAATTTTGCAATACCTCTTCTTCTGTTGAGGTTGTTTCCCTTTTCCTTTTGAATCCTATTGAGAATTGCCTCCTTTCTAAAAATTACCTTTCTTCTTAGAACCCTGTCGGTTGGAGTATAGGGTTGTATTAGAAGAATCATCCCTGTGAAGTTGGCGTGCTTCCTGTTGTTGAAGCAAATTGACCAACTCAATAAAGGTAATTTGTCATTGTGACACCTGAATGGAGGTGATCAACGTATCAAAGGAATCAGGCAAAGCTCTCATCACTAGTGAAGTGAGAGTTTTGTCATCCACTGTATCTCCCAAAGAATTCAATTTGCCTTTCAATTCAGACACTCTGCAAAGAAAGAGTTCAACTGTCTCACCCTGTCTCAAACTCAGATTGTGAAGTTGTTTTTGAAGATGAAGAATGGTGGAGTCATTCTTTCCCTCATAAATGGTTTGAAGGGCATCCCATGCCTCTTTACCACTTGCTTTGTCAACTATATGAGGTTGAACTTCATCTGAAACAACAAACAAAATGAGCACTTTTGCTCGACTATCTTTCTTATCAAAGGCGATCTGATCAGCAGTGAGAGCTGTGGATCCAGCTGCCGGTGAAGGTCTCGTTGTTGCTCCAGAAACAACATCCCATAAATCTTCCATGATGAGGACTGCCTTCATTTTGTTTTTCCATGGTGTATAATTAGGACCTTTCAATAACTGATGAGCATCAGTCATTAACTTTGTAGCAGAAGCCATAGTGAAGGTTCCTTATATCACCAATTGGTCACCCTTTCTATATACCTTAATGCCAGGCCGTTATACCATACAAAATACCCGCCCTTACGTGAGGGAGACTATAGGTATTTTGAAAAATCAAAAAAATTACCCGCCCTTACGTGAGGGAGACTATAGGTAATTTTTAAAGATTATATGATACGTGGTACTTAGGCGGTACTGAAAGGGAATCGACTTGTTGATGGCACCTACCATAGAAAGTCATCAATCCTCATGCGTGGGGCATAACTTCCCCTAAACACTGTGGATGTCAGAACTCTCGTCAGGATTTACGCCTAAACACAAGAACGATTAGGGTAGTGGATGGAGTAAAAAAAATAGCAAAATGGCAAACTTATCTCTCCCCGATGATTTATAGAGAACAAGCTCAGACGTCGTTTTGGCAGCTATATTAGGCGACGGATACAGTAGCGCAATCACGACAACTTTACCTGTAAGTGCTGGCCAGAGGTATCACAAATACCGAACGCTACAATGCAATAAATTGCACGGATGGGTTTTAATTATTCCGGGGACTTAGGGAGTGAATTTGATTTTAACTTTTAATGATGTAGTGCAAAGTAAGAAAAAATGCAACATACAACATAAAAGTGCCCACGAAAATAAACCACTAGGTGTCAGGCACTACGAAAATGCACCTTTACAATAAGCCAATTTGCCTTAAAAATTTACTCATCATCCCCCCCTTTTTCTTCAGGTTTTGAAGAAAACACCCCCCTTTACTATGGCAAATATTCTAATTTTAATGTAAATTTCTAAATAATTTTAGTAATAATTTAATTAATAATAAAAATACTTTTGTTTTAAAAAAAAATCATAATTTAAAAATATGATTAATTAAAAAAAATGATTTTTAAAAAACAAAAAATATTAGTATATTAATTAAAAAATACTAAAAAAAAAAAGAAAAATAACAAAAAAAAAAAAATTATTACCTTCAAGGGGTTGTCGAAGGGGTTTGAACCCCCAACCTCACGGGCGCTAGCCTGGTGCTCCTGCCAGCTGGGCTAGCGCGCCCGATGAGAGGGAGAAGGGAAGATTTTCCCTTTCTCCCCTTGCGACCCTCACGGGGAGCAAAAAAAATTGTGGGACTTTAGTCCCACATTGCTCCCGTGGGGTGCATGAGGGGGGAATAAAAGGGAAGATTCCCCCCTTTATACGTGATTGCCTTCGAGCAATCACAACACCCCTTTTGCCGCGCCACGCGGCAGGGGTCAGGTCCGGGTCACGTGGCTGCCACGTCCGTCCAGCGTCCAGTCAGCTGCCACGTCAGTCCACGTGGCGGTCCAGTCCAGTCCACGTCCAGTCAGCTGCCACGTCAGTCCATGTGGCGGTCCAGTCCAATCCACGTCCAGTCAGCTGCGGTCCAGTTAGCTGCCACGCGTCAGTCCAGGTGTCGGTCTGACCTCGAGAAATGTGCCAAGTCAGAACCAGTCTGGATCGACCTCGAGATCCGTGCCCATGTCCAGTCAGGTCCAACGTCGGTCCAGTGTCAGTCGATCTGACCTCGAGAAATGTGCCGAGTCGGATCCAGTCCGGATCGACCTCGGGATCCATGTCCAGTCAACCGTAGTCATCAGATCTCGAGATCTGTGCCCGGTCAATCCAGTCCAGTCGCCCTCATTTCGAGTGCAGGTCTAGTTTCGATGCCTCGAGATGCGTGCCCGAGCAGGTCCAGTTCTGATGCCTCGAGATGCATGCCCGAGTAGGTCCAGCCCTACCTCAGGAAATGTGCCCGCGTCTACGTCGGTCTCCTCAGATCTCGAAAAGCGTGCCCAAGCAAACCTTGCTCTGATACCATGTAGGAAATCGAACAGTAGAGCCATTGTATTGAACTGCATAAATAATACATAGGCAACCTTAGATTAGCCCGTAGGTTACGAAACCACCTAGGCGTCAAATAGAATAGGTTGTAACAAATTAACAACATTAACCTATAATGGAATAACTAACATAGCTACGCTAACAATCTATGTTAACAATCTACATCAAATCAAATTCCTTCAAGAACTTCTTGACATCAATGACAACTTATACACTTGAGCAAAGGCAATGTACCCAAAGTACCCAAAATTGCCAACAATCTCCCCCTTTGTCATTGATGGCAAACCTTTACTAGAAAAACTTCTCAAGAGCCAAAACTGAAACCAACTGTGCTAACAACTGACCAACTGTGCCCTAGCTGAGAATCTTCCTTTGAAGTTTTTCTCCCCCTTGAAGCTCTCCTCTTCACTTTGAAGCTCTCCCCCTTACTCATATCTCTCCCCCTTTGTCATCAATGGCAAAGGGTCACCTTTGGGGCTCGGGACTAAGAATGAGCCTCTTAGCTTAGTCCCTCCCCCACCTCTTGATGAGGTGATTAATTCTGGGGTGGGAGTACAACTCCTAATTTCTCCCTTAGATACTCAAACGTATCTCTTGGAAGAGGTTTGGTGAAGATATCTGCAATCTGCTCTTTAGTAGACACATACTCTACCTTGACCTGCTTGTCTTGCACTTTCTCCCTTAGAAAGTGATACTTGTTGGAAATATGCTGTCCTTGAGTGCATTACCGAATTTTTGGAAATACTTATGGCACTTGTATTATCACAAAGTATGGAGATGGGTTGTTCATGCTTGACTTTGAAATCCTCCAAGGTGGTTTTCATCCATAAAACCTGTGTACACCTAGCCACTGTTGCTATGTATTCAGCCTCTGTTGTAGATAAGGAAACTGAAGGTTGTTTCTTACTTAGCCAAGAAACCAAACTCTTTCCCAGAAAGAATGCTCCATCACTAGTGCTTTTCCCTGTCATCAATACTGCCTACCCAATATGCATCTATATAAGCTGTGAGGGTGAAATCATCACCTTTGGGATACCAAAGCCCAAAGTCCATAGTGCCCTTCAGATATCTGAATATCCTCTTAACTGATATAACATGAGAATATTTTGGAGCTGCCTGAAATATTGCTACTAACCCAACTGCCTGCATGATATATGGTCTGGTAGCTATAATATATAATAAACCGCCAATCATAGATCTGTACAACTTCTGATCTGCCGCTGGAGATTCATCATCTTTACTCATCTTGCACCCTGTAATAATTGGAGTACACACTGGTTTGCTGTCCATCATCCCAAATTTCTTCAACATTTCTTTGATATACTTTCCTTGAGAGAGAAATATACCATCTTTTGATTGAGCAATTTGAAGACCTAAAAATAATGATAGCTCTCCAATCATAGACATCTCAAATTCCTTCTGCATGGTGTTAGCAAAAACTTTGCACATCTGAGTATTATTTCCCCCAAAAATAATATCATCAACATAGACAACCATAATAAACATATCATCATCTTCATTCTTAATATACAAATTGCTATATGCCATGCCTTTCCTGAAGCCTTGCTCATGAAGATACCTGTCAAGTCTTGAGTACCAAACCCTAGGTGCTTGCTTTAACCCATACAAGGCCTTTTTCAGTTTACACACATAGTCTGACTGTTCTATGTAGACTTCTTCTACCAACACCCCATTTAGAAAAGCTGACTTTACATCCATTTGATATACCTTGAATGATTTGAAGCTTGAAAGGGCCAAAAACATTATGATAGCTTCAAGACGAGCAACAAGAGCAAACGTCTCTTCAAAATCAACACCTTCTACTTGAGCATAACCTTTGCAGACTAACCTAGCTTTGTTTCTGACAATCTTTCCATCCTCATTGAGTTTATTTCTGAATATCCATTTTGTGCCAATGACATTCTTGTCCTTAGGTCTTGGAACCAATTCCCAAGTATCACTTTTCTCTATTTGATTTAGCTCTTCATCCATTGCTTTTACCCAAAACTTATCTCGCACATGCTTCACTGAAATCTTTTGTCTCAATTTGAGATAATAATGAAACATTTGTAGAATCATGTGAAGGAATGACTCTTCTTCTTGTTTGCCTGCTATTTGGATCACCAATGATCAAATCTTTGGGATGATGTTTCTGAACATATCGTGAAGGAGTTTTGGGAAGCAGTTGTTGTATTTCCTCTTCTTCATCTGAAACCTCTTTGAATTCTTCTTGACAAATTTCATCACTAAGTTCCTTGAATGGTTCTCTTATCCCTGTCTTTTCATCAACTGTTACATTTATGCTCTCTACAACTATATGAGTTCTTTTGTTGAAGCATCTATAGGCCTTGCTTCTGTTGGAATATCCAAGAAAGATTCCCTCATCACACCTAGGATCAAACTTACCCAAATTCTGATCTTCCCTTTGATGAAGCACTTACTCCCAAACACTTTGAAGTATTTTACTGTAGCTAGTCTTCCTTTCCACAAATCATAAGGATTTTTATGATGATTGACTCTAAGTTGGGCCCTGGTGATAATGTAGACTGCTATACTAACTGCCTCTTTCCAAAATCCATCTAAAAGTTTTGACTCATTTAACATAGCTCTAGCCATATTTTCAATAGTTCTGTTTTTCCTTTCAACTACTCCATTTTGTTGAGGAGTTCTTGCTGTCTTGAATATTCTCTTTTGATTCCTTGTTGCTCACAAGTATTCCACAAATTCATTTGAAGTGAACTCTCCTCCTCTATCCGATCTTAAGCATTTGATTCTCTTGTCAGTCTCATTTTCAATCATTTCTTTGAAAGCTTTAAATTTTTCAAAAGCTTCAGATTTTTCTTTGAGAAAAGTAACCCAAGTCATTCTAGAATAATCATCTATAAACAACATGAAGTAGCTTTCTCCCTAAATGCTCTGAGTTCTGGTAGGGCCACATAAATCAATATGAATAAGATCCAATGGTTTTGAAGAAGTATACCCTTTTGTTTTGAAACTGGTCCTGGTCTGTTTTCCATGTTGACAAGGACCGCAAATGATGTTATGGGGCCTTTTTATTTTGGGCAAGTCTCTAACTGCTTCCTTGTTACTAATATTGACAAGATTATCAAAGCTCAAATGCCCCAATATTTTATTCCATAACCAACTCTCATATTCTTGAGTTAGAAAACACTTTTCCTTTTTTTATCTCACTTAGCATGTAAAGATTGTTTGGAGTCCTTGTAGCACTAGCAATGAGTTTTCCATTTTTTTCTTTACTATCTCACATCTATCTGAATAGAAAGATACTATGCGCCCTTGATCACAAAGTTGACTCACACTTAGAAGATTATGTCTTAGGCCTTCTACATAAAGCACATTTTCTGTTTTGGATTTCCCATCCAAACTAAGAGTCCCTTTACCACGGATTTTAGCTGACCTGTTATCTCCAAAACTGACTGTTCCTCTGTTTGTTTCTTTTAAGACCAAAAACTTTTCCTTTTCACCAGTCATATGTTTTGAACAACCACTATCAAGATACCATTTTTCTACTTTATCTTGAGCATGAAAAGCAGTTTGAACTATCATTGACTTAGATTTGATCTCATTTCTCTTTTTAGTGAACTTAAGTCTAGATCTATCCAAAATGCACATCCTTGCTATATGCCCAAAATTCTTGCACTTGTAACACATGAAATTTTTATTCATAAGAGGTGCAAAAGAGTTAACATTTTCCTTACTATGGCTATTCAAAGACTTATTGCAATGCATAGCTTTGTGACCAAATTTCTTGCAGGAAAAATAATAGCCATGGAAAGTATTATGTAACTTGTTTTGATGCCTTGGATGATTGTTCTTCTTGTGACCAACTGGAATCCACCGCTCTTCAGGATGAAGATTGATCTTGCTTGAAGACCCTGTTTCATGAATGGTGATACCATCCTTATTTTGCTTTTCACACGGAGTATTCTATCTGAGAGCCAACTGTTCCAACTTCACTCTAAGAATCATAACCTCTTCTTCTAGTTTCTCACAATCAGCTTCCTTTCCTTTGAGAGCCTCTGTCAGAACCTGTTCAACCTTCTTCCCTTCCTCAACTAGAATTTTAAAGTCTATAACACTTTAAGACAATTCTGATCTTGCTATCTCTTCTTCCTGACATTGATGCTTGAGAACAAAATTCTCTTCCTTGAATTTCTCAAGCTTTCTTAAAGCCAAGAAGAATTCACCTTTGAGATCAAACTCAACCTCTTCATCTCTTTCTGAATTTGTATGTTCCTCTGATAGATCCTTCTCCAAGATGTTAGGCTCTTTCTGAAGAGACCCGCTCTGATACCAATTGAAGAACATGGACTTATACGCGAGAGGGGGGGTGAACAAGTATAAGACTTAACCAATTAATAATTTTAACTTTAGACAGCAGTGGCATCAACACAACATTAATCAAGACAAAAAGCATCACACATTGAAGACCCATTTTTAACGTGGTTCACCCAAAATGGTTGGGCTACGTCCATAAAAATTTTCTCTAAAATTTATCTCAAAGTTATTTGGGAATCCTTCCTAATTACAATGTTTATGAGCCTCAACCCAAAGGAGATACCTTCCCCCAATCAGAATTTATGAGCCTCTGCTCAAAGGAGATACCTTCCCCTCTGCTTTGGAAATGATCCCTCAGAAGATCAACTGCCTCTACCTCTTGCCAGCACGTGGAACTCCTTTCCATCAAAGACCTCCTGTCCTCAATGCTTAGCCTAAGAGACCTCTGCCTTCTATGATCACGTCCACAACAGCTCAACAACCTGTACCAAACAAAGTCATTCGGTCTAGTACAAGTCTTCCTTTGTCTGTAAGATCTGTCCAACTCTTGAACAAATCAATCCTCTACATACAAGCCTTCTCAAAGACTTGCCAAATATGTCCTTAGGTTCTTCTCATAGAACCAATGCACCTCTGTCCTCAAGTTCTCTGATAGAACTATCAAACTCAGCTCATAAGTCCTCTACTAGGACCTCTCCAAATCTGCTCACAAGTCCCCACCGGAACTTGTCCAAAACTGCTCACAAGTCCCCATCGAAACCTGTCCAAAAACTGCTCACAAGTCCCCATCGAAATCTGTCCAAAAACTCAACAAGCTCACCAAGAAAAACTTTCTTAGTAGGAGATCACAAAGTGAATTGTTAGAGACCCAATGTGATTTTTCAAACTCATAGAAGCATAAAGAGAATTTTTAGAGACTCAATATGTTCTATATTCAAATCCCAATCTCAAAAGTCAACTCAAATCAACTCAGCTCAATCTCAATCTCAAATCTGAAAACTCAACTCAATATCTGAAATGGATAGGATAGAATGCTTTCTTTCAAGAAAATGAAACCCCAAAAATTGCCAACTATGCAAAGAATCACATAAAAATGATACTCATGTTATTTTCACCATCAATTAGGGCTTTAACAACAATGCTCATCAACCAAGGTTCAATCAACACCATTCAAATCAAAACACAACCTTGAAGCATTTCATAATCAACATCAGAAAAGGAAACAAGTAGAACTCCTTTTCTCTCCAACATTATTTGAACAAAAAGGATCCACCAACTCAAATCTCAATAGCATAAAACAAATTTTCAAATCATCAACAAAGGAGTAAGCCCAACACTTTAACCAAGTAAAGCAATTCTAACCTTAAAACATCATGCCTTCATTTCCATAATCAACCAAAAGCACTCTCAACATTACAAGAAATATTTATCCCTTATACACCTTATTTATCCCTTATAGTCTTATCAACAATAAATTTTATCTCTCATAAGAATGCAATAAGATAATGCAAACAACACCTTCAAAAGAATCTTTTATCAAAATAAAACAAGCTTCAAACTCCTTATAACTCCTAAGTTGTTTTTCTCTCTAATAAACTTCCTCCATCCAAAAAATACACTAGCAAAAATTAATTTTGAAAAATACCTTGGCCAACACCAAAAATTGCGCTATGGAGAAATTTGCGCATGAACTCTAACACCACCCGCTGCATCCACTTCAACGAATAAAAACCCTTTCACGTTATTCAAACGTGGAACCTCCCATTCGGGTAGCGCGCCAACAGCCTAGCCGCTACCGGTGCACCAAAGGCATCCGATGGGGTTTGAACCTCACTCTGTTTCCCTTGTACCTTCTACGCCAGGGCTAAAATAAACAACAGGCCTCCCTGTCTTCTGATGCGAATGCCGACGACAAAACCTTACAGCGGATACACAAAATGAATGGCAGATATCTGAACAGCGGATCACGAAATCTCAGTGAGGAAGAAGTCGAACATCAGATTGTGAAATTACAACGAGCAACACTTTTCAAAAATGTGGATGGGATGATCTTTGAACTTCATCATGGGAGATTTATATGCAATCTTTCTCATAAACTCTTGACGTCGACGAGGAGTTTAACATGTCGGTGGAGGAGTTTAACACGTCGGTGGAGGTCTTGGCTAGCGCCCACAATCTTAGAACATAGCGCCATCATAGTTTAAGACATTTGCGCCATGGGTTAGGAGAACCCAATGCAAACAAATATTTTAATATTTATTTAAAAATAATTAAGAGGAACCTTAACAAGGTTTTTAATTATTTGAATAAATACTTCCTCCTGGACCCAAATGCATCCACCTGTAATCTTTAAACCTGCCAACTTGGGGTTTACAAAAGACCTTTGAAACTGTCATGCCGTAACCTTCATCAAAAAAAGTTATTTGACATCAAATCAAATTCCTTCAAGAACTTCTTGACATCAATGACAACTTATACACTTGAGCAAAGGCAATGTACCCAAAGTACCCAAAATTGCCAACAAAACCCATGTTTTTAACTAAAAATTCTAGGTTCCTATTAGGACATCGTAGTGGTATATATTTAGGTTTTGTCATCTTCCTCACACTGCTATCTACAATCAACTCCTTTATATTATTTTTTTAAGAGATAAAATCTCACTTATACATATGAAAATCAACATCATCGGATGTCAATTTCCATATCTATAAATATATTGTCTATAACATCTTGCAAATTTTTTAATACCTTTTTTTAGGGTTCTTATTAATGCCCCTAATATTTTAGGACACAAATCAAATCAATTCACCACATCCTTAAAATTCCCCTTAACCACATTCAACCATGGCCTATCCTTGGGGTCAAACAAATTTTGCAAGGTTCCTAGGGTATGTCGTGGACCTATTGAAATACTCACCTCTAGATCAAACCCTCAAGCTTGCAAACCCTAGTTTGTTTAACTTTCCTCCTTGTCACTAATCACCATTCTTGGGGCCTATTGTGGGCCTAAAAAAAGGCCCACCCTTGGATCAAACCTTAGGGTCTACAAACCTTAGTTTGTGTCCTCTACCTCCTTGTCACTTCTCAAAATTCCTGAGGTCTATTGTACTACCCTTAAATCAAACCATAGGGCCTAAAAAACCCAACTTGTGTCACTCACCTCCTTGCTGCTTTTCACCATTCCTAGGAACAATTGAGGACCTATTGAAATACCTACCCCTAGATCAAACCTTTGGGCCTACAAACCCTAGTTCATGTCACCCACCTCATTGTCACTTCTTGCCATTCTTAGGGCACTGTTCAACAAATTGTTGTGAAAATTATTACAATGTTGGTTAAGATACTTCTATGAAATAACTATTTTTTGGCATAAGCCACACTATCATTCAGGAACTTGTACATGATCTGTCCCCTAGTCATTTCTCACCATCAGATTTGAAAGTGAAAAAAGGCTACAGCTAAAAGCCTTGGCATTAGATTTGGTGCAAGAGAGCAATTCTATCTTAGATTTGGCTTTGAAGGGTAGATTTGCACCAGATCTAGCGAGAATTAAGCTTGCAAACATCCGATCTAATGTGAAACTATAATGAGAGTAGATATGGCCTCGGATCTAATGCGATAGAGCTTATTTTCCTTAGATCTAGCTTAGGGGAAGGTATAAATACACTAGATCTAGTGTGAATAAAGCTTACAAACAATAAATTTGGTATGAAACTATAGCAACGAGAGTAGATCTGGCCTTAGATTTGGTATAGGAGAGTAGATCTACCTCATCTGGTGTGAATGAAGCCTAAAAACAACAAATTAGTAGATTTAGTGTGAAAATACAACAATGGGAGTATATCTAGACTTACATTTGGTATTGGAGAGCATATCTACCTTAGATTTAGCTTGGGAGGGTAGATTTGCACCAAATTTGGTATGAAATAATAGATTTGGTGTAAAACTTCAACAACGGGGGTAGATCTAGTGCGGGAGGTCAAATATACCACATATCTAGCAAGGGAGGGTAGATATGCATCATATCTGACATGAAACAATAAATCTGGTGTGAAACTACAGTAACAAGAGCCGATAGCCTTCTATTAATCATAATGATACTACAGTTACTTATTACAATTTCTCTATTTCAATCCATTATGTCCACAAGTAAAATTAAGGTAAATACATTATCTAAACATTCAAATATCCTAATTTTTTTTTTTTTATATTAGTATTCAAAATCAAAGATGATGATTAAATAGCATACATACATTGTCACAAATAGATGTGATAAATCCTTTCACCTGTTTACCTCTCACTATGTTATGGATTTGCTAGGGCAACAACAATATATAAAAGTAGTATAAAATCTTAGTATTAAAAGTGTGTGAACTAAGATTTCAAGATGTAAATGTTTAGGATTAATTTATTTTTTAAATTTTGATTTCAAAAATAGTATAAAACCCTAGAGGCTTCGTGGATGTTGCTATGAGGAACTTTTCAAATCAACAAATATTGTTAAAGATAGAAAATGCAAGTGAAAATAAAATATATAAATAAGCAAAAGAAGATGAAGTCAAAATCTCCCTACAAAAGATATATTCGTAAGGAACCTGACCTTCAACACCATTTTTGGAAAGGAAAGTAAATGTATGCAAAAGTATCCAATCATAGAAACATATGAAACCTATTGTGAGCAAATAGATAAACCAAATTCCAGTCTTCTACAATAAAATACAAGAGCATCACATGTTACAATTTATTACATATTTCTAATAAATCTACGTAAAAGTTATGTTAAAGGTAAAGATGGTTCACATTATGATAAATAGTAGAATTTTATTTATTCTTTTGAGTAGGAATGATAGGGAGAAAAGTACAATTCATTGAGATGTTATTTATATGGATGGTGAGTTGTATGATCTTAGAAGGTAATGATTTAAAATATATTGGTTGATAAATTGGGAAGGTAGGTGTCTAATGATAGATCTTAGCTGATAGAGATAGTTAGTTATTGAAGTTGTAAAGAAATACTAAAAAGACATTGAAAAATATATTTTCATAAGAGAACACACATTTTCTCCTTTCATACATTGGCAGCCATCACATGTTGCCACAAAATTTTGAATGTCCCTTTTCATTCCCTTCCAAAAAAATTATGCTTGGTCTTTTCATAGGTTTTTAGAAACCTTGAATACCCATTTATTGGGGATGTATGCATTTCTTACATGATGAGGTCTTGCATTGGTGAATTTTGAGGAATGCCAAATTGGTCATAGAAGAATGTTGGTGAAAGTAAAGATGTTAACGAGCAAACTATGTGAGGTCGGGGTGAGTGGATGGTAACATTCGATACATACCACAATGCCATCGATGTGGCAACTTTCAAAAGGCAACCGAAGGCAAGGACCACCGCCACATGCTACTTAGACAAACCATTAGCATTGACGGTAACCAACCCTTTACAATGTCAGATACATCCCATAATATGAAGTGGAATTTTTAGGTTATCCTCAAAGTCAATCTACGCTTGCAATGAGTATGTTGGGTCTGCAGATGAATAAGAACATTAAATTGATAGGCACAAAATACATGACCAACTCCATTTGGTGGCACAACTTATTTTCGTTGTTCCATGAAGTCAACCCGAAGAAACTTAAAACATAACAACAATGGAGTGGTAACTTTTACCATATTGAATAATATGGTGAAAGATATTCAAAGGGAAAAATAAAGCCACTATCCTTCATCTTCAAACTCAACTACATTCCCTAAAATTGAAGCAAGCACTTTCTATGCATATTAGATGTATACAGATCTTTAAAGTCCTTGTCATCAATCAAGTCAAAGAATTGTGGCAATGTCGTTACCTTGTACTTCAACAATATAAGTAAATCGCTCAATAATTACTCTCCCAAATCGAGTGGTATGATATAGAGGCCAACCACGTTATTCCAACCGTTCCATGGACACCATGGATTCCTTAGACTCCCTTGCCACACAAAATCCACTCTCTAACACAACACTTGTGTCTATTCATACATTATCTGAATCTGCTATTCTTGACTCAAGACTTCTCATATTGTTGTCCCACTTGCATCACAATCCACTTGAAATACCTTATTAAAATCTAGCAACCTTCATAATTTGAAATTCCTTTATACTATAGTTGTCCACTTAAACTCATGTTTCTATCTCATAATTAATGTACAAATGAAAATACTTAACGTAAATGTTTATAGTAAAAGTTTCTCACACCAACTAAAAAAAGGAAAAAAAACTTACACTATAAAAGATTTTTATATAAATCATGTTTGAATCCCGTGAAATTTATTAAAATCTTTCATTTCACATCAACCTTAATATTAAGGCAGTACATTCTGATCGCGTGGTAGACGTGGCAGTTGTTATGTCGTAGGCAGCCATGTAGAGAACAAACACAACGTTCGCTGTTACCATAAACCATTCTATTTCGCTCATTCCCATAGAATGCATGTGGATTTGAGGGCCTCACTTAAATGATAGAGATTCCTGGGCATTACTACACCAGTACGATAGATATTCCCAGGCACTACTGCACTAACGCTGAGTTGGGATATAGATTCACGATAGAGATTAATCACCCACATGGAACATTGGCTCCGCCCTGATGGGAGCGCGAGAAGAGGATACAACTTATTTTTTTCACCAAGTTATATGTTTATACATTTAGGTCACTTTTCGTAAATTAAATCATATCTAATTTATTTTATTATATATTTTATTTTTAACAAATTAGTCATTTAAAAAAAAAAAAAAAAAATCTTAAAAAAAAAAAAAAACTTATAAACCTGTTATGACATGATCGTGACATCTTCCCTGAAATAAGTACTCAAACACCAGCCTCACAAAGCCAATCATCTTGTACTGAACCACATCGTGCATTGACCACTTGACTATGACTATGATATGACAGGACTTGTCACATTTATAATTGTGTTGTAATTATTGTACCATACCTAAATATATAAAAACATGGGTTTGGTAAATGACAAAAGATTAAAGGTTATAATCCAATAGTTTTAAAGGTAATTGAACATGAAGTTATATTTTTTTGAATGTTTATAGCTTTGTTATGTTGTCTGCTACTTACCTTCTCTAATGCAGTGAGCAACGTATCCTTCCATCTGTGGTAATATGGCAGATCATTGAACGCGAACGCTTGATGAACACCTTTGCATTCGTTATCTTCTCTTCGCACTCCTTGACGTCTTTCGATCGTTTGAAGAGCACCTTCCCTGGCATATTTTTCATTGCATTTTGAGGAAAGAGTAGAAAAAATATTATTAAATTTTTAATATTATTTGACATATTAATATCCTCTAAAAAATGCAGTGTAATGGTAGGTAATCATTGACGTCCTTTTGGAGTGCATCCTCGAAAGTGTAGTGAACCTTATCTCGCTATTCATGGATGAAGTGTAGTGAAACACGAGATTCGTGCTCTTTCAAGATTTTCAAAGGCCCTTCTCTCGTTGTTCTTTGACAAAGTGTAGTGAAATACGAAAGTCATGCTCTTTAGAGCCTTTCGAATACCCTTCTCTCACTGTTTGAAGACCCATATATTTTTTGGATGAACGTCCAATCCGGGTCAGGTAATATTATATTTTTTTGATTATTTTTCTAATCCTTGAAAGTTCAGTAAAGATCGTAGACAATCTAGCATCTTCGAAGTATAGTGAAGAATGAGAGTCGTGCTATTTCGAGCCCTTCGAAGACCCTTCTCTCGCTATTTGTTGACATCTCTTGTGGGGTTCGAGTCTCCTATTAAAAATTTAGTGCGATCTTTCAAAGCCCTAGAAGTGCTCTCTCAAGCCTTTTCATCCATTGAGAGGGTTAATCAAATCTTCTATTTAAAACTATTTTTTTAATTATTTTATAATAACCATTACTAAAATAAAGATATGCTCATTGTATTAAATTTGTAACACCCTCTCATAAATCTGCTGTCATATTTTGCTTCTTTAGTGTCTTTTTTGGCCACTAAAAGCAAAGTGATAAGTTTGTAAACTCATAAATAATTTTTTTTTTTGGGGGGGTTATTTTTGAGGTGCCAATTCTTGCACCTATTCTAAAGGCTTCAAGGGGGGTTGTTGTTGTTGGTGGTTCTTGCATCTATCTTGTTTTTGCTCCTTAAATTTGTTCTCAAATTCCTCTTTTTTACAAAGTTCCTTAAGACAACTAGAGGAGGATATTTTGGTAGGGTGAACCCTAAGTGGGGATATTTCTTTTAGCCACTTAGGTTATATGCTTTCATAACATTTCAGCATCTTCAAAAGAAATTAATCATACATTGGAAATCCTTCTTTTTTTAACTCATGATAATTTTTTAACTAAAGCAAGAAACTTAAATATATTTTTTAAAGAGGGCACTTAAAATTTTATAATCACCTATGTTCCACGTATTGGACTTCTCATTCACTTATAGTTTCCCTCACGTAAGGGCGGGTTATTGAGAAATCCGATATAAAGGTTTGGCTGATTATACTTGCATCAAAAGCCTATGTTCCACGTATCAATTCTACTCATTACTTATAGTTTCCCTCACGTAAGGGCGGGTAATTGAGAAGAATAGGTATAAAGGCCTGGCCAATTTTTCTTGCTTCATTAGCCTATTTTAATATATCAAATCTCCTCATTTACTTATAGTTTCCCTCACGTTAGGGTGGGTAATTTGAGGAGATTGGTATTACTATCAGGCTTTTGTTTCCTTCTTTATAAGCTCCATTGCATTCTCTATAAATATACTTGAAGTTAAAGGGGGAATTATTGGTTCACTTCAATTTTCTTTGGCAAAATGAATACAATGAATACAATTGATCCACTCACCCCTCATAACTATCATACATGGAAACCCAAAATATTAAATCTCATTTCTCAAAAAGGGCTCACACACTTGCTAGAAGAGAAGCAACCTGAATTTGAAAAGGAATATGAAATATTTGTTCATAAAGGGAAGATGTATGAAACAATGGGTATTATAAGCACTAATGTAAATGAAAGCTTATGGTTTCACATTTCGGATTGTAAAACTCCATATGAAAGTTGGTAGAAACTAAAGAACTTGTTTGGGAAAGTAGATCAAATAAGGTCAATGCAACTAGAGGCAGAATTAACAACATTATCTCCTGAAGACTTCAGCAATATTGTTGACTTTCTCACCAAATTTAAAGAAGTCCTCACTCAATACAAAGGTAGTGGCAAGAATAAAATAGAAGAAGAATGCATCTATCTAATTCTTTCTAAATTAAATGGTGTATTTCAAATTTTTGCAACCACCTTTCTATCTACAAAAGATGCTCTTGGTGCAAGTTTTAAAATGCCCTCCTTAGAGGAATTTTGTGATAGGCTAACTAGAGAAGAAACAAAACTTGCAAAGTATGAGATCTCTTCCTCTTCCTCAAAAGCCTTAGTAGCATCCACCTCTACTAAAGAAAAATTCAAAAAGAAAGAAAGGAGTCCCATAACTTGTACTCACTGCAAAAAGAATGGTCATTCTGTGAACAAATGTTGGAAAAGACTACAACAACTAGAGGCAGCAATGAAGGATCAAAATATAGACACTAAGAAGTAGATAGGAAAAGCCTTAAATGTTCAAGGCAAGACTATAAAAACTTCATCAAAATATTGGGTTCTAGATTCAGGAGCAACTCATCACATGACTTCCTCAGATGAGTCATTCACTTCAATCTCCTCAAGTTCAACATGTAGCATAGAAGTTGGTGACTCATCCTTTATCCCAGTCAAAGGAAAAGGTGACATATCCATTGATGGTGGTTATATCAATAATGTTCTCTATGTCCCAAACATTGCAACAAATCTCCTCTCCGTCTATCAGATTTGTACTTCTGGAAAAGGCAAAATAGTTCTCTTCTCACCAACTGGAGTTGAGATAAGAGACTTTCAAGACCCAAACTCTCTCATAGCAAAAGGAGATATTGATCACAACACTCACCTATTTCACTTCAAAGGATTCAAAAATTTAGAAGGGGCCTCCTGTTTTGTTGCACATGGAGATCTTGAAAGCAAAATTTGGCATGAAAGGTTTGGACATCTCAGTTATAACTACCTAAAGGAATTGAACACCCATGAAATGGTAACAGGATTGCCACAAGTCTCTTCCATTGATGGAGTATGTCCTGGATGTGCTCTTGGAAAGCAACATCAAGATCCTTTCCACCCAAGTGGTTCTCTAAAGGCCTCATCCCCTCTAGAGTTAATCCATAGTGACTTGATGGTCTTCCCAGAGCCTTCTTTCAAAGGAGAAAAATATGCTTTAACCTTCATTGATGATTTTTCTAGAAGAACTTGGGTCTACTTCCTAAAATACAAAAGTGATGTTCTATCCCACTTCAAAATCTTCAAAGCCTTAGTTGAAAATCAAGCCTCTTGCAAAATCAAGCAAATTCGTACAGATAATGGGGGGAATACTTCAGTAATGAGTTCTCAATTTTTCTATCAAGTCATGGCATAATTCATCAACATTCTGTCTCCCATAATCCACAACAAAATGGCATTGCAGAGAGGAAAAATAGAACTTTAAAGGAAATGGCAAACTGTATGCTCCACTCAAGAGATCTTCCAAAAGTTTTTTGGGCAGAAGCAATTAACTGTGCAAACTATATTCAAAACCGCACACCTCATAAAGCTCTTGGCCATTTGACTCCCGAGGAAGCATGGACTGGCTCAAAACCTGATGTCTCTTTCTTCAAAAAATTTGGGTGTACTGCTTGGGCACATATCCCAAAGAAGAAAAGGAAGGCTCTAGATAAGAAAAGCAAACAGCTCATCTTTGTTGGTTATTGTGAGGAAATGAAAGCATACAAGCTCCTTGATCCCACAACTCATGAGGTCTTTTTCATAGGAATGTTCAATTTGATGAAACATTCCCTCATAAAGATCCTCAACCATCCTCTTCCAACATTGATTCTCTTGAGCCATCTCCAATGTTAGAGCCTCAATACAATGAAGAGCCCATTTTAGAGATAAATGATCAAAATGACCAAGATGAGGATCCTATACTCCAAACTCCAACTCAAAGTCCTGCCACTCCAATTACTCCTTCCACAATGCCAAAATGGGCCCGCACCATTGTTGAAGAAGCCACTCCATACATCCAAAATATTCCATCATCCAGATTAGGCAACTCCATAGGCTCTGGTCTTGTCTGTCAGTCCATATCCATAGATCCTCAATCCTTCAAAGAAGCAACTGGTATTAAAGAATGGGATGATGCCATGGAGAATGAATTCTCTTCCTTAATCAAAAACAAAACTTGGGATTTAGTTCCTCTACCTAAAGGAAGGAAGTTAGTTCGTTGTAAATGGATTTACAGAATGAAATATGGACCTAATGGAGAAATTGACAAACACAAAGCTCGCCTGGTAGCCAAAGGTTTCTCTCAAATTGAAGGGATTGATTATTCTAAAACTTTTGCACCAGTTGCCAAAATGGATTCTGTTAGACTGGTACTTGCTCTAGTTGCTTCCCAAAAGTGGCCTATTTTTCAAATGGATGTAAAAAGTGCTTTCTTACATGGGGACTTAAAGGAGGAGATATTCATGGAACAACCTATTGGATTCACTCAAGACTCCTCCCTTGTTTGTAGGCTAAGGAAGTCTCTCTATGGCCTCAAACAAGCTCCTAGAGCTTGGTATGAAAAAATGGACTCCTTCCTTCTTTCCTCAGGTTTTTCTCATTGTGAGTCTGATGCCACAGTCTACATTTGGAGAGATGAAGAAAAAATCACCATACTTGTTCTCTATGTTGATGATCTACTACTCACTGGTAGTGACATCGCTCACATTCAGACTATCAAAGACTCCCTTTCTAAAAAATTTGAAATGGCTGATCTGGGTTTAGCTCATTACTTCCTTGGGATTCAAATAAATCAAACAGATGAAGGAATTTCATTGTGTCAACAAAAATACACTCTAGACCTTCTTCAAAGGTTTAAGATGACTGATTGCAAGCCCTCTTCTACACCTTTTCAGTTTGGAGTCACTCTAAGTACTTCCTGCACATCCCCTCTATGTGATGCAACTCTATACCGACAACTTGTAGGGAGTCTATTATACCTCACTCATACTCACCCAGATATCTCATATGTTGTTGGCTTGATATCTAGATTCTCACATCAACCTCATTTCAGCCATTGGCAAGCAACAAAAATAATCCTACGCTACTTGCAAGGAACTACTCACTTTGGGCTCTTATATGAAGGAAAATCCATGGATATCATTGGTTACACAGATTCTGATTGGGCAGGTTCAGTAGAAGATAGATGTTCAACTTTTGGCTATGTCTTTTGTCTTGGTTCTTCACCAATTGCTTGGTCATGCAAAAAACAACAAGCAGTGGCATTATCATCTACAGAGGCAGAATACAGGGCAATAGTTTTGGCAAGTCAGGAAGCTCTTTGGCTTCGTCAGATACTAAGAGAATTTGGTTTTTTCCATGACAAACCTATTACTCTTTGGTGTGATAATCAGAGCACAATTCATATTGCCCACAATCCAGTTGAGCATCAGCGTACCAAGCACATTGAAATTCACATGCACTTCATTCGGCAACATATTCAGAGAGGGGAAATACACTTGGACTATATTCCCATAGAAAATAAAATTGCAGACATCTTCACCAAATCCTTTCCTTCTCCGTGTTACATTCAGTTGCGAGAGAAACTTGGGGTAAGGCAGATGCATTAGAAGGTACAAAAGAGGTTTTCACCTCTCCTTTCTTCTTATTGTTTCTTTTTCTTTGGAAGATGGTTTTTTCCCATGTGGTTTTTTTTACCATCTCTCCTATATGTAATAACATTGTACATGAGTACCTCATCAGGCCCAGTTTCTGGGACTCATTTATTTTTTTCAATGAGGACAATCTTCGCCATCCGAAGACATGCCTCTTCATTTTTCTTTTTGATAGATGGTTTTTTCCCATGTGGTTTTTTTACCATCTCTCCTATATGTAATAACATTGTACATGAGTACCTCATCAGGCCCAGTTGTCGGGACTCATTTCTTTTGTTCAATGAGGACAATCTTCGCCATCCGAAGACATGCCTCTTCATTTTTATTTTTGATAGATGGTTTTTTCCCATGTGGTTTTTACCATCTCTTCAATAAGAAATCATTGTACATGAGTACCTCATCAGGCCCTATTGTCGGGACTCATTTGTTACATTCACCCCTAGTATCACTTAAGGGGGGTGTTAGAATAAATAATTATTCTCTTAAGTTCTACTAGGATAGACTTACTTGAGTTACCACTCTTCCATGAGTCAGGTGAACTCTCAGTTTATCCTAGTTCATATTTGATGAGTTGTTGTAATCCAACGACTCTCAATGATCAACTTTGCTATTTATACAAAGTTGATCCATGGAATAAATCAATCAGTTCTATTTGTCTCTTCAAATCTTGTAATGCTTTGTAGTTCTACTCTTGGGAAATTCTAACAACAAGGTTATCTCCAAGATAAAGAGGTATCAACTAACTAGCTACAAAAAATAGAATTATTAACATAAAATATAGTAAATAACTAAAATATTGATACAAATCAATAAAATAATGAGCCAAATGGATGATGAAAGGAGGGTGAGAGAGAACAACCAAAATGCAATATATTCCTCTTCCTCATTGCCTCTTTGGTAGCCTAGAAAAATATTTCAATCTCAAGTACTAAGTAAACCACTCCAAAAGCTTGATCAAGAGAGATTAGATTGCTAAAAGAGAAGATTAAAATTAAGAGAGAAAATGGGCATCAATAATGGCATGAAGGGAATATTCTAGCAATTTTGGTAGAGTGTATTGCTATGAAAACTTACTATGCATTACCGTCGTCAAGGGCTCTATTTATAAATTATTTTAGAGCTTCATGGAGGGATATTCAAAGGGGTCAAAGATGTTTTTGGAAGATTCAATGTGGTCTATGAATGGAGGTCCATTGGACATGAGATAACATGCATGATTGTGCTTGGTAGTTTCAAGGAATATACTCATGATAGAGAGGTATGCTTTTGAGATTCCACTCTTGCAAAGTTAAAAATACTACCAAGAAAATTTTTGCTAGCAAATCTGTGGTGATGATTTCACAAAGTGACCATTAAAAGTTAAATTTGAGTCGAAAAGGTCAAATTTAGGTGGGAAAAACTAAGTTAGTGAATTTGTTTCCAGTGAATTTTCTTGTTACCAGTGAATTTTCTTATTACCAATGCTTTTGCTTCTAAGCAATAAATACTTTGATTTTAGATAGAAAATTGTTTAGACTAGTTTGTCTAGTTGAGAGGTTATCTAGTGGAGGTTATGGATTTATTAGTGTACCACAAATGAAAACTACAGTTAGGGGTGAATCTATTATAAAATAATATTACAAGGATAATCATGGGCACATGGATTAGGTTTTTAACATAATATATCCTATGAATGACTAACTTTGGCTAGCTATATCATGACCCACCTTGGTAGGATTTTTTCATGATAGACTCTATATTGATGAATGATAAATTTATGCCTATTTTTGATGCATTTGGATGGTTATGCAATATTTATACTAATTTATATTTGAGGAATATGGTACTATTGACGTATTATCTATTTGTAGGACCAGGTACACTCATGGGTGGAAGAGGTAGAATCGTCGAGAATAAAGTACTTGAAAAGGGGAATGATGATTATGGTGGCTCAGGGTAACAAGAATGACTACTCTCATAAAGATGCATGCATTTTTGCTTTTATGGTGATCATCAATAATCTAGCCATTCTTAGCTAGAAATTGGTAACCTAGAAGTTATTGTAAGTCTTCGGCTAGGATAGATGATTGGGTTCATGATGAATAACCCACCTTGTTTAATGCACTTAATTGCTCGCTCTAATTTATATATGCATAATTGTGTGAGTGTATTTGGTAAAGAATCTCCTTCAAATAGAATTACTAGATATAGAGGTTCTAGTAATTCTTGGCCCACTTATATACCAAACTAATATTTAATATTAGTATAGGTATTTTATTTGAATTAAGCAAAATAGGAAATGATTATTGACTTTCATGGTTTGAATTAAATTAAATTCAATATTATAAATATTAATGCTTTAAGTTCTATTTAATGCTCCTTTTTTACCCTTTTATGAAAACAAGGATTCAAATGGATTTTCATTAAGGCAATATATTTAAAAAATGAAAGAATCATTTTAAATTTAAATATCTCTCCTCTTGCCACCTTGGGTAAGAGCAAATTTACTTTTGGTAGATAGCATTTATGTCTAAAATTAGACTTTGGGCCTTGGGTACATAGGTTTTCCATGTTAAGAAGGCTGAGAGAAAAAGGAATTAGGATTCTTGGAAGGAGGAGAGCAAGAACAAAGCTAATAAGACTTGGTTGGGAAATCAATGAAGAAGCTCGTAGAATCGGTAGAAGTTCCTGAGGAAGGATTCATCAAGAAGACTCAGGTTGGAGTTACTCTCATGATTTAGTTCTTAAATTACTTATGTTTTATTTTTAAATTCTTAGAAGCATGTGGAAAAAATATGCTTGTTGTATTCAACCATGATGGTGTATTGCTTTCTAGCATAAAGGAATTTAACATACTTGTATAATTGTTCTATTTAAATATCTTATACAATTTGGCCTATGCTTTTCGTTGTTTAGAAGCCTATGTAAAAACCTTTGTTGATCGACCTATGACGGCCTGGGATTTATTGTATTTTCGGTTTTGAAGCATGGGATTTTATACTCTGTTAGCTAGATATTTTAGCAAGGATTAACATCCTAGTTAGTGGTTGTACATTTCCTTTGTTTGATCTATGAAAATTTACTTGTCTCTTTCACTCCAAACCAGATCCAACCCCTATTTTTTGTACGCTTCATGCCAAGTTTGAATGATATTTTGTTGGTATTTTTGATGCTTTAAAGAAATCTTAAACAAGTGATTTTTCCCCTATTACTCTCATCTTCCAACCAATGTAATCCATTTGCTTCAACTAAATAAGCTAGACTATCATTGTCTAATCATGTTGAAGCAAAATTTCCTCTTGTTTTAGCTTATTTCAGGTTTTTTTGGTGCCCTATCACTATTGTGTGTCGGGTTTTGCTATGTCCTATCGTAGTGGTAGTTGGTGGAAAACCCTCTACCACTACCTTAATTAACTATCCTTCCTCGAGGTTTAATATTAGGGGTAGGTTTAATTTGTCACATACCATCATTGCACCACCTAGAGTAATGACTTCATGCACAGATAGGTGCAATCAAGGGAAGGTCATCTAGGCCTTCCTTGGGAATTATCCCACATGGGATATACCTTGGTGCTCTAGGCACCTTAAGGGGATCTAGCCTCCCCTATTGAATCAACCACATGGACATGGTCGAGAGGGCAATTCCACATGGTGGGTCACCCTACCCAAATTGAGGGGGCATAAACATTGACCTTGGCTTGTATGGCATGTGGATTTTTTTTCATGTCTATCCACTACCCCCACTGCTAACTTGTTGTGTCGATTGTTGCATGGTTTTCAATGGTTTGCTTATGTATCGCCTAGTTGTTGGGATGTAAAATATTTTATTGTGAGGAAAGTACTTAATTCCACAAGCTTGGTGTAGGAGCATCCTTGGAGCCTAAAAGAGGAAGGGATTTCCTTAAGGGTGACCACCTCTAAGTGGTCATGAGGAGCCCACTTGGGCTGACTTAATGGTAGCGTCGAGGGTTGAGCATTGTTGCTATTTAAATTTGCCTTGCTATCATTGCTGATTGTGTGGTTAAGTTCACATGCTATTTAAAACCGCCTTGTTGTCATTCTTGACTGTGTGGTTAAGTTAGTGGTCTTAATCAAAACCCCCTCTTTTTGCTTAGAATGATGGTTTATTTATTAAATGAAATGAATGATATTTCATTTACTAGAATAAAAAATGATATTGATTTATTTAAATTAAAGGATGGATATTTAATTAATTTATATTAAATAAAATGGTTTGATAAGTATTTAATTGGTTAAAAGTATGGGCTTTTAATTGATTAAAGAAATAATTTGTATTGGTGTTTAATTGGCTAAACGTATGGGCTTTTAACTGATTAAAGAAAATAGTTTGATAAGTATTTAAATGGTTAAAGATATGGGCTTTTAATTGATTAAATAAATGGGTTTTATTGGCGTTTAATTAGTTAAAAGTATGGGCTTTTAATTGATTAAAGAAAATATTTTTTTTATAAGTATTTAATGGGTTAAAAGTATGGGCTTTTAATTGATTAAAGAAATGGTTTGATGTGTATTTAATTAGTTAAAATTATGGGTTTTTAATTGATTAAATAAATGTTTTTTTATGACTATTTATTTAGTTAAAAGTAAGGACTTTTGATTTATAAAAAGAGTGATCTTTATGAGCATTTTGGTTAGTTAAAAGTATGGGCTTTTGATTGATTGAAATGATGTTTATTGAATGCACTGATAAATGATAAATGACTTTCATTCTTAAAGGATAAAATGACTCTCCTTTTATGATGAAATGAATGATGGATGACTTTCATTCTTGGATAATGAATGCACTTTGCATGATTAATGAGATTAGTATGTTAGTGAAGTGGCCAAAAGACGTTCATTTGATCAAACAACTTAACACAATGTAAATTGCTCAAAAATGCTACTTTTTATTTGTAAATAGATGTTTCTAGGTTACAAGAAGAATCCCCCTATTTTATTTACAAAAATGAAGCATCCTGATGATGTCTTTTAGAGCTCCTCAATGAAGGTGGACTTCTATGTATGCGGGCCACCGACAGTTTGCTGATATGTGTTCTACACCTATCTAGAGTCTGCAAAAAAATGTTAGTATGTTTGGGGGCCTACCTTAGTCAAGCCCCATGGTGATGAAGACAAGTCAAAATAAAAAATACATTAAAAATAATTGAAAAATGAAGAAAGTACTATAAAATCATTAAACAAATGATACCTGCAGTATTTGCTTATTTAGACCTATTGTACGGTCAATTCGTAGGATGACCTACAAAATGGATCCTGGATTCGCAGGGTGGAGGGTGAATTGTTCTGCAACTATCCTCTAATGGAGATCCTCTATTTGGATGGGCTCCATAAGTGATGTTATGCTGTTTACATGGTGCAAAGTTGTCGGATGTGATTCTGGTATGATTTCTACAGAGTTTTGGTAAGTTGACAAGAAGGGGAGAGAGAGGTAAAATGAGGGGAAGGACTCTCTATTTATAGGAATGGCCAAGGTTGAGGGGTGGTTAAGTGTACCAAACCCTAGATTCAGTTCCTAGCAAGGTTGGGTTAGGGTTTATGAAGTGTCAAGCTTACATTCCTTAAGAGAAATATCCTATCCTCACATATGTGCGAGGAAGGATTAAGGTTAACTAGGGTTAGCTAAATCCTCGGTTATATTGATGTTTAGTTAGTGTTTCTAGGAAATATCCTAATTAACTTTAGGGTGCACACATGTGCGACGACATGCTTAGGGCTAATTAGCTCATTAATCCTAATTAAGCCCTATTAATGATAAAGTGTATGTTTAGTGAAAGTCACTTGCAAATTAGAATCCTAATTAGCCTAATTAGGGTTTTTAGTAGGGAATGGTCATGTGGGGTGCTAATTAGGTGTAGTAAAGGGCTTAAGTAGACTTAGGGAGCTAGTAGATGGCCTCCTAGTGGGTAGAAGGCATTTTGGGCGTGTTTTACCTAGTTTTGTAGGTTTGGATTCTATGGATGACTAAGGTAGCCTACAGATGAATACAACGACCTATGATGGCCTATGCAAACCTACAAGTGTCTATGCAGATCTACAAGTATATAAGAATGAGCATGTGTGAATTTTGGGTGTCTATATTTTCCCCTTTTTATACTATGCTATGTGGAATGCAGTCTAGTACAAAAATAGTGTGATGGTAAAAGGTAGCAAAGCGTTTGCAAGATAGGGGAGAAAGGTAAAGGGAGGAATGAGATCAAATTAAAGGTATGTAGCTGCTCGCAGTATGACCATACAACATTGATTGATAGCCAAAATGAGGAAGGAGAATATGAAGAGGATGAGGATGGAATTCAATCAAAGGTATGTAGCCGCTCGAAGCGTGACCATACACCATTGATCGATAGCTAAAAGGAGGAAGGAGAATATGAAGAAGAGGAGAATGTAATCCAATCAAAGGTATGTATCCCCTTGAAGCATGACCATACAAAAATGATCAATAACAAAGAGAGGTAGAGAGAAAGAAAAAGAAGAAGAGAAGAAATGGGTGAATGGGAATTATGAGATGTGGATGGATGGATGCAGGTCGAACATGATGGTGAGACTGATTATTTTTTTTAATTTAGTACAATATTTGTAATATTGTATTTGGATGTTTGTGAAGGCAACTTATGACTGCTTTGCTTTTGCAACCAATGCAATATGGTCCAAATACGAATAGAACAAATGACTATTCAAATTTTTGCTTCTGATTGATTGATGAGTGCATGGTGACACATGTCAAACCATTTGAGTTGAGTGGCATGGATATATCAAGTGTAATATTCAGTATGTGGTCACTGTCGATATACATGAATGAAAGCAAGACATCTCCGATATTGTGCATGGCTCTCATGACTTAACAATTTTTTGATTTGGGATGGGGTTTATCTTGAGATAATATTCAGAAAAAAAATTTGTAGACAAATGTGATATCTATGATTTGGATGTTTGATTATTTTGTTGCATGCAAAGCGGATTTGTATATGAATACCCCCTCAAACAAGGAATCAAAAATGAACCAAATGAAATGGGGTGATGATGGTGATGATTCTATTGATAGAGGAAATTAATTAAGAAAGGGAGTAAAAATTGGGCAGACAGGAAAGGGGGAGAATAATGAATTTGCTGGCATGAAAAAAGTGTGCATGTGGTGGCTGGATTTGTGATTCACAAGGTAACCTATGAATTGAACTTGAATTCGCATGGTGACCTACGAATTGAACTTGAATTCGCATGGTGACCTACGAATTGAACTTGAATTCGCATGGTGACCTACGAATTGAACTTGAATTCACATAGTGACTTGCAAATTAGTGTTTTTAGGGAATATAAAATCTTTTTGGCATGGGTGTGAAGTCATTTTGCATGACGTGTGAGTTGGAGAGCGAGGAGCGAGTGATGGTTTTCATTATGGAGCACTTGCAAAATTCACAGGAGACACAAATATGATGAGGGGAGAGACCAATACTGGCGGTTATCACATGATACCATCGATAAGTACCTAAAGCCTCATTGAGATGAAATTTTGAATTGCATGATTTTCTTGGGAATGTTATAGGGTGGGTTTGTTTGTTTTGTAGTGTTTGTATGTGAGATGTGATTAGAATTTGGATACAAAGTGTTAAAGAAACCAAATGGGTATCGATATGTGTGATTAGATATTAGGTTTGACCAGTATTTGCATTAGTTTTACTGTATGGCAATAAATGCATGTGATTGCTTTGACTTTTCTTTTTAGGGGTAAATAGTGTATAGTTTTCAAGAAAGGTTAAAAATTTTCAATAAAAGTGGAAAATGGGTATCTAGAAATGCGACTATTTTTACATTTCTATATGATCTGGTGATGTGTGTTAATGTTTGCCGATTGATGTAAGTGTGATGAATCTTGATTGTGATTTTGGTATGAATGGTGTATCATTTTTGAAAATTATCTAATTTTTCACCATAAAAGGGGAAATGGATATTTAGAAGTGTGTTTTATTTTGTGTTTTGGAATGATTTGGTGATTTTTTGAATTACGTGTCATGATGGGTATGGGATGAGTGTGAGGGTGGCTTTTGGAAGCCATATATGTACTATTTTTGGAATACTTTTATAGTTTCACCATGAAAGGGCAAAATGGGTATCAAAAAATGTGACTGTGTTATAGCGTGGTGATATATTTTATGAATTGTAAATGTGTGTGTCTCGAAATGCTTGATGTATGAGATGTAAGATTTTGTTGATGTTGAATGTGCGTGTATGAGTTTTTTTTTGTGTATTTTTGACATGTTTTTCATGAGTGAGGCCAAATGGAGTCCAAAAATGGCCATATGGATGAATTTGTAGGTTGACCTATGAATCAAACCTAAATTCACAAGGTGATCTACGAATTAGTCCTGAATTCATAGGGTGAAATATGAATTGGGTTTGAGTATTGTTTTTATTATTATTTTTTTTGTGTAAATGCATGAGGACTACTGTATGAATATTGTATGGTATGGTAATTTGTATATAATGATAAAAATGAATATGTATGTATGTGAAACTAATCAATATTTATGTGATGTTTATGAATGAAACAAGTGAAGATGATTGAGCCACGACATCGTGTACAATCGATGAAGTATTTCCTGGCGAAGGCCTTGAGTAAGGTAGATTTTAAGTGGTTGGAGAGGATGTGGCTGAAAGAAGTGTGGGATTGTGTGAGCATCTACGCTAATAGGGCTTACATTACAGTGTTGTGTGAGAGGTGTGATTCAAATAGAAACACCTTTCATTTTTTGATGGGTGAGATGACTATAATCCATGAGGATGTGTACAGGATCTACAAATTACCAATTGAGGGTGTTCTAGTGAGGGTAGAGGTGAATGATATGCAAGAAGAAGTGCTACAGTGTGCATTTGGTGTGAGGTGGAGGGAGATAGATACCAAAAAGGCAATAAATTATGAGTATTTTTGTATCAGAAGATGTCTAATCGCTAGTGTGCGACGATGTTGATGATTTCAACATTTGCTTTACCAAAAAATTTTGAGGTGAAGTTTACCTAGAGCATGTTGGATATAGTGTGTGATATAGTATTATTTGCATGGGTGCCTACACTATTAGAATAGGTCTATAAGGAGCTACATGATGTGGTGCAAGCTACATGAACAGGGTTGAGTTGGATGACATTACTATAGGTGTGGGAGTGGGAGCATATAACTATAGAGTGGATAGTATTATTACCATAGGAGGTTCACACAAAAATGAGTAAGTTGGTACCCTATGCATTCAGGTGGCGAATTGATGAGTATAAGGGGATGCAGAGGCCATAATGAGGGTGATCATCTATTTTGTAGGGAAATTTTTGGTGCATAGGAGCCAAAGGATATTCGTTGGAGGTCCTAGAAGGGTGGAGTGGCATGGGATAAGGATGAAGAGCAATTAGGAGCTATCCATAAAGGATGATGAGTAGTAGGATGATATATGTGATAAGTGAAGTTCTTTTCCTTTGGTAGGGTCATGCAGTAGTTTGGTTTACAATAGGGTATTTTGGATGCACCTATTATGATTTATAGGAGATAGGATGATAGAGGAAATCATCCTATAGTACCTTATTGGAGTGGTGAGAGGGATCCACCGATGGTGATTTCAAATGTGGAGGATGCATGCACTACTCTTGAGTATGATGCGATTTAGGTGATGTAGAGTTGGGAGGTGGATGTTGGGGTGATTGATCATTGGGTGCAACCAACTGATGGGGTACCTTTGTGAAAGGGATGGGCATTAGGGGGAGTGAGGCCTAGGCTAGTGGGAGGATCAGGGTATGAGGTAGAGGTGCATATTTGATGGTTGAGGTGACATCGAGGTGGCGGGTCTAGTGTTCCTATTGGGAGGGTGCTAGAGGCACATGTTAGTGTTGATGAGGAGCCTATGGAGGAGATAGTGATCATGAAGGAGATGAGAGTTGATGTGGGATATGATGATATGATTGACATAGGAGATATGGAAGATATAAGAGATATACCTTTCAAGGAGAAAGAGAGGAGGGATGTAAATGAGAATTTGTTGATACTACAAGAGAGGGTACGATAGATAGAGGGGCATATATGGGAGAGTGATGAAGGTTGAGCAACAAACTTATGGAAATAGAGAGGGTCACTATGATTTAGAGGAGAGGTTGGTGGTAGTAGAGAAGGAACGTACCATAGATATGAGGGGAATTAGAGCTTCATAGTGTGAAGCTACGTGGGTAGCTCAAAGTAGTGGAGGTGAGGTATACTGAGGTGGTGGAGGGTTTACATGTCCTGGTAATATATACTATGGCTGCTAGGGAGAAATTTAAGACTGAGGTGTATATGATGCAATAGGTGTTGGTGACCAGGGATGTTGAGAAAGTGACTCATGCGATGGAGATGGTTGAGTTGTGTACCAATATATTGCGACAACGATAGGCATGGGAGGAGGCAAATCGAGAAAGGGTAGTGGATGAGACTCCTACAGATGTGACTGCTTTGAGAGCTAAGATAGAGCAATTAAATAAGGCCAATGAGGATATGTCAGTGATTTTTAGGGAGGAGGGAGTGACACGGTAGGATTGTGATCTAGCCTTAGCTTTGTAGGAGCATCCAATTCCAAATTATGGTAGGTCATGATCGATATCAAGGTCATGATCATGAGAAAAGACGTAGTCATAGTAGAGTCACTGAAGCACAACATTAATGGTGCGGAGGGAGGTGAGGATAGAGGCACCCATAGTGTTGCATATAAGAGGTGTTGTCCTAAAGTTGGACAGGGTGGTAGTGCCCACAGTGACATAGACATCAGGGGAAGTAACTGAGTCAAGTAGGGTGGCATCAGTGTGTAGGGAAGAGTAGGTGAGGGCAGCTCATGAGGGGAGTGGGGAGACTCCTGGAGACTAGTAGGGCTAAGATTTTATTTTATTTTATTTTTGAATTTACATGGTGGAATCAGTAGCCATCACGAATTCGGGTAGGCTATCCAGCTTTTATGGCCACCACAGTATTCTACGCTGTTCGTCCAGAAGCTACCACATAGATCTTCGTGCAGTCCACCCCTATAACCACCATGCCATAATCATTTTAAACCTTTTACACCGCTGAAAGCACCAGGAAAGGGACAAGTGTTCAATTTGGCGAGGCCCAAGATTTGAACCTTGGACCTCCACCCCCCTTATAGGGTTTAGATGAACCAATTGGTCTACACCTCGAACCTGTAGGGCTAAGATTAGCCTGTGGTGGTATGTATTTTTTTTTAGCCTATGGGCATATGTGAGGATGGGTAGTGGACATGATCCCATTTTTTAGCCTGAGGGTATTTTTTATCATTATATAATACCTATTTTTTTACGACTCATATATATGTGTTGTGATTTGATTTGAATGTGTATGTGATTTTTGATGTATGTGTGATGTAATATATCGGTAAGTAAATGTACGATGAATGAATATGTGTGTATGTGGTATCGTGTAGGAGAATGATGTCACTTTAGTGTAGATATAATGTAGAGTGATGCAATGTAAATGAATGTAGAGTGGGTGTAATGATGTATGATGTAATATGTGATGATGCATAATGTAATTTAAATAGATACATGTATGATAGATGTAAAGGTGCATGTATATGGAAAATAAAATGTGTAGAGGAAGCACTTGTATCATAGCATAACCGATGGTAATATGATCAATTCTGTAATCTCAAGAATGTAGGATGGTATAGGTTGTATACAATAATTTTAATAATCACAGTTGTAACAATCAAACCTCATGAAAAACTGAACGAGATTTGTTGAAAACTCATAACTAACCTGGGTAGATCAAAATCTATCAAGGACCAGTGTGTACAAATAAGTGATGTGCATTTATCCATTTTGAGGGAGGTAGGACTAACCCATTTTAAACATAGCTAAAGTAGCTAACTCATCCAAAAGCATGCAATGATCTGTACAAAAGAAGGTCTCTAATGTGACAGATGTGTCATCACTTGTAAGACTATTCCACTGGAAGGTAGGCGCTTAGGGCCTATAGCTGGCGATGAAAATCATCCCATGATGTTATGTTAAACCTAAAGACTAGAGGTGAAGAAGCATAAAAATTATGTTTCTTGGAGGCTTTTCCTTTTGTTTTCTACCCCTCGTTTATTGATTATTATTTTGTGGTACTCTTTTTTTTATCTTTTTTTTTGTATGGGTATTGGCTTTTTTTTTTCTACCATTTTTATGATTTTTTTTTTATGCTTATCCTTTTGTTTATCCCTCGGTTGTATGTTGACCATGCAAATGATAGGATGAGTAGGGGAAACCGTTCTCTAGATGGTGATATCTACACAAGATGTTGTCTTTCCTAGAATAAAAATTTATTTTAAATGTGACATGTTTGAGTGGTCCTTGAAAGAAGTTAAACCAACTAGAGGAAGCTATAAGGAGTGTAATAACCTATTAGTTAGAGGTGACATTTGATTGACTGAACTATTGAATGGTAAAAAATATGCAAATACATCATATACTCTGTAATCCCGAGAAAGGGAGTGGACATCCAAGTGGTAATGCTAACAAGTGCGTATGTTATTCCTATTAAGGGTGCATTTCTATAGAGGGAATATACAAATATGAATGAAATCATAGAAGAAATATGAATATATGCAATGAATGTAGTGCAAGATATAATATGAAATAACAATATCTACAAGAGGAAATATGTGAAATGTAATCGAATGATATGAGAAACTGTATCTGAAGATATATGTGTGGGGTGATGATGACAAGAATATAGAGTCATCATAATAGTTGCCCTAGTGTGTGGGGAGATGTAGCAAACATGAGAAAAACACATAACTAGAAGAATACGTGTGATAATGACAAACAAAGAAAACATGGAGTGAGAAGAGATGTAGAGGAACCTGAGGGTTAAGATGCGTGATAAAGAAGAGGGAACAAAGCAATGGTGTAAAGAAAAAAAGAAAAAAAGAAGAAAGAGAAGGATATAATCAACATAGGAATGTAGCCACTCAAAGCATGACCATTCAACTGAAGAAGAAGAGAAAGAGGAAAGTGAATGGAAGAAGACATGAAGAAATAAAACAAGCTAAGACTATGTGAAGTGACATGGATCGGGTCGTGAATGACTAGGTGAAGTGATGAGGCAACTAGGATTTTTGTAGTTGGTCTAATTGGATAAAAGGTATCTCATACCACCTTCTCATATCGACCTTATCGAGTCTTTTATTTGACCAATTCCATCAGTCATAAGTTGTATCGAAGAGTGTTGTGTGCATACCCGCACCTCAACATATTTGGATGTTCACCTGATTTATTTTCAATTCAAAACCTTCTAAAACTTTTATTTCTTTTTCAAAACAAACATACAATATTATCTCAAGTTAATAGTTTTTATTTTAATTGAAAGAAAATGAATAATTAAACATATTTGAAATAAGGTAATTTTCTAACAAAGACCAAATTACACTATTACCATAGATATATTACCACTCTAGGGTACATATTTGCTCCTTAGTCCTTTACTTATTTATTTATTCCACAAATCAGGGATCCTAAAAACCACTAGTTCAGATCTAGTTTTTAGTCTTTTCATACCCATAATTACACAAATCTAAAACTTAGTTTATTTCCTCTAATAATATGTTTAAAAAAACACACCACGAGTATCACCACTATAACACTATTTGCATTCTAAAGTTTTTATTAAAGACTTTCATACTTAAAATAAAAATGACCTGATTGTTTCCCATTTACGACAACACAATCAAGCTCACCAGGATATGATTTAAACAAGATTCACCAAATGTCGTAAAGCTTACTAGCTACATTTGTTATGCTTTAGCAAATCAGAATTGCTTTCATGGTTCACCCAAGACTCCTCGAGGTGAAACTAGGGATTGTTTATTTATTTATTTGATGACTATCTATGACAAAAATTTGGAGCAAAGTAAATTAAAATTCAAAATTAGAAGTCTTTATTGAATAAATATTAATAAGACATTTATAACATATTTACTTCATGTGGCTTTGCCATATATTCACATTGTTGTTTTCAAATACACAATAATTTTCAAATTGAACATAGTTACAAGAGAGCTTCGCCCTTTTCTTTCCTTTTTACATGAAGAAGATCTTTCCTTTTTCTAAGGGTTTAAGCTACCTTCAATTTAAAGTTTGTTGACACACTACACCGGATGCTTGTCTTTTGAAACTTCACCACTCAAAACTGATATCTTAACTTTTGATAATTGCTCTACAACATATTCATAGTTTGTTGTCCCTCATCCGTGAGTTCTCAGCACTACTAAACCCAATTTCTCACAATATATTTGCTCATAAACTATCCTTGACAATTGCTACTTTCGTACAGTCTATAGCTCGCACAAAAGAAACTAGGAATAACCACCAAGGATTAGATACGACTCATGGTAGATGATCATGCAATCCACTATACACACATGCATTCTATACTATCTCAAAATCATACAAAAGTTTATGAATCTCCTTGCCCAAGACTTAATAAAGGAAGTACAATGTATTTTATCCTTTTAAGACTACCTATATTTTCTGTAAAAATTATATGAAACCTATTTTGCACAACTAGAGTTGTTTCCATGTATCAAAGGAAGTAAAGAATTCATAAATACTTTCTTTCACTTTTAACACAAACCATTATACTCATAGCAACATAACAACATTTTCCCTGCATTCCATTGCTTCAAAATATAAAATAATACAACAACATGGCAACACTTTTTTGGTATTCCATAACTTTTAAAATATAAAGTAACACAACAACATGGTAGTACTTTTACAACATTACATTACTTTCAGAATACAAAGTAACACATCAACATAACAACACTCTTCTGGTATTGCATTGCTTTCAAAATACAAAGAAATATTTTTTCTTCCTTAAACCACAACTCAGGTAAATTAACAGTTTTCTTCTTCAACATAACCAGAGAATTTAAACATATTTTTTCAGACTTAAAAACCATAGAAATCACATTCATCATAACAGAATAATACCAAATGACCAACCTGGTTTTCACGCTTCGCAACCTAACAGTTCACTATTCCCCAATTCCCTCTATGAGATGTCTCATCTCATATGCTTTTTTACCCACTCCCCCCCTTCTCCATCCTACATTTTTTCTTTTTTTTTCCTCTTCTCTCATGCATAGTGCCAGATTGTCAAGTCTTTCCCCTTCACCTTGTATGCATAACGTGCTATCATGACATTCCAACAATTCTCGTTATTATGCCTTAACTATCAACAAACATTGGAAGTGTGTCCCACAAGAATGCATTTTTATCAAAACTTAGCTTTACCAAATTTCAAACATTTCTCTTATATACTAAGCAAATCTATAATAATAATAATATAAGCTATTTCACTTATATTTTAAAACAAAATAGGAATAATAATAATATAGGTTTCCAAACATAGAAAATATTTTTTTAAAACAAAAGAACATTACAAATATTAAACACACACATGCCTTTCCAAGCTAGTGACTTGCATCATCACTGCCACCCAAAAACATTTATCATTACTTACCAACAAACAATGTTCAAACCAATATAACTCACACAGATATGCAATTTAAAGTGCACCTAAATGATATATAAGCACGAGTATCCATATGCTCATGAGCTTAATCATCACATTCCTTTATTACCTTTTTTTTTTTCTAAATAACTTCCTTTCATTGTCATCTTGTAACAATCTTGCACTCATAGAGACTGTCAACAATACCATGTTTCACATGAAAAAAGTAAATCTATATATTTTTTACTTTATTTCATTAATCATGCCAGGAGGGTCGTTACAAATCATAAGAGGTATTATATGGATAGTAAGTATTTACCTAGGCCTTGGGTATTGAACCCTTCCCATATTTTGAAGATAAAGAGTCTTCCTACTTTTGAGAGATTTTCTAGTCTTCAAGCTTCTCCTTGTCATCAAGATTCAGAATATCTTCCTTTTTAGAAGGACCTTGAACTGATATCTCTTCAAAGACTTTATATTTCCTCATTTGGCTAAAATATTTCTCAGGTTCATATTTATTCCCTTGGGAGGAAGATGGATCCTTTATCTCCTTGTGCCACACTTTCTTAGAGATTGGGTTTTTCCTGTTAGGGCAAATCCTGGAGGAAGGACTTAGATTATTATAAAAATGATAGAAAGGGGGCTTATTATCATACTCAATCTCTTGAAACTAGAATCTTGAATCTAAGATCAGTTCAATGGAGCTTGGAAGCTCAGCTTCTAGATCTACATTAGCATAAATCACTCTTGATTTGAATCTAATTAAATCATCACCAACTCTCCAATCCCTCTCACTATTCCAAGTAAAATATTCTCATGTAAAAAATGGAAAGGAAGCCCAAGGAGACTTACCCATAGCAGAGCTATATTAAAAGAGAGTTAGAATTGAAATAAGAACCCCATTTTTGCAAGAAGAGGCCTCATGAATTAGAGACCTCCAAATCATCACCACAATTGTGTTTTACTATGCTTATTAAATGAGTTATTTAAATTAAATTATATATAAATTATGGGAGGGAATCCTAGTGGAATGTTGGAATATCTCCATTGATAGTACAAGTTGGAGCTTGTAGTTGATGTAATAAGATTTGTGATTTTGGGGTTATTATGTTTGCCTTCTTATTTTATATTCACAAATTAAATAATGACTCTAAAAAATGAGTTAGATTCAGTTAGTGTTACTTAAGAGAAGGTCCATAAAATTTGTGATTATTGTTTAAGTTATCTTTTATTATTCTATATTATTGACAATAAAAAGTGTAAATCCGACTTTCAATAAAACAATTTGTTTCATTATATTTTTGAAAAATATAAGAAGAATAGACTAGGAGAAGACCCTTTATGTTTAGGTTATATTTTATGATGGTAATCTATTGAATTCAGTTGTGGGGTAGTGGAATCCAATTAACATAGTTTTGGTATGGCTAAATTTGGTTAGTATTCATGATTTACATGCTACTAATTATATCATCTTTCTTCTCTAGATATATTGTAGCTTATGCAATTAACACACTGCCAAAATCCATTTTGTTTGAATAGTTTGTAGAAATATTTTCTACTTAAATTGCATTGTCATCTAAGTTTAAAAGATTCGAAGCATGCATATAATATACAATAAGATTGATTTTTTTTTGTAGCCTTGTATTGGTCACAAGATGACTTTATTAGGTCTATTTTCCTAATAGCCTTCTATTCATCACAATTATGCTACAATTATTACACTATCTATTTTCAGCCCAATGTGTCCACAAGTAAAGGCAAGGTAGGTACGTTATTTGGAAATTTTCCAAATATCTTGAAACTTTTTTTAGTATAATTAAGAACCAAATATGATGATTAATTAGCATACATATATTGTCACAAATTGTATTTTTGTAACAAATAGATGTGACGAATGTGCATCGTATAAATAGTTTCATCTATTTACCTCCCACTACTTTATGGATTTGCCAAGGCAATGATTTATGAAAGTAGTTTGAAATATTATTATTAAAATTTTGTGAACTTAGATTTTAAGAAATGTAAATGTTTAGATTTTTTTCCAAATTTTTAGTTGTTAAATATGGAAAATGCAAGTGAAAATGAAAGATTCTCCATACAGAAGATAGATTTTTGCAACACCATTATTGTGAAGTAAATGTATGCAAATGTCAACAGTGATAGGGACATATGAAACCTGTTATAAAAAATAGATAAACCAATCTTCCACAATTGAGAAAAAAGAGCATCACATGTTACAATTTACAGATTTTTGCATAGAACGAGCTCATGAGAAAAATTGCTTGGATTATTTTAGCATTGAAAAGTTGTTATTTATTAGTATATTTAACAGGTACAATAGATCAACCCTCCTTTGTAGAATTGAAAGAAGTAAATAGAAAATATGAAGGGCTAATATATATGTAGAATTGAACCCATGGTCATAAGTCAAGAATATACATTTTCTAATACTAGTAATCAACTCTATAATGAATTAATTCTAACATAAATCTACTACTTGAAAGCTATAATGAATGAATAAGTAGATATTAATAATAATAATAGGGTAAATATTAGAACTTGGTATGAAAGCTTAAGTTTAACTCTTAAACCTAGTTTGTGCTTACACTTTATTTATACATGGTTCAATGTGAACACCGAATATTTGTTAATCAATTAAGCTATAACTATTTTTTTAAGGAATAAACCTCAAGATATCTTTGTTTCACATATATGTTACTATGTTAGATCTAATTAATCATAACAATATCCATGACATATAAGAGACAATTATCATGAAAATAAATTATTGCTACTCAACAATTAAGAATAGTGGATTGTAACAATCTATCTTAAATATATTGGATATAAAATAATTTTATCTTGGCCCTACAAACCATGAAAAATATTTATAGATATCATGTACTTCCATGAGATGAGTAAAAGAATAAAAAGAAGCATATATCCTCTTATAAGGTGCATTAGCATGTACATCAAGAGGTGTAATATGAGGTCCATATCCTATGAGATCCACATATGTAACTATTATAATAAATATCTATGTCAAGTCACCATAGAGTAAATATACCTTATCATTCATACTACATGTTTTGCTTGAGCAACATATTAAACATGGATGCCATTTCCATTGTAAGCCCATTTATACTTACAATTTACAAAAAAATATATGTAATTTAGTAATGCAATAGCTCACTCCCTTCAATATTCTACTCCATGCACACAACTTAAAAAATTGAAGTTTAGGATCAATACTTATACATCCTATGTTTTATTAAGTTTTAGGATGTCTAGGTAAACAAAGACGATATAATGGCATTTAAAAATTAGTTATTCTTTTGTACATGTTTGCATCTTTCATATCTTTGCCTGACCATGGTGGACTATATGTTATCATGGTATTTTCACACATTATTTCTTGTCTTTATAAAATTTGAGGGTATGGAAAGTAGATATGAAAACCTTCCAATTGATGAATATATAAATCTATTTTACTAAACATGCTATTTTATGCAATTACTTGAACAAATTTCTATTTCACATAGAAGAGTGCATTAGTTTCTTTAAGAAATACTAGTTAATACTAGTTTTTATACTTTATGTTGCAACTACTTTGATCATTATCTATATATTATCTTTTGCATATTATCATTTCATTTTAGTTGTTCTATCTTCTATATGATTGTTGTTGTTTATAATATCCATTAGCGTATTAACACATTTTTTTTTCTTTATTGTATATTTTAATATTTTTGGAAGTTATTTTTGAAAGAATAAGTTAAAGTTTTATATTGTTTTATGCATGCACTCTAATTATGTAAAATGTAAATTGTATAGAAAAATTGTGCCAGGGTTCTATAACATACCATAATATCAAAGCAGTATGATTTTGCTTCCAACTTATATAAAAAAGCTAAGCTACTATACACATTAATTTATATAAGAAAAATATTACAATAAATTAAATAGATTAGAAAATAACTGCAACTCATTATTAATAATAAAAGTGTTTTGCTGTTGAATTAATGGTATGGTTTTGAGCTCTCATTCAAGTTCCAATCAAGACGAGGTTTGAAAAAAATATACTACTTTAACCTTTAATGTTAAAGATCCAAATTCCAACAGTATGGAGTGTATTTTTTAAATATATATATAAGTTGTAAGACGCTGACAACCCATATAATTATAAACCAAATTTCACGTCAACCGGACAAAGTACCGATTTCTCGTTAAGAATTGAATCTAAGTCAAGTATTTAAGGCTGTCTTACAACAGTACGATGACGAACATAATATGACCAGTCTTTTTAATAGATTGAGTCTGCGGACCGAGAATAGAGGCGAATAGGAAAATCCTTTGAGATGTAAGGCAGAGGAAACAAAACTGCAGAATCGGCTTCAAGCGGTTCCCACCTGTGTCAATGGTTACCAACGCAAATAAAAAACTATTTTTTTTTTTGTGTAATTCGCAACCATAAATCCTCAAAGTTAGATATGATCTAACCTGAATTTGGTGAGGAAGTGGTGAAGAAAGAGAGCAATTTCAAATCTGGCCAAATGGAATCCTGGACAAAGCCTGGCTCCTCTTCCAAAAGGCATGTACGATGGCTTGTCCGTCAGCTCCTGCAAATTCAAATAATTATTGGACCTGCACTTGATGAACAACATGCAGCATGCAGTGCTAACTGTACCTGATATATCTATACGTTTATTAATGGTACAAGTTATGATGTTTGAACAAAAAAGGGAAATATAAATCTTGGGGCTTACTAAGGGCTCCTCATTTTGCCAACGCCATGGGTCGAATTTGAGCGGTTGAGAATGGTACTTGTCGTCCATATTCATCCCTACGAAGAAGACGAACACTGTCCATCCTTTGGGAATGACAAAATCTGCTTGGCAATAAGGTAAAAGTTGACTATATAATATTATTAGATTTATTCGTATTATCCAAGTAACCCAAGTCTCAGGTCATAAGCTTCAAGAGAAAACATAAAAAAGAAATAAATTATGAGCACAACCTTTGACATTAATGTCTTGCTTGGCTTCTCTAAATGTACAAGGTGCAGCAGTAGCCATTCGAAGAGTTTCCTTTATCACCTGCCAATTTTCATGCCAAATACAGAAAGAAATCATTAAGGCAACGGATTTTGATAGCTTACACCGAAAATGAAAACGAGATGGAAGAATAAATTGGATTATATTACGCACGCATTGAGTGAATTTCATTGAGAGGTAGTCGTCCCATGTCAGTTTCTCCTTGCCTTTGGCCTTCGCTTTTAAGATCCCATCATGCTCGGCCTGCCGGATTCTCATCTTATTATCACTATTATTATTTTTGCATATTTAAAAAGAACAATTCAGAGGAAAGGGAAGGCACGCACTCACCCTCAGCTCTTCCAGTGCTTTGGGATTCTCGGTGAGAAACTTTATAGCAAACGCCATGGCTGTGGATGAAGTCTCGTAACCGGCAAAGAGCAAAAACAATATCATATCTGCAATTATTTCGTCCGAAAACGTGCCTTCTCTTAAAAGTTTGGTTAAGAGATCGTTGCGGACCACTTGTGGATGCCGCCTTCTATCCTCTATACATTTGTGAATCATCGTTATGAGAGTTTTCCTGGCCTGAAAAACATCAGAGATTTAGAGCCTAACCGAAAAACTGCAACAGGAATGGATTAGTGTAGAGAACATAGCAACTAGAGGACCTTAATTCCTCTGGCGAAAGCAGTTCCAGGGATATTGAGAGGCAAGCAGAGCACGGCTCCTATGAATTCATGAAAGGCCTTGTAAACTTCTTCCATCTCCTCCGCAGGGGGTAGGTCCAGTAATTTCTTTCCCATCAAGTTGAGAACAATCTGCGCGCACACCGTTTCCCAATCCCAGTTGAAGGCAATGAAACGGCGATAATAAACCATACATAAATGCAAGTGCATGCTACGAAAATATTTATAAAAGTTTAAACTTAAACCTAAACTTTAAACCTTTCTAATATTTATAAAGGCTCCTATTAAATAAATAAATAAAATAAAATAAAATGCAATTGCTTGCCTGATTGCACATGTATTGAAGAGGGATTTGTCTGTGGTGTTGCCATTTGTTCATTCCAAAGAGGAATACATTTTGTATTTCTTCCATGAAGTCTGAACTCAGTCTCTCGTACTTCAACAAATTGACGGCGGTGCCATGGAGCTTCCTTTGGAGTTCTCCGTGTACTCCCAGCAGGCCATATTTACCAATGAGTTTTAAGGTAGAGGCCGGGAACTTGGTCTGAAAGAGCCTGCCCTCGTTTTGGAGGACGTATTTGTTGAATTCTGGATCCACCGACACAACCATTGGCGCAATTCCAAACAAGCTGCATTTGAAAATCGGCCCATACCTGTATTTCCATTTTCCTTGAATCTCCATATCCGAACATGCTTATGAAAACGAAAATGGTGTTAGTAAGAGTACAGCTGACTTACCTGTGTTCATGTTCGTCGATGAAGTGGCGAGGCCGTTGAGGGGAGTTAATGGCTCTTATGAAACTGATGGTTTTCCCGAGAAAGGGCAATCCCGCGGATCCAGGTGGCAGCTTTGGCTTTTTAAGAGCGCTCCAACTCCATATCATCCTTGTTCCAAAGTATAGAAAAATTGCGAGTGAAGTGATGAGACCCAACACCCATGGAAACGAATAGCTCTCGTTCGCGTTCATCTTGACTCAATTTTTGCTGTTAAAGTGAATGAAGGTACACTGTATATGTATAGATCCCAAAATTTGAGTTGAAAGTTGTCGTAAGATTCCAATTTTTGTCTTCATACAGGTGGGTGTCCGCAATTGGATACGGGAGTTGACTGCTATATAAGTCTTTCCAAACTCTTTATTAGTGGGAGCAGGTGAGACTTCTTACCTAGCTATAATTAGCCTTTTACTCTAACCACTTCGTATGATAATCTGGTAGCAGGTAAGACTTCTTACCTTTATTAAGGTCTAATTATAATTAGCCTTTTACTCTAACCACTTCATATGATAATATGTAGTGCTCATACAAATTATTTATTGCCTGATATGTTTCAAGATTCCAATTTTGTTTTCGTACTAGCGAGCGTCCACGATTTAATACCTAGTTCTATGATATCTGACTTGACTTACCTGAATTACTTTATTAAAAAAAAAAACAATCAACACAAGTCTACGGTTCCAAGATTTTTTTCACATTTTTGACTTGGCTTACCTTAATATTTAAAAAAAATGGGCCATGAGTCTACGTTTGCAAGAATTTTTTTTACCTGAGTATACATTGAAAAAAATTCTACGTATCCCAGATTTTTTCACACCTACTTGAGTATTTAGAAAAAAGTGAGCCATGAAGATGGAGTCTACGTTTCCAAGATTTTTCTCACATATTTGAGTTCAGTTAGCTGAGTAAGTTTAAAAAAAAAAAAAAAAACCACAGGTATACTGAAACTTGGATTTTATTAAAAAACAAATATATAAAAATTATTAAAAAAAATTAATATTTATTTTGTTAAAATTTTTTATTAGTATAGTTTTAAATTATTATTGAGATTAGTCAAATTTAAATTATTGGAAGAAATTTTTTTGAAAGAAAAACCTCATTATAATGTAAAGAATATGATTCTAATTATATTACTTATTGCACTTCACTTAAAAAAATGCTTTTAATGATAAAATGAAAATTAATACATCTCCATACAGTAATTAATAATCTGCATACACCTGACCAGCTTGGGTTTGGCAAGGATTTCTTATTTACATGGCAAATGAACTGGGTTTCTTATTTACATGGCAAATGAACTGTCTACAATGCATGCCGAACTAGAGACAATTTTTCCTTCTTCTTGTTCCTTCCTTCAATTTGTTTTACTTTCAGTTGCAAACCAGGGTAGCGAAGGTGACAAAGAATCGTTTGGACGTAGAGCGAAGCAGCTATGCAAAATCCTTTGGTCACATGGTGTCATGATTGAGGATGCAAAGGTTGAAATTTAATCTTCAAATTAATTCATAAATTTGAATTTGTTTATGAGTTTTGATGTTTGTTTATTAATTTTTTTTTATTAAGTGTAAGGAGGGGTTTTAAAAGGAATTTTAAATTTTTACAGAAAGGTTTTAAAAGGGTGTATGAACCTTTTATAGAACAGGTTTTGAAATGATCCCCAAATATCTGACAAAACAACATAAATTTTCAATTAGAAATAAAGAAACCAAACACCTGAAATCATTAAATAAAAAAAATAAGATCCAATAAATCTAAGAGACCAGATCCTCCTGAAGTAAAAGTAAACCAAAAAGAAATTAAAAAAAAAAGGGCATCCAAACTATATCAAAAACGTTAATTTCAAATTTCAAAAAATAAATGTTTCCACTCAAACAAAAAAAATTCAAAAAAAAAATTTAATTATCAATATTTTTTATACTTCAATGTAATCTTGATATCAATATTAAAATAATAATAATAATAATAAAATAATAATAATAATTATTTGGTATCAATTTTTTTATACTTCAATGTAATCTTAATAAGGATAAAAAAAACATTTTGAATTATCATGTTTTTTTAGCTGTAAAAAAACTTTTTAAAAATATTTTATTTATTTATAATATTTTAATTTTTTTTAATTTATGTTATACAATAAGTCTATGATTTATGTTCAATTTTTAAATGTTTTTAACGGTTTAAAAGTACATTTAGGTTTCATGTTAAAAAAATGGTTTGTTAGTTTGTGTTGTTGCCCTTTGGATGGTGTGGTCTCATTTCGAGATGATTTGGGTTTATTTCGATTGCGATTGGGTGAAAAGAGGGATACTATTTTCGGTGGAGATGTAGAGACCTGCTGAGGGGGTGGTTTTCGTTGTAGGGGTTTGGAATTTTCCATGTTTTGGTGGCTTGGGATTTTAAGTTGGAAAGTTGATATGTTTGTTTCCCATTCGATTGGAAGTTTCATAGCTGGTTTGGAATGGGATTTTCGGTGGTTTTTTGGTGGAGCCCACTTGATTCAAATTTCAAATTTAGTTGGAGTCAGATGTTCAATTTTTTATTTTCAAATTCTTCTTTCTGAAGGGTTTTAAAGTGTTGTTATGTTTGAGCAGGATTGTAATTTCAAAATTTATTTTAAAGATTGTCACTCTTGTTCCTTTGGTGTGACACGTGGAATTGCTAAATCTTTTTGTATGAGAAATTGCTAAATCCTTTTGTATGGTGGTTGTTTTGCTCTGAATGGAGTTATTGTAAGTTGTGGATATGCTCTTGTTGGAGATGATGTAAAATTTGTGAGATACCTTTTAAAACCCTCAATTAAAGTTAATTAAAAAAAATTTCTTTACAAACATAGAGAGACTCCCATCTGATTTTTTATTAAATAATATAATATTTTATTTAAAAATTTTCATTTTTATATGCCATTGTTTGATAAACATGCTATGGGTTACAAATGAAAGGAATTTTTTACACATATATTATCTTCAAGTTGAAGATGCAAAGGACACATATATTTGTTCAAAAGAACTTGGAATGGATTTTCGATGGTAATTATTACATTAAATCTATAAACATAATAATTTTATGGATTTATCTTTGGCTAGGTATCATTTTTTTAGATTAAAAGAAATGTTTCATATATAATATTTTCTTTTTTAGACATATAGGGGAGTTGGTTACCACCACTAACTGTCAAAGTGTAGGATTCAAATCACATGAGCTACTTCCAATAAGCCTATACCACCTTATTGTTGATCCAACACGATGGGGACCATTGGTAGTTTAGGGTTCATACAGTTATTATCAATCTGGCATACACTTAGAAGATTCATGCATATTCAAGCATACCCTAGAGTTTGAACTAGCGAAAAACCATTATTATTGATATCTCATAAGGGTTGGAGGTTGTCGCCATTGCCACTGTAGGTTGTGTTTGATTCATCATCATCCTCGCCCAGTGACAACTGAAGACCCATATGCAATTTAGATGAAGCTCAAACTATGAAGGAGGTAAGCTTTTCCATTTCTTACATTTCAATTTTTTTTGGAAGAAGTTTATGGGCTACAATCATGAAGTGCATACAATGAAGCTAGGATTTACAAAGTGAAGCACAAAAGAATTAAATCGAAGGGGTGAAAGGATTTAATTTTCTAGGGAGAAATATTTTTATCCATGTGAACAATAGTTTGAAGAATTTTGTTGGCTAGAATTATGGAGTACACGTAGTAAAGCTAGGGTTTACAAGTGAAGAACAAAGAAGAGTAAAAAAATACAAGAAGTGATAGTATTTTATTTTTCCTAAAACCGGAATGTGCTAAGATCTATTCATGTTAAAGTTTACATATTTCTAATAAATCTACATAAAAGTTATGTCAAAGGTAAATATGGTCCACATTATGATAGATAGTAGCATTTTCTTTATTATTTCAAGCAGGGAATGATAGGGAGAAAAGTACAATTCATTGAGATGTTACTTATGTGAATGGTGAGTTGTATGATCTTAGAAGATAGTGATTTATAAGATTTTGGTTGATAAATAGGGAAGGTAGGTGTCTAAAGATAGATCTTAGCCAATAGAGATAGTTAATTATTGAAATTGTAAAAAAATACTAAAAAACATTGAAAAATATCTTTTTATATTTATTTATTTTTTTTTAATCACTTCCATAGAACTATTGGGATTTGAACTTTAACTTTATATTATTATTTAATTTTTTTTAACAAATTATATATTTATTACTTTTGGGCCACTTTTTCAACACATTAAAACTTTATAATTTAATCAATTAAATCATATCCAATTTAATTTTTATTATATATTTAATTTTTATTACATCAATCATTTCCCTTCATTTAATATATATATTTTTTTTCTTGTTATAAATTATTGGAAACAAGCATACCCACCCCCTTACACACTTACCCACACTGTGGTTTGAACTTTAGACCTTCTAAAAAAAAAACCAAAACACAAATAGTTGCCCTGTCCATCCTAAAACTTTTAATATTATTTTTAAAAAATAAATAAAATCTTTTTACAAAATTTAAATTTTATAAACCAGCACATGACTGATATGATATGACTGTGACATCTTATGATATTAGCATATATTTTTACAATATTGCTGGACCCAAGAAACTAGTTATACTTCGTGAAATAAATACTGGGACACCAGCCCACAAAGCCAATCATCTTGCACTGGACCGCACCGCGTTTGTGCATTGACCACATGACCATGACTATGATATGACATGACTTGTCACATTTATAATAGCGCTGTAATTATTTTACCATATTTATTTATTTATTTATATATATATATATATATATACATACATACATGGGTTAGGTAAATAGCAAAAGATTAAAGAGTAAGATCTAACAGTTGTAAAGTATTTGAACAGGATGAAACATTGGTACAGGACATATTCAAATAAAATATAAATTTTTAAAAATATTTATAAAATAAATGTTTAATTATTAAATTTTTTATTTAATATAGTTTAGAAAATAGAAATAAAAATATGGATAGAAAATTAGTATTACTTATTAAATGAAGAATAATTACATCGAATTAAATGTAGTTATTAAATTTCATTAGGTACATTTGAGTGAAATTTTATTATATAAAAGAGATGGTGGAATCTAGAGAAGTTGAGTTACAAAATATTGGTACACACGACAATGCAATAGTTGCATTAACAAATCTTGGATAGTAGGAAGTTTATTTGGTGTAGATATTTGATGGGAGTTCTCTCATTTTTCTTAGTAACCCTGAAGATAAAGGAAGAAGACATTTTTTGATCATTCACTTAGTCTGTTTAGCAAGTGGGATATTGTTGGATGGGTGCCAAAGTTATTGGATTTATGTTACACCCCTTAGGCCTGTACAGAGAAAATTTTTGGTTCCACTTATTTTTGAAGATGATTTTTTAACTAATAAAATACCTTTATAGGCACATGGATTTGAAAATTTTCTCATGGTTGAGATTTTCTAGACACATGTTGAGATGTTATTAGTTGGTTGTATAACTACGGGTAGGAAAATCCTAAAAATGGGTGGGAAAACCCTAAAAAAGGGTGAGAAAATCCTAAACATGGTACCTTCACATGTGTTTATTTTCATAGATGCAACTTTGTAAAATGTATGTGTGAAGAAATGTGAGAGAAGAACATCTCTTAGATATATTGTTGAATGTATTGTGAATGAAGTTCTTCTTCTTCCATTTTTTCTTCATTATATGAGTTTATTTCATCCTTTATTTATTTTTTGAGTTGTTTGGATACACATTTCACTATGTCAACAACTAGTATCAGAGAAACTTGAGGAATCATGTTTTCTTGGTTGTGCACAAAGCTTGTAAATACTTTTTTTGTGTGTTATTTTTTGTGGACTTACAAATAAATTCATTTCCATAACACATGGTGCAGTGGGCACTTTGTGAATATTTACAATAGTAAATATGGAAGGTAAATCTGGTATAGAGAAGTTAAGTGGGTAAAAATTCAATCTCTATAAGCTGAATATGGAATTTTTTCTTGTTGATATCTAAAGATAATTGTCACTACAACAACAATGCCTGCAAGAATAGCATCCCAAGGAGACAAACTGGCTAGTGAGGGATTGGTTAGGACAATAGACTCTTTTTGCTCTCAAGGTAACTAATGATTATACAATTATAGAATATTAGAAGTTTAAATAGAAGAACTCATCAATTTGCTATATGAAGACTTGTAAAGAAAAGTAAAATAATTTTTTTGCTTATCCAGAAGACAAAAATATTGTTGGATCTCATGTACAAAATAGTAAATAGAATTTGGAGGGATTTTGGTCATATGCAAGTGGTTACCCAAGGGGATCTAGTGGGGATAGTTACCTTTTGAAACTCTCTTAAATGGATGAAAATAGAGCATATAGCTTGGAGGGGTGTCTTCACATCCCATTTTAAGTACAATGTGACAAATGAGTAGGTTTTAATCACACATTTCTATAGGGCTTGTAGACACCAAATCCTAGACACTCATTATCCACTCATCACCATCAAATCACAACCACTCATTATTCATTTATATATATATATATATATATATATGTATTAATTTATATATATATAAATATTATATATATGTGTGTGTATGAATACATCTCAACCATCCATCATGTTCTAATCCTTTCCACTCATTCAATACGTGTCACTTTTCAAATAATAATATCTACCCTTCATCATGTTTTAATCTCGATCGCTTGTTGGTGTCATAAAAACCCTAACATAATCAAGGGCAATCATAAAATGATTTTTCACTTTGGTGAATAGAGCGAGGGAGATCGATCATCAAAACATCTTGAGAGGTCAAAAATTCTATCATTTCACTCACCTATTTGCATTCACACAAACCCTTTCCACCACCATATCCATCGTTCAACCCTCGAAGCTCCTGCGAATAAGATCCAAACACTATAGAGCATTCGATCTAGCCCAAAAATACCTTAGGTACTCCTTGAATGTTGTAGGGCATTTCTAGAATGTTGTAGGATACCCATATCCATCTACAAACACTCCATGATGTCTTCCAGACATTGCACTGCATCCACCAAGTCCTCAAACACTTCTAGGTGTTAATGCAATCTCAGATCGAACCAACAGAAGCGTATATCTAGTAATTCTGGTATTAACAAGGTTATTAATAGTTTTTAACTTATGTGTTCCTACATTTTGTTTACATTTTATAAGCATCACACTTAGGCTTTTGTAGATATGCATTTGATAGAGGGCCTCACATAGTGTAGCCCTCACATGTACTACTGATCTATTTATGTCATTTTTTTGTATGTAGGTGTAGGAGACATTTTTATTGATAGTTATTGCATCTTGGAGTGGCCCCTTAGTGGATACACAAGCCCACTCAAACCTTGTTTGAAGTGAAGAAGATCTGAAGACACTACAGTCGATTGATCTAGCTAGAGGGTTTCACCTTTTTTGTAATTATTATATCAAAATAAATCAAATTATATAACCACTTATTTGGGGCACATTGATGTATAAAGTGGATATCAAGGCTTCTTCATTTAGTAATATGTGATATTATTCATTTCATGTGCACATTGTGGTTTGTTTTAATTTACTACTTTTATTGGTGTTGATATTTTTCTATTTTACAAAATGATGATCATGGTGGGACCCCCAAAGGGTTTCATACTTTGATTTACCTTTTCATATCTCGATTTGTTGATATACATTTTTTGTTTTTATTGTAGGTTTTTAAAAACTAGGGTTTCTAAAAGCTGTGGGGATTCGATATATGCTCATGCAGATGTCATACCATGTTTTAGGGATGCCATAGTGCATCTTGGATATGCCATAGAGTATTTGGAAGATTTGATAGCACATATGAGAGATTCAACATTGTGTTTGGGAGATTCAGCTACGCATTTGCAAAGTTGAGAAAGGAATATGTAAGGCTTCCTGATGAGTTGTTTTAAAATCCCATCTAGCCTATATAGCCTAGCCAAGGGTAGTGATGCATTGAAAGAATAAATTTTCCATCCACAACTCAGTGGGATGAATGAACATATGAACCAAACAAGACACCATAATTGAAGATAGATTTAATTACATATACATGCATTTATATATGATAAAATGAGTCTTGATGTCCTATATATGTAGCTAGTCAAAGGCTCAAATCGAGACTAAGAAGAAAAATAGAAAAGGTGGAGATAACTTCCATAGGTCAAATGCTAGACACAATAACAATTCCAACTCTCCCTTCTTAGTCTCAATATAGCTATTTATAATATTTTACACAAAATTTGAAATTTATAATTCCCTTCAAGATGATAGAGGGAAGAAGGAGAAAATAAGATAAATTAATTAATGACTATAATAAAAATACAACTATGTAATACAAAGCGGATCAGGTTTTCTTACTGTAGATACAAGCTTACAATTGATAATGAGTTACATCCTTGAAAGACAAGTCTGGATGGCTCTAGTTGTCATACCTTCAACTTGCTAACTTTTGCTTGTGGTAGCTGGACTTTGGTGTTGCATTATTTTTTGTTCTTCCTATGGAAGGTCTAGTTGGTCCAGTTGTGACTATTCCTTCTTTAGCTTCTTTGTCAAAAATAGAATTATTGGCATAACTTATGCCACACAAGTGAATGTAGTAAAGGATTTACTACAATTACATCTTGTCTTGTTTGGATTAATTACTATGGTTGATTTATTTAATATTTAACATATTGTGGATGCAATTATAATTATGAGAATCAAAGTTTCATAACAAGTAGTATCTTGGCAAAATAAGAATTATTTTATGGATACATATTTTTAGCAATATTTTTCTAAAAAATATCTCATTTTTTGATAGCCATATCTTTGTGTAATGTTGTTTGTTTTAGATGAGTCTTTGCACCATTTTGTTCAAAATTTAAATAGCTTCAACTAGAGTGATCATATGAAGGAATCTAAGTAGTATTGAAGTAGATACGACCCTATGGAGTCAAACATCTAGAACAAGGTAGCGATATTTTTTAAAATAATTCATTGTTATGTTTGGAGGTTTTTAGAAGTTTAACGTAAAATCAATAGAGAGATATATGTTTTAATGAAACCCTAGGGTACATTATCTTTTTGTCGGGGCATGAACTTAAGGAACTACAAAAGTTTTCTAGAGAAGATGATCTTGATACTAGAGAATAGTGGAAACATTTTAAATCTTTATATTCTACTGATTATTTTTGGAACATTAAACTTTATTATTATTTTGGAGGAGAAAATCTCTCTTGGTTTCATAGTTTTTTATAGCCCATAATTATGAACTTATTTAGGAATAAATAAAGCAAGTATTCTTGAGTCAATCAAACCCATATAAAAAATAGCTAGGTTCTAGGATGAACAAAAGGAATTATGAAAATCTCAAGAAATTAGCATAAGAAAAAGATAAGGATGATAGTATTCATGTTGAGGGAACCATAGCTTTGGTGACAGATAGGCCAAATAATGATAAAAAGTTATTCGATTTTGGTAGTTCTTGCACTATTTTATTTAGAATTTGAAGATCTTCAAATCAAGTGGTCATATGAATGAATATTAGTAGTATTGAAGGAGATACAATCCTATGAAGTCAATTATCTAGAATAGGACAATGGCATTTTTTTCATAAAAATGAAATTTGATATATCTTTTAGTTGAGGTAAGCAAATCATCTATTCTTGTGTTTGAACAAGATTTTTTTTTTTGAATTTTGGCTTCAAATGAGTAGAGAAATATATGTTTATATGAAATCCTAGTTTATTAGGGAATGAACTTATGGAGCTATAAAAGTTTTTTGGAGAAGATAATATTGATGTTAGAGAATGGTAGAAATAATTTAAATCCTTGTATTCTATTGATTATTGTTGGAGCATTAAGCTTACTTATTATTTTGGAAGAGAATTTATCTCTTTGTTTTATAGTTTTCTTATGGCCCATAATTATGAATTGACTTGGAAAGAAATAGAGAAAGCATTATTGAGTTCATGGAACCCATATAAAAATATAGCTAGGCTCTAGGATGAACAAAAAGAATTAAAAAGATAGTTGAACATTTTAAAAAATTTGGAAGAAGTAAAAGATAAGGATGATAGTGTGCAAACTGAGAGAATCATAACTTTAGTGTCAAATAGGCTAAACAGTCATGAAAAAGTTTTGTTTGAATCTAAAAATTCTATTTTGTAGGTTTATGAATACATTTAGAGGGAAAAGGTTATTATTTTTGTAAATCATAACATCAATTATAATTTCATTAATATTAATTTGGCTAAGAGGTTGTAGGTTCAAGCAACAAAAATTAAAGACATAAAAATTGAGGGTGTGAATGTTCATTTTTTGAAGATTTGAAGATCACCATGGATAAATATGTTTTACATTCATATTTTTATGTTATTGAGATGGATGATGTGGATATTATTTTGGGTTATCCTTGGTTGGATTCTTTGGGTATTGTTAACATTAATGTGCAAAATAAATTCATGAAGTTATGGTACAATAAAAAGAAGATAATATTGTTGGACATTTATCAGTTTAAGGAGAAAGGATCCAAGGAGAAATAATAAATAGTTATGGTAGGGAAAAAGTTAAGGAACCAATAAAGGAATCAAATCTAACTCTACAATAAAGATGATAGTAGAGTCCCAAGAAGAATCAACAAAAAAATCCAATGAAGCTTTATTAGAAAATCATATAGATGCACCAAAAGAAGGGTACATGAGAGAAGATCTTGAGGAATAGTGAAACAAACTACTGCAAAATAAAAAAATAGAATGCCAGCTTAAGGTTTCATATTGCCACCCACACCACCATGATTGACAATAATCTTGGAGGTAGGGCTTAGAGCATCAATATTATCATTGATTTATATGGAGTTAGAAAGGCATCAAGTATGACAATGTTTGGTAGAAAAAGTATAGTAATTCTAGATTTAAGAGTGGTGTAACGACATCATGAAATAATAAGACCAATCATTAAGAATATTATAGTATGGTAATAAAAGCATGTACCCATCTGAGTATTTATGAATATTCAAGTGACATAATGACAACTTGACATCATTGTAGATCACCACCAGTCAAGATTTCATATGGACAAATGAATGATCAAGATTGGTACTAGTTGTCAACATTGCTTAGCAAATCATATATAGTTTTTTGTCTTATTTTTATGATGAAATATTTGGGAGGGCATAATGTTATGGTACCTAGGGATAGAAATACGAGAATATAATATTATATTGTATAAGGGTATTATGGATAGTTGGCATGGGAAACACATAACCCAAGGTTGATTATATTATAATAATGAGTGGAATATGGGTTTAGTATTTTGCTTCCCAAAGCAACATTAGAAGATTGGTATATAAAGAAGGGGTATTGTCATTATAATCATCAATCACATTATGTATTCTCTCGTAATAGTCTTGGATGGTGAAGAAGATATCATTTTTGTAGTTATTATAGAGTGGTTCCTTCCTTAAGGATTAACACTAGTGCTGCCCTATCTAAAGTGTATTAGCACATCTTGTCTTGTGTAAATTAATTACTATGGTCGATTTATTTAATATTTAGTATATTATGGATGCCTTTATATTTTTTAGAAGAAAATGTTCATAACAACATGAATTAAAGTGAGGTATTTATATACATAAGAGAAAATAGTCTGGGCAAGAACAACCACATGAATACCAAAATAAATGATGAGATAAAATGAAATGAAAAAAATAATTCAATGCAAATGCCAACTTGAAAGCACTATTGGTTGGCCATAAAACATGACTATCATATGAAGATACAAGCATCACTAGAATATGAGCATTGCTATTAGAATACAAGCATGCACACTCTACACACCCTTCAATAGTGGTTAAGAACTACTAGAATCAATCCAAATCATATTCATTATATACAAAATAGACATATGAGTTGGATTAGTTACGAAAATCATAGCTTCTCCATCATAAATCAAGATTTTATAAATTAAGATTCTTCACAACCATTACATTAGGAATAATGAAATAGCTTCTTCATACTAAAAAATCCTTGTTAATAAGCATCACTACCATATAGGCATCACGAGTGAGAATAATCACTAGCAAGAACAACCAACACAACAACATCACTAACATATAAGAATGTAGGCCTATATACATATTTAACCTATGTACAACAACAATAGTTGTCAAGAACACATTGAAATGTTTGGTACATTGATCTCCCTTGTAGGGGAGTAATGGACTTGGGATAAAGACATCCTATAGGACCTATTTATTAACCATCCTCTCTTCATTGAGCATGATTTTTTTGACCAATCCCTTTTTATTTGAGCTAAACTAATCCTTATGCCTATTGATTACCAGAGCAAACTAATATGAATTATATTTAAAATTTAGTATGAATTTCCTTGATAGTATTCTCATTAGTCCATTGGTGTATAGTTCTAGGTGTGCTCAACATGATTAAGTAATAGTTCATTTCCCTAGCATAGTATCTACTGAATGAATTCCTTTGCATAGAAATAATATCTTATAAAGTAATTCTATTATTTCCACATAAAGTAATTATTCACATTATGAGAAATCCCTTCAGAACATAGAGTGATTGAGTTAGAAATATACTATTTTTCTTTCCATCCCTTTCACAATAATAATCCCATATGTTGTTCATACGATTTCCTTTCCATTGGGGTGCTTGAACATGAATAAAATTAGTGGGAATGAAAACTCTTTCTAGATAGCACTTTATTCCACTGGTATGAATTTTATAATGAATTGGGTCCCTTGCATACAACCTGTAACCCTTATAGACCTTTCCATCCATAATGTTTGGTTTTATCACTAGCATAGCTTCATCTCCTATTTCTTGTAGGTTGTATGTTCCCTCTTGCTTAAGGCTACTAAACCTTATCTAGTCAAAATATTCTCTACAGGAATATGATCCATCTTCATTAGAGTGATTAGGCCTTAGTTTAGGGTTTATTATGAGTGATTAGAATTACCTTCCAATGGGAGTGCTTAGTAGGAGAAGCGCTCCCTCCAATAGAGTGCTTATGAGTGATACTTCAAAATTCATGAGTCAAAATATGATATTCATGTGGTACTTATCACCATATCAAAATGATCCCCTTGTATTTATGTATTTCCTTTAAAATCATCCTTCTAATTATGCATTTTAATAAAAAAAAAATGAATTTACAACTAAGATCATCGTTATCATTGTAAAATATTCAAGCTAATAGTGATGAAATAATGTTTCTCTATTCTTTACAAGGGATTTAATGATGTCTCCTTGATGGCTTTGTATAATCATGACCTTTTCTCTTTTATGTTATATTTAGTAGTACTTAGAGGAGAATTTATATTATCTATGTTAAAGTATAAATATATTTTTACTAAGGTGTCCTACATAAACCTGAAAATATTTGAGTTCTTTGTCTATAATAATAATTAAGGTCTTCTATCACATTGCTTCTCTTATCCTTAATCTCAAATAATAGTTTATTATCTTTCTTTCTCATAGGTTTATTAACTAACTTCCCATGTATCATGAATTTATACAAGATGTTGTTGACTTCCAGCCCAAGAACCAACCCTTATCACCAAAGTCTCTCAACAATATCCCAAACTACCTTTAGAACACTAGGACAAGCTTCAAATTTGATATAGAAAACACTAAATAAGTAATGAAGATTCATAGTAGTTCCTTTTACGTTACCACCATTGTTATTACTAATTTATCAATTTAGGAATTGTAAATAAGAATACCTCCTCATTGGACTTACATAGTATCTATTATTTCTTATCTAGGTGGCCCTTTGTGATAACACTTCAAAATAATTGTTAAGAATTTCTAGTTGATTTTTATTCTTAGTCTCATTAAAAAGAAAATAATTGATAGAAGGATGTTTAACCAAGATGAAGTTGTATCATGTTCTCTTGTTTTCTTATGGTTCATGTAAATCCTAAATCCTTTAAAATTTTTAAAATATTAACCCTACTTATTTGAGATATCTTATTTTCAAGCATTTTAAGAAGGTAGTTATCTTCTTCGTTTTGGATACTTCTCTTCAACTATATATAGTAGCTATATCTTGTGGTTATCTTATCAACTAGAATTTTTCAATGTTAATAGCATGTTGTTAACGTTTCGTACAGTATAAATTGAACCATTTTTAATAAAAAACAACCAAGTTCAAAAGCAATCTTGAACTTGATTGTGTTAATTTAGGTAGTCAAGATTTAAAGCAAAACTCCTAATAAATATAGCTTAACAATTTAGGTGGATAAGATTGGGCTGAAGAACGGGAATATAGCTTTAGACAATAATAACTTCCCAACAATATCAAATTTTAGAACTTATATCTAGTTTTAATGGAAATATGTTTACTTCAACTCTTTAAAAATCATCTCATATATATATTATTTTTAATATAATTTCTGTGAGAGTCCAGTCATGAAAATGACAGGACACAGCCGAAGTTGAAACAAACACCTCTCCAACCTATGATCCTGCTCACTTCAATCTCACCTCACATAGCTATTTAACATGCGTGAATGGATCACATGATTTCCAATGCTGGCAGAACATTTGTTATGTGCTTTCTTCACGTCAGAAACGCCTGCAATTGAGCCAAGTCAAACAAGACAAGTTTTTGGCTGTCTAAAATCACATGCAGGAGAATATGTGATATTCTTGCTTGCTATGCGTAAAACCATGAGAAATTAAAAATCTTAGGTGGTTGTATTGACGTCGTTTCATTAATCAGCAAATTTGGCTGAGTTTATAATACGTACAAGATATGAGATAGGCAGCCCATAAAACCTAAACGTCCGTGCTCTCTAAAATATGTTGTCAGATACCAACTGCCTGAGTAAGCATGTTCCGGTTCTGAATGGATGAATGAACCACTTAGTAACTATAGTAGTAAAATGCAAACACCAAGAATTTGGATTATTAGGTATTAGTTTTTAGTAATAATCATGATGACTAATACCAAAATCTTGGTGAAGTGGTGAATAGAAATTTTTTTTTTCTTCTTCTTCGGGATATTGTAATACTTTATATCATCCTCGGGTCTAATATCCATATCTCCGACTTCTTTAAACAATGCATAAATCATCATGATGATTGATTGACAATGAAAATCATGGTAAGAATTCAAGCCATTTGGATGCAGCTAAATAGTAATGATATTTGAGATGGAGGAATGTTTCAAGTTCTCAAGTTTTCGAAGGTTAGGTAGATTGGTAAGTGTTTGTTTGGTCAAACATTTACCAAGAAAATATTCAGGTTCGAACTTTAGGTAAACTGTTTGCAATAGTAGTAGTTTGATCTGAATCCTGATCGACGGGGTTAACAATAATGAAGCATAATAGGTTTGGTGGAAGCAACCCCTATGATTTGAACCTTGCACTTGTCAATTACTTTTTTTAGTATGGTTGAGTGTGGAAAATAAAATAATGTCATGACAAGTTAATATGAAGAGTCACACATTTGATGTTAATTTTGCATGTTGTTTATAAATTGAGTTTGAATAGTTAATATAAAAAATAAAAATATATATATTTTAATTTTTTTAAATATGAAAATAAAGATAACAAGCTAATAATATTAGCAATAGTAATGGATTGAGACTGAGAAATGTTTAAAATAAAATAAATAATTAATTATGGTTAACATTGAAAAATAAGAGAATCTCAAAAGCTTTTATGATGATATATAAACTATTATTTATAATGATTATGAAAAATGATTCATCCATAATAAATAAATAAAGTAAAATTGGTTGTGATGATGGACTAAAACTAAGAAGTATGTCACCATCTTAACTGTGAAGTGATGGATGAGAATTTTGTTGAGTTTAAACTAAAGGGTCATATTAACACAACTAGTTAGGAAAATAAGACTAGAATCAAGAACACACTAATAATAAAATTTATTATAAAAATAAGTTTGAGAGATACGATAGATATTTCAACTTTAAGAGGTACATTATGGTTAAGGTCTATAATAACTTGAGGCAATGAATTATTTGTAAATAACCTCAATTATTTGATGCATCCTAATAAAATGATATTAAAAACTACCTTACCAACATAAATAATGATAATGAACATAACTATGAGGGCGCTTAAAATGAGACTAGGACAACTTATAAATAGAGAGCACTTCAAATGAGTAGAAAGGTTTCACTACATAAGTTAATAGTATCTTCTAGTTACTTGAATCTTAACAACATGATTAGGTATAGAGGTAAACCAATAATTCAAGTTGTGGTGATGGGCTAAGTTTAAGCACAAGATCTAAATTTATAAGCCTTGAAATTTTTGGATTTTAATGATGAAATGAGATGCAAAAAGATAATACTTGGCAACCTAAATTAGAATCCATAGATCGAGATTGAAAACTACCATAATAAAAAAATATGAGGAATCCCATAGCAAATTTGATATAATAATTGATAAGAAGCCCATAAAATGGTTAAAAATATATTAAATAGTACTACCCCAAGTAATTGAACCATAAATAAGGAATGAGATTAAGTACTCAAATAAGTTGAGTCTTAAAAAAATGTAAGATTTTATAAAATATTATGAACTCAAATGGTTAAACAAATGGGATTCTTATGTGCATATATAAATTTAAACCTTACCAAGCAATATATAAATATTTACCAATTATAGTATCTCTACATGGTTTGCTGAAATACCATGGGTACATGATCATAAAATAGTATGGGTAGGACATTCGTGATACTATATATCCAATCATAAAGCAATGATTGAGAATATTGTACAGTTGTTATTATATAAGAATTAAATATGTATAAGGTAACTAGATTTATATAGATACTTCCCTTGAAGGATTCAAAGAAGTACTCATGAAAGAGTGCATATATACTTCATATGAGAGACAAAATAATCAAGATCACAAGATTAGCTATCCAATCCCTAGTCTTGAGATGACAACTATAATGCATGCTATTCATATATGGTGGAATTATGTAGTATGGTGATGATTTGATTTAAGGATTAATCATCGCATTTTTTCTTACCTTTTAATTTAGTAAGACTTGAATGGCAAAAACATATGGATGTGGATTTCAAGAAAGTGTAACTTGATATCACATATACCAAGTGAGAAAAATATAATTGCACATGCATATCACCTATATAAATAGAAAGGAGAATATAATTGCACATATATATCACCTATATTAACAAGAAGGAGAATATAATTGAACATGCTTTAAGTAGATATACACATGTTAACGCCACTACTCAAGTCTAGTATCATCTCAAAAGAAATATTTTGGATAAATTAACTCATGATGACTTGCATGAAAGGATTATATAAATTATGTCTTTTAAGGATAGAGGGAAAAGGATTATAGGATGGTAGTTGATAAACGTGACCAAAAATACTAATTTTTCTCCACATAAACTAATTATAATCCTTTTGTAAATTGTAGAGTATATATCGATGAGATTGTAACACTACATAAAGTTTCACAAACTATGATTTCAGAATAGACCAACTCTTTATATTGTTTATTTTTTAGATTTATGTCCAAGAGAGACTAGGCACCAAGATTTATCTTAGTAATATATATAATCCATAAAGAGATGGTGATACTAAGAGGTTGAACAATATTTTTAATAATATGCTTAGAATGTATGATATGGGTAGAATATATAAGTAGAAAAATTATATCTACCTAACGAAGTTTATCTATGATAAAAACAATCATAATTTTTTTGGAATGGCATATCATGAGATATTGTATGAGCATCCATGTTATATACCAGGTTGAATGAGGATCATTTGGAGGACCAACTAGTGATTCACCTTGATATATCAGGAGATATGGAGGAATATGTATCCTTGATCATTTAATCTATAAGGCTTGAAAATGGACATAAGATATTAGATAATGCCAAAAGGATGGATCAAAGATTTGACAAGGAATATAAGGTATCCTTGTAAGTGAATCCAAATAAGAGTAATAACCAATTATATAAAGGTTCAAAGTTAACATGTCAAATTAAAGTAGCTTTTAAGATACTAAAGAGATTAGACTTATATCATGTTTCTTAGCTTGATTAACTACATTATCTCAACTAGGATATGTTTCATGTATCCATATTGAAAAATTATGTCTTAAATCCCTTACATTTTTCTATCTTGTAGGTCGATCAATTCAAATCCATGGAGGAAAAGCTCATTCATATCCTTCACAATTGAATAAGGGAGCTGCAAGGTAAGGTTGGTGTTCTATTATAGATCCTAAATATTTAGTTAGTGTATCATAATAAATTTCTAAATTTTGTGGATCTTTATTATCAATTTTGTTGCCATATGTTGAATGTCATAAAATTTTATTACATTCTTTATCTGCATCCTAAAATGTATGACGTAACTCACTTGTACCATGACTAGCGTGTTTTATAACTAATTTTCCTTTTAGAGTTTTTTATTAATTAAATCTTCTTGCTTTTGAATTTTGTCTTTATAGATTCCAATTGTTAGTAATTTCATATACATTACCTTACATATATCAATAGGTAGTATAATATTATATTTAGAACTTTCAAGTGCTTTAGCAAGCTTTGAGTGCAAATAATACCCAAATATTTCAATTTTTTGTCTTTTACTTCTTTGTAGATAAATCTCATTGATATGTCATGTTGCTCATCAAAATTTTTAATCAATTATTGTATGCCAATTTTGAGAACTTCCAATATTTTTTTTCTTATTATAAACTTCAGATTATTTCTTTTCATGATTATTCCTTTGTAGTTAAAACCCTAATTTCTCCAAAGTTTAAATTCAATCAATCAAATCTCTGAAATAATCAAATTCTTCATTCTACAAATTTGAAAATTCAACAATTAAATTTATTAATTATTTTGGAGTAGAAGTAATTTTGTCTCCCAAATTACAAATAAACAATTTTAATTTGTAAATTCTTCAATCAATCAAAAATTTCAATTTTCAAATTTCTCTTTGCAAAAATCAATTTTCAAATTCTATCAATTCCTTTGGAGTAGAATTTCTTATCTCTCCAAAATTTTAAATTTTAATTTTCAATATTGCAAAATTTGAATTCATCAATCTTCAAATTTTCCAAATAATCAAATTCTTCAATCTTTAATTTTTTCAAATCAATTTGAATTTGATTTTCCAAATTCAATTTCAAAAAAACAAAATTCAAAAATATTTTGGGAGTAGAATTCCTTATGGATCCCTAATCAATAATCAAATTTTAAATTTCAATATCAAATTCAAATTTCTCTAAGTCTTTTCACTAACTTCAATTTCAAACTTTGACTTAGGTTTAGGCAAGTATTGATTTACATGCCAAATATAGAATATATGCCTTTGAATGATATAAGGAATAATTTCTTACCTTTTTCAATCCTTGATCTTCACCTTACATATTTTTGCTAAGTTACTTTAATTTATTTTTTCTAGGCCATTATATCCTCCAACCAATGCTAATTTCTCTATCTTCCATGCAATGCAATTTGAACATATAATGATTGCTCTCTCCCTGAAGCATTATGTGTTATTTTTAGCTCATTGATTTCTATTCATTTTATTTCCTTAGATCAATGCTCGCTTCTTCTCAAGCGCTAGCAGCATAGTCAAATACCCATAGCTTCTTCAATGTAGTAATGACTTGGTAAACCCTACTAGTATGATAAGAAGGCTCAATATGACGCACATGATAACACATAAAACTTTCAACATGAGCAAAAAACATTTCTCATCCAATGCACCATGAACACCACACATCTAGTCCATACTAATATTCATCGGATACAATAAATTTTATTAGATTTTAGCATGCCATAGTATGATGAAATACAAGAAAAAATTATTCTATCCACTCTTTGTGTTGCATCAATTGAAGAAAAAATTCATAGAGCACTTGTTCTAGCTCCTACTCTTGTTGTTCTTACTTCTACTCTTATTGTTATTATTGCTCATGTTACTCTTGCTCCAATTCTATCTTAAGATTTTGTACATTTTTAAGCATCCTACCCCATCGACCTTATAATATTTTAAGATTTAGGAGGCATATCCTCTATTTTATGGAGGCCATTTTAGCATGTCATCCACACTACCTCCTTTTCAATAATTTTCATTAGCCTAACTTATTCAACAACTACTTTAACTTGGAGGTAACCCTTAGATCTACTTAGGTACTCATTGTTATATTTATTCACTAGACCCACCTTGATTCTTTTAGATTTTGTATTTAGCTCTTTACTTATCTTATCTTGATCTCCCTCCCATTTTGTATGTATTAGAGTCTAATGCTTTTGTTGTTGGGATGAATGATAGGGATTACCAATTAAGTATTAGTTCTTAAAACCATAGTGTTAAGATTTTAATTAATAGGCTTAATCCTCCAAATATTTTATTCTATAGCTCTTGTTAATATATTTTTAGATCTACAACCTTTTTATTGTGAGAGCTACAAATTTTTATAAATCTATGGACGATTTTTTATCATGGTTTTGGTTTCTCCAATTGTTTTGTAAAGGTTTCCTTACCTATAAAATTAGGATTTGATCAATAAAAATCTCAGGCAAGTATTGTGGTATTATTATCCCATATCAAGAATCTACACGAACTTTAATTACAAAATAATATGATTTGACACCTTTTTAAATCATTTAAAACCATACCAATGACCTATTAATGATGAATGTGGCTATGGATAAATCATGTTAGAGTGTTCTACTTTTACCCATCAATTCACATAACATGATGCAATCATTCACTAGGTCCGTCTAAGACATGGTCACTCTTCCAAAGTGGACTTTTGATACCTACAATCACATCAACATGCAACTTTCTTCTTTTTTAGGTTAATGTTATCTTAAATCATCAATATAGATAATTATTATATTTTGATACACATGAAACATTGGAATCATGTGATCAAATCAATAATCCTTTGAACAACTCATCTATATATCCTAAAACCATACAATCTTCATAAATAAACTAAATAATAATTTATCTATGTTCAACATAAAATCATATTCATAATTAATATGACTTCAAACTAGATCAATCTTGTAATACTTAAATCACAAGTTCAATATTTTTTGTTACTAAAATAGAATATAATCAATAGTTTGACAAAGTAATATTAAACTAGAAATAAGGTCTAAGTAGGTGAGGGAAGTAGGTATCACATCAAAACAATATTTTGTCTTTCAATAGTTAAAATTTATTCTAGAGATAAAGTTAATTATATCACAAATTTAAGACATAGTATTGTTTAATTTCATTTTTCTTTACTAAAAAGTAAATAGAATATTGTTAAAAAAAATTATGTCTTCCATGTGATGGAAATGACCAATACATCTTTTGTTTGCCATGTATAAGAGAAAAACTAATAAAATTAAGATAATTTTATTTTTTTATTGATACTTTCTCTTAGTTTCATATATAGCTAATTATAATAACTTTATTAATACCATGCTTTTATTGTATGAGAGAACATATATAGTTACAAATAAAGTCAAGATACATATTTAAGAGACAAAGTCCTAAATTTTCTAACATCATTGTGATAAAATATAAACATATATTTTGGTTCTCTGCATATAACAAGGATAAAAATGGTTAATATAATTTCGTCTTGCATTGAAATCTTATTGGTTTCAAATGTAACTTTTATCAATCAAAATTTTATTAATGATAGTTTTGTGGCACAAAAGAAAACTTATAGTTGCAAATGAAGTAAAATATACATTTAAAGTGCATATTCTTAAATTTCATGATATTATCATTATTAGCTAGCAATATATTAGTAAATAAGTTTATATAATATGTTTTATAATAATTAAAAGTCAAAGAAGTTAATATCCTATTTATTTTCTTTTTATTTTAATTTTTAATCTTTTATATTTTAATAAGTAATGTGTGGCTTTTATTGGAGGCTACTCCTATTACAAAAACAAAATATTACATGCCCTCATTACATTTCTAATAAATTAATTAAAACATATCCACTTACCATTTATCAAAAAAATTATTTATACTTATTAAAATATATATAAATATTGTAATTAACACATTATTAAGATTATATTAATGCTATTATATTATATTATATATATAAAATCCATGCCAACACGATGGTCGGGTATATGCGGATGTATTAACTCCCATCACATCGCTACATGTGCATGTGAAAGTATTGACTTGTGGCTTCTAGTCGTTGTTAGAAGTGATTACTTTAGAGTTGGGATGCTTTTGTATTTTTTTTTATATGAAGATTCAAGTTTTAGAGTTGGGATGCTTCCATATTTTTTTTTATGGAGATCCAAGTTTCAGATGACCCTGTGTTCTGCCCATTTTTTTAAAAAGATTATTCGGGCAAATCAAGTCAAATATGTGAAAAAATTCTTGGAAACGTAGACTACATTTCAAATATGTGAAAAATTTCTTGTAAACGTCTACTACATGTTGATTGATGCCGCTAGAAAAATAAGTATTAAATTGTGGACAGCCGCTAGAAAAATAAGTATTAAATTGTGGACAGCCACTAGTACGAAGACAAAAATTGGAATCTTGCCTTAAGTCATTGGGCTTTTCAAACGAAAATCAAGTTTAAATTGTTTTTTTTTTGGGAAGAGTTGGTTATAATTATATTATTTTTAATAAGTGATAAGTGCACAATTTAAACTATATGGGTTGCTTCCATACCAAATTTATTTTTCTTTGTTATTGTTGACCAAGCGTGAAGGTACCTTCGGTCGCTTATTGTTGGTCTAACATGCACTGAGAGGATTCAGATCAGACTATTACCTTTGAAAACAGGCTGCACCCCAGATTTGAACCTATGTATCTTCTTGGTAAATGCCTGGCCAGACAAGCACTTACCAATCCACTAACCCTTGAGGAACCAAGTTCAATTTATTAGAAGAGTGATTCTAATATGCTTTTACCTTTTCAACCTATTTAAAAAAACTTCACCACAAAGGCCATAGAAAAATGCTTATTAGATTGTGAACATCCACTTGAACTAGAAGATCCAAATTTTAGTGGAACCAAGTTCAATTTATTAGAAGAGTGATTCTAATATGCTTTTACCTTTTCAATCTATTTAATAAAACTTCGTCACGAAGGCCATAGAAAAATGCTTATTATATTGTGAACATCCACTTGAACTAGAAGATCCAAATTTTAGTGGAACCAAGTTTAATTTATTAGAAGAGTGATTCTAATATGCTTTTACCTTTTCAACCTATTTAAAAAAACTTCATCACTAAAATTATAGAAAATGCTTATTAGATTGTGAACATCCACTTGAACTAGAACATCCAAATTCAATTCAGAAATGACCACAATATGCCCATAACTTTTCAACCTATTAAAAATAACTCCAACATTAAAAAGTCCAAAAAAAATTCATATTAGACTGTGGACACCCACCTAAAGGAGAAGACCCAAATTCAATTCATGATAAGGATGACCCCAATATGCCCCCTAACTTTTCATCCTATTTAAAAAAAACTACAACTACTTCACATTAATGGAGGTCAAAGAAAATCAGATTGTGAACACCCACCTTTCAACCTATTTAAAAATAACTTCAACTACTTTACATTTACATTAATGAAGGCCAAAGAAAAATGCATATCAGATTGTGAATATCCACCTAATAAGAAGACTCAAATTCAATTCAAGAGAAGGTGGTGATCCAATATACCCCTAACTTTTTAACCTATTAAAAAATACTACTTTACATTAATGAAAGCCAAAGAAAAATGCTTATCAGATTGTATGCCCTCAACTTTTTCACCTATTAAAAAAATTCCAACCACTTTACATTGATGGAGTAATGGGAAGCCAAAGAAAAATGCCTATCAAATTGTAAGCACCAATTAAAAAAAAAAAACCATATTCAATTCACAAGAAAAATTGATATCGAGCTAAGACAACACACAACAAAATTCAACGCAAAGCTCGGAAACACACAGACGAATTCCAACAATTTTTCATTAAACAGAGGTCTTCCTTCGAATACACAGCGATTCTATTCCAAACTACCCAAGAGTCCCCCTTTACAATGTATGCGCGGCCTTTTCTTATCCTCGGCCGCCACCTCCTTTTCCCATCATTACACTAAGTGCGGGCCTTCTCTAACCACCCGCACGAATGTTCTGCTGCACCTGCAAGATGCTGCCAGGAGCCCCGTGTTATCATGGTCCGGGGTGGCGGAGTGCAGCTGCGGCCGCTCGTCAATCCATCCGCCATATCATCATTCATAGGAGTGCGCCAAGTCGCTTGTAATTTGTTGCCACGTGTCCCCTTGCCGAGTCCCCGTAACCGCTCCATACTCTCGGGCCACCCGTAACTTCACGCCACGTGTCCCTCTGCACTGGTCTCTGCAATCGTCGGCTGGTCAACGTCGTGAGCGCTCTGGTCGCGATATCGCGACGTTTTTGCTCCAATACTTTCTCTCTCCTCTTTGGTCGCGATATCGCGACGTTTTCGGCGTTAGGCTTCTCTCTCCTCCTTGGGGCCGCGATTCCGTGACACGTCGCGAAATCGCGACGTCTAGGCCTTTCTTACTCGCTTTCCTCCTTTGGGCCGCGAAACCGCGACATGTCACGATTTCGTGACATCTTTGCATTCCGTACTCGCTGCTTCGTTTCGGGCCGCGAAACCGTGACATGTCACGATTTCGTGACCATTTCACGCCCTTGAGTCTTTGGCTCGGAAGTGTCACGATTTCGCGACCACTTTGCGTTTTAGAACCTTTCCTCCGGAAGTGTCGCGATTTCGCGACGTCTTTGAGCTCTGCCTTCGAAGGTGTTGCGATGTCTTTATGCTTTCAAGTCTTGCCTCCCGAAAGTGTCGCGATTTCGTGACGTCTTTTAAACTTTGTCTTCGAAGGTGTCACGATTTCGCGACGTCCTTTAAGCTTGCCTTCGAAGGTGTCGCGATTTCGCGACCATTCTTGTGCCTTAGAACTTTTTGCCAAAGATGTCCCTGTGCTTTCAAATCTTGCTTCCTGGATGTGTCGCGATTTCGTGACCATTTGGCACTCAAGTGACTTTGCCTCGGAGCTGTCGCGATTTCGCGACCAATTGGCGCTCGAACTGCTTTTCTCCGGAACTATCGCGATTTCACGACCGTTTGGCGCCTTGATCTCTCCGACCCGAAAATGTCACGATTTCGTGACCATTTCGCGTCACGGCTGCGTTGCCTCAAAAATGTCATGATTTCATGACAGTTTTGCACCTTGGCCCTTTTCATCAAAAAGCGTCGTGATATCACGACAGTTTGGCCCGCTGGCGCCCTTCTTCAAAAAGCGTCACGATATCGTGACAGTTTTGCACCTTGGCCCTTTTCATCAAAAAGCGTCGCGATATCGTTGGCCCACTGGTGCCCTTCTTCAAAAAGCGTCGCGATATCACGACAGTTTTAGTACTTAAAGAAAAATACATTTTGGGTGATGCAAGATTGCAGCTTCGCCACCGGATGCTCCTGCATCAGACACCCGGGGTGAGTTTGAGAAGTGACCTCACTTCTAATCCTTTCGAGGTAGACCCAGGCGGTCAACCTCAGCCTTGGATAACCAAGTCGCGTCTTCAATGGGTCTGCCCTTCCATTTGACCAAGTACTCCGAGTAACTCCTGTTCCTAGTACTTCGGCCCTCACGCATATCCAGAACTTCTTCTATCTCGTCCGCAACTGGGATGGCTGCTGGAATGCTCCACAGATCTGGACTGGGTATCTCACTGCTTTCTCCTTCATGATACTCGACCAAATCCGAGATGTTAAACACGGGGGAGATGTTGAGTTCGCTTGGTAACTCCACCTCGTACGCATTGCCCGAATCGCGTTTGCCAATGATTTTACATGGTCCAAATTTCTTCATTTTTAGTTTGTTATAAGTCTTGGCAGGAAACCGCTCCTTCCTCAGATGGACCATGACAGAATCTCCTACTTGGAACTCTTTAGCTCTGCGCTTTTGATCCGCCCTTGTCTTGTACTGAGCATTCATCTTGGCAATGTGCTTTGTCACTTCCTCATGCACTCCCTTCAGATGTTCGGCAAAATCTTCTGCCTCAGCACTGCATTTCTCCCTCGTATCTATCCTTCTCAACTCTGAGGCATTTCTTGGGCTGCTCCCATAGATGATCTGGAATGGTGACTTATTGGTACTCCGATTGACCGAGCTGTTATACGCGAATTCTGCTTGTGGCAGAACTAGATCCCATCCCTTGGGCTTGTCCCCTACCAAGCATCGCAGTAGGTTGCCCAAACTCCTATTAACCACCTCTGTTTGTCCATCTGTTTGGGGGTGGTATGCAGAACTGAACTTTAACTCCGTCTTCAGTTTCTTCCACAGGGTCTTCCAGAAATATCCTACAAACTTGGTATCCCTGTCCGACACAATGCTTCTTGGCAGCCCATGCAGGCGTACCACTTCCTTAAAGAACAAACCAGCTACATGGACCGCATCGCTAGTCTTCTGGCACGGGATAAAGTGTGCCATTTTCGAAAATCTGTCCACTACCACAAATATGGAATCGTGTCCCCTCTGCGTCCTGGGCAAACCAAGCACAAAATCCATACTAATATCTTCCCACGGTCTTTCAGGTATAGGTAGCGGTTGATACAAACCAGTAGGCTGCCTCACACCCTTTGCCATCTGGCATATCCTGCAACTCTGCACAAACTTTGCCACATCCTGCTGCAATTGCGGCCAGTAGTAGTTTTCACTAACCAGTGAGATGGTCTTGTCACGACCAAAGTGTCCAGCTAAACCCCCACTGTGCTTTTCTTTAATGAGGTTCTCTCTCATTGAGCTCCTCGGAATGCACAATTGGTTCCCCCTAAACAACATTCCATCTTGAATCAGGTAATCCAACCATTTGGTCCTATCCAACGCAACAGGCGCAGTGCAGGCTTTCCAAGCTTCTACGAAATCGGGGTCTGCAGGGTATAAGTTCTTGAGTTCAGCAAACCCTACAACCTCCACTTTCATTTCTATCATCAGACATTGCCTCCTACTCAGTGCATCTGCCACCCTATTGGATCTTCCACTCCGATGCTTCAACACAAAGGTATAGCTCTGCAGGAACTCTACCCATTTCAGGTGCCTCTGATTCAATTTTCCTTGGCTGTTAATATACTGCAGCGCTTGATGGTCGGTATAGAGAACAAACTCTTTCGGCAACAGATAGTGCCTCCATTTCTTGAGTGCTTGAACTATGGCGTAGAACTCTTGATCATATACCGAATACTTTCTCCTGGCATCATTGAGCTTCTCGCTGAAATAAGCTACAGGCCTACCTTCTTGGCTCAATACGGCTCCTATCGCATTGCCACTCGCATCGCAGTCCACCTGAAACACCTTATTGAAATCTGGAAGTGCTAAGACGGGTTGCTTAGTGACCTTCTTCTTCAACATATCAAAGCTTTTGTCTGCTCCAACTGTCCACTGGAATTCCTTCTTGTTCCCCTTCATTGTCTCTGTAAGAGATGCACAAATACTGCTGAAGTTTTTGATAAATTTTCTGTAGAAACTGGCCAGACCATGAAATGATCTAACCTCGGTCACACTTCTTGGGACAGGCCATTCTAGGATAGCCTTCACCTTTTCGGGGTCCATTTTGAGGCCATTTGCTGATATAACAAATCCCAGGTATACCAGCTCCTTCTTCACGAAGTTGCACTTCTTCAGATTGATCGATGAACTGCTCCTCCTACAGTTTCTCAAAAACCTTCCTGATGTGCATCAGGTGCTCCTCTAAGGTTCTTCTAAAAATCAGTATATCATCCAAGTAAACAATAACAAATTTGCCCAAAAATTCCTTCAGAACTTCATTCATTAATCTCATAAAGGTACTAGGTGCATTGGTTAATCCAAATGGCATAACCAACCACTCATACAACCCCTCTCTGGTTTTAAAGGCTGTCTTCCACTCATCCCCTTCTCTAATGCGGATCTGATGGTACCCACTTTTCAAGTCAATTTTTGTGAAGTACTCAGCTCCACTCAAGCAGTCCATGATATCATCCATCCTTGGCAGTGGGAACCTGTATTTAATGGTGATCTTGTTGATTGCCCGAGAGTCTATGCACATTCTCCATTCTCCATCCTTCTTGGGTGCTAGTACTGTTGGTACTGCACATGGACTAAGACTCTCCCTAATCAGGCCTTTCTTCAACAGATCCTGAACTTGCCGATTCAACTCTTCAGTTTCCACAGGTGTCATTCGATGTGCAGCCTTGTTTGGCAAGCTCGATCCAGGCACCAAATCTATGTGGTGACTGATCTTCCTAACAGGCGGTAAACCTTCGGGAACATTGTCAGAAATGATATCAGGGAATTCCTCTAACAGTCCCATGACTTCCACTGGAATTTCCTTGCATCCTTCTTCCCTAACCCTGGGGATTATGGCATAGCACATATGATCTGGCTTCAGGCCTTCCAAAAATCTCCTGCCATCAACTAAACAGACTCGTGCACTACTGCATACTTTCTCATCCGCCTCCTTCAGGGGTTTTAACTTATGGCGAACTCCATTCTTTGACAGAGAATATGTGTTGGCTCGACCATCATGGACAACACTTCGGTCAAACTGCCATGGTCTCCCAAGCAGCAGGTGACATGCATCCATAGGCAAGATGTCACATAAAACCTCATCTCGGTAAGTTCCAATATTGAACTTCACCAGGCATTGTTCACTTACTAACACCCGATGGTCCTTTTGCAACCATGCAATTCGATAAGGGCGCGGGTGTTTTCTCCTCTCCAACTGCAGCTTGGCAACCATTTCCTCAGAAACCAAATTGTCAGTGCTTCCATTATCAATGATGATGTTACAGACCTTGCCTGCGCACTTGCATCTTGTTCGAAATAGGCTGTTCCTCTGGTCTATCTTTTCTTCTTCATTTAACAAGACTCTTCTGATGACCATTGCTTCTCCTCTTTTTGCCTCCTCTGAGTGCTCAGACTCTACACCTTCGTCTGCTACAGCAGCTCGGGCCTGACCCTCAGGTCTTCGATTTGGCCTCTCTTGATGTTGCGGGCAGTTGTATGCCCTGTGTCCTTCCTCTCCGTAGTTGAAGCAGGTTCCTCTAAAGACACCTCTTCCAAACCCTCGCCCAGACCTACCTCTTCCTCTTGGGTAGTTGTTGCTCTGATTGCGTGGGCGTTGGTCATCCTCCTCTTTCACTTCTTTCTATTTTTGGCTACTGCTAGCTTCACCAGTTTTCCCAAAATCTTTGTATCTTCCACCACTGCCTCTTCCACCAGCTCTTCCACCCCTGTCCTTCCCTCTCTGCTTACCATCAAACCTCCTATTCAGTTTCTCCTCCACTTTTAATGCAAATTGATATGCATCCTCTACTGTGCTTATTCTAACCAGCCCTAGCTCTTCTTGAATGCTGGTTCGCAATCCATTGATGTAACGTGCGACCTTCTCCTTATTCGCCTCCGAATGGCCGGTTCTGATCGAGATTTGGTGGAACTCTTCAGTATATTCCTTGACAGTCTTACTAGCCTGTCGAAGACTCTGCATTCTTTTTAACAAATCCAACTCATAATCTGCAGGGATGAACTGCCTCTTTAGTTTCTCTACCATCCTATCCCACCTGGTGATCCTTTCCTTTCCCCTCCTGTTCCTTTCCAACTGCACTCCTTTCCACCAGATGCTAGCATGTCCCTTCAGCTTGGTTTTCGTGAACCTGATCCGATTTGGATCTGATATCTCTTCGTATTCAAAATACTCCTCCATGTCGTTGATCCAGTCTATCAACTCCTCAGGGTTGAGGTTCCCCGAGTACGTGGAGACGTCAAATTTTGGCTTCTTCCCGATCTGGGAGATGGCTCTATACAACCTAGCCTCTGCTGGATCCAAGGCCTCTTCCTCATCGGATGGGACCTCTTCTTCCCACACTTCGTCTTCGCTGGGTTCTTCCCTTCTCGGCTCGACTCCTCTTCTAATTTCCTCTTGCAGGGCCTCAACTTGCCTCTGCAGGGCTCTTAGATCGACCTCCTCCCTTCTTGCTCGCCTGTGTCTCATACCACCACGATCTCTATGCGGAGGCATCCTGCTTCTTCTTCACAACCCACAACCACAGTCCTGGTGCAAACTGCCTCACTGTCGGCGTTCGGTCTGCACACTCAGAACCAACCTGCTCTGATACCACTTGATATCGAGCTAAGACAACACACAACAAAATTCAACGCAAAGCTCGGAAACACACAGACGAATTCCAGCAATTTTTCATTAAACAGAGGTCTTCCTTCGAATACACAGCGATTCTCTTCCAAACTACCCAAGAGTCCCCTTTACAATGTATGCGCGGCCTTTTCTTATCCTCGGCCGCCACCTCCTTTTCCCATCATTACACTAAGTGCGGGCCTTCTCTAACCACCCGCACGAATGTTCTGCTGCACCTGCAAGATGCTGCCAGGAGCCCCGTGTTATCATGGTCTGGGGTGGCGGAGTGCGCTGCGGCCGCCTGTCAATCCATCCGCCATATCATCATTCATAGGAGTGCGCCAAGTCGCTTGTAATTTGATGCCACGTGTCCCCTTGCCAGAGTCCCTGTAACCGCTCCATACTCTCGGGCCACCTGTAACTTCACGCCACGTGTCCCTCTGCACTGGTCTCTGCAATCGTCGGCTGGTCAACGTCGTGAGCGCTCTGGTCGCGATATCGCGACGTTTTTGCTCCAATACTTTCTCTCTCCTCTTTGGTCGCGATATCGCGACGTTTTCGACGTTAGGCTTCTCTCTCCTCCTTGGGACCGCGATTCCATGACACGTCACGAAATCGCGACGTCTAGGCCTTTCTTACTCGCTTTCCTCCTTTGGGCCGCGAAACCGCGACATGTCACGATTTCGCGACATCTTTGCATTCCGTACTCGCTGCTTCGTTTCGGGCCGCGAAACCGTGACATGTCACGATTTCGTGACCATTTCACGCCCTTGAGTCTTTGGCTCGGAAGTGTCACGATTTCGCGACCACTTTGCGTTTTAGAACCTTTCCTCCGGAAGTGTCACGATTTCGCGACGTCTTTGAGCTCTGCCTTCGAAGGTGTTGCGATGTCTTTATGCTTTCAAGTCTTGTCTCCCGAAAGTGTCACGATTTCGCGACGTCTTTTAAACTTTGTCTTCGAAGGTGTCACGATTTCGTGACGTCCTTTAAGCTTGCCTTCGAAGGTGTCACGATTTCGCGACCATTCTTGTGCCTTAGAACTTTTTGCCAAAGATGTCCCTGTGCTTTCAAATCTTGCTTCCTGGATGTGTCGCGATTTCGCGACCATTTGGCACTCAAGTGACTTTGCCTCGGAGTTGTCGCGATTTCGCGACCAATTGGCGCTCGAACTGCTTTTCTCCGGAACTGTCGCGATTTCGCGACCGTTTGGCGCCTTGATCTCTCCGACCCGAAAATGTCACGATTTCGCGACCATTTCGCGTCACGGCTGCGTTGCCTCAAAAATGTCACGATTTCGTGACAGTTTTGCACCTTGGCCCTTTTCATCAAAAAGCGTCGCGATATCGCGACAGTTTGGCCCGCTGGCGCCCTTCTTCAAAAAGCGTCGCGATTTCGTGACAGTTTTGCACCTTGGCCCTTTTCATCAAAAAGCGTCGCGATATCGCGACAGTTTGGCCCGCTGGCGCCCTTCTTCAAAAAGCGTCGCGATATCGCGACAGTTTTAGTACTTAAAGAAAAATACATTTTGGGTGATGCAAGATTGCAGCTTCGCCACCGGATGCTCCTGCATCAAAAATGATTCTAATATATTTCAATTTTTCAATCTATTAAAAAAAACTTAACAACTATACTGAAAGCACGAGGATACGAAAGCAAAACAGAAGGGGAAATGCAACGCTAAGTCCTACGAACGAGAATGCATGAAAAGAAGGAAAACCAATGAAATGAAACGAGATTAAAAGCAAGTGTAAAAGTGCAGCCCTTTATTTTATTGATTTGCTCAAAATCAGGTTACAATACGTCTCCTCCATTTTCAGGGGCTAGGAGCGTCGGACATATTTTGATTACACCATGAATGATATCTTCCCCTTTGAGACCTTTCGCGTGCCCACATTGAAAATGGGTGGACCAAACGTCGTCGCCGCTTGCATGAATATGTCTATGGTTCCTTGCTGCCCCTCTGGTGTCGATATCCTGCATTCATAGAAATATTAAACGGTTAGTAGCACCTACGGATGGAGAGAAACATGCGATCCCCAAGGCCTGCGATCAGTGAATGCATAAAATAATTAAAATGATAACTAAAACATATCAGAATGAGCTAAAAATTTGACAGAAGCAATAAAACATTACTAGGAAGCCACTACAAAAGGAAAAGTTCAGAAATCTTGCACAAATTTCTAATCGCTCCGGGGTGGGACGATTAGGACTGTCATAACCTGTCCGAAAGCCACCTCCTAAATGTCTAGTCCAGAGGCCTCCAAAACACTTGCAAAGTTGGGGTTAGGTAAAACGGGGCATTTTGGGATGACCCAGATGGTCGGATTTGGCTAATTCAGCCTCAATTGCCCTGTATCTGATGACGCTCCCTGTATGTTAGCGAAAGCGAGAAATGATAAAATCATAGCCAAAACTTGTCAGAATCACATGAAATTTAAATGAAAGCATATGTAAGTGACCTAGAATCAAATGCAAAAATAATAGTATGGAAATCTACCATAGATTTCTAATCACTCTGGGGTGGGGCGATTAGAACTGTAATAATGCGGGGGCGCCCGAGGGCAGGACGCCCACCGTTTGGGACTTGGTTTCGGCACCAATCCACTTGGGATGGGTCCAAAACCTCTTATGGGGTTGTGTCAAAAAATTTGGTGGGGTATTGTGGCCAAATGTTCGGGTTTGGGTTCGGATTGCGCTTCCAATAATCACCCAATAACCTCCCTTCCAAAAGAGAGATCAAGGATGTAAAAGCACAAACGATGGGTGAGGATGTAATTTGGCAGCACTTCATTGCTCCAAATGCTCCTCCTTGTTCTCTTTTTTGGGGTGAGAAGACTCACCAATTTATAGACCTAGGGTCTCTCTCTTTGAATGCGCATGCGAGGGCGCCACTTGACTTGTTTGCCCTATTTTGGGAGAAAATATTATTCCCTGATTTAGAGTCTCCTTGCATGAGGCCTCCATAATCAAGGCATGCATGACTGAAGTCCCTCTCCTTGATTTGAAGCCGTTCCTCACAATTGCATGCCCTGAAGGCACAGTTAAGTGGCGGACCTATCGAGGTTTGACTTTTTTCCAGTCAAACCTGCTAATCGTCCCACCCTGGGACGAATGCTGATAATCATCCTAGGGTGGGATGAATACCAGTTTGTAATCATCCCAGGGTGGGACGAGTAGGGAGCAAAGTGCTAAAAAGGTGCCAAATTGACCTCTGACCTTCCAAACTACTATGGGAGTGGTTAGGACCACTGTTTAACCTCTAGGGGCTGCCCTAGGGGCTATGTATGTCAATTCGATCAGTGCTTGTCGTCACATAATCGGATTGGTGCTATTTTGGTGTCTACAGATGCCCCTTTTTGGGATGCGTTGTGCGTGGCGCAATGTTGAGCAAAAATAGATAACCAAAGCACAAATGATTAGGGTTTCTCAATAACCTAACCAAATTTTGATGCCCCAAGTATGGAAAGGGCACGCATTCTTGAATCCTTGCTTTTGACGAGCTAAGGAGCTTAATTCAAGTGTTAACCTTTTTTTGGTGAGGTGTTACTTGATCTTGAACATTGTTCAGTCATGAATAGGCAAAGGGCGCAACCTTTTGTCTATGGGAACCTTGAGTTCATGATTCTAGAATGCCAAGTGTTTGATCAGCTTGTGATTATTGCTTGTTTGCTGCCCCAAGAAGGAGCGTGATTGTCTTTGTCAATGATCCTTTGAATGCGTGCCATTTCCTTGATTGGGTGTGTTTTTGTTGATTGGTGACTAAGTGTGACTACCCCCTCAAGCGACGAATCGATGAGGGAATGACCGACATGAGAAAAGAGACGAGTCACTTGACCCAAGATGACTTATGTAAGGGTGCCTTCAGTTGTTTTTCATTGAATGCTTATGCAGTTTCCGAACATTTTGACCTATTTTTGGTGGGTTTGAACCCTTTTTGTGACGTATTTTGGAGCTGAAATTGTCAAAAATCCGTCCTCCCGTGGAGCGGTCCGGCTATGGTAGCCTTCTTAGGGAGTAGGATAGTGACAATTTGTGACCCCAACATCTGTTTTGGATGCCAAGAATGTCAGGCGCAAAGGCGCCTTCGTTCGGCAATGTTATTGCTATTTTTGGTTGGGTTTTGACCCTTTTTGGGACGCCGTTTGGGGATGAAATTCTCGAAAATCCATCCTCCCGTGGAGTGGTCCGGCTATGATAGCCTTCTTAGGGAGTAGGATAGTGAGGATTTGTGACCCCAACGTCGGTTTTGCATGCCAAGAATCGCAGGCGCAAAGGCCCCTTTGATCGGCAAGTTTATTGCTATTTTTTTGTGCATTTTGGTGCAGTTTTTGTTGTTTTTGAATTTCTTGCTCTGTAATCGTCCCTGGGTGGGACGAATACTAGTTTAGTAATCGTCCCAGGGTGGGACGAGTGCTAACTAGAGTGCTCATCCTAGGGGGGAACGATTACAGGCCTAAAAGCCTATTTAAGGGCCAAAACTAGGTTTTGGGCTCATTTGCATTTGTTTTTCCTGGCGTTTGGGAGTTGGAGGGGGGGGGTCAAATTTTCTCGGACACCATGAGTTCACGGACCGGATCATCAAGTGGTGGAGCCGAAGCGAGACCGGTAAGTGATCCTCCTCTGTATTTGCTTGGTTTGTGTTACAGTTTTAAAACCGCAATTTGTTTTTTTTTGTTTTTTGTTTTTCAAATTAAAAATGAAAACCCTAGTTAAATGTGTGTGGTTTTTGTGTCTTTGTGTTTTGTTGTATTTGGTTAGAACTATGATCGAAACCCTAGTTAAAATCATGTTTTTGTGTTTTTTTTGTAAGCTAAAAAAAGAAAACCCTAGTCTAAACTAAGATTGAAAACTTAGCGTAAAAAAATGTGTTTTATGTTGTTTGTTGTTGTTTATCGGCTTTAGACTAAGGTTAAACCCTAGGAACTAAAATCTTTATGTTTTTTGTTTGTTTTTGTCAGTTTAGACTAGGATGACAACCCTAGGTTAACTTTTTTTATTTTTTTTTTGTTTAGACTAGGATGAAAACCCTAGGTTAAATTTTGTTGTATTTTTTTTTTGTCAGTTTAGACTAGGATGAAAACCCTAGGTTAACTATTTTGTGTAGTTTGTTTTTTTGTTTTTGGTCAGTGTAGACTAGGATGAAAACCCTAGGTTAACTTGTTAATTTTTGTTTTGTATTTTGTTTTTTTTGTTTGTCAGTTTAGACTAAGGTCAGACCCTTAGGTTAACTGTTTGTTGTATTTTTTTTGTCAGTTTAGACTAGGATGAAAACCCTAGGTTAACTATTTTTTTATTTTGTTTTTTTTTTGTCAGTTTAGACTAGGATGAAAACCCTAGGTTAACTGTTTTTTGTATTTTGTTTTTTTGTCAGTTTAGACTAGGATGAAAACCCTAGGTTAACTATTTTTTGTATGTTGTTTTTTGTCAGTGTAGACTAGGATGAAAACCCTAGGTTAACTATTTTTTTGTATTTTGTTTTTTTTTCAGTCTAGACTAGGATGAAAACCCTAGGTTAACTATTTTTTGTATGTTGTTTTTGTCAGTGTAGACTAGGATGAAAACCCTAGGTTAACTGTTTGCTGTTATTTTGTTTTTTAAGTTTAAACTAAAGTTAAAAACCCTAGGTTAAAATGTTTGTGATGTGTTTTTCTGTATAGTGTTTTTAATGTTGTTGTACAGTTTGTATTGATCTGTACAATTTGTATACATTACTCTATATTGTTTTAGTGTTGTACAATTTTGTTTTGTTTTTTGTTTTTGTCATGTTTTAATGTTTTTGATTTGTTTTCTGTTGCAGGTTGTGAAGAGCCGGTACCGTGTGCCTACGATTTTTTCTAAAGCACGGGAGGCGTTGACTATGGCTGATCGGGAGTGGCTTGATGCCCTTGGGCTCAAGTAGGTGACTCGGCTAGAGCCTATGGTGGGGGATCGGGCCTATCTGATGGCCCTGATCAACTTGTGGGATCCCCGGACCAATACCTTTCATCTCCCAATAGGGGAGATGATAGTGACTCTTGAGGATGTCTATCAGATTCTATGGATTTCGATAGACGGGTTGTCGATTCGGACTATACCACGTGATCAGCGGATGGCTGTGCTGACACGGTGCTTTGGGCATGGGGTGGAGATGGGGGTGGATAGTCCATTGGAGCGGGCAGAGGGGGATTGCCTAATTGGCGGTATCTTGGTGCGGTGGTGGCTAGAGAGGGGCGTGTTGGGGGTGAGGCATGCATTACTGATGACCCTCATCTCCAACATGCTGCTGCCTGACTCCTCAGGCACGAGGTTCCCATGGAACCTACTGGAGGTAGTGTTTAGATTGGTTGAGTGCCCGACGGAGGCACCTTTGATTATGAGGTGGGGATAGACGCTTCTGGCACAACTTTATGATGAGCTGTACGAGGTCCACTGTCGGAGGTGAAAGGGGATTGGGTGCAACTACTTGTTGTAGTGCTGGGGGTGGCAGCACATAGCTATGGAGTGGCCATAGGGTTTGCCGTGGACCACTCAGGCAGAGATGGTTGATAGGGAGATAGGATATGCGGCTCTGTGGCGGCGATCTGAGGAGCAGGGGCAGAGTCGATGGTGGGCAGGTGCCGTAGGGCACTATGTCGATGCCTTCGCTTGGCTTGCTCTGGGGGAGGTGTTCTGGCGCCCATACCGAGATTGTCCAGCCTAGCCTGAGGCTGGAGAGTGGCTTCGACGGGTGCGCAGGGGGAGATGGCTGATCGGGCGGCACGGGACCGAGCAGGAGTACTTCTCGTACGTCCGGGTGATGCGATAGTTTGGGGTGCACCAGGGGTTACCTGGTGAGCCCTTGATCTATCGATGTCGGGGCGACGAGAGGACTCTAGCCTGGCCAATAATCATCACCATTGGGTGAGGAGTCGGATGCAATGATCGATGTCCCTGACATGGACAACGTCGGGGTGACCGCTGAGTACGACCAGTGGTGGACATTGTGATGGTGGCGAGGCGAGGGGCCTCTAGGGGGTTCAGAGGTAGTAGCAGTAGGTGGTGAGGGTGTAGAGGCATCGAGAGAGGGTTGGGGGGCTCCGCTCGAGGATGCAGACATGGTGGAGGTTGATAGCTTTAGGGGGGATGATTTTGGGGTTTCGAAGCAGCCGGATACGTAGGACGTCCCAGAGCAGTGGGAGCCGGAGCAGCCCGTAGTCTCGGATATGCCTATGCACCAGGTAGTCTCGGAGGGTGTGGAGGTGAGGGATCACGCTGAGATAGCATGATTGGAGGATCTACTTTAGAGACGGGATGAGGAGCTTGGGGAGGCTCTGCAGGAGAGGGATCTCCTACGAACTCAGTTGGAGGAGCGGGAGAATGCATTTGCTACGTACCACCGATGGGATGGGGACACAGATGCTACGCAGGAGAGGGATCTCCTATGAACTCAGTTGGCATAGCGTGATGATGTAGTGGCTACGTACCATCGGTGGGAGGTGGATTGGTTTTGGCATCGAATGGATTTGGAGGCAGAGATTATCCACCTCGGTGGGCGGTTACCTGAGCTCCCTGGAGGTGGGTCTTCGCGCCGGATGAGAGACAGTGATACTGAGTAGTCAGCATCGTCTCATCGTAGGCGGCTGGATGAGGGGGGCGCTAGTGGGCGTGATGCGGGGGCTAGCAGCAGCTACCCTGAGAGGTCGCATAGGACCCACACCATGGGGGGTAGTTCCCGTCGCACCGATCCTACGTGATCATGGTGGCTGACGCCCTAGGCTCGGGGGTTTTTGAGTTTTTGTTGTTGTTTTGCGAGGTCAGAGGACCGACTTATTGTAGCCTGCGGGCATTTTGACTATATATATATATACATGAATTTTCTTTTTGGTTATACACTTGTCATGATTTATTTTTTTTGTTTATGCACATTTATTTATGATGATGTATGCATGTGTTATCATGAATGCGATGTTTCTAATTATATGATGTATGCATATGGAATGGATGAAATGATTTGTTGGTAACTTGTCGATGGCACCATAGACTGTACAAGATTTACTGGCTTTCTATGATGTGATTGCTTTGTGGAATGACTTTGCATGTGATAATTTTGTTTTGGTATTTTTCGTATTTTTTGATGGTGATGTAAGTAATGAAATGTACCAGTTGTTTTAAAATGTAGTTAAGGTTTTCTGAGATTCAGATGTTTTAACTAACTAGCCAAGACTTTACATTTATCTTACAAGACTTTTGAACAAGGTACAAATCAGACTTGAGTTTGACCAAGTTATTTCACATCCCTATGTGTGCAATTGAGTTCATTTATGTGGTATTTGTCAGGATACCGCCAATGCTAGATAGGCTGTCAACCAAACCTGTATCGAGGATCACCTAATTAGCTCCACTAACTCCATTGTTGTATTTAGTAAGATTGATCCACGGGGCAATCTAAGGTACCATAAGCTAGCTCATCCACATGCAAACATTGGTCTGCTCACATGCAAAGCTAATGTGATAGACATATCGTCATGCGTTTAGGATACCACCATTGGCAGGTAGGTTGTCCACCAAACCCATAATGAGGATCACCTAGATGGTTTTTTGAATGCTGAGAATTCCAGGGATTCAAGTTCAGGCATCTTTCAGTTGCTCAACTTGTTGGGATACTTGCTCGTATACATAGTGATGAAAATCACTGTTTATTTTTCGCTTTTGTTTTTCTTTTTGAGCAAGGACTTGAATAGTGGTGATAACCACTATTATTTGATTTTGCATTTATAGGTTGCAAAGTTGAGCTCATAGGTTTTTAGCTTGTGAATGGCATTGATTCTTTGGGTCTTGGGGATGACTACCCATCCTGTTCAGGGACGTGTAGTATGAATCCTTACGACCTTGGGAACCAAAGGTGATTGGGGATGTTATTATGTAAGGGTATTGATATTTTAGGCCTTGGGGATGACTACCCATCCTTGTCAGGGGTGTGTAGTATGAATCCTTATGAATTTGGGGACCAAAGGTGTTTGAAAATTTTGGGTGTAAATGGCATTGATCCTTTTAGGCCTTGGGGACGACTACCCATCCTTGTCAGGGACGTGTAGTACGAATCCTTACGACTTTGGGGATCAAAGGTGTTTTGGGATTTTTGTTAGTGGTGAAAACCACTTTTTATTATGGTGCATTGGATGGGGAAGAGCTTGTCCTTTTGTCAATTCTCAGCATTCTTGAACCATTCGCACAGGGGGATGAACAGGCTAACCTTTCGCCTATGATACCCTAGACTGCTTTGTAGGTTTCTCTTGCATTCACACAACTTGGGAATTATTTTATGTGTGTTAACTTGTGTAGGGATGTTACGTAACGAAGTGTTATCCAAGTAAAACTCTCCCTTTGTAAAATATGTCTGACGTTGTACAGTTTTTTGGCTAGAAATTTAAATACAACTGAATGGCGAAAACCCTAAATACGTTAGGAGACAACTGACTATGCTAAAATGTGGATGGTGTTATTCTGGATGGATGTGTTTATAAAATGGAAAAATGTGGAAACTGATGGAATTGCCTAGCAATTACAGTCTATGGTGCTTGTGACATGTATGACCAACAAATATGCAATGTATGGATGCGATGCCTAATGCAGTTTATTATTTTTTTTGTATTTTGATGTTTATGAGTATGCATGAAATTGAGATGCAATTTTTTTGTTATTTTTGATGATTTTATTGTTTTGTTTGTTTTTGAATATTTGTTTTGTGACCAAGTGATTGTGGGAACCCTTGGAGCTTTTGGGTTTGACCAAAGGGTTTATGGATACCTTTGGGGCGTTTTAGGTGGACCAAGCGATTGTGGGAATCCTTGGAGCATTTGGGTTGACCAAAGGGTTTAATGGATACCTTTGGGGCATTTTTGGGTTGACCAAGCGATTGTGGGAATCCTTGGAGCATTTGGGTTGACCAAAGGGTTTATAGATACCTTTGGGGCATTTTTGGGTTGACCAAGCGATTGTGGGAATCCTTGGAGCATTTGGTTTGACCAAGTGATGGGAATCCTTGGAGCTTTTGGGTTGACCAAAGGGTTTATAGATACCTTTGGGGCATTTTTGGGTTGACCAAGCGATTATGGGAATCCTTGGAGCATTTGGGTTGACCAAAGGGTTTATGGATACCTTTGGGGCATTTTTGGGTTGACCAAGCGATTGTGGGAATCCTTGGAGCATTTGGGTTGACCAAAGGGTTTATGGATACCTTTGGGGCGTTTTGGGGTGGGCTATGGCTCTCTAAATGTGGAATGGCCTCAAATGACTGATGTTCAAGGGTTCTGGTTCCTTGATTCCTTCAAGAGAGGCGAGCCGGTATGTTCCAGGTCCTATTTTACTATCAATTACATAGGGACCTAACCAATTTGCCATGAACTTGTCCCTTAGATGGGGCGACAAGTTAGAATTTTGTTGGTTCTCTTTTAAGACCAAGTCACCAACCTGAAAGTCCCTCAGGTGAACTTTCATGTTGTATGCTCTCCTAAGTCGCTCTTGATAGATACGTAAATGCTCGAGAGCATTGACGCGTCATTCATCGAGCAACGTAAGTTGGTCTAACCAGGCCTGTCGCGTAGTGTCATCATCGATGAACTCTTGCATTGATATGTGCAGGGAAGGTATTTCCAACTCGAGAGGCATGACTACCTCGAAGCCATACACCAACGAAAATGGAGTTGCCCTAGTGGGCGTCCGAATGCTAGTGCGATAAGCCCACAGGGCAAGCGGGATTTGAATGTGCCAATCCTTATGACTATCTATGACCATATTTTTGAGGATAGCGACTAGCATTTTGTTTGATGCCTCTGCTTGCCCATTTGCCTGTGGATAATAAGGTGTTGAAAAACTATGCTGAATTTTGTACTTTGTTGTCAAAGCACGCACATATTTGTTCTTGAATGACGTCCCATTATCCGAGATGATCTTGGATGGAATACCAAAATGACATATGATATTATGTAAAATAAACTCCGCAATGCGGGGTCCAGTCATAGAGGTTAGCGAAATTGCTTCCACCCACTTGGTGAAGTACTATGTGGCCGTTATGATAAACGTGTGATGACCTGACGACGTAGGGGAGATATTTTCGATTAGATCTAAGCCCCACTACGAAAATGGCCAAGCCGATTGGATTGGTTGCAAGGCCTGGGAAGGTACGTGTGTCAAATTGGCATGGTGTTGACACTTCATGCACTTCTTTACATATGCGCAACAATCTCGCTCTAAAGATGGCCAATAATAGCCCATGCGGAGAATGCACTTTGCGATGGCCATACCGCTGAAGTGGCCACCGCATGTACCATCGTGCACTTGGGTGATCGCCCAAGCGGACTCCTATTGGTCCAAGCAACGGAGGAGGATTCCTTCATAGCTCCGACGATACAAAATGTCTCCTAGCAAGACATGTTTTGCCGCTTTCTATTTAAATGATCTTTTCATGGCGTGTGTCAATCCAAGTGGGAGGTTACCTAACTTGAGGTAATCTCTTATGGGTGTGTACCAATCCTGCTGATCAAAAACCTCGATGGTATGAACGGCCAATCCCTCTTGGAGTTCATCCCTAGCAAAAGCTGAGCGGGAAAGAACTTGTAAGAATAGCGTTGTGTTGCTATTAAGAGGGGTCAGGGAGAACAAGGACCCCCAGTCGGCATGATTCAGACAATCACGGATTCGAGAGAACTTATCCTGAGATGGTTCAATCTGGATCAGGTGGATTCCTGGCGTTAGGTCAGAGCTTGCACGCTCCATCATGGATTGCGATAATGTTTTAACTTGAATGGTTGTCATTTCACCAGAAGGGTCTTGTGGGATTAGTGACCCCAAGGAGGCCATAGTATCCGCAAAATGATTCGATGATCGAGGGAGTGCCTCGATGTCGTACCATTCAAGCTTTGCCAAGAATTTGTCCACAAGGGCTTTGTAGGCCTGCAGAACTGGGCATTTACATTGGAATACCCCTTTTACTTGGTTAACAATTAACAACGAATCACCAAAGATGTTCAAGCGTTTGATGTTCATGGTGATTGTTGTCTGAAGACCTATGAGCAAGGCTTCGTATTCGACATTGTTGTTGGTGCACGGGAAATCTAATTTAAATGATAGAGGCATTGGAGCCCCTTGCGGTGTGAAGAATACAATTCCCGCGCCACCCCCTTGCTCACATTTAGAACCATCGAAGAATAGGGTTATGTCAGCCTGTGACTCAGGCTCATCAGAATCTGGCGATTCTGAGACATGGAAGACCCCATCATCTGGCAGCTCTATGGTTAGAGGCTGATCATCTTTGAGAGGAGCCTCTGCTAGTTGATCGATGATGACTTGACCTTTGATGGACTTCTGTCCAATGAATTCGATGTCAAACTCCATCAACAACATGATCCATTTCGCCGTGTGGCTACTATGATAAGTATGACTCATCATGTACCGTAATGGATTCTCCTTAGACACAACATACGTCGTATTGCTCAGCATGTAGTGGCATAGCTTTTTGGTAGAAAATACCACTACCAAGCATAGCTTCTCGACGTATGCATAGTTAAGTTCATAACTGACCAAGGTGCGGCTAAGATAGTAATTAGCCTATTCTTTGTGTAATTCATTTTTTTGGGATAGCATGGCACCCAGTGCCACCTCGATAGCTGAGATGTATAAGTAGAATGACACTCCTGGTCTAGGTGGTGCCAATACTGGTAGCAAAGCCAAGTATTGTTTGATGTCATCAAAGGTCGACTGGCACTCGTCATCCCAGTGAAATGCTACCCCCTTGTGCAATAATTTATTCATGGGTCGGCACTTGTCAGATAGCTGCGCTATGAAGCGCTTGATTGACGTGACCTTTCCCCGTAGGCTTCTGAGCTGCTTGATGGTGGTTGGGGGAAGCATTTCAAGGATTGCCTTGACTTTGTTTGGATCTACCTCGATTCCTCATTTTGAGACTATGAAACCCAAGAGTTTTCCAGATGTGATGCCAAATACGCACTTCTTGGGGTTTAGTCTGACTTTATGTTCAATGAGGCGATCGAGGATCTTGCTTAAGTCATCGAGATGATCTGGGCGCAAAAGAGATTTGGCCAACAAATCATCCATGTAATCTTCCAAAGTTTTATGCATGTGATCGTGGAAGATGTATGTCATGGCACGTTGGTAGGTGGCACTAGCATTTTTAAGGCCAAAGGGCATGACCTTATAACAAAATGTCCCCCAAGGCATTGTGAACGCCATTTTTAGTTGGTCCTCGGGATTGATACGAATCTGATTGTATCCCGAGAAACCATCCATGAGGGATAGCATTTCATGGCCCACTATAGCGTCTACCAATGCGTCGATGCTAGGCAAGGGGAAATCATCCTTAGGACTCACTTTGTTTAGATCTCAAAAATCGGTGCATATGCGAATCCTCCCATTGAGATTTTTGATGGGCACCATGTTAGACAACCATGGTGGGTAATCCACGCAGATGACAAACTATGCATCCAACAGCTTTTGTAGCTCATATTTGACCATTAAGGCTATTTTTGGGTGCATCTTACGTAGTTTTTGCTTAACTGGCTTGACTGTCGGATCAAGCGTTAGATTATGCATGACTAGTTGTGGGTCTAGCCCCGACATGTCTTTGTAGGACCATGCAAAAACCTCCTTCTTCTCTTTGAGAAGGGCAATGTAGTCGGCTTGCTCTTCGGGGGATAGACTTACCCCTAGCTTGATGATTTGTGAATTCATTGGATCAGAGCCGATGTCTACGTCAGTCGTCTCTTCAACTAACATGTGGGACCCATCCTCCAACTGGTGTGGAGTTGGGATCAGGTGGATATCATTTGCTGAATTTAGATCTACGTTCGGAACGTCGGGTTCCTCTTCAGCATGGAAGACATCCTAAGTCTGTCCTGGGGTGAAATGGAACATCCCACCACAAGGCCAGTACTCGATGGGGATGGTGGTGTGTCAACATGATCCCAGTCTATAGCATCTAGGTCTAGATGCAATGACCATGTTGGGTCGGCTGGGTTATGGATGGGGGCGGTTAAGTCAATGGAGATCATGTTGATGAAATGATTTTGGTCTCCATTACCGTGGGTGTGGTGACTCGGACATCCTTGGTGATATTTGTGCTCCGGATCTGGCTCTGTGGGTACTGGCACAAATGGATCGGCCCTATGTGTGGATAAAAGGACAGGGTCCACCCTTGGCACTGATGGCTCTATAGGGTCTCCAGGCGAAAGGTGCTCTCTGTATGCCTAAAGTGGCAGGTGCAGTAATTGGTCTAACTACGCCTATTTGAGGTGCCACCTATGCCTTGGCCCCATGTGTAGTTTCTCAAACATGTCATCTATGTCCACGAGGTATTGTTATTGTCGCATATGATTGAGATATGCCATCTTAGTCTCATCTTCATAATCGCTATCAGAGATCCAGAGGCCTTCGTTGGCTTTGATAGCTATTTGCGACATGTGAGGCTCATCCTACTCGAGCAAATTAATGTGGTCCCATCGGGGTTGTTCCACTCTCTATGGGAGGACCTAATTTTCTTGAGGTGGCATATGCTCGATTGGAGCATTCAGGGGAAACATTGTCATGAAGCTCTCCTGATAATCATCTATGGGGGTCACTTGCGAATGATTGCTATCAGATTAGAAAGGGTCCCAAGGCGCTACCTCATACTCTGATTCATCTTCTGAAGACCCTTATTGGCCTTGTCTATATCCCTCTTGTAGGTGAGTCCTCAAAATTTCTCCTTTCTCGATCGAAGGGAAAGGGTTGTTAAGGTCAACAAGGTTGGTTGTTAGCAATGGGAGGTAATCTCCCAATGTATATGTTGTGTTAGGATTGGCATATGGATCTAATGCCAACCCATCCTTGTTGCCTATCCCTAGGCCTTGCATGTTCTCTACCAAGATGTCAAGGGGAAGGGGGTGGTTGAACCCTACTCCTGACTTGTCATATGGCATTTGATATCTTGGTTGGAAAAGAATGCGCACTCCTTGCTCATATCTGCCCAACCCATATCCATGCCAATTGCATTGGCCAAGATATCTCAAAGCGAAGTCTGGGTTGGAAAAATAGTTGACGTCCTCAACAAAGGGCTCTTCATCTTCTTCTTCTTGCATGTAAGGTTCAATGCCATTATCGAGGCCCCCATAAACAAAGTTTGTCCGATTTGGTGGGTAGCCTAGAGGAACCACAGTGTCGATGGGGAGGCGAGGTCTCCCCATGTCCTGCATGGACTCAAGTGCGGGTGTTGCTACAATATTCCACACTAGATACTCCCCAGGCCCGTGTTGGCCATCTCAACGGTGATCGTTGGCGGTGGAGGGGGAGGGAATGGGAGTTCTTCTTGGGTCCACTCCATGTAGGGTGAACTAGGCATCTTGAATTCCATTTGGCTAGGCATCTCTTCGGTAGAGATGGTTGAGACTAATGGTGGTGCCTCTTCTAGGGGTGTCTTGCCCTTGTCCTTCGGTGTGGCCACCATAGGTGGCATTGTTGGTGAAGGACCAGATGATGAAGATGGACCTAACTGGTGATTTTATGGACTTAACAGCGGGGATGCATGCAGAATCAAACCCTGTTTAGATGGATTCAACTAAAAATCCAAATGTGTCGATGGAAGGGTCGATTGTGGCATTAGTTGCACCATATTGCAATACTTGAAGGGCTCTAAGTCTATCGGGACTACATGCACCTACCCTTCGAATGTGTACTTTAGGCACTGATGAGCTATCGAAGGGACACACTTCATGTCCCTGATCCAAGGCCGGCCCAATAAGATATTATAGGCCATCTCACCTTCCAAGATGTGGCACAACGTAGGAATAGTCTTTTGTCCCACTTGGATGGGTAGGACAATTGTGCCAACCATCGAGCATATCGCATCATTGAATGCTCGAAGAGTATAGGTGGAGGCCACGATGTGAGATGCCGACAACTTGAGGTGTTTCAATGCCGATGTTGTAATTATATTACTGGACGAGCCAGAGTCCACCAACACCCTCTTATATGAAATCCCGTTGACCCATGCAATGACGTGAAGGGGTGGATCCACCATATCACCAGTCATCGATTTTAGTTCATCTTCTCTAAAGGTGATGACTGGTTCTATACATTTTTTTACATGTCCCACAAAGTTGTTGAAAGAGTTTGCTTCATGGGGCTGTAGCTCGATGGATTTTAATATCTCCATTAGAGCCTCCCGATGGGGCGATGATTGTTGAATGAGCTCATAAATGGAGAGCCTAGTCGACGTGGTCCTTAAAATTTGGGTAAGTCTAGTCCGAATCGTGGCCACTAGTCTAGGCGGGGGAGGTTGCGTAGGGTGTTGTTGAGGCTGTGACGTTGACGAAACCTCTCCTGTGGCCACCATGGGGGAACCTCCTGGGTATCTCTTGTTTCGAGTCACTATGCTTATCATCCCTACATACCCCTGCATGGGGCAGTTCTATGTCACCTCATTGACTTGAAGGTTTTTGCCTACGCATCATGGGCAGGCAGGGGGTCTTTGAATACTCCCATCTATTGGTTTTTTGGTGCTACGGGGTTGTCCACCGCCAACGTCTTGTTGTCTATTAGGTCTTGCATGAAGCTCTTGAACTTCCAACATGCATAAAGGTCATGTCCTTTCTGCCTATGAAATCTATAGTACAAGTCTTCCCTATAGCCCTTAGGTTTTGGCACATTGGGGTCTATGGGTCGAATTTCTAGCAGGTGTATCAATTTTGCCATAGAAAAACGATCAAAAAAGGAATATTTGGACTCTGTGAAGGGTGTGAACTATCTCCTAGGGTGATGCTACTGAGTTTGCTCTTGTCGATGATTCTCCTTCTCATAGCTGTCAAGAGGAACTGCCTGATAGTTAGCCTGTGAGGGCTATGTTGCTTGTGCAGGCTTCAGAATGTTTATAGCAACCTGATTGACCGTAGCGGGTTTCGGTTGCGTGGTCCCTATTTTGGTGTTTTTAGGCCACTCTTTCTTCTTTGGCTTGGCAATCTCGCCATCCTGTATCTTGATCTCCTCAATGATTCTAGCTTGCGCTAGGGCTTCCTCAAGAGTGGCATATTGTTGCAGCTGTAATAGCACGAAGATCGATCTCAAACAACTTTTTGAGAACATTTGGGTCAGGTCAGCCATAGGAGGGAGGTAGGGCAGCTTTGAAAGCAACGTCCTCCACCGATTTCCATAGTCCGCCATGGTTTCTTCCTCATACTGTCTGAGGCTAGCTAGGTCTCTTAGTGATGCCTTCTTCTTAGTGTTGAAGGTGAAGCATTCGAGGAACGCATCCACTAGCTGATCCAAGTTACTGATGCTATGTTTTGGCAACTGAGTGAACCAATCTGAGGCAGGGCCTACGAACGTGGTTATAAATGTTCTTAGCAACAAAGCATCGTTGTCCTAAATGCCAAAGCATTGGCTCAAGAATCTAGTCACGTGCTCTTGGGCATCCTCCTCCCCTCTAAAGAGTGCCAATTGGGGCAGTTTAAAGTGTTAAGGGTATGGGGGTGCTGGCACTGACGGATGCATAGGGTGACTACGGAGCTGGCATAAAGTGGGCTTTTGGGGCCTAGAAGTCTTGGTCTCCACAGACTCTAAGCACTCTAGTAGCGCTTTGTATGCATCGAAAGATTTGATTTCTTCCTCCTTGGTTTGTTCCCATTGTGGGTTGCGGGGAACTTGAGGCCTATGGAGGGGTAGCCGAACAACATCCCCCCTGCCTTGGTAGGGCGTTTCAGCCCACTCTTCTTCTTGCTCATACTCCTCATAGGCTTCTTGAGGAGTTCTTGGGTGAGACCTATAAACATGGGTGGGTGCCCGCAGAGGGTGCCCATCGTTGTTTCTGGGAGTGGCCTCCCGCTCAGGTCTAGGAGGTCTTGGAGGCAATATTTGATAAGGTCACGGAGACCTGTCTCACACCAAGGGGTTGTGCCTCTCATACAATTCTATCTTATGTGCACAAGGGGTTGGGACCCTCTCAGGCACAGTGTTCTGGAGCAATTCGTCTATCTGACGCCGAATGCGCTCTTTGCTAAGGCGATACAGGTGCTCTAACTGTTGTTGGTCTTGCCTGAGCTGCATGATTTGTGCTTGGCAGGTGGCATGTTTGGCAAAGGCCAAGTCAATTTGTTCCATCGTATTGTGTTTAGGAAGCCTAGATGCCTCTCCTACATGTCTATCTCGGTCATGGTGATTTGAGATCCCTATGGGTTGCTTTCCTCTATCGAGGTTAGCGATATTCACCCGAGGTTCTGGCCTCAGTGGGTGATCTTGATACATAGCAGGTGCGGAGGTGCATTGCTCCCACGCTATGTATTGCTCTTGAGGAATGTAGTGGTCTTCCTCGTACTCCCTTTCGTATGTGTGAAAGGGGCGGGAAGAATTGGCTTGCCTTTTTTGAAGAGCCTTGTGCTCTGGATTTTGCCTATTGTTTTGGACAGTAATAAGGGGTAAATGAGGGATGATGTAATCATGTGGCCCCTCCTTATGGACCCTATGTTGCTCTAGCACTTCATCGCACGGTGGCCACTCATAACGAGCATCTAAGGGAGCCCTCCCGTCTATGTTGAGTGCCACGTGTATGGCCTCCTCCTGAAAGGGTCTATGCTGAGTGGGAGTGCCCCTCAAAGGGGTGCCTCTATAGTCCCATTCTATAATGGCATGATGTGGACTATCTTGTGGGTCAGGCCGCCAAGGTGGTATGACCAAGTCCTCGGGACTATATCGGAGGTGACTTGTGCCCCTTTGTGCACTTTTCATAGCTTTTGCCCGTGATTGGGCTCGGCTACGGGTGTACACCATGGTGATGTTTTTCTAAAGAAGTGTACGTTTTTATCTTCTTTATGATTTTTTTTATGCTACACTAAACAAAAGGGAAACACACAATCAAAGCAATGATTATCTTGTTTATGGATTAAAAGTGTGCCCTAAATCTGGTTCAGTGTGTTTTGATATTTGTTTTGAAAAGCTTGTAAATTTTTTTTGTTGTATATGCAATATGAGGGCTCTTATATCTCCCAAAATGGTTGCCCCTTCAATATACCACTGCCAGACCATTATATCGAACCTCTCTATATACCCTCCCTTACGTGAGGGAGACTATTGGTACGTGAGAGCAGAACAATACGTGGAACATAGGTGGTACATAAGGGGAATCACTTTGTTTTGACACCTACCATAGAAGACTTATCCTCATGCACTAGGAATCACCCCAGCTACACTTGGTCAGCTTTCATCAGGATTTACGTCTAGCAATAGTAGCGATCAGGGTTATGTATGCAAGTTTCAAGCCAAGGTGGTGATGAAATCCACCGTTGGTCTTGATCAAGTGTTGGGGTTTTACGACCAATGCCTTGATGTTTAGATTATCTCGTGGTGTGTGGGATTCTTTTTATTTGTGAAAAGAAAGAAATCATGCAGTAAACTTTCCTATGCAAGCAAAGAAACAGAAAATGACAGAGACAAAAAACAAAAAATGACAGAGGATGCTCAAAACCCCTACCTCTTCTCTGCCCAAACCGGATGCCTCTGAGTTTCTACTCTAAACCTGCATAGAGAGCTAATCATCCTAGGGTGGGACGAATAATAGATCTGTATTCATCACAGGGTGAGATGAATTCCTATTCATCCTAGGGTGGCACGAATTCCAACTCTATATTCATTACAAGATGGAATGAGCAATAGTCCAGTGCTTGAAATATTGACACCTGCAAGCAAAAACACACAACTTTTGATCAAAAATTTGATCTCAAAATCAAGGGATAGGGGTCCCACCATGATCGCCACTGAAAGAATGAGGATACGAAAGCAAAACAGAAGGGGAAATGCAACACTAAGTCCTACGAAAGAGAATGCATGAAAAGAAGGAAAACCAACGAAATGAAACGAGATTAAAAGCAAGTGTAAAAGTGCGGCCCTTTATTTTATTGATTTTCTCAAAATCGGGTTACAATACGTCTCCTCCATTTTCACAGGCTAGGAGCGTTGGACATATTTTGATTACACCATGAATGATATCTTCCCATTTGAGACCTTCCGCGTGCCCACATTGAAAATGGGCGGACCAAACGTCATCGTCGCTTGCATGAATGTGTCTATGGTTCCTTGCTGCCCCTCTAGTGTCGAGATCCTACATTCATAGAAACAGTAAATGGTTAGTAGCACCTACGGATGGAGAGAAACATGCGATCCCCAAGGCCTACGGTTAGTGAATGCATAAAATAAATAAAACGATAACTAAAACATATCATAATGAGATGAAAATTTGACAAAAGCAATAAAACATTACCAGGAAGCCACTACAAAAGGAACAGTTCAAAAATCTTGTACAAATTTCTAATCGCTCCGAGGTGGGACGATTAGGACTGTCATAACCTGTCCGAAATACACCTCCTAAATGTCCAATCCAGAGGTCTTAAAAATACCTAAAATGTTGGGGTTAGGTAAAATGAGGCATTTTGGGACAACCCAAATGGTCGAATTTGGCTAATTCAGCCTCAATTACCCTGTATTCGATGACACTCCCTGTATGTTAATGAAAGCGAGAAATGATAAAATCACAACCAAAACTTGTTAGAATCACATGAAATTTAAATGAAAAAATATGTAAGTGATATAGAATAAAATGTAAAAATAATAGTATGGAAATATACCATGTATTTCTAATCTCTTCGGGGTGGGGCGATTAGAATTGTAACAGTGCGGGGGGTGCCCGAGGGTAGGATGCCCATCGTTTGGGACTTAGTTTTAGCACCAATCAACTTTGAATGGGTCCAAAACATTTTATGGGGTTGTGTCAAAAAATTTGGTGGGGTATTGTGGCCAAACGTTTGGGTTTGGGTCCGGATTGCGCTTCCAATAATCACCCAATAACCTCCCTTCCAAAAGAGAGATCAAGGATGTAAAAGCACAAATGATGGGTGAGGATGTAATTTTGTAGAACTTCATTGCTCCAAATGCTCCTCTCTGTTCTCTTTTTTTGGGTGATAAGAATCACCAATTTATAGACCTAGGGTCTCTCTCTTTGAAAGCGCATGCGAGGGCACCACTTGACTTGTTTGCCCTATTTTGGGAGAAAAGATTATTCCCTAATTTAGAGTCTCTTTGCATGAGGCCTCCATGATTAAGGCATGCTTGACTGAAGTCCCTTTCCTTGTTTTGAAGCTATTCCTTGCAATTGCATTCCCTGAAGGCGCAGTTAAGTGGTGGACCTATCGAGGTTTGACTTTTTGCCAGTCAAACCTGCTAATTGTCCCACCCTAGGATGAATGCTGATAATCGTCCCAAGGTGGGATGAATACCAGTTTGTAATCATCCCAGGGTGGGATGAGTAGGGAGAAAAGTGCTAAAAAGGTGCCAAATTGACCTTTGACCTTCCAAACTACCGTGGGAGTGGTTAGGATCATTGTTAACCTCTGGGGGCTGCCCTAGGGGCTATGTATGTCAATTTGATCAGTGCTTGTCATCACATAATCGGATTGGTGCTGTTTTGGTGTCTACATATACAACCTATTAAAAATAACTCAACTACTTTACATTTACATTAATGGAGGATAGAGAAAAATAAATGCATATCAGATTGTGAATACCTTTACATATACCTTGGGCGTACATTCACTTAATCGACAGAAACCTCTACATCTACGAAATTGAGTCAAGATGAACGTTAACGAGAATTTAGATCCCATCTATGCTATTTTCTCTACAGTAATCCATTCTTGTTGCTGTCTAGTTTAATTTTTTTGCTAGACTCTAAACCTTTGATATTTTGTAGGATAGGAAAACTATCATTACGATGATTTACAAATGTATAGAGGACATAAGGCATGTTTTCGAATGAAATCATTGCAGGTTTCATCTAAAAATGTGCCTTCTCTCACAAGTTTCATTCTAATTTTTCTCTTTGCGGGTTACGAGACATCATCCACAACCATAGCGTTTTCTATAAAGTTTCTCACCCAAAATCCCAATGCACTAAAAGAGCTGAGAGTGCATGCGTGGCTTCCCTTGGCTCTAAATTGTATTTTATAAATATGCAAAAGTGATAATAGTGATAGTAAGATGAGAATCCAATAGGCCAAGCACGATGGGATCTTAAAGGCGAAGGCCAAAGGCAACAACATGGGATGACTACCTCTCAATGAAATTCACTCAATGCGTGAGTAATATAATCCAATTTATTCTTCCATCTTGTTTTCATTTACGACGTACACTATCGTAATTCAATGTCTTATTTGAATTTGTAGGAGCTGACGGACAAGCCATTGTACATGCATTTTGGAAGAGGAGCCAGGCTTTGTCTAGGTTTGCAAATCCTAGTTTGTTTCACTTGCCTCCTTGTCACTAATCGCCATTCTTGGGGCCTATTGTGGGCCTAAAAAAATATCCACATTGGATCAAACCTTAGGGTCTACAAACCTTAGTTTGTGTCTTCTACCTCCTTGTCACTTCTTGACATTCCTGAGGTCTGTTGTACTACCCTTAAATCAAACCCTAGGGCCTAAAAAACCTAATTTGTGTCACTCACCTCCTTGTTGCTTTTCACCATTCCTAGGAACAACTGAGGACCTATTGAAAGACCTACTCCTAGATCAAACACTAGGGCCTACAAACCCTAGTTCATGTCACCCACCTCATTGTCACTTCTCGCCATTATTAAGGCACTATTCAACAAATTATTGTGATGATTATTACAATGTTGGTTAAGATACTTCTATGAAATAACTATTTTTTGGCATAAGCCACACTATCATTCCATGATCTTTCCCCTAGTCATTTATCACCATTAGATCCGAAAGCAAAAAAAATCTACAGCTAAAAGCCTTGGCCTCATATTTGGTGCAAGAGAGCAATTCTATATTAGATTTGGATTTGAAGGGTGGATTTGCACCAGATCTAGCGAGAATTAAGCTTGCAAATATCAGATCTAATGTGAAACTACAATGATAGTAGATATGGCCTCATATCTAATGTGATAGAGCTTATTTGCCTTAGATCTAGCTCAGGGGAAGGTATAAATACACTAGATCTAGTGTGAATAAAGCTTAAAAACAACAAATTTGATATGAAACTATAGCAACGAGAGTAGATCTGACCTCAAATTTGGTATAGGAGAGTAGATCTACATCATCTGGTATGAATGAAGCCTATAAACAAATAATTAGTAGATTTAGTGTGAAACTACAACAACGGGAGTATATCTAGCCTTACATTTGGTATTGGAGAGCATATCTACCTTATATTTAGCTTGGGAGGGTATATTTGCACCATATCTGGCATGAAACAATATATTTGATGTAAAACTTCAACAACGAGGGTAGATCTGGTGTGGGAGGTCAAATATACTGCATATCTAGCAAGGGAGGGTAGATATGCATCATATCTGACATGAAACAATAAATATGGTGTGAAACTACAGTAACGAGATTTGGTAGCCTTTTATTAATAATAATGATACTACAGTTACTTACTACAATTTCTCTATTTCAATCAATTATGTCCACAAGTAAAAGTAAGACAGATACATTCTCTAAACATTCAAATATCCTAAAATTTTTTTATATTAGCATTCAAAATCAAATATGATGATTAAATAGCATACATACATCGTCACAAATAAATGTGATAAATCCTTTCACCTATTTACCTCTCACTAAGTTATGGATTTGCTAGGGCAACAACGATTTACAAAAGTAGTATAAAATCTTATTATTAAAAGTGTGTGAACTAAGATTTCAAGATGTAAATGTTTAGGATTAATTTATTTTTTAAATTTTGATTTCAAAAATAGTATAAAACCCTAGAGGCTTCATGGATTTTGCTATGAGGAACTTTAAAAAACAACAAATATTGTTAAATATAGAAAATGCAAGTGAAAATAAAATATATAAATAAGCAAAAGAAGATGAAGTCAAAATATCCCTACAAAAGATAGATTCCTAAGGAACCAGATCTTCAACACCATTTTTGGAAAGGAAAGTAAATGTATGCAAAAGTATCCAATCATAGAAACATATGAAACCTATTGTGAGCAAATAGATAAACCAAATTCCAGCCTTCTACAGTAAAATAAAAGAGCATCACATGTTACAATTTATTACATATTTCTAATAAATCTATGTCAAGGTTATGTTAAAGGTAAAGGTGGTCCACACTATGATAAATAGTAGCATTTTCTTTATTCTTTTGAGTAGGAATGATAAATAGTAGCATTTTATTTATTCTTTTTAGTAGGAATGATAGGGAGAAAAGTACAATTCATTGAGATGTTATTTATATGGATGGTGAGTTGTATGATATTATAAGGTAATGATTTAAAAGATATTGGTTGATAAATTGGGAAGGTAGGTGTCTAATGATAGATCTTAGCTGATAGAGATAGTTAGTTATTGAAGTTGTAAAGAAATACTAAAAATACATTGAAAAATATATTTTCATAAGAGAACACACATTTTCTCCTTTCATACATTGGCACCCATCACATGTTGCCACAAAATTTTGAATGCCCCTTTTGATTCCCTTCCAAAAAAAAAAAATGCTTGGTCCTTTCATTGGTTTTTATAAACCTTGAATGCCCATTTGTTGATGATGTATGTATTTCCTACATGACGAGGTCTTGCATGGATGAATTTTAGGGAATGCCAAATTGGTCATAGAAGAATGTTGGTGAAAGTAAATATGTTAACGAGGAAACTATGCGAGGTCGGGGTGAGTGGATGGTAACATTCGATACATCTCACAATACCATCGATGTGGCAACTTTTGAAAGGCAACCGAAGGCAAGGACCACTGCCACATGGTACTTAGACAAATTATTAACATTGACAGTAACCAACCCTTTACCACGTCAGATACATCCCATAATATGAAGTGGATTTTTTAGGTTATCCTCAAAGTCAGTTTGTGCCTTCCATGTGTATGTTGGGTCTGCAGATGAATAAGAACATTAAATTGATAGGTACAAAATACATGACCAACTCCATTTGGTGGCACAACTTATTTTCATTTTTCTAGGGAGTCGACCAAGAGAAACTTAAAACATAACAACAATGGAGTGGTAAATTTGACCATATTGAATAATATGGTGAAAAATATTCGAAGGAAAAAATAAAGCCACTATCCTTCATCTTAAAACTCAACTGCATTCCCTAAAATTGAAGCAAGCAATTTCTATGCATATTAGATGTATACAGATCTTCAAAGACTCTCTCCTTGTGATCAATCAAGTCAAATAATTGTGGCAATTTCGTTGCCTTGTACTTCAACAATATAAGTAAATCACTCAAAAATTACCCGCACAACTCGTGTGGTATGATATCGAGGCCACCCACATTATTCCAACCGTTCCATGGACACCATGGCTTCCTTAGACTCCCTTGTCCCACAAAATCCACTCTCTAACACAACACATGTGTCTATTCATACATTATCTGAATATGCTATTCCTGACTCAAGACTCCTCATATTGTTGTCCCACTTGCATCACAATCCACATGAAAGACCTTGTTAAAATCTAGTAAAACTAGAATAGGTTGTTCTATTATGTTTCCTTCATAATTCGAAATTCCTTTCTACTATAGTTGTCCACTTAAACTCATGTTTCTCTTATTTTAAGGTATCATAATTAATATACAAATGAAAATACTTAACCTAAACGTTCATAGTAAAAGTTTCTCACACCAACTAAATCTTAAAAAAGGGAAAAAAAACTAAAAATTACACTATAAAATATTTTTATATAAATCATGTTTGAATCCCATGAAAGTTATTAAAATATTTCATTTCACATCAACCAAATATTAAGGCAGTACGTTCTGATCGCGTGGTTGACATGGCAGTTGTTACATCGTAGGCAGCCATGTAGAGAACAAACACAATGTTAGCTATTGCCATAAACCATTTTATTCCTCTCATTCTCTTAGAACGTGCGTGGATTTGAGGGCCTCACTTAAATGATAGAGATTCCCGAGAACTACTACACCGACATGATAGAGATTCTCGGGAACTACTTCACCAATGCTGAGTTGGGATATAGATTCATGATAGAGATTAATCACCCACACGGAACAGTGGTTCCGCACTGGTGGGAGTGCGAGAAGAGGATCTAGCTTATTTTTTTCACCAAGTTATATGTTTATACATTTAGGTCACTTTTTGTAAATTAAATCATATCTAATTTATTTTTATTATATTTTTTATTTTTATCAAATCAATCATTTTCTTTAAAAAATAAATAAAATCTTAAAAAAAAATTAAACTTATAAACCTGTTATGACATGACTGTGACAACTTCCCTCAAATAAGTACTCAGACACTAGCCTCACAAATCCAATCATCTTGTATTGAACTGCACCGCGTCTGTGCATTGACCACTTGACTATGACTATGATATGATAGGACTTATCACATTTATAATTATGTTGTAATTATTGTACCATACCTAAATATATAAAAACATAGGTTTGGTAAATGGCAAAATATTAAAGGCTATGATCTAACAGTTTTAAAGGTAATTGAACAGGACATTTTTTTTTTAATGTGTATAGCTTTGTTATGCTGTGTGCTGCTTACCTTCTCTAATGCAGTGAGCAACCTAGCCTTCCTTCTGTGGTAATATGGTAGATCAAGGAACACGAACGCTTGAATAACACCTTCACATTCATTATCTTCTCTTCACACTCCTTGATGTTGATGAGAACATTCCTGGCATATTTTGCATCACATTTTGAGGAAATATTAAACAAAGTATTATTAAAATTTTAATATTATTTGACATATTAATATCCTCTCAAAAATGCAGTGTAATCGCAGGTAAACATTGACGTCCTTTTGGAGTGCATCCTCGGAAGTGTAGTGAACCTTCTCTTGTTGTTCGTTAATGAAGTGCAGTGAAACACGAGATTTGTGCTCTTTCGACCCTTTCGAAGACCCTTCTATCATTGTTTGTTGACAAAGTATAGTGAAATACGAAAGTTGTGCTCTTTCGAGCCTTTCGAATACCATTCTCTCGTTGTTCGAAGACCCATATATTTTTTCTGGATGAACGTCCAATCCTTGAAAGTACAATAAATATTGTAGGTAATATTATATTTTTTTTATTATTTTTCTAATACTTGAAAGTACAGTAAATATCGTAGGTAATATAGCATCTTCGGAGTATAGTGAAGAACAAGAGTCGTGCTCTTTCGAGGAGTATAGTGAAGAACAAGAGTCGTTCTCTTTCGAGCCCTTCGAAGACCCTTCTCTCGTTGTTTGTTGATGTCTCTTGTGGGGTTTGAGTCACCTATTAAAAATTCAGTGGGCTCTGTCAAAGCCCTAGAAGTGCTCTCTCGAGCCTTTTCATCCATTGAGAGGGTTAATTAATCAGATCTTCTATTTAAAACTATTTTTTTTATTATTATTTTATAATAACCATTACTAAAATAAAGATCTACTTTTTGTATTTAAATATAACACCCTCTCATCAATTTGCTGTCATTTTTATTTCTTTAGTGCCTTTTTTTTGGCCACTAAAAGAAAAAAGTGACAAGTTTGTAACCTCATAAATAATAGTTTTTGTTGGGGGGTTTTAAAGGTGCCAACACTTGCACCTTTTTTCTAAGGCTTCAAGGGAGATTGTTGTTATTATTGGTCATTGCTTCTTTCTTTTTTGCATCATTGACTTTGTTATATCCCTTTCTTAAAAGTTCATTACTCATAACAACAATAGGAGATATTTTTTGATGTGAAACTAAATGTGGCTTTTTATTTTAGCCACTTGGTCATATGCTTTCATATCATTTCAGCTCTTTTAAAAAGAAATAATTTTCATATAATATATGCTCCTCTTTTTCAAATCATATAAAACTTAAAATAAAACAACAATATAAAATCTTTTCATAAGGGCACTTCAAAATTTATAATAACCTATGTTCCAAGTATTAGACTTCTCACTAACTTATAGTTTCCCTCACGTAAGGGCGGGTTATTGAAAAATACGATATATCAGTCTGGCTGGTTATCATTGCATCAAAAGCCTATGTTCCACGTATCAATTCTACTCATTACTTATAGTTTCCCTCACGTAAGGGCAGGTAATTGAGAAGAATAGGTATAAAGAGCTGGCCAATTTTTCTTGCTTCATTAGCCTATTTTAATATATCAAATATCCTAATTTACTTATAGTTTCCCTCACGTTAGGGCGGGTAATTTGAGGAGATTGGTATTACTATCAGGATTTTGTTCCCTTATTTAAAGCTCCATTGTATTCTCTAAAAATTTGAAGTTAAAGGAGGGAATTATTGGTTCACTTCAATTTTCTTTGGAAAAATGAATATGATTGATCCACTCACCCATCATAACTATCATACATGGAAATCCAAAATATTAAATCTCATTTCTCAAAAAGGGCTCACACACCTTCTAGAAGAGAAGCAACCTGAATTTGAAAAGGAATATGAAATATTTGTTCATAAAGAGAAAATATATGAAACAATGGGTATTATAAGCACTAATGTAAATGAAAGCTTATGGTTTCACATTACAGATTGTAAAAATACATATAAAAGTTAGTAGAAACTAAAGAACTTGTTTGGGAAAGTAGATCAAATAAGGTCAATGCAGCTAGAGGTAGAATTAACAACATTACCTCTTGAAGACTTCAGCAATATTGTTGACTTTCTCACAAAATTTAAGGAAGTCCTCACTCAATACAAAGGCAGTGGCAAGAATAAAATAGAAGAATAATGCATCTATCTAATTATTTCTAAATTAAATGATGTATTTCAAATTTTTGCAACCACCTTTCTGTCTACAAAAGATGCTCTTGGTGCAAGTTCTAAAATACCCTCCTTAGAGGAATTTTGTGATAGGCTAACTAGAGAAGAAACAAAACTTGCAAAGCACAAGATCTCTTCCTCTTCCTCAAAATACTTAGTAGCATCCACCTCTACTAAAGAAAAAATTAAAAATAAAGAAAGGAATCCCATAAAATATACTCACTGCAAAAAGAATGGTCATTCTATGAACAAATGTTGGAAAAACCACAACAACTAGAGGCAACAATGAACGATCAAAATATAGAAAGTAAGAAGTAGATATGAAAATTCTTAAATGTTCAAGGCAAGACCATAAACACTACATCAAAATACTGGGTTCTAGATTCAGGAGCAATTCATCACATGACTTCCTAAGATGAGTCATTCACTTCAATCTCCTCAAGTTCAACATGTAGCATAGAAGTTGGTGAATCGTACTTTATCCTAGTCAAAGGAAAAGGTGACCTATCCATTGATGGTGGTTATATCAATAATGTTCTCTATGTACCAAAAATTGCAACAAATATCCTCTTCGTCTATCAGATTTATACTTCTAGAAAAGGCAAAACAGTTCTCTTCTCACCAACAGGAGTTGAGATAAGAGAATTTCAAGACCCAAACTTTCTCATAGCAAAAGGATATATTGATCACAACACTCATCTATTTCACTTCAAAGTATTCAAAAATCAATAAGGGGCCTCTTGTTTTGTTGCACATGGAGATCTTGAAAGCAAAATTTGGAATGAAAGGTTTGGACATCTCAGTTATAACTACCTAAAGGAATTGAACACCCATGAAATGGTAAAAGGATTACCTCAAGTATCTTATATTTATGGAGTATGTCTTGGATGTGCTCTTGGAAAGAAACATCAAGATCCTTTCCACCCAAGTGGTTCTCTAAAGGCCTCATCCCCTCTAGAGTTAATCCATAATGACTTGACGGTCTTCCCAGAGCCTTCATTCAAAGGAGCAAAATATGCTTAAACTTTCATTGATGATTTTTCTAGAAGAACTTGGGTCTACTTCCTAAAATACAAAAGTGATGTTCTATCCCACTTCAAAAGCTTCAAAGCCTTAGTTGAAAATCAGGCCTCTTGCAAAATTAAGAAAATTCGTACAGATAATGGGGGGTAATACTTCAGTAATGAGTTCTCAATTTTTCTATCAGGTCATGGCATAATTAATCAACATTTTGTCTCCCATAATCCATAGAAAAATGGCATTGTAGAGAGTAAAAATAGAACTTTAAAGGAAATGGCAAATTTTATGCTCCACTCAAGAGATCTTCCAAAAGTTTTTTTGACATAAGCAATTAATTGTGCAAACTATATTCAAAACCACACACCTCATAAAGCTCTTTGCCATTTGAATCCCGAGGAAGCATGGACTGGCTCAAAACCTGATGTCTCTTTCTTCAAGATTTTTGGGTGTACTATTTGGGCACATATACCAAAGAAGAAAAGGAAGGCTCTAGATAAGAAAAGAAAAAATCTCATCTTTGTTGGTTATTGTGAAGAAATGAAACCATACAGGCTACTTGATTCCACAACTCATGAGGTCTTTTTTCATAGGAATATTCAATTTGATGAAACATTCCTTCATAAATATCCTCAATCATCCTCTTCCACCAGTGATTCTCTTGAGCCATATCCAATATTAGAGCCTCAATATAATGAAGAGCCTACTTTAGAGATTAATGATCAAAATGACCAAGATGAGGATACTAAACTTCAAACTCCAACTCAAATTCCTGCCACTCCAATTACTCCTTCCACAATGCTTAAATGGGTCTGCGTCATTGTTGAAGAAGCAATTCCATACATCCAAAATCTCCCATCATCCAGATTAAGCAACTCCATAGGCTTTGGTCTTATTTGTCAGTCCATTTCCACAGATCCTCAATCCTTAAAAGAAGCAACTGGTATTAAAGAATGGGATGATACCATGGAAAATGAATTCTATTCCTTAATCAAAAACAAAACTTGGGATTTAGTTCCTCTACCTAAAAGAAGGAAGTTAGTTCGTTGTAAATGGATTTATAGAATGAAATATGGAACTAATAGAGAAATTGACAAACACAAAACTCACCTGGTAGCCAAAAGTTTCTCTCAAATTGAAGGGGTTGATTATTATGAAACTTTTGCACCAGTTGCCAAAATGGATTCTATTAGACTGTTACTTGCTCTAGCTGCTTCCAAAAAGTGGTATATTTTTCAAATGGATGTAAAAAGTGATTTCTTAGATGGGGACTTTAAAGAGGAGATATTCATGGAATAACTGGCTGGATTCACTCAAGACTCCTCCCTTGTTTGTAGACTACGAAAATCTCCCTATGGCCTCAAATAAACTCCTAGAGCTTGGTATGAAAAAATCAACTCCTTCCTTCTTTCCTCAGGTTTTTATCATTGTGAGTCTGATTCCACAGTCTACATTTGGAAATATGAAGGAAGATCACCTTACTTGTTCTCTATGTTGATTATCTACTACTCATTGGTAATGACATTTCCCACATTCAGACTATCAAAGACTCTCTTTATGAAAAATTTGAAATGGCTAATATAGGTTTAGCTCATTACTTTCTTGGGATTCAAATAAATCAAATAGATGCAAGAATTTCATTGTGTCAACAAAAATAAACTCTATACCTTCTTCAACGGTTTAATATGACTAATTATAATCCCTCTTCTACACCTTTTAAGTCTGGAGTCACTATAAGTACTTCCTGCACATCCCATCTATGTGATGCTACTCTGTACTGACAACTAGTAGGGAGTCTGTTATACCTCACTCATAATCGCCTAGATATTTCATATGATGTTGGCTTGATATCTAGATTCTGACATCAACCTCATTTTAGCCATTGGCAAGTAGTAAAAATAATCCTATGCTACTTGTAAGGTACTACTCAATTTGGGCTCTTATATGAAGGAAAATATATGGATATCATTGGTTACAAAGATTTTGATTGGGCAGGTTCAGTAGAAGACAGATGTTCAACTTCTGACTATGTCTTTTGTCTTGCTTCTTGACCAATTGCTTGGTCATGCAAAAAACAAGCAATAGCACTATCATCTACATAGGCAGAATACATGGCAACAGTTTTAGAAAGTCAGGAAGATCTTTGGCTTCATCAGATACAAAGAGAATTTGGTTTTTTCCATGACAAAACTATTACTCTTTGGTATGATAATCAGAGCATAATTCATATTTCCCATAATCCAATTGAGCATCAACGTACCTAGCACATTGAAATTCACATGCAGTTCATTCAACAACATATTCAGAGAGGGAAAATACACTTGGACTATATTCCCATAGAAAATCAAATTGCAGACATCTTCACCAAATACTTTCCTTCTCCGCGTTACATTCAGTTGTGAGAGAAACTTGGAGTAAGGCAGATGCATTAGAATGTACAAAAGAGGTTTTAACCTCTCCTTTCTTCTTATTGTTTCTTTTTCTTTGGAAGATAGTTTTTTTCCATGTGTTTTTTTTTACCATCTCTCCTATATGTAATAACATTGTACATGAGTACCTCATAAGGCCTAATTTCTGAGACTCATTTATTTTTTCAATGAGGATAATCTTCACCATCCGAAGACATGTCCCTTCATTTTTATTTTTGATAAATAGTTTTTTCCCATGTGGTTTTTTTACCATCTCTCCTATATGTAATAACATTGTACATGAGTACCTCATCGGGCCTAATTTTCGGGACTCATTTCTGTTTTCAATGAGGACAATATTCACCATTCGAAGACATGCATCTTTATTTTTATTTTTGATAGATGGTTTTTTTCCATATGGTTTTTTTACCATCTCTTCAATGAGAATCATTGTAAATGAGTACCTCATCAGGCACTGTTGTCGAGGACTCTTTGTTACATTCACCCCTAGTATCACTTAAGAGGGGGTGTTATAATGAATAATAATTCTCTTAAGTTCTACTAGGATAAACTTACTTGAGTTACCACTCTTCCAGGAGTCAGGTGAACTCTCAGTTTAGACTAGTTAGTTGTTGTAATCCAACGACTCTCAATGATCAACTTTGCTATTTATACAAAGTTGATCCATGGAATAAATCAATCAGTTCTATTTGTCTCTTAAAATATTATAATACTCTGTAGTTCTACTCTTGGTAAATTCTAACAACAAGGTTATCTCCAAGATAAAGAGGTATCAACTAACTAGCTACAAAAAATAGAAATGATTATTAGCATAAAAAATAGTAAATAACTAAAATATTGATACAAATCAATAAAAATAATGAGCCAAATGGATGATGAAAGGAGGGTGAGAGAGGACAACCAAAAGGTAATAGATTTCTCTTCCTCATTGCCTCTTTGGTAGTTTAGAAAAATCTTGCAATCTCAAATACTAAGTAAACCACTCCAAAATATTGATCAAGAGAGATTAGATTGCTAAAAGAGAAGATTAAAATTAAGAGAGAAAATGGGCATCAATTTTGGCATGAATGGAATATTGCTATGCATTACCACCGTCAAGGGCTCTATAAATTATTTTAGGGCTTCATGGAGGGATATTTAAAGGGGTAAAAGATGTTTTTGGAAGATTCAATGTGGTCTATGAATGGAGGTCCATTGGACATGAGATAGCATGCATGATTGTGCTTGGTAGTTTCAAGGAATATACTCATGATAGAGACGTATGCTTTTGAGATTCCACTCTTGCCAAGTTAAAAATACTACCAAGAAAATTTTTGCTAGAAAATATGTGATGATTATTTCACAAAGTGACCATTAAAAGTCAAATTTGAGTCGAAAAGGTCAAATTTAGGTGGGAAAATCTAAGTTACTGAATTTTTTTCTAGTGAATTTTCTTGTTACCAGTGAATTTGCTTGTTACCAATGCTTTTGATTCTAAGCAATAAATACTCTGAGTTTAGATAGAAAGTTGTTTAGACTAGTTTGTCTAGTTGAGAGGTTATCTAGTGGAGGTTATGGATTTATTAGTGTACCACAAATGACATCTACACATAGGGGTGAATATATTATAAAATAATTTTACAAGGATAATTATGGGCACATGGATTAGGTTTTTAACATAACATATCCTATGAATGACTAACTTTGGCTAGTTATATCATGACCCACCTTGGTAGGAATTTTTCATGATAGACTCTGTATTGATGAATGATAAATTAATGCCTAGTTTTGATGCATTTGGATGGCTATGCAATATTTATAATGATTTATATTTGAGGAATATGGTACTATTGATGTATTATCTATTTGTAGGACAAGGTACACTTGTGGGTGTAAGAGGTAGAATCGATCATAGAGAATAGAGTAATTGAAAAGGAGAATGATGATTATGGTGGCTCAGGGTAACATGAATGACTACCCTCATAGAGATGAATGCATTCTTGCATTTATGGTGACAATCAATAATCTAGCCATCCATACCAGAAGTTGGTAACCTAGAAGTTATTGTAAGTCTTCGACTAGGATAGATGATTGGGTTCATGATGAATAACCCACCTTGTTTAATGCACTTGATTGCTCGCTCTTGTTTACATATGCATAATTGTGTGAGTGGATTTGGTAAAGAATCTCCTTCAAATAGAATTACTAGATATAGAGGTTATAGTAATTCTTGGCCCACTTATATACCAAACTAGTATTTAATATTAGTATAGGTATTTTATTTGAATTAAGAAAAATAGGAAATGATTATTGAATTTCATGGTTTGAATTAAATTAAATTCAATATTATAAATATTAATGCTTTAAGTTCTATTTAATGCTCCATTTTTACCCTTTTATGAAAACAAGGAAACAAATGGATTTTCATTTAAGGTAATATATTTTAAAAAAGGAAAGAATCATTTAAAATTTAAATATCTCTCCTGTTGCCACCTTGGGTAAAAGCAAATTTACTTTTGGTAGATAGCATTTATGTCTAAAATTAGACTTTGGGCCTTGGGTATATAGGTTTTCCATGTTAAGAAGGCTGAGAGAAAGAGGAGTCAAGATTCTTGGAAGGAGGAGACCAAGAACAAAGCTAAGAAGACTTGGTTGGGAAATCAGTGAAGAAGCTTGTAGAATCGGTAGAAGTTCCTGAAGAAGGATCCATCGAGAAGACTCAGGTTGGAGTTACTCTCATGATTTAGTTCTTAAATTACTTATGTTTTATTTTTAAATTCTTATAAGCATTTGGAAAAAATATGCTTGTTGTATTCAACCATGATGGTGTATTGCTTTCTAGCATAATGGAATTTAGCATACCTTGTATAATTGTTCTATTTAAAGATCTTATACAATTTGGCCTATGATTTTCGTTGTTTAGAAGCCTATGTAAAAATATTTGTTGATCGACCTATGACGACCTAGGAGTTATTATATTTTCGATTTTGAGGCATGGGATTTTATACTCTGTTAGCCAGATATTTTAGCAAGGATTAACATCCTAGTTAGTGGTTGTACATTTCCTTTTTTCGATCTATGAAAATTGACTTGTGTCTCTTTCACTCCAAACCATATCCAACCTCTATTTTACGTACACTTCATGCCAAGTTTGAATGATATTTTGTTGATATTTTTGATGCTTTAAATACATCTTAAAAAAGTGATTTTTCCCCTATTCCTCTCATATTCCAACCAATGTAATCCATTTGCTTCAACTGAATAAGCTAGACTATCATTGTCTAATCATGTTGAAGCAAAATTTCTTCTTGTTTTAGCTTATTTCAGGTTTTGTTGGTGCCGTATCACTATTGTGTTTCAGGTTTTGCTAGTCCTATTATAGTGGTGGTTGGTGGAAAACCCTCTATCACTACCTTAATTAAATATCCTTCCCTAAGGTTTAACCTTAGGGGTAGGTTTAATTTATCACATACCATTTTTGCAGCACCATAGAGTGATGACTTCATGCATAGATAGGTGCAATTAGGGGAAGGTCATCCAGGCCTTCCCTGGGAATTATCCCATATGGGATATGCCTTGGTGCTCTAGGCACCTTAAGGGGAGCTAGCCTCCCCTATTGAATCAACCAAATTGACATGGTCAAGGAGGCAGTTCCACATGGTGGTCCACCCTACCCCAATTGAGGGGGCATAAAATTTAACCTTGGCTTCTATGGCATGTGGATTGTTTTCATGTCTATCCACTACCCCCACTACTAACTTGGTTGTGTCGATTGTTGCATGGTTTTCAATGGTTTTCTTGTGTATCGCCCAATTGTTGGGATGTAAAATATTTTATTGTGAGGCAAGAACTTAATTCTACATGCTTGGTGTAGGAGCCTCCTTGGAGCCTAAAAGGGGAAGGGCTTTCCTTTAAGGGTGACCACCTCTAAGTGGTCATGAGGAGCCCACTCATGCTGACTTAACGTAGCATCAAGGATTGAGAATTATTGCTGTTTAAATCCGCCTTGCTATCATTGTTGATTATGTGGTTAAGTTCACGTGTTATTTAAAACTACCTTGTTCTCATTCTTGACTGTGTGGTTAAGTTACTAGTCTTAATCAAAACCCCCCTCTTTTTGCTTAGAATGATGGTTTATTTATTAAATGAAATGAATGATATTTCATTTACTATAATAAAAGAATGATATTGATTTATTTAAATTGAAGGATGGATATTTAATTTATTTATATTAGATAAAATGGTTTGATAAGTATTTAATTGGTTAAAAGTATGGGGTTTTAATTGATTAAAGAAATAATTTTTATGGTGTTTAATAGTTTAAACATATGGGCTTTTAACTTATTAAAGAAAATAGTTTGATAAGTATTTAATTGGTTAAAGATATGGGCTTTTAATTTATTAAAGAAATGGGTTTTATTGGTGTTTAATTAGTTAAAAGTATGGGATTTTAATTGATTAAAGAAATGGTTTGATGTGTATTTAATTAGTTAAAATTATGGGTTTTTAATTGATTAAAGAAATGTTTTTTTATGAGTATTTATTTAGTCAAAAGTATGGGCTTTTAATTTATTAAAAGAATGATATTTATGAGCATTTTGGTTAGTTAAAATTATGGGATTTTGATTGATGGAAATGATGTTTATTGAATGCACTGATAAATAATAAATGACCTTAATTCTTAAAGGATAAAATGACTCTCCTTTTATGATGAAACGAATGGTATATGACTTTCATTCTTGGATAATGATTGCCCTTTGCATGATTAAGGAGATTAGTATGTTAGTGAAGCGACCAAAAGACGTTCATTTGATCAAACAACTTAACACAATGTAAATTGCTTAGAAATGCTACTTTTTATTTGAAAAGTAGATGTTTCTAGGTTACAAGAAGAATCTCCCTATTTTATTTACAAAAATGAAGCATCTTGATGATGTCTTTTAGATCTCCTCACTGAAGGTGGACTTCTATGTACGCAGGCCACAAGTAGTTTACTGATATGTGTTCTTCTACACCTATCTAGAGTCTGCAAAAAATTGTTAATATGTTTGAGGTCCTACCTTAGTTAGGCCCCATGGCGATGAAGACAAGTCAACATAAAAACTACATTAAAAAGGATTGAAAAATGAAGAAATTACTGTAAAAGCATTAAACAAATGATACCTGTAGTATTTTTTGATTTAGACCTGTTGTATGGTAAATTCGTAGGATGACCTACAAAATGGATCCTGGGTTCGTAGGGTGGAGGGTGAATTATTCTGCAACTATCCCCTAATGGATATCCTCTGCTCGGATGGGCTCTAGAAGTGATGTTATGTTGTTTGCATAGTGTAAAGTTGTCGGATGTGATTCTGGTACAAGTTCTACAGATTTTTGGTAAGTTGATAAGAAGGGGAGAGAGGTAAAATGATATAAAGGACCCTCTATTTATAGGAAGATCCAAGATCGATAGGTGGTTAAGTGTACCAAACCCTAGATTCAGTTCCTAGCAAGGTTGGGTTAGGGTTTATGAAGTGTCAAGCTTACATTCCTTAAGAGAAATATTCTATCCTCACACATGTGTGAGGAAGGATTAAGGTTAACTAGGGTTAGCTAAATCCTAGGTTAGATTGAGCTTTAGTTAGGATTTTTAGGAAATATCCTAACTAAATTTAGGGTGCACACATGTGTGAGGACATGCTTAGGACTAATTAGCTCATTAATCCTAATTAAACCCTATTAATGATAAAGTGCATGTTTAGTGAAAGTCACTTGCAAATTAGATTTCTAGTTAGCCTAATTAGGGTTTTTAGTAGGAAATGGTCCTATGGGGTCCTAATTAGGTGTAGTAAAAGGCTTAAGTAGCCGTAGGGATCTAGTAGATGGCCTCCTAGTGGGTAGAAGGCATTTTGGGCGTGTTTTACCTAGTTTTGTAGGTTTGTAGTCTATGGATGACTAAGGTAGTCTACAGATGACTACAATGACCTATGATGTCCTATGCAAAACTACAAGTATCTATGTAGATTTGCAATTATATAAGAATGAACATGTGTAACTTTTGGGTGTCTATATTTTCCCCTTTTTATACTATGCTATGTGGAATGCAGTCTAGTACAAAAATAGTGTGATGGTAAAAGGTAGCGAAGCATTTGCAATATAGGGGAGAAAGAGAAAGGGAGGAATGGGATCAAATCAAAGGTATGTAGTTGTTCGTAGCATGACCATACAACATTGATTGATATCCAAAAGGAGGAAGGAGAATATGAAGATGAGGAGAATGTAATTTAATTAAAGGTATGTAGCCGCTCGAAGTGTGACCATACAACATTAATCGATAGCCAAAATGAGGAAGGAGAAGATGAAGAGAAGGAGAATGGAATCCAATCAAAGGTATGTAGCCCCTTGAAGCATGACCATATAATAGTGATCAATAACCAAGAGAGGTAGAGAGAAAGCAAAAGAAGAAGATAAGAAATTTGTGAATGGGAATTATGATATGTGGATGGATGGATGCAGATCGAACATGATGGTGAGACTGATGATTTTTGTCAACTTAGTACAATATTTGTAATATCGTATTTAGATGTTGGTGAAGGCAAATTATGACTGCTTTGCTTTTGCAACCAATGCAAGATGGTCCAAATACGAATAGAAAAATGCCTATTCAAATTTTTGCTTCTAATTGATTGATGAGTGCATGGTGACACATGTCAAACCATTTGAGTTGAGTGGCATGGATGAATCAAGTGTAACATTCCGTATGTGGTCACTGTCGATATACATGAATGAAATCAATACATCTCCGATATTGCGCATGGCTCTCGTGACTTAACAATTGTCTGATTTGGGATGGGGTTTATCTTGAGATAATATTCAGAAAAGAAAATTTGTAGACAAATGTGATATCCGTGATTTGCATGTTTGATTATTTGGTTGCATGAAAATAAGATTTGTATATGAATACCCCCTCAAATGAGGAATAAACAATGAACCAAATAAAATGGGATGATGATGGTGATGATTCGATTGATAGAGGAAATTAATGAAGAAAGGGAGGAAAAATTGGGCAGATAGGAAAGGGGGAGAAGAATGAAGGTTCTGGCATGAAAAAAGTGTGCATGTGGTGGCTGGATTTGTGATTCACAAGGTGACCTATGAATTGAACTTGAATTCGTAAGGTGACCTATGAATTGAACTTGAATTCATATAGTGACCTACAAATTAGTGTTTTTTGGGCATATAAAACCTTTTTGACGTGTGTGTGAAGTCATTTTGCATGACGTGTGAGTTGGAGAGCGAGGAGTAAGTTATGGTTTTCGATATGGAGCATTTGCAAAATCTGGAGGTGAAACGAATATGGTGAGGGGGCAGACTAGTACTGGCAGTTATCACAGGGTGCCATCGATAAGTACATGAAGCCTCATTGAGATGAAATTTTGAATTGCATGATTTGCTTGGGAATGCTATAGGGTGGGTTTGTTCATTTTGTAGTGTTTGTATGTGATATGTGATTAGAATTTGGACACAAAGTGTTAAATAAACCAAATGGGTATCGATATGTGTGATTAGATGTTAGTTTTGACTAGTATTTGCATTAGTTTTACTGTATGGTGATAAATGCATGTGATTGCTTTGACTTTGCTTGTTGGGGGTAAATAGTGTATAGTTTTCAAGAAAGGTTAAAACTTTTTCAATAAAAGTGGGAAATGGGTATCTAGAAATGCGACTATTTTTACATTACTATATGATCTAGCGATGTGTGTTAATGTTTTCCGATTTATGTAAGTGTGATGAGTTTTGATTGTGATTTTGGGATAATGGTGTATCATTTTTGAAAATTATCTTATTTTTCACCGTAAAAGGAGAAAATGGGTATTTAGAAGTGTGTTTTATTTTGTGTTTTGTAATGATTTGGTGATTGTTTGAATTACGTGTCATGATGGGTATGGGGATGAGTGTGAGGGTGGATTTTGGAAGCCATATATGTACTATTTTTGGAATACTCTTACACTTTCACGATGAAAGGGCAAAATGGGCATGAAAAAATGTGATTGTGTTATAGTGTAGTGATATGTTTTGTGAATTGTAAATGTGTGTCTTGAAATGCTTGATGTATGAGATATAGGATTTTGTTGATGTTGAATATGCATGTACGAGTTTGTTTTTGTGTATTTTTGACATGTTTTTTATGAGTGAGGCCAAATGCAGTCCAAAAATGGCCATCTGGCTGAATTCGTAGGTTGACCTGTGAATCAAACCTGAATTCGCAAGGTGACCTATGAATTAGTCCTGAATTCATAGGGTGAAATATGAATTGGTTATGAGCATTGATTTTATTGTTTCTATTTATTTATTGTTTTTTATGTAAATGCATGAGGACTGTTGTATGAATTTTGTATGGTATGGTTATTTGTATATAATGATAAACATGAATATGTATGTATGTGAAACTAATAAAATTTTGTGTGATGTTTGTGAATGAAACAGGTGAAGATGATTGAGCCATGACATCATGTGCGATCGATGAAGTCTTTCTTGGTGAAGGCCTTGGGTAAGGTAGTTAAATGGTTGGAGAGGGTGTGGCTGAAAGAAGTGTGGGATTGTGTGAGTATCTACACTAACAGGGCTTATATTTTAGTGTTGTGTGATAGGTGGGATCCGAATAGGAACACCTTTCACTTTTTGATGGGTGAGATGACTATCATCTAGGAGGATGTGTACAAAATCTACAAATTACCAATTCAGGATGTTCTAGTGAGGGTAATGGTGAATGAGATTTAGGAAGAAGTGCTCCAATGTGCATTTGGTATGATGTGGAGGGAGATAGATACCAAAAAGGGAATAAATTATGAGTATTTTTTGTATCAAAAGATGTCTAATCGCCAGTGTGCGACAATGTTGATGATTTCAACATATGATTTACCAAAAAATTTTGAGGTGAAGTTTACCTAGAGCATGTTGGATATAGTGCATGATATAGTATTATTTGCATGGGTGCCTACATTGTTAGAACAGGTCTATAGGGAGCTACATGATGTGGTGCAAGTTGTACAAACAGGGTTGAGTTGGATGCCATTACTACATGTGTTGGTGTGGGAGCATATAACTATACAGTGAATAGTATTATTACCATAGGAGGCTCATACCAAGATGAGTGGGTTGGTACCCTATGCCTTAAGGTGATGGATTGATGAGGATAAGGGAATGAAGAGGCCACATGAGGGCGATCATATATTTTTTAAGGTAAATTTTAGTTCTTAGGAGCCAAAGGATATTCGTTGGAGTTCCTAGAAGGACGAAGTGTCAAGGGAGAAGGATGAGGAGCAGTTAGGAGCTATCCATCGAGGATGATGGGTAGTAGGGTGGTATATGCGATAGGTGAAGTTATTTTTCTTTGGTAGGGTCATGCAACATTTTGGTTTACATTAGGGTATTTTAGATGCACCTATTATGATTTATAGGAGACAAGATGATAGAGGAAATCACCCTATCACCCTATAGTACCTCCTTGAAGTGGTGATAGGGATCCATAGATGGTGATTTCAAATGTGGAGGATGCATGCACTACTATTTAGTATGATGGGAGTTGGGTGACATAGATTTAGTAGGCAGATGCTGGGGTGATTGATCATTGAGTACAACCAACTAATGGGGTACCTTTGTGAGAGGGATGGGCATAAGGGGGAGTGAGTCCTAGGATAGTGGGAGGATCAAGGTATGAGGTAGAGGTACCTCTTTGATGGTTGAGGTGATGTCGATGTGGTGGGTCCAATGTTCCTATTGGGAGGGTGCTAGAGGCACAGGTTGGTGTTGATGAGGAGCCTATAGAGGAGATAGTGATCATGAAGGAGATGAGAGTTGATGTGGGAGATGATGATATTATTGACATAGGAGATATGGGAGATATAAGAGATAAATTTCAAAGAGAAAGAGAGTAGGGATGTCGATGAGAAGTTGCTGATACTATAGGATAGGATACAATAGCTATAGGGGCATATATGGGAGAGTGAGGAAGGTTGGGCAACGAACTTGGGGAAATAGAGAGGATCACTATCATTTGGAGGAGAGGTTGGTGGTAGTAGAGCAGGAACATGCCATAGAGATGAGGGAGTTATAGCTTTAGAGTGTGAAGCTATGTGAGTAGCTCAAAGTAGTGGAGGTAAGGCATACTAAGGTGGTAGGGGGTTTGCGTGTCCTGGTAACATATACTATGTCTTCTAGGGAGAGATTTAAGATTGAGGTGTATATGATGCAATAGGTGTTAGTGACCAGGGATGTTGAGCAAGCGACTCATGCGATGAAGATGGCTTAGTTGTGTGCGAAGATGGAGCAAAAACGATAGACACAGGAGGAGGTAGATCGAGTAAGGGTAGTGGAAGAGACTCCTATGGATGTGACTACTTTGAGAGCTGAGATAGAGCAGTTACAGAAGACCAATGAGGATGTATCAGTGATGTTTAGGGAGGAGGGAGTGATACGGTAGTATTGTGATCTGGCCTTAGCTTTGTATGAGCATCCAATTCCAAATTATGGTAGGACATGATCGATATCAAGGTCACGAGCATGAGCACAGACATATTCATAGTAGAGTCACCGAAGTAAAACATTGATGGTGTAGAGGGAGGTGAGGATAGAGGCACCCATAGTGATGCAAATAGGAGGTGTTATCCCAAAGTTGGATAGGGTAGTAGCGCCTACAGTGACATAAATATTAGGGGCAATAGCTGAGTCAAGTAGGGTGGCATCAACACGTAGGGCAGAGTAGGTGAGGGTGACTCATGAGGAAAGTGGGGAGACTCCTAATGATCGATAGGGCTAAGATTAGCCTATTGTGGTACGCATTTTTTTTAGCCTATGGGCATATGTGAGTACGGGTAGTGGACATGATCCCATTTTGTAGCCTGAGGGCATTTTTTATCATTATATATAGATACCTATTTTTTGTGGCTCATATATGTGTTGTGATTTAATTTGAATGTGTATGTGATTTTTGATGTATGTGTGATGTAATATATCAGTAAGTAAATTCACGATGAATGAATATATGTGTATGTGGTAGCATGTAGGAGAATGATTTCACTTTAGTGTAGATATAATGTAGAGTGATGCAATGTAAATGAATGTAAAGTGGGCGTAATGATGTATGATGTAATATGTGATGATGCATAATGTAATGTAAATAAATGCATGTATGATAGATGTAAATGTGCATGCATATGAAAAATAATTTGTGTAGAGGAAGCAATTGTATCATAGCATAACCGATGGTAATGTGATCCATTCTATAATCTCAAGAATGTAGGATGGTATAGGGTGTATGCAATAATTTTAACAATCATAGTTGTAACAATCAAACCTCATGAAAAACTGAACGAGATTTGTTGACAACTCATAACTAACCTGGGTAGGTCAAAATATATCAAGGAGTAGTGTGTGCAAATAAGTGATGTGCATTTATCCATTTTAAGGGAGGTAGGACTAACCCATTTTAAACATAGCTAAAGTATCTAGCTCATCCACAAGCATGTAGTGATCTATACAAAATAAGATCACTAATATGATAGATGTGTCACCACTTGTAAGACTATTCCACTGGAAGGTAGGCGCTTAGGGCCTATAGTTGGCGATGGAAATCATCCCATGATGTTATGTTAAACCTAAGGACCAAAGGTGATGAAGCATAATAATTATGTTTCTTGGAGGCTTTTCCTTTTGTTTTCTACCCCTCGTTTCTTGATTATTGTTTTGTGGTACTCTTTTCTCTATTTTTTTTGTATGGGCATTGGATTTTGTTTTCTACCATTTTTATGTTTTTTTTTTGTTTATGCTTATCCCTTTGTTTATCCCTAGGTTGTATGTTGACCATGCAAATGATATGAGCAGGGGAAACCGTTCTATAGATGATGATATCTACATAAGGTGTTGTCTTTCCTAGACTCAAAATTTATTTTAAATGTGACCTGTTTGAGTGGTCCTTAAAAGAAGTTAAACTAACTAGAGGAAAGCTATAAGGAGTGTAATAACTTGTCAGTTAAAGGTGACATTTGATTGACTGAACTAGTGAATGGTCAAAAATATGCAAAGACATCATATACTTTGTAATCTCGAGAAAGAGAGTGGACATCCAAGTGGTAATGCTAACAAGTGCATATGTTATTCCTATTAAGGGTGCATTTCTATAGAGGTAATATACAAATATGAATAAAATAATAGAATAAATATGGATATATGCAATGAATGTAGTGCAAGATATAGTATGAAAGAACAATATCTACAAGAGGAAATATGTGAAATGTAATCGAATGGTATGAGAAACCATATTTGAAGATGAATGTGTGGGGTGATGATGACAAGAATAGAGAGTCATGATAATAGTTGACCTAGTGTGTGGGGAGATGTAGCAAACATGCGAAAAACACATAACTGGGAGAATATGTGTGATAATGACAAACAAAGCAAACATGGAGTGGGAAGATATGTAGAGGAACCCGAGGGTGAATATGCATGACAAAGAAGAGGGAGAAAAGCAACAATGTAAAGAAAAAAAGAAAAAAAGAAAAAAAAAGAAGAAAGAGAAGGAGAGAATTAGCATAGAAATGTAGCCACTCAAAGCATGACCATTCAAAAATACTGAAGAAGAAGAAAGAGAGGAAAGTGAATGGAAGAAGACATGAAGAAATAAAACAAGCTAAGACTATGTGAAGTGACATGGATCGGGTCACGAATGACTAGGTGAAGTGATGAGGCAACTAGCATTTTTGTAGTTGGTGTAATTGGATAAAATGTATCCCATACCACCTTCTCATATCGACCTTGCCGAGTCTTTTATTTGACCAATTCCATCAGTCATAAGTTATCTCAAATCTTGTTGTGTGCATACCTGCACCTCAACATATTTGGATGTTCACCTGATTTATTTTCAATTCAAAACCTACTAAAGGTCTCTTTATGTTTATTAAACTTTCATTTCTTTTTCAAAAAAAACATACAATCCTATCTCTTGAAAGAAAAGGAATAATTAAACATATTTGAAATAACGTAATTTGCTAACAAATACCAAATTACACTATTACCATAGATATATGACCACTCTAGGGTACATATTGGCTCCTTAGTACTTTACTTATTTATTTATTCCACAAATAAGGGATCCTAAAAACCACTAGCTCAGATCTAGTTTTTAGTATTTTCATACCCATCATTACACAAATCTAAAACTTAGTTTATTTACTCTAATAATATGTTTGAAAAAACACACCATAGGTATCACCACTATAATACTATTCACGTTCTAAAGTTTCTATTAAAGGCTTTCATACTTAAAATAAAAATGACTTGATTGTTTCCCATTTACAACAACACAATCAAGCTCACTAGGATATGATTTAAACAAGATTCACCAAATGTTGTAAATATCACTAGCTGCATTTTATGCTTTCGCAAATCAGAATTGCTTTCATGGTTCACCCAAGACTCCTCGAGGTGAAACTAAGGATTGTTTTTTTATTTATTTGATGATTATCTATGACAACAATTTGGAGCAAAGTAAAGTAAAATTCAAAATTATAAGTCTTTATTAAATAAATATTAATAAGACATTTATAACATATTTACTTCATTTGGCTTTGCCATATTTTCACATTAGTGTTTTCAAATAAACAATAATTTTCAAATTGAACATAGTTACAAGAGAGCTTCACCCTTTTATTTCCTTTTTACATGAATAAGTCCTTTCCTTTTTCTAAGGGTTTAAGCTACCTTCAATTTAAATTTTCTTCGCACACTACACCGGATACTTATCTTTTGAAACTTCACCACTCAGAACTGATATATTAACTTTTGATAACTGCTCTACAACATATTCATAGTTTGTTGTCCCTCATCTGTGAGTTCTCAGCACTACCAAACCCAATTTCTCACAATTTCTTTGCTCATAGACTATCCTTGACAACTGCTACTTTCATACAGTCTATAGCCCACACAAAAGAAACTAGGAAGCACCACTAGGGATCAGTTACGACTCATGGTAGATGATCATGCAATCCACAATACACACATGCATTTTATACTATCTCAAAATCATACAAAAGTTTACGAATATTCTTGCCCAAGACTTAATCAAGGAAGTACAATGTATTTTATCCTTTTAAGACTACCTATATTTTCTCGGGTAAAAATTCTACGAATCCTATTTTGCACAACTAGAGTTGTTTCCATGTATCAAAGGAAGTAAAAAAATCATAAATACTTTCTTTCACTTTTAAAACAAACCAGTATACTCATAGAAACATAACAACATTTTCCCTGCATTCCATTGCTTCAAAATATAAAATAACACAACAACATGGCAGCACTTTTCTAGTATTCCATTAATTTTAAAATACAAAGTAACACAGCAACATGGTAGCACTTTTCCAGCATTACATTGCTTTCAGAATACAAAGTAACATATCAACATACCAACACTCTTCCGGTATTGCATTGCTTTCAAAATACAAAGAAATATATTTTCTTCCTTAAACCACAACTCAGGTAAATTAACAGTTTTCTTCTTCAACATAACCAATGAATTTAAACATATTTTTCCACACTTAAAAACCATAGAAATCACATTCATCATAACAGAATAATACCGAATGACCAACCTGGTTTTCACGCTTCCCAACCTAACAGTTCACTATTTCCCAATTCCCTCTTTGAGATGTCTCATCTCAGATGCTTTTTTACCTACTCTCCCCCTTCTCCATCCTACGCTTTCTCTTTTGTTTTCCTCTTCTCTCATGCATAGTGCTCCTCTTCTCTCATGCATAGTGCCAGACTGTCAAGTCTTCCCCCTCAACCTCATATGCATAACATGCTATCATGAAATTCCAATAATTCTCAGCATTATGCCTTAACTATCAACAAACATTGGAAGTGTGTCCCACAAGAATTCATTTTTATCAAAACAAAGCTTTGCCAAATTTCAACCATTTCTCTTATATACTAAGCAAAGCTATAATAATAATAATATAAGCTATTTCACTTATATTTTAAAACAAAATAGGAATAATAATAATATAGGCTTCCACACATGGAAAATCTCTTTTTTTTAAACAAAAGAACATTCCAAATATTAAACACACACATGCATTTCCAAGCTAGTGACTTACATCATCACTGCCACCCAAAAATATTTCTCATTCCTTTCCAACAAGCAACATTCAAACCAATATAAATCACATAGATATGCAATTTAAAATGCACCTAAATTATATGTAAACATGAGTTTCCATGTGCTCACGAGCTTAATCATCACTTTCATTTATTAACTTTTTTTCCTAAATAACTTCCTTTCATTATCATCTTGCAATAATCTTGCACTTATAGAGATTGTTAGCAGTACCATGTTTCACATGAAAAAGGTAAGTCTATATATATATTTACTTTATTTCATTAATCATGCGAGGAGGGTCATTACAAATCATAAGAGGTATTATATGGATAGTAAGTATTTACCTAGGCGTTGGGTATTGAACCCTTCCCCTCTTTTAAAGATAAAGAGTCTTTCTATTTTGAGAGATATTCTAGTCTTCAAGCTACTCCTTGTCATCAAGATTCAGAATCTCTTCCTTTTTTGAAGGATTTTGAACTAATATCTCTTCAAATACTTTCTCTTTCCTCATTTGGCTAAAATATTTCTCAGGTTCATATTTATTCCCTTGGGAGGAAGATGGATCCTTTATCTCCTTGTGCCACATTTTCTTAGAGATGGGGTTTTTCCTGTTAGGGCAAATCTTGGAGGAGTGACTTATATTCTTATAGAAAGGATAGAAATGAGGTTTATTCTCATACTCAATCTCTTGAAATCAGAATCCTAAATCTAAGATCAGTTTAATGGAGCTTGGAAGCTCAGATTCTAGATCTACATTAGCATAGATCAATCTTGATTTAGCTCTAATTCAATCATCACCAACTCTCCAATCCCTCTCACTATTCCAAGTAAAATATTCTCATGTAAAAAATGGAAAGGAAACCCAAGGAGACTTACCCATAGCAGAGCTATATTAAAAGGGAGTTAGAATTAAAATAAGAACCCCATTTTTGCAAGAAGAGGCCTCATATTCCAAAGAATTAGAGACCTCCAAATCATCATCACAATTGTGTTTTACTATGCTTATTAAATGATTTATTTAAATCAAATTATATATAAATTGTGGGAGGGAATCCTAGTGGAATGTTGAAATATGTCAATTGATAGTACAAGTTGGAGCTTGTAGTTTATGTAATAAAAAAACTAGATTATAAGATTTATGATTTTGGGGTTATTATGTATGCCTTCTTATTTTATATTCACAAATTAAATAATGACTCTAAAAATGAGTTAGATTCAGTTAGTGTTACTTAAGAGAAGTTCCATAAAATTTGTGATTATTGTTTAAGTTATATTTTATTATTCTATATTACTGACAATAAAAAGTGTAAATCTGAAGTTCAATAAATAAATTTGTTTCATTATATTTGTGAAAAATATAAGAATAATAGACTAGGATAAGACCCTTTATGTTTAGGTTATATTTTATGACGGTAATTTATTGAATTCAGTTGTGGGGTAGTGGAATCCAATTAACATAGTTTTGGTATGGCTAAATTTGGTTAGTATTCATGATTTACATGCTACTAATTTTATCATCTTTCTTCTCTAGATATATTGTAGCTTATGTAATTAACACACTGCATGTTTGAATAGTTTGTAGAAATATTTTCTACTTAAATTTCATTTTCATCTAAGTTTAACATATTTGAAGCATGCATATAATATACAATAAGATGGATTTTTTTTAGTAGCCTTGTATTGGTCACAAGATGGCTTTATTAGGTATTTTTTCCTAATAGCCTTATGTTCATAACAATTATGCTACAATTATTACACTCTCTATTTTCAGCCCAATGTGTCCACAAGTAAAGGGAAGGTAGGTACCTTATTTGGAAATTTTCCAAATATCTTGAAACTTTTTTTAGTAGAATTAAGAACCAAATATGCTGATTAATTAGCATACATACGTTGTCATAAGTTGTATTTTTGTAACAAATAGATGTGATGAATGTGCATCATATAAATAGTTTCATATATTTACCTTCCACTACATTATGGAGTTGCCAAGGCAATGATTTATGAAAGTAGTTTGAAATCGTATTATTAAAATTTTGTGAACTTAGATTTTAATAAATGTAAATGTTTAGATTTTTTTCCAAATGTTGATTTGTTAAAGATGGAAAATGCAAGTGAAAATGAAAAATTCTCCATACAGAAGATAGATTCTGAGGGAACCAAATACTCAACACCATTATTGTGAAGTAAATGTATGCAAATGTCAGTAGTGATAGTGTTAAGATCTTGCTATAAAATATACTAAAAAACACACTCTCAACTCAAATAAACACACTCTCACACATTTGCTTAGAAATAAACTCACAGAAACATTATAACAGTATTCAGAATTAATTGCATATGATAACAAAAACTACTTAAAATGAACAATCTCACAATAGATAGAATCGTAGGCCTCTTCGAGGGGGCAACCTCTTTCAATACTTCATTAATTTGCAAAAGGATAATTACATTGGTGCCTTTTTGGGTATTTAAAGAGTTTCCTTCCAAGGTTGGCTTACATGCAAAATGCCACCTGGATTACATGCATAATGCCACCCGAATTACATGCATAGTGCCACTTTGAATTACATGCATAATGCCACTCGAATTACATGCATAATGCCACATGAATTACATGCACAATGCCACCTTACCTAACCCATCTACCATGTGTTACATAGAAACAGGTGCCATGTCATAGGCACTACCTAAGCTAAAACTTAGAACATTACAAAATATTAATCATGGGTACTACCCATGTTCACTAGGAATTATTACATCAAGGAAGTTATTACATTAAGGGTTAGGATGAGATCCTAACATGCCCTTCTCCTTGAAGAAGCTTTGTCCTCAAAGCTGAAAATGAGGAAACTATTGCTGGAGTTGATGGAGAGAATACCATGTAGTATCCTCATGTTGAAGCCCATGCCACTGAACAAGGACCTCTATAATGGTACAGTTGTGTAGAGTGCGAGTTCGAAAATCCAGCAACTGCTCAGGTGTGAGTAAGATGGAGCCTTCTTCATCCAATTCAGGAAGTGTTGATTGAACTTGTACCTTTTTGCCCACAACTTTCTTGAGAAGGGAAACATGAAAAATAGGGTGGAGCTTGGAAGTGGGGGGAAGATCCAATTTGTAAGCTGTAGGGCCAATCCATTGTAGAACCTGATAAGGACCATAGAATTTTGGAGTGAGCTTCTGAAACCTACGAAATTGTAGGGATGATTATTTATATGGCTGTAAGTGAAGGAAGACCATATCACCCACATCAAAACTACACTCAAAACGATGCTTTTTAGCTTGTTTGTGCATCCGATTCTGGGCCATGTTTAAATTTTACTTGAGTTGGTGGAGGACCTCGGTGTGTTGACTCAGAGCATTATCAACAGCCTAGATCTTGGAGCTGCCCGGAATGTAGGAGGAAGGCATGAGTGGAGGGCACCCGTAAACTGCCTCAAACGGTGTGAGTTTGGTGGCAGTATGATAGGAAGTGTTGTACCACCATTCGGCCAAGGAAAGCCATTTTTCCCAATGAGTAGGATGATTAGAGGCAAAGCAATGAAGGTAGGTTTCCAAGAATTTATTAACAACCTCTGTTTGACCATCTGTTTGTGGATGGTAGGCTGAAATCATTTTGAGTTGAGTCCCCTGCAACTTAAACAACTCTTGCCGAAAATTTCTAGTAAATATGGGATCACGATCAGATACAATGGAGGTTGGCATGCCATGAAGCCGAAAGATGGAGTCAAGAAAAATTTGGGCAATAGTGGATGCTGTGTAAGGATGGACTAGGGCACAAAAGGAGCATACTTTGAAAGGCGGTCCACTACTACGAAAATAACTGACTTGCCTACCGATTTAGGTAGCCCTTCTATGAAGTCCATGGAGATGCCAGTCCACACCTGCTCTAGAATCAACAATGGTTGAAGAGTTCCCAGAGAGCACACTGTTTCCCCTTTCATCCTTTGACATGTGTCGCAGTTAGCTACAAAAGAGCGAATGTCCTGTTTCATACCTTTCCAAAAGAAGGTGCGCTTGAGTCGCTCATAAGTTTTGAGGAACCCTGAATGGCCAGCAGATGGAGTAGCATGTGATTCCTTCATGAGGAGCTCTTGAAGTGGGGACTTAGGAGGAAGAACCAGGCGTTGATGGTACCGTAGATCCTAGCCATCCCAACTATATCCTGGTGTAGACTCTGGGTCATCCATAAGTGAAGCAACCAAGTCTTTCAAATCTGCATCCTAAAGTATTTCCTGACGTAAGGGCTCAATCCATTGGGGAAATGGTGCAGAAATGGCACACAACATACTAAGGGTCTCAAATTGGCGAGAGAGAGCATCCGCCACAAGATTTTCCTTTCCTTTTTTTTACGTGATGTCATAATCATAGCCCATGAGTTTTGATACGCACTTTTGTTGCTTAGGGGTGGCAACCCGTTGTTATAGAAAGTATTTCAGACTCTGGTGGTCAGTTTTGATGGAGAAATGGCACCCAATGAGGTGACATCGCCAATGTAGGACTGCATGCAATATTGCCAAGATTTCCTTGGCATATGTGGATTTCCCTAAATTGTGATCAAATAGGGCTTTGCTGGTAAAAGCCAAAGGGCATCCTTCTTGCATCAATACCACCCCAATACCACGACCAAAAGCTTCACTTTCAATGAAAAATTTATTAAAGAAGTCTGGCATGGCTAAAACTGGAGTGGTGGTCATGGCATGCTTGAGTTCTAGGAATGCTTGCTCAGTTGGCCCTGTCCAAGTAAAATAATCCTTCTTCAACATGGAGATGATGGGGGCAGCTATATTTCAAGAATTACAGATAAATTTACGATAATAGCCTGTAAGCCCTAAAAATCCTCGAAGTCTCTCGAGAGTGTGAGGTTTTGGCCATTCTTGGATTGCTTGGATCTTCTTAGGGTCAACCTTGACACCATCCTTTGAGACAATGTGTCCCAGATACTCCACTTCGGTCAAACCAAAGGAACACTTGGATCTTTTTGCGAACAGTTGATGGTCGATCAATAGTTGTAGGGTTTGATCTACATGCTTGAGATGCTCTTCCCATGTGTGACTGTAAATCAAGATGTCATCGAAGAACACAAGGATGAACTTCCACAAAAAATGGCAAAATATGTTGTTCATTAGGCTTTGAAATGTGGAAGGAGCATTTGTGAGACCAAATGGCATTACCAAGAATTCATAATGACCTTCATGAGTGCAAAAAGCAATTTTAGGAATATCTTCATCCTTGAGCCGGATCTGATGGTACCCAGAGTGAAGGTCTAGCTTGGTGAAGTACATGGTCCCATGTAATTCATCAACCACAGGGATAGAAAATTTATCCTTGACAATTATCTTGTTGACTTCTCGGTAGTCAATACACAGTCACCAGGAGCCATCCTTCTTGAGGACCAGTAATACTGGTGCAGAGTAGGGACTAGTACTAGGTCGAATGATACCCGCCTTGAGTAATTCTTGTATCATTTTCTCAATATCAGACTTCATGGCATCAGGGTACCTATATGGTTTGATATTGGGAGGTGCACTATCCGACAATAATGGAATGGCATGGTCATGAGAGCGATGCGGTGGTAGTGTAGTTGGTTATGAAAATATGGACTCATTTTTGTGGAGAATCTGTTGTAGGTCTGATGGGGTTTCACCCATCTGAGAGGTGGATGGTTGGATGGAGAATAGTTGTGCAATGACCTGATGTGATGATTTCTTTAGCAATTTCTCCATGCCATTTGAGCTAATAATTTGAGGTGTTCCTACTGGGGAGCCCTTAATGATGTGTTTTTGTCCATTTTAGGAAAACTGCATCCAGAGTTCAGTAAAGTTCCAACTGATAGTGCCCAACGTACTTAACCATTGAGATCCTAAAATAATATCACATCCACCCAACTAGAGGGCAAACATGTACTACTTGAGCTCATAGTCCCCTATCTTGATTTTAACATTGCGACATTTTCCTTTACAAGGTAAGGTTCCCCCATTGGCTACCATGACCTCAAAGAAATTACAAGTGTGGATATAGGAATTTGCCCACTAAGCCACTCTAGGGTCTATTAAGTTGTGCGTGCTTCCTGAATCCATAAGGATGGAAAGACGTTGGCCCTTGAAAAATCCCACAACCTTCATGGTTTGTGGAGTAGTAATGCCTGCAAGAGCATGGACTGTAATTGTTGTCTCAGGTTCCTATTTCACTTCTTCTTGTGGAGAAGGTGTTTCTGGAGGGTCCTCATCCCCATCACTCTGGTCAGAGTTATTAGGTTCTTCAACATCTATCAAGAACAATTTTTTCTGTGCACACTTATGCCCTTTAAAAAACTTTTCATCACAATTGTAGCATAATCCTTAGGCACGACGTGCATCCATTTCTTTTGTGGTTAGGTGCTTGGGTGTAACAGGTTTATTATCAACTGGGTGTTGATATCAAGGAGCAAATAAAGGTCTATTTTGAGGAAACTTTGATGGGCGCCTTTAGGCAGAGAGTTTAGATTTGGTCAAACAGGCCAAACTAATAGCTTCCATCATAGTTTATGGTTTCAACATTCTTACTTCTGCTTGGAGTTCCACCTTCAACCCACTGATATAACAACTCTGGAAGAACCCTTCAGTCAATCCTCTTGTCTTATTGGTCAATTTTTCAAATTGAGCTTGGTATTCACAGACTGACCCTATTTTTTGTAGTTTGGTCAAGGCCCCTGTAAAGTCCTCATACTCACTAGTACCAAATCGAGTGAGTAGCTGGGATTCAAAATTCTCCCAAGAGAGATTTGGGTTGGCAATACATAACCATTGAAACCAATGTAGAGCCTCAGATTCCAAGTTAAAGGAAGCCATCTGGACTCAATGAAATATGGGGACATTATGAAGTCTAAAGAATTGATCAACCCTACATAGCCAACCATCAACATCCTTCCCACTAAATTTGGGAAAGTCCAATTTGAGCATTCTGAAGGATGGTTCATGGTCATGATTCCTTGCAGAACCCTTAGCTTGGTGTTCTATTTTTGGGGGTCCTCTTTTTAGTTTGTTGTCTACTTTTGTCAGTGCTTCTTCTAAGTGATTACTGGTGGCCTCATTCTCTAGGCAAAGACCTTGGACTTCTTCCCTTATGGAGTGAAAAATCGAGTGCAAGTTCTCAATGGATTTTGTTAAGGATTCCAAGTGTTCTAGTTCCTTTTGATGTCCATGGGTACCCTGGGCCATTTTGAAACCTTTTGTGACTAGTTACTAAAAATAGAATTGAGTTTTTAGGACTTACTATTTTTAGTAAGTGCCCAAAAAAATGCTTGGGTGCTATATATCAAAACAATCAGCTTGAAGAGGTGGTCACAATGAGATATATCTCTCAACACTACTTTTTGGCACCCCAGACTCTTTTATTTTATTTATCTACTATTTTGCTGAGTCTAACGGTGTTTATAGTTTTTGATTCTGAGCTACAGAGCAAAAGTTGGGTATTGGTGCACTATCTATAACTGGCCTTGTGTCATGCTCTCACTGTTTGGCTCAGTCCTGACTTTATTAGTTCCAAGATTTTCTATATTTTGTAGGTGACTATTACGACAGTTCTGTTCTAACTTTAAAAACTATAAATTCTGACCTGACTGTGCTAACCTCTTTGACCTGATTGACCTGACTGTGACTGCCACTGTAAATTTGACTATTATTCTCCAGACTGTTAGCTTAAGTGTCACCCTCATGGTCTATCCCGAATGCATGTTCTTTCTATTATTTTTTTAGTAGAGGACTCCTTTCTCATATGCTCACTTTTTGGGGATTTGAAATGCAGGTTTACGAATAGGGAGGTTTGATTTTTTTATATTTTCATTTTTTACAGGTTGAAGTTTTAACAGAACTAGGGAATGCTAGGTAGAGGAGTATGTACCACCCATAGGCCCTCTAATATATCGACAATGACGAACAATAGTGCTCGGACCAATATTTCAGGCCACTACTCAAGGAGGATTCCACACATACCCTTGAGCACACTACCTGCCTCTCTGAAAATACGGGAGGGTAATCATCTAGGATGCTATGTCCCGTAGACTATGAGTAATACAAGGCCGAAAAGGTTCCTAATGGCTAAAAGTTTGTTTAAATCTAGATGGTCTCCCGATATACCCGAAGATACGTGGCAGCTCAAGTCCGTGCATGAGTTCTGTTTGAGGCCTGGGTATTGGAGCCTGATCGCCCCTCACTTCACTAGATGCTTTACGAGTTATCTAGCTTAGCCAATAACAATAGATCCTTCATGATATTTTAAAACCCCAGGCACAGGGTTTTTACCTACTCAACTAAAAAGATTTTTTTTTTTGGTCTGAAAAAAATGCACTGTATTTTTTGGATTTTTTTTTTTAAATAAAGAAAAATAGGAATGGAAAAAACACACAAAATTTATACCTAATAGGCAGATTAGATGGCAAGAATCATTGCAGTTGCAGTAGAACTTGGCCCTGTAAGCGCTCTGATACCACTTGTTAAGATCCTGCTATAAAATATACTAAACAACACACTGTCAACTCAAATAAACACACTCTCACAAATTTTATTGGAAATAAACTCATAGAAACATTATAACAGTATTTAGAATTAATTGCACATGATAACAAAAACTACTTAAAAGGAACAATCTCACAATAGATAGAATCGCAGGCCTCTTCGAGGGGGCAACCTCCTTCAATACTTCATTAATTTGCAAAAAGATAATTACATTGGTGCATTTTTGGGTATTTAAAGAGTTTCCTTCCAAGGTTGGCTTACATGCAAAATGCCACCTGGATTACATACATAATGCCACCCGAATTACATGCATAGTGCCACTTTGAATTACATGCACAATGCCACTCGAATTACATGCACAATGCCACATGAATTACATGCACAATGCCACCTTACCTAACCTATCTACCATGTGTTACATAGAAACGGGTGCCATTTGTCATATGCACTACCTAAGCTAAAATTTAGAACATTACAAAATATTAATCATGGGTACTACCCACGTTCACTAGGAATTATTACATCAAGGAAGTTATTACATTAAGGGTTAGGATGAGATCCTAACAAATAGGGACATATGAAACCTGTTATGAAAAAATAGATAAACCAATCTTCCACAATTGAGAAAAAATAGCATCACATGTTACAATTTACAGATTTTTGCATAGAACGAGCTCATGAGAAAAAATTCTTGGATTATTTTAGCATTGAAAAGTTGTTTTTAATTAGTATATTTAATAGGTACAATAGATCAACACTCTTTTGTAGAATTGAAAGAATTAAATACAAAATATGAAGGGCTAATAATATATATATATATATATATATATATATATATATATATATATATATATATATATATATATATCTAATATGAGTCAGGTAAATTATAAAAGATTAAAATAAAATATAATTTTTTGAGTATCTTTTTAAATGTTTATGGAATATTTTTTTAGTTCCTCATGGTTATTAAAAACAAACCATGATATTTTTAATTCAAAACTAACTGATTCATAGTTAAATATAGTTTAGAAAATAGATATAAAAATATACAAATATGGATGGAAATTGTTTTAAAGCATTAAAAAGAAGAAAAATAGTATTGTTTATTAATTTAAGAGTAATTACATGAAAGTAGATATAGTTATTGAATTTTCCTACTATACACAAAGGTTGAATTGTTTATATCTAATTTATTTTTGCTTCTCCTTTACCTCCTCCATAAATTGAAATATGTTATTGAAGTTATGTTAGTTACTATAAGTCTTACTCAACTGGCAACTGGAAGATTATGAAATGTTCTCTCCCCAATGTTTTTATATCAATGGAGGAAATGAAGTCCAAGAAGCTAAGAAGAAGGTACTTGAGAATGAAGAAGGTGATAAAATGAAGACAACAATAGAAAAGGATAAAGAATAGATAAAATAGATATTTCCAAAAAAATTGGTAGAATATATGATGGGGGATGTAGTCCTTGAAGACAAGCCAACCCAACCCATTGCATAAAAGTCTATAGTTAAGTTATTATTTTGTGAATCAATATGTATACCATTTGAGAATTATAATAATAGTTTAAAATAGGGTTTTGACAATGGTGATGATTAGGTTTGAAAGGTTCTTGAAGAACTAAAATAATAAATAACACTATAAATTTATCTTCACCATGACTTTATCTTCTATATTTATTTGTAGAATGAAGTATTTATATAATAATATGTTCCTTGATTAGTCCATGGTTATATTATATTGAATTAAATAATGTATACCATGAAGGCTTTCAAAAACTACCATGAAATATTCAAAGTGGTCCAAATTAACAACTATATGAGAAAGAACAAAAGAAAACATTAAATTAAGTAAAAAATTACTATAAAGAAAGATTCAATTATAACACACTAAGATATTTTACACCTATATTTTACAAACAATTATAATATCACATGTAAATATGTTGTTGTTCCTTTTATAATTCAAAGATCAATAATAGTTCTATAAAGGCTTATGGTCCTTTTATAAGAGTACAATATTGAACCCATGGTCGTAAGTCAAGAATCTACATTTTCTAATACTAGTAATCAGCTCTATAATGAATTAATTCTAACATAAATCTACTACTTGAAAGCTATAATGAATGAATAAGTAGATATTAATAATAATAATAGGGTAAATATTAGAACTTGGTATGAAAGATTAAGTTTATCTCTTAAACCTAGTTTGTGCTTACACTTTATTTATACATGGTTCAATGTAAACACCGAATATTTTTTAATCAATTAAGCTATAACTATTTTGTTAAGGAATAAACCTCAAGATATCTTTGTTTCACATATATGTTACTATGTTAGATCTAATTAATCATAACAATATCCATGACATATAAGAGACAATTATCATGAAAATAAGTTATTGCTACTCAAAAATTAAGAATAGTGGATTGTAACAATCTATCTTAAATATATTGGATATAAAATAATTTTATCTTGGCCCTACAAACCATGGAAAATATTTTTAGATATCATGTACTTCCCTGAGATGAGTAAAAGAATAAAAAGAAGCATATATCCTCTTATAAGGTGCATTAGCATGTACATAATGAGGTGTAATATGAGGTCCATATCCTATGAGATCCACATATGTAACTATTATAATAAATATCTATGTCAAGTCACCATAGAGTAAAGATACCTTATCATGCATACTACATGTTTTGCTTGAGAACATATTAAACATGGATGTCATTTCCATTGTAAGCCCATTTATACTTACAATTTACAAACAAATCTATGTAATTTAGTAATGCAATACCTCACTCCCTTCAATATTCTACTTCATGCACACAACTTAAAAAATCTACGAAGTTTAGGATCAATACTTATACATCCTGTGTTTTATTAAGTTTTAAGATGTCTAGGTAAACAAAGACGATATAATGACATTTAAAAATCTTATCATTATATAGTTATTCTTTTGTACATGTTTGCATCTTTCATATATTTTCTTGACCATGGTGGACTATATGTTATCATGGTATTTTCACACATTATTGCTTGTCTTTATAAAATTTGATGGTATCGAAAGAAAGTAGATATGAAAACCATCCAATTGATGAATATATAAATCTATTTTACTAAACATGCTATTTTATGCAATTACTTGAACATATTTCTATTTCACATAGAAGAGTGCATTAGTTTCTTCATGAAATACTTGTTTTTATACTTTATATTGCAACTACTTTGATCATTATCTATATATTATCATTTCATCTTAGTTGTTCTATCTTCTATATGATTGTTGTTGTTTATAATATCCATTAGCCTATTAATGCATTTTTTTCTTTATGGTATATTTTAATATTTTTGGAAGTTATTTTTGAAAGAATAAGCTAAAGTTTTATATTGTTTTATGCATGTATAAGTTATATGCACTCTAATTATGTAAATGTAAATTGTATAGAAAAATTGTGCCAGGGTTCTATAGTGTACCATAATATCAAAGCAATATGATTTTGCTTCCAACTTATATAAAAAACTAAGCTTGTATACACATTAATTTATATAGGAAAAATATTATAATAAATTAAATAGATTAGAAAATAACAAAAACTGTAACTCATTATTAATAAAAGTATGTTGCTGTAGTATGGTTTTGGGCCCTTAAAGGAGGTTTGAAAAAATAATACTACTTTACCTTTTTGATTTTAAAGATTCAAATTCCAAAAAGAAAGAATTGAATCTAAGTCAAGTATTTAAGGCTGTCTTACAAAAGTACGATGACGAACATAATGTGACCAGTCTTTTTAATAGAGGCGAATAGGAAAACCCTTTGAGATGTAAGGCAGAGGAAACAAAACTGCTGCAGAATCGGCTTCAAGCGGTTCCCACCTGTGTCAATGGTTACCAACGCAAATAAAAAACTACTTTTTTTTTTTTTTGTGTAATTCGCAACCATAAATCCTCAAAGTTAGATGTGATCTAACCTGAATTTCGTGAGGAAGTAGTGAAGAAAGAGAGCAATTTCAAATCTGGCCAAATGGAATCCTGGACATAGCCTGGCTCCTCTTCCAAAAGGCATGTACGATGGCTTGTCCGTCAGCTCCTGCAAATTCAAATAAATATTGGATCTGCACTTGATGAGCAACATGCAGCATGCAGCGCTAACTGTACCTGATATATCTATACGTTTATTAATGCTAAAAGTTATGATGTTTGAACAAAAAAGAAAAAAATAAATCTTGGGGCTTACTAAAGGCTCCTCATTTTGCCAACGCCATGGGTCGAATTTGAGCGGTTGAGAATGGTACTTGTCGTCCAGATTCATCCCTACGAAGAAGACGAACACTGTCCATCCTTTGGGAATGACAAAATCTGCATGGCAATAAGGTAAAAGTCGACTATTTAATATTATTAGATTTACTCGCTTTGTCCAAGTAACCCAAGTGTCAGTTCATAAGCTTCAAGGGAAAACAGAAAAAAGAAATAAATTATGAGCATAACCTTTGACACTAATGTATTGCTTGGCTTCTCTAAATGTACAAGGTCCAGCAGTAGCCATTCGAAGAGTCTCCTTTATAACCTGCCAATTTTCATACCAAATACAGAAAGAGATCATTAAGGGAACGGATTTTGATAGGTTACACCGAAAATGAAAACGAGATGGAAGAATAAATTGAATTATATTACGCACGCATTGGGTGAATTTCATTGAGAGGTAGTCGTCCCATGTCAGTTTCTCGTTGCCTTTGGCCTTTAAGATCCCATCATGCTCGGCCTGCAGGATTCTCATCTTAACATCACTATTATTATTTTTGCATATTTATAAAATACAATTTAGAGCCAAGAGAAGCCAAGCACTCACCCTCAGCTGTTCCAGTGCTTTGGGATTCTCGGTGAGAAACTTTATAGCAAACGCCATGGCTGTGGATGAAGTCTCGTAACCCGCAAAGAGCAAAAATAGAATGAAATCTGCAATGATTTCATCCGAAAACGTGCCTTCTCTCACAAGTTTGGTTAAGAGATCGTTGCGGACCACTTCTGGATGCCGCCTTCTATCCTCTATACACTGGTAAATCGTCGTTATGATAGTTTTCCTGGCCTGCAAAACATCAAAGGTTTAGAGTCTAGCCGAAAAATTAAACGAGACATGAACAGGAATGGATTATTGTAGAGAACATAGCATCTCGGGGACCTTAATTCCTCTGGCGAAAGCGGTTCCAGGGATATTGAGAGGCAAGCAGAGCACGGCTGCCACGAAATCATGAAAGGCCTTGTAAATTTCTTCCATCTCCTCCGCAGGGGGTAGGTCCATTAATTTCTTTCCCATCAAGTTGAGAACAATCTGCGCGCACACCGTTTCCCAATTCCAGTTGATAAAAAACAATATATAAATGGAAGCGCATGCTGCGAAAATGAACTGCATTTATATCCCAAAGTTCCCGTTTTTGGATTTAAAGTTATTACTTCAAAATTTTAATAGTAATTTGTTTTTTTATTTTAATGGAAGAAACCAAATTTAAATAAAAAATCTAAATTTAAATCCGAAAACCAAAATCGTTTTAAAAAAACACCTACTTTATCTTAGAATTTCTTAAAAAAAATAAAATTAATAAACCAATTCCATTCATCTTATCCGTTACCTATTCCCGGACCTAACTCAGGCAAGAACTAGTATGTCGACCTTTAGCGAGTGAGCCCTCACCCTTGATTTTGTTTTTATAGGATTTCTAGAAGTTTTTATTAGATAAATAAAATAAAATGAAATTGCTTGCCTGATTGCACATGTATTGAAGAGGGATTTGTGTCTGGTGTTGCCATTTGTTCATTCCAGAGAGGAATACATTTTGTATTTCGTCCATGAACTCAGAGCTGAGTCTCTCGTACTTCAACAAATTAACGGCGGTGCCATGGAGCTTCCTCTGGAGTTCTCCGTGAACGCTCGGCAGGCTATATTTGCCAATGAGTTTTGAGGTAGAGGCCGGGTACTTGGTCTGAAAGAGCCTGCCCTCGTTTTGGAGGACGTATTTGTTGAATTCTGGATCCACCGACACAACCATTGGAGCTATTCCAAACAAACTGCATGTGAAAATCGGCCCATACCTGTATTTCCATTTTCCATGAATCTCCATATCAGAACATGCTTAAGAAAACGAAAGTGCTGTTACTAAGAGTAATGCTGACTTACTTGCGTTCATGTTCGTCGATGAAGTGGCGAGGGCGTTGAGGGCAATTAATGGCCCTCATGAAACTGATTGTTTTCCCGATAAATGGCAGTCCAGCGGATCCAGGTGGCAGCTTCGGCTTTTTAAGGGCGCTCGAACTCCATATCATCCTTCCTCCAAAGTAAATAAAAATTGCGAGTGAAGTGATGAGACCTAACAGCCATGGAAACGAATAGCTCTCGTTCGCGTTCATCTTGACTCAATTTTTGCTGTTAAAGTGAATGAAGGTACACTGTATATGTATAGATCCCAAAATTTGAGTTGAAAGTTGTCGTAAGATCCCAATTTTTGTCTTCGTACAGGTAGGTGTCCGCAATTGGATACGGGATTTGACTGCTATATGTCTTTCCAAACTCTTTATTAGTGGTAGCTGATGAGACTTCTTACCTAGCTATAATTAGCCTTTTACTCTAACCACTTCGTATGATAATCTGGTAGCAGGTAAGACTTCTTACCTTTATTAAGGTCTAATTATAATTAGCCTTTTACTCTAACCACTTCATATGATAATCTGTAGTGCTCATACAAATTATTTATTGCCTGATATGTTTCAAGATTCCAATTTTGTTTTCGTACTAGTGGGCGTCCACGATTTAATACCTAGTTCTATGATATCTGACTTAACTTACCTGAATTACTTTATTAAAAAAAGAACAATCAACACAAGTCTACGGTTCCAAGATTTTTTTCACATTTTTGACTTGGCTTACCTTAGTATTTAAAAAAAAATGGGCCATGAGTCTACGTTTGCAAGAATTTTTTTTAACCTGCGTATACATTAAAAAAATTCTACGTATCCCAGATTTTTTCACATATTTGATTTGACTTACTTGAGTATTTAGAAGAAAGTGAGCCATGAACATGAAGTCTACGTTTCCAAGATTTTCCTCACATATTTGAGTTCAGTTAGCTGAGTAAGTTAAAAAAAAAAAAAAAAAAACCACAGGTATACTGAAACTTGGATTTTATAAAAAAACAAATAAATAAAAATTATTAAAAAAAATTAATATTTATTTTGTTAAAAAATTTTAATAGCATAGTTTTATATTATTATTCAGATTAGTCAAATTTAAATTATTGGAAGAAAATTTGTGAAAGAAAAACATCATTATAATGTAAAGAATATGATTCTAATTATATTACTTATTGCACTTCACTTAAAAAAAAAATTTGTTTTTAATGATAAAATGAAAATTAATACATCTCCATACAGTAATTAATAATCTGCATACACCTTACCAGCTTGGGTTTGGCAAGGGTTTCTTATTTACATGGCAAATGAACTGTCTACAATGCATGCCGAACTAGAGACTATTTTTCCTTCTTCTTGTTCCTTCCTTCAATTTGTTTTACTTTCAGTTGCAAACCAGGGTAGCGAAGGTGAGAAAGAATCGTTTGGACGTAGAGCGAAGCAGCTATACAAAATCCTTTGGTCACATGGTGTCATGATTTAGGATGAAAAGGTTGAAATTTAATCTTCAAATTAAGTCATAAATTTGAATTTGTTTATGAGTTTTGATGTTTGTTTATTAATTTTTTTATTAAGTGCAAGGAGGGGTTTTAAAAGGAATTTCAAAATTTCACAGAAAGGTTTTAAAAGGGTGTATGAACCTTTTACAAAACAGGTTTTGAAATGATCCCCAAAACTCCGACAAAACAACATAAATTTTCAATTAGAAATAAAGAAATCAAACACCTGAAAGCATTAAATCAAAAGAAATAAGATCCAATAAATCCAAGACCAGATCCTCCTGAAGCAAAACTAAACAAAAAAAAATTAAAATTTTGAATTATCAATATTTTTATACTTCAATGTAAATCTTGATATCAACATTAAAAAAATATATTAAAATAATAATAATAATAATTAATTGATATCAATGTATTTTATACTTCAATGTAATCTTAATAAGGATTAAAAAAAACATTTTGAATTATCATGTTTTTTTAGCTGTAAAAAAACTTTTGTAAAATATTTTATTTATTTATAATATTTTAATTTTTTTAATTTATGTTATACAATAAGTCTATGATTTATGTTCAGTTTTTAAATGTTTTTATCGGTCTAAAAGTACATTTAGGTTTTATGATAAAAAAATGCTTTGTTAGTTTGTGTTGTTGCTCTTTGGATGGTGTGGTCTCATTTCGAAATGATTTGGGTTTATTTTGATTTCGATTGGGTGAAAAGAGGGCTACTATTTTCGGTGGAGATGTAGAGACCACATTCGGTGGAGATGTAGAGACCTGCCTAGGGGGTGGTTTTTGTTGCAGGGGTTTGGAATTTTCTAGGTTTTGGTGGCTTGGGATTTTGAGTTGGAAAGTTGATATGTTTGTTTCGCATTCGACTGGAAGTTTCATAGCTGGTTTGGAATGGGATTTTCGGTGGTTTGTTGGTGGAGCCAACTTGATTCAAATTTCAAATCTAGTTGGATTCGGATGTTCAATTTTTTATTTTCAAATTCTTCTTTCTAAAGGGTTTTAAAGTGTTGTTATCTTTGAGCAGGATTGTAATTTCAAAATTTATTTTAAAGTTTGTCACTCTTGTTCCTCTGGTGTGACACGTGGAATTGCTAAATCCTTTTGTATGGTGGTTTCTTTGCTCCGAATGAAGTTATTGTAAGTTGTGGATTATGCTCTTGTTGGAGATGATGTAAAAGTTGTGAGATACCTTTTAAAACCCTCCTTTAAACTTAATTAAAAAAAAAATCCTTAAAAACATATAGACTCCCATCAAATTTTTTATTAAATAATATAATATATTTTTAAAAAAATTTCATTTTTATATGCCATTGTTTGATAAACATGTTATGGGTTACAAATGAAAGGAATTTTGTACACATATATTATCTTCAAGTTGAAGATGCACACAACACATATATTTGCTCAAAATAACTTGGAATGGATTTCGATCTTGTCACATTCATACCCTATGAAAGGGTGCCTAATTTTATAAAAAAAGAATAATCAAATTTTGATGCACCCATAAGCTTTAGACTAATAAAGAATATGAGGTATATACTATTTTATCGATGGTAATTATTACATTAAATCTATAATCATAATAATTTTATGGATTTATCTTTGGCTAGGTATCATTTTTCACATTAAAATAAATGTTTCATATATAATATTTTCTTTTTTAGATATATAGGGGAGTTGGTTACAACCACTAACTGTCAAAGTGTAGGATTAAAATCACATGAGCTACTTCCAATAAGCCTATACCACCTTATTAATCCAACACGATGGGGACTATTGGTAGCTTAGTGTTCATACCGTTATTGTCAATCTGGTGTACACTCAGAAGATTCAGGCATATTCAAGCATACCCCAGAGTTTGAACTTATATATCTTCTTTGTAAGAACTTGAACATACCAATCCACCTAGCCCCTTGGGACTTAGTAATGTTTAAAGACACTAAGGAAAAAATACATTATAAGATTAAAAAATATTGTCAAACTTATTATGTTGTTAAAATATTCCATGAAGCTCTTTATTGATCTTGTTTTACTAATTGACTTTTATTCACCTAAAATTTTAAATAATTTTATCTTTTGAATAGGTGTTTATATTTGTTTCAATTTATTAAAGTTATTTTCATGGTATTCTTATTTTTCTTTGTCACAAAAACTAATTCTAATATGATTATAACAATTTTATGTCAACAAAGTAATAAATTACACTCCAAATCAATATTTGAATGAACTTTTCTTTTTGTTTTTTTATAAAAAACTAGATTATATTAATTCATTACTTGGAACATTACACTATTATGGTGCTAAAATTGTCCACCAGCTAAAACATAAAATGAGGTGGATAAGGAGTAAAGCATCCATAAGTGAATATACTATCTCAAAATCATATAAAATTTTATGAATCTTCTTGCCCAAGACTTAATCAAGGAAGTAAAATGTATTTTATCCTTTTAAGACTACCTATATTTTCTCCGGTAAAAATTCTACGAAACCTATTTTGTACAACTAGAGTTTTTTCCATGTATCAAAGGAAGTAAAAAATTCATAAATACTTTCTTTCACTTTTAAAACAAACCATTATACTCATAGAAACATAACAACATTTTCCCTACATTCCATTGCTTCAAAATATAAAATAATACAACATGTCAGCATTTTTTTGGTATTCCATTACTTTTAAAATATATAGTAGCACAAAAACATGGTAGCATTACATTACTTTCAGAATACAAAGTAACACATCAAAATAACAACACTCTTCCGGTATTGCATTGCTTTCAAAATACAAAGAAATATATTTTCTTCCTTAAACCACAACTCAGGTAAATTAAAAGTTTTCTTCTTCAACATAACCAGTGAATTTAAACAAAATTTTCCACACTTAAAAACCATAGAAATCACATTCATCATAACAGAATAATACCGAATGACCAACCTGGTTTTCACGCTTCCCAACCTAACAGTTCACTATTTCCCAATTCCCTCTTTGAGATGTCTCATCTCAGATGCTTTTTTACCCACTCTCCCCCTTCTCCATCCTATGTTTTATATTTTGTTTTCCTCTTCTCTCATGCATAGTGCCAGATTGTCAAGTATTCCCCCTCCACCTCGTATGCATAACGTGCTATCATGACATTCCAATAATTCTCAGCATTATGCCTTAACTATCAACAAACATTGGAAGTGTGTCCGACAAGAATGCATTTTTATCAAAACTTAGCTTTGCTAAATTTCAACCATTTCTCTTATATACTAATAAAAGCTATAATAATAATAATAATATAAGCTATTTCACATATATTTTAAAAAAATATAGGAATAATAATAATATAGGCTTTCACACATGGAAAATCTCTTTTTTTAAAACAAAATAACATTCCAAATATTAAACATACACATGCCTTTCCAAGCTAGTGACTTGCATCATCACTGCCACCCAAAAATATTTCTCATTCCATTCCAACAAGCAACATTCAAACCAATATAAATCACACAGATATGCAATTTAAAATGCACCTAAATGATATATAAACATGAGTTTCCATGTGCTCATGAGCTTAATCATCACTTTCCTTTATTACCTTTTTTTTCTAAATAACTTCCTTTCATTGTCATCTTGCAACAATCCTGCACTCACAGAGACTTTCATTAGTACCATGTTTCACATGAAAAAGGTAAGTCTATATATATTTTACTTTATTTCATTAATCATGCAAGGAGGGTCGTTACAAATCACAAGAGGTATTATATGGATAGTAAGTATTTACATAGGCATTGGGTATTGAACCCTTCCCCTCTTTTAAATATAAAGAGTCTTCCTACTTTTGAGAGATTTTCTAGTCTTCAAGCTGCTCCTTGTCATCAAGATTCATAATCTCTTCCTTTTTAGAAGGATTTTGAACTAATATCTCTTCCAAGACTTTCTCTTTCCTCATTTGGCTAAAATATTTCTCAGGTTCATATTTATTCCCTTTGGAGGAAGATGGATCCTTTATCTCCTTGTGCCATGTTTTCTTAGAGATGGGGTTTTTCCTATTAGGGAAAATATCGTAGGAATGACTTAGATTATTATAGAAAGGATAGAAAGGAGGCTTATTCTCATACTCAATCTATTGAAACTAGAATCCTGAATCTAAGATCAGTTTAATGGAGCTTGGAAGCTCAACTTCTAGATTTACATTAGCATAGATCAATCTTGATTTAGCTCTAATTCAATCATCACCAACTCTCCAATCCCTCTCACTATTCCAAGTAAAATATTCTCATGTAAAAAATGGAAAGGAAGCCCAAGGAGACTTACCCATAACAGAGCTATATTAAAAGGGAGTTAAAGTTAAAATAAGAACCCCATTTTTGCAAGAAGAGGCCTCATATTCCAAATAATTAGAGACCTCCAAATCATCATCACAATTGTGTTTTACTATGCTTATTAAAAGGGAAATTTTAATTAAATTATATATAAATTATGGGAGGGAATCCTAGTGGAATGTTGAAATATGTCCATTGATAGTACAAGTTGGAGCTTGTAGTTGATGTAATAAAAAAACTAGATTATAAGATTTATGATTTTGGGGTTATAATGTATGCCTTCTTATTTTATATTCACAAATTAAATAATGACTCTAAAAAATGAGTTAGATTCAGTTAGTGTTACTTAAGAGAAGGTCCATAAAATTTGTGATTATTGTTTAAGTTATCTTTTATTATTCTATATTATTGACAATAAAAAGTGTAAATATGAAGTTCAATAAATAAATTTGTTTCATTATATTTGTGAAAAATATAAGAAGAATAGACTAGGATAAGACCCTTTATGTTTAGGTTATATTTTATGATGGTAATTTATTGAATTTAGTTGTGGGGTAGTGGAATCCAATTAACATAGTTTTGGTATGGCTAATTTCGGTTAGTATTCATGATTTACATGCTACTAATTATATCATCTTTCTTCTCTAGATATATTGTAGCTTATGTAATTAACACACTGTATGTTTGAATAGTTTGTAGAAATATTTTCTACTTAAATTGCATTTTCATCTAAGTTTAAAAGATTCGAAGCATGCATATAATATACAATAAGATGGATTTTTTTAGTAGCCTTGTATTGGTCACAAGATGGCTTTATTAGGTATTTTTTCCTAATAGCCTTCTATTCATTACAATTATGCTACAATTATTACACTCTCTATTTTCAGCCCAATGTGTCCACAAGTAAAGGGAAGGTAGGTACGTTATTTGGAAATTTTCCAAATATCTTGAAACTCTTTTTAGTAGAACTAAGAACCAAATATGATGATTAATTAGCATACATACATTGTCACAAAATGTATTTTTGTAACAAATAGATGTGATGAATGTGCATCGTATAAATAGTTTCATATATTTACCTCCCACTACATTATGGAGTTGCCAAGGCAATGATTTATGAAAGTATTTTGAAATCTTATTATTAAAATTTTTTAAAGTTAGATTTTAAGAAATGTAAATGTTTAGATTTTTTTTCCAAATTTTGATTTGTTAAATATGGAAAATGCAAGTGAAAATGAAATATTCTTCCGAGGGAACCAAATCCTCAACACCATTATTGTGAAGTAAATGTATGCAAATGTCAGCAGTATAGGGACATATGAAACCTATTATGAAAAAATAGATAAACCAATCTTCCACAATTGAGAAAAAAGATCATAACTTGTTAGAATTTACAGATTTTTGCATAGAACAAGCTCATGAGAAAAATTGCTTGGATTATTTTAGCATTGAAAAGTTTTTATTTATTAGTATATTTAATAGGTACAATATATCAACACTCTTTGTAGGATTGAAAGAAGTAAATAGTAAATATGAAGGGCTAATTATATATATATATATATATATATATATATATATATATATATATATAAACATGAACATGAGGCAGGTAAATTATAAAAGATTAAATGTTACATATCTAATAGATTTAGAGGTAATCTACATACTATGACTTTGCTACAGGATACATTAAAATAAAATATAATTTTTTGAGTATTTTTTTAAATGTTTATGGAATAATTTTTTAGTTCTTTATGGTTATTAAAAAAAAACCATCGTATTTTTAATTCAAAACTAACTGATTCATAGCAAAATATAGTTTAGAAAATAGACATAAAAATATACAGGTATGGATGGAAAATGTTTTCAAGCATTAAAAAGAAGAAAAATAGTATTATTTATTAATTAAAGAGTAATTACCTGAAAGTAGATATAGTTATTGAATTTTTCAACTATACACAAAGGTTGAATTGTTTATATCTAATTTATTTTTGCTTCTCCTTTACCTCCTCCATAAATTGAAATATGTTATTGAATTTATGTTAGTTACTATAAGGCTTACTCCAATGGCAACTAGAAGATTATGAAATGTTCTCTCCCCAATGTTTTTGCATCAATGCAGGAAATGAAGTCCAAGAAGATGAGAAGAAGGCACTTGAGAATGGAGAAGGTGGTAAAATGAAGACAACAATAGAAAAGGATAAATAATAGGAAAAATAGACATTTCCCAAAAATTTGGTAGAATATATGATGGGGGATGTAGTCGTTGAAGACAAGCCAACCCAACCCATTGCATAAAAGTCTATAGTTAAGTTATTATTTTGTGAATAAATATGTATACCATTTGAGAATTATAATAATTGTTTAAAATGGGGTTTTGACAATGGTGATGATTAGGTTTGAAAGGTTCTTGAAGAACTAAAAGAATAAATAACAATATAAATTTATCTTCACCATGACTTTATCTTCTATATTTCTTTGTAGAATGAAGCATTTATATAATAATATGTCCCTTGAGAAGTCCATGGTTAGATTATATTGAATTAAAGGAGGTGTACCATGAAGACTTTCAAAAACTACCATTAAATATTCTAAGTGGTCCAAATTAACAACTATATGAGAAAGAACAAAATAAAACATAAAATTAAGTAAAAATTTACTATAAAGCAAAATTCAATTATAACACACTAAAGTATCAAAAACAATAATAACACACTAAGATATTTTACACCTATGTTTTACAAATCATGATAATATCACATGTAACTAAGTTGTTGTTCCTTTTATAATTCAAATATCAATAATAGTTTTATAAAGGCTTATGGTCCTTTTATAATAGTACGATACTGAACCCATGGTCGTAAGTCAAGAATCTATATTTTCTAATACTAGTAATCAAATCTATAATGAATTAATTCTAATATAAATCTACTACTTGAAAGATATAATGAATGAATAAGTAGATATTAATAATAATAATAGGGTAACTATTAGAACTTGGTATGAAATCTTAAGTTTAACTCTTAAACCTATTTTGTGCTTACACTTTAATTATACATGGTTCAATGTAAACACCGAATATTTGTTAATCAATTAAGCTATAACTATTTTTTTAAGGAATAAACCTCAAGATATCTTTGTTTCACATATATGTTACTATGTTAGATCTAATTAATCATAACAATATCCATGACATATAAGAGACAATTGTCATGAAAATAAGTAATTGCTACTCAACAATTAAGAATAGTGGATTGTAACAATCTATCTTTTTTTTTTAAATAAAGGGGTAAAAAATTATTGATAAAAAGTCTGGATTACAAAGTACAACTTAGTTACAAGGATTGTAACAATATATCTTAAATATATTGGATCTAAAATAATTTTGTCTTGGCCCTACAAACCATGGAAAATATTTGTAGATATCATGTACTTCCCTGAGATGAGTAAAGGAATAAAAGAAGCATATATCCTCTTATAAGGTGCATTAGCATGTACATAAAGAGGTGTAATATGAGGTCCATATCCTATGAGATCTACATATGTAACTATTATAATAAATATCTATGTCAAGTCACCATAAAGTAAAAATACCTTATCATGCATACTACATGTTTTGCTTGAGCAACATATTCAACATGGATGCCATTTCCATTGTAAGCCCATTTATACTTACAATTTACAAAAAAATCTATGTAGTTTAGTAATGCAATAGCTCACTCTCTTCAAGATTCTACTCCATGCACACAACTTAAAAAATCTATGAAGTTTGTGATCAATACTTATACATCCTATGTTTTATTAAGTTTTAGGATGTCTAGGTAAACAAAGATGATATAATGGCATTTAAAAATCTTATCATTATAGAGTTCTTCTTTTGTACATGTTTGCATCTTTCATATCTTTGCCTGACCATGTTGGACTATATGTTATCATGGTATTTTCACACATTGTTTCTTATCTTTATAAAATTTGATGGTATGGAAAGTAGATATGAAAACCTTCCAATTGATGAATATATAAATATATTTTACTAAACATGCCATTTTATACAATTACTTGAACAAATTTATATTTCACATAGAAGAGTGCATTAGTTTCTTCATGAAATACTAGTTTTTATACTTTATGTTGCAACTACTTTGATCATTATCTATATATTATCTTTTGCATATTATCAAATTTCTATTTCACATAGAAAAGTGTATTAGTTTTTTCATGAAATACTAGTTTTTATACTTTATGTTGCAACTACTTTGATCATTAACTATATATTATCTTTTGCATATTATCATTTCATCTTAGTTTTTTTATCTTATATATGATTGTTGTTGTTTATAATATCCATTAGCCTATTAACGCATTTTTTCGTTATGATATATTTTAATATCTTTTGGAAGTTATTTTAAAAAAAATAAGCTAAAGTTTTATATTGCTTTATACATGAATAAGTTATATGCGCTATAATTATGTAAATGTAAATTGTATAGAAAAATTGTGCCAGGGTTCTATTGTGTACCATAATATCAAAGCAAGCAATATGATTTTCCTTCCGACTTATATAAAAAAGCTAAGCTTGTATACACATTAATTTATATAAAAAAAATATTACAATAAATTAAATAGATTAGAAAATGATAAAAACTGCAACTCATTATTAATAAAAGTATGTTACTGTTGAATAGTAGTGATATGGTTTTAGGCTTTCATTCATTTTCCAACCTAAACAAGGTTTAAAAAAATATACTACTATTCAAATTCCAACTAGAATGAAGTATATTTTTTAAATATATACATATATAAGTTGTAAGACGCTGACAACCCATATAATTATAAACCAAATTTCACGTTAAACGGACAAAGCACTGATTTCTCGTTAAAAATTGAATCTAAGTCAAGTATTTAAGGCTGTCTTACAACAGTACGATGACGAACATAATGTGACCAGTTTTTTTAATAGATTGAGTCTGCGGACCGAGAATAGAGGCGAATAGGAAAACCCTTTGAGATGTAAGGCAGAGGAAACAAAACTGCAGAATCGGCCTCAAGCGGTTCCCACCTGTGTCAATGGTTACCAACGCAAATAATTTATTTTTATTTTTATTTTTGTAATTCCCAACCATAAATCCTCAAAGTTAGATATGATCTAACCTGAATTTGGTGAGGAAGTGGTGAAGAAAGAGAGCAATTTCAAATCTGGCCAAATGGAATCCTGGACAAAGCCTGGCTCCTCTTCCAAAAGGCATGTACGATGGCTTGTCCGTCAGTTCCTGCAAATTCAAATAAATATTGGATTTGTACTTGATGAGCAACATGCAGAGCTAACTGTAGCTGATATATCTATACGTTTATTAATGGTAAAAGTTATGATGTTTGAACAAAAAAGAAAAATATAAATAGTGGGGCTTACTAAAGGCTCCTCATTTTGCCAACGCCATGGGTCGAATTTGAGCGGTTGAGAATGGTACATGTCGTCCAGATTCATCCCTACGAAGAAGACGAACACTGTCCATCCTTTGGGAATGACAAAATCTGCATGGCAATAAGGTAAAAGTCGACTATACAATATTATTAGATTTACTCGTTTTGTCCAAGTAACCCAAGTGTCAGTTCATAAGCTTCAAGGAAAAACAGAAAAAATAAATAAATTATGAGCATAACCTTTGACACTAATGTCTTGCTTGGCTTCTCTAAATGTACAAGGTCCAGCAGTAGCCATTCGAAGAGTCTCCTTTATAACCTACCAATTTTCATACCAAATACAGAAAGAGATCATTACACCGAAAATGAAAACGAGATGGAAGAATAAATTGGATTATATTACGCACGCATTGAGTGAATTTCATTGAGAGGTAGTCGTCCCATGTCAGTTTCTCGTTGTCTTTGGCCTTCGCCTTTAAGATCCCATCATGCTCGGCCTGCAGGATTCTCATCTTAACATCACTATTATTATTTTTGCATATTTATAAAATACAATTTAGAGCCAAGAGAAGCCAAGCACTCACCCTCAGCTCTTCCAGTGCTTTGGGATTCTCGGTGAGAAACTTTATAGCAAACGCCATGGCTGTGGATGAAGTCTCGTAACCCGCAAAGAGCAAAAATAGAATGAAATCTGCAATGATTTCATCCGACAACGTGCCTTCTCTCACAAGTTTGGTTAAGAGATCGTTGCGGACCACTTCTGGATGCCGCCTTCTGTCCTCTATACACTGGTAAATCATCGTTATGATAGTTTTCCTGGCCTGCAAAACATCAAAGCTTTAGAGTCTAGCCAAAAAATTAAACGAGACTTGAACAGGAATGGATTAGTGTAGAGAACATAGCATCTCGGGGACCTTAATTCCTCTGGCGAAAGCGGTTCCAGGGATATTGAGAGGCAAGCAGAGCACGGCTCCCACGAATTCATGAAAGGCCTTGTAAATTTCTTCCATCTCCTCCGCAGGGGGTAGGTCCATTAATTTCTTTCCCATCAAGTTGAGAACAATCTGCGCGCACACCGTTTCCCAATTCCAGTTGATAAAAAACAATATATAAATGGAAGCGCACGCTGCGAAAATGAACTGAACTAATAGTAATAGTAATATGTTTTTAGGTTTAAAGTTATTACTTCAAAATTTTAATAGTAATATGTTTTTTTTATTTTAATGGAAGAAACCAAATTTAAATAAAAAATCTAAATTTAAATCCAAAAACCAAAATCGTTTTAAAAAAACACCTACTTTATCTTAGAATTTCTTAAAAAAAATAAAATTAATAAACCAATTCCATTAATCTTATCCGTTACCTATTCCCGGACCTAACTCAGGCAAGAACTAGTATCTCGACCTTTAGCGAGTGAGCCGTCACCCTTGATTTTGTTTTTATAGGATTTTTAGAAGTTTTTATTAGATAAATAAAATAAAATGAAATTGCTTGCCTGATTGCACATGTATTGAAGAGGGATTTGTGTCTGGTGTTGCCATTTGTTCATTCCAGAGAGGAATACATTTTGTATTTCGTCCATGAACTCAGAGCTGAGTCTCTCGTACTTCAACAAATTAACGGCGGTGCCATGGAGCTTCCTCTGGAGTTCTCCGTGAACGCTCGGCAGGCTATATTTGCCAATGAGTTTTGAGGTAGAGGCCGGGTACTTGGTCTGAAAGAGCCTGCCCTCGTTTTGGAGGACGTATTTGTTGAATTCTGGATCCACCGACACAACCATTGGCGCAATTCCAAACAAACTGCATGTGAAAATCGGCCCATACCTGTATTTCCATTTTCCATGAATCTCCATATCCGAACATGCTTAAGAAAACCAAAGTGCTGTTACTAAGAGTAATGCTGACTTACCTGCGTTCATGTTCGTCGATGAAGTGGCGAGGGCATTGAGGGGAATTAATGGCCTTCATGAAACCGATGGTTTTCCCGAGAAATGGCAATCCGGCGGATCCAGGTGGCAGCTTCGGCTTTTTAAGGGCGCTCCAACTCCATATCATCCTTCTTCCAAAGTAAAGAAAAATTGCGAGTGAAGTGATGAGACCCACCACCCATGGAAACGAATAGCTCTCGTTCGCGTTCATCTTGACTCAATTTTTGCTGTTGAAGTGAATGAAGGTACACTGTATATGTATAGATCCCAAAATTTGAGTTGAAAGTTGTCGTAAGATTCCAATTTTTGTCTTCGTACAGGTAGGTGTCCGCAATTGGATACGGGAGTTGACTGCTATATAAGTCTTTCCAAACTCTTTATTAGTAGTAGCAGGTGAGACTTCTTGCCGAGCTATAATTAGCCTTTTACTCTAACCACTTCGTATGATAATCTGGGAGCAGGTAAGACTTCTTACCTTTATTAAGGTCTAATTATAATCTGGTAGCAGGTAAGACTTCTTACCTTTATTAAGGTCTAATTATAATTAGCCTTTTACTCTAACTGCTTCATATGATAATCTGTAGTGCTCATACAAATTATTTATTGCCTGATATGTTTCAAGCTTCCAATTTTGTTTTCGTACTAGTGGGCGTCCACGATTTAATACCTAGTTCTATGATATCTGACATGACTTACCTGAATTAGTTTATTAAAAAAAAAAAACAATCAACGCAAGTCTACGGTTCCAAGATTTTTTTCACATTTTTGACTTGGCTTACCTTAATATTTTTAAAAAATGGGCCATGAGTCGACGTTTGCAAGAGTTTTTTTTACCTGAGTATACATTAAAAAAAATTCTACGTATCCCAGATTTTTTCACATATTTGATTTGACTTACTTGAGTATTTAGAAAAAGACCGAGCCATGAACATGAAGTCTACGTTTCCAAGATTTTTCTCACATATTTGAGTTCAGTTAGCTGAGTAAGTTAAAAAAAAAAAAAAAAAAACCAAAGGTATAGTGAAACTTGGATTTTATTAAAAACAAATATATAAAAATTATTAAAAAAAATTAATATTTATTTTGTTAAATTTTTTTAATAATATAGTTTTAAATTATTATTCAAATTACTTAAATTTAAATTATTGAAAGAAAAATCTTGGAAGAAAATAATTATATTACTTATTGGACTTCACTTAAAAAAAAAATGCTTTTAATGATAAAATGAAAATTAATACATCTCCATACAGAATTAATAATCTGCATACACCTGACCAGATTGGGTTTGGCAAGGGTTTCTTATTTACATGGCAAATGAACCGTCTACAATGCATGCAAGGGTTTCTTATTTACATGGCAAATGAACTGTCTACAATGCATGCCGAACTAGAGACTATTTTTCCTTCTTCTTGTTCCTTCCTTCAATTTGTTTTACTTTCAGTTGCAAACCAGGGTAGCGAAGGTGACAAAGAATCGTTTGGACGTAGAGCGAAGCAGGTATGCAAAGTCCTTCGGTCACATGGTGTCATGATTGAGGTTGAAAAGGTTGAAATTTAATCTTGTTATAAATTTGAATTTGTTTATGAGTTTTGATGTTTGTTTATTAATTTTTTTTGATTAAGTGTAAGGAGGGGTTTTAAAAGGAATTTCAAATTTTCGCAGAAAGGTTTTGAAAGGGTGTCTGAACCTTTTACAAAACAGGTTTTGAAATGATCTCCAAATCTCTGATAAAACAATATAAATTTTCAATTAGAAATAAAGAAACCAAACACCTGAAAGAATTAAGTCAAAAGAAATAAGATCCAATAAATCCAAGAGACCAGATCTTCCTAAAGCAAAACTAAACCAAAAATAAATTTCAAAAAATAGGGGCATCCAAACTATATCTAAAACGTTAATTTCAAATTTCAAAAAATAAAAGTTTTCACTCAAACAAAAAGATAAAAAAAAAACATTTTGAATTATCAATATTTTTTATACTTGAATGTAATCTTGATATCAATATAAAAATAATAATAATAATAATAATAATAATAATTTGTTGATATCAATGTTTTTTATACTTCAATGTAATCTTAATAAGGATAAAAAAAAACATTTTGAATTATCATGTTTTTTTAGCTGTAAAAAAACTTTTGTAAAATATTTTATTTATTTATAATATTTTAAATTTTTTTAATTTATGTTATACAATAAGTTTATGATTTATGTTCAATTTTTAAATGTTTTTATGGGTCTAAAAGTAAATTTAGGTTTTATGTTAAAAAAATGGTTTGTTAGTTTGTGTTGTTGCTTTTTGGATGGTGTGGTCTCATTTCAAGATGATTTGGGTTCATTTCGATTGCGATTGGGTGAAAAGAGGGCTACTATTTTCGATGGAGATGTAGAGACCTGCTTAGGGGGTGGTTTTCGTTGAAGGGGTTTGGAATTTTCCAGGTTTTGGTGGCTTGGGATTTTGAGTTGGAAAGTTGATATGTTTGTTTCCCATTCGACTGGAAGTTTCATAGCTGGTTAGGAATGGGATTTTCGATGTTTTTTTGGTGGAACCCGCTTGATTCAAATTTCAAATCTAGTTGGAGTGGGATGTTCAATTTTTTATTTTCAAATTCTTCTTTCTGAAGGGTTTTAAAGTGTTGTTATGTTTGAGCAGGATTGTAATTTCAAAATTTATTTTAAATTTTTTCACTCTTGTTCCTCTGGTGTGACAAGTGGAATTGCTAAATATTTTTGTATGAGAAATTGCTAAATCCTTTTGTATGGTGGTTGCTTTGCTCCGAATGGAGCTATTGTAAGTTGTGGATTATGCTCTTGTCGGAGATGATGTAAAAGTTGTGAGATACCTTTTAAAACCCTCCTTTAAACTTAATTAAAAAAAAATCCTTTACAAACATAGAGACTTCCATCTGATTTTTTATTAAATAATATAATATTTTATTTAAAAAATTTCATTTTTATATGCCATTGTTTGATAAACATGCTATGGGTTACAAATGAAAGGAATTTTGTACACATATATTATCTTCAATTTGAAGATGCAAAGGACACATATATTTGCTCAAAAGAACTTGGAATGGATTTCGATCTTGTCACATTCATACCCTATGAAAGGGTGCCTAATTTTATAAAAAAAGAATAATCAAATTTTGATGCACCCAGACTAATAAAGAAGACGAGGTATATACTATTTTATGGATGGTAATTATTACATTAAATATATAATCATAATAATTTTATGGATTTATCTTTGGCTAGGTATCATTTTTTCACATTAAAAGAAATGTTTCATATATAATATTTTCTTTTTTAGATATATAGGGGAGTTTGTTACGACCACTAATTGTCAAAGTGTAGGATTCAAATCACATGAGCTACTTCCAATAAGCCTATACCACCTTATTTTTTACCCAACGTGATGGGGACCATTGGTAGCTTAGGGTTCATACCGTTATTGTCAATATGGCGTACACTCAGAAGATTCAGGCATATTCAAGCATACCCCAAAGTTTGAACTTAGATCTCTTCTTTGTAAGAACTTGAACTTATCAATCCACCTAGCCCACTTAGTAAGGTTAAAAGACACTAAGGAAAAAAGACATTATAAGATTAAATTTTTTTTTGTCAAACTTACTATGTTGTTAAAATATTCCATGAAGCTCTTTATTGATCTTGTTTTACTAATTGACTTTTATTACCTTCAATTTTAAATAATTTTATCTTTTGAATAGGTTTTTATATTTGTTTCAATTTATTAAAGTTATTTTCATGGTATTCTTATTTTTATTTGTCACAAAAACTAATGCTAATATGATTATAACAATTTGATGTCAATAAAGTAATAAATTACACTCCAAATCAATATTTGAATGAACTTTTATTTTTGTTTTTTTAGAAAAAACTAGATTATATTAATTCATTACTTGGAACATTACAATATTATGGTGCTAACATTGTCCACTAGCTAAAAAAACAAAATGAGGTGGATAAGGAGTAAAGCATCCATAAGTGAATATACATAATAATAGAAGCTTTTAGCAACAAAAATAAGCCATAAAAATAACAATTACTTGTATATAACAATAGACTACAAAGTTTGAATCTTCCTAACAATAAATATTACTTGATGTTTAAGAAAGATTAAAACAAGTTTTATTTCTTACAATATTAATGTATTATAACAAATGTAATTATAAAATAATTAATATACTATTTTATTTAACTTATTATAATTGATACCCATGAGCTATAGGTGAGTTGGAGAGGGTAGGGTAATCCTCCAAGGGAGGTCCCTGGTTCGAATCTCCACCCTACCAAACACACAACAGGTGCCCAAAATCTAGTTAATCATGCTAGTGCAATTAGGGCGATGGTGACTCCCAGGTGATTTTTATGGTGTAGAACCTCCTGGTTGTGGTTTCTCAGACTAAGGTGGCCCCACAAGGGATTTTTTTCTAGATTAAAAAACTTATTATTATTGATATCTCATAAAAATATTTTAATTAACATTAACATATTAATATGGTGATTAATTAAGGGTTGGAGGTTGTCACCATTGCCACTGCAGGTTGTGGTTGATTCATCATCATCCTCACCCAGTGACAATTGAAGACCCATATGCAATTTAGATGAAGCTTAAACTATGAAGGAGGTAAGCTTTCCTCTTTCTTACATTTCAATTTTCTTTGGAAGAAGTTTATCGGTTGTGATCATGAAGTGCATACAATGAAGCTAGGATTTGCAAAGTGAAGCACAAAGGAATTAAATCAAAGGGGTGAAAGGATTTAATTTTATAGGGAGGAATATTTTTATGCATGTGAACAATAGTTTGAATTTTTTTTTTGGCTAGAATTATGAAGTACATGTAGTAAAGCTAGGGTTTACAAGTGAAGCACAAAGAAGAGTAAAAAAATACAAGAAGTGATAAAACTGAAATGTGCTAAGATCTATTCATGTAAATAAAATGAAGGCGATTTTAGTTCTTCACTGATAACTTTAAAAAAATACACAAGAAACATCATCAAATTTTTAAAATCGAAATGCATTCAAATATGTTCATGTGAAGAAAATGAAGGTTGGGCAACTTACTTGCTAGATTGAAAGTATGCAAAAGGTGAAAGGAGTTACTTTGACAGGGATGGATTTTTTTGTGCATGTGAATGGTTTTTTGAACAAGTTTATCAGATGAAATCATGAAGTTCATGCAACAAAGCTAGGATTTACAAAATAAAAATATTAACTTTTATTTTTAATTGGTATTTTTAAAATGGCAGTATAGTTTGGGAAATTGATTTCTTTTTTTGATGGAGAATTAAGAGGAATGTTTGGACTTCTCAGAGGACCCCTTTGAGGGGCAATGCATCTTTTCAATTCCAAGGGCCAAGGGGCACATTTTTGGACAAGACTTAGAAGTTGATAATTGGGGGTCCTTGGGTTTTTTGAGTGGCCAGAATAATACCGTGGGTTATAAAACTTTAGTGGATAGAGAAGAGTCTATATTAAAATATTTAGATAAGGTTGGTTACTCTATTAACTAATTACTCCTAGGTGTCTCAAAACACTCTACTCAAGTGAGAAAGCTCCAAACAACCCAATTTCACTTTGTCTGACAAAGTTTGCTTTGCTTGGTTTTGGTTTTATTGGTAAAAGTCTTGATTTGGATGCCCTTAGTGGAGTGGGTCTGAAATTTCAATTAGCACAAATTACAACTCCGATTACTAAAGTGCATTAAGACACATAAAATGGTTAAAAATAGAATGTCAAAGATCAAAATGTCACTTAGGGAAGACTTGAGGATGGAACAAGTTTAGAGTTTTCAGAGAAGGTCCTTATTGGAAAGTTTCATGGACATTAAATAGTTGTTAATATACTAAATGAGTGGTTGCAAAAGGCATGAGTCCCAATTTTAGGATATGGACCAATTTTTCACATACTTGCCAAATGATGGATAGGTTTCCTTTTTCAATTTGAGGAAGATGCACAAACATTTATGGGAGGTCATTAGTATTGTGGGTCTTCTTTTTTATTTGAAGGCTTGGATGACTTGCTTTGATCCTAGGACTGAATTTGCTAGGAGAAATCCAATCTAGGTAAAACTACTAGGTCTACCAATGGAGTTATGGTTAAACAGATCTTTGAAAGATATTGGGCATTCATTACATAAAACCCTAGATATAGATATTTCTTTCAAATCTAGTGTTGTTTGGTCTGTAGCTTGGGTTTTGGTTGAGATGGATATTAGTGAAAGCTTATCGAAATGTTGTGGGGAATACAGTTCATAATAAAATCTTGGACTATTTGAAGATTGATTTTAGATGTGTTCGTTGTCATGTTTATGGACATACTTCCAATGAATGTTCTTAATCTTTCACATAGAAAGTATTGAGGAGAAAACAAATGACTAGTAAGAATTTCAAGTCAACTAAAAATAATCAAGAGACTTATTTTTTAGAACTCAATAGCGCTCCCTGATTTGACACAAAAAAGTAAATAAAATGTTTTTGAACCTAGAACCAAAAATTTGGAGAAAAGAAAGAAATTTTGGGCCTAGCTTTGTCTCCATTTCATTTTTCATAGGCTACTAGAGAAGGAGATAAATTCAAAGAAAACTATAAAAGGATTGAAACCTAATACTATTATATTTGTTGGTCAGTCATCTAATCCTGATGACAATTGCTATTCAATATATGTGGAGAATAATTTGGACTTAGGTAATAAAGAAGTCTATACAATTCTTTATGAATCTTCGAAGAGAAGTCCTAGGAACAAGAAATTTTCTAAGATTTTGGATAATGGACTGGTACCCTCAAACACATTAAATAGGGATTGTGATCCAAATATTTTTGCTATTGGGGGAAGCCTTTTTGACCTATCAAGTGAATCTTCTAGGGAGGTATCTTTTTGTTACGTTCTAGGAAAAGAGAATCCAAGTTGAGAACTTGTGTAGTTGCTGGAAGGTTAGGGTTAGGTTCAAACCTTATAAAGGAATCTTCCACTTCTTCAGTAGGTAGAAAATATTTTTGGTTTTATGCATAGGAGAAGGCTTTGAGGTAAATTCAATAGGGTAAACAAAAATATATCAAAAGGGTCCTTAGAGCGAGATAAAATCCCTCTAAGATATTTAAATTATCTTGTTATCCCTTATTATTTGAGATCTTGGTAGTCCCTCTAAAAGACTTGCCTTATCCTAGGTAGTAGAAATTCATAATCTAGACTTTGTCCTTCTACAAGAAACCATGGGGGCAAGTACAAAAGTCATTGAAGGGTTAAGTAAATTGTTTGATAAACATGCTATGGGTCACAAATAAAAGGAATTTTGTACACGTATATTATCTTCAAGTTCAAGATGCAAAGGACATACATATATTTGCTCAACAAAACTTGGAATGGATTTCGATCTTGTCACAGTCATACCCTATGAAAGGGTACTTAATTTTATAAAAAGGGAATAATCAAATTTTGATGCACCCATAAGCTTTAGACTAATAAATAATATGATGTATATACATTAAATATATAATCATAATAATTTTATGAAATTATATTTGGCTAGGTATCATTTTTCCTATGACACAAAAGATAAAAATAATGTTTTGTATATAACATTTGTTTGGGATATATATAGGGGAGTTGGTTACAATCATTATTTTTAGTAACTGTCAAGCATAGGATTCAAACCACATGAGCTACTTTCAAAAAGCCTATACCACTTTGTTGTTGTTGACCTAATGTGAGGAGGACCACTGATAGCTCGATGTTAATATCGTAGTTATCGATTTGGCGTGCACTTAGAGGATTCAAGAATACCTCCAGAGTTTGAACTTAGGTCTCTTGTTTGTAAGAAACTGAACTTACCAATCCACCTAGTCTCCTAGGACTTACTAAGATTAAAAGACACTATAGAAAAAAGATATTATAGGATTAAAAAAAGTTATCAAACTTACTATGTTAAAATATTCCATGCAAATATTTTGTGATCTTGTTATACTAATTGAATTTTATTCAACTTCAATTTTAATTGTTTCAATTTATTAAAGTTATTTTCATGGTATTATGATTTTTATTTATCACAAAAATTAATTCTAATATGATTATAACAATTTTTTGTCAACAAAATTTTCACCTTCTTGTTTTTGGTGTTGGCAATGTTTCCATGCGATGTTTATGTTTATCTTTTGTGCCCTTTCTTCTAATTTAGGGTGGCTATTTTGCACAACTGTGTTTTATGGTTTGTCTCTCATGGAAGAATTGATGTAAAAGGTTAAGGGATTCATTTCAAAACCCTTCTTTCTTAATAATACCAACAAAATTTGATGTCAACAAAGTAATAAATTAAACTCCAAGTCAATATTTGAATGAAATTTAAAATAATTTATAAACATAACGTGCTACAAAGTTCAAATCTTCGTAACAATAAATATTACTTAATGCTTAAGAAAGACTAATTTTTTTTTTTATTTGGTTAGTGTGAGAAACTCCTACGACCAATGCATAGGGCTGAGTAGTCTCCTCCCAACCATGACCCCTTGTAAATCGAAGAGTTATGATTATCAATAGGGAATTTAACACACCCCATGGTTTAAGACTAAAACAAGTTTTATTTTTTACAATATTGATGTATTATAACAAATGTAATTAAAAAATAATTAATATACTATTTTATTTAACTTATTATTATTGATATCTTATAAAAATATTTTATTTAACTTTAACTTATTAATATGATAATTAATTATTGTATTAGATGATAGCAATTATATTGAACTTCATTTACAACTAAATATTTTATATTGTAAATAATGTGGTATTATTAACATAAATATCCTTTTTTAAAACATGATTCATATAAAACTAATAAGGTGTATAACAAATTGGATTTTAATTTTTTTGACTTTTAACTATTTATATCTTCTAAAACATATTGTGTAAACTTATATTATTAATATATTACTAATTCATTATGATAACTTGATGAAATTTAAGATTATGCACTTCAAATATATATTTAACTTCCTTTGCAACTATATATTTTCTTGTGTCTTAAAACTATCATTAATAAAGTTTTTATAAAAGCTACATATGAAACCAATAAGATTTATTAATACAAGATACAATAATATTAACTATTTTTATCCTTGTTATATGTAGAAAGTGAAATCACACCCTGTGAAGACCGAATGCGATATCGCCATGTGAAGTTGCACCCTGTCAAGACCGACCGCGATATCGCCATGCAAAGTCTAGCCTCGTTAGGGATCGAACACGATTTTGCATAGAGAGAGAAAACATGCAAAATAGGGGCAGATTAACCTTACCCTTGCCTTAGACAAGTCTAATGGGCCTCCCAAAGGGCTCTAGGAAGATTGCCCACTAAAGTGGGTCAATTTTTTGTATCTAAATTGTACCCCCTCTTTGATGCATTTAAGGCCAAGTAAATGCATCAAAGAAATATGTAGACTCCTATGGACAAGAAGACAACAAACACAAAAAGAAGTGGCCAAGTTTGGGCAAGAAGATGATTCAAAAGGGGTATCACAAAGGACACTCTAGAATTTTACACGCTAGGCGAGGCATTATTACCATTAATGCCTCTATGGCTAGGGTGCCCCCTCGAGTTTTGAAAGGAATGGATATTCCTCAAGAAACTCAAAAAAGGTAAGGAGAGAAAGAGAAAAATACAAAGAACAAAGCAAGCAAACAAACATCAGAGTAAATATTACTGGGTACAACATGAATCTTATGCAACTACCACGAAATGCAGAAAAATGAGAATAGAAGAAAGGGAAAGAAAGAAGAAGGGAAGAGAAGAGAAGAAGAAAAGTGATCCAAAGGCCAATTTTAGAAAATGATAGAAGTTGATCAAAGAAACCTTAATGGAGGGTGTTATATCCAAAATAATGGTACAAGTGTAGAGTGAAAACCCGCTATGGGTGTAGTACTCACTAAGATGGACAAATAGGCAGAATATGGAGTGTAACCCACTATGGGTGATTGCTCAAATGATTATATGATGGAGTGTAACCCACTATGGATGATTTCTCACTAGTGAATGCTATGGGGTGATTACCCGCTCGGATGTATATCGAGGTATGTTGAAAATGGCCAAGGAGATCATCCTGTAATGGGGTGTTAAGCCCGCTAAGTCAAAATAAGTGTAACCCGATAGGGAAATACTTTTTTGCTGACATGAATGATACATTTTAGCAAGTACCACCCAATAGGGATGTGTAAGAATATATAGACCAAGTAATATGAGCATAACACAATGTGAGTGTGTGCATGTGCTAGAAGAAATAAGTGGAAAAAAATGAGGAGAAAGGAATTGTGCATGTGTGCCCCCAGCTTGAAGTTTCAACTAGTGAATATTCAAGAGGGAGGATATGTGTTAAAAAAATAAGAGAAGAATGTATATCCTTATCTGAATAAAAAAATACAAAGGAGAAATAAGAAGATCATGCAAAGGATAAGGATATACCAATAGAGGATTGTATTCCTTGATTGTGGAGAGAAATGATAGCCATTGTAAAAATTTTCAAAGTCAAGGAATACAAGAGGAAGAGAGAATAGAGAGAAAGAGCAAAAGAATATAAGAAGAGGATAAGGGATGAAAATGCATAGAACCTAGGTTGGGGCTTCACTATTCATCAAAATCCTAGTGAAAAGTGCAATGCATGTGAGCTATGACCTAACTAGGTATCATAACATGCCATTGTCATGAATCCCTAAGACTATATGAAAAAGTAGTTATGAAAAAGTAGAAATGCAATTATGACAAGAAAAAATGCAAGAGAAACAAAATGTCAAGACAATCATGCAAAGTATGACAAGCATTCATGCAATATGAGCAAGCAAACAGATGCAATATGATTTAAACTAAATGCAAAATATAGATGATAGATCAAGCATAATATATTTTTAAATGTATTATATTCATAGGTTCTTTAAGTTCTTTACCATCCATAGAAGCCAAACGATAGGCACCTAAGCCAAAATTGGATGTTATGACAAAGGACCCTAACCAATTGGGCTAAAACTTACCTCAAAGATCAATACGAGCATTGGTGTTCTTCTAGTTTTTCCTTGAGGACAAGATCCCCAACCTCAAAATAACAATTGTGAACTTTCTTAGAATAATATCGCTAGAGTCTATCCTGATAGGCTCTCAAATGCTTTAAGGCATGAATGCACTTTTCATCCAACAACTCCAATTGGTGCAAATGGTCTGCATGATACTCATCGCCGACCTCATCATCTTGCAACAAGATGCGTAATGAAGGAACCTCAAGCTCAAAAGGAAACACCTAGTATGCAGACATATGGTGAGGTCCTTGTGGGAGTACGCACACTAGTATGATAGGTCCATAAGGTAGGATAAAGTTGGATATGCCAGTCACGATTGGTATTACTAACCAACTTCTTCAAGATCCTAATCAAGGACTTGTTGGATGCTTTGGCTTATCCATTACCTTGGGGGTAATAAGGATTTGACCACCTATGCTGAATCTTGTACTTAGCACAAATATTATGGATATCCTTATTCTTGAAAGGAGTGTCGTTGTTAGAAATAATCATCGAAGGAATCCCAAACCTACAAAGAATCTAGTTGAAGATGAACTTAGAAACTTGAGTTCTATTCACCATAGCAATGGCATGGCTTCAACCCATTTAGTTAAATACTCATCCACAATGATGATAAAATTGTGACCATATGACGACACTAGGTTAAATTTCCCTATAATATCCAATCCCCACATGGAGAATGGCCAAGGGGAAGAGATAACCTAAAGGTCTTGAGAAGGAGCATGGATGAGATGATCATGGCATTGAAACTTGTCGCAGCACCAAACATAGTCACATGCATATTTCTCCATGGAAGGCCAATAGTACCCCATATGAAGGAGATTTTTGGCAATAGCATTACCACTAAAATAGCCTCCACATGAACCTTCGTGAGCATCACTAAGAGCAAATCAGGTTTCATCATAGTTAAGACATCTTAAGAGGATGCCTTCAAAATAACATCGATACAAGGTGTTGTTGATTATGACGAATTGACATGCTCTTTTGCACAAAAGCTTATGTTTATTGTGATCTAAATCATCAGGCATCGAACCATCCTTAAGAAAATTAAATATGTTGTTATACCATGGCTCATATGGGGAAGCTTCGATGGTCAAACAATCTAATGGGACAAGACAAGAACCAAGTGATGTAGGTTCTCAAAGTTTTCTAATGATAATCGATGCTTGATCATATTCTAACTCTAGAGGGAATAAGGATGCATCAACAACCATGGAATTTACATGGCGGTTTGAGGATCTAGGGATAGAATCTATGGTTAATCAATCAAACGAGGACAACAACTTAGTAACAATATCCTTGTAAGGTTTTAGTTTATCATCATGAGTTTGATAAACATCATTAATCTAATTAACCACAAGTTGAGAGTCACCAAAGATCGACAATACTCTAACTAACCTACAAGGCTAAGGTAGTTCTAAGACCAAGGATCAAAGCTTTGTACTCTGCAATATTATTCATGAAGAGAAATGAAGTTTGAAGGACAAGGGGATGAGTTGCTTTTGTGGGGTGACTAGAATAACTCTAGCACCAACACCCTTCATGCATCGGGCTCCATCAAAAAACAAAGTCCAAGACTTTGACTCTTCAATTTCAACATTGAAGCACTCATTAGGAAACTCAATAACTATAGGGTGGGTAGCTTCTAAGGGAGGAGAGGCTAACTGATCAAAAATTACCTGACCCTTAATAGCCTTTTGACCTATGAAAGTCAAGTCAAACTCACTAAGGGCCAAAACCCATTTAGTAGCTCGACCTAAAAGGTGGGGCTTAGACATCAAATAACACAAAGGATCAAACTTTGTAACCACCAATATCTTATGGCTGAGCATATAGTATCTTAAATTTTGGGAAGAAAACACCATGAAAAGGCAAAGCTTCTCTAAGGGAGTGTACCTGGTTTCATAGCTAACCAGGGTTCTAATAATATAGTAGATAGCTCATTCTTTATTTTTATTATCATGTTGGACCAACATGGCTCCTAAAGCATGAGTAGTGGTTGCTATGTAAAGCATCAAATGACTACTAGGCATAGGAGGAACTAAAATAAGTAGGGAAGTGAGATATTGTTTGAGATCATCAAAAGATTTTTGACACTCAAAATCCCATTGGAAGACCACATCTTTCTTAAGAATATTAAGAAAGGGTTGACACTTATTGGCTAACTAGGCAATGAACAAATGGATAGATTGAAGTTTACCTTATAGACTATGCAGTTAGATCAAGATGCGGGGAGGAGGTATATCAATGATGGTTGTTATCTTAGTGGGATCCACTTCAATGCCTCACCTAGATACTATGAAGCCTAACAACTTGCTAGATGTGAATCCAAACACACATTTAGGGGTTTAATATGAACCTTGTATTGCCAAAGCATTTCAAATATTCATCTTAAATCACGAACATGATCCTTTCATTCTATGGAGCAAGCTAGAAGATCATCCACATAATCCTGGAGAATATCATGCATCATGTCATGGAAAATATAAGTCATGGCCCATTGATAGGTAGCTCCTACGTTCTTTAGGCAAAAAGGTATGACCTTCCAGTAGAAGGTACCCCATGGAGTAGTGAATGTTGTCTTAGCCTGGTTCTTAGGGATAATCATAATCTGATTGTAGCCTAAGAAACCATCCATAAGAAAAAGTATTTCATATTTTTGCAGTGAAATATACAATCTAATCTATGTTGGGCAAGGGAAAATCGTCCTTGGGATATGCTAAATTAATGTCTTGAAATTTGGTACATATTTTTATTGTTCCTTCCTTTTTAGCCACAGGAATGATATTGGAGATCTAATCAGAATATTCAATATCTTTTATAAAAATGACGTCAAGGATTTTTTGGAGCTCTTCCTTGATTGAGAGGGTGATCTTAGGATGCATCTTCCTAAGCTTCTACTTAGCATGCTTAGCACTAGGTTTAACTACCAAATTATGCATGACAAGGGAGGGATCAAGCCCTGGCATGTCAACATATGACCAAGCAAAAATATCTTGATACTCTCTTAATAAATTGGTTAATTGATCCTGTTCATCCATGGAAAAGGATTTACCTAGCTTAAGGATTATAGGGGCTTCCTTAGAAACTATGTTCACATTTATGGTCTCCTCAATAAGGATGGAAAAATCATCCTAAAGAGGAGGTGGGGCAGGAATCACTCCTAATTGCTCAAGGTCCTTGGGAGACATAGAACCAAAGTCCACCTAAGAACTAGAAGACTCAACCTACATAGGGATAGAACCATCAAAGTAGATGTCATTCTAAGGTGCATACTCATCTTTGGCATACTACTCAGGTGTTATTACTAAAAAAGAGGAGGAGGGTGGCCCCTCATCCTCAACACTCCACTCTAAAACTTGATGAGATTCATCTAAGAGATATTCTTGAAAAGAAGATTTACTTTGATCCTGAGATGAGATATTAATTGGTAATTCCTTATCAGGATTTTTAGGTTGCTTGGTTTTTTTAGATAAGGAATTCGATGAATGAAACTAAGCTAGATCATATGGTGAACAAAATTCAAATGGATGAGGATCACCCAAGATAGAAATAGGTTGATTTTCAAATTTAAATTTCACATATTGATGAAAATTAGAAGGGACAACCTCCATCGCATAGATCCAAGGACATCCAAGAAGAAGATTAAAAGATGTAGGAAGATACCACATAAAAAAATGTATCTAAAATTTTGGGTCCAACTTTGAGGGGAAGTGATATGGTACCATAAGCTTCTTGGGACTCATTGTTGAAAGTTTTAATGATATCATCGGATCTAGTTATATCTTTCTATTTTAATTCAAATTTTTGAAAGAAATGATATGTGCATAAATTAAGGGAAGAACCATTATCAATCATAACTCTTTTAATAAAAGTATCCCCAATAAATGCAATGATGTAAAGAGAAGAATCCTTTTGCAAGTCTAAGAAAGAAATATCAACATTCGAGAATGTGAGATGATGTATCCCAAGAGATATTACAATATTAGCCATATCACTAGGGGAGATATCTGGAGGGACATATTTTTGCCTTAGAACATTTATTAAGGCTTCTCCATGAGTAGGAGAATTCTATAATAGTTCCAAAAGAGATATATTTGATGAGAAATGATCACCTCCTTAATTTCGAAGTAGCCCATACCGTTATCATAATGAGTGTGGTACAATTCTATAAGATACTTTTTTAGCTACTTGTCTAATTACATTTTTATTAACATATGGCTTTTGTTGCAAATTTTCCAAATCAAGACATTCTGCATCAATTAAATCTTGAACCACATGTTTCAACCTTTTACAAGAATTTGTCCAATGTCCTTCCACTCTATGATATGCATAATGTTGAACTTCCTTATACCAATGAGTTGTAGTATTTGGTTGCCTTATAGGAGGTAACTCAATTGCATTGGCTTCTAAAAGTTATTTCAAAACTGCTTCCATAGACATATTAAGCCTTGTAAAATTCCTTTGTGGAGGTTTCTGAAGTACTATCTTTTGTAGGTTGTTAGTAAAATTATTAATAGGCCTACTATCCATTCCACTATTACCTCCTATGTATTTATTCTTATGTTGAGACTTAGTAGGTTTCTCTTCTTTGACTTTGAGTTGGCCTCTTCTGATAAGGGTCTGTTCTACTTTTCTTCCTAAATCAATTGCCTAATCAAAATATGTAATAGTAGTAGTCTCTAATGCATAAGATAACCATTCTTGTAAATTACCAATAAATATATCAAGCATATCCCTTGGAGGTAAAGTGTATCTCGAAATTCCAACTAAAATTCTCCAACAGGCCAAAAAATCTGAAAAATTTCCTCTTTTTTTTTTGTTTTAAATTGTAGACATATTTCATTGTTACTTCCTTTTCAATATAAACACCAAATTATTGAAAAAATAATTATGTTGTTTCTTCAAAGCTCTTCAAGGAATAATTGGGTAACCTATAATACCACTCTAATTCCATGCCATCAAGAATCTTAGGAAATATTTTGAGTAACAACATGTCATCATAAATGAGATCATGGAAAGTTGTTCTAAATCTTCTTAGATTATCTACTGGATATTTTGTACCCTTATAGATAAGCAAAATTGACATAGAAAAATGCTTAGGATAAGGCCTAGCAGCAACAATAGGATTCAATGGATGATTACACATTTGCTTATAACTATAAGTAAAACTTGAAGGTTGAATCATATCAACTTTGAAACCAATTGCTTTACCATATTTGTTAAATTTTGTACTTCTGGATCACTTTTATGTACTGATGTCCCAATCATCTAAGAGTTTATTCCCTACAGTAAAAGAAACTTCAGGTAATAGTAAACTTTTTAGATCTTCTAGATGAGCTTCACTAGTTGATTCATCAAACTAGTGGATCAAATTTTGAGTCCTTATCTTCACAAGTTTTTATAAAACTCTATGGGAAGACTCTGAGCTAAATGTATTTCACAATTTATTTTTCTAGTCTGTTCTACCAAATAATCTTAAGGTAATGAAATTTACATGCAACGGGTCCAATGGAACATTCAATTTACAAAAATTGAAGCTATGGTGACTGGTCCTATTTTAACAATAGTGCTTTCTCAAATCTCTCCCTACCACCTTGATTATTTTGAATATTTTTGCAAGATCTTGTGCACTATGGTGAATCAGGTTCACAAAAATTTAGGTTCAATAATAATGGTGGTTCTCCTCTTAATCTATAGTAGCTAGTTCTAATATGACTAGATCTACCATGGCTCTGATACCACTATTAGATTTTGAGGTAGATCACAATGGGAGATGGCAATCACAAGATGCAAGAATAAGAGAGAAAATAAATTCATGAGATTGTAAAAATATGCTATAAATATAAATGATAGAAATGAATACAATATTGCTATGGAGGAAATGGACACTCCATGTAAGATTCTACATGACTACATTGTACTCCATCACTAATGGAGTTACACAATACTACTACTACTACCTATTGCCTTGTCAATCTCTTAAAATGATACCCTTTTTATAATGGAAGATAGATTCCTTGGCCAACACTATACCTAGTTGTGCAAGGGACACCTTGCATATTTATAACTTGCACATTGACACTTATGCATTTATTATATTGTATAAAGTAACTAGATAAATTTCCTCTAAAGTAATCTAATGTCCTAAGTATATACCTAGAAAGGTACATTTACATGATCTAAATGATGTAATAGACTCTAACTCTAACAGACATGAGTTGAGGTTGCAGGAGGGTAAGTTGCAAAGGAAATCACAACTGAATGAGGGATACCATGTTGAGTTGTATCAACAAACCCAAATGATGTACATGGGATGGATGAAGGTATCTATGAAGCAACATTAACTTGTGCTTCATAGAGTGGATTAGAATGGACATTGGTATAATTGGATGGAATGGAGGTGTATTGGTTGAATGATGGTGGGAAGGGTTGTTGTGAGGGTGTAGTTGTGGCCTCAAAAGGGGGGTTGGTGATGATGTGGTTGAAACTATTGGGGTATGTATGAGCAAGTTCCTACTAATAAGAAAGAATATGTCTAGGTGGGATGTTAATCTATTCTATAAATAGATTTGTTGGTCTTAGATAGCTTCTGAGTTTGTTAGAATCTATGTAAGTAATACGATGGTTGATGGGTGTTAATGGTTTTTTTTCTAGAATGGAGGTGTGCATAGCCCTATGCATCACATTTGCATTCAAAGTGAATACTATGTGATAAGGTCTAGCAAATAAGAAAAAATGACTTATCTATGCCACAATGGTAGGGTTAGCCACAAAAGTGGCTAGGGAAGGAATGGAGCACTCCATGGATGAAGTTGTTGGCTAATAGGTACCTGATTCATGGATTTGACTTCATTTTTGGTCAATACCATAAGCTAGATGTAGGCTAATAATGAATGTGTGAAGTGCATGTGTGAAATTTGCAAATGGTAATGAAAATGATCACACAAATCAAGCAAACAAGTATTCCTATGTATTCGTAAAATTTAGCATTTTTTGTATGTTTTTATGTGTTTGGTGTTAAGATTACCTAAGCCTAAAATAACCATGTAGGGTGAATGATCAAATACGACTAATAAGGTGTATCCGAACCCATATTTTTGACAAAATATGGATCACGAACAGCAAAAAAATGGCTTCCTAATGGTATGATTGGCTCAAGGTAAAACCTAAGGAATCAAAATTACCTCCTAAGGGAGGCCACATTGTTTGAGTCATGCTACTTGCCTAATACCTAAGGAAAGGCCTCACAAACTTTTGCTTCACACATAGGCATGCTTGGACAAAAATGACAGTTGCATTCCATTGATTATTTTACCCATAGTAAAATGGCACTACTAATCCTTCCTACCCTGGGCACACCCAAGAGTAGGGGACCTTCCAGTGATGAAATCCAAAAATTCACTCATATGGGATACTAAGGTGGCTAGGGGGTGAGTCAATGAATGGAGATGAAACCCATCGCCACTGGTCTCGATCAACAGTTGGTGATGAAATCCAACTTGTTGATGTTAAAATTGGAATGTGCAATATGTGTGATTCTTTTTATAGGCTTTGTTTTCTATGGTATTTTATAAACATTAAAATTTAAGGAAAAACAATCTTAAAATGTAGCTAGCATGCATTTCAAACTTGTTGCCTAAAATAAAAGTGGAAACATGCAAAGAAAACAACACAATAGATAGAATACCATAAAATAAGACACCTGAGCCAAATGCAATAGGTGATTTCCAAATAAATCTCAAGATTTTTTCGACATGTAATTGTAGAAACAAGCTAAGATATATTTGAAAACCTAAAAGCAACAAAATATAAATGCAAATTTACCCTAGGTAAGTTTTTTCAAATGACTTACTGCTCTAAAATGCACTTCCTTTTTTTTTTTTTAATTGATTTAATGTAAATAAAAATTCCTACGAATCCCTAGAATGCCTAACAATGCATGATGTATTGCTTTTTAAATAGAAAAACAAATATTTCTTTTTACTTTTCTCTTTTAAAAAGAAAAAATGTAAGTGGGATCTAAATACAACTTACCAAGAAGCCTACGTATTCTTTCCCCAACTCCATAGATGTGGTATAGAATCTCCCAGATACTCTGTCGAATCTCAAAGATACTCTCCAAAATCTTCCAAATATTTTGTGGCGTTTGCCTGGATGTTGTGTGGCATCCCCCAAACATTGTATAATATTTGTGCAACCACAGATCAAATCCCAAATCTCCCAGAAAGCCTACTTTTGGACTTCACAATTTTCCCGTGATTGGATTTCCAAAAACCTGCATTAAAAAAACAAAAATATAAAAAACTTAATATTGACAAGGCAAATAAAAATATGAAACCCTTTTGGGGTCCCACCATGATCGTCATTTTGTAAAGTTAAAATTATCAACACCAATAACAATAATGACACAAAGAAAATAACAATTATATGTGCATAAAATGAATAACATTATATATCATCAAATGATTTATGATACACAAATGTACCCCAAATCAGGGGTCACAGAACAATATTTTGCTTTGATAAAATGATTTAAAATATGATGTTTAAAAACCTTGATCAAACAATGGTGGTGTCTTCGGATCTTCTTAACTCAAAACAAGGGTGAGTGGTCTTGAGTATCCCTGCAGGGCCACTCAAAGCTATAAAAATCGTCAATAGAAACATCTCCTATACCTGCACACAAACAGATCATAACATAGACTTAGCAACACCTATAAGGCCTTTACAGTGTGAGGCCCACTAAAATATGAAAGTGAAAACTACTATCCTTGGCTGAAATACTTGCTAAATAAAGTACAACATACAAAAAATGTGAGTTAAAAAATGAAACCAAATACCTTATCGAAATATACCTATGTTGTTGGATCTATGCTTCTACTTGTTATATTTGATAATGCGCAAATGCCCAAAAGCATATGAGGGTTATCTAGATGCCCTACGATGTTTTTCGGATGCTCTACAACATTCGAGAAATGCTTTGGGGTATTTGTGAGATGCCCTGAAGTGTCTGTGGTCTACAAAAAATGCTTGGAAGGGTCTAAATCTGGTTTGCAGGGGTTGTAGAGGACGAACGACATATAAAATTATGATGAGGGTTCATGTGAATGCGAAGAGGAGGTGAGATGATAGAATATTAGGGTTCACAAGATGATGGATGATCAAACTTTCAAACTCTTCAATTTTGGATCCTTCATTCACAAAAAATGAATGATCTTTTGTTGAATACCCTTGATTCATGCTAGGGTTTTGACAACACAATGGGCAACCAAGATTAAAACATGATGAAGGGTTGTGATTGTGATTTGACAAGTGACATGGATCATGTTAAATGAGTGGCCAATATTAATACATGATGGGTAGCTGAGATTTATTCATATATATAATATTTATATTTATATATATATAAATAAAAATACATATATACAAATAAATATACATATATATAAAAATAAATTATGGATGACTATGATTTGATGATGAGTGTGTGACAAGTGGATAGAATTTGGTGTCTACAATTTTATATTTTAGGTTTTCTATGGTTACAATGGAAAGTCTCACGTCCTAGGGTCTCGCAACCTTGGACTATGATACCAATTGTAACAACCTAGGTCTAACTCATCCAATTATACAACCTAGTTTAGCTCACTAGTTCAACAAAATGAAAAATTGTTGGCTTCAATGACCTAAAAACAAGACAAAAAATTGTTGGCTTCAATGAACTAATTTTTTTTTAGTTAGATTATTTTTTTAACGACCCTCCTCACACAACCATTGATAGTATATGAAATGATGAATTATACTTAGCTTTTATTCCTAGAATGTGCTACTGCTGATGGTTGTTGTGCATGCAGGAACAGGTACATACCTTTGACAAATGAAATAAGGGTCGACGAAAAAAGGTAAGTGGGATATGATTATGGTCTCTCATGCATTTCATATAGTTGCATTCATTTAGATGCATCGTAGGGAATGACTTACCTTGTATGAATGTTTCACTTGAAATATATTCTTGTGGTCGAAAAAGAATGTTGAATGCATAAGATCCTCGATGGCAATGAAAATATCTAGAACATGGGAGCCATCCTCTAGTAAGCCATGTGGTGAATTAAATATGTCTTGTATGAATGTTAACGAGTTTATAAAATTATATTGGATTAAAAATAAAAATAAGAATATACAATATATTATAGAGATAAATATTTGAATATATAAATTAATAAATAAGAATTAGAGGGTGGAAATTTAAATGAAATAAAAACATCATATTATTTTATTTTTGTAGGAGCTTAGTGGATTTCTGTTGTGGATACTGTGAAGTGGAAGTGCTTTTTGTTCACCGGTTGTAATAATTCCTAGGAGTAGGAAGGTACGCAAAGTAAGGAAAGGAGTTGGGGGTATTTTTTTTGGAGATTCTTTTGCATTATTTGGGATATATCTTGATGGAATGGTTGGAAAAGGAATATGTATTTTTTTGTTATGCAATTTGATTGTAAGTTTTGGAATATGGGAAGGGGGAAGAGGACTTAACATCAAGCATTAGAAAACATAGATTACAGGTCATACTTTCCTTTCATTCGCTTACTTGAATTCTAAAGAAAGATGCTATGTTGGAGAAAGGTCTTCTATGCATTAGAAATTGTTTAAAATATTTGTAAAATGTATTGTTGTTAATATGTATTGGAAGTATTGATGTCTTATTTTAAAAAATAGAAACAACAACTTGTAATTTGTTGGTTGTATGTGGTAACCTTTCTCGTTCCTTGATTGCGTTGTTATTTTTGAAAGGATGCTTCCTAGAATTTAATATCCGACTGAATGTTATGCATATTTGAAAAAATGGTTACTAGTGCATGCTGGCATGATAACTATTTAGTAATGGGTATTACTGCATAGTACCTTTTGTTAAGAAGTTATGAACTAAACCATGATGGTTATGTCTTAGCCCATGAATTAGAAATGAGTGAAAGGTTATTTTTTATCTAAGACCCACAACTGATTCATTATTTGGATAATTAGTGAAGATCAGAATAATTAGATCTCGAATGATGTTATTCAAGGTTATTATATATGAAATTAAGGTATGCATGAAATCTTAAATGTAATATTCGTGTTTGTGAGAAGATTAAAAAATGAAAGGGCGCTATCGTAGGATAATTATTGTTTGTGAAACTGAACTATATATAATGAGTTTAAAAGCTATTATAATGGATGAATCCTTGTTTTCATATTAATCTACATTGAGCATGTTTGATTCATATGATTCCTAACCGGTACTACTCAAAGTACTACACCATCTGAGGTAATGGTGGAGGTAATTACCGGATGGAGCAATCAAAACCATAAGATTATCTAAGGTGAAGAGCAGATTTCTATTCCATTTTCCATTCAAATAATTGGCATGATGATAGAAAATTTGATAAGCTATTGAGCTATGAGCCTGCAGATTTGCAGTATGAAGACACTACAGTGATACGACAATGATAACATAAAAATAGATTTGTTATTAGGAAGATAAAAGATAAAATCTATTGGTGCAATGTAATTGAAAGTATAGTTTATCCATATATAATGATTTGCATATGTTTTATTGTAATAAGTATGTGTATTATTTAATTTAAAGTGATACCAATAAGGTTAGAGCATATTTAATAGAAGTTTAATCCAAACAAAATCTTGATGTCCTCTTCAATGGATTTTAATGTGTTCGCCTAATATAGAGCTGAAAGTTTTATAAACATATGTGTATTACCTATAAGAGTTCTTTTTATGAATGAATATAATAAATCCTTTGACTAATATACACATGATAAGATGACTTTTGTACCTGGTAATGTAAATGAAAGAATGAGTGTTTGGCTGAGATATAAAAATATTTTAAAATAAATATTATTATAATAATAGACCAAGGAAAATCACAATCCTTAGTAGCACATTGTAAATGAACCAATAGGATGGTTCTAGAGTTAAGCATAAAAATTTAGCTTGCTAAGATGTGAAACTTATATAATTTAAATGGACCTTATGACATCTTGTTCAGCTTTAGGGAACCTGAGAATGTCTTTGACACATCTTTTGAAGGAATCATATTGCCTTTAACAAAAGTAATGTAATGTTAGCTTAAGTACCCGATTTATTTTAGGAATATCTTTTTGGGTGTAATAAATTTGAGGAGTTAGTATTTTAATGATTAATTTGGTTCATAATCTAAGGATGAGTTTGTTCGATTTCGACATTCAATGCACCTTGTGGTTGTAGATGTTGTGTATTATTTAAAATATAAACAAAGTTGAATTATAATGGAGCAATGATAAATCAATTTATCAACGATTGTCTGATGATGAATTCATGGTTTCAAATACTGATTAATGGACCACATTTTCGTCCTTTGTAACCCTTGCTTGTAGAGTGTGTTTAATCCTAAGAACCACTATTATGCAACCTGGGGTGAATTGCTAAGTTAAAAGATTTGTTTCTTTTTTTTAAAACCTGTAAACTTTTAGAAGAAACATGTTGTAATGGATATTTAATTATCTATATCAATATGAGAAATTGAGCCTGAATAGTTAAACAAGGCCATGGAATGTATACATAAATAAGTATAAAATTTAGCATAGTAATTTTTATAATGCTATTATTTTTTAAAAAAATATATAAGCATGTAATTTTAAGTATTTACATGATAGGATCAGAAGAACATTATTTGTGAAACCTCAACATTTAAAAAAAATGAAGGTATTAGCAATTATTGTCAGGGTATGTCTAAGAGTTGAGATAATCACTTTCCATTCAAATTTGATTGATGATTGCCTAAATATTGAATCTAAAATTATTCATCAAGAAGGATAATATGATTTACAAAAGCAAAATAGCTTGAAACACCCAATATCGGATGCTATGGGATGGTAACCCCTATGACTCGATAATGGTCATTTTATAGTAGGAATAGGTCAAAATAAGTGATCTTGTCAGAACAAGTAACGACGGATGGTATGGAACATCTCCTCTAGGTAGTACAAGAAGTACAAGTGATAAGTCCTTGTACCATTGACTAGTAGAGAACTAGTATGACAAATAAATTAGTTCTGCCACAAAGTTTGGTATGGGATAAACTATCGTGAGTTATAATGGACGATTATGACTTATACTAGTGTTAGGATAATGACTTGGCTATAATTGACTCTAGGAAATAGGATAATTAGATAGACACTAGGTATATGTATGCTAACCCCTTGCATACTAAATATTGAACAGGTTGACCGATTAAATCGAGGTTCAACATGCTAAGGGATGGGGAGAGTATGCATCCACCCTCAAGGTGTTATGGGCCCTAGAGGATAATCCTAGCTATAGATCGATACTCATGCTAAAATAGATCTTCAAAAGGCACCTTTACGGGATTTGGTCAATCTCGTCCACTTGGATGACTATCTAAGAAGTCCAAATTCCCAAAAGTGTTTGATATACCTTGTACTAAATGTAACTTTATAATTGGGTGAATATTAACATATCTGGAAACTTGTCCATAGAGAAACCATGTTGAAACTTGAAAAAAAAATTACCCCGTGTCATAGCGAATTGAGTTTATGTGGTAGAACCAGGTGAATAGATTTGGGTTGTTACATATGGTATCAGATTAGAACAAATCCTTATGTTTTAGTACTTTGAGTAATGTTTTGTTTTAATAAACTTAAAACAATCAATTAACTTACTTTTCTTTGCCACAAGTCTAATGGCACATATGTTGCGAGGCGGTTCTTTGAGGAATTCCACAGGAGATAGGTAAGAAGAGACCACCATAAGAACTCCAAGGGGACCATGGAAAGGGGCTAGGAGAGAAGGTACTCAAAGAGAAAGAAGAATGAAACAATTAAATGAGCCTCCACCAAATGAGACAGAGAGGGAGGATGGAAATTTAGAAAAAGTGGTACAATTGTTGCAAACTCATATGGAACAACAAAAAGAGGAAATGGTTCAACAAAAGGCACACATGGCCCAACAACAAGATTTAATAGTCCAACAACAAAAATTAATTGAGGACTTAACCAAGAGTAGGGAACCTAAAAGCAGAGCTGAGGGAGCATCTAATGAGTTTGCAGGAATTGGTAAGGCTAGGGTGAGCATGGAGTTGGCCAAGAATTTAAAGAAGGTTGTGATTTTAAAATTTAATGGAAAAGATGATGGAGATGCAATGAAAATTTGGCTAAATGAACTTGAATCATACTTTTTCCTAACACTTTTGTCATCAAAATCTAAAACTGCATTGGCTATCATGAATATGGTAGAAGCAACCCTAGATTGGTGGAAGAATTTTAGAAGGGGTAGGGCATTAAATCTATAGACCTAAAATGAGAATTTTTTTAAAGAAATTCAGGAATAATTCTAACTAAGCAATAATATGTAGAAAAATTTGGTGAGTTTTCTAATCTACAGTAGGAAACGATGTCAGTTTGGGTATATCACCAAAAATTTATTCATCTGCTAAAATATTAAATCTAGTATGAGAGAAATGCATAGATGAAGATTCAAAATTTTATTCTAGGACTCCATACCAAGATTAGGATTGTGGTAAATATGCTTAACCCTAAAGACCTTTCTAAAGCTTTTGATTTGGCTCGACAATAAGAAGTTAATAAGAAGTTAAAAAGGCTTACTTCAATTACCAAAAGTTGTCTAAAAAATATGAGAATGAGCTTAGGAAGCATAAGAGCATTGGATTTATGTAGGACAAAGAAAAAAATAAAAAGGCTAAATGAGGGGATCAAACTAGGCAAGGGAATAAAAATTGAAATAATTTTTAGGGTAATAAGTTCAGAAGATATGGTAAGGGATATCCTAGAAGGAATGAACAGATACCATTACATAAGGAGAATGCTAAGGAAGTTGCTCTATAAGGCAATAATGAGGATAGCAATAGGGATAGTAGAAATCCTCCAAATAGTTGTTATTTTTGCAGAGGTTCCCACTTTGCCAACAAGTGCCCCCATAAAGTTGATCTTTACCAGAAGGTACCATAAGAGACTTGCAGTAACATATGGTCTCATACTTGATGGTCAAGTTACTCCTTTTCTATTAAATGGTACAATTTATGATAAGTATGTATGCATTTTGATTGATAATGGATCTACTGATAGTTTTATTTACACTAGCGTAGTGAGGGATAAAGGCCCAAATTTTTGGCTAATGGTTGTAAGGTGGAGTATGGGTCAAGATAAACCTACCAAGCTAAAAAAAGTTTATTTGATCCTCACATCATCTTATCCAAAGGTAAAACCAACTAGAATTTGTATGTGACACCTTTGCACATTTTTGACATCATTCTTGGTGTTAATTGGTTGAAATCCCATAAAACCCTCTTAAATTTTTAAGGTAGATGGTTAGAGTTCACAGATGAATCTAATCAAGGAATTAGAATTTATTGTTACCGTGGTTTTGTTGAACCATATTTATTATCAACAATTCAAATTAAAAAGGAAATAAGAAAAAGGAGAATGATTTATGTTGTTAAGATGAACAAGAAGGAATAAACTGAAGCTAATTATGACCTCTTCCAAAAACATCCTATTTTGAGGGAATTTAAGGATGTGTTTCCTATGGAACTACTAGGGCTACCTCCCCAAAGAAAAATTGAATTTTAAATTGAGTTATTGCCTGAATTTGCACGTATCACTAGGGCACCATATATGATGACCCATATAGAGTTAGACAAAGGGATCCTCAAGCCTAGTGTGTCATCATGGGGAGCTCCTATTTTATTTATAAAGAAGAAATACAGATCCTTGAGAATGTACATAAACTATCAGATGATAAATAAGATTACCATCAAGAATAAATATTCTTTGTCAAGGATAGATGATATTTTTGATCAGTTGAAAGGAGATACTATCTTCTTGAAAATTGACCTTAGATCGAGTTATCATCAATTGAGAATTCGAGAAGAAGACACATCTATAACTACTTCTAGAATAAAGTATGGACACTATGATTTTACTATACTACCTTTTGGGTTGACTAACACTCTAGTTTCATTTATGAATATCATGAATAGACCATTTTATGCTTGTAATACTTGATGACATTGATCTATTTTAAGAACAAGGAGGAGCATGATCAACATATGATAATTGTACTTGAGATCCTTAGGAGGAATCAACTATATGGGAAGTTATCAAAGTGTGAATTCTACACTCCTTAGGTATAGTATCTGGGGCATATAGTCTCTGTCGAGGGAATTTTTGATGATCCCAAGAAAATTAAAGCTATTGTTGGTTGGCCTACACCCACCAATGTGATTAAGGTGCATAGTTTTATGGGGATTTCCAAATATTACAGATGATTTGTTAGAGTTTTCTTGAGAATTTCTCAACCTATCGCAAACCTTCAAAGGAAAGGAAAGGACTTTAAGTGGATAGAAAAGTATGAGAAAGCCTTCCAAACTCTAAAATAGAGGTGGACAATCACATCAATTCTACTATTACTTAATCCTTCCAAGAAGTTTATAGTGTGCATTGATGCATATATTGAGGTATTAGGAGGGGTTGTTACCTAGGAAGATGTGGTAATTGTCTTTGAATCACAAAAAATTAAGAAACATGAGGTAAAATATGCCACTCATGACTTGGAGTTGGTAGTGGTTGTGCATGCTCTTAATATTTAGAGGTACTATTTTCTAGGAAAACCATTTGTATTTAAGATAGATCATCAAATATTAAAGTATATTTTTACTCAACCCTTGTTGAATGCTAGAAATCATTATTGGATGGAGTTTCTAACTGAGTGTGATTTTGGAATTGAATACATCAAGGGTAAGAAGAACAAGATAGTTGATGCTGAAAGCATGAGATTTCGGAATAAAAGCAGTATTAAGATGTAATGAAAAGCAACCAAACATATAAAGGAGAAATGCAGGAACACAACCCTTTTATATTAATCCCATTCGGTTACAATACATCTCCTCCTTTTTAGGGGCTAGGAGTGTTAATCTGTATATGGTTACAGTCATGATCAATACTTCTTCTATCCGCATGCCCACATTAGAAACGGGCGGGCCAATGTTGCCGCCGCTTATGCTTGGTGAATCCTTACTCGTTTGTTGTTTCTCCTGCGATCAAAGAAACATAAAAAAACATTAGTAGCACCTGTGTTAATAAGTGAAATTAGTGAGTCTTGAAATAAGTGAAAGATGTATGCATAAGATCATTGAAAACAATGAATAAAGTGCATATACATGACCTGCGCATTTAACAGAATAAGTTCGTGATGAACGAATAAGCTAAAGTGACAGAACGTAAAACGTAGAACATAATGCATCTAATAGAATCTATTCGAAAACAACATGTATATGAAAACATAAAAACGTAAACTGTTTAAATGTTGTTAGTTTGCAGGATATATTAAAAAGAACAGCATATATTACATTAACTAAAAATGTGCATGGGGTACCCAAGCGGGCCGCCCCATCAAAAATCGACTTTGGCGCCAATCCAATAAGGAAGGGCCCAAAATCGTTTATATTGAGTGTTGTCGTCGAATTGGTAGAATACTGTGTCTACTGTCGGGTATGAAGGTTCGGCTTCACCCTCTGAAAGCAACCCATCAACCTCTCTTTCGTAAGAGATTCTGGGTGTGAGGAAGGTAAAATCGACTGATGCAATCGGGTCATAAATGAACAGCACTTCGTTGTGTTTACAAAATGCTTCGCCCTCTTTTGAAAATGCTTTGAGCTAGTTTTTTTATAGAGGAATTCTGCCTCTGAAACATTAATGTCAAAACCCTAAGTCCGCAGGCGCCGCTGAGATTTGACCGTTGTCAGATGATTATGAGGCATGGCTCATACTGAGATTGTCGCTAGGAACTCACATCAGCAGTTATGAAGCATGGCCTCGGGTCGGATTTGTTGTTGAGATTGCTCGTCTCATTACTGCAGTTGGTGAAGTCCGCCGTTCTTTGAAAATGGCATGCAGTGATGCCACGTGGCGGTCATACCTTACTAGGAAGTAGAAAAGTCTTCCGCGACTTGGGCTGCCACCTGTCATTAAGTCATTCTTTTTAAGGCCTCCGATTGGTCAACGCTTTTGACGCCGAAGTGTCGCGATATCGCGACACATCGGCCAGGTCTTGGCTTGCGGCCGGAAGTGTCGCGATATCGCGACACTTCGGCCTCGGGTCGCGATATCGCGACACTTCGGCTGAACCTCGGAAGTGTCGCGATATCGACACTCGCGGCGAGGCTTGCGGCCAGAAGTGTCGCGATATCGTGACACTTCAGCCTGGCGAAGGCTTGCGGCCGAAAGTGTCGCGATATCGCGACACTTCGGCCGGGTGAAGGCTTTTGGCCGAAAGTGTCGCGATATCGCGACACTTCGGCCGGGTGTTGGTTTTTGGATAAAGGCTTTGCTTTTGATGAGTTTTGATGAGGGTTTGGCTTTTGATGAAGGTTTGAAGTTTTGCAAGGTTTGTTTGAAGAAGGCTTTGATAAAACGACCAACTTTGCTCTACTCATTTTTTGACCTTCCAAACTGTTGTGCAAGTGGCTAGGACCACTGTTTGACCTCTAAAGGCTGCCCTGAAAGCTGTGTGTGTCAATGTGATCAGTGTTTGTAGTCACTTAATCGGATTGGTGTTGTTTTGGTGTCTACAGATGCCCCTTTTTGGGAAGCGCTACGGGTGACGCAGTGCTAAGCAAAAATAGAAGACCAAAGCACTAATGATTAGGGTTTCTTGGTAACCTAACCAACTTTTGATGCCCCAAGTATGGAAAGGGCATGCATTCTTGAATCCTTGCTTATGACGAGCTAAGGAATTTGATTTCAAGTGTTAACCTATTTTGGTGAGGTGTGACTTGAGCTTGGACATTGATCAGTCATGATTAGGCAAAGGGCGTAACCTTTTGTCCATAGGGGAAACCTTGTGTTCATGCTTCGGGAATGCCAAGTGTTTGATCAATTTAATGATTGCTTGTTTACTGCCCCAAGAAGGAGCGTGATTGTCTTTGTCAATGATTCTTTGAATGCATGTCATTGCCTTGATTGGGTGTGTGCTTGTTGATTGGTGACTAAGTGTGACTACCCCCTCAAGCGACGAATCGATGAGGGAATGACCTTCGTGAGAAAAGCGACGAGTCGCTTGACCCAAGATGACTTAGGTTAGGGTGCCTTTAGATGTTTTACCATTTAAGCACGTGCAATTTCCCGACATTTGGACCTATTTTTGGTGGGTGTTAACCCTTTTGGTGATGCCATAATGGGGTGAAATCATCAAAAACCCATCTTCCCGTGGAGCGGTCCGGCTATGGTAGCCTTCTTGGGGAAGTAGGAGAGTGACAATTTGAGCCCCGACATCGATTTTCTTTATGCCAAGAGGTTAAGTGCAAGAGCACTTGTGTCCGGCAATGCTTATTGCTATGGTTTTTGTGTTGCATTTTTGTGATGTTTTTGTTGTTTTGATTTTCTTTCTTTGTGTATATGTCATGATTTTGTGTTATGCATAATGATTGATGTTGATGGATGCATGCTACTTTATATTGATGGATGCATATGTTGTGATGAATGCGAATGTATGTGATATGCAGAAATGAAATGGATGGATGGACTTTGTGGTGTTTGGCTATGGCACCATAGACTGTTTAGAACTCTATTATTTTGTTTTGAGGCGATTGCTGTGATACATGACTTTGTATGTATACATGTGGTTTTTCTTTTTTGATGGTAGTGTAAGGATGAAAAGTAGCGCAGTCGGTTTAGAAATGTAGCTAAGGTTTTCTGAGACTCAGACGGTTTTAACTTACTAGCCATGACTATACTTTATCTTACAAGACTTTTGAACAAGGTATGAATCGTACTTGTTTTTGACCAAGCTATTTCACATCCCTGTGTGTGCAATTGAGTTCATTTATGTGGTATTTGTCAGGATACCGCCAGTGCCAGATGGGCTTTCAACCGAACCTGTATTGAGGATCACCTAATTAGCTCCACTAACTCCTTTGTTGTATTTAGTTAGATTAATCTGCGATGTTATCCAGGATACCATAAGCTAGCTCATCCTTATGCAAATATTGGTCTATACACACGCAAAGCGAATGTGACAGACATATCGTCATGCGGGTAGGATACCACCATTGCCAGATAGGCTATCAACCAAACCTGTAATGAGGATCACCTAGATGGTTTTTGAATGCTGAGAATTCCAGGGATTCAAGTTCAGGATGTTTGTTGGCTGAATGATTTAGAGGGTTGCTCGTCTATATAGTGATGAAAATCACTGTTTATTTTCTATTAATTCTTTTTGAGCAAGGATTTTGAATAGTGGTGATGACCACTATTATTTGATTTTGTGTTTTGAGTATTGTGAATGGCTTTGATCCTTGTGGCCTTAGGGATGACTATCCATCCTGGTTAGGGGCGGATAGTACGAATCCTTACAACTTTGGGGACCAAGGGGATGATGGAGGTTATGGAGTAAGGGCATTGATCTATTAGGCCTTGGGGATGACTACCCATCCTGGTTAGGGGCGGATAGTACGAATCCTTACAACTTGGAGACCAAAGGTGAATGGAAAATGTTAAGATGATGATTTGTTGGAATTTTGTTTGTGAATGGTGTTGATCCCTGTGGTCTTAGGGATGACTACCCATCCTTGGCAGGGATGTGTAGAAAGAATCCTTACAACTGGAGGGAAATTTAAGATGTGTTTTGGAATTTGTTTGTGATCTTACCTTTGGGAACCAACTATGATTGGGATTTGGTAGTGATGAAAACCACTGTACTTGGAGGTGAATGGATAGGAAAGAGCTTGTCCTTTTATCAATTCTCAGCATTCTAGAACCATTCGCACGGGGGGATGAGCAAGATAACCGTTTCACTTATGGTGACCTGGATTACTGTGCAGGTTTCATCTTTCGTTCACACAACTTGGGAATTTTTATGTGTTTTAATTTGTGTTGGGATGTTACGTAACAAGGTGTATTTCAAGTATGACTCTACCTTCGTAAAATATGTCTGACTTGATACATTACATGGCTAAAGAGCAAAATGATGAGTTGAATCACGAAAAACCCTTGATACATTAAAAGACCACTGACTCTAGTATGGTAAAAGCAATGCATGGTGTTTTTGTTGTTTTTGTAAAATGGAACAGTGTGGAACAAGATGGACTAGCGGATTTATTACAGCCTATGGTGCCCTTGACCTATACGACCACAAATATGCAATGTATGGATGCAATGCTTTAATGCAGCTATGTATTTTTGTATTTTTGATGGATTGATTTTTGTGAATATGAAGATGAAGTGCGAGAAGAACTCTCTTATTGATGAATTTGAGTATGCCTAGAAATGAGATGCAAATTTTTGTTGTTTTTGATGATTTTTGTTGTTTTTGAATTTTCTTGATTTTTGACCAAGCGATTGTGGAAATCCTTGGAGCATTTTGGGATTGACCAAGCGATTGCAGGAATCCTTGGAGCCTTTTGGGATTGACCAAGCGATTGCAAGAATCCTTGGAGCATTTTGGGATTGACCAAGCGATTGCAAGAATCCTTGGAGCATTTTGGGATTGACCAAGCGATTGCAAGAATCCTTGGAGCCTTTTGGGATTGACCAAGTGAAGCATTTTGGTATTGACCAAGATTGCAAGAATCCTTGGAGCATTTTTGGGATTTGGCTCTCTTAGATATGAAATGGTCGCAAATGACTGATATTCAAGGGTTCTGTTTCCTTGATACCATCAAGAGAAGCTAGCCGGTATGTCCGAAGTCCTATTTTGCTATCAATGACATATGGACCTAACCAATTTACCGCAAACTTGTCCCTTAGGTGGGATGGCAAAGCTGGAATTTTGCTTGGTTTTCCTTCAAAACCAAATCACCAACCCGGAAGTCCCTTAGGTGAACTTTCATGTTGTAAGCTTTCTTAAGTCGCTCTTGATAAATACGTAAATGCTCGAGAGCATTAACGCGTCGTTCATCAAGCAACGTAAGCTGGTCTAACCGGGCTTGCCGCACAGAATCATCGTCGATGAACTCCTGCATTGATATGCGCAGGGAAGGAATCTCCAACTCTAGAGGCATGACCGCCTCGGAACCATACACAAGCAAAAAGGGAGTGGCCCCAGTGGGTGTCCGAATGCTAGTGCGATAGGCCCATAGGGCAAGTGGGATTTGAATGTGCCAATCCTTATGACTGTCTGCGACGGTCTTTTTAAGGATGGCAACTAGCATTTTGTTTGACGCCTCTGCTTGCCCATTTGCCTGCGGATAATAGGGTGTTGAAAAGTTGTGCTGAATCTTGTACTTTGTGGTCAAAGCACGCACGTCTTTGTTCTTGAAAGGCGTTCCATTATCCGAGACTATTTTGGATGGAATACCAAAACGACATATGATGTTATGCAAAATGAACTCCACAATGCGGGGTCCTGTCGTAGAGGTAAGCGGAATTGCTTCCACCCACTTGGTAAAGTACTCTGTGGCCGTTATGATAAACGTGTGACGGCCTGATGATGCAGGGGAGATCTTTCCAATTAGATCGAAGCCCCATTGCGAGAACGGCCAATCAGACTGGACTGTCTGCAAGGCCTGAGAAGGTACGTGCATCAAATTGGCATGATGTTGACACTTCATGCACTTCTTGACATAGGTGCAACAATCTCGCTCTAAAGATGGCCAATAATAGCCCATGCGAAGAATGCGCTTTGCGATAGCCATACCACTAAAGTGGCCACCACATGTACCATCGTGCGCTTGGGCAACTGCCCAAGTGGACTCTTGTTGGTCCAAGCAACGAAGGAGGATTCCTTCATAGCTACGACGATACAAAATGTCTCCTATCAAGACATACTTAGCCGCTTTCTGCTTGAGTGCTCGTTTTGCGGCATGAGTCAATCCAAGTGGGAGATTACCTAGCTTGAGGTAGTCTCTGATGGGTAAATACCAATCCTGTTGATCAGAAACCTCGACAGTATGAACAACCAATCTCTCTTGAAGTTCCTCCCTAGCAAACGCTGAATGGGATAGAACCTGCAAGAATAGCGTTGTGTTGCTATTAATGGGAGTAGGGGAGAACAAGGACCCCCAGTTGGCACGTTTTAGATGATCTTGGATTCGAGAGAACTTATCCGAGGATGGTTCAATCTGGATCATGTGGATTCCTGGCGTCAAGTCTGAGCTTGCACGCTCCATCACGGATTGCGATAAGGTTTTGACTTGAATGGTTGTCATATCACCGAAAAGGTCTTGCGGAATTAGTGACCCCAAGGAGGCCATTGTGTCCGCAAAATGATTCGATGATCGAGGGAGTGCCTCGATGTCATACCACTCAAGTTTTGCCAGGAATTTGTCCACAAGGGCTTTATAAGCCTTCGAGTCGGGCATTTGCATTGATATACCCCTTTGACTTGATTGACTATTAACAGCGAATCACCAAAGATATTCAGTCGTTTGATGTTCATGGTGATTGTTGTCCGAAGACCTAGGAGCAAGGCTTCATACTCTGCATTATTGTTGGTGCATGGGAAGTTTAATTTAAATGACGGGGGCATTGGGGCACCCTGCGGTGTGAAGAATACAATTCCCGTGCCACCACCTTGCTCACATTTAGAACCATCGAAGAATAGGGTTATGTCGGCTCGTGACTCGGGCTCATCGGAATCTGGCGATTTCGAGACATGGAAGACCCCATCATCGGGTAGTTCTATGACCTGAGGCTGATCGTCTTCAAGAGGAGCCTCTGCTAGTTGATCGGCTATGACTTGTCCTTTGATAGATTTTTGTCCAATAAACTCTATGTCAAATTCCGTCAACAACATGATCCATTTCACCGTGCGACTACTATGATAAGTACGACTCATCATGTATCGCAATGGATTCTCCTTAGACACAACATACGTAGTGTTGCTGAGCATGTAGTGGCGTAGCTTTTTGGTAGCAAACACCACTGCCAAGCAGAGTTTCTCAACGTATGCATAGTTAAGTTCATAACTAACCAAGGTGCGGCTAAGATAGTATGTAGCCTATTCTTTGTGAAGTTCATTCTTCTGGGCTAGCATGGCACCCAGTGCCACCTCAATAGCTGAGATGTATAAGTAGAACGACACTCCTGGTCTAGGTGGTGCCAATACTGGTGGCGAAGCCAGGTATTGTTTGATCTCGTCAAAGGCTGACTGGCACTCGTCATCCCAATGAAATGTAACCCCCTTGTGCAATAATTTGTTCATGGGTCGGCACTTGTCAGATAATTGTGCTATAAAGCGTTTAATCGACGCGACCTTTCCCTGCAGACTTCTGAGCTGCTTGATTGTAGTTGGGGGAACCATTTCAAGGATTGCCTTGACTTTCTTTGGGTCCACCTCGATTCCTCGCTTTGAGACTATGAAACCCAAGAGTTTTCCAGATGTGACGCCAAAGACGCACTTCTTGGGGTTTAGTCTAACTTTATGCTCCATGAGGCGATCGAGGATCTTGCTTAAGTCAGCGATATGATTTGAGCGCAAAAGAGATTTGGCTAACAAATCATCCATGTAATCTTCCAAAGTTTTGTGCATGTAATCGTGGAAGATATATGTCATGGCACGTTGGTAGGTGGCACCAGCATTTTTAAGGCCAAAAGGCATGACCTTATAACAAAATGTCCCCCAAGGCGTTGTGAACGCCATTTTTAGTTGGTCTTCAGGATTGATACGAATTTGATTGTATCCTGAGAAACCATCCATTAGGGAGAGCATTTCGTGACCTGCTGTAGCGTCTACCAATGCGTCGATGCTCGGTAAGGGGAAATCATCCTTAGGACTCGCTTTGTTTAGATCTCAAAAATCGGTGCATATGCGAATCCTCCCGTCGGGCTTCTTGACGGGAACCATGTTGGACAACCATGGCGGATAATCCATGCAGATGACAAACTGTGCATCCAACAGCTTTTGCAATTCATCTTTGACCATCAAGGCCACTTGTGGGTGCATCTTACGTAGTTTTTGCTTTACGAGGCTTGATTGTCGGATCAAGCGTTAAATTATGCGTGACTAGCTGCGAGTCTAGTCCTGGCATATCCTTGTACGACCATGCAAAAACTTCCTTCTTCTCTTTGAGAAGGGTAATGTAATCGGCTTGCTCCTCGGGGGAAAGGCTTACCCCCAGCTTGAGAATTTGTGGATTCATTGGATCTGTGTCGATATCTACATCAGTCGTTTCCTCGACTGACATGTGGGATCCGTCCTCCAACTGATGTGGAGTCGGGATCAAATGGATATCATTAGCTGAATTTAGATCTGCGTTGGGAACCTCGGGTTCCTCTTCAGCCTGAAAAATATCCTGAGTTGTCCCTGGGGTAAAATGATGCATTTCACCGAAAGGCCAGTACTACGATGGTGATAAAGGTGAATTGACGCGATCCCAGTCGATGGCATCTATGTCTAGATGCAATGACCATGTTGGATCGGCCGGATTGTGGATGGGTGCGGTCAGATCAATGGAGATCATGTGGATGGAATGAATTTGGTCTCCATTACCGCGGGTATGAGAACTTGATTCTTCTAGATGCTCCCTATACTCTGGATCTGGCTCTAGGGGAACGGGCACGAATGGATCGGCCCTATGTGCTAAATGGAGGACAGGGTCTTCCCTTGGCACTGTTGTCATGATAGGGTCTCGGGGTGGACGGTGCTCATCATGAATGTGGAGCCATGGATCCAAGATCAGGTCCCACCCTGCTGGGTCTACCCACCATTCATGTCCTAATATTATGCCCATCTGTCCCATTAGATCTTCATGAGTTAAAGGGCGGTGATGCCGTCGCGCATGTATGAGATAGTCCATCTCAGTCTCATCTTCTGAATCACTTTCGGAGATCCAAAAATGTTCATTCTCTTCAGCAACTGTTACTTGCGACGTTGAGGGTTCTCCTTGTTCCAGTAAGTTAATCTGGTCCCATTGCGGTTGTTCCACTTTTGGTGGAGGGACCTGACTCTCTTGACACTGTACTGACTCAACTGGAACCTCTAAGGGGAACAACTTCGAAAAGATGTCCGGACACCATTGATATTCTCTTTGGGGATTAATGTCCGAACTTTCACCTCTCGCTAGCAAAGGAAAGGGATTACTGCTGTTGCCAAGGGTGTTTGTTGACCATGGGAGGTAGTCTCCCAATGTATATTCTGTATTCGGGTTGGCATAAAGATCTGGTGCCAATCCCCCCTTGTTGCCTATTTCTAGGCCTTGCATATTTTCTACCAAGATGTCTAAGGGTAGGGGGTGGTTGAACCCTACTCCTGACTTATCATATGGCATCTGATATCTTGGTTGGCAAAGGACCCGCATCCCTTGTTCATATCTGCCTAGCCCGTATCCATGCCAATTGCATTGGCCGAGATATTTGAGGGCGAAGTTTGGGTTTGATAGATAGTTGATGTTTTCAACAAAAGGTTCTCCGTCTGCTTCCTTTTGTTTGCATGGTTCAAGACCATGATCAAGGCCCCCATACACAAAGTTTGTCTGGTTGGGTGGGTGACCTAGAGGAACAACTGTTCCTATGGGAAGGCGAGGTCTCCCCATATCTTGTACTGATTCTACTGTAGGCGTTGCCACAACATTCTGCACTAAGTATTCCCCCAGGCCTGTACTTGCCATTTCAACGGTGATTGTTGATTCTTGGGAGGGAGGGAACGACAGTCCTTCCTGAGTCCATTCCATGTTTGGTGGTTTAGGAATCTCAACTTCCGTAGTGCTAGGTGTTTCCTCTGTTGATACCATTGATATTGTGGGCAAACCCTCTTCTAGGGGCTGAGCCTCTTCCATGATCTATTTTCCCTTGTCCTTCTGTTTAGCCATGACAGGTGGCATTGGTAATGAAGGAGAAGATGATGAGGATTCACCTAGATGGGATTTTGGTGATTTTGTCACCAGTGGTGCCTGCGGTATTGGACCCTGTTTAGATGGATTTAACTGGAAATCCAAATGCGTTGAAGGGAGGGTCGATTGAGGCATTAGTTGTACCGCGTTGCAATACTTGAAGGGTTCCAAGTCCATCGGGACTACATGTATTTCTCCTTCAAAAGCATACTTTAAGCACTGGTGAGCGATGGAAGGGACACACTTCATGTCCCTGATCCAAGGCCGCCCTAGCAGTATATTGTAAGCCATCTCGCCTTCCAACACATGGCACAATGTTGGTATTGTCTTTTGTCCTACCTGGATAGGTAGAACAACTGTGCCGACTATCGAGCATATTGCATCATTGAAAGCTCGCAGTGTGTACGTGGAGGCTGTGATATGAGAGGCTGGCAACTTTAAATGTTTTAGCACTGCAGTGGTGATGATGTTACTGGACGAGCCAGTATCTACCAGCACTCTCTTGTATGGGATCCCGTTGACCCGCGCGATGACGTGCAGGGGTGGATCTGCCGTGTCATTCGATATTGCTTTGACTTCATCCTCTCTGAAGGTGATGACCGGCTCCGTACATCGCTGCACATGTCCTACGAAGTTGTTGAAAGAATTTGCTTCGTGAGGCTGTAATTCGATGGCTTTTAATATTTTCATAAGAGCTTCTCTATGAGGTGTTGACTGTTGAATAAGCTCGTAAATGGAAAGCCTAGCCGATGTAGTCCGCAAACTCTGCGTGAGTTTGGTCTGTATCGTGACCTCGGGTCTAGGCGGAGGTACTTGCACAGGGCATTGCTGAGGCTGCGACGTCGTTGGAACTTCCCTCGTAGCTACCGCGGGGACAGCTACTGGGTACTTTTTGTTCCTTGTCACTATGTTGATCATTCCCACAAATCCTTGCATGGGAAGATTCTGTCGCACCTCGTTAATCTGGAGAGGTTTTGCCTGTTCCTCGTGGGCAGGCAAAGGGTCCTTGAATACCCCCATTTGTTGGTTATTTGGCGCTATGGGGTTGTCCACGGCCAATGTTTTATTGTCGATTAAATCTTGGATTAATCCTTTGAATTTCTAGCATCCATTTAAATCATGTCCCCTACGCCTATGGAATCTACAATACAATTCCTCTCTGTATCCCTTAGGCTTGGGGGCGTTAGGGTCTATAGTTTGGATTTCCGGCAGGGTGACTAAATTTGCCGGCGACAAGCGGTCAAATAGGGAGTCCCTGGACTCCGTGTAAGGGGTGAATTGTCGCCTAGGGCAGCATCTGCTGATTCTGCTCCTGTTTCTTATTATATTTTTCATAACTAGGAGGCACTGCCTGGTAATTAGCCTTTTGGGGCTGCATTTCTTGCACAGGCTTGGGAGCATTTATCGCAACTTGGTTAACCGCAGCGGGTTGTGATTGCGTATTCCCAGTCTTAGTGGTTTTATTCCACTCTTTCTTTTTAGGCTTAGCGATTGCGCCTTCGCCTATCTTAATCTCTTCTATAACTCTGGCTTGCGCCAAAGCTTCTTCTAAGTTGTCGTATTGTTTGTGCGACAATAGACCAGAGATTGATTTTAAGCAACTTTTTGTGAACATCTGTGTAAGATCAGACATAGGGGGACGGTAGGGTAACCTAGAAAGCAAAGCCCTCCATCGATTCCCGTATGCTGTCATTGTTTCTTCCTCATATTGCCTGAGGCTGGCCGGATCACTCAGTGATGCTTTCTTCTTTGTGTTGAAAGTAAAGCGTTCAAGAAACGCATCTACTAATTGATCGAGGTTGTTTATCGTTGTGTTTGGGTAGTTGTGTGAACCAATCCGAGGCGGGGCCTGCGAATGTGGTTATGAAAGTTCGAAGCAACAATGCATCATTATCTTGGATGTCGAAGCATTGACTTAGGAACCTTGTGACATGTTCTTGTGCGTCCTCTTCACCTTTAAAAACTGCCAATTGAGGCAACTTGAAGTGTTCGGGGTAAAGAGGTGTAGGCACTGAGGGATGCACTTGGATGACTGCGGAGTTGACGTAATGTGGGTTTTTGATGCCCAGAAGCTTTTGTCTCCATAGACTCCAAACGCTCTAATAGCGCTTTGTATGCATCGAAAGATTTTATTTCTTCCTCTTTTGTTTGCTCCCGTTGTGAGTCATGGGAGACTGGAGGCCTATGGGGGGGTGGCCGATTGGCAGCCCTCCCGCCTTGATGGGGCGTTTCGGCCCGTTCTATTTCTAGTTCGTACTCCTCATAAACTTCTTGAGGAGTCTCTGGGCGAGACCTATGACCTTGATTGAGTCCCCGTTGGGGGTACCCATCATTGTTTCGGGGAGTGGCCTCCCTCTCGGGTCTATAAGGTCTCGGAGGCAAAGCTTGACGAGGTCGTGGAGACCTTTTCGACACCAAAGGATTGTGCCTCTCATATTGTTCTTCTCTGTGGGTGCGAGGGGTTGGCACCCTCTCAGGTAGTTTATAGCGCAACTCATCCACTTCGCGCTGCATGCGCTCTTTATTCAAGCGGTATAAGTACTCTAACTCCTGATGACCCTGCTCAAGCTGCGTGATTCGAGCTTGGCGAGCGGCATGTCTGGCGACTGTCGGGTCAGCTGGGTCTGCCCTCTTTTGTTGAGGAGGCTTGAATGTTTTGCCTATGTGTTTGCCTCGATCTTGATGGTCTAAAATTTCAATGGGTTGCTTCCCTTTGTCGGGGTAGGCGACATTTGCTTGAGGCTCTAGCCTTGATGTGTGATCATGATATCTGGCAGGTGTAGAAACACAAGGTTCCCGCATTGTATGTTGTTCCCGAGGAATGCGATGATCTTCCTCGTACTCCCTTTCATGGGTGTGAAAGGGGCGGGCGGAGTTAGCTTGCCCTGTGTAAAGAGCCTTGCGCTCTGGATGTTGTCTTTCTGTTCTGATGGGAGGTAAAGAAGAGATGCCATATCCACGTTGTCTCTCCAAATGGACAGTATGCCTCTCTAGCGCTTCATCGCGTTGTGGCCATTCAAATCTAGCCTCAAGAGGCGGTTGTCTACCTACATTGAGATCTACGTGTAAAGCATCTTCCCGAAAGGGGCTGTGTTGGATGGGCATACCCCAATGAGGAGGCTCCCAATAATTTCTTTTTGATGGGGTCTGATATGGACTCTCTTGTAGGCTAGACCGCCAAGGCGGTATGGCCAAGTCCTCAGGGCTAAAGCGAAGGCGACTAGCGCCCTCTCTTTGTGCACCTTCCGCAGCGTTCGCCCTTGATTGGGCTTGGCTACGGGTGTACACCATTGTGGTGCTTCTCTACTATCTAAGCAGATTTTATCTTGTTTTATGATGATTTGTCTTTTTGTGCACACTAAGCAGAAATGAACACACACATACACAAAGCCGTGATTATCTCTTTTAAGGATTAAATAGTGTGTCCTAAACTGGTTTAGTGCATTTTGATGTTTTGTTTTGTTTTTGCAATTTTTGAAGAACGTTTAAATGCATAATGTTGGCTCATATGACTCCCAAAATGGTCGCCCCTTCAATATACCAGCCGGACCGATATACCAACCTCTCTATATACCCGCCCTTACGAGAGGGAAACTATAGGTACGTGAGAGCAGATGGTACGTGGAACATAGGCGGTACGGAAGGGGGATTGTCCTGTTAATGACACCTACCATAGAAGACTTATCCTCGCGTGCATGGGAATCACCCCAGCAACACTCGGTCAGCTTTCATCAGGATTTACGTCTAACAACAGTGACAATCGGGGAAATGGATGCAAAGCTAAGCCAAGGTGGTGATGAACCCACCGTTGGTCTTGCTCAAGGGCTGGGGTTTTACGACCAGCTCCTTGGTTTAATTTATCACGTGAAGTGTGTGTGGTTCATTTTATGTAATAAAAATGAAACATGCAGCAAAAAGAAAGAGACTTTCCCTATGCCAAACAAACACTACAAACCGGAAAACAACAATTAAAAATTTGAAATTTTTTTTTTTTTTAGCAATTAAATAAATAAAGCAAGAAAAATTTTATGAAAAATTTTTCTACCTTTCTTTTTAAAAAAAAAAAATAATTATTAAATAAATAATTACATAAACAAATAAATAATTAATTAAAGCAAGAAAAATTTTATAAAGAAAATTTCTCTACCTTTCTTTAATAATTAAAAAAAAACTGAAAGTAAACGATTAAACAAATAAAAATAAATGAAAATTTTACAGCAGAGAATGACCTGGACAGTTAGAAACCGTTAATGTCTGGACTTGCTGCTTCTGACCTCCGGCTAAAAAGGGTACCTGTTAAGCACAAAACACAGCAAATCTGATTAGTTTTTGTGATTTAAAAATCTGGGAACGGTCCCACCGTGATCGCCACTGAAAGCATGAGATTCCGGAATAAAAGCAGTATTAAGATGTAATGAAAAGCAACCAAACATATAAAGGAGAAATGCAGGAACACAACCCTTTTATATTAATCCCATTCGGTTACAATACATCTCCTCCTTTTTAGGGGCTAGGAGTGTTAATCTGTATATGGTTACAGTCATGATCAATACTTCTTCTATCCGCATGCCCACATTAGAAACGGGCGGGCCAATGTTGCCGCCGCTTATGCTTGGTGAATCCTTACTGTTTGCTGTTTCTCCTGCGATCAAAGAAACATAAAAAAACATTAGTAGCACCTGTGTTAATAAGTGAAATTAGTGAGTCTTGAAATAAGTGAAAGATGTATGCATAAGATCATTGAAAACAATGAATAAAGTGCATATACATGACCTGCGCATTTAACAGAATAAGTTCGTGATGAACGAATAAGCTAAAGTGACAGAACGTAAAACGTAGAACATAATGCATCTAATAGAATCTATTCGAAAATAGCATGTATATGAAAACATAAAAACGTAAACTGTTTAAATGTTGTTAGTTTGCAGGATATATTAAAAAGAACAGCATATATTACATTAACTAAAAATGTGCATGGGGTACCCAAGCGGGCCGCCCCGTCAAAAATCGACTTTGGCGCCAATCCAATAAGGAAGGGCCCAGAATCGTTTATATTGAGTGTTGTCGTCGAATTGGTAGAATATTGTGTCTACTTTCGGGTATGAAGGTTCGGCTTCACCCTCCGAAAGCAACCCATCAACCTCTCTTTCGTAAGAGATTATAGGTGTGAGGAAGGTAAAATCGACTGATGCAATCGGGTCATAAATGAACAGCACTTCGTTGTGTTTACAAAATGCTTCGCCCTCTTTTGAAAATGCTTTGAGCTAGTTTTTTTATAGAGGAATTCTGCCTCTGAAACATTAATGTCAAAACCCTAAGTCCGTAGGCACCGCTGAGATTTGACCGTTGTCAGATGATTATGAGGCATGGCTCATACTGAGATTGTCGCTAGGAACTCACATCCGTAATTATGAAGCATGGCCTCGGGTTGGATTTGTTGTTGAGATTGCTCGTCTCATTATTGCAGTTGGTGAAGTCCACCGTTCTTTGAAAATGGCATGCAGTGATGCCACGTGGCGGTCATACCTTACTAGGAAGTAGAAAAGTCTTCCGCGACTTGGGCTGCCACCTGTCATTAAGTCATTCTTTTTAAGGCCTCCGATTGGTCAACGCTTTTGACGCCGAAGTGTCGCGATATCGCGACACTTCGGCCGCAAGCCTCCACCTGGCTGAAGTGTCGCGATATCGCGACACCGGCGAGCGCACGCCACGCCGCCGCCGGCCGAAGTGTCACGATATCACGACACTTCGGCATGGCGAAGGCCTGCGGCCGGAAGTGTCGCGATATCGCGACACTCGGCTCGCCTCGGGCGAAGGCTTGCGGCCGGAAGTGTCGCGATATCGCGACACTTCGGCCTGGCGAAGGCTTGCGGCCGAAAGTGTCGCGATATCGCGACACTTCGGCCTGGCGAAGGCTTGTGGCCGAAAGTGTCGCGATATCGCGACACTTCGACCGGGTGAAGGCTTTTGGTCGAAAGTGTCGCGATATCGCGACACTTCGGCCGGGTGTTGGTTTTTGGATAAAGGCTTTGCTTTTGATGAGGGTTTGAAGTTTTGAAGTTTGTTAAAGGCTTTGATAAAACGACCAACTCTGCTCACTTATTTTTTGACCTTCCAAACTGCTGTGCAAGTGGCTAGGACCACTGTTTGACCTCTAAAGGCTGCCCTAAAAGCTGTGTGTGTCAATGCGATCAGTGTTTGTAGTCACTTAATCGGATTGGTGTTGTTTTGGTGTCTACAAGATGCCATGAGTAGGAGAGGGTGTATTACTGCAATGATAAAATATCATTATGAATTGATAGATCAAGTTAAAAAAATACAATAGAATGATGAATTTTTTTAGAAATGTTAAGCTCAAATTGAGCAAGACCCTAAAAAGGATACAAGTTTTATACATAGAGATGATTTTTTGTATTATAGAAATAGATATGTTTTTTCCAAATTGATTGGATTGAGAGACAATCCTAAAGGAGGAACATAATACTCCTTATTACATTCATCGAGGAGGGTCAAATATGTGCAAGAGTTTTATAAAGGTCTATTATTGGCCAAGATTGAAAAAAATACATTAATGATTATGTATCTAGGTTCTTGGAGTGTCAGAAAGTAAAAGCAGAGCATTTACTCTTGGCAAGTCATTTTTACCCACATGACATTCCTACACATAAATAGTAGGTGGTGTCGATGGATTTTGTGGTCGAACTACCTAAAACAAGATTTAGGCATAATACAATCCTGGTAGTAGTAGATAAGTGAACAAAGGTTGCATATTTCATACCTAGGAATATACAGGATTATGCACCTACTATAGCAAGTAATTTTTCCAAGGAGATAGTGAGATTACATGGATTTCCAAAAGTTATAATCTTCGATAGAGATTCACATTTTACATCGAAGTTCTGGAAAGCATTGCATGAAGCATTGGATACCAAACTTAATATCAGTTCAGCCTATCACCTTGAGATAGATGGAAATATTAAGAGGGTGAATCAGGTCTTAGAAAATATGTTGAGAATGTATTGTATGGATCAACATACTAAATGGGAAGATTATTTGTACCTAGTTGATTTTTCATACAATAACAACTATCATGCATCACTAGGTATGGTACCATTTGAAGCCCTGTATGGAAAAATATGTAGGACTCTCTTGTCATGGGAAAATATAGAAGATCGAATAGTGATCATATTGGATATTATAAAATAAAATGAAGAACAATTAAAAGGAATTCAGTAAAAGCTCAAGGAGGCTACAAACCTCCAAAAGAGCTATGCAAACCTTAGAACACTGAGGGAATACTATGTAGGTGACAGAGTCTTCTTAAGGGTGAAGCCTACTAAGAGTTCCATTAAATCTTCCAAAATTAACCCTAGATTTGTGTCTCCATTTGAAATTATAAGCAAAATAAGCCCTGTTGCCTATAAACTTGCTCTGCCATAAATCTTATCAAAAATCCATAATGTCTTCCATGTGTCCCTCCTTAGTAAGTACATTGCTAACCCCACTCACATTTGGGATATTTCCAATTTGTAGATGCTCAACTCACTAAAAATTAAAGTTAGGCCAGTTCGAATACTTGGTTTTAGGACCAAGAGCTTGAGAAAAAAGAACATTGAGCAATGTTGGGTCCAATGGGACCACTACTCAAATAGAAATGCCACATGGGAGAACATGGTAGATATGTAAAAATAGTTTCCTTTTCTTTTTGAGTGAACTTGAACATTTAAAAACTTGTTTGGATTTATGGTTATGTATGTACATATGTGTGGATGTATATCTGGACTACTGAGTAGAGTTATTTTTGTGTGTGTTTTGGTTTATATATGGATATATGATTGAATGTAGAATAAAACATTATGTGAAATGGAGTATGTAAACAAGTTTAAATTACTAAATTATTTATGTAAGAACATGATTAAATGATGTATGATTATAAATGGACATATATTCTGATGGATATGTAAAGGAATATACATGTTTTCAGTTTTTTTAACCGTGCATTAAAACACAAGGACTATTTATTTTTAGTGGAGGAGGATGTAACGACCCTCCTCACATGACCATTGATAGCATATGAAATGATAAATTATGCTTAACTTTTATTCCTAGAATACGGTACTACTGATGGTTGTTGTGCATGCAGGACTAGGTACATACCTTAGATAGATGAAAGAAGGGTCCATGGAAAAAGGTAAGTGGAATATAATGATGGTGGCCCATTCATTTCATATAGTTACATTAGTTTAGATGCATCTTAGGGAATGGAATTCCTTGTATGAATATTTCGCTTGAAATATATGCTTGTGGTAAAAAAAGAATGTTGAATGCAAAAGATCCTCGATGGCAATGAAAATATCTCGAACATGGGAACCATCCTCTAGTAAGCCATGTGGTGAATTAAAGATGTATTGTATACATGTTACCGAGTTTATAAAATGGTATTGGATTAAAAATGAAAATAAGAATATACAATATATTATAGAGAAATTTTTGAATATATAAATTAATAAATAAAAACTAGACGACGGGTAATTTAAATGAAATAAAATAATCATATTATTTTATTTTTGTGGGAACTCAGTGGATTTTTGTTGCAGATATCACAAAGTGGAAGTTCTTGTTGTTCATTGGTTGTAATCATTCCTAGGAGTAGGAAGGTATGAAAAGTAAGGAAAGGAGTTAGGGGCATTTTCTTGGAGATTATTTTGCATTCTTCAGGATATATCTCGAGGGAATGGTTGGAAAAATAATCTATATTTTTTCTGTTATGCAATTTGACTATAAATTTTGGAAGACATGAAGGAGGAAGAGGAGTTAACATCAAGCATGGGACAACATAGATTATAAGTCAGAATTTCATTTCATTCGCTTATTTGAATTTTAAAGAAATATGCTATGATGAAGAAAGGTCTTGTTTGTATTAGAAATTATTTAAAATGCGTACAAAATGTATTATCGTTAATATGGATTGGAAATATTGATGTCTTCTTTCAAATAAATAGAAACAACAACTTGTAATTTGCTTGTTGTATGTGGAAACCTTTCTCGTTCCTCGATTGTGTTGTTATTTTTGAAATGATGCTTCTTGGAAGTTAATATCTGAATGGATGTTGTGCATATTTGGATAAATGGTTGTTGGTGCATGCTGGCATGATAACTATTTATTAAATGGTATTACTGCATAACACCTTTTGTTAGGAAGTTATGAACTAAACCATGATGATTATGTCTTATTCTGTGAATTAGAAATAAGTGAAAGGTTGTTTTTTTGTCTAAGACCCACGACTGATGCATTCTTTGGATAATTAGTGAAGACAAAAAATAAATAGGGCTAAAATTATGTTATTTTAAGTTATTCTATATGAAACTAAGGCATGCATAAAATGTTAAATGTAATATTTGTGTTTGTGAGATGATTGCAAAATGAAAGGATGTTGTCGTAGGAGAATTATTTTTTGTAAAATTGAACTATATATATATAATGAGTTGAAAAGATATTAGAATGGATGAATCCTTGTTTTCATATTAGTCTACATTGATCATGTTTGAGTCGTCTGATCCCTAATCGGTACTACTCAAAGTCCTACATCGTCTGAGATTATGGCGAAGGTAATTACCAAATGGAGCAATCAAAACCATAACTTTCTCTAAGGTGAAGAGAACGTTTCTATTCCATTTTACATTAAAAGAATTGACATGATGATAGAAAAATTTATAAAATATTGAGCTATGAGCTTGCAGAGTTGCAGTGTGAAGACGTTGTAGTGAGACAATAATAATAACATCAAAATAGACTACAATTAGAAATATAAAAGATGAAATCTATTGGTGCAATGTAATTGAACGTATAATTTATCCATATACAATGACTTACATATGTTTTTTTGTAATAATTATGTGTGTTATTTAATTTAAAGCGATACAAATTTGGTTAGAGCGTATTTAATAGAATTTTAATCCAAACAAAAGCTTGATGTCCTCTTCAACAAATTTTAATGTGTTCGCGTAATATAGAGCTGAAAGTTTTATGAACACCTATGTATTACCTATGAGAGTTATTTTTATGAATGAATAGCATGAATCCTTTGATCAATATACTCATAAGGAGATGACTTTTGTACCTGGTAATGTAAACAAAAGAATGATTGTTTGGCTAAGATATAAAAATATTTTAAAATAAATATTATTATTAGAATAGACTAAGGAAATCACAATCCTTAGTAGTGCATTGTAAATGAACCAATAGGATGGTTCTGGAGTTAAGCATAAAAATTTAACTTGCTAATATGTGAAACTTATATAATTTAAATGGACCTTATGACATCCAGTTCAGTTTTAGGGAACTAGGGACTTGTACTTGAGAACATATTTGATGCATCTTCTGAAGGACTCATATTAAATTTAACAAAATTAGTGTAAGGTTATCTTAAGTACCATAATTATTTTAGGAATACCTTTGTGGGTGTAATAAATTTGATAAATAAATGATTTAATGATTAATTTCGTTCATAATATAAGGATGATTTTGTTGGATTTCAGCATTCAATGCACCTTGTGGTCGTGGATGTTGTATATTATTTAAAATATAAACAAAGTTGAATTATAATGGAGCAATGATAAATCAATTTCTCAACGATTGTGTGATGATGAATTCATGGTTTCAAATACTAATTAATGGACCATGTTTTTTTCCTTTGTAACCCTTGCTTGCAGTGTGTGTTTACTCCTAATAACCACTATTATGCAACCTAGGCTGAATTGCTTAGTTAAAATATTTGTTTATTTTTATTTTTAACTTGTAAACTTTTGGAAGAAACATGTTGTAATGGATATTTAATTATCTATTTCAATATGGAAAACCAAGCCTCAACGATTAAACAAGACCATGGAATGTATACATAAATATGTATAAAATTTATCATGGCAATTGTTGTAATGCTCTTCTTTTTTAAGCAATATATAAGCATGTAATTAAAAGTATTTACATGATAGGATAAGAAGAATGTTACTTGTGAGATCTCAACCTTAAAATAAAATGAAGGTATTAGAAATTATTGTTAGAGTATGTCTAAGAGTAGAGATATAACTATTCATTTAAAGTTGATTGATGATTGCCTAAACCTTGAATCTAAAATTATTCATCAAGAATGATGATCTAATTTACAAAAGCAGAATAGCTCGAAACACCCAACATCAGAGGCTATGTGAAGGTAACTTCTATGACTCAAAAAGGGTCATTTTTTGGTAGGAATATATCAGAATAAGTGACCTTGTCAAAACAAGTAATGACGAACGGTATGGGACGTATCCTTTAGGTAGCTTCCTAGGAAGTACAAGTGATAAGTCCTTGTACCATTTGACTAGTAGAGAACTAGTATGACAAATAAATTAGTTCTATCATGATGTTTGGTATGGGACAAACTATCGCAAGTCATAATGGAAAAATATGGCTAAGTACAATGTTAAAGTAATTTCTTGGCTCTAACTAACTCCAAGAAAGAGGACAATAAGATAGACACTAGGCATATATGCTAACCCCTTGCATACTAAGTCTTAAACCGGTCAACCAATTAAGTCGAGGTTCAACATGCTAAGGGATGGGGAAAGTATGCATCCACCCTCTAGATGTTATTGTCCCTAGATGATAATTCCAATCGTAGATCAACACTCATGCTATAAAAAATGGAAGATAAATGAGAAGGTTGGATCTACAAAATGACACCTTTATAGGATTTGGTCAATCTCGTCCACTTGGGTGACTGTCTGCAGTAGTCAAAATTCCCAAAAGTGGTTGATATACCTTGTATTAAATGTAACTTTATAATTGGGTGAACATTAAAATTGCAAATCTGGAAACTTGCCAATAGAAAAACCATGTTGAAACCTGAAAAACAATTACTGTGTGTTACAACAAATTGAGTTTATGTGGTACAACCAGGTGAGTAGACATGGATTGTTATAGTTTTAGTGATCACCCAATTTTTAATTAGTACGAGGTATAGCATGCCACTTTTGGAAATCAGGACCACTATAGATGACCTCCCAAGTGGATGAGACTGGCCAATTCCATAGAAGGTGTTATTTTGTGGATCTATATTTCCAACCTCTTATTCTTGGACTTATCCTTTAGGTTACACCTAAAATGTGGATGCATACTCTCCTCATCCCTTAGAATTTAGAACATGTATTTAATTAGACCCCATTTAAACATGCAAGGGTGTAGCATATATACCTAGTGCCTAGTTGATTGTCCACTTTGCTAGAGTTAAATAGGGCCATGCCATTTCTCTAGCTCTAGGCTTGGTCTCACTTTACATGTTATGAATAACGATAAGTTATCTCATACCAACTATCATAGATTGGTCTAGCTCCTATTTTCATGCTATATTACTCCTATTCACACAATGTACAAGTAGCCATCATCATACTTCTTGCATAATGATCTAGAGGTGGTATCTCATTTCGCCCCTCATAACTTGTTCAAGCAAAGGTCACTTGTTTTGACCTGCTTTGTTAGAAAAGTGATCATTCTTGAATTGTAGTGGTTACCAACTTATAACCACCGATATTGGGTGTTTATGATCATTCCTCGTTCTCGATGTTTAGTTTAATATTTTTCTGAAAGGAATTACCTTATATCCAAACTCTTAAATTCAATGGTTCTTTTAAATCAATTAAGACAAATTAAAGTAACTTATATATAGAACAACTCTGTAAAATAAAAGGTAATTTTATAACTTATTTTAAGCAACAATAAGTAAAACAACCTAATAAAATATCCTTTTTATTCTATTTAATTTCTAATATAATAAACTTTTAAATAAAAGCATTTTATTTTTCGTATCAAATGTCTAAATATCTACATATTTAAATCTTTTATTGCAAATAATTTTTTTTTTTTTAAATTTGTAAATGTAATTTTCTTTCTTTAAATCAAAGATAAGATAATTTGATAACATACTATCATAATCATTTCTTTTTGGTAAATAAAAACTCTAAGCGAATCACCTTTTAGTTCCCTAACCATACTTACTCACGAAATTCCAAAGTCATAACCTCACTAGCTTTTGAGATTATAAAGAAAAAGAATCAATATTATAAAAGACTTAACTCTAAAAGAAATATTTAAAGAATTTATTATCTAATACAACGTAATTCAATAATTTATATTTCTATATCATATCCTTTACTATATCATTTAAGTAAAGAAACCAAACCATAGTTTAATAAATCTTCATTCAACAAATAAAGTAACTGATCTATCTTAATTAAACTATATTCATTGAACCTTTTATATAAAATTATAATCCTATGAATAGAGTAATAAAACTTTACTCATCGATTATCTTTTAGATTATAAATCCTATAGAATAAAGAAAACATTTTAATTTCTTCATTTCATTCTTTGAAAAGGAGAACATATGCATAAAAATAAAATTTCTTTTTAATATTTTAGTAAACTATTTATATATCTATTGATAAGATTCATAAGGGATTGTACTAGCTTAAGCTTTCTTTTGAGGTATATTTTAATTTTAAAAGAATCTAATCCACTTATAATTATTTTCTTTTACAAACGCTAAGAGAAATCGGTAAATCACTCAAGATAAGACAATGTCGTGTTTCAATAACATTATTTGATAACATATATTTATGATATAAAGGAAAAAGGTACCATCATTCATTGAATTTGCTTTCTAAAAAAAATCATCCATTAATGAATTTTAGCCACGTCAATCAAGAGTATTATATTTAATATTTAACTCATTCACGACTTCCTACGTAGAAAATATATTTTTTTAAATAGCAATAATAAATAAAAATAACCATGATGGAAATAAAATATTCTAAACTACTGACACACATCACGCTCCTACGAAAAACAAAGATTGCACAAAAGCATGTCATGCATTAAAAAAATAACATTAGGGACTATAAATAGAATTTTCTATCTATTTTCAATGATAAGCAAAATGCAATAGACATGATACCAATCAAATACCCTTTTTTTAATTTCAAAATGGTTGAATGAGCCAAGCTCATAATCTAACATAGAATAATTAAAAATTTATCTATTTTGAAACCTTTCAGGGAAACTATTATCAATGAAAAGGTCCCTTTAAAACTGTTTACATAAGGGTAAACGAACTTCAATTTAACCCTTTATTAATACACTGTAAGGTTTCTTTTTGTTTTAATTAAAAAAATAATGATGCCCTCAAAAGAAGCATGGATGATAATAATCAACTTGATATTAAATCTCTGAATATTTTTTGTTGTTTGGCAAGCGCACCTCTACCCAAGGCTTGTTTAAAATTTTTACATAATATTATTATTGTAGTACCCAGAAAAAATATGAATTTCTCAAGTAGAATTACTCACTTTTATTAAATTATATCTCTTTTGGAAAAAAAAGCAAAGGTTTAGCTCTCAACTTCCACAGTTCGCCATCGCCCAAATTGCTAACATCGAGGTGGAATGAAATAGGATTAGAACGGCTCTCTATTTCATGAAATGCAGCCTATTGCTTTCTAAATACAATTTATAATATGAATATGAATTTAAAAAGAATCTGATTCAACAAATAAACAATAATTGTTTTCCAAGAAAGTTTTAAATATATTTATATAATCATTTTTGCATCTACTTTAATTTATCATTCAATTAAATAGTTGAGCCACCATTCAAAAAGATCGGCTAAGCTTCAGGCAAGTTCACAAAATGGGGAAAATTATTCTCAACTGAAAGGTGGACAGCGCAGTGCGCAAGTCGGGGGCCCGACGGACTTCGCCCAAACTAGGGCGAAGTGCGAACGTCGACCACGCCGACGGACTTCGCCCGAACTAGGGCGAAGTTCGAACTTCGGCCGCGCCGACGGACTTCGCCCGAAATTGGGCGAAGTGGCCGCGCCGACGGACTTCGCCCGAAATTGGGCGAAGTTCGCACTTCGGGGCCGCAGCCGGACTTCGCCCAAACTTGGGCGAAGTTCGCACTTCGCGGCTGCGACAGACTTCGCCCGAAATTTGGGCGAAGTTCGAACTTCGCGGCTGCGACGGACTTCGCCCGAAACTTGGGCGAAGTTCGAACTTCGGGCAACCAACGAACTATGCAGGGTGAAGAGGGGACTGAAGCCAACTTCGGACTTCTCGTGCACTCGAGCTGCTCCAGTCTTAACCGCGAACTTCGGAAGCAAACTTGGAAAGCCGCTTCAGACTTGTTCTTCTTCCACAGTTGCTGCTGGGTTTGCCCGGCTTGGCAACACCTGTATGAGAAGAGAGAGACGCCGGAACAGAGAGCAACAAGCGCAAACCCTAAAAGATGCCGGAAACAAACAACAAACTTTATTTATATTAAACGGGGATTCTGAGTTCCTCAACCGAGGAAATTACAATCATCTGCGAGTGCACCTGCGGGGATAAGTTAAACAGACAAAATGTCGAGTCGGCTGCTCAGACATTAATCAGCTGAGTCAAACTGCTCGCTGAGATACTTTTCTTTGCCTCTGCTCCTTCTTGCTCCTTCTCTTTTTCTTCCTCTTACACTGTCTGAAATACCCGAGACGCCTTATATAGCCGCGGGAAGAGGAGGATTGGGGTTTGTCCTCTGACAGGTCCTGACAAGCCCTCAACTAGGGTTTCTGACCAATCGCCGCACAAGCGTCACATCTGTCAGAGAGTAGGTGCGGTGTTATGTCAGCCCTTTGCCGGGATCTCGGACTGCGGCAGTGCAGTCCGACTTCGCCCATGTCTGGAGCGCAATCCGGTTTCGCCCAAGGTTCGGAGCGCAGTTGGGCACAGACGTGAAATCTGGGTTAATTTTTCTAACAACCTACACCACGGATCCTAAGATTCAGGTTACATATGATCAATAAGCAAGCTTCCACGTTAGACGTTGATGGGGATACACAAATATAAAGATTAGATTTTCCTATTTACACAGATTTTACAGCACAATTTTTCCTATCTATCAAAGAGAGTGTGGAGTATTATAAACCACAAGCCAATAGTATGGGATAACTAAGACGTATGAGAGTTTTACCATGCCCAAGGCATTTGTGAAAAATATCAGTTATAGAGAGAAAATGCTTTCATATGAAGCAAAACCAAACAGATAAATATGTTTATGTGTAATTATCTTAGCCAACATGATTTCATTAGCACATCCATTCTAGCACAACATTAGACACAATTAATATAATAATGAGCCAAATACAAATTAAATATCTCAAATAGATAACAACATGAAATATATCTTAGTTAGATCACACAAACATCTGCATATATTTTATATTCTATCCCAGTGAAAGCTAAGCTTGGTTGAGCCAACCTGTTAATCAGTTCAAGTTTGATTTACTGCTATGTCGGGCTCATTGCTCGCTATTTTCTTTTCTCACACAATTGATAATATTGGATGATGATTTCTTTACTTTTACGCAGCTCATTTTATAGAAGATGAGAAGTCCCCATCTTCATCCAAACATTTTACATGTTATATGCCACCTTACCCTGCCCTCAACATCTGCTAGGTGGTTCTTCTCTTCATCCTTAATTGAAATTGAATTCTTTTATTTAAAATTAAAATAAAGGAAACCATGATCATGCACCAATTTAAAATTTATTTTATTTTATTATGTTTTTATATATATAATTTATTTTTAAACACCTAACAATTTTAAAAAAATATGTACTTTAAAATAATTGAAATCAAACATGGCATAATATTTAAGTTACCAATTAAATTATACCTCTAATTCTTCTTTACATAGTGACAATCTGATGTTTCCATCTACCAGAAGAGAATAGATCCCATGCTTTAGCACTTTACTTTCTATTGGAGGTTAAAAATATTTATCATTTTTCATCAAACAATAAGCATATATTCAAAACAAGACATACACACACTGAAAGTCATTTATTCATGATGCACCTATATGAATTCAATTGTGTGAACTTCCATGTACTCACGAGTCGCTTAGCAAGCGTATTGTCTGTAGGGATTTTTTCATCCCTACTAATGTGAATACCCTATCGTAGAGATATTTTACACCACCATCATTTTCTATTTTACCTCTTACAGTTGACCATTATCTACCAGTCAAAGAAGTGTACCTAGTCCTGCAATCACAAAAGCCATTAGCAGTACCATATTCTATGAGCAGAAAGCAAAGTACAACACCTCACTCCATTTGTACATAAATTAAATATTAATTGTGCTAGGAAGGTTGTTACAGTTAAGATTAGGATTTTAGCTTTCAATGTTACAGTTTTCTTAGAACAAGTTAGGGACCTAGTCTACCGTTTACTAGGAAATATGTTGTAGGGTACTTAATATAGCTATACTTCCAATGGATACCCTAGTGTTATCCAATTCTTCTTCTAGTGACTCCTCAGAGTCTAATTCAAATGATATTAAGAGTCAAATTATCTCTACTAAGGATAAATTCAAGAACTTCAATAGTGTGTCAATGTCACCTAAAGGAATCATAGGAGGGCAAGCTAGGCACCCCAAATGTATCTTTACCAAATCCATCAAAGCTGAAACCTCTACTGTCAACGTGGATATGTTGGATCTAGAGAATTCATATCGAACAAAAAAGAAGGAAAAGATATTGGAGGAGTCAACTGATGCCAATAAGAATTCTCCAATGCTGATTCTTCATACCTCCTATAATATTTTACCCTTCCTCTGTAAAAATTGGAAGAGAAACATCAAGCTCTAATCAGGTCTTTACAAGTGGCCATATTATTTGTCAAATATATTCAAGGTATGACTCTTTTATATTGTGGAGAAGCAATAAATTCCAAAAAATACATGAGAGATTTTGGAAAACCGTCTCCTAAAGCTTAATGTTTTTATTGTTGTGACATTATCGGATCATGGTCCTGAGGTTCTTTCCCTTTGCTGGGTTGGGAGTTCTTGTCTTGTGGTGGTTCTACCTTTTGTATGGCTGAGTTATTTGTAAACGTTATTTGTTGGATTCTTTTCATTAGGGCTTACAGGGCTTGGCCTTGGTATATTTCAATTTCTCCTTTTATAAAAGGTTTGGAGATCCTTTCAATACCTCTTATTTTATCAAATAAAAAAAAGAATTGAAGGATATTATTCTAAATAATATTATTTAATCATTAGAAATTAGAAATTTTTTTTATTTTCACAATATTTAAAATAAGATTTATTTTATACTATTAAAAGTTCAAATATAAATCTAGTACATATCCAATTAATAATCTACTAATATAATGAGAGAAGGGATTGAGCATTGCATCATCAGGAATGAATGAGATGAGGTTTAGCGGGTGCGGCGGGAGTGAGGGTTTGAATTTTCTGGACAAGAATCTCAGCCAAGGTGGCAAAGGTAAAGCAGGTATGGAAGGTGCGGGTGGGAACCTTGAGTATGGATCAAGTGAGGATCCAGAGGAATGCGGTCAAGCTATGGTCTATTTGGAGGTGAGCATCACGTAGGGGCCCGACCCTCCTTAGAAAGACCTCGACAAAAAAGATATAAAGGACAATGCAGGGCCCACGAAGTGGTTATATTTTCCTAAGACTCGTAGAGGAAAAAGAAAGGAGGTTCTCTCTCTTCCACCCCTAGTTCCAGTAAATAATAAAATTTCGGCCCCGACAAGTTCCATGAGCCCTTTTCTTTCAATGGAAGAATTCTCCCTAATAGGCAAGTTTTTTGGAGGTAGGCCGGACATGGAAACTGTCGGGCTTGGGCGACAGGTAAATGGTGACCGGTAGGCAGCTTGGAGTTGGTATCTCTAAGTCGAGGGTTCTTCATTATCTGTTTTAACAATATGGAGGATGCTAATCGTATTTTAATAGGAGGTCCTTGGTTTTTGGGCAAAATGAGCCTTTTTCTTAGACGATGGGGTGAATATTTTGACCCTAAAAAGCAAAATATTAACATTATCCCTATTTGGGTTCGTCTCCAGATTCTACCTGCCCAGTTCTTCAATGAATATTGGCTACAGGCATAGCCATAACTATAGGGGACCTGATATCCATTGACCATGTGACCTTAGCCAGGACAAGGATGACTCATGCACAAATTTATGTAAATACTAATTTGGATAACAAATTGCCAAGGTTTTTGGAGCTAGAGTATGGAGAATACTATCAAAAAAAACCTGTAGAATACGAGAATAGATCGACATTCTATGTAGAATGCAAAAATCAAGGACATCTATGCAATCAATGCCCTAACTTGGCAATGAATAGAGAAAAGCAGAGCAAGGAATGCTAGAAAAAGAAAATTTGAGGAGTTTCTCTGGTAGAGGTGATTTCAATCAGGCAAACTATGTCTACCAAAAAAAGAAAAGAGAGGGTGCAGGGTCTCAACAAGACAAAGGAAAAAAAAAGGTTGTTGGCAACCAAAATACTCAGGTAAGTTCCAATCCTCTAGTTTCAAATAAATTTTCAATTCTATCCAATATGGGAGTAGGAGGATTATTGAAAGACATGGAAGCCCAGAACCTTCAGGCTAACCTTTCTGACTCTCTATAATCCCCATCCAAGTTAGGATCCTTAAACCCTAATGTTAAAATTACTGTAAGCCCCATGGGCATCACAAAGCCAAACCCTAATTCCTGATATCTAGAATCCCCATCCAAGTCGGGATCCTTAAACCCTAATGCAGAAAATACTTCAATCCTAGTGGGCATCCCAAAACCAAACCCTAATGCTGAAGAACTTAAGAAGAAAGTTGAGGCATTAGAAAATAAAAAATCTCATCTCCCTAACATCATCACTAGGAGCCAAGTGAATCCTACTGAGGGGTCATCCCGCAGACTAGGGGAATACAAGAAAAAAGGAGAATATTTGGATGTAGGGGTGGAGATATGTGAAACTCTTCAAACTGAGGAATATGACAGTTTGGTTCTACAACAAATTGCCTCCCCCCAGTTTAGTCCTAAACAAACCAGGAGCACTGTGAAGTCTCCTATAGATTTTTGCAGTGAAAAAGAAGAGGGAGAATATCAAATGCTGAGCATGAAAAAATTAAAATTGATAATGACATTGCCAATGGAAAACAGAGAACCTTGTTTCAACAGGTTATTTCGGGTTCTAAAGACAACAAATTAGGAAAACCCCCTCAAGGGAGGGGGAGAGGAAGAAATCCCAAACAATCTAAATGAAATTCCTCTCATGGAATGTTAGAGGCCTCAATGGCCTTCCCAAACACAGGGAAGTCAGTGCAATAATAAATCAAGTGAATCCAACTATTATCATGTTGCAAGAAAAACAAACTGATGAGATTCAGAAAAAAAAGTAGCAAAAAAAATCTGGAATCAAGGGGATATGGTTTGCAAATTAGTTAGAGGAGCGTCTGGAGGCCTTATAACTTTGTGGGATCCCCGGATAGTAGAAGGCACCATTATTCAAAAATATGACAAGGTTTTGAGTATTTTATTTAAGGAAATAAATAGTAACAGGTCGTGGATCCTTTCAAATATTTATGCCCCGACTTCAATTCAAGGGAGAGCTCTATTGTGGGAGTACATAGGCAATCTGAGTGAAATATTCCATAATGTCCCCTAGATTTTGGCTGAGGATTTTAACACTCCTCTTTACCCTTCAAACAAAATGGGTGGAAATGGACCACCTATCAGGAGCATGGATGAGTTCAATGACTTTGTGAACTCCAACATGTTGATGGATGTAAAACTTAGAGGAGCAAATTATACCTAGAGCAATCGACGGATAGGATGTCATCTCATTCAAGAAAGGATTGACATGTTTTTTCTATCAAAGGAGGCTAAAACTCTGTTCGGTGATTCTACCCTGCAAGCCATTCCTAAAATTACCTTTGATCATAATACCATTTTGTTGGAGATACCTAACTCTCTCTCCTTCAAGAAACATTTCAGATTTCAATCTATGTGGATCAAGCATTCCAGTTTCAGAGATAACTTAATTCAGTGGTGGCAACAGCCTGTCACGGGTAGTGCAACTTTTAAACTTGTTGGCAAATTAAATTTTGTTAAGGAAAAGCTTTGAACTTGGAACAAATAAGTCTTTGGGAACCTCTTTGAAAATAAAAAATAGGTTGTTGAAAGTTTGAAGATAATTGATTAGAGTATTCAACATGGTGATGTTGATGAAACTACTAGGCATGAGGAACAAATAAAACTAGCAGAGTTTCATAACATTTTTGCCTGTGAGGAAATCTATTGGAGGTAAAAATCAAGGGCTCTTTGGTTTAAAGATGTAGATTCAAATTCCAAGTTTTTTCACGTCACCATGCTTAGAAACAGAAGCAATAACAAGATAATTTAAAAAAAAAAAAAAGATGGTTCTATTACTCAAGACTTAATAGAAATCAGAAAGGAGGTAGTAACTTATTTCAATTCTATCCTTGGTCAGGAATCACAATGTAATGAGAAGGCCAAAGATATTCTATTGCAATCCATTCCTAGAATAATAAATGAGGATATAAACCTTAAGCTTCTAGCTCCATTTTTTGATGATAAAATTAAGGAAACCTTGTTTAGCATGGAGCCAGACAAAGCCTCGGGACCCGATGGCTTTCCCCCTCATTTCCATCAAGATTTTTGGGATATCGTAAGTGAGGACGTAATTTTTGCTGTCAAAGAATTCTAAGCAAGAAATCATATCCCAAAAGGTCTCAACTCTACTTTTATTTCTCTAATTCCTAAGAAGAAAACCCCTGAATCTATGGTTGACTTCAGGCCAATCAGTCTGTGCAATGTTTCTTACAAGATCCTAACTAAAGACATTGCAAATAGAATGAGAGAAATTTTGCCCTGCATCATAGATCCATGCCAGGGAAGCTCTATCTATGGTAGATCAATATTGGATGGATTTATCACAGTTCATGAAGCTCTGCACTCTGCTCATAAGACTAATAGGTCTATTTTTGCCCTCAAGTTTGATATTAACAAAGCATTTGATAGGCTAAATTGGTACTTTCTGATTGTTGTCCTCCTTAAGTTTGGTTTTCACCACAAATGGGTTAATTTTATCAAATAATGCATTTCTAAAGCATTGTTCTCGATTCTGGTTAATTGAAAAACTGCTGGTTACTTTCAAAGTCACAGAGGAATTCGGCAATGGGACCCTATCAGCCCCATGTCATTCATCATTGTGGTAGAAGCTTTAGGTATAAACATAAAAAATGCTTGCAGTTCAAGGCTAATATCAGGAATCAAGGAAACATCTCTCACTAGGGTTTTTTCTCACCAAAAATTTGACAATGATACCCTTCTATTGACTAAGGCATCAGTGGTTGAGGCCAAAAGAATTAAAAACATCTTGCAACTCTATGAGGATCTTTGTTGGTCAGAAAGTTAATTTCAGTAAAAGTAAGTTATATTTCTTGAACACCCCCATTCAGAGGCAAGGAAGGATTGCAAAAATTTTAGGGTGTGATATAGCAAACCTCCCCACTTCATATCTTGGTCTCCCTCTTTTTATTGGTTCCCCAAGAGAGTCAATGTGGGACAGGGTTATTGAAAGAATTCAAAAAAAACTTGCTGGATGGAAAGGTCATCTTCTATCTCAAGCAGGAAATTTGACCCTCACTAAGGCATCTCTTCAGAGCATTCCAGTCTATTTCCTGTCTTTTTTCAAAGCCCCTGTGAAGGTTTTCCAAAAAATTGAGAAAGTCCAAAAATAATTTTTATGGACTGGATCAGAGGAGAAAAAAAGGATACACCTTGTAGGATGGACCAAAGTGTGCAGACCAAGGGCAAATGGGGGCTTAGGTCTAAGGAGAATTGCTCATATGAATTTAGCTTTACTATCTAAGCAAGTGTGGCACCACATTTCTGGTGAAGAAAATGAATGGACAACTATCATCAAACGAAAGTATCTTCAAAATATGGAATTTCTAAGTGACTCAGTTCCAATTAGAGGTTCTACTTTTTGGAAAGCAATTCTCAATTATAAGGAAATCATCAAAAAAGGTTTAAGATGGGTTTTAGGCAATGGTGAGAGGATACATTTCTATAATGATAAGTGGTCTAAGGACGAACCACTAACACAATATTCTAACTTAGCCCTAATCAGAGATATCATGGAAGAACTCATTGGAAAAAAAGTCTTTGATTATATGGTTGATGACAAAGGTAGAATGAAGTGGAAACAAATAAGGATTCAAGGATTTCAAGCAAAATCAAATGATCTTTGTAACATTCTCGGGAAACAGTTTATCCCCATGAGACCCAAGGAATATCAAGTGATCTGGGATCCTACGAAAAATGGGTAGTTCACTGTTAAATCAACTTACAAGATTCTATTTGATGACGAGGATTTTTTCCTCTAAAAGGACTTAGTTTGGATAAAAAATTTAATTCCAAAAATTGTAGTCTTTTCATGGTTGGTTATCCAAGGAAGAATTCTAACCATTGATAATATGATGCGTAAAGGTATTTGTATCACTAATCACTATTATCCATCATCATCAAACTATCATTGCCAGGATCCTATCCTTTTCCAATGAGAATGTGAACCTTATCCCTTTTGATAGCCGTAAACCTCATCTACAAGAGACCACAATTGCTCAATATTTAAGCTTAACCTTGTTAGATGAGTCTGTACCTAGGGTAGTCAACCCCAGATCCAATGTTAAGTGGTCCCCACCTCCTACGGGCTGGTTTAAGATTAATTTTGATGGAGCGGCTAAGGAAAATCTTGGCAGAGCAGGCGCTGGCGGCATTGTGTGAGATCATAATGGGAATATGATGCTTGCTTTTTTTGAATATTTGGGAACAAGGACGAACAATGAAGTTGAAGCTAGAGCTATTTGGAGATGCTTTCAAATGACTCAATATTTAGAAGGTAATTTGATCATAGAAGGAGACTCTATTCATGTTATAAATATCCTAAATAATTGGAAAACACCTACTTGGAGGATTAAAACAATTGTTGAAGAGGCTAGGATCATTTTCTAGGGAAGACATGATAGAAAATCCCAACATGTCTTTCGGGAAGCTAACAAAGTTGTTGATAAGCTGGCCAATTTGGGTGTCGATGGTAATAAACTTTTCAAATGGGAACACGGTGTCCCAAGTGAAGTAGAGGAGTTTATTCAACAAGAATGCCAAGAATGGTAGTCAAATTTACCAACAGGGAAGGCATTGTAAGTTTAAAGGCTATGAGTATTCTCGTCTCTTTTTTTAAATGGACACAATAAAAATTATCCGAGCTATCAGTCTTGGTGGATGCTACTTGGAAATACTACAAAGACTAATGGGGATAGTCACATGTCAGATAACATGGCTCCTAGTCATCTTAGTAATTTGAGGTTGGTTGATAATCACAGGGCAAGAAAGAAATGGTAATATAAGACTTCGAACCAGAGCCACGTGGACTACCAGATAGCCACCACCATAAATCTAGCCAGCAGGTTCACTTCTCCAAGGCTGATTGGCCAAGACGGGATGTGGTTCCAAAGTATGTCATTACGAAAGAAATTAATTACCAAAGAATTATTAAGAGTAACTATCAATATAGAGCTTGTGGGAGTTTTTTTCAGTACTCTACTATGTGTGTCTGCAACTTTTTGTTTCTCCATTGTTTCAAGGAAGGGATCTATGTCTGTTTCTTTTTTTGTAATTATGATGCATGTGTGTTTTCTCGGGGTATACCCAAAATGTTGTATGGGAAGTTTTTTTTTGATAACAGACTATGTGCCTTACCGGATGTAATGGCTTTGGCAATATGTAGATTTTACATATATAGGATCCTTATTAAGGACATGTTCATCAACAGCCCTGGGCTGATTTTTGTAGAAGATTTTGGATCAACCTGTAAAACCCAGTATTAATGCTATAGTATCTTATCTACCAAAAGAAAAAAAGTTCAAATATAATTTTAATAAATCAAAATATTATAGTATTATAATAAATTATATTATCATAATTTATTTTGTTATAAATGTATTTGTTATAATATAAGGATTTAAATTTTGATGAGCTAAAATATATATATTATTATATAATATTTTTCAATTGATTATACCATATTGAACAAAATACCTATACTATTATATTATGATTCTATTATCATAACATATTAATGAATATATTACAATATCATTGAGATTTGAACGTTAAAATGTTTATATTATTATTCCGAGAGGCGTTCCTACAATGGCAGACACGGGGGGTGGGAGGAAAAGAGGTCATACATGTCACGTCGTAAAAAAATTGTTTTTTATTAAAAAAATCGACATTAACAAAAACATTTAAAATATTTAAATTAAAACAGTCGACTAACCAACTATTGCAAACATTTAAACTATCTTAGATATAAAGGATATATATCTAAAAACGCCGAGAGATATCAATCTGGAGGCACCTATCTTGGAGATCACACCCCCAAGAAATGAGATAAGCACCTCGAGATTGATAACTTTCAATGTTTTTAGATATATATCCTTTATATCTAAGCTAGTTCTTTAATTTTTTTAACAAGTTATGTGTTTATTACATTTGGTCCAGTATTGTCAACACATGAAATATTTACAATTACTTCAATTAACCCATATCCAGATTAAATTTCTATTATATTTTTTATTTTAATAAAATTAATCATTTTCCTTCATTAAAATTTTAATATATTTTTTAAAAAATAAATATTTTTTTTTACAAAATTTGAATTTTATAAACTAGTACATGACTATCATATGCCATAGCTTGTGACATCACGAATTTTGGACCCAAGAATTTAATTATTGCACTTCATAAAATAAGTACTGAGACACCATCCCACACAAAGCCAATCATCTCGCACTAGACCGCACAGTGTCTGTGACTAAGCTATGACATGACTTGTTACATTTATAATAGTGTTGTAATTATTGTACTATATTTAAATGGATTAAATATGTGTGGTGCTACTTCTATTCTTATCCATTTAGATGTCTAGTATGATTTAGATAGAATTAATTGTAACAATACCCATGATATAAGAGTGTCATGAAAATGAGTTATTGTTATTCATCGATTAAGAATTCAAATCTTAGTTTATTTAGTGGATTGTGACAATCCATATTAAATATATAGGATTCTAAAAAAAAAAAAAATTGGTCTTATAAACCATAGAAAATATCTGAAGATATCATGTACTTTCCCAATATGAGTAAAGGGATGAAATAAAGCATATATATCCTCTTAGAATGTGCATTAGTATGTACATCAACAAGTTTACTAAGAGGTCCATATCCTATAATATCAACATATGTAACCATTATAATAAATATCCAAGTCATCTCACCTTAGAGTAAAGATGTCTTATCATGCATACTACACATTTTGCTTAAGCAACATATTAAACATGGATGTCATTTCTATTATAAGCCCTTTTATACTTCAAATTTACAAAAGTAATTCTATGAAGTTTAGTAATGCAATATCTCATTTCCTTCAAGATTCTACTCCATTCACGCAACTTGAAAATCTACAAAGCTTAAGGTAAATACTTATATACCCTATGTTTTAAAGTTTTAGGATGTCTAATTAAACACAAATGATATAATGACATTTTAAAATATTATCATTATATAGTTCTTCTTTTATGCATGTTTGCATCTTTCATATCTTTACGTGACCATGTTGGACTATATATTTTTTATTAGATATAGAAGACGTTTTGAAAGGGTCCTCGAACCTTTTAAAATAGGAGAAGCCATACAAAAATTCGCCTAAGACCAACAATACAAGGACAAGAACAACTATAAAGTTTAACAATTGGTCACCCATCACCAAGTGAACCAACTACAACTTGATACAAGATAAAAAATTAGAACAACACTTATGAGCCCCCTAGCCAAACAACACTCCCACACGATTGTGCATAAAACCTTTCTTCATAAACAGTAAAAACTTACATAGCATTAAGAAGCATACATCACTAAATCCAATTGAAGAAGGCTTTTAGGAAAATTGTCTCTCCAAACAAACAGACCATTGAGACTTATACCTAGGTTTACCATAAATTCAACATGGAAATTTCTTTCTCTAAAGATATGCTTTATCTCTATATCCTCTCTAGCTTGAAGAATTTGCCTGGATTCCATAATAATAACCTCAATATTCCAATCGATGACAGAATCACCTTTGACCAAGTTTATAAAATTAAGCGAGTCTCCTTCAATGCAAACTTTTTGAAATCCCATATTCTCCACAAGCATGAAATCTTAGTAAATAGATCTGGTCTCTACAACATGGCAAGTTTGGATATCTAAGAATTTGGCATATGGCAACAAAAGCCCATCTTTATCATCCCTAAGAACCCCACCAACACCAACATTACTAGGATTACCCTTTGAAGCTCCATCGAAGTTCAATTTAACCCAACCCGAAGAAGAAGATTCCCACATCACAAGGACTCGAGGATTTGGACTAGGAAGACCAACAACTCTATTACTTTGTTGAAAGCCAATTCTCCTTTCAAGCTCAACCTCCTCAAATCTACCCTCCTCCAAAGTTAGAGAGGACACATTCTCTAGGGTGGAGGCCAAGGCTCTAGCACAAACATAAGTAGGATCTCTTTTGAAGTTTTTTAAAATTCTACCATTCCTCTCCTTCCACACCCACCAAAAAATATGTGGCAAATAGAATTTCCAAAAAAAAACAGCCTTGGAGAGTAAAAAGGAGATGATCATTGAGTGCAAATAGCAACAAGCAAACTCAGCACCACTAAACTGAGTCTCAAAAAATTAAAAATAGAGTTAAGAACATCCATAGAGAATGAGCATTGAAAGAATATATGGCTTTTCTATTCATCATTAGTACCATAGAGATGACATCTTTTTGGTATTTACCAACCTCTTTTTAAAAAAAAATTAATGGTCAAAATCTTATTCTGAGTAGCCAACCAAAAAAAGATATTCACCTTTGGTGTTAAACCCTTAAGCCATAATTTGAAATATGGGACCCAAAAAGGATTCTTGATAGACAACATAATGTAGAAAGAGTTGATTGAAAAGGATCTATTATTTTATCTTGCCTAGAAGATATCATACTCTTCAATTTGTTGTTTAATGACCTAAAACTTCAACTTATTAGAAATTAGAATAAAATGTTCAAGTTTAGCATTGTTGAGAATATACTGGTCTAATGATTTCCAAATATTTAACCCATTAACTTCCTCGATAAAGTACACTACCTTAGATCCAAATACCAATCGATCATAGGCTCCAAATACACTAGATTTATAATCTACAAAAGGGGTTAGTCCATCAACCAAATATCTTCCCCAAATTCAATTTTGAGTCCATCACCCAAAATCCACCTACAACCTTTGGAGACTAGCATCCTCAACTTTGTAACATCGACCAAAAGGTTGGGCCAAAATTTGATAAAGGATCAACAAGCAAAAAATTCTCCTATTTCAAGTATTTTATTGACACAATGTTGACCCAACTAGTTTCAGTTTGACTTGACAACTTCCATGCCTATTTTACAACCAGAGCCTTATTCATCTACTTGATGTTATAGAGACCTAAGCAACCATCATTTTTAGTTTCACAAAATTTATCCCAACTAACTAGTTGAAATTTTTTCTTCTCGTCAAAACTAAACCAAAGAAATGACTTTTGAATATGTTTAATCTTCGATAAAATCTTGTTAGGAATTTTGAATGTATATAAGAAGAAGCTTGGAATACTTTGAAGAGTAGACTTTAGCAGGGTAGCCTTTCTAGATTGATTGAGGAGGGATCCTTTCCACCTGACCAACTTTCTCTACAATATTTCCACCACAAGTTCCCAAAGTGAATACTAGATCCTACCTTAAAACAAACATATTCCAAGGTAAAGAGACAAGAGGGCAGCCACCTCACAACCCAATATGCAAGCAATTATCATCTTCCTTGCTAAGGGGGTATTCTGAAAGAAGCTTTTACTTTTTATATAATTTATCTTTTTCCTTGTTACAATTTCAAACACCTCCAATATTTCTTTTAGCACTCTTACTTGGGCAAGTGATGTAAGGAGGGAGAGAAAAATATGATCTGCAAATTAGTGATGAAAAATAAGATCCACCAGTAAAGTGAGCTTTATACCTTCCACAAAGAGTTCTAACTTGATAGCCCTACCTGGATATTCTACCACTAGGATACAAAGGTAAGGGGATAAGGGTTTCCCTTGGAGACTACCTCTCAAACTTGAAAAATGACCTGTTGGGGACCCATTTATTAAGAGTGAAAACTTGGAAGAAGAGATACAAACAAAGACAAGTTTTATCCAACTTAGGCAAAAACTAAAATTTCCCAAAATCTTTAGTAAAAACTCCCATGAAACCCTATCATAAGCCTTTTTCACGTCTAATTTGAGGAGGAGACCAGCTTTACCACTATTATCAATTGAATGAAGGATTTAATGGATAGCTATGATATTGTTTAGGATCTGTCTCCATGGCATGAATCCACTTTAGGCTTAATCAATCAAGGCTACAAGAAAATGTTTTAATCTGTTAACAAGGGCCTTTGTTCAAATTTTATAAATAGTATTGCATAAGCTGATGGGTCTAAATACACCAAAGTCCTTTGCACCAATAATATTAGGGATCAAAGTTAAAAATGTAGAATTAACTATGAACATGATATGATTGGTGGTTTGGACCTCCTGAAGGGCATCAAAAATATCCTTCCCCAAAATATGCCAATACTTCAAGAAAAAATGGAGAGGAAACCATTAGTACCCAAAGCTTTCATTTCTTACACTGCAAAGGTAGGAACTCTAAATTCCTCATCGTTGAAGGGAGAGACAAGGGATTAGTTCATATTAGCCATGACAAGGCTAGGAATACTACCAAAAAACTTATTTTGGGCTTCCTCATTACAAACCCCCTTTATCCCAATGAGATTTTTGAAAAAATCCATAACCTCAGCTATTATATCCTTAATGTGAGTAGCATTGAATCCATCATCTTTTTAAATTTCTCTAATCTTGTCGGTGCTTCTATGCTTCAAGGCTGTGATGTGAAAAAACATGGAATTTGCATCTCCTTCCTTTAGCCAAAGCGCCCTAGATTTATGTTTCCACAAATTTTCCTCCTTGGCAACAGTGTTAAGAAATTTGACAAACACCTCATTTTCTTTGTATCTAATTGCTTGAGATTTATTTCCAAGTTCTATCTCAGATTCAATAGCTTTTTTTTTTATATTTTAGGTCTTTCCTCTTTTATAAAATATTTTTAAAAGTCTTTTTATTTCATTTTTTAAGGCCACTTTTAACAACTCTAAGCTTCACCACAATTTTGGAAAGGATGGAGCCTTGGACCTTTGTCAGCCACAAGGTTTTCATTTTAGCTTCCAACTGAGTATGAAGGCACCACATTACCTCAAACATAAATAGCCTAGAGAATAATGTTTCTTCCTAGTTCACTTCAAAACATAAGGGGTTATAGTCAGAGTCAATTCCAGGAAGATAATAGAGAGACAAATTCCAAAAATATGAAAGGCACTCCTTGGATACAACGACCCTGTTCAACCTAATTTGGATGATTTGGTTACCCACTATCCTATTACTCTAAGTATACCTTGAACCCTTCAACTCAACATCCAATAGCTCATTGTCATTGTTGGACTATATATTATCATGGTATTTTCACACATTACTTCTTGTATTTATAAAACTTTATGGTAGGGAAAGTGGATATGAAAACTTCCTAATTGATGAACATATAAATATATTTTATTAAACATGCCATTTTATACAATTACTTGAACACATTTCTATTTCATATAGAAGATATTAGTTTCCTCATGAAATGCTAGTTTTTTTACTTTATGTTGTAACTAATTACATCATTATCTATATATTATATTTTGCATATTATCATTTCATCTTAGTTGTTTTATGTAAGTGTTGTTGTTTATAATATCCATTAGCCTATGAATATTACCTTGATAAAATGAGATACTTTCTCAAGTTTGGGATTCTCCAATCAGATTTGACACAAACTGCAAAGAGAACATTAAAAAAAAAAAGTAACTTGTTACACTCTCTTGGGGGATGTGTTGTATAGACGTGGTTATGATGGAGTCTTACTTAATTGTATAGATCCTGTAGAGGCACAAAGAGCCATAACTGAAGCTCATGATGGTACTTGTGGTGGCCACTTTAGTGGAATGGCCATTGCAAAGCACATTTTATGCATGGGTTACATATGGCCCACCATGGAAAATTATTGTTGTCAGTACATTAAGAAATATCAAAAATGTCAACATAACGTCAATTTGACTCATGTACCATCACAAGCATTGCAACCCATTCAAAACTTTTGGCCTTTTTCATAGTGGGGCCTAGATTTGATTGGCAAAATTTCACCTGCCTATAACTGCCACAAAATACTTCACCAAATGGGTTGAAGTGATTCCAATCACCACTACGACTAGACCTCAAATTGTAGAGTTCATACTTTAGCATATTATCTATCATTTTGGGATTCCATCAAAAATAATTTCTAACAATGGTAAGTATTTAAAAAATAAGGATTTTCGAGCATTATGCAACAATTACAATATTCAACATTGTTTCTCAACTCCTTAATTAACCATAAGTAAATGGGCAAGCTGAAGTGACCAATAAGACCTTGATAGAAATTCTCAAAAAACTTGTCAAAGAAAATCATAGAGATTGGTATACTCAACTTCCCTTGGTATTATGAGCTTATTGAACAAGCATCTGAACACCAATAAGGGTAACTCCTTTTTCATTGGTCTATGGATCTGAAGTAATAATACCTCTTGAGCTCGATATCCCTTCTTTACGAGTTGCATTACAAGAATTCATGGATGACGATATAGCTAGACAATCACATCTCGACCAACTTACACTCCTTGATGAAAGGTGAATCAATGCTTTGGAATATCTATGAGTATATGAATATTGTATCAAGCGTGCTTATAACACTAAATTCCATCCTCATAAATTCCAAGTAGGAGATCTCATTCTTAAAGAGAATCAACAAAACCAAGGTTATGCATAGCAGCTATTTATCGCCAAAATGGCTAAAATTAAAATTTTCAAAATTTGGAATTGGCTAATATTTGAGATCCTTGACCAGGCCCCATTAGCAAAAAAAATTTGGGTGAAATTTTTTTGGGTCGATTTTTCCCAATTTTATAATAATTTGACCATTTTAAGTTTAAATTTCCAACATTGCCCCTAATAATAGTGAACCTTCTACATGCGTTTGAAAACTATTCACCTGGATTTCAAAACTGATTTGCCAAATTTTTATAAATACATTTAGGGGTCGATCCCTTACGAATAACCCTGAACAGAACACCAATGCATTACCTCATTTGAGAGATAAATTCGTGGCTAATTGGTTAGGTCCATATATTGTTAAGCAGAAGTTGGGTCCAAGAACATATCAACTTGCAAATTTAGAGGGAACATTGGAACCTGAGCCATTAAATATTATTCATCAAAAGGTATTTTAAGCATAGTGCATATTATAAATATGTACATATACATACCTAAAAAAACATTCATAACATTTAATACATCCATCCATGCATTCCATAGATATTTCAAATATGCATTTAGGCATTTTTTAATACCATTAATCATATTAGGAATCATTTGGTTAATTGGATGATTGCTAGTCCACTATATCTTGTTGTCTTAATCAGAGGCATATTACATCAAACATTACCCATCACTCCATCAATCACAATAATTTGCAGCTTTCCTTATAATATTTTGATAATTAAGGGATTTGCATAAACTAGGATAGATACCGTATAATCATTAGCAATAATGATTATATGGCAATTGACTATTTTGTGTGCACCTTTTAATTTTCAAAGGCTTGCAATGAAATTATCACAAAAACCTTACCACATTTATGCATAAGCAAAGTCCAAATTTTTTCAATGACTTAGCCACTCCTAGTGTTTTGAGCAACCTCAATGCAAAATCAAACAATATTTAGATGCAATAAGTTCTTCTTGGTCAATCAAGTTTCCTCTTGGACCATGCATATTAAAATATATTAAAACATTGTGAAGCTTAGGAATGATGAAGTCATGAGTTGTTGTTGTCATAAAGTGAAAGGTTTCCCCTATTCGTCCAATTATGTGCATGGTCTAGAATGCTAAGAGTTGACAAAATGACAAGCTCCAGCTTCATCTAAAAAATAAAAAATAAAAATCTCTTTCTCTTCATTAAAGCAAGCAAGTATACCAAAAATATTACATAAGCAATAAAATTTCCTTGCTCTCTTTAAAAAATGAGCAATTATCCCAAAAGCACCTCAAAAGCAAAATAAAATTCCTTGTTCTTCCTCAAAGTGAGCAAGTATCCCAAAAGAATTTCACAAAGCAATAAAATCCCCTTGCTCTTCCTCAAAACGAGCAAGTTTAAAAAAAAGCAATAAAAGGCATGTTGCTCTATTAAACAAATGAGAAAACTCATAAATAAAACCCCCAAAATCCAATGCAATAAAATAAGGGAAAATATCTTGAATTCTTGGAACTCTTAGTATCTCAAAAATTGTGGGGTGATCCTCATTACAACAATGGATTGAATGAAACCTGCCTAGCAATGGGGTATCCTTACGCATGGTGCCATGTATATCACATTAGCGATCTTCTTTTGTATAGACCTATGGAAGCTCTTTGTAGAGTTAGCTTATTGGCATAAGTTACAATTGAATAGTTTGATCTTACTCATAATGAAAAATGAACAATCATTGCAAACACAATTGGTCCTTAAGAAATTTGAAACCACTAGGACAACCTTAGCATCATGAAGATTTGCAAGATAATAGACAATTTTGTTTCAAGTCACTAAGATGTTTGAGTCATTGCAAAACAACCACATATCATCTATCCAAACCATCTAAAATCATTTACATTATTAAATCTCATTATACACTTCATTTATAGAATACCAAATGTTAGTAACCCTGATTAAAAGATGAGACTAAACTTGATCAAGCAAAGTCTATAACATACCAAATGATCATTAAAGCACAACATTCATCATCAATTGTACCAACCATTACATCATTTCATATGCATCCATACATACAATAAATAAAAAGCATAACACAAATGATCACAATAAAAGCCATGTATATATATTTGAATCACATAGTACAAAAATACTCGAAAGTTGTATACATAAAAGCATTGAGGCTCATAAGCAAAAATAAAAATAAAAAAAATGGTAATAAGCACTACTAGCTAACACCACCATGACTCCTATGAGGCCCATGATTTGATCCCTGTGAGCCAAATGAATCATGAAAACCAAGAACTCAAGATCACAAACTGCTAAGTCTAGACTCGTTCCACCTCCTAGAGTCTGAAACTGATGCAGAATATAATGTTGACCTAAAGTGTCCTTGAGCATCATAATGTAAGTAGTTTGCCTCCAGGAAGTAACCAAATCTATAGCCCGGTGCATCGCTCACTGGGCTATCTCAACACGAAGAGTAATAACCATAGAAGAATTCCCACCTCCACTAGGTCCACTCTGTAGCCCATCAATATAACTCTAAATTTGAGCAACCTCACCTTGTAACCTTATGATATCTGCATCGCCAGACTTTATAGTCTCCCCCAAGCTATCCCACTCAGCCTGGAAAACTCCCCACTCCTCCTTAGTGTGACATGGATAAAAACCCTATCCTCCATAACCTCCATCACCCCCACCTCCACTAATGCTACTGCCACATATATATCCTTCATCTCCTCTAACCATGGACCTAGTATCCATAGGCTACACATCTGCTCCAACTTTCCTCTACTCCTGATATCCTGATAGTGCTTTTATCATTGATAAGCTTGCTCACTAGCATCATCCTCATCATCACTATGCATCATCCATAACATGGATAGGTGCCCATGGAGGCTGCACAAAAAAGAAAGTATCGTAATCTGCTATCATCCCAACATCATTTGTATCTGGTACATACACCACCTCATCATCAGTGGCATCATCCACTATATAGAAAACATAACTCACTAGGAGAATCAACTTGTCACCTTATCCCCTATACATCACTGGAGAATCTAGAACTCCCTATGTCAATACAAATTATCTCCTCACCTATAAGAAGTGGATGAAATTCATATTTCTCCCATGTTGGCCAACCACCCACATACCTCGCCTAACCTATCAAATTTATGCTGCATCACTATCCCAAGCTAGACCTCGTCAGGGCCTCTATCATATATCACAACTAAAAGGAGAACTAAGTTTGTACCATGTCCACTATAGATAGGGTGACCTGGTGAAGTCTCCTTACTGGTTCACCAATGGAGAGCACAAGGCAATGAGTCATACCACTCACATGGTAGACCCTTTGGATGAGCTATGCTGATGTGCTACCATACCCACAACTAAAGTAGTAGACTGCATCAAAGTCCCTTCCACTCCCACCTCTTCACATCATATAACTCCACATACATCTGGTATAGAATAGCAGGAGCCCATGCATACAACTAAGGCTTAACAATCAAATTCAAGACAAGTACCACCTAGTTCCAAGGGAACCAGTATTCCAATGTTGTCAGACAACATGTTACCTATGATGTACATAATAAAATTTTGAAGTACACACAACTTCTCATTCTTGAACGATTGAATATACGTGATCCCTCCCTTTTTGTAGTCTACATCCCAATCCTTGCCATAGATAGGTCTCAATACTTACTCCTTATTGTGACCCACCCGGACTGGTGAGCCCTTGATAAGAAAATGGAAGATGTGATAAACATCCTCCAAGGTGATAGTAAAATCCTCTATAAAAAGATGAAAATAACCCCTATCAGGGTTTCATATCTCTACCATGATTTATAGGAACTCATCTGCCCACATGCTCTCAACTCACCCACACCTAGCCAAACCCTCAACCTCTAATAACTTCAAATCATCATCTAAAAGACCCTTCTGCACTCAAGAAATAATGTGAGGTGATCTATGTTGCATCTGAATAAACTTAACCTGAAAAGGAACAAAAAAAATCCATATCAATCAAAAAATAATTCAAAAAAAAAAAAAAAAATATATATATATATATATATATATATATATATATTTCATGCTTTATTTTCATTTTCCAAAAACAAAAATATTTCATGCTTTACTTTCATTTTCAAAAATGAAAAATACATAAACATTTCAACTTTCATTTTCATAAAAAAAAGAAGCATTTCATGCATTACTTCCAAAAAAAACAACCATTGCCTCCCCATTTATCTTCATCGAAAAAAAAACATTACCACCCCCTATTAGTGTGTTAAAAAAAAAGAAAAACCAACCAAAAAAAAAAAAAAAACATAATAAACCTAAACTAAGAGATTAGATGACCTACCTCAACATAGTGAAATCCAACTTTCACTCTAGCCAAGCCTCCTGTCTTTGTAGCCACACCTGCTCCACTCGTCTCACCAGCAACCTCCATAGCTCAACCTCACTTCTCAAACTGCTCAGAGAAACTCAACCATAGAAATGAAAAACAAAAATACCCCCTTCACCCTTTTATAGCCACAAAAGACGACAACAATCATAGGTGTGCATTTCATGGAGCACGCCTAATCGCAAACGCGTGATTGCCAGAGTCAACCATGCATTCGCGGTTGTCGAGCGCAATAAAACTTCCTCACGTAGTTAGCAGCAAAAAAAAACAACAAAAATCATAACATGCATTCATCACATCCGTTCAAAAAAAATCAAAAAGCAAATAATACAATGAGCCTCATATTTAGTGAATTACCATACACACTTGGCAGTTCTAGTGGTTGTCAATCCATGCAATCCGATTGAATGGGTAGCTCATAATAAGGACACTTATTCTAAACAACCAAAATCATCACATGTGGCACTAAAATCAGTTAGGTCTCTCAATTTTTGAGTATGAATTTGTTCAAGCTCATTTGTACAAGGTTATATTAAACCCTTTTCGTTGGGTTACAAAAGCAAAAACAATCAATCACAAATTTGGCAACAATCACCAAAATCATTATGAGTGTCAAATTCCCAATGTGTCTGGTTCCTAACAATAGAAAATTGTTAACAGATGCATGGGCACCCGAACACCCAATGTGGTTGGTGATTTTACCACAACATTTGTGCATCATAGAAACCAAAGATAAATTTGCAAAAACCATCCCAAACTAGGGGTATCAATTTGATCTTCAATTTCACACATTTACATCTATCACATGAAAGAAATTGATGTCAACCTTTCTTTGTATTACTTTCTTAACTGCAGTTTTGTTTCCCTCTTAACTGCAGTTCTCTTTTGTCTCATAGGAATGCTTTCCTATTTATTGTAAAAGCCTCTTCATTTTAAAAAAAAGAGGTTGTCAAGAAGGAGGTTGGAGAAGGTGAAACAGAGGTTGAAGAGGGCTGTAAATGCTTTGAAAGTTGCTGGTAATGTTTGCAATACTGCATTTCTTGAGAGCTTGTTGTGTGTGAGCTTTCCTTGTGCCTTTTATGTAAGCACTCTGTTTTGCTGCACTTATTAAGTTGTATCCATGTTTTTTGATAAATACAAATGTGGCTCTTGTTGTTGAAGAGTTTTCCTCACATATTCATGGATTTTATTAGCATCTAAAACTCCATTCTTTGGATGATCTGTTGTTTGTGTTGAACACAGTCCAAATTCCTAGTAAACTGCAGAAAATTTCAGAAGTCCATAACTTTTTATTTATAGGGTATTTTTCAGTTTTGTAAAGTGTTTTGGATACCCATTTTCATGTACTTGCACTCCTAAAAATTTCAGAAAATTCTGGGCATTTTCAAAAAACGTCATTTTTTTACTCTCTTTGCTTGTCCAGACTGTTGGTGCTCATTTCTAGCACTCTTTGGTATCTTAGAGCATCCTTCCTTCATTTATTTTATTTGGTATCAGAGCCAGTTCATCTATTGGGTTAAAACATTTATCCATGATGGCACAAAACAGTGGAAATATTGTCCAACTTCAAATCCCCATGTTTAGTGGAGAAAACTTTGAATATTGGAGTATTCGAATGAAAACCTTCTTAATCTCACAAGACTTGTGGAGTCTTGTTTTGCAGGGATATACTGAAGTAGATGAAGTAGCCTTTAATGCTCTATCTACTGATGAAAAGAAGGAGTTGTTGGAGAACAGAAAAAAGGATGCAAAAGCCTTGTTTATCATACAAAGTGGGATTGATGTCTCTATCTTTCCTAAGATTGTTGAATGCACACAGTCAAAAGAAGCATGGGAGATACTAGAAAGTGCCTACAAAGGGTCCTCCAAGGTAAGGGTAGTCAAGCTTCAACTCTTGAGAAGAGATTTTGAATCCTTATGCATGAATGATGATGAATCAATAGAAGTTTTCATCACTAGAGTTCAGAATTTAGTGAATGCTATTCATGCTCATGGTGAGGAACTTAATGATACAAGGATTGTAGAGAAGGTATTGAGAAGCCTTCCTAGAAAGTTTGATCCTATTACCATAGCTATTGAAGAATCTAGAGATATATCAAAGCTAACTCTAGTTGAACTACTTGGTAGTTTGCAAACATATGAGCACAGGATAAAGGACAGGTATGAGAACCTTGATCAAGCATTCCAAGGCAAACTGAAAATAAATGAACAACCAGCCCATTCAAAGGAGTCCTCATCTACTACTTTGACATCATCTTCTTTTAGAGGCCATGGTAGAGGTCGTGGTAGAGGCCGTGGAAGAGGTCGTGGTAGAGGACGAGGAAGATCAAACAACAATCATGAATCAGCCCATAGACATTGTGACTATTGTGGAAAAGATGGTCACACTGAACAGTTCTGCTATAAAAAGAAAAGAGAGAACAGAGCCAACTACAGTGAAGAAAAAGGTGAAAGCCTCTTCCTATCTTGCAATAGTTTTGAAGTTGCAGAAAATGATGTTTGGTATCTTGATAGTGGATGTTCAAATCACATGACTGGAAATAAAAATCTGTTTGTTAAACTTGAAGAAAATGTTAGTGGACAAGTGAAGTTTGGTGACAACAATCATGTGAGTATTGCTGGAAAAGGAACTCTTGCCTTTAAGTCAAAGACTGGTAAGACTCTTTATATGCATGATACTTTGTATGTTCCAGGGCTGCAACATAATTTGTTAAGTATTGGACAGTTATGCTCAAAAAGATATAAGGTTGTTTTTGAAAACAATGGCTGTAAAATCCTAAATGAGGCTGACAATCAGATTGTAGCCAAAGTGTTAATGTCAGAAAATAGGATGTATATGTTGAAAATGCAGCCAACTATGGAATGTTTGAAGACCACCATTGATTTGGCATGGTTATGGCATAAGAGGTTTGGACACCTCAACTTTGGCTCATTGGATGGAATGCAAAAGAAGAACCTTGTTAGAGGGCTGCCCACATTTACACAACCTCAAATCAGCACTTGTGAGTGTTGTATTTTTGGAAAACAACACAGGGAGAAGTTTCCACATCACCAATACAAAGCTAAAATACCTTTAGAATTGGTGCATGCTGACATATGTGGACCTATGCAAACCTTAAGCATCAACAAAAATAAGTATTTTTTGTTATTTGTTGATGATCATTCAAGAATGTGTTGGATATATTTCTTGCATGATAAATCACAGGCTTTTAACTATTTTAAAGAGTTTAAAGCTTTAGTTGAAAAACAGTCTGGTTATTATATTAAGACCTTAAGGACTGACCGTGGGGGTGAATTTGTTTCAAATGAGTTTAAAAGTTTTTGCAACAGTCATGGAATCAAAAGACAACTCACAACTGCCTACACTCCTCAACAAAATGGAGTGGCAGAACACAAAAATAGGACCATTGTGGAAATGGCCCATTGTTTGCTAAAGGAGGTAGAGTTACCCAATAGGTTTTGGGTTGAGGCTGCACATACGGTTGTTTACATTCTAAATCGCAGCCCTACAAAGCTGATACAAAATTCCACTCCTTATGAAACTTGGCATGGTAAGACGCCAAGTATTTCTCATTTGAAAATCTTTGGTTCTACATGCTATGTGCATATTCCTAAAGAAAAAAGGAGAAAACTTGATGAAAAATCTATCAAGTGTATTTTTGTTGGATACTCTGATGAATCCAAAGCTTACAGGTGTTTTGATCCCACTACTAACAAACTGCATGTTAGTAGAGATGTAATTTTCAATGAAGGGGCAACATACAGTAAGGAGTCTAATGATGGTGTTGGCATCACTCCTCAAATTGAAGAATCAACTCCTATTGATCCTATTGAAGCCTTGCAGCCTCAACAAACCAACACTCCTATGTCAACTATTGACACTCCATCTTCAAGTGGTAGTGTTGGTCGAAAAAGGCTCAACAAATATCATCCACAATCTCAAATGTTGGATGAAGATTACACAAGAAGAGTGACAAGGCTGCAGTCAAAACAAGGTGAGCATTTGATTAATTATGCATTGTTGTCCTCTTCTACTGTTGAGCCTTCAAACTTTAAAGAAGCATGTGCTAATGAAGATTGGGCAAAGGCTATGGAAGATGAAATGGAACAGATTGAGAAAAATGACTCTTGGGAGCTAGTTTCTCCTCCAAAAGGCAAGAACATTGTTGGTGTTAAATGGGTCTATAAACTAAAATATAATGTTGATGGCAGCATAGTCAAACATAAGGCACGTCTAGTAGCCAAAGGCTATGTTCAACAAGAAGGAATAGACTATGAAGAGACTTTTGCACCAGTTGCAAGATTGGAAACAATAAGATCTCTTCTTGCCTTAGCTTCCCATTTAGGTCTTACTGTTTATCAAATGGATGTGAAATCAGCCTTTCTAAATGGTTATTTAGAAGAGGAAGTTTATGTGGATCAGCCACAAGGATTCATAGTTGCAGGCCATGAAGAAAAAGTCTACAGGTTGAAGAAAGCTCTTTATGGGCTTAAGCAAGCACCTAGAGCTTGGTACTCTAGGATTGACACATACTTGCATAAAAATGGCTATAAACAGTGTTCAGCTGAAAGCACATTGTATAAAAAGGTAGATGGATCTGATTTTATTATCATATGTTTGTATGTTGATGATATAATTTTTATGAGCAGCTCCACTACTATGTTGAAAGAATTTAAAAAGGCCATGGTGAATGAATTTGAAATGAGTGACTTGGGTAATTTCTGTAGACACCAAAACAACACCAATCTAATTACGTGACAACAAGCGCTGATCGCATTGATACACACAACCCCCAGGGTAGCCCCCAAAGGTTAAACAGTGGTCCTAACCACTCCCAAAAGCAGTTTGGAAGGTCAAAGGTCAATTTGGCATATTTTTGGCACATTGCTCTCTGTTCGTCCCACCCTGAGACGAATACAAACTGGAATCCGTCCCACCCAGGGACGAATAGCAGTATTCGCCCTAGGGTGAGGCGAATAGAAGGTTTGAATGGCAAAAAAAGTCAAACCTCGATAACTCCGCTAGTTAACTGAGGCTTCAGGCCATGCAATTGCGAGGAATAGCTTTTATTCAAGAAGAGAGACTTCAGTGATGAGTGTCTTTATTTTAGAAACCTCATGCAAGAAGATTTTTAATCAGGGAGTTAGCTTTTCTTTGAAAATAGGACAGTTAACTCAAGTGGCGCCCTCGCATGCGCAATTCAAACAAGGAGACCCTAAGGTCTATAAATTTGGGATTCTATAAATGGATATAAATAGTGTTTAGCTGAAAGCACATTATATAAAAAGGTATATGGGTCTGATTTTATTATCATATGTTTGTATGTTGATGATATAATTTTTATGAGCAGCTCCACTACTATGTTGAAAGAATTTAAAAAGGCCATGGTGAATGAATTTGAAATGAGTGACTTGGGTAATTTGCAATACTTTCTTGGTATGCAAATAAAGCAATCAGCCCAAGGTATATTCATTACCCAGTCCAAGTATGTTGAAAATATCTTGGTCAGATTTGAAATGAAGGATTGCAAACCTGTCAGTACTCCAGCAGTTGTAGGTTGCAAATTGATGAAAGAGGATTCAACTCCTCTTGTGAATGCAACCCTCTATAGGTCTTTGGTTGGTAGCTTGATGTATCTCATAGCTACTAGGCCTGATATTATGTATTCAGTTAGTTTAGTAGCAATATTTATGCACTCTCCTCATGAATCTCATTGGAAGGCAACCAAGAGAATTCTCAGATATGTGAGTGGTACAAAATCTTTTGGTTTATGTTATTATGCTACTAATTCTTATGAACTTGAGGGCTATACAGAGTACCTCAGGTTATGCATTCTTCTTTGGTGGCAACTTGGTGTCTTGGAGCAGCAAGAAGCAACAAATAGTTGCATTATCCACTACTGAAGTAGAGTATATGGCTGCATCATTTTCTTGCACTCAAGCCATTTGGATGGCTAGAATCTTTGAAGATTTGGAAATGGAGATTGCTTACTCCATAAAAATATGTTGTGACAACACTAGCACTATATCCATGATAAAGAATCCAGTGTTCCATAGTCGAAGCAAACACATTGACATACGTCACCATTTCATTCGTGACTTGGTCAAGGATAAATTCATAGAATTCACATTTTGCAAATCTAAAGATCAACTTGCAGACATCTTCACGAAGGCTTTGACTAAGGATAGATTTCAGAGTTTGAGAACTCTCATTGGAGTAGAAAATGTTGACATCAAGGGGGAGAATGAAAGAAATTGATGTCAACCTTTCTTTGTATTACTTTCTTAATTGCAGTTTTGTTTCTTTCTTAACTGCAGTTCTATTTTGTCTCATAGGAATGATTTCCTATTTATTGTAAAATCCGCTTCATTTAAAAAAAAAAAGTTGTCAAGAAGGATGTTGGATAAGGTGAAATAGAGTTTTAAGAGGGTTGTAAATTCTTTGAAAGTTACTGGTAATGTTTGCAATACTGCATTTCTTGAGAACTTGATGTGTGTGAGCTTTCCTTATGCCTTTTATGTAAGCACTATGTTTTTATGCACTTTTTAAGTTGTATCCATATTTTTTTTGACAAATACTTTGTGTTGAACACAGTCCAAATCCTTAGTAAACTGCAGAAAATTTTCAGAAGTCCATAATTTTTTATTTATAGGGTATTTTTCAGTTTTGTAAAGTGTTATGGATACCCATTTTCATGTACTTGCATTGCTAAAAATGTTAGAAAATTATGGGCATTTTTAAAAAAAAATCATTTTTTGACTCTCTTTGCTTGCCCAAACTGTTGGTACTCATTTCTAGCACTCTTTGGTATCTTAGAGTATCCTTCCTTCATTTATTTTATTTCACATCCATCCCTTTCATAATATATATTTGGTCAATTGGCTCATGGGTTTCATTATTTACCCATTCGTCAATTGAGGGGGTAAGCAAACAAAATAAAAAAATTCAAAAATCATTCATTCGTGAGTGTTGAGAATATTTGAGTCCATCCAATAAGGACAAGTGTCACTTTTTTTTACACTGCATTGTGTTTTACACAACACAATACAAAAAGGGGCATCTGCAGACACCAAAAATTAGGCATTCACAAAACCACATTTTTGTATCCCACGTCACAATCCCGCATAATAAAATTATATACCTAAGTCTAAACTTAGGTGTATAAAATCTTTCATTTTATCCTATTTTCCAAATTTTAATAAATCTAGAAAATCCCCCTAGGATACCCTACCTATTCACTAGACATGTGTCCTAGCCACCACTATCCCATCCCTTGCCATATCTCACACACTCATGTCCCTCTTGTCCCTTCACATGGGATATCCCATACACCTCACTCCAATTGCACTCATCCATTAGCCACATCACCCCAGTTAAGTGAGATACCCCAGGTGACTCATTATAACTGCCCTTCCATTTGGCAACCTTGGATTGCCACTTGGTAATCCTAGCTTGCCACTACCCTTTCCCTCCAAAACACCAAAATGGCCTACAAAATAAACCATACCCCATAAACCAAAGGAGGCTGAGAGAACATACATAGTCAGGCTATCGAAATCACACCAAGATTTCACACGCATCGCAAGGAAACTATAGATTTGAAGCCCTAGAGTCCTCCTTTGGAATATGATGACATTTAGCCTCAAATGCCCATCTATGGTTACATAGTCGTAACCTCCATCATGAGGTTACCTAACCACCCCCTACGGTTGATCAATCAGACCTGCGCATCCGCAGTTTCTAAAAACCTAGAAAAGTATGACAAGCATATCGGTAAAATTAATTTTCAGCAAGGTAATTTAGGAATTTATCTTTCTATTTTCTGCATTGCATTTCATATTTTTGCAACTAGGTTTTCATAGTGATATGTGCTATATTTATCAACAAGTGCTACTGATCCTCATTTTCTTTTTCATGTGTAGGAGATAGGTACTTGGAGAGTTGTTGAAGATAGAGTGGTCCCATTGTTGGATATCAAAAGCCCACTCATCCTTGGATCTATAACAGAGGAGTGAAGAACACACCATATATTGTTGAAGAGTTGGAAGACCCCCCATTATCAAATCATTGTATTCATAAAAGAGAGAGATCATTATAACATTACCCCCAAGACATTGGGGCAAATCAAAATCATTGCAAAATCGAGAGATTAAGGCTCCCCTGTACTAATACAAAAGATCAATTTTTGTAATCTTCTCTTTTCTATTTTGTGCATTATGGTGTTTAGTTCTTTTGGATACATATCCCACTCCACATATTGTATTATTTTACTATGCTTATCAAATGAGTGATTTAGACTAAATTATATAAAAATTATAAGGCAAATGGATGTACAAAGTCAATTATAAGGTAGATGGGACAATAGATAAGCATAAATATCGTCTTATTGCAAAGGGCTATGTGCAAAAGGAAGGCATTGACTATGAGGAAACTTTTGCACCTACTGCTCGGATGACCACCATTCAAGTTCTTTGTGCTATGGCAGCACAATATGGGTGGAAATTTCACCAAATGGATGTCAAGAGTGCTTTTCTGAATGGTGATCTCCAAGAGGAAGTCTACATGACTCAACCTGAAGGATTTGAATTGGAAGGCCAAGAGAAGAAAGTTTGCAAGTTGGTCAAATCCTTATATGGTTTAAAATAAGCTCCTCGAGCTTGGTATATAAAAATGGATAATAACTTTCTACAGCATGGATTTAAGATATGTCTGTCAGATGTAAACGTCTATTTCAAGAAACAAGGTTCTGAGATAGTGTTGCGTGTACTCTATGTTGATAATTTGCTCATTATAGGGATTTCAAAAACTATGATCTCTACTATCAAAAAGGACTTGTGTAAATATTTTGAGATGACATATCTTAGACTTCTCCATTACTGTCTTGGTCTGGAAGTGAACCAGAAGGAGCACTATATCAAAGTGTCTCAGAAAAAATATGCAAAGACATTGTTAGAAAAATATCGCATGACTAATTGCAAGTCGATGGCAATTCCGATGGAATCGGGGCTTCAATTATCGCGACATGATGATTCACCTAAGGTAGATGGTACTCTCTACTGACAACTGATTGGGAGTCTCATATATATGACAAATACTAGGATAGATATCATGTTTGCTATCAACTATTTTTTGAGGTTCATGCAGGAGCCTAAGACCACTCATTGGAAAGGAATAAAAAATGTTCTTCACTATGTCTATGGTACAATGGAATATGTCCTAGAATATAAGAGGAATGACAAATTCTTCTTGCAAGAATACACGAACACTAATTATACCAGGTCATATGATGATCATAAGTCAACTTCAGGATATATATTTCATCTTGGATCCGATCCCATCTCTTGGCATAGCAAGAAGAAACAAGTGGTTGTTATCTCATCTACAAAGGCATAATATCACACCGCACGTGAAGTTGTGTATGAAGCGATATGGTTGCATCACATTTTGACAAGTATGGGTCATACATCAAAATCTCCAATACACTTATTCTATGACAACCAGGGTGTTTTGAACCTTGTTAAGAATCCAGTGCATCATGAGAAAACCAAGCACATTGACACACAATGTCACTTCATTCAAGATGAAGTTCCAAGGCACCGAATTCAGCTTTAGTACATCTCCACCAATGCTCAAGTTGTAGATATTTTCACTAAGGCACTTGCACATGTCAAATTTGAATTGTTTCACAGCTCTCTATGTATTGTAAAATGATGTAATCAAGGGGGATGTTAGTATAGCTAGTAGTTATATTATTACCCAAATAATGTAATAAGGGGGGATGTTAGCGTAACTATAGTTTGCTCTATTTTATTTCATTATTTAGTATGTTGTTATATTGTTATAACAACATCTATTCTTCGCCTAGTCAGTTCCTTCTTCATCGAAACTATTCTAAGGTGTCAAGTGTAATATTTAAACAATTGGATCAATGTTATTTGTGTTCGTCCGCTCTACATCCATTAACCAAGACTACCTAAAATATTTTACTAAATACCCAACATAAAATACCACTATAGAGCAAGAGCCAAACACGAAGAGACCAAACTTATCAACAAATCAGGCAAAGGTAAGATCCATCAAATTCATGGGCCACCAACTCCATTTTCAAATATGTTGTCTTGAATTTGGTTCCTTTAATGAAAACAAATCTATGCTTAGAAGGGGCATTGAGAACCCTTACATCCCATGAAGTAGCTTTCATTTTTGGGGTTTGGATTGTTGTTTCTATTTACCACCTAGGTCTAAAGTTGTTTGGGTGCCATTAGCAATTTCCACCTCTATTCTCTTAGTCTGATCTCCTGATTTGTTGGTCTGTAATATATGGATACAAAACCAACTTATGTTGACCCTTTTTTATTCCTAGTTATTCTACAAGGTGTTGCACTTGCTTTGTATATCAAAATCATTGCCTAGGTTAGAATCATAGAAATTGTTCGTAACACCAAGGTCCTTATTTTTGTTTAGATGGATTAGGAGGTAAAATTTCCTCACATGTATCAATAGGATTGGATAACACATTCCCTAAATAATTAAAGGAAATGGACTAAAGGATTTCATTCATAGAGGAAGAGGGGAGCAAAATATTAGGGCATACCTAGATATTTCCTTCCAAGATTTCCTCCTCCTCCACAAATGGTATTTTTGAGTCTACAATTAGGGATTTCTTATCTTCTTCATGACTCATTATATTCTCCTTATAGGTGCCTAGACCTACCTCCTAAGAACTCTTCAGGTATCATGACTCCCTTTGTTGCCATACTTTACATAGGTTGCTTTCCTTATTTTTATTAGGATAAAAAGTAGAAGTGTACCTTAATTTCTTACACAAATCACAATAGGATGGTCAGTTCACATATTTTATAGCCTACAACCAGATTTCCATGTTAGAGAGGAGTTCAATAGAGTAAGAAATATTTGCTTCTAAGTCTGTATTCACACACATTCTTTCATTGATTAGTATCAACTTGGACATAGTTGCAGATTTTATGGCTACCAAATCCCTTATCTCCTTTGCTATCCCTATGAGGATCTCATCATACTAAAACTAGAAAGGCAAGCCCAAAAATCTAGTGCTTTATGAATATTTTGTGTATTTGGATCAAAATCCAACCCCCACTTTTGTAAAACAACCCCTATCGATTAAAAAACCATGGACCTCCTTAAAGGATGAGATCAACATATTCATCGTAGTTAAGTTTAACCATAAAAAAACTTTTTTGTAATACAAAAATATCTATGTTTCCCATAGGGAGCCATTTTGTGAATACCCATTTTTTATAGAGTCCATGTCTATACATGTCCCTACAAACGTTCCCACCTAATTCATCGCACCTGGGACCATCATCAAATTGGTTAAGGCAAAAGGAATATAATTTTTACCTTATACAAGACATAGATAAAAGTGATTCACCACGTCCTTAAAATTCCTCTTAACCACATTCAACCATGTGCTATCCTCTAGGTCAAACAACATTTTTAGGGTTCCTAGGGCATGTTGTGGACCTATTGAAAGACTCACCTCCAAATCAAACCCTAGGGCTTGCAAACCCTGGTTTGTTTCACTTACCTCCTTATCGCTAATCGCCATTCTTGAGACATGTTATGGGCCTAACAAAATACCCACCCTTGGATCAAACCTTAGGGTTTAGAAACACTGGTTTGTGTCCTCTACCTCCTTGTCACTTCTCGACATTATTGAGGTTTATTGTACTATCCTCAGCTCAAACCCTAAGGCCTACAAACCTTAATTTGTGTCACTTATCTCCTTGCTGCTTCTCACCATTCCTAGGACCTACTAAGGACCTATTGAAATACCTACCCTTTAATCAAACCTTTGGTCCTACAAACCCTAGTTCATGTCACCCGCATCATTATCACTTCTCGCCATTCTTAGGGCACTGTTCAACAAATTGCTATGACAATTATCACAATTTTGGTTAAGATACTTCTATAAAATAAATATTTTTTGGCATAAGCCACACTATAATTCAGGAACGTATACATGATTCGTCCCATTGTCATTTCTCACCATCAGATATGAAAGCCAAAAAAGGCTACAACCTTAAGACTTAGCCTCAAATTTAGTGTAGGAGAGCAAATTTATCTTAGATTTGGTTTTTAAGGGTATATTTGCATCAGATCTAGAAATAATGAAGCTTACAAATATCATATCTAATGTGAAACTATAATGGGAGTAGATATGATATTAGATCTAATGCGAGAGAGCTTATCTACCTTAGATCTAGCTTAGGAGAGGGTAGAACTACACTAGATTTGGTGTGAATGAAGCCTGCAAACAATAAATTTGGTATGAAACTATAGCAATGAGATTTGGTATAGGAGAGTAGATCTACCTCATCTAGTGTGAATGAAGCCTACAAAAAATAAATTAGTATATTTAGTGTGAAACTACAACAACGAGAGTAGATCTAGCCTCAAATTTGGTATGGGAGAGCAGATCTACCTCAAATTTGGCTTGGGAGGGTATATTTACACCAAATATGGCATGAAATAGTAGATCTGATGTAAATCTCCAACGAGGGTAGATCTGGTGTAGGAGGTCAAATCTACCACATATATGGTAAGGGAGGGTAGATCTACATCATATTTGACATGAAACAATAAATCTTGTGTGAAACTACAACAACGAGAGTCGATAGCCTTCTATTAATCACAGTGATACTACAATTACTTATTACACTTCCTCCATTTCAATCCATTATATCCACAAGTAAAAGTAAGGCAAATACGTTCTCTAAAAATTAAAATATCCTAAAACTTTTTTTAATGTAGCATTCAAAATCAAAGATGATGATTAAATAGCATACATACATTGTCACAAATAGATGTGATGAATAATTTCACCTATTTACCTCCTCTCACTACGTTATGAAGTTTCTAGGGCAATAATGATTTACAAAAGTAGTGTAAAATCTTATCATTAAAAATGTGTGAAATGAGCTTTCAAGATGTAAATGTTTAGTTTCTAGGGAACCAGATCTTCAACACCATTTTTGGAAAGGAAAGTAAATGTATGCAAATATATCCAATCATAGAAACATGTGAAACCTATTATGAACAAATAGATAAACCAAATTCCAATCTTCTACAACAAACCAAAAAAAGAGCATCACATGTTACAATTTATTTATTTCTAATAAATCTATGTAAAGTTTATGTTAAAGGTAAAGGTGGTCCACACTATGATAGATAGTATCATTTTCTTTATTCTTCATAGCATGGATGATAGGGAGAAAAGTACAATTCATTGAAATGTTATTTCTGTGAATGAAGAGTTGTATGATCTTAGAAGTAGGGATTTAAAATACATTGGTTGATAAATTGAGAAGGTAGGTGTCTAAAGATATAATTTGTTATTGAAGTTGTAAAGAATACTAAAAAGATATTGAAAATTGTCTTTTCATATTTAATTTGGGAGAAAAGTACAATTCATTGAAATGTTATTTTTGTGAATGGTAAGTTGTATGATCTTAGAAGTTAGTGATTTAAAAGATATTGATTAATAAATTGGGAAGGTAGGTGTCTAAAGATAGATCTTAGCGGATATAGTTAGCTATTGAAGTTGTAAAGAAATACTAAAAAGACATTGAAAAATGTTTTTTCATATTTAATTTTTTTTTTGAATCACTTTGATCAGGCTATTGGGATTTGAACTTTAACTTTATATTATTATTTAATTTTTTTTAGAATTTATTACATTTGAGGTACTTTTTCAACACATTAAAACTTTATAATTAAATCAACTAAATCATATCCAATTATTTTATATTATATTTTTTATTTTTATAAAATCAATCATTTCCCTCCATTAAAATTTTAATATTATTTTTAAAAATAAATAAATTATTTTTTACAAAATTTAAATTTTATAAACCAGCACATAACTGATATGACATGACTGTCACATCTTATGATAGCATATATATTTACAGTAGTGCTGGACTCAAGAATCTAATTATTGCACCAGCCCCACAGAGCCAATCATCTTGCACTGGACCGTACTACGTCTCTGCATTGACCACATGACTATGACAATGACTACGATATGACATGACTTGTCACATTTATAATAGCGCTGTAATTATTGTACCATAGCTAAATGGATTAGGTAAATGATATATATATATATGGGTTAGGTAAATGGCAAAAGATTAAAGGCTAAGATCTAACAGTTTTAAAGAAATTGAGTAGTAATGGAAATCCGGCGGATCCAGGTGGCAGCTTCGGCTTTTCAAGGGCGCTCCAACTCAATATCATCCTTCTTCTAAAGTAAAGAAAATTTGCAAGTGAACTGGTGAGACCCAACACTCATGTTGCATATTCCTATGACAAGTAGTTTCAGTTGACCTTAAGCCAAGATTCCAATTTTTGTTTTTTCTTCTGGTGGGTGTCCACGATTTGATACTTAGATCTATGATATCTGATTATTTAAAATATAAAAAACCAATGAACATAAGTTTACGTTTCCAAGATTTTTTCTATGCTTAGTTCTATGATATCTGACTAGACTTTGAATTTATTTAAAACCAAAAACAATGAACATAAGTTTACTTTTCCAAGTTTTTTTTTACATTTTTGAGTTGACTTGACTTACGTATTAAAAAATGGACCATGAACATGAAGTCTACGTTTCCAAGAATATTTTTAGTTGAGTATACATTAAAAAAATCTAACTATCCAAGATTTTTTCACATATTGGACTTTACTTACCTCAGTATTACTTAAAAAAAATGGGCCATGAACATGAAGTCTACATTTTCCAAGATTTTTCTCACATATTTAAGTTCACTTACCTAGGTATTTGAAAAAACAAAATGGGCCACAGGTCATCTTCTTTGATATTGAAATTTGGATTTTCAAAAAAATAAGACGTTTTGGAGTAATAATTTTTTATTATTAAGAAAAAGTTAATATTTGTTTTATTAAAAAATTTAGTGATGTATCTTTAAATTATTATTAAATTTAAATTACTGAAAGGAAAACTTTATTATAACTTAAAAAATATAACTCCAAATTATATTATCTATTATACTTCACTTATTTAAAAAAAAAATTAATATTTTTAATAAAATAACTAAAATAATACATTTCCATACAGTAATTAATACATCTGCACATACCTGACCACTGTGTTGGCTTGCGTTTAGCAAGGGTTTCTTATGTATATGGCAAATGAACGGTCTACAATGCATGACGAACTAGAAACTATTTTTCCTTATGGTTGTTCCTTCCCTCAATTTGTTTTACTTTCTGTTGCAGTTTATTTTTTTACTTCCTAATTTTTCTTTATAATGTTTCTATGTATTGTTTTGACGGAAAAACAGGGTTGCGAAGGTGACAAAGAATCGTTTGGACGTAGAGCGAAGTAGAGGTAAGTTAATGGTATGCAAAATCCTTTGGGTTACATGCTGTCATGATTGAAGTTGAAGGTTGAAACTTAATCTTGAAATGTTTAAGAAAGTTATAAATTTGAATTTGTTTATCTGTTTTAACATTTGTTTATTAATATTTTTGATTAAGTGCAAGAAAAAAATTTAAAAGGGTTTTTAAATCGAATAAAAATTTTAAAAGGATTCTAAAACTTTTTAGGAAACAAAAAATAAAAAAAATTTCAATTGAAAACCAAAATAAAATATGAAAAAAACTAACCTCGGGGAAAAAAATAAACATCCGAAAACACAAATCAAAAGAAACAAGATCTAAGAAATCCCAGAATCAAAAAATCTAAAGGCCGATGTAATTGAAACAAGGACGAACCAAAATTGTTTTTGAAAAAACAAGAGAAAATTCGGTTACCGCCACTAATTCAAGAACTTTCATTTCGAATTAAAAAATAGATATTTTTGCTCAAACAAAAACCTTGTTTCCGTATGTGACATTTTATAAGCTATCAATTAATTATTATTAATATTTTAATTTAATCTTAATAACAATAACACTTTTTTTGAATTATCATGTTTTATTTTTTTATAGTTGTATAAAAAATCTTTGTAAAACATTTTACTTATTTATAATATTTTAAATTTTAGTGTGTGGAATATGGTTCTTCCTTATTTTTTATGGAGTATTCGGTGGGAGAGGAACAAAAAAAAATTCAAGGATATTACTAGGGATGGATATTTTGTCTTTAGAAGGATTAAAGCTGCCATTGAGAATAACCTGGCTGTCTTTGATGTTGGAAATGGTAGGGAGGAAGTTGTGGAGAAAGAGGTTATTGTTAGTTGGAATTTGAATCTAGAGAATTCTGAAATGTATCCACTATTCAAAAAATATTGGCTACTAGATGACATAAACCAACTAAAGATGGGTCATTTTAAACTTTGATGAGGTTGCCAAAGGTAATCCCCGGAGGGCTGGTGGAGGGGGTGTTGTCAAAAATGATAATGGTGAGGTTATTTGGGATTATGTTGAAGACTATGGTATTCAAACCAACCACCTAGTTGAAGCTAAGGCTCTTTTCTCGAGTGTTCACCAAGTTTTTTAGAGGAGCTTCAAAAGAATTCTCATTCAAGGTGACTCCTTGAACATCATTCGGGATCTGCAGGTTAGAAAGACTCATAATTATTTTATCCTAAATATTATTAAGGACACATCAAAGATTCTAGAAGGTATGCTAGAAGTTAAAATTGAGCATATTTATAGGGAAGGTAACTAGGCTACTGATGTTATGGTCAATTTGGGGGTGGATAGTGGCCAATTCAGAATTTAGAAAGACAATTTTCCTTCGCAGGTAGTGATAATTGTTGGTTTGGAAGCATTGGGCCTACCTATCTAGTAGGTATTTTTATTGTCTTTTTGCTTGGATAAGGTCTCAGTTGTGTTCTAGTAATCCCCTCTTTGGGGGGTGTTTTTTGGGGGGATGGCTCTTTTGCTCCCTGGTGGTTACCATTCTTGAGGAATATGCTTGGTGTTCTGCCTTCATCCTTGCTCTCTGAGTTTGGAGTTTTGTTATTTGCATCTTGATGTTCTCCTTTATGCCCTGTTGAGTGGTGGATTGGTCTTTGCTTTTGGATGGTTTTTTTAGTTTAATTTTTGTTTCTTTTGGCCTTGGAGGTTGGCCTGTGCTTAATTAGCCTTATCTTTCTCTACCTCCTCTAATGTAAAAGGTTCTCGGACCTTTCAAAACCTTGTTTTTCACCATTAATCATTTTATTTTTTTATCATTTATGTTATACAGTAAGTTTATGATTTATGTTCATTTTTAAATGTTTTTATCAGCCTAGAAGTACATTTAGGTTTAATGTTTAAAAAAATGTTTGTTATTAAAACAACAAAATACCCTTTTCAAACATAGAGACTCTGGTCTCTTTTTTTTTATTGAATAATATAATATATTATTTAAATTTTTTATTTTTATATGTCACTATTTCATAAACATGCTATGAATCACAAATGAAAGGAATTTTGTACACATATATTGTCTTCAAGTTGAATATGCAAAGAACATACATATAATTGCTCAATAGAACTTGAAATAGATTTTGATCTTATCATAGTCATACCCTATGAAAGGGGGCCTAATTTTATAAAAAAAGGAATAATAAAATTTTGATGCATCCATAAGCTTTAGATTAATAAAGAATATGAGGTATATACTATTTTGTCTATATTAAGTATTACATTAAATTTATAATCATAATAATTTTGTTTTGATAAGGTGGACAAAAGGCTTTTTGAAAGAGCCTCCAAACCTATACAAAAAGAAGCTAACCTCCAAACTCAGTAGGAGGACTAAGAGAAGCCATACAAAGTACAAAAAACTTTTATAAGCCAAAATGAATGACCAAAATAGAAACCAGACAACCTAGATAAAAACCAAACTAACAAAGAACGCCAAACCCACGTAGGGGTGAAAAAACTAGGCACACAAGCCCCAAGACGTAAAAAAACATAGTCAACAAGCACAGAGAAGGGGCAAGCAACTCAAAACTTGGATCTGTTAGGACCCGCACCAACCTCATCCTTAATTGTATCCCCATTTGTCATCTGCCACCCCATAAGAGTAATAAATTCCTCAACGCATGAAATCATCCCCTACATGGAGTCAATCATAGAGCACTACAACTTCATTATCATCGCGTTAAGATACTTTGGGTTAGAGGTTCCTAACTTGAAACTAGGGTTCTAGATGCTCCTAATACTTTCCACTCCCAACATCAATTTTAACTTCTTAGGAGGCAAAAGATAATCCTCCAAATCAGAGTCATTAACTATCATCAAAGCCTTTCCATTATTCACAATCTTAGCCTCCAACCATTTTGATCTCTTCATGCCCTCTTCATTGCCACCGGTACCTCTTAGAATAGACTCTGCTCTCTTTGATGGTTGCACCACTAGTGGAGTGGCTTCCATAGCCTCTTGGTTTGAAGCATCTGAGCCCTTGAGACTGAAGAAGCTAGATAATCCACCATTGGTGTAGGGACTCTATTTAAATAATTAAGGATATTTTCATGGACCAGACCCCTCAGCTTAACCATATGATAAAATATCATCTTCAACAGACCTTGGTGGACCGAATCAAAAGCCACACTTTTCTTAACCTTGGAAATTGTCCTTGCCAAATATTGAAAGAGAAATAACGAGATATTCATTATTTTCTTATGGTGTAGATGGTTAATAATCATGAAATGGTAGCTTCACAAAATCTCCAAATGCTCATCAATAGTAAAATACTGCATTATCACCAGCACCAGATGATCCTACGAGGATCTAAGAGAATTACGCATAAACCTATTTTAGGTTTTTGTTACTTCTTCTTCACCACCCAAAAACACTTGTACTTCTTTCACTAGGGAGTGCTTCTCCTTATTATGCACCAATCCATCCATCGTAAGTCCCATCACCTCAGTAATAATGGGTATACCAATTTCAAACTCTATCGTACCCACTCTAACCACCTCATCATGCCATAAATAAGCCAAATGCTTAGCCATATCCCTATGGTGGTCATTAAACTTCAACAAGCACTGGAGAACATTTCCTCTTTTCAAGATCTTGTAGACCTCCTCGTCCACCATAAGGGATTGTGGCTCCAATATATGAGCAGCCATCCTGACACACTTTCTTACACCACTCAAATAAATTATGATAAAATTACCACTTTTCACCTACATCGAATTACTGTAGGGAGGAGGGAGACCTAGATTGTTTAATAAAATATAATCTCTTTACCTGTAAAACGTATAATCCAGACACACATGGATCTTCACATCCATCACAGGATGGAGAAACGATGGGATACTAAACTAGAGAAATCTGTAAAAATTAAGCATGAGATGGGCAAAACCACTAACACTGATCTACCAATGCACTTCTTGGAACTCACACCTAGGAAAATCTTCACCATTCAAGATTTTAGAATGTAGTGAAAAGAAACCATGATTCAACTTTTTAGGATTATAAGATTGGAGCTAATTCCAAATATGAGGGGTAATGATTCTCACACTACTCTCCCTACTGACAAGACATGAGGAGCAAGAATTTCTAATAGAAGTGATGTTTACTAATGCCTTTCATATCTAGCACAACTTGCACCATTCTTGAAGTAAAACCACCTATTTATTTAGGTAAATCAAATCATTCCAAATGTTAATAGTAACCTATATTTCTGTTCATTGATGAGTAGATATGCAATCCATATATTTCCACATCACCCCATCCCATGAATCCTCGAGGTACGATTCAAGGTATATATATTCCCACACATGAAATCCTTCCTACACAACTCAAGAAGCTTTCTACTGATTCAACTCATAGACCATGTATATAGATCATTAGTCCCTGACAAAAATAGTTATCCAATAGGAATAGAAAAGTGACACCACCTTACCCTTTTTTTGTTTCTCCTTCTATGAGTTATAATCGACGACCACCAATACCCCTCTTTTCTAGGGTCATACTTTCTTATTGAACAATTTAAATTAAGGGAATTGGCACCTATCGAAACTGAATTTGAATTCAAATTTTAGTAGGTTTTTTGACCTGAGAAATCTACTGCCTAGATCCAAAATATAGAAATATAGGATTCAGACCTACTAATTGGGACCTCAATTTTATTTGAATTTATTTTCCATGATTCTAATGTCATATAGAAAATTTTCTCTCCAAACATGAAGATATTGATGTAGAAGGCCTTGATTTACGAGGAATTCTGCAACCTTGTTACCTTCCCTAAAGTGGTGATAAAATTGAACCTCTTCCAAATTTTGAATCATTCTCCTAACTTCCATAATGAAATTTGACATAGTCTAGGATGGAGTTTGATTCCCCTTAATCATGTTTATTATATTCAGAGAGTCTCCTTCTATAATCAATTTCTTGCAATTCACCATCTCCAATTGAGATACTCCTTGAAATAACAGTCGGGCCTTAGCAAAGTGGCTAGTTTGGTCGCCCAAGCTTTCTGCGAAGACAAGTAAAATTTCTTCATTTAAATTTCTAGAAAGACCCCCTACTCCTATCGACCATGGGTTGCCTTTGGATTCTCCATAAAAATTTAATTTCAATCAACCAGGCAGAGGGGGTTCCCATAATATATTTGATCTATTTGAGGCCACACGACCTACCATATTCTAAGGTTGACTTAAAAAACCCATTGCTTTCTCTAGGCCAATTTCCTTATCACAAGTTATCCTATTCAGGTTTAAAGCTTTGAAATTTTCCACAATATCTATAATTATCCTCGAAGAAACAGAGGACTCTGGAAGACAAACATCTTTAAAGGCTTGGGTATTTCTTTCCTTCCAAATCTGCCACCATAAATGAGGTAACCTAAATTTCCAAAAATAACGAAGATGAAGAGAGGAAAAGAGATATTTCCATTGGTAAACCAAATTCCCCAACAAATTGAGGAGAACGCAGGACATTCCTAGCTCTTTAAAAAATAGTTGAAACACTTCGAGGGTAAAGGAACAATGAGAAAACAAGGTGTAAAGGAGACTCCAAATTCCCCACACACAGGAAACACCTATTCAGAATACTCAGAACATATTTTTGGAGATTATTAAGAGTAAGAAATTTGCCCTGAATGGCTAACCAGAAGAACATATTTACCTTGGGAGTAAGACCTTTAATATAGACATGATTTAGAGGGAACCAAGGGTTAGTTCCATAGTCAAGACACTAATAAACTATCTTGATTGAAAAATGACCATTCTTCATAGACCCCCAAATTAATCTATAATTAAAGCCTATACCAAGAGTTAGGAGCCATTTAATCAAATCTAATAGGGTTCTGAAGGCCCCTCTACATTCTTGAGAGATGTTAGAGAAATCAAAATATTTCCATCGAAGGTAGTAGTTATTCAATTTGATGAAGTCACACACTTTAGGACCAAAATACTAATCAATGATTGACTGTAGGCCAACAATTTGGGTGAGAATCAAGCTAAGAATCAGTGACCTAGGTATCTCTTCAGAAGTCTATGGATTGATCATCCCCCACGATCCACCTTAAACCTTTACAAATATATGTTTGACTTTTAGCCAAGCTAGACCAAAAGTTGGACCCCAATGGTAAAGATTGGATTTTTAAGAAATTATTATCATTGAGGAGTTACTTAGCTTTCATAATTTTGACCTAGTTGGTATTATCATCCTGAATGATCTCCAAGATCGTTTAGCAATCAAATCCCTTCTTAAAATTCTAACTAACTCTATGGCCAATAGATTGAAAACTTTGATTCTTTCGATAATTGACTCTCCTTAGAGTGGATTTATCCCTAGGAGGAAAATTCTGGATGATATAATAGTAGTGCATGAGATCATTCATTTAGCTAACAAAAGTGGAAGGCTCAATACTCTCCTTAAACTGGATATGAACGAGGCTTATAATCATAATAATTTTATGGAATTTTCTTTGGCTAGGTATCATTTTTCCTATGGCACAAAAAAAAAAGGAATGTTTTGAGTGTAACATTTTCTTTTTTAGATATATATGGGAGTTGGTTACAACCAATATTTTTAGTAATTTTCAAGCGTAGGATTCAAACCACATGAATTTCTTCCAACAAGCCCATACCATATTGTTGTTGTTGACCAGGGGACTATCAATAGCTCAGGATTTGTACCATCATCATCGATCTGGTGCACGCTCAAGAAGATTCAGGTATATTCAAGAATTCTTCCAAAGTTTGAACTTAGGTCTCTTCTTTGTAAGCACTTGAACTTATCAATCCGCCTAGCCCCTTGGAACTTACTAAGATTAAAATACATTAAGGAAAAGACATTAAAAATATTTTCAAACTTACTATGTTGTTAAAATATTCCATGCAACTCTTTTGTGATATTGTTTTACTAATTGAATTTCATTCACCTTCAATTATAAATAATTTTATCTCTTGAATAGGTGTATATATTTGTTTCAATTTATTAAAGTTATTTTCATGGTATTATTATTTTTATTTATCCCAAAAATTAATTTTAATATGATTATAACAATTTGATGTCAACAAAGTAATAAATTACACTCCAAGTCAATATTTGAATGATTTTTTTTAAAGAAAAGGTTGGATTACATTAATTCATTAGTCGAAATATTACACTATTATGGTGCTAACACTATCCACCAACTAAAAAGAAAATAAGGTGGATAAGGAGTAAAGCATCCATAACTAAATATACATAAGAGTAGAATCTTTTAGCAACAAAAATAAGCCATAAACATAACAACTACTAGTATATAACAATAGACTACAAAGTTTAAATCTTCATAACAATAAATATTACTTAATGCTTAAGAAAGACTAAAACAAGTTTTATTTCTTACAATATTTATGTATTATAAAAGATTTAATTAAATAAAATTTAATATACTAATTTATTTAACTTACTATTTTTGATATCTCATACAAATATTTTAATTAACATTAACTTATTAATATGATAATTAATTAATGGTTGTAGGTTACCTCCACCGCGACAACAGGTTGTGGTTGATTCATCATTGTCGTCATCCAGTGACAACTAAAGATCTATTTGCAATTTTGATGAAAGCTCAATATATTAAGGGGATAAGCTTTCCTATTTCTTACATTTAAATTTTTTTGGAAGAAGTTTATCGACTGCAATCATGAAGTGCATGCAATGAAGCTAGGATTTGCAAAGTGAAGCACAGAGGAATTAAATCGAAGGGATGAAAGGATTTAATTTTCTAGGGAGGAATATTTCTATGCATGTGAACAATAGTTTGAAGAATTTTTTTGGCTAGAATTATGGAGTACACGTAGTAAAGCTAGGGTTTACAAGTGAAGCACAAAGAAGAGTAAAAAAATACAAGTGATAGAATTTTATTTTTATTGAAACTAGAATGTGCTCATTTCCATTCATGTAAATAAAATGAAGGTGGGTTAAGTTCTTCACTGATATCTTTGAAAAAATACACAAGAAGCATCATCAATTTCTTAAAATCAAAGTGCATTCAGATTTGTTCATGTGAAGAAAATGAAGGTTTGGCAACTTATTTTCTAGATTCAAAGAATACAAAAGGTGAAAGGAGTTACTTTGAAAGGGAGGAGTATTTTTGTGCACATGAATGGTTTTTTGAAGAACTTTATCAATTGGAATAATGAAGTTCATGCAATGAATCTAGGGTTTGCAAAAGAAGAATATTAACTTTATTTTTAATTGGTATTGTTAAATAAAAATATAGTTTGGGAAATTAGTTTCTTGTTTGATGGAGAATGAAGAGGAATTTTTGGACTTATCAGAGGACCCATTTTAGGGGAAACACATATTTTCAACTCCAAGGGTCCCATATTTGGACAAGATTTAGAAGTTGAGAATTGGAGGTCCTTGGTTTTTTTGAGTGGCCAAAATAATATCACAGGTTATCAAACTTTAGTGGATAGAGGAGAGTCTATATCAAAAGGTTTAGATTAGTTTGGTTTTCCTATTGACTACTTACTCTTACATGTCTCAAAAAACTCTACACAAGTGATGGGTCTAATGAATGAGCAAGCATTTCATTGTGGGGAATACAAACTTGAACAAGCTCCAAAAAATCCAAACTCACTTTGTATAATAGAGTTTCCTTTATTTGGTTTTGGTTTTATTGGTAAAAGTCTTTATTTGGAAGCCCTAAGTGGAGTGGGTCCAAAATTTCAATCAACACAAACTACAAATATGATTACTAAAGTGTGTTAAGACACATAAAGTGGTTAAAAAGAGAAGGTCAAAGATCAAAATGGTACTTAGGGAAGACCTGAGAATGGAACAAGTTTGGAGTTTTCAAGGAAGGCCCTTATTGGAAAGTTTCATGGATGTCAAATAATTGTTAATACACTAAATGAGTGGTTGCAAAATGTGTGGGTCCAAATTTTAGAATATGGGTCAATTTATGCATAGGAGAAGGCTTTTTGGGAATTTCGGTAGGGTAAACAAAAATCTATCAAAAGGGTCCTTAGAGTGGGATAAAACCCCTTGAATATGTTTAAATGATCTTGTTATCCCTTAATATTTGAGGTCTTGGTAGTCCCTCTAAAATACTTTCCTTATCTAGGTTGGTGTAAATTCATAATCCGGATGTTATCCTTCTACAAGAAACCATGGGGGCAAGTACAAAATTCATTGAAGGGTTAAGTAAATTGTTTGATAAACATGCTATGGGTCATAAATGAAAGGAATTGTGTACATGTATATTTTCTTCAAGTTCAATATGCAAAGGACATACATATATTTTCTCAACATAACTTAAAATGGATTTCGATCTTATCACAGTCATATCCTATGAAAGGGTCCCTAATTTTATAAAAAGAGTGTAATAAAATTCTGATGCACCCATAAGATTTAGACTAATAAATAATATGATGTATATACATTAAATCTATAATCATAATAATTTTATGGAATTATCTTTGGCTAGGTATCATTTTTCCTATGGCACAAAAGATAAAAGGAAATGTTTTGTATGTAAAATGTTTTTGGGATATATATAGGGGAGTTGGTTACAACCATTATTTTTAATAACTGTCAAGTATAGGGTTCAAACCATATGAATTGCTCCCAATAAGCCTATACCACCTAATTGTTGTTGACCTAATATGAGGGGGACCACAGGTAGCTCAAGGTTCATACCATAGTCGTCGATTTGGCACGCACTCAAAGGATTCAGACATACCTCCAGAGTTTAAACTTAGGTCTATTTTTTGTAAGCACCTGAACTTACCAATCCACTTAGACTCCTGGGACTTACTAAGATAAAAAAACAATAAGGAAAAAAGACATTATAAGATTAAAAAATGTTGTCAAACTTACTATGTTGTTAAAATCTTCCATGCAACTCTTTCGTGATCTTGTTTTACTAATTGACTTTTATTCAAATTCAATTTTAAATAATTTCATTCCATGTTAATGCATATCTATCTATGTATCTTGAATAGGTGTTTATATTTGTTTCAATTTATTAAAGCTAATTTCATGGTATTCTTATTTTTATTTATCATAAAAATTAATGCTAATATGATTATAACAATTTGATGTCAACAAAGTAATAAACCACACTCCAAGTCAATATTTGAATGAACTTTAAAATAAGCTATAAACATAACAATAACTAGTATATAAAAATGGACTACAAAATTTAAATCTTTGTAACAATACATATTACTTAATGCTTAAGAAATACTTAAACAAGTTTTATTTCTTACAATATTGATGTATTATAACAAATGTAATTATAAAATAATTAATATATTATTTTATTTAACTTAATATTATTGATATATTATAAAAATATTTTAATTAACATTAACTTGTTAATATGATAATTAATTAATGTATTAGATGATAGCAATAATTTTGAACTTCATTTACAACTAAATATTTTTAGTTGTAAATAATGTCATATTTTTAGGGTTATGCATAAGGGGTCGGTCCTGAAATCTATTTATAAAATCCACACAAATTGTCTCGAAATTCAGGTGAATCATGTCCAAGGAGAAATGGTGAATTGCATTCATTTTTCACCAAAAATTTTCAAATTGTGGTAAATTTTCTAATTTGGGGGATGTGAATATCGGTTGCCAAATTCTAGCATGTACGATAGAATTAAAGGCTTTATGCCGACAGGAAAAGCTATGTTGATCAGACTATACCTACAGAATAGTGCCGATAGGAAAAAACTATGTTGATTAGTCTGAGATGATCGATTGTAGACATGACAGTCAAAAAATACCGATCGATTGCATACATGACGATAAAAAATGTCGATTGGTTGTAAACATGACGATTGGAAAATACCAACAGGTTGCAGATATGTCAATCAGAAAATGATGACTGGTTGCAGATATGTTAATGTTTTACAACAATGTCGATCAGTTGCAATGTAGACACCAAAATAGCACCAATCCAATTATGTGACTGCAAACACTGATCGCTTTGACAAACACAGCCCCCAGGGCAGCCCTCAAAGGTTAAACAGTGGTCTTAACCACTTTCATAGCAATTTTGTAAGGTCAAGAAGCAATTTGGCACACTTGGACACTTTGCCCAGTATTCGTCTCACCCAGGGACGAATTCAAAATTGAATTCGTCCCACCCTAGGACGAATTTTGAATCCGTCCCTGGGTGGGACGAATTCTAAGCTTAACGGGCAAAAAGACAAATGGTGCCAAGTGGCAGCCCATACGATCGGTTAATGACTCTCGCCTTGCACACGTGTGTAGGTGGACAAAGGGGCCGTTAGAAGACTGTCACAAAAGGCATTTATCAAAGTTCAAGTCAATGGAGGACTCCCCTCCCTCATGGGAAGACAAGACTGCCACATGGCGCCTATGGCCAACACATGGCATTTGTGCTTCCCTCCCAAAAGAGACCCCATGGGTCTATAAAAGGTGGGACTTTTCTCACCCAAAATATACAGAGTTGAAGGAGTTTTCAAGCAACGAAGTGCTGCCGAATTGAAGACCCACTTGCATCCCTCTTGGTTCACCTTCCTACATCCACCAATCTCTTTTGCAAGGGAGGTTGTTGGGTGGCCTTTGGAAGCTCGAACCCTACCCAAATCCAATGCATGGACACCTGAACCAACCAATTCGCCGACCCCCCAATCCTAAAAGGTTTTGGGCCCATCCCTGGTGGATTGGCTCCAAAATCGAGGGCCAACGGTGGGAGGCCCACTTGGGCACCCTCGCACCTCCCAAGTCCTATTTTTAGTTTTTGAGCATTTTAGATTATTTTTTAAATTGCATTTTGTGTTACTAGGTTTGATTAAAGCATAGCTGCAATTTTTTAACTTTTGGTCAGATTCTAGGATTTTTTGTATTGCTTTGTCGTTTCGCTAACTTGCAGGTGTTGAGGTCAAATTCTCGAGGGTGGAGGCCAAATTGGGAAAATCCGACCATCTGGGTCGTCCCAAAATGGCCCCAATTACATAACCCCCCTATTTGTAGGCATTTTGCAGGTCTTGGGATCCGACATTGGAGCAGCAGCAGGTCGGTTTCTTCAACACAGAAGAATTCGTCCCACCCAGGGATGAATTACAGTCAAAATTCGTCCTGCCCAGGGACGAATTCCAGTTTAAGGTGGATTGGCTAGCTACCTCAGTGGCAGTGGCCTTCTGGTAACTTTTCTTACCTTCTGTCAAGTTTTGAAGCAATTTGGATTCACTGTATTCACTGTTTCAGGCAAATATTTACATGCATATTTCGTTAGTTTTAGGGAGCAAACTCTTTTCATTTGCAGCGAGTGCTACCGACGTCTTGGTCATTTCTTTGTTCGCGAGGAGAAGCAAGCAGAGGCGAAGAACTCATCGACATCGGCGGCGGCATCATCTTGGCCTCGCCCATTGCAATCGTGGGCACGCGGAAAGAGGAATCATTCAGTGATTGTAATCAAACTCTATTTGCGCTCCTAGCCCTGAAAAGGGAGGAGACGTCATTGTAACAGAGATCAAGGGATATTAATGAAAGGGCTGTGTTTTCTCTATTTGATTGTGTCTCTTCCAATGTGTTTCTTTTTTGTTTCGTGCAATTTACATTTCTAGGACTTAAGCGTACTTAATTTTGAATGCAATCGCACTTGGTGTTTCCTTTGCCCGAAATCTCGTGCTTTCAGTGGCGATCACGGTGGGACTTGTTCCCTGGTTTTTAAAATCATAGAAATTGATCAAAGTTTTGTTTTTGTGCTTGACAGGTACATTTTTTTTATTGCAGACTGCTATTCGTCTCTGACAGGGATGAATTTTTTTTTGCAATTCGTCTGACCCTGAGACGAATTCAAATTCGTCTCTGGGAGGGAAAAATTCTGTTCTGCAATTCGTCTCCCAGAGGGACGAATTCCTGTCTATGGATTTTTAGAGTAGAAATTCAGAGACAACAGGAGCAGGCAGAGAAGAGGTAGGGATTTTTATTATCTTTGTTAAATTTTTCTGTTTCTATTTTTGTTTCGTTAATTGTTTTCATTTAATCCTGCATTGCATTAGGGAAAGTCATGTATGCTAGTTTCATTTTGTTGAATAAAATGAATCCCACACACATCACGAAACAATTTTAAACCAAGGAGCTGGTCGTAAGACCCCAGCCCTTGATCAAGACCATTAGTGGATTTCATCACCAGCTTGGCTTGATTTGCATCCATTTCTCGATTGTCAACTCTTGTTAGGCGTAAATCCTGATGAAGACAGACCGAGTGTCGCTGGGGTGATTCCCATGCGCGCGAGGATAAGTTTTCTATGGTAGGTGCCATTAACAGGACAATCCCCCTTTCGTACCGCCTACGTACCACGTACCTTCTACTCTCACGTACCTATAGTCTCCCTCTTGTAAGGGCGGGTATATAGAGAGGTTGGTATATCGGCCTGGTTGGTATATTGAAGGGGCTACCGTTTTGGGAGTTATATGAGCCGTCATAATGCATTTAAACGATCTTCAAAACCTACAAAAACAAAACAAAACACCAAAATGCACTAAACCAGTTTAGGACACACCAAGAATCCTTAAAAGAGATAATCACGGTTTTGTGAATGTGTGTGTTTAATTATGTTTAGTGTAGAAAAAAAAAAAAAATCATAAAACGAGATAAAAAATTATTTAGATAGCATAGAAGCACCGCAATGGTGTACACCCGCAGTCAAGCCCAATCAAGGGCAGAAGCTCCGGAAGGTACACAAAAAGCGAGCACAAGTCGCCTTCACTTCGATCCCGAGGATTTGGTCATACCGCATTATAGGTCAAACCTACAAAAGAATCCAATTCAGAATCCTCGGTGGGGTATGCCTATTCAAAGCAGCCCCTTTCGGGAAGATGCCTTACATGTAGACCTTGACATAAATAGAGAATCACCTCTTGAAGTTAGGCACGAGTGGCCACCACGCAATGAAGCGCTAAACAGGCACACCATCCATTTAGAGGGGCAATGTGGATATGGCGTCCCTTCTTTACCTATCATCAGAATAGAGAGACCAAATCCGGAGTGCAGGGCTCCTTACATAGGGCGACCTAACTCTACCCATCCCATTTACACCCGTGAAAGGGAGTATGAGGAAAACCATCGCATTCCTCGAGGGCAACAAACAATGCGGGAACCTTGCATTTCCGCACCAGCAGGATATCATGATCACCCCTTGAGGCCAGAACCTCGAGCACATACCGCCTACCTCGACAGAGGGAAGTGACCCCTTGAGATTTTAGAGCATCAGAACCAAGGTAAACCCATAGGAGGAACATTTGAACCTTCCGAACAAAACAGGGTAGATCAAATTGACCCGGCTGTCGCCGGATATACCACCCGTCAAGCCCAAATCATGCGGCTTAAACAAAGTCGACAAGAGATAGAGTATCAATACCGCTTGGATAAAGAACGCATGCAACGTGAAGCGGATGAGTTACGCTATGAAATACCTGAGAGGGGGCCAACCCCTCGCATCCAAAGAGCTGAATAGTATGAGAGGCATAATCCGTTGGTGCAGGACAGGTCTCCACGACCTCGTCAAGCTCTGCCTCCAAGACCCCATAGATTTGAGAGAGAGGCAACTCCCCGAAACAATGATGGGTACCTTCAGCAAGAACTTGATCAGGGTCACAGGTTTCGCCCGAGAGACTCATCAAGAATTTTATGAGGAGTATGAACCCGAAGAGGAATATATTGAAACTCCCCATCAAGGCAGGAAGGATGCCATTCAGCCACCCCTCCATAGGCCTCCAGTTTACCATAACTTGCAACAAGAGCGAACAAGAGAGGAAGAAATAAAATATTCCGATGCATACCAAGTGCTATTGGAGCGTTTGGAGTCTGTGGAGACAAAAGCTGTTGGGAATCAAAAACCCACATTACGTCTACTCCGCAATAATCCAGTGCATCCCTCAGTGCCTACACCTCTTTACCCCGAACACTTCAAGTTGCCTCAATTGGCAGTTTTAAAGGTGAAGAGGACGCACAGGAACATGTTACACGATTTCTAAGCCAATGCTTCAGCATCCAAGATAATGACGCATTATTGCTTAGAACATTCATAACCACATTCGCAGGCCCTACCTTGGATTGGTTCACATAGCTACCCAAACACAGCATAAGTAGCTTAGATCAGCTAGTAGATGCGTTTCTTGAACGTTTCACCTTCAACACAAGGAAGAAGGCATCACTTAGTGACCTTGCTAGCCTTAAACAATTTGAGGAGGAAACAATGGCAGCGTACGAGAACCGATGGAGAGCTTTGCTTTCTAAGTTACCCTACCGTCCTCCCATGTCGGACCTCACGCAAATGTTCGCAAAAAGTTGCTTAAATTCAATCTCTGGTCTATTGTTGCTGCGACAATATGACAGCTTAGAAGAAGCTTTGGCACAAGCCAGAGTCATAGAAGAGATTAAGATAGGCGAAGGCGCAATTGCCAAGCCTAAGAAGAAAGAGTGGAATAAAACCACTAAAACTGGGACAACGTAACCACAAGACGCTGCAGTCAACCAAGTTGCGATAAATGTTCTCGTGCCTGTGCAAGAAACGCAGCCTCAAAAGGCTAACTACCGGGCAGTGCCTCCTACTTACAAAAGAGATAACAGAAGACAAGAGCAGTATCAGCAGCGTCGCCCTAGGCGATAATTTACCCCGTATGCAGAGTCTAGGGACTCCTTATTTGACCGCTTGTCAGTGGAAAATTTAGTTACTCTGCCAGAAATCCAAATTTTTGACCCTAACGTTCCCAAGCCTAGGGGGTATAGGGAGGAATTGTATTGCAGATTCCATAGGCGCGGAGGACATGACCTAAATGGGTGCTTGAAATTCAAAGAACTAGTCCAGGATTTGATCAACAACCGAACATTGGTCATGGACAACCCCATCGCACCTAACAACCAACAAATGGGGGTATTCAAGGACCCCTTGCCTGCCCACGAGGCACAGACAAAACCGCTCCAAATTAACGAGGTGCGACAAGATCTTCCCGCGCAAGGATTTGTGGGAATGATTAGCATTGTAACAAGGAACGAGAAAATACCCTGCAGTTATCCCCGAGGTACCTGCGAGGGAAGTTCCGTCGACATCGCAGCATCAACAACGCCCAACGCAGTTACCTCCGCCTAGACCTGAGGTCACGATACGAACCAAACTCAAGCAGAGTTTGTGGACCACGTCGGCTAGGCTGTCCATCTATGAGCTTATTCAATAATCAGCTCCCCATAGAGAAGCTCTTATGGACATTTTAAAAGCCATTGAAGTACAACCCCATGAAGCAAATTCTTTCAACGCCTTCATGGGACATGTGAAACAATGTACGGAGCCTGTCATCACATTCAAAGAAAACAAGGTCAAAACAATATCAAATGACATGCCGGATCCACCCCTACACGTTATCGCGTGGGTCAACGGGATCCCGTACAAGAGAGTGCTGATAGATACTGGCTCGTCCAGTAACATTATAACCACTGTAGCATTGAAACATTTAAAACTGCCAGCCTCTCACATCACAGCTTCCACATACACACTGCGAGCTTTTAACGATGCAATTTGCTCGACGATCGGCACGGTTGTTCCGCCTATACAGGTAGGACAAAAGTCAATACCCACACTGTGCCATGTGCTGGAAGGCAAAATGGCTTATAATATACTGCTAGGGCGACCTTGGATCAGGGACATGAAGTGTGTCCCCTCGATGGCACACCAGTTCTTGAAGTATGCCTATGAAGGGCAAATACATGTAGTCCCAATGGACTTAGAGCCCTTCAAGTATTGCAATGTGGTATAATTCATACCTCAATCGACCCTCCCATCAACGCATTTGGATTTTCAATTGAATCCATCTAAACAGGGTCCAATACCGCAGGCACCACTGGTGGCCAATAAGGCAAAATCCCAGCCAGGTGAGACTTCATCATTGGCTCCTTCATCATCAACACCACCTATCGTGGCCCAATAGAAGGACAAGGGAAAGAAAATCATGGAAGAGGTTAAGCCTCTAGAAGAGGGGTTGCCCACGATTTCAACCATATCAACAGAGGAAACACCCAACATAACACAAACCAAGATTCCTAAACAACCAAACATGGAATGGACTCAGGAAGGACTATCGTTTCCTCCTACCCAATCATCAACAATCACTGTTGAGATGGCAAGTACGGGCCTGGGGGAGTACTTAGTGCAAAACGTTGTGGCAACCCCCACATTGGAGTCAGTGCAGGACATGGGAAGACCTCGCCTTCCCATTGGAACAATCGTCCCTCTAGGCTACCCACCGAACCAAACAAATTTTGTGTATGGGGGCCTTGATCATGGTTCTGAACCATGCGAACAAAAGGAAACAGATGAAGAGCCTTTTGTCAAAAACATCAATTATCTGTCGAACCCAAAATTTGCCCTAAAATATCTCGAACAATGCAATTGGCATGTGTATGGGCTAGGCAGATATGAGCAAGGGATGCGGATCCTTTGCCAACCAAGGTATCAGATTCCATATGACAAGTCAGGGGTAGGGTTCAACCATCCCCTGCCATTAGACATCTTGGTTGAAAATATGCAAGGCCTAGAAATAGGCAACAGGGGGGGATTGGCACAAGACCCGTACGCCAATCCAAACACAGAATACACCTTAGGGGATTATCTCCCATGGTCTACAAACACCCCTGGAAACAACAATAATCCCTCTCCTTTGCTAGAGAGAGGTGAAAGTTCAGAGAGCAGTCCTCAAAGAGAACAACAACGGCTTTCGAACATTTTTCTAAAGCTATTTCCCTTAGAGGTTCCAGATGAAATAACACAGTCTCAAAAGAATCAGGTCCCTCCACTAAGAGTGGAACAACCGCAATGGGACCAGATTAATTCACTGGAACAGGAAGAGTCCTCAATGTCGCAAGCAACGGATGCTGAAGAGGATGAACAATTTTGGATCTATGAAAGTGATTCAGAAGACAAAATTGAAATGGACTATCTCAGACATGCGCGAGGACATCACCGCGCTCTAACTCATGAAGATCTAATGTGACAAATGGGTATACGGTTAGGACATGAATGGCACGTAGACCCAACGAGGTGGGACCAAGTGTTAGGCCTATGGCTCCAAATTCAAAATGAGCATCGTCCACCTCAAGATCCCATCAGGACAGCAGTATCGAGGGAAGACCCCACCTTCCTTTTCGCACATAGAGACGAATTTGCACCTAGAGAGGATCCATTCGTGCCTGTTCCCGTAGAGCCAGATCCAGAGTATAGGGAACAACTAAAAGAATCAAGTCATCACACCCGTGGTTTTGGAGACCAAATTCATTCCATCCACATGATCTCCATTGATTTGACCACACCCATCCGCAATCCGACCGATCCATCACGGTCATTGCATCTAAACATGGATGCCATTGACTGGGATCACGTCAACTCACCATTGTCACCATCAGAGTACTGGCCTTTTGGTGAAATGCTTCATTTTACTCCAAGGACAACTCAAGATATTTTTCAAGCTGAAGAGGGACCCGAGGTCCCAAACGTAGATCTTAACTCAGCTGATGATATCCATTTAATCCCAACTCCACATCAGTTGAAGGACGGATCTCACATGTCAGTCGAGGAGACGACTGACGTAGACTCTGAAATAGATCCAATGAATCCACGGATTCTCAAGCTGGGGGTAAGCCTTTCCCCCGAGGATCAAGCCGATTATATTGCCCTTATTAAAGAAAAGAAGGAAGTTTTTGCATGGTCGTACAAAGATATGCCAGGACTAGACCCGCAGCTAGTCATGCACAACTTAACGCTTGATCCGAAAATCAAGCCTGTAAAGCAAAAACTAAGAAAGATGCACCCAACAGTGGCCTTGATGGTCAAAGACGAATTGCAAAAGCTGTTGGATGCATAATTTGTCATCTGCGTGGATTATCCGCCATGGTTGTCCAACATGGTTCCCGTCAAGAAACCCGACGGGAGGATTCGCATATGCACCGACTTTCAAGACCTAAACAAAGCGAGTCCTAAGGATGATTTCCCCTTGCCAAGCATTGACGCATTGGTAGACGCTACAACAGGTCACGAAATGCTCTCCCTAATGGACGATTTCTTAGGATACAATCAAATTCGTATCAATCCTGAAGACCAACTCAAAACGGCATTCACAACGCCTTGGGGGACATTTTGTTATAAGGTCATGCCTTTTGGCCTTAAAAACGTTGGCGCTACATACCAACATGCTATGACTTATATCTTCCACGATTACATGCACAAAAATTTGGAAGATTACATGGATGATTTGTTAGCCAAGTCTCTCTTGCGCTCAGATCATCTCGGTGACTTAAGCAAGATTCTCGATCGCCTCATAGAGCATAAGGTCAGATCGAATCCCAAGAAGTGCGTGTTCGGTGTCACATCTGGAAAACTCTTGGGTTTTATAGTCTCTAAGAGAGGCATCAAAGTGGACCCAAACAAAGTCAAGGCAATCCTTGAAATGGCTCCCCCAACCACTATCAATCAGCTCAGAAGTCTGCAAGGAAAGGTCGTGTCGATTAAACGCTTCATAGCGCAATTATCTGACAAATGTCGACCAATGAACAAACTATTGCACAAGGGGGTCACATTTCATTGGGATGACGAGTGCCAGTCAACCTTTGATGAAATCAAACAATACTTGGCTTCGCCGCCACCGCCTAGACCAGGTGTGCCATTCTACTTATACATCTCAGCTATCGAGGTGGCACTGGATGCAATGCTAGCCCAGAAGAATGAACTTTACAAAGAACAGGCTACTTACTATCTTAGCCGCACCCTGGTCAGTTACGAACTTAACTATGCATACGTTGAAAAACTCTTCTTGGCAGTGGTATTTTCTACCAAAAGGCTACGCCACTACATGCTGAGCAACACGACGTATGTTGTGTCTAAGGAGAATCCATTGCGATACATGATGAGTCGTACTTATCATAGTAGTCGCACGGCGAAATGGATCATGTTGTTGACGGAATTTGACATTGAGTTTATTGGGCAAAAATCTATAAAAGGACAAGTCATAGTCGATCAACTAGTAGAGGCTCCTCTTGAAGATGATCAGCCTCTAGTCATAGAACTACCCGATGATGAGGTCTTCCATGTCTCAGAATCGCCAGATTCTGAAGAGCCTGAGTCTCAGGCCGACATAACCTTATTTTTCGATGGTTCTAAATGCGAGCAAGGTGGTGGCGCAGGAATTGTATTCTTCACACCGCAAGGCGCTCCAATGCCCCTGTCATTTAAATTAAACTTTCAGTGCACCAACAACAATGCAGAATATGAAGCCTTGCTCTTAGGTATTCAGACAGCAATCACCATGAACATCAAAATATTGAACATCTTTGGTGATTCGCTGTTAATCGTCAATCAAGTCAAGGGGGTATATCAATGCAAATGTCCAGTTTTGAAGGCCTATAAAGCCCTCGTGGATAAATTCCTGGCAAAACTTGAGTGGTATGACATCGAGGCACTCCCTCGATCATCGAATCGTTTTGCGGACACAATGGCCTCCTTAGGGTCACTAATCCCGTAAGACCTTTTCGGTGATATAACAACCATTCAGGTCAAAACCTTATCGCAACCCGCGATGGAGCACGCAAGCTCAGACTTGACGCCAGGAATCCACATGATCCAGATCGAACCATATTCGGATAAGTTCTTTCGAATCCGAGACTATTTGAAACATGCCAACTGGGGGTCTTTGTTCTCCCCCACTCCCATTAATAGCAACACAACGCTATTTTTACAAGTTCTATCCCAATCAACATTTGTTAGGGAAGAACTCCAGGAAGGGATTGGTCTGTTCAAACTGTCGAGGTATCCGATCAACAGGATCGGTATTTACCCATAAGAGACTACCTCAAGTTAGGTAATCTACCTTTTGGATTGACGCAAGCCGCAAAACGAACATTCAAACAGAAAGCGGCAAAATATGTCTTGATAGGAGACATTTTGTATCGTCGCAGCTACGACGGGATTCTTCTTCGTTGCTTGGACTAGCAAGAGTCCACTTGGGTAGTCACCCAAGCGCATGATGGTACATGTGGCGGCCACTTCAGTGGTATGGCCATTGCAAAGCGCATTCTTCGCATGGGCTATTATTGGCCATCTTTAGAGCGAGATTGCTGCGCGTATGTCAAGAGGTGTGTAAAATGTCAACATCATGCCAATTTAATACATGCACCTTCCCAGGCCCTACAGACAGTCCAGTCTGTTTGGCCATTTTCGTAGTGGGGCCTCGATCTAATCGAAAAGATCTCCCCTGCATCGTCAGGCCGTCACACGTTTATCATAACGGCCACAAAATACTTTACCAAATGTGTGGAAGCAATTCCGTTAACCTCTACGACAGGACCCCGCATTGCGGAGTTCATTTTGCATTACATCATATGTCGTTTTGGTATTCCATCAAAAATAATATCGGATAATGGGCCATCATTCAAGAACAAAGACGTGCGTGCTTTAACCACAAAGTACAAAATTCAGCACAGCTTTTCAACACCCTATTATCCGCAAGCAAATGGGCAAGCAGAGGCGTCAAACAAAATGCTAGTTGCCATCCTTAAAAAGACCGTCACAGACAGTCATAAGGATTGGCACATACAAATCCCACTTGCCCTTTGGGCTTATCGCACTAGCATTCGGACGCCCACTGGGGCAACTCCGTTTTCACTAGTGTATGGCTCAGAGGCAGTAATGCCTCTCGAGTTGGAAATTCCTTCCCTCCGCATATCAATGCAGGAATTCATCGATGATGACACTACACGGCAGGCCCGATTAGACCAACTTACGTTGCTTGACGAAAGATGCGTTAATGCTCTCGAGCACTTACGTATCTATCAAGAGCGACTTAAGAGAGCTTACAACATGAAAGTTCACCTAAGAGACTTTCGGGTTGGTGATCTGGTTCTGAAGGAAAACCAACAAAACTCTAATTTGCCGTCCCATATGAGAGAAAAATTTGTGGCAAATTGGCTAGGTCCTTATGTCATTGATAGCAAAATAGGACCGGGAACGTACAGGCTAGCTTCTCTTGACGGTATCAAGGAAACAGAACCCTTGAATATCAGTCATTTGTGACCATTTCATATCTAAGAAAGCCATGTACCAAAAAAAAAAAAACAACAAACAAAAAGGTCCAAGGATTATCGCAATCTCTTGGTCAACCCAAAAAGCTCCAAGGATTATCGCAATCTCTTGGTCACCTAAAAAGATCCAAGGATTATCACAATCTCTTGGTCAACCCAAAAAGCTCCAAGGATTATCGCAATATCTTGGTCAACCCAAAAAGCTCCAAGGATTATCGCAATCTCTTGGTCAACCCAAAAATCTCCAAGGATTAACGCAATCTCTTGGTCAATCCAAAAAGCTCCAAGGATTATCGCAATCTCTTGGTCACCAAAAATCTCCAAGGATTATCGCAATCTCTTGGTCAACCCAAAAAGCTCCAAGGATTATCACAATCTCTTGGTCAAACAAATCAAGAAATTCAATAAAAACAAAACAACAAAAATCATCAAAAACAACAAAGATTTGCATCTCAATTCTAGGCATACTCGAATTCATCAAAAACAACCAAAACACATAGCATAACTTTTAACACACTACAGTCAGTGGTCTGGGAATGTACCAAGAGTTTCAGTGATTCAGTCATCATTTTCCTCTTTAGCCATGTAGTGTACCAAGTCGAACAGATTTTACGAAGGTAGAGTCATACTTGAAATACACCTTGTTACGTAACATCCCAACACAAATCAAAACACTAAAATTCCCAAATTGTGTGAACGAAAGACGAAACCTGCAAAATAATCTAGGTCACCACAAGCGAAATGGTTATCTTGCTCATCCCCCTGTGCAAATGAGCCCTAGAATGCTGAGAGTTGGCAAAAGTACAAGCATCCTCCCTACCCAATTCGCTTAGAATCCCTAAAGTTCTCAACATTTGCAAAACACAAAAATTTGCAAAATTTCAAACTCTAAGTTTGACAAACTATAGTGCACACATCAAAAGGCACAAACAACAGTGATTTTCATCACTCCATATCCCCAATCCCTTGCTCAAAAGAAAAACAAATCAAAATAAACAGTGATCTCATCACTACAAAGAGCAAGTATCCCAATACAATTGAAAAAAAAAGAAGGGAGTTGACCTTGAATCCCTGGAACTATCAGCATTCTGTAGGTCATAAGGCAAGCTTTTGTACCAATTTGGTTGATAGCCTATCGGTAATGAAGTAAACCTCCCGCATGACGATATATCCGTCACATTAACTTGCGTACAGATCAATGTTTGCATGTGGATGAGCTAGCTTATGGCATCCTGGATTACACCGCAGATTAATCTTAGTACATACAACAAAGGAATTCGTGGAGCTAATTAGGTGATCCTCAGTACAGGTTTGGTTGAAATCCCACCTGGAACTGGCGGTATCCTAACAAATACCACTAAATGAACTCAATTGCACACACAGGGATGTTAAATAACTCGATCAAAAACAGGTCCGATTCATACCTTGTTCAAAAGTCTTGTAAGATAAAGTACAGTCATGGATAGTGAGCTAAAACTGTCTGAATCTCAGAAAATCATACATTCATCCCAAAACCATTTGAGCTACTTATCATCCTTATGATACCATCAAAAAAAAAATGGAAAAGAAAAACCAGATAAATAAAAAAAAATTTAAACAGCCTACAGTGCAATCATCACAAATATCATTCATCCATTTCAATTTGCATATCACATAGACATCTAAAACATTTCAATTCATCATAACATCTGCATTCATCAAAATAAATAAACATGCATAACAAAAATCAATCAAATCATCACATGTACAAAACCAAAAATAAAACCGGTATATATATATATCGTCAAAAAGATGCCCATAGGCTACAAAACCGGTCCTTAGACCCCGTAATCATATCCAAACCCAACCTAAGGCATCGGCCACCATGATCACGTAGGATCGGTGCGACGGGAACTACCCCCCATGGTGTGGGTCCTACGGGACCCTGTAGGGTGGCTACTTCTAGCCCCTGCATCATGCCTACTACCACCCCCCTCATCTAACCGTTTGCGACGAGATGATGCTGACTGCTCAGTCAGACTATCCCTCGTCCGTCGAGAAGATCTACTGATCGAAAACTCAGGGAGCCACCCGCCAAGGCGGATGACCTCCCTCTCCAAGTCTATCTGGTACAGACACCACTCTGCCTCCCGTCGATGATAGATAGATAATGCATCATCGCGTTGTGCCAAAACTCTATCCCGCTCTACCAACTGAGCTCGCAGAAGATCCCTCTCCAGATCCTGCATCCGCAATAGCTCTGTAAGTCATGCAACCTCATCGCCTACACCTGACCCCACCACCTCTGTATCTATCGAACGCATAGGACTCGCAGGGACAGTAGCCTGCTCAGGCACCAACTGCTCCTCCACATCCTGGATGTTCGGCTGCTCCGAAACACCCAAGTCCACATCTTCATATCCCACATCCACCATGTCTGCATCATCCAACGGCCCCTCCCAATCACCCCCTACCACCTCAGCATCCTCCACTGTCACCTCCGTGCCTCCCAGTGGACCCTCTCCTCTCTAGCATCGCAATACCCACCACGAGTCATACTCAGTGGTAGTATCGACGTCATCCACATCCGAGACCTCAATCACCGCATCCGACTCCTCACCCAATGGCACGAGGACCGGTGGCTCCAGATCCCTCTCATCTCCCCGATGTCGATAGCCTACGGGCTCACCAGGCAACCCCTGGTGCACCCCAAACTGTCGTGTAACCCGACGGTACGAAAAGAACTCATGCTCCGTCCCGTGTCGCCCAGTCAACCATCGCTCCCTTCGTACCCGTCAGAGCCACTCTCCAGCCCTCAGGCCAAGTTGGACAGTCCTAATAGGGATGCCAAAAGACATCCCCTGGAGTGAGCTGAGAAAAGGCATCAATGTAGTGCTCAACGACACCTGCCCATCGCCGACTCTGCCCCTGCTCCATAGACCATCGCCACAAAGCTGCATAACCAACCTCCTCATCCTCCATCGCCGCCCGAGTCGTCCATGGTAACCCGGTAGGCCTCTCAATAGCTATGTGCTGCCAACCCCAGCACTGCAACAAAAAACTGCAACTGACACCCTTTCGCTGTTGACAGCGGACCCCGTACAGCTCCCCGTAAAGCTGTGCCAACAAAGTCTGTCCCCATATCAGAATCAACGGTGCCTCTATCGGGCACTCTACCAACTGCCACACCAAATCCAGCAGGTTCCACGGGAACCTCGCTCCTGATGAATCAGGGAGAAGAATGTTAGAAATGAGGCCCATCAAGAATGCGTGTCTCACTCCTAACACCCCCCTCCTTCCACCCGACTAACCAAAATCTTGCCGACCTAGCAATCCACCTCGATCTGTCTCCACCGGGTCTGCTACACCCAGCTCTCCCCCATGCCCAAAACATCTCGTAAGTATAGCAGTCCGCTGATCAAACGGAGATGTCCTAATAGGCAGACCATCTATCGGAATCTGAAGCAACCGATAGACGTCCTCAAGAGTCACAGTCATATCCCATGTTGGGAGATGGAAAGTATTGGTCCACGGATCCCAGAGCTTGATCAGGGCCATCAGATAGGCCTGATCCGAAACCACAGGCTCCAGTTGAGCCACCTACTTGAGCCCAAGGGCATCAAGCCATTCCCAGTCATCATCGGTCAATGCCAACCGCGCCTCAGTAAAGGCAGCGGGTACACGGTACCGACTCCTAACAACCTGCAAGCAAACAAAAAAAATAAATAAATAAATAAATAAATAAATAAGATAAAATTTTCAGTTCTAGGGTTTCTAACCTTAACTGTTAAACAAAAACATCACAAAAAAATCTTAAAGTTTAGAAAAGCGTCAACACAAAAACAATGCATTAAGTTAAAGCCAAATAAACCCTAGGGTCACTTACATGTCTCGCCTTGGCTCCGCCGCTCGAACCAGTTTGTGCACTCATGATGGCATAGAGAATTCCAGCAGCGCTTCACTTCGCAGAATTACCTCCTCCCAGAGCTCCAAAATCGCAAGAAAAAAATGTCACAAATGAGCCCAAAATCAAGTTTTGGCCATTAAATAGGCCTATTGCGCTAGAATTCATCCTTGACTGGGATGAGCACTCTGATCAGCGCTCATCCCACCTAGGGACGAATTCTCCAGTTGGAATTCGTCCCACCCAGGGACGAATTCAGGCCAGCACAAAAAAAATCAACAAAAATGACTAAATATGCACTAAAACAAACAATAAAACTGCCTGACAGGATTGCAAATGCAACTGACAACATGGGCATACAAAATCGACATCGGGGTCACAAATTATCACTATCCTACTCCCTAAGAAGGCTACCATAGCCGGACCGCTCCACGGGAAGACAAATTTTTGACAATTTAATCCCAAAATGGTGTCACAGAAAAACAACAAAACAACAAAAAATGCAACACAAAACAAACAATAAACATTGCCAGACACAAGTGTTCTTGCACTTGACCTCTTGGCATAGCAAAATTGATGTTGGGGTTTGCATTGTCACTATCCTACTCCCGAAGAAGGCTACCATAGCCGGATCGCTCCACGGGAGGACGGATTGCCGACAATTCAATCACCAAATGGTGTCACAAAAACAACAAAAACAGTACAGAATTCAACAAAAACACAACAAAAATAATTCCAAACACAAGTTCTCTCACACTTAGCCTCTAGCCAAAGAAAATCGATGTCGAGGTCCAAATTATCGCTCTCCTAATTCCCCAAAAAGGCTATCATAGCCGGACCGCTCCACGGGAAATAGATTTCCGACGATTTCACCTCATTATGACATCACCAAAAGGGTTAACACCCACCAAAAATAAGTTCATATGTTGGAAAAATTGCACACGCTTAACGATAAACCCTTTAAGGCACACTTGCACAAGTCATCTTGGGTCAAGCGACTCGTTGCTTCTCTCACAAAGGTCATTCCCTCATCGATTCGTCGCTTGAGGGGGTAGTCACACTTAGTCACCAACCAACAATCACACACCCAATTAAGGAAAACGACATGCATTCAAAGAATCATTGACAAAGACAATCACACTCCTGCTTGGGGCAGTAAACAAGCAACAATCAAATCAATCAAACACTTGGCATTTCGTGAATCATGAACACAAGGTTCCCCCTAAGGATAAAAACGCCCTTCACTTGTTCATGACTGATCAATGTCCGAGTTCAAGTCACACCTCACCAAAACAGGTTAATACTTGAAATCAAATTCCTTAGCTCGTCAGAAGCAAGGATTCTAGAATGCATGCCCTTTCCATACTTGGGGCATCAAAAGTTGGTTAGGTTACCAAGAAACCCTAATCATTTGTGCTTTGGTTATCTATTTTTGCTCAGCACTGCGTCACCCGCAGCGCTTCCCAAAAAGGGGCATCTATAGACACCAAAATAGCACCAATCCGATTATGTGACTGCAAACACTGATCGCTTTGATAAACACAGCCCCAGGGCAGCCCTCAGAGGTTAAACAGTGGTCTTAACCACTTTCATAGCAATTTTGTAAGGTCAAGAAGCAATTTGGCACACTTGGACACTTTGCCCAGTATTCGTCTCACCCAGGGACGAATTCAAAATAGAATTCGTCCCACCCCAGGACGAATTCTGAATCCATCCCTGGGTGGGATGAATTCTAAGCTTAACGGGCAAAAAGACAAATGGTGCCAAGTGGCAGCCCAGAACAGTCAGTTAATGACTCCTGCCTTGCACGCGTGTGTAGGTGGATAGAGGGGCCGTTAGAAGACTGTCACAAAAGGCATTTATCAAAGTTCAAGTCAATGGAGGACTCCCCTCCCTCATGGGAAGACAAGACTGCCACATGGCGCCTATGGCCAACACATGGCATTTGTGCTTCCCTCCCAAAAGAGACCCCATGGGTCTATAAAAGGTGGGACTTTTCTCACCCAAAAGATACAGGTTGAAGGAGTTTTCAAGCAACGAAGTGCTGTCGAATTGAAGACCCACTTGCATCCCTCTTGGTTCACCTTCCTACATCCACCAATCTCCTTTGCAAGGGAGGTTTTTGGGTGGCCTTTGGAAGCTCGAACCCTACCCAAATCCAATGCATGGACACCTGAACCAACCAATTTGCCGACCCCCCAATCCTAAAAGGTTTTGGGCCCATCCCTGGTGGATTGGCTCCAAAATCGAGGGCCAACGGTGGGAGGCCCACTTGGGCACCCCCGCACCTCCCAAGTCCTATTTTTAGTTTTTGAGCATTTTAGATTATTTTTTAAATTGCATTTTATGTTACTAGGTTTGATTAAAGCATAGCTACAATTTTGTAACTTTTGGTCAGATTCTAGGATGTTTTGTATTGTTTTGTCGTTTCTCTAACTTGCAGGTGTCGAGGTCAAATTCTTGAGGGTGGAGGCCAAATTGGGAAAATTTGACCATCTGGGTCGTCCCAAAATGGCCCCAATTACATAACCCCCCTGTTTGCAGGCATTTTGCAGGTCTCGGGATCTGACATTGGAGCAGCAGCAGGTCGGTTTCTTCAACACAGAAGAATTCGTCCCACCCAGGGACGAATTACAGTCAGAATTTGTCCTGCCTAGGGATGAATTCCAGTTTAAGGTGGATTGGCCAGCTGCCTCAGTGGCAGTGGCCTTCTGGTAACTTTTCTTACCTTCTTTCAAGTTTTGAAGCAATTTGGATTCACTGTATTCACTGTTTTAGGCAAATATTTACATGCATATTTTGTTAGTTTTAGGGAGCAAACGCTTTTCATTTGCAGCAGGTGCTACTGACGTCTTGGTCATTTCTTTGTTCGTAGGAGAAGAAGCAGAGGTGAAGAACTCATCGACATCAGCGGCGACATCATCTTGGCCCGCCCATTGCAATCGTGGGCACGCGGAAAGAGGAATCATTCAGTGATTGTAATCAAACTCTATTTGCGCTCCTAGCCCCTGAAAAGGGAGGAGACGTCATTGTAACAGAGATCAAGGGATATTAATGAAAGGGCTATGTTTTCTCTATTTGATTGTGTCTCTTCCAATGTGTTTCTTTTCCGTTTTGTGCAATTTACATTTCTAGGACTTAAGCGTACTTAATTTTGAATGCAATCGCACTTGGTGTTTCCTTTGCCCGGAATCTCGTGCTTTCATGCAACACTACTGATCAATTGTAATAATATTGATCGGTTGCATATCCTTCTTGATTGGTGGATGCATATCAGGGTCGACAGTGTTTACTATATTTAATGTTTGGTATTCTGTATCATTTTTGGATGTAAAAATACACTATTTTAAAGAATTAATAGAATATAATGTTACAAAGTATTTAAAAAGAGGTAGATAAATAGACAATCATTTATCTATAAATAAAGAAAGACTTTATATTTAAGAATAATAGATCAAAAGTAATTATTTGATGGTAAAAGGTGTTTGTACCTGCATGTTGTGTACATATGGATGCCTCACTGTATTTTGATATTTGTGTAAAAAATATTAGAATTATCCTTTTACCAGAAGATTGGCCTCCGTTCTTTCCATATTTAGTAGGTGACATTGTATTTGTAAAGAAAAAACCTTTAGATGTTAGGAAATGAATATGAAATTGAAGGAAAATCACATACTTCCCTCAATAATAATTTGTATTTCTAAGTAACCAAGGTTAAACTATAATTCCATAAAGAATATATGAATATTCATATGAACCTATGCTGCCCTATAGAATGACCTTTGACAGACAAGAAACAATATTTTACGAGAAAAATACTCCTAACACACAACAACATGAAATGGATACTTGTCTACCATAGTTGCAGATAATGCATCTACACTTCCTATGAAACTGAAGAAAAAGAGCTTTGGATAATAGAACTATGGAAGAATAATACTCTACCTATTATCATAGTCATCACAAATTTATGTCATCGATAGTCACTTTAATGTTACTACAACCGCTCAATCACGACTGATTGACACTACTCTACAACTAATTGGCCTATGCATATTGATAATCCTCTATAGTTGAGTAGCCTATGCCAATTGAAACTCCTATACAACTTATTGGCCTATGTTGATTGATAATCCTCTACAATCGATTGACTTAGGATGATTGACATGCCTCTGCAACCGATCAACTTATGTCGATTGACACAACTTTACAACCGATCAAATTATATCGATTGGCACTCCTCTGTAACCAATCAGATTATGATGATAGACACTACTCTAAAACTGATCAATTTATATCGATTGAAAATCCTCTACAACTAATTGACTTATATCGATTGACACTCCTTTGCAATCGATTGGCTTATACCGATAAACACTCCTTTGCAACTGATCAACTTATGTCGATTGCCACTCCTCTACAATAAATCAACTTATATCGACAAACACTCCTATGCAACCTATCGACTTATGCCAATTGACACTCCTTTAAAATTGATTGGATTATATCGACAAACACTCCTCTACAACCTATTAATTTATGTTGATTGACACTCCTCTGCAACCAATCGATATATGCAATTGACACTCCTCTGCAATTGATTGGCTTATGCCAATTGAAACTCCTTTACAATCGATCGACTTATGTTGATAGACACTCCTCTACAACCTATTAGCGTATGTTGATTGACACTCCTCTACAACCGATCAACATATGATGATTGACACTTCTCTACAATCGATCAACTTATACCGACAGACACTCCTGTGCAACCTTTTCAAGTTTTTGGAACTAATTGATGCATTTCAATTGATAATACCCTACAACCAATTAATAAATATGTTGTCTAACAATAGGTTTTTTATTGCTTTAGAGCTATTTTTGAGTTAGAGTGTTTTAGATGTATGTTTATTGGTACCCCCTTTAGTATTTATACGGGTAGTATATGTGGTGAATTGGGTAGGAAAAACAAAATTATTTATAATTTGAAGGTGAATTATTCATGGAATTGGGTGAAAGTGGTGGACGAATAAAAATAAAAATAGGTAGTTATTATCAACGATGGGCGAATTGACCCAAAAAAAACTTCCACCCCGTAAATTTTGGGTGAATGGGCCCTAGTGAAAGGTTCCAAAATTAGCAAATTTAAAATTTCAAAAATCCTAAATATAGCAAATTTACGATATTTTGTGCTTATGCATAATGCAGGGTATTATTAACATAAATATCCTTTTTTAAAACATGATTCATATAAATCTAATAAGGTGTAAACAAATGTTTGAGGTGTAGACCAATTGGTTCCCCCAAACCCATTTTAAGGGGGGCGAAGGTCCAAGGTTCAAATCTCGGGCCTCGTCATACTGAACACTTGTCCCTTTCCTGGTGCTTTCAATAGCATAAAAGGTTTAAAATGATTATGGCATGGTGGTTATAGGGGCAGACTATGCGAAGATCTATATGGTGGCTTTTGGGGTGGATAGCACAGGCTACTATGGCAACCATAAAAAGCTAGACAACCCACTTTGATTTGTGGCGGCTACAAATTCCACCATGTAAAATTAAAAAAAAACAAAAAAAAGTGTAAAAAAATTGGATATATATATATATATATATTTTTTTTTTACTTTTAACTATTTACATCTTCTAAAACATATTGTGTACACTTATATTACTAATATATTACTAATTAATTATGATAATATGATGAAATTTAAGATTATGTACTTTAAATATATATTTAAATTTATTTGCAACTATATATTTTCTCTTGTGTCATGAAACTATCATTAATAAAGTTTTGATAAAAGCTACATACAAGATAAAATAATATTAACCATTTTTATCCTTGTTATATGTAGAAAGCAAAAAATATATATTTATATTTTATCACAAAGATGTTAGAGAATTTAGGAGTTTATCTCTTAAATATGTATTTTAACTTTATTTGTAACTATATATGTTCCCTCATACAACAAAAGTATGGTATTAATAAGGTTATAAAAAGTTACCAATCCCCTATGTAAAAAAAAAAAGTTATAATAAGCAACTATATATGAAGCTAAGAGCTATTAATAAAATTGAAATTCTATTAAGCTTATTATTTTCTATCTTATATGTGAAAAACAAAAGATGTGTTGATCATTTCTATCTTCATTTTAGGTAGAAGACATAAAATTATTATTATTATTTTACAATCTTTTATTTACTTATTAATAGAGAAAAGTGAGATTAAAAGATACTATGTCTAAAATTGGTGATATAATTAACTTTATTTGTAAAATAAACATTAATTATTGAGAGATGTTGCTTCCCTTACCTACTTAGACCTTATTTCTAATTTAATATTACTTTATTAAACTATTGATTTTGTTCTATTTTAGTAACAAACATTGAACTTGTGATTTCAAGTATTATAGAAAGAAGAGTTATTTAGGATAAAATAAAACAAGGATAAAATTCTTGAAGATTACCTAGATAGATTCCTCTTTGTTTATAAAATATGTGGGGAAGGGATGGACCAAGAACTTGTCAAAGTAATATTTTTGTGAGGATTACAAGATGAGTCAAGGGATGTCTTAAACCTCATGGAAAAAGGTGATGTGAACAAGTTAGATATTTTTTATATTTGTGGATCTATGTAGGAACTACTCATAAAAAAGGGGAGAAACTTGTAGACACTAAGTAGGAAAGAGTGGAAACGGAATATGAGAACTACTAGAAGAATTTTCCAACTTCAAAATTGATATTCTCCTGCATCTAAAAATAACATTGGAGGAATTGCAGGCTAAAAACTAGGGCCAATGAACCATTAGCCATATATTGTCCAAGGTGTAGGTAGAGACATGCCTTACAAAAATGTCGTCTAAACAAGACCAACATACGTAGTATCTATGAGAAAATTCACCCTACAAAGTGGTATAATATCTTACCAAAGATCAAGAATACCCTTGGAAGGAGTCATCCTAATATAGAGGATCTTAATTGTGTAGGACAATGAAACAATTTTTCCTATGATCAAAGAGCATTGTAGGCACAAAATCCATGTAATGCTTCATGAAGTATACCCCCACCGTAATAATTGGGCTAGTACCCTTTGTTTCTATCTCCTAAGTCGAATAATCAAGGATGCTTTAACCCATCATGGATGCAACCAATACCTAATCAATCTTGGTCAAGTCAAAATTAGTAATGGTCATGACCATCTCTATCTAATAAACCTTATGGAGAACAACAACAAAATTAAATTCAACAACAATCATTACTTCCATGACCCATCGGTGCTCCCCAAATAGTACATCCACAACCACCAAAGCAACCTCCATTACTAGCTTAAGCTATGGCCAACCCAAACAATTATAGGTAGACAACCCTTCTCTACAATACACAACATAATGGTATAGTTAATATCAATGCTATCAACTATGATAATGTGCAACTTCACTTAGGAAAAGTATTGCATAATATAAATACTCCTAAAATATAAGAATTACAATAAGAGAGGCAAACTACTCTAACAAATCCTGAGCAAACGTTTAAAGAAGAAAAAATATTCTAAAAAGCATACCTTTAAAAACTCATAAAGCACCATATCCTTAAATTTTGGAACCTAAATAAGAATATTTTGAGGAATATGATCTATTAATAGAGTTAAAATGATTAAACATAAATATATTATGATAAACTACTATTATCTCATCTTAAAAAAAGTTCCTCCAAAAAACTCAAATTCTTCAATGTGTCCTCTTACAATGATGGTTGCAAGGGATGAGATGTCCAACTTGTATATCCATAGGTAGCCAAAAAATCTCATCAATGGTTTATCTAGTGGGTACAATGAGATGCCACTATATTTATTATTACATTAATATAGATATGGGTTGCCTATCTATTATTATTGGGGTTGGTCACAGGTTGCACAAGAAGTAGAGGTTGTTTAACATGTGGTTGATTTCCTTATGAAGGGTGTGTTGGACTAAGTGAAAAGGTGTGTTGCTGGTTTTCAAATATTCATTGTCTAGTATGGTTGATTCTATTATGGGTAGGTTTCCCATTGCTATTGTGATGGCTGAGATCCATGTGGTGAGTTTGACCATTCTTATGTTGATGTCCAAGAATGTTGGTCCCAAGGTGGGGGAGATGGCATTGTCTAAGGAGTTCCAAGGGTTGTTTTTCCAATTCATATGGGATCATGGGGTAAACTAGTAAGGTTTGTAATTGGTTTATTTTTCATACAAATTTGAGTTCTTTCATGGATTGTTGACTCATGGATATGGTATTCTTAATTTTTGGTAAAAGATGACATTGATTAGTAGAATGCTCTTTTTCACAAATTCTAAATGTAATATTTTTGTTTAAGGGGTATTTGTGGAGGGCATTTTTTCTTCTGCATCTAGGAAAATAAACTACTTGAAGTTCATTGGCTTTATTACTAGCTTGAATACCATCCAGTGTAGTGTTAAGATGCACTAAGATATGATATTTTCTAATTCCTCCATTATCTCTCCTATGTCATTGCTAGTTTTTTAATTTCCCTAATAAGAATATTTTCCAATCCTAGTGTGAGAGTAATTTTACAAAGATCAATAATTTTTGGAAAGTTAATTTTATTTATGTCACCTCTTCCCATGAGGTTTAAAGAATTATGGAATTTATCTTGCAATCCCCTCATGAATATGGTTTTTCTCAATTCTTAGTCTAAAACTTCTTCACATCGTCTCAAGATAATCTTCTAAATTTTTACCATCTTGTTATTTCATTCTTCTCTTCAATCCTTGACCTTACAATTCCGGTTACGTTTCCAAAACTAATTTTTCTATTTTATCCCATGTATGTATTTAGTCTGGGTTTAATCCCATAAACCACCTCATGGTTGAATCTTTTAATGTGGATAAAAATAGTTAAATTTATGGTTATCTTGGACATAATCATAGATTTGACATAATACCTTGAATTAAAATAATATTTTTTTAGGATCCTCAGATGTAATCCCTTTAAATATTGGTAGTACTGATGGTGCAATATTTCTCATGGGGGATTTCTCATCCAAATTAAACCTAGTAGGGTATGTAATAGTTCTTATTTGTGTTGCTTCCATTGGTATTATGGTTTTCATAAGAATTAATTTACCTATCTACCATATTAGAATATCCCCAACAAATGGTATATATCTCCTTAAATTTACCTAGGATTGCAAATAATTCTAGATTAGGTGGAAGGCTACTAGATTGTTCTACAGAATCTTTAAAAAATCTTGACAATCCTTCTGTTGATAAAGGTAGTCAACCTAAAATTCCTTCCCCTTTTCTTAATTCTATTTAAATTACATGTAATAAATGGTTGGGCACACTTATTATAGGAACTTCATTAGTTGGTACAATCTCTAGGTGTGATGATCTCCAACTCGTGGTTTGTTGAGGGATTTGACTAGTGAATCTACCCCTTGCATATCTAGGTCTAAAAAGAAGTTGTTTTCATGAAAAATGTAAAATTTTGAAAAATAAAACTTTGAAATTAAATTGCAAAATACCACACCTAGAAATCCTTCTACCCTTGTTCCACTTTCACATTGTAAACTAGTTTAGGAGGTTACCTCACTAGGTCCTTAGCAACATTAATATCCCTGATAACGATACCAAAAAAGTTATAGGTGTTGTTAATCCCATTTACTTTAATCATAAATAATTTGGTATCCTTGGATATACGCACTAATTTCTATAAGAGATATTTTGGGAGATGGATCTATAAGATCCTAACTAAAATATGCTTGTAGAAAAGGAAATATCACTCTTGCAAAAACGTAAATAACACACTTGCAAGAAAGGAAATCTAATCTAACAGCTACATGAAATTATCCTAGGAAAATAAATAAATAAAATAATATAAAAATTTATTATTTACAAATTAGAAAAATATACAAATTACTTTAAAATAAACAAAATAGAAATTCATTGATTAGTCTATGAACATATCTTACAAAGATAATACTTTCCATTATGCTAATAGAGTAGGCCCTTACTCCTTAGCCTAATGGGAAGTAAACCTTATTTTAAAATGGCATTATACATATATACAAGTGAGAAAAGGATGTAAACATATTTATTAAGAAAGGGATGAAATTAATCTTTTACAATAATCTTCAACTCCTACATCCATCCTATTTCTTTTCTTCATTTTCATCTCCCATCTTATTATAACCTCTACAATGCATTATACCTCCTATTTTATAGAAAGGTCATATGAAACAACACAATAACAACTTATTAACATAAAATATTATTAATTTGAATTGGTAGAAAACAAATCCAACCAATTCTATCTAGAGAACATAATAACCAAGTTGGTTGAAAACAAACCCAACCAACTCTATACAAAGAAGATGACAACCAAGTTGGTTGGAAATAAACCCAATTGGTTGGAAATAAACCCAACCAAATCTATACAAATAATATGATAAAATAAAATAGGTTGATGAGGATTCTAACTAATTTGGATCTATCCAAATTAGTTGAAAATCAATCTCAACAAATCAACCTTTATTTAACTACCTTAGATCCAATCAAAGTAGTTGGAAAGTAATATCAATAATTATGATTTCTATCTAACTTGATTTTACTACAATGGTTCTTCTCTAGAATTTTCATATTTATTTGTCATGTGGGAATAGTTGTTGGAAAAAGAAAAAATATTTGTCTTTACTTGCCAAGCTAAAAATAGAAATAAGCTTATCCCACATGGAGGAAAATGATTAAACAATAGTATGCATTTACATGATTCTTTAAGAATCTTCAAACATTTTATATTTCCATGTCTTACACTATTTATACCATGTACCATGCTCTTATCCTATGTTCCTGTGTTTTAGCATAGTTTTTCTACACATTTCCATATCACTTATAGGTTTATAGAGCACTTATGTCTACTATGGAAATGTTATGGAAAACTATCATTTGGCTCTAGAAATCTATAGGCTGACTCTAAAAGGCTAAAAAGTCTAATATGATCTGAAATCCATCATACCTTTGTCGTATAATATTCAAACATTATTAATTCAATATCAAAACTAATATTAAAATCACAAAAAAAACTATCTAAAATAACTTAGCAATGCATTTTACCTTTTCACTATTTCTAATCAAAATATTAATACAAATTACAACCTTGTTCATATTTATACATGCATTAAATGAGTAATAGAGTGTTAATTTACTACACATAATGAGGTATTCAAGGCCTCATCAATTAAGGTGAATGACTTAGTATTTGTTGGTATGAAAATCTGCCTATGGTAAGATTTTGCTCCCAAAGACCTTGACCAACATTGAATGACCTAGAAGTCATGAAGCTTTAGTAGTCAATAATTGGATGAGGCTAGTTCCTATAAATTACTAAGTAGTTGTTTATAAAATATGATGGAAAAAGGTATTAAAAGAGATAAAATAAGTTGAAGCTAGTACTTGAAAATGGTGTAGGTTAAGCCACATCAGAATGCATAAAATGTAAAAGCTATGCAATCAAGAATTTAACCAAATTACCTAACAGATCAGACAATTATATAAATTATAGAATAATATCTTATATGTTTTATAGTGTAATGGATTATGAATTCTAGAACTAGAAAATGAACACATGCAAAAATCCAAAGAGAAGAATTAATACTATGCTCATTCAACTAGCCTATATTAGAAATAAGAAACCATTCATACATACATGTTCTACAAGAAAATGAACCAGAGGTCAAACAATAATCTGACTTATATTGTTGTAAAATATTAAGAGCTAACCATTTTACATTTTACATGAAAGCCAAAAATTTTGCACCACATAAATGAACATATATGCATAAAACAATAAAATGAACTTTTGTATTAATTTGTGTTCAAGGTTACTATGAAAAAAATAAATAACACCAAATAATATAAGCACAAAGACAAGCAATTATAAAAGTAAATAGAGATGTGATTTATTCTTCTCTTTCATTTATAATGATTTACCCCAAAATGATTGGGGACTTATTACAAATAATGATTTGCTTGCTCAACTCTACAATAATGGACACAAAGGGAAGTCCCCTTCGATAAAAATAATGAACTGTGGTGTCCTGGATCTCCTTTGCTACAATCAAGTTATTGAGTGGGCTTCTTGCTATCCTTGTCGGACCACTCCTTTGCCTTAACAACTTTCCAGAAAACTTATCTCTTGTTCCTACAAACACACAAACCACATAAAATAGATTAATAGTATATGAAGGGCCTCCACTATGTGAGGCCCTCTTGATCTAGATAAAACCCTACCAATATCAATCTAAATATTTGTTAATATAAAAAAAAAAATACATAAAATAATAAATCAAACACATAAATATACCTTGTTGAAATACCTGAAAAACTGAATCTATGTGGTTGAGGATCTCAAATTGTGAATGCGTGAACGCTCGACAACATCCAGGGGCTGGTTTGTAGATGTTGCAGCAAAAAATGACAATGGTGGTGATGGTTAGGGTTTGTGCAAATGCGAATGATGTTTTTTTGTCAGTGTTTTTTATTTTCTATTTTTTTCTTATTTATAATTACTTTATTTAATGGTGGGGTTTCAACGATGACAATGGATGGCCAGGATTAAATCATGATGAACGACTGAGATTACAACTTGGTAAATGACATGGATTGCATTGAATGAGCAGCTAGGATTAAGACATGATGGGCAGCTAAGATTTATTCAAAGATATATATATATATATACATATATATATATATAAATGATATTATTACTTATATATAAATATCTGATGATGAATGGTTGTGATTTGATTGTGATGAGTGGATAATGAGTGGCTAGGATTTACATATATATGTGTGTGCGTGTGTGTGTATAAATATATAAAATATTTATATTTAGAAGTATATATATATATATATATATATATATATATATATATATATATATATATATATATAATAAATTGCTAGAATTTGGTGTCTATAAATACCTCTTTTTGTATCGCATTGTGTGAAGTGCAATGCAGTGCAAAAATAAGAGACACCTAGAATGGACTGATGGACTATTTACTTAGCACAAAAGATGATTCTAAAATATTTGTGATCGTAGTGTACCCTCTCAATTGGTGAATGAGTGAAGAATGAATCTCACAAGCCAATTGATAGAATGTGGATGATGCAATGAATGTGAATGATGCAATGGATGTGATGAATTGATTGATTATATTTTTGCCCCAACATAAAAAGAGTTTTTGATTGAATGATGATGCCTTTGCCCCTATAGGACAAGGGTTGTGATGGATTGATTAATTATGTTTTTTCCCCAATAGAAAAGGGTTTTTGATTTGGATGATGCAATGGATGCATATGATGTATCCTAATGTTAGGAATCAAAATCAAATATGGTTGCCCCAAGTTTGGGGTGATTTTGTATTGTTGAAAAATATACCTTTTGGTGTCATTGAAATGCAAGGTAAATAATGAAGTAAGGGAACTAGCCACCATGGAATTTTATTGACCCTAGTGATTGTAGCAATTCATAATGCAATATGTTGTAATAAAGGAACCAACCACCATGGGAGCACGTTTTCCCTAATGACTGTAGCAATTTCTAATGCAAAATGATGAGGTAAAGGAACTAGCTACCATGGGAGCACGTTGTCCCTAATGAATGTAGTAATTCCTAATGCAAAATTATAATTTTTAAGAGTTTTTCATGTTTGTAACCCCACATAAAGGGTTTAATGACAACTTTGGGCAAATTAATCTGAACATAGTTTCACTTAAGAAATGAGGGACGAAAATATATATTTTTTAAACAAGAAGATGTTAAATGATTATATGAGCAAGCATCCTTATGGTGATCTATCCATCCTCTTGAATTGCATGGATAACCAATCACTACAACCGCTAGGTGACTAGAGTAAATCACTAGATACAAGGTTCACTTGATAATGAAAGTGGATTTGACCATGTTGAATGGAGATTTTGAATGAATTGATGAGTGAATTTGACCATGTTGAATGAATATGTAAATGCATTTATGAGTGGATTTGACAATGTTGGATGATTATATGAGCAAAATTCCTTATGGTGATCTTACCCATCATACCAAATTACATGGATAACCAATCGCTGCAACTACCAAGTGACTAGAGTAGGTCACTAGATACGAGGTTCACTAGAAGATCGTTTGACCAAAGGGATTAGAACCTCTGGAGCTTTTGAACTGAAATGTGACTAAAGGTGTTAGGTGCCTTTGGAGCTTTTTAGATTACATGTGACCAAAGGAGTTTGGTTCCTTTGGAGCCTTTTGGAATGAAATGTAACCAAATATGTTAGGTGTATTTTGAGCTTTTTAGATTGCATGTGACAAAAGGAGTCTGGTTACTTTAGATCCTTTTGGAATTTTGGTATATGTGTTTTGAAATAAATAAAATTGGTGATGGTGTGTGGAAATTAAGGAATGGTGTTGATGCTCTAATGATAATTTTTAGAGGTTTTATACTCTTATTTGACCAGCTTCATTTTTGTTGCTTAATCAAGGACATATATATCAATGATGGGATATGAAGTGGAAGATTCAAGTAATGATGATACTATGGTATGAATTCAATGTTGTGACTTATGGGTGATTGATCTAGAATTTTTTTACAAAGACTCAAACATCTTAGTGATTTCAAACAAACTCATTAAATTATGTTGAATCTCTCATAGACAAAATGTGTATGCAGTGAATGTTTTTTATCAATCATGAGCATGGTTATAACTCAAGTCAATCAAGAACCAATATGTGTGCAAGTGAACTCATTTACCCATCTTGAGTAAAGTGAGATGAAACCTGTTATGGAGAAAACCAAGAAGCTAGCTTGTCCTTATGTGTGGTTAGAGGTCTCTTCAAGAGAGACATGTCATCACACATGAGCATACTCCATTTCTAGTCAAGCATCTATAGCCTCGATGGATATTAACTTCATAGTCTAATTAAATGATCTTTAAGCTTTGGAGAATAAGACTAATAACCATATGCATGGAAATGCAGTACTATCCTTACTTCTTGGGGATCTGTGATGTGTGATTTGTAAAATATTTAGAGCTTTGGGGAATTAGATTCTTAACCTAGTGTGATGAGAATTTTACCCTATCCTTACTACTCATTATTTTATTTGGAAGTTTTTTTATTTTTGACTATGTGCATAATGGGACAAGCAAAGATGACTTTTTTATTTTGGGGTTCAACACAATCATGGTGTTATCCCTCTTTGACACAAGGTGTTATTAATAGGTGTTGTATGTTTTTGGTTAAATAATGTTATAATCAACTCCCATAACTCAATATTTTCTAAGTAAAAATGTGCTTTGGTCCTCGATAAAAATCGGCATGCAATGAAGGTTGCTAGAACACTAGAGTGACTAAGTGACCGAAAACACCTAGTGGTGATAGAATTTTATGGCAAATGATGACATGACTTATGAAATAGTGAAATGAGATGGATTCTAACTGGAGGGTGCCCCTGATTAAGGCCACAAGACTTTTTGGGTTAATAATTATCCAAACTAATAAAATGACCCCTAATATGGTGGATGAAATGCACCGAAATGACATGAAAGTGATTATGCAAAATGGATGTATGGAATGAAGTGCAGAGGAATGATGTTTTTTTAATTTTGCATTTACATAATTTACATCATGTTTTTTATGAGGTGAATGAGGTAGCAGTGGTGGTTCACTGGTTGGCTCAGCTTGCTCCCTTGGGAGAAGCAAATGGAATATGGACTGGTGGATGAGGAACATTCTAAGATAGTACTCATCTTATTTAGTGAATGGTGTGTCTGGGATTGATTCCTTTTTAAATTCATCTTAAGCTATCGACACGATATTGTATTCTTCATATAATTCATCCTCAAAGTCATCATTATCATTATTTTCCTCTTCATGATCTATATTGAGGCATTGAAAGTCTTATTCAAAAGAGGAAGTGGAAGATTATGGGTTGTATCTCAGATCGAAATGGTCATGTACTTCTCGATATTGAGGTTCAATGATATCATGCATGCCCTATTCATGTCATCCTAAATCATATCCTTTCCAATTAACCTAATGAAAATATCATGATAGGAAATCAGGATTGGTCAAGTGTCTGAGGTTGACATACAATGGATGCTTAGGTTCATCTAGGAGAATTGGATCAAATGATGAACCAACCCCCCATATATAAAATTGATTCTATGGGTATGAACCCATGTTGTACATTGCTCTTATGGATAGGGGTGTTTCATGTGGATGATCATAATCCCTGATAGTTTTGATGTTGAGCAGTGTGATTGTGATATCTTGAACCACATTCTTGCAAATACTAGGACTAGTGATATGGACTACAACTTGTGTGGATGATGATGTGAATGGAGTGAATATGGAGATGTGGGACTTAAAAGTGGCTAGTGGATCGAATGAGAGGAGAGATGTATGTTGGAATGGTATCTCACAATCTATCAAATCAACTTGTGAGACATCGATTGGTGGAGATGAATATGGGTTTGGTTGAGGAATTTGATGGATGGTTGGTGATTCTAGTGTGGATGAAGTGGTGTTGGGTACTTGTAAAGTAGGTTGTGTGGATGATGAATGAATGGTGATTTGTGATGTATATGATGAATGAATAGTTATTGGTGATGTGGATGATGTGCAGGGATGTTTCCCTTGTATGGATGTTGAATGTTATGGTTGGGTCCAACAACATGTACATGTTGTCGGTTGTGATGAATATTGAGGTGTGGAAGTGGAAACGTGATGTGGATTAGTGGTGGTGAGTTCCTCTAGAATAGGTGCTTTGGATGAGGTATTGTTTTGTGAATTTTATGATGGGGTGGATGGAATTAATGGCAAGTGAATGGATGGAAGTGAGGATTCATATGGTTTGGATATAAAAATTGTAGTATTTTAATGGTTCAATGTCAGCAAGTATGTAATGCATTTATCCCTCATGTACATATTTCAAATATTGGTGTAGTGTTGAAGGAACACATTTCATTTCCCTTATCTAGGGGTGTCCAAGGAGTACATTGTAGGCCATGGCCTAAGACCTCGATCTTGGGCAAGAGCTTTCATATTTTATATATTTAAATATAAATATATAAAATATTTATATTTATAAGTATATATAAATATATATAATAAATGACTAGAATTTGGTGTCTACAGTTACAAAGAGAGTCCTCAAAAGAGGATATTTTCAAATGATACAATGATTACACAAATTGGGGGTATGTTTTCCCTCTCTTCAACAAGTAAGGTATTCGGGTGCAATATAACAATCTTCTTGCTAATATAGTTTGTGAGAGAGTGGATTTTCTGAGACTACTATGTGTGAGTTGTATCTTGAGTCTTTTATTGTCTTTGTACGTGTAACCTATACACAAGGAAATAATAGTAAATTAATATCATGTGCAGGGCCCATCGAGGTTGTGCTTGTATTTAATCAAAAACTATCAAATGAATGAAAATCATGTGCATGTATGTGATAAAATAAATCTAAACTATTTTAGAACAATGAAATAAGTAGATCTATCCTAAAGTGGTATAAAACTATAAATAGATCACCTAACCATGACTATCTTGGGTTAATATGTTTTAATTTGTAGACCATCTCAGGGTAAGATAGTCACTATCGTATACCTGCATTTCTTTATCGCCAAGTTTGAGCGGCATTTAGGGTGACCTGGAGAGTATTTTGAATGGATTTTTTCTATGAGAATGTGAGTTTAATGAAATTGAACAGTCACTATAGTGAGGGTTATTGCTTATGCAAGGTAGAAAATCATAGTGTTCAATCCTTTCTGACAGTCCAGCAACACGGTCTTAGCAATGGGAAAACTTTATTGATTGATTTTGGCAGTACTTCATTGCATAAATTCAAAATCTCAAGATCTTAAAAATTGAGGGGTGAGTGCTATTTTATAAACCTCTTGGCCAAATTCTAGGGCACTCTACATGAAAAATAAAAGGGGTAGTTTGCATTGAAAAATTATATGCATACCCCAAAATAATTGATTACATGTGATTAATTCGAAATTACCTCTTGTAGGGCATCCAAAATTGGCGCAAGATCATGCATGACACTAATAGTTAGTTTTGGATACCAGTTGTTATTTTTATTATTTTTATTTTTGATTATTCGTGACCATCTTGAGTCGAGACAGTCTGGTCCTGAGACTATCTCAGGTTGAGACAGTTAGACAACTTATAGGAAAAGTTACATAATATTGGTAAAAATCATCCAATTGGACCTACGGTTGACCAAGGTGGACTATGGGGGGTCGGAAGGAGGCATTTTGTAAAGTACATTAACACATTTTAGGTCTCTATAAATGCTCCTTATTGGGATGCTTTTTGCGTAAGCACAATGTGGAGTAAAAATAGATGATTTAAAATGGTTGGATTGACTATGGATGATGTTATTTGAACAAGTCAACATGAAGTTCCCCAATTATGGAAAGGGTGCACATATCTAAGTCATTACTTCCAACACATTTATGGACTTAGGTTTGATCTTGGTGACTTTTTCAACCATCAATAGATATTAGGAGTCTACAAGGCTAGGCTTTAGGTACACCATTGATCTAATCTTGGTACACTTTTAGCCATTGGTAGACATTAGGAGTATACAAGGCTAGGCCTTAGGTATTGTTATATTTTGATGAGTAAATAATATAGGAAATGCAACCACAAGATACAAGTTGAGCAAGCTATGATACCTATATGATAATGGCACTATAATATGTTGGAAAATAAAGAGATAAAATTTTTCAATAATTAAAGAAATATTCCATTAATGAAAGCTCATAAAAATAGTACAATGCGGTATAATGGAGGACATGTACACTCCACAAACTATTTTTTAAAGAAACTACATTGTACTACTCTACCAATCTATACTATGCACTCTCTATATTCTCTCCTCCTTTCTACCCACTTACTATAAGGTCTATCTATAGGAAGATAAGTTCCTTGACCCTCACTCTACCTTTGAATCTATCTTATGACTCAAGTATATATTGACTACATGAACATTTACATAATTGCACATTCTAACACTTGTGCATTTATTACATGCTGAAGTAACTACATAAATTTACTCTAAAGTAAACTCCTACTCTAGTAATGTATCCAAGGTGGTACATTAGCATGTACCCAATAATGTAATATACTCTAACATCCCCTTGTATTACATTATTTGGATATTAGAGAATTTATTCTTAAATATGGATCTTCGATCTTTAGATGTCCTTATGCTTGATCCAGTTCTTCGTCTTCTTTTGCTTCTGTATTTATGTTGTCTCTTATTGTCATTTTTATTTCACTATATTTTATTATTTCAAGGTATTGAAAGAGTCTCTGACCTTGCAGTCTTCTAGTTATCCTTGAAGAACTAGTGATCTCATAATCTTGCAAGTCATAAGAGGATCATAACTTATTCCATTTCTATTTCTTGGATTTTTGTATGGCTTGTTACCTTTATCTTAAAAAAATTCAATCTTAAAGTCATTTTTGGTGGATGATTTTAAAATAAGAACTTGGAGAAAATAATCTAATTCGAATATTAGTCTCTCCTCAAATAGTTTATAGTACTTGTATTTGTAGTAACAAGAGTAATATGAATGATATTTTTCTCCACAATATTTATAGGGATGGAAACTCTAGCAGTTTACCTTCTCATGACCAAATTGGCTACAATAGGAGCATAGTAAAAATATCCGAACTCCTTTGTTGTTTGTTTTAGGAATATCATGTTTATCTATTTCATTGATGAAATGGTTTTATAGTTGAAGTTATTACGTATTTACTTCTTTCATAAATATGTATAAGATATTTTTCATCAAAATTATTTTATACCTTTTGAATATGATCTTCAATATCTTCATTAGTATAATTATCATCAACTCCCTTTACTATCTTACTAGAAGATGTTCCTGAAGAATCTACTTTCACCAAACTATTAGTTTGTGAGTTTTCAAAAATATTTTTAAATTCCATTGATTCTTCTCTTCCATTTGCATCTTCCTTATTATCCATTGAATTCTCTAAAATATTAGTCATGCTTTTAAGGCATATTTACATTTTTCTTGATCCTTTTTTAATTACATTATTTAATGTGTTCTTTGGAGTGGACATCCTTATAGACCCCTAGTTTAGATTATGTGAACTATTTTGATAAAACATTTTTAAGACTTAGGTTTTGTATGATCCTTATGTCTTCCTAGTGATTAGAATATACTCTAATCTTGGTAAAGTTCGCAACAACTATTAGGTCACCTTTTGAGTTGATTTTGTAATATTTTGGAAATAATAACAACCAACTCCTATTTTCACCTTATTTCTCCTATTGAACTATGAACTTATCAATTTGATGGAGTTATCTATGGTTGGATTACTTTTGTTCCTTTTATGTGAATATGAGCTAAGTCTAAGAAATAAATTACAAATCTATTAAGAAAGAAATAATACTGCTTCTCTATCCTTAAATTTAAATATTTGATTTTCTAAAATCCAATTAACTAAGGTTTGAAGTAGTATTCCCTATAACTCCTTAATTTGAAAATTTAGAAATTGATAGTATTTCCAATAGTAATAATCTGGTTTACTAAGTAGAAACCCTTACATCTATTATGGTATTTAATTGTAAATATTGAGATAATTGTATTTAAACTAATGTGCATTGAAATACTATTAAGGTTAAACTCATTTTATTTGCTTTACAATATATTAAAGGTTGATTTTGCTTGTATCTCCAACGTAAATGCTATATGAACTCAACCTTATATTATACACCTTATTACTCCTTAATGAAAGTAAATTTAATCGATGTGAGACTTTACCTTTATGAATATTGAATGTGTGAGATAATTGATGCAAACTCTCCTCAATTATAGGCTCTATATTTCCTTTCCTCAATGGTGGACATATGGTAGTGATGGTAGTGAGTTGTTGGATATCTCTTGAATGTGCCTTTGACCCTTCATTGATCCTTGGATAAGTGCCTCAAATTATACCTTAATTGCACCTTTAATCCTCTCTCGATCGTGTCTTTGATTCTCTCTTAATCCCACTTAAATGTGCCTTGACTTCTCTACATTCAATGCTAGCTCAGGATGCACTTCCCTCTCTCTATGTGTGCTCTTATTTTTGGTGGCTATAAATATGCTTTTGCCTTCTTGATGCAGGTGCCAAGTGGCACTAGGTATTGCTCAAGACTCTTGGTCTCCTCCTTAGGTGGTGCAATGCTTATTTTAGGTCTTGAGAAGTGTTATGCTATGTGGTGCAAGTATGAATGTAACTCTTGGGCATTGATGAGTGTTGAAGATGCTCTTCTTGAGCATTGGAATTATGATGAAATGCGTTACTTTATTTGAGCACCCTTTTACTTGAGTGTTGGCATTATGAATATGGAGATGCTCTTTCACCTTTTTGCCAAGTGGTAAAATACCCCTTGGTATAAACTCTCAAGTGTCACTCCAATCTTGTGCATGTAGGGTTTCCTGAATATCTCTTATTCAACATCTATTTCTTACTAGTGAATGCCTTGTATCTTATCTCCAACATTTTCAAAGGTGATGCTATGAAGTTGGATCCAGCTATGGAGGTTCTCAAGAACTACAATGGAGGTTCTATGGTGGCTATCGATATGCATCTCGATTGGTGATTCATCCAAGTTGGACCCTTGGTAATGCACCTTGATTTCACCTTATACTTTGCTACAATATGATATATTTGGTGTTATGTTTTATGTAGGATGCTATTCACCTTAAGTAGGCCCTTTTTATATTTTTGGATGATGTTGTCTTAGGTGATATATTTAATGACAAACATTGGTGTCTTGTAACACCATAATGAGGTAAATTTTGAGCCCTATGGATGGTTCTTCTCTCAAGCACCTTGAGTTGTGCTTTCCTTTGTTGATATTGAGTCATTTTGGAATAGCTCTTCTTTAAGAACTTTTACTATTGCTAATGGTGATCATTTGTATATAGGATTCTAGTATTCATAGTGTTTCCTTAAGAAAATTACCTTTTATCTCCACTTGAAGTAATAGAAAACAAGTTTGATGCTAGAATAACAACCTGTAATATGTACCTAAAATATGAGACTTCCTAATCTCCTTTTGTAGCTTCTTTTTCGGGTTTAGATGGTGTATTTATTATACACTCCCTGGAGGAATAACACACTATTTTGTGGCTTCTCTATGCCATAATAATTTGCATGTTTTGTGCACTGAATAATGTCTCTAGACACTTTGATCTTACCCTATTTTGTGTACTAAAACTTCCCTCTTTGATAATATCTTAATGCACATTAAAGATCTTAATAATAACCAATATTAAGCAATAATAATATCTCCAATTTAGTGTACTTAAGAATAGTTAGAATAGTGCATTAGTAATTTTACCTTATTGCTCCTTCAAAGTAGCTTGTAAGATGCACTAATAATAACTTTCAAAAGCACTAAAAATATCTACAACTTTCACTCAAGAGTAATGTAATAGGAAGATGATACTTTTATTTCTTTTGAAATATATCTAACTTCTATTTTAATGCGGAGGTAATAACCTTATTAGAAACTACCTTCTACACTCTTTTGAATATTTTAATATGCAACTTTCTCTTTGCAACTTTAACTCTAATATGGTGCTTAATGAAACTTGATAAGGAACCAAATAATTAAATTTTAACTAATGAAACTTATACACTAAAGTTTCTTACCTTAATGATCTATAGATAATGGATGTATTTATGATTTTATTCACCAATTTTGTTGCCCTTAGTTTGATGATATCGTAGCTCTTATTGGCTGCCCAAAATAGCTTCTCAATACACCAATTTGTAGCTTTGTACCTCCTCTAACTTGTTGCTTGAATCTATAGTTTGGTGGCTTCAAATCTCCTTCAAGATATATCCTATAAATATGAAACTTTGCAGCTATTGATTCTACCCAAGTTGTTTCTTTCTTGTTATTCTCAAATCTAAAATATTTAGATTATTGGTAGAACCCTGAATATTATAGCTAATATTTAATAAATGAATAAATAAAATAACATTTAAAAGAATCACTTTTAGGTTTGAATCACTATTTCACTGGAATGGGGAATCCCTCTAATGGGTTTAAACAAATATATATTCTTCTTCTTGGATGATTTGTGTGAATGGATAACCTAATATATATATATCTACCCTAAAGCTACATTGGTGAAGGGATGTGATGGTTCACATTAGGAAGAGACGTGATGGTTCACATTATGAAGAGATGTGATGGTTCACTTTATGAGCTAATAATATAATAATTAAATGATTAATAATACTAACTAATAATGTTAGGATGGAGGATCCTAGCATGCCACCATCCTTAAAAGAGCTTTGTCCTCAAATCTCAAAGTGAGGAGCTTTATCCTTTGTTTTCCAAGATTTTTTTTTCAAGTTCTTGTACTATTTTAATGTCACTTTTTTAGAGGTAGGGATGTATTGAGGGTCAGAATATTAGTTGAGGGTTTCCAGGAAAAATAATAGAATATTCCTTATGATAATTGTGATTATTATGGGAGGAAAAACCTTGGGTTTCCTCAAACACTTCATAATGATGCATAAATAGTGGTGGTAATGCTTCCAAATCCTATTGGTGTTCCTTGGTAGAGCCAATGGAGGAGGAGTGTGTAGTCACTCTGTATTGTTGTCGAATAAGTTTGGCCATGTGGTGATAATGCAATATTGGTGAGGAAGGTGTGTGTAGGTCTTGTAGAGTGTATGTATGGCCGACATTGGTCATGTTGGGTATGTCTACCCCATCCTTGCTTGGTGCATCGATCACTTTGGGCATATCAATCGTATTGTTGTCATTGGTGTGATCAGGTATTTTGGGTATTTCTTGTTCATTATCCTCATTTTCCACATCTTCCTTATCTTTCTCATCTTCCTTAGCTTCCTTATCTTTCTCATATTCCTCATCTTTAGTGCTATCATCAAGTTAATTTGTCACTACTTCTAACTCAATCACAATTTCATCATTGGAATAACTACAAGGAATAGTTGCATTCGAAATATATAGTTTAGGTGTAATACATTGATGATTACGGATAAATGTTTCATCACAATGAAAGCAAAGGTTGTTTTATCTTCATTTCTTCAATTCTATGGGGTTGATATGTTTAATGGGTAATATTCAGGTAAGTTTTGGGGTGGTGTACGTATTTTGTGATTCCCATATAGGTGGTTTTGTAATTGGGTCCTTCCATTGGCAAAAATACTCCTTTGTAATAATTTTATTTGCAATGTCGTCCTTTTTTAGGGTTAACTTTGCTATTTTTTTTGCTAATTTTGTTTCAAAATCATATTGCAATTTATTCATTACTTGCAAGATTTATTTTGAGATATATTTAAATAAAATTCCCCACTTGTGTCTAGAATCGATGCTCTGATACCAAATGGTAGAACCTTGAAAATTCTAGCTAATATTTAATAAATGAATAAATAAAATAACATTAAAAATAATGACTTTTAGGGTTGAATCAATGTTACACTGTAATGGGGAATCCCTCCAATGGGTTTAATCAAATATATATTCTTCTTCTTGGATGAATTTACGTGAATGGCCAACCTAATATATATATCTAGCCTACAACTACGTTGGTGAAGGGACGTGATGGTTCATGTTATAAAGAGATGTGATGGTTCACTTTATGATTTAATAATATAATAATTAAATGATTAATAATACTAACTAATAATTTTATGATGGAGGATCCTAAAAATTACAAAGTAATAAATATCTCCACTGAAATGTTGTCCTTGAGTCTCAAAAAGCTGGTAGGGAACTCCTCCAAATCGTATCTAAGATTTTTCTTCAAGAACCCTTTAGTTTTCTATTGTAGAAACCAACAAATCTCCTTTCTCCAAATGAGCATTCTAGCCTTCAAATGGCAATATTTAAACCTCTCATGATTGGTAGTAATATTTGGATCATTTCTCCTTCAATATCCTTGTCAAATTATGACTTCAATATAGGCCTTCTTCTCAAGAATATGAAAGTCATGAGGTCTTCACTAATATTTGAAATTTGGCAGGCTTCTTGCCAAATCCTTCTCCTTTGGGCTTGTTTTTGGGTGATGATAATTGTCCCAAGTTCTTACTTTATCAGGAACTTCTTCTTGGTGGTAAATTTCTCCAATGAGTTATCCTAGGAACCCCTTCAATGGCCTTCTTTGAATCTCCTTCAATGAGGCTCTCCAAGCCTTCTCCTTATTTCTCCTTAAGACCTCTTTTCTAGGGTCTTCTATCTTGTAACTTCTATGGTCTTCTCAATGAGATATTTTCTTCAAACTTCTACTATATAAGTTTGGCAATGAGATCTCCCTCTTGGATCTCTAAAATTTGTTTCCTTAGGAACACACTTTTTTTCTAGTCCTTCTCTATCTCTTCAAAAACTAGAAGTTCTTCAATGGGACCTCTTGTAGGTCTCTTCAACTTCTCAGGCTGATTTCTTCTACTCCTTCAAGGTGAAGTATTCAATCTTAAATGGAGATCACCAATCTCTTATCTTCACTGGGACTCTTATCTATCTTCAATCTGCTATTTGAAGTTTTCAATTGAGATCACCAACCTCCAAGTTCTCCTTGACTCTTTTTTGGAGTCTCTTCCTTGAATCTACAACAAGGCTCCTATGGTATTTTCTTCTTTTGCACTCTAGAGGTCTGCAATATCTAGTAATGGGACCTTTACTTTAGGCCTCTAAAGTTTTGTTATTTCATTTGTTGATGTTGGTGTTGGACGGATTCTAAAGAAGATATTATTCCTAGTTGTTTTATAGAAAGATTCTCAACTTTCTTTGATCTCCTTTTTCCTGCAAAAAAGTATTTGGACTATAATGGAATAAATTCTAAATCTAGAGATAATCATTCTTCACTAGTTGATTTTTCAATCTGGTGGAATTAATGCTAAGTCCTAGTCTTCACGAGTTTTTTTGTAATCTTATGGAAATATTCTAGCCAAATGCAATCTCAAAAATTCTATAAATAAATTTTTTGAATTTCTCTCAATCTCACTTGTGGCTCTTCCTATTTCCTAACAATACACCATGTGCTTTGATACCACTATTAGCTTTTGATGAGTATATAACATGGGAAATGCAACCACGAGATGCAAGATAAGAAAGCTATGATATCTATATGATAATGACACTATAATATGCAAGATAACAAAGAGATAAATTTCTGTAATAACTCATAAATATGCCATTAGTGAAAGCTTACAAAATAGTACAATGCAATATAATGAAGGACATGAACACTACATTAACTATTTTAAAGGAACTACATTGTACTCCTCTACCAATCTATACTATGCACACTCTATATTATCTCCTCCTTTATACTTACTCCCTATAAGGCCTATATATAGGAAGATAAGTTCCTTGTCCCTCAATCTATGTTTGACTCTATTCTATGACTCAAGTACATGTAGACTACATGCACATTGACATCATTGCACATTCTAACACTTGTGTTTTTATTAAATGCTAAAGTAACTACATAACTTTACTCTAAAGTAAACTCCTACTCTAGTAATATACCCAAGGTGGTACATTAGCATGTACCCAATAATGTAATATACTCTAACAAGTATACCAAGGGTCTGTTTCGTTAAGGTTTTTATTTTTACCCTAGAAAGGAGAGTGTATGATCATTTTTGACAATGATTCTTAGATGAACATTATTTGCACTTCTAAGTATTTGATTATTGACTTAATTTCAAAACATGAATTTTACATTTATTGACTACTCCCTCAAGCAACAAGTTGATAGAGGAAATGTAAAATGAAGATAGCGACAAGTTGCTTGACCAAAAATGTTATTATTAACATGGGTGCTTTTGGAAATTAAGGAATTGTGAGACCATATCGACCTAAAATGCTGGCAATTTAACTAATTATTTTGTAAACTCACATCCATCCTGAATGGTTGTGTAGCATCACATGATTGTCTCAGATAGTGGCAACTACATAGTGCTATAAATAGTAAATTTTATAATTTGAGGGTCATTTTCACCATACAAGATGGGGAGGAGGAGAGAGAATTTGTGATTCAAAGAATTGTTAAAAATCTAAACAACCAACATGATTGACCCATTAGGTGCCTCGACACGTGAAGGAGCCAGTTCTAGGAGGGTAAGGAAATTAATATTGACTTTTCATTATTAGTAAAATGAACCCAAATTAAGATTAATGGTAAATGAATGGGTGGGATGGGTAGCCTAGGTGAATGAAAATATGGGTAGATAGATTTTAATTCTTTTTCCTTCTCCTTTATCTCTTGGTTTGCTTGTGATGTTTGCTTTTCATTTATTTATTTTGATTTATTTTGATTATGTTTTTATATATTTAATTCTATTTTTTGTTTTTTGTATATTTTTTTATGTGCTTTGGTGACCATCTCGGGTTGATATGGTTCTATTTTGTGACTATCTCACCTAATATGGCTATATTTGGTTACCATATCAATCCAATATGATCACACTCTATGACCATATCATGTAGAAACAATTGCAGTTGAATATTGTATTGACCTAAGACGATCATTATTAGGACTTTTTTTATCAAATTACCCTTGTAGCATCTTATTAGAGCTTGGCATCACTTCAAAAATATCTTTAGGGAGGCTTGCATAGTGGTTATAGAAAATGAGGATGACTGGACATGGTTGAGGGACTTGGGCTGCTACACATAGTTCATTTGGAGTTTATACATGTTGATCAAGCCTATCTGATGAACTTAATAGACATATAAAACCCATAGACACATTTTTTATATTAATTATGAATATTATCATGATTCTTGAGGATGTATACAAGATTTTGTGGGTCCCTATTAAGGGATAACCCATTGTGACTGCCTTGAGCATCCAGTGAGAAGAAATCCTATGATGATTCTATTGATATCAGTGGAAACATGTAGACTATGACTTGGATAGTGGTGAAGTAAGGATTAGTGTTGGATATACCACCAACTTGTTGATAGTGATACATGTAGTTCTCATGTCACTCATATCAAATTTCATCCTCCCAGATTATTATGACTTGAGGTTCCCTTGAAACTTGTTGGGCCTTATGTAGAATTTGGTAGAGCAGCCTAGGATCATGGTTTGGGGTACTACACTACTAGGATAGCTCTACCAGTAACTTTACATTTTTTTAGAGAGATGCCAATTGGGCTTGGAATGTAGCTTCTTCCTATAGGTTTGTATATGGGAGCACTTTAGTGTTGATAGGTCGAATGGGCTACCATGGACCACACAATGAGATATGGTTGAATGAGAGATTAATTATGCCATGTGGTGGCTACATGAGCATGAGTAGGGCAAGAGCCACCCCTTTTAGGGTATCATCAAGCACTACTCAGATTATTTTGCTGGACTACAACCAAGGAAGGTGACATGGAGGCCTTGGAGGGGAGCTCTAGCCTAGACTAAGGAGGGTGTGTACCTAAGGTAGGTGTAAAATAGTAGATAGATTACAAGCTACTATGGTATGAATCATGAGTACTTTTATTACTCACGGGTGACCCACCAGATCAAGGTTAGATAGGATATTCTTGATGATCTAGTTGCATACATGCATAGGACTATAAATACATAGCTAGCATGACCTTGACCTAATCCTATGGGTATTTACTCAGATACATCATTCATATATGTTGATGTAGAGGATATAGGTACCACTACTAAGTATGATGCATGGCTTTTAGCCTAACATTTTAAGGGAGGGATATCAACTAGAGAGGTAGGGGCTAGAGGGGTTAAGGTAAATACTTCATAGTGACAAGTACATCACCATGTGGATAGATATGTGGGGGCATCAACAACACAATAAGGCAATGGGGATTTAAAGACTCCTATAGAGGCTTATGGGGGTAATGATGCAAAGTAGGATCATACTCAAGAGTAGATCACTACCTTGAGAGAGAAGGTGCATATCCTCCAAGGTTAGTTTATTGATAGAGACTCCATCTATGATACAAATTAAAGCTAGTGGTACACTGATAGAGAGATATGGTGGGGTTGGTCCAAGAATAGAGACACCCTATGGGTGTAGGTATAGAGCACATAGGAGGAGATTACTAGACTTATAGTGGATAAATATACTCTATGGAATAAGTAGGATTCTCATTGGGCTATAGGGTCTCAAACACCATCAAGTAGTCAGGGTTACCTACCTTGATGGCTCATATGGAGTAAGAGAGGGACTACATATGACTATTGGAGAACACCTTATTTCTCAATGATATTGTCATCCTAGCACATCCATTTACTTCTAAATAATCACAAAGTAGGTGGAGTGGGGCATTTTGAGGGTCATAAGTGGCACCACGTATTCCATGGTTTTTAGATTTAGGTGCATCCCATAGGTCAGGGGATAGCATATCTATGTAGCCTTGTAGAAACGAGGTTGAAGGAAATAGTGAGAGTGGTGGTGCAAGACCAACCTAAGCATGGATATCTTGTAGTAGCTTATTACTTTTGGATGTGAGGTCTAAGGATCCACTATTGTATCCTATGAGCATTTTTGTATCATGATGTACTATTTTTTTATATAATTATATGATATAATGTTTATTAATGCCTATCATGTGTTCATTATGTATGTTTGTGTAAGCTAAAAATCCAAATAATGCAAATAAACAAAAAAGCAATGTAAAGTAAAATAAATAATATTTTATTGATATTTTGGAGCCTTGATATCCTTTTCTTTTACACAATGATTTACCCCAAAATGGTGGGGGTTTGATTACAATAAATGATTGCTTATTTCTTTTAGATTACAATGGGCACCAAGAGGGGGAAGCCCCTTTGGAAAATACAATGGATGGTGGTGTCTTTGATATCCTTTTGTTCTAATAAATTTATGGATGGGATTTAGCTATCCTTTCAAATAATCCATTGCTCCAACAACATCCAATGACATGTCATGAATTTGCAAACACACAGGGTCAATAGAACCTATTGATACAAATAAAAGAAAACTACCAAAATTGAAACCCTAATGTTTGCAAACTATAAAATGAAATGCAAGAAACATAAAAAATGAATTCAAAACTACATTTCTATTTCTTGAGTTGATCTATGTATTTTGAGGCTAAAATATTGTTGGGAAGACATGGGGCCACATCTAGGAGATGACTAGATGTAGTGTTGCATCTATGCAGATGCAAATATGAATGTTGGAGATGGCTAGATATAGTGTTGCATCTGTGTATATGCAGAGCCATGTTCGTGACTATGTAGATATAGTCCTACATCTGTGTAGGCCAAGATATGCATCTAGGTTTGTTTAGATGCCCTATCACATCCAGATCTAAGGTGTAGAACTACCGATATTGATTCAAGATTTCAATAGTTCAACATCCAAACTTCTAATAGGGTTTCCTCTCATGAATTTAGTAGAGTTTCATTACAATTTTTTAGCTCTCTTCCTTACCTTCTCATTACAAAAGTGAATCAAGTTTTATAACCTTTTGGAATTTTAGGGTTAGGGTTTGTAAGTTGTGAGCTAGCATTACCAAATGGCAAGCTAGGGTTAGTGTTTGGCTAGCATGTAGGAAATTATATGTTTAATAACCTTTTGGAAGGTTAGGGTTAGGGTTTGTAAGTCACAAGCTAGCATTGCCAAATGACAACCTAGGGTTAGGGTTTGGCTAGCATCTAGGAAATTATATATATATATATATATAGCAAATATATAGATGCCCCTTATTGTATCGCATTGTGTAGTACACAATGAGGTACAAAACAAGAGACACCTGGTTTTATTGGATGAATAAATGGACTATTTTCTTAATGTGCAAGAAGAATTATCGAGAGGAGGTAGATCAAATAAAGAATACACTCCCCCATACATAAAGTTGATCTTGTTTGGATTTGAACCCATATTATATATCGTACCTATAGCTAAAGGTGGGTTACATGGGTGACCATAGTATCTAACAATTTGAATGCTAGGTGGGGTAAATGTGACACTCTAAACTTTGTACTCACCAATGGTTGGATGGGTGAGATAGTTTGCAACTTGGGTGGGTGCTAATGTGGATGATATGGGTGCCAAGGTGGAGGCTCCAAGAGTAATGTCAAGCTCAAATAGTGATGTTAGAGGAGGGTCTAGCTGAGTGACAGAGCTAACAGGTTGAGGCTCAAAATAATGTGGGGGAAGATGGGTGTTGACTGACTAGGATTTGGTGGTTGACATTATGATGTGGAAGCTTACTCCACCTATGTGATAGTTGGTGATGATATTTGTATTAATGAAGGTGTGGGTTGGTTTGTAGGATGATGTGATGCAATTGGAAAATGATAGTAGGTCGAGGTGGATGCTTGATTTGGGTGGATGGTTTGGGATGTGGATGGATGATCAACTATGGGAAGAGCCTATAGGATGGGTGCTTTGGATGAAGTGTTTTGGTGTGGGGCTGATGGAGTGGTGATGGGAGTGATGGATAAATGGGTGGATGGTATATATGGCACATATGGGTTTGAGATGAGGTTGTAGTACTTGAATGGTTCTTCATCTATGGGTATACAATGGATTTGTCCCTCATGTACATATTTCAAGCATTGATGTAATATTGAGGGTACACTCTTCATTTCTCTAATCTAGGGGTACCCAAGGAGTATGTTATATTGCATGGTACCCTCTAATATGTGGAATAACATGTGAATAATATTGACTCCCACATTGATGGGGAGGACAACTATTCCAACTATCAAGCATAAATAATCATTAAAGCCTTGCAAGATGAATGTTGAGCTGGCAATGTGTGAAGATAGAAGGTTAAGGTGTTGGAATTATGGGATAGTGATGCTGTTGATAGGGGAGCCAATGCCAACTAGAACTCATTTAAAGGTATTTTTATCAATATGAGCTATTATGTGAAGTGGAGGATCATGCATATCACTTGGTATGGTTTTGATCTCAAAATCATAAAATGTAATTGATGGTTCCATGCATGTCTATATGTTTCCCATAAAATTTGTGAAAGCATTGGGATATTGTATCTGAACTTCAATAAATTTTAGGATGTCCATCAATGCTTTACGATGTGGGGGAGACTGTTGTATGAGTTCATATATTGATAGTTTGGCCAAGGTCAACATTAAGCTATGTATTAATAGAATCATCAGTGTGATGGTTGGTATTGATGGTTAGTTTTGGAGATGAATTTTAGGTGGTGGATGGGTGTAATTTGGTTGTAGAGGCATGATGGGTGATGGAGCCATAGGAGGGAGTACTACTGGTGTTGTTTCATTTGGTTTCTATGATCGATTAGCATGCATTTGACCTTGGGTGACTATTTAGATAGCACCCACAAAGTATTGGTATTGTTGTGCATTGTGTATGTGGTTGACTTGGTTAGGAGCAACTATAGAATTTGATGCCCCTATTGTTTTTTGTGTTTCCTCATGATAAGGAAGAGGTGTTTGGTAAATATGAAGGTTCTATTTTTGTTGTGCCAAAGGGTTATCAAACTTAATAGTCCCTTTGTCTATCATATATTGGACTATATATTTGAACGAATAACAACTACTAATATCATGACATTTCTAACGATGAAAGGTGTAATATTGGTACTCCTTAAATTTTATTTGGTAGGGTCTTTAGGTTTATTTTATGGTAGTGTAATCATTTGTTCCTCATACAAGCATTGGAATATATTGGAAAGTGGCTCGGGTAATAGAGTGTACTTGCATGTTAGTCGAGTATACTATCGATGTTGATGATTATTTGTAGGTGGATCTTAGTTTTGTAGTTGTTGTGGGGGTGGAACCACTTGATATGTTGGTTGTTGTTATTGTTGTTGTGGGGGTTGTTGAATTTGGACTTGAGGTTGTTGTGTTTATTGTTGAGGTTGACTCAACACCATTTGATTCACTTGAACAAATTTTTGTTGGTTCTAATGGTTTTCCCTTTGATTCTTATTTTGCCATTATTTCTTTTTTAACTTTATTTCTCCCTCTTGTATCTTAATTTATTTTATGTATCAGGCTTGGGTGAGAGATTCTTTGAATGTTCTATATTGGTGTAATTGTAGTAACAAGGAGATAGGTTTAGAACAAATCCTTGTAAATATTATTATGAGTTCCACCATAGGGAGGGAGAATGGCAACATGGTGATAATTGCCCTCCAATTTTTTCCATAATAATAGACCGACTCATATTCAAATTGACATAAGTTGAATAGGTCATTCAATGTACTTTTATTTCTAATAGAATTGCTCTAGAAATTGGTCTGCTAATTGTTCAAATGTGTAAACACTATGGTGCAACAAATGGTTGTACCATTCTAGGGCATCTCCTCCAAATGTCTAAGGGAATGTTTAGAGCATCAAATGGTTATTATCTTAAATTATTAAGCATGCATGGATGAATGCACCTACATGCTCTCATGGGTCCTCATCCCCTTTGAATTTATCAAACTTCGGTAGTGTGAAATCTATAAGGTAAGGTAGTGATGGTACTGAAGGATGAATTGGTTGATTGACCAACTATCGTAGAGTGAGTTTCTAATATAAAATTCTAGGTATTTGCATGGCCAATATTTCAATCTGGTTATGCAAAAATTGAAACTTAGGGTCTTCCAAGGGTGGTCAAAAGCCTTGATTTGCTTAGTGTGTGTAGGTTGGATGAATTTGATGTGTGGTGAAGTGGTTTGATGGAATGAAGTTTTTATTGGCTAATGAATTAGTATTGGTTGGTATTTGATGTTGATGGATGTTATGTTGGTTATGATTATAAAATTATTATTGTTGATGATGTGGAGATGGCTGATGTGGAGATGAGGGCATGATGGTGTGTTGAGTTGATGAAGTGGCATAGTTTTATGAAGTGGATGAGTGGGTATTATTATTGTGGGTGGTTGCAACCCCTAGGATGGATCTTGGGTGAATAATGTATCTTGATCGACTATGTGTGTATGGTTAAAATTTTCCACCTATGATTGTTGTTGTAAATTGGGATGACCACTTTGATTAGCATTATCTGTAAGAAATTGCTACACATATTGTAAAGCTTATTGTATGGTAATAACTAATGTAGTTTACATGGTAAAATGGGGGGTGAATGTTTGCACATGATGCATGGTAGCAACATGGGTTTATGTAGGTGGAGGGTAAGTTGGGAAGGGTATCACAACCAAATGAGGAATGGTATTTTGGATTGGGTTAATAGGTGGGAATGATATAGGTGGAATGGGGGTTTATAATTGTAAAGCACCACTACTCTATGCATTAAAGAGTGGGTTATAATATATGGTGGTTTGGATGGGTGGAATTGATATGTATGGATTGAATTATGATGGTGGATTTTGGTTCAAGGATGTGTGTTCAAAGATGGGGTTAATGAAGATATGGCTAGTGTTGTTAGGGTGTGAATGAGAGGGTTCCTATTGAAAGGTAGAAATAGTTCAAGGTGGAATGGTAAGATAAAACAAATATGGGAATTCCAAGCTTAGATAGGCTCTAAAGTTATCAAAACCTATGTAGGTGATGTCATTATCAGGAGGTGTGGATGTTTCAATGTGGGGGGTATTCGTGATAGAGGTATGAAAAGCTCTCTACATCATATACACACCTAAAGTGGGTGTGGTATTAGAAGGCCTAGCGAACAAGTCTAGGTATATGGTTTATGACACACTAGTTGTCTTAGCCACAAAAGTGGTTGGGGTATGGGAAACCTGAGTAAAATGTTTCCATGGATGAAGGTGGTTGGCTTGCAGGTAATTGGCTCAAAATTTTGGCTTGACTTCAGGTCAATACCTTAAGCTAAATTAAAAATGAATTTACAAGGTATTTGTGTATAAATATGTGAGATATATACCATGAACCATGTAAACAATCACACCAACCAAGAGTTTTCATTTTTTGCAATGTTTTATTTTGAATTTATTTTGATTTTTTTTTTTGTTGTTTTTTGTAAACCCTAGGCCTAGAAAACCTATGCAATGTGGGTGGTCGAATGAATATAAAAATGTGTGTTCAAACCGACCCTTATGATGAAGTATGAATCATGAACGACTAAAATATCTTGCTATATGAGACTTGGTAATGAGTGTAACTTAGGGGAACAAAATACCTCTGGAAGAGGCCATGCTATCTAGTGTCTTACTACTGACCCATTTGGGCTTTTACTTCACCCTCGTATGAGCCTAGGCATAAACGGTAACTAGGATTCCACAAATTATTAAGCCCTAGAAATTGAAGGGCATCTAACCTTGATTACCTCAAGCTAATATCAAGAATAACTAATTTCTTAGTGATGAAGTTCATGAAACTATTGTACTAGCTATGGTTTATTCTAAGGCTCTCTGATGATTGGTGATGAAGTCCACCTTATTCAAGAGGTTTTCCTTGCACTTGTCATACAAATGTTCCAAATGGTGATACGTGCAAAGTGCGTGATGTTTTAATTGTATTTTCTAGGGTTTTGTCAAAACAAAGTATAGAGTTACTCTAAGATGCAAATCTACTATGCGATTCAAATTTATTGCCTAAAAATGCAATTAGGAAACAGACAAAAGCAAAAATAAAGGTAAACTAGAGAAAAAACTAACTTAAATGTAACAAAAAAACCCCAAATAGTCCTTAGAATGCTTTTGAAACACAAATCTAAATGTAGAGGTGCATCTAGGATTGAGCATATGTAGAGCTACATCTACTCAGATGTAAGGCTATGTTCGAAGTTGACAAAATGTAAATCTATCTCTAATTGTGTGTCAAAAATAGAATAGAGTAGATTTGGAACCCTAATGTGACCTATGATCCTCTCTAGAATGCAAATTTACCCCTATATGCAACTAATATAATTTTTGCAACCTAAAATGATAAAGAAATGCCCTACAACACCATCTTATTTTGATTTTTTTAAAAAACACTTAAAATACCTATAAGAAACCCTACAATGATTACAAAATGCTTGATCTACTACCTACACTAAAAACAAATATGAAAAAGCTGAGATTTCTTTTTCTTTTTATTTCAAAAATGGCTTACCTAGAAGCCTTTCACTTTTTTCTTTGCCATCACTCCAGATGTGATGTCCGGTATGCTTAGGATCCCAAATGTAGAGAGGAATCTACTCAATATATTGAATGCAGAGGGGCATCTACTCAGATATCCTAGATATAGTTCTATGTCTTCTCAAGCGTAGAATACACCTAAACAAGCTCCAAAAATCTTGAATCAAATTTTGGACTTTTCACATGATGGAGCTCCAAAACCTACAACGAAATAGACACAGATCAATAAATAAAAGATATCAAGGTAGATCCAAAAATAGAATCCTTTGGGGATCCTATTTTAATCACCATTTATAAGCTAAAAAGGAGATAACACAAAATAATTTGAATAAAGAGACAAGAAATGTAAAGTATAAAAAATGATTTTGTATTGATTTTTTGGAGCCTTAATCTTATTTTCTTTTACACAATGATTTAACCCTAAATGGTGGGGGCTTTATTACAATAAATTATTGCTTATTTCTTTTATATTACAATGGTCACTAGAGGGGGAAGCCCCTTTTGAAAATACAATTGGCAATGGTGTCTTCAATCTTCTTTTGCTTAAATAAACTCACTGATGGGCTTCTTCTATCCTTACAGATGATCCATTGCTCTAGTAGCATCCAATGACCTATAAAATGCACACATGAATTTGCAAACACATAAGGTTAGTAGAACCTATTGATACAATTAAAATAAAACTACAAAAAACCAAAACACTAATGTTTGCAAACTATAAAATGAAATGCAAGAAACACAAACAATGAAATAAAAATTGCCTTGCTATCACCTAAATCAATGTGTGTCTTCTAGTGCTAAAAATATCATTAGAAATATGCAGGGTTGCACTAGGAGATGGATAGATGTAGTGTTGTGTTTGTGTAGATGTAGATCCACATCTAGGAGATGGATAGATGCAGTGCAACATTTGTGTAGATGTGAAGCTATGTTTATGACTATGTAGATGCAGTCCTGCATTTGTGTAGACACCATACTATATCTGGATCTAAGTTTTAGAATTACTAAGATTGATTTAGGAGTTTGGTGGTTTGACCTCCAAACTTTGATTAGGGTTTCTTCTCATGACTTTAGCAAAGTGTTGTTACAAATTTTGGGCTCTCTTCCTTCCTTCCTCATTTACAAAAGTGAATCAGGTTTTATAACCTTTTGGAAGGTTAGGGTTAGGGATTGGAAGTAGAAAGCTAATATTACAAAATGGCAAGCTATGGTTAGGATTTGGCTAGAGGGTAGGAAATAATATATATAGCAAATGGCCAGGATTTTGTATTTATAGTTTGTATTTGTCATTATAGATGCATGGATGTATGATAGATTCTTATAGATGTATGTCTAGATGATATGTTTATTTTAAATGATTGGGTGCTTTTGATGTGATGATACATAGAACTAGGTATGTGTATGATGTACTAATGACTTATTCTACCATAATTAATGCAAATTGTGAATGTATTATTAATTAATGAAACATAACTGAAGATTTTATGATGTAATAACACACTAAGTATATGCATTATAAAAATGTACTAGAGTCACAAATAAAGATGTAATAAATTTCATCAAGAGCATACACCTGAATAGGAACCCAACGAGAAATGATATGCAAGGAATGATAATGATGGATTTTGAATAGTAAAAGGTCACAATGAACAATAAGGCTTTTCATAAGACTCAAACACCTTAGTTGATCGATTAAAAGCCTAGTACTAAGCATGCAAGCATCTAAGAGATAAAAATCTACTAGGAAGACCAAGATATTCAATATCCCTATGTGTGCATAGTGAATTTTATTAACTCAACTTTGGACTCAGTTGGACTTAACTACACTGAATGCAAGCCATCAAAAGCTAGCTCAATCACAATATGATATTGGTATATACAAAATGAGGTCGCTAATGTGATAGAAATATCACCATGTGTAAGGCTACTCTATTACTATTCCAATGTTTATAGCCCATTTCTGGTGATAGAGATCATACCAAGGTTGTCAAAAACTTAGAATTCTAGGGATTAAAGCTCTTTTTATTGTATTTGTTTGGGATTTTTTAAAATTTTGCTTTCTTGTGGGGATTTTGCTCATTTTATGGAGGAGCAAAGGGATTTTATTGCTTTGTGATGCCTTTTGGGATACTTGCTCATTTTATGGAAGAGCAAGGGATTTATCTATTTTTTTGGGATACTTGCTCATTTTGTAGAGGAGCAAGGGGATTTTTTTTTTTTTGGGGGGGGAATGAGCTTGTCCTTTTTTCAATTCTTAGCTTTTTAGAACATGTGCATAATAAGATGAGCAAGGGATATATTCACTTTTGGGTAAGATGTACATTGTATTATCATCTTTCCTTGTCCAACATAATTTGTAATATTGTGAGAATGTGCTTGGGATTTTGAAGTAAATAAAGTATGACCAAATAAATATCCTATCATCAAACATAAATATGGTGTACAACGACATCTAAAATACCAACTAGGGATGGTTGAATAATCAAAACACCCTATTGGAAACATCGTAACCACTACTTGGGATCAAGTAAGGGGTGGATATGTATTATGAATATGTGGATATATGATCAAGATAACATATGTTACATCAAGGCAAGTGAATCTTTTATGAACATGATGCTATACAAAATATGCAATGCAATACTAGATGGATGCATCTATGGAAAATAGAATACAACTACCAAAAACCATGACTAATCCTAAATACAAGGTGTTGTGTATGATGGTATGCAATGCAATGGTGATGTAAAATAAAAAAATATTTTTGTTATTTTTGTAATTTTATATTGTTTTTTGTTTATGCATAAAATACCCGCAGGTGGAGAATACTAAGTGGTTTAGGTTCCTCAATACCCTCAAGTGAAGCGAAATGATAAGTTCCTAGATTCAAATTCTATGTTATGATGAATGGGCCTAACCAGTGTGCTATGCAAATCCTCCCATTCAATTTCTTGATAGGTACCATTGAAGAACATGAGCTTATACTAAGAGGGGAGGGTGAACGATATAAGATAAAACCTTTTTCTTTTCAATCCATATGATAACATAAATAATATTAAAGTATTAAGCATTACACAAAGCATCACACACATGAGAGACATGATTTAACATGGTTCACCTAATGTGGGCTACTCCACGGAGAAAATATTTCTTATAAAATTTTCTCAATAAATTCTCTTAGGAATCCTTTCCTATTACAATGTTTATGGACATCTATCCAAAGGAGACACCAACCCACTAATCAAATTCATGGACCTATATCCACATGAGAACTCCTTCTCCTTTAGTCTAGTTGGTGATCTTCTAGAATACTACTGCCTCTACTTCACCGGCTTGTGGATCTTTCTCCATGAAAGATGTTCGTCCTCACTCATAAGACCCCTATCATCACTACCTTGGCTAATGGATATCTATCCATTGGAGACTACTATCATTTGCTCTATCACCTCCAAATATTGATCTAAACTCTACTCAATCTATATCTCATATCTACACTAAACACTATCCTTTGATCTAGCACAAGTCTGCTCATAAATCTATCTTTGGTTTGGAACAAATATATGCACTAAACTTTGTCCTCAAATATGTCCTCAAATATATCATCAAGACTTAACACAAACCTTGATCAAATTATAAATAAACTCTACTAGATCTTCCTCAATCTTTAACTCAAAGCTTGAGCAAATCAATCAATCAATTATGCTCTCAAGTCTTCTCAAATACTTACCTCAAATTTGTCCACAAGTCCTCTCAAGAACTTGCTCAATGTGCTCAACAAGTCTTCACTAAGACTTACCTCAAATATGTCCACAAGTCTTTACCAAGACTTACCTCAAATCTTCTTGTAATATTTCACAAAAGCCCACACAAATTTGTCCTTAAGCTTTCACAAAATCTTACTCAAATCACTTGCAAAACTTGAATAAAAAAACTCAACTTAATCTCTTTCAAAAAACTTCTTCAATCACTCAAACAAGTTTTAACCACAGAAACATATAGAGAATGATTAGAGACTCAATATGTTTCAAAATCAGAAAACCTCAATCACTTTCAAACTCTCATCCAAATAAATTTAGAAATAAAGTATAATTTGATTCACAAAATTGAACTTTCACTCCAATACTTTCAATCAATAATGCTCATTCAACTTCACTCAATCATGCATATGAAAAAATCACTCAAATATTTGCAACAATTCTTTTTAATCCAACATGCATTTCAAAATGTTCAACCAAACAATATTTCACTCACAAGGATGATATGCCCATACCTTTTTTTTTGATGGAGATATGACTTCAAAACCTATCTCAATCACACTCAAATCCTTTTTTCCACTTTCAATGTTAGATAGGAACAATTTATCTAAAAATCTCCACTCAAATATTTTTCCAAATATTTATTTCACCATACAAAATATCAAATCTCTAATACACCTTATAATCTCCAAACACTCAAATTAAATTAAAAAATCAAGTTCCTTTACTAACACCTTATAAACTCCAACCTTCCAGAATAACATCCACCACATAAAAATTAAATTCTTTTCTTGAAACTTATAACTCCAAACTTTATAAAATAAATTATAACCACCAAAATTAAAATAAAATATTTTAATTTCCTTACACCTTATATATCCCTTAACAAACTCACAACCACCTTTTAAATCTCACAAAAAATTTAATGCAAATTTCCAAATATCAAACATTTGGAAAAATTAAAATGTGAAATGCAGACCTTTCCTTTTAATTTTGCCCCAAAATTATTTTCGCCGAAATTTAAACACATGACCTCACATTTCCAAGGCCCTAACCCAAATCTCAACCACCAGTTGGGCTACATGCCCACACAAAATTAAAAGGTGCACGAATAACCTCTCGTTCCTTGTATTTTATCCCACTAAATAACAAACGAAAATAATTTTCCTTTGCAAAACACAATCACATGAATCGAACCTATGATCTTGCCCTCACGAATGCCTTAACCAGTCCTCAATCAACACATGTTCTACCGAGCACTTTGATATATGTTAGGCACTCCACTTAGCTTTATCATGAAGTCTACTCTTTAGCATTTAACACATGCAAATTCTTCCCTTTCTCTTCACTCAAATGCAGTGCACGAATTCCTTTATACTTTGGTTATATGAATTGCATGAATTATTTAAAAAAAAAACCATTATCTCTTTTATACCATTTGCTATGCACTCCAACATGTCGGTGATTAGTAAATTTTATTTTTAATTCTAATTTTAAATTTATACTTTCCACGCCTATATTATTAATTAAATTAAATATTTTAACCTATGGTTAAAATATTTTAAATTAAATAAAGTAAATAATAACCTTTAAATTCTATCAAATGGGTCTTTTTGAGGATTTATAATTTAATGAATCCTTGGACCTCATTTTTCTTCACATCAACCTTTAGCCAAAAATATTAGAATATTATTATTTCCATTTAAACCTGCTTCTCTATCCTTGGTATTTCAATATTTTTAGGCCTTTGTAGGCATATAATATTTAAGATAAATATTATATCCTATTCCTTTAAACTTCTTCCTTTACTTTTGGAAGACAAACGACCTGATGAATTTAATGACAATGAAACTTGGACATCAGCCTATTGACATCAATGAAAACAAAACTTGCTCATATTTCCAACAACCATGTTGGAAACCCATTTAGGATAGTTTATGGATTGGATGAATCCTGCATGAAGCAATTTTTGTAGTTCATATTTGACCATTCATGTTATTGTTCGATGCATCTTTCTAAGCTTCTTCTTGATCAAATTGACTATTTGATTGAGAATTAAGTTATGAAAAACTAAGTTAGGGTCAAGACCGAACATATATTTGTATGGCCAAGAAAAAACCTCTTGTATTTCGTTAGGAAAGTGGTGAAATCAACACGTTTCGTAGTTGATATGCTTTGTCCCTGATGACCTAAGGATTTTTAGGATCGATACTGATATCAACATCAATTATTTATTCAATTGATATATGGGATCCCTCTTCCAATTGATGAGTAGTAGGGATCAAATGAATTTTATCAGCCAATTTAGGAGATTCAAATGTGTCATTAGGCTCTATCTTAGTTTGGAGAACATATTCAGATGTAGATGAGAAAAAATGGAATGGTTGCAACATTTCTTTGCAAGGTAGAAACTTAAACAATGATGGAAGAAACATAGTGCGATTAAAAATCAATGGCCTCAAGGTTGAGGTGCAAATATTATGAAGGGTTGCTTGGATAATGAAGTGGTGTGGTGAGGCCAATGGAGATCATATGGATGGAAGGTGGATGAACTTTAGTCTTAGGTGGTAGTAGGTGGTTGATGATTGGTAGGCATGAATACGTAGGAGGTGGTTGGGGTGCAATCAAGATGACTAGATGGTCACAAGGTAAAATAGAGATTATAGGATCCTCTAGTGGAAGCAGCTATAGCTAAATGGGTTGATGCATAGGAAAATACGAAGATAAAATTCATCTACTCTCATAAGCAAGACAATGGGGGAGGAATCCTCCTTTGAACTGTCTGAAGTGATGGATAGAGTTTTAATGAATTTTGCTTCATATTCCTCACTTGATGAGTCAATGATATCATATTCATAGTCATAATTTGATGAAATGAAATCATTTTTTAATCATCATCCAATGAATCATAATGATCCATATATAACATAGCGGTTTGAAAATGATCACTAACCAAATGAGCATAGCATAAATCAACATACTTATTGATGTCAATATCTCCCCAAAAGCCTAGAGTAAGGCATTGGAGAGAATCTACAAGTAGCTCATAAGGCATTCTTACATAATAACCTAATCCAAATTTATTCGTAGGCAGCTAATAGTATGGCTTTCAAAGGGTCAAGAGACCTTTTTCATATAGACCTAGGCCATTCCCATGCCAATGGTAATGACAAAAGTATTGTAAAGTAAAGGATGTGTTTGAAATATAATTGATATTCAATTGAAATGGTTTATCCTCTTCCAAAAGGAGGGGTGTGTTTGTGGAAATATCAATACCCCGATAAACAAATTTTGTTTGATTTGGAGGAATCCCAAGGGGAATGATGGTGCCAATAGGTAATGATGTTTTGTGAGGTTGAATCAAGTCTCTAACTCGATGAGAGGGATAAATGTGACATTATTTACTATATATTCACCGAGGCTCAGGTTGTTCATGCACATAGTGACTTACGAAGGGGTGGTTGATGATGATGGAAATGTGGGTTGGGATGGAGAATTTGTGATGAATGGTGGAACATCTCCTATAGGGGAGTTATGGATAGATGTAGTTTTAATTGTTGATATTGAAGGTACAGGAGGAGGCCTTGGTTATTGTGATGTGGATGCAATGGATGGTGATGTTGTGTCTTGAGGTGATGTTATAGGTGCCTTCTATGGGTTTGAAATTGGGATATCTAATTCAATGGATTGAGATGGAACATTAGAGAAAATTTATGATGAAGGTTGGGGTGGACGTGGTGGTGATTAAATGATGGATGATGGTGGTAAATTTAGATATTGGTTAGGATCATTGTGTCTAATATCTATATGGGTGGAAGGTAATGTGTAATTCTACAAATGTTGAAGCACATTGCAAAACTTGAAGGGATATGAGTTTGCTAGGATGCAATGAACTTGACCTTCATGAATATACTAGATGCATTGATGCAATATGGATGGTACACATCTCATGTCTTGAATCCAAGGCCTACCAAGTAACAGGTTATACTACATAACACATTACAATATATGGCACATTGTATGAATAGTCTTTAGTCCAACTTGAATAAGGAGTATAATCATGCCAATGGTAGACCATAATGCATCATTGAAGGTGTGAAGGGTAAAAGTGGAAGATGCAATCTGTGATGGTGATAGGTTGAGATGTTGGAGGGCTACAATGGTGATGATGTTAATTGAGAAGCATGTATCTATGAAGATATATTTGTAAAGAATTCTATCCACACTGGCAATGATATGCAGTGGTGGATCAACTATTTTGGTAGGTATCATATTGATTTTGTGATCATAGAATGTAATCACGGGCTCTTTCTAGGTTTGAACATACCCCAAAAATTTGATGAAAGAATTGGGATCTTGGGGTTGTAGCTCAATTGATTTCAAAATATCAATTAGAGCTTACCCATGTTGGGTTGATTATTTTATAAGCTCATATATGAAGAGTTTTGTTGATGCCATTTTAAGGCTTTGAGTAAGTCTACTTTGTAGAGTAAGCATAGGGTAAGGTGGAGGAGGTTTGATCAATGTTGGTTGCAATGGTGCTTATAAAATTTAAAGCATATTGAAGGAGCCCATAGTTTGTGTGTGTGGTGTTTGGTATCATCTATTCCTCATCACTATGCTAATCATCCCCAAAAAACCTTGGTTAGGTGGGGTGACATGAACCTGATTGATTGATTTTGGTTGCTCTACTGTAGCAGTCGATGCTAATTTTGGTTCAAGTTGAGGTAGAGGGCCTTGATAGACCCTCATGTTTTAATTATTTATAGCAATATGATTATCGATTTGAATTTATTGCCTTTCAATCATGTTCTACACTAGGGTTTTGAAGTTGTATCATGATTGAGTGTCTAACCTTTTTGTCTATGGTAGATGCAGTACTGATCCTCCCTATACTATTTAGGTTTTGGAATATTTGGGTCCAATGGATAAATATAACAAAGGGTTATTACTTGTACCCTACACAACCGATGAAATATTGTTTTCAATGATTCTGGCACTGGCATGTATTGACACAATGAATGCTTTAGTTGAATGGGTTGTTTATTTTATTAGGGATATTGTGCTTTTTGAGTATAATATTATGCAGATGGTGGTTGGGCTTGATAAATTGGTGATTAAGGTGAGTTTTTATTTGAGGGTCTAGGGTCACTCAAAATGATTTGGTTCACTAGGACTGCCTATTTTTGGGTTTGATTTTGGCCCTTTTTATCATTTTTTCTAGACCATTATTTCTTTCAAATCTTAATATATCCTTCTTGGGCCTTGATATCCTCAATTACTTTGGCCTAGGCTAGGGCTTCCTCAAAAGTCCTATATTGTTGGATTTGTAATAAAAGTGATATATGTTTTGAGAAACTCCTAGTGAACATCTGAGTAAGCTTTGTCATGGGTATGGTAAAGATAAATTTTGACATAACTATTCTCCACCTGTTATCGTATTCCATGATTGGCTCATATTTAAATTGAAAAAGGCTAGACAAGTCAATCAAGTTCACCTTTTTCCTAATGCTAAAGGTAAAGCATTCCAAAAATTCATTCAATAATTGCTCAAAGGTATATATGCTATGGTGTGGTAGATAATTATACCATTACAAAGCACCCTAGAAAATATTATAAGAAATTTTCTTAACATTAAGGAGTCATTATCATGAAGATAAATAAAATATGCATGAATCTAGTCATGTGCTCTTGCACATCTTCATCACCCTTAATTTTTTTGATTTTAGGCATCTTGAAATGTGGTGGGTAGGTGGTGATGACAGTAATGTATGGAGAGGCTGATTACTAAGCTACCTTAGTGTGGGTTTTTGATAACCCAAGGTTAGAGTTTGTTTTTATTAATTCAGTCAATTAACACTTTGTATACCTCTATTGAAATGATATGATCCACATGCCTCCATCCTTGATTAGGTAGATGTGGTAGGTTTTTATATTGAGGTGGTGGGCAATAAGTATGATCAATAGGTACCTCACCATAATTTTATTCAAAATAAGCATCAAATTGTTCTTGATATTCTTGTTGGGGTTCTCCATAAAGTTCATCCTCTTGTTGATATTGGTATTGTTGAGTTGTAGGAGGTTCTTGATGATGAATGATTGGAGGCCTTTAATTTTGGGTGTGAGATAGATTTAGGCACAGATGAGGGGGGAGGTTCTTATTTGGTCTCTATGGAGGATTATGCCATTGAATTTGGTGTTCTAGATGATGTTGAATTTGTTGCCTTTGATGCGTAGGCATTGGTAATATTTGGTGCATCATCTCTTACAACCATTTTTAGTACTTGGGATTTAGCCTAGGTACCTAATGAGATCTATTCAGCTATTCCACTATGTAAGCACATGTATTGATAATGAAAATACGTGTGGCCTACTCTTCAGCCTTGGAAATATCAATGACTAGCTTTCCATGGTCATGAGAGGTAACATTAACTTGATACTTATGTTGTAGGGTAGGCTCCATGTAATCAGGAGGTGCTGAAGCACATAGTCATTGCTCATACTATCTATCATAGAATGTAGTGGGAGGATTAAAGTTACCATCCTTGGGTCTACGAGCTAACATGATAAATGCATTAAAAAATATGGTAATTTTGTTATGACCGTAAGTAGTGTACACATTCATATAATTGTACTTACAACTCATCTATGGGTGATCATATGGGGTAGCTTGATCGTCCATGTTTTATTGGGGAACATATTTCTAGCACTAATATAGGGGAGTCATAGGTTGAGCCAAGATTTGGATGCATGGTAGGGACTTCCTAGATGTTTTCACTTGAATGTAATTGTCCCTATACATAGCATGCAAGATGTCTTAATCTGGATAATCTATATCTTGATTGTAGTCAAGATCTGTAGGCTAGTTTTGAGTTGTGAATCCCAACATATCGAGGTTGGTAGGATGATTAGTGATATTTGATTCCTAGGGGTCATGTTGCCACTTAGGTATTATAAGGTATTATGGATTAATTTGAAAGTGATACACATTTTCTTGAATTGATTTAGTAGTGTTTGCTTGTGATTGAGCTTGACTGTGTGTCTCCATCATAAGTTAAGTAAATGGTGTGTTCCTTATAAATTAAAAAACAATGTAAACAAAACAAAAAAGTGATTTTATTTTTAATCATTGATATTATCCATTTGTGCAATCTTCTTCTTTTGTTTTTTATTTTTTATTTTTTAATTTTTTTTAATTTTTTTAGTTTAATATTTTTTTGTTTTTCTTTTATTTTTTATTTGTTTTTTATTTTATGTGTTTTGATGAACCTAATCCTAGAATTATTGATGGTAAATGGTGAAATAAAATCTAAACATGTATGTCTAACCCCACCCTTATAACAAAGGGTGAACCTCGAATGACTGATAAGGCTTCCTAGGTATGGCAATGGGTGTATTCTAGGGAAATTAAAATTACCTCCCAAAAGATGCCACTCTATATAAGTTTAGCTATTAGCTAAAATATGAATTTTGGTTCATCCTCGGATGGGATCATATAATAACAATAGTTGTGTTGCACAAATTATTAAACCCCATGGTAAAATGGTATCTAATAGTGACCTACTTTAGGATGTACCCAAAAGTAGGGGACTCTTCGGTGATCCACTTGCAGGGGCTACTAAGGTGTATAGGAGGCCAATCCATGGTGGGAGATGAATTTCCACATCATAGGATTGATATCAGTCATTGGTTATGAAATCCAACTAATTGATATTTTAGATACCTCATGAGTGCGTGTGTAGGTTTCTTTTAATTTTGTAAAAATGAAATCAAACAACAATCCATGCTCTTTCACTAATGCAAATATTAACCCTATAATGAAGAATTTCCTAGATAATGATCAACATTTTAGCAGGAAACAACATAAACAAACTAGAAAACTACATATAGATACCATATCTAACTGAGATAGTTGTAGATAGGGGACCATATTGACCTAATATGGTCATATAAAAAGATCATATTGACCTAAGATGGTTGTTTTTTGACTGATATAAAATTTTGAAAGCTTTGAAAGTATTCTATAAATGGATATTTTTCTATCTTTCCTTTTAAAAATAAAAAAGAAAATGATAGAAAACTAACCTTGAAAGTCTAAGTTCAATGGATTTTTATAGATCTGCCACTATTCAGCCTCTGATCAAAGACCATATTAACCTGAGATGGTTATGATATAGGGTTCATATCGACCTAATATGGTTACATATAAGTACCTAAAAATCATAGAGATAGATAATCAATCAGTTAGAAACATGTGTTAGTTATAAAGGGACTTGGTACCACTGTGATTGCCATCTAAAAGCCAAACATTTTGCACCACATAAATGAACACATATACATAAAAAAATAAAATGAACTTTTGTATTAATTTGCATTCAAGGTTACAAAGAGAGTCTATAGAAGAGTATCTTTTCAAATGATACACTGATTCACAAATTGGGGGTATAATTCCCCTATCTTGAACAAGTAAGGTATCTAGGTGTAATATAACAATATCCTTGCTAACGTAGTTCATGAGGGACCAGGTTTTTTGAGACCACTGCACAAGAGTTGAATATTAAGTCTTTCACTATCTTTGTACCTATAACCTCAACACAAGGGAATAATAGCAAATCAATAGCATGTGTGGACCCCCTCAAGGTTGGAATCGTATTAAATTAGAAACTATCAAATGAAGGAAAAGCAGGTGCATGTATGTGATAAAAGAAATCTAAACTATTGTAGAATAACGAAATAAGAAGATCTATCCTAAAATGACAAAAAATATAAAATAGATCATCTAACCATGACCATTTTGGGCTGAGATGGTTTCATATATGGACCATATCAGGGTGATACGGTCGCTATCACAGACCTATATTTCTTTGTTTCCAAGCTTGAGTAGCATCTAGGGTGACTTGGAGAGTATTATCGATAGATTTTTTCTATAGGGAAGTGAGTTTAATGAACTTGAATAGTCACTGTAGCAAGGGTTATTTTTTATATGAGGTAGCAAATCATAATGTTCAACCCTTTGTGGTAGTCCAACAACATGGTCTTAGAAGTGGGAAAACCATACAGATTGATTTTGGTAGCACTTCGTTGCACAAATTCAAAAGCTCAAGATCTTCAAAACTAAGGGTTGAGTGACATTTTATAGACCTCTTGACCAGAGGCTAGGGCACTTTGCATGAAAAAACAAAGGGATCATTTATATTGAGAAATAATATGCATGCCCCAAAATAACTTTTTACATGTGACTGATTCAAAATTACCTCATGTAGGGCATCCAAAATTGGAGTGAGATCATGTGTGGCACTAAAAATCAGTAGTAGTTGCCAGTTTTTATTTTTATTATTTATTTTTTACAATCATCTTAGGTCAAGACAGTCATAGTCTTGAGACTATCTAGGTTTGAGATGGTTAGACAACTTATAGGTTAAGTTACCCAATTTTAGTAAAAACCATCAAATTATCCCTAAGGCTACCCAAGGTGGACTTTGGGGGGTAGGAAGGAGGTATTTTGGGAAGTCTCCTTAAGATAACATATTTTATGTGTCTACACTACATTCTAGTATTTATAGCTTTAAGTTATTAGGGCATCATTGCCTTAGAGATGGATTGTTGTTATGTCAAAATATTTATGAGTTTTTTAAGCTACTTGGTGGTATGCTTGTTCTAACCACCTAGTTGTGGCTTTTTGATCTACTGGAACCTACTTCATATTGAGTCATATTGGTATTATTATTTGTATCTGGTTCATTGATCCCTTTTTGATATTTGTGTTGAGTTTCCCTTAACATCTGCATGATTGCATAGGTAGAGACTTCATTATTAAGATTGTTTGACAAGCGATTATAACCTATTGGAAAAATGATATGGTGACCACCCATATACTAAAAAAATATTTTTGAATATCAAATTAGATTTACCTCTACCGATCGATCCATGGTTTTCAATTATATAATAAGGCTTAGGATGAGCAACAAACTTTTGCTATTTCTACCTGCCCAATCTATGTATGAGAAGTTCTGATGCCTTTAGGACTTAGCCAATTTTTTCATTTATGCTTTGCATATGGGTGATGGAATTTTGGCACCTATTCCCACCCAATACATGTTGGAACTAAAAAAATAATCCACACATTATTTACAGGTTATATTACAATATATAAGCATCAATCTTAGGAGGGAGATATGACAAGTGTCATAAGCTCCACTCCAACTCAAACTGAAGATAGGGACAAGTGGCAGAAGACAACTATCAACCTATCAATTATAGGCATAGTGCACATTATAACAATAATATTCTAACATTCCCCCTTAATGTGCACTATCCTAAAAAGATAAATCAACATTAGATAACATTCCCCCTTAATGTTGACTTCTTTTACATAGATATAGCAAATTGCTAAACTCAGAAAACTTGTCTTTCCCAAGTGACTTTGTGAAGATGTCTACCACTTGATATTGAGTTGGTACATATTCCATGTGTATAACGTCTTATTGGACCATTTCTCTAATAAAGTGATGATGTATCTCAATGTGCTTTGTTCTAGAATGGAAAACTAGATTCTTGGTCATCTTGATGGTACTTTGATTGTCACAAGATATATATGTTGGACCATGTATGAATAGCCCAATATCCTGAATTAATTGCCTCAACCATATTGCCTCCTTAGTTGCCTCAACTGCTGCTCTATATTTTGCTTCTATTGAAGATAGTGAAACTGTGTTCTACTTCTTTGTGCTCCATGAAATAGAGCCTTGGCCTAATTGAAAGCAATAACATGATGTAGATCTTCTAGTCTCAAGACAACTGGCCCAATATAAATCTGTGTATCCAATCAAAGAAAAATTATCACTTGATTTATACATAAGGCCATGATGGGGTGTGGTTTTTAGGAATCTCACAATCCTCTTAGCTACTATCCAATGGCTCTTCTTAGGGTCCTGCATGAATCTAGAAATAAGGCCAACTGAATAGCAAATATCTGGTCTAGTTGAAGTTAAGTAGATCAAACTTCCAACTAGTTACTTGTAAAGTGTGCCATTAACCCTTTCTTCTTCATCATTATTTAGCAATTTCAATCTAGTTTCCATGGGAGTTAGAGAGGGCTTACACTCCTCCATGCGAAACCTCTCTAAAATAGACTGAATGTACTTAGCCTATGAGATAAAAATCTTACCAGGTTGTTGCCATACCTCTATTCCTAAGCAATAGTGGAGGAGGCCTAAATATGTCATCTCAAAGTTTTTGCATAAGTCCTCTTTGAGCAACCATATTACTTCTATGTCATCACCTATAATGAGAGGATCATCCACATACAATGTAATAAAAATGATGCGGTTCCTCCAATGTTTCACATAGAGAGTAGATTCTGTTGTAGATCTAGTGAAACCAAGGTCGAGAAAATAGGAGTCAATCTTTGAATACCAAGCTCGGGGTGCTTGCTTCAACCCATATAGAGCTTTCTTTAATCTGAGGACTTTGTTGTTTTGGCCTTCAACTGTGTACCCTGGTGGTTGTTTCACATACACTTCCTCCTTCAAATGACCATTGAGAAATGCACTTTTGACATCCATTTGATATATGGGCCAATGTTTTTGAGCTGCCATAGCAATAACTATCTTGATTGTTGTCATCTTAGCCACAGGAGCAAAGGTCTCCTCATAATCAATTCCTTCTTGTTGCTTATAGCCTTGAGCTACTAGGCGAGCCTTATAGCGATCTAGTGAGCCATATGCTTTATATTTTGCTTTGTATACCCATTTTGTGCCTATGGTATATTTTCCTTTGGGTAAATCAACTAACTCCCAAGTGTGATTCCTTTCAATGGAATCCAATTCCTGATCCATGGCATGAACCTATTTAGGATCATCAAGTGCTTCTTTGACATTAGAAGGTTTAGGTTGGCTAAGCACTTTGGCCATTAGGGCATAATTCACTTGGTGTCTTAGGGCTGAAGGCCTTTTACCTATATAGGTGGGCAAATGATTTTGGGCTTCATCTATTGTGGCTTGAACCCACTTGGGTAAAGGATTGGATGATGTTACTTGATCATTAGGAGGATGAGATGGAGGACATGGATCATTTGTAGGAATTTCTTCTTGTGGATGAATTTCTTGATTTATGTGTGAAGGAGAAGGACTAGATGATATTGATGATGAATGACATGTGGGACTTTGTGAGAGATAGGCAGGCTAATGAAGACCCACTCACTACACCTATAGACCCTAAAGAAAAAGCACAATTTGAGAAGAATTCCAACATAGCTTTAAGTTTAATCAAGCTAGCTATAGGAATTCAATGCAGAGAAACTGTAAGGGCTGCAAAAACACCTAAACAAGCATGGGATGCTCTCAATATATTGTTTGATAGGCCAAGTCAAGATAATATTTTGTATCTCAAACAAAAATTGCACAATCTATATATGAAAGGCTCACTTGCCGATTATCTTATGGAAGTGAAGTCTATTAAAAATGATTTCTTAGCTATTGGTAAAACCCTAGAGGATAATGAGTTAATTCCAATAATGGTGCATGGTCTTCCTTCAAAGTTTCACTCCTATGCTACCATGTTAGACTTGAGTGGTAAAACAATGAATTCAACACTTGAGGATATTAATATCCTACTTAAGAAGCATGAGCAAGCCCTAATCAAAGATGAAGAAATTGAAGCCACATTAGTAGCTTTTACCACCAAGGCAACTTTACAGCCTAAACAAAACAAGGGTCAAAACTAGAATAATCAGAATCAAAGGAGTAGACAACATAAGAGATACACACAGTACCAGCAGTAACCAAATCAATAGTACCAACAATAGCCATGTCAGCAACAGTACCAACAATAGCCACAACAACAGCAATACCAATAGCAACAAAGATGGCAAACAAGACCTCAAGGGGGTCAACACAACAATCAACAAGGATGTGAATATTGTGGAAAATGGAATCATAATATTGCTAATTTCTATCAAAGGCAAAGAGAACAGGGAGAACCACAAAATAATAATATGAACACATTGTATGTAGCCAACCAAGTTAATGTTGAAGATAAAGAATGTTGGTATATTGATTCTGGAGTAGCAAAGCAAATGATAGGAAGGCAATATTGGTTGACCAAGGTTCAGCCCACATCAAACCAATTCATTACTTTTTGTGATGAAAGTGCTCTACGCATTGAAGGTGTTGGGGAGGCGCCACTTACTTTGCATGATGGTAATAATGTTCCTGCAACAGCTGTTTTGTATGTGCCTGATCTTAAAAGAAGTCTTATTTCTATTGGACAACTTACAGATAAGGGCTATAATGTCTATTTTGAAAAATAAAAATGCTACATTAAGGAACCCAATGGCAATGTCAAGGCCATGAGAGTGAAAAATGATGGTGTTTACTACCTCCTTAAAAAATCTGTAACACAAACATATTTGCATACAAAAACTACTTTCTCTTTGGAGTACATGTGGCATGAAATATTGGGACATTTAAATTTTAATAATATTCAAATGATGGCTACAAAAGGATTAGTTAAAGGAATTCCAGATCTTAAGGAGTCAAAATTTTTTTGTGAGCCATATGTAATAGAAAAACACCACAGGCAACCATTTGAAACAGGAAAAGCATGGAGAGCCAATAGACCTTTGCAATTAATTCATTCAGACATTTGTGGGTCAATGTTTGTTCAATATTATACTGGGGCTAAATACTACATCACTTTCATTGATGATTATAGCAAAAAGGTATGGATCTACCTAATTCAATATAAGTGGTAAGCCTTTGATAAGTTCAAAGAATTCATGGCACTTGTTGAAATAGAAAGTGGCTATCAAATCTCCACCTTAAGATCAGATAATGGTGGAGAATATTTTTCTAATGAATTCTTTAATTTTTGTAAGTATCATGGGATAAGGAGGCAATTCACAACCCCTTTTACCCCACAACAAAATGGAGTTGTTGAGAGGATGAATCAAACAATCACAAATAGGGCAAAATCAATGTTACATGATGTTATATTACCTAACTCATTTACAGAAAAAAATGACACTATCCCAAACAATGAGATTAAAATAGAGAAACTATTTTCTCTTTAACGTCTTATGGCTCCAATGAATGAAACTTCAGGGGTAGCCATGATTTCTTCTCCATTGCTTTCTGGTTTTTTATCCATAAGAGTGGAGAGCATACTCCCTACGTAATGGAGAAAAAAAAATGAGGAAGAAATGGGGGAGGGAGGATTTCCATGAGGGAAATATCCCCTCAAGGGTTTCACAGGCAAGAGAGTGAACCTGCTCTGATACCAAATGTTGGAACTGAAAAAATAAGCCACACATTATTTACAAGTTATATTACAATATATAAGCATCAAGCTTAGGAGGGAGATATGACAAGTGTCATAAGCTCCACTCCAAGTGTCTTTCAGAAGACACCACTCCAACTCAAACTGAAGATAGGGACAAGTTGCAGAAGACAACTATCAACCTATCAATTATAGGCATAGTGCACATTATAACAATAATATTCTAACAATACAGGTATAGAATTTTTGGCACCTCTAGGACTTGACCAATTTTGTCATTTTTGCTTTATAGATAGGAGATGAACTTTTGGTACCTATACCTGCCTAATATGGGTACCTGAGTTTTGGTACCTCTAGGACTTAACCAATTTTTTCATCTTTTCTATACGAATGGGTGACAAAATTTTGGTAATACCTACCCAGTTTGGGTATAAAATTTCTAGCACTTTTAGGACTTAGCTGATTTTATCATCTCTGCTCTATGAATGAGCAATGAACTTTTGGTACCTATACTTGCCCAATATGGGTACATAAATTTTGGTACCTTTGAGACTTAATTGATTTTATCATCTCTATTTGGCAGATGAGTGATGATAGTTTGGTACCTATAGGTACACAAGTTTTGGTGCCTCCAGGTCTTCGCCAATTTTGTCATCTCTACTTTACGGATGGGCAATGGAATTTTGGTACCTATACCTACCCAATATAGGTACATAAGTTCCAACACCTCTAAGACTTATATAATTTTATATTTTTTTCTCTACAAATGGGAAAAAAACTTTTTGTACCTATACCTACCCAATTTAGGTACAAAATTTCCAGCACCTTCGTGACTTAGCCAATTATCACCTTCTTTTGCTCTTATTGTAGGTGACAAACTTATTGTACCTATTCATTGCTAGTCATGATACATACTTTCCATCACTTTCTAAACATAATTGATTTAGAATTTGACTTGTGCAAGCTACTGGACCTTTTGCATCGATGAATTTTTTGTACCTACTTCTCTTTTATAGGATCAAAACCTTCGACAATGTCCATCGTATGCCACTGAGTGATGGGTTTTTGGTACCTGCATGCTTCAAACTCTAGGGAAATTTCTCTAGATGGTTTAAGACTTAGCTATTTCTTACTTTTCTCTTGCAGCCTACCAGATGATAGGTTTTTAGTACCCATTTGCTTAAAATTTTAGGGTAAAATATCCATCGCTTTTTGTACTTAGCCAAATTTTACCATTCTCTTTATTTGATCTAAGGTTTTTAGGATCTATCCCTAGAATACCTAGGCTAAAATTACTTTACCTCCTCTTTATTAAGCTATTAGATCCTGTAATTCTGTTCTTTGCACCTTTGAATAAAGTGCATGTGGGTAATGTTCAAAAATACCCATAATATTCATTGCCAACAAAGGAGTCATGTAGTAGGAATCACAAAGAAACAAAATTAAGTTTGAAAGAGAATACAACATTGGTTCCATAGACTAAGTCATAGGGCATTGCTTCGCTGGGAGTTTGAACACTAGTGCCATAGGCCCATAAAGTAGGGTAGAGTTGTAGATTCTAGTTTTGACTAGTCTTGGTAACCAAATTTTTGTATCTTGATCAATGTTTTGTTATATGATTTGGCTTATCCATTGCCTTAAGAGTAATAAGGTGTTGACCACTTGTGCTAAATTTTGTATTTAGCATAAATATTTTGGACATCCTTGTGTTTAAAAGGTGTTTCATTATCAAATATTAGCACATATAAACTACAATAACAATAGAGGATTTGATTAAAGATAAATTTGAAGATTTGTACTCCAATGGATGAAGATAAGAGCATGGATTAAATAAAATATTTAGTGGCTATGATAATAAATTTATGTTTATCAGATGATGGTGGAATAATTTTACCAATTATATCGAGGACCCACATGGAGAAGGGCCATGGTGAGGTTATTGGCTATAGTTCTTGGGATGGAGCATGAATGAGATTATAGTGCCTTTTGAACTTCTCACATTTCTTGATGTAATCACAAGAACCTTTTTTTGTGGATAATATATAGTATCCCATCCTTAGGAGCTTCTTGGTGATGGAAAATCCACTAAAATGACCACCACATGGCCCATCATGGGTCTCCATGATGACTTTTTGTGCTTTATCCATGTTTAGGCATCCAAGGGAGCAATAATATAAGGTATATCCAATGATAACATCATAATAAGTTTGATGTTTGAAGTTTTTGTACTCATTGTGGTTCAAACCTTTAGGTAATGTGCCATATTTTAAAAAGGTGAAGATGTCCTTATACCATGGTTCTTGAAAGAAAGAGGTTTTGACAGTGAATATGTCTAAGGGAAGGTAACTAGACTATTGTTAGAGTATATTACATTATTGGGTACATATCAATGTACCACCTTTGGTACTAGAGTAGGAGTTTACTTTAGGGTAAAGTTTGAGTAGTTAATTTAGCATGTAATAAATGTACAAGTGTTAGAATGTGCAATGATGTAAATGTGCATTTAGTCTATATGTACATGAGTCATAGGATAGCAAAGGAAGAGTGAGGGCCAAGGAAATTATATTTCTATATAAAGGCCTTATAGTGAGTGAAATTGAGAGAAGAAAATATAGAGAGTGCATAGTATAGATTGGTAGAGGATTATAATGTATTTCCTTTAAAATAGTTTGTGGAGTATTCATGTCCTCCATTATACTGCTTTGTACTATTTTTGTGAGATTTCATTATGGAATATTTTTGAATTATTGTAGAAGTTTATCTAATTGTTTTCCTGCATATTATAGTGCCATTATCATATAGATATCATAGCTTGTTTATCTTACATCTTGTGGTTACATTTCCTATATCATATACTCATCAAACACTAACAGTTGTATCAGAGCACATGGTAGATCGATAGGAAATAGGAAGAGCCACAAGTGAGATTAAGATGAATCCAAAAATATCATTTTCATAATTTTTGAGATTGCATTTAGCTATCTTCTTTCCACAATACTGCAAAATAAATATTTAAGACTAGGACTCAATATTGATTCCACTAGATTGACAAATCAACTAATGAAGATTGACTATCTCTAGATATAGAATTTTTTCCATTACAATCGTAATACTTTTTTGTAGGAAAAAGGAGATTCAAAGAAAGTTGGGAAGCTTCCTAAAAAATGTATAGGAATAATATCTTATTTAGAATCAATTCAACACATGAAGCAACAAATGAAAGAATTAATATTTGGAGGCCTAAATAAAAGGTCCCATTGCTAGATATTGTAGACATGCAAAGTGTAGAAGAAGAAAATGCCATAAAAGACTTATTGTAGATTCTAGGAAGAGACTCTAGATAAGATTCCAAGAGAATATTGGATATTGGAGATCTGCACTAAAGACTATAAATAGTAGATTGAAGAGACTCCAAAGAAGAGTCTATGAGAATATTGAATGTTGGTGCTCTCCATTGAAGACTGCAAGTAACAGATTGAAGAGACTCCAAAAAGGATTCTTGGTGAAGATAGGAGATTGGCGATCTCCATTTAATATTTAAGACTTCACCTTGAATGAGTAGAATATATTAGCATGAGAAGCTAAAGATACCTATAGAAGGTCCATTGAATAACTTATAGATTTTGAAGCTTGAAGATAGAGAAGGACTAGCAAAAGTCTTATTCCTAAATCAATAGATTTTAGATATCCAAGAGGGATATCTCCTTGCCAAACTTACATAGTAGAAAGATGAAGAAAAATTCTCATTGGGAAGATCAAAGAAGCTGTGAAAGTGAAGACCCTATAGAAGAGGTCTTAGGGAGAAAGAAGGAGAAGGCTTGGAGAGCCTCATTGAAGGATATTCAAAGAAGGTCGTTGAAGGAGTTCCTAGGAGAACACATTGGAGAAATTTACAAACAAGGATAAGTTCCTGATAAAGGAATAATTTAGGAAAATTATCACCATTCAACAAGCGCAAAGGAGAAGGATTTGGCAAGAAGCTTGCCAAATTTTAGAGGATATTTGTGAAGATCTCAAGACTTTCAAATTCTTGACAAGAAGGCCTAGATTGAAGTTAAAATTCAACAAGGAGGTTGAAGGAGTAGGTAACCCGACATTACTACCAAACCTGAAAGGATTGAAGATTACCTTTGAAGGCTAGAAGGCTCATTCGAAGAAAGGATATCTATTGGTTTATGCAGTAGAGAAATGAAGGGTTCTTGAAGGAAAATATCAACTATGATTTGGAGGAGTTCCCTAACAAATTTTTGATATTCAAGGACAACATTTCAGTGAAGATATTAACTATTTTGCAATATGAAATATTCATATTTGAGGACAGCAAGAAAGCAGCAATTTGGACAACAAGTTAGAAGGGTTTCAAAGCTACAAATAGGTGAGATAGAGAGCTTTTTTGGACATTCAAGAAGAGTTGCAAGTTCATATAGTAAAATACAGCAATAAAGTAAATCTAATCACCTGCAATACTTCATCTAAAATTTTTGTTAAGGTAAGAAAATTTGGTGCAATAGGTTCATCACTAAACATTAAGTTACTTTATTATTAAGTTTTATTAAGCACCATATTAGAGTTAAAGTTGCAAGGAGAAGTTTACATATTAAAGTCTTCAAAGGAAGTGTAGAAGATAGTTTCTTTTAAGGTTAATACATGCACATTAAAATATGATATTAGATATATTTCGATAGAAATAAAAAAATCATCTTCCTATTATCTAGTAGAGTGAAGAAGACATTACTACTAAGTGAAAGTTGTAGATTTCATAGAGAGTTATTGTTAGTGCATCTTACAAGTTAATTTGAAGTAGCAATAAGGTGATATTATTAGTGCACTATACTAGTTACTCTTAGAATATCATTAAGTGCATTGGTTTGTAAGTTAAGGTGAAAGACCAAAGTGCACAAATCAGTATACTATCAAAGTGTCTAGAGACACTATTGAGAACTCAAAAAATGTAGTATTTTATGGAGTAGAGAAGCCACCAAATAGGGTGATATACCTCCAAGGAGTGGAGAAGAAAGCCACTATTTAATACCAAAAAAATAAGCTACAAAATAAGACTAGAAGAGTCTTATATTTTAGGTGCAACTAAGGAGTCTATTATAGGTTATTATAGAAAAACCAAACTTGTCTTCTATCATTACACCAAAATAATACAATGGTTTAAAGTGTCTCATGGATATATTATGTAACCCATTGTCTTATCTACAAGTGGCCACCATTAGCAAAAGGAAAGAACAAACTAAAGGTGCTTTAGAATAGAGTTTGTCCAAAGGGCTCGATACCTACTTCACCAAGGTGTAAAAAGACACCAAATTAGTGCCTACATAGCAAGAAACTTGCAACATCAACAATCCTACGTAATAATACCATTTATCAATACATATAAATGTAAAAATGAATAGCAAAAGAACAACATATTACAAGTACAAAGAAGCAAGTTGCAAGGTGAGATCAAAGGTGTTATACCTAAGCCTTGTCTTGGATGAACCACAAAATAAGCACAAAGATATTTTAAGCACCTAATACACCATTCGAGTCCCATATAACCATCATAGTAGTGCTCTAAAATCACCATAGCTAGCACCAACCTCATAGCATCACCGATTGCTTGGAAAGAAAGCATTTAAGAACAAGATACAAAGGACATTTATTGGAAAGAATATACAAGGCATAAGAGACATTGGAGGAGCATTACATGCATAACAGTAAAGAGAAACTTGCAACTTATATACAAAGCATCTTGTGTCAATTAGAACATTAAAACAAGATTCCCATACATACATTCTAACACCTACGCAGGAAGGAGATGTTTAGAATTGGAATAACACTTATCTTGAAGTGTTAAAAGGAATAATCATCATTTCTTACTATTCAAGGAGAACTTGAGCATTGGAGGCACCTAATATAATGCTCACCAAGATCATAATTATTTTTGGCCACCTGAATAATATTTGTGCCACTTTTCCACAACATCAATAAGGGTCAAAGGGCCTATTAAAGTGCCCAAGACTAAAGAGAAGCGCATGAATAGTGTGATAGAAATATTGGAAATTTTGACTAGATAAGTTGTAATTGATTTCAAGAGTGAGTTATCATTGATGTCAAGATTTCAGCACCAGTCAGTGGCAGTTTCAGTGGGCAACATTGGTTTTAGGTTCTCCAGTTTTAGTTGTTCAAGATTCGGTTTCAGGACGTCAGATATGGTCTAAAGTGCAAAAAACCCAAGAGAATAATATTGTAATATTTTTATAATATTACAAAGGGAATTTTTAAATTAACTATAAATTAATTAATATAATTTTTATTATAAATTAATTTATAATTTAATTTACTTAACTTAAAGTTATTTAAATTAATTATTAATTAATTTTGATATTAATTATAATATTAATTTATATTAATTTTTAACTAACCCTAAGGAGGGTTATTAAAATTAATTTTAAATTCGAAATCAAATTTCTAAACACCAATGTGGGAAGAACATTTATCATGTGTATAAAAGGAGGATTACCCACCTTACCATAAGCCCCCAAATTTTTTTGAATTAAATCTTATGTTATGTGTTTATGCAAATCATGGGTGCAACAGAGAGCTTCGTGTGTTTTGTTAAAAGTGCTAAGAGAAGGTGGGACTACATCATACACCAAGGAGGGAGCCTTGGTCACCAAATATCGATAGCACAGTTGGCAAGCACGACAGTGGTAAGTCATTAGGGTAGCGATAGGTGCATGTTCGAATCCCCTGCGGAGGATATTTTGTTTTGCATTTTGGTTGGAAATCATGGCGGACATTGGTATAAAGGGTAGGAAGCTTTGCTTCCTTTATGTGGGTGCTTCTAGCCCACGTGGTGGGCTCCAAGGTGCTAAGGTGCTTGGCGCTTAGGGAGACGGCGAATCAAATCACACTGAAACCTTTTTGAGGTATAATAAGGTATGCATTAAAGTTTGAGCATCGAATTTGTCGAAAAGGTTGTTGAGGTATTAAAAATTATTTTTTGCATATTTCATGTGGTATATGAGGTTTTAGGGAGTTATAAGGATATTACAAAATAAATTTTTGATATTATTTATTTTAGAGTTTGAAAAATAAATAAATGTGTTTTAGAAAGATTGGTTGTGATTTTTGTGGTGTTGGATATTATTTTAAGTTGGAGTTGATAAGGTGTATCCAAGTAATTGTTTTTATGTATGATTTGAGGAGTGTTAATTTTAAAAGGGAGAAATAAGGCATATTTGAGCTTTGATTATTTTGTGTCCAAGGAATATTTTTGAGAGAGTATTGGAGTAATATTTTGACATCTAACCTCCTTTATTTTAGCAAAGAAGTGTTAATGATTGTGGCAAATTTATGTGGTCTACGTCTCATCAAGAAAAAAGGTATGGGCACATTATTCATTGATTGAGTTGATTAGTTGGTTTCTAAAAAAAAAAATTTGGAGTGAAAAGGACTTCATTAGGTTTCCTTATTGATTTGTTGAGCTATTGTAAAGATTGTTTTATCAGCATTGGTGTTGAAGTGATTGATTGAGTGAAGAACTTGAACTAGGGTTTGCAAAGAACATGAGTATCATTGTTATGTGATATTGGTTGATAAGCATTATTGGAAACATTTGAGTGAATTTTTGTATGCTTTGACTAGGTTTTGTAAGCAAGGATTATTTCATTGAGTGATTGGTTGAGTAGATTTGGTTGAGTCTAGTCAAGTGGATGTGTGAAGTGATAGTTCAAGTTCTATGAAACAAATTGTTCTATATTCTGAAATGAATTGAGAAATAGATTGAATGTTGATGAGTGTGAAACATATTGAGTCTCTAACAATTCTCTATATGTTTCTATGATAAAAAATATATTTAAAGTGATTGTGAGTTTGTGAGTGTGAAACATATTGTGTCTCTAACAATTCTTTGTATGTTTCTAAAAGAGTGATTGAAAGTGATTGAGCATTGAGGTAAATGTGAAGCATATTGAGTATCTAAATTTTTTTTGTATGTTTCTGAAAGAGTGATTGAAAGTGATTGAACATTGTGATTAATGTGAAGCATATTAAGTCTCTAAAAATTCTCTTTATGTTTCTATGATATTGGACAAGTTCTAGTGTGGACTTGTTGAGCAGATTTGGATAAGTTCTAGATAGGACTTGTGGATAGATTAGTATGAGCTTTTGTGGAAGCTTACAAGGAATATTTGAGATAAGTATTTGAGAAGACTTTGGACCCCACCCTTAATATAAGGGTGTGGTGGGGGAAGTACCCACCCTTTATTTGTTCAAACCTTGAGTTAAGGTTTGGGGTAGATCTAGCAGAGTTGATTTGAGATTGATTCAAGATTTGTGTTAAGGCTTAAGGACAGATATTGAGGATAGATTTATTCTAGATCAAAGGACTATGTTTATTACAGGTCAAAGGATAGATTTGTGCTATATTGAAGGACTATGTTTAGTAAAAATTTGAGAACAAAGTTTGATATAGATTTGAGGATAATTTTATGCCAGAATAGAGATAGAAATTGAGTAGATTTTTTCTAGACTGAATGAATGCATTTAGTGTAGATATGAGAGTAATATTTGGATGTGACAAAGTATAAATGATGACAATCTCCAGTGGATAGAGATCCATTAGCCAGGATAGTGAGAACAAGAGTGTTCAATGGATAGAGATCCATTAGCCAAAGCAATGGGGGCAATAATTCTTCTAGAATATCACTAGTCAGAGCTAAGGAGAAAGGAGTTCTCCTATGGATAGATATCCATAAAATTGATTAGGGGATTGATGTCTCATTTTGACAGAGGTCCATAAACATTGTAATAGGGAAAATATTCCCAGGATATTGATTGAGAAAATTTTAGTGAAATATTTTCTCTGTGGAGTAGCCCACATTGGGTGAACCACATAAAATTTGTGTGTCTATTGTGTGTGGTGATTTGTGCATTGATTTTATTACTACTATTTATATTTCTATATTTACATTGCATAATATTGATTGGAAATAAAAGTAAAAAGTGGTCTTATACTGTTCACCCCCCTCTCAGTATAAGCTTGTGTTCTTTAATTGGTATCAGAGTGGGTTCCTTCAAAAGAGTTTAACAACTTGAAGAAAAATATTTTAAGAACAAAATGGTTTCTAATAATGTGTCCTCAGATAATTCAAAACCAATATTTAATGGAAGTGATTACATATTTTGGAGTATGAGAATGAATATTCACCTGATGGCATTTGGCAATGAAATCTGAGAAGCAGTTGAAAATGGATACATACCACTAGATGATCTAGCAAAATATAAGGAAGGTAAGCTTCTACAACATTACAATTCAAAATCAATGAATGCAATTTTGAGAGGTTTGCATAGAACATAATAAATAAAGGTTATGCATTGTATATATGCAAAAGGAATTTGAGATAAGTTGCAAAGAATATATGAAGGAGATAAAAGTGTCAAAAAGGTAAAGATTTGAAATCTCAAAGGACAATTTGAAGAATTAAGAATGAAGACTGAAGAATGAGGAAAACCTTAGTACTTATTTACTTTAAGTAGATGATGTTGTTAATGCCATGCAAGGACTTGGACTTAATGTTTAAGAATCAGATATTTGTTATAAGATCTTAATATCTCTTCCAAAGAGATTTAGTGAAAATAATTATGCTATAGAAGAATCAAAAGATGGTTATTATTTGACAAGAGATATGTTACTTGGTATTATTACAACTTTTTATTTAAGAACAAAAGAGGAACCTAATTCAAAAGGAAGCAACCTTTAAAGAAATTAAGAAAACAAAAGGTAAGAAGTCAAAATCGAGCAATGAGTCATCCAGTGATGAAGAAGCTAATTATGGCAGAAGGAATAAGGATTCAAGAAGAGCTAAAGATGCAAAATTTGTTAGATGTTTCAATTGTGGAAAGTATGGTCACTATGCAACTAAATGTCAAGAAGCTAAAAATAACAATGATGAAGAAAAACAAGATCACAGGAACAGGGAATCAAAAAGAAGCAGGTACCAAAATAAAGGCAAGGATGGACAAGGTATACAAGGAAAGAATTTATTTCAAAGATAAAATAAGAGCTACTATGTAGATAAGGCAAGTAAGTACTCAAGTTATAGTGATAATAGTTTTTCAGATAATGATAAATATGAAGTCCTATTTTTGATTGAAGAAAAAGGAGTCAAGAAAAGGTCACCAATAATTCTCAAGTGTTGTAGATGTGGTAATTTTTGACATCTTGAAGATAGTTGTACAAGGGATGGTTTCAGTTTTAGTGATGATGAATATGAGGATACACTAGAAGGACCAGAATATAATCTTCTAATGGAACTAGAATAAGAAGAAGGTGATCCTATAGAAGACAAGTTAGAAAATAATGAAGATGTTGACAAAGGTAAAAAATAGAGGAAGAATCAGAAAAATGAGGAGTTGATCTTGAGGGAGAGATTATTTATGCTCTTAAAAATTTAAAGAGGGTAAGAAAGCAAAACTCCCAACTTGAATTTAAGTTTCAAGAATGTGATGAAGAAATAGGAAAGCTTATAGAGGATCTAAACAACTCAATGGCTAAGGAAAAGGAGTTCAAGGATAAGCTAGAAGCAAAGGTCTTCGAATGTGAAAATTTAGAACAAGAAGTAGCTCTACTAAGGGAATATTTAGATAAAACCAAGGATAAGCTACACAAGTTTGGAAAGAGTTCAAATATTGTAGATAAGATGATCAAGGTACAAAGAAGTTCAACAAACAAAATAGGTCTTGGTTTTGAACAAGCTCAAAAGAAACAAGAAGAAGAGTCAACCTCAAGTTCTTCAGAAGAAGAAACTTTAGAATAAGGCAGTGTAAGAGAAAGTGAGACTTTTGAGGATGATTTGGACAACAAAAAGTTCAACAAGGAAAGGAACAATGCACAAATAATAAACAAATGGAACAACAATCAGAATAGGTTATGAGAGACTACGAGACCAATGAGATCAATATAAGGAAACTTCAATGAAAGATGTTTCTCATGTCACATATTTGGGCACATGGCTTCACAGTGCAGGACACATGAAAGACAAGAATATGGAAATTTTAGGAACATACAACTTTTCCATGGATATTGCTACTCATGTAATTATTTTGGTCAAAAGGCAATGAATTGCAAGGTTCATAAAAAAAGTAATGACTTCACCAAGAGAAATTCCAAGATATTTGCACCTCCAAGGAATAATAACATTTAGTGTTATAAGTGCAATAATGATGGAAATACAACAAAATGGTGTAGAGTAGACATTCCAGAATCAAGCATGAACAAGAACATGAATAGAAACATGAATATGGATATGGATTGGAACAGGAACAGGAACATGAATATGGATATAAACAGGAACAGGAATGTGGACATAAATATGAATAGGAACAAGAACAATCAAAGAAATCAGAAGGATCATATGGGAAGGAAATATGATAAAGGTAAAGACCAATGCTTTTTGGGAGTCGAAATACTTCCACCCCAAAATTAACCACCTTAAGAGGAGGTGGGGGAGGGGCTAAGCTAAGATACTCATTCTTAGACCCAAGCCCCAAAGGTGATCCTTTACCATTGATATCAAAGGGAAGATATTTGAGTAAGGGGGTGAGATTTGGTTTAAGGAGATAGCTTTGAGTCGGGGGGAGAAGTTTCCCAATGGGAGCAGAATAAGAAAAAGGTCAAGTTTTGGTAAAAAGAATTTGGGTTTCCATCAATGACAAAGGGGGATATTGTTGGAAATTTTGAGTAGATAAGTTGTCATTGATGTCAAGAGTGAGTGGTCATTAATGTCAAGATTTTAGCACCAGTTAGTGGTAGTTTCAGTGGGCAGCATCAATTTAATGTTATCCAGTTTTAGTTGTTCAAGATATGGTTTTAGGACGTCAGATATGGTATTATGTGCAAAAATCCTAAGTGAATAATATTGTAATATTTTTCATAATATTACAAAGGAAAGTTTTAAATTAACTATAAATTAATTAATATAATTTTTATTATAAATTAATTTATAATTTAATTTACTTAAAGTTATTTAAATTAATTATTAATTAATTTTGATATTAATTATAAGATTAATTTATATTAATTTTTAACTAACCCTAAGGAGGGTTATTAAAATTAATTTGAAATTCAAAATTGAATTTCTAAGCATCGACGTGGTAAGAACATTTACCATGTGTATAAAAGGAATATTACCCACCTTACCATAAGCCCCCGAATGTTTTTGAATTAAATATTATGTTATGTGTTTATGCGGATTGTGGGTGCAACATAGAGCTTTGTGTGTTTTGTTTAAAGTGCTAAGAGAAGGTGAGATTACATCATACACTAAGGAGGGAGCCTTGGTCACCAAATACCGGTAGCATAGTTGGTAAGCACAACAGTGGCAAGTCATTAGGGCAGTGACAGGTGCAGGTTTGAATCCCTCGTGGAGGATATTTCATTTTGCATTTTGGTTGGAAATCATGGTAGACATTGGTAGAAATGGGAGGAAGATTTTCTTCCTTCACTTGGGTTCTTCTAGCCCACGTGGTGGGCTCCAAGGTGCTAAGGTTCTTGGCACTTGGGGAGATGGTGGATCGAATCATGCCAAAATATTTTTGAGGGATAATAAGGTATGCATTAAAGTTTGAGCACCGGATTTTTCGAAAAGGTTATTGAGGTATTAAAATTTAATTTTTGCATATTTCACGCGGTATATGAGGTTTTAGGGAGTTATAAAGATATTGCAAAAAAAAAATTGTTTTTATTTGTTTTAGAGTTTGTAAAAGAAATAAATGTGTTTTAGAAATATTGGTTGTGATTTTTGTGGTGTTGGATATTATTTTAAGTTGGAGTTGATAAGGTGTATCCAAGTAATTGTTTTTATGTATTGTTTGAGGAGTGTTGATTTTAAAAGGGAGAAATAAGGCATATTTAAGCTTTGATTATTTTGTGATCAAGGAATACTTTTGAGAGAGTATTGGAGTAATATTTTGACGTCTAACCTCCTTGAGTTTGGCAAAGAAATGTTTATGATTATGGCAAATTTGTGTGGTCTACTTCTCATAAAGCAAAAAGGTGTGGACACATTCTTCCTTAATTGAGTTGATTGGTTGGTTTTATGAAAAAAAAAATTGGAGTGAAAAGGACTTGATTAGGTTTCCTTATTGATTTGTTGAGCTATTGTAAATATTGTTTTATAAGCATTGGTGTTGAAGTGATTGATTGAGTGAAGAACTTGAACTAGGGTTTACAAAGAACATGAGTATCATTGTTATGTGAGATTGGTTGATAAGCATTGTTGGAAACATTTGAGTGAATGTTCATATGCTTGGACTAGGGTTTATGAGCAAGGATTATTTCATTGAGTGATTGGTTGAGTAGAGTTGGTTGATTCTAGTAAAGTGGATGTGTGAAGTGATAGTTCAAGTTCTATAAAACAAATTGTTCTATATTCTAAATTAAATTAAGAATGAGGTTGAATGTTTATGAGTGTGTAACATATTGAGTCTCTAAAAATTCTATATATGTTTATGTGATAAAAGAGATATTGAAAGTGATTGAGAGTTTGTGAGTGTGAAGCATATCTAGTCTCTAACAATTCTTTGTATGTTTCTAAAAGAGTGATTGAAAGTGATTGAGCATTAAGGTGAATGTGAAGCATATTAAGTCTCTAACAATTCTTTAGTGGATAGAGATACATTATCCAGGACAGTGAGGATAGAAGTCTTTAGTGGATAGATATTTATTAGCCAAAGCAGAGGGGGCAACAATTCTTCTAGAATATCACCAATCAGAGCTAAGGAGAAAGAAGTTCTCCTATGGATAGAGATCCACAAAATTGATTAGGGGATTGGTGTCTCCTTTGGATAGAGGTCCATAAATATTGTAATAGGGAAAGGATTCCCAAGAGATTGATTGAGAAAATTTTAGTGAAATATTTTCTCTATGGAGTAGCCCACATTGGGTGAACCATGTAAAATTGGTGTCTCTATTGTGTGTGGTGATTTGTGCATTGCTTTGATTACTAATGTTGATATTGCTATATTTACATTGTATAATATTGATTGAAAAGAAAAGTAAATAGTGGTCTTATACTGTTCATCCCCCTCTTAGTATAAGCTTGTGCTCTTCAAGAAGTCAAGACATGATTGTAGAGGAAAATCAATGTACGTTGGAGAAAAATTAGGAGCACGTAGTAAGAGAGTGCGTTGACAAAGTAATTCAGAAAGGTGAGGTTTAGGTATAATATAACACAAGGGATAAATCCTTACTATGACAATTTGTTTTTGGCTAAGAAAATAATGCCTTAATTTTTGAGAGGTGAATACTATTTCCAGACATAATTTTCTATGGTTATGTATTGGGTCTCATTGATAACCAACATTCTATTGATAGAATACATAACTTTTTCATGATGGCAATTATCATACTACACTAACATATCTTCAAGAGCATATAATATGGCTATTATATACAATAAGAAAGGTTTAAATAGGTTGTGAGGTAGAAGAAAAATATGGGATAAAATTTATGTTTTTAAAGCATCAAAGACAACATGACACTAAGTGTCCCACTTGAATTCAACATACTTCCTCAAAATTTTAGAAAAGGGCTAACATTTGTTGGCAAGTTGAGAGATAAATATTTGAATATCTTGAAACTTTTCTTAGAAGCTTTGCAATTTTATCAAGTTCCTAGGAAGTAGCATACTGACAATGGTTGATATTTTAGCAACATATACATTGATCCCTTAGTGGGATGTGGTAAACCCTAGAAGTCTTCATGTTTTCACTCTAAACATACTCCTTTAAGGTTTTATCCAAACTTTATATTTATTTAATTGCTTAAAAACACAACATAAACCATAAATATGCTCTTTTTAATTTATGAAATGTCTGATGAGGTCATTGACATAAACCACCATAATGTCATGCATCATATCATGAAAGATATATGTCATTTCTCTTTGGTATGTTGCTCTGGTATTGTTTAGGCCAAAGTACATGACCTGACAATAAAACCTCCTCCAAGGGGTGATGAAGGTTATATAAAATTGATATTTCTTGATTTGGTTGTATACCAAAAATATTTTTATAACGGTTAAAATTCTACAAACAATAGTAAAATCAACAATCATTTTATTTTTTTTCAAGGAAATTCATCCTTGGGACATGTCCTATTTATGTCCCAAAAATCAATGTAAAATTTGACCCTGCCCTCTTTCTTTGTGATGCGCATGATGTTAGAAATATAGTTAGAGTAGTCAATTTCCTTAACAAACCTAACATCAAGGAGGTTTTGGAGCTCCTATTTAATGAGCAAGGCAACTTTGGGATGTATTTTGCATAAATTTTGTTTAACAGACTTGGAATTTGGTCGATCACCTAGATGGTGGACTTAACATGATGCTTTGAGTCCTAGCATATTGGCATATAACTAGGAAAATATGTCATTGAACTCTATAAACTTAGTGTATTCTTCACATTCAGTCAAATTCAAGACTTCACCCAATTTCATAATTTTGGGATCATTGTTAGTCCCAATATTGATATATATTGTTTCTTCCATGAGGATACATGATTCATCCTCTAGCTAGGGAAAAGTAGGTAATAATCCTAGACATTCAAGGTCAATAGGATATGCTTGTTGGTCATTCAACTATGAGGTAAAAGCATTAGCAATTTGAGGAAAAAAATCTTTGAAGTAGAAATTATTAAGAGCAAGATAGTTAGAAGAACCATCTTGGGGAGGGTTGAGTGGAGTATCTTCCACCTCATAGTCATTCTATCAATGATTACCTTGGGATAGACCAGAGTAATAAATTTGATGCTAAGTTGTGCAAATCATAAAGGTTTAGGACCTAATAGGAGTAGTGTCTCTTCTTCCTTTATGTCTCAATCTAACAAATGTAATGATACAATGTTATCTTGACATTCTAAAAAAGAAAACATTCTTCCTCTTTATTATTTTGAATGGAAGAGGAATATGATAATTGTTGTTGGGGATATAACCTATCCCACAATATATAGCTAGGATTCAACCTCAAAAGGTTCTTTTACACCTTGTTCATGAAGACATAAACCCTTCCCTTAATATCCCATATTAGCAAGTATTTGTTTTGGGATGGGATATAAGTCAAACAAATAGCACACAACATACTACTATTTAATTGGGTGAGGGTTACTACCATATATTTTCTCTTTGTTAGAAGTACAAGCACAAAAAAAAGTGCACCTTCCTATTTGCACTATTTTACCCTTTCGAGAAGGTTAGCCTAATGTTTAGGGTGAGGGAAATTTGGATATGTCTAGGGAGAGTAAATTATTTTATGGATTTTTATCATTATGTTGTTTTGATGTTTGATTATTCTTATTTATTGAATTAATATTTTGACCCTCTACTTTATTATTAATCTAATTAGATTTTTCATTCGAAGTTAGTGACCTTAAAGTATCATCAAGAAGAGGAGAGAGAGGATCATGATGATGGTTGGAGGGAAATAAAAATATGACCTTTTGATTGAGCAACTATGATCACTTAAAAATAGGGGAAATAATTAAAATCAATAAGGATGTGAATGAGATTGCCTTAGTACTCATACTTAAGGCACTAATGCAAAATGGAGAGAATGGTCTGCATTGCATGTAAGTAAAATATTATATATTAGGTTGCAAGGAACAATGTAGAAGAGCATATTTTAGATTCAAGACTTAAATTTGAGGTCAAGATCATGGTTTCACTTGCCTCACATTCCTCACTATAGAATATCCTTATGATGAGGTTAGTTTCCTTCAAATCCTATTTAGTGAGTCCAAAATTCCTAATAAAATTCAAGCTACAAATGTTGAGTCTAGAATCATTGTTTACAAGGATTTTTTTTATTAGGATATCGTTGATGAAACTTTTAATATAGAGTGGAATTTGAAAAGCACCAAGGAGGAACAAATGTCATTTTTATGGAATAATATTACAGTGTGGTTAGCTCTAATTAGTCCCACAAAATTAGTTACATCATTAGAGTTGAGGTCACTAGGGATGAATTTTTTGCTTAGAAGTCTAAGGAGGATATTCCTATGAGTGGGGAAGTCTTCAATAGCTCAAGAAGAGATATTTTGGATAGAGTGCTCTCAAGGTGTTGGAAAAGGTTGAAAGCACTTTTATTATTTCTTTGGGATTGAATAGCCAACAATGGCATTCTAGATGAAGAGATATTGTTTCTTGTTTAGAGAATCAAGGGAGGTCGGGTGGGTTAATTGGTTATTATGTTGTTGTCTCATAAAAACATAAACATGGAATGAATGTATCGTGCCCACCATACCTTTATAATGGATATTATTTATTATTTTTTTACCATGTTTAGGTAAAGGATCTTGGAAAATTCCTAGATCTTGATTAGTTAAAGATTAAAAATTGGAGCTATCGAGGATGATCTTACCACTTTCAATAATATCTTGGATGAGGTTATGTAGTTTATTACACATATTATTTTTATGACCATCAACACAATGGAAACCACAATGTTGATCATGGTGATACTAGTGGGGTAGTTCCTTTGAAGTGTATACATGATTAATTGGTGGAATTTCTATCATCTTAGCTTTGAGTTGTCTTAAAATGGTGGGATGCTGGTCTAACTTAGTGAAATTGTTCTTAAGATTTTGTTATTTGTTTAGAACAATTTTTGGGATAGTGGTAGTAGCATTTATATTATTTTTTTGGTGATATTCCATGACCCCATAACATACGATATGTTTATTCTTATATTATCCTTTGGAGGAAGATTTGTATTCCTCTTTATTGATTTTGAGTCATCCTCTCATTACAAGGGTGATTTAGAAAAATGTGTAGAAGCATAGAAATTACCTGGACTAAGGAGACCTTCAAAGTGGGTGATAACTTTGGATCTGATATCTAAAATATCTTCAATCATTCTACCATCAAACATAGTTAATTTCCTAATTCTATTGAAACTTTGATGCTTGAGTGTGATTGCATGGAAAATTTTGGTGTTAGAGTACCCTTGTTTTAGCTAGGTTGCTCTAGAATTTTGCCTTCAGAAGACTTATTCACAGGCCAAAATATTATAAAAGTTATATAAGAGTTCCTTTTCAATGCATGCTAGTTAATTGCCTTTGAATATTCTTTATTTTAACAAAGATGTTGCAAGAAACTTCCTTGTTCCATTGTTTAATATTGACTTTGATAAATCAATTTTTTTTGGCAACCTAAGAGATGTGCGGGTCAATAAATATCTTGTTCCATGGTTACATATGATAATATTCTCTAATGGTTACATATGAAAATATTATTTGATGGTTACATATGACAAAATTCTTTAATGGTTACATATATGATTCTATGACATACCTATTTTTAATTTTACATGTGGCCTTCCTTACTCAATATTTAATTTATAGTTCATGCCATTATACAATATAATATTAAATTATTAAGTACCTATCTTGGGTACCTAAGAATTAAGAGATCTTGTTTCTTATTTAGACAATCAAATAAGGTCGAGTGGGTTTATCCGTTATTATATTGTTGTCTCATAACAACATAAGCATGGAATGAATGTATTGTGCCCACCGTACCTTGATAATAGATTTTATTTGTTGTTTTTTACCATGGTTAGTGATGAGCACCAGAAATGCTCATTTTATATACATGGTTAAGGAGAATTATCACTGGTTCAATTAGCATATGAGATGTATTTTATATAACTTATGCATATAATTGATAGAAAATCCGGTATTATGCTTGATTGGTGTTTTTAGTGGGAAATGTGTATAAATGCAAGTTTGATTACTAATATGGTATTTTCTAGTCTATATCCACTTGGACCTAGCATACTTCTGCTTATAGAGACTAAGGCAAGAGAGCAAGTGCCTTCCTATTCAAGGAAGGTGCCCAACAAAAATAGGCGCCTTCCTCTTCAAGGAAGGTGCCCAGCAGAAGTAGGCATCTTCCTCCTTAAGGAAGATGCCCAACAGGAGTAGGCGCATTCATTATAAGGAAGGCACCCAACAAAAGTAGGCACCTTCCTCATGAATAAGGCGCCTCTATGCCTTCGTACTTTGCAAGATTTACCAAGTCAACTTTGACTAGTTGACCAAGGACTATGGAGGAGGTTGCACGTGAAGACAAAGAAGATCTATTTTAATCATGCATTTATTAAATAGAATAAAGTATTTGTTATTATTATCAACCGATTGGCCGGTTGACCTTGTAAAGCTCTTAAAGCATATTATTATTTTTAGGATGCATTAGTTTAGGATTTGTTGTTACATACACCTAAGGATGTTTATATTTATCCTTCTAGTGAACGAACATACTTTAAAATAGAAGAATAAAATATGTGTAGAATCAATTGTAAGTAAATCACATTACGTGATTAAAATAGACTGATTTGTTATTGTAATGAGATCTGGCTGCGCTTTATATAAAGACGCAGGCCAGATGAACAAAGGGAGATGAATGATTAATTTTACATAGAACATATTTTATTTTATTGTTTAATTAATTAAGAGTGCAACTCCTCTTATTCGAGCAAGTTCTACGTAGCTAGCCGGGTGGACTATCAGCGAGAGCTTGGGTCCACTCCCTATAGTAGTCCTCCCCTATTTAATTTGTGCATTTGCTTTCTGTAGATTAGTTTATTGCTTTATTTAATTTCAGTTCTGTGTGTTTATTTCCTCGCATTTTATTTCCACATTTTATTTCCAGCACTTTACTTTTTTTTATAATTTATTTATTTCATTTCCAGCACTTAGTTTATTTGGTTTGGTCGGAATCCAATTGCACAAACCTCCCCACAAAACTAAATAAGGTACAACTAGATTTGCTCCCCAACATTGTAGGCATATACTGTGCATGACACTCATAAGTTTACGGACTTACCGGATTGATAATTTATGGAAGAGAAATGAATGTTTTTCGAAACGTAATTTTTGCTCACCATTTTGGCATCGTTGCCGGGGAGTGTCTAAACTGTAGTGTTCTAATTTATAGGTCAGATAAAAAGTCTATTTAAAATTACCTGTAGATATTTTACTTGAGAAGTGTGAGTCCACCATGGGCCTTTTTATTAGGCCAAAAATAGTTGTCGACACATTCAGAGCTAAATTCCATTGGCAACTATTTGCATTTTATAGCTTCTTAGGTAAATGTGGGAATGAACCAGATGTACCAAATTAAGTGTAGAAGTAGGAATAAAACGTGTTGTTGAAAAAAAAATTAAAAAATTCTGGCATTGAAGTATTTCCATCATATTTTCAATGGTTCCAAGAAATCAAAATAAATAAGCACAACCCAGGTCTGATTGAAAATTTTTAGGGATGTGTTTCTATATAGAAACCATTGAAAAAAATTGTGCCTCTAGAAGCTTGGTTTTAAATTAAAAAAATTTACAGGCTTGAAATTTTTGCAACGTATTGGTAAATGTTTTTTATGATGAAATTAATAATACAGGGAAAATGACAGAGCATAATTTAAAGAGAACGCCTTGTTATGGAGTATGCTCTTCACTTGCGCTTAAGGCGACTTGGTGAATCAAAAACTAGCATGTGTTTTTAACAGACTGTTATGCCATGTTTTCTTCAGGTTGCTATCTCATGGATAGTCATTGGCTGGCCTGCACACTTTGCCATTATGTTGAAAGAAGTTTGGTTGTGAGGCCATGAAGGAAAATACTCTTCTCATGCTACAACATATCAGACTAGTTGAAAAAAAAAATGATTTCAAGAAGACTAGTTTAGATGTAGGCATGGGGGAGACCCCACCTTCATCAATGCCGCCAACAACACAATGAACGCTATTTATAGTGTTCGTGAAAAAAAACAGGGAAAAAAAAAGAGAAAAAATTAAATCATTTGCTGAAAAGGCTCCAAGTTAATGAGAAAATAAAAAAAACAAAATTTTATTTTGCTTCTTGTTGAAAGAGAGTATCCTCTTTCCCAAGGACCAGCTTGGTCCAGAAGGGAAATGAGAAATATCCAACCGGTAGCTAAATAAAATAGGGAAAAAGCTTGGAGGAGATCAGATTTCAAATGTCTGCACAAAGGCCACATGGTGCTTGAGCACAAAAAAAAAAAAAATGTGTGAATGGAGCTCAAGGTGGCTAGAAAAATAATAGCACATAAATCTCATCGAGGCATTTTATGAATGCGTCACACTTGAACACCCAACACATGTTGTAGATTATGGGAAATATTTGTTTTTATATTCACTTTGAGAAATAGAAGATCGTAGGACCACTCTAACTCCACCTGCGATGTAAATAATTCAAAGTGGGAGATTATTCAGATGCACATGTGTCAGGATTGTGTAAATATTACTTAATTGAAAAAGTGATGCGTTTAGGGGCACACGATGAGAAAATAGTGCATGCAGATTAATCCCTGTAATGCATATGTAGAGTCCAATACTTTGGATATGCATTAGAGTAGGATTAACATTTTTTAATGTGCTAATTGAGGAGGAGCTTGGTGTTTCAAAAATATGATTTGTTGGTTGTCATAAAATCCTTTCATAATGGTACATGGAATGTAACTTTCACACAGTAGGTTGCGTAGTTACTTAACTCACACAGCCTCCACTTTTGAATGCACAGTGCCAACATTACAGTTTTTATGGTAGCATTCTAATTCTATTAAAATATGTGAAGAAAATATATAAAAGAGAGGCAGAGTCTCACTATGGTGGAAGATAACATTAACTTTGAGAGGATATGAAACTATGGAGAAATCTGCTTTTCACAAAAAAGTGTGAGGGCAAAGATGTTTCAGTACATGGCACATTTTGCAAAATTCTTAGGATGGATCATTGAAAAACCTCCAGATGTGAAAATCACCAGCTCAAATGGTTGAAGTTGACATTATGTTCTTTGATGCAGATGATGAAAAAAAAATGATAATCCAAGATCTGTCCTGGTCAAGGCAGAATAGACCAAAAAACAAAAAAACGAAAAAAAAACAGAAAAAAAAAAAAATTAGTTAGAATTTTATTTTAATGCCTTTAGTTTATATTTTTCTTTTATGTTTTGTAGGACAACGTGAAGTGCAAAGTAGAAAAATAATGATGTTTTTGTGAAGATCTCGTGAATTGAGATTCATATGTGGAGTTCGTAATAGCACTATACAAACTATCTCGTGTACATGATCGTGTAGCATCCAATCTAACAGGCGAAAGCTAGTAGAGTTTTGCCTTGGAAAAATTAGCACTTGAAGGCAGGCTAAGTAACCCTGATCAAGCAAAAGGCTTCCAGCCCAAGGTGCTTGTGGAATTTGGGGGAAAATTTTGCTGGAAAGTGCATGAATGTTATAGCCTGGATGATAAAAAAAGTTAGAGATGCTACACCAAGTGCAAGAGTAGAGTGTCGAGACAATGTTCGAGTAACGGTCAACAAGCTCCATTACCAATCGCCTCACATTTGCGAGAGTGGATCAGACATCAGCATGGGGGAAACCTCATACCATACCAGTAGTTTGGATGAATTTTCAATCATTCGCTAAAAAAAAATAGAAGAAAAAAAAAAAAGAAAAAAAAAAATGATAAAGTGAAAGATGCCTTGATCATCAATAAGGTGCCTTCCACATGAAGAAGGTGCCATACAACGGAGGCACATTTAGCATCAGGAAGGCACCATACAATGAAGGCACCTTCCGCATCAGGAAGGCATCATACATTGGAGGTGCCTTCCGCATTAGTAAGGTGCCATATATTGGAGGTACCTTCCACATCAGGAAGGTGCCACACATTGGAGGTGCCTTCCACATCAGTAAGGTGCCATACATTGGAGGTGCATTCTGCATCAGGAAGGCGCCATACATTGGAGGCGCCTTCCGCATCAGTAAGGCACCATACATTGGAGGTGCCTTCTGCATCAATAAGGTGCCATACATTGAAGGCGCTTTCCACAACAAGCAGGCTCCTTCCACAACAAGCAGGAACCTTCCACAACAAGCATGCGCCTTGACATCTAGGGTGCCTTGATCCATTTCCCGCACCTAGGTGGTTCGATGGCACAAGGAAAAAAAAAAATTATGCGAATCCTCCCAATGAAAAATAAAAGGCATAGAACATGTCCTGCTTAGCATAAAAATTTCTTTTTATTTGCTTTGTAGGAAACCATGAACCGAATTGCAAGTTGTAGGCATCCTAAGATCCAGGGCCTAATAGGCACGAAGTCATGACTCCTATTTTACTGCTTTCATGTGTGCAGGTAATCGTGCCCGATGAGTGCAATCTGAAGGCATCCTAAGAGCTAGGTCCTTAGGCACAGGCCATGATTCTTGTTTTCCATTTTTTGTAGGTGTAGTTTTGTAGTACACAACCATGAGCATGATCTATAGGTGGAGCCGACTTAAACTAGGCCTAACAGATGTGACATTTTGTGCCCTGCAATTAGGAGTGTGGCAAAGTAGAAAAGGCACTTACTTCCCACCAGGAAGAGAGTGCCTACAATCATTCCAATACAATAGTACCTTTTTCCACTTGGAGGAAGACACCAATAAGCAATTTTATTCTCCCTTGGATGGGGGTACCTGTTGTTTAGTGTGGGACCTGACGTTTGGAGGGCTACAAACCTGTTGCACAGAGGGACCTATTGTTAGCAATAAGGGCATCACCAATTTAAGAGGGGGAAGATGCGGGTGAACCAGAACCTCCCGTAATAAAAAATTCTTCTATTGGCATACTCCCAATTGAAATGCAAATTAGAAACAAAGCTTGTACGGGAACACCAACAGAAGAAGGCTTAACCTAAAAAAAAAGGGGGGAGTTCGAAAGGCTGTTGTCACAAGGACGTGACAATTTTTAGACATGTGGGGAAAGATGCCTTATTGCCGATGCCTAACTTACTCCTATGAAAAAAATATAAAATAAAAAATAAGTGGAGTTCGGAAGGCTATTGTCACAAGGACGTGACAATTTTTAGACATGGAGAGAAAGACGCCTTATTTTCGGTGCCTAACTTACTCCTATGAAAAAAAAAAAAACCCTTTTGTTGAAATAGCTCCATGATGAAATGTAAATCAGAAGCAAAGTTTTATTTTACTGCCCATTGGAAGAGAGTATCCTATTTCCCGAGGACCAGCCTGGTCCAGAAGGGAAATGAGAAACCTCCAACTAGTAGCTAAATAAAATGGGGGAGGAGTATCCTCTTTCAAGGAAGGTGCCTGAAGAAGGTAGGTGCCTTCCTCTTCCAAGAAGGCACCAAGAAAATATAAGCACCTTCCTCTTCCAGGAAGGCGCCAATAGAAGGCCAATGCCTTCCTCTTCCAGGAAGGCACCAAAAGAATGCAAGCGCCTTCCTCTCACAGGAAGGTGCCATAGGAAGGCGTCAACAGAAGGCAAGTGCCTTCCTCTCACAGGAAGGTGTCGTCAGGAAGGCAAGCGCCTTCCTCTCATAGGAAGGCACCCATAGGAAGGTGCCACAGGAAGGTACCAATAGAAGGCAAGCACCTTCCTCTCACAGGAAGGCACCGTCAGGAAGGCGCCACTAGACGGCAAGCGCCTTCCTCATAGGGAAGGCGCCCCTGCTCTTCACCCGTTGACTAGACAAGCATGATGTGGGCAACAAATATTGGTGTAGTTCCAACTCTACATCATGTAGGTTAATTTGGGGATCACACCAACATATGAGAAAATCCTATCAACGCCAGCACATACAACACATACATCTTAGAAATGCACCTGACAGATGTCATGAATGATGAAAGAAATATTGTTTTTCCTCACTCCAAAAAACAAAGGAATGCAGTGTTGTTCCAATTATGCATGCAAAAGAAATAATTTAGAGGGGAGATCATTTTGGACACATGCGTGTTAGGTATAAATTTTAATATTCATCCTGTAAATGCATTTAGAGAGAGATACGTCAATGCAGGATTAAAATATTTTTTGTGCTATTGAGAAAAAGCTAGGTATTTCAAATATTAGAGTCACCAGCTCAGTTGTTGCGGATTGAATCTATTATTTGATGCAAAGGATGAAAATAAATAAATAAAATAAAGGAAGAAAAAAATCAAAAAAAAAAAGAAAAAAGAGAGAGTCAATATATGTTTTGTTCATGGCAGAACAGATAAAGATACATATAAATAAATAAATAAAATCTCCAGGAGCACCAACGTGAAGACGTCTCACACCACCAGCATCATATATATCATATTCTATGAAATTCACCTAGTTATGTACTGATTTTCTTGTTAATTATGTGTATAGTATTTTAAAATCATTTCTATGCTAATTCCAGTCGACGCCTCCATAGTTTTTCAAAATCTCCCATTAGAATTCAAACACATGATGTGCCTTGAAAAAAAATATATAATTGAAAAAAAAAGAGAGGCTATGTCATCTACATGAATAAATTTGGCATCATTTTCATTGCCGCCTCTTGACAATGGTAGTCATCTTGAGCGAACACATAAATGATGCTACTCTCTACCACAAAGCAGGTTATGGAGATGCCAAATATGTTTAAGATGTGGGTAAAAGTAGTAGCTGGTGATTGCACTTATTTTAAACAAATTTGGTCTCATCAAATCTGATTAATGTGCAACACTGGAAAATGCCAGCATTAGTGCAGTGGTAATTTGCCATAAACAGTGTGGTCACGATTTAACTATTTATCCACAATTATTAGTCAGGATGTGTTTTTGACTTCTACTAGTGCCGCATCGCTCTATGGATGAATAATAGCAACACTCAAGGAAAAAAACACGATGCTGAATAAAAAAATAGTACTGAGAAAAAAATAGTAGTGCTGAATGGAAAAAAAATAGCAGCACTCAGCGACAGAGAAACAAAGATGCTGAAGGCCATTAAAAAAAATAGGAAAAACAAATATATATCCCAGGGGTTGTTGTCATGAGGACATGACAAAATTTTTGGTATGGTCAGCCTACAATAGGGATAACTTCACCTTTTGGTGCCACAAGGGTGTGGCACATGTTAGGCATGGGGAGATGATGAGCACCAGAAATGCTCATTTTATATACACGGTTAAGGAGAATTATCACTGGTTCAATTAGCATATGAGATGTATTTTATATAACTTATGCATATAATTGATATAAAATTCGGTATTATGCTTGATTGGTGTTTTTAGTGGGAAATGTGTATAAATGCAGGTTTCATTACTAATATGGTGTTTTATAAATACATACTTCTAATTACAGAGACTAAGGCAAGAGATCAAGTGTCTTCCTCTTCAAGGAAGGTGCCCAAAAAAAATAGACGCCTTCCTCTTCAAGGAAGGCACCCAGTAGAAGTAGGCACCTTCCTTCTTAAGGAATGTGCCCAACAAGAGTAGGTGCATTCCTTATAAGGAAGTTTCCCAACAAAAGCAGGCACCTTCCTCATGAAGAAGGTGCCTCCATGCCTTCATACTTTGCAAGATTTACCAAGTCAACTTTGACTAGTTGACCAAGGACTATGGAGGAGGTTGCACGTGAAGACAAAGGAGATCTATTTTAATCATGCATTTATTAAATAGAATAAAGTATTTGTTATTATTATCAACCGATTGGTCGGTTGACCTTGTAAAGCTCTTAAAGAATATTATTATTTTTAGGATGCATTAGTTTAGGATTTGTTGTTACGTACACCTAAGGATGTTTATATTTATCCTTTTGGTGAACGAACATACTTTAAAATAGAATAATAAAATATGTGTAGAATAAATTGTAACTAAATCACATCACATGATTAAAATAGACTGATTTGTTATTGTAATGAGATCTGGCTATGCTTTATATAAAGATGCAGGCCAGATGAACAAATGGAGATGAATGATTAGTTTTACACATAACTTATTTTATTTTATTATTTAATTAATTAAGAGTGCAACTCCTCTTATTCGAGCAAGATCTATGTAGCTAGCCGGGCGGACTATCTGCGGGAGCTTGGGCCCACTCCCTGCAATAGTCCTCCCATGTTTAATTTTTGCATTTGCTTTTTGTAGATTAGTTTACTACTTTATTTAATTTTAGTTGTGTGTGTTTATTTCCTTGCATTTTATTTCCACATTTTATTTCTAGCACTTTACTTTTTTTATATAATTTATTTATTTCATTTCCCGCACTTAGTTTATTTGGTTTGGCTGGAATCCAATTACACAAAACTCCCCACCAAACTAAATAAGGTACAACCAGATTTGTTCCCCAACACTACAGGCATATACTATGTGTGACACATAAGTTTATGGACTTACCGAATTGATAATTTATGGAAGAGAAATGAATGTTTTTCGAAATGTAATTTATGCTCACCAGTTAGGTAAAGGGTCTTGGAAAATTCCTAGATCTTGAATAGTTGATGATTGAGGATTGGAGCTATCAAGGATGATCTTAGCAATTTCTATAAGATGTTGGATGAGGCTATGTAGGTTATTACACCTATTACTTTTATGACCATAAAAATAATGGAAATCATAATGTTCATCATGGCGATACTAGTGGGGTAGTTCCTTTGAAGTGCATACAAGATTAATTGGTGGAAGTTATATCATATTAGATTTGAGTTGTCTTAAAATGGTGGAAGGAGGCTAGTCTAACTCAGTGAAAGTGTGCTTATGCTTTTTTATTTGTTTAGAATAATTTTTTGAATAGTGCTAGTAGCATTTATATAATTGTTTTGGTGAGAGTCCATGACCCCATCACCTACAACATATTTATTCTTATATTGCCTTATGGAGGAAGATTTGTTTTCCTCTTTATTGATCTTGAGTCATACTCTCATTATGAGGGTGATTTCTACACATTTTTCCAATTCAACTACATCTTCAAAAGAGATGTTGGTCATTTCCAAGGGGTAGGAAATTGATCAATAGGTTACATATGAAGATGTCCAAAAGATCCTTTTATAGGGGAATGTATTAGAGTTTCCCCACTAGAGCTTGTCACTTTTCCAAGAAGTATAAAAAGATCTCATATTTGGATTGTTTAAGTTTATATAGATCACTAATGGTGATATTATCCTCAATGTAATCTAAAAATCATTGGCCAAAGTTTTCAACAAGGTCTTTAAATATTTTAAAAGAGGCATGATATTTCATAATATCACCCAAGGGTAGGACCAATAAGTAATTTTGGGAATATTTTTAGTAGCAATATCTCATCATAAGTGATGTCATTAAAAGTGGTTCAAAAAAATATAAGGTTGTTGATTGGGTCCTCCTTTCCCTTATACATTTTAAATTTTGGCATTTCAAAATTTGGGGGGAAGAGTCGGATTGAAACCATTGAATATTATCCAATGTTAATATTTTTATTTTGGTTGGAATTAATAATAATGAGTATAGTTTATATTTTCCCATAAGAATATTTCCATGTGATCATAATGGGAGTTTTAACAAGGGTTTGAGGTGTGCAACTTCTCTTCTTTCTCATTAATGTTGGGATTTCATAAGGGATTTGCTTCTTCAAATTAATTTCCTAAAAGGAATATATTAGGGATATATGGGTGTTCTCCACTACATGTATTATAATGCCTTTAGGCCATAAGGTTAGGTTGACAAGGAAGAGAAAATGACTAATTAAAAAATTAAGAGTTGATTTAAGAGAAGAAAAAGAAATTATTATTTTTCTCCTTGTATCATCTTATTTCAATATACCAACCTAGTCAATATACCTTAGGAGGTATCCCTATATACTAAATATTTCTATATACCCACTCTTCCTATATATCCATTGATACATGAAAGAAGCTAGTCCTCTCAATATACACAATTATGCATGAGAGAGACTTTAAGGCATGTGAAAAAGATTGATACATGGAAGTGGCCTTCCTAGGTACATGATTTATAGAGGAATACAAGAGGTAATTAAGAACCCTCCTTGTATCTCTCACTAGTCAACCATAATATACTCCCCAAGAGGCTTAAATTATGCACAAGATCCTATATGGTGTTGGAGAATATTACATTATTTGGTAGATGTTTACCCCCATATTACCATTGTACAGTTGTAAATATTATATTGGAGTGTGAGTTATTATATTAGGCTATGTGATTTATTTTTTCCCTAATGTATGTGTTAATGTGTAGGATGAGTCTAGTGGTATGTAATAATGTGTGCAAGTGTGTAGAGTTTAAAAGTGTGCAAGCATCATGTAATTAAGTGTGCAAGTGTGTGTTATGTGTCATATAGGTAAATACAGAGTCATGTGTGTAGGTGAAAAGTATACAAGTGAAGAGTCACATATATGTGGTATGATATGTGATGGATTTTACTCACATGAAAAATTCCATAGGATCAAATATATGATAACAACAATATAGTAAGATAAAAAAATCACATTGTTGATGAAGAACAACTTTAATGTTACATCTAGATATATTTAATCATCCTAAAAGGAAAATAAAATCTTAAAGAATATATTCATGCATTTTTATTGTAAGCAAAGAGGTCATGTTATAATTAATTATGCTAGTGAGCAAAAGATCTCATAAAATAGAAAGTAAAAGAAGACAAGACAACAATGGTCATTGATAAAAGTAAAAGTTTTGATGATAAATGTGGATTTGTGACATGTATTGAAGACCCTCCTCATGATAATAGTAAAGGGCAATATATTTTTTGAATTGAAAAAAACAATATACTTGTGAATAATTGTAAGTGTTCTTATTCACTTGATAAAGATATACACATGATTGGTTGAGTGTGCCCCTAATCATAGAGATGTTGTAGATGGTTTATTTATCCTTATATTTGGTCATATTATGAATAGTTGAGTATATCCCTACTTAGTCATGGATAGTGTGTGTCCTAATTAATAATTTGTTGGAGAGTTAGATGAAGTTTTGTGTGTGTCCAAGTTCGTCATCCAATTCTTGAAACTATTATGTCTACTTTTACATTAATGTAATAAGGGGAAAATGTTATGAATTTTTTATATTGGGTATAGTTAGTTGGAGGTAGTTGTAACCAAGACAATTACTAACAACATATACCCGCTCTTGTATATATTCTATTATATTAATGAATAAAGGTATGATGTCAATTTCCTATAATAAAAAGAACTATGATGCAGATAATTCTAGCAAAAGACTTTATATAACACTTTAGAAAAAAATAATGTAGGGGGCCATCATAATCAAGAGCCATCATAATCATAAGATGGGGCCTACACCCCTAGGCTCACCTCCACCCTCAGCTCCATCCTTATGAGTGCACCTAGAGCTGGTCCCTGAAGATATCTTTGAGCAGGCCCCTATCTAGTGGTTCGATCAAACTACGAAATGACCAGACTCACTCCGACTGCTTTACAATCCCCTTGTTGTAGACCTAGTTGGTAGACAACCTCCCTGAAGCCTAACCTCATGGTCTAGCGCAAGGATGTAAGAAGTATCTTAGGTATGCTAAGCCAAGTCATCTAATAGGATTCCATGTAGACGTCTAATATTTGCATCTACATCTAGCCCGCTCGATCTCTAAGGCAATGGAATAAGGGGAGAAATATTTCCTCGAGCAACATTCCTCTTGATAGTGAGATGTTCTATCCTAAGCTACATCAAATCAATATATGCCTGGATAGCGGTCCTCTTCTCATCAAAGCCCCTAACCTGATATTGGAGCATAGAAATAGTAGAGTCCTACTGCAAAATCTAAATACGAGCAACTTGAATCTCAGCCTCTATATTGTGCAACTAATCTTAGAGAGGAGACTCCTCCTCTAGATCTAACTCCCTCTCCGCCTCTAGATCTACCTGCTCCTCTTTTACCTACTTCTCTATGTCCTACCCCCAGTCCTCTATCTAGGCTCGCACTTGGTGCCCCTCTGGATGCTCAACAACAACCTCATCCTCAGTTCGCCCTAGGTGACCACCACCATGCCATAACTGCGTAACCCACCACTAGGTATATTCCTTAGTAACCATTACATCAGCTATATCCACATCAAATGTAGGAGGGTCCTCCTACTTTGAGACTACTATAACTTGGGGTAGTGGAAGATCCCTTTATGTAGTGATCTACTTGTACAAAACTGGATCAAGAGGTACATCCTGATGTACACAAAACTCGTGGAGAACCTAGGAGTAATGAAAGAACACTCTAATCCCTCCATTATTATCGATAACCCATAGGTCATGCTTGGTATGAGCCATAAATATATATACCTCTGGCCATGTAGGGCACTCAAAATAAGGCCTCCATATGATGTCCCTTGCCTATAGGCTAGTCAAGGTGGCTACATAATGTGTCAAATCCCCTATGTAACATCAACTCTGACACTTATCTCGCTCTTGAGGCCATCTACATTCATAGCACCAGGCCACCTTGGTTATGATAGTAATCCTCTTGGGTTGTCCACCCTGATGTGCTCCTAATCCTAGATCTGAAGAAGTAGGTTGTAGGTAATACTAGCTCATCCACATTGTTGAATCTTGTAAATATTGTCATAGCACTGAGCTAGCAACGTGCTCCCCCATGCCATAATAATAGGCTCCTCACTATTAATCAGGTCCTAAACCATAGCCAAGAGGTTCCATAGGAACCTTGCTCTAGAGAAATCAGGTAAAAGCATGTTACATATAACATGCATCAAGATGACCTACCATCATGTGAAAACATCCTCCTAATACCAACGAGTCACGAAGACTCTGCCATGTTGGGTGTTAAAAAATGCTACAACTGCATGATCTCCAAATACCCTCTTGAACACAACATATCTATCATTAGTGGGAGAATACATGGTCGCCTCTCCATAAAAAGGGATCTAGAATATCCTGTACACATCCTCCAGAGTGATAGTCATCTCACTGGTAGGGAGATGAAATGTTTTTGTCCGACAATCCTACTTGTGTGCTAGGGTAGTGAGGAAGTCCTGGTATGACATGATCATCGAAATCCTCATGACGTAAATGAATCCCAAGGTGTCAAACTATACCCAATCCGCATCCTCCATTAGGCATAGAAGTTGCATGAGAAAACTGCAGTCTCGAGCTCATGCAGATAAGAGCTAAAAGTGTAAAATAAATGCCTAATTAAATGCACTTAAACTAAGAAACACAATAAAATGCAAAATAGTGCAAAATTAAACAAAGATAGCCTAAGTCTACGAAAACAATAAGCAAATGCACCATACCATCCAAAAAAATCAAAATTCAGACTTCCAAAAGTAAAAACAAAAATCAATTAAACCACTAAAAAAAAAATCAATAAATTTTAGTAATTTTCCTAAAGTGGCATGGCCGCTCACGCCGATAGCAGCTAGCCACCAATGGTCAATTTTTTTATCATTGGAATTTAAACTAGTTGTTGACAATGACAACGACCCCTCTTTGCCAATTTAGGGACACTCTAGTCGTCATCAGCCATGAGACGACATGCCAACGACATCCACCCTCATCCAAAAACACCAAAAAATTTGACAAAAAGCTAAAGCAAAAAAGAACCCACCTAATTGAAACTATTCTAAGCCTATATATGATTTATCTTCATTTCCAATAGGTTTAATTTGGTTCATTTTCCAATTAATTAGTGTGGTTCCTTTTACTAGTTAATAAAACAAATAACAATCTAGGGTTTAGAGAAATACCCGTGAAGCTCCGACTCCTCCACTCATGGATACCTCACCTAGTCTTCCATGGTTTTTGGTGCTCACATAGCATCTTGGGTCACTTTCTACCTTTCCCTCTTAAATATCAAATACAAATTGATAGTTGGTAAATAATGAAAGTCGAAACCCTAAGTTTATTTTATATTTTTCACTTTTGCCTTGGTCGTTGCTAGCATCAGCGACCCACACTTTCTGGATGCTGACATTTACAATGAACACAAAATTGCAATTGGGGGTCACTTCTGCTGACAGCGGATAGCAAAAAAAAAAAAGAGCAATCAATTTCTCATCATGAGGAACCTCAAAATAGGCAACTAAGCACATCTACCAGTCCATAATCAACAAAAATTGCAAAATCACAAAAATTATTTTGGGGTAAATTAGTCATTGCTCGAATTGAGATGCTTAACTTTAATCCCAAACTATGCCAACAATATTTAGTCTAGGACATCATTCCACATGCCGCACAATGATGCTAAAATGTTATCACACATCATGGTGGATAGCCAACCATTCTCTCTTTAACACTGCAATTCTTAGCATTAAAACTTAAATATCAAAGAAGGCCATGGTAGCAAGACTGCCCCATGAGAATGAAGAGTCATCTCATTTCTTCTATAACATTTTTAGAAAATCATCGAATGCAGTGATTCAACACAGGCTCAATCAAAATTGCTATCATATTTATTCCCTAAAAAGGCAATTTCGGTTGGATAACTCTATGGGATAAAGATATACAATAACTATAAATGGTTGAAATCACACCTGAAATAGGACCTACCATATAACAAAGCAACCCTCTTCAAGGGTCCAAATCAATCATCTTGGTCAAGAAACTCATCACTTTATTCATTGTCCTTCCCTCATCAACTCGTCACTTGAGGGGGTAGTTATATTATCAAAAATCAACAAAGGATGACTCGATCATGTGAAATCGCGTTTGTCTTATGAATCATTGCCAAAAACTATCATAAGCTTACCCGTTTCTAGGGAAAAAAGAAAATATTACAATCAAGCTCGATGACCTCTCCTTCTTTTGGACCAATCGTAGCATGAGGTTACCTGATCACCGTTGGACCTTGCGAGAGCTTTTGCAAATTTAAGGCTTTCATCCAGTTGGAAGAGGATTCATGTATTTTCACATGATCAAGATATCCAATGCTGATTAGATCAATGATCATCACACACCCTACAATGTAGCTCTAGGTGGTCTATTTTTGCTCAGTGCTATGTTTTCCCATAATACATTCCAAAAATGGGTATATGTAGATACCTAAAATATGTCATGTTTAGAAGACTACTCATATGGGCACATCCATAGACCATATGACTGATCATGGACCTTTACAAGAGCTAGGAGTGGTCCTAACCACTCAAAGGGGTTGTTCTAGCCCATTCAGGCTCAGTCGCTTTCGACTAGAGCATCTACCAGTATTAGCCACTAAAGCGCAAAGTGTCCACTACTAGCCACTATTATCATTAGCAGCTAGCACTAAAACATAAACTAGCCATAATATAGGACCCAAATCATAGGCAGTGATGATAGTTGCATTGTTTACGAGCAGTTTTTTGGTGTGGATCTCCTAGAGTTCCTCCAGACTTCCTCTTCAACACAAATATGTGATTGATCCTTCCCCCTCTGATGGTCAGTTGCATGCAGATATAGATATTGGATTCTCTAGGAATCCAAGATATAGATCTAGATCTAAATCTGGGAGGTCTACATATGCATCCTCCCAAGAAAAAGAAAGAATCTTGAATATCATAACTTTTGTGCAACGAAGCCCTGGAAAACTAGAGAGTGAGTCTTTACCCCTTTGAGAAGTAGTGAAGCATTATCTGAGTGAATGATGACTACGCATCATCCAAGCATTCAAATAAAGACATTATTCATTGCCAATCAGTATACGAACATAGAGGTGACCCTTGAGCATCAATTTATATGAAGGATTGAGTTTTATATCCCCTTGTTTGTGAGGTAGAAGGTTTCATTTAATGGATGTTATCCTTGACAATGGCCTGTAGGCACATCCTAGGGTTTTAGATACTATTTCTCGAGTCTTTAACATAGATATTTCATTAATTTTACTTTATTAGTAAGTATTAGCATAGATTTATCCTTTCATTGCATTTACATAATAGTTTCTATTTTATTTATGCACTTATGCTTGTATTTGCTTCATTATGATTTTACTATACCTTCATATCATTCTTTGTAGATCTACTAATAAATCCTCATCCTAAGAGGTCGCATATGCTACTGATAATTTTTTGTTGTTTCTTGTATGCAGGTTATAGGTTCCAGGACCAAGGCAAAGCATTCAAAGCATTAGATCCCTCCAAGAAAGTGAAGGAGAAGAAGGCATCAGTAAGCCCTTGTACAAGTTTATGTACAAATATGAGAGGTATGTGGAGTGCACCACTCCCATTGCGAGGTGTATTTTTGTCTTCTTGTATTCATTGTATCCAATGCATTATCCCTAAAAGGGACCTATTTGTAACCAAAGTTTCAAATGAATTAATAAAAGAGATCTCTTGATTTTGTTACTTTCGTGTTATTTATGCATTCATGGTCTTTTCTTCTAATATTATGTTGCAAGTAGACCAAGTGTTTGCTTATTGGGATCAAACAGTACCAAGTGCGCAACTGAAAGAAATCAAAAAAAATCTAAAAAATCTCAAAGTAAAGAAGCATTAAAAATAAAGGAAAATAAATAAGTCACAAAAAATGCACTTCTCATTCATCTTCACATAAGCCACGCAATTTGAAAAGCACTAAGAAAAGGCCAAAGTTGAGAAGCATTGAGAAAATGTCAAAGTTGAGAAGCACTAAGAAAAGGCCAAATTTGAGAAGCACTAAGAAAAGGCCAAAGTTGAGAAGCATTGAGAAAAGGCTAAAATTGAGAAGCACTGAGAAAAGACCAATGTTGAGAAGTACTAAGAGAAGGTTGAAATTGAGAAGCGCCAACAACAGACAAAAAGATAGAAGAACAAAAGCCACGTTTTTACTCTTCCTTTGCATGAGTCATGCAAATGGGAAAGCACTGAGAAAAATCTAAAGTTGGAAAGCATTGAGAGGAGGCCAAAGTTGAGAAGCACTGTGAAAAATTAAAAATATAGAAGAATAAAAAATTGCATTTTCCCTCCTTCGTTGCCATCATGCAAACAGGAAATGGTACCCTGGTCATCCAATGGACATATCTATGACCATAATTAAACTTTTGGCTCCCTTAAGGATTTTCAACGAACTTTTGCATGCGTAATCTAGGAAATAGGGAAAATTTGCAACTGATGCCAAAAAAGTTGAACAAAAAGCAGTTACAATCCAGAACCTTCTAGAAGCATCCTACAAAACCAAAATCAATTGAGATATTGACAGAGAGGAATTGATTCCAAGAATCACCAACGATGATGATGGGATCAACTAGAAGGCCGTTGCAACAAAACCAAAGAGTCATAGTTGACAAGCATCATTAAATACAAGTGGTTAGAAAAACCGAAAGAAAATTAAATATCTTTGTAATGCTTGAAAGTTACTATTGTAAAGTCTATAAATATGGACAACTACCTCCTTCCAAATGGTCGGATTTGTAGTGTTTGATTGCACCACTATGTAGTTCTTTATAAATTGATAAATAAAGTGTTACAAGGGATGTTTACGTTGAATTTGTGCCCATGTTGAATGGTGGACTTGAGCTAAATAGAGTCAACACTCATTAAGTTGACAAGGAGCCAATGTTATCTAGATGTTGAATCAAAGCAGTTTGGTTCTGTCAATGTTTAGTCTGTGTTGTGATCAATGGGTGCTCGTCTTCAAATATCAAGAGATAATAATCACAGTTCTAGTGTGAGGTAGATGACAAACTATGCTACAACACTCAACTATATTGACTTATATCTCTTTTGAAAAAGAAATGAAGGCTTAGCTCTCAACATATGTCGTTCATTTGCTATAACCCAATTTTCCAACATCGAGGTGGAATTATATTGGATCAAAATGACTCTCGTGTTTCATGAAATGCAACCTATTGCTTTCTAACTACAATTTATGATACAAATAGGCATTTGAAAAGAATATCATTCAACAAATAAACAACAAATGTTTGCCAAGCAAGTTTTAAATATATTTATATAATCATTTTTGCATCTACTATAATTCATCATTCAATTAAATAGTTGAGCCACAAGTCAAAAATGTCGGCTAAGCTTCATGCAAGATCACAAAATGAGGAAAGTTATCCTCAAGTGATAGGTGGCCACCTACACCACAAATCCTAAAATTTAGGTTATATATGATTGATAAGAAAACTTCCATGTTAGATGTTTATGGGGATATACAAATATAAAGGTTAGATTTTCATATTTACACAAATTTTACAATAAAATTTTTCTATCAAAGAGAGTGTTGAGTATTATAAACCACAAACCAGTAATATGGGATAACTAAGACATATGGGGGTTTTACCACACCTAAGGAATCTATGAATAATACCAGTTATAGAGAGAAAACACTTTAAGATGAAGCAAAATCGCAGAGGCAAATATGTTTATGTGTAATTATCTTAGATTCTAGCTAACATGATTTTAATAACACATCCATTCTAGGAAAACATTCAACACAATTAATCTAATATAATCAACCAATTACAAATCAAATATCTCAGATAGATAACAACATGAAATATATCTCAGTTAGAACACACAAAAATCTAAATATATTTTATATTCTATCTTAGTGAAAATCTAAGCTTGGTTGTGCCAACCTATTAATAAGTTCAAAACTAGTTTACTGCTATGCCGAGTCTACTGCTCGGTATCTACTTTTCCTACATAATTGATAATATTGCATGATGATTTATTTACTTTTACCCAACTTATTTTATAGAATATTGGGAGTTTCCATCTTCGTCCAAATGTTTTACATGCTATATGCCACCTTGCCCTGCTCTCAACATCTATCAGGTGGTTATTCTCTTCATCCTTAATTGAAATTGAATTATTTTATTTAAAATTAAAAGAAAGGATACCACGATCATGCACCAGTTTATTATTAATTTTATTTATTAATTTTATTTTATTATATTTATATACACACACACACATATATATATTAATTTTTAATACCCAACAATTTTAAAACAACATGCACTCTAAAATAATTTAAATCAAACATGGCATAATTTTTATTATATACAATTGTACCTCCAATTCTTCTTCCCATACAAATAATTATATGTTTCCATATGCCAAAAGAGAATAGCTTCCATGCTTTAGCACATTCCTTGCTATCGAAGGTTAAAAATATTTACCATTTTCTATCAAACAATAAACATATATTCAAAACAAGGCATACACACAATGCAAGTCATTCATTCATGATGCACCTATATGAATGCAATTGTGTGAGCTTCCATGTACTCAAGAGTTATTTAGTGAGCATATTGCTAGTAGGGTTTTTTCATCCCTACCAATGCGAATACCCCACGATAGTGATATTTCACACTGCCATAATTTCCCATTTTACCTCTTATGATTGACCTTTATCTTTCCTTTCAAGAAGTATCATTGGTCCTGCAATCACAAAAGCTATCAGTAGTACCATATTTTAGGAGCAGAAAGCAAAGTACAACACCTCACTCTATATATACATAAATTAACTATTAATCATTCTAGGAAGGTTGTTATACTTAAGATTAGAAATTTAGATTTCAATGTTATGGTTTTCTTAGAAGAAGTTAGGGACCAAGTCTACCATTTACTAGGAAAGATGTTGTAGGGTACCTAATATAGCTATACTTCCAATGGATCCTTCTGTCTCATCTAATTATTCTTCTAGTGACTCCTCATTGTCTGATTCGAAGGATCTTAAGAGTCCAATTATTTCTGCTAATAATAATATCAAGAGCTCTAGTAGTGTGTCAGTTTCACCTAGAGGAATCACAAGAGGGTAGGCTAGGCACTCCAAACTTCTGTTTACCAAATTTGTCAAATCTAAAATATCTCCTATAAATATGGAGATGTTACATCCATAGAATCAATCTCTAACAAAATAAAAGGGAAGTATGTTAGAGGAGTCGAGTGATTCCAAAGTAAATTCTCCAATGTCAATTCCTAATAGCTCCTATAACCTTTTACCCTTCCTTTGAAGAACACAATATTATACTGAGAGGGGGGTTGAACAACATAATACCACTTTTTACTTTTCTTACCCAATCAATATTATGCAATATATCAATAGCAATATCAACAACAGTAATCAAAGCAATGCAAAAATCACCATACAATAAAGACACCAATTTAATGTGATTCACCCAATGTGGGCTACTCCACAAAGAAAATATTTCACTAAAATTTTCTCAACAAATATCTTGGAAAATATTTCCCTATTATAATACTTATGGACCTCTGTCTAAAGGAGACACCAATACCCTAATTAGGTTCATGGATATCTATCCATAGGAGACACCAATCTCCTCAGATGGTTTGTATATCTCTATCCATAGGATAACTCCTCCTCTACTATGGCTAGTGATCTTCTAGAAGAAATGTTGCCTCCATTGCAATGGCTAATGAATCTCTATTCACGGAAGACTCATGTACTCTCTCAAAAGATCTATCCTCATTGCCATGGCCAATGGAATTATATCCACTGGAGACTGTCATCCTCTATACTCTGTCACCTCCAAATATTTCTCACATATATGTCTCAAATATGCACTAAAAACAGTCCTTGTATCTAGCACAAATCTATATTCAATATTTATCCTCAAATCTGCACTAAACATAGTCCTTCAATCTAGCACAAATCTGTCGTCACTATATGTCCTCAAGCCTTAACACAAAGCTTGACTCAATCATAACTAAAATATTCTAGATCTACCCCAAACCTTAATCCAAGGTTTGAACAAATCAATCAACTCTGCTCTCAATTATTCTAAATACATATCTCAAATTTGCCTTGTAAGCTTCCACAAACGCTCACACAAATCTATCTACAAGTCCTCTCTAGAACTTGTCCAATATGCTCTCAATATCTTTCTTAAAATTTGTATTGTAAGATTCCATAAAAGTTTACACCAATCTGTCCACAAGTATTCTCAAATATTTTCTCAATCTTCTCAACATGTCTTCACTAAGACTTACCTCAAATCTGCTCAACAAGTCCTCACTAGAACTTGTCCAATCTGCTCAACAAGTCCTCACCAAGACTTAACTCAAATATTCTCAACAAGTCCTCACTAGAACTTATCCAATCTCACATAAACATATAGATAATTGTTAGAGACTCAATATGCTTCACATTTACAATAATGCTCAATTACTTTCAATCTCTCTTCTTACCATAAAAACACATAGAGAATTTCTAGAGACTCAATATGTTTCACACTCACAAACACCCAATCACTTCCAAACTTTTGTCAAAGCAATTTAGAATATAGAACAATTTGTTTCACAAAATTAGAACTATCACTTCAACACTCCCACTTGAATAGGCTCAATCAAATCCACTTAATCACTCACTCAATAAGACACTCCTTGCTTACAAACTCTAGTCCAAGTATATGAACACTCATTCACTTATTTCCAATAATGCTTATCAAACAATCTCACATAACAATGATACTCATGATCTTTCATAAACCCTAGTTAAAGAATATGAAAGCTTACTCAATATTTCCAAAAATGCTTATCAAACAAGGTTTCTAGAATCAACTTTCATTTTAGAAAATCCAAACTCAACTATGTTTATCAAACAACCCTTTTCACTCCAACTTGGCATTCACAACATCCAATAATCACTCACAAGGAAGATATTACCATACCTTTTGTTTGATGAAGAATTGTCCTTAAAAACATGTCTCAGTTATAACCACTCTCTTTGCCAAACACAAAGGTTAGATGTCACAAATACACCTTATCACTCCCTCTAGATCTTAATGCAATTATAGAAAAATAATCACCACTTCAAAATATACCAAAGCATTGACAAATAATTTTTATCTTCTTTTTTAAAGCAATATCAAAATAAATTCCTTTTTCACCTTTTAACTCCACTCTCTAATTTATTTCCAATACAACAAAGAATTAAAATAAACTATTTTAATCCCTTATTCAATCACTGCCCACTTAATAATATGTATGCCTCAAAACACCCTTTATTTAAAATATAGGACTTGCAAAAATTAAATTAATTTTTTATACCTTATAACATGCACCAAAATGTTTGTGCACCACACAAACTACCTCCGCACGAATTCAAACCCAAAATCTCACTGCCAGCATTGTGCCCTAGCGAATGCTAGGCTAGCTGTGTGGGCTATGCATCCACTTGGGACCAAGAGGACACGATGTCCCTTTATTCCTTGTCTTCTGTGCCTAAGACATTGAATTAAAAAACCTCTTCCTCCTTCCTTGCAAAAACGTGATTGTGACTTGAACCCGTGACCTAGCCTCCGCAAATGCCTTAACTTTGCCTTGCTTGTCGTCTGCACTACCCAACGGGTGGTGTAAGGTTTTTGTGCCCACGTTTATTTCAATACACACTCCTTTGTATTTTTCGAATAGCATGAAGATTCCTCCCTCGAAGTGCTCACACAAAGTATATCTTATGCTCAATTTTGATCGACAAATGCATTAGAATTTGGGGAAATAATTTACCCCTCTTTATATGCAATAGGTACATGTGGATACGTAAACCCTTATTCGATTTGCCACCATCTATCAAAACAAACTTTGGTGCCAAGAATAATTTGAATTAAAAATTTAACCAAAAGGTTAAAATATTTTAATTAAATTTATTTAACCTTTACCTTTTTTAATATTTTAAAACTTGCTCACTTGCTTTTTTCAAGGAGAATGTTTTGCACTTCAAAAATAATAATTTAATTATAATTATTTTAAATTCAGAATGAATTTAAATATTATAATTAAATATTTAAATTTCCTTTGGGCCTTTTTAAATATAATCTTCCTTAGGTTTTTAGAAAAACCTTTTGCCATTTTCACCTTAGCAAAATAACCTTATTATTTTCTTTCAACCGCCATGGAACAAAGATATCCTTTCAACCCTTTTCTTTTGTCTGCATATTATAATATTGCTATCCTTTTTGCTTCTCTTTTTGCTGCTTTGTTCATATAATATTTGAATCAAATATTATATCCTTACCTCTTAGAAAATCAATCATGAAACATTCCTTTGACATCTGCTTCGTATTCCTTTGACATCAATGGCAACAAATCCTGCTCATATTTCCAACATCCTTTGTAAATATTGGAAGATAAACATTAGGCTCTAATTGGGTCTCTATTATAAGTGACCATCTTGTTTGTTGAAGAGATTTAGGGTATGGCTCTTTTACAGTGTGGAGAAGCAAAAACTTCCAAAAGGACATGGGAGACTTTGGAAAATCATCTCCTAAAACTTAATAATTTTATTGTTGTGACATTGTTAGATCATGATCTTGAAGTTCTTTCCCTTTGTTAGGTTGGAAGTTTCTATCTTATGGTGGTTCTACCTTTTGTATGGCTTGATGATTTGTAAATGTTGCTTGTTGGGTTCTTTTCGTTAAAGCCTATAGGGTTTAACCTTGGGCTCTTTTAGTTTCTCCTTTTGTAAAAGGTTTGGGGTTCCTTTCAAAACCCTTCTTTTACAAAATAAAAAAAAAATTGAAATATTTATTCTAAGTAATATTATTTAATCATTAAGAGTTAAAAATTATTTTAATTTTCACAATATTTAAAATAAGATTTATATTATACTTTTAAAATTTCAAACATAACTTAATTAATCAAAATATTATAATATTATAATAAATTATATTATCATAATGTATTTTGTTATAAATGTATTTGTTATAATATAAAAATTTAAACTTTCATGATCTAGTATATATATATTTCAATTGATTATATGATATTGAACAAAATATTTATAATATTATATTATGATTCTATCATCATAATATCTTTTATTTTTCAGTTATATAGGAGAGTTGGTCACAACCACACTATTTTTACTAACTGACAAATGCAAATGCGGGTTCAAACCACATGGGTTGCTTCCACCAAACCTATTATGCTTCGTTATTGTGGATTCGACGTGAGGGGACCATCGTTCGCTCAGGATTTGTATCGTCATCATCGATATGGCGTGCACTCAAAGAATTCAAGTCAAACTACTACCTTTGCAAACAGACTGTCCCCAAGGTTTGAACCTAGATATCTTCTTGGTAAATGCCTAGACAAACAAGCACTTACCAATCCACCTAGCCCTACCATTTTTTTTCAATGAGTTTACACGTTTTTTTCCAGCCTTGAATGTTGGGAGTAATCCTTGATCCACAGATCTTGTATATCATATGTCATCATATTTACTCTTTTTCTTACTTTATTTTCTCTTGTGGAACTGTGTTAGGCACTCACATTGCTTTGTATATGTCTTACTTTACAATCTATTGACCTCTTTTGATCATCGATAAACATGAATACAAATTCAAATTCAAATTTATTAAAATTTAAATATCATTTTTAAAAAATAAATAATTTTTTTTTTTTTTTAAATAAAATTTTTATAAACCAGCAAATGACTATCATATGCCATGACTTGTTACATCACGAGTGCTGAACCCAAGAACTTAATTATTGTAATTATTGCACTTCCTGAAATAAGTACTGAGACACCAACCCACACAAAAACCAATCATCTCGCACTGGACCGCACAGCGTCCGTGGGTGGACCACATGAGTATGACTATGATATGACATGACTCGTCACATTTATAAGTGTTGTAACTATTGTACCATATTTAAACGGATTAAAGATGTGTGGTGCCGCTTCTATTCTTATCCACTTATCCATTTAGATGTCTAGTATGATTTAGATTATAATAAAGGTTGAATTGTTTATACAGTGATTAAAATATGTTTAGATTATAAAGGTTGAATTGTTTATACAACGATCAAAACTCTTTACTATCCATAAAGTTGAATGGTTTATATTTAATTTATTTTTGTTTTTCCTTTACCTCCTGAAATATATTATTGAAGTTATGTAACTATGTATAAAAGTTTATAGTTAAAATATTATTTTGTAAATAAATATGTATATATCAGTGGAGAATGATAATAATTGTTTTAAATAGGATTTTGACAATAGTGATGGTTAAATTTAAAAAATTATTGAAAAACTAAAGGATAAATAACACTATAAAATTATCTTTACCATGATATTATTTTCTATCTTTCCTTGTAAAATAAGATACATGGTTAGATTATATTTAAGTGAAGAATACCATGAAGAATTCCAAAAACTACCATGAAATATTCAAAGGGACCAACCTAATAAATATATTAGAAATAATGAAACAAACATTAAATAAGTAAAAAATAACTATAAAGCAAGATTCAATTACGACACACTAAAGTATCAAAAACAATAATAATATATAATGATAAGATTAATGATGAATAAATGTATCTTACACCTATGTTTTACAAATCATAATAATGTCAAGTGTAAATATGTTGTTGGATTTTTTATAATTCAAAGATCAACAATAATTCTAAATAGACTTATGGTCCTTTTATAAATGTAATAATCCATAGCACATCTCAAAACCATGGTCATAAATCAAGACTCTACATTTTCTAATACTAGTAATCAGTTCTATAATTAGTTAATTGTGACACAAATATATATATATATATATATATATATATATATATATATATATATATATATATATATAATTATAATTTTACATGGTGGAATCGGTAGCTGCAACAAATCTAGGCAGGCCTCGAGTAACTATTAGAACTTGTTATAAAATCTTGGGTTTAGCTCTTAAAACTAGTTTGTGCTTACACTTAAATTGTACATGGTCGAATGTTAAAGAAAAAATATTTTTTAATCAATTAAGCTATAAGTATTTTTTAAGGAATGAACCTCAAGATATATTTGTTACACATATAAGTTACTATGTTAGATCGAATTAATTGTAACAATACCCATGATATATAAGAGATAATTATCATGAAAATTAGTTATTGCTACTCAAAAATTAAGAATTAAAATCTTAGTTTATTTAGTGGATTGTGACAATCCATCTTAAATATATAGGATCCTAAAAATAAAATTTCTTGGTCTTATAAACCATGGAAAATATTTTAATATGTCATGTACTTTCTTGAGATGAGTAAGGGGATGAAATGAAGCATATATATCCTCTTAAAAGGTGCATTAGTATGTACATCAACAGGTGTACTAAGAGGTCCATATCCTATAAAATAAACAAATGTAACTATTATAATAAATATCTAAGTCATGTGAGCATAGAGTAAATATGCCTTATCATGCATACTACACAATTTGCTTAAGAAAAATATTAAACATGGATGATATTTTCATAATAAGCCATTTTATACTTCAAATTTAGAAAATAATCTATGAAATTTAGTAATGCAATATCTCATTGCCTTCAAGATTCTACTCCATGCACACAACTTGAAAATCTACAAAGCTTAAGGTCAATACTTATACACCCTACATTTTAAATTTTTAGGATGTATAGTTAAACAAACATGATATAATGACATTTAAAAATATTATCATTATATAGTTCTTATTTTCTGCATGTTCTTTCATATATTTACATGACCATGTTGGACTATATGTTTTTTGATTAGATATAGAAGGGGTTTTGAAAGGGTACCCGAACCTTTTACAATAGGATAAACCCTACAAAACTTGGCCTAAGACCAACAATACAAGGACAAGAAAAACTATAAAGCACTACAACTGACCAGCCATAACCAAGTGAACCAACTACAAATTGATCTAAGAAACAAAATTAGAATAGTGCTGGTGAGCCCCCTAGCCAACCAACACTCCCACATGGTTGTGCACAAAACCTTTCTTCATAAACAGTAAAAGCTTATAGAGCATTAAGAAGCATGCATCACTAAATCCAATTGAAGAAGACCTTCAAAAAAATTTAGTGTGGTAGTTTTATTCTCTAAAGAAATGTTTTATCTCCATATCCTCTCTAGCATGAATATTTTACCTAGATTTCATAATCACAGCCTTAATATTGCAACCAAGGATTGAATCATATTTGACCAAGGATTATCAGAAGATATGGAAGCCCAAAACCTTTAGGCTAACCTTTCTAACTCTCTCGAATCCCCATACAAGTCAGGATCCTCAAACCCTAATGCTAAAATTAATGTAAGCCATGTGGGCATCACAATTTCAAACCCTAATGCACGATCTCTAGAATCCACATCCAAGTCAGGATCCTTAAACCCCAATTCTAGAAATACTTCAAGCCCAGTGGGCATCCCAAAGCCAAACCCTAATGTTGAAGAAATTAGAAAGAAAGTTGAGGCATTGGAAAATAAAAAATCTCATCTCCCTAACATGATCACTAGGAGCCAAGTGAATCCTACTAAGGGATCATCCCGTAGACCAGGGGAATACAAGAAAAAATGAAAATATTTTAATTTAGGGGTGAAGATATGTGAAACTCTTCAAAATAAGGAATATGGCAGTTCGGTTATGCAACAAATTACCTCCCCTCTGTTTAGTCCTAAACAAACCAAGAGCACTGTGAAGTCTCCTATATATTTTGGAAGTGAAAAAAGAAGAGGGAGAATATCAAATGTTGAGCATCAAAAAATTAAAACTGATAATGACATTGCCAATGAAAAATAGAGAACCTTGTTTCAATAGGTTATTCTAGGTTCTGAAGACAACAAATTAGGAAAACCCCCTCAAGGGAGGGGGAGAGGAAGAAATCCCAAACAATCTAAATGAAGTTCCTCTCATGGAACATGAGAGGCCTCAATGGCCTACCCAAAAATAGGGAAGTCAGTGCAATAAGAAATCAAGTGAATCCAACTATTATCATGTTGCAAGAAACAAAAAATTGATGAGATTCAATAAAAAAATAGCAAAAAAAATCTAGAATCAAGGGGAGATGGTTTGCAAATCATCCAGAGGAGCATTTGGAGGCCTTATGACTTTGTGGGATCCTCGGATAGTAGAAGGCACCATTATTCAGAAAGATGACAGGGTTCTTAGTGTTTTATTTAAGGAAACAAACAACAACAGATCATGGATCCTTTCAAATATTTATGCCCCAACTTCGAGAGCTCTACTATGGGAGTACTTAGGCAATCTGAGTGAAATCTTCCATAATATCCCTTGGATTTTGGTTGGGAATTTTAACACTCCTATTTACCCTTCAGACAAAATGGATGGAAATGGACCACCTATCAGGAGCATGGATGAGTTCAATAACTTTGTGAACTCCAACATGTTGATGGATGTAAAACTTAGATGAGTGAATTATACCTGGAGAAATCAGCAGATAGGGTGTCATCTCATTCAAGAAATAATTGATAGGTTTTTTCTATCAAAGGAGGCTACAACTTTATTTGGTGGTTCTACCCTGTAATCCCTTCCTAAAATTGCCTCTGATCATAATCCCATTTTTTTGGAGATCCCTAACTCTATGTACTTCAAAAAACCTTTCAAATTTCAATCTATGTTGATCAAACATTCTAGTTTCAGAGATAACTTAAGTCAGTGGTGGCAGAAGCCTGTCAGGGGTAGTGCAACTTTTAAACTTGCTGGCAAATTAAAGTTTTTTAAGGAAAAGCTTCAAAATTGGAACAAAGAGGTCTCTGGGAACCTCTTTGAAAATAAAAAATAGGTTGTTGAAAGTTTGAAGATAATTGATCGGAGGATCCAACATGGTGATGCTGATGAAACTACTAGGCAGGAGGAACAAACAAAACTAGCAAAATTTCATAACATTTTGGCCTGTGAGGAAATCTATTGGAGGCAAAAATAAAGGGCTCTTTGGTTGAAATGCGGAGATTCAAATTCCAAGTTTTTTCAAGTCACCACGCTTAGAAACAAAAGCAATAACAAGATAATTTTTTTAAAAAAGCAGATGGTTCTATTACTCAAGACTTAACAGAAATCAGAAAGGAGGCAGTAACTTATTTCAATTCTATCCTTGGTCAGGAATCATAGTGCAATGAGGATGCCAAAGATATTATCTTTCAATCCATTCCTAGCATAATAAATGAGGATATAAACCTTAAGCTTCTAGTTCCATTTTCTGATGAGGAAATTAAGGAAGCCTTATTTAGCATGGAGCCAAACAAAGCCCCGATACTCGACGAATTTCCCCCTCATTTCTATCAAGATTTTTGGGACATCGTAAGTGAGGATGTAATTTCTATTGTCAGATATTTCTAAGCAAACAATCATATCCCAAAAGGTATCAACTCTACTTTTATTTCTATAATTATTAAGAAGCAAACCCCTGAATCTATGGCTGACTTTAGGCCAATCAGTATGTGCAATGTTTCTTACAAGATCCTAACTAAATCCATTGCAAATAGAATGAGAGATATTCTTCCCCGCATCATAGATCCATGCCAGGGAAGCTCTATCCAGGGCAGGTCAATCTTGGATGGAGTTATCACAGTTCATGAAGCTCTACACTCTGCTCATAAGACTAACAGGTTTGTTTTTGCCCTCAAGCTTGATATGAACAAAGCATTTGACAGGCTAAATTGGGAATTTTTGATTGTTGTCCTACTTAAGTTTGGTTTTCACCACCAATGGGTTAATTTGATCAAAGAATGTATTTCTAAAGCATGGTTATCGATTCTAGTTAATGGAACAACTAATGGTTATTTTCAAAGTCGCAAAGGAATTCTGTAGGGAGACCATATTAGCCCCATGTTATTCATGATTGTGGCATAAGCTTTAGGTATAACCATCAAAAATGCTTATAGTTCAAGGCTAATATCGGGAATCAAGACAACATCTCTCACTAGGGTTGTTTCTCACCAACAATTCGTCGATGATACCCTTATATTGACTAAGGCATTAGTGGTTAAGGCCAAAATAATTAAATACATCCTACAACTCTACGAGGACACTGCTAGTCAGAAAGTTAATTTTAGTAAAAGCAAGTTATATTTCTTGAACACCCCCATTCAGAGGTAAGGAAAGATTGCATAAATTTTAGGGTGTGATGTAGCAAACCTCCCCACTTCATATCTTGGTCTCCCTCTTTTCATTGGTTCTCCAAGAGAGTCAATGTGGGACAGGGTTATTGAAATAATTCAAAAAAAACTTGTTGGATGGAAAGGTCATCTTCTATCCCAAGAAGGAAAGCTGACCCTCACTAAGGCCTCTCTTCAAAGAATTCCAGTCTTTCCTCTCCATTTTCAAAGCCCTTATGAAGGTTTTCTAGAAAATTGAGAAACTCTAAAAATAATTTGTATGGACTGGATCAGAGGAGAAAAAAAGGATACACCTTATAGGATGGACCAAAGTGTGCAGACCCAGGGAAAATGGGGGCTTAGGTTTGAGAATAATTGCTCATATAAATTTAGCTTTACTAGCTAAGCAGGTGTGGCGTCTCATTTCTAGTGAAGAAAATGAGTGGACAACTATCATCAAACGAAAGTATCTTAAAAATATAGAATTTCTAAGCGACTCAGTTCCAATCAGCAAAAAATGTTTAAGATGGGTTTTAAGCAATGGTGAGAGGATAAATTGCTGGAATGATAGGTGGGCTAAGGATGAACCACTGACACAATATATTAACTTAGCTCGAATCAGAGATATCACAGAAGAAATCATTGGCAGAAAAGTCTCTGATTATATGGTTGAGGAAACAAATAAGAATTCAAGGATTTCAAGCAGAATCAAATGATATTTGTAGCATTCCCGGGAAAAATTTTATCCCCATGAGACCCAAGGAAGATCAAGTGACCTAGGCTCCTACGAAAAATGAGCAATTCACTAATAAATCAGCTTACAAGATTCTACTTGATGATGAGGATTTTGTCCTCCAAAAGGACTTAGTTTGGATAAAAAATTTAATTCCAAAAATTGTAGTCTTTTCATGGCTAGTTATCCAAGGAAGAATTCTAACCATTGATAATATGATGTGTAAAGGTATTTGTATCACTAATCGTTATTATATGTGCAGGGCTAATTGGGAGACCATTTATCACATTTTCCATGAGTGTCCTTTTTCCTTGACTGTCCTAAGTGGGGTTTTTTAGGCCTTCAATATTTCATGGGTTAAACCAGCCATCGTACTTTATTTGTTAGTCTAGTGGCCTTGCCCCTTTTCAAGCCAAATACTTAGATACATGTGGAAAATTTGTCTCAATCACTATCTTTGGCAGGTGTGGTTAGAAAGGAACCATCGAGTCTTTAATGAGTTTATCCATGATCATCAAACTATCATTGCTAGGATCCTATCCTTTTCCAACGAGAATGTGAACCTTATCCCTTTTGGTAACTATAAACCTCGTCTGTAAGAGACCACGATTTCTCAATATTTAAGCTTAACCTTTTTAGATGAGTCTGCGCCTAGGGTAGTCAACCCGAGAGCCAATGATAAGTGGTCTCCACCTCCTACGGGTTGGTTTAAGCTTAATTTTTATGGAGCGACTAAGGACAATCTTGGAAAAGTAGGCATTGGTGGCATTGTGTGAGATCATAATGGGAATATGATGCTTGCATTTTTTGAATATTTGGGAACAAGGATGAACAACAAAGTTGAAGCTAGAGCTATGTGGAGAGGTCTTCAAATGACTCAAGACTTAAAATGCAATTTTATCATAAAAGGAGACTCTGCATGTTATAAATATTGTCAATAATTGGAAAACACCTCCTTGGAGGATTAAAACAATTTTTGAAGAGACTAGGATCCTTTTCTAAGGAAGACATGATAGAAAAACCCAACATGTCTTTCGGGAAGCTAACAAAATTGTTGATAAGTTGGCCAATTTGGGTGTCGATGGTGATGGACTTTTCAAATAGGAAAATAGTATCCCGAGTGAAGTAGAGGAAATTATTCAACAAGAATGCCAAGAATTATAGTCGAATTTACCAATAGATAAGACACTGTAATTTCTAAGGTTAGGAGTATTCCCATCTCTTTTTTGAATTGGATTCATAATAAAAATTATCTGAGTTGTCAGTCTTCGTGGATGTTGCTTGGAAATACCACAAAGACTAATGGGGACAGTCACATGTCAAATAACATGGCTCCTAGTCATCTTAGTAATTTGAGGTTGGTTGATAATCACAAGGAAGGAAAGAAACGACAATATAAGACTTCAAACCAAAGCCACGTGGACCACTAGATAGCCATCGCCATAATCTAGCCAACAAGATCACTTCTCCAAGGCTGATTGGACAAGATAGTATGTGGTACCAAAGCATGTCATATACGGAAGAAAGCAATTACCAAATAATTATTAAGAGTAACTATCAATACAGAGCTTGTGGGAGTTTTTTTTAGTACTCTACTGTGTGTCTACAACTTTTTATTTCTCCATTGTCTCAAGGAAGGGATCCGTGTCTATTTATTTTTTGTAATTATGATGCATGTGTGTTTTCTCGGGGTATACCCAAAATGTTGTATGTAAAGTTTCTTTTTGATAATAGGCTATGTGCCTTATCGGATGTAATGGCTTTGGCGGCATGTAGATTTTACATATATAGGATCCTTAGTAAGGATATGTTCATCAACAGCCCTGGGCTAATTTTTGTAAAAGGTTTTGGGTCAACCTATAAAACCCGGTATTAATGCTATAGTATCTTATCTACCAAAAAAAATATTTGACCAAGTTTATAATATTAAGTAAGTCTCCTTCAATGTAAACTTTTTGGTACCCCATATTCTCCACAAGCAAGAGACCTTGGTAAATGGCTCTAGCCTTTGCAACATGGTAAGTTTGAATATCTATGAATTCTGCATAGGTCAATAGAATTTTGCCTTTACCATCACTAAGAATGCCACCAACACAAGAATTAATAGTATTACCCTTTGAAGCTCCATATAAGTTCAGTTTAATCGAGCCTGAAGGAGGTTCCCACCTCACAAGGGCTCGAGGATTAGGACTAGGAAGACCAACAACCCTATTAATCTATTGAAATCTAATTTTCCTTTTGAGCTCATCCTCCTCAAATATTCCCTCCTCTAAAGCTAGATAGGACACATTCTCCAAGGTGGAGGCCAAGGCTCTAGCATAAATAGAGGTAAAATATTTTTTGAAGTTTTTAAAATTTTCCTATTCCTCTCCTTCCACACCTGCAAGAAAATATGTGGCAAATCAAATTTTGAAAAACATTTTATCCTTGAAGAGTAAACATAATATGACCATTGAGTGCAAACATCAATGCAAACTCGACACCACCCAACTCAATTCTAAAAAATTAAAAATAAAGTTATGAATTTTCATAGAGAATGAGCATTGAAAGAATAAATGGCTTATCTATTCCTCATTAGAACCACAGAGGTAACATCTATTTGATATTGACCAACCTCTTTCTTTCATATTTTCAATGGTTAAAATATTATTATGAGTTGCCAACCAAAAAAGATATTCACCTTTGGTGTTAGACCCTTATGCCATACTTTGAAAGGTGAGGCCCACAAAGGGGTCCTGATAGCCAACATATTGTAGACAAACTTGATTAAAAAAGATCTATTATTTTTCCTTGCTCATAAGATCTCATCCTCTTCATTTCTCTATTTAATGACCTAAAACTTCAACTTACTAGCCATTAGAATTCAAGCTTCAAATTCAATATTCTTGAGAATAGACTCGTCTAATGATTTCCAAACCTTCAACCCATTAACCACATTGATAAAGCTAGCCACCTTAAACCCAAATATCAATCTAGTTCTAGGCTTCAAATACGCTATATTTTTATTCTACACAAGGGGTTGGTCCATCAGCCAAATATCTTTCCAAAAATTAATCTTGAGTCCATCACCAAACCTCCACCTACAACCTTTAGAGACTAGCACCCAAGAATTTTAAAAATTCAACCAAAAGGCTAAAACAAAGTTGGTAGAGGATTAGTAAGAAAAAAAATCTCCTATCTCAAGTATTTGGTCGACATAATGTTAACCTAGCTAGTTTCAATTTAATTTTCCAACTTCCATACCTATTTTACAAATGGAGCCTTATTCATATGCTTGATGTTATGGAGACCTAAGACACCATCTTTTTTAGATCTGCAGACTTGCTCCTAACCAACTAAGTAAAATTTTCTTCTCATCAGATCTAGACCAAAGAAATGACTTTTGAATATATTCAATCTTCGATAAAATCTTGTTAAGAATTCTGAATATAAATAAGGATAAGGTTGAAATGATTTTAAGAGTAGACTTTACTAGGATGGCCTTTCTAGCTTGACTAAGGAGGGATTATTTCCAAAAAATCAACTTACTCTACAATGTTTCCACCATAGGTTCCCAAAGAAAATCTTGGATCCTACCTTTAAACAAATGCATTCCAAGGTAAAGAGGTGAGAGGGCAGCCACCTCACAACCCAAGATGCGAGAAATTATCCTCTACCTTGCTAAGGGGGTATTCTAAAATAATATTTTGTTTTATATAATTTATCTTTTGCCCAACTACAATTTTAAATACCTCCAAGATTCCTTTTAGCACCCTTACTTGGGGAACTAAAGCAAGGAGGGAGAGCAAAACATCATTTACAAATTGGTGATGAGAAAAAGGATCCATTGACAAAATGGGCTTTATACCTTCCACAAAGGGTTCTAACTTGATAGCCCTACTTAAAGCTTCTACCACTAAGATATAAAGGTAAGGGAACAAGGGTTCCCATTGTAAAATACCTCTCAGACTTGAAAATAACATGTTGGGGACTAGTTTATTAATATAAAAAACTTGGCAAAAGAGATACAAGCATGGACAAGTTTTATTCAACTTTGAAAAAAACTAAAATTTCCTAGAATATTTAAAAAAAACTCCCACAAAACCCTATAATAAGTCTTGTTCATGTCTAATTTGAGGAGGATACCAGATCTACCACTTTTATCAACCGAATGAAAAATTTCATCGATAACTATGATACTATCTAAGATCTATCTCCCTAGTAGAAATCCACTTTGGGCTGAATCAAGCAAAATTGGAAGAAAAGGTTTTAATCTATTAATAAGGGCCTTTGTTAAAAAAAAAAATAGTGTTACATAAGTTGATGGGTCTAAAAGCATCAAAGTCCTTTGCACTAATAGTCTTGAGGATTAGAGTTAAAATGATGGGTATGGAAGCATTAGGACTTTATTAATAATCAACTAGTGCTTAAATACACATTACAAAGTCTAGAAATAGCCTTAGGATATTATAAAAATAATATCCTTAATCATAGATAACTACAAAACATAATAGGTAGCTTCATCCTAAAGATAGCTAACTAATTAGCAAATAACACTAAATTACTAATAACTAAATATGTAGTCAATTTGACTACAATGACTAACCTACTAACCAAGATAACATCAAGGTTAATAGTAAGAAGTAAATACTAGTGGTAAAAAGTAACAAACTACTTTTTACCATGCGGTAAATAAAATCTACCTAATGTAGGGAAAGGGTAAATATCCAAATGATGGAATATTACTCTAATATCCCCCTTTATTACATTATTTGGGTAACGTATATAACTACCCTAGTATAGTGAAAAATATGTTAATCTACTGGTTCTTGCTTTGTCACAGTGCTCTGGCTGCTCCTAAGCAAAAATTGGGTCATTCCTCACTTTTTCTTCACATCATCGAATGTACTTATTGTAATCTTGTCATCCAACCAGATTGCATGGGTAGCCAACTGCTGCAACCGCTAGGTGTAGTAGAGTAGATCACTTCATACGAGGTTCATTCTATTTACAATATGATTTTGCAAAAATGTGTTGTTAAGGTAGCTAAGGTGTCAATCGCTGCCGAAAATGCACCCTTATAATTTTCCTCCCTTGTTGGAAAATATATTGTAATCAAATTTCTGAAAGAAGTATGACTAAGGTGTCGGTCACTGCCGAAAATGCACCCTTATAATTCTTCTTCCCTTTTTACAAAAAAATATGTAAAGAAGGAAAAGAAATGTTTATCCCCCCTTAATTGCAAAAGATGTACAACTTAAGAAGCATTGTGAAGGTTTTTACAAATAGTGCCTCCTACGCAAATTTTACACCAGAAAATTCCCTCCTTTTGATACAAGTAATTAAAACAATGAGAGTTTGCTATTTATGAAGCCTAAAAGAGGTACACTCACCCCTTTATTTCTAGTACTTCAAACAAAAACTTATGCTATTTATGAATCCTAAAATAAAAGAGAGAGGAAATGGTGCTTGCTTTAAGGTAACAAATTTGTTTCTCCTTTACAATACTGTCTTAGCCATGAGTACCTTTGTGTGCTCTTTCTGAACCAGAATCAGAATCAAAACTAGACACTTCACTAGCAATATTGCATTTGTTTTGTTTTTGTGATGTACCTTTGCCTTTTTGGTTTTGCTTGTATGGAAATCAACACTGAATGGTGTTATGGTTGTCCTTTTAATAATTTGTGCAAAAATTTACCTCTTAGGCAATGTTATTAAAAAATTTCACCAAATAATCCTTCCTTATTGCAATTACTTCAAGCATGGTTGCTATTATGAAGCCTAAAATAAAAGTTATAATGTTATGATGACTTCTACTTTTTTGATTGCCTTTACAAGTTTTATCTCCCTCTTGTCAAAAATTTGTGTTTGAAGGAAGAAAGGAATTATCCCCCTTCAGTGCAAAATATTTGCTACTTTCAAGGTTCCTTGTTTTAAAAAAAATTGTTTCTTTCTTTTGATATACCCTAGAAGAGTACCAAAAGATAATTCCCTTAAAAAAAGATATTTAATGACACCTGCCTGAAAATCCTCCTAGAGAAGGATAATCATTTTGAGGAAATTAAGCCAAACAAATAAGAGTGAATTAGGGGTCTTTGTTTTAGGAGAGAATATCAAGTGAAATTGGCTTTAAACATGTTCAATGGTTGACACAAGTTATTGTGAAATTTTGGGGTTTGAGTGTTCTTGATTTTATGACTTATAATTGTAAAAATAAATAATGCAATAATCAAACAAGAATGCCCACAAAATTCTTATCACATAGGTGTCAGAAGCAACAAAAAATGCACCTAATTTGCCAATGAAGATGTCAAGTAAAATTGAGAATGCACCTTTTAGTTTTTGTAACAAAATTTGAATTTTTGTTGTGCAAAAAATTTGATATTTTATGTCTCCTCACTGTCTTACAATTTTGCAAATAATGTGGCAATAAACAATTGCCTATCTTTTTTGATTTTGCAAAATAAACAAGTTTGATTTGTTTTAAGTGCTCCTCACTTTTGTGTTACAATTTTGCAAAGAAGATCAATTTCTTGTCTTCCCCCCTTGATTTGCAAAATTAACAAAACTAGCACTCCTTTCAAGACAAGTCGACACACAACCCGCGTTTGAAAGGCTTCTAGAACCAGTCGATAGACGACTTGGTTTTTATGGACCCAAGGTCTTCAATTTCTTCTCAATTTTGCAAAAACTAGAATGTGCAAATTTGATGTCTAATATCCCCCATTTGGAGAAAACAAATGCACTCTTTGCATTTGAATTTTACAAAAAAATTTAGTCTGCTTGTGTTACAATTTGTAAGAAAGAATTCAATGTTGAATCTTTATTTGTATGCTAAATTAACAAGGTTTGAGAAGAAAATAGGTGCCCTAATTTTGCAAAAAAAATGGTGCTCTTAAATGTCTTATATCCCCCTTTGAGGAGAAAACAAAAGCTCAATTTGTTTAAGATGTTGCAAAAAATAGGTTGCTTAATTTTAATTTTAAATTTTGAAATTTGCAAAATCTTTAAATAAAAAATTTAAACATAAATTTTAAAGTTTAATAAGAAAAATAAAATTATAATTTTTGAAGAAATCAGTTTATAAAAAAATAATTTCTTTAATTATAATTTATATTTAACTTATTAAAAAATAAAATAGATATAAAAAATTTTAATTTAAAGAAAAAACAAATTTAAAAATAAAAATAAAAAATAAAGGTTTTATCTTTAATTTTTTTTGCTGCCTTGTATAACAAAAAATATATATATATTTTGGGAGCACCTGCGACTTGAATCGGGAACGTTGTGGGATTGAGTTCTCATACGTTGTGCGCTCTACCATCGTGGCGAGAGCACCCAATGGGTTGTAAAGGCACTTGCTGCACCTTTATTTCCCTTCGTCTCATGGTGGCAAGAAAAAAAATGAAAGAGCCTTTGAAGGCTCTAGGACTTATTATCCCACATGCACCACCCGATGCATGTTTTGCATTTTTAAAAAGGAGGAAGGCCCCATTTTATTTTGATTAACTTTAGGTAATCAGACCCCCCTCATTTTGCTGACCAATCTAGCCAAGAACTCGCCAGGTGGCTACTTCTCACGCTCGTCCACATGTACATGCATCATTTGACCTTAGTTTTAGTTCCCAACCAACGAATACCACGTTTGCCTCATAATCTACACCCATCGATTGTAGTCGTCCGTCCATGTATCGGTCTCAAAGTATGTGTCAGTCTTGTAAGCCACACCCGTTAGGTTAGTTATCCACGTGTCAGTGTTTGTCTAGCTTGACACATTAACTCTCGATCCTTAGGAGTCATGTTAGTAGCCATGTCAGTGTCTCAAAAAATATGCCACGGTTGTAGAGTAGTCTCATCTTGTACGATGTGGTCCACGTGTTCCAGTTCTTGTTGTCAAGTGGTCACCTCAAGCTTGTCTAGGTAGCTGATATGACGCTCATGCCTTGTCAGAATCGTCAGGTTCCCATGGAGGGAGTCCTACCCTCACGTGGTGGTCACCCACCTAGGAGGGCACACCTGCCCTCCTGTCGATTTTTTTGGCCCTTCATGTGGCTGAATGTCATCAAGGAGGGCGCACTTGCCCTCCTGTCGATAGTGCTAGTTACAGGTGCATAGGAGGGCGCACCTGCCCTTCGATCAGGGTAGTGTATGGTCTGCCTATTGGAAGGAATCTATCGATGGGAAGCATCGACAGGAATCATCGGAGATCATCGAAAATAGGAAGCAGACCAGTCTAAACCAGCAATGGAATTAAATAAAACCTTTTATAGGCAGAACCAGATGATTAAACAACAATGATTATGCGATTATTTTGAGAATTTCCTGTAGAAATATTACCTCAAAAGGAGGGGGTCCGATTAAGGATTTGAGCCCCATTGTCCATGTCTTTCACCTTGCCTACATAATCACTCTGATACCAATGATGGGTACGGAAGCATTAGGAATTTATTACTAATCAACTAGTGCTTAAATACACATTACAAAGGCTAGAAATAGCCTTAGGATATTATAAAAATAATATCCTTAATCGTAGCTAACTACAACGCATAATAGGTAGCTTCACCCTAAAGGTAGCTAACTAATTAGCAAATAATGCTAACTTACTAACAACTAACTACGTAGTCAATTTGACTATGATGACTAACCTACTAACCAAGATAACATCAAGGTTAATAGTAAGAAGTAAATACTAGTGGTAAAAAGTAACAAACTACTTTTTACCATGCAGTAAATAAAATCTACCTAATGTAGGGAAAGGGTAAATATCCAAATGATGGAATATTACTCTAACATAAAAAAGTAGAATTCACTCCAAACAAGATATGATTGGTGGTTTGGACTTCCTGAAGGCCATTAACAATATACTTCCCCATAATATGCGAATAATTAAGCAAAAATATGAGGGGAACCATGAGGAAATATAGGCTTCATTCCTTCCATCCTAAGGATAATAACTCTATCTTCCTCATCGTTGAAGGAGGATATAAGTGAAAGCACGAGATTCCGGTCAAAGGAAACACCAAGTGCGATTGCATTCAAAGTTAAGCACGCTTAAGTCCTAGAAATATAAATTACATGAAACGGAAAAGAGACACATTGGAAGAGACGCAATAAGATAAAGAAAAACACAGCCCTTTCATTAATTTCCTTCGATCTCTGTTACAATAATGCCTCCTCCCTTTTCAGGGGCTAGGAGCGCAAATAGGGTTTGATTACAATCGCTGAATGATTCCTCCTTTCGCATGCCCACGATTGCAATGGGCGGGCCAAGATGATGCCGCCGCTGATGTTAACGAGTTCTTCGCCTCTGCTGCTTCTCCTGCGAACAAAGAAATGATCAAGACGTTAGTAGCACCTGCTACAAATGAAAAACATTCTCTCTCTAAAACTAACAAAATATGCATACGAATATTTGCCTGAAACAGTGAAAACAGTGAATCCAAATTGCTTCAAAACCTGGCAGAAGGTAAGAAAAGTTACCAGAAGGCCACTGCCACTGAGGCAGCTGGCCAATCCACCTTAAATTGGAATTCGTCCCTGGGCAGGACGAATTCGACTGTAATTCGTCCCTGGGTGGGACGAATTCTTCTGAGTAGGAGAAATCGACTCGCTCGCTGCTCCAATGTTGGATCCCGGGACTTGCAAAACTCCTGCAAACAGGGGGGTTAGGTAATTGGGGCCATTTTGGGACGACCCATATGGTCGGATTTTCCCAATTTGGCCTCCACCCTCGGGAATTTGACCTTGACACCTGCAAGTTAGCGAAACGACAAAGCAATACAAAACACCCTAAACTCTGACCAAAAGCTACAAAATTGCAATTATAGACTAATCAGACCTAGTAACAAAGAATGCAATCTAAAAAATAATCTAAAGTGCTCAAAAACTAAAATTAGGACTTGGGAGGTGCGGGGGTGCCCAAGTGGGCCTCCCACCGTTGGCCCTCGATTTTGGAGCCAATCCACCAAGGATGGGCCCAAAACCTTTTAGGATTGGGGGTCGGCGAATTGGTAGGTTCAGATGTCCATGCGTCGGATTTGAGTAAGGTTCGAGCTTCCAAAGGCCACCCAAAAACCTCCCTTGCAAAAGAGATTGATGGATGTAGGAAGGTGAACAAAGGGGGATGCAAGTGAGTCTTCAATTCGGCAGCACTTCGTTGCTTGAACACTCCTTCAACCTGTTTGTTTTGGGTGAGAAAAGTCCCACCTTTTATAGACCCAAGGGGTCTCTTTTGGGAGGGAAGCACAAAAGCCAAGTGTTGGCCATAGGCGCCATGTGGCAATCTTGTCTTCCCATGAGGGAGGGGAGTCCTTCATTGACTTGAACTTTGATAAATGCTTTTTGTAACAGTCCTCTAATGGCCCCTCTGTCCACTTACACACGCGTGCAAGGCAGGAGTCCTTAACTGACTATTCTGGGCTGCCACTTGGCACCATTTGCCTTTTTGCCCGTTAAGCTTAGAATTCGTCCCACCCAGGGACGGATTCAGAATTCGTCCTGGGGTGGGACGGTTTCTATTTTGAATTCGTCCCTGGGTGAGACGAATACTGGGCAAAGTGTCCAAGTGTGCCAAATTGCTTCTTGACCTTACAAAATTGCTATGAAAGTGGTTAAGACCACTTTTTAACCTCTGAGGGCTGCCCTGGGGGCTGTGTTTGTCAAAGCGATTAGTGTTTGCAGTCACATAATCGGATTGGTGCTGTTTTGGTGTCTACAGATGCCCCTTTTTGGGAAGCGCTGCGGGTGACGCAGTGCTAAGCAAAAATTAGATAACCAAAGCACTAATGATTAGGGTTTCTTGGTAACCTAACCAAATTTTGATGCCCCAAGTATGGAAAGGGCATGCATTCTTGAATCCTTGCTTCTGACGAGCTAAGGAATTTGATTTCAAGTATTAACCTGTTTTGGTGAGGTGTGACTTGAACTTAGACATTGATCAGTCATGAACAAGTGAAGGGCGTTTTTATCCTCAGGGGGAACCTTGTGTTCATGATTCACAAAATGCCAAGTGTTTGATTGATTTGATTGTTGCTTGTTTACTGCCCCAAGCAAGAGCGTGATTGTCTTTGTCAATGATTCTTTGAATGCATGTCGTTTTCCTTAATTGGGTGTGTGATTGTTGATTGGTGACTAAGTGTGACTACCCCCTCAAGCGACGAATCGATGAGGGAATGACCTTCGTGAGAGAAGCGACGAGTCGCTTGACCCAAGATGACTTGTGCAAGGTTGCCTTTAGAGGGTTTACCGTTAAGCGTGTGCAATTTTTCCAACATATGGACCTATTTTTGGTGGGTGTTAACCCTTTTGGTGATGTCATAATGAGGTGAAATCGTCGAAAACCTATTTCCCGTGGAGCGGTCCGGCTATGATAGCCTTCTTGGGGAACTAGGAGAGTGATAATTTGGACTTCGACATTGATTTTATTTGCCTAGAGGTTAAGTGCATGAGCACTTATGCCCGACAATGTTTTTGTTGTGTTTTTGTTGAATTTTGTACTTTTTTTTTGTTGTTTTTGTGACACTATTTGGTGATTGAATTGTCGGCAATCCGTCCTCCCGTGGAGCGGTCCGGCTATGGTAGCATTCTTCGGGAGTAGGATAGTGACAATGCAAACCCCGAAATCAATTTTGCTATGCCAAGAGGTTAAGTGCAAGAGAACTTGTGTCTGGCAATGTTTATTGCTTGTTTTGTGTTGCATTTTTTTTGTTGTTTTGTTGTTTTTTGTGACACCATTTTGGGATTAAATTGTCAAAATCTGTCTTCCCCTGGAGCGGTCCGGCTATGGTAGCCTTCTTAGGGAGTAGGATATTGATAATTTGTGACCCCAATGTCGATTTTGTATGCCCATGTTGTCAGTTGCATTTGCAATCCTATCAGGCAGTTTTATTGTCTGTTTTTAGTGCATTTTTAGTCATTTTTCTTGATTTTTTTTTGTGCTGGCCTGAATTCGTCCCTGGGTGGGACGAATTCCAGCTGGAGAATTCATCCCTGGGTGGGACGAGTGCTGATCAGAGCGCTCGTCCTAGTCAAGGATGAATTCCAGTGCAAAAGGCCTATTTAAGGGCCAAAACTTGATTTTGGGCTCATTTGTGTCATTTTTTTCTTGCGATTTTGGAGCTCTGGGAGGAGGAGGTAATTCTGCGAAGCGAAGCGCTGCTGGAATTCTCTCTGCCATCATGAGTGCACAAACTGGTTTGAGCGACGGAGCCGATGCGAGACCTGTAAGTGACCCTAGGGTTTATTTTGCTTTAACTTAGTGCTTTGTTTTTGTGTTACGCTTTTCAAAACTTTAAGATTTTTTTTTTGATGTTTTTGTTTAACAACTAAGGTTAGAAACCCTAGAATTGAAAATTTTATCTTTTTCATTTATTTATTTATCATTTTTTTTGTTTGCTTGCAGGTTGTTAGGAGCCGCTACCGTGTACCCGATGCCTTTCTTGAGGCGCGATTGGCCTTGACCGATGACGGCCGGGAATGGCTTGATGCCCTTGGGCTCAAGCAGGTGGCTCGACTGGAGCCTGTGGTTTCGGATCAGGCCTATCTGACGGCCCTGATCAAGCTTTGGGATCCACGGACTAATACTTTCCATCTCCCGACAGGGGAGATGAATTTGACTCTTGAGGACGTCTATCGGTTGCTTCGAATTCTGATAGATGGTCTGCCTATTAGGACATCTCCATTCGATCAACGGACTGCTATACTCACGAGATGTTTTGGGCATGGTGGGGAGCTGGGTGTAGCAGACCCAGTGAAGACATCCGAGGTGGATTGCCAGGCTGGCGAGATTTTGGTTGGCTGGTGGAAGGAGAGGGGGGTGTTAGGAGTGAGACACGCATTCCTGATGGGCCTCATTTCTAACATTCTTCTCCCTGATTCGTCAGGCGCGAGGTTCCCATGGAACCTGCTACATTTGGTGTGGCAGTTGGCAGAGTGCCCGATAGAGGCACCGTTGATCCTGAGATGGGGACAAACTTTGTTGGCGTAGCTTTACGGGGAGCTGTACGGGGTCCGCTGTCGACAGCGAAAGGGTGTTAGTTGCAGCTTTCTGTTGCAGTGCTGGGGTTGGCAGCACATAGATGTTGAGAGGCCTACCGGGTTACCGTGGATGACTCGGGCGGCGATGGAGGATGAGGAGATTGGTTATGCGGCTTTGTGGCGACGGTCTACGGAGCAGGGGTAGAGTCGGCGATGGGCAGGTGCAGTTGATCACTACATTGATGCCTTTTCGCGGCTCACTCCAGGGGAGGTGTTTTGGCATCCCTATCGGGACTGTCCAGCTTGGCCTGAGGCTAGAGAGTGGCTTCGACGGGTACGGAGGGAGCGATGGTTGACTGGGCGGCACGGGACGGAGCATGAGTTCTTTCCGTACCGCCGGGTTACACGACAGTTTGGGGTGCGCCAGGGGTTGCCTGGTGAGCCCGTAGGCTATCGACGTCGGGGAGATGAGAGGGATTTGGAGCTGCCTATCCTCGTGCCATTGGGCGAGGAGTCGGATGTAGTTATTGAGGTGTTGGATGTGGATGATGTAGGTACTACCACTCAGTATGACTCGTGGTGGGTTTTGCAACGCTGGAGAGGTGAGGGTCCACTGGGAGGCACGGAGGCGGCAGTGGAGGATGCTGAGGCGACAGGGGGTGATTGGGGAGGGCCGTTGGATGATGCAGACATGGTGGATGTGGGAGATGAGGATGTGGACTTGGGTGTTCCGGAGCAACCGGACATGCAGGATGTGGTGGAGCAGTTGGAGCCTGAGTAGGCTACTGTCCCCGTGAGTCCTATGCGTCCGACAGATACGGAGGGGGTGGGGTCGGATGTAGGCGATGAGGTTGCACGACTTACAGAGCTGCTACGGATGCGGGATCTAGAGAGGGATCTTTTGCGGGCTCAGTTGGCAGAGCGAGATAGAGTTTTGGTGCAGCGTGATGATGCATTGTCTATCTATCATCGGTGGGAGGCATAGTGGTGTCTGTACCGGATAGACTTGGAGAGGGAGGTCATCCGCCTTGGCGGGCGGCTCCCTGAGCCTTCGATCAACAGATATTCTCGACGAACGAGGGATAGTCTAACTGAGCGATCGGCATCATCTCGCCGCGAGCGGTTAGATGAGGGGGTGGTAGTAGGCATGATGCGGGGGCTAGCAGTAGTCCCCCTGCGAGGTCCCATAGGACCCACACCACGAGGGGTAGTTCCCGTCACACCGATCTTGCGTGATCACGATGGCCGACGCCTTAGGTTGGGTTTTGGATATGATTGCGGGGTCTGAGGACCTGTTTTGTAGCCTGCGGGCATCTTTTTGACGATATATACATATATACCGGTTTTATTTTTGGATTTGTATATGTGATGATGTGATTGATTTTTGTTATGCATGTTTATTTATTTTGATGAATGCAAATGTTATGACGAATTGAAATTTTTTATATGTCTATGTGATATGCAAATTGAAATGAATGAATGATATTTTTATTTATCTGCTTTTTCGTTGCTGTTTTTGTATTTTCTGATGGTATCATAAGGATGATAAGTAGCGCAGATGGTTTTGGGATGAATGTAAGATTTTCTGAGATTCAGACAGTTTTAACTCACTATCCATAACTGTACTTTATCTTACAGGACTTTTGAACAAGGTACGAATCGGACCTGTTTTTGACCGAGTTATTTAACATCCCTGTGTGGCGATTGAGTTCATTTAGTGGTATTTGTTAGGATACCGCCAGTTCCAGATGGGCTTTCAACCGAACCTGTACTGAGGATCACCTAATTAGCTCCACGAATTCCTTTGTTGTATGTACTAAGATTAATCCGCGGTGTAATCCAAGATGTCATAAGCTAGCTCATCCACATGCAAACATTGATCTGTATGCAAGTTAATGTGACAGATATATCATCATGCGGGAGGCTTACTTCTGTTACCGATAGGCTATCAACCAAATTGGTACTGAAGCTTGCCTTATGACCTATAGAATGCTGAGAGTTCCGGGGATTCAAGGTCAACTCCCTTCTTTTTTTCAATTGTATTGGGATACTTGCTCTTTTGTAGTGATAAGATCACTGTTTATTTTGATTGATTTTTCTTTTGAGCAAGGGATTGGGGATATGGAGTGATGAAAATCACTGTTGTTTGTGCCTTTTTATGTGTGCACTATATTTGTCAAATTTGGAGTTTTGACATTTTGCAAATTTTTGTGTTTTGCAACTATTGAGAACTTTTAGGGATTCTTAGGGAATTGGGTAGGGAGGAAGCTTGTCCTTTTTCTAACTCTCAGCATTCTAGGGGTCATTCGCACAGGGGGATGAGCAAGATAACCGTTTCGCTTGTGGTGACTTAGATTATTTTGCAGGTTGTCTTTCGTTCACATAATTTTGGGAATTTTAATGTTTGATTTGTGTTGGGATGTTATGTAACAAGGTGTATTTCAAGTATGACTCTACCTTTGTAAAATCCGTTCAACTTGGTACACTACATGGCTAAAGAGGAAAATGATGACTGAATCACTGAAACTCTTAGTACATTCCCAGACCACTGACTGTAGTGTGGTAAAATTTATGCATGGTGTTTTTATTGATTTTGATGAATTCAATTATGCCTAGAATTGAGATGCAAATATTTGTTGATTTTGTTGATTTTTGTTGTTTTGTTTTTTTTGAATTTATTGATTTGTTTGACCAAGAGATTGCGATAATCCTTGGAGCTTTTTGGGTTGACCAAGAGATTGCGATAATCATTGGAGCTTTTTGGGTTGACCAAGATATTGCGATAATCCTTGGAGCTTTTTGTATTGACCAAGAGATTGCAATAATCCTTGGAGCTTTTTGGGTTGACCAAGAGATTGCGATAATCCTTGGAGCTTTTTGGTTGACCAAGAGATTGCGATAATCCTTGGAGATTTTTGGGTTGACCAAGAGATTGCGATAATCCTTGGAGCTTTTTTTTTTTTTTTGGTGACCAAGAGATTGCGATAATCCTTGGAGCTTTTTGGGTTGACCAAGAGATTGCGATAATCCTTGGAGCTTTTTGGTTTGACCAAGAGATTGCGATAATCCTTGGTGCTTTTTGTTTTGACCAAGAGATTGCGATAATCCTTGGAGCTTTTTGTTTGTTTGTTTTTGTTGAAATTTTTTTTTTTTTTTTTTGTTGGTACATGGCTTTCTTAGATATGAAATGGTCGCAAATGACTGATATTCAAGGGTTCTGTTTCCTTGATACCACCAAGAGAAGCTAGCCTATACGTTCCTGGTCCTATTTTGCTATCAATGACATAAGGACCTAGCCAATTTTCCGCGAATTTGTCCCTCATATGGGACGGCAAATTAGAGTTTTGTTGGTTTTCCTTCAGAACCAGATCACCAACCCGAAAGTCTCTTAGGTGAACTTTCATGTTGTAAGCTCTCTTAAGCCGCTCTTGATAGATACGTAAGTGCTCGAGAGCATTAACGCGTCTTTCATCAAGCAACTTAAGTTGGTCTAATCGGGCCTGCCGTGCAGTGTCATCATCGATGAATTCCTGCATTGATATGCGGAGGGAAGGAATTTCCAACTCAAGAGGCATTACTGCCTCTGAGCCATACACTAGTGAAAACGGAGTTGTCCCAGTGGGCATCCGAATGCTAGTGCGATAGGCCCAAAGGGCAAGTGGGATTTGTATGTGCCAATCCTTATGACTGTCTGTGACGGTCTTTTTAAGGATGGCGACTAGCATTTTGTTTGATGCCTCTGCTTGCCCATTTGCTTGCGGATAATAGGGTGTTTAAAAGCTGTGCTGAATTTTGTACTTTGTGGTTAAAGCACGCACGTCTTTGTTCTTGAATGATGGCCCAATATCCGAGATTATTTTGGATGGAATACCAAAATGACATATGATGTAATGCAAAATGAACTCCGCAATGCGGGGTCCTGTCGTAGAGGTTAACGAAATTGCTTCCACCCATTTGGTAAAATATTCTGTGGCCGTTATGATAAATGTGTGACGTCCTGAAGATGCAGGGGAGATATTTTCGATTAGATCGAGGCCCCACTGTGAAAATGGCCAAGCAGACTGGACTGTCTGTAGGGCCTGGGAAGGTGCGTGCATCAGATTGGCATGATGTTGACATTTTACACACCTCTTGACATACGCGTAGCAATCTCGCTCTAAATATGGCCAATAATAGCCCATGCGAAGAATGCGCTTTGCAATGGCCATACCACTGAAGTGGCCGCCACATGTACCGTCATGCGCTTGGGTGACTGCCCAAGTGGACTCTTGCTGGTCCAAGCAACGAAGAAGAATTCCGTCGTAGCTGCGACGATACAAAATGTCTCCTATCAAGACATATTTTGCCGCTTTCTATTTAAATGTTCGTTTTGCGGCTTGCGTCAATCCAAATGTTAGATTACCTAACTTGAGGTAGTCTCTTATGGGAAATACCAGTCCTGTTGATCAGATACCTCGACAATTTGAACAGCAAATCCCTTTTGGAGTTCTTCCCTAACAAATGTTGATTAGGATAGAACTTGTAAGAATAGCGTTGTGTTGCTATTAATGGGAGTGGGGGAGAATAAAGACCCCCAGTTGGCATTTTTCAGATAGTCTCGGATTCGAAAGAACTTATCCGAAGATGGTTCGATCTGGATCATGTGGATTCCTGGCGTCAAGTCTAAGCTTGCGCGCTCCATCGCGGGTTGCGATAAGGTTTTGACCTGAATGGTTGTTACATCACCGGAAAGGTCTTGCGGTATTAGTGACCCTAAGGAGGCCATTGTGTCCGCAAAATGATTCGATGATCGAGGGAGTGCCTCGATGTCATACCACTCAATTTTTGCCAGGAATTTATCCATGAGGGCTTTATAGGCCTTCAGAACTGAGCATTTGCATTGATATACCCCTTTGACTTGATTGACGATTAACAGCGAATCGCCAAAGATGTTCGATCTTTTGATGTTCATGGTGATTGTTGTCTGAAGACCTAGGAGCAAGGCTTCATATTCTGCATTGTTGTTGGTGCACTGGAAGTTTAATTTAAATGATAGGGGCATTGGAGCGCCCTGCGGTGTGAAGAATACAATTCCTGTGCCACCACCTTGCTCGCATTTAGAACCATCAAAAAATAAGGTTATGTCGGCCTGAGACTCAGGCTCTTCAGAATCTGGCGATTCTGAGACATGGAAGACCTCATCATCGGGTAGTTCTATGACCAGAGGCTGATCGTCTTCAAGAGGAGCCTCTGCTAGTTGATCGGCTATGACTTGTCCTTTTATAGATTTTTGCCCAATAAACTCAATGTCAAATTCCGTCAACAACATGATCCATTTCGCCGTGCGGCTACTATGATAAGTATGACTCATCATGTATCGCAATGGATTCTCCTTAGACACAACATACGTCGTGTTGCTCAGAATGTAGTGGCGTAGCATTTTGGTGGCAAACACCACTGCCAAGCAGAGTTTCTCAACGTATGCATAGTTAAGTTCGTAACCGACCGAGGTGCGTCTAAGATAGTAAGTAGCCTGTTATTTGTGTAGTTCATTCTTCGGGCTAGTATTGCGCCCGAGTGCCACATCGATGGTTGAGATGTATAAGTAGAATGGCACACCTGGTCTAGGCGGTGCCAATACGGCGACAAAGCCAAGTATTGTTTGATTTCGTCAAAGGTCGGCGGCACTCGTCATCCCAATGAAATGTGACCCCCTTGTGCAATAGTTTGTTCATTGGTCGGCATTTGTTAGATAATTGCGCTATGAAGCGTTTAATTGACGCGACATTTCCTTGTAGACTTCTGAGCTGCTTGATAGTGGTTGGGGGAGCCATTTCAAGGATTGCCTTGACTTTGTTTGGGTCCACTTCGATGCCTCTTTTGGAGACTATAAAACCCAAGAGTTTTCCAGATGTGACGCCGAACACGCACTTCTTGGGATTCAATTGACCTTATGCTCTATGAGGCGATCGAGAATCTTGCTTAAGTCACCGAGATGATCTGAGCGCAATTTAGACTTGGCTAACAAATCATCCATGTAATCTTCCAAAGTTTTGTGCATGTAATCATGGAAGATATACGTCATAGCACGTTGGTATGTAGCGCCAATGTTTTTAAGGCCAAAAGGCATGACCTTATAGCAAAATGTCCCCCAAGGCGTTGTGAATGCCGTTTTGAGTTGGTCTTCAGGATTGATACAAATTTGATTGTATCCTGAGAAACCGTCCATTAGGGAGAGCATTTCGTGACCTGCTGTAGCGTCTACCAATGCGTCGATGCTTGGAAAGGGGAAATCATCCTTAGGACTCACTTTGTTTAGGTCTCGAAAGTCGATGCATATGCGAATCCTCCCGTCGGGCTTCTTGACGGGAACCATGTTGGACAACCATGGCGGATAATCCACGCAGATGGCGGATAAGGCCACTATTGGGTGCATATTTCTTAGTTTTTGCTTTACTGGCTTGATTTTTGGATCAAGCGTTAAATTGTGCATGACTAGCTGCGGGTCTAGTCCTGGCATATCTTTGTATGACCATGCAAAAACTTCCTTCTTTTCTTTAAGAAGGGCAATGTATTCGGCTTGCTCTTCGGGGGAAAGGCTTACCCCCAGCTTGAGAATCCGTGGATTCATTGGATCTGTGCTGATATCTACGTCAGTCGTCTCTTCGACTGACATGTGAGATCTGTCCTCCAACTTATGTGGAGTTGGGATTAAATGGATATCATCAGCTGATTTAAGATTTGCATTTGGGACCTCGGGTCCCTCTTCAGCTTGAAAAATATCTTGAGTTGTCCTTGGGGTAAAATGAAACATTTCATCGAAAGGCCAGTACTCTGATGGTGACAATGGTGAATTGAAGCGATCCCAGTCAATGGCATCCATGTTTAGATGCAATGACCGAGATGGATCGGTCGGATTGCGGATGGGTGTGGTCAAATCAATGGAGATCATGTGGATGGAATGAATTTGGTCTCCAGAACCATGGGTGTGACGACTTGATTCTTTCAGATGTTCCCTATACTCTGGATCTGGCTCTACGAGAACAGGCACGAATGGATCCTCTCTAGGTGCAAATTTGTCTCTATGTGCGAAAAGGAAGGCGGGGTCTTACCTTGGTACTGTTGTCCTGATGGGATCTTAAGGTGGACGATGCTCATCTTGAATTTGGAGCCATAGGCCTAACACTTGGTCCCACCTCGTTGGGTCTAAGTGCCATTCATGTCCTAATTGTATACCCATTTGTCCCATTAGATCTTCATGGGTTAGAGCGCGGTGATGTCGTCGCGCATGTCTGAGATAGTCCATCTCAGTCTCGTCTTATGAATCGCTTTCATAGATCCAAAATTGTTCATCCTCTTCAGCATCTGTTGCTTCCAACATTGAGGACTCTTCCTGTTCTAGTAAATTAATCTGGTCCCATTGCGGTTGTTCCACTCTCAGTGGAGGGACCTGATTCTTTTGAGACTGTGTTATTTCATCTGGAACCTCTAAGGGGAACAGTTTCAGAAAAATGTCTGGAAGCCGTTGTTGTTCTCTTTGATGATTGCTCTCTGAACTTTCACCTCTCTCTAGCAAAGGAGAGGGATTATTGTTGTTACCAGGGGTGTTTGTAGACCATGGGAGATAATCCCCCAATGTGTATTCTGTGTTTGGATTGGCGTATAGGTCTTGTGCCAATCCCCCCGTTGCCTATTTCTAGGCCTTGCATGTTTTCAACCAAGATGTCTAATGGCGGGGGATGGTTGAACCCTACCCCGACTTGTCATATGGCATCCGATACCTTGGTTGGCAAAGGATCCGCATCCCTTGCTCATATCTGCCTAACCCATACCCATGCCAATTGCATTGTTCGAGATATTTTAGGGCAAATTCTGGGTTCGACAGATAATTGATGTTTTCGACAAAAGGTTCTTCATCTATTTCCTTTTGTTCGCATGGTTCAGAACCATGATCAAGGCCCCCATACACAAAATTTGTTTGGTTCGGTGGGTAGCCTAGAGGGACGATTGTTCCAATGGGAAGGCGAGGTCTTCCCATGTCTTGTACTGACTCCAGTGTGGGGGTTGCCACAACATTTTGCACTATGTACTCTCCCAGGCCTGTACTGGCCATCTCAATAGTGATTGTTGATGATTGGGTAGGAGGAAACGGTAGTCCTTCCTGAGTCCATTCCATGTTTGGTTGTTCAGGAATCTTGGTTTTCGTTGCGTTGGCCGCTTCCTCTGTTGATATTGCTGAGATCGTGGGCAACCCCTCTTCTAGAGGCTTAACCTCTTCCATGATTTTCTTTCCCTTGTCCTTCTGTTGGGCCATGATAGGTGGCGTTGATGATGAAGGAGCCGATGATGAAGTCTCACCTGGCTGGGATTTTGCCTTATTTGCCACCAGTGGTGCCTACGGTATCGAACCCTGTTTAGATGGATTTAATTGAAAATCCAAATGCGTTGATGGTAGGGTCGATTGAGGTATGAATTGTACCACATTGCAATACTTGAAGGGCTCTAAGTCCATTGGGACTACATGTATTTGCCCTTCATAGGCATACTTCAAGCACTGGTGTGCGATCGAGGGGACACACTTCATGTCCCTGATCCAAGGCCGCCCTAGCAGTATGTTATAAGCCATTTTGCCTTCCAACACATGGCACAGTGTGGGTATTGACTTTTGTCCTACCTGTATAGGCAGAACGACTGTGCCGACTGTCGAGCATATTGCATCGTTAAAAGCTCGTAGTGTGTACGTGGAAGCGGTGATGTGAGAGGCTGGCAGTTTTAAATGCTTTAACACTGCAGTGGTTATGATGTTACTGGACGAGCCAGTATCAATCAGCACTCTCTTGTACGGGATCCCGTTGACCCACGCGATAACGTGCAGGGGTGGATCCGGCATGTCATTCGATATTGTTTTGACCTCGTTTTCTTTGAATGTGATGACAGGCTCCGTACATTGTTTCACATGTCCCACGAAGGCGTTGAAAGAATTAGCTTCGTGGGGTTGTACTTCAATGGCTTTTAAGATGTCCATAAGAGCTTCTCTATGTGGAGCTAATTGTTGAATAAGCTCGTAGATGGACAACCTAGCTGACGTGGTCCGCAAACTCTACGTGAGTTTGGTTCGTATCGTGACCTCAGGTCTAGGCGGAGGTAACTGCGTTGGGCGTTGTTGAGGCTGCGATGTCGACGGAACTTCCCTCACGGGTACCTCGGGGGCAACTACTGGGTATTTTCTGTTCCTTGTTACAATGCTAATCATTCCCACAAATCCTTGTGCGGGAAGATCTTGTCGCACCTCATTTATTTGGAGCGGTTTTGTCTGCGCCTCGTGGGCAGGCAAGGGGTCCTTGAATACCCCCATTTGTTGGTTGTTAGGTGCGATGGGGTTGTCCATGACCAATTTTTGATTGTCGATCAAATCCTAGACTAGTTCTTTGAATTTCCAGCACCCATTTAAGTCATGTCCTCTGCGTCTATGAAATCTGCAATACAATTCCTCCCTATACCCCCTAGGCTTGGGAACGTTAGGGTCAAAAATTTGGATTTCTGGCAGAGTAACTAGATTTGCCACTGACAAGCGATCAAATAAGGAGTCCCTAGACTCCGCATACGGGGTGAATTGTCGCCTAGGGCGATGCTGCTGATACTACTCATTTTTCCTGTTATCTCTTTCGTAAGCAGGAGGCACTGCCTGGTAGTTAGCCTTTTGAGGCTAAATTTCTTGCACAGGCGCGGGGACATTTATCGCAACTTGGTTGATTGCAGCGTGTTGTGGTTGCGTTGTCCCAGTTTTAGTGGTTTTATTCCACTCTTTCTTCTTAGGCTTGGCAATTGCGCCTTCACCTATCTTAATCTCTTCTATGACTCTGGCTTGCGCCAAAGCTTCTTCTAAGCTGTCGTATTGTCGCAACAACAATAGACCAGAGATTGATTTTAAACAACTTTTCATGAACATTTGCGTGAGATCCGACATGGGAGGACGGTAGGGTAACTTAGAAAGTAAAGCTCTCCATAGGTTCTCGTACGCTGCCATTGTTTCCTCCTCAAATTGTTTAAGGCTAGCAAGATTGCTAAGTGATGCCTTCTTCCTTGTGTTGAAGGCGAAACGTTCAAGAAACGCATCTACTAGATGATCTAAGCTGCTTATGCTGTGTTTGGGCAGTTGTGTGAACCAATCCGAGGTAGGGCCTGCGAATGTGGTTATGAATGTTCTAAGAAATAATGCGTCATTATCTTGAATGCCGAAGCATTGGCTTAGAAACCGTGTAACATGTTCCTGTGCGTCCTCTTCACCTTTAAAAACTGCCAATTGAGGCAACTTAAAGTGTTCGGGATAAAGAGGTGTAGGCACTGAGGGATGCACCGGATTATTGCGGAGTAGACGTAATGTGGGTTTTTGATGCCCAGCAGCTTTTGTCTCCACCGACTCTAAACGCTCCAATAGCGCTTGGTATGCATCGAAAGATTTTATTTCTTCCTCTCTTGTTCGCTCTTGTTGCAAGTTACGGTAAACTGGAGGCCTATGGAGGGGTGGTCGAATGGCATCCTTCCTGCCTTGATGGGGAGTTTCGATATACTCCTCTTCTGGTTCATACTCCTCGTAAAATTCTTGAGGAGTCTCAGGGCGAAACCTATGACCCTGATCAAGTTCTTGCTGAAGGTACCCATCATTGTTTCGAGGAGTTGCCTCCCTCTTGAATCTATGGGGTCTTGGAGGCAGAGCTTGACGAGGTCGTGGAGACCTGTCTTGCACCAACGGATTACGCCTCTCATACTATTCAGCTCTTTGGATGTGAGGGGTTGGCCCCTTCTCAGGTATTTCATAGCGTAACTCATCCGCTTCGCGTTGCATGCATTCTTTATCCAAGCGGTATTGATACTCTATCTCTTGCTGACTTTGTTTAAGCCGCATGATTTGGGCTTGATGGGTGGTATATCTGGCGACAGTCGGATCAATTTGTTCTACCCTATTTTTTTCAGAAGGTTCAAATGTTCCTCCTATGGGTTTACCTCAATTTTGATGCTCTAAAATCTCAAGGGGTCGCTTTCCTCTGTCGAGGTAGGCGATATGTGCTCGAGGTTCTGGCCTTAAGGGGTGATCATGATATCCTACTGGTGCAAAAATGCAAGGTTCCCGCATTGTTTGTTGCTCTCGAGGAATGCGATGGTTTTCCTCATACTCCCTTTCACGAGTGTAAATGGGATGGGCGGAGTTAGGTCACCCTATGTAAGGAGCCCTGCGCTCCGGATTTGGTCTCTCTGTTCTGATGATAGGTAAAGAAGGGACGCCATATCCACGTTGCCCCTCTAAATGAACAGTGTGCCTGTTTAGCGCTTCATCACGCGGTGGCCACTCATGCCTACCTTCAAGAGGTGATTCTCTATTTATGTCAAGGTCTACATGTAAGGCATCTTCTCGAAAGGGGCTGCTTTGAATAGGCATACCCCACCGAGGATTCTGAATTGGATTCTTTTGTAGGTTTGACCTATAAGGCGGTATGACCAAATCCTCAGGACTGAAGTGAAGGCAACTTGCGCCTACTTTTTGTGTACCTTCCGGAGCTTCTGCCCTTGATTGGGCTTGAATGTGGGTGTACACCATTGCGGTGCTTCTATGCTATCTAAATGAGTTTTTATCTCGTTTTATGATTTTCTCTTTTTTTTGTCTACACTAAGCAGAATTAAACACACACATTCACAAAACCATGATTATCTCTTTTAAGGATTCTTGGTGTGCCCTAGACTGGTTTAGTGCATTTTGGTGTTTTGTTTTTGTTTTTGTAGGTTTTTTAGAACGTTTAAATGCATCATGTAGGCTCTTATAACTCCAAAAAGGTCGCCCCTTCAATATACCAGCCGAGTCGATATACCAACCTCTCTATATACCCGCCCTTACGAGAGGGAGACTATAGGTACGTGAGAGCGGAAGGTACGTGGTACGTAGGCGGTACGGAAGGGGGATTGTCCTGTTAATGGCACCTACCATAGAAAACTTATCCTCTCGCGCATGGGAATCACCCCAGCTATGCTCGGTCTGTCTTCGTTAGGATTTACGCCTAACAACAGTTGACAATCGAGAAATGGATGCAAATCCAGCCAAGGCGGTGATTAAATCCACCAATGGTCTTGATCAAGGGCTGGGGTCTTACGACCAGCTCCTTGGTTTAAAGTTGTTTCGTGATGTGTGTGGGATTCGTTTTATCCAACAAAATGAAACTAGCATACATGACTTTTCCTAATGCAATGCAAGATTAAATGAAAACAATTAACGAAATAGAAACATAAATAGAAAAATATAACAGAGATCATGAAAATCCCTACCTCTTCTCTGCCTGCTCCTGTTGTCTCTGAATTTTTGCTCTAAAAATCCGTAGACAGGAATTCGTCCCTCGAGGAGACAAATTGCAGAACAGAATTCGTCCCACCCAGAGACGAATTTGAATTCGTCTCAGAGTCAGACGAATTGCAGAAAAGAATTCGTCCTCGTCAGAGACGAATAGCAGTCTGCAATAAAAAAAGTATACTGTCAAGCATAAACACAAAACTTTGATCGGTTTTACGTAATTTCAAAAACCAGGGAACAGAGTCCCACCGTGATCGCCACTGAAAGCATGAGATTCCGGTCAAAGGAAACACCAATTGCGATTGCATTCAAAGTTAAGCACGCTTAAGACCTAGAAATATAAATTACATGAAATGGAAAAGAGACACATTGGAAGAGACGCAATCAGATAAAGAAAAACACAGCCCTTTCATTAATTTCCTTTGATCTCTGTTACAATAATGCCTCCTCCCTTTTCAGGGGCTAGGAGTGCAAATAGGGTTTGATTACAATCGATGAATGATTCCTCCTTCCGCGTGCCCACGATTGCAATGGGCGGGCCAAGATGATGCCACCGCTGATGTCAATGAGTTCTTCGCCTCTGCTGCTTCTCCTACGAACAAATAAATGATCAAGACGTTAGTAGCACCTGCTGCAAATGAAAAACATTCTCTCTCTAAAACTAACAAAATATGCATACGAATATTTGCCTGAAACAGTGAAAACAGTGAATCCAAATTGCTTCAAAACATGGCATAAGGTAAGAAAAGTTACCAGAAGGCCACTGCCACTGAGGCAGTGGCCAATCCACCTTAAACCGGAATTCGTCCCCGGGCGGGACAAATTCGATCGTAATTCGTCCCTGGGTGGGACGAATTCTTCTGAGTAGGAGAAACCGACCTGCTGCTGCTCCAATGTCGGAACCCGGGACCTGCAAAACTCTTGCAAATAGGGGGTTAGGTAATTGGGGCCATTTTGGGACGACCCAGATGGTCGTATTTTCCCAATTTGGCCTCCACCCTCAAGAATTTGACCTTGACACCTGCAAGTTAGCGAAACGACAAAGCAATACAAAACACCCTAAACTCTGACCAAAAGCTACAAAATTGCAATTATAGACTAATCAGACCTAGTAACACAGAATGCAATCTAAAAAATAATCTAAAGTGCTCAAAAACTAAAATTAGGACTTGGGAGGTGCGGGGGTGCCCAAGTGGGCCTCCCACCGTTGGCCCTCAATTTTGGAGCCAATCCACCAAGGATGGGCCCAAAACCTTTTAGGATTGGGGGGTCGGCGAATTGGTAGGTTCAGATGTCCATGCGTCGGATTTGAGTAAGGTTCGAGCTTCCAAAGGCCACCCAACAACCTCCCTTGCAAAAGAGATTGATGGATGTAGGAAGGTGAACAAAGGGGGATGCAAGTGAGTCTTCAATTCGGCAGCACTTCGTTGCTTGAACACTCCTTCAACCTGTCTATTTTGGGTGAGAAAAGTCCCACCTTTTATAGACCCAAGGGGTCTCTTTTGGGAGGGAAGCACAAAAGCCAAGTGTTGGCCATAGGCGCCATGTGGCAATCTTGTCTTCCCATGAGGGAGGGGAGTCCTTCATTGACTTGAACTTTGATAAATGCTTTTTGTAACAGTCCTCTAACGGCCCCTCTGTCCACTTACACACGCGTGCAAGGCAGGAGTCCTTAACTGACTGTTTTGGACTGCCACTTGGCACCATTTGCCTTTTTGCCCGTTAAGCTTAGAATTCGTCCCACCCAAGGACGAATTCAGAATTCGTCCTGGGGTGGGACGGATCCTATTTTGAATTCGTCCCTAGGTGAGACGAATAATGGGCAAAGTGTCCAAGTGTGCCAAATTGCTTCTTGACCTTACAAAATTGCTATGAAAGTGGTTAAGACCACTGTTTAACCTCTGAGGGCTGCCCTGGGGGCTGTGTTTGTCAAAGCGATCAGTGTTTGCAGTCACATAATCGGATTGGTGCTGTTTTGGTGTCTACAATAAGGGCTTGGTTCATATAAGTCATGACAAGGTTGGGAATACTACCAAACAACTTATTTTAGGCTTCCTCATTACAAACCTCTTCCACCTCAATGTGGTATTTGAAAAAATCCACAACCTTAGCTCTTATATCCTTAATGTGAATAGTTCTAGATTCATCAACTTTTCGAATTTCTCTAATCTTGTTGGTACTTTTGTGCTTCAAGGCCATGATGTGAAAAAACTTGGAATTTTTATCTCCCTCATTTAGCCAAAGCACCCTAGATTTCTATTTCCACAAAATTTTCTCCTTGGCAATAGTGTTATGAAATTCGACCAACACCTATTTTTTTCTATATTTGATCTCTTGAGATTGATTTCGAAGATCTATCTCAGATTCAATACCTTTCAGTTGACTTTTTAGATCTTTCTTCTTTTGAAAAATATTCCCAAAAACCCTTTTATTCCATTCTCTAAGGCTACTTTTAAAAACTCTAAGCTTTGCCAAAATTTTGAAAAGGCCAGAGCCTTGGACCCTTGTCGACCACCAGTTTTTTATTTCAACTTCCAACATAGGATGAAGGCACCACATTGCCTCAAACCTAGATGACTTAGGGAATCTAGTTTCTTCTTGATTCACTTCAAAACATAAGGGATTATGATAAGAGCCAATTCTAGGCAGAGAACAAAGAGACAAATTCCCAAACAATGGAAGACACTCCTTGGAGATAAGGACCTTGTCCAACCTGATTTGAATAAGTTAATTACCCACTCTTGTTCCTCCAAGTATACCTTGAACCCTTTAACTTAACATCCAATATCTCATTCCCATTGTTGGATTATATGTTATCATAATATTTTCACACATTATTTCTTATCTTTATAAAACTTTATGGCAACAAAATGAATATAAAAACTTTTAAATTGATAAACATATAAATATATTTAATTAAACATATAAATATATTTAATTAAACATATCATTTTATACAATTACTGAACATATTTTTATTTCATATAGAGGAATTCATTGAGAGTCCCTGTCTCATTAAAAACTGCATCTAAGTCAAGTATCTACGGCTATCTTAAATTAAAGCAACATATGACGAACATAATATGACCCGTCTTTTTAACAGACACAGTCTGCGGATCGAGAATAGAGACGAATAGGAAAACCCTTTGAGATGTATGGCAGAGGAAACAAAACTACAGAATCGGCTTCAAGCGGCTCCCACCTGTGCCATTGGTTACCAACGCAAATAAAAAACTAATTTTTATGTAATTCACAACCAAAAATCCTCAAACTTAGATATGGTCTAACCTGAATTTGGTGAGGAAGTGGTGAAGAAAGAGAGCAATTTCAAATCTAGCCAAATGGAATCCTCGACAAGCCTGGCTCCTCTTCCAAAAGGCATGTACGAAGGCTTGTCCGTCAGCTCCTGCGAATTCAAATAAATATTGGATTTGCTCTTGATGAGCAACGTGCAGCACGCAGTGATAAGAGTAGGTGATATATCTATCCGTTTATTAGTAGTAAAAGTTATGATTTTTGAACAAAGAAGGTAATATAAATCTTGGGGCTTACTAAAGGCTCCTCATTTTGCCAACGCCATGGGTCGATTTTGAGCGGTTGAGAATGGCACTTGTCGTCAAAATTCATCCCTACGAGGAAGATGAACACTGTCCATCCTTTGAGAATGAAAAAATATGCATGGCAATAAGGTAAAAGTAGACTATATAATATTATTAGATTTACTCGTTTTGTCTAAGAAACCCAAGTGTCAGTTCATAAGCTTCAAGGGAACACAGAAAAAAGAAATAAATTATGAGCACAACCTTTGACACTAATGTCTTGCTTGGCTTCTCTAAATGTACAAGGTCCAGCAGTAGCCATTCGAAGAGTCTCCTTTATCACCTGCCAATTTTCATGCCAAATACAGAAAGAGATCATTAAGGCAACGGATTTTGATAGCTTACACCGAAAATGAATACGAGATGGAAGAATAAATTGGATTATATTACGCACGCATTGAGTGAATTTCATTGAGAGGTAGTCGTCTCATGTCAGTTTCTCGTTGCCTTTGGCCTTCCCTTTAAGATCTCATCATGCTCGGCCTGCCGGATTCTCATCTTACTATCACTATTATTACTTTTGCATATTTATAAAATACAATTTAGAGCCAAGGGAAGCCACGCACGCACTCTCAGCTCTTCGAGTGCTTTGGGATTCTGGGTGAGAAACTTTATAGCAAACGCCATGGCTGTGGATGAAGTCTCGTAACACGCACAGAGCAAAAACAGAATGAAACTTGTGAGAGAAGGCCCGTTAACCTGCAGTGCTTTCATTCGAAAACGCCCAGCAGGCCATATTTGCCAATGAGTTTTAAGGTAGAGGCCGGGTATTTGGTCTGAAAGAGCCTGCCCTCGTTTTGGAGGACGTATTTGTTGAATTCTGGATCCACCGACACAACCATTGGCGCAATTCCAAACAAGCTGCATTTGAAAATCGGCCCACACCTGTATTTCCATTTTCCTTGAATCTCCATATCCAAACGTGCTTATGAAAACGAAAATGGTGTTAGTAAGAGTACAGCTGACTTACCTGTGTTCATGTTCGTCGATGAAGTCGCGAGGCCGTTGAGGGGAGTTAATGGCTCTTATGAAACGGATTGTTTTCCCGAGAAATGGCAATCCAGCGGATCCAGGTGGCAGCTTCGGCTTTTTAAGGGCGCTCCAACTCCATATCATCCTTCTTCCAAAGTAAAGAAAAATTGCAAGTGAAGTGATGAGACCTAACACCAATGAAAACGAATAGCTCTCGTTCGCGTTCATCTTGACTCAATTTTAGCCGATCAAGTGAATGAACGTCGACTGTATATGTATACATCCCAGAATTTGAGTTGAAGTTGTCGCAAGATTCCAATTTTTTTGGTCATACGCATTATTTTTTTATTTTTTTTTTATTTTTTATTTATTGTTGTAGATTTATAGGATTTGATTGGTTTATAAGTTTTATTTTTTATGAAATTTTTGTTAATGGAAAGAAGGTTTTAAGGAAAAAATTAATTTTTATTTTATTAAAATTTTTAATGATATAGGATTATAATTTAAATTATTCAAATTTAAATTATTTGAAAGATAACCCAAAAATTGTAATTTTCATTACTTAAAAATTATACTTTTAATAGAGAAATGTGATAAAATAAAAGTTAATACATCTGCATACACTACTGTGTTGACTTAGGTTTGGCAAGGGTTTCTTATGTATATGGCAAATGAACAGTGGTTTCTTATGTATATGGCAAATGAAGAGTGAGTCATTCAATATTCATGGCTCTTTGACTATTTCAAGATTTTGCTTTTTCCTAAAATGAAAATAGCTCGACTAATTCAAGAATTTCTTTTTTTCCTTAAATGAGAGAAACTTTCAGCCATTCAATTCATGACTTCGTTTTCTTTAATGAGAGTAGCTAAGATTTTGCCTTTCTGATATTTTGCATTTTTGACTAATTTAAGATTGTGCTCTTTTTAGAGAAAATCATTTTCTCACTCATTCAAGGTTTTGCCATCTCTTTAGTGTTGAAAGTTCCTTTCAACTTTTCAGTATTTATATCAATTAATTCAAAATTTTACTTTTGAATTTTTTCCAACTATTTAATATTTATATCATAAATAGCTTAGATTAATTCAAGATTTTATCACTTTTTATATAAAAGTAGCTGAAAGTCCTTGTCAATCATTTAATATTTATATTATAAATAGTTTAGACTAATTTAAGATTTTACCACTTCTTACATAAAAGTAGTTGAAAGTCCTTGTCAATCATTAATGTTCATATTATTTGTAACTTTGACTAATTCAAGATTTTGCTTGGACCAGCAAAGTAGAGGTAAGTTAATGGTATGCAAAATCCTTAGGTTGCATGGTATCATGATTGAGGTTGAAAAGATTAAAATTTAATGTTCAAATTTTTAAGAAAGTTATAAATTTGAATTTGTTTATAAGTTTTGATATTTATTTGATATTATTTTTTATTATTGTAAGAAAGGGTTTTGAAAGGATCTTCTAACTTTTTGTAAAAGAGATTTTTTAAAGGGTCCTTGAACCTCTAATGAAACAATAAAAAATTTAAATTAGAAACCAAAAAAACCAAACATATCAAGGCACTGAGAAATAGGATCTAAGAAATCCAAAAACCAAGAGATCTAATGAAGTCGATCTACTTGAAACAAGGATGTACCAAAAAAATTTTGCCCAAACTAAATAAAAAAACTCATTTAAAATTAAAAAAAAATTGCTCAAACAAAAACCTTGTTTCTCAATGTGATACCTTATAAACTATTAAAAATAAAATAATTAAAAAATAAATAATAATAACTATTCCATACAAATATTTTTATTTTTTATTTAATCTTAAAAACAAAAAAAAAAAAACTTACTAGGTGTTGTAGGTGAGTTGGAGAGGAGAGGGCAATCCTCCAAGGGAGGTCCCGAGTTCGAATCTCCACTCTACCAAAAACCTGAATTAGGTACCCAAAATCCAATTGATAATGTTGGTGCGGTCAGGGATGGGTGAGACTCCCGGATGACTTTGATGGTGTAGAACCCCATGTTCATGGTCTCTCAGACCAAGGCAGCCCCACAAGGGGTTTTTTTCTTAAAAAAACAAAAAAACAATAAAAAAATATTTTGAGCTATCATGTTTTTTTAAGGTGCACAAAAACCTTTTGTAAAATATTTTATTTATTTATAATATTTTTATTTTTTATTTTTTTATGTTATACAATAAGTCTATGGTTTATGTCGATTTTTAAATGTTTTTATTTGTATAGAAGCGCATTTAGGTTTTATGTTAAAAAAATATGGTTTGTTATTAAAACAATAAAATACCCTTTAACATATGATTTGTTATTAAAACAACAAAATACCCTTTTTACACAAATATTCTAATATGGTTTTTCTATTCAGTAATATAATATTTTATTTTTATTTTTTTATTTTTATATGTTATTATTTGATAAACATTTTATGGGTCACAAATGAAAGGAATTTTGTACACTTACATTGTCTTCAAGTTGAAGATGCAAAGAACATACATATATTTGTTCAATAGAACTTAGAATGGATTTGGATCTTATCACAGTCGTAGCATAGGGTACCTAATTTTATAAGAAGGGAATAATAAAATTTCGATGTACTTATAAGCTTTAGATTAATAAAGAATATTAACATGGTTCAAACTTTGAGGTAATTTATTTGTAAAGGTAGTAGTCTGATTTGAATGTGCGTGTCAAATAGATGATGACAGTACAAAATAAGGTGATCTCCATCATGTCTGATCAACAATAATGAAACAAAATAGGTTTTGTGGAAGCAGCCTGCACTTATCAGTTACTAAAAATAGTGTGGTTTTGACCAACTTTACTATGTAACAGAAAAAAAGATAAAATAAACAATATTAACATATACTATTTTTTTTATGGTAATTATTACATTAAATTTATAATCATAATAATCTTATGGAATTATCTTTAGTTAGGTATCATTTTTCCTAAGGCACAAAAGATAAAAAGAAATATTTAGTATGTAATTTTATTTTTTGATATATAAGGAAGTTATTACAATCATTATTTTTTAGTAAGTTGGTGTCAAACATAGGATTCAAACTACAAGAGATGTTTCCAACAAGCCTATACCACCTCATTGTTGTTGACTCAATGTAAAGGTGGCCATAAGTCACTCAGCATTCATACCATCATTATCAGTTTGAAGTAAAATGCAGTCAAAGTAATTAGGCATCCCCCAAAGTTTGAACTTGGATCTATTCTTTGTAAGCACATGAACTTACTAATATAATAAGATTAAAAATGTTTAAAAAAAAAATTCATGCAACTCTTTAGTGATCTTGTTTTACTAATTGACTTTTATTCACCTTCAATTTTAAATAATTTTATCTCTTGAATAAGTGTTTATTTTTGTTTCAATTTATTAAAGTTTTTTTCATTCTATTCTTATTTTTATTTATAACAAAAATTAATGTTAATATGATTATAACAATTTGATGTCAACAAAGTAATAAATTACACTCCAATTCAATATTTAAATGAAATTTAAAAATAAGCCATAAACATAACAATTAATAGTATATAATAATAAAATACAACTCTTAAATCTTAGTAACAATAAATATTACTTAATACTTAAAGAAAGATTAAAACAAGTTTTATTTCTTACAATATTAATGTATTATAACAAATGTAATTAAAAAATAATTAATATACTATTTTATTTAACTTATTATTGATATTTTATAAAAATATTTTAATTTATATTAATTTATTAATATGATAATTAATTAAAGGTTAAAGTACTATTTTATTTAACTTATTATTGATATTTTATAAAAATATTTTAATTTGCATTAACTTATTAATATGATAATTAATTAAGGGTTAGAGGTTATGGTCGTTGTAATAACAAGTTGTGGTTGATTCACCATCATGATAGTTAAAGATCAGTCTACAATTTTGATAAAAGTTCAAACTATGAAAGAGGTAGGTTTTCCTCTTTCTTAAATTTTAATTTTTTTATTTTTTTCCCTGAGCTGCAATTTACTATAAGATTTACAAAGTGACATTTATATATATGTTGTAAGACGGTGACAACCCATATAATTATAAACCAAATTTCACATGAACGGACAAAGTACTGATTTCTCGTTAAGAATTGAATCTAAGTCTAGTATCTAAGGCTGTCTTAAATGAAGGCAAGAGTATGATGACGAACATAATGTGACCAGTCTTTTTAATAGATTGAGTCTGCAGACCGAGAATAGAGGCGAATAGGAAAACCCTTTGAGATGTAAGGCAGAGGAAACAAAACTGCAGAATCGGCTTCAAGCGGTTCTCACCTGTGTCAATGGTTACCAACGCAAATAAAAAACTATTTTTTTTTGTGTAATTCGCAACCATAAATCCTCAAAGTTAAAATGATCTAACCTGAATTTGGTGAGGAAGTGGTGAAGAAAGAGAGCAATTTCAAATCTGGCCAAATGGAAATTTGGACAAAGCCTGGCTCCTCTTCCAAAAGGCATGTACGATGTGTTAGAATTATTAAACCAACCACGCCCGCAAGCGCTTCGGCGCGAGGCATTTTTAATATGCCTTCGGAAACCCCTTCGCCGCGAAGCAAAAATAAAACGACTTCGGAAAATGCTTCGCCGCGAAGCACATTTAACTCACCCCCGAAAAACACTTCGCCGCGAAGCATAAACAAACTGCCCTCGGAAAATGCTTCGCTGCGAAGCTGCAAACCTTTGCCCTCCGAAGCGGAAATCAGCCGAAGTGGAAATCAAGCGCGGGAATCGACGCATTAATTCGTCAAGCGTGCGAGTAGTTGGGGTTGCTCGGCGATTGGACAGGAACCATTCCTCGGCATTTATTTTCTGTCAGTCGGTCGGTGAACTTCTCCCGCCTTTTGTCCTCATCTCCCGCCTATAAATACCGGGGCATTTGTCATTTTGCGTAGAGTTGAAGCAGTCAAAGGATAGCGGAAGGAGCAGAGCAGCAGAGAGGAACAGAGAGCGCAGAGCAGCCGCAGAGCTAGGGTTTCGACCAGCAGAGTAGCAGAAAGGTGAAACCAGCAGCCTCCAACCATCGGAGAGTGGAGCAGCAGTCTCCCATAAATTTGTGTGTTTATCCTGCAGATATTCTATCTGGCAGAAGTTTGTAATCGCTTCAGAAGGAAGCTTTGTAATCCGGCATTATTTTAATATATAAAATATTTTCTCTACAAATCAAGTCTCTGTGTATTTGTTCTCTGTCTCGAAGTAATGTTTAATCTGCAGACATTCTTCAACTAGGGTTTGCCCGAAGTGGCAAAACACCCGTTCGATCCAGAAGAGGATCGAGTTTATTTGTTTGTGTCGAAGCACATTGCGGGACTTTGTCTTCCCGAAGTTGGACCCTGGAGCCATTTCGTCGAAGCTGCCGAATTGCCGTGAGCTGTCGTGCTTCGCAGCCTTCCTGCCCGAAGCAGTCACTTCGGGTTGAAAATTCCCGAAGTGATTTCACTTCGGAAGAAAACTTGAAGCAGTTGCTTCGTCGGGATATTCCCCGAAGTAGTTTTACTTCGGCAGTTTCTTCCCGAAGAGTATTTTTCCCCAAAGTAGATTTACTTCGGCAATATTTCTCCCGAAGTGCATACTTTAGGAGCATTTTCCCCGAAGCTCCCTCCCTCGCTGAAAAATTCTCGAAGCGTTTTTATTGACGCGATTTCACGCGATTCGAAATTTTAATTAATTCCTTCAAATTGGTATCAGAGCTATTGGTGTCATGACGCGGAGATAGAAGCATGGCTTCCGAAAACAATTCCTTGTAGTTGTAGATCCCGTGATTTAACGGCAAGAACTATGATTACTGGAGCATCCAGATGAAGATTCTCTTCGGGTCTCAAGATTTGTGGGACTTCGTCGAGAATGGTTACCCGAAACCGGCAGATGCAGCAGCACTGGCCGCCCTCTCCCAAGCTGACAAAGATCTTCTGAAGGAGAACCGGAAGAAAGACCAAAAGGCCCTGTTCTATATCATGCAAGCGGTTGAAGAGACCATCTTCCCACGGATCGCATCAGCCACCAAGGCCAAGCAGGCCTAGGAAATTTTGGCCAGTTCATACCAGGGCACCAACAAAGTGAAGTTGGTGAAACTGCAGATGCTCAGGAGGGAGTTCGAGAACCTGCAGATGAGTGAGTCCGAGTCGATGAGCGACTTCTTCACCCGGACAACTGATGTCATCAACCAGATGCGGTTGAATGGTGAAATTAGTGCAGAATCAAAGGATCGTGGAGAAAATTCTGTGGAGTCTGCCAGCAAAGTTTGATTCTGTGGTAATTGCAATAGAGGAGTCAAGGGATTTGACAACCCTCTCGGTGGATGAACTCATGGGTTCTCTGCAGACACATGAGCAGAGGTTGAGCCGCTCAACTCAGTCCTCTCTGGAGCAAGCGTTCAAGGCGCAAGTCTCAGTCCGAGACAACAGCAGACAAGACTCCCACCATAGCGCCTCTAGTTCTCAAGGTGGAAGAGGCAGAAGTAGGCATGGGAGAAGTAACAAGCAAGGAGGGAGATCAAACCCTCATGTCAGTGAGACCAGCTGCAACTTTCATCAACAAGGAGGAAGAGGCACTGGCAAAAATCAGCAAGGTGGCTCTCAGCAGAAGAAGGACATGTCAAAGGTCCAATGCTACTACTGCAAAAAGTTTGGCCATTATATCTCACAGTGCAGAAAGAGGATGGCGAACGAGAATCAGTAGCAAGCCCATTATACAGATGAAGCTAGAAATGCGGTAGGAGGAAATATGTTGCTGACTTGCAGTGTTGAGGAGGAGAGCAAGAAAAACATTTGGTATCTTGACAGTGGGTGCAACAACCACATGACTGGGAACAGAGAGATGTTCTCACAATTGGATGAAACAGTCCAATCCGAAGTCAATATGGGGAACAACAGCAAGGTTCCCATGATGGGGAAAGGTAAAATCCTCATCCGCACCCGACACGGAGAAAGAAAACAAATTTGTGATGTGTATTATGTGCCTAGGTTGAAACACAATCTGCTAAGTGTTGGACAACTTGTGCAGAAGGGACACATTATGCAGTTCAAAGACGGTGTCTGTTCCATCAGAGACAAAGTGCATGGACAAATCGCAACCGTGTCCATGACGAAAAACAAAATGTTTTCACTGCAGATTCAGAATGAATCATTAATGTCTCTGAGTGCAGTTGTGAAGGATGCTACCTGGCTGTGGCATCTCAGATTCGGTCACTTGAGTTTCAGTAACCTGAATTTGTTGCACAAGAAGCAGATGGTGAAGGGTTTACCCCTTATTGAGCAACCGAACCAAGTTTGTGAAGGTTGCCTGGTCGGTAAGCAGCACAGGGATGCATTCCCTATAGGACAGTCTTGGAGAGCATCTCGACCATTGGAGCTGGTGCACTCAGACATTTGCGGTCCCATGCAGACCAGCACATATGCCGACAACAAATACTTCCTGACTTTCATTGATGACTTTAGCCGGAAGACATGGGTTTATCCCATTAAGCTGAAGTCAGAGGCATTTGCGAAGTTTAAGGAGTTCAAGGCTCTGGTTGAGAAACAGAGCGGGTATTACGTGAAGACTCTCAGGACAGATGGAGGAGGAGAATACATCTCCAACGAATTCCACAACTTTTGCAAGCAGCATGGAATTCGAAGGCAGTTCACTACCAGATACACACCACAACAGAATGGTGTAGCTGAGAGGAAGAACAGAACTATCATGGAGATGGCACGGAGCATGTTGAAGGCGAAAAGTTTGCCACATGAGTTCTGGGCAGAAGCTGTGTCATGTGCAGTTTATCTGCTGAACAGATGTCCCACCAAGAGTGTGAAGGACAAAATTCCAGAGGAAGCCTGGAGCAATCTGAAGCCAAGTGTGGCTCATTTGCGAGTTTTTGGGTGCATTGCATATGCACATGTTCCAGATGAGAAAAGACGGAAGCTGGATGACAAAGCTGAAAAATGCATTTTCACAGGGTACAACGAACAAGCAAAGGCATACAGGCTGTACAATCCGGTGACGAAGAAACTTGTCATCAGCCGAGATGTGAAGTTCTTGGAGGATGAAGCCTGGAACTGGAAGTCAAAGACTGGTCAGCCTGAACCAACAATTATTGAACCTATAAACTTGGAGGAAGATAGTGTGCAACCACCTGTACCTTCAAGCAACAACAGTGGTGCCAAGCAGCACAACCTCATCATCCCGGTCACCTCCACTTGCAAGCAGAATTCAAAATTTGAGGACACCTGCGAAGACTCGGAGCTTGCAAGACATTTATGAGGTAACCCGTAATCAGATAGATGAAGAATATTCTGACTTTGCTTTATTTACTGAGTGTGATCCAGTGGAGTTTGAAGAAGCAAGTCAGAATCGCAAATGGGTAAATGCGATGGATGAGGAGATAGCAGCCATTGAGAAGAATGAGACATGGCAGCTGACAGATCTTCCAACAAGAAAGAAGACCATTGGGGTCAAGTGGGTGTATAAAACGAAGTTCAATGCCCAAGGAGAAGTTGACAGACATAAGGCCAGATTAGTGGCGAAAGGCTACAAGCAGAAGTCAGGAGTTGACTATCATGAGGTGTATGCACCTGTAGCCCGACTTGACATAGTCAGAATGATTCTGGCACTAGCAGCTCAAAAAGGCTGGAGTGTGTACCAGATGGATGTCAAGTCTGCCTTCCTGAACGGAGTGTTGGAAGAAGAGGTCTACATAGACCAGCCACCCGGATATGAAATACAAGGGCAAGAAGACAAGGTCCTGAAGCTGAAGAAGGCCCTGTATGGGTTGAAGCAAGCACCCCGGGCATGGTACAGCCGGATTGACGGCTATTTTTAGGAGAATGGGTTTCAAAAATGCCCATATGAGCACACCCTATATCTGAAGACAAATGCAGAGGGTGAGATGATAATCGTCTGCTTGTACGTGGACGATCTGATATATACTGGCAATAGCAACAACCTATTTGCGTAGTTCAGAACAGCCATGAAGATCGAGTTTGAAATGACAGACATGGGGCTGATGAAATTCTTTCTTGGCATTGAAGTTGACCAATCAGCAGATGGCATCTTCATTTCTCAGGGCAAGTATGCAAAGGATGTCCTGAAGCATTTTAAGATGGAGGACAACAAGCCTGCCATCACCCCGGTAGCCACTGGTTTGAAGTTGAGCAAGACTGACAACAACAGAAGCGTTGATCCAACTCTCTATAAAAGGTTAGTTGGAAGCCTGATGTACTTGACTGCAACCAGGCCAGATTTGATGTTTGTCATGAGTTTAATCAGTCGATTTATGGAGTCACCCAAAGACACTCACTGGCAAGCAGGCAAGAGAATCCTACGATATGTCAATGGCACGAGGAACCACGGACTTCACTATGCCAGACAAGACCAACTTGAGTTGATTGGCTACACTGACAGTGATTGGGCCGGTAGCGTAGATGACCGGAAGAGCACTTCGGGATATGCCTTCCATTTTGGATCCGGAGTTGTCTCTTGGTCCTCGAAGAAGCAGCCAATTGTTGCTTTATCTACAATAGAGGCAGAGTATGTTGTTGCCACCTCAGCCGCCTGCCAGGCAATCTGGATGAGAAGAGTTCTAAGTGAACTACATCATCCATCGAAAGCAGCAACAACAATATTTTGTGACAATAACTCTGCCATCGCGCTCTCGAAGGACCCAGTCTTCCATGGCCGGACGAAGCACATTGATATCCGATATCATTTCATCAGAGAGCTGGTGAAATTCGGTGAAGTACAGTTGCAGTTTTGCAGGTCCAAGGAGCAGCTGGCTGACATCTTCACAAAACCCTTGAAGGAGGAGGACTTCGCCAGACAGCGAGATATGTTGGGCGTTAGAGAACTCATGAAATTTGGTTTAAAGGAGGGTGTTGGAATTATTAAACCAAACCTCACGCCCGCAAGCGCTTCGGCACGAAGCATTTTTAATATGCCTTCGAAAAATCCTTCACCACGAAGCAAAAATAAAATGGCTTCAAAAAATGCTTCACCGCAAAGCACATTTAACTCACCCCTAAAAAACACTTCACCACGAAGCATAAACAAACTGCCCTCGAAAAATGCTTCGCTGCGAAGCTGCAAACCTTTGCCCTCCGAAGCGAAAATCAGCCGAAGCGGAAATCAAGCGCGGGAATCGACGCATTAATTCATCAAGCGTGCGAGTAGTTGGGGTTGCTCGACGATTGGACAAGAACCATTCCTCGGCATTTATTTTTTGTCAGTCGATCGGTGAACTTCTCCCGCCTTTTGTCCTCATCTTCCACCTATAAATACCGGGGCCATTTTGTCATTTTGAGTAGAGTTGAAGAGTTGGAGGATAGCGGAAGGAGCAGAGCAGCAGAGAGGAACAGAGAGCGCAGAGCAGCCGCAGAGCTAGGGTTTCGACCAACAGAGTAGCAGAAAGGTGAAACCAGTAGCCTCCAACCGTCGGAGAGTGGAGCAGCAGTCTCCCATAAATTTGTGTGTTTATCCTACAGATATTCTATCTGGCAGAAGTTTGTAATAGCTTCAGAAGGAAGCTTTGTAATCCGGCATTATTTTAATATATAAAATATTTACTCTGCAAATCAAGTCTCTGTGTATTTGTTCTCTGTCTCGAAGTGATGTTAAATCTGCAGACATTCTTCAGCTAGGGTTTGCCCCGAAGTGGCAGTTCACCCGTTCGATCCAGAAGAGGATCGAGTTTATTTGTTTGTGCCGAAGCACATTGCGGGACTTTGTCTTCCCGAAGTTGGACCCTGGAGCCATTTCACCGAAGCTGCCGAATTGCCGTGAGCTGCCGTGCTTCGCAGCCTTCCTACCCGAAGCAGTCACTTCGGCTTGAAAATTCTCGAAGTGATTTCACTTCGGAAGAAAACTGTGCGAAGCAGTTGCTTCGCCAGGATATTCCCCGAAGTAGTTTTACTTCGGCAGTTTCTTCCCGAAGTACTTACTTCGGGAGTATTTTTCCCGAAGTAGATTTACTTCGGCAATATTTCCCCGAAGTGCATACTTCGGGAGCATTTTCCCCGAAGCTCCCTCCCTCGCTGAAAAATTCCCGAAGCATTTTTATTGACGCGATTTCACGCGATTCAGAATTTTAATTAATTCCTTCACGATGACTTGTCCGTCAGCTCTTGCAAATTCAAATAAATATTGGATCTGTACTTGATGAGCAACATGCAGCATGCAGTGCTAACTGTACTTGATATATCTATACGTTTATTAATGGTAAAAGTTATGATGTTTGAACAAAAAAGAAAAATATAAATAATGGGACTTACTAAAGGCTCCTCATTTTGCCAATGCCATTGTTAGAAAAATTAACCCAGATTTCACGCCTGTGCCCAACTGCGCTCCGAACCTTGGGCGAAACCGGATTGCGCTCCAGACATGGGCGAAGTCGGACTGCGCTCCCGCAGTCCGGGATCCCGGCAAAAGTGTGACATGACGTCGCACCTACCTTCTGACAGATTTGACACCTGACAGATCCGATCTCCGCAGGAGTTAATGCCAAGTCGGCGATTAGTCAGAAACCCTAGTTGAGGGCCTGTCAGAGGATAACCCTTATCCTCCTCTCCCCGTGGCTATAAAAGGCAGTTCGGGTCTTCAGAAAAAGAGTGCGTGTGTGAGAGAAGTTCGTAAAAGAGGAAGCGGAGAATAGAGCAGAGAAAGGAGGGCGAGCGATTCAGTGAGCAGTGTGGCTCAGCTGATTAATGTCCGAGCAGCAGACTCGACATTTCCCCTTTTAGTTTATCCTGTAGCTTAGCCTACAGAAGTTGTTATTTCCTCGGTTGAGGAATACTGTAACCCTAGTTTCATATAAATAAACTTTGCTATTGTTTGTGGCATCTTTAGGGTTTGCAGTAGTTTATGTGCTAACGTTTGTTGTTCTCTGTTTCGGTGTTTCTCTCCTCTCATACGGGTCTTGCCAAGCCAGGCAAACCCAACGGCAGCCACGAAAGACGAAGAAGTCGAAGGCCAAAGTTGGCCAAGTCTGCGAAGCTTGTCAGTCTGTGCTAAGTGAAGTTTGTCAGCCAATGAAGTTCGCACTTCGCTGCCGACTTCCCTCCTGCGTTCAGCAAAGTTCATGATCCGGTGAAGTTCGTACTTCACACGAAGTCTGCACTTCGCCAGTTTTTCCAGCGCAGTCCGCACTTCGCCAATTTTTCTAGCACAGTCCGCACTACGTGTGAAGTCCACACTTCGCCAGTTTTTTCAGTGCAGTTCCCACTACGCGCGAAGTTCGCACTTCGCCAGTTTTTCTAGCGCAGTCCGCACTGCCAGTGACATCCGCGAGAAATAGAAATTTGAAATCATTCCTTCAAATTGGTATCAGAGCTGATTGAGCCATGACGCGGAGATAGAAGATGGATTTCGAAAAGAATTCCCTGCAGTTGCAGATCCCACGATTTAATGGCAAGAACTACGATTACTGGAGCATCCAGATGAAGATCCTGTTCGGATCTCAGGAGCTATGGGAGTTAGTCGAGAACGGCTACCCAGAACCGGCAGATGCAGCAGCACTGGCCGCCCTCTCTCAAGCAGACAAGGATCTGTTGAAAGAGCACAAGAAGAAGGACCAGAAGGCCCTCTTCTACATCATGCAAGCGGTTGAGGAGACCATCTTCCCATGGATTGCATCAGCCACCAAGGCCAAGCAGGCTCGGGAAACCCTGGCAAGTTCGTATCAGGGCACCGACAAAGTGAAGTTGGTGAAACTACAGATGCTCAGGAGAGAGTTTGAGAATCTGCAGATGAGCGAGTCCGAGTCGATGAGTGACTTCTTCACCCGGATGATGGACATTATCAACCAGATGCGGTTGAACGGAGAAAATGTGCAGAGCCAGAGAATCGTGGAGAAGATTCTCAGAAGTCTGCCTGCCAAGTTCGACTCGGTTGTGATAGCAATCGAAGAGTCGAGGGATTTGACAACCCTCTCGATAGACGAACTCATGGGTTCCCTGCAGACCCATGAACAGAGGTTGAGCCGCTCAACTCAGTCTTCTTTGGAGCAAGCCTTCAAAGCGCAAGTCTCAGTCCGAGACAACGGCAGACAAGACTCCCACCACAGCGCTTCTAGTTCTCAAGGAGGAAGAGGCAGAAGCAGGCGTGGGAGAAGTAACAAGCAAGGAGGGAGATCAAACCCTCAGGACGCTGAGCCAAGTTGCAACTTTCATCAGCAAGGAGGAAGAGGCACTGGCAAAAATCAGCAAGGAAGCTCTCAGCAGAAGAAGGACATGTCAAAGGTCCAATGCTACTACTGCAGCAAGTTCGGCCATTATGCCTCACAGTGCAGAAAGAAGATGGCGAACGAGAATCAGCAGCAAGCCCATTATACGGAGGAACCCAAAAATGCGGTAGGAGGAAATGTGCTGCTGACTTGCAGTATTGAAGAGGAGAGCAAGAAAAACATCTGGTATCTTGACAGTGGTTGCAGCAACCATATGATTGGGAACAGGGAGATGTTCTCACAACTGGATGAAACAGTCCAGTCCGAAGTCAAGATGGGGAACAACATCAAAGTTCCTGTGATGGGGAAAGGAAAGATCCTCATCCGAACCCGGCACGGTGAAAGAAAAACAATTCAAGATGTTTTTTATGTGCCTGGGTTGAAGCACAATCTGCTAAGTGTTGGACAGCTTGTGCAGAAGGGGCACACTGTACTGTTCAAAGATGGTGTCTGTTCCATCAGAGACAAAGTCCATGGACAAATCGCAACAGTGTCCATGACGAAAAACAAAATGTTTTCACTGCAGATTCAGAATGAATCTTTGATGTCTCTGAGTGCAGTTGAGAAGGATGCTACCTGGCTGTGGCATCTCAGATTCGGTCACCTGAGTTTCAGTGGCCTGAATCTGCTGCACAAGAAGCAGATGGTGAAGGGTTTACCCCTTATTGAGCAACCGAACCAAGTTTGTGAAGGTTGCCTAGTCGGCAAGCAACACAGGGATGCATTCCCTGTAGGACAGTCTTGGAGAGCATCACGGCCATTGGAGCTGGTGCACTCAGACATTTGTGGTCCCATGCAGACCACCACACTTGTCGGCAACAAGTTCTTCCTGACCTTCATTGATGACTTCAGTCGAAAGACTTGGATTTATCCAATCAAGTTGAAGTCAGAGGCGTTTGCAAGGTTTAAGGAGTTCAAGGCTCTGGTTGAGAAACAGAGCGGTCATTATGTGAAGACTCTCAAAACTGATGGAGGTGGAGAATACATCTCCAACGAATTCCACAACTTTTGCAAGCAACATGGAATTCGAAGGCAGTTCACTGCCAGATACACACCGTAGCAGAATGGTGTAGCTGAGAGGAAGAACAGAACAATCATGGAGATGGCACGGAGCATGCTGAAGGCAAAAAGTTTGCCACATGAGTTCTGGGCAGAAGCTGTAAGTTGTGCAGTTTATCTGCTGAACCGATGTCCCACCAAGAGTGTGAGGGACAAAATTCCAGAGGAAGCCTGGAGCAAGTTGAAGCCAAGTGTGGCTCATTTGCGAGTTTTTGGGTGCATAGCATATGCACATGTTCCAGATGAGAAAAGGCAGAAGCTGGATGACAAAGCTGAAAAGTGCATCTTCATAGGGTACAACGAACCAGCAAAGGCATACAGGCTGTACAATCCTGTGACAAAGAAACTTGTCATCAGTCGAGATGTGAAGTTCCTGGAGGATGAAGCCTGGAACTGGAATTCAAAGACTGGTCAGTCTGAACCAGCAACTGTTGAACCTGTAGACTTGGAGGAAGATAGTGCGCAACCACCTGTACCTTCAAGCAGCAACAGTGGTGCCAGCAACAACACAGCCTCATCATCCCGGTCACCTCCACTTGCAAGCAGAATTCAAAACCTGAGGACTCCTGCGAAGACTCGGAGCTTGCAAGACATTTATGAGGTAACCCGTAATCAGTTAGATGAAGATTATTCTGATTTTGCTCTCTTTACTGAATGTGATCCAGTGGAGTTTGAAGAGGCAAGTCAGAATCGCAAATGGGTGAATGCGATGGATGAGGAGATAGCAGCCATTGAGAAGAATGAGACATGGCAGCTAACAGATCTTCCAGCACGAAAGAAGACCATTGGGGTCAAGTGGGTATATAAAACGAAGTTTAATGCCCAAGGAGAAGTTGACAGGCATAAGGCCAGATTAGTGGCGAAAGGCTACAAGCAGAAGTCAGGAGTTGACTATCATGAGGTGTATGCACCTGTAGCCCGACTTGACACAGTCAGAATGATTCTGGCACTGGCAGCTCAGAAAGGATGGAGCGTGTACCAGATGGATGTCAAGTCTGCCTTCCTCAACGGAGTGTTGGAAGAAGAGGTCTACATAGACCAGCCACCCGGTTATGAAATACAAGGGCAAGAAGGCAAAGTCCTGAAACTGAAGAAGGCCCTGTATGGGTTGAAGCAAGCACCCAGGGCATGGTACAGCCGTATTGACGACTATTTTTAGGAGAATGGGTTTCAAAAATGCCCATATGAGCACTCCCTATACATGAAGACAAATGCAGCAGGTGAGCTCATCATCGTCTGCCTGTACGTAGACGATCTGATATATACTGGCAATAGCAGTAGCCTATTTGCGCAGTTTAGAACAACCATGAAGTCCGAGTTTGAAATGACTGACATGGGGCTGATGAAATATTTTCTCGGCATTGAAGTTGACCAATCAGCAGATGGCATCTTCATTTCTCAGGGCAAGTATGCGAAGGATGTCTTGAAGCGCTTCAAGATGGAGGACAACAAACCTGCCATCACACCTGTAGCCACAGGTTTGAAGCTGAGCAAGTTGGATACAGGGAGGAATGTAGATCCAACCTTGTTCAAGAGGCTAGTTGGCAGTCTGATGTATTTGACTGCAACTCGACCAGATCTGATGTTCGAAGTCAGTCTGATCAGTCATTTCATGGAGACTCCGAAGGACACGCATTGGCAAGCAGGCAAGAGGATCTTGCGCTATGTCAATGGGACGCGAAACCATGGCCTATTTTATGCCAGACGGGACCAGTTGGAACTAGTCGGCTACATAGACAATGACTGGGCTGGCAGTATCGATGATCGAAAGAGCACCTCCGGGTATGCTTTCCATCTCGGATCAGGGGCAGTCTCATGGGCGTCCAAGAAGCAACCCATTGTTGCGTTGTCCACAGCCGAAGCAGAATATGTCGCCGCCACGACATCCGCATGCCAGGCAGTATGGCTGCGAAGAGTTCTGAGTGAACTGCACAATCCTCCGGAAGGCGCGACAACAATTTTTTGTGATAACAATTCGGCCATTGCACTGTCAAAGGATCCCGTGTTCCATGGCCGGACGAAGCACATTGATATTCGTTATCACTTCATCAGAGAGTTGGTGAAGTCCGAAGAAATTCATCTGCAGTTTTGCAGATCCAAGGAGCAGTTGGCAGATATTTTCACGAAGCCTTTGAAGGAGGAAGACTTCAGCAGATTGCGAGAGCAGCTTGGAGTCAAAGCGATCGTGAAATCAGGTTTAAAGGAGGGTGTTAGAAAAATTAACCCAGATTTCATGCTTGTGCCCAACTGCGCTCCGAACCTTGGGCGAAACCGGATTGCGCTCCAGACATGGGCGAAGTCGGACTGCGCTCCCGCAGTCCGGGATCCCGGCAAAAGTGTGACATGACGTCGCACCTACCTTCTGACAGATTTGACACCTGACAGATCCGATCTCCGTAGGAGTTAATGCCAAGTCGGCGATTAGTCAGAAACCCTAGTTGAGGGCCTGTCAGAGGATAACCCTTATCCGAACCTGTCAGAGGATAACCCTTATCCTCCTCTCCCCGTGGCTATAAAAGGCAGTTCGGGTCTTCAGAAAAAGAGTGCGTGTGTGAGAGAAGTTCGTGAAAGAGGAAGCGGAGAATAGAGCAGAGAAAGGAGGGCGAGCGATTCAGTGAGCAGTGTGGCTCAGCTGATTAATGTCCGAGCAGCAGACTCGACATTTCCCCTTTTAGTTTATCCTGCAGCTTAGCCTGCAGATGTTGTTATTTCCTCGGTTGAGGAATACTGTAACCCTAGTTTCATATAAATAAACTTTGCTATTGTTTGTGGCATCTTTAGGGTTTGCAGTAGTTTATGTGCTAACGTTTGTTGTTCTCTGTTCCGGCGTTTCTCTCCTCTCATACGGGTCTTGCCAAGCCAGGCAAACCCAGCGGCAGCCGCGGAAGACAAAGAAGTCGAAGGCCAAAGTTGGCCAAGTCTGAAGCTTGTCAGTCTGCACTGAGCGAAGTTCGCACTTCGCTGCCGACTTCCCTCCTGCGTTCGGCAAAGTTCGTGATCCGGCGAAGTTCGTACTTCGCGCGAAGTCCGCACTTCGCCAGTTTTTCCAGCGCAGTCCGCACTGCGCGCGAAGTCCGCACTTCGCCAGTTTTTCTAGCGCAGTCCGCACTTCGCCAGTTTTTTCAACGCAGTCTGCACTGCGCGCGAAGTCCGCACTTCGCCAGTTTTTCCAGCGCAGTCCGCACTGCGCGCGACGTCCGCGAGAAATAGAAATTTGAAATATTTCTTCAGCCATGGGTCGAATTTGAGCGGTTGAGAATGGTTCTTGTCGTCCAAATTCATCCCTACGAAGAAGACGAACACTGTCCATCCTTTGGGAATGACAAAATCTGCTTGGCAATAAGGTAAAAGTCCACCATATAATATTACTAGATTTACTCGTTTTGTCCAAGTAACCCAAGTGTCAGTTCATAAGCTTCAAGGGAAAACAGAAAAAAGAAATAAATTATGAGCACAACCTTTGACATTAATGTCTTGTTTGGCTTCTCTAGATGTACAAGGTCCAGCAGTAGCCATTCGAAAAGTTTCCTTTATCACCTGCCAATTTTCATGCCAAATACAGAAAGAGATCATTAAGGGAACGGATTTTGATAGCTTACACCGAAAATGCAAACGAGATGGAAGAATAAATTGGATTATATTACGCACGCATTGAGTGAATTTCATTGAAAGGTAGTCGTCCCATGTCAGTTTCTCTTTGCCTTCGGCCTTCGTCTCTAAGATCCCATGACGCTCGGCCTGCCGGATTCTCATCTTACCATCACTATTATTATTTTTACATATTTAAAAAGAACAATTTAGAGCCAAGAGAAGTCAAGCACTCACCCTCAGCTCTTCAAGTGCTTTGGGATTCTGGGTGAGAAACTTTATAGCAAACGCCATGGCTGTGGATGAAGTCTCGTAACCCGCAAAGAGCAAGAATAGAATGAAATCTGCAATGATTTCATCCGAAAACGTGCCTTCTCTCACAAGTTTGGTTAAGAGATCGTTGCGGACTACTTCTGGATGCCGCCTTCTATCCTCTATACACTGGTAAATCATCGTTATGATAGCTTTCCTGGCCTGCAAAACATCAAAGGTTTAGAGTCTAGCCGAAAAATTAAACGAGACTTCAACAGGAAATGGATTAGTGTAGAGAAAATAGCATCTCGGGGACCTTAATTCCTCTGGCGAAAGCGGTTCCAGGGATATTGAGAGGCAAGCAGAGCACGGCTCCCACGAATTCATGAAAGGCCTTGTAAATTTCTTCCATCTCCTCCGCAGGGGGTAAGTCCAGTAATTTCTTTCCCATCAAGTTGAGAACAATCTGCGCGCACACCGTTTCCCGATTTCAGTTGAAGGCAATGAAACGGTGATAATAAACAATATATAAATGCAAGTGCATGCTAGAAAATTTAAACCTCCTTTCATGTTTTATCTTATATCATTATTACTTTTTATGTTTTATTTTATATGGTTATTACTTTAAAATTTTAATAGTAACAGATTTTTAAATTTTTATAAAGGAACCAAATTTAAAAAAAAAATCCAAAATTGTTTTAAAATACCCCTACATTTATCTTAAAATTTCTTCAAAAACATAAAATTAATAAACCAATTCCATTAATCTTATCCGTTACCTATTCCCGGACCTAACTCAGGCAAGAACTAGTATGTCGACCTTTAGCGAGTGAGGTCTCACCCTTGATTTTGTTTTTATAGGACTTTTAGAAGTTTTAATTAAATAAATAAAATAAAATACAATTGCTTGCCTGATTGCACATGTATTGAAGAGGGATTTGTCTCTGGTGTTGCCATTTGTTCATTCCAGAGAGGAATACATTTTGTATTTCCTCCATGAAGTCAGAACTGAGTCTCTCGTACTTCAACAAATTGACGGCGGTGCCATGGAGTTCCCTTTGGAGTTCTCGGTGAACGCCCAGTACGCCATATTTGCCAATTAGTTTGAAGGTAGAGGCCGGGTATTTGGTCTGAAAGAGCCTGCCCTCGTTTTGGAGGACGTATTTGTTGAAGTTTGGGTCCACTGATACAACCATTGGCGCAATTCCAAACAAACTGCATTTGAAAATCGGCCCATACCTGTATTTCCATTTTCCTTGAATCTCCATATCCGAACATGCTTAAGAAAACTAAAATGGTGTTAGTAAGAGTACAGCTGACTTACCTGCGTTCATGTTCGTCGATGAAGTGGCGAGGGCCTTGAGAGGAATTAATGGCCCTCATGAAACCGATGGTTTTCCCGAGAAATGGCAATCCAGCGGATCCAGGTGGCAGCTTCGGCTTTTTAAGGGCGCTGCACCTCCATATCATCCTTCTTCCAAAGTAAAGAAAAATTGCGAGTGAAGTGATGAGACCCAACACCCATGAAAACGAATAGCTCTCGTTAGCGTTCATCTTGACTCAATTTTCGCAGCTGCGGAGGTTTCTGCCGTTCAAGTGAATGAACGTCCAAGGTATATGTATAGATCCCAGAAGAATAATTTTAAAAAAATAAAAAATATTGTATCGATCCCAAAATTCGAGTTGAATTTGGCGTAAGATTCCAAGTTGTGTCTTCGCACGGGTGGGTGTTCGCAATTTGATACATATTTTTGTCTTTCTAGTTTACGTTTCCAAGAAATTTTTCTGCGTTTCCAAGAAGTCTACGTTTCCAAGAATTTTGTCTTCGTTTCCAATAAATTTTTCACATATTTGACTTGACTTACCTCAACAGGTCATCTTCTCTGATACTGAAACTTGATCTCCATGAACGAAAAAACAAAAAAACATGAACTTTAAAGTAATTATTTCTGACAATCATTAAAAGAAAATTAAAAGAAACTCACACATTTGAATTTGTCCATCACCTATGACGTCAAAGAGACCATATATTTCATATATAACTTCTAACCTATTAAAAACAAAATAATTATAAAAGAATAAAAAATATTATAAGAATTTTGATGTGGTACAAATATTTTTTATATTTTTAAAAAACATTTTGAATTATATTGTTTTTTTTTTAATTTACATAGTGGAACAGGTAGCCATTAAATCTGAGAGGCTGTCTAGTTTTTATGGGCGCCACATTATTTTATATTGTTCGTCTCGGAAGCCGCTACGCAGATGTTCACGCAATTTGCCCTTATAACCACCATGCCACAATCATTTTAAACCTTTAATGCTCTTATTCTGCAATGTCCGCTCCCAAAGCCGACCACACAGATATTCGCACAGTCCACCCTTATAACTACCATGCCACAATCATTTTAAATATTTAATACCACTGAAAGCAGAAAGGAACAACCGTTCAGTCCTCTGTCAGTGATTTAAACCTTGGACCTTCGTCCTCCTTGCGGGTTTGGTCGAACCAATTGATCTACACATCGAACCTATTAGAAAAAATATTATTTTTTTGAAAAATAATTTGAAAAAACTTGTATTAAAACAAAGATCATTTACAAGTTGGGATGAGACTTTTCCTAGCATTAGTCAGAGAGAACACATGTTTACAATAGTAAAAGAAGATTTGCATTCGAGCCAAATCTCTTAAACCATATTTCTACAATGACTGTTCACCTGTTTACAATTATAAAAGAAGATCTACATTGAAACATAAATCTCCTAAATAGTATTTCTGGAATGGTTATCCAAATTAGCTAAGCACTGGATTTGCTCACCAACTTGCCTAATCATCTCATCCTCAATAGCCATGTCACTGTGCCACTGAACCCCTACCTCCTTCTCAATACCCATCTTAGCCAAGAAGTCTGCCACTTTATTTAGATCTCTACTCACATAAAATGGAATCACATCATCTAATTCCCTCCATAATTCTTTAATTTGAGTGACAAGAATCCTCAACCTCCATGTTTTCAAAGCAAAGTTTCTCATGGAATCTAGAGCTCCAACCATTATTTGAGAAACTGATACTAGGATTATCCTCCTGTGACCTTGTTTTATTGCCCAAATAGAAGCAGATTTGATAGCTAAGGCTTTTGCTTCATTGTTTGTGGCTCTTCCCAAGCCTTGCAATTCCCAATAGAGCATTGTTCCAACATGATTTCGACAAACCACTCCAATTCCAGCTCTACCCGGATTGCCTTTTGCAGCTCCATCAGTATTAATTTTAATCCAACCTTCTGGGGTGGTTTCCAACTAGCTTTTTCTTGTCCCTCTTGCACTTCAACTTCCTTTTCCATTGCCCCAATAACAACTTGAGTTTCCTCTTTAGCATAGACTGCCACAGTTTCTGTGACTTTGCTCCAAATGACCTGCCAAACTCCATCTAAAGAAGAAAACGTTTCTCTAAAAATTCTAGTATTTCTCTCCAACCACACTTGCCACCAAATAAAGTTTAGTCCAATCTCCCAACCAATACAAAGAGCTTTAGATTTAAATCTACCCCTCTTCCATCTTTCCCAAATATTAATCCGATTCAAATCATCATTAACTTGAATTTTATAATATAAAAACCATCTCTCCCAAATCTGGCGTGTGAATGGGCACTCAAACATCAAGTGATCAGCTATTTCCTCGCTCTTGTAGCATAAAACACATTGAGATGGACCAATGATTCCCCTACATCTGAGATTATCAAAAGTAAGAATTCCATTATGCATGAACCGCCAGGCAAAAAAGTTTACTTTCGCCCAACCCTTGGATCGCCAAATATTTCTCCAATCCTCAACCTGATATGTATGAGGAGGAGGCTCTGAAAGGATCTTATCATATCCGTCCTTCACTGTGTAGACACCAAGGCTCCCATAGCCCCAAGCTAATTCATCCTCCTCGTCTCTACCTGTGAGAAATATTTATGCCAAAATTTTAATCATGAATTGGAAAAAATATTATTAAAAATTATATTTATTTATAATATTTTCTAAAAAAAATTATATTTTTGTAATTTATTTTTTCAAATTATTTTTAAAAATAAATAAAACTTACAAATGAAGTACTATGTGCAACGTAAACCAATGCTCCGTAACAATCTAAATCCACTCACCTAGTTGTACCTTTCATTCTTGCTCATTAATTAAGATTTTTTTTTTTAACTCACAACCCTACGGTTAAATTAACTGGTTTAGCATTCACCCAAATCAAAATCACTTTTATCTTAGAATAAACTGGTTAAGGTTCCTGTATCTTAAAATAATAAATTGCTTGATAATCTATACAAAAATGCCTTATACAAATATGGAAATTCTATTAAAATGGTTATGCTAGTTCTTGTTTCAAGACATGTATATATATTTTACAATTTTTAGCTAATCATGGATTAATTAAAGAACCTACCCAATAAAAGATAAGAAGCATGGTTGCACACCTCGTCAACTTAATTCCTGTTCTAAGGAAGATAAGTTTTTTATTTTTGTTTATTGCTAAACTTATATGTACAAGTCTAAGCCACACTAAATGAATAATTAAATATTGCATTCTCAATGGAAGTAAATCAAATCCTTTGGTATATACCAAATCATATTTGAGAAAGAATGATTAATTAGATATAAGTCATTGGTTTATATAATGGCAACTACTAACCACTCAATAAGGTTAACCACTCCATAAGGTTAATGATTTCATATTACACACTAACATAAAGCAACTCAACTCAGTTATATAACTGTCTTTATGGAGATGATAACATGAATTTTGCTCCTAAATTTGATTAATCTACCCAAATTATTAATTCACGACTACGTCTATTCTATTCTATTCTCAGGCATCTATCTAGCGCTTGGCGTAGATTATAATATATGGGTCATATACCAAAAATGAGTATAACTATTTTAAATAAAGGTCAGCAACTCAAGATAATGATGACACCACTGCAATCGGTATACTAATGGTTGCATAAATTTATTTTGTATAAACTTTAGTTCTGGTGCCCGAGATTAATTTCAATTAAAAGGCACTCACTAATATGATTTGATTAATCCTTTCAGCCCAAAATCAATTGAGCTTATATAATAGGAATGGGATGGTAGGGTCAATCGTTCTCCCAGATAAACATTTGTTAATCAATTTTTAATACAACCATGACATCACTTATTTGAAATTCTTAAAGTCCTCACATTCATTATCCTATAGAAATACTTCAATTTTAAAACATTATACTTGAAATCTGTAGACTAACTCTTTCATCCATTCCTTTCAGATTTTTAAGTGTTGCTCTTTTTTCTACTATCTATAGCAATCTGGCTATTTGGTTTGTATATTATGCTCTTGATTTAACTAAATGGAAGCAACTCTATCTAAACATTCTTCAGATCTAATTTGAATGTATGCGAGATAGTATTATTTTTAAAAGACATTCAGCAAAAAATAAACTCATCTTTGTAACCACAATAATATTTCATAGAGGCTTTGACCTAGAAATTGAAAATTTATACCAAAATATCGTTCTATTAAAACAAAGATATCATAACACTCGGAGGCACGTTAACACAGTAGTGTACAAGATACTATCCCGAACATTTCTTTGGGTTAATCAGAAATACAATAATGGAATAATATTACACACTTGGGTAGCGTCTCTGACCAAAATTAAATATAACATGGTCTTCGGTATTACAAAACGGAGCCTATGCATGCATGGCCATCTATCTCACTCTTTCATGCTTGGTGAAACTCTAGAAACATACGACTGGGTTAACTTACGCAAAGGAACTCAAGTGATTAAATGTCCACGTAACTTTGAAGCAGCAAACAATCCCTCACGCGGATTGCACACACCTCTAAACAACAATATGTAGGAAAGAAAACTTGTCTTGAGTGGACATTCCTTAACTCTTCCACAAAAAAGACTTGATATTGCACCATGGGATCATATCTGACTCTTTAAATAATAAAATATGCTTATTTTTATGATCTCTATATGCAGATTTTATGCATAGCCATCCAAGGTATATATCATACAGGAAAACTAACAATCACACATTTATAACCATGTCAAACTTTGCATAAAGCCATGCATTTAAATTTCCATAATAACGTTTGACTTTACATAGACAAGTCTCATCTTCTTAGACATAACATTGCACAAATACACTGAAAGTGCAATTCTTCAAATTCTCATAACCAACTCATAACTCGAGTAAGGAATGGATTAATCACTAGCTAAACGTTCACAATTAACTTCTAAATAAGGCAAACATTTTCCAATTTCACACATTTACCAACATCACAACACTAAATAAAGAAGGTACAACATTTTCCAATTTCACACATTTACCAACATCACAACACCAAATAAAGAAGGTACTATCCTATTTTGTTTACACTGAGGTATAATTTTGACCACGTTATATCAATCTAAGTATTACAATATTTAAAGTTTGCTACTTAGCATCTACAAGCACTCCAAAAAAGATTTCAAACCGGTTATCTCTATTCCATAATAGTCATAATGCATTCATTTGAAAATCAAACATTTATCTCTCTTGGAATACTTATTCAAGCCAAATTTTAATAGTCATTGATTTAATGTAGAATACAGTAATGCACACTTGTAAAAGATGTTTGAAGTTGTACTTTTAATTGAGTCTTCTACCAAATACATGCACAAATATTGATGCAAGATGAAACACCCAGGCTTCTGATGCAAGATACCCCTTCTACATGCAAAATATAAGATGAATAATCCCCTCCTAGGAGAACATAGGAGAAGCTAAAAATAAAATTATGACCATTACATGCCATTATTTGAATCGCTACAGTCACCATAATCCACTTTGTCCACTATGTAATAGAGTCATAAAGATTACATTATTTATTTATTTATTTATTTTGTGGAAAACATCCCAAAATGTATGCCACTTTCGGGTAAGACCCAAGTAGGTAGGGGTATCTATTCCACCAAAGTCATCCAAGACTCATAGCTGGCCTACCACCTTTGACATGCTCAAGGAGCAAACAAACACACAATAAGATTTAAAAAATAAATAAAAATAATAAAATAAAATTAAAAAAACAAGCTCCTTGAGTGTATCGAAAAGATAAAGCACAACGAAACACACACAATAAGATAAAAAAAACACAACACGAACCACATAGAAAAACACAAGAACAACATAAAAAAATACAAACAAGACAAAAATAACAGAACACTACAAAGACATAACCAACAAGAACATGGAAAACAAAAGCAACCAAAACCTAAAAAAATAAAATTAAAATAAAAATAAAAAACAACCAACAACAGACAATACAAAAAAAACACAAAATATAGAAAGCACTCACACACAAAAATATAAATTAACACAAACATACAGAAACACAAGAACAAAAACACAAAGAAAACAATAAAAAAAACAAAACAAAAAAGAACACAAGAATAACAAAAAAAAACACAAAAACAAAAAAAAGAACTAAAAAACACACACCTCAAAAAACTAAACAAAAAAAAAAGAAAAAAATAAACACAACAATGACCTTTCTAGACCAAAATACTTTTAAGGCAAGAATAAACAGACGAAAAAAAAGAAAAAATAGTTTGAGCTAGGGAACTAAAACACCCTCACCGAACCAAAAAGAAGAAAAAATAAAGCAAGAAAAAACTAGGTACCTCCAAAACTGGAGCCATCCAAAGAAATGATATAAAAAAGATCTTCCCTTATTTGTGAAGACAACCATGTAGGAGGGTGACCATAGCAAGTAAGATCACCTTTGTCCAAATCCCAATTAACTAAAGCATCAACACTCTTTTTTGATCTCTGACCACATGATTGTAATCAACTTTTAAAAATCCCATCTCGATTAATTTAATCTTCTCAATAATCCTTTTTATTCTCCAATCAACCTTATGATTCTTAAAAGGAATCTTCAAAATATTAATCATGAGTTGAGAGTCTGACTCAACTAGTACCTTTTCCCATCAAAATTAGAAGCCTATTGAAGGCCTCTGAGTATACCATACCCCTCAACAAGATTATTGGAAAGAATACCTAAATTCTTAGCAAAAGTAAAAACTAGGGAACTATCTAAAAGTCTACCAATTCCTCTCGCACTAGCTTTTCCAAGGTTCCCTCTAAAGGCTCCATCAGTATTGACTTTTCCAAAATCCCTGGGAGGAGGTTGTCAATTTCTTGTCCTCTCCATATTACAATTACTCACAATCCCTTTAAGTTGGTTTTCCTTAAAAGATTTAATCTTAAACCTTTGCATCACTTGATCCCATATTTGGTGGGAGTTTTGGGGGTGATTAAGGAATTTTTGGACTGATTCAACTAAGTTGGCAATGGTCTTTTTCCAAATATAGTGAATATCCTTCCTATCTTTATTAAAAATTTGACTGTTCCTTTCATTCCAAATATTCCAAATAAGAATGGTAGAACCCATTCAAACTAAATGCCTAATAAAATGATCAACACCCTCTTGTTTATGGCAATCCCTCCAAAGTTATTCAAAACTAAAAAATGGACCACTATAATCCAAGTAAAGTGGCCATTCTCCTCCATAGCTTAAAGGCTAAAGTACACTTAATAAAAAAATGTCTAAGAGTTTCTACATTCTCTCTACATATTTCACATCTAAAAGGGCCATGAAAACCATGCTTCATAATTTGCTCATCAGTAAGCACCCTACGATGCAATAAAAGCCAAGTAAAGAATCTCACCTTAGGCCAGAGCTTTTGAGACCACAACTCTGAAAATATATCAGATGATTAGTTTGGATTATTATGGCATAAGATCAAATAACCTTGAGAAACTGAATACTCACCCATAGTATTGTTGTTCCATCTAAAATAATATTTTTCATGGGACCAAGAGAGAGAGATCATATGAAGGATGTCTTGGATAGCTTTTCTTTGCCTTTCTGGGATTTAAATATGCCAGTACTCAATAGGGATCCAATATCTACCAACCTTTGAATTACCAGTATGGTACCAACAGTAATTGGCCACCTTTATACAGTTAGCTCGATGAAGCTCCTCCATCCAAGGCCTCCAATTGGGAAACTAAGTTATCAAAGGCTTCTGACCATCACATGAATCTATCCAAAAATTTACCTGTTGATGATTATGAATGATCCAAAATAAATTTTTTCTTTATCAAATCCTCACCAGTATTAAGAATTTCTAAAATGGGAGAACCTTTGGTAGGCAATTGTTAGCAAACAAGATCTTAAGGACTTTTGTTCTCAATATATTTAGCATGATGATTATTGGCCCAAAAAGCATTGGGGTTATGCAACATCCTCAAATATAATTTAGCAACTAAAGCTTTGTTGTTATTAATAGAAGATCAGAATTCTAACCCCCCTTGACTCTTAGGAAGACATAAAGTGTCCCATTTCACCAAGGCCCATTTTATTTTCTCCTTAGTACCACTCTAGAGGAATCAATGACTGATTTGATCCAATTCACACAGAACAACCTTTGGGATATTCAACACGAAAGAAACATAAATAAGAATAGCTTGAAGGATTGATTTTACCAAGGTGATTCTACCCCTAGAAGAAAGCCATATGTTGGTCCACTTTTCAATTTTCTTCTTGACTTTGTCCAACAACCAATTCCAATATTTTTTTCTACCTTTGAATATTGATGGGAATACCTAAATAAGTGAGGGTTATTTTTACAAAAATGGATCCAAGGCTTTAATCCAACCGTAACCACTTTTCAGTCAATGCCCTTATGGGTGAGTCTATTGGGGCTTCCAATGAAATTTTTGGATGACAATATCATTCTTGGAATAGCTTAAGCATTTGGAAAAACAATTGCTTTTGATTAAGCTACTAAATCTTGTACCAAAATGATAAGTGTCCATTTTTATGTACAAGCAGATCTAGATAAATTATTGCCTAAATATATGAGGATAGTTTCAAATTATAGGGAATGGGAACAAGAGATTCAGTATGAAAATATCATTCCCTTGTGTAATATTTACAAAAGGGTAGGGTATAGTTGGAAAACATACCCAAATTATCCTATGAAGAAAGTTATGAATAGCATAATTGGACAACCTTTGAGGGTTTGGATGAAAAAGGAAACTAAGTAAGGTGAAGTTCTAGGGTAGAAATAGATTAGTAAAATTAGTAAGGGTCCATCTTCAACTAGCTTTGAGGTTATTGCTACCCTTTATGGGGATGACATTGTTGGAGGGGAAGAGTTTGCTCTAGAAACTAAACTTGGAGGTATTAATGAACCAGTGATCGAGGCTTTGTTTGAAAATTAAAATAATTCTTCTTTGCATGTAGAAGATAATATTAATAAATATCCTAAATATCCATTAGGGATCAAGAAAGATATCATAGAATCTAGTGTTTCAATAGAAACCAATCCTCAATAGAATGTGACACTAATTGGCTATGAAAGAAGAAAAATAAAAATATTAACATTATTCAGAATGGGTTTGAGGATGAAGAAGATGGAGGAAAATGGACTTCTACTAGTGATTCAAAGTTGGAAAAGGAGGAAAAGGTTATCCATTTTTTTTTCTAGAAGTAGAAGGAAATCTAAGAAGGTTGATTTGGAAATTTAAGTTTCTTAAGGAAGACCCAATCTCTAGGAATTGAAAACTAGAGTCATTGCTAAGGATGTAGTTGATGGGAAGTAGAGAATTTTATCTTTGGGAGGAGAAAAACTTCCTCAACTTGATACAAAATGAATATACTATCTTTGAATATTTAGGGTATGATTGCCTCAACTAAACATAAGGTACTTATAGAGTTAATAAAGGAGAAGAGGGTTGATATTATTTTATTACAAGAGACTAAAGTGGAACATTCCAATATTTAAAAGGTGAAGAATCAAATTTGGAAAACATTGTAGATGGAATTAGTTCCTATTGATGATGCATTTGGGGGTTTATAGTACTTTATGGAATCTGAAGCAGTTGGAGGGATAATGTTTTTTTATTAATAATAATTTTGTTTCCATTTTTTTCACATGATTTGCAAACTAAATTTAACAATTTCTCACTATTGATGGGAAATTATAACTAGCAATCTAGTAGTCTATTTAAACTATTACTATTTTGGTCATTGCACTTTTGGTCAGAAAAGACTGTATTGTTCAAAAACTGAGAAATTTGATTTGTAAGAAGTTAAGTTGTTTTTTGTGCCTGGATTGATTCATTTGTTTTTATTAGATTTCCAAGAGTTGTAAAATGGAAGGGTCCCTTTGAAAACTTAATTATTAACCAATAGAAAAAAAAGTTTACATAGTATGTTTTACAATGTAAATAGTTAAACTTCCTTATCTAGATAGACCTCATTGCTGATGTGACTGGGCTACTGATCAATGGAGGTTGTTGCAAACACACTAAGCACTCCCTCAAGCAAGAGTATGGATTATTTGTAGATGCTAGAGAATATCTATCAAAAATTTAGAATGACTATGATGCCAAAGCACTTAAGGACTTGTTGAATTGAGTCCTCTTGGTAATAATGGACTACTTAATCTTGGATATGAATAGGGATATAATTCTTAGTTACCATATGATGTTCCTGAACCAACTAAGGAGGAAGCAGATGATGAACATACCATCATTTATCATTAACTCTTTAGAAAAATCTCTACGAGATGTTAGATGAGGTAAAGGGCTCAATCCAATTCACCAAGGTTTTATTTTGTTAATATTTGAACATGTGGCTAACTCCAAAGCAATTGTTGTGGATGAGGCCCTAGGTAAAATAGATTTCCAAAAACATTCCCACAAACCTTGAGCCTCTGTTGATGACTTTTGAATTGTTTGGTGAGTCCTCTTGATCAAAATATGGAGAATTTATGATCCCCCCTCTTCTTCAAAAGGTAAGAAAATGGGGGTCATGAAAGAAATAAAAGTTGTCTTGCAGTGAGTCCATGGGAGGCCAACCACGATGTTCGAAATGTGAGAAATTTTTAAAATTGTAATATTCACCAGTTCCAATGGATACAACATATTCGGAGGATAGTATCCCACCACAAAAGTATTTTAAAGGATTGCAAAATTTTTATGTTGCTATGGAGATTCCTCCTCCTTCAGATCCTAATTTCTTTGGTGCTCAATCATATATGGAGATGCTTGAAAAAAAACACCAAGCACTAGTGGGATCGCTCCAGGTGGTGATTACTTTCATTAGTGACATCCAAGAAAAGGTTAATCATTAGAAGGTCTCGACATATTTTTAGTGGTCGAGAAATATGGTTTTTTCCCCACTAGCCATGGTATTTTTTATTGTAAGACCTTTTTTATTTTTGGTTGGTTATATTTGGCGATTGTACCTCATGTTGTTGTGATGCATGAAGATGTTTTTCGGTGGACTTTTGTTTCCTTTTGGTTTGTGTTTTGTGTAGAGAAAGATATGGATTCTTTCCTTGATATTTATTTGATCCATATGTATTAAGGTTTGGGGATCCTTTCAAACCCCTTCTTTTATCTAATAAAAAAAATCATATTAATAATTTAATTCTATTTTTTAATAAGATATAAATAATAATAATTTAGATAAACTAGTATTTTAATTATTTCTTAATTACATTTGTTATAATACATTAATATTGTAAGAAATAAATCTTGTTTTAGTCTTATCAAGTGGCATAAGCTCAATCGGTTAAATTCCACAATATTTAATGAGGATACCAAGGTTCAAATATTGTCAAGTGATACATAGATACTATCTATATTTTTTTGTAATACTACTATGTAGTGATGATTTAATACGGGGGACACTTGTTTCAATCTCATATAACCGATTGAAAAGAAAAAACTTACTTTAGACTTTCTTAAGCATTAAATTAACCTTTATTATTATAAAGATTTAAAGTTTGTAGTTTATTGTAATGCACTAATTATTGTTATGTTTGTAGTTTATTTATCAAGTTCATTGAAATATTGACTGAGTGTAATTTATTATTTTATTGACATCAAATTATTATGGTCATATTAGAATTATTTTTTTTGTGATAAATAAAAGTAAGGATAACATGAAAATAATATTAATAAATTGAAACAAATATAAACACTTATTCAAGAGATAACATTATTTAAAATTAAAGGTGAACAAAATTTAATTAGTAAAACATAGTAAGTTTTACAACATTTTGTAATCATATAATGTATTTTCCTTAATGTTGAACAAGAAATATTTATTTTATGTTTTGTGAGATAGGAACAATGATACCTAACCAAATAAATTATTAGAAAAACATTAAAATATGATAATTCTATGAAATAATTATGATTATAAATTAATATAATACTTACCATTGATAAAGTAGTGTAGCAAAAGGTTTTCCATTAGACCTTAAATACTTCATATTCTTTATTAGTCTAAAGCTTATGGATATAACGAGATTTGATTCTTCCATTCTTAAAAAATTAGGCATCCTTTCATAGGGTATAACTATGATAAGAGTAAAATTTATTCCAAGTCCTCCTAAGCAAATATATGTTTATCCTTAAGATATTGAACTTGAAGATAATATATATTTATACTTTGGATCAAACCACAAAATTTCATTCATTTATTACTGATGCAGTGTAGACACCAAAACAGCACCAATCCGATTATGTGACTGCAAACATTGATCGCTTTGACAAACACAGCCCCCAGGGCAGCCCTTAGAGGTTAAACAGTGGGTCTTAACCACTTTCATAGCAATTTTGTAAGGTCAAGAAGCAATTTGGCACACTTGGACACTTTGCCCAGTACTCGCCTCACCCCGGGACGAATTCAAAATAGAATCCGTCCCACCCCAGGACGAATTCTGAATCCGTCCCCGGGTGGGACGAATTCCAAGCTTAACGGGCAAAAAGGCAAATGGTGCCAAGTGGCAGCCCGTAACGCTCGGCTAAGGGCTCCCGCCTTGCACGCATGTGTAAGTGGACAGAGGGGCCGTTAGAGGACTCGTTACAAAAAGCATTTATCAAAGCTCAAGTCAATGGAGGACTCCCTCCCTCATGGGAAGACAAGACTGCCACATGGCGCCTATGGCCAACACATGGCATTTGTGCTTCCCTCCCAAAAGAGACCCCTTGGGTCTATAAAAGGTGGGACTTTTCTCACCCAAAACATACAAAGTTGAAGGAGTGTTCAAGCAACGAAGTGCTGCCGAATTGAAGACCCACTTGCATCCCTCTTGGTTCACCTTCCCACATCCACCAATCTCTTTTGCAAGGGAGGTTGTTGGGTGGCCTTTGGAAGCTCGAACCTTACCCAAATCCAACGCATGGACACCCGAACCTACCAATTCGCCGACCCCCCAATCCTAAAAGGTTTTGGGCCCATCCCCGGTGGATTGGCTCCAAAATCGAGGGCCAATGGTGGGAGGCCCACTTGGGCACCCCCGCACCTCCCAAGTCCTAATTTTAGTTTTTGAGCATTTTAGATTATTTTTTAGATTGCATTCTTTGTTACTAGGTCTGATTAGTCCATAACTGCAATTTTGTAACTTTTGGTCAGATTTTAGGATGTTTTGTATTGCTTTGTCGTTTCGCTAACTTGCAGGTGTCAAGGTCAAATTCCCGAGGGTGGAGGCCAAATTGGGAAAATCCGACCATCTGGGTCGTCCCAAAATGGCCCCAATTACATAACCCCCTATTTGCAGGCGTTTTGCAGGTCTCGGGATCCGACATTGGAGCAGCAGCAGGTCGGTTTCTTCAACTCAGAAGAATTCGTCCCACCCAGGGACGAATTATAGTCAGAATTCGTCCTGCCCAGGGACGAATTCCAGTTTAAGGTGGATTGGCCAGCTGCCTCAGTGGCAAGTGGGCCTTCTCGGTAACTTTTCTTACCTTCCGTCAGGTTTTGAAGCAATTTGGATTCACCGTATTCACTGTTTCAGTGCAAATATTTACATGCATATTTCGTTAGTTTTAGAGAGCAAACGCTTTTCATTTGTAGAAGGTGCTACTGACGTCTTGGTCATTTCTTTGTTCGCAGGAGAAGCAGCAGAGGCGAAGAACTCATCGACATCAACGACGACATCATCTTGGCCCGCCCATTGCAATCGTGGGCACGCGGAAAGAGGAATCATTCAAAGATTGTAATCAAACTCTATTTGCGCTCCTAGCCCCTGAAAAGGGAGGAGACATCATTGTAACAGAGATCAAGGGAAATTAATGAAAGGGCTGTGTTTTCTCTATTTGATTGTGTCTCTTCCAATGTGTCTCTTTTCCATTTCATGCAATTTACATTTCTAGGACTTAAGCGTACTTAATTTTGAATGCAATCGCACTTGGTGTTTCCTTTGACCGGAATCTCGTGCTTTCTGGCGATCACGTGGGACCCCGTTCCTCGGTTTTTGAAATCACAGAAACCGATCAAAGTTTTGTGTTTGTGCTTGACAGTACATTTTTTTTGTTGCAGATCGCTATTCGTCTCTCGACAGGGACGAATTCTTTCTCGCAATTCGTCCGACCTCGAGACGAATTCAAATTCGTCTCGGGAGGGACGAATTCTTTGCAATTGCCTCCCGTAGGGACGAATTCCGTCTACGGATTTTCAGAGCAGAAATTCGAGACAAAGGAGCAGCAGAGAAGAGGTAGGGATTTTTATGATCTCTCGTTAAATTTTTCTGTTTCTGTTTCGTTTCTTTAATTGTTTTCATTTAATCTCGCATTGCATTAGGAAAAGTCATGTATGCTAGTTTCATTTTTGTTGAATAAAACGAATCCCACACACATCACGAAACAATTTTAAACCAAGGAGCCGGTCGTAAGACCCCAGCCCTTGATCAAGACCATTGGTGGATTTAATCACCACCTTGGCTTGATTTGCATCCATTTCCCGATTGTCAACTGTTGTTAGGCGTAAATCTTGACGAAGACAGACCGAGCGTAGCTGGGGTGATTCCCATGCGCGCGAGGATAAGTTTTCTATGGTAGGTGCCATTAACAGGACAATCCCCTTCCGTACCGCCTACGTACCACGTACCTTCTGCTCTCACGTACCTATAGTCTCCCTCTCGTAAGGGCGGGTATATAGAGAGGTTGGTATATCGGCCTGGCTGGTATATTGAAGGGGCGACCTTTTGGAGTTATAAGAGCCTACATGATGCATTTAAACGTTCTACAAAACCTACAAAAACAAAACAAAACATCAAAATGCACTAAACCAGTTTAGGACACACCAAGAATCCTTAAAAGAGATAATCACGGTTTTGTGAATGTGTGTGTTTAATTCTGCTTAGTGTAGACAAAAAAAAAAAAATCATAAAACGAGATAAAAACTTATTTAGATAGCATAGAAGCACCGCAATGGTGTACACCCGCAGTCAAGCCCAATCAAGGGCAGAAGCTCCGGAAGGTACACAAAAAGAGCGCAAGTCGCCTTCACTTCAGTCCTGAGGATTTGGTCATACCGCCTTATAGGTCAAACCTACAAAAGAATCCAATTCAGTAATCCTGTGGGGTATGCCTATTCAAAGCAGCCCCTTTCGGGAAGATGCCTTACATGTAGACCTTGACATAAATAGAGAATCACCTCTTGAAGCTAGGCATGAGTGGCCACCGCGCGATGAAGCGCTAAACAGGCACACTGTCCATTTGGAGGGGCAACGTGGATATGGCGTCCCTTCTTTACCTATCATCAGAACAGAGAGACCAAATCCGGAGCGCAGGGCTCCTTACATAGGGCGACCTAACTCCGCCCATCCCATTTACACCCGTGAAAGGGAGTATGAGGAAAACCATCGCATTCCTCGAGGGCAACAAACAATGCGGGAACCTTGCATTTCCGCACCAGCAGGATATCATGATCACCCCTTGAGGCCAGAACCTCGAGCACATACCGCCTACCTCGACAGAGGGAAGCGACCCCTTGAGATTTTAGAGCATCAAAACCGAGGTAAACCCATAGGAGGAACATTTGAACCTTCTGAACAAAATAGGGTAGATCAAATTGACCCGGCTGTCGCCAGATATACCACCCGTCAAGCCCAAATCATGCGGCTTAAACAAAGTCACAAGAGATAGAGTATCAATACCGCTTGGATAAAGAACGCATGCAACGCGAAGCGGATGAGTTACGCTATGAAATACCCGAGAGGGGGCCAACCCCTCGCATCCAAAGAGCCGAACAAGATGAGAGGCGTAATCCGTTGGCGCAAGACAGGTCTCCACGACCTCGTCAAGCTCGGCCTCCAAGACCCCATAGATTCGAGAGGGAGGCAACTCCCCGAAACAATGATGGGTACCTTCAGCAAGAGCTTGATCAGGGTCATAGGTTTCGCCTTGAGACTCCTCAAGAATTTTATGAGGAGTATGAACCAGAAGAGGAATATATTGAAACTCCCCATCAAGGCAGGAAGGATGCCATTCGGCCACCCCTCCATAGGCCTCCAGTTACTGTAACTTGCAACAAGAACGAACAAGAGAGGAAGAAGTAAAATCCTCCGATGCATACCAAGCGCTATTGGAGCGTTTGGAGTCGGTGGAGACAAAAGCCGCCGGGCATCAAAACCCACATTACGTCTACTCCGCAATAATCCGTGCATCCCTCGGTCCTACACCTCTTTACCCCGAACACTTCAAGTTGCCTCAATTGGCAGTTTTTAAAGGTGAAGAGGACGCACAGGAACATGTTACACGATTTCTAAGCCAATGCTTCGGCATTCAAGATAATGACGCATTATTGCTTAGAACATTCATAACCACATTCGCAGGCCCTGCCTCGGATTGGTTCACACAGCTGCCCAAACACAACATAAGCAACTTAGATCAGCTAGTAGATGCGTTTCTTGAACGTTTCGCCTTCAACACAAGGAAGAAGGCATCACTTAGTGATCTTGCTAGCCTTAAACAATTTGAGGAGGAAACAATGGCAGCGTACGGGAACCGATGGAGAGCTTTGCTTTCTAAGTTACCCTACCGTCCTCCCATGTCGGACCTCACGCAAATGTTCGCAAAAAGTTGCTTAAAATCAATCTCTCGGTCTATTGTTGCCGCGACAATATGACAGCTTAGAAGAAGCTTTGGCGCAAGCCAAAGTTATAGAAGAGATTAAGATAGGCGAAGGCGCAATTGCCAAGCCTAAGAAGAAAGAGTGGAATAAAACCACTAAAATCTGGACAACGCAACTGCAACATGCTGCAGTTAACCAAGTTGCGATAAATGTCCCCGCGCCTGTGCAAGAAACGCAGCCTCAAAAGGCTAACTACTGTGCCTCCTGCTTACGAAAGAGATAACAGAAGACAGGAGCAGTATCAGCAGCGTCGCCCTAGGCGACAATTCACTCCCGTATGCGGAGTCTAGGGACTCCTTATTTGACCGCTTGTCGACGGCAAATTTAGTTACTCTGCCGGAAATCCAAATTTTTGACCCTAACGTTCCCAAGCCTAGGGGGTATAGGGAGGAATTGTATTGCAGATTCCATAGGCGCAGAGGACATGACCTAAATGGGTGCTGGAAATTCAAAGAACTAGTCCAAGATTTGATCGACAACCGAACATTGGTCGTGGACAACCCCATCGCACCTAACAACCAACAAATGGGGGTATTCAAGGACCCCTTGCCTGCCCACGAGGCGCAGACAAAACCGCTCCAAATTAACGAGGTGCGACAAGATCTTCCCGCGCAAGGATTTGTGGGAATGATTAGCATTGTAACAAGGAACAGAAAATACCCAGCAGTTGCCCCCGAGGTACCTGCGAGGGAAGTTCCGTCGACATCGCAGCCTCAACAACGCCCAACGCAGCTTACCTCCGCCTAGACCTGAGGTCACGATACGAACCAAACTCACGCAGAGTTTGCGGACCACGTCGGCTAGGCTCGTCCATCTACGAGCTTATTCAACAATCAGCTCCCCATAGAGAAGCTCTTATGGACATTTTAAAAGCCATTGAAGTACAACCCCACGAAGCAAATTCTTTCAACGCCTTCGTGGGACATGTGAAACAATGTACGGAGCCCGTCATCACATTCAAAGAAAACGAGGTCAAAACGATATCAAATGACATGCCGGATCCACCCTCGCACGTTATCGCGCGGGTCAACGGGATCCCGTACAAGAGAGTGCCGATAGATACCGGCTCGTCCAAGAACATCATAACCACCGCAGCATTGAAGCATTTAAAACCGCCAACCTCTCACATCACCGCTTCCACGTACACACTCGCGAGCTTTTAACGATGCAATTTGCTCGACAGACGGCACGGTTGTTCCGCCTATACAGTAGGACAAAAGTCAATACCCACACCGTGCCATGTGCTCGGAAGGCGAAATGGCTTATAACATACCGCTAGGGCGGCCTTGGATCGGGGACATGAAGTGTGTCCCCTCGATCGCACACCAGAGCTTGAAGTATGCCTATGAAGGGCAAATACATGTAGTCCCAATGGACTTAGAGCCCTTCAAGTATTGCAATGCGGTACAATTCATACCTCAATCGACCCTCCCATCAACGCATTTGGATTTTCAATTAAATCCATCTAAACAGGGTCCGATACCGCAGGCACCACTGGTGGCCAATAAGGCAAAATCCCAGCCAGGTGAGACTTCATCATCGGCTCCTTCATCATCAACGCCACCTATCGTGGCCCAACATAAGGACAAGGGAAAGCAAATCATGGAAGAGGTTAAGCCTCTAGAAGAGGGGTTGCCCACGATTTCAACGATATCAACAGAGGAAGCGCCCAACGTAACAGAAACCAAGATTCCTGAACAACCAAACATGGAATGGACTCAGGAAGGACTACCGTTTCCTCCTACCCAATCATCAACAATCACTGTTGAGATGGCCAGTACAGGCCTGGGAGAATACATAGTGCAAAATGTTGTGGCAACCCCCACACTGGAGTCAGTACAAGACATGGGAAGACCTCGCCTTCCCATTGGAACAATCGTCCCTCTAGGCTACCCACCGAACCAAACGAATTTTGTGTATGGGGGCCTTGATCATGGTTCTTAACCATGCGAACAAAAGGAAACAGATGAAGAGCCTTTTGTCGAAAACATCAATTATCTGTCGAACCCATAATTTGCCCTAAAATATCTCGAACAATGCAATTGGCATGGGTATGGGCTAGGCAGATATGAGCAAGGGATGCGGATCCTTTGCCAACCAAGATATCAGATGCCATATGACAAGTCGGGGGTAGGGTTCAACCATCCCCTGCCATTAGACATCTTGGTTGAAAATATGCAAGGCCTAGAAATAGGCAACAGGGGGGATTGGCACAAGACCCGTACGCCAATCCAAACACAGAATACACATTGGGGGATTATCTCCCATGGTCTACAAACACCCCCGGAAATAGCAATAATCCCTCTCCTTTGCTAGAGAGAGGTGAAAGTTCAGAGAGCAATCCTCAAAGAGAACAACAACGGCTTCCAGACATTTTTCTGAAACTGTTCCCCTTAGAGGTTCCAGATGAAATAACACAGTCTCAAAAGAATCAGGTCCCTCCACTAAGAGTGGAACAACCGCAATGGGACCAGATTAATTCACTGGAACAGAAAGAGTCCTCAATGTCGCAAGCAACGGATGTTGAAGAGGATGAACAATTTTGGATCTATGAAAGCGATTCGAAGACGAAACCGAAATGGACTATCTCGTACATGCGCGACGACATCACCGCGCTCTAACTCATGAAGATCTAATGGGACAAATGGGTATACGGTTAGGACATGAATGGCACGTAGACCCAACGAGGTGGGACCAAGTGTTAGGCCTATGGCTCCAAATTCAAGATGAGCATCGTCCACCTCGAGATCCCATCAGACAACAAGCACCGAGGGAAGACCCCGCCTTCCTTTTCACACATAGAGATGAATTTGCACCTAGAGAGGATCCATTCGTGCCTGTTCCCGTAGAGCCAGATCCAGAGTATAGGGAACACCTAAAAGAATTAAGTCATCACACCCGTGGTTCTGGAGACCAAATTCATTCCATCCACATGATCTCCATTGATTTGACCACACCCATCCGCAATCCGACCGATCCATCACGGTCATTGCATCTAAACATGGATGCCATTGATTGGGATCGCGTCAATTCACCATTGTCACCATCAGAGTACTCGGCCTTTCGGTGAAATGCTTCATTTTACCCCAAGGACAACTCAAGATATTTTTCAAGCCGAAGAGGGACCCGAGGTCCCAAACGCAGATCTTAACTCACTCGATGATATCCATTTAATCCCAACTCCACATCGCTTGGAGGACGGATCTCACATGTCGGCCGAAGAGACGACCGACGTAGACATCGGCACAGCATCCAATGAATCCACGGATTCTCAAGTCGGGGTAAGCCTTTCCCCCGAAGAGCAAGCCGATTACATTGCCCTTCTTAAAGAAAAGAAGGAGGTTTTTGCATGGTCATACAAAGATATGCCGAGGACTAGACCCGCGCAGCCTAGTCATGCACAATTTAACGCTTGATCCGAAAATCAAGCCGCAAAGCAAAAACTAAGAAAGATGCACCCAACAATGGCCTTGATGGTCAAAGACGAATTGCAAAAGTCGTTGGATGCACAATTTGTCATCTCCATGGATTATCCGCCATGGTTGTCCAACATGGTTCCCGTCAAGAAGCCCGACGGGAGGATTCGCATATGCACCGACTTTCGAGACCTAAACAAAGCGAGTCCTAAGGATGATTTCCCTTGCCAAGCATCGACGCATTGGTAGACGCTACAGCAGGTCACGAAATGCTCTCCCTAATGGACGGTTTCTCAGATACAATCAAATTCGTATCAATCCCGAAGACCAACTCAAAACGGCATTCACAACGCCTTGGGGGACATTTTGTTATAAGGTCATGCCTTTTGGCTTTAAAACGCCGGCGCTACATACCAACGTGCTATGACTTATATCTTCCACGATTACATGCACAAAACTTTGGAAAATTACATGGATGATTTGTTAGCCAAGTCTAAATTGCGCTCACATCATCTCGGTGACTTAAGCAAGATTCTCGATCGCCTCATAGAGCATAAGGTCGATCGAATCCCAAGAAGTGCGTGTTCGGCGTCACATCCGGAAAACTCTTGGGTTTTATAGTCTCCAAGAGAGGCATCGAAGTGGACCCAAACAAAGTCAAGGCAATCCTTGAAATGGCTCCCCCAACCACTATCAAGCAACTCAGAAGTCTGTAAGGAAAGGTCGCATCGATTAAACGCTTCATAGCGCAATTATCTGACAAATGCCGACCAATGAACAAACTATTGCACAAAGGGGTCACATTTCATTGGGATGACGAGTGCCGCCACCTTTGACGAAATCAAACAATACTTGGCTTCGCCGCCGCATTGGCACCGCCTAGACCAGGTGTGCCGTTCTACTTATACATCTCAGCCATCGAGGTGGCACCGGGCGCAATGCTAGCCCTAAGAATGAACTTCACAAAGAACAGGTTACTTATTATCTTAGCCGCACCTCGGTCGGGCTACGAACTTAACTATGCATACGTTGAGAAACTCTGTTTGGCAGTGGTGTTTGCTACCAAGAGGCTACGCCATTACATGCTGAGCAACACGACGTATGTTGTGTCTAAGGAGAATCCATTGCGATACATGATGAGTCGTACTTATCATAGTAGCCGCACGGCGAAATGGATCATGTTGTTGACGGAATTTGACATTGAGTTTATTGGGCAAAAATCTATAAAAGGACAAGTCATAGCCGATCAACTAGCAGAGGCTCCTCTTGAAGACGATCAGCCTCTAGTCATAGAACTACCCGATGATGAGGTCTTCCATGTCTCGTAATCGCCAGATTCTGAAGAGCCTGAGTCTCAGGCCGACATAACCTTATTTTTTGATGGTTCTAAATGCGAGCAAGGTGGTGGCGCAGAATTGTATTCTTCACACCGCAGGGCGCTCCAATGCCCCCGTCATTTAAATTAAACTTCCAAGGCACCAACAACAATGCGTAATATGAAGCCTTGCTCCTAGGTCTTCGTACAAGAATCGCCATGAACATCAAAAGACCGAACATCTTTGGCGATTCACCGTTAATCGTCAATCAAGTCAAAGGGGTATATCAATGCAAATGCCCAGCTTCAAGGCCTATAAAGCCCTCGTGGATAAATTCCTGGCAAAACTTGAGTGGTATGACATCGAGGCACTCCTCGATCATCGAATCGTTTTGCGGACACAATGGCCTCCTTAGGGTCACTAATCCCGCAAGACCTTTCCGGTGATATAACAACCATTCAAGTCAAAACCTTATCGCAACCCGCGATGGAGCGCGCAAGCTCAGACTTGACGCCAGGAATCCACATGATCCAGATCGAACCATCTTCGGATAAGTTCTTTCGAATCCGAGACTATTTGAAACATGCCAACTGGGGGTCTTTATTCTCCCCCACTCCCATTAATAGCAACACAACGCTATTCTTACAAGTTCTATCCCAATCAGCATTTGTTAGGGAAGAACTCCAAAAGGGATTGGCTGTTCAAACTGTCGAGGTATCCGATCAACAGGATTGGTATTTACCCATAAGAGACTACCTCAAGTTAGGTAATCTACCCTTTGGATTGACGCAAGCCGCAAAACGAACATTCAAACAGAAAGCGGCAAAATATGTCTTGATAGGAGACATTTTGTATCGTCGCAGCTACGACGGAATTCTTCTTCGTTGCTTGGACCAACAAGAGTCCACTTGGGCAGTCACCCAAGCGCATGACGGTACATGTGGCGGCCACTTTAGTGGTATGGCCATTGCAAAGCGCATTCTTCGCATGGGCTATTATTGGCCATCTTTAGAGCGAGATTGCTGCGCGTATGTCAAGAGGTGCGTAAATGTCAACATCATGCCAATTTAATGCACGCACCTTCCCATGCCCTACAGACATCCACCGCTTGGCCATTTTCGTAGTGGGGCCTCGATCTAATCGGAAAGATCTCCCCGGCATCGTCAGGCCGTCACACGTTTATCATAACGGCCACATAATATTTTACCAAATGGGTGGAAGCAATTCCGTTAACCTCTACGACAGGACCCCGCATTGCGGAGTTCATTTTGCATTACATCATATGTCGTTTTGGTATTCCATCCAAAATAATCTCGGATAATGGGCCATCATTCAAGAACAAAGACGTGCGTGCTTTAACCACAAAGTACAAAATTCAGCACAACTTTTCAACACCCTATTATCCGCAAGCAAATGGGCAAGCAGAGGCGTCAAACAAAACGCTAGTCGCCATCCTTAAAAAGACCGTCGCAGATAGTCATAAGGATTGGCACATACAAATCCCACTTGCCCTTTGGGCTTATCGCACTAGCATTCGGACGCCCACCGGGGCAACTCCGTTTTCACTAGTGTATGGCTCGGAGGCGTAATGCCTCTCGAGTTGGAAATTCCTTCCCTCCGCATATCAATGCAGGAATTCATCGATGATGACACTGCACGGCAGGCCCGGTTAGACCAACTTACGTTGCTTGACGAAAGACGCGTTAATGCTCTCGAGCACTTACGTATCTATCAAGAGCGGCTTAAGAGAGCTTACAACATGAAAGTTCACCTAAGAGACTTTCAGGTTGGTGATCTGGTTCTGAAGGAAAACCAACAAAACTCTAATTTGCCGTCCCATATGAGAGACAAATTCATGGCAAATTGGCTAGGTCCTTATGTCATTGATAGCAAAATAGGACCAGGAACGTACAGGCTAGCTTCTCTTGACGGTATCAAGGAAACAGAACCCTTGAATATCAGTCATTTGCGACCATTTCATATCTAAGAAAGCCATGTACCAAAAAAAAAAAAAACAAACAAACAAAAAGCTCCAAGGATTATCGCAATCTCTTGGTCACCAAAAAAGCTCCAAGGATTATCGCAATTCTTGTCACACCAAAAAGCTCCAAGGATTATCGCAATCTCTTGGTCAACCCAAAAAAGCTCCAAGGATTATCGCAATCTCTTGGTCAACCCAAAAAAGCTCCAAGGATTATCGCAATCTCTTGGTCAAACCCAAAAAAGCTCCAAGGATTATCGCAATCTCTTGGTCAACCAAAAAAGCTCCAAGGATTATCGCAATCTCTTGGTCAACCAAAAAAGCTCCAAGGATTATCGCAATCTCTTGGTCAACCCAAAAAAGCTCCAAGGATTATCGCAATCTCTTGGTCAACCAAAAAGCTCCAAGGATTATCGCAATCTCTTGGTCACCCAAAAAAGCTCCAAGGATTATCGCAATCTCTTGGTCAACCAAAAGCTCCAAGGATTATCGCAATCTCTTGGTCAACCCAAAAAGCTCCAACGATTATCGCAATCTCTTGGTCAAACAAATCAAGAAATTCAACAAAAACAAAACAACAAAAATCATCAAAAACAACAAAGATTTGCATCTCAATTCTAGGCATACTCGAATTCATCAAAAATCAACAAAAACACCAAGCATAAACTTTTACCACACTACAGTCAGTGGTCTGGGAATGTACCAAGAGTTTCAATGATTCAGCCATCATTTTCCTCTTTAGCCATGTAGTGTACCAAGTCGACATGATTTTACGAAGGTAGAGTCATACTTGAAATACACCTTGTTACGTAACATCCCAACACAAATCAAAACACTAAAATTCCCAAAATTGTGTGAACGAAAGACGAAACCTGCAAAATAATCTAGGTCACCACAAGCGAAACGGTTATCTTGCTCATCCCCCGGTGCGAATGACCCCTAGAATGCTGAGAGTTGGCAAAAGGACAAGCATCCTCCCTACCCAATTCCCTAAGAATCCCTAAAGTTCTCAACAGTTGCAAAACACAAAAATTTGCAAAATGTCAAAACTCCAAATTTGACAAACTATAGTGCACACATCAAAAGGCACAAACAACAGTGATTTTCATCACTCCATATCCCCAATCCCTTGCTCAAAAAAAAAAATCAAAATAAACAGTGATCTTATCACTACAAAAGAGCAAGTATCCCAATACAATTGAAAAAAGAAGGGAGTTGACCTTGAATCCTCGGAACTCTCAAGATTCTATAGGTCATAAGGCAAGCTTCAGTACCAATTTGGTTGATAGCCTATCGGTAAGAAAAATAAACCTCCCGCATGACGATATATCTGTCACATTAACTTGCGTACAGATCAATGTTTGCATGTGGATGAGCTAGCTTATGGCATCCCGGATTACAACGCAGATTAATCTTAGTACATACAACAAAGGAATTCGTGGAGCTAATTAGGTGATCCTCAGTACAGGTTCGGTTGAAAGCCCATTCTGCACTGGCGGTATCCTAACAAATACCACTAAATGAACTCAATTGCACACACAGGGATGTTAAATAACTTGGTCAAAAATAGGTCCGATTCATACCTTGTTCAAAAGTCTTGTAAGATAAAGTACAAACATGAATAATGAGTTTAAAACTGTCTAATCTCAGAAAATCTTACATTCATTCCAAAACCATCTGCGCTTCTTATCATCCTTATGATACCATCAGAAAATACAAAAAAAAAAACCAGGTAAATAAAGAGCTTCTTAAACAATACAAAGCAATCATCACAAATATCATTCATCCATTTCAATTTGCATATCACATAGACATCTAAAACATTTGCATTCATCATAACATCCCGCATTCATCAAAATGAATAAACATGCATAACAAAAACCAATCACATCATCACATGTACAAAACCAAAATCATATATATATATATATCGTCAAAAAGATGCCCGCAGGCTACAGAACCGGTCCTCAGACCCCGCAATCATATCCAAAACCCAACCTAAGGCGTCGGCCACCATGATCACGCAGGATCGGTGCGACGGGAACTACCCCCGTGGTGTGGGTCCGACGGGACCCTGCAGGGCGGCTACTGCTAGCCCCCGCATCATGCCTACTACCACCCCCTCATCTAACCGCCAGCGGCGAGATGATGCCGATCGCTCGCCGACTATCCCTCGTCCGTCGAGAAGATTCCTGCGATCGAAGGCTCGTGGAGCCGCCCGCCAAGGCGGATGACCTCCCTCTCCAAGTCTATCCGGTATGACACCACTCGCCTCCCGCCGATGATAGATAGACAATGCATCATCGCGCTGCGCCAAAACTCTATCCCGCTCTGCCAACTGAGCCCGTAGAAGATCCCTCTCCAGATCCCGCATCCGCAGCAGCTCCGTAAGTCATGCAACCTCATCGCCTACATCCGACCCCACCCCCTCCGTATCTGCCGGACGCATAGGACTCGCGGGGACAGTAGCCTGCTCAGGCTCCAACTGCTCCTCCACATCCTGCATGTCCGGCTGCTCCAGAACACCCAAGTCCACATCTTCATCTCCCACATCCGCCATGTCTGCATCATCCAACGGCCCTCCCCAATCACCCCCTGCCGCCTCAACATCCTCCACCGCCGCCTCTGCGCCTCCTAGTGGCCCTCCCCTCTCCAACGCCGCAATACCCACCACGAGTCATACTCAGTGGTAGTACCGACGTCATCCACATCCAACACCTCAATCACCGCATCCGATTCCTCGCCCAATGGCACGAGGACAGGTGGCTCCAGATCCCTCTCATCTCCCCGACGACGATAGCCAACGGGCTCACCAGGCAACCCCGGCGCACCCCAAACTGTCGTGTAACCCGACGGTACGGAAAGAACTCATGCTCCGTCCCGTGCCGCCCAGTCAACCATCGCTCCCTCCGTACCCGTCGGAGCCACTCTCCAGCCTCAGCCTAGGCTGGACAGTCCCGATAGGGACGCCAAAACACCTCCCCTGGAGTGAGCCACGAAAAGGCATCAATGTAGTGCTCAACTGCACCTGCCCATCGCCGACTCTGCCCCTACTCCGTAGACCGTCGCCACAAAGCCGCATAACCAATCTCCTCATCCTCCATCGCCGCCCGAGTCATCCACGGTAACCCGTAGGCCTCTCAACAGCCTATGTGCCGCCAACCCCAAGACCGCAACAAAATCGCAATCGACACCCTTCCGCTGTCGACAGCGGACCCCGTACAGCTCCCCGTAAAGCTGTGCCAACAAAGTTTGTCCCCATATCAGGATCAACGGTGCCTCTATCGGGCACTCGCCAACCGCCACACCAAATCCAAGCAAGTTCCACGGAACCTCGCGCCTGACGAATCAGGGAGAAGAATGTTAGAAATGAGGCCCATCAAGAATGCGTGCCTCACTCCTAACACCCCCTCTCCTTCCACACACCAACCAAAATCCCGCCAGCCTGGCAATCCGCCTCGGCTGTCTCCACTGGGTCCGCTACACCCGCTCCCCCCATGCCCAAAACATCTCGTGAGTATAGCATCCACTGATCAAACGGAGATGTCCTAATAGGCGACCATCTATCGAAATCCGAAGCAACCGATAGACGTCCTCAAGAGTCACACTCATCTCCCCGTCGAGAGATGGAAAGTATTGGTCCACGGATCCCAAAGCTTGATCGTGGCCGTCGATAGGCCTCGATCCGAAACCACAGGCTCCAGCCGAGCCACCCGCTTGAGCCCAAGGGCATCAAGCCATTCCCGACCATCATCAGTCAAGGCCAACCGCGCCTCAGTAAAGGCAACGGGTACACGGTACCGGCTCCTAACAACCTGCAAGCAAACAAAAAAAAAATAAATAAATAAATGAAAAAGATAAAATTTTCAGTTCTAGGGTTTCTAACCTTAGTCGTTAAACAAAAACATCACAAAAAATCTTAAAGTTTTGAAAAGCGTAACACAAAAACAATGCATTAAATTAAAGCAAAATAAACCCTAGGGTCACTTACAGGTCTCGCCTCGGCTCCGCCGCTCGAATTTTGTGCACTCATGATGGCAGAGAGAATTCCAGCAGCGCTTCGCTTCGCAATTACCTCCTCCTCCCAGAGCTCCAAAATCGCAAGAAAAAATGACACAAATGAGCCCAAAATCAAGTTTTGGCCCTTAAATAGGCCCTTTGCACCGGAATTCATCCTTGACTGGGACGAGCGCTCGATCAGCGCTCGTCCCACCCAGGGACGAATTTTCGCTGGAATTCGTCCCACCCAGGGACGAATTCAGGCCAAGACAAAAAAAATCAAGAAAAATGACTAAAAATGCACTAAAAACAGAAAATAAAACTGCCTGACAGGATTGCAAATGCAACTGACAACATGGGCATACAAAATCGACATCGGGGTCACAAATTATCACTATCCTACTCCCTAAGAAGGCTACCATAGCCGGACCGCTCCACGGGAAGACAGATTTTGACAATTTAATCCCAAAATGGTGTCACAAAAACAACAAAACAACAAAAATGCAACACAAAACAAACAATAAACATTGCCAGACACAAGTGCTCTTGCACTTAACCTCTTGGCATAGCAAAATTGATGTCGGGGTTTGCATTGTCACTATCCTACTCCCGAAGAAGGCTACCATAGCCGGACCGCTCCACGGGAGGACGGATTGCCGACAATTCAATCACCAAATGGTGTCACAAAAACAACAAAAACAAGACAAAATTCAACAAAAACACAGCAAAAACAATGCCGGACATAAGTGCTCTCGCACTTAGCCTCTAGGAAAAGAAAATCGATGTCGAGGTCCAAATTATCGCTCTCCTAATTCCCCAAGAAGGCTATCATAGCCGGACCGCTCCACGGGAAATAGGTTTTCGACGATTTCACCTCATTATGACATCACCAAAAGGGTTAACACCCACCAAAAATAGGTCCATATGTTGGAAAAATTGCACACGCTTAACGGTAAACCCTCTAAAGGCAACCCTGCACAAGTCATCTTGGGTCAAGCGACTCGTCGCTTCTCTCACGAAGGTCATTCCCTCATCGATTCGTCGCTTGAGGGGGTAGTCACACTTAGTCACCAATCAACAATCACACACCCAATTAAGGAAAACGACATGCATTCAAAGAATCATTGACAAAGACAATCACGCTCCCGCTTGGGGCAAGAAAAAAGCAATAATCAAATCAATCAAACACTTGGCATTTCGTGAATCATGAACACAAGATTCCCCCTGAGGATAAAAATGCCCTTCACTTGTTCGTGACTGATCAATGTCTAAGTTCAAGTCACACCTCACCAAAATAAGTTAATACTTGAAATCAAATTCCTTAGCTCGCAGAAGCAAGGATTCAAGAATGCATGCCCTTTCCATACTTGGGGCATCAAAAGTTGGTTAGGTTACCAAGAAACCCTAATCATTAGTGCTTTGGTTATCTATTTTTGCTCAAGACCGCGTCACCCGTAGCGCTTCCCAAAAAGGGGCATCCGTAGACACCAAAACAGCACCAATCCGATTATGTGACCGCAAACACCGATCGCTTTGACAAACACAGCTCCCTGTGGCAGCCCTCGGAGGTTAAACAAGGGGTCTTAACCACTTTCATAGCAATTTTGTAAGGTCAAGAAGCAATTTGGCACACTTGGACACTTTGCCCAGCACTCGCCTCACCCCGGGACGAATTCAAAATAGAATCCGTCCCACCCCAGACGAATTCTAAATCCGTCCCCGGGTGGGACGAATTCCAAGCTTAACGGGCAAAAAGGCAAATGGTGCCAAGTGGCAGCCCGTAACGCTCGCTAAGGGCTCCCGCCTTGCACGCATGTGTAAGTGGACAGAGGGGCCGTTAGAGGACTCGTTACAAAAAGCATTTATCAAAGCTCAAGTCAATGGAGGACTCCCTCCCTCATGGGAAGACAAGACTGCCACATGGCGCCTATGGCCAACACATGGCATTTGTGCTTCCCTCCCAAAAGAGACCCCTTGGGTCTATAAAAGGTGGGACTTTTCTCACCCAAAACATACAAAGTTGAAGGAGTGTTCAAGCAACGAAGTGCCGCCGAATTGAAGACTCACTTGCATCCCTCTTGGTTCACCTTCCCACATCCACCAATCTCTTTTGCAAGGGAGGTTGTTGGGTGGCCTTTGGAAGCTCGAACCTTACCCAAATCCAACGCATGGACACCAGAACCTACCAATTCGCCGACCCCCCAATCCTAAAAGGTTTTGGGCCCATCCCCGGTGGATTGGCTCCAAAATCGAGGGCCAACGGTGGGAGGCCCACTTGGGCACCCCCGCACCTCCCAAGTCCTATTTTTAGTTTTTGAGCATTTTAGATTATTTTTTAGATTGCATTCTCGTGTTACTAGGTCTCGATTAGTCCATAATTGCAATTTTGTAACTTTTGGTCAGATTCTAGGATGTTTTGTATTGCTTTGTCGTTTCGCTAACTTGCAGGTGTCAAGGTCAAATTCCTGAGGGTGGAGGCCAAATTGGGAAAATCCGACCATCTGGGTCGTCCCAAAATGGCCCCAATTACATAACCCCCTGTTTGCAGGCGTTTTGCAGGTCCCAGGATCCGACATTGGAGCAGCAGCAGGTCGGTTTCTTCAACTCAGAAGAATTCGTCCCACCCAGGGACGAATTACAGTCAGAATTCGTCCTGCCCGAGGACGAATTCCAGTTTAAGGTGGATTGGCCAGCTGCCTCAGTGGCAGTGGCCTTCTCGGTAACTTTTCTTACCTTCTCGTCAAGTTTTGAAGCAATTTGGTTTCACTGTATTCACCGTTTCAGGCAAATATTTACATGCATATTTCGTTAGTTTTAGAGAGAAAACGCTTTTCATTTGCAGCAGGTGCTACTGACGTCTTGGTCATTTCTTTGTTCGCAGGAGAAGCAACAGAGGCGAAGAACTCATCGACATCAGCGGCGGCATCATCTTGGCCCGCCCATTGCAATCGTGGGCACGCGGAAAGAGGAATCATTCAACGATTGTAATCAAACTCTATTTGCGCTCCTAGCCCCTGAAAAGGGAGGAGACATCATTGTAACAGAGATCAAGGGAAATTAATGAAAGGGCTGTGTTTTCTCTATTTGATTGTGTCTCTTCCAATGTGTCTCTTTTTCCGTTTCATGCAATTTACATTTCTAGGACTTAAGCGTACTTAATTTTGAATGCAATCGCACTTGGTGTTTCCTTTGCCCGGAATCTCGTGCTTTCAGCAGGAGCATGCAAACAATGAGAAAATAATTGAAGTAGTTATGGACAGGTATTTGATAGTTATGATAACCAATGCAATAAGGATACGTTAGTACTTCTCAAAGTTTTTTTAACCGAAGTACTTGAAAAAAGGTGAATCATAAAGAGGAATAGGTGGATTTTGTAGAAGAAGAGGACATGGTTTTAGTAACAAGCGTTATAGATATTTGGAAGGACATAGATCATATAAGTGTCCTCAAGTATAGTAGACTAGCAGGCATGGAAATAAAGCTTGTAACCAAATTGTACAAGAAAATGAAGAGAGTATTGCTTCATCGAAGCACATGGATCAACCAGAACAAGGAGTGTCACTTATTTTAAAAATATATATTGTTAAAACCAACTAATGAGGTGTATTAACTGATGAAAATAAGAAGTATTATTAAAACCATATGCAAATTAGGAGGCAAGTGTTGTAAGGTTAATATCGATAGTGAGAGTATAGATAATTCGGTGTATACAAATATGGTAGAAAAGCTTGGATTGAAGAGGATTGAACATAAAAATATATATAAGATGTCATGGTTTCAAAAGGAACACCAAATTTTGGTGAATGAACAATGTATGGTAGATGTCCAAAATGGTTCTTACAAAGATGAGATACTATGTGGTGTTATGACTATGTATGTTTATCATGTGTTGTTGAGAATACCATGGTAGTTTGATAGAAAGGTAGTGCATGATGGTAGTGTGAACACCTACACTATTGAGAAAGGTGGAAATGAGTATACATTAATTACATTGATGTACAAAGGAGATAAAGTGAATAGTAGTACTACAATGTACTTGGATGTAGATAAATAATTTTTGAAAGGTGATGAGGTAAAATTACAAGGAGAAAAGGTAATGTTGATATAAGTTATAAAAAAACTATAGAAAATGATAGAAACAAGTAAGAGAATAATCATGGGGAAGAGATAGTTGGTCCAGGTCACTAGTAGTAGTGATGATGAAGACAATAATGCAATAATTCCCGCTTCTATAGAGAAAGAGAAAGAGAAAAAAATGATAAAGAGACAACAAAGGAAGATGAATCTCATCAAGTCATTGATGGCTATGATGAAGGTCATATTGTTGAATATTATATTGAGGATTAATAGATTGGGTACTTTGGAAGTCACACCAAAGGTATTGGCTCCAAATTAACATAAAGAATGGAGCATACTAGTAAAATATTGGAAAGATATGGGCAACATGTAACAGTAACCATAATGCTAGATATAATACCAAAGAATGGAAGCCTTGGATATACAGGTCAAGCAAGAACAGGTAAGACCAAATTTGTGAGAAGGGTAATTAGTATAGGGGATGAAAATCCTAGGATGGGTTGTTGTAGATAGTGTGGAATATTTGGGCATGTAGCAACTATGTGTTAGAACCTACATCCTTGTGAGATTTTTTGAGCACATAATCACTCCAAAAGGTGGTGTTGGTACCAAGAAAAAAGTAATAAACACAATACATGTTTATTGTGGTTAAATGGATGCAATGGAATGGAATATAGTAGAGAAAATGTTGAGTGGATTTTACTTGATCAGGTTTTGTTCTCAAAAGAAAGCAAGGATAAGACAAAAATATGATCCTATGAATAAATCCAAGTTAAAATAGAAATAACATGGAAAAAAATTCATTTTCATAAGTTGTAGCTCATGATGTATTTCTTCTTACTCAACGAGTGTGATCTAGGAGCATCCTAACAATGAGAAGATAAGTAAAGCAATTACTGAAAGGTATCCAATAGTTATGGTAAACATCACCTGTAGGCATAAATAAACATAAAACCATTTTCAAAAGGAGGAGAGAGAATGACATGCAAAGTGGGCAAGAAAATAGAAAAGGGAGAAGAAGTAGAATTGGTAAGGAAGGCAAGATGGAATGGTGTGCATAGGAAGATAAGAGAAGAGGAAGAGAACAAAATGTAGAGTGAAATAAAAGGGTGGAAATATATACGTGAGGAGGGAATAAAGGTAAATATTTTGTATGTATAGTCATTTAACATTTTGATAACTTGGACTAATGTGTGTAGAATTGCAGGTGAGGATAATTTTGTAGTAGTCTGAGTAAATACTCTATTCCATAGGAGATGGTGATACATTTATTCCATAAGGAGGGTAATTGTTGTTTAAATATTGCTAACACATAAATTAGCTAATATTGCTTGTAGGGAACCGTTTAGCAAGTGTTGTATTTTAAGCATGATGTGGCAAGTGCCATATTGGGGTATATCATAGTGAATGTCATCATGTGAGGTGTCGTCTAGTGCATATTGTCTTAGAAGTTCCATCGTAAGGAAAGTCATCAGGGTAAGAGGATGTGGTCATGAAATGTATCATCATAAAAGGGAGTTGACTGAAGGACACCACCAAAGAAAATAATTGTCTGATGAAGCTATCGAAGTAAGTTTTCATTATGAAAATTTTCATATTATTAACTTAGAAGTTGTCAAAAAAAGTGGTCTTATCATCTAAAATATTACCATAATAAAAAGTGTTGTCATCTCAAGCCTTTTCAACTTATACAATGAAATATAATCATCATGAAGGAGTATCATCCTAAGAAATTTTATTACAAGTGAAAGTTGCACTAGATTGAAAGCGTTGTCATCATATAACATCAAAGGATTGTCTTGGTCATTGTCATCTTGTCTAGTGCGTGCAAATCAAAACAAAAATAAATGTTATATCATGGGTGTTAGTGAATAATGAATCCTGTGTTGCTAAGGGAAGCTTGTATTCAGTTGAACCCATCCACTGTCCACTTAGAATGCATTAGGTGACCCATAACATGTTTATGAAACAATGGCTAACTTTATAGTCATACACTTCAATCATGGTAGAACATAAATTTTTAAATAAAATATTATATTAATTGATAAAAGTTAGATTATAATTTTAAATGAAAATATTATACTAATTGATAAAAAAATCAAATCAGAATATCTATATTTAAAAGGATAGTTTTTGTTTTAATAAAAATTTGCTTTTTGTCCTGAGGGGAGAGTGCAATGGTTCAAAGTTCAAGATGTGGCGTGTGTGTTAAATTCCCTATTGATAATCTTAATTATCCCCCTTATAAGATGTCATGGTGGGATGGATATACCTAAATTTGAGCATCGGTCATAAGGGTTTCTCACACTAACAAAATAAAAAAATAAAAATAAAAATATTTTTTAATAGAAAAGTAAAATATATTTTGAAGTCGTTAAAAACATTTTTAAATGAACATACATCTTACACTTATTGTATAACATAGGTCACTGATAACATTGGTTTACCTTGCATGTAGTACTTCATTTGTAAGTTTTATTTATTTTTTAAGTAATTAAAAAAATTTGAATCAAAAGAATATAAGTTTTTGAAAATTTTATAAAAAAATAAAAAAATTTAACAATGTTTTTTCTAATGCTACTAAAAATAAAACAAGATAATTCAAAATGTTTTTTTATTGTTATTTAGAGTAAATTAAAATGTAAAGAATTTTTGTATCACATGAAAATTATTATAATATTTTTTCATTTTTTTATTTTTAATAGGTCGCGAGTTATAGAGAGCTCTGGAAGAGAAAACTAGGGCATCGATTGGGTAGCCGAAGAGATTTACGGTTACTATGAATTTGAAGACAAGATTGCTGCCCTAGGAGGGCCCAATGGGGACACCTCTGGATCCTCTTTTAGAGAGACATAGTTCTTTTGTATATTTCTTAAAGGATAAATCTCCATCAGAGATTGAAGAAGCACAAAAAATTACATTAAAAATGATCTTTACGGCTGCTAGAAATAGATCAACATATCAATGAGTTAATGGATGTTGCCACAGTCAGAATCAAGGTCAAATATTATCATTGAACAAAGGATGGTCGAAGAAATAGTTTTATATGGAGCCAATCATGATTTGATATGTAAATTCATGGATATTCGCCCTACCCTATTTTTTTTGCATTCCTGTGTCCAACAAAACTGGGAGCCTCTTGGTGAGTATTTTTTGTGGTTTATTAGCAATGGATATTTTATTATTAATTTTTCTTCAATTATCGATAGAAATAGGGCTTTCAAATCAGAAAAGAGGAATCATGGTTTGGTAGGGTTATTTGTTCAACCCTAGAGAATGGGATTTGATCCTTAAATGAAACCCACTGCTATCCCAATTTGGATCTATTTGTATGCACTTCCAATAGATTTTTGGAGTGAGCAGGTATTGGAAATTATCGACAATTCCCTTGGAAGATATTTAGGTGTTTCCAAAGACATAATGGAAGGAAACACAACTATTTATGCAATATTATGTGTGGAAATGCATCTTAGCCAGCATTTTGCAATAGAGGTAGAACTCAAAATTGTAGGACTATCTTAGATTCAATAATTGGATTATGAGGCATTGCCATTTAGATGTAGAGTTTACCACAAATATGGGTATTTGGCCCGATATTACCCAAATAATATGAACATAAAAATGGAGGCTCCTTTGGGAATGTCAAATATTCCTAAGGAGGGTAAGTCAACAATCAATAAAGAAACAACCAATATTTCTCATGGTAAAGAAGCATAGGGAGATGGTTTTGAAAAACCCAAAAGAAGAAGGCAAAAGAAAAAATATGGTAAAGAGCAAACCCAACTCAAGCCCTCTAATAGGTATGAAATCTTTAAGACACTAATGGACCAAGAAGAAGAACAATTCATGGAAGGAGTGGATGGGAATAATGAAAATAAATATAGCCAGGTTCAATCCGCTCTTTCATCTCCTCCCAAATAGAGCTAGTAATTGAGTACAGTGAGTTGCCATAATCAGAGAGTGCAGGGGCATTGATAGCGCATAACCAAGAGCAACTGATAATTAAGGATTTCATCATGGGTATAGCAGAAAATAATAAAGAAAGGCCAACTCTAGGGATAGCTCAGGTGGAAAAGAGATAAAAAATAACATCTCTAAAGGAGTGGGTAGAAAATAAAATAAGGAATTGATAGCAGTTCAAGAAGACAAACTGATTACTGGAGGATCAGTGAGGCCAATATATTTTTATTGCTCTCAAGGTAACCAATGATTATACAATCATGGAATGTTAAGGGTTCAAACAATAGAACCCATTAATATTCTATTCGAAGACTCTTACAAAAATGTAAAATAGTTTTTTTGCTTATCCAAGAGACAAAAATGTCATTGGATCTTATGTATAAAATATTAAATAAAATATGGAGGGGTGCTGGTCATATGGAATTGGTTGCCCAAGGGGCCTCAGGGGGGATAGTTACTCTTTGGAACTCTCTTGAATGGACTACAATAGAACATATAGCTTGGAGGGGTGTTCTGATATTATATTTTAGGAACAATATCATAGCTGAACATGTTTTAATCACTAATTTTTATAGGGCTCAAAACCTAGATGGTTAGATGCATCAATGGAAATATGTGCATAACATGAGAGTGTCAAGGGAAGAGTTAGACTAGATCATTTCTAGTGATTTTAATGCTAAATTATCCTCTAGATATCAGGAAGGGGGAAGCCCAATTTTAGACCCAGGGGATCGACTTATGATTGCCCAAGTCCGGGTGTTACACTTGGTGGATATTAAATGCCCTGGAACAAACTATACTTGGACTAGTAAGAAGAGGAAGCCACATAGCAGGAAGGTGAAGTTAGACCATTTTTTGGTTTCAAAGGAGGCATTTGTAAAATGAAGTATAAAATTTTAGATTTTTGAGGGTCCAGTTTCAAATCACTTTCCTATTTTTTTAGATGGGGGGATCAAGATAGTGCAACATCACAAAACTTTTAAATTTGAAAAATTTTGGTTACAAAAAGAGCAAATTCGAAAGAAAATTCCATAGTGGTGGGAAGAAGGTCACCCAACATATGGGACAACAGTGTTTATATTCCACAAACAACTTCATTATATCAAAGATAAACTAAAATAATGGAGGTGAACTAACAATACAGACTTCCAGGTCCAAAGAGCTCCATTGGTGGCTAGATGGGATGAGGTTCAAAAACCCTTTAGGGAAGGAATAATTATAGAGCAGCTCAAATAAGAGGATGATGCATTGCATAAAGCAATTGAGGACATTGATAACCAAGAGGAGACTTACTAGAAATAGAGAGCAAGAACCACTTTGTTATTAGAAGGTGTTAAAAATACTAAAATTTTCCATCGGACTACCTGTGCTAGGATACAGATGAACAACATGGAAGCTCTTCAAGATGAGAATGGACACTCCTTTGATACAATTATAGGTATGTGATGTAAATCTAGCTGCAAGAGGTCAAAATATAATACCTCTCATTACATAAAAACTGTGATAAATAAAAATAATATGTAAAACCCTCCATTTACATAAAAACTGCAATAAATGAAAATAATTATAAAAACCCTCCATTCACATAAAAACTACAATACATAGAAATAAACCAATAAATAATTTATTTTCTCATTCTTGGATTCACTTCCCCCTTTTACAATGCAATACCAAGGGAATATATATCCCCAAAGAAAACCTAAAAAAAATCCCTAAAACTTGAAGCCCTAAAAGAAAACCATAAAACTTAAAACCCTAAAAATAAAAAATTACTATTTTCAGCAAATTTATTTTTCCACCAAAAAAATGTCTTTTTAAGTAATTATTATTTTCGACAAATTATTTTTTCATAAAAATTTACTTTTTTTAGTAATTACCATTTTTGGAAAATTATATTTTGCATCAAATAATTCCATTTTGAGTAATAAAAAAAATTACTTTAAAACTTCTTTTAAAAAAACCCTCTAAATATAGGCTCCTGCATCATTCTCCTTTGGTTGAAAAGAAATCTGCTCCTGTGAGGTCCTCTGATCAAACTCATAATCGCTCTCCATAGAGTAACACACATCTGCAATTACTCCTCAAAGTACCAATCTCCTTTTGAGGTTTTATATCTCAAACCTCCTACAAGCACTACACATAGTGCCAATTTATTCCTTCAAGGTTTTAAAATGGTAAACCTCCTGCAAGCACTACACAAAGTACCAATTCTTCCCTCTGAGGTTTTTAATGAAAAAAAATCCTCCTGCAAGCACTACACAGAGTGCCAATTTATTTTTTAAGGTTTTACAAACCTTCTACAAGCACTACATAAAGTGTCAATTCCTCCCTCTAAGGTTTTACATAAAAAAACCTCCTGCAAGCACTTACACAGAGTGCCAATTTCTTTCTCCAAGGTTTTACAAACCTTCTGCAAGCACTACACAAAGTTCCAATCTCTTTATCTAAGGCCTTTACATAAAAAAACCTCCTGCAAGCACTTACACAGAGTGTCAATTTCTATCTCCAAGGTTTTACAAACCTTCTACAAGCACTTCACAGAGTGCCATTTTTTTTTTAGAGCCTCTTTGCTCTCCTCTCTTTTTCTCTTTTCTCCCCAACAAGATCCAACTTGCTCTGATACCAAATGATGTAAATCCAACTGCAAGAGGTCAAAATATAATACCTCCCATTACATAAAAACTGTAATAAATGAAAATAATATGTAAAACCCTCCATTTATATAAAAACTGTAAAAAATAGAAATAATCATAAAAACCCTCCATTCACATAACAACTACAATACATGGAAATAAACCAATAAATAATTTATTTTCTCATTCATGGATTCACTTCCCCTTTTACAATGCAATACCAAGGGAATATATATCCCCAAAGAAACCCTAAAATAAAACCCTAAAACTTGAAGCCCTAAAATAAAACCCTAAAAATAAAAAAATTACTATTTTCAAAAAAATTATTTTTCCACAAAAAATGTCTTTTTAAGTAATTACTATTTTCGACAAATTAGTTTTTCATAACAATTTACCTTTTTTAGTAATTACCATTTTCGACAAATTATATTTTGCATCAAATAATTCTATTTTGAGTAGTAAAAATATTACTTTAAAACTTCTTTTAAAAAAACCCTCTAAAGATAGGCTCATGCATCAGTATTGAAAGAATTTGGTGTTTTCATACCCTCTGTTATCTCTTAAGAAGAAAATTAGGCCCTACTTAAACCCATTGATAGAGATGAAATGAAGAATGTAGTCTTTGGAATGAGCACCAAAAAAACACCAGGTCCAAATGGCTTTCCAATTGAGTTTTTTAGGCCTTTTGGGAGAACTTGGAGGAGGATGTAATGGTTGCTATAAAGGAGTCCAAAGGTATTGAAAGAATTCTTGAAGAATTAAATCATACTTTCATTGTCTTAATTCCAAAAGGGAAGGAGGGGGTACATATTTCAAATTATAGACCTATTTCCTTATGCGATGTCATATATAAAATAATCACAAAGGTAATGGTTGAGCGGATAAATCCTCTTCTACATAGCATTATCTCCTTTGAGCAAGGGATTTTTGTACAGGGTAGGCAGATCTTGGATGGTGTGGTTCTAGATTAGAAGGCAATCCATTCAATGCAAACATCTAGTAATAGAGGAATATTCATAAAATTAGATATGTCAAAGGCTTATGATTAGGTGGAGTGGAGCTTCTTGTCAAAGATGATGGCAAATTTTGGTTTCTCTTAGGATTGGATAGAATGGGTCATGAGATATGTTTCTACTTTGACATACTTAGTGTTAATCAAGGGTCTTCACTTGCAACTGTTTATAGCTATGTGAGGCCTTCGTCAAGGATATCCTTGTTCCCCCTATATTTTTTTCATATTGGTTGAAGGCTTGGACAGACTTATTCTGAGAAGAATACAACACGATTTTCTAATAGGTATCAAGGTGGGTGAGGAAGTTTTGACTCACCTAAATTTTGTGGATGACATAGGATTGGTGGGAGTTGCTAGCTTTAGGGAAGAAAGAATGATTAGAGATACACTTAATGTCTACCTTAGGGCTATAAACCAAGTCATCAATGATAAAAAACCAAAGTGATATTTTTCAATATTAATCAAAGGCTCTAGGACAAAATTTTAGAGATCTTGGGATTCACATGGACTTCTCTCCTAGTGGTATACTTGGGGGTCCCTTTGCATTTTAAAAAACTAAAAATAGATATTTGGAGGAATCTTTTGGATTGTATCAAGGAAAGAATTAATCATTGGTCTCACAAATGGTTAAGCTATGGGGGTAGATTAACTTTTTTATAGTCAATCATTCAGGCCATGCCAATTTATAAATTTTCTATCCTTGTTGCCCCACATACCATATGGAAAGAGTTGGACAAGATGGCTAGAAAATTTTTATGGGAAGGAGTAAAAGGAGAGAGTAAATGGGCCTTAGTAGTTTGGGTTAAAGTAAGCCAACCCAAGGTAAAATGAGGTTTATGTTGATAATATCAAAGTTAAATAATAAATATTTCGCTATAAAGCTTTACTAGAAGTGGATTTCCCAACCAACTTCTTTATTCAATAGAATCATAACTAGTAAATATTTGGGATAGGTAAATCCAAATGAGGTGGGTCATTTCCCTTTGGATGGTAATGGATCCTTAGTGTGGTAGAAGGATCAAGCTAGGATATCAGGTAGTAAAATTTGGATTATTTTGGAAAGTGGGGAGAGGGGAGAAGACACGATTTTGGACAGATTCATGGGATCAATTCCTACATATCATTATTCAATTTCTTGAACTGCAACCAATAAATACAACCATAGAAACTAGGGGTTGGGTCCAAATTAAGAGTTATTTCAATACCAATCATCTAGGGGATTATAAGTTTAAGAAGTTGGATGAGTGGCCAATTTTAATCCCTTCGGATTTGACACCCATCATGACTAAAATCTTGGCAAAAATATTTCTTACAGGTATATATGAGGAGGATGAATTAGCTTGGTACTATGGGAGCCTTGGTGACTACACAATGAAGGATGGATATGATAAGATGCTTCCAGAGCCTCCTCCTCATACATATCAGGTTAAGAATTGAAGAAATATTTGGTAGTCCAAGGGTTGGTTGAAAGTAAACTTTTTTGCCTAGCAGTTCATGCATAAGGGAATTCTTACTTTTGATAATCTCAGATGTAGGGGAATCATTGGTCCATATCAATGTGTTTTATGCTATAAGAGTGAGGAAATAACTGATTTGTTGATGTTTGAGTGCCCATTCATACGCCAGATCTAGGAGAGATGGTTTTTATATTATAAAATTCAAGTTAATGGTGATTTGAATAAAATTAATATTTGGGAAATATGGAAGAGGGGTAGATTTAAATTTAAAGTTCTTTTTATTGGTTGGGAGCTTGGAATAAACTTCATTTTGTGGCAAGTGTGGTTGGAGAAAATACCAAAAATTTTAGAGAAACCTTTTCTTATTTAGATGGAATTTGGTAGGTCATTTGGAGCAAAGTCATAGAAACTATGGTAGTCTATGCTAAAGAGGAAAATCAGGTTGTTATAGGGGCAATGGAGAAGGAAGTTTAAGTGCAAGAGGGGTAGGACAGAGGTAGTTGGAAACCACCCCCAGAAGGTTGGATTAAAATTAATATTGATGGAGCTGCAAAAGGCAATCTAGGTAGAGATAGAATTGGAGTGGTTTGTTGGATTCATGTTGGAACAATGCTCTATTGGGAACTGCAAGGCTTGGGAAGATCCACAAAGAATGAAGCAGAAGTCTTAGCTCAAAGATGCTTCTATTTAGGAAGTAAAACTAGGTTACATGATGATAATCCTAGAATCAGATTCTCAAATAATGGTTGGAGCTCTAGATTGCATGAGGAAATTTGATGTGAAGACATGTAGGTTGAGGATTCTTATCACTCAAATTAAGAAATTATAGAGATAATTATATGATGTGATTCCAGTTTATGTGAGTAGAGATCTAAATAAAGTGGTAAACTTATTGGCTAAGATGGGCACTGAGAAGGAGGTAGGGGTTCAGTGGCTTAGTGATATGGCTATTGAGGATGAGATGGTTAGGCAGTTTGGTGAGCAAAATTGTAAATCCAGTGTTTAGCTAATTTGGATAACCATTCTAGAAATATGGTTTAGGATATTTATGCTCCAATGTAGATCTTCTTTTATAGTTGTAAACAGGTGAAAAACCATTAAAGAAATATGGTTTAAGAGATTTGACTCCAATGTAAATATTTTTTTACTGTTGTAAACATGTGTTCTCTTTGGCTAAGGCTGGGAGAAGTCTCATCACAACTTGTAAATGATCTTTGTTTTAATACATTTTTTTTCAAATTATTTTTCAGAAAAATAGGTTACAAGTTGTAGTTAGTCAAGATATAAAATAGATGATCTCTCATAATAAGAATATGTCAAGAGTGATGGACAAATTCTATAATGACCTTCCTTGCAAGGTTAATGAAAAAAATAAAATATGTTAATAATCACCTTTTCCTTTGATACAAGGTATTGTTGATGGCTTATATGAGTGTAAGTTTACCGCAGAAAGGTGATTAAGGGAAGCAATTTAGTGGGAAATATAAAAGAGGAAGTGATGATTCATCTCGTAAGCACATGGATACTCGCGTATGCATATCATTTAGGTGCATTATTGCATGAGTTAAATTGGTTTGAATATTGCATGTGGGCAATGTATGAGAAATATTTTGTCATGGCAATGATGATGGAAGCCACTAGTATGAAAAGGAAAATTAATTGTTGCAATTCTTCCATGTGTGTGTATGCCTAATTCATGAAATATTCTATTATTGGTTTGTGTGATTAAAGGTGGTAAAGAGGGTGTTTTAGTCTTGAAATTACCTTTAAACGGTTTGAACTAAAGTTTACCCTTATATTGTCATGATACTAGGGAAAGGTGATTTTTATTATATAAAAAAAGAAATATAAAGAAAAATGATTATTTTATCCCTTACCTTTTTGAAAGGAATTTTTTTTTTTGTAAAGTTATGATGGCTGTGTTGATTTATTCGTATTCTTGTATTTCAATTATGTATTAGGTTAGGTCCAAGGTGTAGACCAATTGGTTCATCCAAACCCCATAAGGGGGGTGGAGGTCCAAGATTCAAATCTCGGGCCTTGTTGGACTGAACGCTTGTCCCTTTCCTGGTGCTTTCAGCGACGTAAAATGTTTTAAATGATTATGGCATGGTGGTTATAGGTGCGGACTGCACAAAGATCTATGTGGCAACTTTCGGGATGGAGAGCAAAAAATATTGTGGTGGCCATAAAAGTTGGATAGCCTACCCAGATTCGTGGCAGCTACTGATTCCACCATGTTAAAAAAAAATTATGTATTAAGTTGTGGTGAGAAGATAAAGGGAAGAGTGGCTCCACTTATGGCTTTTATGGTGGATAGCGTTTACGGGATGACGGTCGATGACCGAAATTCTCTCCACATAAAGCATAGTATTTTCCCAACCATTGCTTGTAAAGGGTGAAAAGTATTTATTATTCTTTTGCTTGCTATTTTGGTTGAACTTCAAGAAGAGAATAATTATTGTTTTGAAACTCCATGAGATGAAGAACCCCATGCTAGTGGAACATGTATTTGTTATTGTTATTGGTTATGGAGGTATACCAAGAATATGGAAAAGATCCATCATGTAAAATTAAGTGCATTCGCTTGAGAAAAATGATGGGAGAAGGAGTTTCAAGGGGCATTCGAGTAGTGAACGCAATGAGAAATGTGCATGCGAGTAGTTTTTTGAATGGAGTTTTTCAGAGTCGAGAATTACTACAGATCAAAAAGTTTGAATACAGGTTAGTAATACTATATTTTTGCTATGTGGAAAAATTAATAGAATTATTTTTATGATTTTTGAGTCATTGGCATGTGAAAACGAAACTCGTGCATGTGAAAATGAAATAGTTGGATGAATGTGTTGTTCATAAGTGATTTATAGATTATGTGGGTATACAGTTACTTTTAATTCATTGTCACGTATATAGAGAATAATGGTGGTAGTGGAAAACTTTGTTTACCTTAAATCAAAAGGGTTGTTGTTTTAGAGCATATCATTTGCTATGTGTGAAATTAATTGAACGCAATTGAAATACTTATTGTGTGTGAAATGAACTGAAAATAAATGATACACTTATTGTGTGTGAAATTAATTGAACACAATTGAAATGCTTGTTGTACATAAAAATAATTGAATGCAATGGATAGCTGGAGTGTGTTGGATGTTGCAAATTATTATACTAAATATTTAAAAAAGATACTGCCAATACAAGGTAACATAAGCTTATAGTTAAAGGATTGTGAAATGGCAAACTCTGTTTGTATAAACTTGGTGTTAATCAATGTAGAAATATAATGGAACTTCTAGAAAATCTTGTGATAGGGGATTAGTGAATTCTAAAGCATTTTTGTGTGAGTATTGTTTAAATTTAGAATGCATGTTAGTTGCATGATCATGTTGAGTCGTATCTGATATTCGATGGCTTCATTCAAAATATGAAACAAGTAATAAACTGCAATGTACATTGGGTATTATGAAGAAGTATCAAACGCAATATGGCAGATTGAACAAAAATTGTAGAAGAAATAAGACACAAACAAATGTATAAAATAATTTTTTTAAGGTCAGGTAAACAAATCTCTTGCATAGGGATTCACTAGTTAGTAGCTTGCATTGTTGGCTACCACATTGCAGCTACATCGCTTGTCTTGTGAAGTTAAGTGTATTGTAAACAATAAATATTTCAAGTCAATATTACTTCTTACGTTCTTATGGAAAGAAAAAAAATGCCAAGACCTTTGTATTGTTGAATCCATCTATGAAATATAATATGGATTACTACAACAAAATTGTAAAATTGAAAGCCTAAAAGTATGCTTATGTTTATACTTCAATTCATTCTATGTGTTAATATGTATTCCACATATTGTTTAATGGAATCACACTATCTTTTAGTTTCTTATTATTTGATATTGTTGAAAATATGTATGGGTAACCTTGGAACTTGTTTATTTATGTTTTATTTATTGCATTAGAATATATAGTCAAGTATGCAATGGATGCCCGATAATGATATTGAGATGTTAATCGTAGAATTGCTGGTGACACCAGGTGTGGATGTCTATTTAAAAATTATACATGCTTAAATGTAGATGAAAGTAAAAGCTTTTTTATGCATGGAACATGGTGGGCTAGCTACACATATCTACCTTTTATTTAATTAAATAAAGTAGGTTTGTCATGGAGTCAACTCCTTGTCTTTTAAAAAATAAGATCCTAGGAGATAGAGAATGATCGTAGTTCTTTTAAGATGCCTTTTGATGGTGCAATGTAGTGGACTCCTTTATAAGGAATATTTATTTCCTATTGAGGTTGTTTCTATAATAGTTAGAGCCAACCAAGATATCTTGAATAAATTATTAGATCAAGTGGTTACTAAATAAAGTATAGAGACTTTTGATAAAACTAGATCCAAAAACCTTAATTCAGATATTCATCTGGGAATAGAAGGGTGTGGGAAGACATGTAAATGGATTTGAATAATTGGCATCTGACAGGAATGGTCAACAATAGACTTGGTCAGCTCGGAATGGAAAAGTGGTATGGGGCTGTAGGAATGGTCAACAATAGACTTAGAAGTTATTATCTTACAACTTGCCATAATTTGTTGTCACAAAACGTGGTCTTATCATCTAAAATATTACCATCGTAAAAATGTTTTCATCTCAAGCCTTGTCGTCGTATACAATGGAATATTATCATCATGAAGGAGTATCATCCTAATATTTTTTCTTACAAGTGAAATTTGCACCAACTTGAAAGCCTTGTCATCATATAACATCAAAGCATTGTCTTGACCATTGTCATCTTGTCTAGTGCATGAAAATTAAAACAAAAATAAATGTTATATCATAGGTGTTAGTAAATTATGAATCTTGTGTTGCTAAGGGAAGCTTTTATTCGGTTGAGCCCATCCACTGTCCACTTAGAATGCATGAGGTAACCCATAACATATTTATGAAACTAAACAATGGCTAAATTTATAACCATACACTTCAATGATGGTAGAACATAAATTTTTAAATAAAATATTTTATTAATTGATAAAAGTTAGATTAAAATTTTAAATTAAAAATATAATATTAATTGATAAAAAATTAGATCAAAATCTGGTATTTTTTTTGTCTTAGTAAAATATTGTTTTTGTCCCAAGGGGAGAGTTCAATGGTTCAAAGTTTAAGTTGTGACATGTGTATGTTAAATTCCCTAGTGAGCATTGATCATAAAAGTTTTTCACACTAACCAAATAACAATAACAATAAATATATATATATATATTTTAATAAAAACTAAAATATATGTTGAAGTCGTTAAAAACATCTTTAAATGAACAAACATCCTACACTTATTGTATAACATAGGCCACTGAGAAAATTGGTTTACCTTGCATGCAGTACTTCATTTCTAAGTTTTATTTATTTTTTAAATATTTAAAAAAAAAAATCACAAGAATATAATTTTTAAAAAATTTTATAATTAAATAAATTTTTTATCAATGTTTTTTAATGCTATTAAAAATAAAATAAGATAATTCAAAATGATTTTTATTATTATTTATATTAAATTAAAATGTAAAAAATGTTTATATCACATGAAAATTCTTATAATTTTTTTTTATTTTTTTTATAATTATTTTAAATTTAAAAGGTTACACGTTATAGCTGGTCAAGATATAAAATAGATGATCTCCCATAATAAGCAGATTTCAAAAGTGATGGACAAATTTAAATGTATGACTTTCTTAAAAATTTAAGCAGCTCAATTATGGCACCATGCAACCAAAGGATTTTGCATACCATTAACTTACGTTTGCTTTGACTAATATTTGTTTGTAATGTTTTGACAGTAGAAACAGGGTAGAAAAGGTGACAAAGCAACTACTGCAACAGAAAATAAAAAATGAGGGAAGGAATAAGGAGGAAAAATAATTATTAGTTGGGCATGCATTGTAGACAGTTCATTTGCTATATACATAAGAAAACCCTTGTCAAATCGAAGCCAACACAGTGGTCAGGTGTATGCAGATGCATTAACTATTGTAGGCAGATGTATTAACTCCCATGACATCCAATTAAAGTATTATTTTTTAAGTAGAAAAAGGGTAGAAAAGGTGACAAAGCAACTACTGCAACAGGGTAGAAAAGGTGACAAAGCAACTACTGCAACAGAAAATGAGGGAAGGAATAAGGAGGAAAAATAATTATTAGTTGGGCATGCATTGTAGACAGTTCATTTGCTATATACATAAGAAAACCCTTGTCAAATCAAAACCAACACAGTGGTCAGGTGTATGCAGATGCATTAACTACTGGACGCAGATTAAATCCCATCATATGGTGTATGCAGATGCATTAACTACTGGACGCAGATTAAATCCCATCATAAAGGTTAAGTAAGATAAGTTTTCCTTCTTATAATTTAAATTTAAATAATAACCCAAACACACCATTAAATTTTTTAAATAAAACAAATATTAACCTTTTCTGGTTCATGAAGATCCAAGTTTCAATGTTTTTTCCTTTTCATGGACAGTTTCAATATCAGAGAAGCGGACCCTGTTGCCAAAAGAATATGTGAAAAAATCTTGGAAACGTAGTCAAAAATTTTAAACTTGAATGACCACCAACTCCCCTCAAACTTCACCATCATGCTCCCATTTCTGATTTGTTCGTCCACCAAATTTCAAGACGTGTAATTCTGTTTTTAAGCTTGTAAACTGTGCAAGTCATTGTAGCTCTTAACATTAATACGTGCAAGTAATTGTGGGATTATTCACCCTCCTCTTAACATTAATTCGTGCAAGTCATTGTGGGATTATTCACCCTCCTCTTAACATTAATTCGTGCAAGTCATTGTGCGATTATTCACCCTCTTAACATTAATTCGTGCAAGTCATTGTGCGACTATTCACCCTCTTCACATTATTTCGTGCAAGTCGGATTATTCACCCTCTTCACATTAACTCGTGCAGGTCACTGTAGGATTATTCGCTTTCGTCTGATTCGTTTTAACTCCAGCAACTTTGTACGCATTTTTCCTCGTGTAAAAAAATATAATTTTACATCCGATTCAAGTTTTTTTAATCTAATTAGTCAAGTCAAATATGTGAAAAAAAATCATGTAAAATTTTGGAAACGCAGACTTCTTGGAAACGTAGACTTCTTGTTCAATGATTGGTGCTAGAAAGACAGAACTACGTATCAAATTGTGAACACCCGTACGAAGACAGAACTCGGAATCTTACGCCAAATTCAACTCAAATTTTGGGATCTATACAATTTTTTTTTTCTTTTAATTTATTTATTTTGGGATATATACTATTATATATATACCTTGGACGTTCATTCACTTGAACGGCAGAAACCTCTGCAGCTGCGAAAATTGAGTCAAGATGAACACTAACGAGAGCTATTCGTTTTCATGGGTGGTGGGTCTGATCAGTTCACTAGTAATTTTTCTTTACTTTGGAAGAAGGATGATATGGAGTTGGAGCGCCCTTAAAAAGCCGAAGTTGCCACCTGGATCCGCCGGATTGCCATTTCTCGGGAAAACTATCAGTTTCATGAGGGCCATTAATTCCCCTCAACGCCCTCGCCACTTCATCGACGAACATGAACGAAGGTAAGTCAGCTGTACTCTTATTAACACCATTTTCGTTTTCTTAAGAATGTTTGGATATGGAGATTCAACGAAAATGGAAATACAGGTATGGGCCGATTTTCACGTGCAGTTTGTTTGGAATTGCGCCCATGGTTGTGTCGGTGGATCCAGAATTCAACAAATACGTCCTCCAAAACGAGGGCAGGCTCTTTCAGACCAAGTTCCCGGCCTCTACCTTAAAACTTATTGGCAAATATGGCCTGCTGGGAGTACACGGAGAACTCCAAAGGAAGCTCCATGGCACCGCCGTTAATTTGTTGAAGTACGAGAGACTCAGCTCTGAGTTCATGGACGAAATACAAAATGTATTCCTCTCTGGAATGAACAAATGGCAACACCAGACACAAATCCCTCTTCAATACATGTGCAATCAGGCAAGCAATTTCATTTTATTTTATTTATCTAATAAAAACTTCTAAAAATCCTATAAAAACAAAATCAAGGGTGACGGCTAACTCGCTAAAGGTCGACATACTAGTTCTTGCCTGAGTTAGGTCCGGGAATAGGTAACGGATAAGATTAATGGAATTGGTTTACTAATTTTATTTTTTTAAGAAATTCTAAGATAAAGTAGGTGTTTTTTTAAAACGATTTTGGTTTTTGGATTTGAATTTAGATTTTTTATTTAAATTTGGTTTCTTCCATTAAAATAAAAAAGCATATTACTATTAAAATTTTGAAGTAATAACTTTAAACCGAAAAACGGGAACTTTGGGATATAAATGCAGTTCATTTTCGCAGCATGCGCTTGCATTTATATATTGTTTTTTATCAATTGGAATTGGGAAACGGTGTGCGCGCAGATTGTTCTCAACTTGATGGGAAAGAAATTAATGGACCTACCCCCTGAGGAGGAGATGGAAGAAATTTACAAGGCCTTTCATGAATTCGTGGGAGCCGTGCTCTGCTTGCCTCTCAATATCCCTGGAACCGCTTTCGCCAGAGGAATTAAGGTCCCAGAGATGCTATGTTCTCTACACTAATCCATTCCTGTTCAAGTCTCGTTTAATTTTTCGGTTAGGCTCTAAATCTCTGATGTTTTTCAGGCCAGGAAAACTCTCATAACGATGATTCACAAATGTATAGAGGATAGAAGGCGGCATCCAGAAGTGGTCCGCAACGATCTCTTAACCAAACTTGTGAGAGAAGGCACGTTTTCGGATGAAATCATTGCAGATTTCATTCTATTTTTGCTCTTTGCGGGTTACGAGACTTCATCCACAGCCATGGCGTTTGCTATAAAGTTTCTCACCGAGAATCCCAAAGCACTGGAAGAGCTGAGGGTGAGTGCTTGGCTTCTCTTGGCTCTAAATTGTATTTTATAAATATACAAAAATAATAATAGTGATGTTAAGATGAGAATCCTGCAGGCCGAGCATGATGGGATCTTAAAGACGAAGGCCAAAGGCAAGGAGAAACTGACATGGGACGACTACCTCTCAATGAAATTCACTCAATGCGTGCGTAATATAATCCAATTTATTCTTCCATCTCGTTTTCATTTTCGGTGTAAGCTATCAAAATCCGTTCCCTTAATGATCTCTTTCTGTATTTGGTATGAAAATTGGCAGGTGATAAAGGAGACTCTTCGAATGGCTACTGCTGGACCTTGTACATTTAGAGAAGCCAAGCAAGACATTAGTGTCAAAGGTTATGCTCATAATTTATTTCTTTTTTCTGTTTTCCCTTGAAGCTTATGAACTGACACGACACTTGGGTTACTTGGACAAAACGAGTAAATCTAATAATATTATATAGTCGACTTTTACCTTATTGGCATGCAGATTTTGTCATTCCCAAAGGATGGACAGTGTTCGTCTTCTTTTTAGGGATGAATTTGGACGACAAGTGCCATTCTCAACCGCTCAAATTCGACCCATGGCGTTGGCAAAATGAGGAGCCTTTAGTAAGCCCCACTATTTATATTTTTCTTTTTTGTTCAAACATCATAACTTTTACCATTAATAAACGTATAGATATATCAGCTACAGTTAGCGCTGCATGTTGCTCATCAAGTACAAATCCAATATTCATTTGAATTTGCAGGAACTGACGGACAAGCCATCGTACATGCCTTTTGGAAGAGGAGCCAGGCTTTGTCCAGGATTCCATTTGGCTAGATTTGAAATTGCTCTCTTTCTTCACCACTTCCTCACCAAATTCAGGTCAGATCATATCTAAGTTTGAGGATTTATGGTTGCGAATTACACAAAAAAATAGTTTTTTATTTGCGTTGGTAACCAATGGCACAGGTGGGAGCCGCTTGAAGCCGATTCTGCAGTTTTGTTTCCTCTGCCTTACATCTCAAAGGGTTTTCCTATTCGCCTCTATTCTCGGTCCGCAGACTCAATCTGTTAAAAGACTGGTCACATTATGTTCGTCATCGTACTGTTGCCTTCATTTAAGACAGCCTTAGATACTAGACTTAGATTCAATTCTTAACGAGAAATCAGTACTAATTGTATAAAATGGATGTTTAGTAACATAGATTTATATGTTCATCGATTGGAAGGTTTTCATATCCACCTTTTCTAGAAAAGTTGGATATAGTTACCCCTATTATTATAGTTATTGCATTCACTGTTAAGCTTTCATACACCCTATTATTATTATTAACATTCACTTATTCATTCATTATACCTCTCAAGTAGTAGATTTGTCTCAGAATTAATTTATTATAGAGTTGATTAATAATATTTAAAAAATGTAGATTCTTGACTTACTACCATGGGTTCAGTATGGTTACTCTTATAAAAAAGACCTTAAGCCTGTCTAGAACGATATTTGAACTATAAAAGAAACAACATATTTACATGTGACATTATCATTATGGTTACTTTTATAAAATTGATCTTTGAATTATAAAAAGAAATAACATATTTACATGTGACATTATCATGATTTGGGTTCAGTATGTTACTCTTATGAAAAAGATCATAAGCCTGTCTAGAACTATTATTGATATTTGAATTATAAAAAGAAACAACATATCTATATGTGACATTATCATGATTTGTAAAACGTACGTGTAAATTTTATCATTAATCTTATCATCGTGTATTATTATTGTTTTTATGTTTTAGTGTTATAATTGAATCTTTCTTTATAATTATTTTTTATTTAATTTAATGTTTTCTTTTGTTTTTTAATATAGTTGTTAAGTTGGTCCACTTGAATATTTTATTTAAAAAAAAAATAGAAGATAATTTTATAGTATTATTTATTATTTTAGTTTTTAAGAACTTTTTAAACCTAATCACCACCATTGCCAAAAACCAATTTAAGCAATTATTATAATTATTAAATAGTATACATATCACAAAGTAATAACTTACCTATAGAGGAGTTAAAGGAGAAATAAAAATTAATTATATATAAACAATTCAACTTTGTGTATAGTAGGAAAATTCAATAACTATATGTACTTTCATGTAATTACTCTTCAATTAATAAACAGTATTATTTTATATTTTTTTAATGCTTCAAAAAAGAGTCCACCCATATCCATATTTTTTAAGTATATTTTCTAAACTATATTTTGCTATGAATCAATTAATTTTGAATTGAAAATACGCTGATTTGTTTTTTTTATAAGGATAAAAAACTAAAAAAATAGTCCATAGACATTTTAATCTAAAATTTATATTTTATTTCAATGTATCCTGTAGCAAAATCTGCGCATGTACGATTGCCTCTAAATCTATTAGATATTTAATATTTAATCCTTTATAATTTATCTTACTCTCATATTCATATATATATATATAACATTTAATCTTCTATCATTTATGTGACTCATATATATATATATATATATATATATATATCCCTTCATTTTTGTTATTTAAATATTTCAATCCTACAAAGGAGTGTTGATCTATTGTACCTGTTATATATACTAATAAATAATAACTTTTCACATTGTTTCCTCTGAGCGGAAGGTTCCCTTATTTTTCCTAGATCTGGCGGTTCCTTATGGTTAGTTCACTCTGCTTTGGCAGTATGTAGTGTCTTTTTTGGTTGAGTGGTCTTTATGGTTCATTCTACATCTCTTATGGGCGTGGGAAACCATTGTAGATCTCGCTAAGGTTCCTGAGGGGATAGAACTACTTACCGACCCTACCTGTGGGGGTGATTCGAAGCTATTATTGTAGTTCATATTGTTCTAGTTGGTGGTCCTCTTTTTGGCATTTGGCTTAATGAACATTGAACTTGGGTTGGCTGTTAGATGGGGTTTTGGTCAATTAGCTCTGCATCTATTTTGAGTTTGATATGCCTTTGAATATCTGGTCGAGGTCCCTAGGGGATTGGGCCAATGGCCAACTCAAAACCGATGGGGTGATTTTGGGGTGTTGTTATTGCAGTTGTTGTTGGCCGCTCTCCTTGGCTGGCATCGAGCTAGGGTTTCGTGTGCTGAGGTGTTGGTTGGAGTTTATGGCTGTAGAGTCTTCCTTTCCATATATGTTGTGGTTGTGTTGATGTCATTATTTTCCAGTTGGACTGGGTGTTGGTGCAGGGCCATCTAGTCCTTTGGGGTTCTTTCCTCTTGCGTAGTTGGGTTCGTCGGTGTGTGGGGTTTCATTTATTTATTTTTTGGGTGGATGGTTAGCTCCTGCGTGAGCTATGGTGTTCGGCCTCTATTTTTAAAGGTGTCTTTTGGGACCTTTGTGTTGTTGGATGGTCCCATATTTTGGGTTGAGCAGGGTCATTTTCTATTTACTATTTTAATATTTGGTGCTCTTCCCTCCTTTGTTGTTGGTTCCATCGTTGCTTGGGGAGTTTGTTGGTTCGAGTGGACGTGGTTTTCAACAGTTTAGCAGAGGAACTTGCTTTCGTTGGGCAGTTTCCTTAGCAAGTTGAGGTCTCGGCTTCTATTTTCCCACTATTTTCAAAGACATCGATATTTTCTCATGCTTCAAATTCTCTAGTTGGTTTTTACTCCATGGCACTGCAGGGTCTAGTATCTATTATTTTGGATTCTGGTTTCGGGGACTGGTAGTTTCTATATGGGAGTTACTGCTTTCTGCCTAAGGTTTTAATGGCATTAATTTTCTTTGGTGCTTATGGAGTGTGCGGCCTATTTGTTTATGGGATAGCATCTCGATGCTTCCATTGTTGGGGTCTGCCCATTCCAAGGTTATGCATAAGGGGTCAGCCCCAAAATATATTTATAAAAAATTGACGATTCGATTTTAAAATCCAGGTGAATAGTTTCGAAACACATATATAAGGTTCACTATTATTAGGGGCAATGTTGAAAATTTAAACTTAAAATGGTCAAATTATTATAAAATTGGGACGAATCGACCCAAAACAAATTTGCACCAAGAATTTTTTGGCTACTGGACCCTGGTCAAGGGTCCCAAATATTAGCCAATTCTAAATTTTAAAAATCCTAATTTTAGCCAATTTTGTGAAAATAGCCACTATGCATAACCTTGGCCCATTCCCTTTGGGATGGGTGGGCTTTTTAATTTTAACTTTTAAATTTTCTTTTGCCTTCTCGTGCTTGAGAGGCCTTTCTGCCTCCTCTCGGCTTTTCCAGCACCTTGGTTGTGATTGTTGTTTCTTCTTGGTTGGTGTTGTTGGTGATTTATCCCATTTGGGGTGGTCGACTGTTAATCTCCTTTTGGAGATTATTTTTTGGGTTGTGTTTGTTTCTCTCTCCCTTTGGGAGTTGCTTTGTAAGGTTGTGGGTTTTCCTTTAAAACCCTCTTTCTTAATATTACCAAAAATTATAATAAATTTTCAATGCTAATATAATCCAAGCAATTTTTCTTATGCGCTAGTTTTTTTCCATAAAAATATACATCAACTTCAAAAGTATCAACAACAAGAACACCTATAATTTTGATTTTAATTAATTGGAGCTAACTATTGAAAATACTATGTAAATTGTAACATGTGATGTTATTTCATGTGATGCTATTTTTTCTCAATTGTGGAAGGTCGGTTTACCTATTTATTCATAATAGGTTTCACATGTCTCTAACATTAGTGATATTTGCATATATTTACTTTGCAAGAATGGTGTTGAGGATCTTGTTCCCCAATAATCTATATTATGTATGGAGAATATTTCAGTTTCACTTGCCTTTTCCATCTTTAACAATATTTTTTTGTTGGTAAAGTTCTTCATAGCAGCATCGATGATGTCTTCAAGATATTATGCAGTTTTTAAAATCAAATTCTTTGCAAAAAGAAAAGAAATAAACAACCCAAAAATTTGAATTTCTTAAAAACTAAGTTCACAAATTTTTAATAATAAAATTTTAAACTACTATCATAAATCATTGCCTTGGCAACTCCATAATGTAGTGGGAGGTAAATAGCTGAAATAATTTATATTATACACATTATATATATATATATATATATATATATATATATATATATATATATATATATATATATATATATATATATTTATATTTATATATATATATATATATTACAAATACAATTTGTGACAATGTATGTATGCTATTCAATCATCATGTTTGGTTTTAAATGCTACTAAATAAAATTTTCAAGCTATTTGAATTTCTAGTGAATGTATTTGCCTTCCCTTTACTTGTGGACACATTGGGTTAAAAATAGAGAGTGTAATAGGTAATTGTAGAATCATTATGATGAATGAAAGGCTATTAAGAAAATGACTTAATAAAGCCATCTTATGATCAATACAAGGTTACTAGCAAAAAAACGTCGTCTTACTGTATGTTATATGCATCTTTCTAATCAAGTCTTAGGGTTTTATTCAACGATCAAAATGCTTCTCTAGGAGCACAAAAACTAGGGTTCCAATCCCTCGCATAGTCCTATAGTAATCATAGAAAATTGTAACGAGTTATTGAGTCCTCTAGTATAATAATAATAATAAAATGTATTCTTCGAATATTTTAAACATAGATGATAATGTAATTTAATTAGAAAAGCCTTCTACAAACTATTCAAAAATAATGGATTTTGGTAGTGTGTTAATTACAATAGCTATAATTTATCTAGAGAAGAAAGATGATATAATTAGTAACATGCAAATCATGAATGCTAACAAATTTTAGCCTTTCAAAAACTATGTTAATTGGATTTCACCACCCAACAACCAAATTCAATAAATTACCTTCATAAAATATAACCTAAACATAAAGGGTCTTCTCCTAGTCTATTCTTCTTGTATTTTTCACAAATATAATGAAACATTTTTTTTTATTAAAAGTCATATTTGCATTTTTTAATGTCAATAATATAAAATAATAAAATATAACTTAAAAACTAATCACAAATTTTATGGAACTTCTCTTAAGTAACACTAACTAAATATAACTCATCTTTTAAAGACCCATTATTGAATTTGTGGATATAAAATAAGAGGGTAGAAACAATAACCCCAAAATCATTAATTTTATAATCTAATTTTTTTATTACATCAACTACAAGCTCCAACTTTTACTATTAATGGATATGTTCCAACATTCCACAAGGGTTCCCTCCTAAAATTTATATCTAATTTTATTTGAATTGCTCATTGAATAAGCATAGTAAAACTCCATTGTGATGACAATTTGGAGGTCCCTAGTTCTTTGGAAGATGAGGCCTCTTCTTGCATAAATGGGGTCCTCATTTCAACTCTAACTATCAAAGTTTCAACATAGCTTTGTTATGGGCAAGGCTCCGTAGGCTTCCTTTTCATTTTTGGTATGAGGATATTTTTCTTGGAATAGCAAGAGGGATTAGAGAGTTGGTGATGATTGAATCAAAGCCAAATCAAGAATTATCTATGCTATAATGTGTGTGAATGTAGATCTAGAACTGAGCTTCAAATATCCATTGAACTGGTCTCAAATTTAGGATTTTAGTTCCAAGAGATCGAGTATGAGAATAAGCCCCATTTCTATCATCTCTGTAAGAATCTAAGTCAATTAAGGATTTGCCTTAATAGGAAAAATCCATCTCTAATAAAGTGTGCCACAAGGAGATAAAGGACCCATCATCTTGCCAAGGAAATAAATATGAACCTAAGAAAAATTTTAGCCATAAAGATAAGCCTCTCAGGAGCTATCATTTCAAAACCCTTCTAAAAAGAAAGATATTATGAATATTGATCATAAATACAAAATTGAAGACCAAAAAATCTCTCAAAAGTAGGAAGAGTCTTTATCTTCAAAAAACGGAAAGGGTTTGATGCTCGAGACCTTGGTAAATACTCAATATCTAGATAATACCTCTTCTAATTCTCCACAAGGAAACTCAAACAATTACTTTTTAGAATCTTTGAACGAATTATTAAAAAATAAATTGATTTTTCAAAATAGGGAAAATCAATGTTGTTAGAACCTAAAAGGAATCCTCTAAAGATGATGGAATCAAGGACCAGTTTCTGGAGAGAATCCTAAAATCCTCTAGTAATTATTAAAGGAAAAACTTATCTCCCACCCTAAGGTTGAAGATGAGAAATTAACAGAAAATAAATCTATATGTTGGAGTTGATCAAAGGGTGGGCAAATCCTTAGAAAAAATAGAAGGGAGATGGAGGAAATTCGTAATGGCTTGTAATATTTTCTAAGGATGGGATTTAGAAAAAACAAGTGATCTCTATTAATAAAAATTTCTTTAGAAATCACCTAGCTACTACCCTTGGAGGGGGAAACAAGCTCCAAGCTAAATCCTGTAGACTTTTTAAAGGGATTTTGGTGTTAGTATAGACGACATTGAAGGATCCAAAAAGAAATAATAAATTCACATGAGGTCCAAGAGGTTAAATATTAAATTTGAAAATAGAAGAGGATCTTCACTTATTATAATATATTATAAGACTTAGGATTCGGGCTCATTCTCCCCCTCACGAGGAAGTCTTCCACTTCTCCTATTAAGATGGTCAAGCATGGCCTTCGGAAGAGAGAGGATATGGAGTTTTTAGACCCTCATATTAGTCTAAAGTATTTCCTATATGGCCTTATTAAGAATAATTTTATATATCTAGATCAAGTTTGATTCAATATTCCATGTCTGATAGATCTGGGAAGGAAGAGGTCTAAAGGCTCTTGTTGGTGGTTCCTATGCTCCTAGAAGGTAGTCTATTTTTTTTTATATGATATCTTTAATTTCCTATTGTTCCTATTCTAGCATCTCTTTCTAGATGGTTCATCCTCGATTGGTTTTTTGTTTATCCTCTCCTTTGTATCAGTTGCTTCTCTCTTCTGGTTTATTGTAAAAGGTTCAAAGGGTCTTTTAAAACCCAATTTTCCATCTTATAAAAAATTAACAAAATAAGAATAGTAAAATAATATAATATCTTTCTATACATGCTTACAGCACTTGGATTTGTTGTTGGCTTTGTTCAATCCATGAAGATGTTATTTTCACATGCTTCAATGGTTCTCACGTTCAATGGTGTTCAATCATAGAGCATTGGCTTGTTCAGGTCTATTCAACAGGGGTGTATTATTTTGCCCTACCTCTATGTGCTTGTGGCTAAAGCATTTGGTTATATTCTTGCCCACAAAGCCTCACAAGGGTTGGTTAAGGGTATTTCCCTACCAGGGAGGCAAGGGAAACCTATTAATGGTTACTTTGGTGATAATTCCTTTTTAAATCTTAGTGAGAATGAGGTTTCTATCATGCAGTCTCTTTCCTTCCTAGATTTATTTTGCAAGGCTTATGGTTCCAGTAATTAGTGGAGAAAGACTATGTGTTACAGGTAATACTCCAGTCCCCTTCCACCCTGGATTTAATGCTACCAATGGATGTGTATTCAATCGATGAAGATATTCAATTTTCTAGGCATCCCCTTCATAAAAGAATACATAGTAGTGCAATGAGAAGATTTGCCATTGGTCCACCAGCATCGCATGAAATCATGAATCTTAGGATCCCGAAGCCACATAAGTTGAAACCTAAAGGAAGTATTATTCTTTAGCCCAAAATCAAGAGTAGATATTTTGATAGGCCAATGATCAAATCCCCTTCCCTACATAATCATAGAACTAGAGCTTTCATTATTACCAATCCAAAAACTAGAGATCAAAAACCTGTCCAATCTCTCTGAGATGGACTCTTCCCCACATCTTCTATTATGCCAGGTAAATATCTAGTTATCCAGCTTGATGTCAACCAAATACAATACCTGGATATGAGCATTAAAGACAGAATAAAAAGGCTCTGGATGATCAAATCCACCATGTTTCTCCTCTGGACAAGTGATAGAATTAAAATATCTAGCCAAAATCCATGGGTACAGGGGAGCCTAACTTCTCACAAATCCAATATGCTAGTAAAAATTTACTTTGCCATTGTAATCAATAGGAGCATACACATTTGTAAGTAGGATGATTTCACCAGATTCATTATCATTCCTGATCATCGAAATAGACTAGAAATCCAAGTAAGAGGAAAGATTTTAATCATATCCCATAAACAAGGAACGCCACCAGCATATCCACATGCACCAATACACTAGCATTGACCCATTCTCCACAACTTGGAATAAATATTGAACATATTATCAGTAGCTAATTTAGTCTCCTGAATAAACACCACATTTGGAGAATGCACACGAATCAAATCATGAACAACTTTTTATTTGGGGATGTTGTTCAACCACCTTACATTCCATGAGAAGATAATCATTTATGTGGGTTAGAAAAATGGGATTCCAATGTTCTATTGCTATTTATATCTTTCAATCCTACAGAGGAGTGTTGATCTATTATACATGTTACATATACTAATAAATAACAACTTTTCAATGCTGAAATAATCCAAGCAATTTTTCTCGTGAGCTTGTTCTTTCCAAAAAATATACATCAATTTCAAAAGGATCAGCAAGGAACAAATATAATTTTGATGTTAATTAATTGGAGCTAACTATTGAAAATACTATGCAAAAATTTGTAAACTATAACATGTGATGCTCTTTCATGTGATGTTATTTTTTCTCAATTTTGGAAGGTTGGTTTATCTATTTGTTCATAATAGGTTTCACATGTCTCTATAATTAGTGATATTTGCATACATTTACTTTGCAATAATGGTGTTGAGGATCTGGTACCCCAGGAATATGTCTTATGTATGGAGAAAATTTCATTTTCACTTACATTTTCCATATTTAGCAATATTATTTTATTGGTAAAGTTCTTCATAGCAGCATCGATGATGTCTTTAGGGTATTATACAGTTTCTAAAATCAAAATCTATAAAAAAATAAAATAAATAAACAACCCAAACATTTAAATTTATTAAAAGCTAAGTTTACAAACTTTTAATAATAAGATTTCAAACTAATTTCATAAATCATTGCCTTGGCAACTCCATAATGTAGTGGTGGTAAATAGCTGAAATAATTTATATGATACATATTCATCAGATCTATTTTTTACAAATACAATTTGTGACAATGTATGTATGTTATTCAATCATCATGTCTAGTTTTGAATGCTACTAAAAAAAAATTCAATATATTTGAATTTCTAGTGAATGTATTTGTCTTCCCTTTACTTGTGGACACATTTATCTAAAAATAGAGAGTGTAATAAGTAATTATAGCATAAATATGATTAATAGAAGGCTTTTCATTAAAAAGACTTAATAAAGCCATCTTGTGATCAATACAAGGCTACTAGAAAAAAATTAATAAAGCCATCCAGAGATAAATGTTATACAACCATTTAAAATTTTGCCACCAATATCTAACATCAATATCATCTTCTCCGAAAAATTTTGTAGCTCCATAAGTTCACACCTCAAGATAATGCAAATCTAGGATTTCATGAAAATATATATCATACCCCAATGCAAACTAGGGTTTTATAAAAATATATATCTCCCCACTGAATTGAAGCTAAAATTCCATATAAACAACTAGATCTACAATTTTTCTTCCAAATAAAATAAATTGTAGCAAATTTGCTTACCCAAACTAACAAATTTCATCTTTTGAAAAAAATTATGAACTAAAAATTTATCACTACTCTTATTCTAGATGACTGACTTTAAAAGGTTGCATCTGAATCAATACTCCTCATATTCCTTCATATGACCACTCATTTTAAATATCTTCAAATTTTGTATAAAATAATCCAAGAATCATCTAAATGGGATAAAATATCACAGAGATATGGCTCTTGAATAATGAGACATTTTTCAAGAAAAAAATTTACCCTAATTCTGCAATTTCACATAAAAATCTCCACTTTTTCTATAATCATTTTTTTGATACTACTTGTTATGAAAATTTATTTTCATTAATAGAAATCATTCACCAATATGTAAAAATATGAAATCATTCATCCATAAATAATTGTCCGCAATAACAATCCACAAAGCGAGAGAGAGAAATAGATAATACCCTTAAGGTAGGGAAACACCAATAATAAACCTTAAGGAAGGAATAACTCCACAAAATCTCCTAATATAAGAGAGCTACTTAGGGAGGAAAAAGTCCCATAAGCCACTTTGGGGGTAAATATGATTACATATGATTGATCTCCATGATGATTACAATGACAAATATCTCTTCTTTATATATTCATCTTCTAATTCTACTTTGGAGAGCCTACTACTAATATAATATTATATTACAATATAATATAATAGTATAATACAATCATCCTTGTGTTATGTGTGGCCCATGTCAACCCTTATAAAATATAATAATATATCCCCAAATATATATTCCTATACCCTAAAAATATTATTAAATTTTGATGTTGGGGTAATGGAATTCAATTAGCATAGTTTTCATATGACTAAATTTTATTAGCATTCATGATTTATATACTTCTAATTATATCATATTTCTTCTCTAGATAAATTGTAGCTATTGTAATTATCTTCCAAAATTCATTTTGTTTAAATAATTTTTAGAAGTATTTTCTACTTAAATTGCATTGTCATCTAAGTTTAAAAGATTCAAAGTATGCATATACTATACAATAAGATAACTCTTCTTCTAGTAGTCTTGTATTGATCACAATATGGATTTATTAGGTCTTTTTACCTAATAACCTTCTATTCATCACAATTATGCCACAATTACTTATTACACTCTATATTTTCCCAATGTGTCCACAAGTAAATGGAAGGCATCACATGTTTCCAATCTTCCACAATTAAGAAAATAGCAGCACATGTTACAGTTTACATATTTTTGCATAGTATTTTCAATAGTTAGCTCTAATTAATTAACATCAAAATTATCTTTGTTCCTTGTTGTTGATACTTTTGAAGTTGATGTATATTTTTTGGAAAGAATGAGCTCATGGGAAAAATTGCTTGGATTATTTCAGCATTGAAAATTTATTATTTATTAGTATATGTAATAGGTACAATATATCAGCACTCCTTTGTAGGATTGAAAGATGTAAATAGAAAATATGAAGGGTTAATGATATATATATAAACATGAGTCATAAATGTTAAATGATCAACCGTATATATTGATACTTTTCTACATAATGATATTTAATTCTTTATCGTTATTAAAAACAAACCATCATATTTTTAATTCAAAATTAACTGATTCATAGTAAAATATAGTTTAGAAAATAGACATAAAAAATACAGATATGGATGGAATTTTTTTTAAAGCATTAAAAAGAAGAAAAATAGTATTATTTATTAATTGAAGAGTAATTACATGAAATTAAATATAGTTATTGAATTTGCTTACTATACAGAAAGGTTGAATTGTTTATATCTAACTTATTTTTGCTTCTCCTTTACCTTCTCCATAAATTGAAATATGTTATTGAAGTTATGTTAGTTACTATGTTTGAAATGACAGGTAGGTAATTATTGAAGGGGATTTCGTCAATATCATTAATATGCTCAAAGGTGTTTAGGTCCCTTCTTGGACAATCACAAATAAACTTGCTAAAACCCAAAGATAGATTTTAACCCTTGAATCTGTTGAGATTAAGCATGTTTACAAAGATGGAAATAGATCAACAAATTATTTAGCAAACTTGGTACTTTTGCAGGAAATATGCACAATTTGGTAAGAGGATTTCCTATATGGATTAAATCAAATAGACAATAAAATATTGAGGAGATAATTTATGTTTTCAAATGGCTCTGATGTGTGATAGTAGGGATCCCCTCAGAAAATTTATTGACTATCTTGCTCGTCTATTATGTAGCTTTGTTGTTTGTTTGTTTTGTGGATCCATTTTGGTTTGCTATGTTGATATCTTTATTTCTTGTTTCTAGTTGGTTGGTTGATCGACTCTTGTAAAATATTTGGGGTACATTTCAAAACCCATTCATCCATCTTATTAAAAAAATTTAGTTACTATGTTTAAAAGTCTATAGTATTAACTATGTTAGTTACTATAGTAACTCGGTGATGTGACCCTCAATGGTTTTTTGATTGACTATGTTAGTTACTATAGTAACTCGGTGATGTGACCCAGGTTCAATCCCCATGGTAGATGTGTATACGAAGTATTACTCAATTAAAAAAAAAAAGTATATAGTTAAGATATTATTTTGTGAATAAATATGCATACCATTTGAGAATTATAATAATTATTTAAAATGGGGTTTTGATAATAGTGATGATTAGATTTGAAAGGTTCTTGAAGAACTAAAGGAATAAATAACACTATAAAGTTATCTTCACCATGATCTTATCTTCTATCTTTCTTTGTAGAATAAAGCATTTACATAATAATATGTCCCTTGAGGAGTCCATGGTTAGATTATATTTAAGTGAAGGAGGTATACCATGAATAATTTCAAAAACTACCATGAAATATTCAAGGATCAACTTAACAACTATATTAGAAAGAATAAAAGCAAACATTATATTAAGTAAAAAATAACTATAAAACAAGATTCAATTATAACACACTAAATTATCAAAAATAATAAAAATACATGATGATAAGATTAATGATGAAGAAAGGTATTTTACACCTATGTTTTACAAATCATGATAATGTCACATGTAAATATGTTGTTTTTCTTATTATAATTCAAATATCAACAGTATTTCTAGGCATGCTTATGGTCCTTTTATAATAGTAATGATACCAAACCCCTGGTTGTAAGTCAAGAATCTATATTTTTAATACTAGTAATCAACTCTATAATTAATTAATTTTGATACAAATCTACTACTTGAAAGCTATAATGAATGAACAAGTATATATTAATAATAATAATAGTTAAGCTATAATGAAAGAATAAGTAGATAATAATAATAATAAGGTAACTATTTGAACTTGGTATGAAAGCTTGGATTTATCTCTTAAACCTAGTTTGTGCTTACACTTTAATTATATGTGGTTCAATATAAAAACCAAATATTTCTTAACCAATAAAACTATCTTTGTTTTATATATAAGTTACTATGTTAGATCTAATTAATTATAACAATATCCAAAACATATAAGAGATAATTGTCATCAAATTTAGTTATTGCTACTTAACAATTAAGAATTGAAATCTTACTTTATTTAATCATGTCATCACATAGTAAAGATACCTTATCATGCATACTATATGTTTTGCTTGAGCAAAATATTACACATGGATGCCATTTCCATTATAAACTCTTTTATAATTAAAAATTACAAAAAAAAATCTATGATGTTCAGTAATGCAATAGCTCGTTGCCTTCAAGATTCTACTCGATGCACACAACTTACAAAATCTATGAAGTCTAGAGTCAATACTTATACACCCTATGTTTTATTAAGTTTTAGGATGTCTAGTTTAAAAAAATGATATAATGGCATTTAAAAATCTTATCTTGTGCATGTTTGTATCTGTCATATCTTTACGTAACTTGAACTATATATTATCATGATATTTTTACACGTCTTTATAAAATTTAATGGTAGGAAAAATGGACATGAAAACCTCTCAATTGATGAACATATAAATCTATGTTACTATGTTCATCAAAAATGATTTACATCGAAAATGAAAACGAGATGGAAGAATAAATTCGATTATATCACGCACGCATTGAGTGCATTTCATTGAGAGGTAGTCGTCCCATGTCAGTTTCTCGCCTTTAAAGATTCTCAACTTACCATCACTATTATTATTTTTGCATATTTACAATATACAATTTAGAGCTAAGAGAAGCCAAGCACTCACCCTTAGCTCTTTCAGTGCTTTGGGATTCTCGGTGAGAAACTTTATAGCAAACGCCATGGCTGTGGATGAAGTCTCGTAACGCGCAAAGAGCAAAAACAGAATGAAATCTGCAATGATTTCATCCGAAAACATGCCTTCTCTCACAAGTTTGGTTAAGAGATCGTTGCGGACCACTTCTGGATGCCGCCTTCTGTCCTCTACACACTGGTAAATCATCGTTATGATAGTTTTCCTGGCCTGAAAAACATCAGAGATTTAGAGCCTAACCGAAAAATTAAATGAGACTTGAACAGGAATGGATTAGTGTAGAGAACATAGCATCTCGGGGACCTTAATTCCTCTGGCGAAAGCGGTTCCAGGGATATTGAGAGGCAAGCAGAGCACGGCTCCCACGAATTCATGAAAGGCCTTGTAAATTTCTTCCATATCCTCCGCAGGGGTAGGTCCAGTAATTTCTTTCCCATCAAATTGAGAACAATCTGCGCGCACACCGTTTCCCAATTCCAGTTGATAAAAAACAATATATAAATGGAAGCGCATGCTGCGAAAATGAACTGCATTTATATCCCAAAGTTCCCGTTTTTGGGTTTAACGGTAAGAACTAGGATTACTGCGCTTCAACGGTAAGAACTACGATTACTGGAGCATTTAGATGAAGATCTTGTTCGGATCTCAGGAGCTATGGGAGTTAGTCGAGAATGGCAACCCAAAACCGGCAGATGAAGTAGCACTGGCCGCCCTCTCCCAAGCAGACAAGGACATGTTGAAGGAGAACGCGAAGAAGGACCAGAAGGCCCTCTTTTACATCATGCAAGCAGTCGAAGAGACTATCTTCCCGTGGATCACATCAGCCACCAAAGCAAAGCAAACCTGGGAAATTCTGGCCAGCTCATACCAAGGCACCAACAAGGTGACATTGGTGAAACTGCAGATGCTCAGGAGGGAGTTCGAAAATTTGCAGATGAGTGAGTCTGAGTCCATGAGCGACTTCTTCATCCTGACCATAGACATCATCAACTAGATGTGGTTGAATGGAGAAATTGTGATGAGCTAGAGAACTGTGGAGAAGATCCTCAGAAGTCTGTCTGCTAAGTTTGACTTGATTGTGATAGCAATCGAAGAGTCAAGAGATCTAACAACCCTCTCGACAAACGAGCTCATGGGTTCATTGCAGAAACATGAGCAGAGGCTGAGCCGTTCATATCATACTTTTCTAAAGCAAGCATTCAAGTCTCAAGTCTCATTCTGAGACAGCGGCAAACAAGACTCCCACCATGGCGCTTCTAGATCTCAAGGAGGAAGAGGCAAATGCAAACGTGGGAAAGGAAACAAGTCAGAGGATGGTCAAACCCTAGTGAGGGAGATACCAACTACAACTTCCATCAACAAGGAGGAAGAGGTGGTGCAAAAAACCAGCAAGCCAGATCTGGTCAAAAAAAGGACATGTCAAAAGTCCAATGCTACTCTTGCAAGAAATTCGGCCATTACATCTCACAGTGCATAAAGTGAATGGCCAAGGAGAACCAGCAACAAGCCCATTACACAGGCAAAACCAAAAATACGGTAGGAGGAAATGTGTTGCTGACTTGCAACATTGAGGAGTGCCAAAAGAATGTCTAGTATTTGGATAGCGGGTACAACAACCACATGATGGGGAACAAGGATATGTTCTCACAACTGGATGAAATAGTCCAGTCCGAAGTTAATATGAGGAACAATAGTAAGTTTCCCATGATGGGGAAAGGAAAGATCCTCATCTGCACCAGGCACGGTGAATGGAAGTAGATCTGTGATGTCTATTATGTGTCTGGTCTGAAGCATAACCTACTGAGCATTGGACAGCTTGTGCAGAAGGGGCATACAATCTAGTTCAAAGATAGAGTATGCACCATCAGAGACAAAATGCATGAAAAGCTTGCAATCATGTCCATGACAAAGAACAAAATGTTTTCTCTGTAGATTCAGAATAAATATTTGATGTCTCTAAGTGTAGTTGTGAAGGGTGCTACCTGGATGTGGCATCTCAGGTTCGATCACCTGAGTTTCAGTGGCCTGAATCTATTGCACAAGAAGCATATGGTGAAGAGTTTACCCCTTATTGAGCAACTAAATCAAATCTGTGAGGGTTGCTTAGTCGACAAGCAGCACAGGTATTTGTTCCCTTTCGGTCAGTCTTGGAGAGCATCACAGCCATTGGAGATGTTGCACTCAGATATTTGCGGTCCAATGTATTCCACCATATTTGCTAGCAACAAATATTTCCTAGCCTTCATTGATGATTTCAGTTAAAAGATCTAGGTTTATGCCATCAAGCAGAAGTCAGAGGCTTTTGGCAAGTTCAAGGAGTTCAAGGATCTAGTGGAGAGTTCAAGGAGTTCAAGGATCTAGTGGAGAAACAAAGCGGCTACCATGTCAAAACCCTCAAAATCGATGGTGGAGAGAATACATCTCCAATGAATTTCAAAATTTATGCAAGGTAAATGGAATTTGGAGGCAGCTCACTACCAGATACACATTGCAGTAGAACGATGTAGGTGAGAGGAAGAACAAAACCATCATGGAGATGGCACGTAGCATGATGAAGGCGAAGGGATTACTGCATGAGTTTTGGGCATAAGTTGTAACATGTGCAGTCTATCTTCTGAACAGATGTCCCACCAAAAGTGTGAAGGACAAAAACCCTCAAGAGGCCTAGAATGGACAGAAGCTAAGTGTGGCTCACTTGCGAGTATTCAGGTGCATTGCATATGTACATATTCCATAAGAGAAGCAGCAAAAACTGGATGATAGAGTAGAGAAGTGCATATTCACAAGATACAACGAGTAGGAAAAGGCGTACGGGTTGTACAATCCTATGACAAAAAAGCTCATTATCAGCTGTGACATGAAGATCTTGGAAGATGAAGCCTGGAACTAGAAGTCAAAGACTGGACAATCAGATCCAATAGTAGTTGAGTCTGTTGACTTGGAGGAGGGCAGTGTGCAGCCACTTGCAGCCTCAAGTAGCAACAATGGTGCCAATAGCAGCATAGCCACACCATCTCGGTTGCCTCCACTTGCAAGCAGAATCCAGAACCTGGTGATGCTAGCGAAGACAAGGAGCTTGTAAGATATTTATGAGGCAACCCAAAATCATCAAGATGAGGAATATTATGATTTTACGTTATTTACTGAGGTTGATCCAGTAGAGTTTGAAGACGCAAATCAGAATCAAAAGTGGGTTAAAGCAATGGACGAGGAGATTGAAGCCATTGAGAAGAACGATACATGGAAACTGGCAGATCTTCCAGTAGGGAAGAAGACCATTAGGGTCAAATGGGTATATAATATGAAGTTCAATGCCCAAGGTGAGGTTGATCAGTATAAGGCCGAATTGGTGGCAAAATGCTATAAGAAAAAGTTAGGCGTTGACTACCATTATGTGTATGCGCCTGTAGCCCGAATTGACACAGTGAGGATGATCCTGGCACTGGCAGCTTAGAAGGGTTGAAGTGTTTACTAGATGGACATCAAGTCAGCCTTCCTCAATGGTGTGTTGGAGGAGGAGGTCTACATAGACCAGCCAACAGGTTACGAGATTGAAGGCCAGGAGGGTAAAGTCCTGAAGCTGAAGAAGGCCCTATACGATTTGAAGTAGGTGCCTCGGGCTTCGTACAGCTGTATTGACAAATATTTTTAAGTTAATGAGTTTGTCAAATGCCCATATGAGCACACCCTGTACATAAAGACAAATGAAGAAGGAGAGCTCATAATCATATGTCTGTATATGCACAATTTGATTTACACTGACAATAATAATATCCTGTTCGACCAGTTTAGAATAGCCATGAAAAAGGAGTTCGAGATGACAGACTTAGGGTTGATGAAGTATTTTCTTGGAATTAAAGTTGACCAATAAGCAAATGGCATCTTAATTTATCAGAGTAAGTATGCGAAGGATGTCATGAAGCAATTCAATATGGAGGATAGCAAACCTGCCATCACACCTGTTGCCACAGGTTTGAATCTAAGCAAGTTGGACTCTGGCAAAAATGTCGATCCAACTCTATTCAAGAGGCTAGTTGGCAGTCTGATGTATCTAACTACAACTCAGCCAAATCTGATGTTCAGAGTTAGTCTGATCATGCAATTCATGGAGACTTCGAAGGACATGCACTGGCAAGCAGGCAATAGAATCATGTGCTATGTCAACAGGATGAGGAACCATGGTGTATTTTACGCTAGACAAGACCAGTTGGAATTAGTTGGATACACAAATAGCAACTAGGCTGGCAGCATCGATGATCAAAAAAGTACCTTCGGGTATGCTTTCCATCTTGGATCAAGAGCAGTCTCATGGGCGTACAAGAAGCAACCAATCGTTGCGTTGTCTACTATTGAAGCAAAGTATATCGCCGCCACTTCAGCCGCATGCCAGGCAGTTTGACTGTGAAGAGCTCTATTTGAACTGAACCATCCTCCGGTGGGTGTGACAATAATTTTTTGTGACAACAATTCTACCATAGCATTTTCAAAGGATCTAGTGTTCCATGGTCGGACAAAGCACATCAAAATTTTCTATCACTTCATCAGAGATCTGGTGAAGTTCAAGGACATTTAGTTGTAGTTTTGCAGGTCCAAGGAGCAGTTGGCAGATATTTTCATGAAGCCTTTGAAGGAGGAAGACTTCAGCAGATTATGATGGCATCTTGGAGTCAAAGCGCTCATGAAATCAGGTTTAAAGGAGGGTGTTAGAAAAATTTATCCTAATTTGCACTCCCCTCCCAACTGTGCTACGAACTGGGCAACGCCGGACAACGCTCGTCAAAAATAGCGAAGTTGGGCATCCCGCCTATTTGTCTGATGTTTCATCACATGGGCCCTCTAACATCCGTCCAATCAGCATTGATCTCCTTCGTGCGGGGTATACGATTGGTTATTTCATCCATGTGGTAGTTGGTGACTAGCTCTTCTGTCTTGCTATATAAACCCTAGCTTGGGGTGCTTTTCAAGGAGGAGTAAGGGTGTGGATTCTTGAAGAAGTAGCAAAGTAGTAGAGGAGAGCATTTCAAAGAGTAGAGTATCTCATCTGGTTATGTTCGAGTAGCAGTCTCGACATTTTTTTTGCTTCTTAGTTTATCCTACAGTTTTAGTCTGCATAAGCTTGTATATCCTCAATTGAGGATATTTGTAACCCTTCATTTGGATAAATAAACTTTGTCATTGTTTCTGGCATTCTGCAGGGTTTCGACTTATCATTGTCTATGTTTATTGTGACTTGCTCCTTTGTTTCCAGTCTCCATTTAGTTTCAGTCATTTCCCATAATTTGTTGACTACTAACTCTTGTTTAAAGTGCTCGGTGTTCCTTTGTGGAAATTTTTCAATCACCTCCTCAATGAAGTGATTTTGAATCCTGCTAAGGGTCAGTCTTCGAGTGATGAACGTCACCTCCAAAATTTGTCTCTCTAGCCAGCGTAGCACTTCACGAACCATTCAAGGTGTTGTCGCATTTTGTGCGTGCATTTGAACAGTGAAGTTCATAAGGCAAAGTTTTGTCTAAGTCCCATCCATCCGCCCGACTGCGCAGCACAGTCGGATTGCGCATTTACTTTCGAGTGCAACCGGGCGTTTACCGCGAACTTGAACATTGACTAGGAAAATCATTGACTTTACATCCTTTGGGCGTGCGCAGCCCGACTACGAACTCCGCTTGTGCACAGCTCGACTGCGAACTCCGCTTGTGCACAGCTCAACTGCGCACTCTTGCAAGAGCGCAGCCCGACTGTGCACATCTCTTGTGCGCAGCTCGACTGCGCACTCTTGTGCGAGCGCAGAAGGCTTGAAAAATAAAACGAAACTTCATATGACAAATGAACTGTCTACAATGCATGCCGAACTAGAAACTATTTTTCCTCCTTATTCCTTCCCTCAATATTTTTCTTTCTATTGCAATTTCTTTTTTTCGATTGTAGTTTCTTTGTCACCTTCTCTACCCTGTTTCTAGGGTCAAAATATTACAAAAAAATATTAGAGAAGAAGAGGTAAGTTAACAGTATCCAAAATCCTTTGGTTACATGGCACCATGATTGAAGCTAAAAAGGTTGAAATTTTATCTTCAAATCGTTAAGAAATACACATTTGAATTTGTTTGCCTTAAATTCACCTTTTACATCTGCTAATTATTAGAGATCATCTATTTGCTATAACTGAAGGAAAAAATTTGACAATTTTATTTTTCCGAAGTTCGATAGTGTCGACTACGTAGGGTGCAGGGCCAGCTCCAAGCTTCGGGAGTGAAGTGCGGACGATGTCGAACCAAGGGCACAGTCCATCATTGGGAACAAAGAACGAACTTCACACCTTCAACTACCGAAGTGCGACTGTCGCAGCAAAGTGCATATATGGTCGAAGTGTGACTGTCGCAACAAAGTGCGTACAACGCATGTTCTGTGGCCAAAGTGTGACTGTCATAGTGAATTGCGCACTTCGGACGACACAAGGCGAAAGTCATCGATCAACAACAAAGTGCAAACTTCGCTTGCTGACGAACTTTGCTCAGTGCAGACTGACAAGCTTCAGACTTGGCCTTCAACTTTTTCGTCTTTTGTGGCTGCCGCTGGGTTTGCCTGGCTTGGCAACACCCGTATGAGAGGAGAGAATCATCGAAATAGAGAACAACAAACTGCAAACCCTAAAGATGCCTAAAACAAATAGCAAACTTTATTCATATGAAAAACTAGGGTTACAAAAATTCCTCAATCGAGGAAATAACAACATCTGCAGGCTACGCTGCAGGATAAACTAAAAGGGGAAATGTCGAGTCTGCTGCTCGGACATTAATCAGCTGAGCCACACTACTCACTGAATCGCTCGCCCTCCTTTCTCTGCTCTATTCTCCGCTTCCTCTTTCACGAACTTCTCTCTTTCATCCTCTTTGTCTGAAGACCCGAACTGCCCTTTTATAGCCACGGGGAGAGGAGGATAAGGGTTATCCTCTGATAGGTTCGGATAAGGGTTATCCTCTGACAGGCCCTCAACTAGGGTTTCTAACTAATCGTCGACTTGGCATTAACTCGCCTGACCAAACGCCAAACTAGCATTAACTTCTACGATGATGGGATCTGTCAGGTGTCACATCTGTCAGAAGGTAGGTGTGACATCATGTCACACTTTTTCCGGGATCCTGGACTGCGGCAGCGCAGTTCGACTTCGCCCATGTCTGGAGCGCAATCCAATTTCGCCCAAGGTTCGAAGCGCAGTTGGGCACAGGCGTGAAATCTAGGTTAATTTTTCTAACACCCTCCTTTAAACCTGATTTCATGATCGCTTTGACTCCAAGCTACTCTTGCAATCTGTTGAAGTCTTCCTCCTTCAAAGGCTTCGTGAAAATATCTACCAACTGCTCCTTGGATCTGCAAAACTGCAGATGAATTTCTCCGGACTTCACCAACTCTCTGATGAAGTGATAACGAATATCAATGTGCTTCATTCGGCCATGGAACACGGGATCCTTTGAGAGTGCAATGGCCGAATTGTTATCACAAAAAATTATTGTCGCGCCTTCCGGAGGATTGTGCAGCTCACTCAGAACTCTTCGCAGCCATACTGCCTGGCATGCGGCTATCATGGTGGCGACATATTCTGCTTTGGCTATGGACAACGCAACAATGGGTTGCTTCTTGGACGCCCATGAGACTGCCCCTGATCCGAGATGGAAAGCATACCCGGAGGTGCTCTTTCGATCATCGGTACTACCAGCCCAGTCATTGTCTGTGTAGCCGACCAGTTCCAACTGGTCCCGTCTGGCATAAAATAGGCCATGGTTTCACGTCCCGCTGACATAGCACAAGATCCTCTTGCCTGCTTGCCAATGCGTGTCCTTCAGAGTCTCCATGAAACGGCTGATCAGACTGACTCCGAACATCAGATCTAGCCGAGTTGCAGTCAAATACATCAGACTGCCAACTAGCCTCTTGAACAAGGTTGGATCTACATTCCTCCCTATATCCAACTTGCTCAGCTTCAAACCTGTGGCTACAGGTGTGATGGCAGGTTTTCTGTCCTCCATCTTGAAGCGCTTTAGGACATCCTTCGCATACTTGCCTTGAGAAATGAAGATGCCATCTGCTGATTGGTCAACTTCAATGTCGAGAAAAATTTTCATCAGCCCCATGTCAGTCATTTCAAACTCGGACTTCATGGATGTTCTAAACTGTGCAAATAGGTTGTTGCTATTGCCAGTATATATCAGATCATCTACATACAGGCAGACGATGATGAGCTCACCTGCTGCATTTGTCTTCATGTACAGTGAGTGCTCATATGGGCATTTTTGAAACCCATTCTCCTGAAAATAGCCGTCAATACGGTTGTACCATGCCCTGGGTGCTTGCTTCAACCCATACAGGGCCTTCTTCAGTTTTAGGACTTTGCCTTCTTGCCCTTGTATTTCATAACCGGGCGGCTGGTCTATGTAGACCTCTTCTTCCAACACTCCGTTGAGGAAGGCAGACTTGACATCCATCTGGTACACGCTCCATCCTTTCTGAGCTGCTAGTGCCAGAATCATTATGACTGTGTCAAGTCGGGCTACAGGTGCATACACCTCATGATAGTCAACTCCTAACTTTTGCTTGTAGCCTTTCGCCACTAATCTGGCCTTATGCCTGTCAACTTCTCCTTGGGCATTAAACTTCGTTTTATATACCCACTTGACCCCAATGGTCTTCTTTCATGCTGGAAGATCTGTTAGCTGCCATGTCTCATTCTTCTCAATGGTTGCTATCTCCTCATCCATCGCATTCACCCATTTGTGATTCTGACTTGCCTCTTCAAACTCCACTGGATCACATTCAGTAAAGAGAGCAAAATCAGAATAATCTTCATCTAACTGATTATGGGTTACCTCATAAATGTCTTGCAAGCTTCGAGTCTTCGCAGGAGTCCTCAGATTTTGAATTCTACTTACAAGTGGAGGTGATCGGGATGATGAGGTTGTGCTACTGCTAGCACCACTGTTGCTGCTTGAAGGTACAGGTGGCTATGCACTGTCATCCTCCAAGTCTACAGATTCAACAGTTGCTAGTTCAGACTGACCAGTCTTTGACTTCCAGTTCCAGGCTTCATCCTCCAGGAACTTCACATCTCGGCTGATGACAAGTTTCTTTGTCACAAGGTTGTACAGCCTGTATGCCTTTGTTGGTTCGCTGTACCTTGTGAAGATGCATTTTTCAACTTTGTCATCCAGCTTCTGCCTTTTCTCATCTGGAACATGTGCATATGCTATGCACCCGAAAACTCGCAAATGAGCCACACTTGGCTTCAACTTGCTCCAAGATTCCTCTGGAATTTTGTCCCTCACACTCTTGGTGGGACATCGGTTCAGCAGATAAACTACACAACTTATAGCTTCTGCCCAGAACTCATGTGGCAAACTTTTTGCCTTCAACATGCTCCATGCCATCTCCATGATTGTTCTGTTCTTCCTCTCAGCTACGCCATTCTGTTGCGGCGTGTATATGGCAGTGAACTGCCTTCGAATTCCATGTTGTTTGCAAAAGTTGTGGAATTCGTTGGAGATGTATTCTCCACCTCCATCAATTCTGAGAGTCTTCACATAATAACCGCTCTGTTTCTCAACCAGAGCCTTGAACTCCTTAAACCTTGCAAATGCCTCTGACTTCAACTTGATTGGATAAACCCAAGTCTTTTGGCTGAAGTCATCAATGAAGGTCAAGAAATACTTGTTGTCGGCATATGAGGTGGTCTGCATGGGACCACAGATGTCTGAGTGCACCAGCTCCAAAGGCCATGATGCTCTCCAAGACTGTCCTACAGGGAATGCATCCCTATGCTGCTTGCCGACCAGGCAACCTTCACAAACTTGATTTGGTTGCTCTATAAGGGGTAAACCCTTCACCATCTGCTTCTTGTGCAGCAGATTCAGGCCACTGAAACTCAGGTGACCAAATCTGAGATGCCACAACCAGGTAGCATCCTTCTCAACTACACTCAGAGACATCAAAGATTCATTCTGAATATACAGTGAAAATGTTTTGTTTTTCGTCATGGACACAGTTGCGATTTGTCCATGGACTTTGTCTCTGATGGAACAAACACCATCTTTGAACAGTACAGTGTGCCCCTTCTGCACAAGCTGTCCAACACTTAGCAGATTGTGCTTCAACCCAAGCACATAAAAAACATCTTGAATTGTTTTTCTATCACCGTGCCGGGTTCGGATGAGGATATTTCCTTTCCCCATCATAGGAACTTTGATGTTGTTCCCCATCTTGACTTCGAACTGGACTGTTTCATCCAGTTGTGAGAACATCTCCCTGTTCCCGATCATATGGTTGCTGCAACCACTGTCAAGATACCAGATGTTTTTCTTGCTCTCCTCTTCAATACTGCAAGTCAGCAACACATTTCCTCCTACCGCATTTTTGGGTTCCTCCGTATAATGGGCTTGCTGCTGATTCTCGTTCACCATCTTCTTTCTGCATTGTGTGGCATAATGGCCGAACTTGCTGCAGTAGTAGCATTGGACCTTTGACATGTCCTTCTTCTGTTGAGAGCCACCTTGCTAATTTCTGCCAGTGCCTCTTCCTCCTTGCTGATGAAAGTTGCAACTTGGCTCAGCGTCCTGAGGGTTTGATCTCCCTCCTTGCTTGTTCCTTCTCCCACGCCTGCTTCTGCCTCTTCCTCCTTGAGAACTAGAAGCGTCATTGTGGGAGTCTTGTCTGCCGTTGTCTCAGACTGAGACTTGCGCTTTGAAGGCTTGCTCCAAAGAAGACTGAGTTGAGCGGCTCAGCCTCTGTTCATGGGTCTACAGGGAACCCATGAGTTCATCTATCGAGAGGGTTGTCAAATCCCTCGACTCTTCGATTGCTATCACAACCGAGTCAAACTTGGCAGGCAGACTTTTGAGAATATTCTCCATGATTCTCTGGCTCTGCATGATTTCTCCATTCAACCGCATCTAGTTGATGATATCTATCGTCCGAGTGAAGAAGTCACTCATCGACTCGAACTCGCTCATCTGTAGATTTTCAAACTCTCTCCTGAGCATCTGCAGTTTCACCAACTTCACTTTGTCGGTGCCCTGATACGAACTTGCCAGGGTTTCCCAGGCCTGCTTGGCCTTGGTGGCTGATGCAATCCGTGGGAAGATGGTCTCCTCAACCGCTTGCATGATGTAGAAGAGGGCCTTCTGGTCCTTCTTCTTATGCTCTTTCAACAGATCCTTGTCTACTTGAGAGAGGGCGGCCAGTGCTGCTGCATCTGCCGGTTCTGGGTAGCCATTCTCGACTAACTCCCATAGCTCCTGAGATCCGAACAGGATCTTCATATGGATGCTCTAGTAATCATAGTTCTTGCCATTAAATCGTAAGATCTACAACTACAAGGAATTCTTTCTAGAATCCATCTTCTATCTCCACGTCACGACTCAATCAGCTCTGATACCAATTTGAAGGAAAAAATTTGACAATTTTATTTTGCCAAAGTTTGATAGTGTCGACTCCGTAGGGCGCAGGGCCAGCTCCAAGCTTCGGGAGCAAAGTGCAGATGACGCCGAACGAAGGGCACAGTCCGTCACTGGGAGAAAAGAATGAACTTCGCACCTTCAACTTCTGAAGTGCGACTATCGCAGTGAAGTGCGTACAACGCACGTTCTATGGCTGAAGTGTGACTGTCGTAGCGAAGTGCGTACAGCGCACATTTTGTGGTCGAAGTGCGACTGTCACAGCGAAGTACGTACATCGCATGTTCTGTGGCCGAAGTGCAATTATCAAAGTGAAGTGCGCACTTCGGACGACGTAGGGCGAAAGTCGTCGATCGGCAACGAAGTGCGAACTTCGCTTGCTGACAAACTTTGCTCAGCGCAGACTGACAAGCTTCAGACTTGGCCTTCAACTTCTTTGTCTTTCATGGCTGTCGTTGGGTTTGCTTGGCTTGGCAACACCCATATGAGAGGAGAGAATCACCGAAATAGAGAACAACAAACTACAAACCCTAAAGATGCCTAAAACAAACAATAAACTTTATTCATATGAAAAACTAGGGTTACAAAAATTCCTCAACCGAGGAAATAACATCTGCAGACTACACTGCAGGATAAACTAAAAGGGGAAATGTTGAGTCTGCTGCTCGGACATTAATCAGCTGAGCCACACTGCTCACTGAATCGCTCGCCCTCCTTTCTCTACTCTATTCTTCGCTTCCTCTTTCACGAACTTCTCTCTTTCATCCTCTTTTTCTGAAGACCCAAACTGCCCTTTTATAGCCGCGGGGAGAGGAGGATAAGGGTTATCCTCTGATAGGTTCGGATAAGGGTTATCCTCTGACAGGCCCTCAACTAGGGTTTCTGACTAATCGTCGACTTGGCATTAACTCACCTAACCAAACGCCGAACTGGCATTAACTTCTGTGGCGATGGGATCTGTCAGGTGTCACATTTGTCAGAAGGTAGGTGTGACATCATGTCACACTTTTGTCGGGATCCCGGACTGCGGCAGCGTAGTCCGACTTTGCCCATGTCTGGAGTGCAATCCGATTTCGCCCAAGGTTCGGAGCGCAATTGGGCACAGGCGTGAAATCTGGGTTAATTTTTCTAACAATAACTTGTAATCAGTTAAAAATAAAATAATTATAAAAAAATAAAAATATTATGAAAACTTTTACGTGATACAAACATTTTTTATATTTTAATTTAATATAAGTAATAATAAAAAAACATTCTGAATTGTCTTATTTATTTTTAATAACATTAAAAATATATATATTATTAAATATTTTATTTATTTATAATATTTTCAAAAAATTATATTTTTGTAATTATTTTTTCAAATTATTTTGAAAAATAAATAAAACTTACAAATGATGTACTATATGTAAGGTAAACCAATGTTCTATCGGTGGCCTATGTTATACAATAAATGTAAGATGTATGTTTATTTTAAAATGTTTTTAACGATTTCAACATATATTTTGGTTTTCTATTAAAAAACACTTTTTTAGTTTTTTTAGTTAGTGTGAGAAATTTTGATGACTGGCGTTTAGGGCGATGCATATTTATTTTATGATGATCTCTCATAAGGTGGAGATTTGAGCTTATCAATAGGGAATTTAACACGAACACGATAATTTGAACTTTGAACTGTTGTGCTCTTCCATAGAGAAAAACAATTTGTTATTTTTAAAAAATACCTTTTTTTTTTTAATATAAAATTTTTGATCTATTTTTCTATTAATTATTATAATATTTTATTTTAAAATTTTGATCTAACTTATATTAATTAATATAATATTTTATTGAAAATTTTATAATCTACCATCATTGATGTGTATAATTATAAAGTTAAAGTTACCCATTGTTTCATAAATATGTTATGGGTTACTTGATGCATTCTAAGTCGAAGGTGGATGGTATCAACTAAAAAATAGCCTTCCTTAGTGACAATGGATTCATAGTATAGTAACACCCATGATATAACATTTATTTTTGTTCTGATTTGCATGTACTAGACAAGATGACAATGGCCAAGACAATGCTTTGATTTTATATAACGACAAGGCTTTCAAGGTCGTGCAACTTTCACTTGTATGAAAACTTCTTAGGATGATACTCCTTCATGTTGATAATATTTCATTGTACAAGATGACAAGGCTTGATATGACAACACTCTTTATGATGGTAATATTTTAGATGACAAGATCACTTTTTGCAATAACAACTTATGGCAAGTTGTAATATGACAACTTCTAAGTTGATAAGATGAAAAATTTTAAGATGACAACTTACTTCGATAGCTTCATCAAACAATTTTTTGCTTTGATGGTGTCCTTCAGTTGACTTCCTTTTATGACAACACATTTCACAACCACATCCTCTTACCCTGATGATTTTTCTTATGATGGCACTTCTAATATAATGTGTACTAGATGATACCTTGCATGATGACATTCACCATGACATATCCCAAGACTGTACTTGCCATATCATGCTCAAAATACGATACTTTATAGATTGTTTCCTACAAGCAACATTAGCTATGTTATGTGTTAGAAATATTTAAACAACAATTACCCTCCTTCTCAAACAACTTTCTCACCATCTCCTCTTAAACAAAGTCTTCATTAATACTATTACTAAATTGTTCTCACTTGCAACTCTACACACATTAGTCCAAGCGATCAAAATGCTAAATGACTATACATCCATAATTAGTGCCTCTATTCCATCCTCATGGATATATTTCCACTCTTTTATTTCACTCCAATGTCATTCTCTCTTTCTCTTCTCTTATCTTTCTATGCACACCATTTCATATTTCATTTCCTACCAATTATACTTCTTATCCTTTTTCTCTTTTCTTCCCCACTCTGCATGTTGTTCTCTCTCCTCCCTTTGGAATGGGACTTGTGTTCACTTATGCCTATAGGTGATGATTACCATAACTATTGGATACTTATTAGTAATTGCTTTAGTTATCTTCTCATTTTTTGGATGCTCCTACATCACACTCGTCGAGTAAGAAGAAATACTTTATGAGCTCTAACTCATTACTATGAATTGTTTTCATATTATTTCCATTTTAACTTGGCTTCAGGATTATGCATAGCAATGAATCATCATTAATTCATGAAAATTAGGATTTCCAAAATTGGAATTTGGCTAATCTCAGGACCTTTCACTAAGGCCCATTTGCACAAAATTTTTGGGATGCAAATTTTTTGGGGTTGGCTCACCTGATCGTGATAATTTTTTTTTGTTTTTATTTTAATTTACCAACCACTTTCGCCCAAATCCATAGACCTTTTCACCCTCAAATTATTAAAAAAAATATTTTCCCTATCAAATTCACCTCTTACGCCACCAGTATATATACCTAACGTGACAATGATACTCATATACCCAAAAAATTACCCATAGCACCGAAAACTCTACAATGGAAAAAAAGGATATGAAGAAGCAAAAAACCACCTCTAGCTATGAAAAACCATCTAAAACATCAAAAAATGACCTTTGGTACCTACCCGTAGCAGTTGGTGCCTACTCGCAATAGAGAAAAATTAGGTAGTTAGCATTCATGTTCCATAGCAATTTTAGAATATTGATTTCAGTTTGTATTCACTTAATGTAGAGTGCATGAATTGAGATCTTATAGTTTCTAGGAAACATTGAAGGATTCAATGGACTCTCGGGCTATCAGCTCCATGATACGTCACTAGCTTGTAGAGACTATTGGTACCACCACCATACATTGGTAGTATATGCAGACTACTAGTGTATGGTGTTATTGGTAGCCTAAAGAGAGTACAATGCCATGATATGTCAATAGAATTTTTAGGCTACCATTGCTATGATACACTGATAGCCTACATGGACTAACAACACCATGATAGATCGATAGTCTTTGTCGACTACCATCGTATTATGGTGTTGGTAGCCTGTAGAGACTATTAGTATATCATGGTGTTGGTAGTCCTCGTAGACTACCAATGTATCATGGCATCAATAGCCTTCAAATGTTATCAATGTATCATGGCATCGATAGCATTTAGAAGCTACTCATGCATGATAGTGGCATCAATACTCTTTATAGGCTATAAGCACCACAATACATTGACAACCTACAAGTACTACCAGTGCCATGTTAATTTGGTAGCCTATAGGAACTACCATCATATGAATGGATTGTTTCATTCTCTTAGCACATTGATTGATACTATGAAGTAGCATTAAATAATAGATTTTTGGAATACAAGGTGTAGAATGCAATGGAAGGTTGTGCAAGCCCTCACCTCTCTTGATTTTTGAATTAAGTGGCATATAGACTGTTACTAAACCACTTATCTCTCTCAAATAATTTAGTTATTTCCTAGTGTGACATTTTTTGTTTTGAATAATAAAATATTTTAATTAGTTAGAATTTGCATTAAATCCAATTAGTTGTAACAACATATGTACGTTAATGGAAATACATAATAAGAAATTATTCAATGATTATCAATTATAAGAGTTGTGTACAATACCCAAAGCTTAAATTTATTGAGGATTCATTTTCTAACATGAAACACATTTTTCTATACAGATACAATGTCACCTACACTAAATCTAAGTAAGCAAGGAAAATCTTATGAAAGAAAAAAATTCCTAAAATAATTTAGACAAAAATCCAAATCCAAGGAGGCATCGACATCTATACAAGTTCAAGGTATATATCTATCTTCTGTATAAAAGTGTACTTTTTTATGTAATTTCAAAATATGATGTAGAACCCCTTTGTATGCAGAATACCCAATTGACCCTAACATGCCTCCACTTGAAGATATTCTTGAGGAAGAGATACCTCAACCTAAAAAAATTCTTAACAATAACATCCAACAACTTGAAGATAATCCTCAATATGAAACACCAACCAAGAAGTAAACGGATCATTCTAACCAAATACCAACTTCAGGAGAATATTCTACTCAAAAATATAAATGTAGAAAGCTAACTATGTGGACTATTAGAAGGACATTTCAGCTTGAATGGTCATCCCAATATCTATTTATTGAGTCAGTGTAGCCAGAGAGAAACAATGACATGCCAACAGAATATGGATGCATTATTTGTAGTAGTAAACTAGGGAAGGATCACAAAATACAACTTAAGTTGGATACAATAGAAAAACATTTTGAGAAATTTTATATGACTGGAAAATAAATTGATGGAACAATTAAGAATATAATTAGGTGGACGAATGCATAAAAATGCATTCATTTCATATATGCAAAATACTATAACAGAGAGATGAAATAGTAAAAAACACTTGTTCATAAAGGTGGAACGATTGTAACACAATTTGAAAAAATTCATAAAACAACTTTAGTGTCTAAAGGTTTACAGGTTATTGTATATACTATTCTTAAGAAGGAAAATCCAATGTCCAATTTTATTGATTATAAACATCTATTTCAGTTTGCTAATGTACAAAACATTTCCTATACCCATTGGTCAGATCGAAGTGGTTAGGAAACTGTAAAATGTCTCTCTTTCGTTGAGAAACATGACTTGAGAGAGAAAATTAACAATTCAAAATTTATTTCACTTTTAACTGATGAAGTAATTGATATTGACAACACATATTGGATTTCTATGCATTTTTATACATTTGAAAATCATGTAAGGAGACCTCATTTGCTAGCATTACATAAAATAATGGAATATTGTAATGCAAAAAATAATTTACAATGTTATTGTAACCAGCTTAAAAAAAATTATGAGAATGGATGATACAATAATAGCTAATAAATTAATATGTGTTGGATTTGATGGTGTTGTCATAATGCAGGGTCACAAGAATGGGCTTTGTGTTCAACTATAAACAATAATTACCCTTTATTTGATCCTCATTCATTGCATGACTCACAAAATGAATCTTACATACAAAATTATGAGCACATTTGAAAATATTTCTAGAGTTGAAGAACTCGTTCATGAAATACATGCTTATTTTTCATCCAATCCAAAAAGGTTTATAGAGTTTCAAATGTTTGCACTTGGAGTTACTAAAGGTAAAAGGTTGTTAAAATATGTAGATACTAGATGAATTTCATTTTTCCAACCCGTATATACAGTTTTCAAAGAATATCAATCCTCAATAGGTTTTATGAATGCTAATAGAATGGTAGTTGATATGTCAAAATATTTGTTGTACCAAATAATAACTCGGGGATACTTCTCACTTTATATGGTATTCTTCTAATGTTGTATGAAATGAACACTTTGGTAAAACTTACCCAAGAAAAATCAATTTATATTCTTGATATCATTAGGATTAGAAAACAAATATGTATGCATATTGATAATTTACACTTGTCTTCCAAAAGTTATATGGATCCTTTATTTTGTGGTTGGAGAACTCTTACGGACGTTAATGATTTGAACAATTTTTTGAATTTCAATACCAACAATCATATTTACATTAAAGTGAATGCAAAATAGTGTTAGAAATAGAGTATATTACATCATTTGGGTCATGTAAATGTATCTTCCAAGGTACATACTTAGGACATTAGATTACTTTAGGGGGAAGTTATCTAGTTACTTCATGCAATGTAATAAATGCACAAGTGTCAATGTGCAAGTTGTATATGTGCAAGTTGTCCCTTGCACAGCTAGGTAGAGTGTTGGCCAAGGAACCTATTTTACCTATATAAGAAAGGCCTCATTGTAATATAGATATAGAGTCGGGGGACATAGTCAGATAGTGTAGCTTAGAGCATAGTACAATTCTATGTAGATCACCATCCATTGGTGATGGGTGCAATGTAGTTCAGTAGCTTTATTAATGGAGTGTTCATTTCCTCCATAGCTACATTGTATTCTTTTATGTCATTTCTATTTACAACATATTTCAGTCATCTAGCAGATTTACTTTCTTTCATATTATTCTGCATCTTGTGATTGCTATCTCCCAGTGCTCATTACATCAAAAGCTAACAGTGGTATCAGAGCCACGGTAGATCTAGCCATAGTAGGTCAATAGGAAAACCACCATTATTATTGAGCCTGAGTTTTTTGTCAACTTGATACGCTGTTGGACCAGCCACTATCAAAAAATCTCAGAAGAGTCTAGGTGGTAGAATTAGGGAGAGCCCAAGTGAGGACTGAAAGAAATCTCAGTTCCAAAAATACTGAGATTATATTTGACTAGAGTCTTTTCCACAGAGTTGCAAGAAAAACTCGTGAAGACTAGGACTCAACATTCAATCCACTAGATTGACAAATCATCTAGTGAAGATCATCCAGGATATCTGGAATTTGCTAACTATTGCCTAAAGTTTCTTTTGTTGTAGAAAATTAATTCTCAGAGGATTGGGACTCCTCCTACAATAGAAATCTAGGAGACTCCAACTTCATTGCCCGAAGGTCGGTGTGCCTTCATAGTGCAGAGATTAGTTCCTTGTGCAAGAGAAGAATACTACGGAAGAAGACTTCTGGTGAAGAGTCGTGGTGAAGTCAGGATACTGAAGATCTCCATTGTTGGATTGAAGAACTTCATAGTTGAAGAAAAGGCCATAGAAGCCTTGAAGAAGAAGCCATAGAAGTCTTGATACTGAAAATGCCACAGAAGCCTTGATACTAAAAAGGCCACAGAAGCCTTGATACTAAAAAGGCCATAGAAGCCTTGATACTAAAAAGGCCATAGAAGCCTAGATACTAAAAAAGGCTCCAGAAGCCTTGATCCTGAAGAAGAATTCGAAGAGAATATCTGATTCAGAAGCAGATTAAAATTTTAGTACTAATATTTTTTTGTAGGGAAAGAAGATTCAGTGAGTTGGAAAACTTCCTACAAGAAAGTTAGGAAGAGTATCTTCTTTAGAATCAACTTAGCACCTAAAGCAAAATTGAAGAGATTAGGAGAAGATCTCATTGAAGAACTTCTAATATTGGAAGAAGAAGAAGAAGGACTAGGAGAGTCCTACTCACATTCAGAAGTAGTAGAATCAGAGATCCAAAAGAAGATCTCACCACCAACACTTCCAGGAGCAGAAGGTTGAAGAAAAGGTCTCAAGGAAGACCAATAGAAGTTGCAAGATCAAAGACCTTGGGAAGGTCTCAATGAGCATCTAATAAAAGGCTAGGAGAGCCTTACTAAAGAAATCATCAAAGGAGAACTCACTAGAGAAATCCACTACCAAGGAGAAGCCCCTGATAGTGAAGGACTTGGGACAATTATTGCCATCCGACAACAAGCCCAAGAGAAGAAGAATTTGGTAAGGAGTGCCAAATCCAAGAAGAAGAATTTGGCAAGGAGTGCCAAATCCTAGAAGAAGAATCCAGTGAAGACCTCAAGATATTTAGAATCTTGAGAAGAAGATCCTGCTTGAAGTCAGAATTTGACAAGAAGACTTGAAGATAGAAGAAGCTCACCAAATCTAGGAGATTTGAAGATTACCTCTCATAGCAAGAAGGCACCACTTCAGAGACAAAGACTTCTCCAAATCTACAGTAGAAGGAGGAGATCACAAGAGGAGAACAAGCCACCAAATCTTAGGCTCATGAAAGAAAGTTTGAGACCATTTTTTGGTGAAGGAGTTGTTCAAGATAGTCTACAAAAAGCTACAAGATCCTACTCGAAGCAGCAACTTGGTGATCTTAGACACCAAGATTCACATCCTCTACAGAAGTGGCAAAAGAGCTACGAAATATTTAAAAAGGTAAGAAAATTTTGGTGCAAATAAACTTGTTAATTGGATTACTTATCAGATTTGTTAAAGCACCTTAATTTAGATTAAAGTTGCAAGAAGAAGAAAAATTGGATTACAGTCTTCAAAAAGTGAAAAAAGAGAAAAGTTCTTTTTAAGGTTCATTTGCACATTAATTAGGAGTTGATTAGATTTCAGTATTATATCTATCAACTACCTATCATCTACTTTGGAAAAAGAAAAAGAAGACTAAGTCCTACAATATTAATTGTAGTGAAATTGTAGAATAACTCTTGAAGATTCATTTCAGATTATTCTTGATTAGTTGCAGTAAATTGATTAAGTGCATTAATTTGAGAGTTGATTGGAGTGATAAGGTGAAATTATTAGTGCATTAAAAGAAATTTTATTAGATTCATTTGCACTATTATATTACTCTCAAAAGAATTATTGTTTGTGTTCTTGAGAAGGGCACAAAATCAGAAATTTTCAAAGTGTCTAAAGACACTATTAGTGCACAAAAATCTGCAATACTTAGTGGCCAAGGGAAGCCACAAAAATAGGTTAGAATCCTCCAAAACTTGGAGAAGAAGACAACTAACCAAAATTAAAAATAGAAGCTTCAAATATTGAGACTTGGTGAGTCTCAAATCCAAAGCATTACAGGGTTAGTTGCAAGGAGAAAAGTGTAGAAAATTGCATCATATAAGGAGCTTCTATCTACTTCTATCTAATATTGGATTTGTCATCATAATATCCAAGAAAAAGGGGAAGGTGTCTAAGCAAAGAGACAACCTCAAAACCCCTACACTGCATTCAAAAATTCTACCATATAAATCAGAATATTAGACCTACAAAAAGGAGTGCAAGAAAGGGTGCAAAAGGTATCTTATTTACAAATATTGTTACATTGGGTTGCATTTCTCTAACTCATTCTACGTAGGAAAAAGGTAGATTGGAAAGTGCCTCAAAGGCACAATATTAGCAGGTTGAACCAGCCAAAGGTGATCGAAAGCTAGCATTCTCCCAAGCATAGCAAAGAGCCACTCATATAGGCTCATATTCTACGTATCTTGGATGGCCGAACCTACAAAAGATAAGGCACAAAGCCAGGGAGAAATCAAGCAGTGTAGAAGAAAAGGAAATCAAAGCAAGCAAAGTGGAACTACATGTCCAAATCAAGGAGCATTCAATACCTAAGTGGAGCATCACGGAGTCTTCATCTAAGCGTTGCCATTCGGACTCCATTCAAGGGCCACCAAAGCTCCACCAAATATCCTCCATATCTCCACCATATCCACCATAAGCATTGCTTGGCTGGAGATATTTCAGCATCTACATAGAACAACAAAGAACAAGGTGGAAAAACATGTTGGAAGGCCTTCAAGAAGGCATTGATAAGACAAGGGCATGCAAAAGAAAGAAGATGCCACTTGTCATTCTCCAAAATAACTCTAAATAATGCTCACAAAGAAGATGTTACAATACTATCTTGGCGCCCATACTCCATGTGGAAGAGGAGTTACTTATAACTAGAAGCTTGATATACGTCTGTTACAACAAAAAAGTCTCATATACATTGAAGAAGAAACGTCTCTTGGACAATGCTCGAAGGGGAATAAAAATGTCTCAACTAAAGGTGACACTTGTCACAAGCAATGGATTAAGTTCGATGTCTCCACCAAATAGTCGAAGCATCTATGGAGCGTTAAAAATCCTGCCATGACACTTGTCACTCGACTGACCGCCTATTAAAGGTGCCTTGGACCTTGGAAAACATAGCAATTTGATAGCAATTTGATGATAGTTTGACAACAGTTCAATAGAAGTTTGGTAGTATTTTGGCAGTGATCTGGTATCCAGAGCAAGTCAAGAGTATTCGGAAGCACTCTCGATCAAACAGGTCAAGGGAGCATTAAAGGATAGCATTGAAGCCAAAGTACACATTGAAGAATTCATGCTCAAGAAGGACAGACTACTACCATATTCATCCGGCTTCATAAAGGTACAAAGCCTTATTAAGGTAAAATTTCCTCATCTAATTTGCTTTCATTAAAAAGGGAGTTATAAGGTTATATGTTAAGGTTGAGATATTAAATGAAATCAATATTTATTTGAAAGCAAAACTTAGGGAAATTAATATAATATTTGCAAAACACAACTTAGGAGAAATAAGGGATACTACTTGGAATTAATCCATTTAATGTTTGCAAATATTAATGTGTTCTAATTTTCCAAATTTGGGAGTGATAAGGGTTACAACATCAAACTAGGTTATTGGAAATTAGAAACACTTGAATAAAATCCTAAGGGTTACAAAAAGGGGTTATTAAGATTTTTTGTTAAGGTTGGAAATTTATAATATTCTTGTCTCAAAAATTTCTCAAAAGGGACAAAAGAAATCCAACATTAAAACCTCTTCAAAAATTGAAAAGTGCTTAGTTCAATAGGAGTAATAAGGTGTTAGAAAAGTTGATTTTTGATCCTTACAAAAACTATACAAAATCAACTAAAATTGAACTATATTTTTACAAAAGCACTATATCATACTCCAAAAACATTTGGGAGTCATAAGGCATTCTACAAAACTTGATAATAATAATATCTATCAAATATTATCAAGTTGGGAAGATATAAGATTTCTTCAAAACCTAAAATTAGGTATTCATACCTAGGGAGACATAAGGAAGCCTACAAACCTAAGGATTAATAAAGGTTTTATCAAATCAAGCTTATATACTTCAATTAGGGATCAAATATCCTAATACTAAGGAGCTATAAGGATGTCTACTTCCCAAAATACCTATAAGAATAATTGCTTCAGAAAAGAAAAATCTAGTGCCATAAAACTTGGGATCATGAATCTACTCAAGAAATTGGAAGGAAAGTTAGATCTAACTTCAAAAGTAATTCATAGTGAAGCCTTAGAAGATAATTTTGATACTATGGAATGCTATCTTCAAACCCATCTCAATGAAGCAATTGACAATGGAAAAAGTGATATTTCACTTTCCTTAGACTTTGTGAGCATATTATACATGGCACTACTCACATATAAACACTACAAGGTAAAAAATGAAGAACAAAAAGGATTGATAGAATTACTCAAAAAGAAGGTAGAACTTGATGAATCATATCTAGAAAAGTTTTTTCAATCCTCATGCAACATCAACACTTCTTGTTCTACTAACTCAAAATCTTATCATGATGCCTTAAGTGGTTGTTCAAAAACTTTTGTATAGATTAAAGATAGGAAAGGAGAATCTTCCTCACAAGAACCAAGTAGCAACTCAACCTCCTATGAGAACACAAAAACCAAAATCAAAGGCAAAGCTAGAGATGAAGAAGAAAATATAGCAGATAAAGGAGGAATACAATGCAAAGTCAATTGAAAGAAGAAGCTTCAGCTACAACTTACTCTGCATCATATGAAGACATAGATTACCTACTGAACCTGAACACAAAGAATGCAGAGGAAGAGTACAAATTTTAGGATGAAGAAGAAGAAGATCCATATTGAAGACTAAAGTCTTCAATACCCAAATAATGTAATACAAGGGGGTGTTAGAAATAGAGTATATTACATCATTTGGGTCATGTAAATGTATCTTCCAAGGTACATACTTAGGACATTAGATTACTTTAGGGGGAAGTTATCTAGTTACTTCATGCAATGTAATAAATGCACAAGTGTCAATGTGCAAGTTGTATATGTGCAAGTTATCCCTTGCACAACTAGGTAGAGTGTTGGCCAAGGAACCTATTTTACCTATATAAGAAAGGCCTCATTGTTATATAGATATAGAGTCGGGGGACATAGTTAGATAGTGTAGCTTAGAGCATAGTATAGTTCTGTGTAGATCACCATCCATTGGTGATGGGTGCAATGTAGTTCAATAGCTTTATTAATGGAGTGTTCATTTCCTCCATAGCTACATTGTATTCTTTTATATCATTTCTATTTACAACATATTTCAATCATCTAGCAGATTTACTTTCTTTCATATTATTTTGCATCTTGTGATTGCTATCTCCTAGTGCTCATTACATCAAAAGCTAAAAATGAGATACTATTATATTATTTTGAAAAGTGAATGGGAATAGTTATATATTGTCTTGAACAAATTCCCGTAAGACAGCAGAATTGATGTAGTTTTGCAGGATACAAGGATTAAAATGAGAAGAAAAATAGAAACATTGACAAAAAAAATAAGAGAAAGTTTTCAAAGAGACAAGTTGCTTGAGTCCATGGCTATGGTTAACCCCATGTATTGTGATCTATGTATTGACCAAAATATTACAAATGAATTATTAATTAAATATATGCAATACCATTATCATACATTTTTCAAAATATGTGGAAATTAATGGTATAAATATCAATGGTATTCTCAATAAAGAAAATTTGATAAATCAATCAATTCATTTCAAAGTAACAATGGCCAATAAAATTTTATATTTGACTAATCTGTATAAAGCGGGTTCAATTACACGCTTGTGGAAAAAAATGTATTCTAGAAGTGTTTTGTAGTACACCATGAGTGAATATTTTCACATATATGAATTATGTCAAATAATGATTTTGGGATTAGTAGAAGATGAAAAGGTATTTAGTGCATTATCTTTTGTGAAATCTAAAGTTCATAATATATTGGATAAAAATTTAGAACATTTTTTGAGAATATATGTGTCAATATATGAAGTCGATAATTATCCTTACAAAAGAGCGTTGGCATACTGGAAATCTCTTACAGACATATGAGGTATCACTAATGTCAAGGATGATGAGGTTAATGATAACCGCATTGATCAGAGTCTAGAGCCACAACATTCAGCTTTGCATACTATTGATTTTAGATGGGCTGAGAAGTGTTTTTTTTAGCTTCCAACATTTTGATTTGTGATTGTCCATACTTATATTTTGGTAATAATGATTTTTTATGGAATATTGATTTTATCAAAAATTATGTTGGTGAATTTTTATGGAAATTTTAATTTTTATATTGTATGTTATTGTGTTCTTTGTAAAATTATGTAACTTATATCATAGCCTTCGTATAAAAAAAATATTACATTTGATAGACCTTTATTTCCATGATTAAGCATTGTAAATATTGGTTATTTACTTGTTAAACTTATTTTATAATTAAATTACAATGCAAGTTTGAGTAGAAATAAATAAATCATTCGATATTACTTTAGAAAATATCAATAAATATAATAGGAAACAAGTTTGATTGATTATATAAATAATTCAACATTAATTTAGAAAATGTCGATCATTCAACATTACATAAAAATAAAAAAGAGAATCATACTTACAAAAGCATTTTTCATTAATATAAATAATGCCTCATTACATAATTCTTATAAAATTAGTGAACTACAAGTCCACTTAGTCACTATTCTGTTATATGGCCCAAACTAGTTGTCTCTAATGGATGCTAAGGATCTACATAAACTATCTCTAAAGGAGGATCAAATATCATTAATGGAGGATATTCATAAGTTATCTCCAAGCTTTGATCTAGTACATCAAACTATTGGATAGAATTTGTTGGTATTGCATCAAATTTGATCAAGCTCTCCTCCATTTCCTAAAAGCTCTTTATCAATGCCATTTCATCCTTAGTAGGGTTTTATTTACATGTTGAGGCCAATTCTTTTTCTTTGAGCTTTAGAAAAAAAATTGCATCCATGTTATGTTCTTGAATATTCCTCCTAAAATAATTATTCTCTACAATGACTTTGGCTAATATATATTTTAGATTCATAGTGCTAAGTATATTCTTGTTCACCATTTTCAAAAATATATTCGGATTGTCCACTTTATTATTCAGATTCCCAAAATTTGACTAAAAAATAGAAAAGTAAATATTATTAGTTACAACTATTATTACAAATAAATCAAATGATAAACATTAATTTTTTTATTGGTAGAAGAATGAAGGGGTTTTGAAAATGTTCCCTAACCTTCTACATAACAAAGCTATAACATGAGAGGTAGTATCCAGAAAGAAAAATTACATGAAAATAAAGGTAGACAATATCCATAAACAATAAACTAAGAAAATACAAAAATATCAAAGAGAAAATAACAAAGGCGAAAGCCTAAGCAGGACACAAAGCAAGAGATAGAGTAGAGAAGGTCTCCAAGGGAGACAGATCAGGAGGATTGATCCCAAAAAAAAACATGGTGGGGCATCTCTGCAAAGCTATAATGTTGAATATATATGGTTTCATCCAAATAGGTACTGAGAAGATCTTGAGAAAAAATGTACTGCCACACCAAACTATCATTTTGTAAGATCCCAAGATTTGCAAGCACATCAAATGCCTTATTTCCTTCATAGTAAACATGCTGAATCATGATGTTGTTGTAACATTGTATGATATGCCTGGACTCTTCAACAAGGGTTTGGGTCCTCCAATTTCTTTGGATTTGATTTTTAAGATGTTTTATCAAATTTAGGAAATCTCCTATAATTAAGTTGGAACAAGTAAAATCAACAAAAATATTAAGGCCTTGAAACAAAGCTCTCACCTCAGCAAAGTTGTTCGTTTGGATTAGGTCTTTGATATTCCATGAAACTATTTTTATTTGGGTATTTTAAAATATGAATTTTACCCCTACCATGAGACATGGTTGGTTTAGCTTTATTATCCATTTCTTTGTGTGTCTCAACATCAGTTGCCTCTTGGAGAGTTGGAAATAAAGTGGATTAGGAACCATTGGAAATTTTCTCTTCGGATTCCTTTCTTCTGAAATCTTGAGATGAAGGATATCTTTCTTTCCAACCACTACCCATGTCTACAAAGAATTTATTCTAATTTCGAGTAATATATTTAGGGGGATAAAAGATAGAGCTTTGGAAGAGGAGCCCTTGTAGGGGGAAGAAACCCCAAAATAGAAGTAAGGGAAGCTGACCTTTGAGGGGGACCTAGGCACCCCTTTGGAAGGAGAGGTAAGGGAGGACCCAAAATGAAAAGGGAATTTTGAAGGTGAAGTTGAAGTAAAATGATTAAGAGGTAAATCTAAATATTAATGATTAATAGTTAGGTTAGCCTCTCCTTTGGAGGGAGGTTTAAATACCAAAAGAGACAATGACCCTAAAAAATAAGGAAGAAAACCCAACATGGTTAGGGGGGAAAAGTTAGGAGCATGGTTATCAGGAATCGTAGAATCATCAAAAGATAAGCATTGGAAAGGATTTGAATTTGGAATAAAATGACATACCTAAGATGAAGTAATAGGATATGAGTATTTAAAGACTTCTTTTCCTTTGGATTCAGAAATAACAAAGCTCTGGTATAGGAATTTCCTTTGGAATGAAGGCTTTGTTGATTGAGCACTTTTTTTTGGGAGGAGCATGTCAATCATTCCTAGGGTCTTTATGTTCCACTTCTTTCAAATTCAGAGATAGGCACTAAGTATTGATATGGCCCTATTTTTGTCATATAGAATAGAAAGCTAACTTTTTTTCATACTTCATGACTTGATATTTGCTACAAATATCAGAGACTAATTCAATTGAATATGGTAATTCCAAGTCAATATTGGCCATGATGCACATTCAGGTATAGATCATTCTAGATCTGGCTTTGGTATTTGGGTCAAAAGAAACAAGATCTCTAGTGGTTCAAGTAATACCATGCAACACTTTCACATTTCAAACGTGATAAAAATTAATTACTATAACTTACCTCTACTATTACTTTTGATGCCTTTGTAGCTTGAACCTTTTTCTTATCTTAAGTTCATTGATTGTAATAGGCTTGGGCTTCAACATTTAGATTCACTAATCTATTCAAAAAAATATCTAAACTTTCATCATCATATAAATTTGTGGTCTTTAAATTTTTAGATTTAGATTGATTTAACAAAGCATTAAGACTTTTGGTTCATGTTCAACCAAAGAAAATAAGTTCTCTCTTATATCAAAATTTTTGTATGATGCACTTATTTCTTTAATTAGAATTTTTGTGTGATACTCCCAGCATCTCAATTCATACAAATAATCTAGGATCGAGTCTTTATTGGTCACCTAAGTACTATAAAAAAAATTAAATTTTATGAAAATTTTAAATTTTCATCATCAGAAAGAGGAACAACACCACTGGTATGATGAGAGGAGCTCCCACAAGTTGTTGATACCTTTGCAATCTCTATTTGCTATTGTGGTATTTGTAGCATGTTAGAAGCTTTGAAATATTGTGGAAAGCTATCTTGAAAAGATAATACTCTTCAAGAGGTGATTCCTCCATTTCTATCAAACCACCTATATTTGAAATATTCCCAATCAAATTATTGGGTAGGCCTAAAAGAGTCAAGGTTTACATTATTCCCTAACTCCTGTTTTCTAGCCATACTCTAACCCCTCATATTTTGTGAGTGTGGTGGAGGTGGAGGGGCATCATTTAATTTCCATGACAAGGTTCTCGAACCAATGCCTCTAAAAAATTTAAAAATCTATTGATAAATGCCAAAATAAAAATTAATTTTCTAACTAGTTACACATACTAGATGTTGATCCCGAATCTATCATATTGTTGTTTTGTTGCCCTAAAAACAAATTATAAGAAAATTACTTAAAACTTTTTGATCAAATCACATTAACAGTGAATTTCACTTTAAATTATGAAAGAGAAACATTTCCTATTGTGGGGTCCTAATGGGAAACTTCATCAAGATCTATCTGTACTCTTTGTGCAACTCTTGATGCAACTTCACGAGGAGTAGTTGATGCATATGGACGAGGAGTAGGAGATGCATGTGAATGAATAGTAGGAGATGCAACCATAGAGATCTTAAAACATTTAGACCTCTAAAAATGTAAGGGTTGGCCTGATTTCGATAGACCTTAAAAATATCCTATTGCCTCTTGAAGCATTCCCTTAATTGTAGCCTCTCTTTTAGATGAGGCTAAAGAATATTTTTTCATCAAAATTAAATTTAGTAAAAAAAAGATTTTTTAAACAATAAAATTATCTTTCATTAAAAATTGTAATTTACCTACAACTCTTCATATTTTAAGCCAAGTGAGCTTATTTTTAGGTGGATCTAGGTTGAAACCGGGGAATTTTGAACATTAAAAAATGATCCATAGTCAAATTAAAGAAGAAAATTGGTGGTACAAAGAGTACCGCCAACATTTAACTTGGAAACACTTAGTTCAATTTTAATTTTATTTTAAATATATGTGCACTAGTCAAACTTTTCAAAATTGAGGTAGCAAACCAAGTAGCCCAACCCTCACAATGGAATGTCTATTGAAATTCCTTTGAAAATAATGTGGGATTGGAATAACTTGATCACTACTCAAAAAAAATTGTTATTAAAATGTGTCAAGGCGAGACCCTTGTTGGATGGATTAACATGAACTACAAAAAAGAACATAAAATTAATAACTTAAAAGTAATAATATATAATTAGATAAAAATAGACGTACCTGACAACAATTATCATGATAATTCATAATCATATCAATGTACTCCTTCTATTTATCAGTTAAAGAGAACTTGGATGTGACCGTTGAACAACCCATGTGTGGGAGCCCAATTAATATCTTGATGTTCGAAGGATTCATTGTGAAGGACAAAGTCCTATTGTTGTCAATGTCAATATGGAAGACACTTGTGTCACTATTGTAACATCTGATAATATTCAAGAGTAAATTTATATTTGGATTGAATTACGATATTGACACCAATCTGAAAATACCCATATTTGTCACCCATGTAAGATTGTATCCAAGCATGGTAAGAATCTTTGATATGGTTGTGCAAAATTGGTTCTTGAATTAAACTTTTTATGTGGGATTGGAGGTTGATGTGGGCATTATTGCAACAAATCTAGTGTTTGGAAGGTTTTGGAAGGCTTTGGAAGGCTCCAAAAGACTCTGGTAGGCTTTGTAAGTCTCTAAGAATACAATTGTAAAGTTGAAAATGAGAGGGGTTTTGGCCTTTTATCCATAATCTTGAGCCACTCATGTTGATACATGTTGTAATTAAGTTATATACTGATACATGGTGACATCAGGACTCCTTTCAGGATGGTATCATGTGTAATCTACTAGTCCCATGTACACATTAGTAGCTTCTGTAGGCTACTAATGCCACCGATACACTAATAGACTATAGAGGCTACCAGTCCAACACATACGCTAGTAACCTGCATTGGCTATTGGTTCCACACATACGTTGATAGCCTCTATAGGCTACCAATGCCACCGATACATTGATAGCCTTCATAGACTATCGGTTTCACACATAAATTGATATCCTCTACTAGCTACCAATGCCACTGATATTCTAGTAGCTTGTAGAGGCTACCGACACCACACATACACCAGTAGTCTCTACATACTATCGACACCACTGACATTTTGATAGCCTTTAAAGGATATCAATGTTGCATATGCACCAGTATCCTATGCATGCTATTAGTGCCATTGATACACTGATAGCCTTCAAAAGTTGCTGATGTGACACATACATTGGTAGCCTTCTGTATGTTATCAATGCCACTGATATGTTGGTAGCTTACGGATGCTATCAGTACCACACATATACCAATTGCTTTGATAGGGTACTGATGACACATTAGATATATTATTGACAGCTATAGCTATATAAATGTTATGTTGATGATATTTTTCTACTGTAGTAGTTAAATTGTCTTGTCGGTAGTCTTTAACTATTGTTTAATATTTTTCCAAATATTAATAGAAATTCACCTCCTTATTCTAATTTTTGGTGGAAATAAAATGCAATTCGCCTTGACTTCTACATGAGTTTGGACTCTATTCAACTTTGTTTCAAAATGTATTTACCCTATTTTTATAAATGCATTTCAAGGATGATCCGTTATGCATAACCCAACTTGAATTTCTTCATAGGATCACATTTTTATCTTTTCCTTGCTTTCTTTTGAGAAAAAAACCTCCTCTGGTAAAATATTCTCAACATTTGTTCTATTGTATTACATTACATTGCATCCATCTAACCACAATCAACATGTATTGTGTTGACTAATTTTTCTTGGTGCCAACACCAACTTTTGGAGTGATTATATCCTCAAAAAATATCACAAGGATGTAGGTTCCAACGCACAATTGCTACATGTCTAGATCTTCCACACTATCTATAAAAAACTATCCTAGGACCTTCATTCCCTATACTGATTACTCTTCTCATAAATTTGGTATTATTATTTCTTGCTTGACCTATATATCTAAGGCCTTCATTCTTTAGTCTTATATCTCACATTATGGGTATTGTTACATGTTACTTATATCTTCCCAATATTTTTCTAGTATACTATATTCTTTGTGTTAATTTGGATCCAGTACCTTTGGTGTGCCTTCCAAAGAACCCAATATATTAATCCTCAATATATTCTTCAACAATATGGCCTTCATCATAGCCATCAATAAATTTATGAGACTCATCTTCATATATTTATTATTTATCGTTTCTTTTCTCTTTTTCTTTATCTATAGAAGTGGGAATTCTTGCATTGGCATCTTCATCGTAACTACTACTAGTGACATGGACTACTTTTTTATTTCCCATGCTTATTCTCTTGCTTGTTTCAACCCTTTTCTCCAATTGTTTTACAAATTCTCTCAACACTACCTTTTCTCCCTACAATTTTGCTTCATCACCTTTAAAAAATTGTTTATCTACATCCAAGCATATTGTAGGACTACTATTCACTTTATCTCATTTTTCCATCAATGGACTTAATGTATACTCCTTGCCATATTTCTTAATAGTGTAGGTGTTGACCCTACCATCATGTACTAACTTTCTATCAAAATACCATGGCCTTCCCAACAAGACATGGCAAGCATCCATAGGCATAACATCACATAGTATCTCATCTTTGTAAGAACCAATTTGGAAGTCTATCATACATTGTTTATTCACCAAAATTTGGTGTTGCAACCATGATATCTTATACATATTTTTGTGTTCAATCCTCTTCAACCCAATATTTTCTACCATATTTGTAGACACTAAATTATTTGTACTTCCAGTATTAATAATTACCTTACAACACTTGCCTCCTAACTTGCATAAGATTTTAAAAAATCTTCTTCTTTGTATTAGTTCATAAACCTCATGAGTTGGTTTTAATAATATGTTTTTCATCATAAGTGACTCTCCTTATTCTAGTTCCTACATGTGATTCAATGAAGCAATACTCTCTTCATTTGCTTGTGCAATTTGATTACAGTATTTCTTTCTATACCTACTAGTCTAATATACTTGAGGACAGTCATATGCTCTATGTCCTTCCAAACACCTAAAAACACTTGAAAATAAAACCATTTCCTCTTCTCCTACCAAATACATTTTTTCATATTTATGAATCACATTTTTCTCAAGTACTTTGGTTTAAATCACTTTTAGAAGTACTAACTTATCCTTCTTACATCGATTATTGTAAGTATTAGATACTTGTCCATAACTACTTCAGTTATCTGCTCATTGTTCACATGCTCCTACATCAGTCACAAATGAAAGGGATTTTGTGGTTTTATCTATAGTATAAACATATATTATCTTCAAGTTCAATATCCAAAGGATAAACATATATTTTATTAGGAGGACTTCGAACAAATTTTACTCTTATCACAGTCATATCCTATGAAATAGTGCCTAATTTTATAAGAAAGGAAAAATGAAATCTCTATATATCCATAAGCTTTAGACTAATAAAGAATATGAAGTATATAAGGTTTAATGGAAAACATTTTGCTAAACTACTTTATCAATGGTAAGTATTATATTAAATTTATAATCATATTTATTTCATAGAATTATTATTTTTTTATTGTTTTTCCAATAATTTATTTGGTTAGGTATTATTGTTCCTATGTCACAAAATATAAAAGAAATATTTCTTGTGCAACATTAATGAAAATACATTATATGATTAGAAACAGTTGTCAAACTTACTATGTTTTTAAAGTCTTCAATGTAATTCCTTGGCAATTTTATTTTACTAATTGACTTTTGTTCCCCTTTAATTTTAAATAATGTTATCTCTTGAATAGGTTTTTATATTTGTTTCAATTTATTTAAGTTAATTTCATGGTATCCTTATTTTTATTTATCACACAAAAGTAATGGTAATATGATTATAATAATTTGATGTCAACAAAGTATTAAATTACATTCTAATTCAATATTTGAATGAACTTAATAAATAAACTACAAACACAACGATAATTAGTACATAACAATAACCTACAAAATTTAAATCTTCATAATAATAAAGGTTACTTAATGCTTAATAAAGACTAAAACAAGTTTTTTTTTTAATTGGTTATATGAGATTGAAACAAGTGTCACTCGTATTACATCATCACTGCATAGTAGTATTACAACAAAGTTTGGATATTATCTATGTATCACTTGGCAATATTTGAACCTTCATCTCCTCCTTAAATGTTGAGGAATCTAACCGATTGAGCTTATGCCACTTGATAAGATTAAAATAAGTTTTATTTCTTACAATATTGATGTATTATAATAAAAGTAATTAAGAAATAATTAAAATACTATTTTATCTAACTTATTATTATTTATATTTTATTAAAAATATTAAAAAAATAAATTATTAATATAATATTTAACCAATTTATTAGATGATAGCAATCATATTGAACTTCATTTACAACACAAAAATATCATTGATATTATTAACATATAATTTTTTTTACATGATTATATAAATCTAATAAGGTGTATTAATTATAATATCCATATATCATAATAAATACATTTAAAAACCAAATAACTAATTTCTTTGACTTTTAAATATTTGCATTTTATAAAACATACTATGTAATTAAAAATTGCTATTGGTTAATAATAGGTTTTTGAAAAGGTCCCTTCCATTTAAAAAAAAAAAAAAAACAAATTATCTTCTTACAAATCAAATTCTGCATTTTTTGAACAATATAGTCTTTTTTGACCAAAAGTGTAATGATCAAAATAGTAATAGTCTAAATAGACTACTAGATTGCTAGTTATAATTTCCCACCGGTAGTGGGAAATTATTAAATTTAGTTTGCAAATCATGTGAACAAAATGGAAATAAAATTATCATTAATTTGCAAACATTGTCCCTCCAACCACTTCAGACTCCATAAAGTCCATAAACCCCCATATGCATCATCAACATGAATCATTTCAACTGAGTTGTTTTCCAAATTGGATTCTTCACCTCCTAAAAACTAGAATCTTCCACTTTAGTCTCTTGTAATAAAATAATATCAACCCTTATATTCTTTCTTAAATCTCTAAGAACATTATGTTTTTTTGGGGTAAACATACCCCAAATATTCCAAAATAGAAAATTTATTTCGTATCAAGTTGAGGAAATTTCCTCCTCCCAAAGACAAAATTCTTTGCTTCCCATCAACTACATCCTCAACAATGACTCTGGTTCTCAATTACCAGATATTGGGCCTTCCTCAAGAAACTAAAATTCCCAAATAAACCTTCTTGGATTTCCTTTTACTTCAAGTAAAAAAAAAATGGAGAACATTTTCCTCCTTTTCCAACTTTGAATCAGTAGTAGAACTCCATTTTATTCCATCTTCTTCATCCTTAGACTCATTCTGAAGAATGTTAATATTATTTTTCTCCCATAGCCAATAAATATCACATTCTATTAAGGATTGGTTTCTCTCAAAACACTTGTTTCTATGATATTTTCCTTAAGACCTACTGGATAGTGTGGATATTTCTTGATATTCTCTTTAAAATGCAAACAAGAATTACTTTTCTTTTCAAACAAAGCCTCGATCACCGGTTCATTAATACCTCCAAGTTGAGTTTCTAGAACAAACTCTTCCCCTCCAACAATGTCATCCCCATCAAGGGTAGCAAGAACCTCAAAGCTATTTGGAGATGGACCCTTACTACTTTCCCTAATTTATTTCTACCCTATAAATTATCCTTGCTTATTTTCCTTTTTCTTCCAAACCCTCAAAGATTGTCCAATTTTATTATTCATAACTTTCTCCTTAGGAATTTTTTGGCATGTTTTCCAAATATGTCCTACCCTTTTGCAAATTTTACACTAGGGAATGATATTTTCATACTGAATCTCTTTTTCCCATTCCCTATAATATAACACTAATCTAATATATTTAGGCAGTGATTTGGCTAAATTGTCCTATACACAAAAATGAGTATATTATCATTTTGGTCCAGGATTTAGTAGCTGAATCAAAAGCAATTATTTTTCTAATCACTTTAGCTATCCTAAGAATAATATTGTCATCCCAAAATTCCATTGGAAGCCTCGATAGACTCACCCATAAGGTCATCAACTGAAGAGAGGTTATGGATGGATTAAAAACTAGTCTCCATTTTTGTAAAAATAACCCTTTCTTCGCAAAAAAACCATGGGCCTCTAAAGAAAACATTTTCCATATCCTTCCACTTTGTAAATTTAAATAGCAAAAAATTATTAGGTAAAGCCACCATTGCTTCCTACCCCAAAATTTTCCATTAATATTGAATCCACTTCTTTATTGTATCTAAATCTGGTCTGTTGCCCAAAAATTTCCTAACCAAAGAATTTTTCCTTTTCGAATCACTTTGTTGGCCAAAATTTTTAAGACCTTAATATTAAAACCCTTTTCATCTCAATCCTAAGATTAAAAAAAAATCCCTCTTGTGAATTTTGACCTCTCTTAAAAACTTGTGCCTAAGAAGTGTCTCCCTTTGACATTTTTGTTGTTATCAAATTTAAATCTACTACTCCTAGATCTAAAGGGTTAGAATCTCTCTTATCTACATCCTTAGATTATTTTGCCACAATATAACCCTTGCCTATCACCTTTTCTACTCCTCTATTCCTAGTTCTCCTTAAAAATACATGTATACCCCATCCTTTCTCCTCCAAGGCTTCCTCTGGCAGACAATCACTATTAGCATTACCTTCTTACGTAGATTGGATTTCCCCTTCTTAGAAATGGCCATTACCAAAATACTATATAAACTTATATTATTAATGTATATCTAATTAATAATGAAGATATCAGGAAATTTAAAATTATGTACTTTAAATATACATTTAACTTCATTTGCAACTATATGTTTTCTCTTGTGCCACACAACTAACATTAATAAAGTTTTGATAAAAGCTACATATGAAACCAATAAGATTTATGAATACAAGATAAAATTATATTAACCATTTTTATTCTTGTTATATATGGAAAACCAAAACAAAATATTGATATTTTATCACAAATATGTTATAAAATTTAAGACTTTATCTCTTGCATATGTTTTCTAACTTTATTTTTAACTATAAATGTTCCCTCTCATACAACAAAAGTATGGTATTAATAAAGTTATAATAAGCAGCTACATATGAATCTAATAAGATATATTAATTAAAAATGAAATTATATTAACCTTATTAATTTGTCTCTTGTATGTGAAAAACAAAATATTTATTGATCATTTCCATTGCATTTAGGTGGAAAACATAATTATTTTTTTACAATCTTCTATTTACTCATTAATAGATAAAAATGAGATTAAAATATGTTGATTGGTGATATAATTAACCTTATCTCTAGAATAAACTTTAATTATTGAAAGATAAAACATTGGATTTATGTGATGTTTCTTTTCTCACCTACTTAGAGTTTATTTCTAATCTAATATTACTTTATCAAACTATTGATTCTATTCTATTTTAGAAACAAAAAATATTGAACTTTTGATTTCAAGTATTATAGTATGGATTAATCATGTGAGAGATGGCATAGTGGTAAGTTCTTGGATTTTCATTCAGGAGACCCAAGCTCAAAATATGGTATGAGGGGGTATAAGAGGCTCATGAACCCTCATAAAAGCCCATTCTTTACCCTAAAAGAATCAAATAGCATTAGCTCAATCGATTATATTCCTAAATATTCGAGGATACCCAGGTTCAAATATTACCAAATAATACATGGACAATATCCAAGATTTGTTATAATACCACTACTACATAGTGATGATATAATACGAGTGATGAGCACAAAAATTGCTCATCTTATTTATGTTTTTGGGAACATCTTTACTAGTTTGATCAACATTAGAGATGTATTTTGTATAAATATTATTTATAATTAATGGAAAATTGTAGTACTTGCGTCTAATTGGTGTTTTTACCTATGCATGTGTGTAGTTACAGATTTCTTTGCATTTTTGAGTTTATGCCCTATATGGATTTAGAATTTTATGGATGAGTTACCACTGCTTGAGATGGTGATATTCATAAGGTGGTTCCAATGGGCATAGAAGGTGCATACACCCCATCAAGAGTGTAGGAAGGTACCTACACCCCACTAATGGTGTAGCGCACACATCCTATAAAGTGTAGGAAGGTTTCTACACCCCACCAAGGGAACAGTTCCTATATCCCGTGGAGTGTAGGAAGGTTCCTACATGCCATCAATGGTGTGACACCTGCTCTCAACACAAATGTAGCACCTACACCCTACCAAAGAGTGCCTACATCCTAACCATTGAAATTTGACCAAAGACCATATGATTTCTTAGAAAATGATGAAAGTGGTTGTAAACTCTAGAAGAAAATTATTTTCAACCACCAACATTTGACTTCAAAGAAATACAAACTTTTCGATGGTAAATATTGTAGTTGCACTTGCAGTCATTGTAAAAAATCAACAATGAATGTCTTAATTTAGGTTTACCAATTGTATGTAGTTGTAACAGGAGTCACCTACATACTATATAAAAATGTAGAGTGACCTTCAAATAAGTATTTGATTTTAAAAGAGAACAATTTATATTGTAATTGAATCTTATCAATAAAGACTTGAGAGTTCTAGTTTTTTTATTCATGTTGATTAAAATATTTCTCCTTAGCAATTAATTGGGTGGATCATCTATGGGAGTTCAGGCCTACTCTAGGTAGTAATCCTCCCCTTCGCATTCTTTTATTTCCATTAAGTTGTATAAATGTGTGTTTACTCCTATTTTTTTAAATTTAATTATCATTTATGTGCATGTAACACCCCAAATTTTTTTGAGTTCTATCCCCTTATTATTATTATTATTTTAAATTATTATTTATTTTGTAATTCCTTTTAGAGCTACTACGGAACAAGTATCCCAACACTAATATTAAATTACAACACACCTATCACTACATTTTCCATAATTCCCTTAATGCAATAGTACTAGGTGTCACACACTATTAAGCCATTAGTCTCATTGGCCAAATGATCTAGCTTAACTTTATCTTCTCTATCAATCATAAGATTCAAACCAATATTTACCCCTCACACAAGTCTTTCTATGTGAGTGCACTTGGTGCGAAGAGTGTGGTGCTATCTCTCTCATCCATTGGAGAGATAGTTTCCAACCTTGATCTCAATTCTAACTCATGGTGGTATCTTTCCTTAGATTCATTCTACCTCTAAAGGTCTCAAAATACTTAATATTTAACCTTACATATTTATTAATTTACTATGAATAATATGAATTAATATGGTTTTGCTACTCTAAAATCAACCATCGCTCACAACCCATTTAATAATATGAGTATTTATCTATCCTTAACTTATATGAGCGCAAGCCAATGTATGCAGAAGCTATAACTTCCAATGATTAAAGTTGAGCCTCCAAGGATGCTCCTACTAAAGGTTTTCCACCACAACCACAACAAAGATATATTTTCCCTTAATTTACAGTATATGAAAAGCAACAAAAAGAATTTATTCATTTCACTTAACTATCAATGTAAACCACAAAAATTTTGAGACTCAAGATTGATATATAAATTCATTTATAGTCCACTATTTAATATTTACAAACAAGATGCACAACTCGATTGGAACATCATCACTCATTGAGTGATAAGATACAATTAAATTCTTAATTACAAACAGATCGCCTGGTGACCATGTGATGCATTAACATCGACTCCAAGAGATAGTGTACCACAATGAAGGTGCTCATTGCTTGTGCTACATCATTTTCACATCCCAACAATGAGTTTCTTCTTGGCATCTCTTTCATAGATAACATCCATGCACTAGTCAAACTCATCATCTGCACATATTGCTACTAATAGGAGCTTATTTCGATAATTGTTCCTTTTATTCCGACCATCTGAAGGTATCTTTTCCTCATTTGGTGCATTATTGTTAACCACCGAGAAATATTACCTCTCAATAGGGATCAGAGACAACACCAATAAATGGCATTTGGCAGGTCATTCTGCTCAATATTATAATTCCAAATACCATTCACAAGTATCCATTCCTAGATAAAATACTTAACAGAATGTAATATAATTTCTATCATACATTCTATCTCTAGAGAACACAAATGTCATAGAAGATGTTTTTCTAAAACAATACAATATTCCTTATCCAATCTACGAATAAAATCAACAAATTTATTCTATTTACAAATGTACATAGCAAAGGATCTATTTTAAATAAATCCTTTGGTTTCTTTTCTTATATCAAGCAATATAACTCTTTTCCTTTCCCATAGATGGGTGAATATATGGCAAAATTTCCATAAGATAATAATTTAAAATTATCTAATAAAAAGAGATAAACCAATAGTTTATACAACCCATATTTCTTGTGATAAAGGTATCCCCATCACACCGCAAATACAAAAAATAGAGTTCTATTTAGATGCATTGGTTTAGTTTTCTTTTCTATAGTATAACTCAATCACTATATTCCTTAGAAGAATTAACAATTTGTCTATCCTTGGAAAGTAAAAGGAGTGCATTCATTTTCTTATGCGTGATTCGCTATTTTAGAACACTCAACTACTACTAAGTTATTTAATTTCCTCCCCCTACTACTGAAGAGAAAATATGAACAAAAATTATGCATTCATACAAGAAATGCAAGCGATCGACTTAAGAAAAACCATCATAAATAACAAAACCGCAATGTTAAATGTTGCCTGGTCTTTTTAATTTCATTTGGGAATTCTATATTCACCAATTACTAGAACGTACATCTACAAACTATATTTTCCAACAACACTCATTCTTTCCCTGGATCAAAAGCTAAGGTTTTCAATATAATATGTCTATTATGGTCTGTCATCATTCAAATAGCACTCTAATATGTATTTAAACTATAAATTCACAATAAACCAGATACGACCGACTTCAATGAAGACAATAAAAAAAATTCAATATAACTTGGTTATACTCCATAGTTTTCCAAGTCTTCTCCTCTCATATATCCTCTCCTTCAATTACTCCATATTTTCTTTTGCTCAAGTCCCCTTTCCTTTTGGTCCCCTCTCTCATTGTCCCCCTCAGTCGACGTTATTCTCAACTTTCATTTTAGTTTTTTTTTAAACAGATCTAATCACTACCCATTCATGTTTCGTAAATGAAAACATCTTGGCTATATCGCATGACCATGCTTAATAGAGACCAATCCCAAGCATAACTCAAAATATTTAAAAGAATATAAGTCTTATGCCAATTTAATATTTTTTTTAACTATTGCTTTATGATGCAATGCCACTCCATACATCAAATACTTTATTCTATAGTGTGAACTATATATACATCTTATTTATTCTCTTATAAAGAAATAAACAATTATGTTCCTTTTATTTTCAATAAATCATAAATTCCTTTCTTTACCATCCAATATAATTTCTTCTTAAAATAAATATTTTATAATTGTTGAGGATACTTAGGCTTATCTATTTAAGCCTAAATTATATTTCATTATTATATTATTATGTCTTATTTATTGCACTTTTGTATGCACGTGAGGCATAGTATGCCCACATAAGACATAGTTTGTTAGCTTGTTAGATGTTAGTTAATTGTTAGAGATCTCCTTTGTCTTCTAGCAGTTAGTGGAAATCCATAGTTAGCATTTGGTTAACTAGTAGTTAAGTGGTTGGCCATGTTTGGCAAATTGTTACAACCACTTAACCACATAATATTCCTATGTATGCTTATATATTGTTTGTATTTCATGAATAAAGGAGCTTCATAGTTTGATTCTACATCATTGGTATCAGTTAGCCAAGGAAAAGTTGTAGGAAGGAGGACTCAACTGCCACTTCACTGCTAGGTCCTAGGTAGATGCTAGTGGAGTTGACTTGGAGTCACCCACAACATCAAGTTGAAGCTGAGGTGACAGAAGGCAGCAATTACCCCTGTACCAGGTGTTAAGCACCAGTTTGATGCCAAGATGTGGCCAAGAAAAGGAGTTTATCGAGATTTTTCGAGCATTACCAAAGCCTTGCCAAGATCTATGGAAGAACCACTTCACAAAGAATTTGTTTGCATGAATTTTTCATTTTCAATGAATTTGTTTTTTTGCATGAAAATTTTTGGAGATATATTTATGCACATATTTTTATTTTTTTACATAAAATATTGATATTTTATTAATATTTTATTATAAAAAAAAGGTGGAGTTAATTTTTAGGCTTTAGCCTATTTTCAATTGGAAGTGGTAGGCCACCACGACCACTAGCCCTTGACACAGGTGGGCCACTTTTCAGAAGCCCCCTAGCAAAGGAAAGCCATCGATGTCGATAGCCCCACCGGTCACCGAGGCACCAACACTAACCATCAGCTTTTGGAAGCCACCGAGGAGGAGCACAACGTGTGCAAAACTCCCCCTCAATACATAGGGAGACACTGCCCTCTCAGCACAAGCGGGCATCACCTACACTCGGAGTCCTCAGCCACCAAGACAATAATAAGTCGGAGTACCTCAGACACTAGAAAAGCCACACCTGGCATCCGATGACCAAACATGTTTCTGGCATTGTCCAGCACTAAAACCCGACAGAGATTCAAACAAACTCTCAGATATCGCACAACAAACTTGTTCTATTGAGCAGGCGATGACTTTCAATTTTTTTTTCCAATCGTTGACAGCATCTCGGGCAAGCAGATGAAGACAATTCCTAGCACACGCAAAATCCCTCTGATGAGCACCAAAAATGCTCATTTTATATACACGGTTAAGGAGAATTATCATTGGTTCAATTAGCATATGAGATGTATTTTATATAACTTATGCATATAATTGATATAAAATTCGGTATTATGCTTGAGTGGTGTTTTTAGTGGGAAATGTGTATAAATGCAGGTTTTATTACTAATATGGTGTTTTCCAGTCTACATCCACTTGGACCTGGCATACTTATGCTTACAGAGACTAAGGCAAGAGAGAAAGTGCCTTCCTCTTCAAGGAAGGCACCCAACAGGAGTAGGCGCCTTCCTTATAAGGAAGGCGCCCAACAAAAGTATGCGCCTTCCTTATAAGGAAGGAACCCAAAAAAAGTAGGCACCTTCCTCATAAAGAAGGCGTCTCCATGCCTTCATAATTTGCAATATTTATCAAGTCAACTTTGACTGGTTGACCAAGGACTATGGAGGAGGTTGCACATGAATACAAAGGAGATCTATTTTAATCATGCATTTATTAAAACGGAATAAAGTGCTTGTTATTATTATCAACCAATTGGTCGATTGACCTTGTAAAGCTCTTAAAGTATATTATTATTTTTAGGATGCATTAGTTTAGTAGTTGTTGTTACGTACACCCAAGGATGTTTATATTTATCCTTCTGGTGAACGAACATACTTTAAAATAGAAGAATAAAATATGTGTAGAATCAATTGTAACTAAATCACATCACGTGATTAAAATAGACTAATTTGTTATTGTAATGAGATCTGGCTGCGCTTTATATAAATACGCAAGCTAGATGAACAAAGGGAGATGAATGATTAACTTTACACATAACTTATTTTATTTTATTGTTTAATTAATTAAGAGTGAAACTCCTCTTATTTGACTAAGCTCTACGTAGCTAGCCGGGCGGACTATCTATAGGAGCTTGGACCCACTCCCTGCAGTAGTCCTCCCCTGTTTAATTTGTGCATTTGCTTTTTGTAGATTAGTTTACTATTTTATTTCATTTCAGTTGTGTGTGTTTATTTCCTCGCATTTTATTTCCACATTTTATTTCCAGCACTTTACTTTTTGTTTATAATTTATTTATTTCATTTCCCGCACTTATTTTATTTGGTTTGGCTGGAATTCAATTACACAAACCTCCCCACCAAACTAAATAAGGTACAACCAGATTTTTTCCCCAATACTGCAGGCATATACTGTGCGTGACACTCATAAGTTTACGGACTTATCGGATTGATAATTTATGGAAGAGAATTGAATGTTTTTCGGGACGTGAATTTTTGCTCATCATTTTGGCGTCATTGTCGAGGAGTGTCTAAACTGTAGTGTTCTAATTTACAGGTCAAATAAAAAGTCTATTTAAAATTACCTGTAGATATTTTACCTGAGAAGTGTGAGTCCACCGTGGGCCTTTTTATAAGGCCAAAAATAGTTTCCGGCATAGTCAGAGCTAAATTCCATTGACAACTGTTTGCATTTTATAGATTCTTAGGTAAACGTGGGAATGAACCTGATGTACCAAATTAAGTGTAGAAGTAGGAATAAAACGTGTTGAAAAAAATTAGAAAAATCTTGCATTGAAGGATTTCCATCATATTTTCAGTGGTTCCAAGAAATCAAAATAAATAAGCACAACCCAGGTCTGCTTGAAAATTTTTAGGGATGTGTTTCTATATAGAAACCATTGAAAAAATTGTGCCTCTAGAAGCTTGGTTAAATTAAAAAAATTTACAGGCTTGAAATTTTTGCAATGTATTGGTAAATGTTTTTTATGATGAAATTAATAATGTAGGTAAAATGACAGAGCATAATTTAAATAGAACGCATTGTTATGGAGTATGCTCTTCACTTGCACTTAAGGCGACCTGGTGAATCAGAAACTGGCATGTGTTTTTAACAGACTGCTATGCCATGTTTTCTTCAGGTTGTCACCTCATGGATAGTCATTGGTTGGCCTACACACTTTGCCACTATGTTGAAAGAAGTTTGGTTGCGATGCCATGAAGGAAAATACTCTTCTCATGCTACAGCATATCAAAGTAGTTGAAAAAAAAAAATATTTCGAGAAGACTAGTTCAGATGTAGGCATGGGGGAGACCCCACCTTCATCATTGCCACCAACAACACAATAAACATTGTCTAAAAAAAAAAAAAAAAAGGAGAAAAATAAATCATCTACTGAAAAGGCTCCAAGTTAATGAGAAAATAAAAAACAGAGTTTTATTTTGTTGCTTGTTGAAAGAGAGTATCCTCTTTCCCGAGGACCAGCTTGGTCTAGAAGGGAAAAGAGAAATCTCGAACCGATAGCTAAATAAAATAGGAAAAGAGCTTGGAGGAGATCAGATTTCAAATGTCTGCATAAAGGCCACATGATGCTTGAAAATTAATCCCTGCAATGCATATGGAGAGTCCAATACTTTGGATATGCATTAGAGCAGGATTAACATTTTTTTTTGTGCTAATTGAGGAGGAGCTTGGTGTTTCAAAAATGTGAGTTGTTGGTTTTCATAATATCCTTTCATAATGGTACATGGAATGTAACTTTCACACAGTAGGCTGTGTAGTTACCTGACTCACATGGCCTCCACTTTTGAATGCATGGTGCCAACATTACAATTTTTATGGTAGCATTCTCATTCTGTTAAAATATGTGAAACAATATACAAAATATAGGTAGAGTCTCACTATGGTGGAAGATAACATCAACTTTGAGAGGATCGAAAACCATGGAGAAATCTTCTTTTCACAAAAAGTGTGAGGGCAAAGATGTTTTAGTACATGGCACATTTTGCGAAATTCTTAGGATGAATCATTGACAAACCTCCGGATGTGAAAATCACCAGCTCAAATGGTTGAAGTTGACATTTTGTTCTTTGATGCAGATGATGAAAAAAAATGATAATCCAAGATCTGTTCTGGTCAAGGCAGAATAGACCCAAAAAAAAAATAGAGAAAAAAATTAGTTAGAATTTTATTTTAATGCCTTTAGTTTAGATTTTTCTTTTATGTTTTGTAGGACAACGTGAAGTGCGAAGTAGACAAATAAGGAGGTGTCTGTGAAGATCTCATGAATTGAGATTCATACGTGGAGTTCGTAATAGCACTATACAAACTATCTCGAGTACCTGATCGTGTAGCATCCAATATACCAGGTGAAAGCTAGCAGAGTTGGAAACATTGGCACTTGAAGGTAGGCTAAGTAACCCTGATCAAGCAAAAGGCTTCCATCCCAAGGTGCTTGTGGAATTTGGGAGAAAATTTTGCTAGAAAGTGCATGACTTTTATAGCCTGGATGATAAACAAAGTCAGAGATGCTACATCAAGTGCAAGAGTAGAGTGTCGAGACAATGTTCGAGTAATGATCAATGAGCTCCATTACCATTGCCTCACATTCACAAGAGTGGATCAAAAATCGGCATGGGGGAGACCCCATACCAGACCCCATACCATACCAGTAGTTCATAATAGCACTATACGAACTATATCGAGTACCTGATCGTGTAGCATCCAATATACCAGGTGAAAGCTAGCAGAGTTTTGCCTTGGAAACATTGGCACTTGAAGGTAGGCTAAGTAACCCTGATCAAGCAAAAGGCTTCCATCCCAAGGTGCTTGTGGAATTTGGGAGAAAATTTTGCTGGAAAGTGCATGACTTTTATAGCCTGGATGATAAACAAAGTCAGAGATGCTACATCAAGTGCAAGAGTAGAGTGCCGAGACAATGTTCGAGTAATGATCAATGAGCTCCATTACCACTGCCTCACATTCACAAGAGTGGATCAAAAATCAGCATGGGGGAGACCCCATACCATACCAGTAGCTTGGACAAAAAAAAAATATAGAAGAAGATAAAAAAAAAATTAAAAAAAAAATAAAAGAGAAAAAAAAAATGATAAAGTGAAAGATTCCTTGATCATCAATAAGGTGCCTTCCGCATGAAGAAGGCACCATACATTGGAGGTGCCTTCCACATCAGGAAGGTGCCATACATTGGAGGTGCATTCTGCATCAGGAAGGCACCATACATTGGAGGTGCCTTCCGCATCAAGAAGGTGCCATACATTGAAGGCGCCTTCCACGACAAGCATGCTCCTTCCATAGCAAGCATGTGCCTTGACATCTAAGGTGCCTTGATCAATTTCCTGCACCTAGGTGGTTCTATGGCACAAAGGAAAAAAAAGAGGAATAAGTGACGAGGCGCCTTGATGGCATACAGTAGAGGTGCCTTGATAAAAAAAATAAATTAATTAATAAATTAATTAATTAATTAATAAATTATGTGAATCCTCCCAATGAAAAATAAAAGGCATAGAACATGTCCCGCTTAGCATAAAAATTTCTTTTTATTTGCTTTGCAGGAAACCATGAATCGAATTGCAAGCTATAGGCATCCTGAGAGCCAGAGCCTAACAAGAACAAAGTCATGACTCCTATTTTACTACTTTTGTGTGTGTAGGTAATTGTGCCCGATGAGTGCAATCTGAAGGCATCCTAAGAGCTAGGTTCTCAGGCATAGGCCATGATTCTTGTTTTCCAATTTTTTAGGTTTAGTTTCGTAGTACACAACCACGAGCATGATCTTTAGGTAGAGCCAGCTTAAACTAGGCCTAACAGATGTGACATTTTGTTCCCTGCAATTAGGAGTGCGATGAAGTGGAAAAGGCACTTACTTCCCACCAAGAAGAGAGTGCCTACAATCAGTCCAATACAACAATACCTTTTTCCACCTGGAGGAATGCATCCCCTTGATGGAGGTTCCTATTGCTCAGTGTGGGACCTGACGTTTGGAGGGTTGTAGACTTGTTGCACAGAGGGACCTATTGTTGGCGATAAGGGCATCACCAATTTAAGTGGGGGAAGATGCGGGTGAATCAGAACCTCCCGTAATAAAAAAATCTTTTGTTGTTTGACTCCCAATTGAAATGCAAATTAGAAACAAAGCTTGTACGGGAACACCAACAGAAGAAGGCTTAGCCTAAAAAAAAAAACAAGGGGAATTCAAAAGGCTGTTGTCACGAGGACGTGACAATTTTTAGACATGGGGGGAAGGACGCCTTATTGTCGATGCCTAACTTACTCCTATGAAAAAAAAAATGGTTCAGAAGGTTGTTGTCATGAGGACATGACAATTTTTAGACATGGGGGGAAATACGCCTTATTGTCGACGCCTAACTTACTCCTATGGAAAAAAAAAACCCTTTTGTTGAAATAGCTCCACGATGAAATGCAAATCAAAAGCAAAGTTTTATTTTTGCTGCCCATTGGAAGAGATTATCCTCTTTCTCGAGGACCATCTTGGTCTCGAAGGGAAATGAGAAACCTCCAACTAGTAGCTAAATAAAATTGGGGAGGAGTTTAAAAAAACATATGTCAAATATTTGTTTCCTTCGGAATCAATGCATGGTAAGTAGGCACCTTCCTCTTCAAGGAAGATGCCTGAAGAAGGTATGCACCTTCCTCTTCCAAGGAAGGCACCAAGAAAATATAAGCGCCTTCCTCTTCCAGGAAAGCACTAATAGAAGGCCAACACCTTCCTCTTCCAGGAAGGCACCAAAAGAATGCAAGCGCCTTCCTCTCCATAGGAAGGTGCCCACAGGCAAGCACCTTCCTCTCATAGGAAGGCACCCACAGGAAGGCGCCCATAGGAAGGTGCCACAGGAAGGTGCCACTAGAAGGCAAGTGCCTTCATCTCACAGGAAGGCACCCATAGGAAGGCACCCACGAGAAGGCGCCACTAGAAGGCAAGCACCTTCCTCATAGGGAAGGCGCCCCTGTTCTTCACCTGTTGACTAGAAAAGCATGACATGGGCAAAAAAAATTGGTGCAATTCCAACTCTACGTCATGTAGGTTAATGTGGGGATCACACCAATGGATGAGAACATCCTACCAATGCCAGTACATACAACACATACATCTCAGCAATGCACCTGACAAATACCGTGAATGATGAAAGAAATATTGTTTTTTCTCACTCCAAAAAACAAAGGAATGCAGTTTTGTTCCAATTATGCATTCAAAAGAAATAATTTAGAGGGGAGATCATTTTGGACGCACATGTGTTAGGTATAAATTTTAATATTCATCATGTAAATGCATTCGGAGAGAGATACGTCAATGCAGGATTAAAATATTTTTTGTGTTGAGAAAAAATTGGGTATTTCAAATTTTAGAGTCACCAGCTCAGTTGTTGCGGATTGACTCTGTTTTTTGATGCAGAGGATGAAAAAAATAAAAATAAATAAATAAATAAAATAATAAAATAAATGGAGAGAGTCAAGATATGTTATGTTCATGGTAGAATAGATAAAGATACATATAAATAAATAAATAAAATCTCCAAGAGCACCAACATGAAGACGTCTCACACCACCAGCATCATATATATCAGATTCTATGAAATTCACCCGGGTATGTACTAATTTTCTTGTTAATTATGTGTATAGTTATTTTAAAATCATTTCTATGCTAATACCAGTCGACGCCTCCATAGTTTTTCAAAATCTCCCATTAGAATTCAAATACATGATGTGCCTTGAAAAAAATATATAATTGAAAAAAAAAGAGGAGAGGCTATGGCATCTACATGAATAAATTTGGTATCATTTTCATTGCTGCCTCCTGACAATGGTAGTCATCTTTTAAAATAAATATTTTATAATTGTTGAGGATACTTAGGCTTATCTATTTAAGCCTAAATTATATTTCATTATTATATTATTATGTCTTATTTATTGCACTTTTGTATGCACGTGAGGCATAGTATGCCCACATAAGACATAGTTTGTTAGCTTGTTAGATGTTAGTTAATTGTTAGAGATCTCCTTTGTCTTCTAGCAGTTAGTGGAAATCCATAGTTAGCATTTGGTTAACTTGTAGTTAAGTGGTTGGCCATGTGTGGAAAATTGTTACAACCACTTAACCACATAATATTCCTATGTATGCTTATATATTGTTTGTATTTCATGAATAAAGGAGCTTCATAGTTTGATTCTACATCATTGGTATCAGTTAGCATAGGAAAAGTTGTAGGAAGGAGGACTCAATAGCCACTTCACTGCTAGGTCCTAGGTAGATGCTAGTGGAGTTGACTTGGAGTCACCCACAACATCAAGTTGAAGCTGAGGTGATAGAGGGCAGAAATTACCCCTGCACCAGGTGTTAAGCACCAGTTTTATGCCAATATGTGGCCAAGAAAAGGAGTTTATCAAGAGTTTTCGAGCATTATCGAAGCCTTGCCAAGATCTGTGGAAGAACCACTTCACAAAGAATTTGTTTGCATGAATTTTTCATTTTCAATGAATTTGTTTTTTTGCATGAAAATTTTTGGAGATATATTTATGCACATATTTTTATTTTTTTACATAAAATATTGATATTTTATTAATATTTTATTATAAAAAAAAGGTGGAGTTAATTTTTAGGCTTTAGCCTATTTTCAATTGGAAGTGGTAGACCGCCACGACCACTAGCCCTCGACACAGGTGGGCCACTTTTCAGAAGCCCCCCAACAAAGGAAAGCCATCGATGTCGATAGCCCCACCGATCACCAAGGCACCGACGCCAACCATCAGCGTTTGGAAGCCACCAAGGAGGAGCATAGTGTGTGCAAAACTCCCCCTCAATACATAGGGAGACACCGCCCTCTCAGCACAAGTGGGCATCACCTGCACTCGGAGTCCTCAGCCACCAAGACAATAATAAGCTGGAGTACCTCAGACACCATAAAAGCCACACCCGACATCCGATGACCAGACATGTTTCTGGCATTGTCCAGCACTAAAACCCGATAGAGATTCAAACAAACTCTCAGATATCGCACAACAGACTTTTTCTATTGAGCAGGCGATGACTTTCATTTTTTTTTTCCAATCATTGACAGCATCTCAGGTAGGCAGATGAAGGCAATTCCCATCACACGCAAAATCCCTCTGATGAGCACAAAAAATGCTCATTTTATATACATGGTTAAGGAGAATTATCATTGGTTCAATTAGCATATGAGATGTATTTTATATAACTTATGCATATAATTGATAGAAAATTTAGTATTATGATTGAGTGGTGTTTTTAGTGGGAAATGTGTATAAATGCAGGTTTTATTACTAATATGGTGTTTTCCAGTCTACATCCACTTGGACCTGGCATACTTCTGCTTACAGAGACTAAGGCAAGAGAGCAAGTGCCTTCCTCTTCAAGGAAGGCACCCAACAGGAGTAGGTGCCTTCCTTATAAGGAAGGCGCCCAACAAAAGTATGCGCCTTCCTTATAAGGAAGGAACCCAACAAAAGTAGGCACCTTCCTCATAAAGAAGGCATCTCCATGCCTTCATAATTTGCAAGATTTATCAAGTCAACTTTGACTGGTTGACCAAAGACTATGGAGGAGGTTGCACATGAATACAAAGGAGATCTCTTTTAATCATGCATTTATTAAACAGAATAAAGTGCTTGTTATTATTATCAACCAATTGGCCGATTGACCTTGTAAAGCTCTTAAAGTATATTATTATTTTTAGGATGCATTAGTTTAGGAGTTGTTGTTACGTACACCCAAGGATGTTTATATTTATCCTTCTGGTGAACGAACATACTTTAAAATAGAAGAATAAAATATGTGTAGAATCAATTGTAACTAAATCACATCACGTGATTAAAATAGACTAATTTGTTATTGTAATGAGATCTGGCTACGCTTTATATAAATACGCAAGCTAGATGAAAAAAGGGAGATGAATGATTAACTTTACACATAATTTATTTTATTTTATTGTTTAATTAATTAAGAGTGCAACTCCTCTTATTCGAACAAGCTCTACGTAGCTAGCCAGGCGGACTATCTGCAGGAGCTTGGGCCCACTCCCTGCAGTAGTCCTCCCCTGTTTAATTTGTGCATTTGTTTTCTGTAGATTAGTTTACTGTTTTATTTCATTTCAGTTGTGTGCTTTTATTTCCTCGCATTTTATTTCCAGCACTTTAATTTTTTTTTATAATTTATTTATTTCATTTCCCGCACTTATTTTATTTGGTTTGGATGGAATTCAATTACACAAACCTCCCCACCAAACTAAATAAGGTACAACCAGATTTGTTCCCCAATACTACAAGCATATACTGTGCATGACACTCATAAGTTTACGAACTTATCGGATTCATAATTTATGGAAGAGAATTGAATGTTTTTTAGGATGTGAATTTATGCTCATCATTTTGGCATCGTTGTCGAGGAGTGTCTAAACTGTAGTGTTCTAATTTACAGGTCAGATAAAAATTCTATTTAAAATTACCTATAGATATTTTACCTGAGAAGTGTGAGTCCACCGTGGGCCTTTTTATAAGGCCAAAAATAGTTTTCGGCACAGTCAAAGCTAAATTCCATTGACAACTGTTTGCATTTTATAGCTTCTTAGGTAAACGTGGGAATGAACCTGATGTACCAAATTAAGTGTAGAAGTAGGAATAAAACATGTTGTTGAAAAAAATTAGAAAAATCTGGCATTGAAGGATTTCCATCATATTTTTAATGGTTCCAAGAAATCAAAATAAATAAGCACAACCCAGGTCTACTTGAAAATTTTTAGGGATGTGTTTTTATATAGAAACCATTGAAAAAATTGTGCCTCTAGAAGCTTGGTTAAATTAAAAAAATTTACAGGCTTGAAATTTTTGCAATGTATTGGTAAATGTTTTTTATGATGAAATTAATAATGCAAGGAAAATGACAGAGCATAATTTAAATAGAAGGCATTGTTATGGAGTATGCTCTTCACTTGCGCTTAAGGCGACCTAGTGAATCAGAAACTAGCATGTGTTTTTAACAGACTGTTATGCCATGTTTTCTTCAGGTTGTCACCTCGTGGATAGTCATTGGCTGGCCTGCACACTTTGCCATTATGTTGAAAGAAGTTTGGTTGTGATACCATGAAGGAAAATACTCTTCTCATGCTACAGCATATCAAAGTAGTTGAAAAAAAAAAGATTTCGAGAAGACTAGTTCAGATGTAGGCATGGGGGAGACCACACCTTCATCATTACCACCAACAATACAATAAACATTGTCTAAAAGAGAAAAAAAAGGAGAAAAATAAATCATCTACTAAAAATGCTCCAAGTTTATGAGCAAATAAAAAATAGAGTTTTATTTTGTTACTTGTTGAAAGAGAGTATCCTCTTTCCCAAGGACTAGCTTGGTCCAGAAGGGAAATGAGAAATCTCCAACCGATAGCTAAATAAAAGAGGAAAAGAGCTTGGAGGAGATCAGATTTCAAATGTCTTCACAAAGGCCACATGATGCTTGAAAATTAATCCCTGTAATGCATACAGAGAGTCCAATACTTTGGATATGCATTAGAGCAGGATTAACATTTTTTTTTATGTGCTAATTGAGGAGGAGCTTGGTGTTTCAAAAATGTGAGTTGTTGGTTTTCATAAGATCCTTTCATAATGGTACATGGAATGTAACTTTCACACAGTAGGCTGCGTAGTTACCTGACTCACACGGCCTCCACTTTTGAATGCACGGTGCCAACATTACAGTTTTTATGGTAGCATTCTCATTCTGTTAAAATATGTGAAACAATATACAAAAGATAGGCAGAGTCTCACTATGGTGGAAGATAACATCAACTTTGAGAGGATCTGAAACCATGGAGAAATCTGCTTTTCACAAAAATTGTGAGGGCAAAGATGTTTTAGTACATGGCACATTTTGCGAAATTATTAGGATGGATCATTGACAAACCTCCAGATGTGAAAATCACCAGCTCAAATGGTTGAAGTTGACATTTTTTTCTTTGATGCAGATGATGAAAAAAAATGATAATCCAAGATCTGTTCTGGTCAAGGCAGAATAGACCCAAAAAAAATAGAGAAAAAATTTAGTTAGAATTTTATTTTAATGCCTTTAGTTTGGATTTTTCTTTTATGTTTTGTAGGACAACGTGAAGTGCGAAGTAGACAAATAAGGAGGTGTCTGTGAAGATCTCATGAATTGAGATTCATACGTGGAGTTCGTAATAGCACTATACGAACTATCTCGTGTACCTGATCATGTAGCATCCAATATAACAGGTGAAAGCTAGCAGAGTTTTGCCTTGGAAACATTGGCACTTGAAGGTAGGCTAAGTAACCCTGATCAAGCAAAAGGATTCCATCCCAAGGTGCTTGTGGAATTTGGGAGAAAATTTTGCTAGAAATTGCATGACTTTTCTAGCCTGGATGATAAACAAAGTCAGATATGCTACATCAAGTGCAAGAGTAGAGTGCCGAGACAATGTTTGAGTAATGATCAATGAGCTCCATTGCCTCACATTCACAAGAGTAGATCAGAAATCGGCATGGGCGAGACCCCATACCAGACCCCATACCATACCAGTAGTTCGTAATAGCACTATACGAACTATCTCGAGTACCTGATCGTGTAGCATCCAATATACCAGGTGAAAGCTAGCAGAGTTTTGCCTTGGAAACATTGGCACTTGAAGGTAGGCTAAGTAACCCTGATCAAGCAAAAGGCTTCCATCCCAATGTGCTTGTGGAATTTGGGAGAAAATTTTGCTGGAAAGTGCATGACTTTTATAGCCTGGATGATAAACAAAGTCAGAGATGCTACATCAAGTGCAAGAGTAGAGTGCCGAGACAATGTTCGAGTAATGATCAATGAGCTCCATTACCACTGCCTCACATTCATAAGAGTGGATCAGAAATCGGCATGGGGGAGACCCCATACCAGACCAGTAGCTTAGACAAAAAAAAATATAGAAGAAGATAAAAAAAAAAAAAATTAAAAATAAAAGAGAAAAAAAAAATGATAAAGTGAAAGATGCCTTGATCATCAATAAGGTGCCTTCCACATGAAGAAGGCACCATACATTGGAGGTGCCTTCCGCATCAGGAAGGTGCCATACATTGGAGGTGCCTTCGCATCAAGAAGGCACCATACATTGGAGGTGCCTTCCGCATCAAGAAGGTGCCATACATTGAAGGCGCCTTCCATAGCAAGCAGGCTCCTTCCACAGCAAGCATGTGCCTTGACATCGAAGGTGCCTTGATCAATTTCCTGCACCTAGGTGGTTCGACGGCACAAAGGAAAAAAAAGAGGAATAAGTGACGAGGCGCCTTGATGGCATACAGTAGAGGTGCCTTGATAAAAATAAAAAAATAAAATAAATAAATTATGTGAATCCTCCCAATGAAAAATAAAAGGCATAGAACATGTCCCGCTTAGCATAAAAATTTATTTTTATTTGCTTTGCAGGAAACCATGAATCGAATTGCAAGCTATAGGCATCCTGAGAGCCAGAGCCTAACAGGCACAAAGTCATGACTCCTATTTTACTACTTTCGTGTGTGCAGGTAATCGTGCCCGATGAGTGCAATCTAAAGGCATCCTAAGAGCTAGGTTCTCAGGCATAGGCCATGATTCTTGTTTTTCAATTTTTGTAGGTGTAGTTTCGTAGTACATAACCACAAGCATGATCTTTAGGTAGAGCCAGCTTAAACTAGGCCTAACAGATGTGACATTTTGTTCCCTGCAATTAGGAGTGCGATGAAGTGGAAAAGGCACTTACTTCCCACCAGGAAGAGAGTGCCTACAATCAGTGCAATACAAAAATACCTTTTTCCACCTGGAGGAAGGCACCAATAATCAATTTTCTTCTCCCCTTGATGGAGGTTCCTATTGCTCAATGTGGGACCTGACCTTTGGAGGGTTGTAGACCTGTTGCATAGAGGGACCTATTGTTGGTGATAAGGGCATCACCAATTTAAGTTGGGGAAGATGCGGGTGAATCAGAACCTCTCGTAATAAAAAAATCTTTTGTTGTTTGACTCCCAATTGAAATGCAAATTAGAAACAAAGCCTGTACGGGAACACCAACAGAAGAAGGCTTAGCCTAAAAAAAAAAACAAGGGGAGTTCAGAAGGCTATTGTCACGAGGACGTGACAATTTTTAGACATGGGGGGAAGGACGCCTTATTGTCGATGCCTAACTTACTCCTATGAAAAAAAACAATGGTTCGAAAGGCTGTTGTCACAAGGATGTGACAATTTTTAGACATGGGGGGGAAAGACGCCTTATTGTCGACGCCTAACTTACTCCTATGGAAAAAAAAAACCCTTTTGTTGAAATAGCTCCACGATGAAATGCAAATCAAAAGCAAAGTTTTATTTTTTCTGCCCATTGGAAGAGATTATCCTCTTTCTCGAGGACCAGCCTGGTCCTGAAGGGAAATGAGAAACCTCCAACTAGTAGCTAAATAAAATGGGGGAGGAGTTTAAAAAAACATATGTCAAATATTTGTTTCCTTCGGAATCAACGCATGGTAAGTAGGCACCTTCCTCTTCAAGGAAGATGCCTGAAGAAGGTATGTGCCTTCCTCTTCCAAGGAAGGCACCAAGAAAATATAAGCACCTTCCTCTTCCAGGAAAGCACTAATAGAAGGCCAGTGCCTTCCTCTTCCAGGAAGGCACCAAAATAATGCAAGCGCCTTCCTCTCCATAGGAAGGTGCCCATAGGCAAGCACCTTCCTCTCATAGGAAGGCACCCACAGGAAGGCGCCCATAGGAAGGTGCCATAGGAAGGTGCCACTAGAAGGCAAGTGCCTTCCTCTCACAGGAAGGCACCCATAGGAAGGCACCCATGAGAAGGCGCCACTAGAATGCAAGCGCCTTCCTCATAGGGAAGGTGCCCCTGTTCTTCACCTATTGACTAGACAAGCATGACATGGGCAACAAAAATTGGTGCAATTCCAACTCTACATCATGTAGGTTAATGTGGGGATCGCACCAATGGATGATAACATCCTACCAATGCCAGTACATACAACACATACATCTCAGCAATGCACCTGACAAATACCGTGAATGATGAAAGAAATATTGTTTTTTCTCACTCCAAAAAACAAAGGAATGCAGTGTTGTTCCAATTATGCATTCAAAAGAAATAATTTAGAGGGGAGATCATTTATGATGCACACGTGTTAGGTATAAATTTTAATATTCATCATGTAAATGCATTCGGAGAGAGATACGTCAATGTAGGATTAAAATATTTTTTGTGTTGTTGAGAAAAAGTTGGGTATTTCAAATTTTAGAGTCACCAGCTCAGTTGTTGCAGATTGACTCTGTTATTTGATGCAGAGGATGAAAAAAATAAAAAATAAATAAATAAATAAAATAAAAAATAAAAATAATAAAATAAAGGGAGAGAGTCAAGATATGTTATGTTCATGGTAGAATAGATAAAGTTACATATAAATAAATAAATAAAATCTCCAAGAGCACCAACATGAAGACGTCTCACACCACCAGCATCATATATATCAGATTCTATGAAATTCACCTAGGTATGTACTGATTTTCTTGTTAATTATGTGTAAGTTATTTTAAAATCATTTCTATGCTAATACCAGTCGATGCCTCCATAGTTTTTCAAAATCTCCCATTAGAATTCAAATACATGATGTGCCTTGAAAAAAATATATAATTGAAAAAAAAAGAGGAGAGGCTATGGCATCTACATGAATAAATTTGGCATCATTTTCATTCCTGCCTCCTGACAATGGTAGTCATCTTGAGCGAACACATTTAAATGATGCTACTCTCTACCACAAAGGAGGTTATGGAGATTCCAAATATGTTTCAGATGTGGGTAAAAGTAGTAGCTAGTGATTGCACTTGTTTTAAACAAATTTTGTCTCACCAAATCTGACTAATGTGCAACACTGGAAAATGTCAGCATTAGTGCAGTGGTAATTTTCCCCAAACAGTGTGGTCACGATTTAACTATTTATCTGCAATGATTAGTCAGGATGTGTTTCTAACTTCTATTGGTGCTGCATCGCTCTATGGATGAATAATAGCATCACTCAATGAAAAAAACATAGTGCTAAATAAAAAAATAGTACTAAGAAAAAAACAGTAGTGCTGAATAAAAAAAATAGTACTGAGAAAAAAATAGTAGTGCTGAATGGAAAAAAATAGTAGCACTCAGCGACAAAGAAACAGATATGTTGAAGGCCATTAAAATAAAAAATAAAGAATAATAATTCTAAAATTATCTCTTAGACCGATGGCAGGAGCGGGAGCAGGAGCAGGAGCAGGAGCAAGAGAGGGAGTAGGACTAGGGACAGGTTCAGAGATTGGTGCAGGTTTTTGGGTGGGATCGGGACCGGGATCGAGATCGGGCATGTCTGGGCCCGAGCCTAGGCTAGCAGGGCCCTCGGTGGGCCTAGAGGATGGCTCTGCACCTGATCTGAATGGTGGCCAGGGTGGGGATGACATCTTGGGCCCGGGACCCCAGTCTAGCCTCGATGCGAGCGTAGGCCTCGGGAAAAGCCTCCTGATCCTGGGCAGGGTTTTGTCCCTGGCAGGCCCAAACCCTCCTATCAGTAGATCTTGGTGGGCTCCAGGGCCCCTTCTCGGGCCCTGGGTCTAGGACTTTCCCTCGAGGGCACCCACATTTCTATCCAGGAGGAGGTCTACTCCTCCTTGGTCGTTGGATCCTCTGCCTCCCTGGTAGGAAAATTCTTGGGAGGGCGTCCAGATATGGAAACCGTCCGTAGATGGGCGGCATCCAAATGGAAGGTTTCTAGGCATATTCAGCTGGTTGCCCTTACCAAGGGCTTCTTCATCATCAAACTAAATAACAACGAGGACACCAAAAAGATCCTATCGGGTGGGCCCTAGTTTTTGGGACGCAAAAGCCTCTTCCTCAGGCGCTATGGAGCTGACTTCCACCCCAACACCCAAAGCATCAACTTTGCCCCGGTATGGGTCCGTCTCCCAGACCTTCCCTTCCACCTATGGCACGAAGACATCCTAAGACTCATTGCTCAGTCGGTCGGGGACCTGGTGGCCTTCGACCCCGCTACCAAGGCAGGATCCCGAATGGTGCATGCCAGATTTTGTGTCAACGCAAATCTCGAATCTGATCTCCCCTCTTCGATGACCATCTCTTCTGGGTCCTTCTTTTGGTGCCAGTCCCTGATCTACGAAAACAAACCTACTTTCTATCCCACCTGCTGCACTCAGGGTCACCTCTCCCACCAATGCCCGGTTTCCAGAAAGGCTGATGGCCCTATCCCCAAACTCCCTTCCCGATCAGGCCGGGCCCCATCTCGAGGGCCCCCTCATGACGACCATAGATCCCAGGCCTGGACCAACAAGGAGGCCCCCCCTTCTACCCCAAAGGACTCTCATGTGGACCCTGGTCTAGAGGTTGGTCTTCCTCAGGTTTCCCCTTCACTGCTCCCTCCCCTGGGTCGTCTTTCGAGGCCCCGATCCTAGGTTCTCCCTCCCCCCATTTCGAATCCCTCCTCGTAGGCCCCGGCTTGTGCTCCCCCCAGGCCTACGAGCCGCTCGAGCTCCTTTCCCCGCTGGCTCCCACCTCTATCGGGGTTCCCTTCTCCCCCCCTCACTCCCGCTATCCCCCCCTCGACCCCCTCCTGCCCCTCCCGGTGGCCCCTACTGGGCTTCCCCCCTTGGAGTGCGGATTCGAGAGGTCAGATGAAGAGGTTGAAGGTAGTTCTCCGTCCGGGCCCGATGAAGTCAGCCCCAAGATGACCCAAAGTAGGACTTTTGCCACAGACTTTGGCAGCAAACTCAAAAGAGGGCGGCCCACCCTGGGTGACCAGCGGACAAGGATCACTGAAGATGACATAGCCAATGGCTCCCAGGCAACTCTCTCTAATGTTGGCGCGAGTTTCTCCAAGACGGATGCCCTCCGACCCAAAACCCCCTCTTGAGGCCGGGAAGGGGGGCAAGCGACCCCACAAGGGTGTCAAATGAAGCTCATCACCTAGAATATCAGGGGGCTCAATGGGGCCCCCAAGAAAAGGATCCTCATCCAACTCCATAGGGATCACCGTCCATCCTTCCTCCTACTCCAGGAGACCAAAATAGATGACGCTGCTACCCGACGCGTAGCCCAAGCTACCTGGCACAATTGCGAGTCCCTGTCCACCCCTGCGGTTGGCTCAATCGGGGGTTTGCTGTGCATGTGGGATCCCAGGTCTTTCGAGGGGAGACTCATATCTTCGTCTCCCAAAATAATCAACATTCTGGTCCATTGCGTGAAGTCAAGGCGCTCGTGGATTCTGTCCAACGTCTACGCTCCTAACAACCTCGTCGAGAAAGCGGCCTTATGGAAAGAAATCAGCTCGATGAGAGAAGCCTTTGCCCCCCTGCCCTGGATCCTGGTAGGGGACTTCAACAGTCCCCTGTTCCTCTCTGACAAAAGCGGGGGCTCAGCGGTTCCAGGCAAAAGCATGGAGGACTTTGGAGCCTTCACCGCCCTCAACGAGCTCATGGACGTCAGCCTGAAAGGAGCCAGGTTCACTTGGACTAACAGAAGAGCGGGAGCAAGCCATATCCAGGTCAGGTTGGATAGAGTTTTCTTGTCCAAGGAAGCCCTTCCCATGTTTTTCGATGCCACCTTGTTGGCCCTCCCCAAAATCGGGTCTGATCATAGCCCCCTCCTCGAAATCGATCATCGCCCCTCCCCCAAGTGGCCCTTTCGGTTCGAGTCCATGTGGCTGCATCATCCCGACTTTCGGGCCCAGGTTGGCCGCTGGTGGGCTCCCCCAGTCCCTGGATGCCCCGCTGAACAAGTCTTTCTCAAGCTTAGATGCCTCAAAGAGCAACTCAAGGTATGGAATAAAGAGGTGTTCGATAACATCTTTGAAAGCAAAGCGATAGTTAAGGAAAAACTCGAAGTCCTTGAATCCAGATTTCAAGCAGGCTCCCAAGACCCGGGGCTCAGGGAAGAGGAACGCCTCGCTCTCAGCGAGTACCATAACATCCTGGCCAGGGAAGAAACCTTTTGGAGGCAAAATTCGAGAGCCCTGTGGCTCCAAGAGGGCGATGCAAACACAAAGTTCTTCCATACGTCAACGCTCAGGAATAGGGGGTCCAACAGAATTGCTGAGCTGGTGGGCAACGATGGCAGAATTATCAAGGAAGAAGAGGACATTCGGGCTGAAGCCACCCACTTCTTCTAGGAGCTCCTGGGCGACAGCCCCCCATGTCCTCAGAAGTGGTAGAATCCCTTCTGGAACATATCCCTTCTTCTGTCTCGGCCATGACAAATGAGATGCTAGTGCAGCCCTTGTCTGACTCTGAAATCCATGCTACCACCTTTTCCATGAAGGCTGAGGCGGCCCCAGGCCCGGATGGGTTTCCCCCTAATTTTTCCAATCCTTCTGGGACCTCATCGGGCAAGAAGTGTGTGCTGCCATCCGGGACCTTCAGACTGCCAGCTCCATCCCCAGAGGTATCAACTCCACCTTCATAGCCCTGATCCCCAAGACCCAGGCAGCCAGATCCCTCTCGGATTTCCGCCCCATCAGCTTGTGCAATGTCCTGTACAAAATCTTGACCAAATCCATGGCCTCCCGCCTCAAGGATATCCTTCCCTGGATCATTGCCCCCTATCAGGGAAGCTCGATCAAAGGTAGACTGATCACAAACGGCATCATAATCATGCACGAGGCCATCCACTCGGTCGTCCTCTCCAAAAAGGCCTCCTTTCTGCTCAAGCTGGATATGAACAAGGCCTTTGATAGAGTTGACTGGGACTTCCTTTCCAAGGTCCTCCTTAAGTTCGGGTTTCACCCCTCCTGGGTTAGGCTCATCAGCAACTATGTGTCCTCCCCCTGGTTCTCTATCCTCGTCAATGGATCCCCTGCTGGGTTCTTCCCCAGCTCCAGAGGCCTCCGCCAAGGTGACCCCCTATCCCCGATCCTCTTCATTATCCTGGCTGAGGCCCTGGGGCGTACCATCTCGAGCGCCATTTCCCGTGGTCTCATTTCGGGCATCAGGCCTACGTCGGGCCTACCCCCGTGTCCCACCAGTAGTTTGTGGATGACACCATCCTCGCCACCTCAGCCTCGATCCCTCAAGCCAAGGCCCTCAAGCATATCTTGACCCTGTACGAGGAGGCGGCCGGGCAGAAAATCAACCTCCAAAAAAGCAAGATTTTCTTCATCCATACTCCCTTGGCTAGGCAAATAAGAATCGAGCGGATCTTGGGCTGCACCCTTGGCTCCCTTCCCTCCTCCTACCTCGGGCTTCCCCTATTCATAGGTGCATCCTCCAAGGCCCTCTGGGGCGGGATGATCGAGCGGATCCAGAGGAAGCTGGCCCCCTGGAAAGGTCACCTCCTCTCGTAGGTTGGCAGAGCCACCCTCTTGGCGGTAGTCCTACAAAGCATTCCGATATATTTCATGTCGGTCTTTAGAATCCCGGCCTCCATTGCAGCTCACATCGAACAAATTTAGAAACGCTTTCTCTGGTCGGGCAACGAAGATAAGAAGAGGATTCCCCTGGTTTCTTGGTCCCTGGTCTACCACCCCAAAGGTGAGGGAGGGATCGGGCTCAGGCAGGTGACCCTCATGAACAAGGCCCTCTTGTCCAAACATGCCTGGAAGGTGTTCACCAATACCCCTGATGAGTGGGTCAGCATCGTGCGCAGGAAATACTATCATCATCACCCCTTCCTTAGTGAATCTCAGCCTCGAGATGGATCAGCCTTTTGGAAGTCCCTGATCTCCACCAAAGACATTATCCAGAAAGGGACCAGATGGATCCTCGAGGATGGAGCCAGGATCGACTTCTGGGAAGACAGATGGATTCACGACGAGGCCCTGACTACTGATAGAGATCTCCTCATCCTCAAACCAGGGCTGGCGGATAGAGGGCCCAGGGTGTCGGGCTATCTTTCCCAAAACCAGGGGCGGGCTACCTAGAAACCCATCCTGAATCCCAGGCACCCGCTCCAAGCTTCCAGGCTCCAATGCCTCCTCAAGGTGACTGTTATCCCGTCCTCCGGAGGAAACGATAGATGCATTTGGCATGGCACTCCCAGTGGCATATTTTCTATCAAATCTGCCTACAACCTTCAAAGAGTCCCTGACGAGGCCCCTTTTCCAACCCGACAGGTGTGGGCCAAGAAGCTGATCCCCAAAATCAGCCACTTCGTATGGGCGGCCATCCAAAACAAGATCCTGATGATCGAGAATCTGATCAGGAGAGGCTTTCAGATCCCGAACAGATGCTTCCTTTGTTGTGCTGCTTGGGAGTCCACTAATCACCTCTTTATCAGCTGTCCCTTTTCTTCTGAAGTCCTGGGCCTCATCCTTTCCCAATTCTCTATCCAGTGGGTGACCCCCAACTCCATCCCTGACCTCCTATCACAGTGGCCCAACCCCTTTGCCCATCCTTTCATCCGCTTCCTTTGGGACTCCTACCTTCCCCATATGCTTTGGCAACTCTGGCTCGAGTGCAACAACAGAGCCTTCTCCTCCCGGCCCGTTCCCCCCTGTGGATAGCGACCAAGGTGGTGTCCTTCACCCTTGAGAATTCCTGCTCCATCCCCTTGATCGAGGTGCCCCGACGGCTGGGCGAGGCCACCCTCCTATCCTCCCTCGGAGTTCTGCTTCCCCCAGTCCCCCTGCCCCCTCCCATCGATCGTTGACAAGGTGGACTGCCCCCTCGGATGGGTCAAGCTTAACTTCGACGACGCTTCTAAAGGAAATCTCGGGCCCTCTGGTGCAGGCGGGGTCATCCGAGACTGCCACGGGGCCCTGATCATGGCATATGCTACCCCACTTGGCAACCAGACTAACAATTTCACCGAAGCAGTAGCTCTGCTCAGCGGGCTGATCGCCCTCAGGGAGTCACCCTCAAAAGCCATCATCGAGGGTGATTCCCAAGTTATTATCAGAGCCGCCCGTAGCCTAGGAAGCTGCTCTTGGTGCATTCACAACACCATCCAGGAAGCCCTCTCCATTCTCCAGGGTCTCCCCGACCATGCCTTCTAGCATGTGTACAGAGAAGGTAACAGGGCGACTGATTTCATGGCAAACCAAGCCATCTCAGCTGAAGACTTCACCACCTGGACAACGAACTTTCCCGAAGCTCTGATCCAAATTACTTCGCAAGATTATTCCAGCAATGATGAGGACCCTAGTGCATAGCATGCCCCGAGTTGGGGCCCCAAAGTTTCATCGTCATGGCTTCCAGTGGCCAGGGGATTCCCCCCTCTGTATCGCCACATCGACTGGATCCTATCCTTCTCCTGCCCATGAGTTGGTCATCCCGATCCCCCTCGCGGTGCCAAGTGTCACCGAACACGTCAGGTGACCCGACCTGGTTTTGCGTTGCTCCGTTGGCAGTTCTGGTAGTTCCAATATGGAGTGTGCATTGGCCCTTCCTGCCTTGATCATCATGCCATCGGATCCCCATGCTGTGTCAGCTCGCCCGTGGCTCTATCCCATGAGGTACCCTCTAGGTGATCCTCCACTCAGTTTGCGCCACTTGGAGCGCTGGCAGTGGCCCTCCTCCTACGCCCCGCATGGCAACCGATAGCCATGCCCCCTCAGCCCCTCCCCCCTCATGTCGGACCCGGCCCCTAGTGCTCATTCCCGATGTCGGTGGCTTCCCTCCCTCGTGGCCCTCTTTTTAAATCTGTTGCGTGTTGAGTTCTCCCGCACTCTTGTCTGCTTCCCCCTTCCCCTATCCCCGCATCTCTGGTCAGGTATCCCCTATTTCCCCTATCCCTGGGCTATCAGTTCGACCCCCATGGCTGCCAAAACTGTCTTCCTCGAGCCTTCCATGCTCGATTTGAGTGAGTCGGCCAGGCTTTTCTCCAATGCCAAAAAATTTACCCCGTTCTTCAGCAAATTTGCAGGAGCCGACGATGAAATTACCTAGAGCTTTCTAGATTCTTGGAATGATGGCGAGGTCACGGTGAAGGGTCTCCACTTCAAAGTGACCAAAGAGTTCTTGACGGAAGTTACAGGCCTGCATCATGAGGAGAAAGGCAGGGTCGTCAGACGGGATAAGCACAATTGGGAGGAGGAGTTGTCCCGCTTCTCGGAGTAGCAGTGGGACAAGGCTAATATGTTCCGCTCCAACCTCCCGGCCCCCTTCGATGAGGCCATCATCCCGGTGATGCAGTACATCACCTACGATGATCCGGACCAGCGGCTATTCAGTTTTCACCTCAGCTACTTCAACCACCTTCGAGGGGCCACGTTGGTCAGCACCCCTCGATTCCTACTATACTCCTTGGGCCTTTCCATCGACCGTGCTCACAGAAGCCACTCCTAGCCCTCCCACCAAGGCCTCATGGCCATCCTGTATAGGCATGCCCTTGCTAATCAGCCGTAGCTCCACCACATCCCTCCCCTGTCCTCTGTCCCCCTTGAAGCGGCTAACTCTCCCGGTGCCTCCCCTGTAGTTTCTAATACCAAGGAGACCCCCTCCCCCGAAGGCTCCCCTACCTCGAAGTGGTGCAGACCCACTTGGAAGTGCAGGACTCTAGCTCAGGGCCCAGGTGGGGCCCCAACTCCTGGTGCCACTCGCAAAGGCCCATTCCCTGGCAGCAACAGGGCTGCTGGCAGCACCAAAAAGGCCAAGGTGGAGGCCCCGGAGCCCACTGAAGTCAGTTTTGACTTTAGCATTAGGCTGCAAAATCTGGCTATGAGGGCCCTTCTCGACACGGCAATTGGATCCCTGACTGCATCTGCCCAAGCGGCCTCCTCTGTAGCCAATGCCCTGGCCGAACTCCGATGCAGGCTGGGCGATGGCCCCGATAGGGAGTAAAGTTGTCCTACCAGGGTGGGCCCCGGTCAGGCCAGGCCCGGGCGTAGGGCCCACCGACGCATTGGCATGCAGTTTCTATGATTTTAACGATTGGAGTGTTTCGGCTTTGACTGGTTATGCTGGCCTCAGGCCAAGTTTTGATGTTATGTTTCTTAGTCGGTCCTTTTTGTAGGCACCAGGGCCCCGGGCCCCGGATCATTGCCCATGGGCGCAGCCCCGATTTTTATTCGTATTTTCAGCCTCGAATTTTTATGTAACTAAGGTTTTGGGATCCTTCTCTAAAAAACCCACTGTAAATATATCGTTACTTATCAAAAATAAAAAATAAAAATAAATAAATAAATAAATAAAAGAGAAAAAATATATATATCCTAGGGGTTGTTGTCATGAAGACATGACAAACTTTTTGGCATGGTCATCCTGCGAGAGGGATAACTTCACCTTTTGGTGCCACGAGGGCATGGCACATGTTAGGCATGGGGGGATGATGAGCACCAAAAATGCTCATTTTATATACATGGTTAAGGATAATTATCACTGGTTCAATTAGCATATGAGATGTATTTTATATAACTTATGCATATAATTGATAGAAAATCCGGTATTATGTTTGAGTGGTGTTTTTAGTGGGAAATGTGTTTAAATGTAGGTTTTATTACTAATATGGTGTTTTCCAGTCTACATCCACTTGGACCTGGCATACTTCTGCTTACAGAGACTAAGGCAAGAGAGCAAGTGCCTTCCTCTTCAAGGAAGGCGTCCAGTAGGAGTAGGCGCCTTCCTTATAAGGAAGGCGCCCAACAAAAGTAGGTGCCTTTCTTATAAGGAAGGCACCCAACAAAAGTAGGCACCTTCCTCATAAATAAGGCGCCTCCATGCCTTCATACTTTGCAAGATTTACCAAGTCAACTTTGACTTGTTGACCAAGGACTATGGAGGAGGTTGCATGTGAAGACAAAGAAGATTTATTTTAATCATGCATTTATTAAATAGAATAAAGTGTTTGTTATTATTATCAACTGATTTACCGGTTGACCTTGTAAAGCTCTTAAAGCATATTATTATTTTTAGGATGCATTAGTTTAGGAGCTATTGTTACGTACACCCAAGGATGTTTATATTTATCCTTCTGGTGAACGAACATACTTTAAAATAGAAGAATAAAATATGTGTAGAATCAATTGTAACTAAATCACATCACATGATTAAAATAGACTGATTTGTTATTGTAATGAGATCTGGTTGTGCTTTATATAAAGACATAGGCCAGATGAACAAAGGGAGATGAATGATTAATTTTACACAACTTATTTTATTTTATTGTTTAATTAATTAAGAGTGCAACTCCTATTATTCGAGCAAGCTCTATGTAGCTAGCCGAGCGGACTATCTGTGGGATCTTGGGCCCACTCCCTGCAGTAGTCCTCCCCTGTTTAATTTGTGCATTTGCTTTCTGTAGATTAGTTTCACTGCTTTATTTCATTTCAGTTGTGTGTGTTTATTTCCTCGCATTTTATTTCCACATTTTATTTCTAGCACTTTACTTTTTGTTTATAATTTATTTATTTCATTTCCCGCACTTAGTTTATTTGGTTTGGCTGGAATTCAATTACACAAACCTCCCCACCAAACTAAATAAGGTACAACCAGATTTTTTTCCCAACACTACAGGCATATACTATGCGTGACACTCATAAGTTTATGGACTTACCGGATTGATAATTTATGGAAGAGAAATGAATGTTTTTCGGGACGTGAATTTTTTCTCACCACCCTCGATGATCGATTGCAGGTGAATTTTTCGGAGATCAATTCCGTGAAATGTAGGAAAAAACACATTTTTGTGTCTGCGTTTCATAGATCCGATGAATAATTGAAACTTTTTGTGTTTTCAGATGAGGCTGCAAATTAACGGTGAGAATGTTAAAACAAAAAATAAGGTTTTAAAATTCAATTTATTTTCTGGTGAATTTTACCATTGGATCTCGATATTTTCAGCATCAAAACAACTTTTTCGATGGGACCCAGGTTTTTTGGTGCAGAGACAAAGGTTTAATTTTTAAACCTAAGGTTAATTTACATTATCTGTCGATGTCCCCTTTTTCAGTGATCGACGAATAGGTAAGCAAAAGGTGGCAGAGGATTTGGAAAAGCCTCATGCCCTTTGTCCCACATTACTTGTGTGGGGAGTGTAGAGGCCCTTATAAGGTGCAACACGTACCTTAAGAGTGTCTACTTGTTAGACACTCTACGCTACTCATTCAAGTGTGCATAGGGCACCAATTGGAGGCACAGGCACTGATTGGTGCCACATGGCATGTTGTGAGTTTGTGGTCGTGTCTCTTCAATGTTGAGCACCGATTGGTCGTTGATTTTTCATGGACTATTCCTGCCATTGATTGGTCATTGACTGTTCATGGATTGTTTCTACCAATTCGACTATTGACTTTTTGGTCATACCCAAGTTGATCGGGGGAATTCAAAACAATTTTTTGGCACCCGGATCAAATTAGTTTTTAGCGTGTTTTCCAATTTTGGTTGTTCATGGACTGTTCTTGCCAATTCGATTGTTGACTTTTCGGTCATACCCTAGTTGACTGGGGGAATTCAAAACAAATTTTTTGGCACCCGGATCGAATTATTTTTTTGCGTGTTTTTCAATTTTTGTGGGAAAACCCAGGAGAGAGAATTTAAAAAAAAAAATTGAAAATTTAAATTTAAATTTTTGGTGCCAAAAGCTGCAAACAAGGAGAGAAACTTTGAAAGGTGATATCTTTCTTGTTTTTTGTCCGTTTTTCATCAATTTTTTTGCATTGTGTTTCAAATTTTCTGAATATTTATAATTTGGCCTCCTAACCCAATTTGCAGCATTGTTAAGGGCTAAAATTTCATCATTTTTAGTGCTAAATTGTTATTGCAAAATTTGATGTATTTTTGTAAGAAGCACTAAAATAGCCCTAAATTTGTAATTTGGAAGGCAAAATTCTTGTAAAATCTAGGCATTTTGCTACATTAGGAAATTGAAAACTATTCCTAAGCCTAGATAAGTTCTTGCATCCATTTTGTAATCCTCCTAGTTTGGCATACACCCGAAATCAAATGGCTCATGACCTCAGAACAAACATGGAAAATCTCACTAAAGCAGTAGACATTTTGGTAGAAAAAAGTGAGAGACATTGTTATGCAATTTAATCTTGGTGAACTCAAAATGCACCATAACCATGCCAACAAATCAAAATGTGAGGTTAAGATATATTATGGATCTAGAGATTCGGATGTTTTATATGCATGGATTTTGGATATGCAAACTTGGTTTTCCTATGCTAAAATTCTGAAGGATGAACAAGCTATATTTGCTACACTCAAACTCATAGGTTTAGTAAAAGTTCTCATTGTAGAAAGACAGAGCCATAATTCCACAATGACTTGGAAATAATTAACTCAAATTCTAAAAAATACTTTCTTTCCACCAAACTACCAAAGTGACCTCACTACCAAGTGGTATAGATTGAGATAAACCTATGGTATGTATGTTTATGACTTCATCTTCTAATTCAATAGGTTAAGGGTATTTATTGGTGTGAAATATTCAGAAGGAGATTTTATTAATAAATTCACTCATGGTTTGCAATATCAATTTTTTAGGGAAATCAAATTCAATGTTTTCCTCACCTTGGATGTGACATTCAATCATGTCATTCTTACCGAGGAGAAAGTTGGTGCATATAAAAAATCTCGTTCATCATAGGAGAGATCTTCCAAAGGCAAGAATCAGCATCAACAAAAGGTGAGGAACAATTCTCATTCTTTCCCTCATTCTTCTTCTCCTCCCACTTCTCCTAAAGCACATTCTTCTTCCTTTCATGCTAGATATTCTTCTTATTCATTGTATTGTGAATTTTGTAAAATGCATGGTTATGTAAAATCCAAATGCTATACTTTTGAGAATTTTAAGAAGAAGAACTCCCTATTTGTACATCCTACACATGAGGAACCACAATATGGTCCCATTTTTGCTATAGGTATAGAAGAATAATATCCTTCTTTAAAGGGTAAACTGAATAAAGTTACCCTTATGTCAAATGTATTTTCTCAAGGGGAGCGTGACCATTTATTTGTCACTAGAGCCCACCTTATGCATGATTACTATGTTGATTGTATCATTGATAATGGATCGCAAAAGAACCTCATTGCAAAGTCCATTGTGGAGAATTTGAAACTTCCCATAAAACCACATCACCAAACTTATGCACTTGGGTGGAAATATGTAGACTCCACATCCAACATCACCCATACTTGCACCTTGAATTTTGCTTTTGGTGACAAGTTTGTGGAAAAATTTAGGTGTGATGTCATAGATATGGATTGTTGTGGACTATTGCTAGGTAAAACCTATCAATTTGATAGGAATGCTATTTATCATGCTAAAAAGAACACCTACACATTGTATTTGCATGGTAAAACCTACTTGATACAAAATACTACACCTAATTCCAATTTGATATTGAGTTGTAGGCAATTAAGGAAGCCATTAAGTCAAGCACTCATTTTGGCTCCTACTAGCATCAGTTCCACACAAAATTAAGAACAAGCACCACCCAAGGAACATGTAAAGGAAGAAGTTTCACTCCCACATAATGAACAATCACAATAACAAGTGGTTAAGGAACCCACCATTCTCACTCATGAGAAAGATACCATCCACTCCATTGGTATAATTTTGGGTACACCTACATCTACAGAACCACTTATTCCACAGAAGTTACCTTTGGTTTTTCCCACTCCCACCATTGCACACATTGAGGAGCAATCTAAGTTTACTTCCTTCACTGAGCATCGAAAGAGCCTTCTAGAAAATATACCATAGGACTTGCAGGAGACTCTGCAAGGAGTGGTGCAAAAGCATCACAATCCTCACTCACCACAGGTTGGAGGCAGAGTTTGGGTTCCTTTGGATGAGTTCCACTTTCTAGAGACACCATTTTAGGACCCTCTTTTGGTACCTAATCCTATTCTCAGCCCTACAGTAGCAGTGGCACCTGATCATCAGCTTCCGCTCATTTCAGATAGAGTTTTTGAGATGAAGACTCATCACACTAGACAAGGTTCTTCTACTACATACCTTGTTGCTTGTCGCGGTAACTTTCCTCACATGGCTCACTAGATTTCTCACCATGATATGGCCCATGAATTTCCACATTTTTGAGAGCATTGGAGTCTAATGCTTATATGGTTTGGAGGAGTGTTGAGGATACTTAGGTTTATCTATTTAAGCCTAAGTTATATTTCATTATTATATTACTATATCTTATTTATTACACTTTTGTATGCACGTGAGGCATAGTATGCCCACATAAGACATAGTTTGTTATCTTGTTATATGTTAGTTAATTGTTAGAGATCTACTTTGTCTTCTAGCAGTTAGTGGACATCCCTAGTTAGCATTTGGTTAACTAGTAGTTAAGTGGTTGGCCATGTGTGGCAAATTGTTACAACCACTTAACCATGTAATATTCCTATGTATGCCTATATATTACTTGTATTTCATGAATAAAGGAGCTTCACATTTTATTCTACATCATTCTCATCTCAAAGAAAGAAAATATTTAAAGAAATAACCATTCATTTACTTTACAATAACCTTTATCTAAATTAAAACTTCTTAGTAAAAAAGATTATTATTCAAGGAATTTTATCTAAAACTTGACATATCTTTTCTTATGCAATTTATGATATGCATCTCCATGAAAATGGCATTCATCCATGTTGCCTATTTATATATATATTTTGAAAAATAACCCATCACATCATTTCTGAAGAACACAAGTTTATACTGAGAGGGGGGGTGAACAGTATAAGACCTCTTTTTACTTTTTCTTTTATACTTCAAAATAGTAAAGCAATATACCCAAAGCAATATCAAAGCAATGCACAATATCATCCACAAAGTGACACCAATTTTAACATGGTTCACCTAGAATGGCTGGGCTATGTCCACAAAACTTTTCTCTAAAATTTATCTCAAAGTTCTTTGGGAATCCTTCCCAATTACAATGTTTATGAGCCTCAGCCCAAAGGATATACCTTCCCCCAATCAGAATTTATGAGCCTCTACTCAAAGGAGATACCTTCCCCTCTGCTCTGGAAATGATCCCTCAGAAGATCAACTGCCTCTACCTCTTGCCAGCATGTGGAAATCCTTTCCACCGAAGACCTCCTGTCCTCAATGCTTAGCCTAAGATACCTCTACCTTCTATGATCACGTCCACAGTAGCTCAGCAACCTATACCAAACACAGTCAGTCGGTATAGTACAAGTCTTCCTCTATCTGTCAGATCTATCCAACTCTTGAACAAATCAATCCCCTACATACAAGCCTTCTCAAAGACTTGCCAACTGTCCTCAGGTTCTTCTCATAGAACCAATGCACCTTTGTCCTCAAGTTCTCTGATAGAACTATCAAACTTAGCTCACAAGTCCTCTACTAGGACCTGCCCAAAACTGCTCACAAGTCCCCACTGGAACCTGTCCAAAAACTCAGCAAGCTCACCAAGAAAAACTTTCTTAGTAGGAAATCACAAAGTGAATTGTTAGAGACCCAATGTGATTTGTCAAACTCATAGAAGCATAAAGAGAATTGTTAGAGAATCAATATGTTCTATACTAAAATTCCCAATCTCAAAACTCAACTCAAATCAACTCAGCTCAATCTCAATCTCAAATCTGAAAACTCAACTCAATATCTGAAATGGCTAGGATAGAATGTTTTCTTTCAAGAACATGAAACCCCAACAATTGTCAACTATGCAAAGAATCACATAACAATGATACTCATGTTCTTTTCATCATCAATTAGGGTTTCAACAACAATTCTCATCAAACAAGGTTTAGTCAACCAACACCACTCAACTCAACATCAACCTTGAAGCATTCAACCAATAATCAAAAGAAAAGGAAACAAGTAGAAATCCTTTTCCCTCCAAAGATATTTGAACAAAACAGCCACCAACACAATATCACCAAATGCAAAGAATAACTTGCTCAAATCAACTCAATGGAGTAAGCCCAATATCATGAATCAAGTAAAGCAATAACTTGATCAAACAACCTCTATGGAAGCAACTCAACCATCAACCTCAAAACAGCCAATCAAGGGTTCCACCAACTCAATGCAAGTAGCTAGACTCACAAATATAAACCCTAGTGCACAAAGCTTCCACTATCTCAAACCAAAAATTATGCATTCACCAAAAACTCTCCTTAAGGATAACAATGCATAAGTAGTCTTCAACAAACCAGAAAATAGGATTTACACCCAACCAAAGGAAACCTAGTTGAAAACCTTTTCACTCCAACCTTATTTCATAAAAACATACACCAATCATACTTATAAGAAAAAAGTGCCTATACCTTTTTTAAGATGAATAAGCCCTTGAAAATCTACCACAATTAATAATTTTGATCTTCCCTAAAAAATTATTAACCCAACATTGGCATGTCAAAATAACTCAACCACCATGGCAATTATTTCACCTTTAATTTTCAATCCGAATATAGCAAAAATGTTAAGCTTGCATTCCTTATACCTCCCAAAGCTAACTTTATAAAACCTTAGCAAGCAAAATATTAAAATTTAATTGCCACTCTTTCTGCAAAATTTGGAGCGCATACCTTTGGTAAATATCCCACGAATTTCGGAGTGCATACACTACCCTCAAAAGGGTCTTCGGCGATTCGAACCGCCGACCACCATGCTACTAAGTCCTTTGGTCACACCGCATGGGCTAGGAGAGCCCACGTGAGGGAGAAGGGAATTCTCTGTTCTTATCACCGCGTGCGCCTCCTCCTTGCTGCCAAGACCAACCTGTCACACCTTTGACCACACAACGCTTGTCTTCCTCCTTCGCTAGTGCAGAGGCTTCGATGTCGAAATCGAAATGCTCAGCGATTAATGTCGAACTCTTCACCAAAAACATAAATGAAATCATTTGCCTCAATATATATTCACTTTGATGCATTTCCAAACACGTCAGTTGAACTCGAAAAGTAATTTTGAATTTAATCGAAATTGCTTTCTAAAGGGTTTAAAAACCCTTAAGATTTTTAATAAATTAAAAATAATTTCCCCCTTAATTAATTAAATAATTAATTAATTAAAACCTTGAAGGGTTTTAAATAATAATTAAATAAATAATAAAGAGAACCTCCATTGGTTTTAATAAAAACCATTTAACTTGGTTTTAATGAAAAACCCTTGCCAATGGAATCTCTCCGGATTCTCTTGGAATCTTCCACCTTTGAAGCCAACACATCCTCTTAACATTAATGCCATTTCCTTTTGACATCAATGACAACTCATATACAAGAAGCTAGGATCTCAAACCCAAAATTGCCAACAATCTCCCCCTTTGTCATTGATGGCAAACCATGCTTCTCAACAACACATAAACTCAACATAAACAACTCCCCCTGTCTTGAGGCTCTCCCCCTTACTCAAATATCTCCCCCTTTGTCATCAATGGAAAAGGGTCACCTTTGGGGATCGGGACTAAGAATGAGCCTCTTAGCTTAGTCCCTCCCCCACCTCCTGATGAGGTGATTAATTCTTGGGTGGGAGTAAAACTCCCATTAGGCACTGATCATCATCAACATCTATAACTTCATTATCGGGCCTTCTCTTGAACTCTTTGTCCATATTCCTGTTCATGTTCCTATCATTGTTCCTATTTTTAACCATGCCTTGATCCTTGGACCTGTTCATACCACTGTTTCTATTCCTGTACCTTGGAAGTTCAGCTCTACACTGTCTAGCTATGTGATCTTCATTGTTGCACTTATAACAAGTAACAATGTTATTTCTTTGAGGCATACCTGTTCTTTGAATCCACCTATTCTAACTAACCCTGTTCTGGACAAACCTATTCTGACCAAACTTGTTCCTATTATTTGCCTTGCAATGAACTACCTTGTGCCCAAACTATTGACAAGAGTAGCAATACCCTTGAAAGTAACTAGCACTTCTAAAACTGTCATTTACCTCCTTCACTTGAGCCATGCAATGTGAAGCCATGTGACCAAACTGTGACAAGCAAAATATCTGCCTTGAAACTTTACTTTAATTGACCTCTTAGGTTTTGAAAACTTCTTCTCATTCTGAATTCTGTTTTCTGTTTCTGTGCATCTATCATTCAAGAACTCATGATCTGAAATACTTTCCTCATCAAAACTCTCTTCCTTTTGGAGTCTCTTACTAGACTCTCCAACTTGTTCCTTGTGTGGCTTAACAAAACCAAGGCATGTTTTATCTGTTGTCTTTATTTGACCTTTGATGAGAGACTTAACCTTTTTGGATCTATCTTGAAATCTGTAAAGCTTATCCTTGTACTCTTTAGTTTCCTCTTTCAAAGAAGCCATTTTCTGTTCTAACTCACTATACTCAAGAACCTTAGACTCTAACTCATCCTTGAGTTCTTGTGTCTTAGCTATAGAGAAGTCAAGACTTTATATAAGATCATCTCTCTCCATACAACATTCATCTAACTTATCCTTGAGTCTAGCATTCTTCTTTCTTTCCTTTTTCAAAGCACTAAGAGCACTAATAAGTTCACTTTCAAGATCCTTTATTTGATTTCTTTTTTAATCATCAAAGCCTTTTTCAGATTTCTTATCACTAGAGGTGCTACCCTTTTCAAAAACCATACATGCATCTTCCTTATAGTTTTCTAAAGCATCCTCATACATACTAGAAACCAAATCATTATTTATGCAATCATCCTCAAGGTGACCAAAATTTCCACATCTAAGACATTTCATGATAATGAATCTATGTTTCGGTTCTTCCTCTTTTCTCGATATGAACAACATCTCATTTTCATTATCACTTGAAGAACTTTCACTATCACTACTAGAACCCTTACTTGCTTTGTCTAGGTAGAAACTCTTCTTGTGCTTGTGAGAATACCTCTTTCCTTGATTGTTGTGCTCATATTTGTTTTTCCTGTGATGCTTGTGCTTTTTAGAATCCTGTTTATCTTCATCACTTTCATTCTTGGGAATAGTACAATTAGTAGCATAATGACCAAAATTTCCACAATTGAAACATCTTATATTTTTCATACTTTTGTGCTTTCTAGAGAACTTGCCTTTCTTGTTGTAATATGCCTCTTCATCACTAGAAGACTCATCACTATCTTGAAGTTGTTTACCTTTGGAATTCTTGGTAGCCTTGAAAGCTGCTTCTTTCTTGACATCAACCTTCACTTGAGTTCTCAACTCAAATGCTGCAAGTATACTATGGAGCTCATCCTTTTTCAACTTATCCAAATCTTTAGCTTCCTCAATAGCAGAAATATTTTCACTAAATCTATTAGGAAGAGATCTTAAAATCTTATCACAAACATCATTTTCAGCAAGCTCAAGACCTAATTCTTTCATGGAGTTAACAACCTCATCCATAAAAAGCATGTAGTCACTAATATTTTCATCATCATTCATCTTGAGTTGTTCAAACATACCTTTGAAGTGTCTCAACTTGGCCTTTCTGAAATTTGAATCACCTGTATGAACCACCTGTAGTTGTTTCCACATTTCACTAGCTGTTTTGCAGTGAATTACTTTGGTGAGATCTGCTTTTTGTAAGCCTTTTAGAATTGCGTTCATTGCTTTTGAATTGCTGTGATGTAGGATCCTTTCTTCTTTAGTATTTGGACCATGTACAGGAATAGTGTACTCATCTTCAATTACTTCCCATACTTCATTACCAATTGCCATTAGATGAACCTTCATCCTTGCACTCCAAAGACCAAAATTTGACCCATCAAGAATAGGTGCTGCATTACCACTTGAATAATCCATTGTGTTCTTAACCAACTCTTCCTTCAAGCTGTTAAACTTTCCGAAGGCACCTTCTCTAATACCAATTGAAGAACACAAGCTTATACTGAGAGGGGGGTGAATAGTATAAGACCTCTTTTTACTTTTTCATTTATACTTCAAAATAGTAAAGCAATATACCCAAAGCAATATCAAAGCAATGCACAATATCATCCACAAAGTGACACCAATTTTAACGTGGTTCACCCAAAATGGTCGGGCTACGTCCACAAAAATTTTCTCTAAAAGTTATCTCAAAGTTCTTTGGGAATCCTTCCCAATTACAATGTTTATGAGCCTCGACCCAAAGGATATACCTTCCCCCAATCAGAATTTATGAGCCTCTACTCAAAGGAGATACCTTCCCCTCTCGCTCTGGAAATGATCCCTCAGAAGATCAATCGCCTCTACCTCTTGCCGACATGTGGAACTCCTTTCCACCAAAGACCTCCTGTCCTTAATGCTTAGCCTAAGAGACCTCTACCTTCTATGATCACATCCACAGCAGCTCAACAACCTGTACCAAACACAGTCATTCGATCTAGTACAAGTCTTCCTCTGTCCGTCGGATCTATCCAACTCTTGAACAAATCAATCCTATACATACAAGCCTTCTCAAAGACTTTCCAACTGTCCTCAGGTTCTTCTCATAGAACCAATGCACCTCTGTCCTCAAGTTCTCTGATAGAACTATCAAACTCAGCTCACAAGTCCTCTACTAGGACCTGTCCAAAATTGCTCACAAGTCCCCACTAGAACCTGTCCAAAAACTCAGCAAGCTCACCAAGAAAAACTTTCTTAGTAGAAAATCACAAAGTGAATTGTTAGAGACCCAATGTGATTTGTTAAACTCATAGAAGCATAAAGAGAATTTTTAGAGACTCAATATGTTCTATACTCAAATCCCAATCTCAAAACTCAACTCAAATCAACTCAGCTCAATCTCAATCTCAAATCTGAAAACTCAACTCAATATCTGAAATGGATAGGATAGAATGTTTTCTTTCAAGAACATGAAACCCCAACAATTGCCAACTATGCAAAGAATCACATAACAATGATACTCATGTTATTTTCATCATCAATTAGGGTTTCAACAACAATGCTCATCAAACAAGGTTTAGTCAACCAACACCACTCAACTCAACATCAACCTTGAAGCATTCAACCAATCATCAAAAGAAAAGGAAACAAGTAGAAATCCTTTTCCCTCCAAAGATATTTGAACAAAACAGCCACCAACACAATATCACCAAATGCAAAGAATAACTTGCTCAAATCAACTCAATGGAGTAAGCCCAATATCATGAATCAAGTAAAGCAATAACTTGATCAAACAACCTCTATGGAAGCAACTCAACCATCAACCTTAAAACATCCAACCAAGGGTTCCACCAACTCAATGCAAGTAGCTAGACTCACAAATATAAACCCTAGTGCACAAAGCTTCCACTATCTCAAACCAAAAATTATGCATTCACCAAAAACTCTCCTTAAGGATAACAATGCATAAGTAATCTTCAACAAACCAGAAAATATGATTTACACCCAACCAAAGGAAACCTAGTTGAAAACCTTTTCACTCCAACCTTATTTCAGAAAAACATACACCAATCATACTTATAAGAAAAAAGTTCCCATACCTTTTTTAAGATGAATAAGCCCTTGAAAATCTACCACAATTAATAATTTTGATCTTCCCTAAAAAATTATTAACCCAACATTGGCATGTCAAAATAACTCAACCACCATGGCAATTATTTCCCATTTAATTTTCAATCCGACTATAGCAAAAATATTAAGCTTGAATTCCTTATACCTCCCAAAGCTAACTTTATAAAACCTTAGCAAGCAAAATATTAAAATTTAATTGCCACTCTTTCTGCAAAAATTAGAGCACATACCTTTGGTAAATATCCCACGAATTTCGGAGTGCATACACTACCCTCAAAAGGGTCTTCGGCGATTCGAACCGCCAACCACCATGCTACTAAGTCCTTTGGTCACTCCGCATGGGCTAGGAGAGCCCACGTGAGGGATAAGGTAATTCTCCATTCTTATCACCGCATGCGCCTCCTCCTTGGCGCCAAGACCAACCCGTCACACCTTTGACCACGCAACGCTTGTCTTCCTCCTTCACTGGCGCAGGGGCTTCGATGTCGAAATCTAAATGCTCAATGATTAATGTTGAAATATTCACAAAAAACATAAATGAAATCATTTGCCTCAATATATATGCACTTTGATGCATTTCCAAACATGTCGGTTGAATTCGAAAAGTAATTTCGAATTTAATCGAAATTACTTTCTAAAGGGTTTAAAAACCCTTAAGATTTTTAATAAATTAAAAATAATTTCCCCCTTAATTAATTAAATAATTAATTAATTAAAACCTTGAAGGTTTTTAAATAATAATTAAATAAATAATAAAGAGAACCTCCATTGGTTTTAATAAAACCCATTTAACTTGGTTTTAATGAAAAACCCTTGCCAATGGAATCTCTCCGGGTTCTCTTGGAATCTTCCACCTTTGAAGCCAACACATCCTCTTAACATTAATGCCATTTCCTTTTGACATCAATGACAACTCATAGACAAGAAGCTAGGATATCAAACCCAAAATTGCCAACAATTTCTCCCAAGGCAATCTTTTCTTAGTAGTTAATTATTTCTTCTGCCCTAAAGGAACGTGTTCCTGCAAAAGTGCACTTCCATTAGCAGCATCATATTCTTATATAAAATGCATGTTTATCAAAAACCTAGCATGCAATTATCCTACAATACACAATAAGATTCACGTCACATATTATCCTTAATAAATAAGTGTTTTTACATATCAAATCATAAATAGTCAGTCATTTCTTCTACATATCATCATAACAAAGAACATATTAATCAAAATGAAATTTCTATAAAGGGGTGGGTCATGACATCATCCCCTCCTTAATCTTAACACAGTCCTCTATGTTTTAAAATGATAAAACATAAACAATATATATACATAATTTTAAAATAAGAATGGAAAGTGTTTTTGCATTTCCACTACTTTTTCCCAAGTAGCATTACTTTTAGAGTAACGGTCCCACTAAACTTTGCACTGCTCCAAAGTTCCTTTCCTCATTTATTTAGATCAAAACTCAAGGATTTTTACTCATTGAACCTCTATAGCCTCTACAAATTATAGAAGTCCCACACATGCTTCGTATTATCAACATAACTTTTAAGCAAATAAATATGAAAGGTACCATAAATCTTGGATAGATTGGGTGGTAAGGCAAGTCGATATGTCACAAGACTAATCTTTTCTATGATTTCAAAGGGTCCGAAAAAGCAAGGATCTAGCTTTGTGGACTTAATTTCACTCTTTCTATGCTTTAATCTCATAAATACTCTATTGCCTATAGAAAAATATTTTGGTTATCTCTTAATATCGACATAACTTTTCTGATGGTCTTTCACTTCCTTCAACCTCTCTCGGATCACCTTCAATTATTGCTCCATTTCTTTGACCATATTTGGTCCAATCACAATATGATATTTTGAATTATCCCATATTAATGGTGTCCTACACTTTTTGCCATACAAAGCTTCAAATAGAGCCATGTCTATGGTCGAATGGTATCCGTTATTGTAGGTAAATTCTACCAAATGCAAGTAATCCTCCCAATGGGTCTTCTAATGCATGCAATACATTCAAAGCATGTCTTCCAACACTTTATTAACTCTTTCAATCTTCCCATTAGTCTCTAGATGGTAAGTAGAAATGATGTTCAATCTAGTACCAATGGCACGATGCAAGGATTAGCAAAACTCAAATGTGAATTTTACATCCCTATCTGATATTATTACCAATGGAAAATCATGAACAATATATTTATGTGGAAAATATTTTAACCACAACCATGACATCATCCTTGGTGTTCTTGGGTATAAAGTGTGTAACCTTGGTCAATCTTTTGACCACTACTAGGATTACATCATGCTGAAATTTATGTTTATACAGCCCTATGATGAAATCCATTGAAATCACTTGCCATTTTTATATAGGCACATCAACAATCCAATAGGATTTTGGTATTTTTATTTTACCTTTTGGCAATATAGACATTGAGCAAGACTCTTCATTCCTAGCCAATAGTCTATCGTCTACATATTATCCCTCATATTTGCTCCTCTTGTATGAGCAAAATATGGATATTTATGCACCTCATTCATTATCATATTCTTTAAGTTTTTGGTATCAAGGATAACTACCCTATTATTAAAACATAGGAAGCCATCCTTTGTGCTAAAGTCTTGAATCTCATCAGGTTTCTTTTCCATCCTTTCTTGAATTTGGTTCCAGTATGCATCCTGATTTTGTATGTCCTTGATTTGTTCCATCAAGTCGACATTGATACGAGATAAAACTGCTATATGTCTTCTCCTACTCAACTCATCAACAACTTTATTCTCTTTTCCCTTGATATACTCAATTCCAAAATCATATTTTTCAAGGAATTCCATCCACCTTCTTTGCCTCACTTTGAGTAAAGGTTAAGTGAATATGTTTTAGACTCTGATGGTCTATCCTTGGTTCAAAGGATCTCCCAACTAAATAATATCACCAAATCTTGAAAGCAAAAATTACAACTACCAACTCTAAGTCATGGGTTGCATAATTAACCTCATTTATTTTTAGTTTTCTAGATCCATAGGCTACCACTACTTCTTCCTGTGAAAGCACTCCTCCCAAAACTTCTAATGATACATCAATACAAACTAAGAAACTTTCTTGAATATCAGGTACTTTTAGTATAGGAGGTATGGTAATATTTTGCTTTAGCAAACCAAAGGCTTCCTTGCATTTCTCTATCCACTTGAATTATTTTCCTTTTCTTTGAAGGTTGGTTATTAGTAAGGTGATCTTGGCATAGTCCCTCACATAACACCTATAGTACCCAATTAAGCCCATGAAAATTCAAAGTTCTATTATATTTGTAGGTGGCAGACAATTCAAAATGGCTTCTATTTTCTTAGGATCCACTGCAATCCCTTCAGTCGAAACAATGTATCCTAAATATTGGAATTTTAACACAAAAATTCACACTTGTATAGATTCCCATACAACTAATTATTCCTTAATATTTCTAGCATAATCTAAAGATGTTTGTCATACTCTGTCTTATTTCTAGAATATATCAAAATATCATCCAAAAATACTAGTACAAATCTATCCAAGTATTTCCTAAAGATACTCTTCATCAAATTTATAAATATTGCTGGAGCATTTCTTAAACCAAAAATTAAGACAACAAACTCATAATGTCCATAATGAGTTTTAAAGGTTGTCTTATGTGTATCCTCTTCATGGATCCTCAATTGTTGGTATCTTGAATTCAAATCAATCTTTGTAAATATTGTGGTATCTTTGAGTTGATCAAAGAGATCTTCGATTTTAGGGAGAGGATATATGTTCTTGATGGTTGCCTTTTTTAACATTCTATAATCTATGCATAATATCAAGTAACCATCCTTTTTCTTTACAAATAGTACTAGTGCACCCCAAGGTGATACACTTGGTTTGATCAACCCTTTCTCTAGTAACCCTTGTAATTGCACTTTCAACTCTTGTATTTCTATGGGATTCATTCTATAAGGAGCTATATGGATGGGTTCCATTCTAGGTTGATACTCAATAGTAAAGTCAAATTCTCATTTAGGAGGTAATCCAGGTAATTCTTCTCAAAAAATATACCTAAAATCTTGAAGAATTGGATGTTTCTCAAACACCTCCTATTTTTATTTATCAATTTTATTTATATTAACAACATAGAGCATTCCACATTTCTTTATGGCCTTCTTAAGTTGCATTTTTGATAGGATTTGAGGTTGAAAATCCCCTTGTAGACTATGCATCCTATGCACAACACCCCTATCATCTATGTACTCAATCCATCTATCTTGATAGTTGAGTACTACCTTATGCACTTGCAACCAATCCATTCCTAGTATTATCTCAAAAGCATGAAAAGAGAATACATAAAAATATCCTACTATTATTCCATAAGGTAAGGCATTTTTTTCCATAGGGTATCATTGGTTGATGGAGTAGGTTTGTCGTAAATCGTACTCAACCTTCCACCCATGAGCCAAGATTCCTAGCCTTTCTGAAATATCTTTAGCTAAAGTAGTGGAAATAAAACTATCTGTAGAACCATTATCAATCAATATTTTAACATTCCTACCAAAAATCTTACTTTTAATCACTAGTGGTGTGGCTTGACCATCAAAATTCTAGTTTCTTGTAGATGCATAAATATTGTGTCTAGGCTCTCTAGGTGCAGTTGTTTTGAACATTGGCTCCTTTCCTTTGGACTTCATTTTTGTTCTCCATAGAAAATTAGAAGCATATTGTGGTCCTCTATAAATATAACATCCTTATTTCAACCCTAAATTTTCTTTCCACTTTGTTCCTCTTCTAATTATTTATAGATGGAGAATTAGTCTATCCCTGTAACTAACTATTGTTACCATTACTATTATTTTGGTTCTTCCCTTGAAACCTTTTCATAAACTTCCCTTTCTGCTTGTCATTGCCTCCATCCTATTGATATAAGTTCTTACTTGTCTGTTTCTCTTCCCATTTTTATAAAACCTATACTATTTCTCTTTCTTAGTGCCTCTTTACTGTCTTCATCCAATCCTTCATAATCAAAGTAGGATTTGAGATATGTTTCAGCTTTCTTGGCCAACTCATAGGTATTCTATAGAGTTCCAAGTTCCCTCATGTCCACTTATTTTCCTATTCTAGGATCTTCTCCTAGTATACACTTATGGATATTCATTTTCTCGTTATAAGTAGGTACATATTTCATCAGTTTGACAACTTTTTGGTAGTACTTCTTCAATGTTCTAACTCATTACTGAAGCTTAGTGAACTCCTCAAAATTCTAGGAATAGAAGTGTTCCATGAGAAATCTATCCCTGAATGATTTTACAACTTCTTCCCATTTTAAGTCTACTATTATCGCAAGTCCCACCTCATCACTATGTGCTTCCTACAAATCTAGGCCATCACCTTGTAGATGCAGTGTGTCATAGGATGTTCGAGTACCCAAGAAAAAAAAAATCATGTTGCAATATGTTTCTATTTCTTTCAACCAATCCTCAACCTTGTCTCCATATTCCTCTCCATTAAATTTGGAAGATTTCAAATGTTTCATTTCCTTGCCCAACTCTTCCTCTAAATGGATCCTAGCCTGTTGTACCTCTATAAGGGGTTCATTTTCCTTACTCATTCTAGTGTTACTTGCTTGTGTTTCTCAACTCAACACAACATCCAATAACTTTTTGGGGGATTATATCTATTCCCAAAGTAGAGTCATAGTCTTAGTAATATTCTCATCATTAGGATTTTCCCTTTCATCACTAGGGTTCCCTGAACCCACATTTGAATTTCTATCCTCCATACTATTTTATCATGTCTGCCTCATCGATGGGGTGGCATTTCCTCTTCTTCTCTTTGGTGGAATTATCCCTAGCCACACACAAAAGAGATAGTAAGAATTCGTTAGCAATTAATCCTTAAATTTTATTTTCTTACTAATAATTATTTACCCTATCATCTCAAGCAATTCAGACTATTTTGCTTCTACTAGTTTCTCTATTTATTAGGGTATAGTATGTTTTCTATCACACACTATAACTAATTCTTGCACAGTTAACCTATTCCACTATGAACCATGCTCTAATACCAAAATTTAATATTCCAAAATTTTCCTTGTTCTATCCCCTTTTTTTAATTATTATTTATTCTGTAATTCCTTTTACAACTACTACTCAATAAGTATCCCAACTCTAATATTAAATTAAAACACACCTATCACTACATCTTGCATAATTTTATTAATGTAAGAGTACTAGGTGTCACACCCTATTAAGTCATTAGTCTCATTGGCTAGATGAGCTAGCTTAATTTTATCTTCTCTATAAATCAGAATATTCAAACCAATCTCTACTTCTCACACAAGTCTTTCTGCATGAGTGGACTTGGTGCGAAGATTGTGGTGCTATCTCTCTCATCCATTGGAGAGATATTTTCCAACTTTGACCTCAATTCTAACTCATGGTGGTATATTTCCTTAGATTCCTTCTACCTCTAAAGGTCCTAACATACTTAATATTTAATTTTACATAATTATTATTTAACTATGAAGAATATGAATTAATATGGTTTCACTACTCTAAAATAAACCATCGCTCACAACCCATTTAATAATATGAGTAGTTATTTATCCTTAACTTATATGAGTGTAAGCCAATGTATGTAGAAGCTATAACTTCCAATGTTTAACGTTGACCCTCCAAGACTGCTCTTTCTATAGGTTTTTCACCATAACCACAATAGATATAGATTTTCCCTTAATTTACAGTATATGAAAAGAAATTGAAAAGCAATAATTCATTTCACTTAACTATCAACATAAACCACAATAATTTTGAGACTCAATATTGATATATAAATTCATTCATAGTCCATTATTTAATATTTACAAAAAAGATAAACAACTCGATTGGAACATCATCACTACTGGAGTGATAAGATACAATCAAAGTCTTAATTAAAAACCATATCATCTTGCAATAATGTGATGCATTAAAATTGACTCCAAGAGATAATGTATCACAATGAAGGCTCTCATTTCTTGTGCTACATCATTTTCACATCCTAGCAATGAGTTTCTTCTCGACGTCTCTTTCATAGATAATATCCATGCACTAGTCAAACTTTTCATACACCCATATTGCTACTACTAGGAGTTTCTTTTGATAACTACTCCTATTTTGACCATATAAAGGTATATATTCCTCCTCTGGTGCATCATTATTAACCACTGAGAAATATTACCTCTCAACAGTAATTAGAGATGACACCAATCAATGAAATTTGGGAGGTCATTTTGCCCAATAGTATAATTCCAATTACCATTCACAAGTATCCATTCCCAAATAAAATATTTAATAGAATTCAATATAATTTCTATCATACATTCTATTTATAGAGAACAAGAATGTCGTAGAAGACATTTTTTAAAACAATAAAATCTTCCTTACCCAATTTAGGAATAAACTCAACAACTATGTTCTATTTATAGACGTACACGGTAAAGCCTCTATTTTAAATAAATCCTTTGGTTTATTTTCTGATATGAAGCAATAGAACTATTTTTATTTCCCATAGATGAGTGAATATATGACAAAATTTTCATAATATAATAATCTAAAATCATCTTATAAAAAAAGATAAATCAACAGTTTATACAACCCATATTTCTTATCATAAAGGTATTCCCATCATATCATAAACACAAAAATAGAGTTATATTTACATGCATTGGTTTTGTTTTGTTTTCTACAGCATAAATCAATCACTATATTCCTTAGAATAATTACCAGGTTGTCTATCCCCAACAAGTAAAATGAATGCATCCATTTTCTTATACATGATTCACTATTTTAGAACACCAAACTATGATTGAGTTATCTAATTTCCTCCACCTAGTACTAAATATAAAATGTGAACATGACTTCTCCATTCATACAAGAAATGCAAGTGATCGATTTAAGCAAAACCATCATAAATAACAAAACCACAATGCCAAACCCCACTTGGTCTTTTCATTTTCATTTGGGAATTATATCTTCACCAATTACTAGAATGTACATCTATAAATATATTATTTAGCAGCAATTATTCTTCCCTGGATGAAATCTAAGGTTTTCAATATAATACATCTATCCTAGTCTGTCATCATTTAGAGACCACTCCAAATGTATTTAAACCAAAAATGCATAGTAAACTAAACAAGACTGGAATCAATGAAGAGAACAAAAGAAATTCAATATAACCTGGTTATACTTTGTAGTCTTCCAAATCTTCTCCTCTTAGACATCCTTTGCTTTTGTTGCTCTATATTTTATTTTTCTTGAATCCCCTCTCCATTTTGTCCCCTCTCTCATTATCCCCCTCAGTTGGCATTATTCTCGGCTCTCATTTTAGTTTTTTTTTTAAATAGATCTCATTGCTACCCATTCATGTTTCATAAATGAAAACATCTTGGCCATATAATAGAGACCACTTCCAAGAATAATTCAAAATATTTAAAGAATAGAAGTCTTCTACCAATTTAAGAGTTCTTTAACCATTGCTCTATGATGCAATGTCACTCCAAACATCGAATATTTTATTCTATAGTTTGAACTATATAAACATATTATTTATTCTCTTATAAAGAAATAAAGAAATCCATTCCTTTTATTTTCAATAAATCATTAATTCCTTTATTTACCATCCAATGTAATTTCTTTATGAAATTAATACTTTATTTTAGAGGGAGAAAATTGTCCTACCTTGTACAATTCTCAAGGTTGGATATGCAAGAGAAAGCCTTGGGGTGAACCATGGGGGTATGTTATTCTCTATTTAGACACCAAAATCTATCCACTTGTCCTCCACCCATGATTTCCCGTAATTTATTCCTATTATTTATATATATCTACATATATTTATTATATATATTTAAATAATAATATTTGATATATTATATTATATATATTTAATAAATATATGTCTATATAAATAAATCAATATCAACCATTTGATATCATTTAATCATGTTCATCCATCCACATCAATCCATGCCATACCCTAAATTTAATATCTACCATTGGATATGCTTTAATCTCAACCACATTATTAGTGTCATTGAAACCCTAGCATTCCCTAGGTTGGATATAAATAGGAGCCATTTTTATGGCTCAACCCCTAAGTCCCTAAGTTTTTGAAATCCCTAAGTACCCTAAGTGCTTGAGTTTTCAATTTTTTTGAGATCCCGAGTTCTCTAAGTTCTTGAGAGTCCCAACACCCATTTCATCCCTCGTATTCATTGTTTTCTCGCTCACCATCATCATCACTACATCCTTCATCATTATTAGATCTTCTTCTGCAGAATCCTCCCTCAACCACCAAGCACCTCTGAGTGTTTTTTGTCACTATTAGGTGCCTTTGGGAAACTCCCTACCAGTCCTAAACATCCACATACATTTTCTACAACCACCAAGCACCTGTACGTATTTTATGTAAGCCCTTTTGAGACCCCCTAGCCTTTGATATATGCTAGGGCACACCTTAACCATCAACAGACAACCAACAAGGAGCAAGGTAAATCATTCTCTATTTTTTTAATTTCAATATCTCTTTATTTTCTTATAGTAGTGTTGCATGATAGTTAGGGTTTTATTGATTTTTGAGGGTCTCACATAGTGGAGCCCTCTTAGTTATTACTAACTATTTTCTTTCATATTCTATGTGTAGATCTGGAGATTCATCAGCACTGGATATTTTTTTAATCTGGAGTGGCCTGACTCAACGGATATTTGAAGCCCACTCAACTTTATTGGGAGTGAAACACAACTAAAGACACCACCATTTGTTGTAGCTAGGGTTTCAGATAACCCTAGCAATATTTGTAATAATTGTATCACAAGGGATTCTTACATCCACTATTGTAACAATGGAGTTTTTAGGCTCCCCCCATTTAATATAAATCTCATTTCTTGTGCAATATCTGGTTTATTTAATTTTTTTTTTAGCATTGTTTGGTGTTGTGTTTTTAGCTCTAAAAATGGTGATCACGATGGGACCCCTAAGGGTTTCATGTTCTAATTTATCTTTCTAACTTGCTAGTTCTTGTCCTATTTTGTATATTTTTAGAAGCACACATCACACATTTTTTTTTGAATCTAGGTTTTTTGAAAGTTCTTAGAAGTTGCAAAGAGAGCGTGAAATGCCCAATGATGCTCGGAGGTCATTCAGGTTGAATCCCAAGAAATGTGTCTTTGGTGTTACCTCGAATAAACTTCTAGGATTAATTATCTCCAAAAGAGTCATTGAAGTGGATCCAAACAAGGTCAAGGCTATCATGGAGATGCCTCCCCCAACTAATTTAAAGAAATTGTGTAGTTTACAAGGAAAGACCCAATCAATCCGTCATTTTATTGCACAACTTTCTAAAAAATGTAGGTCATTCAATCACCTACTACAAAAAGGGGTGTCATTATCTTGGATAGATGAATGTCAAAAAGCCTTTGATGATATTAAGAAATACCTAGATTCTCCACCAGTATTAGCCCCTCCTCATCCAGGGGTCCCATTTTATATTTATGTCTCCACAAAAAAAATTGCATTAGGGACAATGCTTGCGCAAAATAATAAACAAAATCGAGAAAAAGTTTTCTACTACATTAGTCAAATGTTTGTAAGCTATGAAACCCAATACACTTAATGCATATGATATGTTATGGATGATTAATGTAATACATAATATATGGATGATTAATACAAGGTGCAATGTATGGATGTATTACTGATCCTATATAGTTTAGATCTTTTCTCCACCACATACCACCAAGTTGGGTGCCCCTGATTAAAAAACAATGCTAAAACATGGCCAAGAAAATATCTAAACTATAAAGGATTAGTAACACATCCATACATTACACCTTGTATTAATAATCCATATATTTCATCTTGCATTAATCATCCATAACATATCATATGCATTAATCATAAACATAAACATGCATTAAACAAGAGCATTCCACAAAAAACATACACATAAAATATAACACAAAAAGTAAAAGCCATGTATATATATATATATATATATATATATATTCCAAAAGGATAAATATAATGGAGCACCAAGGCTCATATACAAAAGTGCATCTAAGAACTAGCTATACCCTCCAAGAGGACCCTTGTAAACTAGAAGTAGCCCTAGACCTAGAGTTATGCCTAGACTCACTACGCCTCGTACCCTCAAACACATATGAGGTTGGAGGATCATGAAGTGGAATATGATGTTCCATCAACCTATCCTCTAATGCCTCAATATATCTATGCCAATACTGAAGGCTTGCTATGTTGGCATTATGTTGACGCTCTCTCTGCTAGCTCTACCTGAAGCCTCATGATCCTCACATCCCACTTTACCACCTACTACTCTAGTTGTGCCCACGCCTCCTCACTATGGCCTAGAGGTACATCTAGAACCTCCTTCGCATCCTTCATGTCTCCTCCATATCCCATAATCTTGAGAGCCTGTTGCACTACACTCTCCGTCCTTTACCTTTGACTACCAAATCAAAGGTGTCGTTACCATTTTGTGGGCCTCTTTGGTATCATATTGGTCCTCTTGAATAACCTCATCCTTAACTTCTCAACCTCCATCTCCATCGACTGCTCGTTGAGGCAACATCCATGGTGGTTGAGTTGCAAACCATGCATCATACTCTATGGTTGTTCCCACATCCTCCACATCTAATATATCCATATCCTCATCATCCTCCAATACCACCCTCCATAGCTCCATGTAAGGTAGCTTGGTCTTCTTTGAATGTCTCCTATTGTATACTGTCTCATTGGTAATATCCTACCTCAGTCCAAACTAACAGAGTACTCATGAGAATTAGAAGTACTTTACCTCACTCCTATCTCCCAATCAACCACATACCCTACCGCACCCTCCGTAGGTGCTCTTCATCCTTGGTCCACTAGACACCCAACCATGGCCTCCACAACATTTAATCATATGTCAATCCAACCCATAGCTCCATGTACCACTGGCTCATCCTCATTTATTGACTCGATCGCACCTCCTTATCCAAAGCCCATTGCCTAGCATAGGGCTACTCCCTACCAAACTCCCCCATAGGCAATACCTCTAGTTGACCAAGACTAAAATTCTCCCATCCCTAGAATTACAGTAATAAGATACACCCTAATCCCTTCCACCCTCGCCTGGACACCTTATATAACTCATGTTATACCTATTATACTAAGGTGGTAGCCCATACGTACACCTATCTCTTATTTAACATGTCATTTACTACTCCTATCAGGTTCCACGAGAACTTGCTACTAGTGTTTTTTAGGGCCACAATGTTGGCCAACACGAACATCACCAAATCACGAAGGGGGTCCAACTCCTTGTCCATGTACATGGACAAATAAGTTATACCCCCACACTCCAATTTAACCCCCTACCATGCATACCTAAATATCCTCATCATATCTAACTTCTGATTGAGCCTAACCTCAATTCGTATCCCCTCCATCGGTACCTTAGTTATGCGATATACATCATCCAAGGTAACAGTCACCTTGCTAGTGGGGAGCTAAAATTTCCCCCTATATCCATCCCACATCTCTTCCAAGGTGAAGAGGTACCTCTTATTAGCCCTCACCACATCCAATTGGGCTACCTCCACTAGCCCCACCTCCTCAAAAAACTCCCACTCCTCATCCGTAATCACCTTCCTCATCTCGAGGATGTAAGGCAAAAACCAGTGTTGAGCCTCAAAAATCCTAAGCTATAGCACAACACAAAATATTTGTTACAAAAAAAATCATAAAAACACAAAAAAATTTGCACAACACAAAAGCATAATGTTACCTCTACAACTTGCACCCCATCCCCCACACCAGCTCCCTCTACTGCCATAGATTCCATGCCCAAACTTCAATACCTCACTTCACTCCTCACTCCCCCTCACTCCTCAGACGTAGCTTCTCAAACTCCCAAGTGCACAAATGATATTCAATCTTACCCAACAAGTTATTTATAGCTTCTTTAGGTAGATTGAAACACCCATGGGAATTGCCTAGTTCACTGAAGTGCCTACGGGTATTTCTCTAGATAGAAAGCACCCGTGGGTGTTTGGCATCAACACTAACAAAAGATAAAACTACCACAAAACAATGTCTTACCTTCACCAAATCACTCCAAACTACATCCATGCATACATTTCATCATTTTATCATGTTTTGTGAAGATTACAACTGATTTGGAAGCATAATTTTTGTTTGCGACCTCATATTGTAAAATTCACCAACCAAGTTACAAAAGCACCCCAAAAGGGTAAAAATCCTCATAAAATGATGATCATCATAATTTTCATCATTCATACATCATATTCACTTCATTCCATATCATCATTTGCATATTTGCCCAAGTTTAAACAATATTCAAGTGAACCATGTAGCTAGTGTGTTATTCTATATACTTAGCGATTGTAGAGATTTGCATCCATGCAATTTGGTAAGATGAATAGCCTACCATAAGGATACTTGTTCATGATCATTATAACTTATCTCCTTGCTAGATATCACAATCATTTTGGTACTTCAGATTTTTCATAAAACCTTGCCAAGAATAATTTGCACAAACGTTGTCATTGATGGCTTAGTCCATGGGGCTTAAAACATGGACAAAATAAACTTTCATCATTACACATCTCTCTAAAAATCATCATAGAGATAGGTACTAGATATGATGATTTGTTCCAATCATGGGAATCATTCAATAGTCACTAGCAGGCCCTCCAAAGTTGACTCTTTTTACTTTTTATTTGCATACTCATATTTTCATATCAATGACACTGAAAGGTGAAGTATTTCAATAGGATTGAATCACCTCAAATTTAGGGTAACCACATTTGGTTTTAACTTTCTAAAAATGGAATACATATTACATGATCATGGCATCTACACTTGGAAAAAATCCCTTCATATGTTGGGGTTAAAATAGATACATTTTCCATCACATATTTTCAAAAAACCCTTCATCTGTTGGGGCACAAACATACACTTTTTTCAAGTCTCCTTTCGACCATTGGGGAAAAAATCATATCACATTTTTACATCATTCATATCATCCACTTTACATTTGCACATATTTTTCAATTAGATCATGATATTCATATGCAACCTCAATCACCAATTGAGGGGGTAAGGTACATAATAATTCCAAATTCTTTATTCTTTTTCCTTTGATTGCATCTTCACATTCCAATAAGTTAGAGAGAAGTTGTTGTTGTACCTAACCCGATTAGGTGTCTTGTATTTTTGCACCATATTGTGTTTCATGCAACATGGTACAAAAAGGGGTATATGTAGACACCAAAATCTAGCCACTTGTCCTCCACCCATGCTTTCCCACCATTTCCACCACCAAAACATAGTCATTTGTCCTCCATCCTAGCTTTCTCGCCATTTCCACCTATTATTTATATATATCTATATATTTATTATATATATTTAAATAATAATATTTTATACATTATATTTTATATGTATTTATATAAATAAATCAATCCCAGCCATCTAATTTCATTTAATCCTGTTAATCCATCCACATCAATCCATGCTACACCCTAAATTTAATATCTACCCTTGGATATGATTTAATATTAGCTACATAATTAGTGTCGTTGAAACCCTAGAATGCCCTAGGTTGGATTATAAATAGGAGCCATGTTGATGGTTCAACCCCTAAGTCCTTGAGTTTTTATAATCTCTAAGTTTCCTAAGTGCTTGAGTTTTCAAATTTCCTGAGGTTCCAAGTTCTCTAAGTTCTTGAGATTCCCAACCCCCATTCCATCCCTTGTATTCACTATTCCCTCACTTGCCATTTTTTTTATTGCATCCTTCACTGTAATAAAATCTGCTTCTATAAAATCCTCCCTCAGCTGCAAAACATCTCCAAGCACTTTCTGTCACTATCAAGAACCTCTAGGCACCTTCTTACCAGTCCCTAGAACCCATGGGTGTTTTCTACAACTACCAGGTACCTATGGGTATTTTACATAAGCCCTTATAAGACCCCCTGGCCTTCGAGGGATTCTAGGGCACACCTTCACCATAAATATGCAACATATCCAACCATCAACAAACAACCAACAAGAAGCAAGGTAAATTATTCTCTATTTTGTTAATTTCAATATCTCTTTATTTACTTACAGTAGTGTTGCATGATAGTTAGGGTTTTTTTGATTTTTGAGGGTATCACACAGTGGAGTCTTCTCAGTTATTATTAACTCTTTTCTTTCATCTTCTATGTGCAGATATTGAGATTCATCAACATTGAAATTTTGTTTAAGCTGGAGTGGCCCAACTCAATAGATATATGAAGCCCACTCAACTCTGTTGGTAGCAAAACACAACTAAAGATTCCACCATTTGTTGTAGCTAAGGTTTTTGAGAACCCTAGAAATATTTGTAATAATTGTATCACAAAGGATTCTTACATCCACTATTGTAATAATGGATTTTTTAGGCTCCCTCCCATTTAATATAAATATCAGTTGTTGTGTAATATCTGGTGTTTTTTATTTTTTTTTAGCATTGTTTAGTGTCATGTTTTTAGCTTTGCAAATGGTAATCATGGTGGGAACCCCTAAGGGTTTCATATTCTGATTTATCTTTCTAAATTGTTTTTTTTGTCCTATTTTGTAGATTTTCAAAAGTATGAATCACATATTTTTTGTTGGGTATAGGGTTTTTGAAAGTTCGTAAAAGTTGTAGAGAGAGCATGAAATGCCCAAACAACACTCGGAGGTCATCCAAAAATGCCCAGGTGTGTTTTAGGATTTCCCAACTACATTTTATAGTGATTTGGAATAAATACATAGGTTGTTTAGTTAACCAAGTCCCTAGAACCTATTCCTAGGTTCTATCCTTTCCATCCGACCTTATCCACCTTACCCATAATTCAACATGACTCCTGTTGATTTATTCACCCTACTCTGTAATCCATACAATCCGACTAAGCCAATTCTAATTGACATAAGCCTTATTGATATGGACCAGATTTCCTCACCTCAATTATTTACCAAATTTATCTTATCCGAGGAATTGTTAAGGGTTTCTGCCAACTACATTCCTCCATCCTCTCTGCCTTCGCATAAATATATCAGGATAATCCATAAGAGTTCAATGACATATTAGATTATACTCATATAATCCCTATTCCCAATCAACTTTAGGAAGATTCCCACATGTCTATTGAATATACTATCAATGTGGACCTTAGTTCAGACAGACAATCCCCAAATTTTCAAGCTTGGTAAAATTTTATCACCCTATGAACAAGAGAAATTTATTGCTCTCCTCAAGAGGAAGAAGGGTATATTTGCATGGTCCTATAAAGACATTCCTGGCCTTGATCCTATTTTGGTTGTCCACAATCTCACTTTACAGCCTAATGCTAAGCCGATCAAATAAAAACTTAGGAGAATGCATCCTACCATGGCCCTCTTGGTAAAAATAGAGCTTCAAAAACTTCTAGATGTTAACTTCATAGTTCCTATCGACTATCCTGAGAGGATATCAAACATGGTACCTATTCATAAGCCTAACATGGTGATACGCATGTGCACTAATTTTTGAGATCTTAACAAAGTGTGTCCTAAGGATGAATTCCCACTCCCAAACATTGATACTCTTGTCGATACCTACACTTGCCATGAAATTCTTTCAGTCATGAATGGTTTTTCAAGACACAACCAAATTCGAATAAATCCTAATGACCAACACAAAATAACATTCACTACACCTTGGGGAACTCTTCATTACAAGGTTATGCCCTTCAGCCTCAAAAATGTAGGTGCCACTTATCAACGTGCCATGACATACATTTTTCATGTTTACATGCATAATATTATCAAAGACTATGTGGATGATCTCTTGGATAAATCCAAAACTCGACAATAACATATTGGTGTATTGGAGAAAGTTTTTGACCGACTATTAGAGCATAATTTAAGGTTGAATCCCAAGAAATGTGTCTTTGGTGTTACCTCGGGTAAACTTCTAGGATTTTTTATCTCCAAAAGATGCATTGAGGTAGACCCAAACAACGTCAAGGCTATCATGGAGATGCCTACCCCAACTAATTTAAAGGAATTGCATACTTTACAAGGAAATATCTAATTGATCCATCATTTTACTAAGCAACTTTATGACAAATGTAGGTCATTCAATCACCTACTAAAAAAGGGGTGCCATTCTCTTGGATAGATGAATGTCAAAAAACCTTCGATGATATTAAGAAATACCTAGCTTCTCCGTCGGTCTTAGCTCCTCCTTGTCTAGGTGTCCCATTTTATCTTTATATCTTAGCAATGGACTTTGCATTAGGGAAAATGCTTGCACAAAATAATAAACAAAATTGAGAGCAAGTTTTCTATTACATTAGTCAAAAATTGGTAAGCTATGAAACTAGATATGCTTATGTATAAAAACTATGCTTAGAAGTGGTTTTTTCCACTAATAAACTTTGATATTACATGCTTAGCCACATAAATTATGTCATAGCTATAGAAAATCCTATGCGTTACATGATGTCTTGCACTTACAATAACACCTACACCACTAAATGGATAATGCTCCTTACTGAGTTTGACTTGGAATTCATTAGCTAAAAATCCATTAAAGGTTAGGTAATAGCCAATCAACTTGCAAAAGCTCCACTACCTAGTGATCATCCTTTGATTATTGAGCTCCTAGATTATTTGGTATTTGCTATCACTGAGAAAGAAGAACATTCATATCGGAGGAAGACGCCAATATCACATTATTCTTTGATGGCTCTAAGTTCATGAAAGTTCAAGGTTTTAGAGTCGTATTTCATACACCATGAGGGGTACCTATTCCCTTATCATTCAAACTCAACTTTCAATGCACAAAAAACACTGCAGATTATGAAGCCTTAATATTAGGTCTTCAATTAGCTATAGCTATGAGCATTAAGTGTATTAGGATATTTGATGATTCTCAACTTGTAGTTAAGCAAATCAATAAAAGATACCAATGCAAAGAACCAACCATTAATCTTTATAATGAAGTAGAAATGAAATTGCTCTCCAAGTTTGATTGGTATGAAATCAATAGCTTGCCATGTTTGACTAAAAAATTTGCAAATGTGATGGCCTTCCTTGGATCACTAATTCCAAAAGACTCCTTTGGATAGGTACAATCCCTTATCATTTCGACGGTATCTAAATCTGTAATTTTATGTGTTGAGTTTAAAGATGAAAATGATATATTCTTTATATGGTTGAATTCATATGAGCCTTGATCTAGCCAAATAGTAGCCTTTCTCAATTTTGGAACACTCCCATCTGATATGTCTTGAACTTCCAAATGTACTTTCAAGAAAAAGGTAGTCCATTTCCATATTTTAAGGGATATCTTGTATAAACACGGTTATGATGGATTCCTCCTTCAGTGTATCGAGTCTAGTGAGGCAAAAAGAGCCATTTTTTAAGCTCATGATGGTACTTATGGTGGTAATTTTAGTGGAATACCCATTGCAAAGTGTATTTTATACCTAGGTTATTATTGGCCCACAATGGAACATGATTTTTGCACATATGTTAAACATTGCAAAAAGTTTCAAGAACATGCTAATTTAACTCATGTACCATCACAAGCCTTACAACCTATTCAAATACTTTGGCCCTTTTCACAATGGGACCTAGATCTAAATGGATAAATTTCACCTTATTCCTTGGGACAACATACATTCATCATCATAGCCACTAAATACTTCACAAAGTGGGTTGAGATAATTCCTCTAACCAGTATGACAAGACCACGAATTGTGGATTTCATACTCCATCACATAATTTATCATTTTGGTATTCCCTCAAAAATCATTTCAGACAATGGTAAGTCTTTCAAGAATAAGGATGTTCAAGCACTTCATGAGAAATATAACATTCAACATAGTTTCTTGACTCCTTATTACCCATAAGCAAATGGACAAGTTGAAGCTTCTAATAAGACCTTAGTTTGCATTCTCAATAAACTTGTCAAAGAAATTTATAGAGATTGACACACACAAATTTGCTTGGCATTATGGTCTTATTGAACAAGCATTCGCATACCTATAGGGGCAACACCATTTTCATTGGTCTATAAAGCCAAAGCAATCATACCTATTGAGCTCGATATTACTTCCTTGCAAATTTCTTTACAGGAATTCATAGATGATGACACTTCTATACAATAATATCTTAACCAACTCACACTTCTTAATGAGAGGTGAGTCAATGCTTTATAGCATTTATGAGTTTATCAAGACTGCCTCAAATGTGCTTACAATACCAAAGTTCAACTACGTGAATTCCAAGTAGGATATATTATCCTTAAATAGAAGCAACAAAATACCAATACACTACCACATCTTTGTGATAAATTCATGGCAAATTGGTTAGGTCCATACATTGTTACACAAAGAGTGGATAATGGTACTTACAAACTTTCCAGTATAGAGGGAGAGAAATAACCTGAACCACTTAATGTTATACACTTGAGAGCATTCTATGCATGATTTGATTACTATATATATATATATATATATATATATATATATATATATATATATATATATATATACATGGCTAATACACAAATATATTTGCATACATTTCATTCATAACATTGCATTTCACTTGCATCTACATTTAAAAAAAAATGCATAACCCACATTTCATATTGCATTTCACATTTCATAAAATTGCATTTCATAAATTGCATTCACATCCACATTTCACATTTCATATTAAGGATCCTTTATTAGGTTCAAGGTCTTAATTGGTCCAACAAAAAGTCATGTTGCCTTAATCAGGGCACCTTCACAATGCAATTCCACTAAGTAAAATTGTCATTAGCACAAGCCACATTTACAAATCCTATGTTTTCGGTCACTCAACCACCCCTAGTATTTTAAGCAACCTCTAAAATACATGTCATGTTCCTCTTAGGACCATTGCACATATTACACTAAGAATTTATTGAATTTATGGAGTTAGCCTCCACTGGAGCTATAAAATCTTGACTAGTAATGGAGTATGCTCATGCATGGTGACATGTCCCTTTTAAAAGATACCTCTGATCGCTCATACGGATAAGCTAGCTTCTTGGTTTCATCCATAATAGGTTTACCCAATTTACTTAAAATGAATTAATGAAATCACTTGCACACACACTAGTTCTTTATTTTCGAGGGTATTTTCCATACTCTTGATTTTGTAAATGAACTCACTACACACACATTTGATCCTAGAGGGATTAGGTAGTTTTAATGAGTTTTTTTGATACCACTAGGATGTTTGAGTCTCTACAAAATAGGTATTTTTCCATATCAATATCCATATATTCTTCCATATCAACATCCATATCTTCTTCCATGTCAACATCCATGTCATTTCAAGAGCCATTATCCGCCACATGCCACCAAGTCGGGTGCCCCTGATTAAACAACAATGCTGAAACATGGCCAAGAAAAGATTTAAACTATTAAGGATCAGTAACACATCCATATATTACACCTTGCATTAATCATCCATATATTACATCTTGCATTAATCATACATAACATATTATATGTATTAATCATAAATATAAACATGCATTACACAAGAACATTCCACAAAAAGCATACACACAAAAGGTAAAATCCATGTATATATATATAAAAATTCCAAAAGGCTACATATAATGGAGCACCAAGGCTCATATACAAAAGTGAATCTAAGCACTAGCTATACCCTCCAAGTGGACCCATGTGACCTAGAAAAATCCCTAGACCTAGATCTATGCCTAGTACCCTCAGACACAAATGATATTGGAGGATCAAAAAGTAGAATATGATGTTCCATAAAAATATCCTCCAATACGTTGATATATCTATGCTGATACTGAAGGTGTGCTATGTCAATATTATGCCAACGCTCTCTCTGCTAGCTCTACCTATAGCCTCATGATCCTCGCATCCTTCTCCACCACCTACTGCTCTAGCTATGACCACTCCTTACTCTGACCTAGAGGTACATCTAGAACCTCCTCCACATCCTCCTTGTATCCTCCATCTTCCCCAATCTTGACAGCCTTTTGCATTGGATCCTTCACCCTCCACATCTGACTATCAGATCGAAGGTATCGCTACCTCTTAGGGGCCTCTTGGGTTACCTCATCTTGGACCTCCTGAATACCCTCATCCCTAGCCTCTCCACCTTCATATCCATTGACCACTCATCGATGTTGTACCTATGGTGGATGATTCATGAACCATGTATCATACTCCATGGTCATCCTCTCATCCTCTACATTTGGGAGATCCATCTCCTCATCATCCTCCAAGACCACCCTCCACAACTTTGTGCAAGGTAGACTAGTATCCTCCCAATGTCTCCTATAGCACACTGGCTCATCAGGGACATCTTGCCTCAGCCTAAACTAACAAAGCACTCATGAGAACTGTAAGTACTCCACATCACTCCTATGTCTCCCAATCAACCACCTACCCTACTACCTTAATCATATGTGCTTTCTATCCTTGGTCCACTAGGCACCCAACCATGGCCTCCATACCACTTGGGCAGATGTCAATCCATCCCACAACTCCCTATACCACCAGCTCATCCTCATCGATTGACTTGGATGCACCTCCTTAGCCGAAGTCCATCATATAGCATAGGTATTCTCCTTACCAAACTCTCCCATAGGCAAGCCTTTTGGTCAAGCAACCCTAAAATGCTCCCATCACCAACATTGCAACAATAAGATACACCCCAATCCCTTACATCCCTTCTTGGCCACATCATATAACTCTTGGTATACCTGTGCCAGTAAGGTGGGAGCCCATACGTACACCAATGAAGATGTCACTCACTACTCCTATCAGGTTCCATGGGAACCTGTTGCTAGTGTTACTCGAGGCCACAATTTTGGCCAACACAAACATCACCAAAGCACAAAGAGAGTCCAACTCCTTGTCTATATACATAGACAAATAAGGTATACCTCCAAACTCCACTTTCACCCCCTATCAGGCATTCACAAATATCATCATCATCTTTGTCTTTCATTTGAGCTCAAACTCAACCTAGATCCCATCCATCGGTACCTTGATGATGTGATATACATCGTCCAAGGTAATGGTCACCTCGCTAGTGGTGAGCTAAAATATCCCCCTATCTCCATCCCACCTCTCTACCAAGGCAAAGAGGTACCCCTCACCAGCCATCACCACATCCAATCGAGCTACCTTCGCTAGCCCCACCTCCTCCAACATCTCCCACTCCTCATCTGTAATCGCCTTCCTCATCCTGGGTATGTAATGCAAACCAGTGTCGAGCCTCCAAAATCCTAAGTTGTAGCACAACACAAAATATTTGTTACAAAAAAATTCAAAAAACACAAAAAAATTGCACAACACAAAAGCATAATGTTACCTCTGTAACTCATGCCCCATCTGTAGCCCCAAACCCCACATCATTTTCATCATTAATACATCATCTTCACTTCATTCCATATCATCATTTGCATATTTACCCAATGTTAAACAATATTCTATTGAATCATGTAGCTAGTGTGTTATTCTATATACTTGGTGATTGCAGTGATTTGCATCCATGCAATTTAGTAAAATGAATAGCCTACCATAAGTATACGTGTTCATGATCATCATCACTTATCTCCTTGCTCAAGATCATAATCATATTTGGTACTTCACATTTTACGTGAAACCTCACCAAGAACAATTTGCACAAATGTTGTCATTGATGGCTTAGTCTGTCGGGCTTAAACATGGACAAAATCAACTTTTATCATTACACATATCCCTAAAAGTCATAATAGAGATAGGCACTAGCTAGGATGATTGTTTCCAATCATGGGAATTATTCAACAGTCACTAGTAGACCCTCCAAATTTGACTCTTTTTACTTTTTCTTTGCATACTCATCTTTGCATATCAATGATGTCGAAAGGAAAAGTGTTTTAAAAACATCGAATCACCCCAAATTTAGGGTAACCACATTTGGATTTGAATTTCCCACAATGGGATACATATTACATGATCACGATATCTACACTTGGAAAAAATACCTTCATATTTTGGGGTTAAAATATACACATTTTCACAAAACCCTTCATCTGTTAGGGCAAAAACATACACTTTTTTCAACAATCCCCTTTTGATCGTTGGTTCAAAAATAATATCACATTTTACATCATTCATATCATCCACATTACATTTGCACATATTTTTCAATTGGCTCATGAGATTCATCTACAACCTCATTCACCAATTGAGGGGGTAAGCTACAAAATAACTCCAAATTATTTATTCTTTTGCCTTTGATTGTGTCTTCACATTCCAAAAAGAGAGAGAAGTTGTTGTTGTACCTAACTCGATCAGGTTCCCTATGTTTTTGCACCATACTATGTTTCATGCAACATGGTACAAAAAGGGGTATCTGTAGACACAAAAATCTAGCCACTTGTTCTCCACTCGTGTTTTCTTGCCATTTTTACCTATTATTTATATATTTATATATATTTATTCTATATTTATTTAAATAATAATAATTTATGTATATTTAATAAATATATATTTATATAAATAAATCAATCCTAGAAATCTAATTTCATTTAATTTTGTCTGTCCATCCACATAAATCCATGCCATAGCCTAAATTTAATATCTACCCTTGGATATGCTTTAATCTTAGCCACATGATTAGTGCCATTGAAACCCTAGCATGTCCTAGGTTGGATTATAAATAGGAGCCATTTTTATGGCTCAACCCCTAAGTCCTTAAGTTTCTAGAATCTCTAAGTACCCTAAGTGCTTTAGTTTTCAAATTTCTTGAGATCCTGAGTTCTCTATGTTTTTGAGAGTCCCAACCCCCATTCCATCCCTTGTATTCACTATTTCCTTGCACACCATCATCATTGTTATATCCTTCACCATCATGATATCTACTTTTGTAGAATCCTCCCTCAGCTACCAAGCACCTTTGGGCACTTTTGGTCACCACCAAGTACCTATGGGTGTCTCCCTACCAATCCTTAGCACCCACGGGTATTTTTTGCAACCGCTAGGCATCCACGGGTGTTTTACGTAAGCCCTTCTGAGACTGCCTAGCCTTCGAGTGAAGCTAGGGCACACCCTCAGCATAAACTATAATATATCCAACAATCAATAGACAAATAACAAGGAGCAAGGTAAATCATTATCTATTTTATTAATTTCAATATATATTTATTTGCTTACAGTATTGTTACATGATAGTTAGGGTTTTATTGATTTTTAAGAGTCTCACATAGTGGAGCCCTATCAGTTATTACTAAATATTTTCTTTCATATTTTGTATGCATATCTAGAGATTCATCAGCATTGGATAGTTGTTTAAGTTAGAGTGGCTCGACTCAATGGAAATATGAATCCCACTTGACTCTATTGGGAGTGAAACACAACTGAAGACACCACCATTTGTTGTAGCTAGGGTTTCATAGAACCCTATAAATATTTGTAATAATTGTATCACAAGGTATTCTTACATCCACTATTGTAACAACGAAGTTTTTAGGCTCCCCTCGTTTAATATAAATCTCATTTGTTGTGCAATATCTAGTTTATTTGAATCATATTTTTAGAATTGCTTGGTGTCGTGTTTTTACCTCTACACTTTAAACTTGGTTCTAGGGAAGGAAGGGTTTACCAAGGATGGCTTTAAGGACTCGCTCCAAGTCCACAGTAATTTTAGGAATGTTTTATGTATTTTATTCAAGACAATCACCTGGGTTTTGGTCTCTCTAGATCTATGCAATGAAAGATAAAGGATAATACAAAAATATAGAATGCAATAATACAAGAGCTAACCATAGTATGATTCTTTTCTTTGAATGATTTTCTAGCCCTAGGGTTTGAAGACAAAACCTTTTATTAAGGGCTCAAGAGAATATGCACAAACAATATTAACCCTAACTGCACACTATATGTTGTTTATCTTTTAATGCTTAGAAATTAATTAAATGTATTTCTATTAAATCAGGCCTAGAATTTACAAAAGAAATAGAAGGCACTCAAAACATAGCCTAGAGACTAATTGGAAAACTTATCTCATCCAATGATTTATCCTTGCTTTTATCCCTTATCCAATGATATCAACAACTCCTATTCCTGCAAGATAACATGACAAACACTTGAAAAATATGATTAGCGTTAAGGGACTTGCTTATACCACTATACAATAATACTTGGAGGTGTAGCAGTTAAGCCCCCTAGTTCCTTTTAGCTGACATTTGAAAATAGAAGCAAAAATTGACCTTTGGAAGAAATCAAACTTATAAAAGTACATGAGAATAATATGATAGAAACATAGAACTAAATATGAAACTATGCTCTACATGTATTCTAGAATGTAAGTATGAAGTTTGAAAAAATAATTTACCCCAAGGTATAGCTTGGGTGAAATCACACCATGTAATAGGTGATCGTGATATCAAAATGATGAAATAGTACCCCATAGAGAGCCAAGTGTGATTTCATAGAAACTATGTGAAAATAAAAGAAAGATGTAAAGTCTTAATTATGTCAATTAAAAAATCTAAACATGCATGCATAAGAATGAATTCACCTGGAAGAAAGCACAAAAGCAAACAAAAGGATTGAAACCTCTCGAATAGTTGATCTCTCCTTAGGGCTCCCACACAAATCCACTAAAATGAGCAATAACAATCAATAATACGAACAACGAATCAAGCTTCACACTTCAGAATTAACTTGCTTTTGAGAGAAGAATAAGGATGCAAATCAAGTAGTGAACACTTCCAAAATTACTGTTCACTTTTATTATAAATTATCATCATGCTCTAGAAATGAACTCAAACCCTCCTTATATAGTGGATTTGAAGGCAAGAATGGGCATAAAAACCAAGGAGGGCCAACATAAAACACATCAACCCCAAGGGATTAGGTTTTCCTTAGAGAAAAATCCTAAAATGTGAAATCACACCCCATCTAGGCCAACCATGATTTTGCCTATGCAAAATTTCACCCCGTTAAAGGGTGAGCACAATTTTGCATAAAGAGGGAAAAAATGCAAAAGCGGGAGGGAAGCCTAACCCTTACCCTAGGCATGTCTAAGGGGTCTCCCAAAGAGCTATAGGCATATTTCCCACTAAAGTGGGTCAAATTTCCATGTCTACATTTATAAATCATATCAAAGAAGGGAAATATTTTAAAAAATAAACATTCATTTCCTTTGCAATGACATCTATCTAAATTAAAACTTCTTAATAAAGAAATATTATGATTCAAGGAATTTTATCTAAAAATTGACATATATTTTCTTATGCAATTTATGATATGCACTTCCATGAAACTAGCATTCATCCATGTTGCCTCTTTATATATATTTTTTGACAAATAACCCATCACATCGTTTCCCCCAAGCCAATGTTTTCTTGATGGTTAATTCTTTCTACCACCCTAAAGGAACCTATTCCTGCAAAAGTGCACTTCCATTATCAACATCATATTGTTATATAAAAATACATATTTTCAAAAACCAAGCATGGAATTATCCTACATTCCACAATAATATTCACACCTCATATTCTCCTTACGAAATAAGTGTTTTTGCATATCAAATCATAAATAGTCGGACATTTATTCTACATATAATCATAACAAAGCACATATCAATTAGAATAAAAAGTTTGTAAAGGGGTGGGTCACAACATCGCACTTGTGTGTTTATTTTACTTTAATTTAATATGCAAGCATACGTTTACTTTCTAGCTTCAAAAATTTTATTATTTTTATTTTATCAATGTCATTTTATTTAAGCATGTTAGAATCTCTACATGCAAACATCATACACCCATTAAAATGTTTGGTATAGCAAGGGACTCATTTCTACACTACAAGAATATATTGTGTGTGGCACATCGTAAGTATGATTCTTGGATTGATATGAGTTGACCAGACTCAACCATTTTAGAAACATTATTTTCACCTATCATTTTGGCATAATTGCAAATGAGTTAACAAAACTATAGTGTTTAGGATCCACAGAGTAAGTCAGATCAAAATTGCACATTCAAACTACCTTACCTATAGATCCACTACTTGAGATGCATGATTCCACCAAGACCTAGAGGACCTAATGGGCGATTCATTAAGAAAATACAGAAGGTCTTACAATCACAAGCTCATATTATTCCATAAACACTTATAAAAGAGTCGACGTTTCCTAAAGGGAGATAATAATGGCACAGGAGTAATTGTAATACCTATCCCTTTGTGTTTTTTAATACTCATGTATTCTTACTCATAAAAAAATTAAGTCATTTATAAGTTACTAAGTATCCTTAAATCAATTTCTAGATCATTCAAATAGTGATAGAGGCACAAAGCAAACTAGAGGGAATACATATCAAAGCCATAGATATTTAATCATGGAGAAAGAGCAATGGGTTCATTTGAAGTGCATAAATGATTTAAAATCTTACCATGAACACATCAAACATTATTTCTAAAAAAATTGCTAAAGTGAAGGAATGTCGAGAGAAGAAATAGACGAGCAAGTGCAAGTCAGGAGTGAGTGTAAGCCAAGAGGAAGTGTAAGCTAAGAGTAATATCCAATAGCTAGTATTAAAGGAAATTCATACTTGAAATATGTAATGGGAAGTTATGATACCTTAGTTGAAAGTATGGAAGACCAAGTTGAGGATAAGAAAAAGAGTGAATACATGGCAAGTTCAGTCCAAGTAGTAGATGTTACACTAAAAGTGACTATCAAGGATGAGATGATTGAGCATGATATAACAATTCTTATAAGTAGATGGTAAATATGTAAGTTCCTTAGATCTTGGGCATGCTTTTAGATATTCAAAATCAGATCAAGTGGAAGTGGATATTGAATTCAAATTACTTGATGACTTTTCTTCCTAAAGGTTTTTTCCTCATAATAGTTTCTAGTTAAAAAATTAGGGATAAAATAATGGGTGGTGGTACATGGTTTGGGGGGAAAGATACATTTTATTTAAGACCATGGAATGAAAAAATATCTATTTAAATAGAGTTAAGAAGCTTTCAGTATGGGTTAGGCTTTTTGGACTTCCATATCAGCTTATCAATAAGGATATTTTAAAGAATATTAGAAATGCCCTTGGTAAATTCATCAAGGAAGGACCAAATACTAAGAAGTTAAATCATGCTATATATACTTGAAAGTGTGTTGGTATGGATATATTAGAACCTTTTCCATAATATATTAATATTAAATATAAATCAAGAGAATGGGATCAACAAGTGGATTATGAAAATACAATAATTTGATGCCATATTTGTTATGACACTAGACACATGAGAGGAGTTTGCAAAGTGAAAATAACGAAGAAAGAGATTGAAAATTTTTGTTATGACATAAATTTCAAAATAAAGAATGAAAATAATATAGTAATACAAGCTAGACCATATCAAGGATATTCCACTCCAAAATAAGAGGTAAAGAAAACATATCTAAAACATTATATGACAAAGGAAACCATAGCTCACTTGGATCAACTATTGAAAAACAAATAAGGATATAAGATATGAGAAAGTATAATGCATAAGTATAAGTTCAAAAGGAATTAATGGTGCAACGGAATATATGTGGGGGAAAATCCTAAAATAAATATTATAGGAGAGGTCAAGTTTATTCCAAGTAAATTACTTTCATTTTCCTCAAGTCATAGAATCCTCTCTTGGTAATAAAATTTAAAGTGGTGTAGAGGTTATTCCTTGCACTTTAGGTTTCAAAAGTAGTATAGTAAAGAAATGAGGAAGGAGGAAATTAAAAGTGTACTAATTTAAGGTTTTTAGGGTAGAATAAGAAGGTAATTGCTATGGAAGAATGTATTTGCACTTTAGGATTTCTATGGAAAAATAAAGAAGAATATACTTTTGAGATTATTCCTTGCACTTGATTTGTATTACGTCTCCATCCTATTATGTCCTTATCAATGGTGAGCCTTATACTTTGTTTTAGGCTTTGAGAGTTCTTCGTCAGGGGGATCCTTTATCTCCTTATTTATTTATTATTATGGCTAAGGTTTTGGGTAGGCTTCTCAAATTGCATGTCAATAAGGGGTTGATTCATGGTTGGAGGTGGAGTAATATTTTACCTATTTATTCTCATCTTCAATTTGTGGATGATACTGCTCTGATGGGTCTTTCCTCTATTAGGGAAGCAACTAATTTTAGAATATATCTGGATATATATTTGGATACTTCAGGGTAGCAGATAAATTATGGAAAATCCTCCATATTATTTTTCAATACTAATACTCTTATACATGTTAGAATTGCTCAGATTCTTTAGTTTTAGATTGGATCTCGTCCTTTAACTTATTTGGGAATTCCTCTTTCTATGGTCCCTCTGCCTCAAGACATATAGAATAATATTTTGGATAAATTATGGGCTAAAGTATCTAATTATATTGTTAAGAGGCTTTCTTTTTATAGAAGAGTGCTTCTTCTTAAGTTGGTGGTTCAAGCTTCATGTATTTATCGGTGCATGATTCAAGTCACTCCTGCTAGTTTTATTCATGAGCTTGAATCTCTATCAAGAAGACTTTTATGGGATAGAAATTCATAGTCTTCAAGATAGTGTGTGGTTAAGTGGGAGACTATTTTTAGACTAAAACAGAAAGGTGGTTTGGGTCTTCATATGACTTTTCTTTCTGGTCAGGTATTGGAGGCCAAGTTTTATTAGAGATGGTGCATTTCTCAAGACCATGCTTGGGCTAAAATTATTTCCTTTAAGTACCTTAATAGTTTGAGGGCACTGATATACCTAGATATAGTTTATCTGATAAAGGCTCTTTTATATGAAACACCCTTAAGAAGGAGGATACTCTTGTTAAGCAAGATTTGTTTTGGATTTATCTCAAAAGCTCGAAGGATCTTTTCTGGTGTGATTCTTGGGATGGTTTCCCTATAATTTTATCTATGTTTCCTCATATTTAGGAGCTATGTAATTTTTTCTTGAATGATTTTTGGTACAATGTGATGTATTATAAAGTTGCCAAAAGATTTGGGTAGGTGGAGGTAGTTCAGTGGAAAGATCCTAGAGATTGGCCAACAGGTGGTTCTGTTTAGGATAGAGAAGAGTTGGATCATATTTTGGCTACTAGGGAGTGATATTCTTTACAGGATGATGATGTTCTGGCTTGAGGTCTGAATCCTAGAGGGGTTTTCTTGGTGGCTTCTAGTTATCGTATTTTAGATAGGAAACATTTTGGGGATGAGGAGTTTCCTTGGTGGAAATAGATTTGGAATAAGTTTTCCTAGGAATAGATGTCTTACATGGGATAATATCCAAAAGAGAGGTTTTATGGCCCTTAATTTTGTTTCCTTTATGATAATAGTGATGAATATTTAGGGCATTTTCTCTTACAGTGTTCGTTTGCACAAAAAATTTGGCATCTTTGGTGGAGAGGGTGGAAATAGTACTTGTTCTCATGCCTCTTCTCTTGTTGAGTTTTGGAGGAGTTTAGTAAGACCTCCTGCTAAGGCTTTTTTTATTCAAGTTGCATGGAGTATTGGGGCCTCATGTATTATATGGTAGATTTAGCTTGAAAGAAATTGAAGACTTTTTCAAGGTAGAAAGTTAATTGTTTATTAGATTTGACATAGGATTATTGGTATGATCCAAAAAATTGTTTCTTCTAAATGTCAGATCGGTCTTCCTTTGGAGCAGTATGATATTTTGATGATGCAGGACCCAGGTGGAGAATGGCCCTCATCCTTCTTTATCGATCGGGAGGAGAGGCCTCAATAAAAAAGTGTAGAGAGATGGCAGATGGTATCCTTCACCTTGGGAGGTGTTTAATATTAATAATGATGGCTCTTCTAGAGGGAATCCTAGGTATGTAGGTATTGGTGGTTTTGGGAGTGATAGTATTGGTGCAACTCCTTTCATTTTCTTCTGTTATTAAGGGAAGCAATCTAATAATTATATGGATGCCTTTGCTATTCATTTTTCTTTGGAAAAAGGTTATGCTCTAGGATGGCAGAAGATAATTTGTGAGTCAAACTCTCAAATTATTATTAATTTGTTGAAAAATAATATTTCTAATGTTCATTAGCAACTGGTGTTAGTGGCTCAGCAAAACATTCAAATTAATCAGTATCTGGAGTTTATTTCCTTTGTTCATATTCCTAGGGAATGGAATGGTGTGGCTGATTTCTTGGCAAAATGGGCTTCTAATTTTCAATAATACTGGAATGTTAGGGAATAATATCAGCTCCCATTGTATTTTTCTCGTTATCTTGCTAATTTTATATGCCTGGTTGAAGTAGTTTTTTGGGTGTCTTTTGGTCGGGTGCTCGGTGGTTTTGGGGTCTCTTTCTTATGGCCCTTGTAAGGGTTATTGTTTTGGATTCTCTATTTATTGTATGGTTTTATTTATTCAAAAAAAAATTTACCAACATATAAAAAAATTATCATTTATATTTTGTTAAATTATTGTATATATTACATTCATACATTTAACTTATTAGACTAGAATATTATGATTAAATATTTTAATTATATAATTGTTGCTTTGATATAGTGGAAATTTTTCATACAATAACCATAAAGTAATTTATAAATTTATTAAAAGAACCCTAATGGCTTCATAATTAAAGAATCCCTTAAAAAATCAATAAGGATAGAAAGTGTAGAGATGGTAAAGTAGCAAGAAGAAGGAATTTACAAGTTGGCAGTTGATTTGGATTGCTCAAAAAATTCTCAATATCTCTGCTCACTTGGAGTTCAGTTCTTTTGTGCATATTCCTCGAGAGTGGAATGGGGTAGTGTATTTTTTAGCTAAATGGGCTTTTGATTTTCAGGATGGTTGGGATGTTCAAAATTGGTCTCAACTTTCTTCTTAGTGCTCTCAATCTCTCTCTTCTTTATTGAGAGCTGATATATCTGAATAGCTCATTCTTTTTCTTTGTATCTTGGATTTTTTTCTGAGTTAATAAATTTTTACGCTCTTTTTCAAAATAAGAAATAATTTACAAGCTCAATGTACAAGAATGAGTTTTTTACCTTACAACATATTTTACATTAAAAGTATATGTTATGTAGAAATGTTTGCATATTGTATTATTTTACTATGCTTATTTTATTAATTTTTTATAAGGTGGAATAAGGGGTTTTAAAAGGCTCCTCGAACCTTTTACAACAAACCAGAAGAGAGAATCAAGAGATACAAAGGAGAGTAGAAATAAAAAAACAATCAAGGATTAACCTTCTAGGGAGGGATCCTAGAAGAGGAACAATAGGAAATTGAAGATATCAGATAAAAAAAAATAGAATACCTCCTAGGAGCATAGGAACCACCAACAAGGACCTCTAGACCACTTCCTTCCCAGCTCTATCATCCACAAAATCTTGAATCGAACTTGATATAGATAAATCAAAATTATTCTTAAGAACGCTAGCTAGGAGGGACTTTAGACTAAAATGAGGGTCCAAAAACTCCACAACCACTCTCTTACTAAGGCCATGCTTGAAAATATTAATAGGAGAAGTGGAAGACTTCCTCATGAGAGGGGAGAATAGGCTTGAATCCTAAGAATATTCTGATATCTTATAAGAAGTGGAGATCCCCTTATTTTTTAACTTTAATCTTTTACCTCTTGGACCTGTGTGGATTTCTTCTTTCATTTTGGATCCTTCAACATCCTCTACACTAACACCAGGATCTCTTTTGACAAAGTCTATAGGATTTATCTTGGAGCTTCTTTCCCCCTCCAAGGGTAGTAGCTAGGTGGTTTCTAAAGGAATTCACATTAACAAAGGCCACTTGTTTTTTTCTAGATCCCATCCTTAGGAAATATTGCAAGTTATTAGGGATTTCCTCCATCTTCCTTCTATTTTTTTTTTGAGGATTTGCCCACCTTTTGATCAAATCCAACATCTAGATTACCTCTTTTTTATTATTTCTCATCTTCATCCTTAGGGTGGGATGTATGTTTTCCCTTCTTGAATTATTTCTAGAGGGTTTTATAATTTTGTCTAGAAATTGGTCCTGCATTCCTTCCACTTTAGAGGATTCCTTTGAGTTTCTAACAACACAGTTTTTTTCTACGATGGGAAATCAATTTATTTTCTGATAATTCATTCAAATATTCTAAAAAATAATTGTTTGGGTACCTTTATGGAGAATCAGAAGAGGTTTTATCTGGATACTGAGTATTTACCTAGGCCTTAAGTGCCAAATCCTTCCCCTCTTTCAAAGATAAAGAGTTCTTACTTTTGAGAGATTTTCTAGTATTCAAGCTACTCCTTGTCATTAAGATCCATAATCTCTTCCTTTTGAGAAGGGTTTTGAATTGATAGCTCTTGAGAGACTTTATTTTGCCTTGTCTAGCTAAAATATTTCTCAGGTTCATATTTATTCCCTTGGGAGGAAGATTGGTCATTTATCTCCTTGTGTCATACTTTATTTGAGATGGATTTTTTCCTATTAGGGAAAATCTCAGAGTGACCTATATTATTACAAAGAGGATAGAAAGAGGGCTTATTCTCATACTCAATATTTTGAAACTAGAATCCTAAATCTGAGACAAGTTCAATGGACTTGGGAGCTTTGATTATAGATATACATTCACACACAATATATCATAGAGCATTCTTGATTTGGATCTAATTTAATCATCACTAGGTCTTCAATCCCTCTCGCTATTCCAAGAAAAGTTTCCTCATGCCAAAAATAGAAAATAATCCCAAGAAGTCTTACCCATAGCAGAATTGTATTAAAACTTTGAGAGTTGGAGTTGAAATAAGGACCCCATTTGTGCAAGAAGAGGCCTCATCTTCCAAAGAACTAGGGACCTCCAAATTGTCATCACAATTGAGTTTTATTATACTTATTAATGAGTTATTTAAATTAAATTATATATAGATTTTTGGAGAGGAATGGATCTGATCCACCAAGGATTGATTTTTTTGACTTACAAGTATGTGGAGAATTCTAGAGGTATTGTAGTTGAAGATGCATTGAGAAAAATGAAATTCTTTAAAATTACTCCTTATTTGGAGTCCTCTTTTTGATCTTCTAAATATGAGGAGGATTTAGAATCAGATGATGACGACTTCTCTCCCTTGTATCCCAATTCAAAAGGAAAGGGCTTGATGACTAAGAAATATTCGAGTGTTCTAGATACTCTTAATCAAGGTCATGTGTGTATATTTGTACAAATTTCTATGAAGTATTCCAAAGCTTTGGTTCTACCTGTATCAGTTGTTTCTTCTAACTTAGGGGATGATTCACTAGTTTGTAATATTCTCAAAGATCCTTAAAAGTCAAAAAGTGCTCGTGTTCCTATTGTGCCCTCGATCTCTATCCCTTTGGTTTCCCAACTGATTTTAGATATACTTGATAGAAAGAATCAAACTCTATTGGATTTGATTAAAGTGTTATTGCTTTCATTAATGATATTAGGGAGATCATTAAGAATCAAATGGATACTTCAACCCCATAGTGGTTTGGTTTCCATAGCCTTACTTTCTTTGGGTTTGGTTCTTCCCTTCAATGTTTTGTTTTGTTTAGTTTGTATTGCCTGTTGTTTTCCCATTTTGTTTTTGGTTGGGATGCCTTGATCAAGTAGCATTCTTCCCCTTTGGTAGGGGTTTGGTTTTTGAGTTGGACATAGCTTTTGCTTATGCTCCTTCTCTACTCCATTTGTTTTAAGGTTTGGGGACCCTCTCAAAACCCCTTTATTTATCTAATATATATATATATATATATATATATATATATATATATATATTGGGAGGTAACCCTAATGGAATGTTGGAACATCTCCATTGATATTACAAGTTGAAGCTTGTAGTTGATGTAATAAAAAAAATCAAATTATAATATTTATGATTTTGTGGTTGTTGTGCCTTCCCCCTTATTTTATATCCACAAATTTAATAATGACTCTCTAAATGATGAGTTAGATTTAGTTAGTGTTACTTAAGATAAGGTCCATAAAATTTGTGATTAGAGTTTAAGTTATCATTTATTTTTTTATATTATTAACATTAAAAATGCAAATATGACTTTTAATAGATAAATTTTTTTCATTATATTTATGAAAGATATAAGAATAATAGACTAGGATAAGAACCTTTATGTTTAGATTATATTTTATGAAGGTAATTTATTGAATAGGATGAATTTTGTTAACATTCATGATTTACGTGCTACTAATTATATCGTCTTTCTTCTCTAGATAAATTGCAGCTATTGTAATTAACACATTTCAAAAATCCATTTGTTTGAATAGTTTGTATAAGGATTTTCTACTTAAAGCGCATTGTCATCTAAGTTTCAAATATTCGAAGCATGCCTATAATATACAATAAGACAACTTTTTCTAGTAGCCTTGTATTGATCACAAGATTAATTTCTTAGGTATTTTTTCCTAATAGCATTTTATTTGTCACAATGATGCTATAACTACTTATTACACTCTTTATTTTCAGCCCAATGTGTCCTCAAGTAAAGGGAAGGAAGATACGTTCTCTGGAAATTCAAATATCTTGAAACTTTTTTTTAGTAGCATCCAAAACCAAACATGATGATTGAATAACATACATACATTGTCATAAATTGTACTAATTTTATGAATGTGTATTGTATAAATCATTTCAGCTATTTACCTCCCACTACATTATGGAGTTTCCAAGGAAATCATTTATGAAAGTAGTTTAAAAACTTAGTTTCAAAAGTTTGTGAAATTCAAATGTTTGGTTTTTTCTTCAGATTTTGATTTTAGAAACTATATAATACACTAAAGACATCATCGGTGTTGCTATGAAGAACGTTTCCAATAAAAAAATATTGTTAAAGATGAAAAATGCAAATGAAAATGAAATTTTCTCCCTATAGAAGATAGATTCCATTGGAAACAAATCCTCAACACCATTCTTGCAAAGTAAATTTATGAAATGTCACTAGTGATAGATACATGCTAAACCTATTATGAACAAATATATAAACCAAACTTCCATAGTTGAGAAAGAAGAGCATCACATGTTATAGTTTACAAATTTCTACATATTATTTTCAATAGTTGGCTCTAATTAATTAACATCAAAATTATCTTTGTTACTTGTTGTTGATAATTTTTAAAGTTAATGTATATTTTATGGAAAGAACAAGCTCATGAGAAAAATTGCTTGGATTATTTCAGATTTGAAAAGTTTTTATTTATTAGTATATGTAATAGGTACAATATACCAGCACTTCTTTGTAGGATTCAAAGATATAAATAGCAAATATGAAGGGATAATGAAATATAAAAACATGGGTTAGGTAAATTGTAAAAGATTAAATGTTAAATATGTAATAGATTTAGAGGTAATCATACATAGTGAGACTTTGATATAGGATAAATTCAAATAGAATATTATTTTCTGAGTATTTTTTAAATGTTTATAAAATAATTGTCTAGTTCTTTATTATTATTAAAAACAAACCATCATATATGTTTGTTGTGGTGCAGTGGTAAATGCCCTGGGTGCTGGCAGAGGCCGACCTAGGTTCCATTCCCCTTGTCTCCATCTTGTAGATATATGGTATATTTAGGAATGTCCTATGTGCTGGTAGAGTCTGAAAAGGCTCCATTCCTCCTATGCCCAACCTGTTGAAAGTGGCACCTTGAAAGGGGTGTTTTCCACTATAAATTAGTTTGGGAACAAAATAGAGAAAAAATTAACGGTAAAATTTCTTTCAATAGATTATGAGCAAACCCTCTTCATGAAATTGTAGAATCTAAGGTAGAGAGAACACAATATGGAAGATGAAACGAATTGAGCTGAATGGTAGAGACGTTTTTCGTAGGACTGCCCAAACTTCCGAACTCGTTTCGGCCATATCTCACTCATCCGAACTCGGATTGAGCTGAAATTTTGAGGGTAGATGCCTGAAAAACCCTAGAACGTCTCCACCAATTTTCATATCATTTGGAGCAACACAGATCCTAGCGCATCCCTATGTGTGAACGATATATTTGGCAAGCGGCTATGCGAGGGTTTCATCTGGGTTGAGTGCAAGCAGCTCCGGAGGTTGGTTTTTAGGGCCTTCGGGCCCTAGCGGCCAATATTTTTGTGGTTTATGCTCAATATTTTAGCAAGAAATGTTGCAGGGGATACAATATGGGTTAGAAATTTGTCTTTCAATAGATCATACTATGAACTTGAGTGACAACGGCTTCCAATTTGCTGCACAAAAGAAAAGTGAAAACCATACCTTTCCACGGCGTCTAGGGCAAGGATTAAAGAGACCACAAAATAAGTTTCAAGCAGTTGATCAAAAAATGGCTCATATCTCAAGTGAATCTGGTGCTAAGGTGCACCCACAAAATAATTCTACTATGAAAACCCCTGTCAAGGGTAAGAATTTTGAAGACTCGGTCCCAAAAATGAATTTTAGGGATGCCCTTCATGGTGGACAGACCTCAGCCCAATGCTAATATCAATATTAGGGCTTCTCATAAACCTCTAAGAATGCCTAAGATTGATCCCAGGAAAACGGAGTCAGGATGTCTTAAAGCAGCTGATGGAACTCCTATTGTTAAGCTTGATATGGGTAACATTTAGACTGGCATTGAAGATTTGGAAAAAAGAGGACTAATTTGTCGGTTCGTGGGTTTTCGTTCGAGTCTATCTGCTTTCAAAGTCTGGGCTGCAAAAAGCTGGAAAACTAAAGGTGAGTTACAAATCTCTATTTATCCAAATGGTTATTTTCTTGTTTTATTTGCTAATAATGAAGATAGAGAGAAAACTTTTCAAGGGGGTCCTTGGTTTTTTGGAAGGGCAGGGCTTTTCATGAAGCCCTGGCATACTAAATTTAAAGCCGAAGAAGAGATGCCTTCTATAGCTCCCGTGTGGGTTAGACTCTTTGGCCTCCCTATTGAATTTTGGAATCCTACTATTTTTTCTTCAATTGGAAACTCTTTAGGAACTTTTATGATATCTGTTGATTGTACTCAAAATTTTGAACATATTATTTATGCTCGAATTTGTGTTTTAATGGATTTTGACAAACCCCTACCTAAAAATATCACATTACAATTTGGGGAAGACACTTGGGAGCAAGTAGTGGACTATGAGAACATTCCTTTTCATTGTAGAATTTGCCATGAATATGGTCATTTGGCCAGTGCTTGCCCAAATAAAATTCCTGATCAAAAGAAAGAAGATATAAACTCAACAGGTTTCCAAATACCTAAGAAGAAGAACACTCAGAAAAAACCAGTAATGAAGGATCAATCAAAGTCATTTGCTAATATGTTTGAAATCCTTTCCACAAATGATGTCCCAAGTGAGGAAGAGGAAATAATGGAAACTGAAATCTTAGAAACACAATTTAAATATGAAGGAAAGAACTCGAGAGACAAACCAACAAATCAAAGGTTTTCAACGAAAAAAAAAGGAGAAAATTTACACAAGAAAAACAATATTTCAAATGTCAAAACTTCAAATAATGGAGGTCCCAATATAGACTCCATTGAACCATCTAGTAAAATTTTGGCTGTGTATGAGCATTCTTCAAGGTTAGAAGCCATCTCAGATTCAATTGGAATAAGTCAAGAAACAGGGAAAAAAAAATTGAAGATGGATTCTAATCAAAAAGTAGGTCGCAAGACCAATCAATATCATATGGTAAAAGAAGGTGAAAAGCTTGTAGAGGAAGGTAAGATTAATGCCCTTCCCAACATTTTTAGCCCTGGTATTAATGAAGATCATCACTTGGAATATTAGAGGACTCAAAGGGAGTCTTTCAAAACAAAATGAAATTAGAAGAATGATTCGGATAAATCATCCACATCTTGTTTTCCTTCAAGAAACAAAGATGTCAATGGAGGATATGGACTTAATTGCCGATAAAATTTGGCCAGTTGGAAAAGTGGTTTCCCTCAGTTCCCAAGGGACTTCGGGTGGCATTGCTTGTCTTTGGGACCCAAAAGAGGTAGTTATTCACCATATGGTTGGCAGTTGGGGTTTGTTGGCTATAGCTATTCAAAGTAGACATTCCAACCAGATTATGCTCTGCATTCTTGTTTATGCCCCGACTTCTTTGGAGGAAAAAAGAAGGCAGTGGAAGGATATTACTCATATTATCTCTCATTTTCCTAAAGCTTGGATCTTGATCGGAGGAGATTTCAATACCATCCTCTCTCTGGATGAGAAAAAGGGGGGAAATAGAAATTTGGACAAAAGTATTGACCTCATGAGCGAATATATTGCAAACCTCCATCTTGTGGATATCCAACTAGATAATGGCCTTATGACTTGCTCTAACAGAAGGCAAGGCTTAGCTTGTATAATGGAGAGATTGGATAGGTTTTTGCTCTCTAAAAATTTCTTAATCCATGGTCACATTCCTAAAGTGAAGACTCTTAATAATGTTGGTTCGGATCATTGGCCAGTCATGGTGGAAATGTGGAAAACCAATGTGAGTTTCTCTCCTTTTCATTTTCAATTAATGTGGCTTAGAGACATTTCCTTCGGACCTCGTGTGCAACAATGGTGGAAGGAAGGTAAACCTAGGCATGGGACTAAGATGTTCTATTTTGCCAAAATACTGCAATACATTAAATCCAAAATCAAGACTTGGAGCTGGAAAGAGTTTGGGGATGTTCATAAAAAAAAACATGAAGTTATTGCTCATCTTGAAAATTTGAATAAGAAAATCCGTTTAGATGGCCTCACAGAGAAGAGAAGTGCAGATGAAATTAAACTCACAACTGAGTTAGAGGAATGGGAAAAAAGAGAAGAAATCTTATGGAAGCAAAAATCTAGAATTCAATGGCTCAAAGAAGGAGATCGAAACACAAATTTCTTCCACAAATCTCTTCTAGCTCGAAGATCTCACAACTTTATTTCTTCCTTAAAATCAGATTCTGGAGATGTTGTTTATACTTGGGATGGCATGAACTCTATTGTTGTTGATTACTTTTCCAATATTTTTGCTGCTACTCCTCTTGACTCAGCTTCTCAACAAAATGTTCTTCAAGCAATCCCTTCTCTTATCACTTTTGAGGAGAACTCTATTTTGACTTCTCCTGTTACTATCAATGAGCTTCAACAAGTAGTTTTTAAAATGCAAAAAGGAAAACCCTAGGTCTTGATGGTTTTCCTATTGAGTTCTACCAAGAGTTCTGGGATATCCTTCATGTTGATTTATTAGAGGTGGTGGAAGAAGCCAGGAAATCCAAAGAAATTTTGAAGGTTATCAATAAAACTTATATTACTCTTGTTCCAAAAGCTCAAGAGGTTGATCATATCTCAGCTTTTAGACCTATTGCTTTATGTAATGTTCTTCTCAAAATTATTACTAAAATCATGGCGAGAAAGGTTAAAGCCTATTTTGCATAAGATTATTTCCCCGTAGCAAGGGGGATATGTGGAAGGACGTCAAATAGTAGATGAGATAGTTCTTGCTTAGGAAGCCATCCATTCCATGGATATGCAAAATTCTCCTTCTATGTTCATCCGGTTAGACTTATCCAAAGCTTATGACAGAGTGGATTGGCACTTCCTTATCAAAGTTTTGAGGCAATTTGGTTTCTCTAAGGATTGGATGGATTGGATTATGGGATGTATCTCTTTAGTTTCCTACTTAGTTCTTATCAATGGCAGGCCTTCTCAGTATTTCCGAGCTTCCAGAGGTATTAGGCAAGGTGACCCGCTATCCCCTTATTTATTCATCATTCTTGTTGAATGCTTGGGTAGGACTATAACCAAAAAGAGGGAAAACAAAACCCTTGAGGGAGTTACCATTGCTCATGGAGCTAGACCTATCTCTCATCTTCAATTTGTGGATGACTCTACCCTTTTAGGTAAAGCTACGAGTTAAGGAAGCTTCTAATATTAAGCAAATCATTAGCTATTTTTCTAAGGATACTGGGCGGTTGATCAATGAAGACAAATCTAAAGTTATTTTCTTTCACTATTCTGCTAGACAGGAATCCATGGTCTTGGATAAATTAAGATATAAGAAGACCTCTCTTCCAATCACTTATTTAGGTATTCCCATAAATATTCAAAGGCAGAAAAATAAAGATTGGAATTGGTTGTTGGACAAAGTCAAGAAGAAAATTGGAAAGTGGACCAACAAGTGGCTTTCTTCTGGGGGTAGAATCACCTTGGTAAAATCAGTCCTTCAAGCTATTCCTATTTATGTTTCTTCCATTTTGAATATCCCAAAGGTCTGTTCTTCGAGAATTGGATCAAATCGGTCATCGTTTCCTTTGGAGTGGTACTAAGGAGAAAAGAAAATGGGCCTTGGTGAAATGGGATACTTTATGTCTTCCTAAGAGTGAAGGGGGGTTAGGATTCCGGTCTTCAATTAATAACAACAAAGCTTTAGCTGCTAAATTATATTGGAGGATGTTGCATAACCCCAATGCTCTTTGGGCCAATAATCTTCGTGCTAAATATCGTTGAGAACAAAAGTCCTGAAGACCTTGTTCGCTATCAACTTCCTACCAAAGGTTCTCCCATTTTAGCAGTTCTTAAGGCTGGTGAGGATTTGATAAAGAAAAAATTATTTTGGATCATTCATAATGGTCAACATGCAAATTTTTGGATAGATTCTTGGGATGGTCACAAGCCTTTGATAACTCGGTTTCTCGATTGGAGGCCTTGGATGGAGGAGCTTCACCGAGCTAATTGGATAAAGGTGGCTAATTACTATCAGTACCATACTGGTAATTCAAAGGTTGGTAGATATTGGATCCCTATTGAGGAGTGGCCTATTCAAATCCCAGAAAGGCAAAGACAAGATATCCAAGGCATCCTTCATATGAGATCCCTCTCTTGGTCCCATGAAAAAGATTGTTTTGGATGGAACAACACTACTAAGGGTGAGTATTCGGTTGCTCAAGGTTATTTGACCTTATGCCATAATAATCCCAACCATTCTTCTGACATATTTTCTCAATTGTGGGCTCAAAAGCTCCGGCCTAAGGTGAGGTTCTTTAATTGGCTTTTATTGCATCGTAGGGTGCTTCTTGGTGAGCAACTTATGAAGCATGGTTTTCATGGCCCTTTTAGATGTGAAATGTGTGAAGAGAATGTAGAAAATATCAACCATATTTTTATTGAGTGTACTTTAGCCTCTGAGCTATGGAGGAGAATGGCAACTTTACTTGGCTTACGGTGGTCCAATTTTTTCACTTTTGAACAGACTTTGGAGGGATTGGCCTAATCAAGAGGGTGTTGATCATTTTATTAGGCGGTTAGTTTGGATGGGTTCTACCATTCTTCTTTGGAATATTTGGAATGAAAGGAACAACCAAATTTTTAATCAAGATAGGAAGGATATTCACTATATTTGGCAAAAGACCATAGCCAACTTAGTTGAATCGGTCCATCAACTCCTTAATCACCCCCAAAACTCCCACCAAAGATGGGATCAAGTGATGCAAAGATTGAAGATTAAACCTTCTAAGGGCAACCAACTTAAAGGGAATGTGAGTATTAGTAAGATGGATAGGACTAGAAATTGGCAACCTCCTCCTAAGGATTTTGGAAAAGTCAATACTGATGGAGCCTCTAGAGGGAACCCTGGAAAAGCCAGTGTGGGAGGAATTGGTAGACTTTCGGATGGCTCCCTGGTTTTTACTTTTGCTTGAGAATTTGGGTATTCTTTCCAATAACCTTGTTGAGGGGTATGGTATCCTTAGAGGCCTTCGAGGAGGCTACTAAGGTTGGATGGGAAAAGGTGTTAGTTGAGTCGACTCTCAACTTATGATTAATCTCTTGAAGACTCCTTCTAAGAATCATAAGGTGGATTGGAGAATAAAAAGAATTATTGAGAAGATTCGGTTAATCCGGATGGGATTTTTGAAAGTTGATTACAATCATGTGGTCAGAGATCAAAACAAGAGTGCTTGATGCTTTAGCTAATTGGGCTTTGGACAAAGGTGATCTTACTTGTTATAGCCACCCTCCTATATGGTGGGCTTCTCAAATTAGGGAAGCTCTTCTTTCTATCATTTCTTTGGATGGCTCCAATTACGAAGGTACCTAGTTTCTTCTTGTTTTTTTTTTTGTTTCTCTTTGGTTCATTCAGTTTTTTTAGTTCCCTAGCTCATTCTATTCTTTATTTTGTTTCCTCTGTTGATTCTTGCATTAATAGTCTTCTGGTCTAGATAGGTCATTGTTTTGTTCATTTTTTTCTTTTGTCTTCTTTGTTTTTTTTGTTTAGTTTTTTAAGGTGGGTGGGTTCTTTTGTTTTGTTTTGTTTTTGTGTTCTTTGTGTTGTTTTTTTGTTGTTCTTGTGTTTTTGTTGTTTTTTTTTTTTATGTTTTTTGTTATTGTTCTTGTGTTTTTTTCGTTCTTGTTCTTGGGTTTCTCTTTGTTTGTGTTATTTCATTTTTTTATGTGTGAGTGTTTTCTATGTTTTTTGTTTTTGTTTATTGTCTGTTGTTGGTTGTTTTTATTTTTATTTTATTTATTTTATTTTTTAGGTTTTGGTTGTGTTTATTTTTCATGTTTTTTTGGGTTATGTCTTTGTAGTGTTATGTTGTTTTTGTCTTGTTTGTGTTTTGTTATGTGGTTCTTGTGTTTTTCTATGTGGTTTGTGTTGTGGTTTCTTTTATCTTATTGTGCGTGTTTGGTTGTGCTTTTGGTTTTGACACACTCAAGGAGCATGTTTTTTATTTTATTTTATTATTTTTGTTGTTATTTACTTTTTTTTTTAATTTGGTTTTGTGTGTTTGTTTGCTCCTTGAGTATGTCAAAGGTGGTAGGCCAGGTCCGAGTCCTGGGCATTTTTGGCGAAATGGATACCCCTGCCTCCTTGGGTCTTACCCGAAAGTGGCATCCCTTTTGGGATGTTTTCCACAAATAAAAAAAAAAAAAAAACCATCATATTTTTAATTCAAAATTAATTGATTCATAGTAAAATATAGTTTAGAAAATAGGCATAAAAAATATAGATATGGGGTTTTTCATGTTTTAGCAATTTTTATCAAGTCTTTAAAATATCTTCATATTTCAATTTTGAAAGGTGAGAGCGCAGGATGACAGGAGGATGTAGGAACTATTCAGGTGAGAGCGTAAGTTTTCAAATTTTGAAAGGCGAGAAGGACCAACTTCAAATTTTTAGAGAGCTAGAGGGTGGTCATGGGGTAGTTAGGATGGAGTCCCTTCCTAGGATCTGGATAACATACAAGTTGATTTGGATAAGGCATTCAATAAGGTCACCCGTTTCTGGGGAGATGAACCTCCTAAAAAATGAACTATTTTTGGGTCTCCTCCGGTCGAGGGGCTCACTATAAAAAATACTTCCTTTGCTAAAGTCCTTAGTGGAGGTTCTAATAGTCCCAGGGAATCCTCATTTTCCCTAGAACCTGTTGGGACAAAAATTAAGGTCCCTGCAAATATCATTTCCAACTACCTCTCTATGGAAACTTTCTCATTAGTTGGAAAGCTTATTGGTGGAAGGCCCGACCTTGAAACCATTAGGATATGGGCTCACTCCAAATGGAAGGTTGTTGGTTGCATGGAAATATTTGGCCTTTCCAAGGGATTTTTTGGTATTAGGCTTAGCAATCATGATGATGCTAGCTGGATTCTCATAGGGGGTCCTTGATTTCTGGGAAGGTGGAGCTTGTTCCTAAGGCGTTGGTCTCCTGATTTTGATACTGAAAATTAGAGTATTAATTATGCTCCTATCTGGGTTCATTTGAACCTTCCATGGTATTCTTGGCATGGGGATATCCCCAAAGGTATTACCAAAATCATAGGATATTTGGTGTCCATCCACCATGCCACTCTAGCTAGGACAAAGATGATTGTTTCCCAAATTTCTATCAATGCAAACTTGGATTCTAAACTACCTACTTTCGTACCAGAAGCAAGTGATATAATATAAAAATAAGCTAGCATTCTATGTGGAATTCCATACTCAGGGGTACCTTATATCCCAATGCCCTTCCTTAAAGGTACATGTAGATCCTAAAATCTCAAAAAACAAAGCCCATTTCACAAGGAATGAGATGAGGAAATACTCTGCATCAAAGGGAGTGGCTTTTAGACCAATAAAAAACTAGAACCAAAGCATCAATAGGAATGAACATCATCAGGAAGGTGCTTAAAAAGAGCCTCAAACTTCTTCTCAAGAAGTTGATAAGGGTGAACAAATTTTTACATTGAGTCATTAAAAACACAAGGAAGATGTAAGTTCCTTATTTGCTCTACCAAACAAGTACCAAGTTCTCTCTGATTTACCTCCTTGTGATAATATGGAAGTTATTCATAGTCCTGAACCAACCCTTAAACCCTCTTCTATCTCTAATGAGAAGAAGAGGCTAGAAATAAACAAATCCTCTGATCCCATTGAATTTATTAGGCTTCCTCACTCGTCTCATAAACCTAGGAGTGGGCCCCATTGTTCAGGTCCCTCAAGCCCACCTTTTGAGTATTTCCTAGAAAGTTCTGTTCATCCTTGCAAATGGACCCAAATAGAAGAAGTTGCAATCCCAGAAACTATCCCTGGTTCTTCTAGCCCGGTAGTTCAAAGGATAAATCCTCAAAATTTTAGTCCCAAATAAACTAGAAGCTACAAGAAATCCCCCAAGAAATCTCCCATTGATTATGGAGGAGATAATAAGAAGGGAAAAACTTCGATCAATGATCATTAGAAACAAGGTTTAGTAGAAGAAATAGTGAGTGGAATTCAAAAAACCCTTTTCTCCACAGGGCTAACTCAAAGCAAGGATGACTCCAAATGCATCAAACCCCCCCAAAATCAAGGAAAGGGGGGCAAAAGGAATCCTATATTATCAAAATTAAAATTCTCTCTTAGAATGTGAGAGGACTTAATGGCATGGAAAAACAAAGTTTAGCCAAGTCATTAAGAAAAGAAGTTAATCCCACAATTTTTTTTATGCAAGAAACTAAAATAGGTGATTCTTCAGCCGAGGCTCTAAGTAAAAAGCTATGGAAAATGGAGAAACCATTTCCTTTAGTTAAAGGGGTGCTTCAGGAGGTCTCATGTGCATTTGGAATCCGAAGAAGTTGGAAGGCAGATTAATTCACTCCAATGATGTGTCAGCTAGCATCCTATTTTTTGACAAAGATACAAATTTCCCTTGGATTCTCACCAATGTATATGCCCCTAATTCTATCCCTAGAAGATCTAGACTATGGGAAACTTTAACAAATTTTAGAAAATCCATCATCAATTTTCCGTGGATTCTGGCTGGAGACTTTAACACTCCTCTTTATCCTTTTGATAAGAGAGGAGGTTCGAGATCCTTTTCAAAAAGCATGGAAGATTTTTAGGATTTCATCAACTCCAACAACTTGATGGATGTGAATTTGAAAGGCAATCAATTCACTTGGACCAACATAAGGAGTGGCAACCAACTAATATAGGTTAAACTGGATAGAGTTCTCTTTTCTCAAGAAGCAATGACAAAGTGGGGGGATGCCAATCTCCAATATCTCCTCAAAATTGGCTCAGATCATAGCCCATTTCTCCTAGAAACAAATAACCCTCAGAACTTCAGAATTCCTTTCAGATTTGAATCCATGTGGATGCAACATCCAGATTTTAGGAATAGAATTATTCAGTTATGGCAGATAGATTTTCAAGGATCACCATCATACAGACTAGGGCAAAAGATGAAAATGCTCAAAGAAAATCTCAATATATGGAACAGAGATATATTTGGATACGTATTTGAGAATAAATAGGCAATTAAAAATCACCTAGTAGCAATTGAAAATGATATTTCATCTGGACATAATTGTGATGTCGACCTAAGAAATGAAGAAAGAATTCTCTTGTCAGAATATCATAATATTCTAAAATGTGAGGAAACCTTTTGGAGGCAAAAATCCCAAGAAATTTGGCTTAAGGAAGGTTATTCCAACACAAAAATTTTCCACATTTCCACCCTAAGGAATAGGAGCAACAATAGAATTAAGGAAATACTTAGACAAGATGGAAGTGTTACCTCTGATATTAAGGAAATCAGGTCTAAAGGCATTTCTCATTTCATGCAATTGCTTGAAAGCCCATTTTATTACTCTAATTCTAATGAAGCTAAAGAATTATTGCTCCAGCACATACCCCAATCCATCTCAGAGGATATCAACTTTAAGTGAACTTCCAATATCTCAGATGATGAAATTAAGCATGCCCTCTTTTCCATGAAACCTAACAAGGCCCCTGGCCCTGACGGTTTCTCTCCTAGGTTTTTTCAAGATTTTTGGTATTTTGTGGGTCCTAATGTGTGTGAAGCGATAAAAGAGTTTCAGTATTCCAAGATCATCCCTCATAACTTTAATTCCACTTTCATTGATCTTATCCCCAAAATCCCAAATGCTAGAACTTTAAATGATTTCAGGCCTGTGAGCCTTTGTAACGTAGTCTACAAAATCCTCACCAAAGCTTTGGCCAACATAATGTGGGATGTTCTGCCCCTGATTATTGATCACTACCAGGGAAGCTTAGTTCGAGGAAGATCTATTTTGGATGGGATTATCTCTATTCATGAAGCCCTACACTCTACTTCTCAAACCAAAAAGGTTTCTTTTCTACTAAAGTTAGACATGAACAAAGCTTATGACAGGCTGAATTGGGACTTTTTATTGGTTGTTCTGACCAAATTTGGATTTCACCAAGATTGGGTCAATTTTATTAAAGGATGTATTTCCTCTACTTGGTTCTCCATCCTAATCAATGGCTCACCTTTTGGATACTTTCCTAGTAGTAGAGGCTTACAACAAGGGGATCCCTTATCCCCCCTTCTATTCATCATTGCTGTTGAGGTGCTAGGAAGATCAATCCATGCAACTAGAATAATAGGGTTAATTTTTGGAGTTAAAGTGACCTCTCAATTCATCAAAAATTCATTGATGATACTCTATTTTCCACCTTTGCTTCTATCATTGAAGCCAAAGTCATCAAACATCTTCTCCTTCTCTATGAAGAAGCGGCTGGGCAGAAGGTGAATTTCCAGAAAAGTAAGTTATATTTCCTCAACACTCCTTATAGGAGATAACTCAAAATTACAAACATTTTGGGATGTGTTATCTCTACCTTACCAGCCACTTACCTGGGATTGCCTTTGTTCATTGGAAATGCTTCTAAATATTTGTGGAACAATGTAATTGAAAGATTTCAAAAAAAACTTATAGGTTGGAAGGGCAATCTCCTTTCCCAGGTAGGAAAAGTTGTCCTTACCATGGCTTGTTTGTAGAGCATCCCTATTTATTTCCTCTCAATTTTTAAGGCCCCTACTAAGGTTTACCACAAGATTGAGCAAATTCAAAAACACTTCCTATGGATAAGTTCTGAGAACAAAAATAGATTCCACTTGGTCGTGTGGGACAAAGTTTGCAAACCAAAGGATCAGGGAGGAATCGGCCTCAGAAGGATTAATCTGTTAAACTTGGTACTTCTAGAAAAACAAGCTTGGAGATTAGTATCAGGGGACCAAGTGGAATGGGTCACTATTGTTAAAAGGAAATACTTGCAAGGATCTAAATTTTTATGTGATTGGGCACCTTCTAGGGGTTCAACATTTTGGAAATCCATCAGCATAATGAAACAACTCCTGAGAAGAGTCCTAAGATGGCAGGTTGGATATGAAAAACAATAAATTTCTAGGAAGACAAGTGGTTAGGAAACTGGCCACGTTTATAAATCCCTAGTTTTAAATATTTAAATGAATTTACTAATCTTCTATTCTATTATCGGGTTGCGGATTTTTTAACTATGTCCAATGATTCCCATACATGGAAAATGATTCAATGTCCTAACTTCTTAGTAGAAATCTCTTCCTTGGAAGCCCTACTATCTACTTTCACTTTACCATCAAGGATAGCCAGTGATCAACCAATATGGGAACCTTCTAACATAGGGAAATTTATTATCAAATTAACATACCAACTTATCCTAGCCCCTAAAGAAGTCCTCATTCCTTTCAGACTAGTGTGGATTAAGCACCTGACTCCAAAGGTATCCTTATTTTCTTGGCTGGCTATTCAAGATAGGATCCTCATAGTGGAAAATCTTATTAAGCATGGAATTCCTCTCCCTAATAGGTGTTTCTTATGTCTTTTTGATTGGGAGTCTACAAGCCACATTTTCCTTTATTGTCCTTATTCTAGCTCCATCCTGAATAAGCTTTTTTAAAAGTTTCAAATTAGTTGGGCCAAACCTCCGTCCATAGTTGACTTGTTCTCTCAATGGCCCAATCCTTTTAGAAATCCCTGTCTCAAAGGAATTTGGAAATTTTGCATTCATCATTATCTTTGGTAGATTTGTCTAGAAAGGAACAAACATATTTTTTCCAGAGAGGCCAAGGATATAGATTCCATCACCAATAGAATTATCTTTTTTGCCAAGGAAAATGCACTCTCAGCTCCTAGTGATCCTCATCCCATCCCTAGGTTTGAAGCTTCCTTACTTAAATACTTACATGTCTCTCTTGAGAATCCTAACCCAGGTAATATTCATATCTCTAGAGATAACATTAGATGGATACCTCCTCCCCAAGACTGGGTCAAGTTTAATTTTTATGGAGCAGAAAAAAGAAATCCAGGCAGAGCCGGGGTAGGGGAAATTTTAAGGGACCACAATGGAAATTCCATTTTTGCTTTCACTGAACCTTTGGGAGAACAATAAAACCATATAGCTGAAGCTAAGGCCTTATGGAGGGGTCTACAATTAATTAAGCAATTTCCAGGGAGAGTTATCATAGAAGGGGATTCTTTGAATATTGTCAATTATTTAAAAAACTCCAAAACTTTGGCTTGGAAGGTTAAAAGTCTAATTGAAGAGGCTCGAAGCCTAATCCTCTTCCAACATGAAGTCATTATCCAACACATCTTCAGGGAAGCTAATGGGGTTGCTGACAAGTTGGCTAACATTGGAGTCTATGCCCTCGGTTATGATGACATGGATTGACACCCTTCCATGCAAAGTTGATGAAATTGCAAGGTTGGAAAAAGTTAAAAATTTTCAAAATGAATAACAATCATTATTTCATATTCACAAGAATGAAAAGGTGGTGTTCTCTAGATCCTAAAATATCTCATGCTTCATACCCAATAAAGATCACCTTCAGCAAACCTATCATATACATGATGAGATTTATCTTTTCAAGGTACTCATTATTCTAGAGATTTGGTGTGGGTTGGCCTTTATGGCACTTCCTTATAGTGTTTTTCTTACTCCCCATGCCAATTATCCCTATCACCACCTATGGTTTTAGTCCCAATGGTTTGAATTATACCATTTTTTCTGCCCTCCACCTGGAGTGTTCCTTCCCAATATCTACTTGTAGAATGCTTCCCATCCATGTGTTTCTTTTCCATCCTCACCCACCACCATTCCTCTTCACTTGTCCTCATCACTTACTTTCCATGTTCTTGTCCTCTCCTACTTCTTTCCATTTCCTGAAGTCCTCAACTTCCATTGTATTTTGTGAGTTCAGTGAGGGGGTTAAGGTTCGTAACCTGATAGGCCAAGATCTACAAGGTGTGGCACACCTTTCTATTTCCATGGAGAATAGTCACCATTGGGACTATGAGTCACCTAAGGAATGTTGCTCTATTCTCCATTATTTGGTAAATTTACTTTTCCCTAGGACTTGCCAATTCATGAGGAGAAGGAATGGAGACTTTCAAAAATTTCTAAACCTGTCAAATATTTACAAAACCCTCCATGCGGACGACTTTTGCATCTTCACTATATGTTTCACTAGACCTAGTGAGCTTTCTATTATCCATGCTTCTCTACATTGGATTCCTATCAACATGTGCTTCGTGGAGCTAGATTCACTCACAATTGAACCAATGGTGGAAGCTATCCTAAGTGCAAGAGGATTTATGCCATTCCTTAAGCGATTTTTAGGCTCGGACTAGGATATCAACATGGATTTCATGTCCACTTGGGATAAGGGCATTTTCATTATTCATGGAATCAAATTCTAGGTGTATGTTAATATCCTTGTTGATATTACTAGGCAACCTACAGTGGGAAGAACAATATGTAGGGATAAGCACAACTGGAAAACTTAAATTAACAAATTTGAGCCGAAGTTGCCCATGAGGAGGATCATTAAGCCGAGGATGATGCATGATGACTTACCCACTCCTTTAAAAGAGGTGATGAATCTTGTAATGGATTATATCACTGTGGATGATCTTGGTTCCCAAATCAGAATATTCCATATAGCTTTCATGAACCATTTTAGGGAGGTCAAGTAGCTGAACATTCATGAATTACTATACCTATCGATGGATTATTTCATCACTACAACTGACTCTATAAATGAGGAAGCCTAACCCTCTCACTGTGGGATTTTTAAAGTACTCTAGGCTTATCTACTAGATAAATTTCCTAAGATAAACATGCTTCCTCAGGATTAGTGGGCTAAGAACATGGAGGAGGATGCTTCCTCCACTCCTATTTCGAAGGTTTGTGGTTCCAAAAGGAAAAAGGTGGATGAAGGCCACCAGGATGCTGAGTTTTTGACAAAAAAGAAGGTCAAGGTTGAGGCTACTCCAACAAGGAGTTCACAATGCCTTAAGAACAAGGAATTCCAAAACCAAAGAAAGATGCAAGGTGTGGTCGGGGATGAACCAGACGACCCTGCGGAGAAGTTTCTCCAATAATATGTAATCAAGACCACTTCCAGCATGATTGTTTATTTGGAGAACACCATGGATACAATTATGGGGGAAATTACCCAAATTAAAGAGCATAGGAATGCTCTGAACCTCTTATTTTTTTGTGATAATTTTACAGAGGATACTCCTACCAAGACTGCTATTGAAGCCAAATCGGAGGTCAAGGATGATGATGTCATGGAAATAGCAAAGGATGTATTCAAGGACGTCCCTAAGGATGCTGTTAAGGATGTCAAGAAGGATGACATCAATGACTCTGTAATTGCCTAACTGGATTCTATTTTGTGGTCTTTTGTTTCTTCCCTCACTGGGCTTTTCCTGGTTTCTTTTTGGCTTGTCCATGTTTTCCTTTACGTTTTTAGGTCTTCAAGGATGCATTGTTGTTTTTTGAGGATTATGCATCCTTTTTTCCAGTTGATGTACTAAGGCATTAGGGTGCCTTTCAAATGACCTCATCAATATAAATTTTTAACTTATAAAAAAAAAAATACAGATATGGATGGAAATTTTTATAAAGCGTTAAAAAGAGGAAAAATAGTATTGCTTATTAATTGAAGAGTAATTACATAAAAGTAAATATAGTTATTGAATTTTCTTACTTTACACAAAGGTTGAATTGTTTATATCTAATTTAGTTTTACTTATCCTTTACCTCCTCCATAAATTGAAATATGTTATCGAAGTTATATTAGTTACTATGCGTAAAAGTCTATAGTTAAGATATTATTTTGTGAATAGATATGTATACCATTTTTGAAAATTATAATAATTTTTTTAAATGGGATTTTGACAATAGTGATTATTGGATTTGAAAGGTTCTTGAAGAACTAAAGGAATAAATAACACTATAAATTTATCTTCACCATGATCTTATCTTCTATATTTTATGTAGAATAAAGCATTTATATAATAACATGTCCCTTGAGGAGTCCATGGTTAGATTATATTTAAGTGAAGGAGGTATACCATGAAGACTTTCCAAAACTAACATGAAATATTGAAATTTGACCAACTTGACAACTATTTTTTTTTAATTTACATGGTGGAATCGGTAGCCGCCACGAATCTGGGTAGGCTGTCCAGCTTATGGCTACCGTAGTATTTTGTGTTGTCCACCCTAGAAGTTGCTACATAGTTCTTTGCGCAGTCCACCCCTATAACCACCATGCCAAAATTATTCAAAACCTTTTACACCACTTAACACACCAGGAAAGGGACAAATGTATAGTCTGACGAGACCCAAGATTTGAACCTTGGAACTTGACAACTATATTAGAAATAACAAAAGCAAACATTAAATTACGTAAAAATAACTATAAAGCAAGATTCAATTAGAACACACTAAATTATAAAAAATAATAATAATACATGATGATAATATTAATGATAAATAAAGGTATTTTACACTTATGTTTTACAAATCATGATAATGTCACGTGTAAAGATGTTGTTGTTCCTTTTATAATTCAAAGATCAACAATAGTTCTAGGCAGGCTTATGGTCCTTTTATAGGAGTAAGGATACCAAACCCATGGTCATAATTCAAGAATATACATTTTCTAATACTGGTAATAAACTCTATAATGAATTAATTCTGACACAAATCTACTACTTGAAAGCTATAATGAATGATTAAGTAGATATTAATAATAATAATAAGGTAGCTATTAGAACTTGGTATGAAAGCTTGGGTTTAGCTATTAAACCTAGTTTGTGCTTACATTTTAATTATGCATGGTTCTGTAAAAACCAAATATTTGTTAACCAATTAAGATATAACTATTTTGTTAATGAATAAAATGTTGTAATCACAATGACACTGAGAGGGAGGGTGAATCAGTGTGTTCTTTAAAATTTCTAAAACATATGGTTTTAAATCCAGCAGCAATTTAAAGCAGATAAAAGAGATACTAAATGCATCAAGAAAGCATCACACATAACATAACAATTTAACGAGGTTCATCAATGTGGCTACTCCTCAAAAATTACTGCTTGGACTACCATCCAAATCCAATCAATGCAAAGCTACAACTTTACATAATCCTTTACCAGCACCAACTGGAAGGAGCACCAACCCCTTAACTTTATCTGCTTCAACAGAATAGAGCACCAACTCCTATTTTACCAGCACCTACTGGAAAGAGGCACCAACCCCTTATACCAAGCTGCAACTTGGAGGACAATAAAGATAATAAAAATGATAGAATAAAACTTTATTCCTTATAGTCTGCTATTTTTCTACATTCTACTTTTGCACAAATCTCTTCGCACTGTCCGATCGCTTCTGTGTACTTCGTAATCTCTGTTGCAACCGAATGATCGACACTTCTGCTATTTGTGTGCTAACATTTTGAACTTAGAACTCCATCTCTACACATTATGCTTACGATATGTAGATTCGAACTACGACTTTGCACTCTACTCGACTAAACTTCACTTACGCAATCACTCTTCTCGCATTCACACATTATCTCATCGCAACGCCATTTCAGACTCGAAGTAGTCCTCTTTTAATAGAAGAAATTTAAAGACAGATCTTAAATCATAGTCAGCTGTAACCCTAAGGACGTTGACTGCAAACCCTAATGATGTCAACTTCAAACCCTAGAATTTTTTTGGCTGCTTAAACTTGGTGATTGTCGGTTGTAAACCCTAAAAACGTTCGCTGTAAAACCCTAGCAAATGTCAGCTTCAAAACCCTAATAATGTCCGCTATAAAACCCTAGAAGATGTCGGCCGTAAACCCTAGAAGATGTCGGTTGCAAACCCTAAAATTTGTCGGCCCTGATTCAACTTTTTTTGCTTCAAATGCTGCTGCCACTTCTGTCACCTTTCTGTAACTGTTGCCACGAAATACTAACATGTCGCGATATTGCGACACTTTTTGTAGTCGTACGCCTTCATGCCATTATTGTTGCGAAATCGTGACCATTTTGGCCTTTGATAGCTTTGCCATCGTTCTTGTCACAAAATCGCGACACTTCAAACTTTTGCTTATGTCATCCTCATTCTTGTCACGAAATCGCGATGCTTTCGGCTTCCAGCAGCTTTTCTTTCACCCTGTCACGAAATCACGACACTTTCAGTTTTTCTGACGTCATCCTCAGCTTTGTCATGAAATCGTGACGCTTCCAGCTTCCAGTGGCTTTTCTTGCACCCTATCACGAAATCGTGACACTTTCATCTTTTGATGACGTCATCCTCATTTTTGTCATGAAATCATGATGTTTTCAGCTTTCGTACATTCCTTGCTTCATGCAGTAGCAAAATCGCTACACCTTTGTGCCTTGTGCTTTCGACTTGCTTCAACTTTGAGTTCTGATCTTTTGACTGGTAGCGAAATTGCTACACCTTCACGTTGTGCATTTTTGGACTTGTAGCGAAATCGCTACACCTTCTTGTTTGTGCTTTTTCAACTTGTAGTAAAATCGCTACACCTTTGTTTTGTGCAATTTGACACGTAGCAAACTCGCTACACCTTTGAGTTGTGCTTTTTTAGCTTGTAGCGAAATCGCTACACCTATGTTTTGAGCACTTTTGACTCGTAGCGAAATCGCTACATCTTTTTCTCTTAACACTTTCTCCCAGCTTCGGCCAGCGAAAATTCAACATGTAGCGAAATCGCTACAGTTACTCGACTTAGCTTCTTGGCCTCCGACATGTCGCGAAATCACGACAGTTTGCCTTGCGCCTTCTCTCTCTTCCGACTTGTCATGAAATCGTGACATTTTCATCTATGCCTTCTCTCTCCTCCGACTTGTCGTGAAATCACAACGTTTTCGAATGCGCCTTCTCTCTCCTCCGACTTGTCGTGAAATCGCAACGTTTTCGAATGCGCCTTCTCTCTCCTCCGACTTGTCACGAAATCGTGACAGAAAACATGTCGCGATATTGCGATAGTTTTTTCACTTGACTTTTTCTTTGAATTTTTTCTATCTTCTGCATCTGAATGACTCCTACACTATCTGTCCACTACATCATTGGATCTAACTGCCTGTGTTGACAACAATGAAAAACTTCTTGCAACACCTTGCTCAACAATCTCCCCCTTTGGAATTGTTGGCAACACCTGTGTACATTCCTGTACCTCTTCTCCCCCTTTGTCAATAATACCAAAGGGTTGCTGCAAACTCCCCCTGAGTCCATCCTCACACTTCTCAGGCACAATTTGTTGCATGTGGCACAAATTATGATCATGAGCAAAAGAATAGTCAAATACTCAAATGCTCCCCCTGAGAAAATGATCACTGTAGCTAGTCACTTCGTAGGAAGTGTGACTACTCCTAATTTTCTTTGAAGGTACTCAAATACTTCCTTAGGCAAAGGTTTTGTAAAAATATCTGCTACTTGTTCTGTAGTTGGGACATAGTCCAATTTAACTTCTCCTTCTGCAACTTTCTCCTTCAAGAAATGATACCTTATAGCAATGTGCTTTGTCCGTGAGTGCATTCTTGGATTCTTAGAGATGTTAATTGCACTGGTGTTATCACACTTTACTGATATTGGTTCACTAAAATTAATACCTAGATCTTTCAAATTTTGTTTCATCCACAAGACTTGTGTGCAACATGTTGCTGCTGCAATATATTCTGCCTCAACTGTAGATAAAGAAACTGACTCTTGCTTCATACTGTGCCATGCAACCAATCTGTCCCCCAAATAGAATGCACCTCCACTGGTACTCTTTCTGTCATCAAAACATCTAGCCCAATCTGCATCTGAATATGATATAAGAGTGAAGTCTTTGCCTTTTGGATACCACAACCCATACTCAATGGTGCCCTTTAGATACCGAAAAATCCTTTTAACTGCTGTCACATGAGTCTCTTTGGGATTGGCCTGAAATCTAGCTACCATGCAAACTGCCTGCAAAATATCAGGTCTGGTTGTTGTTAAATATAGTAAGCTTCCTATCATTGATCTATACATGGTTTGATCTACAGGTGGAGATTTGTCTTCTTTACTCAACTTGCAGCCTGTTGTCATGGGAGTGCTTACTGGCTTACAGTCCTCCATAGTGAACCTCTTTAACATTTCTTTTACATACTTAATTTGGGAAATGAATATGCCTTTCTCATTTTGATTAACTTGTAGCCCAAGAAAGTAAGATAGTTCACCAATCATAGACATCTAAAATTCATTCTGCATCTTATTTGCTAAGTCTTTACAAGATTCATCTTTTTCTTGCCAAATATGATATCATCTATGTAGATAACTAGAACAATGAGATGCCCACCTTCTGTTTTTACATACAGATTACTGTCCACTAATACTTTCTTGAATCCCTGTTGAGAAAGATAATTATATAGCCTTGCATACAATGTCTGTGGTGCTTGTTTTAATCTATACAGTGCCTTTTTTAATTTGTAGACAAGGTTAGGATCTTCACTAATTTGAAAGCCATCTGGTTGTTCAATATAGACCTCTTATTCAATTTTTCCATTTAAAAAAGTAGATTTTACATCCATCTGATAAACTCTAAAGTTCTTGTGGTCTGCTAAGGCCAGAAACATTATAATTGCTTCTAATCTGGCCACTGGTGCAAAAGTCTCTTCAAAATCAATGCCTTCGACCCGTGCATACCCTTTATAAACTAGTCTTGCTTTGTTCCTAATGACCTATCCGTCTTCATTTAATTTGTTTCGAAATATCCATTTGGTGCCGATTATATTCTTATTTGCAGTCTGGGTACTAATTCCCAAGTTTTGTTCTTTTCAATCTGATCCAACTCTTCATTTATTGCCTTCATCCAGCTATCATCTTTGCTTGCTTCATCTATGTTTTTGGGCTCAATGCTGGATAAAAGAGAGTAATTACTTATTACTTTCTTTCTTGTCTGAATGCCAGCTGTGGGATCTCCAATTATTTGGTCTCTAGGATGATTTTTCTACCAGCTGCCTATTTTGAATTTTCTATTTTCTTGCACCTCTGAGTCATCGGATAAATTATATGCATCAACCGTAGACTTATTTTCTTTTCCATGCACCTCATCTCCTTCAATGACTTCTTTGTAGATTGGGTAGTTTTCTTGAAAGTTAACTATTTGTTTCCTCCCTTCATCGAATTTAACATCTACACTATCCACAATTTTCTTAAGTCTCTTGTTGTAGCATTTGTAAGCTTTGCTATTTGGAGAATAACCAACAAAGACACCTTCATCTGCTCTATCTTCAAACTTCCCAAGGTTGTCATCAGTTTTTCTGATGTAGCACTTACTGACCAAATACTTTGAGATGTTTTGTTGTTGCTTTTCTACCAAACCACAACTCATAAGGTGTTTTGCATTCATGAGTTCTTAACATGTATCTGTTTTGAATGTATACTTGATGTGTGAGCTGCTTCTTTCAGAATCTATCTGCTATTTTGTTTTACTCGACATGGTGCATGCCATTTCTTGTATAGTTCTGTTCTTTCTCTCTACTACACCATTCTACTAAGGAGTTCTGGCTGCTGAATATTGTCTCCCGATACCATATTTTTCACAGTATTCTGTAAATTCATTCGAAATGAATTCTCCTCCTATGTCTGATCGCAAGCATTTAATCATTTTTCTTGTTTCATTCTCAACTAGCTGTTTGAAGGTTCTGAACATTTCAAAAGCTTCTATTTTATCTTTTAGGAAGAATATCCATGTCATTCTGGAATAATCATCGATACACAACATAAAGTATTTGTCGTCGTTTATGCTTTGAGTTCTCATGGGTCCACACAGGTCAGTATGAATAAGTTCTAAAGGCATGCTAGTGTGGTACTCTTTTGTTTTGAATGACACTCTGGTTTGCTTTCCCTTCTAACATGCAGCACAAACACTGTTTGAAGGTTTCTTAATGGTTGGAATATCTCTCACTGCTTGTTTAGAGCTGATTTTCACCAAATTATCAAAACTTATGTGTCCAAGCCTCTTATGCCATAACCAGTTCTCTTCTTCTTGTCCAATAAAACACGTACCTTCTAAAGTTTTTGAGAGTGTGTACATATTACCAGACGTCCTTGAACCAGTTGCTATCAATTTCCCACTTTGTTTATTTTTTTGACTTCACAACCCTGCTTCTTGAAGACTACTTCATGACCTTTATCACAGATTTGACTAACGCTTAACAGGTTATGTTTCAAACCATCCACAAATAAAACTTCTTCTGACTTGATTTTCCCTTCACTAATTTTGATAGACCCTTTTCCTATAATTTTGGCTCCATCATTATTTCCAAACTTCACGAGCCACCCTCATATTTCTATAGTTTTTCAAATTTATGTTTATCACCTGTCATATGACTTGAGCACCCACTATCAAGGATCCACGGTACACATTTATTCTGAGCTCTAAAAGTTATCTGCACTATTAAAGATTCATGTTCTTTCCTGAGCTGTTATTTTTGTTTCCATTATGTTTTAACTGTGGTGTTGGGTTCAAGCTTGGATTTCCCATTTTTAGAATCTTGCACATATCCTTCAGAAGAAATTCTATTTTGTTTTGCCCTATATGGTTGAATTCTTATTTTTTGAGATTGATTTGAAATAGAAATACTACGACAGTTTCTAGAAATATGCCCAAAGTTGTGACAATTAAAGCATTCTACTGCATAACTCATTAGAGGAGCAAAAGCATTTCTACTAGTGAAACTTCTAGGACCTATATTGTACTTGCGAGTCCACAATTTTATGCCCATAACCATTACATTTAAAATAGAAACCATAGAAATAATGATTGAACCTGAAAGATGGTTTTTGCCAAGTTGTTGCAGGAGCCTTGGATCTTCTTTTATTTTGATGTGTGACCTTGGTAAAACCATCATTGTCAGTTCCTATTTTAGGACTGGCATTACTGCTTTCTTTTTCCTGATTTGTTTTTCTTTCAACAGCCTGTTTCTTGTCTTTACTCTTTTCACATTCAACATTGCTTGCCTTTGGTCCATTTGATGATTCTCCTTCAGTAAATCCTAGACCGAATTTGATACCCATGGGTATTTGATCGCTTAGGATTTTGTCCAGCTTCATCGAACTTTCATCACGTTTTAAATGACAGCTAATTTTTCGATCCAGCTCTTGTATCTGTATTCGAAGACTAACATTTTCTTCTTCCAATTTGCAACAATAATCTATCTTCATGGTTACCTGTACTTCAAGATCTTCGAACATTTTCTTGTACTCCTCTGTCTGTGTTTTTAGACTAGCTATAATGTCATTTGCATCCTCAAGCTTCCTTAACAATTTTTTATTCTTTCTTTTCTCAGATTTCCATTCCATAAGAGCGGAAACCAGCTCACCTTCTAAATCAACTTCAGCCTCACCTATTTCAATAGATACTTCAGATTTCATTCCTTCTCTCTTTTGTGTGTTTTCTGTCTCTTCTGATTCTTCTACTTCAAACGCCATAAAGAGAGCCTCACTGTTCCTTCTTCGAGTCTTCACTAGAACTGTCCTCTCGAAGATTACGCATTCGGGAGATAAAGCTTTTCTTTTTGAAATTGCCTTTTCTGTAGTTTGTTTTCTTCCTCCATTCACTTCTTTCTTGATGTTGAGTTTCTTCACCTTTGTTCTTGTCATTGAGAGGACATTTGATAGCAAAGTGTCCAATGCCTCCACAATTGAAATATTTAAAAGGTAGCTTTCCTTTGTATTTTCCTTTTCCTTTTCTCGACTTTCCGACAAAATTTGCTTCCATTTCATCCGAAGCATCCTCTTCTTCGGACTCTTGTTTTGTGCTTTTGCCTTTTAGGGATTTGAAAGTTGCTTCTCTGTATGTGGGATTAGACCTTCCTATTCTCATTTCAAAAGCAGTCAAAGAACCATGCATCTCATCCATACTAAAACTATTTAGATCTTTGGCTTCTTCTATGGTAGAGACTTTAGAATCAAATATAGGAGGGAGCGATCTTAATACCTTTTTCACGATAGCAGCATCGGTTAATTCTTCGTCGAGACCTCTGATTGAATTGGTGATCCCATTGACTCTTTGCATGAAGGTCTCTATGTTCTCATCATTGTCCATATTTAAAGATTCGTATTGAGATCGATGTGCTTGAAGCTTGGCCTCCTTGATCCTATCATCTCCTTCATGGATGTTCTCTAGTTTATCCCATATATCTTTTGTTGATTCAAAATTTATGACCTTGACTAGCTCACATTTTATCTAACAACAAGTAATAACACAAGTCATTCAGAAACATATGCTTTATTCATTATCAATTTTGTATAGGTTACAAATAGGGAGAGTTTCCCCTTTTCTTTATTTTCACGAATAAGCAATATAGGCCTGATGCCTCCTTCTGATGTCCCTCAGTGTAGGTGGGCTTCTTTGTATGTGGGCCATCGTTGGGTTGTTATTTTTTGGTGTTCCTCTCCTTCAAATCTGTTGAATAACCTGAAATAAACTTGCAAGAAAGGGTCAATACGTTGGGGGGCTTGCCTTAGTCAGGCCCCATATTTAAGAAGACGAAATTATTGTAAAACTATAATAGAAACTAAAATGAAATATGCAGAAGGTAATAATATGCTAAAATAGAGCTTACCTCCCAAATTTGGGGTGATTTGGGGCTTGCAGATGCAATTCATGACCCGGGTCGCTAATTGGGGCCAAATTCATAGGGCAGGCTGTGAATTGAGATGTGATGCTCCTCTGGTAAAATATCTTTGATGGATCAATCCTAAGGTAGCTAGGGTGCCTCTGTATGCTGTCATAATCTATCTATGTACATCGGGAACGGACTGTGTACTATTGGCTTTCCATTTCTACAGAGTAATTGTACTTTTTTGAATATGGGAATCAGACTTAATTAGGGGTTTGGGACCCATTATTTATAGGCAAATGCAAGGTGCGGGGGGGTTAGATAGACTAAACCTAGGTTTGATTCGAACTAGGGTTAGGTTAAGAAATGCTATGTGGCAACATCACATTCTAAGTAGGAAATATCCTATCCTCACACATGTGTGAGGAAGGATTAGTGCTAATCCTAATTAGGCCTTAAGCATGTTTAGGGGAGGATTAAAAGAAAACCCTAGGAAACCCTAAATTGGCACATGTGGGAGGATTTGATTAACACTAATTATGAATTAAGAGTTAATTAATACAATTTTACCCTAAAAAGGGGCTTAAGTGAAGTCAACATTAAATTAGAATTTTATAATTGACTTTTAATTGATTTTGCCAATTAATACCTCGTGGGGAGTGTCAATTGAGTGTAAATGGGCTATGCATCACCTCGGGTTGTCGTCTGAAGGTATCTCGATGCATAAGATGTGGTTTTGAGGGCTTATTAGGATTTTGGACCTGAAAGCCATTTGTGGAAGTCTACACATTACTATGGTGAACTTATGGAAGTCTATGCATGTCTACGCATGTCTATGCGTGTCTACGCATGTCTACGCATGACTACAATAGTCTACAATAGCCTAGGGATGTCTGGAATCACCTATAGATATGCAGAAATAGCAATGTGTGACTTTTGGGTGTCTACATTTTGCCCATTTTTGTACTATACTATGTAGAACATAGTTTAATACAAAAATATGAAGGGTTTGTGCAAAAGGAAAAGGGATAGAAGGGGAATGGAATCCAATCAAAGGGTATGTAGCCACTCGAAGTGTGACCATACAAATCAATTAGGTATCCAGGGAAAAGAAGAGAAATAATGGAATCTAATCGAAGGTATGTAGCCGCTCGAAGCGTGACCATACAACATCAATTGGATGTCCACAGGGGAAGAAGAGAGGAAGGAAAGAAGGAAAAGAGGAAAGAGATAAAAACAATGCTAGTAAGGGAAAATGAATGATTATGAATGCAATGATGTGATTTTGCTGAGTCCGTATGACATTTACGATGCCATACTAGTTTCTTGAGAATGATAACTTTTGATTGCTTTGCTTTTGCGACCAGATCAGCGTGGTCCAAAAGTATGATTAGGACAAAAGCCTAACTAAATATTTGTTGTTGATTGATTGATGAGAACATGGTGACAAGTGTCAAACCATTTGAGTTAGTTTAACATTTGGATCATCAACTCGTGACCATATCAGCATGGTCACGAAGTCCATTTCCAAATGTTGCACTAGGATTGATCAAACATATCATCCGTTGTGTACTCGACATACATGAATGCTAGATTGACTTCTCCATAGTAACACGTAACTCTCCTGATGTAACCCATATCTGTTTGGGATTGAGATTATAATCATATGATAATATTCAAAAAAAAAATTTCATAGACAAATGTGCTAACCATGCTTTTGGATTTTTGATGTTGTGGTTGCATGCAAAGCTGACGTTGGATATGAATACCCCCTCAAATGAGGAATCAGCAATGAGGTAAATGGAATGTGGTGATTTGATGATGCAGCGATTGATAAAGATACCAATGCATGATGAATATGATTGCTAGTAAGAAGAGAAAAGAATGGGATCTAATCAAAGGTATGTAGCCACTCGAAGCGTGACCATACAACATTGACTTAGATAGCCAAGAAGGAGAAGGAAAAATAATGGGATCTAATCAAAGGTATGTAGCCACTCGAAGCGTGACCATACAACATTGACTAGATAGCCAAGAAGGAGAAGGGAAAATAATGGGATCTAATCAAAGGTATGTAGCCACTCGAAGCGTGACCATACAACATTGATTGGATAACCAAGAAGGAAAGGGAAGATAATGGAATATAATCAAAGGTATGTAGCCGCTCGAAGCGTGACCTTTGATTATATTCCATTATCTTCCCTTATCCTTCTTGGACATGCTCGTATGTGTTTGGATTTTTGCCATAAAATGAAAAAATGGGTATCCAAATATGTGATTGTGTTGTTGATGTGTTTTGTTATTTTATTTGTATGTTATTTTATCTCGAGATGCATATTAAATTAAATTTTTTTAATTTGTAAATTTTGAGTGATGATGTTGGATGTGATTGATTTTTTATGTGGGTTACTGATGTGTGTTATGTTGTCTATTGAACAGGTGAAGGCGCTTGAACCCCGTCATCGGGTGAGAAAGTTTAAGCAAGGTTTTGAAAATTTGATGAAGACTGAGGAGGAATTACAGTGGTTAGATGACATACACTTCCGAGGTGTGTGGGAGTGTAAGAGCATCTTCACCAATAGGGCATATGTGTCTGCATTATGTGAGCGGTGGGATGCAGACAAGAACACATTTCATTTTCCTATGGGGGAAATGACCATGACATTGGAGGACATGTATCACATCTATCGATTGCCGATTGAGGGTGTTCCTATGAGGGCAACCGAATATGGGAGGAAGGATATAGTTTTGGAGAGATTCTTTGGGGTTGGGTGGAGAGAGATCGATATCTCCAAGATGGATTATGAGTGGCTGTGGTGTCAGAAGAAGATATCCGATAGGTAGTGTGTGGCTATGATGATGATCTCTACATATGCCCTACCTGATAGTTTTAGGTTTCTATTTACATAGAACATGCTGGATATAGTTAGTGACCTGGTGGAGCACAAGGTTGTGTTTTCCTGGGCGCCTGCACTTCTAGCCCAAGTATACCATGAGTTACATGAGGTGGTTTGGGGTAGGTGGACATGATTGAGTGTGATTCCCTTGCTATAGGTATGGGCATGGGAGCACATAGCCATTGAGAGGCCCTCTTTGTTACCTCACCTTATACATGTGGAGGGTAAGGAGCTTCCTTACGCCTTGAGGTGGAGTACAGAGGCGGAGTAGGGTATGAAGAGGCCTCATGAGGGTGATCCAATTTTGTGGAGGATTAAGTTTAGGGAGTTGATGGTAGATGATATTAGTTGGAGACCATGGTTGGGTGGAGTGAGTTGGAGAGAGGATGATGAGTAGTTGTAGGCTATACGATGGGGTAGATGGTTGGTTGGGAGATATACTCGATAGACTGAGTATTTTTAGTTTGATCGAGTACAATGCCAGTTTGGATTATGATAGGATGTTCTAGGGACTCCTATTATTTATTTTAGGTGATAAGGAGATAGAGGAGAGTGCCCTATTGTACCACCTTGGGTTGGGGAGAGGGACCCTCCTATGGATATCTCAGATGTAGGGGATGCAGGGATGACACCAAAGTTTGATGCTTGGTGGGCGCTACAGTCTTGGGAGCCTAGGAGAGGTGTGGTGGATCGGTGGGTGGCACATGCTATTGGGGCATCTCTGCTAGAGAGGAGGACGAGTAGGAGGACTCAGGCTAGGGCAATGAGTATGGTTACTATTGAGGAGGATGTTCCTCTATGATGGTCATGATGTCATGTAGGTGCTTCGATGAGCACCCAGGGCATGAGGGTAGAGGAGGTGGATGTGGGTGTAGAGGTTGGGATGGAGTAGACTATTAGAGCTCAGGCTGAGGGAGGCGGGGTGGTCGATATGGGTGGTATCGATGATACCATTGATATTGGGGTATTTGCTGATATAGCATAATAGATTCCCAATGACATTTTGGAGAGGCCAGCTATGGAGGATGTACAGGGATTGCATGATCGGATTCAGTAGTTGGAGGTAGACATGATGGAGATGAGGGTTGCTATGTCTAGGTAGGATCAGGTGATCGATACTTTGACTAGTCAGTTGGTGGTTGAGGCCGCTAAGAAGATGATGTGTGAGACTACTTTGTTGGTGCATGAGATTCCTCTACCCGATTATGGTAGGATTGTGGTGCAGTATAGATCACAGTCACAAGTGCGGGTGCCATCATATTAGAGTCAGCATAGTGCTACTACGGTGGGATAGAGAGGTGCTAGGGCTGAGGTGCAGGATCAGCCTACTATGGATCCGGTTCTAGGGTTTAGGGTAGAGTCGAGCTAGGCTGTAGGGATGCGAGTGAGCCATGAGGGCCACGGGGAGACTCCTAGTGGGAGTTAGGATATTTATTGCTGATTGTAGCCTATGGGTATTTTGTATTGATGATATATGATGATGGGCATGATCCCAGGTTGTAGCCTTCAGGTATTTTGTATGGATGATATATAATATATATATACTTTGTTGATTTTGGCTATTATATATACATGTGTTATTTTGATGGTTTGAAATGTGTTCTTGTTTATGTTTGCATGGATTAGCATAACATAATTTGTAGATATGTCTGATGAATAGATATACATGTATGACATGGTTTAGATCTATTATCGTGTTGTGGTATAAATGGATTGTAGAGTAGTGTTATGATTGTATTTCCAATGCGATATGATGTGATATCAAATATGATTTTGTAATGAATGTATGTATAGTAATTGCGATACTATGAATCGATTTTGAAATGCATATGGGATGAATGCAATAAATGTAATTTGATATGAAATGCATGTAGGATGAATGCAATACTATAATGTGTATCAAATGTATCTGACATAGATGCATGTATGCATGTATGGACTTACTGAAATGTGCCAAGGAAGCACTTGTATCATTGCATTTACCTGTATGGATGCTATCCATTCCATGATTTCAGGGTTGGTGGATAATGTAAGGCATGTGTAATGGTTTTGACTAACATAGTTATGACAATCAAATCTCAAACCCTTAGCTATGCAAGTTTTGTGGCAACTTATAACATGATCGGGTTGGTTCAAAATCTATCTTGGACCTATGTGTGTGAATGTGTAATGTTCATTTATCCATTTTGAGGGAGGTAGGATTAACCCATTGTAGATGCTACCGTACTAGCTAGCTCATCCATCCACAATAGTGATTTCTACAAAAGCGAGATGCTAATGTAAGAGATGTGTTGTCACCTGTAAGATTATTCCATTGGTAGGCAGGTTTTTGGAATTATCCCATAGTGTTATGTTGAACCTAAGGACCAAAGGTGATAAGCATAACATGTGTGATATCAAGAGGCATTTCCTTTTGTTTTCTACCCTTGTTCTAGTGTTGACCTATCTGATTGTGGTAGTGCTATTTTCATTTCTTTTATTTTTTCTTTTTCTTTTCTTTTTGCTCTTTTTGTATGGGCAATGAAGTTTATTTTCTACCCAGTTATTTAATTTTGCTTATGCTTGATCCCTTTGTTTATCCCTAGGTCATATGTTGACCATGCAGGCGATAGGACGAGCAGGGGATACCATTCGCTAGATGGTGATATCTACTCAAGATGTCCTCTTTCCTAGGCTCAAAATTGTTAATGTGTAACCTGTTGTGAGTGATTCATGAGAGAAGTTGAACCAACCTAAAAGACCATAAGAAGAATGTACAAGACTCAGTAGCTATGGGTGACACTTGATTGCCTAAACTACAGAGTAGTCAAAATTAAACATGACACCTATGTATACCCTGATCCTAAAAAGGGGGAATGGACATCCAGGTGGTGATGCTAACAAGTGCATGTATTATTCCTGCTGAGGCGCATTTTGGGGGAGAATGTACAAACATGAATTAAAATTTTAACTATAAAGCATATGGATATGTGCAATGAATATAATCGTAAGTGATGCAAGTGGATGAATGCGATATTTACAAGAAGAAAGTTATGTTGTGTAGAAGGAGAATTTTTAGAAGAACCTATTTACAGATGAGTGAAGTGTGTAATGATGACAAAAAGCGTGATGCTATGATCATGGTTGCCCCAGCATGTGGGGTGTGTGTGTAGTAGATGTATAAGTTGTGAGCTGTATAAGTGTATGTAATAGTCACCAAGAAGAAGGAAGATGTAAGAGTGGAATGTACAAGTGGAAGAAGTGAGAAGAAATAGGCTTTGGTGACCAATCAAGATAAGGGGATCACCAACAGTTGACAATGATAGAAGAGAAGAAATGAATCAATGTATGTAAGAAGTAGAAGAATGAGATAGAAGAAGATGAGTAACTAACACTACTATCGGGCGAAATGGCGTAGATCCGGGTGGGAGTGGGATGGTGAAGTGATGACATGGCTAGAGTTGTGGCTAGAGCCATAGTTGGAAATATTATGAATATAGCGGGTGGGCGCTGTTAGGGTACTATGGGGTGGTAAAGTCCTAGGAGTGATGCGGCATGGAGGACTGACAAGTCGGCTAAATGGAAAAGAATGCTCTGGTGATGGGGTACGCTCACCGTGCAACATGTTGTGCACCAGGGTTTCGAATGATCTGCACTCTTCGATATCATGACCTGGTTGGCGATGGTAGATGCAAAATTGATTCTCATTGTAATTGCATGGTTTAGGATGTGAGGGGTCGATAGGTCGAATCTCAGGTAGGTCAATAAGACCCTGGTGCATGAGATGATGGAACATTTTGGAAAGGGGTGTATGTGGAATAGGCATAGGATAGACGTATGGCTCTACTGGAGGTGAGCGAGGTCTAGGTGAAAGATGATCTAGTAATGGAGGCATGGGTCTGGGTTTTGGCATGGGTCGAGTTCAGGGTCGGGGAAGGGATCTGCATGGTGGTGAGGATGGATGGGTCATGGAAGACTATCATGGGTGAACGTGGCAATGATAGTGGCTCATCTACAACTCTAGAGCTTTGATACGAGAGATGAGATGTTGTATCTCATGGTGTGGTGGTGATGGTATTGGGGAAGGGGGCGATCGAGATTCCAAGGTGAATGGAATAGCTCGATGCATGGTAGAAAAAGGATAAGGCTATGATGAGGAAGCAATAGAGTGAAATGACTATGGTGATCATAATATTGGCTGGGGTGGTAAGCCTCGTAGTGGTGAAGGTGGTGTCTTGAGGACCGGTGGCATAGGCGATGGCCCTAGGTGGTGACGTGAATGAGAAAGAGGGATGTTTGCATGACCAACTTGAGTAGCTTGGGCCATGTGGGCTTGCAAAGCCTGGGCATAGGTAGACTCACCATTGGGAAGGGGAGCGGGTAGAAATGTAGGGTGAGGTTGATGAGGTGTGTATTCCCTATTAGGTGGGTGGTAAGATCCTATGGGATGTTGTGGATGACTTGGAGGTGAATAGTGATATCTGAGATCATCAGACGGATGGGAGGATGATCCTTGTGCTTGTGGTTGGGTGGATTCCTCTTTATCATCGAAAGAGGACATGGTGATCTAGCTATCACCAGAGTGTGGTGAATAGGATGAACCTCACTGGTGAGGGGAATGGTGTCGAGGTGAAGTGTGGTGACCTGAATGGGATGAGTGCGAGGAGCGCCTGGTATGAAGGGTGGTTGGTGGTCGGGCGAGATCGATCGATGTAATGGGTTTTTGCTATGGCTGTAGATGGTCCTGCATGGTGGTAGGTGAGGCCATTGTAGAGCTCTCCTACTGATGATGTGAGTCTTACAAAAGGAAAAATAAATACCCCGAGCATAAAAATGGTAGAAAGGTGAAATGTACATGTATAGAGAAATAATAAAGCAGAAATAATAGATTCATATGGTGATGTGCTTGGTGATTTATTTCTAATACTATGTGACACTCGTGATGGTGACTGTGTTTATGAATCATGCATTGAAAGCACGAAGATGCAAGATGTTGATGGGTTCAGGATCATTAAGGCCTTCAATATTTGCCAAATGATATGCTCCTGAACCATATTTGTGTGTGATAATAAATGGACCCAACCAGTTTGGGGTGAATTTATCACACTGCTGGTGAGGTTGACTTGTGATTTGTTGGTTCTCCTTGAGAACCAAGTCACCAATCTGATATTCATGCTGATGTACCTTACTATTGTAGGCATGGTGAAGGTGATCTTGATATACTCATGTGTGCTCGATGGCATGGATGTGATGTTCATCGAGGAGTGTTAGTTGATCTAGATGAGCTTGGTGAGCAGTGTCATCATCAATGAAATATTTCATGGATATCCGTAAAGAGGGTATCTCCAGCTCAAGGGGCATGATAGCTTCTACCCCATAGACAAGTGAAAAAGGTGTTGCCCTAGTGGGAGTACGAATGCTCGTACGATAGGCCCACAAGGCTAGGGGCATTTGATTATGCCAGTCCCAGTGAGATTCTGCTATAGTTTTATGGAGAATAGAACAGATGGTTTTGTTAGTGGCTTCGGCCTAGCCATTTCCTTGAGGGTAATATGGGGTCGAAAAGCTATGATGTATGTGAAATCTATTGCACAGGGCTCGAATAGTTTTGTTTTTGAAATATTTCCCATTATCTAAAATAATTTGGGAGGGAATTCCAAAGCGGCATATGATATGCTCCATGATGAATGTTGCAATTTTGGCCCCTGTAGTTTGGACCAGTGGGATGGCTTCGACCCACTTTGTAAAATATTCTATTGTTGTAATGATAAATTTATGATTGCTAGAGGATGCAGGTGTAATTTGTCCAATTAGATCCAGGCCCCATTGGGAGAAGGGCCACATGGACTGGATTGGTTGAAGTGCTTGGGATGGTAAATGTGTTAAGTTGGCATGTTGTTGGCATTTGATGCAATGTTTGACATACTCGCAATAGTCTTGCTCCATTTTAGGCCAGTAGTAGCCCATACGGAGAATGCGTTTGGTAATCACCATGCCACTAAAATGGCCACCACAAGTGCCATCATGGGTTTCTTGTACAACCCACTATGATTCTTGTGGTTCTAGGCAATGCAAGAGTATACCATCATAGCTGCGGTGGTAAAGGATGTCCCCAGCAAGGTGTAGTGGATCGCTCTTTGTTTAAAGGTTTGGCATTGGGCGTGGGGAAAATCACATGGTAGGAAACCTAGTTTGATGTATTCCTTGATCTGTGAGAACCATGGGTCATGAGGTTCGATGTTTACCACATATACACCACCATCATCTATGGGAGGTGTGGGTGATATAGCAGATTGTGTAAGTGTATGAATGGATACAGATGTTGTGCTAGACATTGGATTTTGTGGGATAAGGGACCCTAAGGAGGCCATGGTGTCTACAAAATGGTTTGATGAGCACGGTGCAACTTCGAGGTAATACCATTCAAATTGGGATAGGAGTTGTTGGGTGATCTTCTTGTATTGTTGGAGAACTGGGCAATTGCATAGCCAAAGTTCCTGCACTTGATTGACAATCAAAAGTGAATCACCTATGATGTGGAGGCATTTGATGTGCATAGCGTGTGCTTGTTTTAGTCCTAGGATTAGGGCTTCATACTTTGCATTGTTATTGGTACAAGGTAAATCAAGTTTGAATGAAAATGGGAGTGGTTCTCCTTTAGGTGTAAAGAAAACAATGCCTGCACCCCCAACGTGGAGACACCTGGACCCATCAAAGAACATGGTGAGGTCAGCCATGAATTCTGGTTTGACGTACTCCTCATCTTTGGTTATGTGAAAGATAGAGTCATCGGGGAGTTGGATGAGTAGGGGTTGATTGTCAGTTATAGGGGCTTCAACCAGTTGGTCAACAATGACTTACCCTTTGATAGACTTTTGAGATACGAATTCTAGGTCGAACTCGGTTAGGAGCATAATCCATTTGGTTGTGCGGGAGTTGTGATAACTTTTGTTCATCATATACCGTAGGGGATTGTCTCGGGCGATGACAAAAGTTGTGTGGTTTAACATATAGTGTCTTAGCTTCTGGGTGGTGAATACTACTGCTAGGCATAGCTTCTCCATGTACCCGTATCTCATTTCGTAACTAACTAGTGTGCGACTGATGTAGTAGATAGCCTGCTCTTTGTCGAGAGCATTCTTTTGAGCTAGGAGTGTACCTAGCGCAAGCTCTATGGCTGAGATGTATAGAGTCAGTGGTAATTGTGGGTGTGGTGGTGACATGACTCGATGGTGATGTGAGGTAAGTTTTGATAGCATCGAATGCGGCTTGATAGTTTTCATCCCATTTAAAGTGTACTCCTTTTTGTAGGAGATGATTGAATGGTTGGCATTTGTCTGATAATTGTGCTATAAATCTATGAATAGAGGTAATCTTGCCTTGGAGGCTATGCAATTGCTTTAAGGTGGTAGGAGGAGGCATCTCGATGATGGCTTTCACCTTACTAGGATCTACTTCAATGCCTCATTGGGAGACAATGAATCCTAGTATTTTTCTAGATGTAACACCGAACACACACTTTTTTGGATTGAGGCGCACGTTGTGTTCTAGTAGTCGATCAAAAATCTGATGGAGATCTTCGAGATGATCGACACATTTCTTTGATTTGGCTATGAGGTCATCTACATAGTCTTCCACATTTTTGTGCATTAGGTCATGAAATATGTAGGTCATGGCTCATTGATAGGTTGCCCCAGCATTTTTAAGGCCAAAGGGCATGACCTTGTAGCAAAAAGTCCCCCAGGGTGTTGTGAAGGAAGTTTTGTGTTGATCAGCTGGGTTGATCCGAATTTGATTATATCCAAAAAATCCATCCATGAGGGAAATCATCTCGTGACCTACGATGGAGTCAACGAGGGAATCAATGTTGGGTAAAGGGAAGTTGTCCTTGGGACAAGCTTTGTTTAGGTCATGAAAGTCTGTGCAAACGTGAACATCACCAGATGGTTTAGGGACAGGGACCATGTTGGATACCCACTCGGGATAGTCGATGGGTATTATGAAATCAACGTCTAGGAGCTTTTGAAGCTCAAATTTTACTATCAATGCGATAGTTGGATGCATGCATCATAGCTTTTGTCTTACTGGTTTGGCATTGGGATCTAGTATAAGATTATGCACTACTACGGTAGGGTCAAGTCCCGACATGTCTTTGTAAGACCATGCAAACACTTTTATATACTTGCATAGGAAGTTCATGAAGGTGATGCGCTCCTCGGGTGAGAGGCTAGCGGCTAATTTGAGGATGTGTGGATTTTTTGGATCATCACCGATGTCTACATCGATCGTGTCCTCGATGAGCATGCGAGATCCATCACGCAACTATTCAGGGATAGGAATGAGATTGAAGTCATCGATGGCCTCACTAAACTCGAATTCATCATCTATGTAAATGCCCATGTGATGGACTTGAGGGATTTGGGAAGACGTGGATGAGGAAGGGGTATTTTTTGCCCACAAGATGTGAGGAGAGAGAAGAAAGTCTCCAGGTGCTGGTATGTGTGAGATGTGTGTGAGATCGATAAATTTTGGGTTTGGGGTATCATCTCGAATTCGTTGGTGGCTATAATGGAGGGGAGAATGTAAATCTACCTCAACCATGTTAATCGATGTTGTAGGTGAAGTAGGTGGGGTAGAATCTGGTGATGGAGGTTGGATAGGTTGTGTGCATCCTAAGAGGCTCAAGGGAGGCCGTAGGATGACTGGTGGTGAATGAGGATGAGAGGCTGCTCTCTATAACTATCTATGTATAGGTGGGAATATAGGTAGGCGTATCGGTGGTGGGTCAGGTGACATCGGGTCTGGCTCTATAGGTGGTGGATCATGGGAGTGCATCCGACTCTATTGGTGGTGTAGCCAGAGATAAGGTAGCAAAGTGTTCTGCCAATATCTGAACATCATAGAACAAGGAGGTATCGGGTGTAGAAGATTCTTGGAAGAAATCATAGGGGATGGTGATGGTTGATGTGGGTGAAGGTGTGTCTTCTAGCATGTCCATGTCAATGTACTCTTCCAAGGTGTGTGTTGGGCATGGAGGAGGATGCAAGGATAGATCTTGGATCTCATCTTCTAATGTATAGATGGTGGTTGGGTGATAACCTAGACCAATTTTGTTGGTAGGTGAGTGGACACGAGGGTTAATGGGTGTACGTAGCCCTTGCTCATAATGACCTAACCCAAACCCATGCCAATGAAAGCGTTGTAGGTAGTGCAAGGCAAATTGAGGGTTGGCTAGGTGTGTAATTGCATCACCAGAGCTAGATTGTGGTGGTGAAGAAGTTGGTGAGGGGATTGAAGAGTCTACTCCTGCATACACAAAGTTGGTGTGGTTTTTGGGACTTCCTAACTGTATGACGGTTCCAATAGTCAATATCGAGGCTGAGGGATGGCCAAAATCTTGGGTAGATTGGATAGGGGTGTCACATACATGGGCATCACGTACGTTATAGTCTCCTAAGCCATTATTTGTCATGAATATGGATATGCATGGTGTGGCATGCTCTGGCGATTGGGGTGGCATATCCGAGTCAGATGAGGAAGGAGAAAGTTGGGATTCCCTGATGGTGGTAGCTGAAGGGTGTGAAGGTTCATCCGAGCTGGGTGTTGGTTGTTTAGGTTCATGATGTTTGGTTGTTGTGGGTTGAATAGGTTATTTGTTCTATGTAGGGGATGGCATCGGTGTAGGTGTAGGGATGCATGGAGATATGAATGTCTTAGGTTTTGGTCGGAAGGGAAGAGGTGGTGTATGCGATGTAGGAAGGATAGGGGCTTCCATATGCAAGGGTGAAGGAGGTAATGTAGTCGGTTGTGTGATGGGTGGCAATGGTGGTTGTGACACCATGGGTGGAAATTAGAATGGTAGAGGTTGAGAGGATTGTGGAGGCCATGAGAATGGTGGTAGGGAAGGCATAGTATCAATTTTAGGTCCCCCAGTAGATGATGCTAATGGTGCAGATATCGAGGCTTGTGTTGTTGATGAACATTGGGGTGTTGGGGTGGAAATTGGAGAGGATACCGATGCTCCTACTGACTGGTGAGAAGATACAGGGAATAGTTGGGAAGATGAGAATGAAGGTGCAGGGGGAAGGTCTATGATGTTACAAAACTTAAAGGGGTCTCCATCGGCTGGGACACAATGAACAAGTCCATTGTGGACATACTTGAGGCAATGATGCAATGTGGATGGGACACACTACATGTCTCTGATCCAAGGGTGACCAAGGAGAATATTGTATTGCATTTCTCCTTGAATGATGTGGAAGAGGATGGGGATCGTACGGATGCCTACATGAATGGGCAGAACTACGGATCCTACGGTAGGTCTCATGGAACCATCAAAAGCATGTAGGTCTAGGGAAGGTGTGGCGAAATGCATTGGAGGGAGGTGTAGGTGATGTAGGGCTGCTATGGATATGATACTGATGGATGAGCCCATGTCAATGAGTACCCACTTGTAGGTAATATCATTGATATTAGCTTGTATGTGGAGGGGAGGGTCGGCTCCTTCACCAATGAGTTCTATTATCTCATGGTCATGAAAGCTAATTGAAGGTTGAAGGCATCATGGGATGTTCCCTATGAAATTGACAAAAGCATTTGTGTCATGTGTCTCTAAGTCAATGGAATGTAGGATGTCATTCAATGCCTCATGATGGGGTTGAGATTGTTGTAGGAGGTCAAATATGGATAGTCATGTGGGGGCATTGCATAGTTGATGGGTTAGACTACCATGGATGGTAATCACATTTTGAGGTGGTGGTGGTATGATGTTAGGCCTTTGGGGTGTTTGTGGGGATGTAAACTGGATAGGGGGAGAAACAATAGGTGTTGTCTAGGGTGACGGGTACCATTGGTTTCTCGTAGTAAGGTTGATCATGCCTACTACTCCACATGATGGAGGATCATACTAGACATTGTTGACTTGGTGAGGGGGCACTAGAGGATTGTTTGGAGGTCTAGGGGGATTGGGTCCTCTATGATCCGGTAGAGGGTTTTGGAAAATTCCTAGGTTTTGGTTCTATGGGGCTAAAGGGTTTGCTACCTGAATAATGCCCCTATCGATTAGGTCTTGAACTTGCCCTCGAAAGGAGTGACACGAATCGATATTATGGCCACGTTGCCTATGAAAGGGACAAAATAACTGCTCATTGTAGTCATGATATTTAGGTGCATTTGGATCCAATGGGTGGATGTCGGGTAGAACAAGATGGTTACCCTCATACAATCTATGGAATAGGGCTGGTAATGGTTCAGATAAGGGTGTAAAGTTGCGTGGTGGACCCTATGGGTGCATGCCATGGTATTGTTGTGGTCGAGGTGGGGTAGGTGCATTAGCTTGGAGTGCTTGCGGTTGCGGTGTATAGGGTGGAGGAGTCGGTACTAGTGCTAGGGTAGTAGCTATGACTTGGTTGGTTTGTTGTGGTCATGGGTAAGGTTGATTCGGTGTGGGTCTATTGAAGTGGAAGTTGGAGTTATAGTTGGTTTTAGCTCTCAACTTAATCTTCCTAGATTGCACCTTAATATCTTCGATCACTTTTGCTTGTGATATAGCATCTTCAAAAGTATGACTTTGGTGAAGTTGGAGGGATGTGGAAATGTGTTTGTGGTAGCTCTTGGAAAAGAGTGTCACAAGCTCCGAGGTGGGGAGGCTATGGGTGAGATCATGAATAATCGCTCTCCATCTGGAAACAAACTCAGTGATGGGTTCATCGTCCGCCTATCGTAAGGCGTAGACATCAAAAAATGTGGTCTTTTTCTTGATGTTGATGGAAAAGTGCTCTAAGAAGGAATTGGCCAGTTGTTCAAAGGTGTACAGGCTATGGCATGGTAACATGTTGTACCAATCCAATGCTGGCCCAGTGAGGGATAGGGAGAAGGTACACAACATAAGAGGGTTACTACTATGAAGTTGGTAACAGGATGAGCGGTAGTTGCTCACATGTTCTCTGGGATCTTCCTTACCTCTATACTTGTCAAATTTTGGTATTTCGAAGTGATAGGGATAAGGAGGGATAGGGACTGATGGATGTACTAGCTCATTGCATAGTTCATCATAGCAAGGCTTTTGTGGCCCATAGCTAGAGGTGCGTAGGTTCAACATTTTGACTTCATCTCACAAGAGTTGAAGTTTGGGTGTCATAGGAGTTGAAGGTTGGGCTATGATAGGCTGACCTTGTGGATGTGGTGGGTATTGGTATTGTTGTTCTTCATAATACTATGGGGAATACTGTTGTGCCTGATCATGATAAGGTGGGTACTGGGTGACATGTGTTGTCATGTCTATAGGCACACTAGGTTGTGGGGTAGGCATCTATTGAGGATAATAATATTGTGACTGAGCAACATGCGGTTGTGGCATGGGTACTTGTTGGTTTGGAGCCTGCTATACTGGTTGGACCATGGGTGGTGATGACCAAACTAGAGGAGGCATAAAGAAGCTAGGTGTAGCTGGTGGTGGTGTAGGTGTCGATGCTACTGGTGCTAGGGGTGGTCGAGATGAGGTATCAAAATATGGGATCTATCTCTACCCTAGAGGGTAGGAAGTAGGGAAGCTAAACTGTGTGGAATAATTTGGTTGAGTAGGTGCATAAGCTATTGGTGTCGATCCATAGGTAGGATGGATATGGGTAGTGGGAGCCTAAAAAGGCATAGGTGGTGGTATCCTAAAGGTCATCATAGGCAAAGGTGGCTCCAAGGGTTGGGCGTCATGCACTCCGGATACCTAGTAGATAGGCGGGAAATTTGCTGAAAAGGTGGGATAAGCTATCGAGGTAGGAGCTTGGGTTGAGGGGAAAGTGTAAGTGTACACTCCCCTACTTGGGTTTGCATCTCTTGCTCCTGAAGAGGCTATTGGGAGGTACCCTCAGATATGGTGAAGAATGGCTCTTGGGAAGAGGATGGTTGGTACTCTTGTGAGGAGTACGGGTGTGAGGTTTGAGGGAATGCTTGTGGTTCCTGCTGGGTAGGGATCTATTGTGCAGTTTGGAAGGATGGATTCTGGCTTCCTATAGTGGATGAGGATGGGTCAGACACCATTCCTATGGTAGGGGTGAATGATGCGACCTCGGGATGGGTACGGTTTAGAAGGGAGGAATCATTCTCAAATAGGGATTGAGATAGATTCTAGAAAAAGGGGTGTGCAAAGGTGGGTGACGTAGGCATGACCTCCTCATCTATGGTGAAGGCTGGAGGAGACTATCCTGGTGTTGTGTAGATTACATGGTCATAGAATGTGGTCGGGGGATTAGGTGAGGATGGGGCTGCAAAGAGCGGGTAATCCTCTACGAGTGAAGTAGCGAGAATTTCACTCAAAGTTGACGTCTTCTCATGAGGCATCATGTGTGTGAATTGTGCATCAGATTCTATGCATGAATCAGATGTGTCTATAATCCTCTCCTTCATGATCGAAGGAGTAAGAGTGGACTGACTAGAGGAAGGGGGAGGCCATTCCTCCATAGAGCATGATTTCTCATGCGCTCTACTATGGGTGACCACAGACATAGTGGCATGTGTCAAAGGGGGTTTTTAAGAATAAACCCTGTGTGATGTAGACTCAAGTGTGTCTACTATGAGTGTGAAATAAGTGACATGTTGTGTGTAGCAAAATAATATATAGTGTGGTGTGTTGAGACCGGTCTGTGATCATGCAAACAATGGTAGACCGGAATCAATTCTAAATGCTGAGAAAATAAAAGTGTTATGTTCATTTTGTGTGTTATAATGTTGATACTCCCTATGTAGAATCATGGGTAATGGAGTGAATACTCTAGAAAATCGGGAATGTCATCAATAACAAACCTCCTACAACACCCAAAGATGCACAAGATAGAATGGTACCGCAACGTGCGAATGGTGACCTGTATGGAAGGTGCAGTAAAATGGTATCCTAAAGGGGTGGAACTCACTATGCTGAAGTGAGTCCACTAATATCCTCTCATGAGAAGAGGTGGCACTATCTGAGACCTGCTACCGGCATACCCATGCTTTCGCTTCACCCTCGGGTGGGCTTAGTCAAGAATGACAGTTACCAATTCCACAAATTATACAAGCCTTGTGGATGAAGGCGCTAATCCTGTCCCACTCTGCAGGTAACCACTGGTGATGAAATCCAGGGCCCAATCACAAAAGTGGGGGATTTTTCGGTGATGAAATCCAGAAAACCACTCCTATGGGGCTACTAGGTGTCTAGGGGGTGAGCTGATGGAGAGTGAAACTCGATCCACACCAGTCTCGAGCGATGGATTGGGGATGAAGTCCAATCTCACCACTTGTTTAAGGTACCACGTGAGTGTGTGTGGGTTTGTGTTTTGCTAATGATGTTTACAAGATAAGAAACTAACTAGTTGCCTTTTCAAAAGAAAACTAATCCTAATGCCTTTTTGAAAGCAAATGATTAGATAGCTTACAATATTTGTAAAGAAATGAGCTAGCCTAAATGCCTTTGTGAAGCAAACTAATCTACTTTGCAAAACATAGAAACATGCAATCCAAATGTGTGTGGAGTAAAGGGGATTATGAAACCCTAACTTGAACTTTCAGAATGTAAAATTCTTTCAGAAATGTAAGAGGGGATTAGAAACCCTGATTTCACTTTGGAATGTAAAGTTCCTTTTAGCAATGTAAGCTATGAACGAAGGAAGAACAACTTAGGCTTATGCCATATGTAAAAACAAAAGACAAATGCAAATTTATTTGAGAAATAAATTTTATACACTTGCTGGAAAGTTGCAGGTCCTAAAAATTTTAGAAACCCTAATTCTTTAACTACTTTGCAATGAACCCAAAACTAGGCCTAGTAATGGTCATTCAACTAGTCAAATGTATTTCTACTTCCAAAAACTTGCAACAGAGGTAGCAAAAATGAAAATACCTACATTATGATGCTAAGGGGGGTTTTCTTGGCCCCTGAAAATATCACCCCAGCTGATTTGGGGGTTTTTGAGGTGTTTGTGCTCAAATCATGACCCGGGTCATGAATTTGACCTAAATCATAGGGTGGGTCATGAATCAGGTGTAGAGGCTTCAAATCAGAGATCTGATGGCCTAGGATGATTCCTAGGGCTTTGGAGGCTTCAGTGAAACATAATTTTGGTACCTACAAGACACAAAAATAGAGGATAATGTCAGATTTATAAGAAAAATGAATCTAGCACTATCCATTGTGGGGGTCCCATCGGGCGTGCTAGAATGAAATGACCAGAAGTTGACATTTGATCTAACAACAAGTAATAACACAAGTCATTCAGAAACATATGCTTTATTCATTATCAATTTTGTATAGGTTACAAATAGGGAGAGTTTCCCCTTTTCTTTCTTTTCATGAATAAGCAATATAGGCCTGATGCCTCCTTCTGATGTCCCTCAGTGTAGGTGGGCTTCGTTGTATGTGGGCCACCACTGGGTTGTTGTTTGTTGGTGTTCCTTTCCTTCAAATCTACTGAATAACCTGAAAGAAACTTGCAAGAAAGGGTCAATACATTGGGGGGCTTGCCTTAGTCAGGCCCCATATTTAAGAAGATGAAAATGACTATAAAACTATAACATAAATTAAAATAAAATATGTAGAAGGTAATAATATGCTAAAATAGAGCTTACCTCCCAAATTTGGGGTGATTTGGGGCTTGCAGATGCACTTCATGACCCGGGTCGCTAATTGGGGCCGGATTCGTAGGGCAGGCTACGAATTGAGCTGTGATGCTCCTCTGGTAAAATATCTTTGGTAGATCGATCCTAAGGTAGCTAGGGTGCCTCTGTATGCTATCAGAATCCATTTGTGTGCATCGGGAATGGATTGTGTGCTATTGGCTTTCCATTTCTGTAGAGTAATTGTACTTTGTTGAATATGGGAATCAGACTTAATTAGGGGTTTGGGACCCATTATTTATAGGCAAATGCAAGGTGCAGGGGGGGGTTAGATAGACTAAACCTAGGTTTGATTCTGACTAGGGTTAGGTTAAGAAATGCTATGTGGCAACATCACATTCTAAGTAGGAAATATCCTATCCTCACACATGTGTGAGGAAGGATTAGTGCTAATCCTAATTAGGCCTTAAGCATGTTTAGGGGAGGATTAAAAGAAAACCCTAGGAAACCCTAAATTGGCACATGTGGGAGGATTTGATTAACACTAATTATGAATTAAGAGTTAATTAATCCAATTTTGCCCTAAAAAGGGGCTTAAGTGAAGTCAACATTAAATTAGAATTTGATAATTGAATTTTAATTGATTTTGCCAATTAATACCCCGTGGGGGTGTCAATTGAGTGTAAATGGGCTATGCATCACCTCGGGTTGTCGTCTGAAGGTATCTCGATGCATAAGATGTGGTTTTGAGGGCTTATTAGGGTTTTGGACCTGAAAGCCATTTGTGGAAGTCTACACATTACTATGGTGAACTTATGGAAGTCTACGCATGTCTACGCATGTCTATGCATGTCTACGCATGTCTACGCATGACTACAATAGTCTACAATAGCCTAGGGATGTCTGGAATCACCTATAGATATGCAAAAATAGCAATGTGTGACTTTTGGGTGTCTACACGTCATGTCACCACAGAGTAAAGATGCCTTATCATGCATACTACATGTTTTGCTTGAGAAACATATTAAACATGGATGTCATTTCCATTGTAAGCCATTTTATACTTAAAATTTACAAAAAAAAATATGAATTTTAGTAATGCAATAGCTCATTGCCTTCAATATTCTACTCCATGCACACAACTTAAAAAATTTATGAATTTTAGGGTTTGTACTTATACACCCCATGTTTTATTAAGTTTTCATAACAATCCTTCTAATATGACTACTAATTAATTTATGTATAGATGGATTTATGAGTTGTACTTTGGATTTTTCTCCTAGAATGTGGTATTGTTGATGGCTTTGGTGATTGTAGGACCAGGTACTCTCCTTTAGTATGTAGATAAAGGTCGACCGTAAGAGGTAAAACATGAAATGAGGATGGTATGAAATATCACCATAGCTTGTGATTACATGGAAGTTCACACAATTACATTCATATAGGTTCATTTTGAATGTTTGACTTGCATTGTGTGCATGCATGTTGTTTGGGTTATGTGCTATATATGTTGTCTCTGAATAAATGAAAATATAAACCTCTGATGGTGAGGAAAGTACCTAAACATGGGATCTATTCTCTTTTGGAAGATGGTAACATCATATTGCCAGTATGGGAAGAAAAATTGGAGGAATAACTCAATAGGGTAACTAAAAGGTTATGTAGTGCTTGATTTCAATCAATTAAAATTTATTATAAAATATTGTTTTAAAATTTGATAAATGTTAAACTTATATACATACTATATATATATATATATATATATATATATATATATATATATAATAATTAAATAAAATAAAACTGAAATTAATTTGAAATTTTCATATGACCTTGGTAATATTTCTTTTATTTTTTAATAAATAATTTAATATATTTTATCATGGAGGTGGAAAACCACCTTGCAAGCTTATAGTTAAGGTTTAGGTGAAAAATGACATGCAAACCTTTTGGAAAAAGTAAAACGACATGCAAACCAGCTAGAAGGAGGAATAAACCCTTTGATTTTATAAAAATGAGGAGTATAGATAGAAAAAAAGGGAGCTCAGTATTATATTATGTGCAATTAACAAACGGTGGGTTCATATATTCACAAACAAGCTTGAGATAACATATATTTGCAGATGTTTGTATGTTGAAAATTTGAATATAGTTATAATTTAATAATGGTTATCTGCTTGAAATAGTTTACTTATATTTGGTTGTATATGAATTTCATGGAGCTTGAGATTTGCTGTGTAATTTACTTCAAATAAATTAAACTTTTAATTACACATAAAACCATGCTTTTCGATGTAATTCTCTTGATATGTAAATTATTTAAATATTTCATTGTTGATAATTCAATATTAACTAAATTAAACATATTATTTTGAGGCTAGTGTACCTTTCATGTGTCTTATGGATACCCATGTCTAAGATAACTTTGAGCTATAAACAGTTCTGGATTCTCCTTCCTTTTTTGGTTTTTCTAATCATGGGTTGCTTACCTTGGTAATCACAATTAATTTTATCCCTAAAAATTTCTTCTTAAGCAAACCTGAGCGTGGGAGAATAGAGAGCATTCGGTTTGGGTTGAACAAGGAAGAAAGACAGGGTTCCAAGGAGAGAGACATTCATGTTGGAAAAAGTTATCTCTTAATTTATTATTTTTGGTTGAGTAATATGTTGGATTTAAATTAAATAATTGGCTCATAGGGTGTTGTATTCATCAACCATTTCTCCATTTTGATCTAACACCTAAATAATGCTAAAACAATTACTTAGCGTCAAACAAATGTGCACTTGCCTTCGCTAGGGTAGAAAGGATAAATTATTGTAAGAATTGAATCTATTTCTTATTATGATTTCCAATATCATCATATTTTTGGATTTATGTTCATCGTATAACTAAAATTTAAATTGATTTCATATCCTCTATATGTGCCCAATATGAAAATGATTGTGTAATGGAAATGATGGAAGACCATGTTCAAACAACTTAGATTTTTTTTTGGTAGTGTTGAGTGGTATTTTCACCCGATTGTGAAAACACACTCTCCGATAGGATTTGGGTTCTAAATCCTCTGCTTGCAAAGAAACAATTTCTCCAAGGTTCCTGTTATGTTAGCATTTTGCATCTGTGTATAAAAGATATTTAATTAAAATGCTTGGAACACCTTAGTGGTTGCAAGTAATCGAAAACAAGGGGCACTTGTGGTTTATTTTACTATGAAATTTAATGATTGTTCCTTGAACCCTAATAAAGTAAATGTGATTTGATCCTTAAATGACCATGCTGTAACTTCAAAAATAAAATTTAATGAAATGCCATAACATGAATGGAATTATTTTTGGGTTTTGAAGTTTTTTAATTTTTAAATTTTATTTTAATGCTTGAAAATAAAATTGGAGTTTCTGAAAAAATAAAATACAGCAAAAGAAAATAAAATGTAAAAGAAAAGAAATTAAAAATTGCATTCAGTTTGATGCCATCCCGTCCTGGCAAAACCGAAGATGTGAGGTTTCCATGCATGCAACCTAACTTATTGAACCTGCAAACATGCACAATCCAGGTAAGTTAAGTGCTGGTCTCTGGGGTTTACTGTTATTTTTCAGATTTAGACATTCGCATGAAGCAACCAAGAGAACTTGCATTAAACTTCATCTATAAGCCTAGAAATCTGAAAAAGGGAAAGATAAACATTAAAACATGCATGCAGAAAATAACTCCTTCTTTCTTGCCAACAAGATGCAAATTTCTGAACACTCTGCATTAAAAATAAATCATGTTACAATAGCAGATCTTCTGGTTTTCTCAAAACCAGCAAAAGGCAGAAAATAGCCCCAAGCAGGCCCAGAATGGCCCTCTGGCCTCTAGCACTGCAACTCTGCTCCAGCGGTTTCCCCCCTTGTGCCAATCTGTGCATCTGCATTTATACTTGCTATTGAATTGATTCCCCTTCCACGATGGTTCATTTCATCTTCCAGTGGTTGCTCGCTTCACCTTTCTTTGACTGCATGTGTTTTGGCTTTATGCTTGACATTAAGACGTTTGATCTTCTCTGTAACGCTTCTGCAGCCTGTACGCCACATGTCCCGCACTTTTTTGCACGTTCAGTAACGGTTCCATGAAAATCACGTCCAAAAAATAGCATGCAGCCTTGTCCGCCTTCCTGGCGAAAACGTGACATGTCGCGATATCGCGACATGTCGCGATATCGTGACGTTTTCCTGCCAACAGCCTTTCTCGCCATCGCGCCTAGAGAAAACGTGACATGTCGCGATTTCGTGACATGTCACGAAATCGTGACGCTTTTCTCCTCCGTACGCCCTCGCTGCTTTCTTGTCGCGAAATCGTGACGCTTTCTCACTTCGGGCACCTTCGCTGCATGTTGTCGCGATATCGTGACGTTTTTCACTTCGTGCCTCTTTCGTTGCTTTCTGTCGCGATTTCGCGACGTTTTCTTGCTTCGTACCATCGACCAGATTTTCGTCGCGAAATCGCGACGCTTTTTCGTTCCTTACTGCTTTGCTGCTTTTGGCCATCAAAATGCGACATGTCGCGATTTCGTGACATATTTTCCTTTCGTACACCTCGGCTCATTTCTGTCACGATTTCGCGATGCATTTTCGCTCCATACACTTTCACTGCTTTCTGTCGCGATATCGCGATGTTTTTCCACCTCGGGCTGCTTAGCTGCTGTCGTTGACTGCATTGACCACGATTTTGTGACATGTCACGATTTCGTGACACCTTTCTGCCTCCTGCCCCGTTTGACCGGTTTGACCGTGATTTTGTGACATGTCGCGATTTCGTGACACTTTTCATTTTCTAGCAGCGACGGAGCAACTTGTCGCGATTTTGCGACGCCTTTTCATTTTCGGCCGTGATTTTGTGACATGTCGCGATTTCGTGACACCTTTTCATTTTTGGCCGCGACGGAGCAACATGTCGCGATTTCGTGACACTTTTCTATTTTTCGCGATGGCGCGATAGGTCACGATTTTGCGACATGTCGTGATTTCGCGACACTTTCTATACTTGTGCATTTTTGCCTTTTTCTTGATTTTTAGCATCTGGGTCACTGAGATCTTCTTTGAAAGCATGCAAAAAAGGTGGGTCCCCAATTTTGGGGTGTGTTGTGGATCAGCCACAACAAATGGTGACTCTGCTGTCAAATGCTCCTGAGCATTTGGTGAGAACCCAACCTGGAAACATATATAAACTCAAAAACATGCATTAGCACATAAGCAATATAACAAATGCCCAAAGATCAGAAGTACATGAATCATCAGAATCATCAAGTATTAGCTCGGTGTGTGCAATGTGTTTTCATTCCCTATCGTTTGAAATTGATCAACATTCCATTGTCAGTTTTACATGAATGCATATATGAGACTGTGAATGATTTGTGTAACCTAATAAATATGCTTGGAGATTTTGCTTTTAAAAAAAAACATAGTCCTTCTAGTATCATACACAAACATTCAAGATTATCAAACCCTCTTAGGATCAACTATATGAATTGCTTTATTATATATCCCAAAGTTGGTTATGAGTCCCTACTATCTTGAACCCATGTGCAAGTGAATGTGAAATCAGAATTTTGGGGAATCAGACTCCCAACCAACCGAGATGAGAGTTTAACCCTATCCTTACTATTCTGATTTAGAATTCATTACCTCACTTTGAGCAAAATAATTTAACCAATTATGGAAGAAATGGTCATGCTAGTCTAACCCTTTGGACAATCAGTGGTCTTGTTTTTTAGACAAGACATGTTGCCATGCATGGGCATACCTAACCCCACAATCCAAAACTTATCTTCATTTCTTTGGACCTTGGGGATGACTACCCATCCTTTGCGGAGGACAAGTAGTACGATCCTTCCAATCCAATATAAATATGAGATGGGAAAAATTTATTTTTTACTTCTTGGACCTTAGGGATGACTACCCATCCTTGCTAGGGACAAGTAGTACGATCCTTCCAATCCAAACTTTAGATGTAAATGGAAAATATTAATTTTGTTGCTTAGACCTTGGGGATGACTACCCATCCTTTGCGGAGGACAAGTAGTACGATCCTTCCAATCCAAGATTTATCATGAAATGAGACATAGGAGCTTTGGGGAATCAGATTCTCAACCTAAGCGAGATGAGAATTTATGCCCTATCCTTACTACTCCATGTAGGTCAAATCAAAGCTTTGGGGAGTTGGATCCTCAACCTAAGTTCGATGAGGATTTAGCCCTATCCTTACTACTCCGATTTTAGGCTTTAAGCTTTATGGAAGTGGTCAAAACCACTTGTTTTAAGGATCATGTTGCATAATAGGATAGACATGAAATACTTCTTTCGCCCAACCTTTTCTTCCAAGTTAGGTTTTGATCATTTTGCTCAAGATCCTTTTTAATGTATAAGACGTGCTTGGTTCAAGATATCTCAAGACTCAGTTTCCAACCTTAGGATTTTCTTCTTATTTATGTGATAGCATAACCTTAAGAGGATTTGACACACTTTAATGATTTGTATTTGAAATGCATTTGCAACTAAGATGGCATGTATGTGCAAAGTGAGATGTAATATGAATGCATTGTCTTTTGAAATGCGGATGAAATATTGCCATATAAAACCGACTACTTCATGCATCACAAGTTTCAAACGATATTATTAAATTGTTTGTGTTACTTGTGGAGCTTTTACAAGACAATTCCAATGTTCCATATTCTCCCGATCTAGAACATAAGTTAGCATCTCAAGGCAACTTTTTCATCATTTTTTTTTTTTTTATATAAACAAACAAAAAATGTCAAATAAACACACAACTTTAAATTAAAACTTATTCAATCCAAAACCAAACTGCAATCCCAAAAATGAAAATTTGAAAACACAAACCAAAAACCAAAAACCAAAATCTATATACAAATGTACACTATAATACAAGATGATGCAAAGCTTGGATTATCACTTTCCTGGATCCCACACATGATTAGAACATTTCAACAAAAACAAAAATATGACATGATATGCATGCCAAATGTTGTGGGAATCCAACACAAACAACACCAGACCAAACAATGCAACAAACTTCCACTTTCCATGCTCACCATACCAATTTGATTTAGTTCCAATAATACTCCCATAGGTGAGCATCAAATTACTAAAATGATTAGACAATAAATGATTTTCAATTTTATCATGTCTATTCTTTAAAATATAATCTTCATAATTCCCTCCTTGATTTAGAATTAGGCTATCCTTTTCAAATATGCAATTTTGTAAGTAGGAGCCTATTTCTACAAATTTCAAAGCCAAATCATTTTCCAAATTTGTAGGCCAATCAAATTTGTGTAACAATTTACAAGCATCTAGGATATTTACTAAATTAGGATCATTAAAAGTTTTTATCCTAGATTCAATTAATAATTGTTGATGAATTTGGTTTAACAATTCAAGTGCATCAACTTCTTTTCCATTCATTAAAACCATGTTATTAAAGGTGTGATTAAAAATTATACCTTGTTTTTCATTTACCTTTAATGACATTTCATCACTCAAATTATTTAAATTCAAAATATGGTCATCCTTTTCAATCCTCAAACACTCTTGGTCAAAGTGTATGTCCCATGACTCATCTTGATGATCCTTCATTTGAGTTGCTTCCAATTGATCCATCTCTTTATCATTTGGTTCCAATTCTTTGTTCACTATCCATGGTATCTCTTCATTTGAATCCTCCAAATCATCATGCAAACTTGCATCCACACTTTCAATGAATTTATATTCAACATGATCAAATTTTGTCACCTTTTCAAATCTCGTGAATATGAGATCTTCGTATGATGTAGAAGGTTCAACATCCTGCATATCAAGGGAAATATGAGTTTCATCTATAGGGATGTGAGAAAAGAATGCATTACCATACCTTCCCCAACCATTGTAAAAATCGTCATCCAAATCTATGAGATGAAACTCCATGGTATTTGTGACATGATCTTTTGATTCATTCATCCATTCATTTTCTTCTTTGTCCTTGGCGATAGGATCATTATAATCTTCCAAAATTTGATGAGATTTGAAACCCTCTTCCAAAACATCCTCAAATTGTACAGGAGTTGTAATATCTTCCTTTGAGTAGGCAATTATGTCGTCCTGCATATCAATTGGCACACAAGTTTCATTAGTAGCTTTGGAATGAGTGAAGTCTTCCCACTTCTTCCAAGCATCATAATAATCATCTTTCAAAATCAAGTGGTGACGTTCAACTATTTCTTCAACATCTTCCAATTCATCAATGTGCTTCTCATCAAATTCATCTTCACCTTCCTTAGATGGTTCAATTATTTCCAAAAGTGGGTTATTTCTTGAATTCAAATTTATAAGGCTATCATTGTCCAAATTAGTAACCCATGATTCATTATCATAATTTGGAGGGTGAAGAATTTCTTGATCCTTAATTTTACACATCTCATCAATAGTATCTTCCAAGAACAAGTGGTGAAACTCTATCATGTCTTCAAATTCATTTATTAATTTTCTTTCCATTTCACTTTCAACCACTTTATTTAATTCCATGGTGGGTTCCATCCGTTCACATATATCAAACATTGTTGAATTTAGAACCCCTTCCTCCGGATAATCGTGTATCTCTACATGATCCTCACTAGTGGATGTTGTTTTAGCAATTTGCACCTCCTCTTGGACTACATCTAAGGTGGTTGTAAGATTTGGATATTCAAATTCATCCCCTTGATCATTTACCTTAGATATCATTGGAGTGGAGGGTGCTATGTTTGATGGTTGGTGTAGGTTGGCATCAAAAGAACAATCTCTCATATGAACATGTTGTGCCTTTTCTTCTTCAAGACCTTGTCGTTCTATCTCTTCTAAGACCTCATGGATTTTCTCTAGAGACAAACCACTCAGTTTTTCCTCAATGAGTGAAGCAAGTGTGGGGTGTATGGCTCCTAGGTATACTTCCATGGCTTCCTCTTCCAATGTGTTAAAATTTTCCCACATTTGGGAGTGCAACTCACGAAATCTTCCATTGAATTGACTCAAGGATTCATTAGACTCTTTACATATGGAGGTAAATTGATTTTTCAATATTTCTAAGTCGACTGATTACCAAAATGATGAAGATAGGCTGCTTCTAATTGTATCCAAGAAGTCCTAACCTCCATGGGTAGTTGGCTATACCAAAAGAATGGTCTATCATCCAAAATGTATGCAAATAACTTACAAGCCACCTCCTCATAGAAAATCTGGAATTGACATAATGCATTCTTGTAGACATGCAGCTTTTGCAAGTATCCTAGTGGCACCTCTTGATTAAAACACCGTAAAAAATCCAATAACATTTTAGGAACATGATATGGTACCACAGGTATAGACAAACCCTTATAATGATCCTCTATTATTAATACCATTCTCTCTCTTAGAGATGTTATTTCAGCTCTCAGGGATACCCTTTGCTCCTCAAGTGTTGCCATTAGTGAACTTAAAATGTAATTTTAGAACCAAATCAGTTGAATATTCAACCTGCAATATAAAACAAAAATCAAGTTAGCATCAACTAAGAGATGTATTCATTAAAATCAAATGAAAAGTAATTGCATGAGACCAAAATTCTGAAAAATTAAATCAAATCACTTTAATTCCGTATGAACAATCGAGAAAAATATACAACATACCTGAATTGCTTAAAATAGAACAGGTAAATAAATTCAGACCGTCCTTTTTACAATCTGCTGAATGTTAGAGGACTAATGCATACAAAAATTTAAAATTATATTACACTAAAAATAAACCCGTACGGCCCTCCTAGCACCAATCCGTTGAGTGGTGTTAGAGGCCGAAGATGCTAATAAAATGTACTTAAAATATTTAGCAATGTAAAGCTCTTAAGTAATTATAAACCCGTAGCATCTAAAATCATGATAAAATAAACCCTTTTCAGGCCCTCCTTCTAGCGCCAATCTGTTGAGTGGTATTTTCACCCGATTGTGAAAACACACTCTCCGATAGGATTTGGGTTCTAAATCCTCTGCTTGCAAAGAAACAATTTCTCCAAGGTTCCTGTTATGTTAGCATTTTGCATCTGTGTATAAGAGATATTTAATTAAAATGCTTGGAATACCTTAGTGATTGCAAGTAACTGAAAACAAGGGGCACTGTGGTTTATTTTACTATGAAATTTAATGATTGTTCCTTGAACCCTAATAAAGTAAATGTGATTTGATCCTTAAATGACCATGCTGTAACTTCAAAAATAAAATTTAATGAAATGCCATAACATGAATGGAATTATTTTTGGGTTTTGAAGTTTTTTAATTTTTTAAATTTTATTTTAATGCTTGAAAATAAAATTGGAGTTTCTGAAAAAATAAAATAGAGCAAAAGAAAATAAAATGTAAAAGAAAAGAAATTAAAAATTGCATTCAGTTTGATGCCATCCCATCCTGGCAAAACCGAAGATGTGAGGTTTCCATGCATGCAACCTAACTTATTGAACCTGCAAACATGCACAATCCAGGTAAGTTAAGTGCTGGTCTCTAGGGTTTACTGTTATTTTTCAGATTTAGACATTCGCATGAAGCAACCAAGAGAACTTGCATTAAACTTCATCTATAAGCCTAGAAATCTAAAAAAGGGAAAGATAAACATTAAAACATGCATGCAAAAAATAACTCCTTCTTTCTTGCCAACAAGATGCAAATTTCTGAACACTCTGCATTAAAAATAAATCATGTTACAATAGCAGATCTTCTGGTTTTCTCAAAACCAGCAAAAGGCAAAAAACAGCCCCAAGCAGGCCCAGAATGGCCCTCTGGCCTCTAGCACTGCAACTCTGCTCCAACGGTTTCCCCCCTTGTGCCAATCTGTGCATCTGCATTTATACTTGCTGTTGAATTGATTCCCCTTCCACGACGGTTCATTTCATCTTCCAGTGGCTGCTCGCTTCACCTTTCTTTGACTGCATGTGTTTTGGCTTTATGCTTGACATTAAGACGTTTGATCTTCTCTGTAACGCTTCTGCAGCCTGTACGCCATGTGTCCCGCACTTTTCTGCACGTTCTGTAACGGTTCCATGAAAATCGTGACCAAAAAATAGCATGCAGCCTTGTCCGCCTTCCTGGCCGCGAAAATGCGACATGTCACGAAATCGCGACATGTCGCGATATCGCGACGTTTTCCTGCCAGTAGCCTTTCTCGCCATCGCGCCCAGCGAAATCGTGACGCTTTTCTCCTCCGTACGCCCTCGCTGCTTTCCTATCGTGAAATCGTGACGCTTTCTCACTTCGGGCACCTTCGCTGCATGCTGTCGCGATATCGCGACGTTTTTCACTTCATGCCTCTTTCGTTGCTTTCTGTCGTGATTTCGTGATGTTTTCTTGCTTCGTACCAATGGCCAGCTTTTCGTCGCAAAATCACGACGCTTTTTCGTTTCGTACTGCTTTGCTGCTTTTGGCCACGAAAATGCGACATGTCACGATTTCGCGACATATTTTCCTTTCATACGCCTCGGCTCATTTCTGTCACGATTTCGCGACGCATTTTCGCTCCGTACACCTTCGCTGCTTTCCTGTCATGAAATCGCGACGTTTTTCCACCTCGAGCTACTTAGCTGTTGTCGTTGACTGCGTTGACCGCGATTTTGCGACATGTCATGATTTTGCGACATTTTTTCATTTTCGGCCGCGATGGAGCAACATGTCACGATTTCATGACACTTTTCTATTTTTTGGCAGCGATGGCGCGACAGGTCGTGATTTCGCGACATGTCGCGATTTCGCGACACTTTCTATACTTGTGCATTTTTGCCTTTTTCTTGATTTTTAGCATTTGGGTCACTGAGATCTTCTTTGAAAGCATGCAAAAAAGGTGGGTCCCCAATTTTGGGGTGTGTTGTGGATCAGCCACAACAGGTAGGTAAAATAATTTTATTGACTATATGGGTTGAAGGGTCCCAACTCTGTTGCATTGGGCATAGTCAATGCCAATAGTACACAATTGACATATTCTATAAATTACATTATAGGAGCCCATCACCCTAAAGACTAAACAAGCCATAAACAAAAATAGTAAAAATAGAACCAAATTGAATTAATTACAAACAAAGGCAGTCCAACTACCTGTTGTCACCTTCCCACTTCTACTTGGATTTTGCTTAACCTTCCTATTTAGTAGAATCTTTCTGATCAAGGGTGAGAAGGACCTTGAGTATAGCAGAGATCTCCTGGATTTCACTAATGGTGCTGGAGAGGAAATAACCCACCTCCCATTTAGCCCTCTTGCATTCTAGGAGAGGACTTTCATTTGGAACCTTTGGAGGGTTTTTTGCCCCCTTTACCTTGTTGTGTGGGGGTTTTATATCTCTTATTTTTTTTCCTTTTTTGTTATCCCTAGGTCTTGGAACAAGGTTTTTGGGTGCCATTGGCTATATCTTTAGCTGCATATTTGTTTCTCAGAACTACCCCCGATGGCCTTCCCTTATTTATGTCACCTCCTACATCAAACTAGGCCTTTCTGAAATTTTAGGTCTATTTTGGGCTCCATGGTTCTAGGGACTCATGGGAAGAATCATCACTTTCAGCCTCAGCTTCGAGAGATTTGGATAGGAAGAAGGGCATCCCATTCTAGATCTGAATATATATAGTAGTTAATTTAGCATTTGTTAATTAAAATTATATGATTGGAATTTTTCTTTGACTATTGCTTTTCAATAGCTCTGGAATGGTGTTTTGCATGAGTTTGTTTTTAAAAATTAATAATAAATGCATACATAGTTGTATATTTATATATTCATAAGTAGATGTATATTCGTGCACCTAGATGTTCTAATCCCCATCAACCCCATTTGGAGTTTGGGATGGTTATTACTACCCAACTGGTGGCACCTAACACTCTATAATTTAAGCTACACAATAAATGTTGAATGGTTTAACTTATTCACTATGATTGGAGTATACTCAGTTCAATCATTGACTATTGTGAATCATGGATATAATTACATCTGGTTGATAATCCAAAACTTATATGTGTATTGTATATCATAATGTAATACTGTATTTGATTAAAAGTATGAATGAATTCTTATTCGTCTTCATACATAACTATTGTATTTGTATAATACAAAGTATACCTTCCTGGAAATATAATATTTTTTTTAGAAATAAGCCTTCCAAAAGGGGTTAATATTCTCCATTTTTTCGTTAACAACAAGCTTATTGTTTAAAATTTGATACCTTTTGTTGTGAGCACTGATTTTATTATGCAATGATAACCTTATAATTTGTAATTACTTTGTTGAGAATTCTATAAACAAATAATAGGTAAGATTATATAAATTTAATGATAGCCATATGGTTATAGCAATAATACAACCTTTAATTAAACAAGGAACTAGACGAAAGATCACTTTTATATTTCCTTCATAAAAGAGATGTTCCTTATGTATTCTCTTTTATTCTTTTTAAAATATAAACTAATCCTTTAAATCATGACATTAGATAGGGTTTTATAAAATTATTTTATGGATTTAATTTTACTTCCCTTCCATAAGCGTTAAATGGATATAATGTATGAATTATCTAGAATCTTGTATAATCCTTTGAAATTAAGAAAAAAAAAACAAAATGGATGATAGATTCATACCATTCAAGAGATTAGCTACAAGATATAAAGCTTATATATTTAGAATATGTTTCAAAAGTAATATATTTAATTCAATATTTTTAGATAAGTTTATTTCCTTTAATCACCTTTTATATTCTGAAGGATGCTATTAAATAAATTGTGGAATTTTTTTTAATATAGAGAGAAAGAATATGGTTTAATTATGTTTTATTCTTTTACTTAATTTTAAATTCAAAGGAATGTTTTCACAAAGACATATTGAATTATGCATTATTGATTTAGTAAATGTATATATATATATATGAATAAAAAAAGTATTAAAAGATAAACGAAGAAATGGAAAGCACTTTTATTTTGGTTGCATATATACAACAAGAAATGGATAAATGCATTAGTAGTGAGTACTTTATGTGGTCGAATATATGTGTTTTCATAATGCGAAGGGTGATGATACATTGAAAGGAAAAGCTTTATAGAAGGATTAATGATTTCATGTTCATAAGGTGAATTATGAAAAGATAGTTATTGTATTTTTAGAATTTAAAATTAAGAAATTATTAACTTATGCTTTTACTTAAACTATTGTAGAGAAAGTGTTTTTACTTAAATTATTATAGAGAAAGTGATAATCTATTAAGAAATATATTTGTATGGAGAACTATTTTAAGACATAGGCATGTATAAGCTATGAACCCTTCTTAAGAAGCCTTAAACCTTGTAATTAATTCATCATGAAGGATGAATTGCCATACACACCCAATACCAGTGATTACAATTCGGTAATCACTGTGATTCAATAAGGATGAACAATGATTTAAATAAATACCTCAATGTCAATTGTTATGTGAAGATAACAATTGTGATTCAAGAATTACTGCTTTTCAAAAAAATAGGTTGAAACAAGTGATCTTTGTCTGAATAAGTAATGAGGGGCAGTGTGGGATGTCACCTCTAAGTCATTAGGCAAGCAGTACAGTGATGGCTACTTATCCATTTTATTAATATGAATATTCTAGCATGATAGAAAGAATTATACCAATCCATAATAGTTGGTATGGGATAACTTGTTGTTATTCATAATATGGCAAGTGAGACCAGGTCTAGAGCTAGAGAAATGGCATGGCCCTAGTTGACTCTAGCGAAGTGGATCATCAACTAGGTACTAGGCATATATGCTAACCCCTTGCATGTTATTATATATTACATAGAATAGATGAGTATAAATAGACTCAAGCATTCCACATGCTAAGGTATGGGTAGAGTATGCATCTATCCTCTAGGCACTATACCAAAAAAGAGCTTTAACAACGGTTAAAATAAGGTATTTTTTTACAACGATAAAAAACTGCCCTCATACATTCTAAGAAGTTACTTAATAACCACCCTCTTAGGATAACAACCCTCTTAGGGTCACCCTAAGAGGGCAGTTTTAAAATACCCTATTAGTTCTAAGAGGGTAGTTTATAACTACCATCTTAGGGTGACCATAAGAGGGAGATTATAAACTACCCTCTTTAGTCACCCTAAGACGACAATTATAAACCGTCATCTTAGGGTATCCTAAGAGGGTGGTTTTAAAATACCCTCTTAGCCCTAATTGGGTATTTTAAAAAATCCTAATAGGGTGGTTTAAAACCACCTTCTTAGAGTATCAATAAAAAAATAAATATCGTAGGAAAAGTGAAATAAGCATTTTCTTTCATTTTTCCTGCTGGACAAAGAGCTTGAGCTAGGACGTTCACTTAGACAAAGTTTGTATAAAGAGCTTGAGCTAGGGTTTTCACTTAAATAGAGTCTATACAAAGAGCTTGAGCTATGGAGTTCTTTAAAATGTATGTTGGACAAAGAGCTCGAGCTAGGACATTCATTCAAATGAAGGCTGGAAAGAGAGATCGAGCTAGGGTATTTACTCAAATGAAGGTTAGATAGAGAGTTTAAGCTAGGGCTAGCTAGAGAGATCAAGCTAGAGCTTGATATAGAGCTCAATATTATAAGTGGTATGCCCTACTCAAGTTTTGTTGATGCAAAGGAAAATTATGTTCAAAAATTAGGGTTTTCTTCTTTATAGTGATGGTTAAGATTTTTTTTAAATGATGTTTATTTTGTGTAACGACCCTCCTCACATGACCATTGATTATAAATTAATTAATAAATTGCACTTGCTATTTTTCTATATAGTGTGGTACTATTTATGTCCATTGTGTATGCAGGACTAGGTATGTGCTTCGATGGATAAAGTCGATCGATGAAAAAGGTAAGTGGGGAAGTGATGATTCGGCTCAAGGGCACATGGAAGTCTCATAATTGCATTTCATGTAGACATGCATGAGTGATCTATCTATTGTGCGCTTGTGTTGTCTTACTTGGAAATATGCTATTATTGTGTAAGTGACGCATTATGAATTTTGGATGGCAATGAAGTACCAAAGTGTATGGGATCCATCATGCTAAATTATGAATTTAGAGTTGAAATTGTATTTGAAATATGGGTATGTTGCTTGTAATGAAATGAGGATTGCAAATCAACCAAAGTTGCAATAAAAGTGTTATAAAAATGGGAACCACCCCTTGTGTGAATTAGGAATTAAATTTAATTGCTTATATGATTCTTATATTGCAAGGAATGGGAAGCAATTGATTAACATATTATTTATTTGTTGATAGAATAAAGATAAGGTTTAAAGTTTTAAAGTTAATTAAAACATTAATTATGCTAGTTTCGAATCTTGATAATGCCTTAAATTTTTTATTATGAAGAAAACATGATTTTTGGCATTTGCAATGATAATTTGGATGTGCATGGTGCGTTTGTTTCAACTCCATGCTTACCTGACATTGTGCATGCTTTTTGAATGAATGTGGTTCTAGATATTGTGAATCATGAAATGAAAGTATGGTTTTTATCTCTTTTGTGATGAGAAAGGAAATTAATGAAGGTTTTGTTCTAGGAAAAGAGTTTGATTTTTGCATGTGATTTTAGGGAAAAAAGTGAAAGAAACTGCTTTGCTTTGCTTTTAACTGGTGATTGAAGATAGAATTAGAGATTGTAGTATTGAAATTCACTTCTAGGTGTGCTTGTCAATAATTTATAACTATGCATGTGAATATAAATAGGTTTATTTCCATTAAAATTTAATATTTTGTGTGTTACAGTGAAAAAATTATTACCGTGTCTACTTTTATGGTGAAAATGTTCCTCTTGTAAATATGTGTTCAATTATTAGATAAATGAGCTCATGTTAGCTATTGTGTATATCACAATGTGTGATGATAGCAATTGTGTTTTTTATAATTTTATAGGATATTTTAATCCCTTTCATTTTTACTTTTCTTTAAAAAAGAGAAAGCAGTTTTAACACCAAATTTATGCTTGGTTGGACCAATATAAAAATTGATCATTGTTGTGTGTAAATGGCACTATGCATTGTCTTCCAAACGGAAACTATATACTAAATTCTTATGCATTGGAAGACAAAATATTGCTATGTCTGGTAGTTATTGTGATAATTACAAAAGATACCAAAACACAATTAGTGATGAGAATATATGAATTTTAGAAATTACATTTGGAAATAAAAATTGGGATTGTGTGTTTGGAAAAACTGGTAAACTCTCTTAAGTTGCATGGTTTCCATGTTCTACTTGGTAAATTCATGCATGTAGGAATTGTAAACCTAGGCATGATATAGAATGTTGGGAGTCGTATCTGATCCCGTTCAGACAATGCTTCTCCCTTGGATTCATTGGGAGATGGTGCTAGGAGTTTGTAGTGAGGACCAGTTGATGAAGTTGGAACATTTTTGGGTAGAGAGATGTCAAGTTGGAGAAGATAATAACTAAAGTCATCCGCTATTGATTTAAAACTCTATAGTGTGAAAGAAAATAATTCAAGCGGAGTGTGTAACACTCTGGTTATTGCAATACTATTGTATTTACCAGATGGTAAACCTACATTCATTAAAACATATATATATATATATATATATATATATATATATATATATATATATATATATATATATATATATTGTTGAGTAAAGTCCTTTTTATGGTATTTATATGAGTAGTAGAATGACAGTGAGTTTTATTCATTTTGATTTTTAGTCCTTATTAGTGGAAATGTGAAATACTCTTATTTACAATAAATGATTTGGTTTAATTTTGTAATAGCTAAATACGAGCAATCTCTCCTTCCATAAAAATACATGGAAACCTTATCTTGAGTTTAATATATTAATTAAGGAACTATAGAACAAGTTTAATCCTAAATCTTAGTGACTCAAAAATGCATTGGAAACTTAACCTATGTATGGATGTTACTTGGAAGGGATAATTGTTGTGGGCCAAACAAGGTTAACTTATTTCCTACTTTTGTCACATGCCCGTGCATTTAATTTATCAACCCAAGGAGCTTCATAAACTTGCGAAGGGTCTTGAACAAGATTGCTTACAATACCACTTGAGATGAGTCCTCTATTTCTACTATTGAGGGGTGTTTCAATGGTCATCAATCATTTATACACTCCACAATACTTTACGTAAAAACAATTAAATCTACAAAAATGAAATATTCACGCATTCTTGGAAATAAACCTATTGCAATACGAGAAATAACAATGCGATAAACAATATTATAAAAGTGGAAAACTAATCTAGAAAACACAGGAAAAATAGGGGAGAAAATACTAGCTTGGAATGGGCCCAGGCTCCAATAGCTTCCTCCCGGCTGAACACGCACTTAGAAACTCTTAGAAATGTATTATAATTATCAAAGTATTACAATGCTTCTTTTGTATATCTCTCTACATTTACTATCAAAATATTCTATATATCCTTAGAGAGGTCTACGTGTGTTTATATAGCACACCCATAGATATTCTGTTACAAATAAGTTATAACAGTCGATTCATTCTAGACTAAACTAAGACAGTCTGGTAAATGTGATCGACGTCTGCTAAAACTGGAATTTGTTTCTAATAGTGGCATGTTCACTGATTGTTTTGTGCTTTGTCTGGCATTGGTAGGACGTTCTCATACATCAATGTGATCCCAAATTTAACTCTACATGGCATAGAGTTGGAACTACACTAGTCTCTATTGTCCATGTCGTGCTTGTCTGGTCAATGAGTGAAGAACAGGGACGCCTTCCCTATGAGGAAGGTGCCTAAGTATGTCGGGCGCCTTCTCTATGCGGAAGGTGCCTTACTGCCATTGGTGCATTCCTAGAAGAGGAAGGTGCTTATCTTCTATTGGCACCTTCCTATGAGAGGAAGGTGCTTGCCTTCTAGTGGTACCTTCTTGTCGGCACCTTCCTTATGAGAGGAAGGTGCTTGCCTTCTAGTGGCGCCTTCCTATCGTTGCCTTCCTTATGATAGGAAGGCACTTATTTTCCTTTGGCACCTTCCTGGAAGAGGAAGGTGTTGGAATTCTATTGGCACCTTCCTAGGAGAGGAAGGCACTTGTCTTTCCTTGGCACCTTCCTGGAAGAGGAAGGCACCTACTTATGCTTGGCACCTTCCTGGAAGAGGAAGGTGCCTACTTACACTTGGTGCCTTCCTGGAAGAGGAAGGCACCTACCTTCTCTGCGTTGATTCCAAAAGAAACAAAGTTCCAGGTCCATGAAAATACCTCGACTGATCCAAATCTAACTAAATCAACTACAATTCCACAAAAACAAACTGAAAACACACCAATTAGATAACACGTATAATTTCATCAAATAATTATATAACCATTCATAAACATATGCAATCTTTATTATACAGTCGTATAATAATCAAGAAAATGCATACAAAATATGAGCATTTTTGATGCTCATCATCCCCCCATGCCTAACATATGCCATGCCCTCATGGCATCAAAATTGCAGGTAGCCCTGTTTACCCCTCATCGTTGTCATTTCCTTGGTGGATCTGACTGTACCTGTGGCCCATGTCTGCATCTTCTGTGCACTAGCATCTAGAGGTGTGGCTCCTTTTTTTCTATGTGGGGCTGTGGGTGCTACTGTCAACTTTGCTTTCCTTATTCTGGCCACTATCAGAGGTGATCTAGCCAGCATCATCTATGTTTCCTAAAATGCAGCTTTAACAGCTTGCCATAGGTCAATGTTCAGAGGTCTAACCACTGCAAGAGGGATATCTAAATTATCCCTCATGAGATGAACTACTTGGGCTTTGTATAATCTGGCTACTTTAGGAGTAAGCCCTGTGTTCTCCTTTGCAATGGCAGTGGTTTCCAATTCGGGGCCATATACCCCTCATCATTCAAAATACCTTCTTATCTTGGAAGGCCATCCCTGGGATGATCCGTAAATCTCCCAGAACTAGCTGTCCTCTGTCGAATTTACATACATACGAGCGTCTCCCTGCATCCTCGAGGTTGCCTTCTTGGTCTCCTTAGCTATTGTAATCTCTTTGAGCAGTTGTTTGAACTATTTTCACCTCTTTGCAAATGGCTACATATCCCACTCATCTTCTTCTGGCTCAGCAAAGGTCACCTTCACCTTCTTTCGAGCCATATTGGACCCTTTCCTTTGGACTCTATAGAAAATGTGATGGCTCGAATAGGGGTTTCCCTTTTTCCTTGGTGGACATCTTATCACTCCAAGGGGCCTGCTCTGCGGTCCCTGGAGCATTCTCTTCACTCTGGGGGACCTGTGCTGCCATCCCTGGGGGTGTTTCTTCCCCCCTATCTGTTTGTGCCGACCCCTCAGGTTCTTCTCTTTCTTCCTTAGGTCCGGGGAGTTCTTCCTTATCCCCTGGTCCTATCTGGTGCTATTGTCCCTCGTCCTACTCCGTATCACTTAGGTCGATGATAGGGGGTGTTGTGGGACTTCTTTCCCCTTCACTCCCAAAAATAGAGGAATTCTCCGTTGCCTTTGGGCTGCTCTATCGGGCATTCGATCGAAATTCTCTTGAATAGAATACTCATTCTGTAGATGTGGGATAATTTATCGAGACCTCTCTTGCCCAGTTAGTTTGGGTCGATGCATCCCTTCTTTCTGTTGCCCTGTCTTGGATTTGTTGGTTCTCCTCACACAACTGTTGGACTAGCTGCTTGAGCTAGGTGATTTGTCTTTCTCATTCTTCCAATTCCCCTCTATGCTCATTATGGTAATCCTCCAAAAAATTTTGGGCCATCCAGCAATTGGTCTGCCACTCCAGTGCTTCCTCCAAGGCTGCGTCGACTTGATCATTGCTCCTAAAAGTCCCTACATCTTGTGGGCTCCGATTTGTCAATTTTTGAAGTGTTTGGGCTGCCACATCGACTTTCGGGTCGTTCTCTTCTTATTCTATCAAGAGGAGGAGTCATCGTAGGTGTTTCCTCCTAGGGACTGGTTCTAGAGGCAAAAACTCAGCCTCACTATTAATAAGCAGTGTTTCTCCCTCTTCATACTCAGGAACTAGGGAATGCCCTCTTTCCTCTGTGCATTCGAGCACTGGTGAATGCCCTCTTTCTTCCATGAAATTGGGCAATGCCAATTGCCTTATACTTGCCATCTCCTCTGTAGGGCTTCCCTCTTCTTGCCCTATTTTGGCAATAGCATCTTTTTTTCTTTCTTGGCCGCCATCTCCCTCTGTATCAGGGTTCTGCCTCTGTGCTTCTGCATGGCGGACCAGTGTTGATATCATCCCATGTGTTAGTCTTACAATGACACTGAGATGGGGGGTGAATCAGTGTAGCTCTTTAAAACTTAAATCTTCAACTCTTAAAGCCGAAACAATGAAAACTTAAAACCAAATAAAGCAAGTATAACAAGAGAACATCACACAACACAAGATGTATCGAGGTTCACCGATTTGGCTACTCCTCAAAAATGACTATTTGGACATCCATCCAAATCTAGACTTTGCAAAGCACCAACTTTACAATCAATTTACCAGTACCCACTGGAAGGAGCACCAACCCCTGATTTATCTGCACCAACAGAAAGGAGCACCAACCCCTGATTTACCAGCACCAACTGGAAGGAGCACCAACCCTTGATTTACCAGCACCAACTGGAAGGAGCACCAACCCCTAATGCCAAGCACCAACTTGGACTTCCATTTTGAAACTAGAAGATTGACATAAAAATGCCTTCACTTTTACAAGACCCTGACTGGTCTATTGCTTACTCAACATCGCCCACAATTCACAAAACACACACCCTTCTCGCTTGCCTCTCGCACTCCTCTCGTGCACTTCACCGAATAAAATCCCCAATTAAATTCTCCAAGCAACACTCCTTTTATAACCATCCTTTCTCTTTGTAACTCCAGTTGTAACTCCTTTCATATTCTCATACGTCACTTGTCAATTGTAACACCTTCTTTCATATTCTCATATGCCACTTGTCAATTGTAACTCCTTCTTTATGTAACTCCTTTTGTTTATATTGAGAAGGCATTTCGTCAAACACGTCACATGCAAATAATTGACACCATATTCTCCTACCATGACTGTTCATTTTCTTGGTCATGACTGTTCGTTTTCTCCTTCGATGACTGTTTGTTTTCTCCTTCATGACTATTTGTTTTCTCCTTGCATGATTGTTCATTTTCTTGGTCATGACTATTCATTTTCTCCCTGTATGCATGTGTTTTGGTTTCTGAAATGGATTTTCATTTCTATTTTGAGGCCCTTCATTTTCTTTTCTCCTTCATGACTGTTCATTTTCTTTTCCCTTGTGCATGCATGTGTTTTGGTTTCCGAAATGGCTTTTCATTTCTATTTTGAGGCCCATCGTTTTCTTTTCTCCTTCATGACTGTTCATTTTCTTTTCATGTGTAACGACCATCTTAAATGATTTCAAATCATTAAAGATTCCTTATTGGTCCACGTCACTATGCAGACTTCAATTTTGTCATCCTGATGTTCATCACTAATATCAGACGCACTGTCAACTACTATGTTCCTTTGGCGAAAATGCAACATGTCGCGATATCGCGACACTTTTGTTTCTCTACCTACTTGCCCTTTTTGAGTCACGAAAATGCGACATGTCGTGATATCGTGACACTTTTGTTTCTCTACCTGTCTGTCCTTTTTGAGTCACGAAAATGCGACATGTCGCGATATCGTGACACTTTTGTTTCTCTGCTGCCTGCCCTTTTTGAGTCGCGAAAATGCGACATGTCGCGATATCACGACACTTTTTCTTTCTCTGCCTGCTTGCCCTTTTTGAGTCGCGAAAATGCGACATGTCACGATATCGTGACACTTTTTCCTTCTTGCTCTTTCTCTTTGCATCGGACCACGAAAATGCAACATGTCGCGATATCGTGACACTTTTTCTCCTTGCTCTTTCTCTTTGCTTTGGCCCGCGAAAATACATGTCGTGATATCGCGACACTTTTTCTCCTTGCTCTTTCTCTTTGCTTTGGCCCACAAAAATGCAACATGTCGTGATATCGCGACACTTTTTCTCCTTGCTCTTTCTCTTTGCTTTGGACCGTGAAAATGCAACATGTCGCGATATCACGACACTTTTTCCTCTTTGCTTTTTCGCTTCTCTTTTGGCCGCGAAAATGCAACATGTCACGATATCGCGACACTTTTTCCTCTTTGCTTTTTCGCTTCTCTTTTGGCCACGAAAATGCAACATGTCGCGATATCGCGACACTTTTTTCTCTTTGCTTTTTCCTTCTCTTTTGGCCGTGAAAATGCAACATGTCGCGATATCGCAGCGAAACAAAAAGTGTCGCGATATCACGACACTTTTCGTTGCTTTTTCATCGCTTTTGAGCCGTGAAAAAGCAAAGGAAACATGTCGCAATATCGCGACACTTTTTTCTCGATGCGGTGTTTTGCTTTTTCTTTGATCTTTAGCATATGGGCCACTTCGGTCTTCTTGGACAACCTGTAACAACTTCACCCAAACATCAAAAACATCCTCATAAGTATTTAACATCACTGTACATACTCTGAATAACCTCTGAACTCCTATCCACTGCATCAACCGATCTATCTGACTATGTTGACAATAATGACAATACTATCGTTGCACCTTGCTCAACAATCTCCCCCTTTGGAATTGTTGGACCTGCAATCACTTTTACTCTTGTGCAATTTCCTGTAACTCTTCTCCCCCTTTGACAACAATACCAAAGGGTCATTGCAGAACTCCCCCCGAGTCCATGCACAACATTCTCGGGGAAAAATTATTATACTTAGCAAAAATCACAAACATGAGCAAAAAGATAAACAAATACACAAATGCTCCCCCCGAGAATGTGGTCCCGATAGCTAGTCAATTCTTGGGAAGCGTGACCACTCCCAATTTATTGTGAAGGTACTCAAAGACTTCCTTGGGCAATGGTTTTGTGAAGATATCCGCTACTTGCTCTGTTGTTGGAACAAAATCCAACTTAACCTCACCTTTCGCAACTTTCTCCTTCAAAAAGTGATACCGGATAGCAATATGTTTTGTGCAAGAATGCATAACCGGATTCTTTGAGATGTTAATGGCATTGGTGTTATCACACTTAACTGAAATTGGCTCACTGAAGTTAATACCAAGATATTTCAAGGTTTGTTTCATCCATAATACCTATGTACAACACGTTGTCGCTGCAATATATTCTGCCTCTGCTGTGGATAAGGAGACTGACTCTTGTTTCTTACTGTGCCACGTGACCAACTTGTCTCCAAGATAGAATGCACCTCCACTGGTACTCTTTCTATCATCTACACATCCTGCCCAATCTGCATCTGAATACGCAATAAGGGTGAAGTCCTTACCTTTTGGATACCATAACCCATACTCCATAGTACCCTTGAGATACCGAAGAATCCTCTTCACTGCTGTCACATGAGTCTCCTTGGGACTAGCCTAAAATCATGCTATCATGCATACTACCTTTATCGAAACACATATATAGGGCAACATTCTTTCACTAAACCAAATTATCAGAACTGTTATAATCCATAACTTTGAACAATGGTAGTAAGAACCATCAAAAGTACAACACTGACATATAGCAATACTACAAATGGTGACAACTCTCAATTTAATCACCACCCTTCACGGAACCTCCACAAACAACTACATGAACTGAAACACACTTTGACAACTATACGACAACTCCCCCGACTACTTGCCTTTCATCCTCAGATAACCAAACAAATACATAGGAGCATTAAAATAAAACTTTAAGATTGCTCCCCTTGAGGATGTGCTACCTGGAGTTGCTTAGTGCAATAGAGGAGTAGTCTCCTTTAGTCCAAGGAGACACAATTTCCTTTCTTCTTTATTTCTCCACTCTAGTTTGATTACAGTTTTGGGCTCTTGTTTTGAATTTTCTTTTTTAGTAGCTTGTGCATGTTTTTGAAGAAATTTTCTATTTTTTCTCATTCCATTTGGTTGAAATTTTCTTCCCTGAAATTGATTTGATGCAAATGTACTTCGACAATTTCTTGCAATGTGCCCAAAATTATGACAGTTATAACATTCTCTCGCATAATCCATCAAAGGTGAAAAAACATTTCTACTGGGTGGTTGTCTCTTGTGCATCCTTGATGGATGATTATTTTCCTTTCTTTGATGCACATGATTTCTTCCCTGTCTGTGTTGCATTCTTTGTGTCTGATGAAATCTACTGTCTTGCCTTAGATTAGATACAAAAGTTCTTGGACAAAACCTTGCTATGTGCCCATGACCATTACATTTAAAACATTGCACATGGTGTTCACTCAAAAAAATAGATGTATTTCTACCAGCATAACTCTTTGATCTATTATTCAATCCACAATAAATTGCCTTGTGACCATAATGGTTGCATCTAAAACAATAGCCATTAAAAGCATTATTATGAATAAAGTGAGAGTGATAGAACCTCTTTTTTGTGGTTGCTTTGCTTTAGATCTCCTTTGAGATTTTCTTCCTTTTGAAGATTCACCTTCAAGCTTTTCTTGCTTTGATCCTTCAGTAGTGGACTTCTTCTTCTGTAGATTTAGAAGATGAAGGTTGTTCAACTTCACATCCAAGACCAAGCTTACCCATGGAGCTTCTTTGTTGCCTTATCATTTTATCTAGCAACTCTATGCTCTTCTCAAATTTGAGATTTGTATTGGCCTCTTCTAGTTGTTTCCTCAATAAAACAATCTCCTCTTCTTGTTTGCAGCAAACAATCTCTTTTTCATTGATCTGTGACCTAAGAGTTTCTTCAATCCTTTTGGACTCTTCTACTTGCAGACTTTAGATCACTAATAACTTTGTTAGATTCCTCTTCACGTTTGCTACATACATCACCTTTATCATCCAGGTGTGACTTCAAGGCTTCTTCTATTTTCTTGGCTTTATGAATTTGTAAGAAGAGATCTTCAATATTATCCCCATATTCTTCCAACTTCTTGGACAGTATTTTGTTCTTTTTCCTTTCTATATCCAACTCTTCAAGTGCAGCGATCAACTCACCTTCTAGATCTACTTCAACCTCAAGGTTTTCATCACATACTTCAAAATTCACTCCTATCTTTTCTAGTTCAATTTTCTCTTCCACAGGAACTAAAACTGACTAAGATGCCTTATTTGAGGAGGATCTATTCTTCTTACCCATTGCATACTAATCCAAGATCAACCCTAGATGATTTAGCCTGACAAGGGAAACTGGCTCTGATACCAATTGTTAGTCTCACAATGACACTGAGAGGGGGGGTGAATCAGTGTAGCTCTTTAAAACTTAAATCTTCAACTCTTAAAGCCAAAACAATGAAAACTTAAAACCAAATAAAGCAAGTATAACAAGAGAACATCACACAACACAAGATGTACCGAGGTTCACCGATTTGGCTACTCCTCAAAATGACTGTTTGGACTCCCATCCAAATCTAGCCTTTGCAAAGCACCAACTTTACAATCAATTTACCAGCACCCACTGGAAGGAGCACCAACCCCTGATTTATCTACACCAATAGAAAGGAGCACCAACCCCTGATTTACTTGCACCAACTGGAAGGAGCACCAACCCATGATTTACTAGCACCAACTGGAAGGAGCACCAACTTGGACTTCCATTTTGAAACTAGAAGATTGACATAAAAATGCCTTCACTTTTACAAGACCCTGACTGGTCTATTGCTTACTCAACATCGCCCACAATTCACAAAACACACACCCTTCTCGCTCGCCTCTCGCTCGCCTCTCGTGCTCCTCTCGCGCACTTCACCGAATAAAATCACCTTATTAAATTCTCCAAGCAACACTCCTTTTATAACCATCCTTTCTCTTTGTAACTCCAGTTGTAACTCCTTATTTCATATTCTCATACGCCACTTGTCAATTGTAACACCTTCTTTCATATTCTCATCTGCCACTTGTCAATTGTAACTCCTTTATGTAACTCCTTTTGTATATATTGAGAAGGCATTTCGTCAAACACGTCACATGCAAATAATTGACACCATATTCTCCTACCATGACCATTTGTTTTCTTGGTCATGACTGTTCATTTTCTCCTTTGATGACTATTCGTTTTGTCCTTTATGACTGTTCGTTTTCTCCTTGCATGACTGTTCGTTTTCTCGGTCATGACTGTTCGTTTTCTCCCTGCATGCATGTGTTTTGGTTTCTGAAATGGCTTTTCATTTCTATTTTGAGGCCCTTCATTTTATTTTCTCCTTCATGACTATTCATTTTCTTTTCCCTTGTGCATGCATGTGTTTTGGTTTTTGAAATGGCTTTTCATTTCTATTTTGAGGCCCATCATTTTCTTTTCTCCTTCATGACTGTTCATTTTCTTTTCATGTGTAATGACCATCTTAAATGATTTCAAATCATTAAAGATTCCTTATTGGTCCACATCACTATGCAGACTTTAGTTTCACCATCTTGATGTTCATCACTAATATCAGACGCACTGTCAACTACTCTGTTCCTTTGGCAAAAATGCAACATGTCGCGATATCACGACACTTTTGTTTCTCTGCTTGCCTACCCTTTTTGAGTCGCGAAAATGCGACATGTCGCGATATCGCGACACTTTTGTTTCTCTGGCCTGCCTGTCATTTTTGAGTCATGAAAATGTGACATGTCGCGATCTCGTGACACTTTTGTTTCTCTGCCTGCCTGCCCTTTTTGAGTCGCGAAAATGCGACATGTCACGATATCGCGACACTTTTTATTTCTCTGCCTATTTGCCCTTTTTGAGTCACAAAAATGTGACATGTCGCGATATCGCGACACTTTTTCTTTCTTGCTCTTTCTCTTTGCATCGGACCGTGAAAATGCAACATGTCGTGATATCGTGACACTTTTTTCTCCTTGCTCTTTCTCTTTGCTTTGGCCCGCGAAAATACAACATGTGATATCGCGACACTTTTTCTCCTTGCACTTTCTCTTTGCTTTGGCCCATGAAAATGCAACATGTCGCGATATCGCGACACTTTTTCTCCTTGCTCTTTCTCTTTGCTTTGGCCCGCGAAAATACAACATTTCACGATATCGCGACACTTTTTCCTCTTTGCTTTTTCGCTTCTCTTTTGGCCGCGAAAATGCAACATGTCGCGATATCGCGACACTTTTTCCTCTTTGCTTTTTCGCTTCTCTTTTGGCCGTGAAAATGCAACATGTCGCGATATCGCGACACTTTTTTCTCTTTGATTTTTCGCTTCTCTTTTGGCCGTGAAAATGCAACATGTCGCGATATCGCGACACTTTTTTCTCGATGCGGTGTTTTGCTTTTTCTTTGATCTTTAGCATATGGGCCACTTTGGTCTTCTTGGAAAACCTGTAACAACTTCACCCAAACATCAAAAACATCCTCATAAGAATTTAACATCACTGTACATACTCTGAATAACCTCTGAACTCCTGTCCACTGCATCAATCGATCTATCTGATTGTGTTGACAATAATGACAATACTATCGCTGCACCTTGCTCAACACCATGGTGGGACAAGGTGGACGGTGCTACCTTCTATTACCTATCCGCTTCTTCCTTTAGGGAATTTTCCAGGTATAAGGGCACGTTCAACTTCCTTCCATGCACCAGGTGATTCAAAAACTGCACATGGTTAGTGTGCAAATGGGTATACTTCTCGGTGCATGTAAAGAATCGAGCAACCTACTCGAATATCTTCTATAGGTTCATGGGAAGGCTGCTTTTGGGTATCCCTTCCTTATCTATCTGCATAATTTCTCATGGTAGTAGCACTTCAGTATATGACTTCAACAGTCCACCTTTGTATATGCATTCACCTATGAGGGGCAATCCAGTCGCCTGCAAGATGTATTCGGGGGTGACCAAAATTTCTACCCCTCGCACCTGAGCTACATCGCCCCTCAAGGAGGTAGTGAATTCCTTAGCTACTTCCATATCCTATCCTTGACTGACTAGGGTATAGTATTCGAACCATCCATCAGCCTTGAACTGTGTTTTTACCGTCCCCCTGATTCCTTTTGTATCACTCGGCTCATTCTTTTTCACCACATGATTCTTCGACCTTCCTCCCATGGTGCCTTCCCTTACTACTGCACTTATTTTTTCTGCCCTTACTTCTTCAGGAATGCACCTTATTATAGGGAAGGTGCCTAACCCTAGCATTTAATTATAGGGTACACATTTTGAGCCATATCATTGGCACGTGATTCCGGCCATGGGGGTATATGATTTTTATGACGACAATATTTTTTTGGTACAGCATTATCTATGAATAATTATATAAAGATTTGAGTTAGTATGTGCATACTTTATTTGGCGTTTCATGCATCATGAAGAGCATTGATTCACTGATTTGTGACACAGGAGAGGGGTATGGTAATATGATGTCGCTCGTTCGTGTGGTGATTTCATTTCGATCGAGGCATCCGTGAGACTTAAGTGCTGGCTGTATGTGGAAGGTGCTCTTTGGTACCTTTCTAATGTGGAAGGTTCTTATGTGGTGCCTTCTTTATGTGGAAGGCACTTATATGGTGCCTTCCCAATGTTGTCGGTGCTCTTTGAATGGATGCACCTTCTGATGGTGGAAGGCGTCTCTGATTGGATGTGCCTTTTGATGGTGGAAGGCGCCCTTTTGATGATGGTGCATTCCTGCTATGGAAGGTGCTTCTGAATGGGTGTGCCTTCCTGATGTGGAAGGCACTACTAAATACCTATGCCTTCTTGGGGTGGAAGGTGCCTTGTATGCACCTTCCTGATGTGGAAGGTGCCTCAGGATTTTTTTTTTTTGTGTGGCACCTTCCCGATGTGGAAGGCACCTACTTTTTTCTCCTCTTTTTTTTTTGTGTGCGCCTTCTTTATAAGGAAGGCACCTTCTTCATAAGGAAGGTGACTTATTCTGGTGGGGTGCCTTATTTATAAGGAAGGCACCTTCTTATGGTTGGGTGCCTTCTTTATAAGGAAGGTGCCTTCTTCTGGCGGGGCACCTTGTTCATACGGAAGGTGCCTTCTTCTAGCTGGGCACCTTCTTTATAAGGAAGGCACCTTCTTCTGTGCCTTCTATATATGGAAGGTGCTTTATTATTGGCAATCATGTTATGATTTACTGGGAAAGGGTGATCAAACCTTCTCAGTCTCACTTCACGCTACCTCAGCTTCTACCTACGAGTGTCGATGTCGGAATACTAAGCTAAATCAATCCTGGTTTCCTAGATACCTATTCCTCGTGCTATCAGGTCCTCCATCTACAAAATGCAAATGAAAAGAAATAAAAATAAAGGTATTTAGACGCATTTTTTGCTTGTTAGGCCATGGATTAGGATGCCTGCAGCTTGCATGTGGGAGTCATCCCTGCAAAACACATCGTAAGAAAAAAACTAAATTAACTGATTTTGGTGAGCACCTCCATGCCCACCATTTTACCTGTTAAGAGTTTGGTCTGGATCGAACAAGATGGGGTCTCCCCCATGTATATTATGGACTCCACTTGTAAGGTTTCATATGTGTTATAGGGGCACAGTCGGTGGCCATTGACCATTAACATAGTGTTGCTACCATCAATTGTTCTAACGTGCACTCCCCCATTCTTGATGAGCTCTACCACCTCATACGGTCCCATCCATATTTGCATTAATTTACCTTTTCTTTCTTGGAATTGAGAATCATACAACACCCATTCTCCTTCTTGGAACTACTTTAGTTTAATGTGGTGATCATGCCACCACTTTATTTACTTTTGTATGATTTCCATTCTCTACAAAGCATCCATTTGGATTTCGTCCAGCTGATCTAGCTACCGAATCCTTTCTTTTTGAGAGTCATCCGAGCTCAAGTTCAATTCTGAAGCTGTCCTCAATGTCTTGATTTCAAATTCAATGGGCATCATCACACTCTTCCCATAGACCAGTTGGAAGGGTGTGAAGCCTGTGGTGGATTTCCACGTGGTATTATATGCCCAGACTACCTCCGAAAACCGTGTAGCCCAATATTTTTTGTGTTGCTACATGGTCTTCGTCAAGATGTTCTCTATTTCTTTGTTCGTCACTTCCAATTACCCATTTGTCTACGGATGGTAGGGTGTAGTTTTATTGTGCCAAACTCTGTACTGCTCCATCAGCTCCTTGATAAACTTTGAGGTAAATTGAGGCCCTTGGTCTGTTGTTATCTCTCTAGGGACCCCAAATCGTGTAAAAATGTGGGCAAATAAGAAATCGATGATTGTTCTTTATTTTTAATCTCTCAATGCTTGAACTTCAACCCATTTGGTGACGTAATTTGTATAGACCAAAATAAACCTCCTCCCTATTGAAGGTGTATTAATTGGTCCCATGAAGTCCATGCCCCACTTATCGAAGGGTTCTAGGTGTACCTAATACTGGAGGGGCATTTCCTCTCGATGGTTTGGTCTGCCCATTCTTTGGCATTCATCACACTTGTTGGCGTACACAGCCGCATCCTTGAAAAGAGTGGGCCAAAAGTACCCAGCTTGTAGGATTTTGTAGGCAGTTCATTACCCTACAAAATGTCCTCCGCATGGTTCATTGTGACATGCTTTGAGTATTTCTGAGAACTCCTATTCTGCTATGCATCTCCTTATAATCTAGTGATGTCCTATTTTGAATAGGAGGCCATCAATCCATAGGAACGATGCACTTTTCTCGATGACCACATACTTTTATCAAAAAGAGATAGCAGGTGAGGTTCTTTCGGTGGCCAAGTAATTGGCTATATCTGTATACCACAGGATTTGCTCACTAATGGTGAACAAATGTTCATCTAGAAACTGGTCTTCCACTATTGTACAGTCTACTAGTATCAATATGAATAGAAAATATACTACGATGTTGTCTTTTCTTGGTTTGTCGACTATTGTGATTTTGAATTCCTGTAGTAACAAGAGCCACCTAATAATTCTTCTGCCAATGGCTGACTTGCTCATCAAGTATCTGATGGCCGCATGGTCCATGTGAAAAAATACCTTATACCCGATGATATAATGGTGGAATTTTTTTATGGCGTGCACAACTACAAGGAACTCCTTCTCTATCACCGTGTAGTTGAGCTCGACTCCTGCCAAGTTTTTGCTGACATAGTAGATGGCATTAAAATCTTCGCCATCCTTCTGCTCGAGGACTACTCCAATCACATTGTTGGATGCATCATAGTAGATATGGAATGGTATGGCCCAATTTGGTCCTCTTAAAACCGGTGTGGATATCAGTTTCTATTTAAGCAACTTAAATGCTTCTTCACAGTCTTTCATCCAATTGAACTCCACATCCTTAGATAATAGAGTGTGCAATAGTTTTATAATTTTGTTGAATTCAAAGATAAATCGTCGGTAGTACCCGGTTGATCCAAGAAAAATCCTCACATCTTTTTGCATTCTAGGGCTGGGTAGGTCTCTAATGACCTCAATTTTTCTTTTATCAATCTTTATTCCTTCTACGAAGAGGTGGTGTCCCAATACGATGCCTTCTTGCATCATCATAAAGCATTTCTCATTGCTCAAGGACAAATTGTTTTCCTTACTTCTTTCGAGCACTCTTTCCAAGTTTGTCATTGCTTCGTCAAAGATTTATCCATAGACGATGAAGTCATCCATGTATACTTTTACCGCATCTCCCATCATGTCTAAAAATATGCTAAGCACCACCCTTTGAAAGGTGGCAAGTGCGTTGCATAATCCGAAAGGTAATACCCGATAGGCAAATGTTCCCCATGGGTAGGTGAAAATTGTCTTATCATGATCCTCTTCTCCTATCTGGATCTGGTTGTATCCATTGAATCCATCTAGGAAGGAGAAATACTTCCTCCTGGAGAGTGTATCCAAGACTTGATCAATGAACGGGAGCGAGAAGTGGTCCTTCTTGGTTGCTTTGTTTAACGCTCTGTAGTCCACATAGATTCACCATTTCCTATTATTTTTAGGGACTACCACTAACGATGATACCCACTCGCTATCAAAAATTGGATAGATGAATCCGACAGTCAAGAGTTTTTGCAATTCTTCCTTGACAATGTCTTTCATTGCCGGATTCATTCATCTTTATGGTTGCCTGCTTGTAGTTTCTTGATCATCTAGGTATATACGATGGGTACAAATCTCTAGCTGATACCCTTAATATCTGAGTAATCCCATGCAAATTCTTGTTGGTGTCTAACCAGGAGCTCTTCTACTTTCATCAATTATGTGGGAGTCCACCCACTATTGGCATTCAACGTTCTTCTTGGCCCGACGTGTATCTGCTGAACATGGTTATCTTGGGCACCAACCAATGACAATCTAGGTGTGAATATGGAGGACTCCTCATGGAGGAACTCCACAATAGCACCATCTTCGTCTTCTTCTATCAAATCATCCAACATCATCACTGACTGGATCATGGATAGCTTAGTATTAGCATGAATATGGAGGACTCCTCATGGAGGAACTCCACAATAGCACCATCTTTGTCTTCTTCTGTCAACTCATCCAACATCATCACTGACTGGATCATGGATAGCTTACTTCCGCTCAACCAACATGCAGCGAATCGCTGCACTTTTACCACTTGACTCTTCGAAGCTCCCGATGTCGCGATTCTGGAACATGTTAGCGACGCGCTGCAAGTTTTAAGTTAGGTCGTCGGCTGAGTTTTTTGTCGCGATTTCGTGACATTTTGTCGCTGTTCCCCTTTTGCCCGCTGAAAGTCGTGAAAATGAAACACGTCGCGATATCGCGACGGTTCCGCCCAACCTGCCTGCGTTGACCACGTTGACCGCGATTTCGCGACTTGTCAGCGAATCGCTGCAGTTTCTGGACTTAGTCATTTTTGCTCATTTTCTCTCCTTTTTGCTTCAAAGCCGCATCAAAGCCTGTATAAACGTTAGATTTGCAATAATGTACACATTAATACTTCAATGAAAATCAATGTGGCAAAAATGCCAACATTCTTGGCGGCTCGCGGGGTATACAGCTCGCTGTATGCAAGAATCCAGGCCTTAATCCATTGGGCACAGAGTCATGAAAAACTTAAAGTCAGTTGCTGAGATACATTGCAATGGACTGCTGCAAAACTTCTCTGCTGCTAAAAGCTGGAACTGGAAGAACCTGCATAGAACTGGTTATGAAATAAATGGAATGAGAGGGTGGAATGAGATCTTGCGATTGCGCAAGCGGTGGCTGCAATGGAATGATGGTAATAATGAAATGATGAAGTGGGCAAGTGATGTAGTAGAACAACAACAGAATGTTGTTGTACTGCCATCTGCAATGGATATGGAAGGAAAGTAAATGAACGAAGTTATGGAGTGGGGATAAAAGTATGAAAGCTGTGAAATGAAATGAGCTGGACTGTAAATGAAATGCGTAAAAAGAAAAAACTTGGAGGAAAGGGATTAGAAGGAACGGGAAAAGACAGAAAAGGGGAAAGAAACAACAGCTGTGGCTTACTCTTTTTACTACTGCAGAAGAAAAAGAAGAAGAAAGAAAACGATGAAGAAAGGAAAGAAAGGAAATGGGGAAGGGAAAAGAAGAATTTTCTGATAACCACTAACTGCTGGGAAAGGAAAAGACAAAAGAAAGACAAACCCCTACGGCTCGCAAGCAACAAGAACCAAGGTGACAGAATAAAAAGTAAAACAACATATATATATTCGTTTCTTTTCTTTCTTTTCTTTTTTTTTTTTTTTATATATATACAAACTCATACTGAAATATTGGTTCAAGAAGTATAGACTTTCAGATGAAAGCCATTTACTGAGATCGGAAGTGGGCTGCCATCCATGTCTTCCAGGTAGAACGAATTTGCTGCACCTGTGCTAGTAATGCGGAAGGGACCCTCCCAGAAAGCATCAAATTTCTTATGATTGCCAGGCTTAGCTTTATTCTCATTCCACTTCAACACCAAATCGCCTGTTTTGAATGGACGAGCTGCAGAATGCTTATAAAACCACTTCGAAATATCCTGTGTGTGTTTGGAAAATTCATCATATGCTTTTGAACGTTGCTCCTCTAACTCCAATAACTGTGCTATTCGCAGATCCAAGGAGCTCAGGTCTGTCTCATCGTCCTGGAAAGACTGCAACTGCTGTAACACTGGTAATTCAAGATGAACCGGCAATCTTGCTTCTTTTCCATAGACTAGGGCATAGGGTGAGGTTTTAATGGACTTCCTGACTGAAATCCTGTCTGCCCATAAAGCCTGATTTAATAACAGGTGCCATGATCTCTTGTTCTCTCCTAATGACCTCTTCAAAATCCTGAGCAAATTTTTGTTCGTTGACTCCGCCAAGCCATTTCCTTGTGGATAATAATTGGAAGATGTCTTAAGGAAAATGCCATATTTATTAGCGAACTCAGCCAGTTCAGCTCCAATGAATGGGGTTCCATTATCTGTAATGATGGCATCAGGGATACCAAAGCGTGTAATCAGACCCTCAACAAAAGATATCACTACAGTCTGATTGGCCACCTTTGTGGGAATAGCTTCAGACCACCTTGTGAAATAGTCTGTAGCTGTTAAAATGTATCTATGACCAGCTGAGGAATTAGGATCAATGATTCCAATAAAATCCAGCCCCCACTGCTGAAAAGGTGCTTCAACCTGAACTGGATGCAAAGGCAGTGCTGCATTCCTTACTCTTCCTGCATATCTCTGACACTTATCACAGGCTTGTGCAATTCTGAAAGAGTCTGAAAATAGGGTCGGCCAGTAATAACCAGCTCGAATTATCTTCAAGGCCATCGGTCTTCCTGCATAGTGTCCTCCTGAGAGACCCGAATGAAACTCTTCCAAGAGCCTAGCCTTGTCTGCTTCTTTAACACATTTCAAGAGAACACCATCAATGTTTTTAAAAAATAAACCATCTGGTAACAAAACATATCGCAGAGCCTGCAAACGAAATCTTCTCCTCTGAGAAGCATTCAACTGTGAAGGACATCTTCCATTTGTGAAGTAATCAATCAGGTCCTCTGTCCAATCCTTTTCCTGAATTAAGAAATTCATTAAATTGTCATCACCAGCAAGAGCTTCTACCCGATCTTCCTCTATATCAGATGCTGCCATCTTTGCCAACTGCTGGCACAGAGCTTTACCACGCACTAGCTTAGTCGGGTGAATTTCTACATCAAATTCTTGGATCTTGGTGACCCAGCCAGCACGTTTATCACCCAACTCTCCTTGCAGAATGAAATTTCTAACATCCGGATGAATCACATAAACAATTGTCTTGCTCTGAGATATAAAATGTTTGAACTTCTTCAGGGATTTCATCACAGCATATACCTATTTTTCAATGAAATTGTACTTGGCTTCATGAGGTAGAATGACCTGACTGAGGAAGGCAATGGGCCTTTCGTTCCCATCATCTCCTTTCTGTGTTAAAACCGTAGCATAACTGTCATCCTCTCCAACTGCATATAATATGAAATCCTTGGAATAGTCAGGATTAATTAGGACAGGAGCCTGCGCTATTCTTTCCTTGATCTCCTGAAATGCTTCCTTTCTTCGAGCTGTCCATTGGAAAACTGCATCTTTCTTCAACAATTCGGTCATTGGTTTAACAACCTGGGCAAAGTCAGCAATGAACTTCCTTATGAAGTTAATCTGTCCAAAGAAAGACTGAAGTTCCTTCTTGTTTGCAGGCAATGACAATTTTTTCAAAGCTTCAACTCGGCCTGGATCTATTGCTAACCCATCTTCTGAAATCACATGGCCCAGAAGCTTACCTTCTTTCACTGCAAACACAGACTTTTTTGGATTAATAGAGATCCCAAATTCCCTGCATTTTTCAAAAATCTGCCTCAGGTGAGAGCAGTGATCTTCCCTTCTATGAGAAAATACTGTCATGTCATCAAGATATATCACAATGATCTTGTTTAACAATTCCTTGAACGCAATGTCCATGGCTCTTTGGAAAGTAGCTCCAGCGTTTGACAGTCCAAAAGGCATTCGCTGATAAGCAAAAGTGCCCCACTTTGTGGTGAATGTTGTCTTATACTGATCTTCATCTTTCACCCAGATCTGGTTATATCCAGAAAATCCATCCAGCAAAGAAAAACGCTGAGCTCCAGCCACAACATGCAGTATTTGATCTATACGTGGCAGAGGATAATGATCCTTTAATGAGACACGGTTTAAATTTCTGAAATCAACGCACAATCGAATATCTCCATTCTTCTTCCGAACTGGGACAAGATTGGCAACCCAGGTTGAGTGCTTAACTGGATAAATGATTTTAGCTTGAAGCATCTTTACAAGCTCAGCCCTCATCAACATCTCAATCTTTGGATTAACAGGACGCTATTTTTGTCGAAAAGGCCTGACTCCTTCCTCCAATTCAATTGTATGCTGCACAATCTGTTTGTTGTAGCCTTTTAAATCTTCATAGCTCCAAGCTACAATGTCAGAAAACTCCTCGCACAGCTGCCTGATTTTCTGCAATTCTTCTTGGGTTGAGTCAGTTCCAACCTTAATCACTTTGTTAGGCTGAAGCTCTAACTCCATATACTCTTTCTTATCAACTTCTATTCGATGTCTAGAGGACCGATCATGCTGGTCGAACAAACTCTCCAGAGTTATGAGACCCTTTGGAATATGGTTGTTCCGTAATTGAATAAGACCCTCTGCTTCTTCATCCTCCAAAGTTCTCCCTTCGACAGTGGCAGCTTCATGAATCAAGAAATTGACAATTTGCTCATCATTTTCAAAGACCTGCCAGAAAGTTTCTTTGTCTGGCACACTGGGCCTGTATACCATTCTAACTGTCTTGGGTTTGTTCACAACTTGTTCAACAGGGGAAAAATTAGCTCCAAGAGATGCTAACAGGTCTGCATGTTTATTCATCTCTCTGGAAACAGCTTGAATATTTAAAGCAGTGAAAAATTCAAACAAATCCCAAACCTGGTTTCTATATGCTTTCAGGTAATGTTGCTTTGAAATGCATCTATTCGTGATCTGATTTACCACAAGCTCGGAATCACCAAAAATCTTGAGCTGTTCAATTCCTAACTTCCTTGCTTTCTTCAAACCCAAACACAATGCTTCATATTCAGCAGCATTATTTGTGCAACTCCATGTAAGCCGATAAGAATAAGTTCTTTGGACACCAGAAGGAGAAATTAACACGATACCTGCCCCTGCACCGTTCTTGCATCTAGCACCATCGAAATATAACTGCCATAATTGATTCGTAACATCATTCTGATCAGCTGAGTTAGACAATTCCTGCTTTGTTTCATTCTCAGGTTTTTGAATGGCATAACAGCCAATCTCTGTCTCCATCATGGCATTGAAGTTAAGCATAGAAAACTGATCATCCAACTGAAGATTATTTAAAACTTCACTCATTAAAATAGAATCTTCAATTTCTTCAGTAAGCATGTGGACAGACTGCATGTCTTTTCCTGCATCTTCCAACTTCTCAATGTGAAAAGGGGAAGGCTTTTCATTTTGTATCCTGAGACGTCTACCCTTAAAAGGAATTTCTAGATGGGAATAATCTAGTGCCAAATAACCCCCTAATTTTGCAGTAAATTCCCTGGACAGACACATGCTAAAGTAGGGCTCTAAATCTACCACAACAATTTCTTGAATAACAGTGATCTGGGGCATAGTATGCAGGACAATTGGTACATCTTTAATGACACCTACTATTTTAACAGGAGTACCATCCAATTGCAGGACTCCAGGACTACTCCGGGTATACTCCATTCCCATTGCTTCACAGACTCCCTTGGGCATTACAGTGGTTGCGGCTCCAGAATCAATCATACAATTATGTACAATCCAACCTTCTATTTGCAATGACAAGTAAAATGGAGGTGGTCTGTTCTTACCAGTAGCAGAGGTGGTTAAGGATGCCTGAGCATAAACTGTCTGGGTAGGACCTTTTTCATTCTCTTTGATAGATTTCAATGATTCCTGCAGTAAATCTACTTGGCCTGGTAACTGCAAAGCGTCATAGAGGCTTACCTTAGCAGGGGTCTTCTTCAGATCTTCAACTATGTTGTATGAAACTGCAGCAAGGTCTTTCTTCTCAGCAGGTTGTTCAAATCTGGTACGATATTGCTGTGTAGCTTCTACTCTCAGCCTCTTTGTCAGTGATGGATACTTCAACTTTTCACGAGCTTGCTCCTCTGCTTCTGATCTTGCTGGTGCAGCTGCAGCCTTTTCTTGAACTCTGTTAAAAGCTGGATCTTTTGACAAAACAGGTGCATCAGACCTTGGAACTGGCACAGGAGCTTTCACTGGCTTTTTCATATCAGCCGGCACTTTCAAAGGTTGTAAGTCAACAGGATCAACAGTCACGGGCTTCTTTCCAGTCCTTGTTAGAACTGAAACTTGATCTTCAACTGGATTCATCAAACTATGGCCAGCTTCTGAGATCATATTAACATGTCCACCCGAAGAGCTGGCAGCCAATGTCTGCATATAATTCAGGTGAACCATACATGTATCCTCTCCATGAGGATCATTGCAAGTTGAGCACCAATATACTCCGTCTGCATGGGCTGCTTCTTCATTCACTAGAGCAGTCAAGCCTTTTTCAGGTGGCTTGCTAGTTGAGGCAGCTTGATCTCTAGTAATTTGAGGAGGCTGAAATCTCCTTGGCTGGAAATCTCTTTCAGCTTGCTTCCTTTCTATGAGTGTGATCTTATTTCCCATAGCTCTAATTGCCGAATTTGCAGACTTAACCTCTTGCAATAATGCTGTATATGGATCAGGGTTTGCAGGTGCAGGAGGTGCTGGTAAGGGCAAAGGAGCTGGTGGTGCTGGCAAAGTGGGAAATGCAGTGGAAACGGGAGATGATTGAATGCTAGGTGCAGGAAGCGGTAAAGGAGCTAAAGCGGGCAACTAAGGAGCTGGGACAGGTGCAACCTGAGGTGCTTTAGAACTCCATGATGGTGTGGGATACATAGCTGGCATGGGCTGTGGTTGTGAACCGTATAAATATTGAGGCAAATCGGGAATGAGAGGCATAGTTACCTTTGGAGGAAGTCTCCCTACAGCAACCAGATCAGCTTCTGCTTTAATTGCTTGTTCAAACAACTTTGGAAACGTTGTCACATTGGACTGCCGAAAAGCCCAGCCAATATCTGAGTGGAACGCTCTGAGATAATAAAGTGCAGCCAATTCATCAGCAGGCCGAATACCATCAGGAATTCTGTGCCAAGTTCTAGTGAATCGAACATTGAAATCAGCTATCTCCTCCTGGGGATGCCTCTGTATTACGGTAAACTGATTCAACAATGAGAAAGGGTCAGCCTGTTCATGGAAATTTTTAACCAGCAAATCACCGAATTGATCCCAAGATGTTATAGTGCCTGGCGGCAACGTTCGGTACCAAAACAACAGTTTTCCTCTCAAGGAACATACCAATAATTTCACCATTACATCCTCATCAGTAATGTCATGGATAGCCGCTAAGGAAGCAACATCATTAATGTGCTCATATGCTGTTTTACCAGTACCATCGTAAGTAGGCAAAGCCTTCAGTGCAGCTTGAGGAACTGGATTCTGAGCCTGCAAGTTCAAGGCTCCAGAGCTATTCCATGCCAAAAAATTTTTGGGTGGAGGTGGAGGATATTGTGCCATTTGAGCTAGCGGATATGGTTGGGAAGATGAAACACTAGCAACAACACCAGAGTTTTGTACAACAGAGGATGGAAGGGATGAGGAAACCAACCTAGAATGCTCACCACTTCTTGAACTATCAAGCTCGAAAAACTGAACCAGATCACCAAATTTCTTGGACTGTGATCTCGTGATCATGAATAATTTCTGAGTTCAGCAGAGTCACCAAATGCTCTAATTTTACAGTCTGAAGGCGAACATTAAACCTTCGACAGTATGAGTTCTTTTAGAGACAGAATAAATCTGTCCCACCGGGCGTGCCAAAAACTGTTGGTCCAAAATCTGCCACAGGAAAGGATTTTACAAGTGCGCCCTAGACCCGGCCAACATTGAAAGGCTGGAAGCAAGAAATGGCTCCCAGACCAATCTCCAGAGTGGGCTGGTTCCCTTCACTATTCTAAACTTGGTGTAAGATAAGGGTTACTGGAAAGAAATTAAAAAGGTTACAGAAAGAAATGGGAAATATGGCCACAGGCCGAAGTTATGGGATCAGAAAATAACAGCAGGAAACTCCAAGTGCAGCAACAACAAGCAATAAAAGTTACTAACTTAACTTCCGCACGATGCATACAGAAAAACCCTCCAAAATCACATTCCAGGAATTTATACTCTTACGGCAATATTCAAATCCAGTATGCAGAATTTAAATGTAACAGCCATGAAGACATACAAATGCTATTAGAAATGCAACATGAACAGAAAGGAAATCACCAATGCAAACGCTTGAAAAATAGAAGCCAATCCTTTATTCCTGCAAACGAACTTCCAGTCTCTAGCAGAGAATTTTCCAACCCCTTGCAATGAAGTTTACATTGGTTTTTATAGAGGTCCGTCCTCTTTGCAGCATTAAATATTTGAAACCAACCTTCTCGTGATCTACAATTGTGCCTTGGAAACCAAGAACACGATCTCCTTGATTACAGCCTTGAAGAAACAAAAATTAAATGCAATGAAACGTTCACGGTCACCTTCATTAAATTTGTCTTTGAACGTGTACATGAAATCATTGAATTAACCTACGAACAGTGGCCTCGAATGCATCAAATCTTTAATCTTGGTGGCCTGGGCGCTTCTTTGACCTTGAAATGCATTGGAAATCCTCAAAATATTTAATTCGGGGCCACATTTAATCCTTGGAAATGGAGGAAAACCTCTCGGGCCGTTCATACTGCACTTGGCGGGAAACTGCACAGGTCGCGAAAACGGAACGGGTCACGAAATCGTGACGCATTTTGATGTCGTACGCTTTCTGTCACTTACACCCGCGAAAATTCTTCCTGTCGCTCTTTCTCCATGTCTCCAGCTTTGTTTTCTCTATCGCTAGCTCAACCTCACGAAAATAGTACAGGTAGCGATTTCGCTACGCATATTGGTCCCTTGACTCTTCCCTGCGCTCTGCCCCGCGAAAACGGAACATGTAGCGATATCGCTACATATTTTGAGCACCGTGTACGGCCCTTTAGAGGGGTCGCAAAAATGGAACACCTTTTGCCTTTGGGAGTCTTCTATCCTTTCCTGTCGCCATTTCGCTGCATATTCATGTCGGTTGGCCTTATCATCGAAATTGCAGCGAATCGCTGCAACTTTTATGTCCTTTGTCTTTCGAGCCAAAACCACCGCGATTTGAGAACGTGCAGCGCATCGCTGCGCTCTTTGCATTTTGCTCTTCGAAGTCGACTACATCGCGAAAATGTAACAACCTTTTGCTTTGCAGCGCATCGCTGCAACCTTCACTTTACACAACCTTCTCAACCAACTTCGCTGCAACTTCAATCTTTTAAGCCTTTGCAACCAATGTGTGCCCCTTCCCAAGAATGCAGCGAATCGCTGCAACCTTTGAACTCTCAAGCCTTTGAAACGAATGTGCAGCGAATCGCTGCCACTTTTAACTTAAGACTTCCGCTCAACCAACATGCAGCGAATCGCTGCACTTTTACCACTTGACTCTTCGAAGCTCCCGATGTCGCGATTCTGGAACATGTTAGCGACGCGCTGCAAGTTTTAAGTTAGGTCGTCGGCTGAGTTTTTTGTCGCGATTTCGCGACATTTTGTCGCTGTTCCCCTTTTGCCCGCTGAAAGTCGCGAAAATGAAACACGTCGCGATATCGCGACGGTTCCGCCCAACCTGCCTGCGTTGACCACGTTGACCGCGATTTCGCGACTTGTCAGCGAATCGCTGCAGTTTCTGGACTTAGTCATTTTTGCTCATTTTCTCTCCTTTTTGCTTCAAAGCCGCATCAAAGCCTGTATAAACGTTAGATTTGCAATAATGTACACATTAATACTTCAATGAAAATCAATGTGGCAAAAATGCCAATAGGTGCATCGGATACATCTCACCCTCCATGTTGTATACTAGCCGGTTCACCCTGTTATTAGGATTTGTTGTCATATGTGCGGGTAGCTACGTAGGTCTCACTGCTGGAAATGTCGATAAATTCTATTAGGGGTGAGTTGGTGCTACATTCTATGGAGCCTGATTCCATGCAGTGTGGACTCTCCACTGCTGCCCAGGATATGGATATGGCATCCATGGTTATTGGTTTGAGAATGTTGTTGGGGGTGCGTTGGACTAGGGTGATGGCCACCACCACCCCATGTTAGGTGGTTGAGGTGGGCCTTGGGGCATGTATGGTCCTCCCACATATGACGACATTTCAGTTGGCATATTCCCCGCAAGGGGTTGCGGCCAACTCTTCTGATTGCCTATGAAATAGGCATCCGCGCTTTCAGCATCCTCCTGATTACTGAGCAATTGTGGGAACAATCGAGTTTTATGTTTCAGCATGCAAACTACGCATACTCTGACTTTGTTCTTCGAACATGCATTCTTTGCATGGTTCCATCTATATTTTGGATAGAAATAAGCCAATGCTGCTTCGTTTTCTTGCTTATTTTTCTCTAATAGCAGCGTATCCATCTGCAATGCTAGATATGAGAGCATTTCGCTCTTTAAATATTCTAGCATGTTACCTATTTTTGTCTTCGTGACTGAAGCAGTCACTTTCATGGTTCTAGAAGTGGTCTTGCCTCTCCTTCTTGAGTAGTTCTAGCATAGTTGTCGGATGTCTTCCATAACGTGTTGGTAGACATCACCTCCAGAAATAATGTTAAGAGCCTCCAGTGATTCATTGGTAAGTCCTCTCAAAAATATGCTTTTGAGGGACTTATCAGATAGTTTTGTGTGAGGAGATCGTTGAATATTGAAGTTGAATCTCTCCCAGTATTCCTCGAGAGACTCATATTATTTATGCGTCATGCTTAGGACCTATTCTCTGGAGTCTCTTGCTCTACTAAAATCTTGGTATTGCTCTAAAAAGAGCTTCTTCATTTGATCCCAAGTGGCAATGTGTTTGTCTCCCAGAATGATGAATCACCACAGAGCTACATCGTCCAATGTGGAAGGAAAGAGTTTTAGCTTCTGCGTATCATATTTATAGTCCACAGACCTGCATAAGACATCAAACTTAAATAAAAATAGTTTAGGGTCCTCAATTGGGTATCCTCTGAAGGTCAGAAGGTGAGCAGGGGATATGTTTTTCATTTTGGTATCTCCTACTCCTTCATCAATCAGGAAACTAAATCCAGATGAGACTTCTTCATTGTCAGTCATTTTTTCAAGAAATTCGGTCTCTAATGCAGTATTTATGGCTTTACGATCGTTTAAGACTTTCTGAGTCAAGGATCTAAGGTTTTCTGGTGTTATCATATGATATTCTACAACTTTCCACAATAGGGATTCCTCTAAGGGTGTCTTATTAAATAGGGGATTTATGATGATTCATTCTTCCCCAAGTTGATGGGATGATGAGGCACTTTGCACAAAGTGTGGATCCTCACTCCAATGGATTGCTGGTGGTGGGTCGAGTGAGTCTAATTCAAATTTATAATGTTCGACTGACTCAGGTTCTGGTGGATTGGTTTTTATAAACTTACCGTCAGGTCCTCTTCTTCTCGAAGAAATCATACAAGGTCAGATTGAAGGTTTCCAAGTATTGTAAATAGTCTAGTTGAGACGCTTCCCTGACAATGACACCAAAATGTTGCAGGTCAAACAAGGTTGACTTATTTTCTACTTTTGTCACATGCCCATGCATTTAATTTATCAACCTAGGGAGCTTCGTAAACTTGTGAAGAGTCTTGAACAATATTGCTTACAATACCACTTGAGATGAGTCCTCTAGTTATACTATTGGGGGTGTTTCAACGATCATCAATAATTCATACACTCCTCAATAATTTATGTAAAAAAAATTAAATCTACAAAAAGGAAATATTCATGCATTCCTAGAAATAAACCTATTGCAATACGAGAAATAACAATGTTATAAACAATCTTATAAAAGTGGTAAAATAATCTAGAAAACATAGGAAAAATAGGGGAGAAAATACTGGATTGGAGTGGGCCCAGGATCTAGCAGATTCCTCCCAGCTGAAAACACACTTAGAAACTCTTAGAACTGTATTATAATTATCAAAGTATTACAATGCTTCTTCTGTATTGCTTTCTACATTTACTATCAAAATATTCTATATATCCTTAGAGAGGTCTACGTGTGTTTATATAGCACACCCATAGATTTTATTTTACAAAGAAGTTATAACAGTCGATTAATTCCAGACTAAACTAAGACAGTCTGGTAAATGTGATCGACGTTTGCTAAAATTGGCATTCATTTCTAATGGTGGCATGTTCATTGATTGGTTTGTGCTTCACCTGGCATTGGTAGGACGTTCTCATACGTCGGTGCGATCCCCAATTTAACTCTACATGACGTAGAGTTGGAACTACACCAATCTCTATTGTCCACGTCATGCATCTCTAGTCAAAGAGTGAAGAACAGGGGTGCCTTCCCTATGAGGAATGTGCCTAAGTATGTTGAGTGCCTTCTGCATGTGAAAGGTGCGTTACTACCATTGACACCTTCCTAGAAGAGGAAGGCGCTTATCTTCTGTTGGCACCTTCCTGTGAGAGGAAGGTGCTTGCCTTCTAGTGGTGCCTTCTTGTTGGTGCCTTCCTTATGAGAGGAAGGTGCTTGCCTTCTAGTGGTGCCTTCCTATCGGTGCCTTCCTTATGATAGGAAGGCACTTATTTTCCTTTGGCTCCTTCCTGGAAGAGGAAGGCGTTGGCCTTCTATTGGCGCCTTCCTAGGAGAGGAAGGCGCTTGTCTTTCCTTGGTGCCTTCCTGGAAGAGGAAGGTGCCTACTTACGCTTGGCACCTTCCTAGAAGAGGAAGGCGCCTACTTACGCTTGGCGCCTTCTTGGAAGAGGAAGGCACCTACCTTCTCTGTGTTGATTTCGAAAGAAACAAAGTGTCAGGTCCATGAAAATACCTCGACTGATCTAAATCTGACTAAATCAACTACAATTCCATAAAAAGCCACTAAAAACACATGAATTAGATAACACATATAATTTCATAAAATAATTATATAATAATTCATAAATATATGCAATCCTTATTATACAACTGCATAATAATCAAGAAAATGTATACAAAATATGAGCATTTCTGATGCTCATCAATAATTGTCTTGGTCAGTCGTATATTTCCAATAGAAAAATTAAGCATTACAAAATTTTAAGCTTCTCAATTGACCCTTTAATTGAAAATAATTTGATTTAAAATAGAAGCACAAACTCGTCATTGGGCATTGTAAACCTTTTAATTGATTTTGGATGAAAATATAAAAAAAATAGGTAATCGAATTTGACTAATAAACCAATAAAATTTGAAGGTGTGACAAAATAAATGTTCATGGACATATGTGTGTTCATTTACAAAAATAAAACTTTGAGCCCTAATAACCTTTGTATTCCCAGGTAGGTGTGTTTTTGGGGCGAAACTTAGAACATATTTCTTTCAAAACGAAATGCACCCAATATAACCTTGTTGTATTAAAGAATTACCTTTCTTTTTAGGAACATTATATTTTATTACGAAAATCATGTTCAATAATTAATATTTTTTATTTTATAGAAGAAATGAACTACATGAAGAATGTTAAATAGAGCTTATCCTAGTTGCTGAACTAGTGGTATTGGCTTTATATTTAGTTGTATATTTTATTAATAAGAATAGATATGGAGTATATAATTGATTTATTTTTCCTTGTGCTTAATGAAGTAAATCAAGATCTGATTATATTTGTTCAAAACTAAATTAATGAAATTTTTTTTTGAAAGCAAGCTTATTAATATTGGATTGATAAATATACCTTATTTATCTTAGATTATAGAAAATATTAGAAAAACTAATTTAAAATTTGAACATTTATTTTGGGAAAGGAGGTTTTTAGGATTAGTTAAACTATCCATTCAAAACACCGAACTCTAGATCAACTTAGGATGAGATGAAAATAGAACTATTCATCGAGAAGGATGAATGAACAAAGTGTATACCATGTCGAGGATTTAACAAAGATATTCCTTGTGGGAAGAATATTTAAAATTACATCATGGTGAGGGAAGAGATAATGTGTTTCTCATGAATTCAAAAAATTTAGATCATTTGAAATTTTTATAGGAGTAACCTTTTAAAAAATTGACCTTAGATTATTCATCAAGGATGAACCAGATTTTCTGACAAGCTCAAAGCATTGGATTAAAGTAAATGAAGTATAGCTAATTATAGATTTATTGAAAAAATAAAATTATGAGACTTTTGAACCCATAGACTTGGGAAGATGTAACTTGAGAACCAAGTTAAAGATAGAAGTAATCCTTACAAATAAGGACTTGGTCACAATATAAATCTCAACATGGAAATTGAGTGATAATGGAATAAATTATGTGAATCCTTGTATTGGATGCCATCTAGAGTCTTTAGTGATAATTCTAGCTATAATTGCAGCTAATTTATTGGTATAACTCATCGAGAAGGATGATCAAACTACTTGAGGTGTAGGTGAGCACACAACAAGTCTTAAAGTTAAATGGTAAATTATACCTTACTTTGATAAGAATATTGACCTTATTCATAGAGAAATATGATTAATATATTGATACACCCAATGCTGCTAAGATGTGAATATTGCACAAAGTAAGTCTTGAAGCAATTGTAGTTTGAAAAAATTGGTATGGATAAGTGAATTGAACAAAAATAGTAACGAGGGTTAGTATGGGATGCCATCTCTAGGTCACTATCGGGTAGTATTGTGATAAGTCTCTTGTTCATTTGACTTAGCTAGATCAGTCATGATAAGTCATAATGGGTATGAGTGATCAAGTCCAAGGTCAGGGTATTGACATGGATATAGCTAACTCCTAGTAGGGGATAATCATCTAGACATGAGGCATATGTACGTTGATCCCTTGCATATTAAAGTTTGAATAAATTGACTAGTTAGGTCATGTATTCACAAATGTTGAACAAGTTGACTAGTTAGGTTGTGGGATCAGAAAAAGTTGACCAATTAGGTTATGGATTTGCAAATGCTAAGGTATGGGTAAATAAAGTGTCCCCCTCTATGTATTATGGGCCCTAGGGGATAATCCCATCCATAGATCAACCCACATGCTAGAACCAGAGTCCGATAAATAAGATAAGTCGATTTCACAAAATGGCACCTCTATGGGATTTGGCAAATCTCGTCCACTTGGGTGGTTGTATGTAGTATCCTTGAAACCTCAAAGTGGTTTGATATGCATGTACTAACTAAATATTAATATTAATGACTCATTGGGTTAAACATAATTATTGTGCTTAAACAAAAAAAATGTAAAATGTTTGACTTGTTTTTGTGGTGCAACCAGGTGAGTAGACTTTGGTTGTTACATTTTGGGAAATAGAAATTAGAGTTGTTCTTACATATTGTATATTATATTTGGTTGTTTTTTTCTTATTTATGCTTTTTTTCAAGGTCTATGGACCTATAAATACCATAAAGAAAATATGGATGTCCTAAACTTGACACTTAGCATGTCAATATATATCTCCACAATAGATGATTTGGTTGTTTTTCAAAAATATCTTTAGGGCATGTTGGTTTCTAGTATAAAATATTGGTAAGAAAGATATGACAAAGTTGTTGAAGCCATGAATTATGAATAAAATTTTTAATATGACAACAAAAATGAACATATAATGGCACATAATAAGAATAATCCTTTATGGGCTTGGAGATGTAGAGAGTTTAGGATTTCGAGATGCTACTGTAACTGGTTAATTATTGATGTGCTATGTCAAATTATATCTATGATTTAGAATATGCTCCACCTTGCTATGTGTAGACACAAAATCCTAGCCACTTGTCATTTGTGCTTCATCAAATCCCTATCATCCATTATATATATAAATAAATATCAAATTCCCATCATGTATTAATATCGACCATTCATCTAACATGAACCATGTTACTTATCAAAGCATAATATTAGCCCTTCATCATGTTTAATCTCGATCATCCATTGGTATCGTTGAAAACCCTAACATGTTAAGGGCAAGTTATAAAATATCATTCACTTTTGTGAATGAAGGTTAATCATATTTTTGTTAGGTTATTTATTCTTGAGGTTAGAAAGCATTATATGCCTAAGGTCAAGATATAAGATAATCCATCATCCACATCATCCAAACCCTAGCATTTTTATAATAATTTTCCTCCTTGTCACCATCACATACTCCATTTTTGTCATCGAAACCCTTATGAAACCCTACCTAAATTTTATAGAGCATTCCCCAACACCCATAAACACTTCAAGGCATTCCTCAAACACTCTAAAGTATTCATAGCCTTTCTTGAACGCTCTAGGGCATTTCCCAATAGCCAGTTTGTAGTCGAAAAACCCTCGGATGCTCATGGGAATTCGTGTATCATCAAATCAAAGAAGCAAATACATAGATTAGTATCATAGGTATTATTCTACCAAGGTAATAGGTATTATTGGTTTTCAATTTACATTTTTTGTATTTGACTTATATTTTATCATCGTTGCACCTAGGGTTTGTAGATATGTTACTGAGAAGGTCTCACACAATGGAGCCCTTGCATATACTACTAATCTATTTTGTGTTGTGATATGTTTGTAAGTACAAAATATATCTTCATTGATGGTTGTTGTAGCTCGAGTAGCCCCATAGGGATACACAAGCCCTCTCACAAATTATTTGGAGTGAATACAACTTAGAGATACCAACATTATTTTGAATGAGGGTTTTAAAACCCTCTTATTGTAATAATTGTATCAAGAAATACATTGCATTGTAACCCATGATTTAGAGTAAATGTATTGTATAAAGTGGAGATACATGCGCCTTGATTTCAATATAAATAATATTTGTCATTTTATGCATATTATGTCATTTTATTTGATCTATTACTTTATTGGTGTTAGTAGTTAATAATTTACAAAATGGAGATCATGGTGGGACCCAAAATGGTTTTACATTTTAACTTATCTTGACAATATTTCTTATCTGCGTTTTTTGTTTCTATTATAGGTTTCAAAAATCTATTAGCGCAAAAATCATGAGATCTAGGGCAAGGGTTTTGGGAAGTAGCAATATTTGATCTATGGTCATTATTACACCATATAGAATTTGTGGGATGCCACACAACATCCATGTGGATGCTAAAGAGTATCTAAAAGTTTCAATAGAGAAATATATGGGTTTAAATAAAGAAAATTACGAGTTTTGACAAAGAAAATTGTGGGTTTTGATAGAGAAAATTGCATGTTTTTATAGAGAAAACTATGGGATTTTGCACCACATTCATGGAAGTTGGGGATAAATATGTAGGCTTCCTGGTAAGTCTTAATCAAACCCCACTTACACTTTTACTTTTTAAAAGAGAGATTGAAAATAAATATCTATTTTCTATTTAAAAAGCAACATACCTTGCATTGTTAGGCATCATAGGCATTCATAAGCATTTTCAAAATCATATAGAATTGCACATAGGTATAAATTTGCATCTGTGAATTCATTTCAATTGCATTAGATATTCATTACACTAGATTCAAGTTTTTAACTATTTTTCATGGTGTTTTTGCATTCTAACTTGTGTGTTGTTTGCAATAAACAAAAACGTATAGTAGTTACACTTTAGGCTAAATGTTCCCACTTTTCACTTTTATAAGCTAAAATAAGTCACTGGTGATCAAACTTCCTCCCACTATTTGAAAAACCTACTAATTTAGAGTGGAAGAGCTAGGAAAACCCTCCATTGTTGGAAACACTTGCTGATTTAGAGTGGATCTTAAGCGATATACCCTAGACTATTTTGAGAGGCTTGGTATTAGTTTTTCTAGTCACCAAATTGGTTGAGTGAAAGAGGGTTTCTTTGAATTTTATGAATCACACCATAGAAAATAAAAATTTAAAAATAATCACACAAAATTGCACGCTTTAATTTTTATATTAGTGAGTTGGATTTCATCACCAAACACTGATTAACACCAACAACGGTGGGCTTCATCTCCATCCATCAGCTTGCCCCATAGACACCTTAGCATATCGTGAGTGATTTTTTTGGATTTCATCACCAAGAAAATCCCTACTTTCCATCCACCTTAGGAAGCCATCCTACCTATTTGTCTAGGATTAGAGAGTTTGCACATAAAAACACACAAAGCACAAAAAAATCAAAATAAAAAATATTATTGCAAGACATAGGATACAATTGTTTGTTTACTTCTATGTGTTTTTCATTTACCATATCACATTCCACACATCCCTCACACTCACTACCTCTACTTGATCATAGCTTATCGTATTGACCATAAATCAATCCAGATCCATGAATCAAGCACCAACTTCATCCATGGAGTGCTTCACTCCTTCCTAAGCCACTTTTATGACTAAATTAGCCAACATAAAATAGATAAGCTATTTGTTTTATCTGCAACACCTTCTCACACAATATTCACTTTTAATGTTGATGTGATGCAAAGAGCCATCCATACCTCCATTCTAGAAATTGAGCCATCCACACCAACTGACCCTCACATCACCTACATAGACATGGATAAATTTGGAGCTTACTTAAGACCAACCAAACTAGTCCTAGAATGGCTTAACATCCCACATGAACAAGTTATTTATTCTCAATTGGAACTTGCTCACTCACATCCCAACAATTTCAGCCAAGTCTACACAAACCCTCTTTTTAAGATAACATTTGCACCCTCACACCAAATTCCTCCACCATAATGTAGCCAAAGTACCTCCATCCCATCTGCCTACACCACTACCTTTTCCAACCCACTCTACAAATCACAGGTTAATGTTGCTTCACAAATTACATCCACCATTCCATCCAATATCCCTCATTTAGTTGTGATTCCCTTCGCAACTTACCCTCTATTAACCTTAAAAAATATTGCCAACACTCAAACCTCACCCAAATACACTTCCACAATGACCACACCATCTGCATCATAAATTTCCATACAAAAATTATGGTAACACCTCAATCAATTACTTATGGCACAACAATATGCTCGTTCTTGTCCTCAACCACAATCACAAGTAGTATATTTTAAACCCCATTCCATTCCAAACCAACACACCTTCTTCAACCTTGATCCATCTTGGGTATTGCAATATTCTTAGGTTACCATCCCCATGCCTCCATTCAGCAACATCAATACCACTTTCATAACCCAATACATTCACATCCCCCAAACTCCATCCCCACTTCATCAATAGTTGTCACTCCACCACCAAGCCCAAAAACACATCCAACATCATTAGACACCCATAATTCTATCAGGACATTAATACTACATTCCATCCCAACAACTCATCACTCCACACACCCTACCTCCACACAATCATCAAATAATCCAATGCTTTCACACACACGAGGAAGACCCTAAGATCCAATCCATGCAATAAAATATTGATAGCTTGATTATGTACACTCCTGGCATGATGTGCCAAAAACCTACACTAATATAACTGATCAATCAACCTATTAGTTCTTTGGTACCTTCATCGCCTTATTTGGTAGAATTTGCACTACCAAATATTGATAAATTTGAAGTGACTGAGTATCCTAGGGAGCACATTAGCACCTTCATCCACTCATGCTTTTAAATTCAAGAGAATGATGCATTACTATTCAGAACCTTTCCTCAGACATTAGGGGGAGATGCCTTAGATTGGTATAATCATCTACCACACCATAGAATTTACACATTTGAGCAATTGGTGGATAATTTTTTGGAAATATTCTTCATCAATGTTCGTAAGAAAACCACATTGATTGACTTGTACAATCTTAGACAATTTGAAGAAGATTCGGTCTATGCTTTTGGAAATCGTTGGAGGAAAGTCATCACTAAGTTGCCATTCTCCCTACCAGTGGAAGAATTGACATGAATTTTTGCAAGGATTTGTCTCAAATATATCTCCTTTTTATTGCAATTATTGCAATACAAAACATTTAATGAAGCTCTTACCCAAGCTCAAATCATCAAAGAAATAAAAATTCAAGAGGGTGAGATAAAACAAAAGAAAAAATAATGGCAAAATAAGGGCCAATATAAAGGAAATTATTCTATCCAATCCAAACCAAGACAAGTGAATAAGTGGTTTTGAGTCAAACCCAAATTATTGAACAACCCCACAATCACCATCAACAACATCAATTATCACAACAACCGCAATAAGTATCTTATCAAGTGGTGCCCCCACCAAAACTTCATAACACAATGCCAATTGTGGAAAATCACCAACATCGATAATCCATTCAACAAGATCACACTTACACACCCTTATTTGAGTCATATTCCTCTTTCCACACATTGTATGACACTAATGCTATTGCCTTTCCTAAAATCAAACCATAAGATCAAATAAAATGTGGCAAGAACTATAAAGAGCACTTTTTTTAATCCTTTTCATCGATAGAAATGGTATGCCATTAACAACTACTTTACGAATAAAAACATGGTGGAATACTTTATAGACCTAGGGGCCATTAATTTTTATAGTCCCTTGGCACAACAAAATCAAAACCTTAGTATATACCAAATGCCACTTCGTCATCATGAGGAACAAAAATAAATTACAAGGGGATCAAATACGATGACTCCTCCTAACCAAGTTAATCATGTGCAATAGTGCCAAGGTTTTATGGGGGCTATCCATGTAGTCACCTAAGGTCAAAGAAGTACCAATAAACAAAATGAACAATAGGCAGTTCAATCTCCTATGGCACCACAAGCAAGTGTGTCTCCACAACCTACCTATTCATCATCACCCATCCATATTTCAAGTCATCCATCCCAACCCATTCATCCCCCAAGCCATCCACAAAGACCAATCATCTCCTTGAGTAGCCATATAACAACCAGCCTCAAAATACCTTCAACAAAATTATCCATCTATGATCTCATACAATAATATCCCCCACACCATGAGATATTAATGGAAATTTTAAAATCCATTGAACTTCAATACCAAGACACTAACATCTTTAACAATTTTGTGGGGAGTATTCTAACATTTATGGAACCTTCTATCACATTCTATGATTTTTAAATTAAATTAACATCATTAGAATAACTAGATCCTCCATTACATATAATGGCTCAAGTTGATAGGAAGCCATTCAAAAGAGTGTTGATTGACACTGACTCATCCATCAACATCATCACCACCTTAGCCCTTCAACATCTCAATCTTCCATCCTCACACATAACCAAATCCACATTCACCTTGAGAGAATTCAATGATACTCTTTGTTCTACAATTGGTACTATCATCTTACCTATAGAAGTCAGGTTTAATACATTGCATACCATGTTCCATATCCTATAGGGGTCTTGTTAGATTTTGTTGCAGTATGCAATAGAAGATAGCTATCACATGATGCAGAATAATATGAAAGAAATAAATCTACGAGATGACTAAAATATGATATAAATAGAAATTATAGAAATGAATACAATATATCTAGGGAGGAAATGAACACTCCATGAACATAGTTATTGGACTCCATTACACCCATCACCAATATATGGTGATCTACACAACACTATGCTACTACCTATGAATATGCTCTAAGGTTCTATATTATGCTTGTTACAATGAGACCCTTTTTATATAGGAAGATAGGTTCCTTGGAGAAAAATATACATAGTTGTGTAAGGGACACCTTGAAAATATATAGCTTGCACATTGACACTTGTGAATTTATTACATTGCATGAAGAAACTAGATAAATTTCCATTAAAGTAATCTAATATCCTAAGTATGTACCTAGGAAAGTACATTTACATGACCCAAATGATGTAATATAATCTATTTCTAACACCCCCTGTATTACATTATTTGGGTATTGAAGACTTTAGTATTCAATGTGGATCTTCTTCCATTGGATGATCTTTGGCTTGTTCAGGTTCATTATCTTCTTCTTCTTGTGAGTAGTCTTGATCTAGTTCTTTTTCTACTGCTTCAGTCTTCATGTCATGGCCTCTCATATTTTTCAATTCTTTGTTCCTTGATGTCAAGCATCTTTTATGGACCATTGCTCTCATGATGTTGCATATATTGAGTGGATATGAATAGGTTATTCTCCTTTATTTTATACCTATATAAGACCTATTTATCTGTACTTCATAAGTATCAACCTTGTGCTCATTGTAGATCAATTTGAAATATGTTATTATGTTCCTTAAGATAATATTTTATTCTTTGTAGTAATATTTTTCATAGCCCTTATAGTACCTATATTTAAAATGATAGGAGAAAGATAAGTGATTTATTCTATCATAATATTTAAATGGATGGAAACTCCAACAATTGGCCTTTTCATGACCATGTTGATTGCAATAGGTGCATAGTAGATATGATCTGATAGTTTTGTAGTATATTTTAGGAATATCATGTGTGTCTATCTCCTTGATAAGGCCTTTTAACCATATGCGCACAATTGTAGCTATTCCATATTTTTATTTTTATATAAAATCTTTTTGATCAATATTTTCCTATTTTGGATCTCCTTTGGTACATTTGTCATTAGACTCACTCGATGAATTATCCTATTGGAAATATGAGCAAGTTTTATTGTCATTGATGTCAAGAGGTTGATGTTCAAGTTTCGTCATCATTAATGTCATCGGATGGTTTTTCCACAAGGCAAGGAAAAGGTTCAAAGGAATAGGATATAATATTTATTTTAAATATTATATGCCTAAAAATGCCTAAACAAATTAAATACTCGAGGAAGGAGAAGCAGTTTAAAAGGAAATAATAATATTATAATATTTAATATTATAATATTTAATATTATAATATTCTATGTCACAGGTTGGTTTGAAGAAAAATGAGGGCCAAAGAAATCAAATTTTAAATCCTCCAAAAGACCCATTTGGCTGATTTTGAAGACTATGGTTTAATTTATTTAAATTTAAATATTTTAACCATTGGTTAAAATTGAAATTTAAATAATTAATCAAGGTGCAAAAATTTTAAGTAATTAAATTCGATTTAAAAATTTGAATTTTCTATGTTCGTTGACGTATTAGACAATGTGGTATATGGTATAAAAGGGGGCAAGTTTTTTATCAAAAAATTATCCATGCGATATGCGATTTGTGAGAGCCCAAAGTTCTAAGTATTTCAAGTGCTGAAGAGTAAAGGAAATTTGCATGTGTTTTAAACAAGTGGGTAGATGTGTTAATAAGACAAAGAGGAGCGCCAAAAAGGTTCCAAGGTGCTTGATAGTGCAGGTGGTAGTCGAGGGTTGCGTTAAGGCATTGGCAAATATCTTTTTGTTTGCATCTCATCGGAGAAGTGATAAGCAATAAAAGGAAATATGCACACCTTGTATTTTCATGAGGGCATGTAGCCCAAGCAGTGGACGTACTTTGTGCTAAGTTTCTTGGAAATGCAACGTCGAGTGTTCGAATTTCGTCAAAGCTTTTTTAGTTGGGAAAAATAAAATTAAGGTATGCTTCTCACATTTTAATTTGCCAAAGGTTTTGATAATTTAGAAATTGCATAGTGTGAAATTAAAAGGTGGTTTGTGAGTTGTTGAGGGAGATATAAGGGATTATAAAATTAAAATATTTTATTTTTATTTTAGTAATAGGAGTGATAAGGTATGCAAAGAATATTATATCTTGTATTTTGAAATAAATCTATGTTGTGTTAATTATTTTGAGAGGATAAATAAGGTGCATAAAGAAATTTATTATGGAAGTGAATTAATTGAATATTTGCTAATTATTTTTAAAGTTTGGATATTATAAGGTGTATTTGAGATTTAATATTTTTGTATGGTGAAATAATTTTGAGGGAAATATTTGAGTGAAGATTTTTGATATCTAACTTTGTGATTGGCAAAGAGGTTGATTGTGATTGAGATAGGTTTTGAGATCAAATATTCATCAAAACAAAAGGTATGGGCATATCATCCTTGTGAGTGAAATATTGTTTTGTTGAATGTTGTGAAATACAAGTTGGAGTGAAAAGGATTGTTGGAAATGTTTGAGTGACTTTTTCATATGCATGATTGGTGAATGTTTATGAGATCATTTGAGTGTGATATTGAGAACTATCTTGAACTAGGGTTTGTGAAAGATCATGAGTATCATTGTTATGTGAATTTGAGAACTATCTTGAGTTAGGGTTTGTGAAAGATCATGAGTATCATTATTATGTGAATTTGGAATCATCTTGAGTCAAGGGTTGAGATTCATAGTATGAGTTGTTGGAAGTAAAGTGAAACACTTGGTTAAGGTTTGTAAGAAATTTGTGTTCCATTGAGTGAATGGTTAAATGAATTTGGATGAGCATTATTTATTGAATTCATTGGAGTGATAGTTCAAGATTTGTGAAACAAATTATTCTTTATTTCTGAATTGATTTGAAAGTGAGTGAGTGATTTGTGAGTGTGCAACATATTGAGGTTCTTACCATTCTCTATATATTTCTATGATTAAACAATATTCTGAGTGAAACTTGTTTGTGTGATTAAAGATATTTTCTAAAAGGATTGAATTGAGTTGTGTATGCAAGTTTTGCAATTGATTTGAATAAGGTTTTGTGAAAGCTAGTGGGTAGATTTAAGTAAGTCCTAGAGGGGACTTAAGGATAGATTTGAGTAAGATTTTGTGAAAGCTTAAGGACAGATTTGTGTGAGATTTTATGGAAGCTTACAAGCATATTTGAGGTAATTCTTGGTGAATACTTGTTGAGCAGATTGGAAAAATTCTAGAAAGGACTTGTTGAGCAGATTTGAGGTAAGTCTTGGTTAAGACTTGTTGAGGAATATTGAGCAAGTTATTGAGAGAACTTGTGGATATATTTGAGGTAAGTTTTTGAGATAATTGAGATCATAATTGATTGATTGATTTGTTCAAGCTTTGAGTTAAGGCTTGGATAATATCTAGTAGAGTTGATTTTTGATTAAGTCAAGATTTGTGTTAAGACTTGAGGATATATTTGAGACAGAGATTGAGAAAATTTGTGCTAGACCAAAGGATAGTGTTTAGTGCAGATTTGAGATATAGATTGAGTATATTTGTGCTAGACTTAAGGATAGTGTTTAGTGTAGATTTGAGACAGATATTGAGTAGATTTGTGCTAGACTGAAAGACAATTTTTAGTGCAAATTTGAGACAAATATTGAGTAGAGTTGAGAGTAAGATTTGGAGGTGACAAAGCAAAGGATATTAGTCTTTAGTGGATACAAATCCATTAGCTAGGGTAGTGAGGATAGAGATATTCTAAATGAGGACAAAGTCTTCTATGGAGAGAGATCCACAAGCTAGAGCAGTGGAGGCAGTAAGTTCTTCTAAGAGGATCACTAGCCAGAGCAGAGGAGAAGGAGTTCTCTAGTGGATAGAGATATACAAACCAGTTGAAGTGATTGGTGTCTCTTATGGATAGGTATCCATGAAATTGATTAGGAGATTGGTATCTCCTTTGGTCAGAGGTCCATAAATATTGTACTAGGGAAGGATTCCAAAGATATTTGTTGAGAAAATTTTAGTGAAAGTTTTTCTTCGTGGAGTAGCCCACATTGGGTGAACCACGTAAATTAGTGTCTCTAATGTGTGTGATTATTTGTGCATTAATTTGATTACTGCTGTTGATATTGCCATTGATATACTGGATAATATTTTTTGAGAAAGAAAAAGTAAAAAGTGGTCTTATATTGTCCACCCCCCCTCTCAATATAAGCTTGTGTCCTTCACATCCTTTACATAGCTTTTAATTTGATAACTTATTTCACATTGTATTGGTTATTAATTTTATTTGCCCTTTTCATCATTGTAATCCATTAGGTTTTTAATCCATATTGGTATTTTCTTTATTCCACTTCTAAGAGTGTTGCTTAGCATGCTAGTAGTCATTTGTATTACCTAATTTTTTGGGGATAGAGTAGTCTACCTTATGGATCCCTACTCAATGTCTATGAAATCCCAATTAAAAATATATAAGCTTGTTTTGATGACACCTTTATCAATCCTTGGGTTTTTTAGACTTCCTTATGTCTCCCTAGTGATGAAAGTATGTAAACCTAAGGAATTTTAGGTTTTGTAGAAATATTATATTTTGCCAATGGATTTGCAACTTGATAATCTTTGATAAATGTTGATATTACCAAGTTTTGTAGAATGCCTTATGACTCCCTAGTATATTTTGGATAAGATATAAGATGAATATAGTGCTTTTGTAAATTGTAGTTCAATTTTTGGTTGATTTTGTAAAGTTTTTGTAAATACCAAAATAAACTTCTATTATCCCTTATTGCTCCTATTGAACTAAGCACTTTTCCCAAATTTAAAGAGGTTTAATTCCAACCTTGGAAATGCTTTGATAAACCCCTTTTAATATCCCTTTAGTATTTAATTTTAGTGTATCTAATTTTCATTACTTTTATTTGATTTATTAATCCTTATAACTCTTAAATTTTTGGAAAATAAGACCACAATAATATTTGCAAATATTTTAAAATCAATTTCTAGTAGAAACCCTTATTACTCCTAAGTTTTTAATTGTAAATATTATATTGATTTGATAAATTATTTCCTTTGAGGTATGGCTTTCAATATGGTTAAGTTATTCTAAGTTTAACCTTGATTTATCAACCTTATAACTCCCAAAAATGAAAGCATATTTAAAAAGGGAATAAATCTTACCTTGCATTATACAAATATCGTAATAATTGGTGCTAATTTTAGGTGTGCAAGAGCTCATATATTAATGTCTCTGCTTTGGCCATTACCTCCAATAGAATGCTTGGAATCCTCCTTGGATTTAATGCTAAAAATATGGCACCTTTAATATTTACCTTTGACCTTCCTTGACCATAGCATTAAAGGCTCTTCTCCTTTCTTCCACACTACGAATTTGGACATATGTGCGAAAACTATAGAGTGTTGATTGAGGATGAGTGAATGATCCTAAATGCTTTGTTCTCTATGGTCCAAGGAACCTTTAATAGGAGGTCAATATTTTGGAGGGTGACAAGTGTCACAACAATTACATTCAATGCTTCAAAGATGCTCTTGGACACTTGGAATAGAGTGGGGATGTTACAAACTTTGTTCAAATGCCTGTTACAAGTGTCACCCTTGCTTAAGTAATGTCTAAAGTGTTTTTATTCCTTCATAGTGTGTTATCCAAGTGGCTCTTGTATTCCAACGTACGTAAGGCTTCCTTTTGTAATACCTATGGTTGAATGTAACTCCTCTTCCACATGGACTATGGGCACAAAAATATGTTGTAATAATTTTCTTCACATGTGTGGAGTTCCAATGTTCCTTTGAGGGCGTTTAGGGTTTATTTTTTAGAATGAAAAGTGGCACTTGCATGCCCTAGTCTTATCAATAACTTTTTGCAAGCTCTTAAATATACTTTTCCACATTCTTCCTTGTATTTTGATGGTGATGATATGGTTCCAACCAAGCAATGCTGATCGTGGAGCTTTGGTGGAGACTTTGATGGAGCCTTGGTGGCACTTAATTAGAGTTCTAATGGCAGCACTTTGGTGGATAATTCTTGATGCTCCAATGATGGTATAGAATGCTCCTTAGTTAGATGTATGACTCTAATATTGCTTGGTTTAATTTTCTTTGCTTATATACTGCTTGAATTCTCCATTTTTGATCTATTATATTATTTTGAATGTAATGTTATTTCTCCATTTTGTAGGTTCAACCGTCCAAGACATAAAGAATATGAGTATTCTTGAGTGAATATTTTGATATGCTTGAGAGAATGCTAGCGTTCGGCCATCTTTGTCTAGTTTACATTGGAAATATTGTGCCTTTGAGACACCTTCAAATCTGCCCTCTTTCTTGTGTAGAAAAAATTAGAGCAATACAATGTAACAATATTTGTAAATAAGATGCCTTTATTGCACTCCTTTTTGCATGTCTACTTTTCTGGTTTTGTGGGAGATTTATGAATGCAATGTAAGGGTTTTGAGGATGTCTCTTTGATTATACACCTTCCCTTTATTTATTGGTTATTTTAAAAATGAACCCACACTTTTAACTACTTTATAGAAGCTCCATTTTTGCTGTATTTTTCTACACTATTTATTTGTAAAAAAACCTTGTTGTGCTTTGAATTTAAGACTCACCAAGTCTCGATTTGAAGCTTCTTTTGCTAATATTTGATGGCTAATTTCTTCTCCAATACCTAGATGATTTGAGGCTGATTTGGTGGCTTCTCTTGGCCACTAAAAGTTGAATATTTTGGTGCACTAATGGTGTCTTTAGACACTTGATGCTAATATGATTTTATGCCTTTCTCAAGAACACAAACACTAAGTTTTTTTAGAGTAATATAGTAGTGCAAATGAACCCACTAATATTTCACTTTTAATGCACTAACAATCACACCTTATAATTCCAATCAAATTTAAAAATAATTTATAAGTGCACTTAATAAATTTAATACAACCAATCAAGACTTATCTGAAATGAATCTTCAAGAGTTATTCTGCAATTTCACTACAAATAAAGTTGTAGGAACTAGTATTCTTTTTCTTTCCAAAGTAAATATTTAGTAGTTGACAGATAGTTGTAATTTTGTAATATAATCAACTCAAAAGCTAAGGTGCAAATGAACCTTAAAAGGAACTTTTCCCTTTTGCACTTTTGAAAACTGTAATTCAATTTTCCTCTTTTACAACTCTAATCCAAATTAAGGTGCTTTAACAAATTTGATAAGTAATCCAATTAATGAATCTACTTGCACCAATATTTGCTTATATTTTTGAAATATTTTGTAGCTCTTTTTCTACTTCTATAGAGGATGTAGATATTGGTGTATAAGATCACCAAGTTTCTACTTCGAGTAGGATCTTGCTGCCTAGTTTATTCTTCACCAAAAAGTGGTCTCGAACTTTCTTTTATGATCCTAGGTTTTTATGAATTGATCCTTTAAGAAATATTATCATTTTTATATAGATTTGGAGAAGTATATGTCTCTGAAATGGTGCCTTCTTGCTGTGAGAGGTAATATTCAAATTTCTTGGATTTGGTAGGCTTCTACTATATTCAAGTCTTCTTGTTAAATTCTAACTTCAAGTAGGATATTCTTCTCATGATTATAAATTTTTTGAGTTCTTTTGTATCTACTCTAGAGGTTTGGCACTCCTTGCCAAATTATTCTTCTTTTGGTCTTGTTTTCGAATAGAGACAATTGTCCCAAATCCTTCACTATCTTTTGTAGTGAATTTATCCAATGAGTTCTCCTTTGATGATTTCTTCAGTAAGGCTCTCCAAGCCTTTTATTGGATGCTCATTGAGACCTCCCCAATATATTTTATCTGGTAGCTTCTTTTTTTATTCCTTGAGACCTTTTATTCCATCTTCTACTCTTGTAAGTTTTGGTGGTGAGATATTATTTTGGATCTCTAATTCTACTGCTTTTAAATTCAAGCAGGACTCTCCTAGTCCTTCTTCATCTTCCAAGACTAGAAGTTATTCAATGAGATCTTCTCGTAATATCTTTACCTTTAATTTTTATTTAGGTGTTGGATTGATTCTAAAGAAGATACTCTTCCTAAATTTCTTGTAGGAAGTTTCCCAACTCATTGAATATCCTTTCCTTGCAACAAAGTATTGGTACTAAAATATTAATCCACTTGTGAATCGAATACTCTCTTCTAGAGTCTTCGTCAAGATCAAGGCTTTTGTGGCATTTTTTTTAGTATCAAGGATTTTGTGGCCTTTTATTCAGTATCAAGAATTCTATGGCCTTTTCTTAAATATCAAGGCTCTCGTGGGATTTTTTCTAGATCAAGGATTCTATGGCCTTTTATTCTAGAACAAGGCTTTTGTGGCATTTTCTTTTGGATCAAGGCTTCTATGACATTTTATTCTAGATCAAGGATTCTATGGCCATTTATTATGGATCAAGGCTACTATGTCCTTATCTTCTTTTGTGAAGTTCTCAATCTAGAAATGGAGATCTCCACTCTTCTAACTTCACCACAACTCTTCAACAAAATTATTATTCCATAGTATTCTTTTCTTGCACAAGGAAATAATATCTACACTATGAAGGCACGTCAACCTTCAGGTAACAAAGTTGAAGTCTCTTATATTTATATTATAGGAGGAGTCCAAATAATAAGAGAATTAATTTTTTGCAACAAAAGAAATTTTGGAAAATAGTTAACAAATTCTAGATATCCTGAATGATATTCACTAGTTGATTTGTCAATCTAGTGGATTGAATGATGAGTCCTCGTCTTCACAAGTTTTTCATGCAACTCTATGGAAAGACTCTAGCTAAATATAATCTCAGTATTTCTATAACTGAGATTTCTTTTAGTCTTCACTTGTGGCTCTCCTTAATTATACCACCTAGACTCTTCTAAGAGTTTTTTATAGTAGCTAGTCCAACAATGTGCCAGGTTGAAAAAAAACTTAGGATGAATGATAATGGTGGTTTTCCTATTGATCTACTATGGCTATCTAACATGGATCTGATACTACTTTTAGATTTTTATGCATTATGTAATGGGATATAACAATCACAGGATGCATAATAATATGAAAGAAATAAAATCTATGAGGACTAAAATATGCTATATAAAGAAATGAAAAAAATGAATACAATGTAGCTATGGAGAAAATGGATACTCCATGAAAAAATCTACTAGACTACATTGCACCCATCACCAATATATGGTGATCTACACAACACTATGCTACTACCTACAAATATGCTCTGAGTTTCTATATTCTACTTGTTACAATGAGATCCTTTTTATATAGGAAGATAGGTTCCTTGGCCAACACTCTACCTAGCTATGCAAGGGACATCTTGCACATATACAACTTACACATTAACATGTGTATTTATTTCATTGCATGAAGTAACTAGATAAATTCCCCCTAAAGTAATATAATTTCCTAAGTATGTACCTAGGAAGGTACATTTATATGACCCAAATGATGTAATATAATCTATTTCTAATAGGTCCATGGATTACAATGTACTCCTTATACATATTTGGATAAGGGAGATGAAATATATCCCTTAAATATTGCATCAATGCTTAAAATATGTACATGAGAGAAAAATTAATTGTATACCAATGGATATCGAACTGTTTAAATACTGCAACTTCATTTCCAATCCATACGAATCCTCACTTCCATCCACTCACTTGTTCTTAACCCCATAAAACACACCATCTGCCTCACAACACACCACTACTTCATCAAAATCTCTCATTCTTGAGGATCTTCCTATCACTACCCCACATCAAGCTTCCACTTCCACACGCCCACATTCATCACAATCGATAACATGTACATGTAGTCAAACCAAATAAACGACTTCCACATCCATGTTAGTGGGACATCCATCCACACATTACACATCATAATCTACCTCACCCATAATCACTCATTCATGAGCATCCATCCAAAAAACTTAACAAACAATCATTATAATTCCATCCACATCAGCATCACCAATCATCCATCAAAGCCCTTAGCTAAATCCATATTCATCTCCACCAATCAATGTATCACAAGTTGATTTAATGGATTGTGAGTTGTTGTTCCAACATATATATCTCATAATTTGAGCCACAAGTCACCCATGATCCCCACATCTATACATTAATTCCACCCACATCATCACCCACACAAGTTATAGTCCACCTCGCTAGTCCTAGTATTGGTGAGTATGTGGTTCAAGATATCACAATCACACTCCTCAACATACAAAATATTAGGGATTATAATCACCCATGTGAACCACCCTTATCCATATGAGTGGTGTACAATATAGGTTCATCATCTAACAAGATTAATTTTATGTATGGGGAGGTTTATTTATCACCTAATACACTTTTCCTAGATGAACCCTAGCTACCATCCCCTACCAACCTCGAACACATGACTAATCCTAATTTATTGATATAATATTTTCATTGGGTTAATTGATAAGGCTTTGGTTTAGGATGACATGAACATGGCATGCATGATAGCATCAAAATTCCATATTGAGAAGTGCATGACCATTCTGGTTTAGGATACAATCAACAAACTTCCTCTCTTGAACAATATTTTCAATGCTTCAATCTAGAACATGAAGAGGAAAAATATCACAACGATGACTTTGAGGATGAAATCTATGAATAATATGATGTCATATCAATAGCTTTAGATGAATCTAAATATATATTGACCCCAATCACTCCATTCACCGAACAAGGTGAGTATTATCTCAAAATGTTCTCCATTCATCAACTCATACTCTGTTTGCTTCTTACAAGAGAGCGAGTTGAGCCTAGAGGTGAAGCACCACCTCCACCTCATCCACCTCATAAAAATATCATGTAACCTATGTAAATTGTCAAAATATCTATATATATATATATCAAAAACAAGAAAAAAATCTTTGCATTGCATTTGCATGGCCTTGTAATTTTTATTTACACGTGATGCTTGATGCTATCCAGGTTCTTAGGGTTCCTTCATCAATTCTAGGATATATCACCAACTCATCCTTCACATTTCCAACCACCATTTCCCACTAAGTCAACATGAAGTTTGTTGAATTATTCACCCCACTTCGTAATCCATATGATTTGGCAAAATCAATTCATATTAACCTAAGCCTCATTGATATGGAATGGATTTCATCACCACCATCCTTTTTTAAATTCATCCATTTTGAGAAATTTTTAAGAGCTTCATTTTATTACATTCCTCTATCACCTTTGCCTTCACCTTCATCTTCACCTTTGCCTTCACCCTTGGTTCCTACTATTTTCTAGGTAGAAATGGAAGAGACTATGCTAGATGAGTTTGATAATGTCATTTATGGTATTGATTTTATCCCAACACCCCATCAATTTGAGGAAGGTTCACACATGGCCATTGAAGATAGTATAGATGTGAACCTTAGTACATATGCAAAAAATCCACAAATCATTAAACTTGGAAAAAATTTATCTATTGATGAACACAATTGATTCCTCTCCTCAAGATAAATAAGGGTATATTTACATGTTCCTATAAAGACATGCCTAGTATTAACCCTAGCTTGGTTGTCCACAACATAACCTTGCATCCTGATGCTAAACCCGTCAAACAAAAATTGATAAAGTTACATCCTACCATTGTCCTCATGGTCAAAGAAGAGCTTCAAAAGCTATTAGATGTGGGTTTCATTCAACCCATTGACTATCCTGGGTGGATTTCAAATATGGTGTCCATTGAAAAGCCTAATATAGTAATTCACATTTGCACTAATTTTTGAGATCTTAACAAAGCATGTCCTAAGGATGACTTTCCTCTACCAAACATTCACACTCTTGTTGACACCTGTATTGGCCATGAAATTCTTTCTTTAATGGATGATTTTTTTAGGATACAGTCAGTTTTGAATCAATTATAATTACCAACACAAAACAATATTCACAACACCTTGGGGGACTTTTTGTTACAAGGTAATACCATTTTGCCTTAAAAATATAGGTGCAACTTTTCAACATGCCATGACATACATATTCCATGATTACATGCATAATATCATTTAAGACTATGTCGATTATCTATTAGCCAAATATAAAACTTGAAAATAACACATAAGTGTCTTAGAAAAAGTTTTTGATTGATTTCTAGAGGATAATGTAAAGTTGAATCCCAAGAAATGTGTCTTCAGTGTCACCTCAGACAAACTACTAGGATTCATTATCTCCAAAAGAGGTATTGAAGTGGATCCAAACAAATTCAAGGCCATTATGGACATGCCTCCCCTAATAAAATTGAAAGCATTATGTAATATACAATAAAATATCCAATCGATCCATCATTTCATTGAACAATTCTCAAAAAAATGCAAGCCTTTCAATAACCTGCTAAAAAATGGGGTGACATTTTCATGGATAGAATAGTGTCAAAAAACTTTTGATGACATCAAACAATACCTAGCTTCTCCACTAGTCTTAGATCCACCTTGCCTAGGGGCCCACTTCCATATTTATGTTTCAACAATGGACTTTGCATTAGGGATAATGCTTGCATTGAAAAATGAAAACAACCATGAGCAAGTAGTTTATTACATTAGTCAAACAATGGTAAGCTATGAAACCAGATTCGCTTATGTAGAAAAAAAGTGTCTAGTAGTGGTTTTTACCACTAAAAAAGTAAACATTACATGGTAGGTCACACCACTTATGTCATAGCTCACTAAAATCCTCTACATTACATGATATCTTGCACTTACAACAACACCCACACCACAAAATGGATAATGCTTCTAACAGAATTTGATCTTGAGTTCATCAATCAAAAATCCATTAAAGGTTAGGTAATAGCCGATCAACTTACATAAGCTCCACTTCCTAGTGATCAAACCTTGATTATTGAGCTCTTAGATGACTCAGTATTTATCATCACTAAACTATAGGAAGAGGAAGTGGATATCACACTCTTATTTAATGGTTATAAGTGTAAAAAAGGACAAGGTGTAGGAGTCGTATTTCATACACCACAAATAATACCTATTCCTTTATCACTCAAACTCAATTTCCCATGCACAAACAATAATGTAGAGTATGAAGCCTTAATATTATGAATTAAAGTAGACATAGCTATGGAAATAAAGCATATCAGGATATTTGGTGATTCCCAACTTGTCATACATAAAGTATATGGATCATACCAATGCAAAGAATCAATCTTAAAACTGTATCATGAAGTAGCAATAAAATTGGTTGCCAAATTTGACTAGTATGAAATTGATAGTTTACCTTAGTCAACTAATATGTTTTCAGATGTGATGGCCTATCTAGGGTCATTGATTCCAAAGAACTTTTTAGGAGAGGTACAACCATTAATTATCACAATGATCTATAAATCTACAAATTTTTGTGCTAAATCTAAATATGAGAAGGATGTTTGCTTTATCCACACAAAGTCATATGAGCCTTGGTATAGTCAAATAAAATCCTTCAAGTTTGGAACACACCCATTTGACCTATCACAAACTACTAAATGAACTTTCAAACAAAAGGTAATTCGTGTCACTCTCTTGGGGGATGTGTTGTATAAACGTGGCTATGATGGAGTTCTCCTCTATTGTCTTGAGCCTACAGAAGCTCAAAGAGTAATATCAAAAGATCATGATGGTACTTGTGGTGGTCACTTTAGTGTAATATCCATCACAAAGTATATTTTATGCATGGGTTATTATTTGCCCACCATGGAACATGAATGTTGCACTTACGTCAAGAAATGTCAACAATGTTAGCAACACATTAATTTAACTCATGTACTATCACAAGTATTACAGCCTATTCATATTATTTAGACTTTTTTACAATGGATTTGGACTTGATTGGTAAAATATCACCCCCTTATTTGGGATAACACACATTTATCATCACTTCCAGTGAATACTTCACGAAGTGGGTCGATATAATTCCTCTAACCAATATGACAGGAGATCAAATTGTGGATTTTATACTTTAGCATATCATCTGTCGCTTTGGTATCTCCTCAAAAATAATCTCTAACAATGATATGTTTCTCAAAAACAAGGATGTTCAAGCACTTTGTGATAATATAATATCCAACATAGTTTCTTTAATCCTTATTACCCACAGACAAATGGAAAAGCTAAGGCAACCAATAATACCTTGATCACTATTATCAAGAAACTAGTTAGATAAAATCATCGAAATTGACATACTTAGATCCCCTTTGCACTATGGGCTTATTAAATGATAATTAACATGTCTATTGGGGTAACACCATTCTAATTTATCTATGGTACCAGATCCATCATACCTCTTGAGTTTGATATCCCCTCACTATGTATTTCATTATAGTAATGCATAGATAACGATACTGCTAGACAAGCACGTCTCAAACAACTCATGCTCCTTGATGAGAGGTAAGTCAATGCCTTGGAGAATTTACGAGTATATTAGGATTTTTTAAAGCATTATTATAATTCCAAAGTTGAATAACATGAATTCCAAGTAGGAGATATTATCCTTAAAGAGAATCAACAAAACACCAATGCATTTCCACATATTCACGATAAATTCATGGCTAATTGGTTAGGTCTATACATTATCACATAAAATGTGGGTCAAGGAACTTATAGACTTGAGAGTCTATATGGAGTAGAAGAGCTTGAACCACTAAATATTATTCATTTTAGAGCATTCTATGCCTAATGTGATTTATATATATGCATATAAATATAGCTAAAAAACAATACACAAAAATATCATCCATATACATTGCATTCATTTTCATTTTGGTGCATTTCATCCATCATATTAGTTTTCATGTGCCTTGTTTAGACAATAATTGATCTAATAAGTTTTGTTGCCTTAATTAGAGGCACCTTTGATTTCATTGTAGAATGGTATGAAAACCATACATCTATTGATATTGCAACATGAAGAAGGAAAAACATGTAAACTTAAGAAAACATTTGATAAAATAAAATGATAAAGGAAGCTCTCTTGTATTAATAAAATGAATCTTATTACAAATTTATCCCTCTTAGGGATACCAAATATTGATACAATTATTACAATAAGAAAATAATCCAAAAATGGGGGAATATGTGCTTCACAATGATTCTCATATCTTCTCCAACTCTGCTTGAGGGATTATAAATATTTCTCCTTCTTCATTTTTCAAGAGGAAATTGATGTTGAGAGTGCCTTGAAACTTCAAATATCCCGTAACATGCATACAAGAAATAACAAAGCACAATTACAAGCATATGAGGCCTCTCATGATGAGGCTTTTATCAAGAAAATGAAAGAGGTATGGTTAAACTTGAAAGAAAGCATAAAGATATGCAAAGATGCTTACAAAATGGCTAAATTAATACAAAGCATGCTTGAAAACAAATAGATATATCTAATCTAACATGTAATTTACAATAGAAGCATGAAATGAAGCTAATATAAGAAGATTATTAAAATATAGCAAATGTGACAAAAATTAAGGTAAAGCTACCTCTAATCTTCCTACTTAACCATGGAAATATGTAAAATAAGATTAATCTAGGATAGGTTAATCTAATTGTATAATTAAAATGGAAAACCTATGACTAAAATGAAGGAAAAAGAGCATCAAACCCTAGTTGTGGGTGTTAAATGTAGTTGGATCTATTAGCCACGGTTGAAAATCACGATTGAGGTAAAACTCCTCTTTCTCTTGCAACCAGGGCTAAAAACTCTCAAATCCTCCAAGGAATTGATGATCAAGGTTCACCTCGATGTTCTGGAACATATTGGTGATTGAATTTACTAGAATTTGCAATGGAAGTGTGTCAATTAGTAAGCTTGCTCCTCAAGCTCTTGATATAGCCATTGTTGCAAAGTTTATGGTCCAAATGGAGTTTGGCAGCATCTAGTTGCTCTTCAAAAGGTGCAATTGGCTTTCAAATTTAATAGGGCTTCACTACAATAGACTCAAGATTTTATTTAGGATTTGCTCTTCAAAATTGGGGTCTTAAATAGACTCCCAAAATCCTTGCTCTAGATTCATGGAGAATACAAGAACAAGAATTGGTAATTGGGAGTAAGCTTTTGGATGCTTCCAAGCCCAAACCATTCCAAAACTATTGCAATTTGATTGTTGCAACTGATTTTTCTTAGCTCAAGATGGTCGAGTTTATTACAGAGCTAGCCATGGTTTCCCAACATGACCAATACCATTGTTGTGGTTTCCAACCATAGCTAGGGAGTAGGTTGCATGTAGCAACTTTTGTCATTAGTGGCTAGGATCCTAGCTATGGATGCCATTAGCGGCTAAGGCTAGATAGGCTTAGATTACCTAAAATGAGTGGTTAGAACCATTTCTTGGTCTTGTAAAGGTCCACGGTCATTCATATGGTCTTCAAAGGTGCCCATATGAGTAGTCTCTTAAATATGATATATTTTAGGTGTCTAAATTCACATCCTACCATTTTATAAGTCATATCATCATTTGTAATACAAATTTTCATCACCCTAGGAGTTTTTAGTCACTCAACCACTCCTAGAGTTTCAAGCAACCTCCAATACATATCAAGTTTTCTCAAGGACCAAGGCACATTTTCACTAAGAAACTCTTGAGTTATAGGAATTTACTCTAACACTCTTGAACCAAATACATCTCACAACTAGTTAAAATATCTTGTGTCAAAGAGGGTAACACCATGATTGGATTGAACCTCTAAGTAAAAAAATCATATTTTCTTGTCCCATTATGCACATAGTACAAAATAAAAATAGTGGTTTTCACCATTACACAACACTTCCAAACAAAATAATGAGTAGTAAGGATAGGGTAAAATTTTCATCACACCTCGATTGAGAATATGATTCCCCAAATCTCTAACTCTTTCTACAAATCACACACCATATATCCTCAAGTAGTAATGATAGAACTACATTTCCATCTATATGGTTAAATAGTCAGATTCCACAAATATTAAAGATCATATCATTGGACTATGGAGCTAATATCCATTGGAGCTATAGATGCTTGACTAGTAGTGGAGTATGGTCATGTGTGGTGACATGTGTCTCTTGAAGATACCTCTGACCACACATAAGGACAAGGTAGCTTCTTGGTCTCCTCCATGACATGTTTCATATCAATTTTCTCAAGATGGGTAAATTAACTCACTTGCACACACATTGGTTATTGATTGACTTGAGTCATCACCATGCTCATGATTGGTAAATGAACATTCACTACACACACATTTGTTCTTGTACAAATTAGAGAGAACTTAGTTAGTTTTTTTAAATCACTAGGATTTTTGAGGCTCTACAAAATAATTTTAGGTATCCATAAGCCAACACAATATCCATATCATTATCACATCATTACATGAGTCTTCCATTTCACATACCACCATTTTGATACCTCTAATTAAGAAACAATGATAAATATGGTCAAACAAATCTAAACTATCACAAATGATCATTAGTGTGTCCCTTCACTTGCATTACTATTATCATAAAGAATAAATATTTTCATCCATCACATCACATACACATGTATTCACATTCACACATAATCATAACCCCAAAATAAAATCCATGTATATATATATAGAGCAAGTAATAAATGCCCAAAGGCTACATACAATGGAGAACCAAGGCTCATATTCAAAAAGTGCATCAAGGCACTCGCTAGCACCCATAGGTAGACCTCTAAGACCCTGATGGAGCACTAGACCTAGAGTTTCTATACCTAGAGTCACTATACCTAATAAAACCCATAATAGAAAAAGTAGACCACCCTGGTAGCCAAATGTTATGATGCATAAGTAGATCCTCCAAATCCTCAATGTAGCCCTTTCGAGATTGAATATGTAGTACATCCTACCTCTAACAAGTGTCCCTTCGCATAATCTCTACCTAGAGCCTCAATATCATATCCTTGCCTCCACATGCCACCATATAAGCCTCTAGCTTCACCCACATCCAAGCATTCTTAGCATCCTAAGCTGTTATCGCTGCATCTCACTCTAACTAGGATATCAATCCACTCATCACTCTGACCAAGATATCTCTTCAAAACCTCATCCATACCACCCACACCACCCCATCACCTATAATATCTAGAGGTTGCTTTACTACAACCTTTGATTATCTCCCTCAACTACTACATCAATGATGTCTCTAACATTAGGGAGTCTTCTCGTCCTCTACTGTTGCCTCCCCATCATCCCCACTACCCTTCTCAACCACCTAACTTGTTATCCATGGTAGATGTGAAGCAAACATTACATCATAGTTTATATTGGTCCTAGCATCATCCACATCTAGGAGATATATCTCTTCATCATCCTCATACTACACCCACCACTCCTCCACATAAGGTATGCTTGACTCATCAACTCGATATCTATACAAAATTGGAGCATCAAGTAACCCCTATTGTATCCCAAACTACTACAACACTCACAAGAACTAGATCAAATCCACCTCAATACCATATCTCCCAACTACCCATATCACCTACCTAGCCCACCATACCTGCTTCCCATCGCTAGGCCACCTAGCATCCCACCATGATCTCCAACACACCTTGCCCATAGATCTTTGCACTCCTAGCCACTATGACCAGGATGAATCTATTGTACCTCCTAAGCTACCCACCATATAAATGCATAGGTATTATCCCTATCCCACTCCTTGAATGGTAGTCCCATAGAACGAGCCATACTAATATGCTCCCATCCCCATATCTATAGTAACACACTACAATCCAACCCCTTCTATCCCTATATCTTCACCTCATACAACTCTAAGTATGTTTAAGCTAGTAGTGTAGGCACCCACACATTCACCTGAGGCTCATCGATCATGTCTAACACCAGCCAAATTATGTTCGATGGGAACCAACAACTGGTGTTGTTAGGCACCAATACATTTTCTAGTAGGAACATGACTAAGGTGGGTAGTGCCTCCAACTCCTTCCTCACATACATGTCCAAATATCTTATCCCTCCACTGTGGATGTTAACATATATCAATATATCACCAAATATCCATCTCATATCATACTCCTTATTTTGCCCAACTTGGACACTCAACCCCTCCATAAGAACTCAAAAATGATATACTTGCTCTAGTGTCACTATCATCTCCCCTGTCAAGAGCTGGAAGATTTACCTATCTAGATCCCACCTCTTTTCTAAGGAAAAGAGGTATACCTCATCAGCCCTCACCACCTCAATACGAGTGCAACCCACCAATCCCACCCACTCTAGCCAATCCCAATGGTCCTTCTACAATACCTTTCTCACCCTTGATATGATGGATGGGAATTGATGCAGAGCCTCCGAGATACTCAACTACAACACAACACAACAACAAATATATATTACCATTACATTCATTGAAAAAAACAATGCAAAATACAAACAAGAGAGCTAAGGATACTTACCTAAGATGCATGTACCTCAACTCTTGCTACTACATATATGCCCTCCATCACCATTTCCACACTCCACTTACTCACTTTTCTTCTTTAGACACCGCTTCTTGAACTCGTAAATGTAAGAAGGAATCAAATTTTTCTTGTGTAAACCTTTTATAGTTGAATTTTGTGGACTCAAATGCCCATGGGTGTATTCCTGGTGCACTCAAATGTTGGACCATGTCTGTAGAGTGAAACCACCCTCTCACATTCATGCATGTTGTGGATGTTATCTAGAATTTGAATCTAGAATGTTGCAAAAGGACTCAAAGGGCCTAAAAATGTAGCATAACCTCACAAAATCACAACAAAATTCATCCATGCATCCATTACATCATTCCATTATATTTTGTGATGATATAGATAGATTTGGGTGTATAATTTTGGATTAAAAATAAAAATCACAAAAACACCTAAATCACGTAAAAATGCCTCAAAATGGTTCAAAATTTCACAAAACTACCACATTCATCATCCTAATAATTCATCACATCATTCCATTACCTTTTGTGATAACATGGTTTATTTGGATGTTTATTTATTGTTTACGACCAAAAGTCATGAAAATACCTAAAATTATTTCAAAATGTCGCAAAATAATTTTAAATTTCACAAAATCATCAAATTCACTCATAAATCATTGCATCATTCACATTCATGGCACCACATCATTCAAATTTATTTACATCATTCATATCATCCATAATTAAGTGCATTTCCATCCAACATTATCAAATTCACTTGCATTATCAAGCGAACCTTGTATCTAGTGTTTAATTCTATTCCCTTGATGATTGCAACAATTGGTTATCCATGCAATTTGGTAGTATGGGTAGATCACTATAAGGATACTCACTCACACCATCATCATGTTTCATATTCAAAATCAAATAAATATGGTCAATCCATTTGTGAATGTGAGCAAGTTCATAAAAATTTGCTCAAAGCTATCATTAGCTCTTTTCAGAATAGAATTTTATTACAATATCCATTTACATTATAATTTTCCCTTGCATCAAACCAATAGTTAGGTTAAAAAGTTGTGATTGCATGAAGAGAGTTGGTATTTCAACCTCCACCACATGTTCATAAATTTTGGCTATTAGTTTTTATTTCTTTCTTTCCTACAAAAACAATAACATTGCACATTATGATAAGAGCAAATTTTTAAAAACATGAAACCATACCAAAACTTGGGGCAACAAACCTTGACTTTGATTTCAACATTGGCATATCCATCTGCATCATCCATTGCACTCTCCAAATAAAAAACCCTTTTTTAGGGCAAAATCATAATCATTCATTACATCCATCTACATCTTTCATATAATCCACATTTCACAAAAAAACCCTTTTTGTTTGGGCAAAAGTAGAATCATTCATCATATTCATTTACATCTTTCATATCATCCACATTTCCAAAAGTCCCTTTTTCTATTGGGTAAAATACAAAATCACTCATTACACCATTCACAATAATTACATCATCCACAGTCATTTACACCATTCACATCACCCATAATTCTGTCAATTGGCTCATGAGATTCATTCTTCACTCACTCGCCAATTGAGGGGGTAATCTACAAAATATTTTTTATCTCTAGGATCTTCTTGCACACCAAGGAAAGAAGTTGCTTCACAAAACTAGGTGTCTCTTGTTTTTTCACCGCATTGTATTTCATGCAACACGATACAAAAAGGGGTATCTATAGACACCAAATCCTAGCCACTTGTCATCTACACTTTATCAAATCACAATCATCCATTATTTATTTTTATATATGCATATATATATATATATATATATATATATATATATATATATATTATATTTATTTATATAATATATATGAATAAATCTCAACCGCCCATCATGTCTTAATCTCTACTGTTCATCTAACATGATCAATGTCACTTATAAAAGCATAATCTCAATCCTTCATCATGCTTAATCTCGGATACCCATTGGTTTCATTGAAAACCCTAACATGTTAAGGGCAAGTTATAAAATATTATTTACTTTTGTGAATGAGGGTTAATCAAATTATTGTTAGGTTATTTATTCTTGAGGTTAGAAAGCATTATACAAATAGGGTGAAGATTTAAGAGCATCCATCATCCACATCATCCAAATAATAGTGTTTCTCTAACACCTTTTCTCCTCGCCACCACTACATCCTCCATTGCTATCACTGCAAACCACTATAAAACCCTACATGCATTCCATAGAGAGTTCCCTAGCACCCAAAAATACTCTAGGGCATTCCTCGAATGCCCTATAGTATCCCAGTAATGCTACAAGATGTGCAAAGCCTTTCCTAAACACTCCAAGGAATTTTCCAGTAGCTAGTTTGTAGTCGACAAACCCTCAAATACTCGCGGGAATTCATGCATCACCAGATCAAAGAAGCAGAGATATAGATCAGTATTGTAGGTATTTTTTTGATAAGGTAACATGTATTATTGGTTTTCACCTTACACTTTTTATATTTGACTTATATTTTATCATCGTATCACCTAGGGTTTGTAGATCTATTACTCAGAGGGTATCACACAGTGGAGCCCTCACATATACTACTAATTAATTGTGTGTTGTGATTTATTTGTAGGTACAAAAGATATCTTCATTGATGATTGTTTCAGCTTGAGTGGCCCTATAGGGATACGCAAACCCACTCACAAATTTTTGGGAGTGAAGAGAGCTCAGAGACACCAAAATTATTTTGAATGAGGGTTTTAAAATCCTCTTATTGTAATAATTGTATCAAGGCATACATTGCATTGTAACCCCTAATTTGGGATAAAATTATTGTATAAAGTGGAGATCTAGGATCTTTGAGTTTAATATAAATAAGATCTATCATTTTATGCACATTGTATCATTTGCTTTGATCTATTGCTTTATCGGTGTTCATCGTTTTTACTTTACACTATGTATTGTTGAAAAGCTTCAAAACTCCTCATGTCCTAAGGAGTTTCACTATTGGTGTAATCTGCTATCCTAAATATTCAAGTTATTTTGTTTTCTAAATTGATTTAATTATGCTATGTACTATTGCATTTGCTATTATGGTATAAAGTGGGTTAATAAACGGTATTCCTATAATCTGTCATTAATATGGTATACTAGAGAAATATAGACTTTATTATTGTACCTTGCCATTATAATGGTATAATAGGGAAATATAAACTTTATTGTTGTATTCTGCTCTATGATGCTTAACATAAGTTACCATAGTATGAGTCAAATATGGTATATTAAAGAAATATAGACTCTATTATTGTACATTGTCATTATAATGGTATAATAGGGAAATATAAACTTTATTATTGTATTATGCTCTATGATGCTTAACATAAGTTACCCTACTATGAGTCAAATGTTGTGATGGTATTCTAGAGAAAGAATTTATTGTTGTATCTTGTCATTATAATGGTATAATAGAAAAATATAAACTTTATTGTTGTATTATGCTCTATGATGCTTGGTGTAAGTTACCCTATATGAGTCAAATATAGGCTTTACTAATGTATGATGGTTTAACTTGCTTCTCCAATTTCATGAAGCAATGCATGTTATGCCACTTTACAATTACTTTCCATATTGTCATATGTTACTTTAATATAATGATAATCCATTGTCATATGTTTATGAACTTATTGAAGTAACATATGTAAGGAATGATGACGTTACTTCATATGTTGATGAACTTATTGAGATGACCATTTTGGTAATAAAAATAAATGGTTAGAGTACATTATTACTTCATGGTTTGTAGTAAAAGTGATAGTAGTAAATACCATTGTATTTTTTAACATTTGAATGGAATTTATTAAAAGAATGTAGTCAGAATTTGATTAAGACCCACACAAAGCAACAATTACTTTGCAAAACTAATTGTAGCATTGTGTTAAAATAGAGCCTTAATTATAAGTACGATTGCAACAAATTTATAGCACTAGAATATAATTAGTCTTTGTTTTAAACCAAAATGAAAATTGAGGGAAAACATAATTCTGATCCTAGAGAGAAACGACATATGTAAGGAATTATGACGTTACTTCAAAGATCCATGGAAGACATTGAAGATAACTATAGGTCACATATTGACCATGCATACAAATGAAAGACCTCTCTATGAGGAGTTAAGACTCCTAAAACTTTATCAAAAGTTATAAAGTTCTCGTAAGACATCAATATTAAGTTTAGAGTTAGTAGAATTATTTTAGATATATTGAGTTGAAATTAAGGGAGGATGCAATGTATTTCCTTATTTTGTTTGTGAGTTTTTTTTTTAAATGATGGTTATTTTGAGAAATGGAAATTATAGTTGTTCTTACATACTTGGAGAATATGTTTGGTTGCTTTGTTCTTGGTTATGCTTATTTCCAAGGTCTATGGACCTACAATCCGATAGAGAGAACGTGGATATCCCAAAATTGACACTTAGTATGTCAATATATCTCTCCACTATAGATTATTTGGATGTTTGTTGAAACTCCCTTTATAGGGCATGTTGATTTCTAGTATAAAATATTGGTAAGAATGATATGGAAAAGTTGTTGAAGCCATGAATTATGAATAAAATGTTCAATGTGACAACAACAATGAACATATAATTTTATTTTTTGGTAGATAAGATACTATAGCATTAATACCAGGTTTTACAGGTTGACCCAAAACCTTTTACAAAAATCATCCCAAGGCTATTGATGAACATGTCCTTACTAAGGATCCTATATATGTAAAATCTACATGCCACCAAAGCCATTACATCCGGTAAGGCACATAGCCTGTTATCAAAAAGAAACTTCCCATACAAAATTTTTGGTATACCCCGAGAAAACACACCTGCATCATAATTACAAAAAAAAAATAGACACGGATCCCTTCCTTGAAACAATGGAGAAACAAAAAGCTACAGACACATATAGCAAAGTACTGAAAAAAACTCCCACAAGCTCTATATTGATAGTTACTCTTAATAATTCTTTGGTAATTACTTTCTTCCATATATGACATGCTTTGGGACCACATCCCGTCTTGGCAAATAAGCCTTGGAGAAGTGAACCTACTGGCTAGATTTATGGCGGTGGCTATCTAGTGGTCCATGTGGCTCTAGTTTGAAGTCTTATATTGTCATCTCTTTCCTACCCTATGATTATCAACCAACCTCAAATTACTAATATGAATAGGAGCCATGATATCTGACATGTGACTGTCCCCATTAATCTTTGTGGTATTTCCAAGCAGCATCCATGAAGACCGACAGTTCGGATAATTTTTATTATGATTCAATTTCAAAAAAGAGGCAGGAATACTCCTAGCCTTCAAACTTATAGTGCCTTCCCTATTGGTAAATTCGACTATCATTCTTGTAATTCTTGTTGAATAAGCTCCTCTACTTTGCTCGGGACACCGTGTTCCCATTTAAAAAGTCTATCACCATCGACACCCAAATTGACCAACTTATTAGCAATTTTGTTAGATTCCCAAAATACATGTTGGGATTTTCTATTAATTATTCCCTGGAAAAGGATCCTAGCCTCTTCAACGATTGTTTTAATCCTCCAAGGAGGTGTTTTCCAATTATTGAGGATATTTATAACATGAATAGTCTCCTTCTATGATCAAATTACCTTCTAAGTCTTGAGTCATTTGAAGGCCTCTCCACATAGCTCTAGCTTTAGCTTCATTGTTCATCCTTGTTCCCAAATATTTAGAAAATGAAAGCATCATATTCCCATTATGATCTCACACAATACCACCAATGCTAGCTCTACCAGGATTTTCCTTAGCCGCTCCATCAAAATTAAGCTTAAACCAACCCGTAGGAGGTGGGTCTACTTAACATTGGCTCTGGGGTTGACTACCCTAGGCACAGACTCATATAACAAGGTTAAGATTAAATATTGAGCAATTGTGGTCTCCTAAAGATGAGTTTTATGACTATCAAAAGGGATAAGGTTCACATTCTCATTGGCAAAGGATAGGATCCTGGCAATGATAGTTTGATGATCATGGATAGACTCATCAAAGACTCTATGATTCCTTTCTAACCACACCTACCAAAGATAGTGATTGAGAAAAATTTTCCACATGTATCTAAGTCTATGGCTTGAAAAGGGGCAAGGCCACTAGACAAAAAAATCAAGTACGGTGGCTAGTTTAACCCAAGATATATTGAAGGCCTGAAAAACCCCACTTAGGATAGTTAAGGAAAAAGGACACTCGAGGAAAATGTGATAAATGGTCTCCCAATTAGCCCTACAAAAATAACAATGATTAGTGATAAAAATACCTTTACGCATCATATTATCAATGGTTAGAATTCTTCCTTGGATAACCATCCATGAAAATATTGTAATTTTTGGAATTAATTTTTTTATCCAAACTAAGTCCTTTTGGAGGACAAATTCCTCGTCATCAAGCAGAAGCTTGTAAGATGATTTAATAGTGAAATTTCCATTTTACATAGGAGCCTAGGTCACTTGATCTTCCTTGGGTCTCATGGGGACAAACTTTTGCCCAAGAATATTACAAAGATCATTTGATTCTGCTTGAAATCCCTGAATCCTTATTTGTTTCCACTTCATTCTGTCTCTGTCCTCAACCATATAATCAGAGACTTTTTTGTGAATGAGTTCTTTTGTGATATCTCTGATTCGGGCTAAGTTGGGATATCACTTCAGTGGTTCGTCATTAGCCCACCTATCATTCTAGCAATTTATCCTCTCACCATTGCCTAAAACCCATATTAAACCTTTTTTGATGATTTCCTTACAATTGAGAATTGCTTTCCAAAAAGCAAAACCTTTGATTGGAACTGAGTCACTTAGAAATTTCATATTTTAAAGATACTTTCGTTTGATGATAGTTGTCCATTCATTTTCTTCACTAGAAATGAGGCACCACGCTTGCTTAGCTAGTAAAGCTAAATTCATATGAGCAATTCTCCTCAGACCTAAGCCCCCATTTTCCCTAGGTCTACACACTTTGGTCCATCCTACAAGGTGTATCCTTTTTTTCTCCTCTGATCCAGTCCATAAAAATTCTTTTTAGAGTTTCTCAAATTTCTATAAAACCTTCATAGGGGCTTTGAAAATGGATAGGAAATAGACTAGAATGCTTTAAATAGAGGCCTTAGTGAGGTCAACTTTCCTGTTTGAGATAGAAGATGACCTTTCCATCCAACAAGTTTTTTTTGACTTCTTTCAATAACCATGTCCCACATTGAATCTCTCAGAGAACCAATGAAAATATGGGGACAAAGATACGAAATGGGGAGGTTTTCTATATCACACCCTAAAATTTTTGCAATCCTTCCTTGCCTCTAAATGGGGGTGTTCAAGAAATATAACTTTCTTTTACTGAAATTAACTTTCTGACCAGTAGTATCCTCGTAGAGTTGCAGGATGTATTTAATTCTTTCGGCCTCAACCACCAAAACCTTAGTCAATAGAAGGGTATCATCGATGAATTTTTGGTGATAAATAGCCCTAGTGAGAGATGTTACCTTGATTCCTTATATTATCCTTGAACTACAAGAATTTTTTTATGGTTCTACATAAATCTTCTTCCATAATGATGAATAACATGAGGCTGATAGGGTCCCCCTACCGAATTCCTCTATGGCTTTGAAAGTAACCAGCAGTTGTTCCATTAACGAGAATAAATAACCATGCTTTAGAAATGAATTCTTTGATCAAATTGATCCATTGGTGGTGAAAAATAAACTTCAGGAGGATAGCAATTAGAAAGTCCCAATTTAGCCTGTCAAATGCTTTGTTCATATCAAGTTTGAGGGCAAAAACAGACCTGTTAGTCTTATGAGGAGAGTGCAGAGCTTCATGAACTATGATAACTCCATACAATATTGACCTACCCTGGACAGAGCTTCCCTGGCATGAATCTATGATGCAGGGTAGAACATATCTTATTCTATTTGCAATGGCTTTAGTTAGGATCATGTAAGAAATATTGTACAGACTGATTGGCTTGAAGTCAACCATAGATTCAGGGGTTTTCTTCTTATGAATTAGAGAAATAAAAGTAGAGTTGAGAAATTTTGGGATATGATTGTTTGCTTGGAATTATATGAAAGCAAAAATTACATCCTCACTTACGATGTCCCAAAAATCTTGATAGAAATGAAGGGGAAAGTCATCGGGTCCTGGGGCTTTGTCTGGTTCCACGCTAAACAAGTCTTCCTTAATTTCCTCATCAAAAAAGGGAGCTAGAAGATTAAGGTTTATATCCTCATTTATTATGCTAGGAATGGATTGCAAGAGAATATATTTGACCTCCTCATTGCACTGCAATTCTTGACCAATGATAGAATTCAAATAAGTTACTGTCTCCTTTCTTATTTTTGTTAAGTCTTGAGTAATAGAACCATCTACTTTTTTTTTTTTAATTTATCTTGTTATTGCTTTTGTTTCTAAGCATGGTGATGTGAAAAAAATTGGAATTTTAATCTCCATATTTCAACCAATGAGCCCTTGATTTTTACCTCCAATAGATTTCCTCATAGGCCAAAATGTTATGAAACTATGCTAGTTTTTTTGTTCCTTCTGCCTAATAGTTTCATCAACATCAGCATGTTGAATCCTTTGATCGATTGTCTTCAAACTTTCAACAACCTATTTTTTATTTTCAAAGAGGTTCCCAAAGACCTCTTTGTTACAATTTTGAAGTTTTTCCTTAAAAACTTTAATTTTCCAGCAATTTTAAAAGTTGCACTACCCCTGACAGGTTGCTACCACCACTGAATTAAGTTATCTCTAAAACTGGAATGTTTGATCCACATAGATTGAAATATGAAAGTTTTCTTGAAGGACAGAGAGTTAGGGATATCCAAAAAATGGGATTATGATCAGAGGCAATTTGAGGAAGGGCTTGCAGGGTAGAATCACCGAACAAAGTTATAGCCTCCTTTGGTAGAAAAAACCTGTCAAGCATTTCTTGAATGAGATGACATCCTATCTGCCGATTGCTCCAGGTATAATTTTCTCCTCTAAGTTTTACATCCATTAAAATGTTGAAGTTCACAAATTCATTGAACTCATCCATGCTCCTGATAGGTGGTCCATTTCCACCCATTTTGTCTGAAGGGTAAAGAGGAGTGTTAAAATCTCCTACCAAAATCTAGGGGACATTATGAAAGATTTCACTCAAATTACCTAAGTACTCTCATAGTAGACCTCTCCCTTGAATTGAAGTCGGGGCATAAATATTTGAAAGGATCCACGACCTATTGCTATTTATTTCCTTAAATAAAACACTAAGAATCCTGTCATCTTTCTGAATAATGGTGCCTTCTACTATCCGGGGATCCCACAAAGTCATAAGGCCTCCAGACGCTCCTATGGATGATTCGCAAACCATATCCCCTTGATTCCAGAATTTTTACTACTTTTTTTGACTGAATCTCATCAGTTTTTGTTTCTTGCAACATGATAATAGTTGGATTCACTTGATTTCTTATTGCACTGACTTCCATGTGTTTGGGCAGGCCATTGAGGCCTCTCACATTCCATGAGAGGAACTTCATTTATATTGTTTGGGATTTCTTCCTCTCCCCCTCCCTTGAGGGGGTTTTCCTAATTTGTTGTCTTTAGAACCCGGAATAACCTATTGAAACAAGGTTATCTATTTTCCATTGGCAATGTCATTATCAGTTTTAATTTTTTGATGCTCAACATTTGATATTCTCCCTCTTCTTTTTTCACTACCAAAATCTATAGGAGACTAAACTAGGGGGAGGCAATTTGTTGCAAAATCAGACTGCCATATTTCTTAGTTTGAAGAGTTTCACATATCTCCACCCCTACATCCAAATATTCTCCTTTTTTACTATATTTCCCTGGTCTGTAGGATAGTCCCTCAGTAGGATTCACCTGGCTCCTAGTGATGATGTTAGGGAGATGAGATTTTTTATTTTCCAATACCTCAACTTTATTCCTAAGTTCTTCAGCATTAGGGTTTGGCTTTGGGATGCCCAGTGGGCTTGAATTATTTTTAGCATTGGGGTTTAAGGATCCTGACTTGGATGGGGATTCTAGAGATCGGCCATTAGGATTTGGCTTTGTGATGCCCACGGGGCTTACAATAATTTTAGCATTAGGGTTTGAGGATCCTGACTTGGATGGGGATTCTAGAGATTCATAAAGGTTAGCCTGAAGTTTCTGGGCTTCTATGTCTTTCAATAATCCTCCTACTCCCATATTGGATAGAATTGAAAATTTATTTGAAACTAGAGGATTGGAACTTACCTAAGTATTTTGGTTGCCAACAACCTATTATTTTCCTTTGTCTTGATGGGACCCTGCACCCTCTCTTTTCTTTTTTTGGTAGACATAGTTTGCATGATTGAAATAACCTTTGCCAGGGAAACTCCTCAAATTTCCTATGTCTAGCATTCCCTGCTTCTACTTTTCTCTATTCATTGTTAGGTTAGGGCACTGATTGCATAAATGTCCTTGATTTTTGCATTTTGCATAGAATTCCATTATGTTCTTGTATTATAATGACTATTTTTGATATTCTCCATAATATAGCTCCACAAACCTTGGCAATTCATTATCCAAATTAGCATTTATGCATATTCATGCATGAGTCATCCTTGTCCTGGCCAAGGTCGTATGGTCAATGGATATCAGGTCCCCTATAGTTTTGGCTATGCCCTACAACCAATATTCATTAAATAACTGGGCAGGTAGACTCGGGAGATGAACCCAAATAGGGTCAATGTTAATATTTTGCTTTTCAGGATCAAAATATTCACCCCATCGTCTGAGAAAAAGGCTCCTTTTGCCCAGAAACCAAGGACCTCCTATTAAAATGTGGTTAGCATCCTCCATATTGTTAAAATGGATAATGAAGAACCCTCGAGTTAGAGATACCAACTCCAAGCTACCTATCGGTTGCCATTTACCCATCGCCCAAGCCCTGATAGTCTCCATGTCCGACCTACCTCCCAAAAACTTGCCTACCAAGGAGAATTATTCCATTGAAATAAAAGGGCTCATGGAACTTGTCGGGGCCAAAATTTTATTATTTAATGAAACTAGGGATGGAAGAGAGAGAACCTCCTTTCTTTTTCCTCTAAGAGTCTCAGCAAAAGACAACCACTTCTTGGGCCCCACATTGTCCTTTGTATCTTTTTTTTGGGGTCTTTCTGAGGAGGGTCAAGACCCTACGTGATGCCCACCTCCAAATCTGTCGTAGCCTGATCGCCTTCCTCTGGATCCTCACTTGATCCATGCTCGAGGTTCCCACCCACCCCTTCCATACCTTCTCTACCTCTGTCACCTTGGCTGAGAGTCATGCCCATAAAATTCAAACCCTCACTCTTGTCGCACCCGCTAAACCTCAACTCAGTCATGGTGATATAATTTTAACAATGAACATATAATGACACATATTGTGAATAGTTCTTTATGGGCTTGGGGATGTAGGGGGTTTAGGGTTTGGGGATGTAGAGGATTTAGGGTTCGGGGATGCTACTGTGACCAGTTAATTTTTGATGTGCTATGTCAATTTATATCTATGAGTTAGAATCTGCTTCATATTGCTATGCATTGTTGAAAATCTCAAAACTCTTGATGTACTAAGGAGTTTCACTACTACCATAATATGATATCATAAAGATTCAAGTTATTATATTTTCTACTTTATAGTGATGGTTAAGCTTCATCGCTAAATTTATTTAATTTTGCTATGTACTATTGCATTTGCTATGGTATAAAGTGGGTTAGTAAAAATTACTCCTGTAATTTGTCATTATGATGGTATACTAGATAATGATAGACTTTATTATTGTACCTTGCCATTATAATGGTATAATAGGGAAAGATAAACTTTATTGTTGTATTCTTATCTATGATTCTTAATTTAAGTTACCCTACTATGAGTCAAATGTTATGATGGTATACTAAAGAAAGATAGAATTTATTGTTGTACCTTGTCATTATAATAGTATAATAGGGAAAGATAAAATTTATTGTTGTATTCTACCTTATGATGCTTAATGTAAGTTACCCTACTATGAGTTAAATATAGGCTTTAATGATGTATGATGGTTTAAATTACTGTTTCAATTTCATGAATAAATGCATATTATACCACTTTACAATTACTTTCCATATTTTCATATGTTGCTTTAACATAATGATAATCCGTTGTCATATGCTAATGAACTTATTGATATGGTCCATTTTAGTAATAAAAATAAATGGTTAGGGTACATCATTTCTTCATGGTTTGCAGTAAAAATTATAGTAGTAAATACCACTATGTTTTTTAACATTTGAATGGAATTTATTAAAAGAATGTAGTCAGACTTTGATTAAGACCTGCATAGAGCAACCATTACATTGGAAATCTAATTGTATCATTGTGCTAAAATAGAGGCTGAACTGTACAACCACAACAAAGTTATACCATTGGGATTATTTTTTTAAACCAAAATGAAACTTGAGGGAAAATATCATTTTTTCCTATAGATAAAGGACATATGTAAGGAATGTTGATGTTAATTCAAAGATCCTTGGGATATATTGAATATAACTATAGGTTAGATATTGATGATACATTCACTAGGAGGATTTAAGACACCTAAAATTTTATCAAAAGCTCTAGTAAGACATCAATATTAAGTTTAAAGTTAATAGAATTATTTTAGATATGTTGATTTGAAATTAAGGAAGGATGCAATGTATTTCCTTATTTGGCTTGTGAGATTTTTTTTAAATGATGGTTATTTGGAAAATTAAAATTAGAGTTGTTATTACATACTTGGAGAACACATTTGGTTGCTTCATTCTTAGTTATTATTAATGTCAAGGTCTATGGACCTACCAAGCCCATAAAGAGAACGTGAATGTCCCAAAATTGACACTTAGCATGTCAATATATCTTTCCATTATAGATGATTTGGATATTTGTTGAAACTCTCTTTATAGGGCATGTTGATTTCTAGTATAAAATATTTGTAAGAAGGATATTGAAAAAGTTGTTGAAGCCATGAATTATGAACACAAGTTTCAATGTGATAGCAACAATAAACATATAATAGCACATACTTATAATAGTCCTTTATGGTCTTGAGGATTACCATACTCTTGTCCTAACAATAGGTGTTCATGAGGATGATTAATAACCAATATCTCCTAGTGATTTGAGTAGAATTTCATCACATACATATGATACAAGAAAAATACTTCACTCCCCCATATGTGTATGTATGTGAGAGAGAGATAGAGAGAATCCATATTATCATTTTTTGAGCTATGTAAAAACATCCCCACAAATATACAAACATGGATAAACTTTGACAACAAAGGTATTAGCTAAAAAACATATAAATATTTCCAACCCTTCTATTTTATATATTTATATTTAATTCTAGTAAAATCCATACCATGAACTAGATCCTAAAGGAGAGACTCACGCACCACATTGAGGCCATTGCATTTTTTACTTTCAAAATTATTACAAAAATATTTTATTGTAAATAATATGCTATATAGTACAAAGTATTCATCCCAACCATGCATAGATGGATATTTATGTATCTGAATGAAGTCTTAGGATACCCTCTCACCTCATATCTGATGGTTGGGGCAGGTAGGAATGTTTAGACATATGCCTATTATATGGAGGGCTTAGGTTGTCCATTCACCTATATATATAAATAGGAATTGCACTTGAAATGATAATTTTCCATTTACATATCTATGGTCCTACTTTTAACTAACTGGAAGGGCTTTTGTGAATAAGTAGTTTTTTTAAAATATTCTTTAACTTGATTCAATAGTGTTCAATTTTAGAAATTTATATGGAAAAGATTACAGTTTGTGTACTTAACCCTATCTGGAAATAATACTATCAAATTTTACCAAGTTTTATGTTCCTCAGATGTTTCTAGGTTGATAGACTCATAGTATTATTCTTTAATAATAAAGTTTGCAACTTCTTTTTGGTCATCTTCTGACTCACTTTGCCTAATTCGTGTAAGGTATTGAGCCTACATGATATATTGGATTCATATAGTAGTGTCCACTATGTAGGGATACTAGTACCATTTTTTTTGAAGCCACCAAAAGCAACAAATACTAGGTCCAAAAAGGAACATTAGCATGTACCTATAACTTATCTAGTTTAAACTTGAAGCAACATCAACTGCCTTGGTGCTGAGATCTATGGTTTAATAAAATTATCCAAGATCAAGCAAGAATTGACATGATTAAATATTGTTGTATTATTTGTACCATTAGTTCCTTATGTTTCAGTATATTTCATTTTATTAATATGACCATTGAATGGATATTTTTATTTTCATAATTTTTTTGATAATGTAGAGAATGATTAGAATTTTAGGTTTTGACAATAGACCAAATAACTAGAAAGGTCTTGATTTTTTTCTTTCTTTTGTTTATGATTATATCATATTTCTCTTTATTTCTTGCAAAATTTCAACCAAATTAAGATGATGATTTGATAATTTGGTTAACACAATGTTTGAGTGAAAAACTAGTAATTCATAGGCAAGGTGTATTGTAACTATATTATTGAGTATTAAGAGAAGTCGCCATCCAATCTGAATATCACCTATATAATTTATATCGAATATATTCTTTACAGGTCTGAATTATTTCATTTGGGTAAAGTAAACCAAATAACTACTAAATATTCCAAGGCAATATGAAATTTTGTTAAATAGGTGGACACGTGTGCTTATCCCTAACGGATTTTGATGACTTGATTACTTGTTTTCATGTTTTACAATTTGGAAAATGGTGTTTCCAGGTGTTTCTTTCTTTGCAGCAATGGATTTTTTGCTTTATGGTGGCAGGTAAACATATGCTTTAATATTTGTTAATAGTAAGGTCCAAGGTTTTCAATAACTTGATAATGTCACTATCAGGTTATACTATAGGGGTGGGTTGTCGGTTAACCATTTATTTGTTATTTAAATTTAGCTGCTACAAGATTTTGGTCTCATTTTCAAGATCTTTGATAGATTTTTCCTCATGCTTCGACGCTTTCCAATTGAATCAAAAGGGCACAAAAAGAATCTGCAAGAGGTATCCCTATGGATATGTTTTAATAGAAGTACTTGTAGTAGCTTGCACTGAAGTTATTTAAAATGTAATATCTTTTATTGGTGATGTTTCTAACATGACTGTCTATTGATTTTGGAAATCACCCTTTAGAACCTGTTTTTATTCCTATTCTAGTCCCAATTCAAGACCTATCTTGAGGGATGGCTACTTTTCAATTAAGAAAATCCTAGATGTCAATCCTTAATGAGTTGTAAATATTGGTTAGTCTTGGTAGTGAGATTTAGATTTAAGATTGCTCTTTTCTCTTATACACTACAAATACAATTTCTTTTTTCTCGTATGCACTACAGATATAGGTATAGTTATAAAACATGAAAAGGAAACAACGAGACCTAGAATTGTTGTTTTTCTCTTTAGAGTAGGTATTGTTTCCAAAGCTGTCAAAGCTTGACTGTAACTATATGTATTTGGAAAGTAACAAGTTATATATTTATATCATCATGAATCATTTCTAGCTAGTATATATAACAATATTTTTTTATTCTTTCATCCTTAGCATTGGAGGAACGATAATAGATTAAATTTTTAGATTTTTTTTTGAAATTAGTGTTTTACTATGGGATATTCCCTATAGGTTTTTATTTTATATTTTCTCTTACTATAGATATAGGCATAGTTATAGCACATGAAATTTAAATTTTGATATAGATACAATTATAGGTATAGTTGCTCTTTGCTCTTACACTCTTTGCTCTTATACACTACATATTAGACATATGAAAAGGAAACAATGAGAGCTAGAGTTATTGTTTTTCTCTTTGGAGTGCGTATTATTTCCAAAACTGCCAAAGCTCGACTATAACTATATGTATTTTTAAATTAGCAAGTTATATAGTTGTATCATCATGAATAGTTTCTATCTAGTAGATATAATGGTATTTTTGTATTCTTTCATCATCAACATTAGAGGAACGAGAACACATTAAATTTTCACATACATATTTTTAAATTAGTGGTTTACTATGGAACGTACCCTATTGGTTTTTAGTTTCTCTTTACTCTTATACACTATATATATATAGGTATAGTTATAGCACATGAAAAGGAAACAACAAGAGCTAGAATTGTTATTTTACTCTTTGGAGTGGGCATTGTTTTCAAAGTTGTCAAAGCTCGAGTTTGCTTTTTCCACATTCTTTATATATATTTTTTTAGGTGAGACCATATGAGGGTAGTTTTAAATTATCATCTTAGGGTGGCCTAAGAGGGAAATTTTAAACCACCATCTTAGGGTGACCTAAGAGGGTAGTTTTAAAGTATCATCTTAGGGTGACCTAAGAGGGTAGTTTAAAACTGCCCTCTTAGGCCTAGGAGGTCTTAACCCTAGAGTGTAATTTGAAACCACCATATTAGTCCTAATATGATGGTTTACAACCACCCTCATAGCCCTAAGAGGGTATTTTTAAACCATCCTCTTAGACCCTAAGAGAGTGGCTTTTTTAGGCAATTTTTAGTTGTTGGCATATGTTGTAAACTTTTTACAATGCTCTCATAGATGACGGTTGAATAACCACCTTTAAAGTTATTTAAGGTTGGTTTAATACCATTGGTAAAACACTTTTTTGGTGTAGTAAGGTATTAATAGCCCTACAGTATTACCCTTGTTGTGGGTCTGCACTCTCATACCAAACCAAGAGATTGGTAAGATAGATCCACAAAAAGGTACCTTCTACAGGATTTGATCAATCTCATCCACTTGGGAGGCCATTTGTAGTAGTTCTAATTCCAAAAATTGGCATATTATACCTCATACTGATTAAACATTAGGTGATCATCAACCTATTTAACTCAAAAAAATTCCTTTAGGATGAGTCTAGTTAGTAAAATCAGACAATTTGTTTTTACCTTGTGTTACCGATGATCTAGATTGATATTGTACAACTAGGTGAATCAAACCTAGGTTATTACATGTGGTATTAGAGATCTAGGTTGCAAGACCCTCCGTTATTAGATTCTAGGAATTTATATTATAATAATAGAAAGCCTAAAACATAAATAATGGCATAACTCTTATGATGGTTAGAAAGAAATAGAGGACCTTGCATCTACAATCAAATTGTTTCAAGGGAAGTTGGAACAAATCACATCCATTATTAGTGGAAAGTATGGAATCACAAAAAAATATGATGGAACTTTTTGTTGAGAAATAACATAAAAGCAAAGGAAACAAGGAAATACTAAGACCAAGGTTCAAATAGGGAACTAATGAAGACAAGAAAAAAAAGTCACAAGTACCAAATAGGGATTGGTACATTTGTGGAGCGCCACACTGTGCTAATAAATACCTTAAAATATTCAAATAACAACTCTTAGATACATGTGCAACAATTGGAACTTCAAACCAGGAATAATAAACTATATCATAACTTTAAGAGGTAAAGTTGTAATTGATAGAAGTGCAAAAAATAATTTTATTTGGGATACTCTCGAAAGACCTAGATTTTTGGTGGAATATGGACTAGGAAAAACCTAATTTTTTTTAATCAAGTGATAATTTGTACCCCACTATACCTTACCTCAAGATAGTTCCCTTGCATGTTGACTAAGAGCCACAAAAATCTTTTAAACTTTAAAGAAAATAGTTAGAATTTACCGATGAATTCAATCAATATATTAGAGCTCATTGTAATCACAACTCTTTTAGACCATATATGGTGTTTTCAATGTAGGTTAAAAGGAAACTAAAATAAATAGAGTGATATATGTTGACAAATGAATAAGGTATTCAAATAGATAAACCAATGTGAGGAAAAATTTAATATATTGAAGACGAAAATGATGACTACACCAAACCCTTAAAGAATATTTTAGGATTATATTGATTCTTCTATTGAGGGATTGGAAGGATTCATAACATAGATCGATATAGTCATCACCTAGTAATCGTAAAAACCCTAAAAAGCATGAGGAAATTTATGCTACATATAACTTATAATTAGTATCTATTGTTCTTTCACATAAAAATGTAGAGATATTATTTTCTAGGAAAGCTCTTTGAACTAAGATTGATCACCAAGGTCTGAGATACATATAAATATAGGATAATGCAACTGAATGAATTTCTTGGTGGGGAATATGGTTTTGGTATTAAGTGTATCAAGTACAAATAAAATATGATAATGGATACCGTGAGTAGAAGAGGGCACATAGCCACTATGTATTATTATCATTAATATCTAGTTGATCATATCAAAGTACATCAACAGTGGGATAAATACTATGGAAAGTGTCTAGCATAGATTAATAAAGAACCTGACAAGAACATGGATTTTGTAATCAAAGATTATATGTTTAGGATTGAAGGATATTAATCTGAAAGAAACATTCAAGAGAAGGACATAAATATGCAATAATTTAGGGAAACCTTTATATCAGCCATGAATGAAGAAGGCTATTAATAATATATAACCATGTATTAGGAATCGATTAAAGGCATAGATTAAATATTTACATCCAACAAAAAATTGTACCCACACGCCATACACTGAAAGTGGTAAGTTATTACATATGGATTTGTTGTGGGTCTACCAAAGTTAGATGGTGGTAAAAAAGTTGCACCTAAAAATATACACAATGATACACCTATTCGATTGTGTGAGTTTATCATTTCTGATTGAGATATCGGATTTACCTTAGATTTATGTAGATGGTCAATCAAGGAGGGTTGAACCAACATTTTGAAGACATAAATCATCATGTAGAAACCTGAAATAATCAGGAGAGGATAAGATCAAATATTATAAAGAATATGGAAGAATGGCTTAGAATAGTTGAACTGAATTACTAAAGGAACAATGTACTTCAATAGATCACTGTGGGAATTATTTGAATAAAGGTAGAGCTTTCATAAGGGTGGAAATTCAAAATTTTAAAAAGGACATACTACAAAATGGTAAGACTATTCTCTTTTGTTTGTAATAGCCATCATGATTTTCTAGGAATAGATCTATTTAAAACCCTAAATGAAAAAATAATATTGAACTCCTCTATCGTGGGATAATTCGAAAGATCGGGTAGTGATTAAAATAGACATTATCAAGGAGATAGAGGAAAATCTAAGAAGAATACATAATTTTTTTAAAATAATCCTTGAATCATCAAAAGAGCTATGCAGACCTAAAAAGGCCACCGAGGGAATCCTATGTGAGAGATAAAGTATTTTCAAGGGTGAGATCTAGCTTAATTCTAAAATTTTTGAAAACTTGAAAATATAATCATAATCAATTTTTGGTCTATCATCCAACCTTGTTAAAAGAACCATAATTATCATCCTTTTATGTTTGAATATAATTTGTGTTAGATATATTTGTTGTTTGAGGATAATAAGCTTGAATTATCTAAATTTTGATGATAATGCTTGTGGATCAATGTAGGATCCAATGAAATTGTTCTCTTATATTTGTGCTATTGAAAAAGAAGATAAATTTTTATTTTTACTCAAGTAAAAATATGTGTATGATTTTTATTTCAAATGAAACTATACACAGGGACTATGTTTAATATTAGGAGAGGAGAATGTAACAACCCTCATAACATGACTACTATTTAATTTATGTATAGATGGATTGATGAGTTGTACTTTATTTTTTACTTCTAAAATATGGTATTGTTGATGGCTTTGGTGATTACAAGACCAAGTACACTCCTTCAATGGGCAGATAAAGGTCAACCGTAAGAGGTAAAGTGGGAAATGAGAACGGTGTGAAATATCACCATGGCCTATGAGTACATTAAATCTCACTCAATTATATTCATATAGGTGTATTTTAAATGTTTGACTTGCATTCTATGTATGCGTGTTGTTTGGATTGTGTGCTCTATGCTATATCTTCGAATAAATAAAAATCTAAACCTCTAATGGTAATGAAAGTGCCTAAACATGGGAGCTATTCTCTTATGGTAGATGATAACATCAGATTTCCAGTATGGGAAGAAAAATTGAAGAAATAACTCAATAGGATGACTAAAAGGTTATTCAATGCTTGATTTCAATCAATTAAAATTTATTATTAAATATTGTTATAAAAATTGATAAGTGTTAAATATATAATAAAATAAATAAATAAAATGTGTCCGAGGGCTTCGTTAAATGGTCAAAACATTTCTATAGGAGCGCGAAGACCAAGATTCCAATCCCTTGGGCCCCGTAGTATCAGTGGACGTGTTGCATTAGCATAGTCGACTACATAAAAGGTCTACCCAATGCAAATGGAGGTTATAATGGCGACAAGGAGCGAGATTCAAACCCATGAAGAGGAATAGAAAATTGTAATGAGTTATTGATTCCTCTAGTATAATAATAAATAAATAAATGAAATAAAAATTAAATTTATTTTAAAATTTCATATGACATTGGTATTCTTTATTTTATTTTTAATGAAAGAATTTAATATATTTTGTCATGGAGGTGGAAAAAAAACACTTGGTGGACTTATAGTAAATGATTAGGTGGCAAATGATATGCAAACCATTTGGAAGAAGGAAAGCGGCATGCAAACCACCTGGAAGGAGGAAAAAACCCTTTCCTTTCACAAAAATGAAGAGGATAGATAGAAAGAAGGGGGGGCTCAATGTTATATTACATGTGGCTGACTAACGATGGCTTCAAATATTCATAAAAACTCTTGATTCTACTTATAGGTCAGCTTTACCAAGCTTAACCTTTGTAACAACCCTCCTCACACAACCCTTGTAAATAGAAAAAATTATGGAATTTAATTGCCTTTCCCTATAGAATGTGCTATTGCTTATAGTCACTATGCATGCAAGACTAGGTATATACCTTTGACAGTAGGAAAAAGGTTAGAAGGAGAAAGGTAAGCGGGGAAAAAATAATTGGTTCATGAGTACATGGAAGCTCATCATTGCATCACATATAGGAGCATATAGGTTGCCTGACTTGCATTGTGAGATTGTCTCTAGTTGTATGATATCAGTCTTATTTTTGAATAGCTAAATATCTGAATTATTGGTGGTGATGAAGATTCCAAGGGCATGGGAGCCAATTTCATGATTTATAAATAGTTTGATACTTTTTGTCATAATGTCATTAAAGAACACCTAAGGTTTGATTAGTATGAGATAAAATACATAATAAAATTTAAAAAAATAGATATTGATGCAAATAAATAGACATGTTTTATTTTATGAATAAAATGGTAAATATGCATTATGGGTGGAGATGTTCACAAAAATGGAGATTATCGTAAACATTCATGATGATTTTAACAAACCTCCTCATGCTTTCGTTAGCGAGGATAAAGGAAAGTAACGAAGTGGGAGGCATCATATTTTCACCTGGAGAGTCTAAGAAAAAGAATAAGGGGAGAGAGCTTAATGTGTAGACGAGGGTTGTGTGGCATCCAAGAAGAATACCTCAATAAGAGTACTGAATCAAAAAAGAAGTGTAAAAGGTTTGACAAATTAAGAATACAGGTCAGGGATCCTTAATGTCTGTGTGAATTGCATTATCTCTGCTTTAATGCATGTTTTCCATTATTTCTATGTGAAATTAGATATACATGGATGAAATCTATTTCTTTTGTTTGGAAGCCTTGAAGTTTGACTTCGTCGATTTCCAGCTGTTACAAAAGTGTTTGCTTAATATTCGTGTGTTTCCTAAAAATATGTTAAAGTGACTATTTGAAAAGGCAAAGTGAGAAGGTTGTACATGAATGTGATTTCTATCTGCATGTGCCAAAGCTTGTGATGTCTGAACTGACAAATAGTTGTTGCATATTAAAAATACTAAAATTGTAATAATCAATGAGTGATTTCTCTTTATTTGAATTCCTGAAAATGAAGATTGTTGCATGTGCCTAAAATATTGCTTGAATGCACTGGAAAAATTATTAGTGACACTACACTGTATTTAGCCGCATGCATGCATAAATTATTTGGAGCTAAATCTAATCTCATAGAACTCACCGTGAGTCATTTCACCGAGTGTTGAAGAGGAAGATAATCCATGTGGTCATCATGAAATGCAAACAAAGCTTTTTATCCTCTCAGTAGTATTCAACAACTCTACCGTTAAAGTGATCTTATGAAGGGATGTGCATGATTGGGAAATCAATACAATGAGATATTTTATTACCATGGCTGGAAAAGAATGTTTGTATATGATGAGGTTGAAACCTTCCAGCCCAATGAACTTTCAATATATTATAGTAGAAAAGAGGAACCTTGTTAAATGTTACAAATGTAGAAAATAGTGATTGCAAATGAAAAATGGAAACCTCTATTCGTATGGAAATAATATTCTTTTATTGGAATTTATGATTAGATGACGAATAGTGTAATGAAATTACACTACAACCACTTGGGACCTTGTTTTAATGGTTATGGTTTTTGGTGCTTGATAAAAGAATTGTAAACTGATATAAATGAACCATTGAACAAAATATTTTCTGGATAAGTAACATGCAAACTTCATCCAAAAATATTAACTTCGTGTTAATAGTTTGATAACACATAATAGCAGTATGTGGCTGTAAAACTCAAATAATAAAATATGTATAGTAACTATTTGAACAGTCAACTATGTGTGCTATCATTATTTATTTTTTATCTTGTCTTCAGATGTTTTCTTGTAAATAAATTATATTGTAAAGGTAATTACACATATTAATACAAGTCTCATTTTCCATAGGATTGCTTTCCAAGCATGGACTGTATAAAAGAGAATTGAAACTTGTATTGGAAAAGTCCTATTGATTAAAAAAAAGTACTCTAAGTCCTATTGGAAAAGTCCTATCGATAATGGTCTGCTATGTTAAGCTGAATGTAAGATTTATTCACTCCAATATAAGCCATGTTATCATGTGGATATTTTTTATAGCAAATATATCTGACCTTGTGTATACAAAGTTAACCTTGGCCAGAGTAAGTTAGCTATCCAATATGCCTCTAGGGAAATGAGAGTAGGATTACTGTGAGCATTGCAAAGGAAAGTTTTGTGTAGTGAAAAGAGCTCATACCCAAAACAATTTTGTTAATAATGGATCCCTAGTATACTTTAATGTCTAAAGCCTATGTTAAAAGTGGTGTATAAGTTTTCAGTGTCGGTTAAAACACTTTCTCACCTAGGACCTTTTTACAGTTGCAATAGATTCTTATATTCTTTTTTGATTTATTGAGAATGGAAAGAGATAATGAAGATAATATTGTATTATTAAATTAAACCATGTTGCCTATGTATTTTTTTTATAATTTATGATGAGAATGGTTGATTAAGTGACCCTGAATAATATTGTAAGCAAGAATTAGAATTGACTGAGTCCTAGACTCGTTTTTTTGGAAAGTTAACCTGAATGTTGAATTTTATAGACTATGTGTTCTTCAGATATTTAGTATGGTATTATAAAAAAATTAAGTATATACTTAATACAGCAATACTAGTTGGTAAACAACTACTAGAGAATGACAAAATAATAGTCAACATGTTCCCTGGGTTGTGGAAGACATGCTAAACCTAGTCTGTGAAAGGAAGTGTATCCATGGGTAGAGCCCAAGTATTTACCTCAACGTTGACGAGAATTCAAGTATTATGGTGGAATAAATATGTTGAGCCATGTAAAGAAGAGTTTAATTAAGATATTCTACTATTTTCTCTTAAGGATAATGATTTATGAATTCCTTAGTTTTTTTATGACATGAATAATTTATTAATTCATTATGTAGTTTGAAATGTTGTATTCAATGATTGGATGTTTTGTCACCTTGGAGGAATCATATTTATCGTAAAATTTGATTATATCTATTGATTAGAAATCTATCTTTCTCGATGAGCAAGGAAATTATGGATGAAAAATTATGAATTCATATTAATCAAGAATTACTATTAAATTAAAGTGTTAAGACCTTTAATTATGCATCATTCAAACCTTTTATGGTGACTTTATCCATGGGGAGAATAGAATTTTTGGAAGCTATAAATGACTAGAACATGTATTTCAAAGAAACTCTAGGGTTATTAGAGAATATTCTAACCTTTTTCTTAAAGTTGTGAAGAGGGATAGGCAAAACCTAGGTTAAACCATGAGTCCGAATTAGAATCATGAGAAATTTGAGTAGATTCATTCATCATGAAGGATGAATAAAACATGTATATATACATATAAAAAACTTATATATTTCATTAGTACCATGATGAGGAATGGTTAATGTATTCCTCATGAAGGATATAAAAGAAAACTTTTAATATCCAATAGCATTGAAGATGTAGTTATGCATGCAATGAGTCTCAAGAGAAACCTTTTCTTATGGTAAAGGTTAGAAACATTAACCTAGTCATAAATAGAAATAAGGGGTGGTATGGGATGTCACCTCTAGGATGTTTCCTGGGTAGTATAGTGATAAGTCCTATGTATAATTTAACTTATCTAGTTCAACCAAAATGTTTGGTATGGCATAAACTATCATGAGTCATAATGGTCATAAGTGACTAAGACCAAGGTCAGGGTATTGACATGGTTCTAGTTGTTTCCAAGGAAAAAGGATAGATTGTTAGACACTAGGCATATGTAGGCTAACCCCCTTGCATATTAAAATTATAACAAGCTGATTTGTTAGATCAAGGTTCAATATGATAATGGATGGGAGAGTATACATTCACCCATTAGGAGTTATGGGCCCTAAAGTAAAACCCCTATCGTGGTTCGATCCTGATAGTTTTGGAACTATTATGACTGAAGAAAAGAAGTATCACTTTGTATTACAAAGAATGAAGTGTTACAATCAAGAATGGAGCTTAGAGTCCATTATATAGGAAGATAGTTTCCTTGGCCCTTACTCTACCTAGGACTTATGTACATGTGGACTACATGCACATTTACAACTTGCACATTGACACTTGTGCATTTATTACTTCTTCCCCAAGTAACCACTTAACATAGACATGTATCAAATAATGTAATATACTCTAACACCCCCCTGTATTACATTATTTGGTATGAAATTCCTTTGAATTGCATAACTGATCTCTGAAAGTCTGAAACTTGTTTCTTCCAAGAGCTTTTGTAAAGATATCTGCTAGTTGTTCTTCTATAGGAATGTATTTCAAGATGATATGATGATTTTGGAAGTGTTCTCTGATGAGATGGCATTGAGCTTCAATATGCTTAGTTCATTCATGTACAATTGGATTTTTAACCAAATTGAGTACTCCTTGATTATCACAATGTATCAAGGTTGGAGTTCATTTGATGCCCATGTCAGATAGTATATATTGTAGCCATAATGCTTCACATGTTGTATCTCTTGCTACATGATATTCTACTTCAGTAGATGATTGTGCCATTGTATGTTGTTTCTTACTATGCCAAGATATAGGTCCTGAACCAAGATAAAATACATACCCTGAAGTAGACTTTTTGTCATCAATAGAACCAACATAGTCTGAATCTGAGTAACCCTGTAGACAAAAATCCTTAACATTCTTCATATAGGTTAGGCCATAATCAATAGTCTTCTTAATGTATTGTAATATTCTCTTTGTAGCTTTCCAATGACTTTCCCTTGGTTCTTGCATGAATCGGGAAAGATAATTTACAACAAAGACTAAGTCAGGTCGGCTATTTGTTAAGTATAGAAGACTTCCAATTAATTGGTGATACATGGTTGCTGAAACCAAAGGTGTTTCATCATTTTTGGATAATTGAATCCCTTGTTCCATAGGAGTATCTTTTTCCTTACAATTCTTCATTCTGTATGTATCGAACAAAGCTTCAACATATTTTGATTGAGTAATTATAATTTTGTCTTTATTTTGATGAATTTCTTGGCCAAGGTAGTAATTCCTTAGTCCTAAATTTGTCATCCCAAATACCTTTTCAAGATCTATTTTAATATAACTTATTAGCTTTTTTGAGCTTCCAGTGATCACTATATCATCAACGTATACTATTAGAATTAGTACATCATTTCCAATTCTTTTTGTATATAGACTAGGATCAAAAGTACTTCGTTTGAAGTTATGTTGTAATAAGTGATTATTGATTTTTATATTCCATGCTCTGGGTGCTTGCTTTAGACCATATAAATATTTTTTTAATTTGCATACCTTATTTTCTTGTCCTTTAGCAACAAATCCTTCTGGTTGTGACATGTAAACTTCTTCTTCTAAGTCACCATTAAGAAAGACACTTTTAACATCCATTTGATGAAGTTTCCAACCATGATGTGCTGCTAGAGCGTAAACTATTCTGATAGTAGTCATTCTAGCTGTTGGTGCAAAGGTTTCTTCATAATCAATTCCCTTAGTCTAAGTATATCCTTTGGCTACTAACCGAGCTTTGTATTTGTCAAGAGTTCCATCTACTTTATACTTGATTTTGTAAATCCATTTGCAACCCACTATTTTCTTACCTGGAGGTAACTCTACTAGATCCCATGTTTTATTCTTTTGTAGTGATGCATATTCAGATTCCATAGCTGCCTTCCAATGTGATTGCCTTAGGGCTTGAGGTGTTGATGTTGGTTCTTCTGATGTACTCAGTAATCCTCTATTCATTCTAGTTTGGCTACGAGTTTGAGGTCTGGTGGTAGTAAGATCTAGCATTTGTTCTAAGTTTGCTCCTCTAAGTGTATCTCTATACCATATAGGATCCTTCCTTTGGGGAATTATGGATGATTCTATATGTTCACTTTCTTCATCATGTGATTCTGACTCTATTTCTATTCTTTCTGAGTCTTCTTCTGGAAAGGTTAATATGACCTCTGTATCTTCACTTTGTTTTTCATCATCGACCTTGTATTTTTCATCAAAAATCACATCTCTACTTATATATACCTTCTTTGTACTTGGATCTAGTATTTTGTACCCTACGGATTCATCATCATACCCAACAAATATTCTTGCCATAGTTTTGTCATCTAATTTAGTCCTTTTTTGTTTTGGAATATGCATATAAGCTTTGCAACCAAAAATTCTTAATTTTTCTATATTTGGTTTTTGTCCTGACCATGCTTCTTTTGGTGTAACATGTCTGAGTATTCTTGTAGGTAGTCTATTCTACAAATATATTATTGTTTTAACTACTTCTACCCAATATTGATGGTTGAGAAGAGATTATTTTAACATACACCTGACCATTTCCATTATAGATCTATTTCTTCTTTCTGCAATTCCATTTTGTTGTGGTGAATATGTTGTAGTAAGTTATCTTTTAATTCCATTTTCTCTTAGAAAGGAATCAAATTATTTTGAGATAAATTCACCTCCTCTATCAGACCAAAGATATTTGATAGTGTTTCCTGATTCTTTCTCTACTTGTAGTTTGAATTGTTTAAAATAGCTGAATGCTTTTGATTTATACTTCATGAAGAATACCCACATTTTTTGGTGTGATCATCGACAAATAATTGAAAGTACTTATGTCCTCCAATGCTAGTGACATTCATTGGACCACATAGATCTATATATATTAGTTCTAATGGTTGTTGAGTCTTGTGTTGATGAAGTTCAAAGGGAACTCTGTGTTGTTTTCCAGCTAAGCATTCTGGACAAACAATGGATTCTAGAGATAGATTTGGTATTCCTTCAACCATTTGATATTTGAACATTTCATTTAAAGAAGATACACTGGTATGTCCTAGATGTTTGTGCCATAGATCTGAAGTCTTGATTGAAAAAGTTGAATGTGTAGTAATATCTAAAGCAAATAGACCATTTATATAGGTACCTGATGCTACCTTTTTTTCCATTTTAAGAATATGACATTGTTTTCTTCCATTGGAAACCTTAAACTCAATAGTCATATTTTGATCCATAAGTTGAGAAACTGAGAGGAGATTATTAGTCAATCCTGGGACATATAAAACATTTTTAATTATCCCTTTTCCATTTATTAGATCAACTAGAATATTTCCTATCCCCTCTACTTCATAAGTCTTACTATCTGCTATAGTAACTGGTTTCTCATTTTTCTTTTGTAGTGAATCAAACAAATGTCTGCTTCCAGTCATGTGTTTGCTTGCTCCTGAATCTATGTACCAATGTTCCATGGTGATGAAGTTTCAAATCCTCTAGTATGATCAATATTGCTCAGATTTCTTGGATTTAGTAGAATCCCTTTTGACTCCCTAATGTTCAACCTTTTGATTTTGTAATAGCAATAATCAACTTCTATTTCACCTTATCTCTCCTAATGGACTATGCACTTAATTTGAAGTTCTCTATGGTTGGATTTCTTTTGTCTCTTTAGTATGAGTATGAGATAAGTTTAAGTATATAATTCCAACTTCTTTAAGTAAATGATGAACTTCTTTTTATAGCCCTTGATATTAATAGTTTAATATTTCTAAATTCCAATAATATATTTTTGGTGTAGTATACCTTATAACTCCCTAATTTGGAATATTAGAAAACAATAATATTTGCAATAATAAAATTTAATTTTCCAAGTAGAAACCCTTATAACTCCTATGGTTTTTAATTGCAAATATTAAACTATTAAGTATATAAATCTCCTTTAATTTTGCTTTCAAATGTATGGTTGATTTTGCTATTATTTCCAAGGTAAATAATATAATAGTTTCAACCTTATATTATACTCCTTATACCTCCTTAATGAAAGCAATTTGATTAAGGTAAAACCCTTACCTTTATAATGCTCCAACTCCTAAGTAATGAATGTTGGACGTTGTCTTATTGTGCACTGCTCTCCTTCAATGGCAGATGTATGACAATGGTAGCTATACTTTAATGCTTATTTGACCCTTTACCTTTGTCTTTAATGTTGTTCATTCCTCTTTTACTGCATATGGACACTCCTTCTGCTCACTATGGATATGTTGTCTAGATCATTGTGGATATCTATTCTCCTCCTTGAATTTAGGTGCTTTAAATAGCACAAATATCTCTTGATGTTGGATAAGTGTCACTCGGGAGTTACATTAGGTTTTTTCAATGCTTAATCCTCCTTGTAATATGTTGATGCTCTTGACACTTGGTGTATTCATTGCTCAAATGTGAGGATGGTAGATAGACATTATAGTCTCTTCGAGCATTGGTCAATGAGTCTTCAATACTCTTGGTTGGCTGAAATGATTATTACACCTTTCAATCCTTTGAAAGATACCTTTAACACTTCCAAGATGAGTGTTATGTTTTTTCGGATGCTTTCTCTCCCTACGTAGGCATTATGTAACACCCTCTTTTGTTCCACCAAGTGGCACTTGCATGTGAGGACATCTTCAACATCTCCTTTCCTTCAGTATTTCTTCTCCAATGGGTGCAAGTTGTGTAATCTTGGCTTCAACACTTTTCTCCTTCTTGCTAGTGAGTGCAAGCTTGTGTATTTTTCCAATGAATGATGAGTGTATTCTCCTCAAGGTTGGCTCTAGCTATGGGATTTCTAGGATGCTCCAACACTGTGTATGTAGGTGTTATGGTCCCTAAAGGACAATCACTGTCATGGTTCGACCCTTATGATAGAACAAGAGATCAATAAATTAGACAAGTTGATTCCACAAAATGGTATCTTTCACGAGTTATGACCAATCTCATCCACTTGGGTGGTTTTTTGCAGTAGTCTTGAAACCAAAAAGTGGTTTGATATGCTTGTATTGATTAAAAAATTATATTAATGATTCATTGGGTGAAACATAATTGTTATGTTGTGAACATGAAAGCACAATCATATTTGGCTGTGAACATGAAAGCACTTCTTAGGTTGAACCATAAACTTAAAAAATATAATTGCCCTATTCTATAAATTGCTTGGCTTGTTTTTGTGGTACAACCATGTGGGTAAAATTGGGTTTTTACATCCATTAAATTATATATATATATATATATATATATATATATATATATATATATATATATTTATTTATTTATTTATTTATTTATTTATTTATTTATTTACTGACTGTAGAAATTTGTATGTTGAAATTTGAATATAGTTATAATTTTAGAATGGTTACCTACGTGAATTACTTTATTTATATTTGGTTGTATATTAATTTCATGGAGCTTGAGATTTGTTGTGTAATTTACTTCGAATAAATTGAACTTTAAATTACACATAAAACCATACAGTTCTCTTGATATGTAAATTCTATAAATGATTCTTTGTTCATAATTCAAGTTTAACTGAAATCAATGTCTTCTTCTGAGGCTAGTGTAGTGTACCTTTCAGGTGTCTTATAGATATCCATATCTAAGATAACTTCAAGCTATAAAGGGTTCTGGGTTCTTATTCCTTTTTTGGTTTTTCTAATCACTAGTTGCTTACCTTGGTAATCATGACTATTCTAATTCATGTCCACCCTCGTCAGCTTGATCTGTAAACCTAAAGCAAGTTGTTATAGAATATAGAATATTATAAGTTTTCTTGTTACTTAATCGACCATTGTTTTTTATCCATCTCTGATAATTGTGGCAGTTGTTTTCAGCTGTGAACATTGTGTATGATCTTTTACTTGGTATATGTGTATGTAAAAACTAAATTACTCATCAAAATTTCAAAGTTGGTCCTCTTGTAGAAATGCTTGGATGTCGATGTTATGTTACCTTTTATAGTGCTATATTTATCATTATCATTTGGTGTAACAACTGAAATGTGTTATACTTCTATGATATGCTTCCTAAATTAAATATTTTGATTAAAGATCATAACCAGTTTTTTAGTGTTATTTATGGGATTAATTAAAAATAAATATCATATAGTTACATTGCATTATTAACGGCTATCTAATCCTAAAAAAATCCTCCTTAAGAAAACCTGGGCGAGGAAGAATGGAGAGCATTTGGTTCAGGTTGAACAAGGAAGAAAGACAAGGTTTCGAGGATAGAGATATTATTGTTGGAAAACATTGTCTCTTAATTTCTTCTTGTCAGCTGAGTAATATGTTGGATTTAAATTAAATAATTAGCTCGTAGGGTGATGTATTAATCAAACATTTCTCCATGTTGATCCGACATCTAAATAATGCTAAAATAATTACTTAGCACCAAAGAGATGTGTGTCTGCCTTTGTTAAGGTAGAAAGGATAAATTATTGTGAGAACTAAATCTATTTCTTATTATATTTTCCAATACCATAATCTTTGTGGTTTTGCATTCACTGCATAATTGAAATTTAAATTGAATTTATATCCTCTATCTACACCTAATATGAAAATGATTGTGTTCTAGAAATGACGAAAGACCCTGTTAAAACAACAACTTAGATTTGAAAAAATATATATAGTAGTTAATTTAGCATTCATTAATTCTAATTTTATGATTGAAATTTTTGTTTGATTGTTGCTTTTCAATGCCTTTGGAATGGTCTTTTGCATGAGCTTGTTTTAAAAAAAATAATAAATGCATATGTAGTTACATATTTATAAATGCATAAGTAGATGCATATTCCTGCACCTAGTCATTCTGATCCTCCATCAACCCCATTTGGAACCTAGGACGTTGATTACTACCCGACTTGTGATACCTAGCACTCTAGAATTTAAGCTACTCAATAAATATTGAATGGTTTATCTTCTTCACCGTGACTAGAGTATACTCAGTTCAATCGATAGCCATTGTGAATCATGGATGTAATTACATCTGATGATAAGCCAAGACTTATATACATATTGTCTATTATAAAGACACTATTGTATTTTATCAAAAGTCTAAATAAATTCTTATGCATATTCATTTAACGATATAACTGTTGTATTTGTATAAGCCAAAGTATGCCTTCTTGGAAATATAATTTTTTTTTTAAGAAATAAGCCTTCCAAAACGGATTAATATTCTCCATTTGTTCATTAACAATAAGCTTATTGTTTAAAATTTGATGACTTTTGTCATGAGCACTGGTCATATTATGAAATGATAACTTTATAATTTTAAACTCCTTTGTTGAGCATTGAGCATTCTCTAAACAACAAGAGCATATGAATTTAAGGATAGATAACGAGAATACGAAATTTAATTAAACAAGGAATTAGATGAAAGCTCACTTTATATTTCCTTGGCAAAAGAGATGATCCTTATGTATTCTCTTTTATTCTTTTTAAAATGTAAACTAATCCTTTAAAATATGACATTAGATAGGATTTTATAAAATTGTTTTATGGATAAATGGATATAATGTATTAGTTGTCCAAAGTCTTGTATAATCCTTTGAAATTAATAATAAAAAAACAAAATGGATGATAGATTCGTACCATTCAAGAGATTAGCTGAAAGATTTAAAACTTATATCTTTAGATTATTTTTCAAAAGAAAAATATTTAATTCAATATTTTTAGAAAAGTTTATTTCTTTTAGTCACCTTTAATATTCTAAAGAATATTATTAAATAAATTGTGGAAAGAATTTAATATAGAGATAAATAATATGGTTTAATTATGCTTTGTTCTTTTACTTAATTTTATAGTCAAAGGAATATTTTCACATAGATATATGTGAATAAAAGAATTATTAAAAGATAGATGAACAAATGGAAAGTACTTTTACTCTGGATGAATATATATATAAAATATGGGAAAATGTATAAACGCATTAGTAGTGAGTAATTTATGTGGTTAAATATATGTGTTTTTCATCATGGGAAGGGTGATGATACATTGAAAGGAAAATATTTATAGAATGATTAATGAATTCATATTCATAAGGTGAATTATGTAAATATAGTTATTGTATTTTTAGAATCTAAAATTGAGAAATTATTAACTTATGCTTTTACTTAAACTATTGTAGAGAAAGTGTTTTTACTTAAATTATTATAGAGAAAGTGTTAATCTATTGAGAAATATATTTGTATGAAGGAGAACTCTTTCAAGACATAGGCTTAAACATCCAATACTTATTATAATATTTGAACCCTTCTTAGGAAGACTTAAACCTTGTAATTAAATCATTAGGAAGGATGAGTTGCCATAAACATCCAATACTAGTGATTACAAATCAGTAATCACTATGATTGTTTTCTACGTTTCCAATATTTTTTTCCATATTTGACTTGACTTACCTAAGTATTTTTTTTTTGGGAAACAAAGTCATCTTATTCTCAATGAACAAAAATAATTATTTCTAACAATGATTAAAGAAAAAGTTAATACTTACTTTGTTAAGAAATTTTAGTGGTATGTGTTTAGACTGTTATTCATATTATTTAAAATTTAAATCGGAGGAAGGAAAACCTATATTACCTTAAGAAGTGTGACTTTGATTATATCATCCCTTATACTTCACCTTTCTTTAAAAGAAGTTAATACTTTGACGAAATGTGATGGGAGTTCCTACAATAGTTAATGCATCTGCATACACCTGATCACTATGTTGGCTTGGGTTTGGCAAGGGTTTTGTAATAGCCCAAGTCTACTCACTTGTTTGTACCACTAAAAAAAATAAACGTTAGCACATGATATATTTTTTTATTTTCAAGCTACAATTTTGTTTATAGGAGTGCTTTCTGGTTCATAGCAAATTTGTTTCACCCAATAAATCATTAACATAAAATTTAGTTAGTACAGGCATATTATACCACTTTTGGGTTCAAGACTACTGTAGACATTCACCCAAGTGGATGAGATTGGCAAAATCCTATGAAGGTGCCATTAGTGGAGTTGACTTATCTCATTTAACATCCTTGTGTTCTGGCATGAGGGTCGATCCACGATAGGGGTTATCCTCTAGGGCCCATAACACCTAGAGAGGGGATGCTTTCTTTCTCCATCCCTTAGCATTTGTGAATCCACGACCTATATGGTCGACTTATTCTACTTTTAATATGCGAGGGATCAACGTACATATGCTAGTGTCTAGCTGATTGTCCCCTACCCAGAGTCAACTAGAGCCATGTCAATACCCTGACCTTGGACTTGATCGCACATGCTCATTGTGACTCATGATCGTTTGTCCCATACCAAAAATCGAGGCTAGTCTATCTAAGTCAAATGAACATGGGACTTATCATAGTACTACCGAGAAACAACCTAGGGGTAGCATCCCATATCGCTCCCCATTATAAGTTCTAACCTAGTCACTTATCCAGACCAATTCCATCAGACTACAGTTACCTCAAAAATCATTGTGTGCATACCCACACCTCAAAAACATTGGGTGTTTATGTTTAATTGACCTTCACGAGAAATATTTTAACCTTTCCTCTTCATGGTGTTTGGTTTATTCATTCATCCTTCTCGATGAATAGTTCTATTTTCATCTCACCCTGAGTTGATCTAGTTTGGGGTTTTAAATGAATATTTTAACTAATCCTATAAACCTCCTTTCCCATAGTAAAAGTTCAACTTTTAAATTAGTTTTTCTATGGGGTTTTCTATAATCTAAGATAAAAAAGGTATATTTATCAACCCAATATTAATAAGCTTTCTTTCAAAACAACTCTTCTCATTAATTCAATTTTGAACAAATATAATCAGATCTTGATTTACTCCATTAAGCATAAGAAACAATAAATCAATTATATACTGCATATCTATTCTTCTCAATAAAATATACAATTAAATATAAAGCCAATACCACTAGTTCACCAACTAGGATAAGCTCTATTTAACATTCTTCATGTAGTTCATTTCTTCTACAAAATAAACAATATTAATTATTGAATATGATTTCCACAATAATAGAACGCTCCTAAAAATAGAGGTGATTCTTTAATACAAGAAGTTATATTGGGTGTATTTTGTTTTGAAAGAAATATGTTCTAAGTTTCACCCCAAAAACACACCTACTCAGGAATACAAGGGTTATTAGGGCTCAAAATTTTATTTTTATAAATGAACACATATATGTCAATGAACATTGACCTGTTCACACCTTCAAATTTTATTGGTTTATTGGTCAAATTTGATTACCTATATTTTTATATTTTCATCCAAAATCAGTTAAAAGGGTTACAACAGATGACAAGAGTGTGCTTCTATTTTAAGTAAACTTATTTCCAATTAAAGGTTCAACTAAGAAGCTTAAAAATTTCCCATCATCTACTAATTGTAATGCTTAATTTTCCATTGACAATATACGAACAATCAAGGCAATTATCCCTTCCAAGTAACATCAATACACATAGGTTAAGTTTATAATGCATTTTCAAGTGACTAATATTTGGGATTAAACTTGTTCTATAGTCCCTCAATGAATGTCTTAAACTCAAGATAAGGTTTCCACTTACTTTTCTAGAAGGAGAGCTTGTTCATCTTCAACTATTATAAAATTAAACCAAATCATTTATTGTAAATAAGAGTATTTCACATTTCCACTTATAAGGACCAAGCATCAAAGTGAATACAACTCACTGTCATTTTGCTACTCATATAAATACCATAAAAAGGACTTTACTCATAAATAAATAGATAAATAAATAAATATATATATATATATATATTAAAATATTTTAATGAATGTAGGTTTCCCATCCGGTAAATACAATAGTGTTGCAAGCACCAGAGTGTTACACACTCTGCTTGAATTATTTTCTTTCACACTACAAAGTTTTAAATCAATAGCGAATGACTTCAACCATTCTCTTATCTAGTTTGACATCTCTCTGCCCAACAATGTTCCAACTTCGTCAACTGGTCCTCACTACGAACTCCTGGCACCGTCTCCCAACGATTCCAAGGGAAGAAACATTATCTTAACGGGATCAAATACGGCTCCCAAAATTCTATGTCATGCCTAGGTTTACAATTCCTACATGCATGAATTTACCAAGCAAAACATGCAAACCATACAACTTAAGAGAGTTTGCCAATTTTTCCAAACACACAATCCCAATTTTCATTTCCATATTTCTTTTCCAAAATTCATATATTCACACCACTGATTGTGTTTTGGTATCTTTTGTAATTGTCACAATAACTACCAATCATAGCAATATTTCATCTTCCAATTCATAACAGTTTAGCACACAGTTTCCATTTGGAAGACAACGTACAGTGCCATTTACACACAGTAATGGTCAATTTTCATATTGGTCCAACCAAGCATAAATTTGGTGTTAAAAATACTTTCTTTTTTTTTAAAGAAAAGTAAAAATAAAAGGGATTAAAATATCCTAGAAACTTATCAAACATACAATTGTCATCATCACACATTTTCACATACACGACAGCCAGCATGAGCTCATTTCTCTAATAAATAAACACATCTTTATCAGAGGAACGTTTTCACCACAAAAGGAGACACAGTAACAATTTCTTCATTGTAACACGTAGAAGATTAAATTTTAATGGGAATAAACCTATTTATCTTCACATGCACAGTCATAAATTCTTCACAAGCACACCTGGAAGCGAAGTTCAATACTGCAATCTCCAATTCCAGCTTCAATCACCCATCAAACGCAAAGCAAAGCAGTTTCTTTCAATTCATTCCCCAAAAGCACATGCAAAACTTGACCGCCTTCCCTAAGAACAAAAACATTCAATAGTCTCCCTTCTCATCGTAAAAGAGGTAAAAACCATTCTTCCCTTCCATGATTCACAAGACCCGGAACCACATTCACGTAGAGAGCATGCACAATGCTAGGTAAGCACGGAGTTGAAACAAACATACCACGCACATCCAAATTATCATTGCAAATGCCAAAAATATGGTTTCCTTCGTAATAAAAAATTGAAGGCATTCTCAAGGTCCGCAACTAGCATAATTAATGTTTTAATTAACTTTAAAACTTTAAACCTTGTCTTTATTCTATCAACACACAAATCATATGTTAATCAATTGCTTCCCATTCCTTGCAATATAAGAATCATATAAGCATTTAAACTTAATTCCTAATTCACACAAGGGGTGGCTCCCATGTTTATAACACTTTCATTGCCACCTTGGTTGATTTGCAACCCTCATTTCATTACGAGCAACATACCCATATTTCAAATACAATTTGAACTCTAACTTAATAATTTAGCATGATGGCTCCCATGCACTTTGGCACTTCATTGCCATCCAAAATTCATAATGCATCACTTACACAAACAGTAGCATATTTCCAAGTAAGGCAACACAAGCACACAATAGATAAATCACTCATGCAATTCTACATGAAATGCAATTATGGGGCTTTTGTGTGCCCTTGAGCCAAATCATCATTTCCCTACTCACCTTTTCCACTAAGCAACTTATCCATCCAATGCACATACCCGGTCCTGCACATACAAAGGATATCAACAGTACCATGCTCCAAAATATAAAGGTAAGTTTAATTCATTAATCAATCCATAACCAATGGTCATGCAGGGAGGGTCGTTACATCCTCCCCCACTTAGAACAAACACAATCCCTATGTTTTATGCAAGATGAAGAAAATAAATTACATCATAACCATTCATATCACTACCAAAACTTTTCAATTGTAACTCATACATCATAGATTCATATTCATTTACAATATTCACTCTTGCAATTCAGTCACATGATACTTCATATTATTTTAATCACATATACATTCATCAACCAAAAACACATATCATTTGAAAAACAAACTAATCTACTTAGTAACTCAAAGCACACACATAAATATGTTCTACTCAATATCTAGTTGTATATCCATGTGCATATATATACATATATCATCAAATCATGTAAAATGTTTTAGAATGTCTATGTCTACTCAAATAGATAAGGAAACTATTGTTGCATATCTACCACATTCTTCCACATGGTATTTCTATCCGAGTAGTGGTCCCATTGGACCCGATATTGCTCTATGCTCCTTTTCCTCAGATTCTTGGTCCTAAAACCAAGTAGACAAATAGGCCGAACTTCAATTTTTAGTGGATCGGTCATCTATAATTTGGAAACATCCAAAACATGAGTAGGATCAAAAATATACTTCCTAAAGAGGGACACATGGAAGATATTATGAATTTTGGATAGGCTTGGTAATAGAGCTAGTCTATAAGCAACAAGGTTGATTTTGCCCACAATTTCAAATGGGCCCACATATCTTGAGTCTAGTTTAGAATATTTTATGGAAATTTTAGTTGGCTTCACCCTTAGGAATACTTTGTCTTCCACAAAATATTCTCTCAGTGTTCTTTTGAGGTCCGCATAGCTCTTTTGGTGATCTGTGAAATCCTTCAGCTTTTGTTGAACTCTTTTCAATTGATCTTCCATTTCCTTCACAATTTTTGGTTTGATCACTACCCGATCTTCTGGATTATCCCAAGATAAGGGGGTTCTACATTTTCTCCCATATAGGTCTTCAAAAGGTGCCATACCTAGTGATGCATGATAACTATTATTATATGTGAACTCCACTAGGTATAAATAGTCTTCCCACTTTGTATGTTGATCCATGTAGTATATTCTTAGCATATCCTCCAATACCTAATTCACCCTCTCAATATACCCATCTATCTCAAGGTGATAGGTGGTACTAATGTTCAACTTGGTTCCCAATGCACTATGCAAAGCCTACCAAAATTTAGAAGTGAAGCGAGAATCCCTATCAAAGATTATGATTTTTGGAAATCCATGTAGTCTTACCACTTCCTTGGAAAACTTACTTGCAACTACAGGTGCATCATCTTGCATATTGCCTGGTATAAAATGTGCAACCTTAGTTAACTTATCTACAACTACTAAGATTGCATCATGCTTGAACCTTGTTTTAGGCAATCCCACTATAAATTCCATTGATACCACTTGCCATTTTTGCATAGGTATGTCATGTGGGTACAACCTACCCATTGGATGTAGATGTTTTGCCTTCACTCTCTAGCACTCCAAACACCTGGCTACATAGTTTGTGATGTCCTTTTTTATACTTGGCCAATAATAGGCCTTTCATAGGTTTTCACGCATCTTTTCTCCTCTTGGATGTGCTGAATAAGGAGTATTGTGTGCCTCCTTAAGGATTGTTTCTCTCAACCCACCTGCACTTGGAACTACCAACCTGTTCTTATAAAATAACATATCATCTTTAAATACAAAATATATATCCTTTCCAGGTTCTTGCTCAACCTAAACATTACAAGACTAGAAAAATTCATCTTTTTCTTACAATACTTTAATTTGGTCTAACAAATCATAATGGCATTTTATCATTGCAGTGATGCACCCTCTCCTACTCAAAGCATCGATGACCTTATTCTCCTTACCCTTAATATACTCAATGCCAAAATCGTACTCAACTAGAAATTCCATCCAACATCTTTGCCTAGCATTCAATAAGGGTTGAGTAAATATGTATCTTAAACTCTGGTGATCTATCTTTAATTCAAATGGTTTTCCCAACAAATAGTGCCTCCAAATATTAAGGCATGTACAATAGCTTCCAACTCTAGGTCATGAGTGGCATAATTTACTTCATACCTCTTAAGCTTCCTTGACTCAAAGGCAATAACCACATCATATTGGGTCAAAACCCTTCCTAATACTTCAATTGATGCATTAGTACACACTATAAATTGCTTATTGGGATCAGGTAATTATAAAATTGGTGTGGTTGTCAACCTTTCTTTCAATACTCAAAAAGCCTCCTCACACTGCTTAGTCCATTTGAAGGCTTTACCTTTCCTTTGAATATTTATAATGGGTTGGGAAATCCTTGAAAATCCTCTAACAAATCTCCTATAATAGCCTACAATTCCCATAAAACTTCACACCTTAAACATATTAGTAGGTGCAAGCCAATCAACAATTGCTTCTATTTTCTTGGGATCGACTACAATCCCTTCTATAGAGATAATATATCCCAAATATTGTACTTGTGAAGTGTAAAATTCACACTTCGATAGCTTTACATATAACTAATTATTTCTAATAATCTCAAGTATAGTCCTCATATGTTGATCATGTTCCTCCTTGTTCTTGGAATAGATCAGTATATCATCCAAAAATATGAGCACAAATCGGTCCAATTGCTCTCTAAATACACTATTCATGAGATTCATGAATGCAGCTGGGACATTAGTTAGCCCAAAGGGTAGGACAGTAAATTCAAAATATCCATACCTTTTTCTAAATGTTGTTTTGGAAGTGTCTTCTTCTCAAATCCTCAACTGATGATAACCATATCTTAGGTCAATCTTTGAGAATATGGTTGCTCCTTTCAATTGATCAAATAGATCATCAATTCTAGGTAACGAATACCTATTTTTGATAGTAACCTTATTCAATTTCTGGTAGTATATACACATTCTCAAGGTACCATTCTTATTTTTTAACAAACAAGATAGGAGCTCCCCATGGAGACACACTTGGTTTGATTAACCCTTTTTCCAATAAATCCTGAAGTTGCATTTTGAGCTCTTGTAGCTCAATGGGAGTCATTCTATATGGTGCCCTTGCAATAGGTGTAGCTCCAGGTAATAATTCAATAGAAAAATCAAATTCCCTCTAAGGAGGTAACCCTGGAAGGTCCTCCAAAAACACATCCTTGAATTCTCCCAAAACATGATGCTTTTGGAAGAGGTCAGATTCTACTTCAGTCTCTTCTTTCTTATTCATTTTAACTATAAAAATCATTCCCCTCTTCCTAATAACTTTCTTTATCTACATTGCAGATAATAAATGTGGCTTGATTTCACCATGATTACAATGAATCCTAATCCTTTGATTAGACTCATCCAAAAACTCCACCCATCTCTCTTCAAAATTCATAAGAGCCTTATGTGCTTTTAACTAGTCAACCCCTAATATGATATCAAACACATGCAAAGGTGCCACATACATATGCCAATTAGTTTTTCCTTGTGGTAAAGTGATGTGAGGATCAAACATGCATTGGTTAACTTGGTAGGTTTGCCTTGAACCATACTCTACCTTCCAACCATTGGCCAAAAACCTAGGTCTTTCAGGTATATCCCTCACTAATCTAGTGGAAATAAAGCTATCATTTGATCCACTATCTATCAAAAAAATTCCATTTAATAAGAAAGGAGTAACTTGACCATCAAGTTTAGAACTACCTGTTACCAAAAGATCCTATGGGTGGCCTCTTCTGGGGCTTTATTATGTAGATCAGCTCTATGGGGACATTTGTTGGCATAATGAGCTCCTTGACATATGTAACATCCATTTGGTGGAGCTCTATTTCCTCTATTGCTATTCTTGTTTCTGCCCTGAGGTAAAGTTTCCTTAGCCTTCTCTTGATTTATTGGTCTTTGATCTTATCTTTTAGGAAACTCTCTATCATCCCTCCTAAACTTATTATTCTAAAATTTAGCTCTATTTATGTTTCCATGTCTATCTTGATCACCTCCTTTGAGTTTCTTATTTTGTTATTTTTCCCATTTCATAAACCCAACACTCTTTCGCTTCCTGAGTTCATATTTTTCTTTTCTAGAAAGCTTTTGATAGTTAAAGTATGCTTTTCTAGTCTCATGGTTAGCTTCTTCTTTTCATGCCAAATCAAAAGTTGTAGGAAGATTTACAAGATTGTGCATATTTACCACCATCATGATTCTAGGATGTAATCCTAGAACAAAATTTTGAGTCTTCATTTTTTCATTGCTTTCATATTGAGATGCATATTTTAACAGTTGAATAAATTTTTGGTGATTAATGTTCACTGACATGTTTTCTTACCTCAAATTGGAAAACTCTCCAAATTTCTCCACATAATATTGCTTAGTCAAAAATATATCCTTGAATTCCTTGACAAACTCCTCCCACTTGAGGTCTACAACTTCAATATTATACCCTTTCTTATAGGACTTCCACCAATCTAGGGCTACTTCAGTCATGTTCATAACTACCAATGCAGTTTTAGATTCAGATGATAAAACCACCAAGGAGAAGTATGACTCAAGTTCATTTAGCCAATTTTTTATAGTATCACCATCACCTTTCCCATTAAATTTGGATATTACAACCTTCTTTAGGTTCCTATCCAACTCTTTACTCACTCTAGCCCTACTAGTACTGGATCCTACAGGTTCACTAGGTACCTCCTCTACCCTGCCTCCTCCAGTTTCTCTTCCCCTAGTTAAGTCTTCTATGACCTTTTTTTGTTGAATAATTAACTCATATTGTTGGACCATACGAGTTTTCTATTGGGCCATCTCTTCCTTTTGCTATTCCATGTGTGTTTGCAATAATTGGATAAATTTTACAAGGTTTACCTCCTATCTAATAGGCTTTTTTTGAGGAGGTTCGTTAAACCGTTTCATTCTTCTTTCATGTTGAGGACCTTCTCATATTATACCTTACCTTATTTCCCTAGTAGGTCCTTTAGTGGTCTCATCCTCCCTGCCTCCCACATGATTTTTCAAATATAAACCTTGTATCATTTGTACCATTTAACCTGTAGGTGAAAGAGGTAAGTTAATAGTATTGCATTAAACTAAAAAAAAATTCTCAATTAGGGTCTACAACTTAGAATACCTTGTTCTTAGATGTTATATGTAACAACCCAAGTCTACTAACTTGGTTGTACCACTAAAAAAACAAGTGTTATTACATGATATATTTTTATTTTTAACTTACAATTTTATTCATAAGAGTGCTTTTTGGTTCATAGTAAATTTGTTTCATCCAATAAATCATTAACATAAACTTTAGTTAGTACAGGCATATTATACCACTTTTAGGTTCAATACTACTAAAAATAGTCACCCAAGTTGACGATATTAGCCAAATACCATAAAGGTGCCATTAGTGGAGTCAACTTGTCTCATTTAACATCCTCGTGTTATGGCATGAGGGTCGATCCATGATAGGGGTTATTATCTAGGGCCCATAACACCTAGAGGGGGATGCTTTCTTTCCCCATCCCTTAGAATTTTTGAATCCATGACCTATCTGGTCGACTTATTCTACTTTTAGTATATGAGGGATCAATGCATATATGCCAATGTCTAGCTGATGGTCCCCTACTCAGATTCAACTAGAGCCATATCAATACCCTAACCTTGGAATTGATCACACATGCTCATTGTGACTCATGATCGTTTATCCCATACCAAACATCGAGGCTAGTCTAGCTAAGTCAAATGAACATGGGACTTATCATAGTACTACCAAGCAGCAACCTAGGGGTAGCATCCCATATTGCTCCCCATTATAAGTTCTGACCTAGTCACTTATCTAGACCAATTTTCTCAGGCTAAAGTTACCTAGAAAATCACTATGTGCATATTTGCACCTCAACAAAATTGGTTTTTTGTGTTTAATTGACCTTCATGAGGAATATTTTAACCTTTCCTCTTCATGGTGTTTGGTTTATTCATTCATCCTTCTCGATGAATAGTTCTATTTTCATCTCATCCTGAGTTGATCTAGAGTTTGGGGTTTTGAATGAATAGTTTAACTAATCCTATAAACCTCCTTTCCCAAAATAAAAGTTCAACTTTTAAATTAGTTTTTCTAAGGTTTTCTATAATCTAAGATAAATAAGGTATATTTATCAACCCAATATTAATAAGCTTACTTTCAAAACAACTCTTCTCATTAATTCAATTTTGAACAAATATAATCAGATCTTGATTTACTCCATTAAGCATAAGGAACAATAAATCAATTATATACTGCATATCTATTCTTCTCAATAAAATATACAATTAAATATAAAGCCAATACCACTAGTTCACCAACTAGGATAAGCTCTATTTAACATTCTTCATATAGTTCGTTTCTTCTATAAAATAAATAATATTAATTATTGAATATGATTTTTGCAATAATAGAACACTCCTAAAAAGAGAGGTAATTATTTAATACAAGTTATATTGGGTGTATTTCATTTTGAAAGAAATATGTTCTAAGTTTCACCCCAAAAACACACCTACCTAGAAATACAAGGGTTATTAGGGCTCAAATATTTATTTTTATAAATGAACACATATGTCCATGAATATTGACCTATTCCCACCTTCAAATTTTATTTGTTTATTGATCAAATGATAACCTATCTTTTTCATGTTTTCATCCAAAATAAATTAAAAGGGTTACAACGTCATACAACAAGCTTGTGCTTCTATTTTAAATAAACTTGTTTCCAATTAAAGGGTCAACTGAGAAGCTTAAAATTTTCCCATCATTTACTAATTGTAATGCTTAATTTTCCATTGGTAATATACGATCGACCAAGGCAATTATCCCTTCCAAGTAACGTCCATACACAGGTTAAATTTCCAATGCATTTTCGAGTCACTAATATTTGGGATTAAACTTGTTCTATAGTCCCTCAATGAATGTCTTAAACTCAAGATAAGGTTTCCACTTATTTTTCTAGAAGGAGATATTGCTCATCTTCAGCTATTATAAAATTAAACCAAATCATTTATTGTAAATAAGAGTATTTCACATTTCCACTTATAAGGACCAAGCATCAAAATGAATACAACTCATTTCATTCTGCTACTCATATAAACACCATAAAAGGACTTTACTTAGCAATAAATATATGTATATATTAAAATATTTTAATGAATGTAGGTTTCCCATCCGATAAATACAACAATATTGTAAGCACTATAGTTTTACACACTCAACTTGATTTATTTTATTTCACACTACAAAGTTTTAAATCAATAGCGAATGACTTTAGTCATTGTCTTATCCAGTTTGATGTCTCTCTGCTCAACAGTGTTCCAACTTAGTCAACTGGTCCTCACTGCAAACTCATGGCACCGTCTCCCAACATTTCCAAGGGAAGAAGCATTATCTTAATGGGATAAAATATGGCTACCAACATTCTATATCATGCCTAGGTTTACAATTCCTACATGCATGAATTTACTAAGCATAACATACAACTTAAAAGAGTTTACCAGTTTTCCAAACATACAATCCTAGTTTTCATTTCTAGATTTCATTTCCAAAATTCATATATTTGCGCCATTGATTGTGGTTTGGTATATTTTACAATTATCACAATTACTAATATACATATCAATATTTAATCTTCCAATTCATATTAGTTTAGCACATAGTTTTGATTTGGAAGACAATGTACAATGTCTTTTACACACACAATGGTCAATTTTCATATTGGTCCAACCAAGCATAAATTCGGTGTTTAAAACACTTTTTTTTAAGAAAAGTAAAAACAAAAGGGATTAAAATATCCTAGAAACTTATCAAACATACAATTATCATCATCACACATTTTCACATACACGACAACCAGCATGAGCTCATTTCTCTAATAAATAAACACATCTTTATTATAGGAATGTTTTCACCATAAAGAAAGGCACAATAACAATTTCTTCACTGTAACATGCAGAAGATTAAATTTTAATGGAAATAAACCTATTTATCTTCACATGCACAGTCATAAATTCTTCACAAGCACACATGGAAGCGTAGTTAAATACTACAATATCAAATTCTAGCTTCAATCACCCATCAAATGCAAAGCAAAATAGTTTTTTTAATTAATTTCCCAAAAGCACATGCAAAACATGATTGCCTTCCCCACAAAAAAAACATTCAATAGTCTCCCTTATCATTGCAAAAAAGGTAAAAACTATTCTTCCCTTTCATGACTCACAAGATCTGAAACCACATTCACGTAGAGAGCATGCACAAAGCTAGGTAAGTACAAAGTTAAAAGAAACATAACACACACATCCAAATTATCATTAGAAATGTCAAAAATCTGGTTTCCTTTGTAATAAAAAATTGAAGGTATTCTCAGGGTCTGCAACTAGCATAATTAATGTTTTAATTAACTTTAAAACTTTAAACCTTATATTTATTCCATCAACACACAAATCATATGCTAATTAATTGATTTCCATTTCTTACCATATAAGGATCATATACGCATTTAAACTTTTATGTGTATAACACTTCATTGTCATCTTGGTTGATTTGCAACCCTCATTTCATTACAAGCAACATACTAATATTTCAAATACAATTTGAACTCTAACTTAATAATTTAGCATGATGGCTCCCATGCACTTTGGCACTTCATTGCCATCCAAAATTCATAATGCATCACTTACATAAACAATAACATATTTCAAGTATGGTAACACAAAAACACAACAGATAAATCACTCATGCAACTCTACATGAAATGTAATTATGGGGCTTCCATATGCCCTTAAGCCGAATCATCATTTACCTACTCACATTTTTCTACTAAGAAACTTATATATCCAACGCACATACCCAGTCCTACACATACAAAGGATATCAACAGTACCATGCTCAAAAAGATAAAGGGAAATTTAATTCATTAATCAATCCATAACCAATTATAGTTCGGGTAGGGTCATTATAGGTTTCTTATGTATATGGTAAAGTCAATTTGTCCATAACCCTTGACAACTACTTATTATGAAAGATAATCTATTCCATAACTTGATCGCGTATAATTTGTAACCTATTAAAAATAAAATAATTATAAAAAATAAAAAATATTATGAAAATTTTCATGTGATACAAATATTCTTTACATTTTAATTTAATCTAAATAACAATAAAATCATTTTGAATTATCTTGTTTTATTTTTAATAGCAATAAAAAAACATTGTAAAATATTTTATTTATTTATAATATTTTTAAAAAAAATATTCACATAAAAATAAAATAATTATAAAAAGAACAAAAATATTATGGAAATTTCATGTGATACAAACATTCTTTACATTTTATTTTAATATAAATAACAATATAAATCATTCTTAATTATATTGTTTAAATTTTAATAACAATAGAAAAAACATTGTAAAATATTTTATTTATTTATAATATTTTCAAAAAATTATATTCCTTGTGATTCAATTTTTTAAGATTATTTTGAAAAAATAAATAAAATTTACAAATGAAGTACTACATGCAAGGTAAACCAATGTTTTCGGTGTCTTATATTATAGGATGAGTGTAAGATATATTCATTTTAAAATGTTTTTAATGGATTCAACATATATTTTGGTTTTCTACTAAAAAATATTTTTTTAGTGTGAGAAACCCTTACACTATATGTTCAGAGCTAGGTATATCCATCCCACCATGACTTTTCATAAAGGGGAGAGTTGAGCCTATTAGTAGGGAATTTAACACACACATCATAGTTTAAACTTTGAACAGTTGCACTCTCCCACCAAGACAAAAAACGGTTTTTTTATTTAAAAAAATACCCTTTTCAAATATAAATATTTTGATCTAATTTTTAATATAATATTTTATTTTAAAAAATTTATCTAAATTTTATCAATTATTATAATATTTTATTTAAAATTTTGTGTTTTGCCATCATTGAAGTATATGGTTATAAAGTTATCCATTGTTTCATATACATGTTATGGGTCAGCTGATGCATTCTAAGTGGATGGTGGATAGGGTCAATAGAACAATAGCCTCCCCTAGTAACAAAGAATTCATAGTATACTAACACCCATGATATAACATTTATTTTTGTTCTAATTTGCATGCACTAGACAAGATGACAATGGGCAAGGCAATACTTTGATGTTATATAATGATAAGGCTTTCAAGTCAATGCAAATTTCACTTGTAAGAAAACTTCTTAGGATGATACTCATTCATGATAATAATATTCTATTGTACAATATGACAAGGCTTGATATGACAACACTTTTTATGATGGTAATATTTTAGATGACAAGATCATTTTTTGTGATGATAATTTAAGGCAAGTTGCAAGACGATAACTTCTAAGTTGATAAGATGAATTTTTTTAAGATAACTTATTTCGATAGCTTTTTTAGATAATTGTTTGCTTTGATAGTGTCCTTAAGTTGACTCCCTTTTATGATGAAACCTTTCATGATCACATCCTCTTATCTTGATGGCTTTCCCTATGATGGCACTTTTATGACAATGTGTGCTAGATTACACCTTGCATTATGATATTCACCATGACATACCCCAAGACTGCACTTGCTACATCATGCTCAAAATACGACACTTGATAGATGGTTCCCTACAAGCAATATTAGCTAATTTATTTATTGAAAATATTTAAACAACAATTACCCTCCTTTTGGAACAACTTTCTCACCATATCCTCTCGAATAGAGTCTTCACTCAAACTACTACAAAATTGTTCTCACTTGCAACTCTACACACATAAGTCTAAGTGATAGAAATGATAAATGACTATACATCCAAATATTTACTTCTATCCCCTCCTCACATATATATTTACACTCTTTTATTTCACTCCACACGTTGTTATTTCTCCCTCTTCTCTTATATTTCTATGCACATCATTCCATCTTCCCCTTTCTACCAATTCTACTTCTCCCTTTTCTCTTTTCTTCCTCGCTCTACATGTTGTTTTCTCTCCTCCCTTTGTAATGGGGTTTGTGTTCATTTATGCCTGCAGGTGATGATTACCATAACTATTGGATACCTATTAGTAATTGCTTTAGTTATCTTCTGATGGGGACCCAGAATCACAGTGAATCACTCAAGCTTTCATTTCATTAAACTTTCAAAAGAAAATTTACAATACTAGCCAACAGGCGTAGTTTCTAGTTCCGAGCCCCCCTTTCCTTCATGCACCACCTATTTCTATAACCATGTCTGGGCCTCTTTCGAGGTCCCGACCCTCTAGGCCATTAATGACCCACCTACCAGAATGCATCCTGCCTCACTGAGCCTTTACATCTTTCCCTATCTGGCAACTGCCATCGGGTTAGCCATGGAAACATGCATTGATGAGCCATCTGACCTCTGGGCGTAGTCTTCGAATGGCCGCCATGCTCAGCAAGCTTACCGGGCAAGAAATCATGCATTAATGAGGCCCTGACCGCCTCGAAAAACACCGTCTAGGAATGCGGGCTTTTTCGAATAGAGAACCAACAGTATGTCGCGATATCGCGACATGTCACGATATCACGACATTTTTCTTCCTTGCTGCCTTTCTCTCCTTCGGGTCGTGATATCGTGACATGTCGCGATATCGCGACATTTTCCTTCCTTGCAACATTTCTTTTCTTCGGGTCACGATATCGCGACATGTCGCGATATCATGACATTTTCCTTCCTTGCAACATTTCTTTTCTTTAGGTCACGATATCATGACATGTCGTGATATCATGACATTTTCCTTTCTCGTTGTCTTCCCCTCCTTTAGGTCATGATATCGCGACATGTCATGATATCATGACATTTTTCTTTTCGGCTCTTCTTTCTTTCTTTTGGTCATAAAATCATGACATGTCACGATATCGTGACATCTTGCTTTGTGCTTCCTTCTCGCCTCTACGGGTCACGAAATCATGATGTGTCACGATATCGTGACTTCTTCGCTCGCTGCTTTCTCTTCACCTTTTGGGTCATGAAATCATGACATGTCGCGATATCACGACAGTTTCCTACTTGGCTTTCTTTCTGCCCCTTCGGTCATGATTTCATGACATGTCATGAAATCATGACATCTTCTCCGCTGGCCCCTCCTGTCTTCCTTCGGTCGTGATTTCATGACATGTCACGAAATCGTGACATTTTCTCGTCTAGCCTTTCCCTTGTTCTTTCGGTCATGATTTCGTGACATGTCATGAAATCGTGACATTACTTTCGGGCACCTCCCCTTCCCTTGCTTTGGTCGTGATTTCGTGACATTCTCTTCTTATGCCTCCGCTCTACTATTTTGGTCACGATTTCGTGACATGTCATGAAATCGTGACATTTTAGTGCCGAGCCTTCTCTCTCCTTCCTGAGTCACGAAAACGTGACATGTCATGATATCGCGACACTTTTGCTATGTCGCGATATCGCGACATCAAAGCTAACACTTGAAAAATTTTTGTTGATGCAAGATTGCTCTGCTGCCACCGGATGCTCCTGCATCAGACACCCGGGGTGGATTGAGAAGTGTCCTTCACTTCTATTCTATTGGAGGAAGACCCAGGCGGTCAACCTCTATTTTTGACAACCAAGTTGCATCTTCGATAGGCCTGCCCTTCCACTTGACCAGATATTCAGAATACTGCCTGTTCTTGGTACTTCTGCCAGCTCGAGTGTCTAGTATTTCCTCGATCTCGTCTGTTGCTGGAGTAGATGTTGGAATATCCCACAAATCTATTCTTGGTGTCTCACTATTACCTCCTTCATGGTATTCTACCAAGTCTAAAATATTAAAAATAGGTGAGATATTCAACTCGCTTGGCAGTTCCACTTCATAGGCATTTCTCGAATCTCTTTTACCTATGATCCTGCATGGTCCAAACCTCTTCATCTTCAGCTTGTTGTAGGTTTTTCTAGGAAACCTTTCCTTTCTCAAGTGAACCATGACCTCATCTCCCACTTGGAACTCCTTGAAATGCCGCTTCTGATCGACTTTGGCTTTGTACTGAGTATTCATCTTACTGATATGTTGTTTTACCTCTTCATGTAAACTCTTCATGTGCTCTACAAAATCTTCAGCCTCAACACTACTCTTTTCTCCTTTACCCATCGTTCTCAACTCAGAAGCATGCCTTGGGTTGTTCCCATACACAATCTGGAATGGGGATTTACCAGTACTTCTGTTGATGGAATTGTTGTAAGCAAATTCTGCCTGTGGCAAAATCAAATCCCATCCTTTGGGCTTATCTCCCACCAGGCATCTTAGGAGATTACCCAAACTTCTGTTCACCACCTCTGTTTGCCCATCAGTCTACGGATGGTACGTAGAACTGAACTTCAAATCTGTTTTCAGCTGCTTCCACAAAGTCTTCCAGAAATAACCCACAAATTTGGTATCTCTGTCAGATACTATACTCTTGGGTAGACCATGAAGGCGTACCACCTCCTTGAAAAACAAGCCTGCAACATGAACTGCATCACTCATTTTTTGACATGGAATAAAATGAGCCATCTTCGAAAACCTGTCAACCACAACAAAAATGGAGTCACTCCCTCGTTGTGTCCTTGGTAGGCCAAGAACAAAATCCATACTGATGTCCTCCCATGGTCTCTCTGGCACAGGTAATGGCTGATACAATCCTGTATTCTGTCTCACTCCCTTAGCCATCTGACATACTCTACAACCCTGCACAAATTTAGTCACATCTTGCTGCAACTATGGCCAATGGTAGTTTTCACTAACAAGGGCAATGGTCTTATCTCGACCAAAATGTCCAGCTAGTCCCCCACTATGCTTCTCCTTTATCAGATTCTCCCTCATTGAACTCCGTGGAATGCATAATTGACCTCCTTTGAACAACATCCCATCTTGGATCAGAAAATCCAACCACTTGGTCCTGTCCAAAGTAACAAGTGCCAAGCAAGCCTTCCAGGCTTCTACAAAATCAGGATCTTTAGGGTACAAACCCTTCAGTTCATCAAATCCTACCACTTCCACCTTCATTTCTGTCAACAAACACTGCCTTCTACTTAAGGCATCTGCAACTCTGTTTGACCTTCCGCTCCTGTGCTTCAACACAAAGGTATAACTCTGTAGAAACTCAACCCACTTCAGGTGCCTCTGATTTAGCTTCCCTTGGCTATTAATATACTGTAAGGCCTGATGATCAGTAAATAGAACAAACTCCTTTGGTAACAAGTAATGTCGCCACTTCTTTAGAGCCTGAACTATAGCATAAAACTCTTGATCATAAACTGAATACTTCTTTCTAGCATCATTGAGTTTCTCACTAAAGTAAGCAACAGGTTTACCTTCTTGACTCATAACAGCTCCTATGGCACTACCACTAGCATCACAATCTACCTGAAATACCTTATTAAAATCTGGAAGTGCCAAAATAGGTTGCTCTGTAACCTTCTTCTTCAACATATCAAAGCTCTTATCTGCTCCTAAGGTCCACTTAAATTCTTTCTTATTCCCTCTCATTGTTTTTGTAAGGGGTGCACAAATACTGCTGAAATTCCTAATGAATTTCCTGTAAAAACTTGCTAGACCATGAAATGATCTTACCTCAGTCGTGCTTCTCGGAGTAGGCCATTCAATGATAGCTCTTACCTTTTTTGGGTCCATTTTTAGACCTTCGACTGAGATGACAAATCCCAGGTACACTAACTCCTTCACGAAATTACATTTCTTTAGATTAATCAACAACTGCTCCTCCCGCAGCTTCTCAAAAACCCTTCTGATATGCATCAGATGCTCTTCCAGGGTTCTGCTAAATATTAGAATATCATCCAAATAGACAATAACAAATTTTCCTAAGAACTCTTTCAATACCTCATTCATCAACCGCATGAATGTGCTTGGTGCATTGGTCAGCCCAAATGGCATGACCAACCATTCATACAAACCTTCTCTGGTCTTGAAGGTTGTCTTCCACTCATCTCCTTCTCTGACACGAATCTGATGATAACCACTCTTCAGATCAATCTTGGTGAAGTACTTGGCTCCACTCAAACAGTCCATAATGTCATCCATCCTTGGCAATGGAAATCTATACTTTATGGTGATCTTGTTAATGGCTCGAGAGTCTGTACACATTCTCCACTCTCCATATTTCTTTGGTGCTAGTACTGCAGGTACTGCACATGGACTCAAACTCTCCCGAATCAGTCCCTTCTCCAGCAACTCTTGGACTTGCCTGTTCAACTCTTTAGTTTTTGTAGGGGTCATTCTATGTGTTGCCTTATTGGGTAAACTAGATCCTGGTACCAAATCTATGTGGTGACTGATCTTCCTCACTGGTGGTAAACCCTCAGGCACATTATCAGATATAATGTCTAGAAATTCTTCTAATAGTCCTAAGACTTCTACAGGGGTATCCTTGCATTCTTCCTTCCTAACTCTAGGAACTAATGCATAGCACATATGCTCATGCTTTAAACTATTCAAAAATTTTCCTCCTTCAACTAAACAGATTCTAGCACTGTTGCATACCTTTTCTTCCACCTCCTTCAAGGGCTTCAGCTTATGGCGCACTCCATTCTTCGTCATTGAGTAGGTGTTGGCATGACCATCATGCACTGCACACCGATCAAACTGCCATGGCCTTCCCAACAACAAATGGCAAGCATCCATGGGCAGGATGTCACACAGGACCTCATCACAGTAATTCCCAATATTGAACTTCACTGAACATTGCTCACTGACCAAAACTCTATGGTCCTTCTGTAACCACGCAATCCGGTATGGATGCGGGTGTCTTCTCCTTTTTAACTGTAACTTGGCAACCATTTCTTCTGAAACCAAGTTATCAGTACTACCATTATCTATGATAATATTGCAGACCTTACCCGAACTTCTGCACCTTGTGCGGAACAGGCTCCTCCTCTGGTCTGATCCTTTCTCCTCATTCAATAGGGTCCTCCTAGTGACCATAACTTCTCCTCTCTCTGCCTCCTCAGAATGTTCTGATTCAGCACCTTCATCTGCTACAGCAGCTCTGGCAGGACCCTCAGGTCTCTTATTCATCCTTTCTTGGTGTTGTGGACACTCAAATGCTCGATGTCCTTCTTCACCACAGTGGAAACAGGTTCCACGAAATCCTCCTCTTCCAAATCCACGTCCAAATCTACCTCTCCCTCTTGGGTAACCATTGTTCTGATTACGGGGTTGGTAGGTGTTCTCCTCTTTCTGCTCTTGGGTATTACTGGTCTCACCAGCCTTCTTCTGATCTTTATAATTTTCTCCACTGGTCCTTCCACCAGTTCTTCCACCATGACCTCTTCCTCTTTGCTTGCTCTCAAACCTCCTATTCAGCTTCTCTTCAACCTTCAGAGCAAACTGGTAAGCATCCTCTATGGTGGTCATCCTGACCAGGCTTAACTCCTCTTGAATACTGGCTCGTAACCCATTAATATAATGGGCTACCTTCTCCTTGTTGGCCTCTGAATGGCCTGTTCTGATTACAATCTTATAAAACTCCTCTGTGTATTCTTTAACAGACTTGCTTGCTTGCTTCAAACCTTGCATTTTCTTTAGCAGATCCATCTCATAGTCAGCTGGGATGAACTGCCTCTTCAACTTCTCTACCATTCTATCCCATCTGGTTATTCTCTCCTTTCCTCTTCTGTTTCTTTCCAGCTGTACTCCCTTCCACCATATGCTGGCATGACCCTTCAGCTTGGTCTTAGCAAACTTGACCCTATTAGGATCTTCAACCTCTTCATACTCAAAGTATTCTTCCAAATCATTGATCCAATCAATCAACTCCTCTCGGATCAAGATTTCTAGAATACGTAGAAACCTCCATCTTCGGTCTCTTTCCAATCTGAGAGATGGCTCCGTATAACCTGGCTTGTGCAGGATCTACAACCTCTTCTTCTTCCTCAAACTGGTCCTCTTCTTCATCAACTTCATCTTCACTTCCTTCTTCCCCTCTGGGTTCAAGTCCTCTACGCAGCTCCTCTTGCAGGGCCTGAACTTGCCTCTGCAAAGCTCTAAAATCTTCTGCTGGCACCATATTTCTTCCACCACCATGGTTTCTTCGTGGAGGCATTCTGCTTCACTCTCTTCTCACAACCCTTCCATAGATCCTGGTGCAAGCTGCCTCACTTTCGGTGATCTGCTCACACACTCAGGAACTCCCGCTCTGATACCACTTGATGGGGACATAGAATCACAGTGAATCACTCAAGCTTTCATTTCATTAAACTTTCAAAAAAAATTTACAATACTAGCCAACAAGCGTAGTTTCTAGTTTCGAGCCCCCTTTCCTTGATGCACCACCTATTTCTATAACCATGTCTGGGCCTCTTTCGAGGTCCCGACCCTCTAGGCCATTAATGACCCACCTGCTAGAATGCATCCTGCCTCACTGAGCCTTTACATCTTTCCCTATCTGGCAACTGCCATCGGGTTAGCCATGGAAACATGCATTGATGAGCCGTCTGACCTCTGGGTGCAGTCTTCGAATGGCCGCCATGCTCAGCAAGCTTACCGGGCAAGAAATCATGCATTAATGAGGCCCTGACCGCCTCGAAAAACATCATCTAGGAATGCAGGATTTTTTGAACAGAGAACCAGTAGTATGTCGCGATATCGCGACATGTCATGATATCATGACATTTTTCTTCCTTGCTGCCTTTCTCTCCTTCGGTCACGATATCACAGATATCGGACATTTTCCTTCCTGAACATTTCTTTCTTGCGACATGTCGCGATATCGCGACATTTTCCTTCCTTGCAACATTTCTTTTCTTCGGGTCACGATATCGCGACATGTCGCGATATCGTGACATTTTCCTTTCTCACTGCCTTCCCCTCCTTCAGGTCGCGATGTCGTGACATGTCGCGATATCGTGACATTTTTCTTTCTTGTTGTCTTCCTCTCCTTTGGGTCACGATATCGCGACATGTCGCGATATCGCAACATTTTTCTTTTCGGCTCTTCTTTCTTTCTTTTGGTCATGAAATCGTGACATGTCACGATATCGTGACATCTTGCTTTGTGCTTCCTTCTCGCCTCTACGGGTCACGAAATCGCGATGTGTCGCGATATCGTGACTTCTTCGCTCGCTGCTTTCTCTTCGCCTTTTGGGTCATGAAATCGTGACATGTCGTGATATCGCGATAGTTTCCTACTTGGCTTTCTTTCTGCCCCTTCGGTCACGATTTCTACGACATCTTCTCCGTTGGCCCCTCCTATCTTCCTTCGGTCGTGATTTCATGACATGTCACGAAATCGTGACATTTTCTCATCTGGCCTTTCCCTTGTTCTTTCGGTCATGATTTCGTGACATGTCATGAAATCGCGACATTACTTTCGGGCACCTCCCCTTCCCTTGCTTTGATCACGATTTCGTGACATTCTCTTCTTATGCCTCCGCTCTACTGTTTCGGTCATGATTTCATGACATGTCATGAAATCATGACATTTTAGCGTCGAGCCTTCTCTCTCCTTCCTGAGTCACGAAAACGCGACATGTCGCGATATCGCGACACTTTTGCTATGTCGCGATATCGCGACATCAAAGCTAACACTTGAAATTTTTTTGTTGATGCAAGATTGCTCTACTGCCACCGGATGCTCCTGCATCATCTTCTCATTGTTTGAATGCTTCTACATCACACTTGTCAAGTAAGAAGAAATGCTTCATGAGCTCCAGTTCATGAACATGATTTTTTTCCATGTTATTGCCATTTTAACTTGGCTTTCTTCATAGGATCATAATTTTATCTTATCCTTTTTTTTTTTTGAACAAAATGTCCTCTAGTAAAATCCACTCAACATTTGTTCTATGGTATTCCATTCCATTGCATCCATCTAACCACAATCAACATGTATTGTGTTGGCTAATTTTTCTTGGTACCAACACCACCTATTAGAGTGATTATATACTTGACAAATCTCACAAGGATGTAGGATCCAACACACAGTAGCTACATATCCACATATTTCACACTATCTACAACAACCCATCCTAGGACCTTCATCCTCTATACTAATTACTCTTCTCACAAATTTGGTCTCACTGCTTTTTGCTTGACCTTTATATCCAAGGCCTTCATTCTTTGGTCTTATATATAACATTATGGGTATTGTTACGTGTTGCCAATATCTTCCTAATATTTTTCTAGTATATTCTATTCTTTGCATTAACTTAAATCCAATTCCTTTAATGTGCCTTCCAAAGCACCCAATCTATTAATCCTTAATATATTCTTCAACAATATGGCCTTCATCATAGCCATCAATAACTTGATGAGATTCATATTTCTCTATTTTCTATTTATCATTTCGTTTTTCTTTCTCTTTCTCTATAGAAGTGGGAATTATTGCATTGTCATCTTCATTATAACTACTACTAGTGATCTATACCAACAGTATTTTCCCCATGCTTATTCTATTACTAGTTTCTATCTTTTATCCACTTGTTTTACAACTTCTCTCAACATTACCTTTTCTCTCTATAATTTTTCCTCATCACCTTTCAAAAAATGTTTATCTACATACAAGTACATTATAGGATTACTATTCACTTTATATTCTTTATCCGTAAATGGACTTAATGTATACTCCTTTCCACATTTCTCAATAGTATAGGTGTTCACCCTACCATCATGCACTACCTTTATATAAAACTACCATGGCCTTCCCAACAAGATATGACAAGCATCCATAGGCATAACATCACATAGTATCTCATCTTTGTAAGAACCAATTTAGAAGTCTACCATACATTATTCATTCACAAAAATTTGATGTCCCTTTTGCAACCATGACACCTTATATAGATTTGGGTGTTCAATACTCTTCAACCCAAGCTTTTCTACCATCTTTGTAGACACTAAATTATTTTTACTCCCACTATCCATAATGACCTTACAACACTTGCCTCATAATTTGCATATGGTTTTAAAGTACTTATTCTTTTCATCAGTTCATACACCTCCTTATCTTGTTTTAACAATATATTTTTCATCATAAGGGACTCTCTTTGTTATGGTTCCTCGATGTGCTCCCATGAAGCGATAATCTCTTCATTTGCTTGTGCAATTTGGTTATGGGATTTCTTTCCATGCTTGCTAGCCTACTATACTTGAGGACACTCATATGCTCTATGTCCTTCCAAGAACCTATAACACTTGCTAGTAAAACCATGTCATCTTATTCTACCAAATCCACCTTGTCCTCTTGACGATTCACCATTTTCTCAAGTGCTTTGGTTGAAATGACTTTGAGAAGTACTAATGTATCCTTCTTGCATGAGTTATTGTAACTATCGAATACTTGTCCATAACTAATTCAGTTATCTACTCATTGTTTGCATGCTCCTACATCAGTCATAAATGAAAGGAATTTTATGGTTTGATCCAAAGTATAAACATATATTATCTTCAATTTCAAGATCCAAAGGACAAACATATATTTTCTTAAGAGGAATCAGAACATATTTTGCTCTTATCATAGCCATACCCTATGAAAGGGTGTCTTATTTTATAAGAAAGGAAGAATCAAATCTCGATGCATCCATAATCTTTAGACTAATAAATAATATGAAGTAATTAAGGTCTAATGGAAAACCTTTTGCTACACTACTTTATCAATGATAAGTATTATACTAAATTTATAATCATAGTTATTTCATAGAATTATTATTTTTTATTGTTTTTAGAATAATTTATTTGGTTAGGTATCATTGTTCCTATACCACAAAAGATAAAAGATATAATTCTTTAGCAAGATAAAGAAAATATGTTATACGATTAGAAAAGGTTATCAAAATTACTATGTTGTTAATCTCTTCAATGCAATTCCTTGGTGATCTTGTTTTACTAATTGAAATTTGTTCACCTTTAATTTTAAATAAAGTTATCCCTTGAATAGGTGTTTATATTTGTTTCAATTTATTAAAGTTATTTTCATGATATCCTTATTTTTATTTATCACAAACACATAATGCTAATATGATTATAATAGTTGATGTCAACAAAGTAATAAATTATACTCTAATTCAATATTTGAATGAACTTAATAAATAAGCTACAAACATAGCAATAAATACAATTTTTTTATCTTGATAATAATAAAGGTTATTAATGCTTAAGAAATACTAAAACGAGTTTTTTTTTTTTTTTTTTTTTGATGAGGAACTTTTTATATATAACATATCCACAACATGTGAGGGGAGAGATTTGAACTTGGGCCTCTCCATAACGAGAGAGTTTTAACTACCCACATGCTCTCCAACTCCTCTACATGAGCAGATGTTTTACAATGTAGTGATGATGTAATACATGCGACACTTGTTTCCATCTCATATTGATTATATGAGATGGAAACAAGTGTCGCATGTATTACATCATCACTACATAGTAGTATTACAACAAATTTTGGATATTATTTTTGTATTACTAGGCAATATTTGAACCTTGGTCTCCTCTTTAAATATTGAGGAATCTAATCAGTTGAGCTAATGCCACTTGATAAGACTAAAATAAATTTCATTTCTTACAATATTGATGTAATAACAAATGTAATTAAGAAATAATTAAAATATAAGTTAATCTAACTTATTATTGTTTATTACTTATTAAATAAACATTAATATATTATTATTGACATGATAATTAACCAATGTATTAGACGATAGCAATTATATTGAACTTCATTTACAACACAAAAATAAGGTTGGTATAATTAACATATAATTTTATTTATACATGATTATATAAAGTTAATAAGGTGTATTAATTATAATATCCATATATCACAATAAGTACAAATAAATACAAACAAGACATTAATTTATTTGAATTTTAAATATTTGCATTTTATAAAACATACTATGTAAAAAAAAATTGCTATTGGTTAATAATAGGGTTTTGAAAGGGATCCTTCCCTTTTACAACTCTTGGAAATCCAAAAAAAAAAAAATGAATCAAACTAGGCACAAAAAACAACTTATTTTCTTACAAATCAAATTCTGCATTTTTTTAATGGGAGTGGAGACCTCCCGTGAGGGGGAGTGGAAGACCTTCCGCTTTGGATGGGAGGTCACATTTTCAAATTATTTCTCCCTCCATGGCTCCTTTCAAGGATTTTCGAATGGATATCCTATTTTTCTAGGCCTGTCAGACCTTACCAGTCTCAGCTTGGTGATTGAAGTGATGTTCCAGGACCTTCTCAATATTTTCCTAGGTTATTTCAAGAAGATTTTTCCTTGGTATTCCTAGTTTTCCTTGGGTGGTGCTGCATCTTGGAGGGAGGACCTTGTGCTCTATCGTGTTGCAAAAGGTTTTTGCTGGTTTCTTTTTTCTTCTGTGGTGGGTTTGAATTTCTTGTAGATCTACTAGTGTTTATTTTTATGGACTTGCCTATAGTTTTTTGGTCTTGAGGGGAGATCATGTGTTGATTTTTTGTTGTAGTGGAGGGCTTCCTAAAATCTAACGTCATGTTTGATCTACTTCACGGTTTAAAAGCATCATTTCTTGGCCAATTATTTTTGGATTTGGTTGTGCATCACCTTCTCTGTAGGAAGACCTTATGGCCTGTGGATTCTTTCTTGAACTATTTCATTTACAGGACTTCAAAAGACCTAGTGTGGGTTATCTTTTCGATCTTGTATTTTTTATTATTTTTATCTGCTCAGTGTTGGTATTTTTTAGTTCTGGCAATTAGACCTATGGAGTGTTTACTCTTTGCTCTTTGGTTCTTCTAATATTGTTTGGTTTTCTCTAGGGCAAGAAAACCTTTTACAAATTTTAGTGTCTGGGATTGTTTGGATTTCTCTTGGGTGAGAAAATATTTTCAAACTTTAGTGTATGGTACTATCAGTTTTATCTTGGGTGGGAAAACCTTTTTTAAATTTTAGTGTGCGAGACTGTTTGGTTTTCTCCTAGGCAGGAAAATATTTTTCAAATTTTAGTGTATGGGGAAGTATGTCTTTGTGGTTGTGAGGTTTTCCTTCGATGATAATACCTATTTTAATTTATATGGGGGTGTTTCTTGGTGCATCAAGAAATTCGCTTTTCATTTTTGTTCCTATCCAAAGATGGTTTTGACGAGATCGTCTCTAGGTGTCTTCTTCAGAGATCATATCCCTATTTTTGCAAGGCTGCTTCTTTAGTTTTTTCCTTATTTTAAAAGGTTATGGGACCCTTTCAAAACCCTTTTTACCAATAAAAAAAATCTACATTTTTTAAACAATATAGTCTTTTCTGACCAAATGTGCAATGATAAAAATAGTAATAGTCTAAATAGACTGCTAGACTACTAGTTATAATTTTCCACTGATAGTGGGAAATTATTATATTTAGTTTGCAAATAATATGAAAAAATGTAAATTAAATTTTCATTAATCTATAAACATTATCCCTCCAACCACTTTAGATTCAATAAAGTCCATAAACCCCTAGACACACCATCAACAGGAACCATTTTCACCTGAGCTATTTTCCAAATTAGATTCTTCATCTTCTATAAATTGGAATCTTCCACTTTAGTCTCTTGTAATAAAATAATATCAACCCTCCTCTCCTTTATTAACTCTCTAAGCACCCTATGTTTAGTTGGGGTAATCATACCCCAAATATTCCAAGATAGAAAATTCATTTTGTATCAAGTTGAGGAAGTTTTTCTCCTCCCAAAGATAAAATTCTTTGCTTCCCATCAACTACATCCTTAACAATGACTCTGGTTCTCAATTCCTAGAGATTGGGCCTTCCTCAAGAAACTAAAATTCCCAAATCAACCTTCTTAGATTTCCTTCTACTTCTAGTTAAAAAAATGGATAACCTTTTCCTCCTTTTCCAACTCTAAATCACTAGTAGAAGTTCATTTTACTCCATCTTCTTCGTTCTCAGACCCATTCTGAATAATGTTAATATTTTTATTTTTTCTCCCATAGCCAATCAATGTCACATTTTGTTGAGGAGTGTTTTATCTTGAAACCCTTGTTTCTATGCTCTTTTCCTTCAGCCCTGCTGGAGAGTGTGGATCTTTCTCAATATTCTCTTCTACATGCAAATAATATTTTTTTCTTTTTAATCAAAGTCTCAATCACCGATTCATTAATATCTTCAAGTTGAGTTTCTGGAACAAACTCTTCCCCTCCAAAAAAGTTATCTCCATCAAGGGTAGCAAGAACCTCAAAGCCATTTGGATATGGACCCTTACTACTTTCCCTAATTTATTTCTAACCCATAACTTCTCCTTGCTTAGTTTTCTTTTTCCTCCAAATCCTCAAAGGTTGTCCAAATCTATTATTCATGACTTTCTCCTTAGGATTTTTGTTCATGTTTTCCAAAAATGCCCTACCCTTTTGCAAAGGTTACACAAGGAAATGATATTTTCATATCAAATATCTTGTTACCATTCCCTATAACCTAAAATTAGCCTTATATAGGCAGTGGTTTAGCCAGATCTACCTATACACAAAAATGGGCCACTATCATTCTGGTCTAGGATTTAGTAGCTAAATTGAAAGCAATTATTTTTTCAAACACTTTAGCTATCAAAAGAATAATATTTTTATCTCCAAATTCCATTGGAATCCCCAATAGACTCATCCATGAGGGCATCGATTGAAGAGTGGTTATGGCTGGATTAAAACCTTGGCTCCATTTTTGTAAAAATAACCCTCTTCCCAAAAGACCATGGCCCCATTAAGAAAAAAAATTCATATCCTCTGAATTTACAAAGTTAAATATCAAAAAATTATTAGGCAAAGGTACCACTACTTTTTAACCCAAAATTTACTATTTATATTGAACCCACTTTCTTATTGCATCTAAATCCGGTCTGTTGCCCAAATATTTTCTAACCAAATATTTTTTTCCTTTTCGAATCACTTTGACAACCAAAATTTTTAAGACCTTAAGAGTAAAACCCTTTTCATCTTGATTAGGAGATAAAAAAAATCTCTCTTCTTGTGCATTTTGACCTCTCTTTATAACTCATGCCTAAGAAGTATCTCCTTATGACATTTTTTGTTGTTGTCAAGTTTGAATCTACTACTACTTGATAAAAAGGGTTAGAATCTCTCCTATCTGCATCCTTAGGGGATTCTATGACAACAAAACCCTCACCTATCACCTTTCCTACTCCTATATCCCTACTTCTCCTTCAAAATACCTCTATATCCCATCCTTTCTCCTCCAAGGCTTCCTCTGGTAGACAATCACCATTGGAATTACCTTCTTACATAGGTCGGAATTTCCCTTATTACTAGTGATCATTACCATAATTGCCAACATTCCATGTAAAATTAAATTATTAATGTATATCTAAATAATAATGATGATATCATAAAATTTAAAATAATGTGCTTTAAATATACATTTAACTTCATTTGTAACTTTATGTTTTCTCTTGTACCACACAACTAACATTAATAAAGTTTTGAAAAATGTTACATATGAAACCAACAATATTTATTAATACAAGATAAAATTATACTAACCATTTTTATCCTTGTTATATATGGAAAACCAAAAAAATATTGATATTTTATCACAAAGATGTTAGAAAATTTAAGACTTTATCTCTTGCATATATATTTTAACTTGATTTGTACGTATATATGTTCCATATTATACAAAAAAAGTATGGTATTAATAAGGTAATAATAAGTAGCTACATATGAAGCTAATCATAGATATTAATAAAAATTAAATTATATTGACCTTATTAATTTATCTCTTGTATGTGAAAAAAAAAGATGTATTGATCCTTTCCATCTGGATTTAGGTGGAAGACATAAAATTATTTTTTTGCAAACTTCTATTTACTCACTAATAGATAAAAATGATATTGATTGGTGATATAACAAATTTTATCTCTAGAATAAACTTTAATTATTGAAAGATAAAACATTGGCTTGATGTGATGTTGCTTTTGTCACCTACTTAGACCTTATTTCTAATTTAATATTACTTTACCAAACTATTGATTCTATTCTATTTTAGTAGAAAAATAATTGAACTTGTGATTTCAATTATTACACTATGGATTAGTCATGTGAGATATGTCATAGTGGTAAGTTCTTGGGCTTTCATTCAGGAGACCCAAGCTCAAAATCTAGTGAGGGGGTATGAGGGGTTCTCGATACCTAAAACAAATACATGCTTTACCCTAAAAGAATCAAATGGAATTATCTCAACCGGTTAGATTCCTCAACATTCAAGGAGTCCTAGGTTCAAATCTTTAAAAATGATACATGGATGATATCCAAGCTTTGTTGTTGTAATACCACTACTACATAGTGATTGTGTAATATGAGTGATAAGAACAAAAAATGCTCATCTTATTTATATTTTTGGAGACATATTTACTAATTAACATTAGAGATGTATTTTGTATAACTCTTGCTTATAATTAATGGAAAACTATGGTACTTATGTCTAATTGGTATTTTTAGTTGTGCATGTGTGTAGTTATAGATTTCTTTGCATTTTTGAGTTGAGGTCCTATATAGACATGGAATTTTATGGATGAGTTACAACTAATTGATATGGATATGTTCGCAAGGTGGTTCTGATAGGCATTGAAGGTACCTACACCCCATAAATGGTGAAGTTCCTACATCTTGTGGAGTGTAGGAAGGTGTCTACACCCCACCAATGGTGTAGCACCTACATATTACAGAGTGTAGGAAGGCACCTACACCCCAACAAGGGTAAGTCACCTACACCCCGTAAAGGTAATAATGCCTACATCCCATGGAGTTTAGGAAGACTCTTACATGCCACCAACAACGTTAAACCTATTCTTAACATGAATGCGACGCCTACACCCCATCAGAGGGTGCCTACACCAAGACCATTGAAATTTGACCAAAGACCATAAGACCTTTAAAAAATGATGAAAGTGGTTGTAAACTCCTAAAGAGCATTATTTTCAACCACCAACATTTAACTTCAAATAATGACCAACATTTCTATAGAAAATATCATAGTTGCACTCACAATCATTGTAACAAACCAATAATGCATATCTTAATTTAGATTTATCAGTTGTATGTGGTTGTAATAGGAGTTGCATACATACTCTATAAAAATATAGAGTGATCCTGAGATAAGGATCTAAATTTAAAAGTGAAAAATATGTATTGTAATTGAATCTTATCAATAAAGACTCGAGCATTATAGTGTTGTTGATTAAAATACAATTCCTTAGCAATTAGTTGGGAAGATCACCTACGGGATCTCGAGCCCACTTCAGGCAGTAATCCTCCCATTATCATTCTATTATTTTTAGTAAGATGTGTGTGCTTTATTTCTTTGGTGTGTAAATGTGTGTTTACTTTTATCTACTTTAATTTAATTATTATTTCCTTACATGTGTGTTTATTTTAGTTTAATTTAATATGCAAGCATACATTTACTTTCTAGCTTTCAATTGTTGATTGCTTTTATTTTATCAATAGGTCATTTTATTTAAGTGGGTTATAATCTCTTCATGTAGACATTGTCCCCCATTTAAAACATTAGGTATAGCAAGGAACTCACTACCATACTACATATATATACTATGAATGGCATCTCACAACTCTATAATTCTTGGATTGACATAAGTTGACAAGACTCAACCATTTTAGAAATACCATTTTTGCCTATCATTTTGACATGATTATCAAGGAGTTATCAAAATAGTAGTGTTTAGGATCCATACAACAAGTTATCTCAAAATAGCACGCTCAAATTCCTTTACCTATAGATCCACTACCTGAGATGCATGACTCCACCATGACCTAGAGGACCTGGTGGGCAATTCATTAAGAAAATAATAAACTTCCTACAATCACAAGCTAAGATTATTCTAGAAATATAGAAGTGTTGACGTCCCCTAAAGGAAGATAATCCCCCCACTTGAGTCACTCTAGCAAGCTAACCTGTTATACAACATAGGATTAATTGTGATACCTATCCCTTGGTGGTTTTTAATAATCATGTATTCTTACTCTTATAAAAAAAATAATTCATTTATAATTTACGAAGTATCCTTAAATCAATGAATAAATTTAAGCATAAAAATAATAAATGAAGCAATCAAGGCACAAAAAACAACTTATCTTCTTACAAATCAAATTCTTCATTTTTTGAACAATACAATATTTTTTGACCAAAAGTGCAATGATAAAAATAGTAATAGTCTAAATATACTGCTAGACTACTAGTTATAATTTTCCACCAATAGTGGGAAGTTATTAAATTTCGTTTGCAAATAATGTGAACAAAATGAAAACAAAATTGCCATTAATTTGTAAACATTATCCCTCTAGTTTCTTAGAATTCCATAAATTCCATAAACACCTAGACACACCATCAATAGTAACCATTTCCACCTAAGCTATTTTCCAATTTGGATTCTTCATATTCTAAAAATTGGAATATCCCATTTTAGTCTCTTGTAATAAAATAATATCAACCCTCATCTTCTTTCTTAACTCTCTAAGCACATTATGTTTAGTCAAGGCAATCATACCCTAAATATTCCAAGATATAAAATTTATTTTATATCAAGTTGAGGAAGTTTTCCTCCTCCCAAAGACAAATATTTTTACTTTCAATCAGCTACATCCTTAGCAATGACTTTGGTTCTCAATTTCTAAATATTGGACCTTCCTCAAGAAATAAAATTCCCAAATCAGCCTTCTTAGATTTCTTTCTACTTCTAGCAAAAAAAAAATTGGATAACCTTTTCCTCATTTTCCAACTTTGAATCACTAGTAGAAGTTCATTTTCCTCCATCTTCTTCATCCTCAAACCCATTCTGAATATTGTTAGTATTTTTATTTTTTTCTCACATAGCCAATCAATATCACATTTTGTTGAGGAGTGGTTTCTCTTGAAACCCTTTTTCCTATGCTCTTTTCCTTTGGCCCTACTAGAGAGTGTGGATATTTCTTAATATTCTATTCTATATGCAAAGAAGAATTATTTTTCTTTTCAATCAAATCCTCAGTCACCGGTTCATTAATACCTCCAAGTTGAGTTTCTAGAACAAAATCTTCCACTCCAACAATAACGTCCCCATAAAGGATAGCAAAAACCTCAAAATTATTTGGATATGGACCCTTACTACTTTTTCTAATTTATTTCTACCGCCAATCTTCTCCTTTCTTAGTTTCCTTTTTACTCCAAACCCTCAAAGGTTATCTAATTTTATTATTCATAACTTTCTCCTTAGGATTTTTGGTCATGTCTTCCAAATATACCCTACCCTTTTGCAAAGGTTACATAAGTGAATGATATTTTCATACTGAATCTCTTGTTCACATTCCCTATAATATAAAACTAGCCTAATATATTTAGGTAGTGGTTTAGCTAGATCTGCCTATACACAAAAATGGGCCACTATAATTCTGGTCCAATATTTAGAAGCTGAATATAAATTTATTATTTTTCCAATTGCTTTAGCTATCCAAAGAATAATACTATCATCCCAAAATTCTATTGGAATCCTCGATAGACTCACCCATAAGGCAATTGATTGAAGAGTGGTTATGGTTGGATTAAATTCTTGGTTCCATTTTTTATAAAAATAACCCTCTTCCTAATAAACCATGGGCCCTCAAGAAAACATTTTTCATATAGTAAAATTTTATTAGGCAAAACCACCACTGCTTCCTAACCCAAAAGTTTAAATTTATCTCGAACCCACTTCCTTATTGTATCTAAATCTGGTCTATTGCCCAAAAATTTCCTAACCAAATAATTTTTCCTTTTTTAATCACTTTGTTGACTAAAATTTTTAAAACCCTAAGAGTAAAACCCTTTTCATCTCGATAAGAAGACAAAATAAATCCCTCTCATTGTGAGTTTTGACCTCTCTTCATAACATGTGCCTAAGAAGTGTATCCCTTTGGCATTTTATTGTTGTCAAATTTGAATCTACTGCTCCTAAATCAAAAGGGTTATAATCTCTCCTATCTACATTCTTAGGGGATTCTACTACAATAGAACCCTCATCTATCACCTTTCCTACTCCTCTACCTCTACTCCTTCAAAATACTTGTATACCCCATCCTTTCTACTCCAAGGATTCCTATGGCAGATAATCATTGTTGGCATTACCTTCTTATGTAGATCAATTTTCCTCTTCTTGGGAGTGGCCATTACCATAATAGCCAACATATTACGTAAACTTATATTATTAATGTATATCTAATTAATAATGATGATATCATGAAATTTAAAATCATGTACTTTAAATATACATTTAACTTCATTTGCAACTATAGGCTTTCTCTTGTGCCATACAACTAACATTAATAAGATTTTAACAAAAGCTACATATGAAACCAATAAGATTTATTAGTTCAAGATAAAATTATACTAACCATTTTTATCCTTTTTATATATGGAAAACCAAAAATATATTGATATTCTATCACAAAGATGTTAGAAAATTTAAGACTTGATACCTTGCATATGTATTCTAACTTCAGTTGTAACTATATATGTTTCCTCTCATACAACAAAAGTATGGTAATAATAAGGTTATAATAAGCAACTACATATGAAACTAATAAGAGATATTAATAAAAAATAAAATTATATTAATCTTATTAATTTATCTCTTGTATATGAAAAATAAAATATGTATTGATCATTTCCATCTGCATTTAGCTGGAAGACATAAAATTATTATTTTTACATTCTTCTAGTTACTCATTAATAGATAAAAATGACAAAAACTATTGATTGGTGATATCTCTAGAATAAACTTTAATTATTGAAAGATAAAGCATTGGCTTGATGTGATGTTGATTTTGTCACCTACTTAGACCTTATTTCTAATTTAATATTACTTTATGAAACTATTGATTATTTTCTATTTTAGTAACAAAAAATATTGAACTTGTGAAATCAAGTATTACACTATGGATTAGTCATGTGAGAGATGTCATAGTGGCAAGTCCTTGGGTTTTCATTCAGGATATCCAAGTTAAAAACCTAGTACGAGGGGGTATGAGGGGCTTAGGACCCCTCATAAAAACCCATGATTTATCCTAAAATAATAAAATGGCATTGGATCAACCAGTTAGATTCATCAACATTCAAGGAGGAGACCTAGATTCAATTCTTGCCAAATGGTACATGGATAGTATCTAAGCTTTGTTGTAATACCACTACTACATAGTGATGATGTAATACGGGTGATGAGCATAGGAAATACTAGTCCTATTTATATTTTTGGGGCATATTTATTGGTTTAATTAACATTAGAGATGTATTTTGAATAAATATTGCTTATAATTAATGGAAAATTGTGGTACTTATGTCTAATTGGTGTTTTTAGTTGTGTGTGTAATTATGGATTTATTTACATTTTTTAGTTGAGGTCCTATATGGACCTGGTATTTTATGGATGAGTTACCAATGCTTGAGATGGATATATTCACAAGATGGTCTTGATGGGTGTAGAAGGCATCTACACAACACCAAGGGTGAAGTGCCTACATCCCATGGAGTGTAGAGGTGCCTACATCCCACCAAGTGTGAAGCACCTACATCCAATGGTGTGTAGGAAGGCACATGCACCCCACCAATGATGTAGCACATACATATTGTGGATTGCAAGATGACCCTACACCCTGCCAAGGTATGGCACCTACACCCCACCAAGGATAAGGCACGTAAATCCCACCAAGGTAGCAGCACCTACATACCTTGTATGGAGGAAGGTTCCTACATGCCACCAATGGTGTGATTCCTACTCTTAATATGAATGTAGTGCCTAGACCCCATGGAAAGATGCCTACACCTTGACCATTGAAATTTTACCAAAGACCATACAAATTTTAGCAAAATAATGAAAGTGATTGTAAATCCTAGAAGAGCATTTTTTTCTACCACCAACATTTGACTTCAAATAATGACCAACCTTTAATATAAAATATCATAGCTACACTCACAACCGTTGTAACACACCAACAATGCATGTCTTAATTTAGGTTTACCAGTTGTATGTGGTTTTAACAGGAATCAGCTATGTATTATATAAAAATGTAGAGTGACCCTGAGATAAGGATTTGAGTTTAAAAGTAAACAATCTATATTGTAATTGAATCTTCTCAATAAAGACTCGAGAGTTTTGGTGTTTTATATTAATTTTTATTAAAAGACTCTTTCTTAATAGTTAATTGGGTGGATCATCTCACTACACCAAAAAAGGCTTTTAAGGGTGGCTAAAAACAATGATTATTTATGGTAGTAAAAACTACCCTAATAGACCCTAAGAGAACGGTTGAAAACTGACTTAGCTTTTAAGGGCGACTAAAATATGGTGGTTGTGTACGATGGTAAAAAAACCACCCTAAAGACCTAAGAGGGCGGTTTAAACCACCCTCTCCCCTACGCGGGAAACCATATAATTTAGTATTTTTAAGAGTAATTTTTAAATGTGGTTTTAAACCATATTCTTAGGTCTAAGAGGTGGTTTAAAACTACCCTTAAAAATCACTCTTAAAAAAACTAATATATATGGTTTTAGTTTTTTTAAGAGTTATTTTTAAGGGTGGTTTAAGAGTTAGTTCTAAGAAGGTAATTTAAAATTGTCCTTAAAAATCACTCTTAAAAAATCTAAATTTTTCCCGTGCGGGAAAGGAAAAGGAGAGAGGGGATGATAGATGAGTGCGAGAGAAGGAAAAGGAGAGAGGGATGACATATGGGCATGGAGGAGGGAAAATAAAATGGGGGATTGTGTTAACCTCAATTTCGCATTGACAACACTTACTTTCTTCTTTTTTATTATATGTCTACAAAAGTATGGCTATGGAAATTATCATGAGAAATGTTTTTGTCATTTTAAGGTCAAGAGGAGTTAAATGCTTTTACAGGCTTGCAAGCCTTGTATTCAGTTGTTGGGGTTGTAGTGTTTTGCTTATGGAATTTAGTTTGACATCATCACTTGAAGCTACAATGACAAATATGGAAATTTGTAAGTATTGGGTTTTGAATTTTACACTATTACTACTTTTTATGTTGGTTTTGGATTGAAGAGGATATCTTGCAATTCAAAACTTTTGAGTGATTGGTCTACAATTGCTCTAAAGGTGGGCTATTTTATTCATATTTCAAGTCATGAAGAAAATTTTAAAATGAAATTAATGAAAAATAATTGGTTTCAAAAAACATCATTCTTTCATATGCCAATGACCCTTTTTAGTATTCTTCATATGGGCTTTGTTTTTAGGCATGCAGTACTTGCATCACCATTTCCTAGATTCAACATCTTTGTTTCTTAGGTGGAGAGCTTAGTCTGTACATTGCTTACATTTGTTTTCTAGTAGTTATTCATCTTAAAGCTTTTAAAATTTCTCTAAATTTTCCAAAAATAAAAACCAATAATATGGTCATTCTAGTTTTTGGAATCCTTATTACTATTTATGGCACGTAGAAGATGTCCTAAAGTATTTATTAATCGATATCTTTCCAAAGAAATTCAGGTTATTAGTCCCGTGTTAATATTCATAGGGTCAATTTGCAAAAACTCATTTTTATTTATATTATAGTTAATCAGGAAATTGTGTTTTCTTGTTTCTACTATTGACATCACTTACTTTCTTCTTTATTTTTATCAAATCTATGGCAATTATCACGAGGAATGATTTTGTCATTTTAAGGTCAAGAGGAGTTAAATCCTTTCATAGTCTTGTAGGCCTCGCATTTTTTGGGGTGTAGTGTTGTGCTTAAGGAATTCAATTTGACATCATCACTTGAAGCTATAATGAAAATTTGGAAGTAATGGGTTTTGAATTTCACCTGTAACTACTTTTTATGTTGTATTTGGATCGAAGAGAATATCTTGCAATTCAAAACTTTTGAGTGATTGGTCTACAATTGATCTAAAGGTGGGTTATTTTATTCATATTTTAAATCATGGGGAAAATTTTAAAATAAAATTAATGAAAAACAACTGGTTTTAGAAAACATCATTCTTTCATATGCTAATGACCCTATCTAATATTCTTTGTGTGGGCTTTGTTGTTACACATTCAATACTTGAGTCATCTATTCCTAGATTCAACATATTTGTTTCTTGGGTGGAGATTTTAATACGTACAATTTTTACATTTGTTTAGCTAAGATTCTTCATGTGGGATTTGTTGTTATGCATGCAATACCTGCATCATCTATTCCTAGATTCAGCATCTTTGTTTCTTGGGCGGAGAGTTCTATCTGTACAACTTTTACATTTTTTTTCCAAGAGTGATAAACCTTAAAGCTTTTAAAATTTCTCTAATATGGCTATTTTAGTTTTTGGAATCCTTTTTACTATTTATGGCACATATTAAACATATCCAAAAGTCTTTATTAATAAAATTATATTCCTGATGCAGCAGCATAGAGGGAGTTAATTGAACAACAACCTATCCTAGCTGCTCAAAATTTTCATACCACCACACATAAAAACAGTAATACCACCACACATAAATGTAGTGAAGAAAAACATAACATAACCCATGAAACACATAAAAAACTCACAATATTGTTTTTATTATATTTCAGTTGCCACATTAATATTACATAATTGCTCTCCATAGAGCACCACACATCTGCATGCACTCTTCAGATAACCAATCTCCTTCTTCGAGGTTTTACATCTCAAACCTCCTACAAGTATTGTACAAAGTGCCAATTTCCTTCCTCCAAGGCTTCATACAAGAAACCCCCTACAAGCACTGCATAGAGTGCCAATTTCCTTCCTTTGAGGCTTCATACAAGAAACCCCCTACAAGCACTCCACGAGTGCCAAATTATTTGGAACCTTTTGCTCCCCTTTCATGCTCTACATCAACTTATTATTTATAAGCATGAGGGCAATGAGTTGATAGCTATGCATGACAACCAAGCATTCTTATCCATCCTTACCCAATATTAGTTGTCAACTGCATGTTTATCCAGTCTTCAAAAATAGAAAACTCCAACTGCTTTTTCCTTTGCTTGGTTGGCTCTTGCTAGTTGGTTGCCCCTGCATCCTTAAAAAAATGCTAATTGTTTTTTTTCTCAGCTGGTTGTTTTTTTTCTCTTACCAAATGGATGCTTTTGCATCATACTCACTGGGTAGCAAGAAAAATGTGAGCTCCTGCTCACAAGCTCCTCCATCATACAGGATCTCATCGATATTCCTTCTTTGATACCAAATTAAGGCAACGATGGAGAGGGGGTCATTTTAACAACAACCTCTCCCAGCTACTCAACCATTTTCATATCACCACATAGAAAAACAGTAATGGAGAACCCCACTTTAATTTGCAAATAGATGAAGTGCAAGGGCAGATTACATAGCAACATAACACATGAAACACATAAACAAAACACTAGAATTTCATTTTCTTTATATTTCAACTACCACATCAAGCATTACACAATAAGAAGGGGTCAATTTAACAAAAACCTCTCCTAGTTGCTCAAAATTTTCATACCACCACACATAAAAACAGTAATACCACTACACATAAAAGTAGTGAAGAAAAACATAACATAACCCATGAAACACACAAAAAAACTCACAATATTGTTTTTATTATATTTTAGCTGCCACATTAACATTACATAATTGCTCTCCATAGAGCACCACACATCTGCATGCACTCTTCAGATAACCAATCTCCTTCTTCGAGGTTTTACATCTCAAACCTCCTGCAAGCACTGTACAAAGTGTCAATTTCCTTCCTCTGAGGCTTCATACAAGAAACCCCCTGCAAGCACTGCATAGAGTGCCAATTTTCTTCCTTTGAGGCTTCATACAAGAAACCCCCTGCAAGCACTACACAAAGTGCCAAATTCTTTGGAGCCCCTTGCTCCCCTTTCATGCTCTACATCAACTTCTTATTTATAAGCATGAGGGCAATGAGTTGATAGCTATGCATGACAACCAAGCATTCTTATCCATCCTTACCCAATCTTAGTTGTCAACTGCATGTTTATCCAGTCTTCAAAAATAGAAAACTCCAATTGATTTTTCCTTTGCTTGGTTGGCTCTTGCTAGCTGGTTGCCTCTACATCCTAAAAAAGTGCTAATTATTTTTTTTCTCAGCTAGTTGTTTTTTTGCTCTTGCCAACTGGATGCTCCTACATCAATTCCCAAGCAGTTCAGTTTTGTACAAATATATGCTATAAGTCACATGTTAATATTCATAGCGTTAACTTAGAAAAACTTATTTTTCATTTATATTTTAATTAATGGGGAGATTTTGTTAACTAAGGTCTTTTATTGACATCACTTACTTTTTTTTCTTTGTTTGTATCATTTTTTTATAAAATTATGGCTATAGCAATTATCATGAGGATTAATTTTATGTCATTTTAAGGTTGGAAGGATTTAAATACTTTCACACGCTTGCAAGCCTTGCATTCTGCGACTGGCTTCTACTACTGGGTTGCAGTTTTTTGCTTGTGGAATTTAGTTTGACATCATTAATTGAAGTTATAATGATAGAGATAGAAATTTGTAAGTATTGGTTTTGAATTTTACATTGTTACTATTATGCTAGTTATGGACTGAAGAGGATATCATGCAATTCAAAACTTTCAAGTGATTCGTCTATAATTGCTATAAAAGTGGGCTATTTTATTCATATTTCAACTTATGAATAAAATTTTAAGATTCTTCATGTGGGATTTGTTGTTAGGCATGCAGTACTTACTTCATCTATCCCTGGATTCAAGATATTTGTTTCTTGGTTGGAAAGCTCAGTCTGGACACTGCTTACATTTGTTTTCCAATACTAATTCTTTTAAAAATAAAAATAAAAACATTGATATGGCCACTTTAGTTATTGGAATCTTTTTTAATGTTTATGGCGTGTATTGAAGATTTCTTAAAGTCTTTATTAATCGATATATGTTCCAAAGTAGTTCAATTTTGTACAAATAAATTCTATTAGTCACATGTTAATATTCATAGCGTCAAATTACAAAAACTCATTTTTCATTTATATTTTAGTTAATGGGGATATTGTGTTAGTCTGGGTCTAACACTGACATCACTTACTTTCTTCTCTATTTTCATCATATGTTTCTCCAAAATTATGACTATGGAAATTAATGATTTTATGTCATTTTAAGGTCAAGAGGTGTTAAATGTTTTCACAAGCTTGTAGGCCTCAGCATTTTGTTACTATTGGGGTTGCAGTGTTTTGCTTAAAGAATTCAATTTGACATCATCACTTGAAGCTACAATGACAGAGATAGAAATTTAGAAGTAATGGGTTTTAAATTTTACAATGTTACTACTTTTTATGTTGTATTTAGACCTAAGAGGATATCTTGCAATTCAAAACATTCGAATGATTGGTCTACAATTCCTCTATACTTGAAGAAAAGTTTAAAATGAAATTAATGAAAAACAACTAGTTTTAGAAAACATCATTCTTTCATATGCGAATGACCCTATTTAAAATTCTTCATGTGGGATTTGTTGTTAGGCATTGAGTACTTGCATCATTTGTTTATTGATTCAGCATCTTTGTTTCTTGGGTGGAGAGCTCACTCTGTACATTGCTTACATTTATTCACCTTAAAGCTTTAAGAATTTTTATAAATTTCTCAAAAAAATAAACCATTGATATGGCCATTTTGAATCATTTTAATAGTTTATGGCACATATTGAACATGTCCTGAAGTATTTATTAATGGATATGTATTCCCAAGTAGTTCAGTTTTATAAAAATATATGCAATAAGTCACATGTTAATATTCATAGCATCAACTTAAAAAAACTTATTTTTATTTATTTTTTAGTTAATGGGGGAGAATTTATTAACCTGGGTCTGGCATTGACATCACTAACTTTCTTCTTTGTTTTTATGCAAAATTAAGGCTATGGCAATTATCATGAAGAATGATTTCATGTCATTTTAAGGTTAGAGGATTTAAATGCTTTCGCAGGTTTGCAGGCCTCACATTCTGCTGTTGGGGTTGCAATTTTTTGCTTGTGGAATTCAGTTTGACATCATCAATTGAAGTTATAATGATAGAGATGGAAATGTGTAAGTATTGGGTTTTGAATTTTAAATTGTTACTCTTTTTATGTTGGTTTTGGAACGAAGGAGATAGATTGCAATTCAAAACTTTCGAATGACTAGTCTAGAGTTGCTCTAAAGGTGGATTATTTTATTCATATGTCAAGTCATGAAGAAAAATTTAAAATGAAATTAATAAAAAATAATAGGTTTCAGAAAACATCATTCTTAAATATGTCAATGACCCTGTTTAAGATTCTTCATGTAGGCTTTGTTGTTAAACATATAGTACTTGCATCATCTATTCCAGGATTCATAATCTTTGTTTCTTGGGTGGAGAGCTCAGTCTGTACAGTCTGTACATTGCTTACATTTGTTTTCAAGCACTCATTCACCTTAAATATTTTAAAAATTTTCTAAATTTTAAAAAAAAACCATTTATATGGCCATTTTAGTTTTTAGAATCCATTTTACTATTTATGGCACTTATTGAAGATGTCTTGAAGTCTTTATTAATCGATCTGTGTTCCAAAGCAGTTCAGTTTTGTACAAATACATGTCACGTGTTAATATTCATAGGGTAAACTTACAAAAACTTATTTTTTATTTATATTTTAGTTTATGGAGAGATTGTGTTAGCCTAGGTCTAGCATTGATATCACTACTTTCTTCTTTTATTTTATCATATTTCTGTAAAATTATGGCTATGGCAATTATCATGTGAAATGATTTTATGTCATTTTAAGGTTGGGAGGAGTTAAAAGCTTTCACATGTTTACAGGCCTCGCATTCTATTGTTGGTGGGGTTGCATTGTTTTACTTAAAGAATTCAATTTGACATCATCACTTGAAGCTACAATGATAAAGATGGAAATTTTGAAGTAATGTGTTTTGAACTTTACACTATTACTAATTTTATGTTGTATTTGGACCGAAGAGTATTTCTTGCAATTCAAATCTTTCGAGTACATTCTACAATTGCTCTAAAGGTGGGCTATTTTATTTATATTTTGAGTCATTGAAAAAAATTTAAGATGAAATTAATAAAAAACAATAAGTTTAAAAAAAAACATCATTCTTTCATATGCCAATTACCTTGTTTAAGATTGTTCATGTGGGCTTTATTGTTACGCATGTTGTACTTGCATCATCTATTCCTGGATTTAGCATCTTTGTTTCTTGGGTGGAGAGCTCAGTCTGTACATTGCTTACATTTGTTTTCCAACACTGATTCACCTTAAAGCTTTTTAAATTTCTTGAAATTTTCTAAAAACAAAACCATTGATATGGCCATTTTAGTTTTTGGAATATTTTTCACTATTTATAGCACGTATTGAAGATGTCCTAAAGTCTTTATTAATCGATTTGTGTTCCAAAGCAATTCAGTTTTGTACAAATACATGCTATTAGTCACATGTTAATGTTCATAGCGAAAACTTATTTTTCACTTACTTCCTTCTATTAGATGTCTGTAAAATTATGGCTATGGCAATATTTATGAGGAATGATTTTATATTATTGTAAGGTTGGGAGGAGTTGGACACTTTCAGAGGCTTGCAGGCCTCACATTCTGTTGTTGTTGGGATTGCAGTGTTTTGCTTAAGTAATTCAATTTGACGTTATTACTTGAACCTACAATGACAAATATGAAAATTTGGAAGTAATGTGTTTTGAATTTTACATTGTTACTACTTTTTATGTTGTATTTGGACCGAAGAGGATATCTTGCAATTCAAAAATTTTGAGTACGATATACAACTGCTCTAAACGTGGGTTATTTTATTTATATTTCAAGTCATGAACAAAAACTTAAAATGAAATTAATGAAAAATAAATGGTTTCAAAAAACATCATTCTTTCCTATGTTAATGACCCTCTTTAAGATTTGGGATTTATAGTTAGGAATGTTGTACTTGAATCATCTATTCTTGGATTTAGCATCTTTGTTTCTTGGCTGGATAGCTCAGTTTGTATATTGCTTACATTCATTTTCCAACACTGATTTTACCTTAAAGCTTTTAAAATTTCTCGAAATTTTTCAAAAATAAAACCATTGATATGGCCATTTTAGTTTTTGGAATCCTTTTTACTATTTATGGCACGTGATGTCCTGAAATATGTATTAAACAATCTATGTTCTGAAGCAATTCATAAAGCAATTCAGTATTGTACAAATGATGCTATTAGGCACATGTTAATATTCAAAGGCTCAACTTACAAAAACTTGTTTTTCATCTATGATAAGATTGTGTTAGCCTAGGTTGGCATTGACATCACTTACATTTTTTGTCTGTAAAATTATGGCTATGGCAATTATCAGGAGGGATTTTATGTCATTTTAAGGTTGGGAGGAGTTAAATGTTTTCATAGACTTGTAGGCCTCACATTCTGCTGCTACTGCTAGGGTTGTAGTGTTTTGTTGTAGTGTTTTGCTTTAGGAATTCAATTTGGCATCGTAATTAAAACTACAATGATAGAGATGGAAATTTGAAAGTAATGTGTTTTTAAATTTACACTGTTACTAATTTTTATGTTGTATTTGGATCGGAGAGTATATCTTGCATTTCAAAACTTTTGAGTATAGTTTACAATTTCTTTAAAGGTGGGATATTTTATTCATATGTCAAGTCATCAAAAAAAATTTAAAATGAAATTAATGAAAAACAATTTGTTTCAAAAAAAACATCATTCTTTCATATGCCAATCACCTTGATTAAGATTCTTCATGTGGGCTTTATTATTATGCATGCAATACTTGCATCATCTATTCCTAGATTTAGCGTCATTGTTTCTTGGGTGGAGAGGTCAGTCTATACATTGCTTACATTTGTTTTCCAGCATTGATTCACCTTAAAGCTTTTAAAATTTCTCTAAATTTTCCCAAATACAATCTAAATAAGTTACAATGGAAATTTTAGCTATATGCGGTTGTACTTAAATGGCCAAAACACTTCAATTTGTAAACCGCCATTTTATTAAAATATAGTCATATGAGTTGTAAGAAAAATCAAATTCAGATTATTCGGTTGTTTATTTACAAAATTTATATGTAATAATAATTGATTAATCATGATAAACTATTAAGATTCTCATGTAATAATAAAACTAGCTTTATATATATATAAGTAATAATAAGAGGGTGGTTTAAAATCATCCTCTTAGATTTTTATATTTAAATAATAATAATAATAATAATAATAATAATAATAGGGCATTTTAAAACCGCCCTCTTATATATATTTATATATATATATATATATATATATATAATTAATAATAAGAGGGCAATTTAAAACCACTCACTTAGGTTCTACTAAGGCAGCTTAAAACTGCCTTCTTAAGGCCTATACCTAAGAGGGTAGTTGAAAACCACCCTCTTAGTGATATACTAATCCAGTTTTGATCACCCTAATAAACCTTAAGAGGGCAATTTTTTGAGGTAATTTTTAACCATCATCATAGGACTTGAACTCTTTACGACACCCTCATAGATGGTAGTTGAATAACTACCCTTAAAGACCCTTTTTGGTGTAGTGTCTATGGGATCTCGAGCCCAATCTAGGCAGTAATCCTCCCCTTTGCATTTTTTATTTCTAGTAAGGTGTGTATGCTTATTTCTATCGTGTGTAAATGTGTGTTTACCTTTATCTGCTTTAATTTTATTATCATTTACTTGTGCATGTGTTTCTTTCAATTTAATTTAATATGCAAGCATACATTCACTTTCTAGATTTAGATTTTTGATTGCTTTTTTTTATCAATAGGTCATTTTATTTAAGTGGGTTAGAATATCCTCATGTAGACATTATCCCCTTATTAAAATATTAGGTATAGCAAGGGACTCATTCCCACACTATAGGAATATACTATCTATGGTACCTCATAAGTCTACAATTCCTAGATTGACACGAGTTGACATGACTCAATAATTTTAGAAATATCATTTTTGCTTATCATTTTGATTTTGTTGTCGAGAAGTTACCAAAACTATAGTGTTTAGGATCCATAGAGCAAGTAAGCTCGAAAGTGCATGTTCAAACAGCCTTACTTATATATCCGCTACCTCATATGTATGAGTCCACAAATATCTAAAAGAGTTGATGGATGATTCATTAAGAAAATTGAGAACTTCCTACAATCACAAGATCAAATTATTCCAAAAACAATTACAAAATAATCAATGTCCCTTGAAGGGAGACAATACCCTCCACTTGATTCACCCTAGCACATTAAACTATTATATGAAATAGGAGTAATTGTAATACCCATCCCTTGGTGGTTTTGAATAATCATGTATTCTTACTCTTATAAAAAAATTAAGTCATTTATAATTTACTATCTTTAAAACAATTTCTAGCCCATTCAAATTGTTACAGAAGAACAAATCAAACAAGAGAGAACACATATCAAATCCATAGATATTTAATCATGTAGGAAGAGCAATAGGTTCATTTGAAGTGCATCAATGCTTTAAAATATTACCATGAACACATCAAAAATTATAGTGAAGGAAGAAAGAGATAAAAGAAAGTGTAAGCCATGAGGTATTGCAAACCAATAATTAATGTGATTCAAGAGGAAATACAAGCCAAGAGTGAGTGTAATACAAGAGGAAGTACGAGGTGGGAGTAAGACCCAATAGCTAGTATTGAAATAAAGTCATATTTAAAAGATGTAATGGGAAGTTAGGATACCCTAGTTGGAAGCATGAAATACCAAGTTGGAGATAAGCAAAAGAGTGAATACATGGCAAGTTCAGTCCAAGTAGTAGATGATACACTAAAAGCAATTATCAAGGATGAGATGGTTGAGCATGATATAATGATTCTTAAAAGTAGAGGGCTAATATGTAAGTTCCTTAGATCTTGGACATGGTTTTTAGAGATTTAAAATTGGATTAGAAGTGGATATTGAATTCAAATTACTCGATGACTTTTCTTCCTAAAGATTTTTCTCATCATATTTTCTATTTCAAAAACTAGGGATAAAAAAATGGGTGGTGGTCCATAGTTTAGGGGGAGATATGCCCTTTTTTTAAGACCATGGAATGAAAAAAATTCTATTAAAATAGATTTAATAAGCTTTCATTATGGGTTAGGCTTTTTGGACTTCCATATCAACTTATCAATAAGGATATTTTGAATAATATTGGAAATGCCCTAGGGAACTTCATCAAGGAAGGACCAAATATTAAGAAGTGAAAGCATACTATATATACTTGAATATGTGTTGATATGGATATATCAAAATCTTTGCCAGAATATTAATATTAAATCTAAATCAAGAGAATGGGCTCAACAAGTGGATTATGAAAATACAACATTTTGATGCCATAATAGCTATGACACTAGACAAATGATAAGAGTTTACAAAGTGAAAACAATGAAGAAATAGATTAAATTTTTTTGTTATGACATTAACTTCAAGACAAAGCACGAAAAAAATATAGTAATAGAATCTAGACCAGATCAAGGATATTCCAGTCCAAAAGAAGAGGTAAAGAAAGTATATCTATAACATCATATGACAAAGGATACCAGAGCTAACTTGGATCAATTGTTGAAAAAATAGAGAAGGATATAACGGATGAAAAATTATAATGTGTAAGTTCAAGTTCAAAAGAAACTAATGGTGCAAATAAAAATGATAAATATGACAGAAGAGGTGAGGTTTATTCCAAGTAAATCATCCTCATTTTCCTCAAGTTATAGAATCCTCTCTTGGTAATAAAGTGAAAGTGGTGTAGAGGTTATTTCTTGCACTTTACGTTTTAATAGAAGTATAGTAAAGAAATGAGAAAGGAGGAAATGTGTAATAATTTAAGGTTTTTAGGGTAGAATAAGAAGGTAATTGCTATGGAATAATGTATCTGTACTTTAGGGTTTCTAGGGAAACATAAAGAAGAATGTACTTTTGAGATTATTCCTTGCACTTCATATCCTTTAAAGCAATACAAACCTAAAGATTATAAGTCTTACTATGAGTAGTGTGAAAATATTGAAGAGATTGATAAAGTATTGATGGGAATGAAAAAAAGAGAGAAAAACCAAGAAGCAAAAATATAGAGAAAAATAAACCTAGAGGAATATTAATATGGGAAAACAAAAACAAATATCACAAGTGTAAACAAGAAGTGGGCCTAAAATCATAAATAAAAACAAAAGGTAACAATGAAAATAATATCTTGAAATATTAGGGGCATTAATAACAACCCTAAAAACTAGTGTTAAGAAATTGTTAGGTTTTTATAAACAATATATTTATAGATATGGAAACTACGCAAAAAATATTTTAGCCATTCATGGTGTTGAATTTCATCTTGAAAAGTTTTAAATTTCAAAATGTATCTATATGAGTGAGATTTTATCTCTTAATAAAATAACATGTTTAATTAACTTGATAGAAATGTAATGACATCAATGTAATATTTTGTTTTTGTAATGGGAGTGGTTCCTAATAAAATCCACACATAGCTTATTTTAAAGATAAAAAGTTATAATTAATTAAAGATAATTTATATTTTATTAAATTATTGTATATATTACATTCATATATCTAACTTAATAGACTAGGAGATTATGGATAAATATTTTAATTATATAAAAGTTGCTTGGATATAGTGGAAAGGTTTCATATAAAGTAATTTATAAATTTATTAAAAGAACCCTAATGGCTTCATCATTGAAGAATCCCTTAAAAAAAAAATAAGGATAAAATGTGTAGAGATAGGAAAGTAGCAAGAAGAAAGAATTTACAAGCTCAAGTTACAAGTATTGGTTTTTTACCTTACAATATATTTTACATTAAAAGTATATATTATGTAAAAATGTGTGCATATTGTATTATTTTACTATGTTTATTTTATTTATTTTTGATAAGGTGGAAGAAGGGGTTTTAAAAGGCTCAGCAAACCTTTTACAACAAACCAAAAGAGAGAAGCAAGAGATACAAAGGAGAGGCAAAACATAAAATGAATTAAAGATCAACCTTCTAAATATGGGTCTTAGAAGATGAACAACACAAAATTAAAGATATCAGATCCAAAATAAAATAGACTACAAGAGCCTATAGACCACTTCCTTCCCAACTCTATTAGTCATGGAATTTTTGAATTGAACTTGATATAGATACATAAATATTATTCTTAAAGAGGTAAGCTAGAAAAGACTTTAGACTAAAATGAGGGCCTGAAAACTCTACAACCACTCTATTCCTAATTCCATGCTTTACCATATTAATAGGATAAGTGGGAGACTTCCTCATAAAATGGGAAAATATACTCGAATTCTAAGAGTCTTTTGATATCTTATAAGAAGTGGATATCCCTTTCTTTTTCAACTTTAATATTTAACCTCTTGGACCTCATGTGTATTTGTTCTTTATTTTTGGATACTTCAACGCCCTATGCACTAACACCAAGACCCCTTTTGACGAAGTCTATAGGATTTAGCTTGGAGCTTCATTCCCCCTCCAAGGGTAGTAGCTAGGTGGTTTCTAGAGGAATTATCATTAACAAAGTCCACTTTATTTTTTCTAGATCCCATCCTTAGGAAATATTACAAGCCATTATGGATTTTATCCATCTTCCTTCTATTTTTCTAAGGATTTGCCCACATTTTGATCAACTCCAACATCTAGATTACCTTTTTTTCTCATCTTCAGCCTTAGGGTGAGAGATAAGTTTTCCCTTCTTGAATCATTGCTAGAGGATTTTAGGATTCTCTCTATAAATGGTCTTGCATTCCTTCCTCTCTAGAGGATTCTTCTGAGGTTCTAACAACACTGTTTTTCCTTGTTCTAGAAAATCAATTTATTTTCTAATAATTCATTCAAAGATTCTAAAAAATAAGTATTTGGGTTCCTTTGTGGAGAATCAGAAGAAGTATTATCTAGATACTAAGTATTTACCTGGGCCTCAAGCATTGAACCCTTCCTCTCTTTCAAATATAAATATTCTTCCTACTTTTGAGAGATTTTATATTCTTCAAGTTTTTCCTTGTCATCAAGATTCATAATCTCTTCCTTTTCAAAAGGGTTTTGAATTGATAGCTCTTAAGATCATTTGGCCAAAATATTTCTTAGGTTCATATTTATTCCATTGGGAGGAAGATGGGTCTTTTATCTCCTTATGCCACACTTTCTTAGAGATGGATTTTCTCCTGTTAGGGCAAATCTTGGAGGAGTGACTTATATTCTTAGAAAGAGGATAGAAAAAAGGCATATCCTCATACTCAATCTCTTAAAACTAGAATCCTAAATTTGAGACCAGTTCAATTGAGCTTGGGATATCAGCTTCTAGATATACATTCACACACATTCTGGCAAAGATCATTCTTGATTTGGCTCTGATTCAATCATCACCAACTCTCCAATTCCTCTCGCTATTGCAAATAAAATAGCCTCATACCAAAAATGTAAAGGAAGCCTAAGAAGACTTACAAATAGTGAAAATATGTTAAAACATTGAGAGTTAGGGTTGAAATAAGGATCCCATTTGTGCAAGAAGAGGTCTCATCTTCCAATGAACTAGGGATCTCAAAATCATCATGACAACTTAGTTTTACCTATGCTTATTAAATGAGTGATTTAAATTAAATTATATATAAATTGTGGGAGGGAACCCTAGTGGAATGTTGGAATATCTCCATTGATAGTACAATTTGGAGCTTGTAGTTGATGTAATAATAAATTAGATTATAATATTTATGATTTGGGGGTTATTGTGTTTTCCCTCTTATTTTATATACACAATTTCAATAATGGCTCTCTCAAAAATCAATTAGATTTATTTAGTGTTACTTAAGAGAAGGTCCATAAAATTTGTGATTAGTGTTTAATATATCTTTTATTATTTTATATTATTGACATTCAAAAATGTAAATCTGAAATTTAATAAATAAATTTGTTTCATTATATTTGTGAAAAATATAAGAATAATAGACTAGGAGAAGACCCTTTATGTTTAGGTTATATTTTATGAAGGTAGTTTATTGAATTCCATCATTGAGGTAGTGGAATCCAATTAACATAGTTTTCATATGGCTAAAGTTTGTTAGCATTCATGATTTACATGCTACTTATATCGTCTTTCTTCTCTAGATAAATTGCAGCTATTGTAATTACACACTACCAAAAGCCATTTTATTTGAATAGTTTGTAGAAGGATTTTCTACTTAAATTGCATTGTCATCTAAGTTTGAAATATTTGAAGCATGCATATAATATACAATAAGATGGCTTTATTTCTAGTAGCCTTGTATTGATCACAAGATGGCTTTATTAGGTCTTTTTTCCTAATAGCCTTCTCTCATCACAATGATGTAGTTACTTATTGCACTCTCTATTTTCAGCCCGATGTGTCCACAAGTAAAGAGAAAGAAGATCCGTTCTTTGAAAATTCAAATATCTTGAAACTTTTTTTTAGTAGCATTTAGAACTAAACATGATGATTGAATAGCATACATTCATTGTCACAAATTGTATTTGTAACAAATAGATATGATGAATGTGTATCTTATAAATCATTTAAGCTATTTACCTCCCACTACATTATGGAGTTGCCAAGGCAATGATTTATGAAAGTAGTTTAAAATCATATTATTAAAAATTTGTGAACTTAGATTTTATGAAATGTAAATGTTTAATTGTTTTTTTGTTTATTTCAACTGTATAATACCTATGAAGATCTTTGCCAATAAAAAAAAAATTGTTAAATATGGAAAATACAAGTGAAAATGAAAGATTCTTTCTATAGAAGATATATTCCGGAGGAACCAGATCATCAATGCCATACTTTCAAAGTAGATGTATGCAAATGTCACCAGTGATAGAGACATGTGAAACCTATTATGAACAAATAGATAAACCAATATTTCATAATTGAGAAAAAAGAGCATCACATGTTACAGTTTACACATTTATGCATAGTATTTTTGTAGTTATCTCTAATTAATTAACATCAAAATTATCTTAGTTCCTTGTTCACATTTTTGAAGTTGATGTATATTTTCTATAAAGAATGAGCTCATGAGAAAAATTGCTTGGATTATTTTAGCATTGAAAAGTTGTTATTTCTTAGTTTATGTAACAGGTACAATAGATCAACACTCCTTTGTAGGATTGAAAGATGTAAATAGCAAATATGAAGGGTCAATGATATATATAAAAACATGAGTTAGGTAAACTATAAAATCTTAAATGTTAAATATCTAATAGCTTTAGAGGTAATCATACATACTGAGACTTTGCTATAGTATACATTAAAATAGAATATAAATTTTTGAGTATTTTTAAATGTTTATAGAATAATTGTTTAGCTCTTTATCGTTATTAAAAACAAACCATCATATTTTAAAGTCAAAATTAACTGATTCATAGTAAAATATAGTTTAGAAAATAGACATAAAAAATACAGATATGGATGGAAATTTTTCTAAAGCATTAAAAATAAGAAAAATAGTATTGTTTATTAATTGAGAGTAATTACTTGAAAGTAAATATAGTTATTGAATTTTCTTACTATACACAAAGGTTGAATTGTTTATATCTAATTATTTTTGCTTCTCCTTTAACTCCTCCATAAATTGAAATATGTTATTAAAGTTATGTTAGTTACTATGCATAAAAGTCTATAGTTAAGATATAATTTTGTGAATAAATATGTATACCATTTGAGAATTATAATAATTGTTTAAAATATAACATTATATTCTATCTTTCTTTGTATAATAAAACATTTATATACTAATATGTCCCTTGAGGAGTCCATGGTTAGATTATATTTAAGTGAAATAGGTATACCCTAAAGACTTTCAAAAACTACCATGAAATATTTAAAGTGGATAAGGTTGATATCCAAAGAAATCAATGCTCGGCTTCTAAAGGAGATTGAGGAAGAAGAGGTAAGGATATCCACTTTATCCCTTAGTAGAGATAAATCTCCAGGCTCGGATGGGTTCCAAGTAGGTTTTTTCCAAACCTTCTGGGATATAGTTAAAGTTGATGTTATTGAATCAGTGAAGAAATCTTTGAATTTGGTTCAGATTCTAAAGGAGTCTAACAATACCTTCTTTGTTCTAGTTCATAAGAAGAAAGGGTTAAAAAACTTTAAATATTTTAGACCTTTAATTCTTTGCAGCATTATTTACAAGATTATCTCTAAAGTGATAACCCTCATATTAAAGATCTTCCTTCCATATATTATCTCCAATGAGCAAGGAGGCTTTGTTAAGAGTAAACAGATTTTGGATGGGATTATATCCCTTCATGAATCCATACATTATGTCAAGACTGGTGAAAGAAAAGGTATGTTCCTGAAGTTATACATGAGCAAGGCTTATGATAGAGTTTCATGGAGTTTTTTGGATAATGTTTTGGATGCCTTTGGTTTTCGTAGAAAGTGTAGAAGATGGATTGGAAGTTGTTATAAGATTGCAAGGTACTCTGTTTTGATCCATAATAAACTAGCAGGTTTTTTTAATAGTAGTACAGGTCTGAGACAAGATGACCCTCTCTATCCTTATATTTTCATTATTATGGATAAAACACTCATAAGATACCTCCATGCTACCAAGACTTATGGCTAGACAAGGGGCCTTAAACCAGCTCATAATATTGAAGGTATTACTCATCTATAGTTTGTGGATGATACCATTTTACTTAGTAATCCTATTGTGGTAGAGGCAACTGAATTTAAAATAATCTTAGACCTCTATGAATGTGTCTCTCACAAAAATATTAATCTTTACAAGAGCAAGATCTTCTTCAATAACACTAAATTAGATCTCCAAATAAGGTTTTCTAGAGTGATAGGGTGTCCTATGTCAACCCTACCTTCTTCTTACCTTAGTATACATATGTTCATAGGAACTTGTAAGGCACCTCTTTGGGATGGTTTGATTGATAGGTTTCAATCCAAACTTACAGGATGGAAAGGTAATCTCTTGTCTCAAGCAGATAAAGTGTTGTTAGTTAAGAGTATTTTGTATGCTATCCCCATTTATCTTCTCTCCCTTTTCAAGATCCCTGCTAAAGTTTCTAAAATCATATAAGGAATTCAAAAGTAGTTCTTATGGTCAGGATCTAAAGAGAAGAGGAGGATTCATATTGTAACTTGGAAAAAAATATACCATCAAAAGAAGCATGGTGGTATTGGTCTGAGGAGACTCAACCTAGTTAATAGTGTTATGGCAGCCAAGGTGGGATAGAGAGTTCTAAGGGATGATTAGACTCTTTGGACAAGTATTCTTAAATAAAAATATCATGACAGCTACAAGGATACCATATTTCTCATAATGTTAGACCCTTGTCATCGCTCTTATTTATGGAACCACTTGGTGGAGGCTAGGGAGGCCTTGTGGAAGGGTGTGAAATGGTGTGTTGTATATGGGACATCTACAAGCTTATAGGAAGATGCCTGGTTAGATGACAACCCTTTAGCCAATAATGATATTTTTTTATAATCTAAAAGAGGATCTAGAAGATAGATATGGTAGAAATGTTTGTGATTATATGAATTTATTGGAAAACTAGTTGAGATAGAAATATTTAGAGGCAGAAACTAAGAATTTGGAGGCTTTATACCTACTTAAAGCTAAACTAAAGGCTTATTACTTAGGTGTTATCAGGTATAGAGACTTCGTAATTTGGAGCATAACTAAGAATGGAGAATTCAACATGAAGACAACCTATGATATTTTGAATTCTGCTATAGAGAATGATTTCCCTTGGAATAGAATTTGGGGTAAGAAAGCTATTTCTAAAATGGAGATTTTTCTTTGGGAAGCAGTCCAGAATAAGATCCTAACAATGGATAATCTTAAGAAGAGAGGTTTTTGGTTTCCTAATAGATGTAATTTATGTGAAAATATAGAAGAATCGGTGGAACACGTCTTCTTAGAATGTTCCTATGCTCTAAATATTTTCCAGCTCCTTATCAACAGGATGGGCATCTCTTGGTGATACCTTCTAATATGGTTTTGTGGTTACAACAGTGGGAGAACCCCTTTTCAGTCCTCATCTTAATGTAATTTGAAACTTGATTCCATTTCATTTTGTATGGGGATTTTGATGAGAGAGGAACAAGAGAGTTTTTAGAGGGGAAAAAAGGTCTGCAATGACAAGTTTTGGAAGTATCACCCACTTTTTAGAGGAGAATGTTAAATCTATCAAGTACCCTATAAAGCCATAGAATACTGAAGAGACTATGATAGCTAAGGCATGGAATTTGGAACCTATTAGTGGTGGAGAGAAAAATGTTCAGGTTAGAACTGATGAAAATGGCAACCACCTCGAGATGATTGGTTGAAGTTAAATTTTAATGGGGCATCCAAAGGTAACCCAAGTAAGGTTGAAGTAGGATCAATTGTGAGGGACAATCAGGGTAGATTGGTGGGAATAGCCTGCAAGTTTTTTGGAATTACTACTAGTCATAAGGTTGAAGTTAATGCTTTACATCTGGGTGCAAAGCTAGCCAAGGATCTAGGTGCTAAAAAGTTATCTTTGAAGGAGACTCCTTGAATATTATAAATCTTGTAAAAAAGGAGGGAGAAGCTAATTGGAAAATTTATTACATTGTGCAAGATATTAGAGAGATTGTAAAGCATTTTGAAGAAGTTGACTTTGTTCATTTCTATAGAGAAGGTAACAAACCAATAAACTGGCTAGTGAACTTTGGTACCATTAAATATGAGGATACGAGATGGATCCCCTGGAGTGGTCCATGAGGACTTAGAAAAGTTCACGATGGAGGACTATAGCTAATTGGGTTCTAGGATGGATATTGTTTGTCTTGCATCCAAGGGGTCTCTCGCTGGCAGTTGTGTAATTGATGGGTTGAATTTGTGTTGTAAAAGAGTTCGGGCCCTTTCAAAATCTAGTTTTTATCCTAATAAAAAAAACTATATTAGAAAGAACAAAAGCAATCATTAAATTAAGTAAAAAATAACTATAAAGCAAGATTCAATTATAACACACTAAAGTATCAAAAACGATAATAATATATAATGATAAGATTAACGATGAATAAAGGTATTTTACACCTATGTTTTACAAATCGTGATAATGCCACATGTAAATATATTATTGTTCATTTTATAATTCACAGATCAACAATAGTTCTAGATAGGCTTATGGTCCTTTTATAAGAGTAACAATACCGAACCCAAGATTGTAAGTCAAGAATCTACATTTTCTAATACTAGTAATCAACTCTATAATGAATTAATCTTGACACAAATCTACTACTTGAAAGCTATAATGAATGAATAAGTAGCTATTAATAATGTCCCAGAGGAAACAGTGCAACAGTTTAGGCTTTGGCTCTTCTTCGGGAGGTCCAAGATTCAAACCATGGTATGGGCGAGTGTGTGAAGGGGTGGTTGTGTTAAATTCCCTATTGATAAGCATAGCTCTCAACTTTATAGGGGTCATGGTTTGGAAGAAGACTGCTTAGCCCTGTGCATTGGTCGTATGGGTTTCTCACACTAACCAAATAAAAAAGTAGATATTAATAATAAGAATAGGATAACTATTAGAACTTGTATGAAGACTTGGGTTTAGCTCTTAAACTTGGTTTGTGCTTACACTTTAATTATACATGGTTCAATGTAAAAACCAAACATTTGTTAACCAGTTAAACTATAACTATTTTGTTAATAAATAAACCTCAAGCTATCTTTGTTTCACATATAAGTTACTATGTTAGATCTACATAATCATAACAATATTTAAAACATATAAAAGATAACTATCATATGAAAATAAGTTATTGCTATTATTTTATTTGGTGTATTGTGATAATCCATATTAAATATATTGGATCTAAAATAATTTTATCTTTGGAAAATATTTGTAGATATCATGTACTTTTGTGAGATGAGTAAAAAAATGAAGCATATATCCTTTTAGAAGGTGCATTAGTATGCACATCAAGATTTCTCAAAATTGAATTTAAGTATAGTGTTTATAGCTATCTTCAAGATTCAAAACTTGTTTGATAGTAGAAAAAAACTCTAAATATAACCAATTCCCTTATATTATAAAAATTAAATAAATAAATAATTAAAATATATATATATATACGACTGTCTTAAATTAAGGCAACAGTACGATGACGAACATAATATGACCACTCGTTTTAATAGATTGAGTCTGCGGACCGAGAATAGAGGCGAATATATATATTTTTATATATATACGGCTGTCTTAAATTAAGGCAACAGTACGATGACGAAAATAATATGACCAGTCTTTTTAATAGATTGAGTCTGCGGACCGAGAATAGAGGCGAATAGGAAAACCCTTTGAGATGTAAGGCAGAGGAAACAAAACTGTAGAATCGGCTTCAAGCGGCTCCCACCTGTGTCAATGGTCACCAACGCAAATAAAAAACTATTTTTTTTGTGTAATTCCCAACTATAAATCCTCAAACATAGATATGATCTGACCTGAATTTGGTGAGGAAGTGGTGAAGAAAGAGAGCAATTTCACATCTAGCCAAATGGAGTCCTGGACAAAGCCTGGCTCCTCTTCCAAAAGGCATGTACGATGGCTTGTCCGTCAGCTCCTGCAAATTCAAATAAATATTGGATTTGTACTTGATAGAGCAAAACATGCAGCATGGAGTGCTAACTGTACCTGATATATCTCTACGTTTATTAATGCTAAAAGTCATGATGTTTGAACTCAAAAAAAAATATAAATAGTGGGGCTTACTAAAGGTTCCTCATTTTGCCAACGCCATGGGTCGAATTTGAGCGGTTGAGAATGGCACTTGTCGTCCAAATTCATCCCTACGAAGAAGACAAGCACTGTCCATCCTTTGGGAATGACGAAATCTGCATGGCAATAAGGTAAAAGTCGACTATAAATAATTATGTTTACTAAATTGTTTGGCCAGTTTTTCAACAAATTATTAGATTTACTTGTTTTGTCCAAGTAACCTAAGTGTCAGTTCATAAGCTTCAAGGGAAAACAGAAAAAATAACTAAATTATGAGCACAACCTTTGACACTAATGTCTTGCTTGGCTTCTCTAAACGTACAAGGTCCAGCAGTAGCCATTCGAAGAGTTTCCTTTATCACCTGCCAATTTTCATGCCAAATACAGAAAGAGATCATTAAGGCAATGGATTTTGATAGCTTACACCGAAATGAAAATAAGATGGAAGAATAAATTGGATTATATTACGCACGCATTGAGTGAATTTCATTGAGAGGTAGTCGTCCCATGTCAGTTTCTCGTTGCCTTTGGCCTTCGTCTTTAAGATCCCATCATGCTCGGCCTGCCGGATTCTCATCTTATTATCACTATTATTATTTTTGCATATTTAAAAAGAACAATTTAGAGCGAAGGGAAGCCACGCACTCACCCTCAGCTCTTCGAGTGCTTTGGGATTCTGGGTGAGAAACTTTATAGCAAACGCCATGGCTGTGGATGAAGTCTCGTAACCCGCAAAGAGCAAAAACAGAATGAAATCTGCAATGATTTCATCCGAAAAAATGCCTTCTCCCACAAGTTTGGTTAAGAGATCGTTGCGGACCACTTCTGGATGCCGCCTTCTATCCTCTATACACTGGTAAATCGTCGTTATGATAGTTTTCCTGGCCTGCAAAACATCAAAGCTTTAGAGTCTAGCCGAAAAGTTAAACGAGACTTCAACAGGAATGGATTAGTCTATAGAATGGACCTTAATTCCTCTGGCGAAAGCAGTTCCAGGGATATTGAGAGGCAAGCAGAGCACGGCTCCCACGAATTCATGAAAGGCCTTGTAAACTTCTTCCATCTCCTCCGCAGGGGGTAGGTCCAGTAATTTCTTTCCCATCAAGTTGAGAACAATCTGCGCGCGCACCGTTTCCCAAGGCAATGAAACGGCGATAATAAACAATATATAAACGCAAGTTCCCTCCGTAATACTTAAATCTAAGTTTAAACCTTTCAAACATGTATAAATGTTCCTACTAAATAAACAAATAAAATAAAATAAAATGAAATTGCTTGCCTGATTGCACATGTATTGAAGAGGGATTTGTCTCTGGTGTTGCCATTTGTTCATTCCAGAGAGGAATACATTTTGTATTTCGTCCATGAACTCAGAACTGAGCCTCTCGTACTTCAACAAATTGACGGCGGTGCCATGGAGCTTCCTTTGGAGTTCTCCGTGAACGCCCAGCAGGCCATATTTACCAATGAGTTTTAAAGTAGAGGCCGGGTACTTGGTCTGAAAGAGCCTGCCCTCGTTTTGGAGGACGTATTTGTTGAAGTCTGGATCCACCGACACAACCATTGGCGCAATTCCAAACAAACTGCACGTGAAAATCGGCCCATACCTGTATTTCCATTTTCGTTGAATCTCCATATCCGAACATTCTTAAGAAAACGAAAATGGTGTTAGTAAGAGTACAGCTGACTTACCTGCGTTCATTTTCGTCGATGAAGTGGCGAGGGCGTTGAGGGGAATTAATGGCCCTCATGAAACTAATGGTTTTCCCGACAAATGGCAATCCGGCGGATCCAGGTGGCAACTTCGGCTTTTTAAGGGCGCTCCAACTCCATATCATCCTTCTTCCAAAGTAAAGAAAAATTGCTAGTGAACTGATCAGACCCACCACCCATGAAAACGAATAGCTCTCGTTAGTGTTCATCTTGACTCAATTTTTGCAGCTGCAGAGGTTTCTGCCGTTCAAGTGAATGAACGTCCAAGGTTATGTATAGATCCCAAAATCTGAGTTGAATTTGGCGTAAGATTCCAAGTTGTGTCTTCGGGTGGGTGTTCGCAATTTGATACTTATTTTTGTTTTTCTAGCCCCACTCATTGGACAAGAAGTCTACGTATTGAAACCTAATAAAGTAATTATTTCTAACAATCATTGAAAGGAAAAAGTTAATACTTGTTTTTTTTTTTAAGAAATTTTAGTGGTGTGTGTTTAGAATATTATTTAAATTATTTAAATTTAAATCACAAGGAATAAAATTTGTCTTACATTGAGAAGTGTAATCTTTATTATATCACTCTTTATACTTCACCTTACATTATAAGAAAATAATACTTTGACGAAATGTGATGGAAGTTTTTTTTTTTTAAATGAAAAATATATTATATTTATAGAAACTGTATTACAAAGTAAAATGAGTTTGATAAGAAATACGGGAAAAAAATTCCTCCATCAATTCCTCCTGATTCAAAAATTATCCATCCCTCTATCTTCATGTTGTTTCACTCTGTGGCTTAACTATGATAGATTCATTAAAATCACTAGTTGCTCTTCCTATTTTGTTGTCTATTTGTACCACCTCTCGTATCCCTTGGACTTTTTGGTACCAGTTTATCTAATCTTCCATCTGAGAGTCCACATATTTCTTGTCCTCTAGTTATTTTTCTTATTTTGCTAAATAAATCACTCTATTTCCCTCTTGCTTGATATGTGTAATAAAAACATCCTGAAAAGCCTTCCAAATATTTTGAACTGCTTTCACCTTCCTTCTCTTGCCAATTCCTAGCACTTGAAAGGGTCTTATAGGATCCAAGATTCCATTCCAGCCCATATCTGAGAGTCTGTCTCTATCCGTAGCTTATGTACATGTAGATTTGTAGCTATCATTGATGCTAACAAGATTATCTTTGCTTCTGCTTCATTATTTTTTGTCTCTAATTTTGTATGATAATACCAAAATCGGATTTTCTAGGGTTTTTAGAAGACATATTTTTGTTTGCCTTCACCTACTCTTTGGGAGGAGGTCTTCACTCTATGTTATTTTAAGAGATCTCACCTGTGCATCCAACCCTTAATTATTTTTCTTTTACAGTTATTCCAAAGCTCCATAATATAGTCACTTCCTCCATTTTTATGTTTGTTTTCTCTTGTAATCTAATAGACAGTGTTTTCATTACCTTTAATCCTCTCCCATACTTGCTCCCTTATTCTGTGCTTTGATCTAAATAGATATAATTTCCATTCTAGCCATAACTACAACCATATGAATCTTGGCCCCAACTTCAATGCCATTTTCATTGTTTTAGTCTTAAAGTTGCATTGTTTCCATTTCTCATTAAAGCTTTCTTGGCTCTCAAAAAATTTCCAATGTTGTCTCATCTACCTCCAGCAACTGATCCATATGTCTTTAGCAAAATAACACCCAAAAAAGAGATGACTCAAGGTCTCCTCTACTTTTTCATATATAACACATTTGAAAGGCCCGTAGAAACCTTTTTTCTTAGAATATCAAATATTAAGCACTTTCTATTGTTAATCAGCTATGAGAAAATGTTGACTTTTGGCCATCCTTCATTTTTCTAGATAAATATCCATGGAAGTGGTGTTGGGGTAATGTAATATCTATAAACTACCTTGTATCCCTCGTTTACCTTATAGATTCTCAACTTGCTTCCTTCTCATCCAAACATATCCCTCATAAAACCATCCTGAATTGGGTGTTTTTGGAGATGTCTCCATAGTTTTTCGGTTATTTCCTTTGTACCCCTCACTGGTCATTCTCAGGGATGTTTCCATTGTAGTAAGTTTGGCACATGTTGATTCCATGATTTCATATAGAAAGAGGCTTTCCACCACCTTACCTTTTGGACCTCTACTTTCCAACTCTCCATATCTGGGAATGTTTGAATAATTGGTTGAGATTAATTCCATGAATCCTCTTAAAATTTGACTTCCTTTCCAAATCCTAACTGCCAGTATAGGTATGGTTTTATTAACTCCTAGTCTGCTTCCATTGTTCTCCATACTATATATCCCTCTCCTTCCACTCTGTGTCTTGGGATATCTTTCTCAACCACTCCTAGGTAATATTTATCTTGTAACAGTCTACTCCATAAGCCCCCAGTAGTTGTAATCCATCTTCAATATAACTTCCTAGCTAGTGCCTTGTTACTTTGGGATGTTGATTTTATCCCTAATCCTCCTTGTTTTTTTGGTTGACATATCTTCTCCCATGTAAATAGTGCTAATTTTTGGTCTTCCCTTGCACATGACCACAAAAACTTTCTCGTGTGTTTATCAATACCTTTCAAAATTTTCTTTGGAACCTAAAGTATGAAAAATTTATAAATTGGGAGAGCTTGTAGTACAACTTTAATCATTGTAAGCCTTCCTCCCAAGCTTAGCCATTTGTGTGTCTAGTTGCTCACCTTAGCTTGAATTTTGTCAATCATCCATTTCCACTCTTTGCTTTTTATTTTCTTTACAGGTAGAGGTACTCCTAAATACTGTATGGGTATGTTGGGACTTAACTGTAATGAACAAGATGAGATTTTATTATACATGAAAAGGGTTACATATATAGGCATAAGGCCTGTTTGATAACATGACAAATGCCAAATGAAACTGACAAGTGTCAAACTAAAGAGGCATAGTGCACTTTAATTCTAACATTCCCCCTTAAAGTGCACTATCCTAACTAAAGAAAAAAAAAACAAGTCAACATTAGGTAACATTCCCCCTTAATGTTGACTTCTCTAAAAGCAACCTATCATCCTCTTTTATTGTTGATTTGGTCTAGGCTCGTGCTCTTTGCGTTTGGCTCTCCAACTGTGAATAATGTTAGATTCACTATGTATACATCTCGGTCTGTTACCTCAAGGTCAGCCTCTTCCACGGGTCTGTTGCCACTAGGTCAGTCATCTAAGTGCCTCAGGGTCATCATGGGTGCCTCAGGGTTAGCCACTTCTGGGTCTGTTGCCTCTACAGGTCATCCTTAGAGGATGTTGCCTCTCGTAGGTCACTGACTAGCCCCACCATAAATATCAAATCCCTCCTTATGGTGAACTCAATCTAGAAGGTGTCGGTCTCTACCAAAAATGCACCTTAATACATAAGATAAAACGAGCCATGAAATACAATAAAATGAGCCATAGAAGCCAAATATGGAGGAGAAGAAGAAAGAAGAAAATAAGAGAATCTTCTGAAGTGTCTTCATCTGTAGTCCTCAGAAGTAGATCCGAAAAAACCTCGGATAGTGTCTAGGGTTTCTATGTCTGTAGTCCCTAGAATAAGTATCCTTATGGTAGTCACCTCATCTTACTGGAATACATGGGTAACCAGCTGCTGCATTTGCCAAGTAGATAGAGGGTACTACTAGATACTAGGTTCACTTACAAGTGCCTTGGGAGTGTTGGGTACAACCGAGAGTGCACTCCAAGGTAGAAAAAATTTGAGGCTTAAAAACTTAAATGAAATAGCCTCAAAATTACAAATGGACACTATCAATGTGTCTATCACGGAAAAAGCTTTCCGACGACTATAAATACCCCTATATTCCACCATCAAAGGGCCTTCATCATATGAAAAACAACATGCCTCTCTAGGGTAGCAAAATAAAACATCGCACAATGGCGGCATCGTTGTCTGGTGGAAAAGACATCATCACAATTTTCCCTCACAGGGGAGTGGGAGTTTCTCTTCAACTGCCCATATGATAAATTAAAAAATGATTAAATGCCTCCGTAGTTTGACAATATTTTCACAATAAATTTGCCACCCCCTATGACCATACATTAAATAATAACCCCCACAAGTGGTTCCCTCCCACTTGATAAAAAAAATATTTGTCGGCCATAAAACAACCACAATGCTTGAAAAATTTTCCCTCCAAGGGAAATTACATAGGCATGTGGCCCTCCACAGCATGTGGGAAAAAGAAAATGCCCCACTATCATTTTTAAATAAATATGCCCCATTATTTTAAAAAAAATGCCCATACCATAAAGTGCTCTTCAACCATAAATTCCCGGCTCTGTTTGTTCCAGAGATGTATGGCGAACGTCTCGTTCTCCAACTGGGCCAGCTTGGCGCCCCTCCAGTATACCAGATAAAACACCGATGGTAGCATCACCACGATTTGAAAAAAATAGAATTCCATGCTCGCACATCGACACGGCCCCCACCACCGGCGACCTTCTCCACACTGTCGATGTCGACCGGTGATAGGATGTCGTCGGCTTCGCGGCTCGACCAGTGCTGCACCTTCCCGTGCCGGTGTGATTTTCCTCTCACCAAGACTGCCAGACCGTTGTCATTGTAGAGGAGGCCATTCCAACTATAGCAATCGTTGCCCGACCACGATGCGAGGGCCCCGGTGGGGTCGGCCATGATGCCCGCCTTGAATTCGAGTAGCGCAACACGGTCTTGCTCGGTGCATCTGCAACACAATGGAGTCCCTGGTAATGATATACTGAAGGCACGCATCGAAGATCTCCTCTGGTAGAAAATCAGCAAACCCATCAACATCGTCATCAGGTTCATAGACGCCAGCGTCATACATTGCCCTCCTCTTGGATCTTCTGGAACCTTAGCTTGGCTTGCTCCGTCGAGGAAGGGAACTTAGACCATTTGTTAGGATGGCATTTCATTGCCAGTTTTCTGTAGGCACTCAAAATTTCCACATCAAAAGACTCCTTCTTCACACCCAGAATCTCATAGACTGACATGGCCGACCCCCTTGTATGTTACAACAATCATTGGCTTATCAGTCGGCCCTACAACTACCTTGAATGGCCATAGCTTCCTATCACTCTGAACAGAGGCATCAGAATACCTCCTACCAATCATCCACTTTTCATCGAAAATGGTGTTGGCGGGGTTCATGGTAACCTGATTCTTGGTAGGATTCCCTTTGTCATTTGTGATGATCTCCACACGATCGTGCTGCCACACTCCCATACACGAGTATGTAGTCCCCAGATCAATTTAGATGGATGGCCCTTTTCCCTTCCCCGACATTCTCACAGGCCTTCATGCTCAACGGAAAAAGAAAACACGGGTATATGCAGGAACAAAATGACAGAATTGCGAAGCAGCAAAAAACTTAGAAAACTCAGCGCTGCATAGGCTTTTGGACCTTATACCCATAGATAGCCGCCCACGGAAGAAGAATGGTCGTAGATTGCAGACCTCTGTCAAAAACTTCGGGAGACGAAGCAGTAAACCACGAACAAGAAAAATGGCTCCTGACGCGTTCGGATCACAACTATGTGAGAGTTCGCTGGCAAGCTCATTTTTGGAAGCATTCCTGTCCATCTCATCGATCATGTCGTGCAGCGAAAGCGATGGTTAAAAATGTGGGGCTCTGCTCCTGCACCCATCGTGAGCAACACGCCTCCTACCGTCAACAGCATCACAAGCCCCACAATCTGGGAAAAACGTGGGTCTCCGCTCATGCACCTTCTGCATCAGTCCAGCAAACTCGAAGTGCAGGCGTCTCACTCTGCTACGCAGACTTTATTATGGGACCCACCATCACCAACAGGAATTTTCTCCGGTTTCAGTAGGGATTTCACCGTTGTGATCGTCGTCAAAATGGGATCTAGGATTTCACAGCCCGGACAAGGAAAAATAGCAAATTCGTGGTATTCTTCGTCATGAGCGTAACAACCATAGATGAATTTTGCAGTGAGGATTTTTGACGGCCTTGCGCAAAGGAAGTATGCACGTGGAGTTTAGCATGTGTCTAAACTGTCAATCTTCACCTTCGCAGCATATCAATATTAAAATAACTCCAGCACTAAAAAAAAATCAATCTTCCACAAACCAGCAACCAACATGGCTCGATATTCCAGCGTTGCAGCGACAAACATTTAATACTATTGATTCCACTGCATCTTCAAGCGAACATATCCATAAGACGGGAAAAATCACATCATCTCTACAAAAACAAAATGCCCTCAACCGGGTGTCAAGAACACCTATCGATAGCTTGCAATGGGCCCACGTCTCCAACAAAAAACTTCAAACCAATCTCATTGAAAACAAGAGCACCAATAATTAATTAATCATTATTTCCCTTTGTGCATCTTCTTCCATGAATATACATGATCCAAAGATGCCAGTGACTGCGATGTCTTCTGCGTAGCACCATAAAATGATTGGACGATCATCGGACATCAACAGTAAAACAAATCTAGTCAGCCTTTGGTTCCATCAATCAACAGCAAGTCCCACCAAAAAGTAAAACTCATCTCAGTAGCTCAGTTATGGGCCATGTGTGCTCACTACGATAGCTCGTTCCACTTTGATTGTCCTTTAATTTTGCCAATCCAGTTTAGTACTACACGTTGTCCACTCTCATATTTTTGACGGCCTTGATCTCCATAGCAGTAAACAACATGTTGTATCAACTTGAAAAACATCATAAAAAAATCTTGATATCCGTGACAATCTCATCACGAACTACATCAAATATCGTTGTGTGGACCATTGCACCAAGCAGCCTTCAACATTGGTGGGAAAACTGCTCCAAACAGTGAACGTTGAAGCTTCAACAAACAATGATCTCCATAAAACTGGAAAAAATGCATAAGACAAAAATAAATAATAATCTCCCAAACTCTAGATTTTAACCATCTGGTTTCTGATCCATCAAAATATGGAGAGCATACTCCCTTGGTTAAAAAAAATTGGGGAAAAATAAAAAAATGGGAGAAAAAGATGCTGTAATGAACAAGATGAGATTTTATTATACATGAAAAGGGTTACATATATAGGCATAAGGCCTATTTGATAACATGACAAATGTCAAATGAAACTGACAAGTGTCAAACTAAAGAGGCATAGTGCACTTTAATTCTAATATTCCCCCTTAAAGTGCACTATCCTAACTAAAGAAAAAAAAAACAAGTCAACATTAGGTAACAGGGTAAAGGAGTTTCCATGAAGTTCAATAATTGTATAATTTTATCTCTCACCCTCTTTGTTGTATTGAAAAAAACTATTTGATATTTTTTCCATTAAAAGTTTATCTTGTAGATTGAGTATACCCATCTAAAATTCCATTTATGTCTCTTACTACTATGAGATTGGCTTGACTAATAATATTTGTATCATCCATAAATTGGAGGTGATTTATCTCAATCTGAGAATTGATTTTCAGACCCCTTAGCCTCCCCTCTTGTCTCCCTTTTTTAACAGTATTCCTAGACCCTCTATATTTAGGATAAAAAGGTAATGGAAAATAGGGTCCCCTTACCTCAACCCTCTTCCTCCTATGAATATAGGAGAGCGACTTCCATTTACCAAAACTAAAAATGATGTGGTCTATGTATAGTCTTTTACCCAATCTCTTTGCTCCTCTACAAAGCCCAATTTTTCTAAAATCCTTGCAAAAAAGACTAGTCTACTCTATCATAGGCTTTGGAAAGATCTAATTTAATAAATATACCTAGGTCCTTTTTCTTAGACATTGTGTGTATCACTTCTTATGCCACTACTATTCCATCTAGAATTTGTCTGCCTTCAACAAAACCACCATGCTCACTTGAAATCAAATTTGGTAAAAAATGTTTTAAACTTTCTACCATAAGCTTTGTTAATATCTTGCATACTATATTACAGGGCGAAATAGGCCTATAATTAAAAATTATCTCACTAGGTGGGCCCTTAGGAATTAAAGTGATAAAATTATGATTCAAGGCTTTTAACATTTGTTTACTCTATTTGATTTCTTCCAATGCCTCCACCACTGCTTGGGCCAAAATTTCCCAAAAGGTTTGATAAAATTTGATGGGCAATCCATCTAGTCCTGGTGTCTTTCCTATTTGCATTTTTTGTATGATCTGAGATGTTTCTTCGAGAGAAATTTCCTCCATTAATAAATTATTATATTCTGGTTTGACTAATTATGGAATTGCCTTACTATCTTGGCTTGTCATATTGCATTCAAATTTCATTGCTACTAAAAAGAGTATGAAAGTACTGATTTGCTATAGTTTTCATTTCACTTCCATTGGTTTTTACCTAATCCATCATATTTATAAGACTTGTAATTCTATTTTGTTGTCTTCTAGTTGTTGTTATCTTATGAAAGAAAGCTATGTTTTGATCTCCTTTATTTGACCATGTAACTTTGGCTCTTTGCCTCCAATAGATATCTTCTTGTCTCCAAAGCTTCCTCCATCTTAATAATTTTTGCCTCATATTACAACAAATCTTCCATAATAGTTCCTTGTCTTATCTCCTGAGCAATCTTCTCCTTCTGATCCTTGATTTCATTCTTTTGAATTCTAGTGAGTTCCTGCTTGTGTTTACTCCACTTCTTTATTTGGGCCATAACATATTTCAATTGTTTGTGAAGTTTGAATTTGGTTGTCCCAGATCTTGGTTTTCCTAATTTCCACCACTCCTTTATGTTGTCCCTCAACTCATCATCTTTCAACCACCATAACTCAAATTTAAAAGTTCCTGCAACTTTATGATTATCTTATTCTATGGTAAGGTTTACTGGAAAATGATTTGAAGAAATCCTATCCATTACCCTCGATTGATGCTTGGTATGTAGGTATAGTTCCTCTCCCATGAAGAAATAATCCATGCAAGATTTGATTGTTTCCCCTTCCTTTCTTCTATTTGTCCGGGTCATGGAGCAATCCACAGTTGGGATATCTATTACATTTATTTGACATGTTATTGATGAAAAATTCCTATCCTTTTCCTCCAACATGGATCTACCTCTTTGTTGTTCCTTTATTCTAAATTTTACATTAAAGTATTCTCCCACAATTCATTGGTCCTCTGAGTAGTTTTCTTTGAAAGCCTGGATGGTTGTCCATTGATCCCTTTGTGCTCTAAATATATGTGCTCCATAAAAATTAACTATAGTGTAATTTTTCCCACTTTTTCATTTTGTAACAGGACCATCAACACCCCTCTTATAGAGGCCCCCCATTGCTAGGAACAGTTTGTGATTCCACATAGTGGCAAATCCATTTGATTTTCTATGTGCATATTGAGTAAGGATCTATCCTTTTTGGCATATCCTCCTATTTATTCTTTGTAAGTCTTCTTGTTGCATTTTGGTTTCTTGTACCAAAACTATATCTGGACTCATATCTATGATAATATTTTTGATTTCCTTTTATCTGGTATGACTACCTAAACCCCTCACCTTCCAAGTAATTAATATCATTGAGAATTAGGAGAGAAAAAATCAGCCATCGATTTTACCTTTCCATTCTGGCTCAAATCTCTTCCCTGTTCCTCCATATTTTTCTTGTTTGACTTCCTCGCTACAGATTGGTTCAATTTTTTTTCTTCTCCACTTGATGAATCCCTAAAGTAGGATTGTATTTGATCTTATTTCCTTATTTAATATCTATTTCCTGAGTTAAAACTATTCCCTAATCTATTTCCCCTCCTTTGGTCTTCCTTGTGGGCTGAATATTCTCTTCCATGAGAGAGGTTGTGTCTAGTTCTGCTCCTTGCTTATTTTGTGATACTATACTGCAGTATTGTTCTTCATCTACCAGTGTGACTTGTTGGGTATCCTCTTCTAATACTTTCAATTGAAAATATCTTTCTGTTTCCAAGCTTCCCATTTGTTTGAATATCTCATATCTATAGTTTGTTCTTCCCACTTTTCCTCCTTGTCTCTAGTTACTATGTTGATTTCTTTTATTTGACCTTCTGATTATTTTTTGGAAGCCCTGAGAGTCTATTGAGCCTTTATCTTCCTTTAGATTTACCTTCTATAGAGGATATTGGCCCACCATGTTAATATTTGCTCTTGTCCTCTCTTATTAAAATTGATGATCCTTAACTATTGGGTAGATTCTAGCCAGAATCCCATGAGCATGGCACACCCAAAATATGAATGGAATAACCTCATATTCTAGTTGTTGGTACCAAATAAAATCTTATATTTTTAGGTGTATCTCTATTGAAAGAGATTTACTAAGATCCTTTTCTACACAAACCCTAGAAAACATTATTGATCCTCCTAAAATTATTTATATTGATCTACTTTGATAATGACCTAGTAAGTTTTCTATTGCCTCGAGTACCTCCTCTTTCCAAAATTTAAGGGGAAGGGAAAATAATCTTACCCATATTGGTACTACAGTTAGTTCCACCCTCGGTTTGAATCCCATCTTCCATGGTTGTAGGAATAGTCTCGCTAGCCCGTGATGATATGACCCTCCCTCAAATACTTTTTGTTGGTCTACCACTAATGTGAAATCTACAAAAAAATACCCATTTGGGAGAGTTAGAATTTCATATTCTCCTTATAGCTGCCATTATTTCCTTATCCATGTGTGAAGGAAGCGCACAGATGGTCTGAAACCCGCAAATTTACCTATCAGGTTATGCTTTATCTTATAAACTATATCCTCAGTTATCCAGTCGTTAACTTTTTCCAATACTGGTATTTCCTTTGCTTGTGATAAACATCCATTCACCCTTCCTGATAGATAATTCTCATTTGGTCACTTTCCCATGGTGTTTATGATTTTCCTTACATGTGTTTGACAAACATTGAAGCTATCTTGGGTACCACATAGCTTCTCCTTGTATGTGATTCCTTGTTTTAGAGGATTTGGTACCGAAGTACATATGTCCCCCGTTCTTGGTTGTGATCCATACTATTGAAAGATCATCTAGCAATATTGATCCTCTCTAATGGTATTTTTTGCATAAAAATATTCTCTAGGCATCTTCCCTAGCATTTGAAACCCTATTTTGATTCCTCATATCTCCAGGTTAAAAATTTTATGTTCAATGACCAAATGTGATGGGATTTAATTGATGGCTTTAGCACCATTCCATTATATATAGAGAGAAAGAAAACATATATTATTGAGAATAGAAAAATAGAAATATTCGAGTAAGGGTATAAGGCCCTTTATGTAGGAATACAAGTTCCTTGGCTAACACTCTATCTAACTATGCAAGGGACAATTGGAACATATACAGCTTGTACATTGACACTTGTGCATTTACTATGTTGCATGAAGTAACTAGATAAATTCCCCCTAAAGTAATCTAATATAACCAAATGATGTAATATATTATAACACCCCCATGTATTATATTATGTGGTAATAAGTTCTCTTGAATCACATAGATGATCTCTAAATGCTTAAAACTTGATCTTTCCAAGTACCTTTGAAAAGATGTTTGCCAATTGATCCTCTATAGGAACATACTTGAGTATGATGTGCTTGTTCTAAAAGTGTTCTCTAATGAAATAAAACTAAGCTTCAACATACTTTGTTCTTTCATGTATGATATGATTCTTGATTAGATTCAATACTCCTTGATTATCATAGAATATCATAGTCAAAGTTCATTTCATTCCCATGTTAGATAGTATGTATTGCAACCATAGGGATTCATAGGTTGTATCTCTTGCTACTTTGTATTCTACTTCAGTTGATGATTACGCTATTGTATGTTGGTTCTTGTTGTGCTAAGATATGGGTCCTGATCCGAGATAGAATACATAACCTGAGGTAGATTTTTAGTCATCAATAGACCCATCATAGTCTAAATTTGAGTATCACTTACACAAATTCCCTAGACATTCTTCATATAAGTTAGACCATATTCTACAATATTCTTGATATATTTAATATTCTTTTCATAGTTTTCCAGTGACTTTCTCTTGGTTCTTGCATGAATCATGAAAGATAATTTACTGCAAATGCTATGTCTGGTCATTTGTTTCTCAAGTATAGAAGACATCCAATCAACTGATGATATATTGTTGCTGAAATCAATGGTGTTTTATCATTTATAGATAGTTGAATTTCTTGTTTCATTGGTGCATCTTTGGGCTTGCACTTTGTCATCCTGTATTTTTCAAGAAGAGCATTTGCATATTTTGATTGAGTGATAACTATTTTGACTTATCCTTGATAAATATCTAAACCAAGGTAGTAATTCATTAGGTCCATATCTATCATTTCAAAAGCCTTTTCTAGATCCTTTTTTATATCTCTTATTAACTTTTCTAAACTTTCAGTAATCACTATGGCATCAACATATACTATGAGGATCAATATATCATTTCCAATATTCTTGGTATATAGACTAGGATCTATTGTATTTCTTGATGTTGTAGATGATTATTGATATTGATGTTCCATGCTCTAGGAGCTTGTTTCAAGTAATATAGAGAATTATTCAATTTGCATACCTTACTTTCCTATCCTTGAATGACAAAACCTTCAGGTTGTATCATAAAGACATATTCCTTTAAGTCACCATTAAGGAATGCACTTTTTACATCCATTTGATGAAGTTTCCACACCTTATGTGATGCTAGAGTACAAATTGTTTGGATAATAGTCATTTGAGTTGTTGATGCGAATATTTCTTCATAGTCAATTTTTTTTGTTTGAGTATACCGTTTATCCACTAGTCAAGTTTTTTATTTATCAAGTGTTCCATTTTCTTTGTATTTTATTTTGTACACCCACTTGCATCCCACTATTTTTTTTTGGAGACTGGCTTACTAGATCCCATGTATTATTCTTCTTGAGTGATGCATATTCAGGTTCCATAGCTTCTTTTCAGTGTGAGTTTTTTAGTGCTTGAGAAGTTGATATAATTACCACTGTGTTACTTAGAATTCCTCTGTTCATTCTGTTCATGTTGCGAGTTTGAGGTTCTATGGTGGTAAGATCTAGTATCCTTACATATTTGATTCTCTGATAGTATCTCTGAGCCATATTGGTTCTTTTCTCTATAGTATAGTTGATACTTATGTATGTTTTTCTTCTGATCCTGGATCTAAGCTCATTGTATATTCTTTAGGTAGGTTCAGGAGAACTTTTGTATCATTGTTGGATTCATTTTTGTTGACTTTAACTTTCTCATCAAAGATCACATCTCTGCTAATGTAAAATTTCTTTGTATATGGATCTAATATTATGTATCATGTAGATTCATTGTCATAGCCAACAAATATCCCTATCATAGTTTTATCATCTAACTTGGTCTTATTTTTCTTTGGAATATGCATGTAGGCTTTGCATTCAAATATTTTTGGCCTTTCTATGTTGGGTTTTTTCTTGACCATGCTTCTTTTGGTGTGATATGCTTGAGTATTCTTGTTGGTAGTCTGTTCTATATATAGACTGTTGTGTGTACTACTTCAACCTAGTATTTGTAATCAAGTTGTGCTTCTTTTAACATATATCTTACCATTTCCATTGTTGATCTACTTCTTCTTTCTGTAATTCCATTTTTTTGAGTGAGTATGTTGTAGTAAGTTGTCTTTTGATTCCATTATCTTCAATAAATAAGTCAAATTATTTAGAAATTAATTCTCCTCCTCTATCTGAACGAAGTACTTTTATGGTATTTTTAGATTCTTTTTCAACTTAAATTTTGAATTGTTTGAAGTAGCTAAATGCTTCTGATTTATACTTTATGAAATATACCCACATTTTTCTAGTATGATCATCAAAAAATATCTAAAAGTATTTATGTCATCCAACACTATCAACTTTCATTGGTCCACACAAATTTGTATATATTATTTCTAGAAGATGTTGATATTTGTTTCGATGAAGTTCGAAAGAAATTCTATGTTGTTTTCTTGCTAAATATTCTACACATACAGTAGTTTCTAGAGATAAGTTGGGTAGTACTTCTACCATTTTATATCTAAATAATTCATTTATTGATGTGTCAATGGCATGTCCTAGTTGTTTATGACATAGTTCTGAAGCATTTACTAAAAGAGTTGAGTGAATAGCAATGTCCAGGATAAAAATACCATTTTTATATGATCCTGATGCTATCATTATTCCCTGTCTAGAAATGTAACATTATTTTCTTCAAATGAGAACCTTGAATTCAAAAATTAAGCCTTGATCCATGAGCTGAGAAGCAAAAATAATATTGGTGGTTAATCCTATAACATACAATACATTTTTTATTATATCTCTTCCATCCTTAAGATTTACTAAAATATTTTTTATTCCTTTCACTTCATATGTTTTGCTATCTACTACTCCAACTGGATTTTCATTTATCTTCTTAAAAAAATTGAACCAATGTATGTTTCCTCTCGTATGCTTACTTGCACCTGAATCTATATACCAATACTCCATGATGTTGTTTTATTACTTTATGTCTTCCTAGAGATTTTTTGGATTATGATGTAGTGGTTTTTGTAAAATATAGTTCAATTTATGGTTGATTTTGTACAGATTTGTAAAAATAAAAAATCAACTTTTCTAACACCTTCTTACTCCTAATTGAACTAAGCATTTTTCCAAATTTTAAAATATTTTAATGTTGGATTCCTTTTGTCCCTTTTGAAAATTTTTGAGACAAGAAAGTTATAAATTTCCAACATTAAGAAAAAATATTTAATAACCTCTTTTGTAACCCTTATGATTTTAATTAAATGTTTCTAAATTTCAATAGCCTAGTTTGTTGTTGTAACCCTTATCACTCCCAAGTTTGGAAAATTAGAAAATTTATAATATTTGTAAAGTATTAAAGATTTTAATCCAAGTAGAATTCCTTATATCTCCTAAGTTGAATTGCAAATATTATTTTAATTTGATAAGTAATGCCTTATAGCTTTTCCTTTCAAAAATCTAAGATTCAACCTTATTTTATAACCCTTATAACTCCAAAAAAAGAAAGCAATAATAAAATGGGATTAAACCTTACCTTTATATGTTGAATATCCTCATTGTTCGGTGCTTATTTTGGCTAGATATAATAGTGGTATTATAACAACCCAGGTCTGACTACTTACCTGGTTGACCAATAAAAGTAAATTCATTAGCTAGGATGTTTTTTTTGAAAGGTTAACTCAAAGTCTCTAAAGTTACTCCTAGCTCACAAGGATAGTTTTCAAACTATCTTCTTTTTAGATCATCCATTTTTTTAACCAATTCAAACAATGTTGCACAGACATAACATACCACTTTTGAGTTCAGACTACTGCAGACAGTCACCCAAGTGGATGAGATTGGCTAAATCCCATGGAGTTACCATTCAATGAAAATAAATACCCTCATTTATCATCCACATGTTCTAGCATGAGGTCTGATTCACGGTAAGGGTTGTCCCCTAGGGCCCATAACACCTAGAGGGTGGATGCATTTTTCCCTAAATTCTTTTTACCAAACCTTCGATATTCTAGTCGACTTGTTCCTTAATGGTATAAAATAATATGGTGTGTTTATGTCTCTATGACTAACTAGTGAATCCCATTTACTTGGATCCCTATTAGTGCCATGTCATTTCCCTAACCTTGGACTTCATTTCACAAACTCATTACAACTCACAAAGGTTTATCCCATTCCAAACCCTATGGCTATACTAAGCTAAGTTCAATGAGTAAGGAATTTATCATTGTGCCCTTCAAATACAACCTAGGAAGGATGTCCCATACCATCTTTCCATCCAATCCTGACCCAATCATTTATCAACCAATTTTGTCAGTCAGCAGTTGTTTTGAAGATTATTGTGTGCATACCCACACCTCAACATTATGGATGATTCTTTAATCACATTCTTAGGATAACCTTCCAAGACTCTAATTAAAGTTGTACTACCCTCAACTTATCTACTAAACTACCTTTAATAGAAAGCTCTATGATTTATTTAAAATAACACATTTGGCATTAAAGCACAAGTATTAATTATACTTCGAGTTCACTATTTAAAAATATTTCTCCCACAACCAAAGTCTGTATCAACAAAGTGGGTTCAATAAAAATAAATATAAATTAATTCAATTCTAATTTGTACATTCTCTAAAGTGTCCAGGCATTCTACCCTCGCTCAAGGGTCAAATTCTCAACAACGAAGTTTCCGATTTCTACCACAAACAATAAGAAACTAATTGCATCATCCAACATAAAGTCAAAATATGAAAGCGTATAATAACATCAAATTTTTTAAAACTAATTACAGATCATTCAAAGCACCAATGTTCAGTTTGACGTCACTAAGACCAATTATATAAACTTATTTTAAAATAAATACAAGAGGGCTTTGCCCATTTTTACAATAGACAACACAATTGTTGCTAACAGAATCAACAACCAACTTTCAGATTCTAGACCCATTATATAATTTTAATGGTTCTTCCACCCGAGTCTTCACTTTCAACAAGCAAGAATACTACCTACTATCTGGCTAGATTTTGATGTTGCTGATTCGAACTAGTCCATGATCCAAGGTTCTTTCACTCAATGTTGTCTCATCCAACATCCATCAAAGCACAAAGGAGTTCTTACAGAACTCATAGGGATCAGATACGACTCAAAACATATGAGAATACTTTCTACTATGCACACATGCATTCAAAACTTTTAATGGAAAACACCCCAAAACAAAAACTCCATTATCTCCTATCTCGAGATAAATACCGAGTTAACTTATCATCATGTTTTCCCTTTTCAATTTCTACCCCATTTTCTAGGTAAAAGTTTCATAAATAAAAGCCACATTCATTAAAGCTTTGTTTTCTAAAATATGTCATTAAGTAAACTTTACTCCTATGTTTACAAACAATCAACACTGAAGTTAAGCAATCATCTATTCTTAGCAAATTATGTTTACCAATGCATATATTTTAATCTAAAACTCAACCAGCATAGCAACATTCGACTCAAAAACAACTAGGTTCTTCTAAGTCAACTTTATCATGGCTTTTACACTTTTTATTCTTCCTGAACCATGCCACTTCCTAGCTTCAATGAGTCATAGTTTACACTGAAATATTTGATAATTAGTTTACCCACTAATTCAGTTGTTTAACACAGAATACACAAAAATATTTATGGTATCTTCTTATTTTTTATGTTACATACAAGCAACATATGCTTAGAAGAGATCAAACCATCCCCTATCATTTTCATAAAATACAGTCATACAAAACGGTAGCAATTTTCAAACTTATTCCAATAAATTTGACTTGGTTTTCTCACCAATGTTTCTATCTTAAACATATCGCATCCGCTTTCAAGTTTGCCAACAAATTCGGTTTCTAGTTTTCATTTGACATAGTATGCATAGTTCACATTGTCATTTGTACACAACATGCATCATTTTCACATTCATTCAGAACATAGCAATCATAATAATCAAAAGGAATTCCCAACCTATGTATTTCGCTTCCTAAAACTCTTCTCTTGGCTAGTCTCCTCCTTCTCCAAACTTTCTCCTTGTCCTCTTTTATTTTTCATCCCCCTTTATTTTTTCCTTTCTCCACCTTCCAAAAACTTGGTAAAATTATTTCTTCACTTACCCATGCATAGTGCCAGGTTAGCAAGTTCCCTCCACAATCTCATACCACCACATTTTCATCATGGCATTCTCAAAGAACCTCAACAATAATGATTTGATTCTACTGACTTTTCCATCCTTGATGCAATAATAGAACATAGCTAGTTTTTTGCATATTAAATAAAATAAGGCAAAGGTAAATTCAGGAGCATACTTAGGGTTTAAAATGAATCAAGACTTTGGCCACCCATACACATAACGCATTTGCCCAACGTCCACATAATTTCATCATTTTTAATATGAACATGGAGCAAATATAAAATATAATTTTACTCATTTTACATAAAATTCTTTTCCTTTTATGAATAATAAAATAACCATTTACTTTTTATTTATTTTCTATTTTATAAAATTATCTTTCTATAGAATCATGAAAGAATAATCTCAAATATTCATTCAATAATTAAAGGGTGGCTCCCTTGATTAAGACATCTTCATCGCCCCCTCTAAATACATAATCTCACCTTATATAAAAATAAAACAAGGAACATTTAAAGTATTAAACATATACATGCATGTCCAAACAAACACTAACATGCTTTTCCAAGCTAGTGGCTCCCATCATCATTGCCACCACAAAACATACCTCATTCCATGCAATCAAACAATACTCCAAACAATAGAACCCATGCAAAAATGCAATCTATTTTACCCCTAAATGATATGCAAGCACGAGTTTCCATGTGCTCGCGAGCCGAATCATCACTTCCCATACTTACCCTTTTCTGTTGACTTGTCACCTTTCATTATCTTTCTACAACTATCCTGCACTCACAGATGCTATCAGTAGTACCATGTTTCTCAAACATAGGTAAGTATACATATATATAAATATATATTTTCTTTCTTTCAATACTCGAGTGAGGAGGGTCACTACATCCTTCCCCACTAGAGACAAACACAATCCCTATGTTTTGTTCCAGTTAGGCTATGCAAAAGAAATATTTTGTGCATTCATATATTTTACTTTTAACAAAAAGAAAAATGCTCAAATGAGTTCACTCTTTTTGTTTCAGCACTTAGCAATCATATTCATCATCATCATAGAATCACATCCCAAAATTAGTTTTGATTGACATACAATCACATCATAGATTATGCTAAGATGAAATCAGTTACACATACCCATCACGGTCCAAAGTTGTTCATTTAGCAATACCAAAATATTACAAGTCACTCTTCTCAATAACATCCTTAATAAATTTTGTACACACATCACAAAATTCATTAAAGAAAATTTTTAACAAAATTTGTCATCTACTCAAACAAATAAGGAAATTGTTGTTGCATTTCTGCCATGTCTTCCCACATAGCATTTTATCTGAGTAGTGATCTCACTGGACCCAATATTTCTTGATACTTATTTTTCTTAAGTTCTTGGTTTGGAAACCAAGTACACGAATAGGTCGAACCTCAACCTTTAAGGGATCGATCATCTGCAAGTTGGAAACATCCAAAACATGAGTAGGATCATAAATATATTTTCTAAAGAGGGACACATGGAAGACATTATGGATCTTGGATAAGCTTGGTGGTAGAGCTAGTATGTATGCAACAAGGCTTATCTTTTCTATGATCTCAAATGGACCCACATATCGAGGATCAAGTTTGGAAGATTTGATTGAAATTTTTGTTGGCTTAACTCTCAAGAATACTCGATCTCCCATCGAATATTCCCTCGAAGTTCTTTTGAGGTCCGTGTAGCTCTTCTAGTGATCTATGACCTCCTTCAACTTCTACTAAATTCTTTTTAATTGCTCTTCCATTTCCTTTATCATTTTTGGGCTGATCATTACCCGATCCTCTAGATTATTCCATGATAAGAGAATTCTGCACCTTCTCCCATATAGGGCTTCGAAAGGTGCCATACCTAGTGAGGCATGGTAACTATTGTTATATGTAAATTCTACTAGATAAAGATAGTCTTCCCATTTTGTATGTTGGTCCATACAATACATTTGTAACATATCCTCAAGCACTTGATTCACCCTCTCAGTCTGACCATATATTTCTGGGTGATATGCAATACTGATATTCAGCTTGGTCCCTAATGCTCGATGCAGAGCTTACCAAAATTTAGAAGTGAAATGAGAATCCCTATCAGAGATTATAACTTCTGGAAAATCATAGAGTCTTACCACTTCCCTGGAAAACTTACTTGCTACAATTATTGCATCATCTTGCACATTTCCTGGTATAAAATGTGCCACTTTCATTAATTTATCCATAATTACTAGAATCGCATCATGCCTAAATCTCATTTTAGGCAACCCCACGATAAAATCCATTGATACTACTTGCCATTTCTATGTGGGTATCTCATGTGGATATAACTTTCCAGTTGGATGCAGATGTTTCACTTTTACCTTTTGATATTCCAAGCATTTGGCCACATAATTGGTAATATCTTTTTTCATACCAGACCAGTAATATGCTTTCTTTAGACTCTCTCGCATATTTGCACCACCTGGGTGCATAGAGTAGGGAGTGTTATGCACCTCCCTAAGGATAATTTCCTTTAATCCCCCTAAGTTGGGTACCACCAATCTATTTCTGAAATAAAGTAGATCATATTTGAAAGCATAATCTGTATTCTTGTCCACTACTTGATTAGTCAAACCTATACACGTTTGACAATAATTATCTTTTGCTTACCATATTTTAATTTGATCTAACAGATCATACTGACATTTTTTCATTGCAGTTATACATCCTCTTCTACTCAAAGCATCAATGAATTTATTCTCTTTACCCTTAATGTATTCAATACCAAAATCATACTCTGCCAAGAACTCCATCCAACATCGTTGTCTAGCATTTAGTAAGGGTTGAGAAAATATATACTTCAGACTTTGATGGTCTGTCTTTAATTCAAATGGTTTCCCCAGAAGATAATGTCACCAAAATTTCAGTGCATGTACTACTACTGCCAGTTCTAAGTCATGAGTGGCATAATTGACTTCGTGCCTCTTGAGTTTTTGAGACTCATAAGCAATTACTGCATCACCTTGGGATAAAATTCCACCTATCCCCTCAATCGATGCATCCATACAAACTATAAATTGCTCATCAGGATTAGGTAATTGTAGGATTGGTGCATTCATTAACCTTTCCTTTAAAACTTGAAAAGCCTCCTCACACTACTCGGTCCACCTGAAGCTTTTCCCTTTTCTCTGAAGGTTTGTAATGGGTTGAGCAATTCTTGAAAATCCTTTGATGAATCACCTATAATATCCTACGAGTCCCATAAAACTTTGCACCTCAGTGACATTGGTAGGTGTTGGCCAATTAATGATTGCTTCAATTTTCTTAGGATCTACTGCAATTCCTTCAACCGAGACAATATGTCCAAGGTATTGCACTTGTGAGGTGTAGAACTCACATTTTGACAATTTTCCAAACAATTGATTCTTCCTAAGAATCCCAAGCACTATTCTCAAATGTTGATCATGTTCTTCTTTATTTTTGGAATAGACCAAAATATCATCCAAAAATATGAGTACAAACTTATCTAGTTGTTCCCTAAAAATGCTATTCATGAGATTCATGAAAGTGGCTAGAGCATTGGTCAATCCGAAAGGTAATACTATAAACTCAAAATGTCCATACCTTGTTCTAAATGTTGTTTTAGAAGTATCTTCCTCCCGAATCCTAAGTTGATGATATCTTGATCTCAGATCTATTTTAGTAAATATGGTTGCACCTCTCAATTGATCAAATAAATCATCAATCCTTGGTAATGAGTACCTATTTTTGATAGTAACTTTATTCAGCATACGATAGTCTATGCACATTCTTAAGGTATCGTCTTTATTTTTAACAAATAGGATTGGAGCTCCCCATGGTGATACACTAGGTTTTATTAACCCTTTTTCAAGCAAATCCTGCAGTTGCATTTTTAACTCTTGTAACTCTATAGGGGTCATTCTATACGGTGACCTTGCAATTGGTGCTGCATCTGGTAACAATTCAATTGAAAAATAAAATTCCCTCCATGGAGGTAATCCCAGAAGTTCCTCAGGGAATACATCCTTAAAAGCACTTAACATCGAGAATCTCTGAAAGAGATCTGATTCTTTCTCAAGATCTTCTCTTCTATTCATTTTTACTATGAAGATCATGCCCTTCTTCTTAATGATATTTTTAAGTTGCATTGCAGACACTAGATGAGGTTTTACTTCCCTCTATCCACAACTAATTCTAATCCTTTGAGTAGATTCATCCACAAATTCTACCCATCTTTCTTCAAAGTTCAAAAGAGCTTTATGTGCTTTCAACCAATCAATCCCCAAAATGATATCAAATGCACGCAAAGGTGCTACATATAGATGCCAATTGATTTTTCCTTGAGGAAAGGAAATATTGGAATCAAAGAGACATTGGTTTACATGGTGAGTTTACCCTGATCCATACTCTACCTTCCAACCATTTTCCAAGAATCCAGGTCTAACAGGAAAATCCCTCACTAATCTAGTTGATATAAAACTATCAGTTGACCCACTATCAATCAAAATTTGTACATTCTTACCAAAAATTTTACCATTTAATAAGAAAGGAGTAATTTTTCCATTGAGTTCAGAACTACCTGTGGCTACATAGATCCTGTGGCCATCTTCCTCTAGAGCCTTCGGTGGTAGATCAGATCTATGGGGACATTTGTTAGCATAATGAGCTCCTTTACACACCCAACATCCACCTGGTGGAGCTCTATTGCCTCTATTATTATTTTCATTTCTATTCACAAGTGTAGTTTCCCTATCTCTTCCTTGACCTACTAGTTTTTGGTCCTATTTCTTGGGAAACTCTTTGGCATCTTTCCTGTATTTACTCCCTTGATAACTGGATTTGCTTTTGCCACCTTGCTTGTTCTGATCTCCTCCTTTAGGTTTCTTGTTATGTTCCTTTTCCCATTTCATGAAACCAACAATTTTTTCATTTCCTAAGCTCATATTTTTCTTTTTGGATAGCTTTTGGTAATTGAAATATGCTTTTCTCATCTCTTTATTAGCTTCCTCCTTTCTAGATAAATCAAAAGTAGTCAACAAATTGATGGGATTATGCATGTTTACCACCGTCATAATTCTAGGATGTAATCCCAGAATAAATTTTTGAGTTTTCATTTCCTCATTACTTTCATATTGGGTTGCATACTTCAGTAACTGTATGAATTTTTGGTGATATTCTCGAACTGACATAATCTCTTGCCTCAAGTTTGAAAATTCCCCAAAATTTTCCACATAATATTGTCTTGTTAGGAATCTATCTCTGAATTCCTTAATGAACTCTTCCCATTTGAGGTCTGCAGCCTCAACCTCATGTCCTTTCTTGTATGACTTCCACCAATCCAGGGCTACTTCGATCATATTCATAACTGCTAAAGCACTTTTGGATTCAGAGGATAGGTCCACCAGAGAGAAGTAGGATTCTAGTTCACTTATCCAATTCTCAGCGGACTCTCCATCATCTCTACCATTAAACTTGGATATTACAATTTTTTTTAAGTTCCTATCCAATTCTTTACTCACTCTTGCCCTTCTAACTCTGGATCCCTCAGGTTCTTCTAGCACTTCCCTTGTCCTACCTAATCCAGATTCTCTTTCTCTAGTGAAGTCCTCTATGGCTCGTTGTTGCTAGGCAATAAGTTCCTATTGCTGGGCCATGTGAGTTTTTTATTGGGCCATTTCTTTCCTTTGATTTTCCATTTGTACTTGTAATGTTTTAACCACTTTTGCAAGGTTCCCTTCTTCCTCACTAGTTTCATTCAGAGGAATCTCATGAACCCTTTTCTGCCTTCTTTCACATTGGGGACCTTCTTTCCTTACATTTGTTTGTGGTCCTCTTACAGGTCTTTCGGTGATTTCCTCCTCCCTACCTCCCATAGGATTTCCCGAGGACCCTCCTCTCAACATTCATGCCATTTGTCCTATAAGTGAAAGAGGTAGAATATTAGCTATCTTTAATTAATTTAATTCTCATGCAGAGTTCTACAACCTTAGAATCAGTTCTGCTCTAATACCATATGTAACAACCCAAGTCTGACTACTTACCTGGTTGACCAATAAAAGTAAATTCATTAGCTAGGATATTTTTTTTGAAAGGTTATCTCAAGTCTCTAAAGTTACTCCTAGCTCACAAGGACAATTTTCAAACTATCTTTTTTTAGATCATCCATTTTTTTGAACCAATTCAAACAATGTTGCACAGACATAACATACCACTTTTGAGTTCAGACTACTGTAGACAGTCACCCAAGTGGACGAGATCAGCCAAATCTCATGGAGTTACCATTCAGTGAAAATAGATACCCTCATTTATCATCTACATGTTCCAGCATGAGGTCTGATTCATGGTAAGGGTTGTCCCCTAGGGCCCATAACACCTAGAGGGTGGATGCCTTTTTCCCTAAATTCTTTATACCAAACCTTTGACATTCTAGTCAACTTGTTCCTTAATGGTATAAAATAATATGGTGTGTTTATGTCTATGTGACTAACTAGTGAATCCCATTTACCCAGATCCCTATTAGTGCCATGTCATTTCCTTGACCTTGGACTTCATTTCACAAACTCATTACAACTCACAAAGGTTTATCCCATTCCAAACCATGTGGCTATACTAAGCTAAGTTCAATGAGTAAGGAATTTATCACTATACCCTTCAAATACAACCTAGGAAGGATATCCCATACCACCTTTCCATCCAGTCTTGACCCAATCATTTATCGACCAATTTTATCAGTCAACAGTTGTATTGAAGATTATTGTGTGCATACCCGCACCTCAACATTATGGATGATTCTTTAATCACATTCTCAGGATAACTACCCAAGACATTAATTAAATTTGTACTACCCTCAACTTATCTACTAAACTACCTTTAATAGAAAGCTCTATGATTTATTTAAAATAACACATTTGGCATTAAAGCACAAGTATTAATTATACTTAAGGTTCACTATTTAAAAAGATTTCTCCCACAACCAGAGTCTATATCAACAAAGTGGGTTCAATCAAAAGAAATATAAATTAACTCAATTCTATTTTGTACATTCTCTAAAGTGTCCAGGCATTCTACCCTTGCTATTTTGTACATTTTCAATTTCTACATTTTCCAAAATCCATTTTATGAAAGACTTTCCCATGGTTAAAACTTTAGTTTATAATCTTATACATGGTACTAGAAAATTTTATGCATTCAAACAACTTCCATTATTTATCAATCAATCCAGTCTACCACAAACAATAAGAAACTAATTGCATCATCCAACATAAAGTCAAAATATGGAAGCATATAATAACATCAATTTTTTTAAAAACTAATTACAAATAATTCAAAGCACCAATGTTCAGTTTGACGTCACTAAGACAAATTATATAAACTTATTTTAAAATAAATACAAGAGGGCTTTGCCCATTTTTACAATAGACAACACAATTATTGCTAACAGAATCAACAACCAAATTTCAGATTCTAGACCCACTATAATTTTTAATGGTTCTTCCACCCAAGTCTTCGCTTTTAGCAAGAAAGAATACTACCTACTATCTGGCCAGATTTTGATGTTATCGATCCGAACTGGTCCATGATCCAGGGTTCTTTCTCTCAATGCTGACTCATCCAACATCCATCAATGCACAAAAGAGTTCTTACAGAACTCATAGGGATCAAATGACTCAAAATATATGAGAATGCTTTCTACTATGCACACATGCATTCCAAAAACTTTTAATGGAAAACACCCCCAAAAAAAAACTCCATTATCTCATGTTTGAGATAAATATCGAGTTAACTTATCATCATGTTTTCCCTTTTCTATTTCTACCCCATTTTCCAGGTAACAGTTTCATAAATAAGAGCCTCACTCATTAAAGTTTTGTTTTCAACAATATGTCATTAAGTAAACTTTACTCCTATGTTTACAAACAATCAACACTGAAGTTAAGCAATCATCTATTCTTAGCAAACTGCATTTACCAATCACATATATTTTAATCTAAAACTCAACCAACATAGCAACATTCGATTCAAAATCAACTAGGTTCTTCTGAGTCAATTTGTCATGGCTTTTACACTTTTGATTCTTCCTGAACCATGCCACTTTCTAGCTTCAATGAGTCATAGTTTACACTAAAACATTTGTTAATTAGTTTACCCACTAATTCAGTTGTTTAACACAGAATACACAGAAATATTTATGGTATCTTCTCATTGTTTTTATTATGTACAAGAAAAATATGCTTAGAAGAGATCAAACCATCACCCTATCATTTTCATAAAACACAGTCATATAGAGACACAACAATTTTCAAACTTATTCTAGTAAATTTGACTTGGTTTTCTCACCAATGTTTCTACCTTAAACATGTTGCATCCATTTTAAAGTTTGCACAACAAATTCAGTTTCTAGTTTTCATTAGACATAGTATGCATAGTTCACATTGTCATTTGTACACAACATGCATCATTTTCACATTCATTTAAAACATAGCAATCATAATAATCAAAAGGAATTCCCAACCTGTGTATTTCACTTCCTAAAACTCTTCTCTTGGCTGGTCTCCTCCTTCTCCAACTTTTCCCCCGTCCTCTTTTCTTTTTTATACCCCTTTCATTTTTCTTTCTTTACCTTTCGAAAACTTGGTAAAATTGTTTCTTCACTTACCCATGCATAGTGCTAGGTTAGCAAGTTCCCTCCACAATCTCGCACCACCACATTTTCATCATGGCATTCTCAAAGAACCTCAACAATAATGATTTGATTCTGCCAACTTTTCCATCCTTGATGCAACAATAGAACATAGCTAGTTTTTCGCATATTAAATAAAATAAGGCAAAGGTAAAGTCAAGAGCATACTTAGGGTCTAAAACGAATCAAGACTTTGGCCATCCATACACATAATGCTTGCCCAATGGCCACATAATTTCATCCTCTTTTAATACGAACATGGAGCAAATACAAAATACAAATTTACTCATTTTACATAAAATTCCTTTCCTTTTATGAATAATAAAATAACCATTTACCTTTTATTTATTTTCTATTTTATAAAATTATCTTTCTATAGAATCATGAAAGAATAATCTCAAATCTTCATTCAACAATTAAAGGGTGGCTCCCTTGATTAAGACATCTTCATCGCCTCCCTCTAAATACATAAGCTCACCTTATATAAAAATAAAACAAGGAACATTTAAAGTATTAAACATATACATGCATGTCCAAACAAACACTAACATGTTTTTCCAAGCTAGTGGCTCCCATCATCATCGCCACCACAAAACATACCTCATTCCATGCAATCAAACAATACTCCAAACAATAGAACCCACGCAAAAATGCAATCTATTTTACTCGTGAGCCGAATCATCACTTCCCATACTTACCCTTTTCTGCTGACTTGTCACCTTTCATTATATTTTTGCAACTATCCTACACTCACAGATGCTATCAGTAGTACCATGTTTCTCAAACATAGGTAAGTATACATATATATAAATATATATTTACTTTCTTTCAATACTCGAGTGAGGAGGGTCACTACAAGTATAAAGGTTACTCTTGGTGCTGAAATCAATGGAGATTTTGTATCTTCAATGTTGAACATAGGAAATCAAAGTCTTATTTGACCTGCACTTTATTCTCCCTTGTATAGTGCTCCTTCATATCAAAATGTGTTATCTCCTTCTAAAATTAGGTGCTAGTTTATCACAATGCTTTAAATACACTTCTTACACATATGAGCTACATATTGCCTTCTGTCTTGCCTGCTTGACCTCCTTAGTGCTTTAAATAGGATGAGCTTTGTGTACTTTGTGAAAAGTATCACCTAAAACATTATTTGTATATGCTTTCAACGTAAACCTTGCAATGATGAGGTTAGTGGTAACCTCCCAAGATTTGTAACTCCTCCCAAGCATGTATAATGTCTTCCAAGTATGTGTAACATCTTCTTGGTGAGTATTTGAGTCTTCACGTACGTTGTAGAGTATAGAGCATTTGTGCCAAGTGGCACTCAAGGCTTATGCATGTAAGTCTCCTTTGTAATATTTCTTGGAGCCTTTATCTTGTATTCTATGTAAACTCCCAGCATCTTGGATCTTTGGCACTCCTCCATGGTGGTCGTATGGGCTCTTGGATCTTTGGTGCTCCTCCGCAATGGTTGTATGGTAGCTCCTTGTAGTCTTCAATATCAGACATTTTTCTTTCCTTTTTCTATGTAATATATTGCTAGTTCATTTTCACAACAGTTGAATGCTTCTCTTTTGCTTTATTTTGATAATGCTTCTCTTACGTAGATAATTTCTTCCTTGTAGGCTTCACTTCTACATAATCTTTGACTTATTTTGGCTCCTTGTTATACATCCAATGTTGTAGGTGATACGTACTCTTCTAGGGCTTGATTTGAAGAATGAAAATTGGTGTTTGTAAATAGCTTGTCTCCTTGGACGTATGCGCACTTCGATGGCTCCTTTATTTTTTTGGATAAAACATCCTTGTTACCCCTTGTAGATAATACTTTTATCCTTACAAAATAATAAAAGTGGTGCTTTTGTAATATATAGTTTTTTCACAAAAATGAAGATTTGTTTTATGTAATATTTCTCCTTTTCTTGGATGATATATGATCTAAGTTAATATTATTTTTGAATAAGAATTCCTGCTCTCTACACTAAAATAAACCCTTTATAATTTCCTTGAATCTTGATACTTCCAAGATCTTTATTTGAGGCTTCCTTCAAGGATTTCAATGGTGGTTTTCTTATTCACCTTTTACTTCAAGTGGTGGCTTCTATAGATCACGCAAGTGCTACATATTTGTTCTAATTTGTATGCTTTCAATAACATAAATTAATTGATATAACTAGTTAAAAAATCAACGAGTATAGTGCTTAATAATGCACCTTTTAATGGTAACAATAATCTCACCTTATTGCTCCACTAATATCTAAAAATGCACTTAATAATATTACTGTAACCTTTCAAACATAATCTAGAATGAACCCATGCATATATCACTAAAAACATAGTTGTAGGATCAAGTCTTATTTTCTTCTTTTTCAAACTAGAAGATAGATAGTTGATAGATAAATTTGAAATCTAATCAGAACCTAATGTGAAAATGAACCTTAAAATTAACGTTTTATTTTTGCACTTGTTAATATTGTAATTCTACTTTCCCTTCTTGCAACTTTAATCTAAATAGGGCGCTCCAATGAATCTAACAAGTAATCTAATTAATGATTTAGCTAGCACTAATAATTGCATAAATTTTTTAAAAGCTTCTATAGCTTCTTTATCACTTCTGTAGAGGATGTAGATCTTGGTATCTAAGATCATCAAGTTGCTACTTTGAGTAGGATCCTATAATTTTTTGTAGACTATCTTGAACAACTTCTTCTTAACCAAAATATGATCTTGAACTTTCTTTCACGAGCCTAAGATTTGGTGGCTTGTTCTCTTCTTGTGTTCTCCTTCTTCTGTTGTATATTTGGAGAAATATTTGTCTCTAAATTGGATGCCTTCTTGTTGTGAGAGGTAATCTTCAAGTCTTCTATATTTGGCAAGATCCTTTTATCTTCTACTTTCTTCTTTTTGGGCTTGTTGTCGGATGGTGATAATTATCCCAAATATTATGTTTATTAAAAACTTCTAGGATCTTCTTATTCTTTCCAAGCTTCTCAAATGATCTCAAAGCAATGGAATTTGCAAGTGGCAGGTCCAAAGGTATGTTTATCTTGCAAAACCCATAGCAATGACTTTCCCTATTTCTATCTAGGAATGATTGTAGCTCTGATACCACTGATGGATTTAGCACCATTCCATCACAAAGAGAGAGAAAGAAAATATATATTATTGAGAATAGAAAAAATGATACATTGGAGTAAGGGTATAAGGCCATTTATGTAGGAATACAAGTTCCTTAGTTAACACTCTATCTAACTGTGCAAGGGACAATTGGCACATATACAACTTGCACATTGACACTTGTGCATTTACTATATCGCATGAAGTAGCTAGATAACTTCCACCTAAAGTAATCTAATATAACCATACAATGTAATATATTCTAACATTAATACATCTGCTATAATAGTTAATGCATCTACATACACCTGCCCACTGTGTTGGATTGGGTTTGGCAAGGGTTTCTTATGCATCTGCTGAGCTAGAAACTATTTTTCCTTCTTGTTCCTTCCCTCAATTATTTTTACTTTATGTTGCAATTTCTTTTTTCTTGTTTCTTCCCTCAATTTTTTTACTTTCGGTTGCAGTTTCTTTTTTCCCCATAGTAGTTGCTTTATCACCTTATTTATCCTATTTCTAGCGTCAAAACATTACAAAAAAAATATTAATGAGGCAGAGGTAAATTAATGGTATGCAAAATCCTTTGGTTACATGGTGCCATGATTGAGGTTGAAAATGTTGAAATTTAATGTTCAAATTTTTAATAAAGTCACATATTTGAATTTTCCATCACTCGTGATATCTTCTTATTATGAGAGATCATCTATTTTATATATTGACCAGCTATAACTTTCAACCTATTAAAATTCAAAAAATATTATGGAAATTTCCTGTGACACAAATATTTTATATATTTTAATTTAATCTAAATAACGATAATAAAACATTTTGAATTATCTTGTTTTATTTTTAAAAGCATTAAAAAAAATTGTTAAAAATTTTATTTATTTATAATATTTTTAAAAATTTATATTCTTGTGATTTATTTTATTCAAATTATTTTGAAAAATAAATAAAACTTGCAAATGAAGTAATATATGCAAGGTAAACCAATGTTATCGTGGCCTATTTTATACAATAAGTGTAGTATGTATGTTCATTTTAAAGTGTTTTTAAGGGCTTCAACATATATTTTGGTTTTCTATTAAAAAACATTTTCTAGTTTTATTTTTATTTAATTAGTGTGAGAAACCTTTACGGGCGATGCTCAGAGAAAAGTATATCTATCTCTCCATGGCCTCTCATAAGGGAGATATTTGAGCTTCAATAAGTAATTTAACACACACACCGTAGTTTAAAATTTGAACCGTTGCGCTCTCCCTTCAAGATAAAAAAAAATACCTTTTTTTGTACTATTAAGAAACGAGGGTTTTGAAATGATACCCTCAACTTTTTACATCAACTCCAACCAAAAGGGGGAGATCCAAAAAAAATGAACAATAGCACAAAGTTTGAGATAGCTGCCCAACACAACGGTAAGGAACAAAAAGAGACTAAGTCAACCAAACAAAGAAAGACAACTAAAATAGAAGGAGAGAAAACTAGAGAAGGCAGAGAGGATAGAACCAAGCTAGTTCTTGAACATCAAATCCACCTAATGGATAAATTATTCCACCATCTGAGCCACTTAATTTGTGTAGTTAACTACATTTTTTAGCGAACTGCAACAAGAAGGATAATGCTTGAGACTTACGAAAAGCAATGAATGTCCAACCTAAGCTCCCCAAGAAGCAAAAATAATTTGAATTAGGGGCATTTAAGGCTGATGGATACACCAAGAACTGCCATGATCTAAATAGAAAGGTCTTAGAATGTTTGAATATGCATCCATTTGCTCTCTCTCCCCAAAGTGGGGTCTAATCATAATCCTTTGGTATTTGAAAAAGTCTCAAACTCCAATTTTTTTCCTAGACCCTTCAGGTTTTAGGTAATGTAGTTGCAACATCAAGGCTTAGAATCTAGAATTCTAGAATGGTGGTCTCAAGGTTTTTAGGGCTCTCTTATCTCTCAAGTGGCTTCAAAGCTCAGATTCGTTAAAGCTAATCTTAAGGTTTGAAACAAGTAGATTTTTGGAAATGTGTTCCAGAGGAAAAAAAATAGTTATCTAAACAGTTAAAGGAAGTTGAATTAAATTTAGAGTCAAGAAACATGACTGAAGGGGACAGAGACACAGGGAAAGAAAACTATTAGAAAATTTCCATAATGTGCTAGCGAATGGAGAAATTTTGTGGCAAAAAAAATCAAGATCTCTCTAGCTCTATGAAGGTGATAGGAACACAAAATTCTTTCACACGTCTACCTTAAGGTATAGGATCAATAATAGAGTTAGATAAATTATGAAATCAGATGGTGTTGTCTCAAATGATATTATAGAAAATAGGGAAGAAGCTATTGAATTTTTCAAAACCCTCCTTTGCTCTAGAGATGATAGGGATCTTCAATCTGAAGAGAGGCTACTGCACCACATACCCACCCTAGTTTTATATGATATGGATGAATACCTTTTTTCTCCCTTTTAGGATGAGGAAATTAGTGTTGTCTTCTCTATGGGTTATCAAAAATCTTTGGGTTCGGATGAGTTTCCTCCTATTGTCTTTCAAAGGTTTTAGCACATCGTAGGTGGTGATATTTTTTCAACTATGAGGGAAATTTAGGAGTTTAATTTAATTCCATATGACGTAATCTCAATATTTATAGTTCTTATCCTGAATTTAGTGGGTGCTAAATATTTCTATGATTTCAAACCCATTAGTCTCTATAGTACACTTTTTAAAATTCTCACTAGAACTATGGCAAAGAGGCTCAAAGTATACCTTCTAATAATTATTGACCATCCTCAAAGTGGATTTATAGCACACAGATAAATTTTAGATGGTGTTATTGTAGTGCATGAGTTGATTTATTAAATAGACAAAAGTAGAAGGTCATGAACTTTCCTCAAACTTGATATGCATAAAGTATACGATCGGGTCTCATGGAGCTTTTTTCTTAGAGTTATGGGGAAATTTTATTTCAAGCCTTGTTGTATTATATTGGTCAAATATTTTATATCATCATAAAAAATTTGCAATCTTAGTTAAAGGATCACTGACTAGTTACTTTAGTAGTAATAGAGACATTCGTCAAGGGGATACTATTTTTTTTTATCTATTTATTTTATTTGTTGATTCTTTGGGAAGAGCTCTAAAGGTGAATCCCATAGTATTGGTAATCAACCCTGTAGCTACCATTGACCCAATATCACACCACCAATTTGTTGATGATACATTATTATCCTTTTTAGCTTCAATCCCTCGGACCAGAGCTATTAAAGAGATCATCCAAGACTATGAAATAGCAATTGGGTAGAAAGTGAGTTTGATAAAAAGCAAGGTGTTCTTCCTTAATTCTCCTCTCGATAGGCAAAGGAAAATTTCTAATATCTTTGGATGTGATATTGACTCCATTACTTCAGTTTACCTAGGATTACCAATGTTCAAAGGGGGGATTAAGACTTCTCTATGGGAACTAATTGTAGAAAGAGTTCAAAGAAAATTTGTGGGATGGAAAGGGGTGCTTTTGAGCCAAGAAGGTAAAATTATGCTAGTTAAGTCTAATCTACAGAGCATACTAGTGTACTTCCTTTCTCTATTTTGGATTCCAAAAAATATTCTTTAGAAAATTGAGCAAATTCAACGATCCTTTATCTGGTTTGGTTTTGAGAAGAAGATGAAGTTCTCACTTGTGGTATGAGATTAGATGTGTAATAGGAAAGAGTTGAGAGGTATGGGCTTAATAAGAATAAAAATGTTAAATAGAGCACTAATAGCTAAATAGGGTTGGAGATTGGTTCAAAAATATAATGTTAATTGGGTTAAAATATTGGCAACCAAATATTTAGGTAACACTAGTAATTTTCTCATAGACCCAAGTCCTACCCTTGGCTTAGCATTCTAGCACAACATTTTTAACAACCACTCTAATATCGTAAAGGGTGGAAGATGGATGTTAGGTAATGAGTAGAGCATTGATTTTTAGAAAGACACATGGATAGTTGATAGACCATTAGAATCATATCCTCACCTTAGTCTAGTGGAACCAATCGTAAGCCAAGATTGTAGGCTGAAGGTATGTGACTTCATCGTCTCTATTAATGATACAAAATATTGGAAATCATTTATTTTTTGGGGGATTTTGTAGGAAGAAGAAATTACGTTAAAATATTTTATGGACATCCTAAAGTAGATGGTTATTCCTAACCAATATAGGCCAAGTAGATTGGTGTGGGGGGTTGAGAAGGATGATTGCTTTTCTATTAATTCAGCCTATCGATTGTTAGAAGTTCCCTTTGATCCCTAGTTTCATGTTAGTAATATCTAGATGAAGTATCTTACCCCCAAAGTTAATATTTTCTTTTTTTGGAAGATCAAGGGAAGTGCCTCACATTGGATAATTTGTAGAAAAGGATATTGGTTATCCTGAACAGATACTACCTATGTGGTAGTGTTTAAGAATCACCTGTGCACCTATTATTTGACCATCCCTTCTCTAAATCTATTTTATACTAGTTCTTGAGGATAGTTACTGTGGTTTGGGTTTTCCTAAATTTTTTGTCTAACTTTATCATTCAATGGAGGTCTCCCTTTCTATCTTTGCATCTTCAGTCATTTTGATCCTTTGGTTTACCTCATGTTTGTTGGCGTATTTGTAAGGAGAGGAATTCTAGAGCCTTTTAAAATATCTCCCATCTGACTGAGTTTATGGCACTTCGTGTTTTTGCTACCATTACTAAAAATGTGGATGAAATTTCTTTAAGTAATGTTACTTTCATTGGGGAGTTGGAGGTGGAGTTGACTCTTGGATTTAGAGATTATTATCCTAAACATCACTTTGAAGCTCCTGCTAGACATACTACTATTTGGGAATCTCCACCTCTTGGTTGGTTAAAGCTAAATTTTTATGGAGCTTCTAAAGAGAATATGAGACCAGTCAGTGCAGGGGGATTGGTTAGAGACTCTTATGAGAGGGTTTTTCTAGCTTTCATTAAAAATTTAGATCATCAAATTAGTCATTTTGTGGAGGCACAAGCTCTCTTTCAAGGGGTTTGTCAATTGTAAATTTTGAATGGTAGGAAGGTAATTATTGAAGGGGATTCCATAAATATCATTAATATGCTTAAATGTGTTTAGGTACCTTATTGGATGATCACAAATGAACTTTTTGAAACCCAAATATGGATTTTAACCCTTGAAGTGGTTGAGATTAAGCATGTTTATAGGGAGGGAAATAGATCGACAATTTTTTTAGCAAACTTGGGACTTTTGTAGGAAAGATGCACAATTTGGTAGGAGGATTTACCTGATGGATTAAATCAAATAGCTAATAAAATATCAAGGAGATAATTTGTGTTTTCAAATGGATTTGATCTACAACATTAGAGATCCCTTGGGAAAATTTGTTGTTTGTCCTACTCGACTATTATGTAGCTTTGTTGTTTGTCTATTTTGTGGATCCTTTTTTGTTTGCTATGTTGATATATTTATTCCTTTTTTCCATTTGGTTGGTTTATCCACTCTTGTAAAATGTTTGGGGTACCTTTAAAAACCCCTTCATCCATCTTATCAAAAAAAATATAATACTTTAATATAATCAACCTTGTATTATCTATGGCTATACCAACTATCCATAATACCCATACACAATATAATAGCATATCCTATATTCCTATCCCTAGGTACCATAACATTCCACCCTCGTTACAAATATTGTGTCCTCAAAATATGAGAAGAAACTCCATAATATGATTTTCTAAGCAATGTTGACAACTGGTACCAATCTTGATCATCCCTCTATACAAGTGAAAACTTGATTGGTGGTACCCTATGATGACGCCAAGATGCCATTATGCCACTTGAATATCTATAACTACTCTATTGGATACATCTTCTATTGCTCTACTATAATATTTTTAATGATTGGTCCTATTACTCTATGGTATTGCTACACTACTTTGAAATATATAATTACTATGTTTTTTGCTAAACACTTACATACTTGATTTCTTTCTAATTTCATGTAGATCCACAATAATATTGATACCCTAAGCCATGCATCCAACATTATTGTCGCTCATGGTGGTATGAGTGGTAATATTTTGCAACCTTAACCCAATGTTTTTCTTCCTTTAATTATTCAATTTTATCTTCTTCTATTTTAATTTTGTTCTCATGCTTTTCTTTTATTAGCCATTCTTTTGGTATGTCCTTGTGCTCTTTTAATAGATCTACCTCGAAATTTACTATTGTTTCTTCCATTGACTCTATTGTTGCCTCTATTGTAGACTTAGATTTTGATACCTTTGTTGGTTCTATAACTTATTCCCTTGCCATAATTACTTCTTGCTTATCCTTGGATCCTTTCTCCTTAATATGAGAAATATCCTTCAATTTTATCTTCTTTTTCCTTTACCATAACTTTATGAACTTGTTTTTCACATTAATGTTAACAATATCCAAATAATCCAACCAAGAGTAATCTAGAATAATATCCACATCATCCATCTTAATAGAATGAAAATTTGAATGTAAAATATATTTATGATTTATCCATAGTGATATTCAAATTTTCAAAAATATGAACATTCACACCCTTAATTTGTATGTCTTTAATTTTTGTTTCTTAAACCTACAACCTTTTAGCCAAAGCAATATTAATAAAATTATACTTGTTGCTAGGATTTATGGAAATAATAACTTTTTCCCTCTAAATGCAGCCATGAACCTACAAAATAGAATTTTTAGATTCAAACAAATCATTTTGATCACTATTTGACCTATATGAACCAAAATTGTGGTCCCCTCAACCTGCATACTATCATCCTTATCTTTTCCTTATGCCATGATGTAGGAACACCTTAAAGTTCATGGATAATCAACATTAAAAAATAATATTAATGTTTTATCTGGATTGAAATTTCCTACACATATAAAAAAATTAATATTTTAATTGGATATGATTTTATCTAGATTGCAATTTCCCATGCATATCAAAAAAATTCAATTTTTTTAGATTTTATTTTATTTGTATTGAACTTTCCCTTGCATATCAAAAAATATATATTTATTTCAAATATAATTTTATTCATATTACAGTTTCCCATGCATATCAAATAAATAATATTTTTTTTAGATTTGATTTTATCTATATTAACATTTCCCGCATATTAGAAAATTAAAATTTTATATGAGGATAATTGTACCCTCACAAGTTGGTGGGGTCTATATAAAGATGATCTTGTAACCATTTGAGGAGGGACCTCCTAGAAATTGAAGATCTCTCTACATGTATTTCAGTTGCATATTGATTTTCTTGGGTTTGAGTGACCAAGTGTTGAGTAGAGTATTTGTGGTGCCAAAAATCTGAGACAAAGGTGTGAAGTGTTTGTATGTGTTGTGAACCTTAAATGCTAAAACTAGAAATTTTTAAATCTATTTGTAATCCATTCTAACTTGCTATCATTTTTTTGTTAGGCTATAATAATATTGAGACTACCTTTCATGTTGAGCCTAAAATTCATTTTTTTGTAATTGAAATCAAAATATTTATGTCAACTCTGCTTTACCTCTCATTGTCTCATTGTCTGATTTTTCCTAAAAAATGCTTTTTTTGTATATCTATGATCTATGTTGCTTGGAGTTTGTTGGATTTATATAACTCATTCCTACAACTATATCAAATTGGTATTAGAGCCACAAGTTAAAGTATCTTATATTTTAATAATGGTCCATAGAGGTAGAGGAAGGGTTGTACCTATTTTGGGTGAAACAAGAGACCCTAGAATTATAAGAAATATAGAGTTATTAGAATCCATAAAAGGCTTACAAGCTCAAATGGAAGCCATGGAAACTACCCAATGAAGAAAAGTGGAGGTAGAAGTGAGTGATTCAAAATAAAATGAAGAGGAAGAAGAGTGAGAGGAAAGGAAAGAACCTAAATAAATGCTAATCAGAGCTATTGCTTAAATGGGAAGCAAGCTTAGGATGGATTTACCTAATTATGCTAGTAGTTTGTATCTAGAAGAGCTGATCGATTAGATATTAGATATGAAGAAGTATTTAAATCTAGAGCAAATTAAATACCCCAATATGGTTAAGACTTTGTTTTTTTGATAGATAAGATACTATAGCATTAATACTGATTTTTATAGGTTGACCCAAAACCTTTTACAAAAATCTACCCAGGGCTATTGATGAACATATCCTTACTAAGGATCATATATATGTAAAATCTACATGCCGCCAAAGACATTACATCCGTTAAGGCACATAGCCTGTTATCAAAAAGAAACTTCCCATACAAAATTTTGGGTATACCCCAAGAAAAATCACATGCATCATAATTACAAAAAATAAACAGACATGGAGCCCTTCCATGAGACAATGGAGAAACAAAAATTTGTAGACACACATAGCAGAGTACTGAAAAAAACTCCCACAAGCTTTGTATTGACAGTTACTCTTAATAATTCTTTGGTAATTGCTTTCTTCCATATATGACATGCTTTGGTACCACATACTATCTTGGCCAATCAACCTTGGAGAAGTGAACTTGCTGGCTAGATTTATGGTGATGGCTATCTGGTGGTCCACGTGGCTTTGGTTCGAAGTCTTATATTACCATTTCTTTCCTTCCATGTGATTATCAACCAACCTTAAATTACTAAGATAACTAGGAGCCATGTTATCTGACATGTGACTATCCCCATTAGTCTTTGTGGTATTTCCAAGCAGCATCCACGAAGACTGATAACTCAGATAATTTTTATTGTGAGTCCAATTCAAAAAAGAGACGGGAATACTCCTAGCATTTGAACTTACTGTGCCTTCCATATTGGTAAATTTGACTATAATTATTGGTATTCTTGTTGAATAGGCTCCTCTACTTCACTTGGGACACCATGTTCCCATTTGAAAATTTTGTCACCATCGACACCCAAATTGGCCAGCTTATCAGCAATTTTGTTAGCTTCCCAAAAGACATGTTGGGATTTTTTGTCCTGTCTTCCCTGGAAAATTATCCTAGCCTCTTCAACAATTGTTTTAATCCTCCATGGAGGTATTTTCCAATTATTAAGGATATTTATAACATGCATAGAGTCTCCTTCTATGATCAAATTGCCTTCTAAGTCTTGAGTCATTCGAAGGCCTCTCCACATAGCTCTAGCTTCAGCTTCGTTGTTCATCCTTGTTCTCAAAAATTCAAAAAATGCAAGCATCATATTCCCATTATGATCTCATGCAATGCCACTAGCACCTACTCTTCCAGGATTGTACTTAGCTGCTCCATAAAAATTAAGCTTAAACCAACCCGTAGGAGGTGGAGACAACTTAACATTGGCTCTAGGGTTGACTACCCTAGGCACAGACTCATATAACAAGGTTAAGCTTAAATATTGAGCAATTGTGGTCTCCTACAGATGAGGTTTACAGCTATCAAAAGGGATAAGGTTCACATTCTCGTTGGCAAAGGATAGGATCTTGGCAATGATAGTTTGATGATCATGGATAGACTCATTAAAAACTCTATGGTTCCTTTCTAACCACACCTGCCAAAGATAGTGATTGAGACAAATTTTCCACATGTATCTAAAATATCATTCATTATTATGGTGCCCAAGTACAACAAGAAAGATTTTATGGAGGAAGAAATAAGATTAGAATATGGGATCAAATGGTAATTTGAAGCACATATTTTTGCCTTATAATTATTCTATGATGTCATTAAATAAGAAGAATATATTTCATAAGGAGTTGAGTATGAAATAATACATAGAGGAATTCTATAGATTGACAATTCAATCTAGTAATTCTAAATGTACTAATAAAAATATTTCAAGATATATTAATAAACTAATATATTAGTATGCTTAATATTACATCAATGGAGGAGGCATACTAGTATGCATTAAAATTTGAAGATAAGCTGGCTAGAAAGCAAAAACAAAGTCTTGGTAGAGGTAGAGGTCATGGAAAGTAGTTTGTTAGAAATGGATAAAGCCCTAATAAAATTAGGATGAAGGTGTCAGTATTTCACAAAGGAAATTATTTAAATCTTTGATAAGAAGAGGATTTGGACCATGAGTATATGGTCAAGGGTTAAATGGCACATACTATAGCTATGGAGCACATAGGCATCGATAATATGAATGTCCAAAAGCTACTAAGGAAAATATAAGGGTTGATAATAGAGGCAATATTGCTCAAATAAAAGAAATAAAAAATGATATAATTGCATCCATAGAGTCAAAAAGTGGATAGAATTTTATGTTGAAGAGAGTGCTTTTAAAACCAAAATGGTAAGATGATAAATGATGGTAGAGGAGGAGCATGTTTAGAATGAAATGTAAATTTGGAGATAAGTGTTGCAATCTAATTATATATAGTAGTAGCACTACAAATATTGTGTCTGTAGAGATGGTGGAGAAATTGATATTGAAAAACATGATATGTCCCAAACCATACAAGGTTTTCATGGTTGCAAAAGGCCATCAAGTCATGGTGTCTAATCAATACAAGATCAATTTTAATATTGGTAAGTACTATGATAAGGTATAGCATGATGTTATCCCAATGGATGCTTATTATATTATTAGGAAGATATTGGCAATATGATAGAAGTGTGGTGTATGAGGTAAGAAAGAATATAGTTACAATGTATTAATATGATAAAAACTATAATTTGTTGCCTATGAAATAAGAAGCAAAAGAAGACAAAAATGGAGTAGTGTTATTATCTAATAAGAAATTTTTGAAGGAAAATAAAAAGAACAAGTGTTATGTTTCCTCAAGAAAAACCTATGGAGGATGAGATTTCAATAGAAGTTGTCAATATATTGGAATATTGTTTAGAAATTATCTCTAAGGACTTGCCCATAGGGTTGTACCCTATAATAAAAATCTCATATAAAATAGATCTAATGCTAGTAAGTCTACCAAACAAAGGGCTCCACCAAATGGATCCAAAGATGACTACAAAATTAAACAAATAGGTAAATGATTTATTATATAAGGGATTGATTAGGAAAGTTTGATCCTATGTGTAGTTCCAGTAGTTTTGACACCAAAGAAGGATGGTGAATGGAGAGTGTGCACTAATTCAAGGTACATCAATAAGAATACTATTCATGAAGGTTTAAAAATAGATTCTATAAAGGTAACTATAATTTGGGAGTGGCCTACACCAAAACGTACTACGAAGGTAAAAAGTATTTATGGATTGTCTAGTTTTTATAGAAATTATAAGACGGTTTAGTTGTATTTGTGCATCATTTACTTCTTGTGTGAAGAAGGATATAATTACATGGACAGTGGAAGTAGAGATAATCTATGACATTTTGAAGAAGTTAGTCAAATAGCCTATATTGGAACTACCTAATGTTGATAAGGTGTTACAAGTGGATTGTGATTCTAGTGGAAAGGCCATTGGAGTTATGTTGAGTCAAGAGGGCAAACCTATAGCCTTATTTAGTGAGAAATTGATGAGGTAAAAAAAGTATTTTATGAAAGACCAAGAATTCTATGTTATTATTCAAGCATTGAAGAAATGGAGGAATTACTTATTTCCTAAGGATTTTTTTGTCTATACATATCATCAAGCATTAAAGTATGCGAAAAACCAAGGGAAGTTGAACAAGATACAAATAAGGTGGTTTGAATACCTACAAAATTACTCTTTTGTTTTGAAGCATAGGTATGAACATTCAAATAGAATATCTAATGCACTAAGCTAGAGGATATTATTGCTGAAGACTATGGAGGTTGAGGTATTTGGACTTGATTACTTGAAATATTTTTACAAGGATAATATTAATTTTTTTGAGATCTAGAGAGCAATTCAATATTCTAAATTATATAAGGAATTCTTTATTCAAGAAGGATTTTTCTTTTAAAATTATTAATTATGTATAGCACAAGGATCTAAGAGGGAGAACCTCATAAGTAAAATGCATGGAGGGGATATTTGTAGTCATTTTAGAATGGATGAAATCCTTTTATAGCTAAAATAGAAATATTATTATCCTAGTATGAAATAGAATGTAGATAAGTTTACTACCAAATATAGAATCTATCAATAAGCAAAGGGCACTAGTAGGAACCTAGGGTTGTATAAGCCATTATGTTAAGAACCTCTTTATTCATCCTTAGAAATTGGTATCAATTTGTAGAAATATAAAGAACCTTTAGTCTCAATAATATAGAAGTGTTCATAGATTTGCTGGAAAATGAATAAAGTAATTTACAAATAATTTATAAAATATAAAATCTACAAATTACTCCAGTTTCTTCAAAAATATAAAATAAACCCTTAAGGTAGGGAAACATTATATAATTATCCTTATTAGAAGGAAGCCACTCCTCACTATATATCAATATAAGATCCAAACATATGCCATATTATTCTCCCTATATATCCCCATATGATCCTCTTCTCTACATTATATAATATTCAACTACCTACAACTTATCCACACATGTGGGATAAATACATTTATTATTGTATTATAATATTAAGTTCCTATCTTGGGTACCTAGCATTTTATCCTCCTTATAACATGTTTCATCCTCCAAACATAAGAAGAGACTAAATAATATGATCTTCTGAGCCATGTTATGAATTGGTACCGATCTTGATCTTCCATCCATCCAAATGAAACTCGGATTGATGGTGGTATTATTCCTATATATCCCCATATGAGCCTCTTCCCTACATTATATAATACTCAACTACCTACCACTTATCCACACATGTGGAATAAATAAATTTATTATAGTATTATAATATTAAGTTCCTTTCTTAGGTACCTAGTATTCTATCTCCCTTATAACATGTTTCACCCTCCAAACATAATAAGAGACTAAATAATATGATCTTCTTATGTTATGAATTGGTATTGATCTTTATCTCCCATTTTTCCAAATAAAACTCTGATTGGTGGTGGTCTTCATTGATTCCAATATGTTATTTTCCACTTGAGAATTTAGAAGTAATCCTTTGGTTCCATGTATTGGTAGCATATTTTTGTTAGTCATAAATATCACTCTTTTTCATCTATACTTACTTCCATTTGTAATTAGTAGTATATCTAAATTTTTGGCTCTTTTGGTTTCATGTGTGTCCCATGTAGTTCTTATATTGCTTTAATTCATACCTCCAATATTATTGTCACTTCGAGTGGTATGGATAGTGATATGTTATAACCTTAACCTAATTATCTACCTTCTTTGACTCCTCCACATTTTTCTCCTCTAATTTAAACTCTTTTCCATAGTTTTCTCTCATGTGCCCTTCATTTGATGTGTCATTGTGCTCTTCTATGCTTTTGTTGGACTTTGTTGTTGTTGTTTCTTCTATGGACCTTACTACTACTACTTATTTCTTGGATTTTATTTTAGGTTCTAATTCTTCTTCCTCAATTTGTTCCCTGCAACAACTTCATGTTTTTCCTTAGATTCCTACCTCTTGCACTGAGAAATATATTGTACTATTATTTTATTTTTCCCATATCATAACTTCATAAAATTTTGTGTGGGTAAATATTAACAACACCTAGATAATTCATCCAAGGATATCCAAGAATAATATCCACATATTCCATCTCAATAGCATGAAAATCTGAATGTAAAACATATGTGTCCATGGTAATTTTCAAATATTGAAAATTTTGAATATTCTTACCCTCAAGCCTTATATTTTTTATTTTTTTCGCTTGAACCTACAACTTTTTAGCCAAAATAATATTAATAAAATTACATATGCTACTAATTTTTATAGAAATAACAATCATATCCTTTTGAATGCATCCAAAAACCTATGAAATAGATTTTTTTGGCTCAAAAAAATCTTCTTGATTGCTGCTTTTTTTTATTATTATTGATAAATGGGTTTTGAAAGGATCCCAAAACCTTCTTGATTACTATTTTGATTATCTTACACCAAAGACAAAATTTATTTTGCCTCCACATTATTATCTTTATTTTTTTCCTTCTATCTACTTCTTCATATATTAAAAAATTTCTACACATCCTTTGGTGCTTTTTTTTGTTGGCACATTACATTCTGTATTTTTTCTCCTACTAATTTCTTAAATTCCTTTTTTTTTCAAAATACCAATCACATAAAAATACAATTTTAAATTATATCCATGTTTATGTAAGTCCAATGAAACTAAATACATTCACATAACAAGATAAAACTTCCCCTTATAAGTAATCATGAAGCTTCTAAATCCATTGCTCAAAAAAAATAAAGAAAATTTTCTCCACTTCCTCAATCATTTGCTAGAATCAGTGTCATCCCTTCTAGTGAATATTGTCAACTACATGATCCTAGATGATAGATATTTACACTCAAAGTAGCAATTGTTAATGGCTTATAAACTTTTTTTGACTCATAATAGTCTATATATTGTGTATTTCTTACACTCAACTTAACAATTGTTAATGGCTTTCAAACTATGTCCTTTCGACAATTGATAAAGGCCTACTCTATAGACTATTTTTTCTTAACTGACTGCTACCAAATTATAGACTTGTTTTTTTCTATGGACTACTATCAAACTGTAGATTTTTGATAGACTACTACCAAACTGCATATCTTTTTTTATATATGGACAAACTACTACCAAGTTAATATTGGGTATTTTTTGCCTTCACTTGCAATTATCTACTTTTTTGAAGTTGTATAACTATTACAAAAATTATGGAAATTATTAATGAAGTTGTTGTTAATGGTCATTTATAAATTTATGTGGAAACTCTAGCAATGAACTAGACCCTAGATTATGGCTTACTTCTGGCTTAAGGTAAATATCATCAGCCACAAGGTTATCTAAGTAAGAATTGCTATCTAATTACCAATGGTATTCCTACTAGGAAATAATTATTGATAAACCATCCATGAGTTTACATTCAACTAACAACTCTTTGTATACTCTCTTAGGATAAAATACTACTGAATAGGATGTGGTTCCACTGACCTTTTTCACTAGTGACACACTCAAACTAGTTACTTTTGAGTTACTAGAGTACTCTTTAGAATGAGTTTTAGGATAAATGTTAACCCAAGTAATTTCCCTAGTTAAGTGGTGAGACTTGTGCCTAATATTGTAAGAGGTTAATAGCCCAATGTAGGTGCTTATTAATAAGAGGATCCAAACAATAAATAGCAAAATACAGCACTAGAAAGTGCTTTGAAATATTAAAGCTTTTGTAGCACAATATGGCCCATGAAAGTGCTTTGAAATAAATAAAGCTTTTGTAGTGAAACATTCCCTTAGAAAGTGCTAGAAAACAAATAATTTAAAAGCATTCATAGATATTCTAGAAAACAAATAAGTTAATTTACAAATAATTCATAAAAGATAAAATCTGCAAATTACTCCAATTTATTCAACATATAAATCAAAACTTGAGGTAAGGAAACATTATGCAATGCTCCTTAATGGAAGGAAACCACTCCTTACTATATCTCAATATGAGATCCAAACATGTACTATATTCTTCTCCCTATATCTCCCCATATGAGCCTCTTGTCTACATTAGATAATACTCAACTACGTACCACTACTACTTATCCACACATGTAATATACATTCATTATAATATTATAATATTAAATACAATATTGTAATTTTTAAGTTCCTATCTTGGGTACCTAACACATTACCTATTCCAAATGGACCATGGGAACATATTAGTATGGATTTTATATTAGGATTACCAAGAACTCAAAATTGAAATTATAGTATCCTTGTAGTAGTGGATAGGTTCTCCAAAATGGCTCACTTCATACCATGTAAAAAAATTGGTGCAATAAATATTCCCAAAAAAATAGGATGTGGTAAGGTTGCATGGTTTTCCTAGGGGTATTACATCCAATAGGGATTTTATGAATCATTTTTTGAGGATGTTATGGAAAATGTTTGGTATCAGATTAGATTTTAGTTCTATACATCATACCTAAATTGATGGACAAACAAAGGTAGCTAATAAGAGTCTTCGAAATCTACTAAGAAGTTTAGTTGGAGGTAAATCTAATTAGTGGGATTGGTCCTTTCCAAGAAAAATTTGCATACAATAATTTAGTTGAAAGGTCAACTAGTGTTTCCCCATTTCATATTATCTATGGAATATATCCAAGAAGTATTTTAAATTTGATAAAGGTGTCTACTAATAGAAAAACGCAAATGTCAAAGACTTCATAGAATATATGCAACAATTGCATGAGGATATTAGAAAATAGATTCAAAGGAGTAATTTAAAATACAAGGAAAATGATGATGAGAAAAGGATATTGGATTCACTTGTAATTTGTGATTCAATTATGTTATTTTTGTGGAAGGATAGGTTTTCCAAGGGGGGCTCTAATAAATTGAATTACAAGAAAATCGAACCCTACAAAATTCTATGAAAAATATTTGATAATGCATATGAAGTTAGTCTTCCACAGGGATAGATATTTCAACAATATCCAATCTTGTTGATCTATATCCATATGCAAGTAATGATAGTATTTCTACATACTATGAGGATGTTACAAACATTATTGATTCGATCAATTAAATTCTAGAGCAATTCAAGAATAAATTAGTAAAATAATATAGGAAATAATTATGAAAAAGACCAAAAATAGAGGTTATAAGGATTAATTTGTAATATGGAAAGAAAAAGGGTCTATGGAGAATGAATGGTTATCTAAATAATAATTTGAGAAAAATGATAGTTCAATCATAGGATTTATGTGAGTAGGGGTTACATTTTTATACCTTGGGAGTCTAAAACAAGAGCACCTTAAGGTTCATAGGCAATCAACATTTTTTAAATAAGTTATATGTGGCTTGTATTGGGGACCACTCCCATAAAAATACCATAATATTACATTTGTTGCAACATAGCTTTTTATCACAACTTTTTTATTTCTTTTTCTCTTAAATATATTCTTCAACTTCCTTGAAGTGCTATGTTTCCATAATCCACAAACATTATTTTTATTAAGAGATAAAATCTCACTTGGCTAGTTACCTTTTAAAATTTGAATTTCATCCAAATGAATATCAACATCGTAATTCATTAATTTATTTTCTACCTAGTTTCATAGGCAATCAGCATTAAAATAATAATAATATTATTATTTTATTTAATTTAATCCAGATTAAAATTTCCCATGCATATAAAAAATAATATTTTATTTGGATTTGATTTTATTTGAATTGTGATTTCCCATGCATATCAAAGAAATAATATTTTTGTTTGGATCTAATTTTATCTGGATTGAAATTTTACATGCACATTTAAAAAATAGTATTTTATTTGGATCTAATTTTATCTAGATTGCAATTTCCCACACAAATTGCAAAATAATATTTTAGTCAAATCTAATTTTATTCAAATTGAAATTCCCCATATATATTGGAAATTTTTTATATAAGGATAATTTTATCCTCACAAGTTGGTAAAAATAGGTCTATATAAAGATGAAATTGTAACCATTTGAAGGGGATACCTCCCAACAATTTAAAAGATCTCTACATGTGTGTTGGTTGCATATTTATCTGCTTTCATTTTTGCCTTGAAAAGCATACCCTAAGCAAATGGAAGTGCTTTTACACACTAATGGAACTATTGCAACAATGCTTTTACTTATCAATATCACTTTCCCATAGCGATAGCAAATATTATTGATAATAAAACTATTGAATCTATGTTGTGATATCTAGTTGTGTAGTCCTATGCACAATAGTTTTATAGCCAAGAAGAATGTTCTATTTATGGCATATGGGACTTCTATATTGCTAGAAATAAAGATAGATATAATAAATTTTAACATATCTCATGTTGGTTTTGTTGACGTAATCAAGTAGTTAGCCATACCTCCAACTAGATAGAAAAATAATTCAACACAAGTGTTTTTTAGTAGGAAAATATGCATGATGATTCACACCAAATTTTGAAGTGATTGAGCAGAACACCTGAGAATTCCTCTAATAAAATTTTGTAAATGATTTGCTCCTAATTGCAAATGATTCACTCTAAGTTGCAAACCCTATATTATCATATAAAAGACTATATTGTTCTCTATTGGGTTGGAATCGCCTAAATTTCTTATTATTTATATTTATTACCATTTTTTCCCTTAATAAGAGTACTATAAACAACCAAAAATGGATCTAGACAATCCTCATTGGCTTGGTCATCCCAAATGGCCCACCTAGATGGTCTTGAGACCTAATTATATTGGATACCCTGGGATGCCAAATGACCCTACTTTATGGTTAGGGAGCCTAACAACCCTCCTTAAATTTTCTATGGTGATTTTTCCTCTATACCTTCAAAATGTCATAGCAAGTCTATAAAAAATCAAAGTAAAAAAAAGTGCTATGTTTATACAATCAGTTCCTTTGACATCATTTTCATTAAAAGATAAAACCGAACTTGATAAATTATCTAGTAAATAATTTTCTCTTTCTCTTCACACCTTTCTCTTTCTTTACTCCAATGCAACCTCTTAACTTGCTTTTACTACCAAGTAAATTGTTCACCTTTGTCAAGCAAATCACTCCTTGAGCCAATAGACACCTTTGTTGAATGAATCACTTGACCCTAACTTACAAGTGGTATGGTTCCTAGCTCCTAAATGAGCATGATACTCACTTAAGTAGGAAAACCATTCATTTTTAACATCAATTTGTCTTTCTAGATCTAGTATGTCATCAATTTGGGTGAAGAAGACAAGATCTAGGTAAAAAATCAAAAAAGAGAAGAAAAAATAGGAAAATAATCAAGGAAGGATTGAAAAAGGTAGATGAGGTATCCATGATAATATATGGTAGGAAATTATGCAAAAAGTAAAAAAATAAATAAACAAGTGAAATTTGATCCTTCAAGGTCTAAATTTGATGACTTTGCATGGTTTTTGCTTCTAGAATGGTGTTGGCTATAAACAACATTAGGGATGACATGTGTGTCTCTCTCAACCTTCTAATAGTTTATTAGATTCTTGCAACTTTATCTCCATCCAATTTCTATAGCATAATGATTAGACCTCTCCTTTGTTCATCAAGTCATCAACCTTCTTCACCATCAAGCTTGAAGACAATGAAATAAGGGTCATTCTCTCATCAATCAAGCACATGCAAAATAAGTGATTAAAGCTTAGATTGATGAGAAACTAAAGCAAATGAAAATATACATATTGCATAAATTATCACCAAAATTCTTGACCCCAAACCATTTGGGTATTATTTGTCATTCTAGTTTGTGAAATTTATGCACTAAGAGATTGGAAATTTTATATGTTGAAAACATCATATTGGATTTGACCACATTATTTTTTGAGCTCTTTTCATTGGTGGTATTTGTTCAAGGATGTAATATAAGTGAAGGGACTTATAATTATGTGATTGTATTTAATACTTTTTTTTCCTATTCAAAGGATTAAATTTTTAATATATTGTGCAAACAAAATATTTGTTCCATGTTCAAGGAGAGACAGTTAAAGCCTTAGAGATGTTCACCTAGATCATACCACATATGGAGGTAATAATAATAGGAGTACCATATGATAGGGAATCATATCTATCAAAGTGAATTTATAATTTTTTGATGTAGTAAATGAGAATGTTTTCAATGGTTTTTTATGTCATTACACTGATGATGAATGTGTGACTTAGGAGAAGCTTTAGTTTATAATATTAAACCTCCTAGAGTAATTTTAAAGCATATACCAACCAAATTTAGGCATATTCATGTAATGATATTGATGAATCCAAGCACTCTAGTTAAGAGGAAGAAGATGATCCTAAGGAAGAGGAAGGTATATGAATCCTTAGTATATGAGGGGACTAAGGAGTTAGAAGAACTTGAGTAGTAGCCACATGTTGAGGAGTTGGTGCAAAAGGAGAAGAGGCATAGGAGTTTGGAGTAGTAGTGGATGGGATCCCAATTATAACCTAAGTATTAGCATCAATGGAAACAATATTCATAGAGAGAATAACACTCAGTAGGTCACAACAGGAGAAAGTAGTAGTGTACAATAGATATAAAGTATTGGAATAAAATATGTGATCAAAGGGAATTGTTTGAATCTAAGAATTATCTTTTACAAGTTTAGGATTACATTTAGAAGGAAATTTTTATTAATTCAGTAAACCCTAACCACAATTATAATTACATTAATTTTGATTTAGCTAAGAGGTTGTTAGTTCAAACAAAGAATATTAAGGACATGCAATGTGAGGGTAATAATGTTCAAATTTTTAAATATCTTAGAAAATCTGATCAATCAAAAGCCACCACTTCTCACCTTCAAATTACACCTCTAAAAACATCATGCACTAATAGAAAAATGAACTAGGATGGTGAACAAAAAATAAATTTCTAATAAAGTATCTAGAAACATAGCAATCATTGACCTAAATGTAAACATGATCATGTACTTAAAAAAGGAGCAAAACATGAAAAATATAATGACCACATACAATTAAAAATAAAATATCATGTATAGTCTTTCTATTATTCCAAAATTAGTTTTAGATTATAAATCCACTAGAAATTTAGTAACTTAGTTACTACCTTCAAGCCCCTAATATTTTGAAAAGTTGCAAAATTATGAAATTGTGCAATTAGAGCCTCTTGGAAACTAGTTTTGTAGAATTAGGTCCTCATATGTGATTGGTTTAAAAGGAGCAAATTCATGAGCCATTAAAATTTTTCAACTCTATTTTTGTAGGATGTGCATAAAGAAATTAAAAATATATTAGCTATTTTGGATCTATTTTATTTGTTGTCAGGAGCCAAACTATCCCCTACTAATTCTAAATCTAACTAATCGATCTAGCCATGAGCAAGTTAAAGAGATATCCAATAGGCCTTGGAGGACCAAACCCACGTATGTGGAAATAAAAAAGGAGAATATTCTTGTTATTACTAGCATGTAGGATGTCTATATATTAGTTGTTTGGAACCCATTACAAAATAATTCATTTATATGTAATCAATTCAATCGAGTTGTATTGAATGGAAGAGTGGAAATTTAGATATTGTGGATAAATTTTAAAGTATAAGGGACTCCATGAATAGGATACTTTTTATCATGCACAATAAAATAAATTGGTACAATGATCCAATATGGTGTCATAGGTGGTCATGGCACTAATATATGTGTTGAGGAGTTTAGTTGGGTTTCTTATTAACATGGCATTTATGTAATTATGAATTGGATGTTTTACTTGTATTAAAATTTATAAAAAAATTCTACATGGATGAAATCCATTTTCCATGATTTTAACCATGTCTCAAAATGTTAGTTCTAGATGATAGGGTTAGTGGCTTGCACAGTTGTTTTTGGGTTTGTCTTTCAAATATTTAACAAATCCTTTAAATGACCTCTCTTCAAGACTATGGTGGATAGTTAAAAGGAAAATCAAATTCTAGGTGGATAAAATCATACAACAAGATAGTCAATTTTTTTTGGAAATAAATCAAATTATCATTTCATTAAGTGTAATAATTATATATTTTAAAAAAAACTTTAACATAAAAAAATGTAAAATAAATCAAAATAGTTGTAGACCCAAACTTTTTGCATCCCTTTCTTGTAGGCTAATGGATTCGCACCTGAAATGGTGAGGAAAATAATGTATCTACACCTCAGATGAGAAACACTTGAGTTGTGCTCTCCTTGGTGTTTATCTATGAATTGGGTGAGGGTTCACCAAGAAACACTTTTTGTGGTTGTTTCCATGCCTAGGTAAGGTGTATTTTTGTTGAATTATTTTTATGTGCACACACCTAGGGTGTGGCCAAAATGCAACTATTACCTAGCTATATGCTTTTCAAATTGCAAATAAAAAAAAAAGTATATAGTTCTAGCTAGAAAGCTTTTTAAATCTAACTATAGGCCCAAAATGGCCACATACTTAGGAAAATTTTGAGAATTTTTACCTAAGGCATGGAGTTCCCATTTTGCACGCATTTCAGTGTATATTGGAGTGGATCCGCAACAAAGGCTTTCAATCCGCCCAACACTTAGTGTATTTTTGCACTAGGAGCAATTCCGCATAGTTTCTAATGTTTTTGGCTCCGGACTGGCGACATGTCCCGAATCCGTAAAAATTTTTGGAGAAAGATGATGTCAGCATAAAAAGGGTGCGGATTGGTGACCGCTTTGTATTTTTAAACATCTTTCGAGTGGCTAAGTGTTGGAGAGCCCAATTCTAGGAAGCGCATAGAAAATTTTTGTCCAGGATGGTGACACGAGGCAGAAAGAAAAACAAAGGCATGCAGATTCGTGACAAAGGTCATTGTAACTAACTTTCTTCCGGATTGGTGACAAGCAGCGTTGTATACTAATGATAGTACATAATGAAATAAGAGTTACCTTTACACTACAGCGGGTCCAGAATGGTGTTCTGAGTTGATACACTTGTTGGGGTCCGGAATGGAATCCGCAAAAGTTTCGAAGAAGATATGATGTCATCAACTTTTTTGTGCGGATTTGCAAATGCTTCATCACCAACAAGAGAAAACAAAGGATAAGGAGCGGATTTCATCCCGCTTCACTTTCGATAAGTTTTGTGTCGGATTGGCATTCCACAGGCTCTGAGGCATAAAAGGTGACATCATGAATTTTAAAAGCGGAATGGTGTTTTGGTTCTTCCCTGCCATTGCTCCAAGAATATTCCTTATCAAATCATAGTCGTGCGATGGGGGAAGATCTACGGTCGAGATTTTGTCAATAATTCTGAAGTATATTAAGGTGATTTCTCGTCAGATACAAAATACAGTCAGTTGGAGAAGGAAGCCAAAGCGTCGAGGGTTTCAAGAAAACAAGAACCAGAGACGGTTGCAGATCGATGGTGATGAAGGGTTTCCAAGAAATATTAACGATGCAGATGCAGTCTCCAATGGCCAGAACTTTAGTTGATATCGAACGACCAGCAAGTTGTAGAGGCTCTGAGCTGCCATGGTGGTCCACTTGCAGCAGATTTCATGGAGGATGAACCAATAAGGAAATGCCAGCTAGAACTCTCTGTTGAGCTGTAAATGTTAAATCTTTGTAATGTTTCTTAGTATTTTTAATTCTACAAACTATAAATAGAGGTCAAACCCTCATTTTTAAGGGTCGGCTCTAGTGTGTTTGCCTATGCTACTATAAATATTCCCAAGGGCTAATGAAAGGAGCATTACATTGATTTTTACCTCAAATTTTGTGTCTTCATGGTTCGATATCAGAGGTTCAAATTCCTAAGTTGTATTTCTGTAAATACTTGAATGGTTGGTTTGTGCTAGATTAATGGATTACTAACTGCTAGGGTAATTGAAATATGCTTTTGAATTAGATATTTATTGTTAGGGAGTGCATTTCTATAAAATCTAAGATATTGATTAATTCTGCTATTTGGATTGTCATTATTTGGATATTGAAATTGTTGTCTGCAATATTTCTCTATTGTTCTTTAATGAATGAAAGTGCATTTAATTTGGGATAATGTTGATCTGAGTAATGTGCATTTAAATTGGTTTATGGGAGCTTTTTGTTGTAGTGACAATGTTGTTAGCCTATCCGTCCACTGTTGTTCACATTTTCTAACCCTAATCTCTTTCTCAACCCTAACCCCCAAAACCCTAAGTGAGCATAATTGTGTCAACACCCTATTTAAGTTGACAAGGAACCAGCCTACTCTGGAGGTTGGATTTGAAACCCCTATTTTGGTCCATCCAATGTTGAGTGTTGAGTTGTAGCTATCGGGTGCATGCCTGGATAGAAAGTAGGAAGATAGAAAAGTCGTAGTGTCGAGTAAAACTTGATGTAATTTAGTGCCCAATAGTTTTTGGCATGCCCGATGGGACCAGTTCACAAGGAACACGAAAACCCATCATATGAGTTATTTTTTTATCCCTACCCAAAGGAATCAAGATTTGGTGAATTGTCTTGACCTTGTAAGCGAAGAATAGCAAATTCACCTGGCGACTCCCTGGTCCTTGAAACCAAAAAATAATTACTCCTGTAGACCAGTGTCCTTTCATGTATACCAGGTCTTTCAAAAGGAATAACCCTAACTCCTATTTCTATTGTGAATTACCTTATAGAGGGTCTACTATTGTCAGGAGTTTGAATCAATATTTCCTCTCAGAAGAAGAGCTTCCTGAGGAAAATCCTATAGTTAATCCAATAGCCCCTCCAACAAGACCTACACCTAGAAATATGGCACAAAATGTGGCCCCTAATCAGCCATTACAGAAGTTCCCCAACTGGAACACAACTGGTCCCCTGAGATTAGCCCAAATGAATGCCATCCCCTAGGCTGTGTCCAAGGCTATCCCCACTTATGATGGATTGGGGAAGACAACATATGAGCACTATTAGGATATTTTAAATCTGGAAGCAATTCACAACATAAAAGAGGAGGATATTATTGTAAGAATTCTAGCCTTATCCTTCAGAGGAAATATTTTGCATTGGTTTAGAACTCTGGAAGATAATACCATCACTTCATGGCAAGCATTGGCTGAGCCATTTGTAGAAGAATTTAATGAATCTGCTGACCCTTTCTCCCTGCTCAACCAATTTACATCCATGCAGAAATCTCAGCAAGAAACTATCTCAGATTTCAATTTAAGGTTTAGTAGAACATGGAAGAGAATTCCCCCTACAGCTAGACCAGTTGTATGTTTGGCCTATATGTATTATATTCAAGCTCTTGGATCAGATTTAGGCTTGAAGACACAACAATATAGAGTAGAAACCTTCCCCCAAGTTTATAATGCAGCAGTTCATGTTGAGAATATCCTAATTAATATGGGGAGACTACCCCCAAAAATTGTGCAACCTTATAACTCAGAAACCACTAATGGCCAAAGCCAAGCTGCAAACCCATCTTACATGGACCCCCTTTCTTTATCATCCCCATCTCCACAAATGAATGCAATCCCTCAACTGAAACCATCATCCTCTGTAGTTCCTTTCCCTCCCCTTCCTTCTCAAGTATCTCAAGAGTTTTTTGCTATCCTTGATATACAAAATACTCTGAAAACTTTGAGTAACAGAATGAATTCAATGGAAAAGAGAGATCAAGAGAGGTCATAACAAAGGATATTTCCATATGTGAACAAATATCAGAGACCTGGTCCTAGTAACAGTATTGGGGTTAGAGTGAATGCAACATATGAGGAGCCCGAGTGTTCTTCAGATACTACTCTTGCAAATGTCTGGTGTCTGGTATGTAATGATCCTCATGACTCATAGTCTTGTATTATGTACCAACACCATGTTCAACAAGCTATGGATCAAGCCGAAAGAAATCAAAAGGGGCGAGTAAACATGTTATGGCAGCCTGACCAAATCATGGTTGGGAAAGAGTTGGATGAGGACAACCCAATTGTTGTTATGACAAGGTCTGGAAAGAAAACCTTGCAAGTAGATCCACAAAAAATGGGACAATTTCAAGTTCCATCTCAAAATAAAAATGATCAGCTTCCCCAAAGCGGTGATACTTTTCCCATTCCTCAAGCTAAAGGGAAAGAGAAGACAGATAATCTTCCTAAGAGGTTGGAAAAGGAAACTGAAGGAGATCAGATGAAGTCTAAATATGAGGCTCAAGAAAGGCTTAGACTCCCCTCTATTACCAAAAGGTAAAGAATAGAAGCCACTCAACAGTATAAAAGAAAATATGGTGAGCCAAAAAGAAGGCCTGAAAGACCTACCCTGGCTAGGTCTGAGTATAATATTGTTGAAGAGATGAAAAATATTCCATCAAAATCTAGTCTGTATGACACTCTGTTCATTCCTAGTTAGATTGATCTGCTTAAGGCTTCCCTCAACAAGTATCCACAAGATAAGCAAGCCACAACAATCCTTAGTATGCCATCAGAAAAGAAAGAAATATCCCCTACTATTTTAAAGAATAAGCCCCCCCTTTCTATATCTCTTTAAGGATGGAAGGTTGGGTAGTCCAGAATTGTATGATAGATTCAGGAGCATCAACCATAGTTATGCCCAAAGTAGTCTATGAAGAAATGGGTATGGAGTATACCCGATCTTGTCCTAGAGTATTACAATTGGATGGGACACCTGTTAAGATAGTTGGAGTCATAAAGGATGTTTTAATGAGGCTACATAGAGCCCCTGAGGTGACAATAGTGCAAGAAATAGTAGTGGTTGACCTAGAGCCCTACTTTGGATTATGCCTTTCAAGGGAGTTTACTGCAAAACTGGGTGGATGTATGTACATGGATTATTCTAGTATGGTAATTCCTTTCAAAGGAAAGAGAATAAGGATAACACCTAAAAATCTAGTAGCTTATCATATTGAAAATATTGAGGAAGACATGTGCAATCTTACTCCCCTAGAGCAATTTGAGCTGGTTGATAATTTTGATGAATTGGATATAGAGGATGAGTTGCCTTTCAGAGAGGATTACAATCAGTTTGGAACTGGTATGGGGACATATAGTATCTCAGCTGAATCAGAGAAGAAAATCCTTGCTATATCCAATCAATATCTGAGAGAAAAGGAAACATGGATCATGCACTTTGATGGTGCTAAATGCAGAAATGGTGCAGGAGCTGGTGTGGTTTTACAGTCCCAATCAGAGGGGACAAAGAATTTTGCCTATAGACTAACATGGTCATGTACAAATAATGTTGTAGAATATGAGGCCCTGTGTCTTGGACTGATACAAGCAGAAAGCATGGGCATTAATATTTTAAACATATATGGTGACTCTGAGTTAATCATCCATCAGGTAAGAAAAAGGTGCAGTAGCAAGCACCATTACCTAAAGGTATACAAAAATAGGGTATGGGATCTAATGGAATATTTTGATGCCCTAAATATAAATTTTATTCCTAGAGAAAAGAATACTCTAGAAGATTCATTAGCAACAAAGGGAGCTAACTTCAACCCTTCTATAGACTTTGGAATCAAGAAATCCAAGGGAATCAAAATGATTTTTAGACCTACAGTACTAGACAAGTAGATTTTTTGGTAGGTTTTTGAAAGTGATGAGCAGATAATTGACTTTCTGGTAAGAGAAGCATGTCTCTCCACTATCCAAGAAGAGAATCCAGAAGATATTGATCAACAAGATGTTATTCAACTAAGGAACAATCACATTCCTAGAGGGTTGGTCACCCTAGAGAGCTTATTTGATAATGAGGACAGAAAAAAGACCAGAGCCATGAAAGTCAATGAAAAAATTATAAAGAAGTTGAAGTCGGTACTGAAAAGAAGCTCAATGTTGGAGTTCGATGTTCACCAGAGGAAGCAGAAGATATCAAATCTTTATGCTTAAAATACCAAGACATTGTGGCTTGGTCATATGAAGACCTCAAGGTATATGACAAAAAAGTTATCCAACATACTATTGAGCTAGAGCCTGATGCAAAGCCTTTTAGGTAGAAGCAAAGGCCTATAAATCCAAGGATCGAAGCCATTATGAGAGAAGAGCTCTTAAATTTATTAAAGGCTAAGATCATATACCCAATAAAACATTCAACATGGGTAGCCAACTTGGTACCCGTGAGGAAAAAGAATGGGGATATTCGTTTGTGTGTAGATTTCAGAAATCTTAACCAAGCATCCCTTAAGGATCACTACCCCCTCCCACATATTGATCAAATATTATAGATAGTGGTAGGGGAAAAGAGGTTCTCATTACTAGATGGCTACTCTGGGTACAATCAGATTTGGGTGAAAGATGAAGATCAGTATAAAACAACATTCACCACAAAATGGGGCACATTTGCCTACTAGAGAATGCCTTTTGGGTTGTCCAATGCGGGAGCCACATTTTAGAGAGCCATGGACTATGCCTTTGGGGCACTGATCAACAAAGTCATTCTGATTTATTTGGATGACATGACTATGTTTTCCCATGATAAGCATGACCACCTATCACACCTTGAGCAAGTTTTTCAAAAGTGCAGAGAATTTGGTATTTCACTCAATCCTAAGAAATCATTCTTTGTAGTTCATGAAGGAAATATGCTAGGTCATGTGGTCTCAAAAGAAGGTATGGCCATAGATCCAGATAGAATTAAGTCCATTCTTGCTCTCCCATTGCCTACAAACAAGAAGGTCTTGTAGTCCTTTTTGGGACAAATAAACTTTGTCAAGAAATTCATTTTTGACTTTGCACAGAAAGTAAGGCCCATATCTGAGTTACTCAAGAAGAATGTTGAGTTTAAGTGGACTAAAGTTAGGAAATAAGCTTTTGATATTATCAAGAAGTCCATTGCAACAGCCCCAGTACTGGTAAATCCATATTTCAGTAAATATTTTATCCTTTATGCTTATGGAGCTGAAGAGAGTTATGCCTCAGTGCTCACTCAAAAATATGAACAAGGTGAGGAACATCCTATATTATTTTGGAGCCAGACACTCCATGACTACCAGGTCAAATACAACTTTATTGAAAGACAAGTATTTGTTGTGATGAAGTCACTAAAAAGTCATACAGTACTTGGTATAGAGTAAGACCCTAGTATATGTTGTTCATCCAGATGTAAGAAGTTTTATCCTGCAAGGTGAACTAGGAGATAAAAGGGTTGGTTGGATTACCAAAATCTAAGAATATGATGTAGAAATATATCCCACCAAGTTGGTGAGAGGTAGGGCCCTGTGCCAAGGTCTAACAGAGGCAGCGACATTAGCAGAAGTAATAGCTTGCCAGACAACAGAAGGAGATCAGGTAGAAGAAGTGCAACCATGAGACTCTGACTGGGTTGGCCAGATGATCAAATATTTTCAAACTGGAGTATGCCCTCCTAATCTAAATGCATCCCAAATAAGGAGATATAGGTTGCAAGCTTTGAAGTATGTATTGCTACCAGAAGGCTTGTATAAAAGAAACTTGGATGGAGTCCTAAAATGCTTAAAATATGATCAGCAATAGAAGGTTATTGAAGAGTTCCATGGAGGACCAGTTGGAGGACATAACTCAGGTAGAGTTACAGCCTTGAAAATCATAAGAGTTGGCTATTACTAGCCTACTATATTTTCTGATACTTTTAGGGTTACTAGGGCCTGTGACAAATGTCAATGATATGTTGGAAGGACAAGGAATGCTTCATTCCCCCTTAGGTCGATACAAGTTGAAGAACCTTTTTAGCAATGGGGGTTAGACTTCATAGGGGTCATCAACCCTAATTCCTTAGTAGAACATAAGTTTATTCTAACTACCATGGATTACCTTACCAGGTGGGTAGAGGCCATTCCTACAAAGAAGTCAGATCAGGAAGTTGTGATCAATTTTATGGAGAACTTGATTTCAAGGTTTGGAGTTCCAGAAGCCTTGGTAAGTGACAATGGCCCAGCTTTCATAGGAGCCAAGTATATTGAGTTTTCTAGAAAGTATGGCATCACTCTTAAGAATACTTCAAATTATTACCCATAGGGTAATGGACTTGTTGAATCTACCAACAAAAACTTGTTAAGGATTTTGAGGAAGTCGCTTGAAGGGAACAAAAGAAGTTGGCACCTACAGCTGGACCAAGCTTTGTGGGTAGACAGGATTACTATTAAAAATTCCATTAAAACTTCTCCTTATGCTTTGGTGTATGGCAAAGAGGTAGTGCTACCTATCCATTTGGAAATTCCAGCACTCAAGCTGGCAAATACAGAGGAAGAATCTAAGGGAAATCCAGTGGAAACCAGGATGACTCACTTACTGCAACTTGAAGAGAATAGAGCTCAAGCATATGATAATTTTCAAAAGCATTCCTTAGATATCAAGGCATGGTTTGATAAGAAGGCCATATTCAAAAAATTCTAGATTGGAGATTCAGTTCTCAGGTGGAATGTTGATAGAGCAAAACCGGGCAAGCATGAAAAGTTTGATTCTTTTTGGGATGGCCCTTTCAAAATAGTAGAGGCCAAGGAGTCCAATGTGTTCCAACTTGAAGATCTAGAAGGGAACATACAACCGATTCTAGTAAATGGATTTCATCTCAAACTCTACTATGTTTGAAACATAAGCTCATTGTAACATATGTATATACATTGTATTATATTTCCCTTTCTTTCTACACTTTGTATTCAGTTTTTGCATTAACATTTTGAAAAAAAGAAAAATATTCAGAAAAATGGCTAAGTGTTGGCAAAGGATTCAATGAGGTTCCATTCCGCATGCAAATACACGTAAAGTGTAGTGGAATGGTGAGCATCTCTAATCTGCATCAAAATACATGAAGATCTCAATGGAATGGAACCAATGTATTTGTCCGCGTGTGAAATGAGTTAATGGTCAATGGAAATTAAACACGTCTTCAATCCCCTAGAGTGCAGTAGTGATTTTGTGACTGTGCCACATGGAGAGAAAGGAAAAATCCCACATTCAATGCTAAAAATCCCACGCTCGAACCAAAGAGTAGCCAAGTGACACCGCGAGGTGGCAGCCAAGTTTGAATTTTTGGCCAATGAGAGATCAGAATGCCACCCTTCAAGCCACCAAAAGGAATGAGTGGGAGTTGGAAAGCGTGCCAGTGGGTAGATTGCATAGTATCCATATTAATGGTAGAAGATATGCATGCACCAAGAAATAAAAGCATCGAAAAGCATGAGCAACATTCATTCAATGGCAAATCACATTCACAGAAGAGAAAAGAGTGAAATAGTACTCAAAAACATTCACTATGAATTTTAGAGAGAACATAATATTATTGCTAGAAATATGGCTCCAAAGAAAGTTCTCACAAAAGCATAGAATATAGGAGCAGAGTTACAGGATCGATGCAAAGCCCAAGAAGAAATTGCCTGATGTCCCAATTCACATTGATGAATTTGCAAACCCCGAACTATTTTCTATGTTGGCCTGTATGGAAGGTTTAGACTCTAATAGAATGGTGCATGGCTGGAAAATTATCGTAGCCTATTGTATTTCAAATGAAAGAATGTATGAGGAAGGTGCAGAGGAAAAAGGGACTAGGGTTATCTATTTTGACTGGCCAACCTTCCTTACCCAAAGGATACACAAACAATTAGTAAGAATGAAAAGGGGCTCTGATGCTCCTAGTTTTAGGTATTGTTCAAGCCTGGTTTGGATGTTTTATGCTTGTTAAGGATAAGATGCCTTGGATTCTGGTTAAGGACAAAACCAATGATGGGGAGCCCTTATCGATTTATTATTGGACAAGTCATTTGAGGAGTAGTGAATATTTTTATAGATTCAATCTGGAATTCTTAGGACCTACTTTGAAAATAATGTATGGAGAGTGCCCTAGACTGCCACCTCTGGCCAAGAAAATTTTGAGAACAGAGGGTGCCAAAGAAGGATATTGGTATCTTTTGACTGAGGGTACAATAATCAGATTGTATGGATTCATGGGTAAGCCCTTTCTCCTACCCCATTTTGTCACAGACAGGCTCTTTGCCTTGGAATATTTGAGGCAGGCAGAATACATTGATTTGAATTATGGTTCAGGAAGGAAGAGAAAATATTTGCTAACCTATCGCACTGTGGATGATATAACTATCACAAAGAAGGGGTAGAGTGAGCAAATTGACCAATACCTTGATAGGTTAGGTCTATTTTATATTCCCCAAATATGGAGTTATGATCCTGATGATATTTTCACCAAAAGGAATGTAGCCCTAAATGGAGACAAAGCTTACAAATTTGAAAAGAGGCCTAGGGCTCATTTCGAACAAGGCAAAAACAATGATGAGACCACTCTTTTGGAGTGGAATGTTTCAAAAATGGGTCAACTACCTCCATGGCTAGATTTCTATGAACATATTATGGATTTTGATCTAGACAAGAAGAAAATTCATCGACTGACAGAAGCCATCATGCATGATATTGAGGAGAAAACCAGAAAGAAAAAGGACCCTCAACCTGATGAGGACACTACTGAAGAAGTAGAAGAGGTAGAGCAATGGAATGTAGTGAAGATATCATATTGGTGGAGAATGAGAATTGAAATTGGAAAACCTAAGTCCAGGTTTGGCATGAAGATTGATAATGAGTTTTCTAAAAAGTATGATGAAAATATCAAAACCTGGAAGCCTAAGGACATCAGAAACATAGTGTTAATAGTTGAAAAGTCCTAGGCTGGTTCTGAATCTCTCTCTCCACCCATAGACCAAGAAGCTCCAATAGAAGAGCATGTGACTCCTTTGATGGCTGCTGAGGTCCCAAAGATATTTCAGCCTACCACTGAACAAGTAGAGAAGTTTCCTAAGGGAGCACAACTTTTGAGTAAAATGCAATATTCAGGTGAAAGAGTTGTCAACACTCCAGTAATAGAAGTAGTAGCTAGGCCTCAATGCTTAGCCCTAGGGGGTCAGCCTCCAGATATAGATATAGACTGGAGAAAGAAAGATAAAAGCTTTAGATTTACTCCCCTCACTTTCACTACCGCAACATCAGTGGAATTGCATCCCATTTCTGAGCAAGTGTTGCTTGAAGAAACAACACAAGGAGAAGTATCTGAGGAAGATTCAGAGAGTGAGTTGGCTTCCTTTCAATTAATTCATAGAAGAGAAAAAAGAGCTCCAGAAAGAAGGGAAAGAGAGGTTTCAAAGAAATAGAGGTTGGATATAGAGGAGACTGCTAAAGAGGTAGCTATTTTAGCTAGAAGAATCGACTCATCAAGAGCAGTAGTAGGATACAGAGGTAGAACAAGAACACCCTACATATGTAGGTGAAGGTATGGTCTCTAATCCCTCTTCTCCTCTTCATCCTCCTGAATCCCCAAGGAAGTCTCCCTCCCTTTTTGGTCAAGAAAATGTGACAAAGGTACCTTCTCCCTCTCATAGTCCACCCCATGTTTCATTGGTCACCACTGAAGTACAAGTCATCCCTTCTCCCCCAAAGTCACCCCAAATCCCACTTTCATCATCTGAGGTTCCCACTTCATCACCTCCCATAATTTTATCTTCACCATTGAAATTGCCACCCCCATCAAAGGAACAAATTGTTCCAAGCACCCCCACTCATCCAATTGTTAGTCTTGCTTCAATTTCTATGAGTTTACCAGTAGCTACCACAACAGTAGTTACAGAGTCCACTGTTATTACTGAAACTACTGTAACTACTTCCACACCACCATTGTCAATGGTTGAGTCCGCCCTTACATTCCTAGTGTCTTCATCTCCCCTGGCTGCTAGTTATTCAAGTCATGTAACTTTTCCAAAGGAGCAGGCAACCACACAAAAAATAAATGATTTTTGGGCAGAGAAGCTATCTAAGCCTTCCAGCAGGATGGTTGTCAGAAGAAGGAGCATGTATGTCGATCCGATCTCAAGGAAAAGGATATCCAGGTCCATGGTCCCCCTTGTAAGAAAGCCTGAGACCGAGATGACTATCCAAGATTATCGAGTTGAAGAAATAACAGAGGACATTGAGAAGCTTCTTGAAGAAGATGAGTTGGTAATGGCTAGAGCCCACTTAGAGACCTTCTATGTGAAGAATGATATATCCAAAGAGAAGGTGGGTAAACTGGAGAAATAGATTGAAAAGCTTTAGAATACTATGAGTAATCAAAAGGAAGTGGAAAAGGCTTTGAAAAAAGAGGCCAAGAGTTGGCAAGAAAAGTTCCAAGAAGCCAATAAGCTCAAAGACCAACTAGGAGAGCAAAAGAAGTTGAATGAAGAACAAGCAAAAGAAATTCAAAGTTTGAAACAACAGCTTCAAATTGAGAAAGCTAAGTCTTCTAGATTTTCTAAAGTTGGATTAAAGAATATTAGAAAATAATTGCTCTCCGAGGTCCAAGAGAAATGTTCAGGGCTTCAGCTTATGATTGATTATCTAGATGATGCTAGCTGATTACTCCCGAGTGTTCAGAAATATTTAGATCAAACCACTAGAGAGCTACAACCTATGGTGATTCCAGTAGAACAGATGTACAAACTAGTTGATAGTAGACTCAGTGATTCTACTAAACCAATTCCCAATAAAGAATGGAATCTTTCCAGAGTTGCTACTAGAACCATGGTCAAGAAGCATAGGGTACTTCAAAAATCTTGGTTGTTGTTTGATAGAATTGAAGGAGTGATTAAAGATGTTGTGGATATAAACAAGGAAATGATTCAAGTTGGTTTCAAAGGTTTGTGGATGGAGGATCACAACTTGCTATCCATGGAAGAGATCCAGAAGAGCATTGATGAAAATTTATAGGATGAATCTAGAATTGATTCTCTTGAAGAGCCACTAAACCAAGAGCAAGTTGCTCAACTGATCATTGATTTTACCAGGCTGAGAGATCTCATGGAAGATCTGGTAAGTAGAGGGAATGTTGCTAACTATGAGGATATTGGAGAATTATAGTATATTTATAAGCAGCTGAAAGAGACATCAAACCCCTCTGGAGCAGCCTGGAATCAAGCTTTACACTCTTTGAAGTTGATGATTCAATTGTTTGGTGATAATTCTGGAGGAAGAAATAAAAAACAATCTTCTCCAGAAGAAGAAAATGAAGAAGAATAAGAAGAAGAGAATGAAGAGGAGGCCAAAGAAGAGGCCCATCAAGAAGAAGAGTAGGATGGAACCACTACAGGCCCGGAAGGGGCACACACTTAAGTTGTTTTTTATTTTGTACATATACATAAGTTTTGCATTTTTTTTTTTTTCTCTGACAATTGTCAAAAATAAACAATAAAGGCATGAAGCCTAGAGAGGCATAGAGAGCAGCAGATTTTGTATGAAGGTATTTTTGTGAGAAGGCCTTATAAGAAGAGTAGAGTTGTATTTTGCAATAACAGTGGAGCAGTTTTGCTATAAGGGCATAAAGATAGATTTTGGAAGCAACGGAGGAACATGTGTCTATTGCATAGTCTACATATGAGTAGTTATCCTCTATGTTGCTTGAAGCATGGTCTCGATGTGAACTTCTACTCTCTAAGAGTACTATTTTTAGAGGGTAGTGTTCATATGGAAATTATTCTTTAAAGCACATTTTTGAAGATGAGCATTTTTTTACTCTTGTAGCCCAATGGATAAGACTCTGAGTTCTATGGCTTTGCAAGCAAATCCACCCGAGAGGCGCCAGAATGTAGGCCCAAAATGGCCACATACTTAGGAAAATTTTGAGAAATTTTACCTAAGGCATGGAGTTCCCATTTCGCATGCATTTCAGTGTATATTGGAGCGGATCCGCAACAAAGGCTTTCAATCCACCCAACACTTAGTGTATTTTTGCACTAGGAGCAATTCCGCATAGTTTCTAATGTTTTTGGCTCCGGATTGGTGACATGTCTTGAATCCACAAAAGTTTTTGGAGAAATATGATGTCAACATAAAAAGGGTGCGGATTGGTGACCGCTTTGTATTTTTAAACATCTTCCGAGTGGCTAAGTGTTGGAGAGCCCGATTCCAGGGAGCACATAGAACATTTTTACCCGAAATGGTGATAGGAGGTGGAAAGTAGAACAAAGGCGTGCGGATTCATGACAAAGGTCATTGTAACTAACTTTCTTCTAGATTGGTGACAAGCAGCATTGTATACTAATGACAGTGCGGAATGAAAGAAGAGTTACCTTTACACAAGTAGTGGGTCGATAATGGTGTTCTGAGTTGATACACTTGTTGGGGTCCAGAATGGAATCCGTAAAAGTTTCGAAGAAGATATGACATCATCAAATTTTTTGTGCAGATTTGTGAATGCTTCATCGCCAACAAGAGAAAACAAAGGATAAGGAGTGGATTTCATCTCGCTTCACTTTCGATAAGTTTTGTGTCGGATTGGCATTTCGCAGGCTCTGAGGCATAAAAGGTGACATCATGAATTTTAAAAGTGGAATGGTGTTTTGGTTCTTCCCCACCATTGCTCCAAGAATATTCCTTATCAAATCATAGTCGTGCGATGGGGGAAGATCTATGGTCGAGATTTTATCAATAATTCTGAAGTATATTAAGGTGATTTCTCACCGGATTCAAAATACAGTCAGTTGGAGGAGGAAGTCGAAGCATCGAGGGTTTCAAGAAAACAAGAACCAGAGACGGTTGTAGATTGACAACGATGAAGGGTTTCCAAGAAATATTAATGATGCAGATGCAGTCTCCAATGGCCAGAACTTCAGTTGACGTCGAATGACCAGCAAGTTGTAGAGGCTCTGAGCTGCCATGGCGGTCCACTTGTAGTAGATTTCATGGAGGATGAACCAGTAAGGAAATGCTAGCTAGAACTCTCTATTGAGTTGTAAATGTTAAATATTTGTAATGTTTCTTAGTATTTTTAATTCTGCAAACTATAAATAGAGGTCGAACCCTCATTTTTAAGGGTCGGCTCTAGTGTGTTTGCCTATGCTATTGTAAATATTCCCAAGGGCTAATGAAAGGAGCATTACATTGATTTTTGCCTCAAATTTTGTGTCTTCATGGTTTGATATCAGAGGTTCGAATTCCTAAGTTGTATTTCTGTAAATACTTGAATGGTTGGTTTGTGCCAGATTAATGGATTACTAACTACTAGGGTAATTGAAATATGCTTCTGAATTAGATCTTTATTGTTAGGGAGTGCATTTCTGTAAAATATAAGATATTGATTAATTCTGCTATTTGGATTGTCATTATTTGGATATTGAAATTGTTGTCTACAATATTTCTCTGTTTTTCTTTAATGAATGAAAGTGCATTTAATTTGGGATAATGTTGATATGAGTAATGTGCATTTAAATTGGTTTATGGGAGCTTTTTGCTGTAGTGACAATGTTGTTAGCCTATTCATCCATTGTTGTTCACATTTTCTAACCCTAATCTCTTTCTCAACCCTAACCCCCAAAACCCTAAGTGAGCATAATTGTGTCAACACCCTATTTAAGTTGACAAGGAACCAACCTACTCTGGAGGTTGGATTTGAAACCCCTATTTTGGTCCATCCAATGTTGAGTGTTGAGCTGTAGCTATCGGGTGCATGCCTAGACAGAAAGTAGGAAGATAGACAATCCACAGTTTCAAGTAAAACTTGATGCAATTTAGTGCCCAACACTAACTATGATGCAATGATTTTGTAGATATTGAAGAAGATGAGGTTTATGCTAATATGTTGTCTTTATTGTCTTTGTGTTTTATGTTTTCTTAATCCAATATACTAGATGTGATTTGATATAACTAGATCTATGTTTTTTGGTATTTTTCATTCTTTGAAGTTTCTTAACAAATGCAATTGATGTAAAAGTGATATATCTAAGTTTATATATTTTTGTCTTTTATATTTTTCAAAACTAGTATGATTGATGCAAAGAAAAATACAATTAAGTCTATGTTTGGTTCCTTTTATTTTGAGTTTTTCAACTATTGCAATTAACAATGCAACTAAGTTTGTGCTTTGATATTTTTCCTTTTAAGTTTTCAACTAATGCAATTGGCATAGAATTTTGTAACTAAGCCTATGTTCCCCTTTTGTGTTTTCTTTTGAATCTTTCAACTAATTCACTTAAATGCAAAATACTATGTTTTTGATCGTTTTTTTCTTTTCAAATTTTCAATTAATGCAATTTGATGTAAAAGCCATGGAACTAGGTTTGTATTTTTTATTTTTTCTTTTAAGTTTTTCAACTAGTATGCAAAATATAATATAACTAAGTCTAAGTTCTTTTATCTATTCTTTTTTTTTACTTTATATAAATTTTTTAAAACAAAATAATATAAAGTTAAAGTGTGAAAAACTGAGAAAGAAATATATTTAGATCCTTAACTAGTCTAGATGTTTGCTCTCTATCACTTTTTGAATATGTTTGTATGTTTGCAGATCGTATGAATCTATCAAATGAATTCAAATGTTTGAATATATTCAAAACCTACAATTTCACAACAAGAAACTAAAATTCATAATCAGGGGTGGGGGATCTACTTAGGTCATAGCTGATTGTGATCTACAATAGTCAAATCCCCTTAGTTCCTTTAGAAAATTATAGAAAAGGTAATAGATCTATTGAATCTAATGCAAAACATATAAATGAAATGAAAGAAACATAATAACAACAACATACAATGGAATAATAAAGCAAATGGACGGTGGAATGCAAAATACAAATTGATTTGATAATTTTACAATAAAAACCTTGCTCCCAACCTAGATCTATACATTTTCAAATGTCTGCTACAAATTTTGATGTCCAAAAATGTTCAATGACTAGATCTGCAAAATACAACGGTTAGGACGATTTTGGAATTATGACAAATTCAAACGGATCTAAATTTTATAAAAACATTGCAAAGGAACAAACTTCTGCTAAAGATAAAACATAGTCAAGTTCACAGTAGTAATCTCCATGTCTGCTTACTCCTGGAATGGTAATATAATATCGAAGTCTTCGTAGAAAACCTGCAAAAAACACAAAAATTCTTCTCTCCACTTAAGTTTTTCTTATAAAATCACCATTAGGTCTATTTAGGAGGAGTATGGGGAATTTAACATCTAAGGCAGGTCAAGGAATCAAAGAGGGAGGTGTATATAGATCGAGCAATTAGGATAAATTGGAAATTTCCCTATTCTAGAAAAATTCAAATCGTTCAAATTTGTTGAAAATTTGGGTTCACCCAGATTAGCTTCAAAATACCAAAAAATCACCTAAATTAGGTGCACGTGAGATTTAGATAAATTTAGACATTTAAAATTGTTGAAACCATATGAATTTTTTGGGCTTATCCAATTTTTTTGAAAAAGGGAAAAATGGATAGATTTCAATTTTTCTTAGCACGAAAAATCGAGATAAGGATTTGGAGGGTGAATTTTACGTTGTTAGAGAGTAACAACATGTTTACTAGGAGGAAATTTTTGAAGTGTGTCAAAATTCCATGGCTACATTTTACCCCCTCTTTGGCGTATTTATGAACAATAAATGTGTTAAAGAAATATGTAGCGAGAATGAAAGTTATGCTGTGAAGAAACCAAAATTTATTCAATTTTTGTTTTATCTTTATTATCTAGGGTACCCCCTTCGAGTTTTGTAAAAAAAATTGAAATTTATTGCAAAACTCAAAATTTGAAGAAAAAGGGGTAAAAAAATGGGTATAAAATGGGAAATTAGGGTAAAAACCCTAATTCATTTTTACCCTCACTATTCTTGGAAATTGAGCTTTGGAGAAAAATGGTGACTGCTAGGCATCAAGTAGACATAGTTCAAGTGGGAGGTAACAAAACTGGTGCAAGGATGCAGGTAAATAATTTTATCACTTCAAATTTCAAATTTTTTTTATTTAATTTCTAGATTTTTAGGAAGTTAGATGTGGCCTGTCGTCACGCAGCTGTGATAACAAATTCAAATTTTTTTGACAAATTCAAACGTCCAAAGTTTTCTAGAAAGGTGTTTAAATTCATAAATTCATATGCTTTCCAGTAAATTCATGCATTTGAATTTGACTGTAAAATGTCCAAATTTATAAATTCAAATGTATGAAATGCAGATTCGATCACCCAAATCCGTTTTATATGAGTCCAAATTTAAAAATGAGGCTTGATTTTATCAATTTAGGTTGAATTTACCAATTGAAGAAAATTTTATAATTTATGCTTCCTTGTTTTATGTTTTTGTGATGCTTTTTTTGTTCTTTTCGATTTATGACATATAACTAATTGTTTATTATTTTTGGTTTTGCAGTGAGGGGTACTTAAGAATTGTGAGTGGCAATATAAGGGGTTTGACGATCATGTTAGAACTCTAAATGCATATGACAAGGTCATACTAATAATGGTTTGCCTAAACCACGTGGTTGACATGTGCTTTGAGGTAGACTATAGTCTACTAACAACTTTAGCATAGAGGTGGTATCCAGGATCATAGAATTTTTTATTACCTACAGGGGATATGGCTCCTATGTTAGAGGATATATGGAGGATCCTTAGAGTGCTAATCAGGGGCCAATTTATATGTCAATTCCTATCCTAGGCTCATGTTATGTGGTGATTGATAGTAGATCTGTCATTTCATAGTAAGCAAAGTGGGTTCAGCATTGAGGGACTGATTGTTGTAGAGAGTGTATCCTGCTTGACAAAGGTACTGGTAGAGATAGTTGCAGGTTTATTTTTGTGCAATTAGAGTGGACGACATCCTCCTTGGTGTTTGATAGAGGTTTTGGTAGATATGAGAGATACCAACCAGTGGTTTGCATGGGGACCCTACATACTTTACCACTTATATAGGACCTTGTTTAAGGTCATGTATAATAAGTATCGTGACTTGAGCCTTAACACATTCCTATAGGTATGGTGCTGGAAGCACATTATTGTGAGGATACCAATGGGGCTTCCTCATCAAGAGATAGAGGATGGACAACTGACTATTTTTTGTTGGAGTCCTGCAGTAGGTCGAGGGAGGAGGATGAGTTGCCTAGAGGAGGCTAAGCAAGTAGTTGATGATTTGACTACACCATGTATTTTTTGGAGACCTTAGCATGGACACCAGGGTTGGTAGGATGACAAGATAAATTTATCTCGCATGAGGTGAGTATGATGGCTCTAGTTGGAAAGGTAATATATTGAGTTACACTGAATAGATCAAGTGTTGCGGTAGTTTGCATTAGTATAGGTGATCCTGGAGGTTCAATATTTTATATTCCAGTAGGTGGTTCAGGATTTGATGACTACTAGTGGGGTGCTAGATCTCAATAGGTTTTATAGGTAGATGAGGATGATCCAGTGGTCACACTTGATGAGGGAGATGATGTAGGATTCATAGATGGATAACATGAGTGGTACGCCACCATCCTCCCTATGAGGATCACATAGGAGAGTGATGTAGCTGAGTAGGTACACCTAGCTTATAGGGAGGTAGCTATATGGTGCTCTTCTAGATAGCCTCAAGGAGAGAGATATAGGATATCGAGAAGAGGGGGTCCTCATATGAGAGGAGGGAGACAACCACAAAGGTCCTCTTAGTGAGATAGGGATCTCCATATTGAGAGAGGAAGTGGGAAGAAATAGTAGCATGTTGGAGCCTCACAAAAAAATAGGAATCACCCATGAAGGGTACTATGATGGAGATTAGGGATTCAAGCAACACAGGAGAGGTTGCTAATATTTGGTCCAAGAATTCTAGTCTAAGGAGTTAGATTGACATTCAAGCGAGTTGGATCCAGTAATTAGAGGCACAACTTGCATAGTCATAGACACTACTAGGTTAGGCTCGGGCTTAGCTAGCCCAAGCTCAGGTACATGGAGGATCGCACTAGACTTAGTCTCAATCACTTCAATATGGAGCTTCACACTAATCGTTGAGTAGTATGCTACAGGGTGTCTTGATGGTAGTGTAGGAAGAGGCTAGCTTAGTGATGCAGTGGATGAATTTTTTATATACTTTATTTTTAGGTGGTGCATGAGGGTTAGATAACTTCATTGCCCTCAAATTTTGTGGCTTTGAGTTACTCTAGATCGGGTTCAGTATATGGGAATTCTTAGTTTTGGGTACCCAGACTACCTCCAGATGATGATACCCAGATTTCTAGGGGTTCTAGGGGATGATATACCAAGGCTTGGTTTTGTGGTGTACCCCCTAGTGATTGAGTATGCCAATTTTGATTGTGGTATATCAATCGACTATTTTGTACCCTATGTATTTTTTATGAGAGATATATATATACATATGACTATTTTTATTATCAATTTTATATTTTTATTTTTATGTGTATGTGTAATGCCAAATATGATTTGTGTTTGATGATCTAACATTATCTTGCTTATGGTCATGTTTGATTTCTAATATTTCTGCCATAATGTTTAATCAAGATATGACTATAGTGAAGTGATGTATGAGTGATGTAATTGGTGATGTAGTGTGATTTGGAAGTTTTTTAGAAGAAAGAGTATTTTGAAAATGAACCCTTATGATTTTGATTAGTCAACAATATATCTCGAGGATATATGCTTGTATATGATCGTCTAAGGAGGTCGCCCCTCACATTGGTCGTAAAGCAGATCCTATGTGAGATTTTGTTATATTTTTAACATCAAAGGATTGTGGTCAAGAAGTATTTTAATAATTTTTTGAACGTGATGCAATTGATAAGTAATGTGTAATATTAAATTTAATTTAGTTTAAATTTAAGAGAGATAGTGATTTAAGCATGAAAAATTTAGATAGAGGATTTGCACTAGGTATAATATTCCTAGTGTGAACTGAATAGATAAATTTTATTAGGGTTGTCTCATGCCATCATCATGAAGTTGATATGTAGTTACATGAGAAAGCGATTATGTATGATAAATGCAAGTTTTTTTATAAGACACGTAATCATGCAATATAATTATTTGAAAACTTTATAATAAGTAATAGATATGAGATGGAAGATTAATTGTTTTTAGGGCCAATTGTGTATGTTAATAGTCATACAAATCCATGATGAAATAATGACATTTTCTAATCAAACTTAAAGAAGAATTTTGGTCATTTCTAGGATGAAGTCAAATTTATCAAGAACCAGTGTGTGATTGTGTGTATTCTTTTTTCATCGTCCTAATTATGATAAAAAATATTTCAAGGATCAAATATGTGTGCTTATGAAATTTATTTACCAATTTTGAATAAGGTAATGATGCAAAACAACTTTAAGAACCAAATGTGTGTGAATGATGAGTTTTTTACCATGATTTATACATTCAGTTAGACCTAACTACTTTGTAATACAAGCTTCCCAAAAGCTGGCTGATCCATAAGTGGACATTTGTCTGCACAAAATAATGTCGCTAATGTGATAGACATATCACCAAGCGTAAGACTACCCCATTGTTAGGAAGGATTCATTCAGACCATTTTTATAATGGGGATCACTCTACGATTTTTGAATTGAAGAACACAAGCTTATATTGAGAGGGGAGGGTTGAACAGTATAAGATCAACTTTTAATTTTCTTTTCCAAATAATATTATCCAATGTTATCAATTGCAATATCAATAGCAATAGCAAAAAAATGCATAAATCATCACACACATGAGAGACATAAATTTAATGTGGTTCACCCAATGTGCGCTACGTCCATGGAGAAATTATTTCTTCTAAATTTTCTCAATAAATATCTTGGTAACCAAATCCCTATTACAATGTTTATGGACCTTTGTCCAAGGAATAAATCAATCCCCTAAGCTCAATTTCATGGATCTCTATCCACATGATAACTCTATCCCATTTTCCTTGGTTTATGGATATCTCTCCACAGGAGAACTCTATCCCCTCTTCTCTGGTTTATGGATATCTCTTCACAATAGAACATTATCCCCTCTACTCTGGTTTTTGGATCTCTCCACAAGAGAAATATATCCCCTCTACTCTGGTATGTAAATCTATCTCCACAAGAGAACTCTATCCCCTCTACTCTAGTTTATGGATCTCTCTCCATAGAATAAATCTATTCCCTCTACTCTGGTTTATGGATCTCTCTCCATAAGAGAAATCTATATCCTCTACTCTGGTTTATGGATATATCTCCATAGGAGAACTCTATCCCCTCTACTCTGATTTACTCCAAATCCTGCTTTCAACTCCATATCAAATATAAACTAAACCTCATCACAAGGCTAGCACAAATCTACTCCAACTCTACTCACAAATTTCTTCAAATTTGCACACATTACATGCACAAATATACCTCAAATCGGCTTTCTATATTTGCCTAAATTTACACCAAACCTCATCACAAGGCTAGCAATTTTTTTTCCAACTCTACTCACAAATCCTGTCTCAAATCTGCACCAAATTTATCTAACCTACTCTCTATATTTACCCAAATCTACACCAAATCTCATTACAAATCTATCTCAAACCTGCTCTCTATCTCTGCCTAAATTTGCACCAAATGTTGCTTCAAGCCTTCTCACAAGACTTGCTCAAATCTGCCTTAATGCTTCTCACAAAACCTACTCAAATATTTCCAAATATTACATACAAAGAATGCTTATATCTCTTTCAGAAATACTCTCCTCAACTAGGCAATTCAGACATATTCTACCTAGAATTCGTTTAGCCTCTGGAACATATGTTGGACACTTTGAGTCCTTAAGTCGAAGTTGTCATATGTCACCAAATGAAGTCTTCATTGATTTCAAGGAATATGTCAAGAAAAGTAAAAGGTTTTTATTTAAACCTAAGGAGGCTTCAATAAAGCCCATCACTAAAGGTCCAAAGGAGTTTTTAAGACTATGGTTTAAAATATTTAAATTATTTAAATTGGAGATTTAAATAATTTAAATTTAAATATTTAAATATTTTTATCTAAAGTTTATAAATTGTGTGAGCGCTAAAGTAAAAGGAGGACTTTTTTAAAAATGCACCAACGCCCCGACACTTCGTCATCACTCATGAAGAAAATAAACCTATTTTTGAATCACCGATAGGTAGCAAATTTATTTTCAAAGAGTCGACGGGTTTTATTATAAAATCCATGATATATATATAAAACCCTAGTAAGGTTGAAAGAAATAACTCGATGATTTGGAAAAGAAAAAGGTGCACGAAGATCAAGCTCTCGATAATGAAAGTGGAGCATTTGATATTAGAGACAAAAACAGCACTAAAATCGAGAAAAGTGGAGCATTTGATATTAATGTTTGAAAAACCATTATGCGTGATCGACAAAGGGATCCAGTAGAAAATGTTTTTATAACACACACGAAAACCAAGGTGTTGTGCTCGATGTAGACTGTTTCGGATGCTCGCAATAGTAGTTCATTTGAAATGTGTGATCCCGAATGGAATAAGGAATAGATGATAGTTATTGGTTTTTGATATCTTTCGCCAGATAGATCAATGGTGTTTGGTCATGCGATAATACATGCGAGGAGATATTTATTGGTTCGAATCTCGCTGAGGGCAGTATTAAATGATGGAAGTCTTTTTATTTTTGTAAAAATTATGGAGAAGGAAGTGTATAAATATTTTGGAACTCTATTAGGTTCCATCTATGGGGCTAGTGCAATTGGAATTCTAGCAAGCGCTAGAGCCTAGGCAAGAGGTGGTTGTGAGTTCAAGTCACAGTGGTGACGACAGCACATTCAGGTAAGTATTTTTGGTTTAAATTAAAATAGTTCTTATTCTAAAGCATAGGGAGACATAAGGGCTTGAAAGGCTAAATATTTTAATTTAAATCTTGGTGTTTGAATCTATAAGATTGGAGAAATAAAGGTCATGCTATGCCCTAGAAAATTGAGAGGTCTTTGATGTTTTTATTTTTGGAAGTATATCATATTATATATCATTGGAAAGTTCTTTTCGAGAGATACTTGTTTAGATTGCTTAGAGGGAGAAATAAGGTGTGTGCAAGGATATATTTCTAGTTTTGTCAAGGAGTTTCAAAAGTAAGTTTGGTTCATTATTTTGAGGGTTTATTTATTGCATAAGAGGGTATGGTGCATTTTATTGAGTAGGAGTAATAAGGTGTTAGTGAGATATTATTTTGATTATTGTGTTATTACTCATGACCTCTAACCCTTGTTGATATTAGAAAAATAAAGTGTGTTGAGTGTGACAGATTTAGTGGATAATTCATAAGGCATCAAAAAGGTATGGGCAATACTCTTCATTGTCTTATTTGGGTGATTGATTTCTAAAAATATCTTTGGAGAGAAAAGGATTGATTGTGGTTTCCATTTTTAGAGTTGTTGGTTAATGCTTCAAGGTTTTATGAATTGAGAGTTATTTCTTATTCTAAAACATAGGGAGACATAAGGGCTTGAAAGGCTAAATATTTTAATTTAAATCTTGGTGTTTGAATCTATAAGATTGGAGAAATAAAGGTCATGCTATGCCCTAGAAAATTGAGAGGTCTTTGATGTTTTTATTTTTGGAAGTATATCATATTATATATCATTGGAAAGTTCTTTTCGAGAGATACTTGTTTAGATTGCTTAGAGGGAGAAATAAGGTGTGTGCAAGGATATATTTCTAGTTTTGTCAAGGAGTTTCAAAAGTAAGTTTGGTTCATTATTTTGAGGGTTTATTTATTGCATAAGAGGGTATGGTGCATTTTATTGAGTAGGAGTAATAAGGTGTTAGTGAGATATTATTTTGATTATTGTGTTTTTACTCATGACCTCTAACCCTTGTTGATATTAGAAAAATAAAGTGTGTTGAGTGTGACAGATTTAGTGGATAATTCATAAGGCATCAAAAAGGTATGGGCAATACTCTTCATTGTCTTATTTGGGTGATTGATTTCTAAAAATATCTTTGGAGAGAAAAGGATTGATTGTGGTTTCCATTTTTAGAGTTGTTGGTTAATGCTTCAAGGTTTTATGAATTGAGAGTTATTTCTTATTCTAAAACATAGGGAGACATAAGGGCTTGAAAGGCTAAATATTTTAATTTAAATCTTGGTGTTTGAATCTATAAGATTGGAGAAATAAAGGTCATGCTATACCCTAGAAAATTGAGAGGTTTTTGATGTTTTTATTTTTGGAAGTATATCATATTATATATCATTGGAAAGTTCTTTTCGAGAGATACTTGTTTAGATTGCTTAGAGGGAGAAATAAGGTGTGTGCAAGGATATATTTCTAGTTTTGTCAAGGAGTTTCAAAAGTAAGTTTGGTTCATTATTTTGAGGGTTTATTTATTGCATAAGAGGGTATGGTGCATTTTATTGAGTAGGAGTAATAAGGTGTTAGTGAGATATTATTTTGATTATTGTGTTATTACTCATGACCTCTAACCCTTGTTGATATTAGAAAAATAAAGTGTGTTGAGTGTGACAGATTTAGTGGATAATTCATAAGGCATCAAAAAGGTATGGGCAATACTCTTCATTGTCTTATTTGGGTGATTGATTTCTAAAAATATCTTTGGAGAGAAAAGGATTGATTGTGGTTTCCATTTTTAGAGTTGTTGGTTAATGCTTCAAGGTTTTATGAATTGAGAGTTGTGATTAAACCTTGTTTATAAGTATTATTTTTGAATCCCATTGGTTGTGCAAAGAACTTGAACTTGAGTTAGAAAATAACATGAGTATCATTGTTATGTGAGATTTGTTGTTGAGCATTGTTGGAAACATTTTGATTTGGTTGATACATGATTGGACTAGGGTTTGTGAGAAAGGATTTATCCTTGAGGTGATTGGTTGAGTAGAGTTGATTGAGCCTAGTCAAGTGATTATGTGAAGTGGTTGTTCAAGTTCCATGAAATAAACTATTCTATGAGATTGATTTGAGTTGAGATTGGTATTTTAGTATAGAACATATTGAGTCTCTAACAATTCTCTTTATGCTTCTATGATATTGATTTGAGTTGATATTGGGATTTGAGTATAGAACATATTGAGTCTCTAACAATTCTCTTTATGCTTCTATGAGATTGGGATTTGAGTATAGAACATATTGAGTCTCTAACAATTCTCTTTATGCTTCTATGAGATTGAATTGAGATATTGATTAAACATTGAGTATAGAATATATTTAGTCTCTAACAATTCTCTTTATGATTCTATGAGATTGGACAAGTTCTGTGTGAGCTTTTTAAGAATATTTGAGACAAGTCTTTGAGAAGGCTTGTGGACTGATTTTGAGTAAGCTTTTGTGAAATCTTGCTATACATATTTGAGCAATTCCTAGAGAGGACTTATTGAGCATATTTGTACAAGTTCTAAGTGATATTGTTGAGTAGATTTGGACAAGTTATGAGTGAGCTTGTTGAGCAGATTTTAACAGGTTTTGTTAACAATGAAGCACATGTAGATATCAAACCCTAATATAATTGTTTCCACTTTCTTTCAAAAATTATGCATAATTTGTTTCACAAAACCTAGCTCAAATATTTCCAACAATGCACACCAATCAACCCTTTTAACTCCACCTCAAAATTACTTTCTCAAAACACAACCACCTAGATAAAGAGTTGAACCACCATACCTCAAAACTCTTGATGAAGATGTGCCCTCAGTATACCTATCTCACAAACAACTTATCTTTCTTGTGTCACTTCAAGGGTTAGATAGAATTCCTTTTCTTGAGTAGATATAAAAAATAAACTTAGTCTAAATATTACACAATAAAACTTTAAGATCAATATCTTATTCCTCCCTTACAATATTAAGCTTTCTTAAAAATCAATCCCTTGTATTTTTGCACTACTATAAATATTCACCTTATCACTCCTTATAAAAACTCATACTAATATAGCATTGAAACATTCATGTCACACTACCTCATCACTCCTCTCTAAATAATATTACACACAACAACAATTACCAAACCTTATGACAACTTTAACCCTATAAAGACCCAATATTTCCTTTACAAAATTTAATAAAATTTTGTGCCAAAATATCTTTTACATAACGTGTGAGATTTGACCTTAAGACCTCCCAAATCTCATCGTTGAGCTTCTCAACCAATGACCACTCGAGGAGTTAGTCTTCGTGAAATAAGTTAACACATTCTTAGATGTAATTGTTTCATTTCAATGAACTCCCTTATTCACTCTTGTTTGGTTGTTGTGTGGTGATCCTCAAGATGCGTGTGATCGAATTGAATAAAGACACTACTATGTGTAACCATGTAATCTCATGATCTCTAAACTTTATACTTCAGGTTGTATCAGGTTGCTACCATTGCTAATTTCTCAATACACTTGCTTGCTCGACCTCTGCGCTTTCTCCTAAAATACGCTCCATAAAAGCAATTTTATAGATGCCAAAACAAATGGTGAAATGGCATCTCACTTGTGGTCAAGGTCTTTCAATGATAATCGAACCTGATTGATTTTTTTTCTTCACTAAAATCATTGCACGTTACATCTATGAGGACTTCTTATTCACTTGAGAAGATAATTTGAATACACTATAATCGAGGAAAGAACCTTCAAACTCCATCATCCATATCAAATGCACTTTCAACCTTATATATGTTTTTTTGAGTTCATATTGACATCGACGCTTTATTATGTGAACCTCATCAATGTTGGTGCTTATGTAGATGTTGGCACCAAGTAATGTCCCATATATTAGAAACCTTATATTATAATATATTCTTTTTAAGTCTCCAAAAAAAGTATCGACGCTCGTTTGTTGAAAACCTTTGAATTAATTATAATATTTGAAATCTAAATATATTTCAATATTATAATTTTCTTTTTCACCTTTGGACATTTTGTCTTTTTCTTGCTCACACAATCATGAAGAATGTCTTGTCTTGAAAATTTGATATTTTAAACTTGAATATAAAAATCACTTTTGACATCAATATAATTTTATCATCAAATCTTTGACAATAATGATACCTCAATATGATTTGCTTTACCACCAATGAATAATATTTCTGCCTTACCCATTTTGTGCCTTTGACATCAATGACAACTCAATATGCTCAAATTTGCAACAATATCCCCCTTTGTAATTTATGGAAACCCTTTCTAAAATTTTCTTTTGCAACCATTGAATATTTAAATCTGCTCCCCTTGAGAAATTACTCCCCCTGACTGAATACTCTCCCCCTTTGACATCAATGGCAAAAGGGACTCCTTTGGGACTAAGGATAAGAATCTTACCTCAACCCCCTCCCACTTCCTCTTCTCGAGGTGATTAATTTTTGGGTGGGAGTAAATCTACTCCCAACATACAATGCTCTTTTTATTTGTCAACCTTTTTTTTCAATACCTTTTTAATCATACCCTTTTGATACTTTTGAGTATCCATGTTCTTTCTTGACTCTAGAAGTTCTGGAAACTTTGTTCTATATCACTTGGCCTTATGCCTAGTATTATTGCACTTGTAACACCCAATTTTGTAGTTCTTGGAAGGTGTAAATAACTTGAAGCTCCTCTTGGTGAAGCCATAATCATTTCTATCATGAACCTTGCAGTGGATCACTTTATGACCAAAGTTATTACATAAGTAGCAATACCCTTGAAAGAAATATCCATATTTGAATGAGTTGAATTTCCTCTTAGTGAATTCATGCTCCTTTCCATGAACCTTGTAATGCATAGCATTGTGACCAAAACAATTACATGAAAAACAATGCTCTTTTAAGAAATATTCATCTTGTCTTGATCTCATTATTCTTTCTTTGTTTGTCCTGTGATGATCTATGTTCATTTATGGTGCATTGTTTGCTCCCTTTTTTATACTATTACCTCTCAACACATCAGTGTAGGTCTTAGGTTCTTCTTCACTAAATTATGGTTCTTCTAGTTCTTTTGAACTTGAGCTTGACTCTTCTTCAAAACCAAGTCAAGTCTCCATAAAAGAATATCTTTGTGCTTTTATAATATTATCCAAATATTTTGAGCTTTTCTCAAACCTATGTAGCTTATCATTAGAATATTTTACTTCCATCCTTAGAGAAACCACTTCATGTTCTAATATTTCATATTCTAACTCTTTTACCTTTAATTGTTCAGCCATACCTTCTTCAATTTGCTTTGTCTCTTCAAATTTAACTTTTAATTCAGTGAGATCTCGTAGAAGCTTTGCCTTTTTTTCTCATCATCTTGTACTTGAGCCTTCAAACTTAAGTTTTTCCTTTTCAACTTAACAAGTTCCTTTTCTATATCAACTGTGGCTTCCTCTTCCTTTTCTGAATATTTCTCTTCTTCTTGGTCTTCAAGAGCATCTTCATACTCTTCTACTTGATCTTCAATAGGAGCATCTTCTTTTTCTTCTATTGTTGAAATTAAAATTTTCTCTTTTTCACTATCTAAGAGGCCTTCATCATTGTCACTTGAAGCACTGCTTGCTATTTCAACATAAAAACTCTTCTTATGTCTTTGAAATACCTTCTTCTCATGCTTTCTTTGATGGTGCCTATCTTTCTTTTCATGACTGAATTTTCTTTCTTTCTTTTTCTTGTATACATGTTCATATTTACTGCTACTACATTCATCTTGTGGATAATTAGTTGTATAGTGACCAATGTTACCACAACCAAGACATTTATTTTTTATTTCTTCCTTTGAGTCCTTAAATGTTACCTCTCTTCTAGATGTTTGATATTTCTTTGTCCTTATCTTATCTCATAGCCTATGATATTTCTATGTATCTCATCCATGTGTGTTCCTGTAATATCTTTACTACTAATAAACGCAACTTTTGAATAATGATCAACAAGGTGGCCAAAGTTACCACAAATAAAATATTTGAGTATTCTTAGTTCCTTCTTATTCCCTTTTTCAAATTTAGTTTCCTCTTCACTACTTGATTCATCATTTGAATCTATTTCCACTTCTCCTCTTAGACCAGCAATCTCTTTGAGAGAAAAATAAAATTATTTTTCCTCTTTACTGCCACTATACCTATTTTATGGGCAATAAAGTGCCATGTGACCAAGTTTACCACATTCAAAACATCTCACAAATTTTTTTTTCTTCCCTTATTTTATTCTCAAGATCAAATTATTCTTTCTTTTCTTTCATGGCCATGTATGTACCTTCCTTCTTAGGTCTCATGTTTCTTTTGCAATTCCTTGCCATGTGTGTCCTTGTAGATCCTCCTTCAAGATGTTAGGATTTCTTGAAGAAACCTGCTCTAATACCAATTGAATAACACAAACTTATACTGATATGGGGAGTGAACTTTATAAGATCAACTTTTACTTTTCTTTTCCAAGCAATATTATCTAATGTTATCAATTGCAATATCAATAGCAATAACAAAACAATGCATAAATCATCACACACATGAGAGACACAAATTTAACGTGGTTTACCCAATGTGGGCTACATCTATGGAAAAATTATCTCTTAAATTTTCTCTAAAAATCTCTTGGGAATGAAATCCCCATTACAATATTTATGGACCTCTATCCAAAGGAGAAATCAATACCCTAAGCTCAATTTCATGGATCTCTATCCATAGGAGAACTCTATTCCCTTTGCTTTGTTTTGTGGATCTCTCTCCATAGGATAACTCTATCCCCTCTGCTCTGGTTTGTGGATCTCTCTCCATAGGATAACTTTATCTCTTCTTCTATTGGTTTTGGATCTCTCCATAAGAGAACTGTATCCCCTCTACTCTGGTTTGTGGATATCTCTCCATAGGAGAAATCTATTCGCTCTGCTCTAGTTGTGGATCTCTCTCCACAAGAGAACTCTATCCCCCCTACTCGAGTTTGTGGATATCTCTCCACAGGAGAACTCTATAAACTCTACTCTAGTTTGTGGATATCTCTCCATAGAATAACTCTATCCCCTCTACTCTGGTCTGCTCTAAATCCTGCTCTCAACTATATCTTAAATATACACCAAACATCATCACAAGGCTAGCACAAATCTGATCCAAATCTGCTCATAAATTTATTCAAATATGCACACATTACATGCACAAATATACCTCAAACCTGCTCTCTATCTTTACCTAAATTTGTACAAAATATCATCACAAGAATAGCACACATTTGTTCCAACTCTGCTCACAAATCCTGTCTCAAATCTACACCAAACCTCATTACAAGATTAGCACAAATCTATCTCAAACCTGTTCTCTATCTCTACCCAAATCTGCACCAAACCTCATTATAAGGTTAGCACAAATCTATCTCAAACATGTAATCTATTTTTACCTAAATCTACACCAAATATCATTACAAATATATCTCAAACTTGTTCTATATCTCTGTATAAATATACACCAAATGTTGCTTCAAGCCTTCTCACAAGACTTGCTCAAATCTACCTTAATGTTGCTCACAAAACCTGCTCAAATATTTCCAAATCTTGCATACAAACAATGCTTATATCTCTTTCATAAATGCTTTCCTCAACTAGGCAATTCATATATATTCTACATAGAATTATTTTAACCTCTTGAACATATATAGAATGATATGTATTATCAAATACCCAATATGTTCTTCACATTCACAAATATTACATTAATCCAACATAATCTCTACTTCTTGCAGATCCCTTTCAAATCAAATCAAACGATTGTATAATTTTGCTTCACAAAACTGGTCTCTATTCCTTGAAAATTTACTCTCAATGATCAAACACAATAATGCATAAATTTCTTCACAAAACTGATCTCAAACACTTCACAATTACTTTCAATATCTTTCAAACCAATGCTCAAAATATTTCACAATGATGTACAAACTTGGTCTCAACCCTAGCACAAGTATTTCAGATTTCTTTCAACAATGAAGCACATGTAGATCTCAAACCCTAATACAATTGTTTCCACTTTATTTCAATAATGATGCACAATTTGTTTCACAAAACCTTGCTCAAATATTTCCAACAAGGCACAACAATCAATGCTTTTAACTCCACCTCAAAATTATTTTCTCAAAACACAACCACCTAGATAAAGATTTGAAACACCATACCTCAAAATGCTTGATGAAGATGTACCCTCAAAATACCTATCTCACAAACAACTTATCTTTCTTGTGCCACTTCAAGGGTTAGATAGAATTCATTTTCTTGAGTATTTATCAAAAGTAAACTTAGTCTAAAAATTGCACAATAAAACTTTAAGATCAATATTTTATTCTCCCTTACAATATTAAGCTATTTTTTTGTATTTAAAAGGATTGCATTACTTATAAAAGTTTTAAGGTTCCCAAAATCTTGATACAAAAACATCCATACTTGTGAACATAAAGTATTAACAACAAGGGACGATGCCTTAAGCCAAGAATAGATAAAAGTAAACTAGAGGACGCAGCCTCAAACCTAAGGAAATAGGAAAAAATGGTGTTGCCTAAGAAGATAATCTTGCAAAGCAAAAGAGAAAATTCTCCATGCAGGTCAACCGCGGGAACAAAATGCAAACAATAAAGAAAAAATGAATAGGCTCTACATGAGGTAGCCATAGAAGTAAAAAGTAAGGAATTGAGGAAATTATTCCCTAGCAAAAATGATGTCCTTGTCCTTGGTGTTGCCTTGACCAGTTTCCTTAAGCTCCTCTTTCACCGCAACCACCTCCTCAGCTTCAGACCCTTCGTCAACCTCCTGGCCACTTTGGCCTCCAAAGAACATCTTTTGAAGGCCTTCCTTAATTTTAATGATCAAATTGACCATGGTATTCATCATGACTATCATGGAGGAGATAATTAATTCCTTCAACCTCCTCACCTCATTGTTTGCCTCTTCATCATCAGTTTTGATGTCAATAATCTTCTTTTTGCCTCTCCCTACCTGATTTTGGAGGTGAACATATTTCCTTACGGGCCCTTCTATGCTTTCAAAACTAATGCTTTTCCTTACCTTCAGCTCCATGATAGCCTCAATGGCCTTCCTCTTTCTTTTTGCAAGGGAAAGGTAGGTAGAGAGCCCCACAGTTTTTCTTGGGTTAGGGATACTTGGGTTGGCATTAGGACTGTGAGCCAGGACATAGGTGTAAATTACCTTGAACATGCCTTGATGGAAAGGAAGTTCATGGCCTTTCTTGTTCCTATAGGATGTAATCAAATATTTTATGGAATTGAAGAAAAACTAGGGGATGATGAGGGGATTGATATCATGAAAATGATTCACGAAGGCCAAATGATAAGTACAGAGGACTTTTTTGGGGTCATCGACAATGATGAACTCCATGACTAGCTTCATCAGGTCATTCCAGGGGGTGTTCAAGTCACTCCTATAGATTCCCTATTTGGCACCTTTATAAATCCTTTAGTTATCCTTGAACTCCTTGAGTTCCACCTCCATGTCCTTTTAGATTCTACCCAATAATCATAGACAAAAGGTTGAGATCCATGTATAAGCTCCTCCCTTAAATTGTAATAGAGCCATTATCTCATGACTCCATAAAGGCCATAGTGATGTCGAGCTCCTCACTAGAGAACAAATGGAGGAAGGGAAAAAAAGGTTCTCATTGAGAATTCTCTCAGCAAGGGGGTCACAGACAAATTTGCTAGGTTTGATGAAGCTCATGGTGAAATGGTGATGGAGGTTGGGGAAAGAGCCAATATGTAAAGTAGGTACGTGATGGTCAAAGGTTTTACTATGCCAGTGAGTAAGGAATACAACCAAGAAGATGATGGTTTTGTAGGGAGGAACAATGGTGAATTTATGGATGGAGGCTTGAGGAAAATGCCACAAAAATTGGAGGTTGCCATTAATGAACACAATGGAGCAATTTGAATTTGGCACTTGGGGATTGGAAGGCTCAAGATTGTATTGGGAATGATTTCTCAGATGAGGATGTTGTTCGAGGAGATATGGAAGGTTTGGAATGATAACCTTTGGATCTTGGGCATGATTGGTTTTGGAGCCTGGTATGGTGTTTCTAGAAATTTTACCTTTATCATCGTGATCCTCCAAGAAAGTGTGCTCCAAGTTCCAGGACACCATATTAATCGGACCCTTTCCATCACTACCTTACCTACTAAGATGCCACATCCTACTCATGGTTTTTTTGATAATCTACTTTCCTTAGGCTGAGTTTTCATTATGAGAGTGGAGATTAGTTGGCCCTATGTTGACATGGTGTTGATGCCAAAGCAAACACTTGGAGTAATTAAGGTAGATACTTTCATGGAGCATCCTCTTGTTGGAAATCAACATGCCACCTAGGTACCTACACATGGTTGACATGGAATGCCATAAATTGAAAAAAGCATTAGCATACATTCCAAAGATAATGATCTAGACAAGCATGATATTTTGGCGGTGGATGGTTTGGGTGGACAGTTGGATCCCACTCCTCATATGGATTTTAAGGAGCCCACATTTCCCATGCTTAGTTGGAATATTCACTATACACATGGACATCCAACTTCTCCTTTTGTTATTATGCATGTGACATGGGATGAGGATCTTGGAGGACCACATCCTCATGAGGAAGACCAATGGGATTATTCCTTTGAGGTTTTTCTTGGTCAGCAATGACATGAATTTCATCAAGAATGTCATCATTCCAGGTCAAGATGTTGGGTGTGTGGACTAACCTGTCCATAACTCTATTTGCTTCTCTATAATATTATTGCTCTTGAGGTAGCTGATGATATTGAGGGAGTCTCCTTAAAAATTTAGCCTGTTGGAATTTTTTTTGGCAAGGGAAATACCCCTCCACATGATTTTCACCTCAAAAATATGGTTATTCTTGTCACCCAAACCCTCAGCGAAGGCAAGGATGACTTATCCTTGGTGGTTTTTGAGTATGCCTCCTCCTCCTGCTTTCCATGGGTGTCCTTTTACAGCTCCATAAAATTTCAGTTTGAACTAGCTCGTCAGAGAAGGAATCCATTTGGAATCAATTCTTTGGTTGATAGAAGGATGAAATTCCTCTAAGGATAGGCCAAGAGATCTACCCAAAGCAATCTCAAACCTAGAGTTAGGTTTGGGGGAAGGGGGTATGAGGGAAGCATTTTCTTTGGCATTGACTAGGATCTTGCTAGAGATTAGCTCCGGGATAGTCGGGAATTGGGAGAAGACTTTGCGGTTTCTTTCAATCCAGACTTGCCAAAGGAAATGGTGGAGGTAAGTTTTCTAGAAGAATTTGAGGTGAGGATAAAAAATGGGGAGGGCCAATGGATAAAAAGGTCAATTATGGAGCAAGGTTTAGCCCAAAGGATGTGGAAGGATTGGAATATGGAGTCAAGGATGGATGAGGAGAAGGGGCAGTGGAGGAAAATGTGAGAGGGGGATTCCCAAGTAGTAAGGCAAAGTGAACATCTATTGGGGATGGTAATGCCTTTCTTGATCAAATTTTCTATAGTCAAAATCCTTTCTTGGATAGTGAGCCAAGAAAAGAAATACACCTTGGGAATGAGGGATTTAATCTAGATGAGGTTGAAAGGCAACAGGATGTTCTCATTATCAAGGAGAAGAAGATACACAAATTTAACAATAAATTCCCCACTCTCTGAAGGTTCCCAAATGAAATTATCAATAGAGTTAGTGGAGGGGATGATAGTAGAATGTAGGAGGGAATTCAAAATTTAGGATTCAGTAGGAAGGGTAGTGCACCTAATGGTTTTCCATATAGCAATTTTATTTGGGTGTATAGGAAGTCAAAGACTTTGTGTCCTATCCTGGAATCTGTGTAGGCTTTGAGTCTAGATAGGATAGGATCTTCAATAAGAGGATTTTTGGTAATCCATTTGTCATTCCAAAATTCTATTTTTCTACCATCCCCTAGTTTCCATCTTAGACTTTTATTCAGAAGGTACCTAGTGCTGATGATATATTTCCAAAAGGTGGATCCTCTAGTAGGGGCATCATCACTAAAGAAATTAGCACCTTACAAATATTTCCTTCTGATAATGGAAGTCCATTCATTATTGGTATCAAAAACCAAATTCCAGGCTTGTTTGGCTATCAAAGCTGTGTTGAGGGATTGAATCCTTCTGAGCCCAATGCCCCCTTTGTCCTTAGGTCCTTACACTTTATCCTAGACAACAAGATGCAACCTTTGCTTATTTTCAGTTCCTAGGAACTACAATATTAAGCTTTATTAAAAACCAATCCCTTATAATTTCACACTATTATAAATCTTCACCTTATCACTACTTATAAAAAATCATACTAATATAACATTGAAATATTCACGTCACACTACCTTATCACTCGTATCTAAACAATATTACACACAACAATAATTATGAAATCTTATGACAACTTTAACCTTGTAAAGACCCAATATTTCCTTTACAAAATTTAATAAAATTATGTGCCAAAATATCTTTTACATACCATGTGATATTTTACCTTAAGACCTCCCAAATCTCATCATTGAACTGCTCAACCAATGACCACTCAAGCTGTTAGTATCGGTGAAAGAATTTAATATATTCTTATATGTAATTGTTTCATTTCAATGAACTCCTTTATGCACTCCCATTTGGTTGTTGTGTGGTGCTCCTCAAGACACATGTGATAAAATTAAATCAATACACTACTATGTGTTACCCTAGAATATCATGATATTTGAACTTCACACTTCAATTTGTATCAGGTTGTTGTCATCGTTGATTGCTCAATATACCCACTTGCTTGACCTCTATGCTTTCTCCTGAAATGTGCTCCACTACAACAATTTCATAGATGTCTACCAAAACAAATGGTGAAATGACAGCTCACTTGTGTTCAAGGCCTTTCAATGACAAGTGAACCTGATTGCTTCTTTATCTTCGTTGAAAGTATTGCACATTGCATCTATCAAGACTTCCTATTCGTTTGAGAAGACAATTCGAACACACTATAATCGAGGAAATAACCTTCGAACTCCAACATCGATATCAAATGCACTTTCAACCTTATATGTGTGTGTGTGTTCATATTGACTTTGGTGCTTTATTATGTGAACCTCATGACCGTTGGTGCTTATGTAGACATTAGTGCCAAGAAATAACCCATATATTAGAAACCTTATATTATAATATATTCTTTTTAAGTCTCCAAAAAAAGTGTCGATGCTCGTTTGTTGAAAACCTTTGAATTAATTATAATATTTTAAATATAAATAGATTTAAATATTATAATTTACTTTTTCACCTTTGGGCCTCTTGTCTTTTTCTTGCTCACACAATCATGAAGAATGCCTTGTCTTGATAATTTGATATTTCAACCTTGAAGATAATTCTCACTTTTGACATCAATATACTTTTGTATATAAACCATTGACAACAATGACACCTCAAGATGCTTTGCTTTACCACCAATGAATAATATTTCTACCTTTCCCATTATGCACCTTTGACATCAATGAAAAATCAATATGCTTAAATTTCCAACATGAATAAATAAGTAATTCTAGGGACTCAATCTCATTACCCCCTTCTTTTATTTTGATTTATTTAAGTAGGGATCTTGTTCATTTTTTGTTTTGAACAAGGGGACTGTATTGCTTTGTAGTAAAGGTATTTTTGCTTTTATTCTTTTTTTTCAAGGGATACTTTCTCATATTAGACAAAGATCAAGGGATTTTATTTGGGTATGGGGGAGCTTGTACTTTTTCCAATTCTCAACATTCTAGACCATGCACATAATAGGATAGCAAGGGAAACCTTTAGCTTTGAGAATATATGACTACTATGTAGCATAATCTTTCCTAGTGCAAGAATCGATTTACGATGTGCAAATGTGTTTTGGTTCAATAAGTGGCAAGATTAGTTCCCAAAAATTCAAAATTTATTTAGTGAAGTAGTAGTGCTTTTGGCCCAAGAGAGATTTATAATCAATATTGAGAACCAATACTTTATTTAAAATGTGTGTTTTGTGAGTGGTTTAATATAATATTTGAATTCTTCCAAAGTAAACCAAAATTGCTTATGAATTTTGATAGCCTTGGACTAGTATATAAATAATTGGATGTGACCGTATGGTGTATGCAATTGGACAAGAACGTTATTTGACCTAGCCAATTTGGTTGAAATTTTCCTTTAAGATCAGTTTGAGCATTTGTATTTTTTTTATTTTCTTTAAGAACTAGATAACCAACCTCAAAATTTCAGGTATGAACTTTCTTAGAGTATGATATTTTGAGTTTATTTTGATAAAAATGAAGATGATCTAAAGCATTTATGTGTTTTTCATCTAGTAATTCCAATTGGCTTAGTCATCCACCATGATATTCATCTCCTACTTCAACATCTTGAAGTAAAAGACCTATGAAAGGGACTTCAAGCTCAAAAGAAAATACGGCTTTAGTTCCATATACCAAGACAAAAGGAGAAGCACCAATAGGGGTTTGAACACTAGTTCGATAAGACTATAAGGTACGATATAGTTGAGTATGCCAATCTTGTCCGGATTTATTAATTAATATTTTTAATATTTTAATTAAATTTTTATTGGATGCTTCAACTTGGCCATTTCCTTGTGGATAATAAGGAGTGGACCATCTATGTTGGATTTTGTATTTGGTACAAAGCTTTTGTATATATTTATTTTTGAAGCACATTTCATTATCTGAAACGAGTGTGGATGGAATCCCAAATATACAAATGATTTGATTGAAAATAAATTTAGAGACTTGGGTTCCTGTGCAAGAATCCAAAGGCATGGCTTCTACCCATTTTGTAAAATATTTAGTTGATGTTATGATGAATTTATGACCATATGATGAAACTAGATTAATCTTCCCTATAATTTCTAGGTCCCATTTTGAAAAAGGCCAAGGGGAAGAGATAGCTTGAAGCTCTTGGGCAGGAGCATGGACTAAATTTACATGTCGCTAACATTTGTCACATCGATGCACATAGTTATTGGCATCGTTTTCCATGAAGGAAAAAAAATAGCCCAATTGTAGAAGTTATTTAGTTATGTCTCCACCACTAAAATGACCTTCGCAAGATCCATCATGCACTTTTCTTAGTGCTTTCTTGGGTTCCTCTAGGTTGAGATATCTTAGGAGGATACCTCAAAAGACCTTTTATACAAAGTACTTTTTATGATTACAAAACGAACAACTCATTTATGTAATAGTCTATGCTGATTTCTATCTAAGCCATCTAGGTAAGATATATTTTGGAGAAAGTGGAAATCTCCATACCATGATCTTGAGGATGTTTCTTCAATTGTGAAGACATCTAAGGGTCCTAGGAAATATTCTAATGAAGTGGGTTCCTTAAGTTAGTGAATGATGATAGTAGCATAATCATCATCCAACTTTAAAGAAATAAGGAAAGCAATTGCTACCATAGCATCCGTAGAATGATTACTAGTACAAGGGATAGCTTCAATAGTGTACCCCCTAGTGATTGAGTATGCCAATTTTGATTGTGGCATATCAATCAACTATTTTGTACCCTATGCATTTTTTGATGAGAGATATATATTAATATGACTATTGCTATTCTCTTTTTTATATTTTTATTTTTATGTGTATGTGTAATGCCAAATATGATTTGTGTTTGATGATCTAGCATTATCTTGTTTATGGTCATGTTTGATTGCTAATATTTCTGCCATCATGCTTAATCAAGATATGATTATAGCGAAGTGAAGCATGAGTTATGTAATTGGTGATGTAGTGTGATTTGGAAGTTTTGTAGAAGAAAGAGTATTTTGAAAGTGAACCCTTATGATTTTGATCTGTCAGCAATAGATCTCAAGGATGTATGATTGTATATGATCATATATGGAGACTGTCCCTCGCGTTGGTCATAAAGTGGATCCTATGTGAGATTTTTTTATATTTCTAACATCAAAGGGTTGTGGTCAAGAAGTATCTTGAGATTTTGTTGAAAGTGATGCAATTGATAAGTAATGTGTGATCTTAAATTTAATTTGGTTTAAATTTAAGAGAGATAGCAATTTAAGCATGAAAAATTTGGATAGAGGACTTGCGCTAGGCATAATATTCCTAGTGTGAAGTAAATAGAAAAATTTTATTAGGGTTGTCTCATGCCATCATCACAAATTCAATATGTAGTTACATGAGAAAGTGATTATGTATTATCAATGCAAGTTTTTGTATAAGACACGTAATCATGCAATATAATGATTTGAAAACTTTATAATAAGTAATAGATATGAGATGGAAGATTAATTTTTTTTAGGGCCAATTATGTATTTTGATAGTCATACAAATCCATGATGAAATAATGGTGTTCGCTAATCAAAATTCAAGAATAATTTTGGTCATTTCTAGGATGAAGTCAAATTTATCAAGAACCAATGTGTGATTGTGTGTATTCTTTTTCCATCTTGTCCTAATTATGATACAAAATATCTCAAGGATCAAATGTGTGTGCTTATGAAATTTATTTACCAATTTTGAATAAGGTAATGATGCAAACAAACTTTAAGAATCATATGTGTTTGCAAATGATGAGTTTGTTTACATTCAGTTAGACCTAACTACTTTGTAATACAAGCTTCCCAAAAGCTAGTTGATCCACAAGTGGACACTGATCTGTAGAAAATAAGGTCACTAATATGATAGACATATCACCAAGTGTAAGACTACCCCATTTCTAGGTAGGTTTCATTCAACCCATTGTTGTAATGGGGATCACCCCACGATTTTTGAATAACTAAGGAATTCCAAGGATTCAAGCTCATTACTCCATTTTTTTCTTTTGATTTCTTTGGGTGGGGATTCTTGTTCATTTTTTTCTAGTAAAGGCATTTTTGTTTTTACTCTTTTTTTTCAAGGGATACTTGCTCATATTAGACAAAGAGCAAGGTATTTTATTCGGGTAGGGGGAGCTTGTCCTTTGGCCAATTCTCAGCATTCTAGACCATGCACATAATAGGATAGCAACGAAAACCTTTTGCTTTGAGAAGCTAGGACTACTATGTAGCATAATATTTCCTCGTACAGAATATTTTTACAATGTTCAAACATATTTTGGTTCAAAAAGTGGCAAGATCAGTTCCCAAAACTTCAAAAAAAATTTAGTGAAGTAGTAGTGCTTTTGGTTCAAGAGAGATTTATAATCAATATTGAGAACCAAGACTTTATTTAAAATGTATGTTTTGTGAGTGGTTCAAGATAATATTTGAATTCTTCCAAAGAAAACCAAGATTGCTTATGAATTTTGACAGCCTTGGTCTAATATATAAATAACTAGATGTGACCATATGGTGTATGAAATTGGACAAGAACATTATTTGATGAATATAAATGGAAACTATGTGAAATGATTGTGAATGCAATAAATATGTGTACAAGATATTTACAACTATGTACAATGGTGGGACTTTTGATTTTATACATAGTATATTATAAGATGCATAATATTCATTGGTTCCTTAAGGTCTTTTCCTTTTAAGGTAGCTAATCATATGCATCTGATCCAAATTTTGTAATGATGATAAATGGACATAGCCAATTTGATTGAAATTTTCCTATAAGATTGGTTCAAGCATTTGTATTTTTCTTATTTTCTTTAAGAACTAGATCACCAACCTCAAAATATCAGGTATGAATTTTCTTAGAGTATGACCTTTTGAGTTTATCTTGATAGGAATGAAGATGCTCTAAAGTGTTTATGCATTTGTCATATAGTAATTCCAATTGGCTTAGTCATCTAGCATGATATTCATATCCTACTTCAATATCTTGAAGTAAAATACCTATGAAAGGGACTTCAAGATCAAAATAAAATATGACTTTAGTTCCATATACCAAGACAAAAGGAGAAGAGCCAATAGGGGTTTGAACACTAGTTCGATAAGCCCATAAGGCAGGATATAGTTGAGTATGCCAATATTGTCCTAATTTATTAACTAATATTTTTAAGATTTTAATTAAAGTTTTATTAGATGCTTCAGATTGACCATTTCCTTATGGATAATAAGGAGTGGACCATCTATGTTGGATTTTATATTTGGTACAAAGCTTTTGTATATCTTTATTTTTTAAGCACATTTTATTATCCAAAATGAGTGTGGATGGGATCCCAAATCTATAGATGATTTAATTTAAAATAAATTTAAAGACTTGGGTTCCTACGCAAGAATCCAAAGGCATGGCTTCTACCCATTTTTTAAAATATTCAATTGCTATTATGATTAATTTATGACCATCTGATGAAACTGGATTAATCTTCTCTATAATGTCTAGGTACCCTTTTGTAAAAGGTCAAGGGGAAGAGATCGCTTGAAACTCTTGGGTAGGAGCATGGACTAAATTTATGTATCACTGAAATTTGTCACATTAATGTATATAGTCATTGTCATAATTTTCCATGAAGGACCAAAAATAACCCATTCGTAGGAGCTTTTTAGTTATAGCTCCACCACTAAAATGACCTTTGCAAGATCCATCATGCACTTTGCTTAGTGATTTCTTGGATTCCTCTAGGTTGAGATATCTTAGGAAGATACCTTAAAAAGACCTTGTATACAAATTACTTTCGATGATTACAAAATGAACAGCTCATTTACATAATAGTCTACACTGATTTCTATCTAAGCCATCTAGGTAAGATCCATTTTGAAGAAAGTGAAAATATCCATACCATGATCTTGAGGATGTTTCTTCAATTACGAAGACATATAAGGGTCCTAGACAAGATTCTAATGAATCAGGTTCCCTAAGTTGGTGAATGATGATAGTAGCATGATCATCATCCAACTCTAAAGAAATAAGGAAAGCAGCTACTACCATAGCATCAACAAAATGATTACTAGTATGAGGGATAGCTTCAATAGTAAATTTTGTGAATAAAGACAAGTTTTAAAACATACTCTTTATAAGGATGGAGTTTTTCATCTTGGGTTTGATAAATGTTATTTATTTGATTTACCACAAGTTGTGAGTCTCCAAAAATTGCCAAAATTTTAATATTCAAGGATAAATCTACTCGTAACCCAATGATCAAGGCTTCATACTCTTTTTTGTTATTCATATAGGCAAATTGGAGTTTAAAATATAATGGGGTAAGTTTTTTTTGTGGAGACACTAATATAATTCCTGCACCTGCACCACTAATGCAATAGGCTCCATCAAAAATAGATTCCAAGAGTATAAATTTTCACCCTCTAGATTAATACATTCATCTGGAAACTCTATTGTTATAGGGTGAGTAGATTCAAGAGGGGAAGCGATGATTTGATCTACTATGACTTGCCCTTTAATTGATTTTTGACTGATAAAGCTTAGATCAAACTCGCTCAAAGCAAATACCCATTTTGATGTGCGTCCTAATAAATAGGGTCTACTCATAAAGTATCTTAATGGATCAATCTTTTCTATGACAAACATTTTTTGATAGCATATAATGTAATAGTTTTTGTATAGAAAATACAATAGCCAAGCAAAGATTTACTAAAGGGGTATAACAAGTTTTATAACTTATCAAAGTTCTTCTTATGTATTAAATAGCTCTTTATTTCTTATCTTCATCATGTTGCACAAGCATTGCTCCTAACACAAGTTCTAAGCCAAAATATATATAGAATAAAAGGATGCTTGGGCTTGGAAGGAAAAAGCACTGGTGGTGTAATAAAATATGTCTTAAGAGCCTCAAAGGCTTATTTACACTCCTCATACCATTTGAAAAAGGTATATTTCTTAAGTAACTTAAGGAAAGGTTGACATTTGTCTACTAATTTTTCAATGAAACAATTGATATATTGGAGCTTAACTTGTAAACTCCTAAGTTTTGTTAAAGTTTTTAGTAGCAGAATATTGATGATTGCCTTGATTTTGATAGAATATATCTCTATTCATCTCATAGACACAATAAATCCCAATAATTTACCTGATTTTACTACAAACACGCATTTATCTAGGTTTAACCAAACTTTGTATTCGTGGAGTCTATTAAAGACTCATCACAAATTAGGAATATGATCTTCCTCTTTAATTGATAGAGCTATGATGTCATATACATAGTCATGTAATATACCATACACCATATCATGAAATACGTAGTTCATATCTCGTTGATAAGTTGCTCCTACATTATTTAATCCAAAGGGAATTACTTTCCAATAGAAATTCCCCCTAGGTGTAATGAAAGTAGTTTTAGGTCGATCTTTTGGCACTATACAGATTTGGTTATACCCTATAAATACATTCATAAGGGATAGCATTCCACTTACTATTGTGAAATAAATGATTTGATTCATATTAGGAAGGGAAAAATCATCTTTGGGACATGCAGCATTGATGTCCCTAAAATCAATACATACTCTAATTTTAGTAGCCTATTTTTTAGTTACTGGGATGACATTAGATATTCAATCAGAATAATATATGGCTTGAATGAAGTTGACATCTAACCATTTTTGCAATTCATATTTAACTAGCATGCTACTTTAGGATACATTTTACTAAGTTTTTGTTTTATAGGTTTAGCGTCAGGATGAACCACTAAGTGGTGCATGACAACATAAGGATATAAGACAGGCATATCTACGTATTTCCATGTGAAGATATCAGGGTATTCCATAAGAAGTTATGTGTATTTTATTTTTTCTTCTTTACTCAAAGTAGCTCCAATTTTAATCATGTAAGGATTAATTTTTGTTTCCATATTGATTTTTAAGATATCTTATACTATATTATTTAAGTCCCTTTCAAAGTTAGGAGGAGCGGGTGAAACACCCATTTCCTGAAGTTCTTCTAGGGATAATTTGGCTAACTCTTCTTGTGTGGTTATTGTGTGGATATGGGCTATACATGGGATAGACCCATCAAAGAGGAAACTATTTCTCATAACTTCTTCGAGGGAGATGCCAAAAAATACATATCCTTCTATACACTCATTTGGAGTGGCAATCATTTTTGGATGGACTATTGAAATCATATTGCAAGAAAAATAAGTTTACCTTCTCTTCTTATTTTTTATTACATGTTTTTTATTTTCTAAATATTCATCATATGTGATTAGGTGATCATTTTCATTAAATGGGAAAGTCTAATATTTTGTAGGGATATAGCCTATAGCACATCGGGTATGTCATTCCTCAACCTCAAAGGGTTCACGTATGCCATTTTTAAAATGACCCAAACTTTTACCTCTGTAACCCATATCACACATCATTTGTTTTGATTTTACATATATGTTGGAAAAGTAACATTGAGCAAAACTATTCTCATCAAATGTAAATCATATTTTTTGGATGTTGATTTTATCTGGAGAACATCCTACAAAAATAAAGGTACAACTTCCAAAATGATGTATGTTTCTTTTTTTGTGAGGTAAACCCATCATTCACGGGGATGATGGTAATTGGGATAATAAAATGGAGTCTAGTACAACAAAATTAGCATGCTATGTAGGTTCTAATATAGCAAATAAATATGGTAAAGCCTCATCTATGACAGGATATGAGGTAGAAGGATTATTATTTTTAGAATGTCTAGTTGTGTCAGAAGAAGGTAAAGGTTCAATATTTGGGGAAGAAGACTTAGGGGAATAGGAATCAATGATGATAGAGCTAGACAAAATGGAACATTAATAGGTTCCCTCATTGCATTAATCCAACGGCATCCTAGAAGGATGTTGTATGATGTAAGATAAGATACAACAAAAATAGATGTATCCAAAATTCTAGGGCCAACTTGTAATGGGATAGATATCACACCACAAGCCTCTTGGGTTTCATCATTAAAATATTTTATAATCATTTTAGTTCTTCTTAAGTCTTTGTTTCTGAACACAAACCTTTTGAAAAAGTCATAGGTAGATATTTAGGGGTGAACCATTGTCAATTAATACCCTCTTAACACCTACATATCCAATTAATGTTGTTGTGTATAAAGTATCATCCCTATGCATACGTTGTGGAGGTATATATTTGTCTTGAAAATCGATGTAGTCAAATCTATGAGAAGCTACAACATTCACTACAGTAGTTGGTTAAATATCCTGAGGCACCATCATTTGACTCAAGGTGTTAATTAATTATTCTTTATGAACTAATGAAGTTTTGAGAAGGTCTAAGAGACAAATCCTAGCTTTCGTATTAGCTAGTTGTTCATTACTATCAAAGAGAGCTTTTTTTTGGGGTCGAATTACATTATTCCCCTTATAAGGTGGTTTTAAAACAAAATTTGGTTGATCCATATCATTTGGTTGAGTTGTAGGTAATTAAAATTGAGAATTTTAATTACCTACAACTTGTCTAGTAATCACTCCAACTGTATCTACAATTTTGCTTTATTGATGTGGAATAGGAGAATCATCTTGAATAGGTTGTGATCTAGCATTTGATGTTTCTTCCATGGGAAGAAGTTGTTGTGAAGAAGGACGAGTTGTTATCATTCTTGTAAATGGTTCCTCCAAAGTCAATAAATATATGATGGGTAGAATTGGTCCTGGTTCATCTTTTAAACTGTTAGAATGAAAGGAACTAATTTCTACCTCATATTATTTTTCACTTTCTGTATGGTCAAAAGATAAGAATTGTAGTTTCCTTGAAATTGCTCAATTGTGACAACATATTGAGTAGGAAAAAATGAAGTTTGTGAGAGTTACAATGGTAAGTATCTACTAATAATTCCCACATAACATGTTGCATGAGGTAAAATCTTGTAATCTAGCTGATTCAATTTTTCCTTACCACGATTTGGTAATGGATTTTGGAATATATCTAGATCACTTGATTGGCTTTTTGTGCTTATTTTTGTGGGTTTTTTGGTGTATTAGCTTTAGGTAGAGGATTTTCCACCCCTATTTTTTTGTTATCAATCAATTATTGTACTAAGTGTTTTAACCTTCTATAGGTGTTGGTTGGTTTTCCATCAAATTGATGGAAATCACAATGTTGGTCTAGTCTATACCAAGGTTGAGAGGTTTCAGGTTGTCGTATCTCTGGAAATTTTATCAAACCTCTTTCTAAAAATTTTGGGAAGACCATTGTAAAAGGTTTATTTAATATTGTGAAGTTCTTTTGTGGAGGTTTTTTGGGTGCTTTTAACACAAACTTCTTTGTAGTTTTTGTGGTATTAACATTCGGAGAAGGTCTACTATTTGTAACCCTGTCTCCTACCACATGTTTGTTCTTGTATTGATTTTTAGATGACTTATCTTCATCCTTATTTTTAATTTATCCTCTTCTAATAAGGGCTTCTTCTACTATTCTCACCAAGTCTATATCTTGATCAAAAGAGGTTACAGTAGCAGTATCTAGCTTATAGGATAATTGTTCTTGTAAATTGCCAATGAAAATTTCTAACATTTCTCTTGGAGGTAAAATGAAATGTACTTTGCCTAAGATTTTTCTCCATTGATATAGAAATTATTCAAATATTTCTTCTTTTACTTGTTTGAGGTTGTATAAATATTTGATTGTGACATTCCTCTCTATATAGGCACTGAATTGATGTACAAAAAACTATGCAGTTTCTTTGAAATTTCTTAAAGAGTGTGTTGGGAGTTGATAGTACCATTCTAATGCCATTCCTCCTAAAAAAATTTAAAATATTTTTAAGAGATACATGTCATCATATGCAATGTCATGGCAAGTGGTCCTAAACTTGTGAATATGCTCAATCGGATCTTTGATTCCCTTATAAATCAGTAAAACTGGCACGGATATGTGTTTAGGGTATGGTCTAGTGGTAACAAAAGGATCTAATGGTTGATTACACATTTCCTTATAGTTTTACATAGGGTGATAAGGGTCTATTTGATCTAATTGAGAATCTAATTGTTGAACTATAACCTCAAGATGATGTGATTGCCCATCATGTTTATTTAGTATTTCCATGTTTGCATAGGGAGGATAATATGTATGTTGCATAGTCGCATAGGATGTTGAAATAGTAATACTATTATGTAGGGGATTTGAAGTTGGAGCTTTAGCAAGCTTATAAGGAGGCATATTTTGTTGCATGGTTGGTTGAGAAGAATTCAGGATTTTATTATTTTTTTGGGATGTTGAGACTTTATTAAATCGAGTGTTAAAATATTGGGAAAGAAAGTTGTTGGTGGAAGAAGAAATTTGTTTTTGAGTAGTAGTAGTGGTTGCAAAAACTAGTTTATGTTGCAATGCCAAAGTTTTTTGAACTTGGGTAATACCTAATAAATGATCATTATGAGTGGTAGGTTGTAATTGAGTGTTTTCCATATATGTCTCTAGTTTTGGACGAAGTCAAAAAGTTGTTTCCAAGGCTACCTCTATTGAAAAATCACCTCTTGCAAGTTGATATTCTATTTCAAAGGCATTAGCGATAGATTCAAAATGAACATCCCCTTCAGGTCCCATTTTAGGGTCAAAAATGTCGACTATTTTGTGTTCCTCATTTTGTACTATTTGTGCAACTTGTTCTTCATGAAATTCTTCTATTTCAATTTTGGTTTTTGGATTTTTCATTATCTAACTTCTCTTCAGAGCCAGTTGTCACGTCTTTGCCATTCCTTAAGGTTTTAGGAATCTTGTTGTGTTTTTTTTTATTTTTTTTGTTTTGATACTACTCCTAATATTTTTGGTTTTGTTTTGTTTTTTAAACTAAATGGGCTTGTCTAGCTAAGTATTGCCAAGATTTTAGGGTAACAGAACTAGCATTATTTTACTCGTCTTGAAAGAGCTTATAAATATTGTTGATGGGCTCTAGATCTTCAGGGTTCATAAAATGTTCCTCTTCGAATACGAAGCTCTATTTTAAAAGGAAAAAATGAATGAGAGCAATATTCTTAGTTTACAAAGTAGGAGGTTGAAATTGGATCTCATGACAAAACTCTCTAAAAAGGACTACTCTAAGTGTCTTTTGATAGTGCCTTTTTTGTTCAAAGGCTATCTCTTTCTCTTCTAAGTTTGCTAGGAATTTGTGGATGACTACAGGCTCTTCAATGTAACTTTCCCATGGGTAAGTTGTGGAATGAACATAAGCTCTTTTGTTCACTAGCTAGCATTTGTAACTCTTCTTAATTTCAAATTAGGTGGAATAGTATTTTGATCCTAAGGCCTTTTTTATATCTATTATTTTAATTTGTTTCAACTCCTTTTCTCTTCTCTTAATGATATTGAAATTCTATGACAAATCTTCCAAATTTTCCCTGTTACTCCTAAAGAGGATATCAACCTCTTTTTCTATGAGTTATTTTCTAAGGTTGATAAGAGAAAAATATTTAACACTAGTATCCACCATTTAATATTTTCTAGAGATTTCTCTATTTTTTTTCTCATTTTTTCTTTTTAGAAAAAATAACGTAAAATTGAAAAAAATAAAATTAAAAGGAAAAATTGTTTTCTAATTACAAGTTTTTCTTTGAACCATTTTACAAGTTGAAGGCCAATTTTTCTTGTTTTAAATTAGGCTTTTCACTTGGTTGTCCACTTACATACGCTTGGTGATGAAATACAAGTTGTGATGAAGCCTAAGCTCTACCAGTCCTCATCTAGTTCACCATGGACAGTGATACACCTCAAAAAAGTGTGTGCTATTTCCACGGCTATGATGGTTGTTGGACCAACCTCATTTTAAATATTTATTAAATTTTTCAATTTTTTTGGGTACAAGTGAAAGGATAATCCCTTTCGGAAGGTCGTAAACCTTCACTATATATTCTCATTTTTTTCGAACTATCTGAAGCTACAAAATATTTCATTGGATGTGGTTCATTTTTAGAACAGTATTTGTAAAATATAAAATGACGTGATGTATTTTATAGAAAAATTTATCTATTTTATGTGGTTTAATATAAAGCACACAAATTCAAATGATATTTTTTAGTTTTTTTTTCAAACAAAGAAAAAGTAATGAAATAAAAAATAATGGTGTGCTCACATCAGGTTCACCAAAAAATGTAGACACAAAATTTGTGCACCCCTTTCTTTCAGGCTAATGGATCCATGCCTAAAATAGGGAGGGAAAATAATGTATCTACACCTTGGATGATAAGCACTTGAGTTGTGCTCTCCTTGGTGTTTATCGATGAATTGGGTGAGGGTTCACTAGGAAACTCTTCTATGGCAGCTTCCACACCTAGGTAAAGTGGATGTTTGTTGAATTCTTTTTATGTGCACAACCTAGGGTTTGGCCAAAATGAAACTATTGCCTAGCTATATGCTTTTCAAATTTTAAATGAAAATAAAGTATATAGTTCTATCTAGAAATCTTTTTAAATCTAACTATGATGAAATGATTTTGTAGATATTGAAGAAGATGAGGTTTATGCTAACATGTTGTCTTGCTTTTATTTGTGTTTTGTGTTTTCTTAATCCAATATGCTAGATGCAAGTTGATAATAACTATATCTATGTTTTTTGGTCTTTTTTGTTCTTTGAAGTTTCTTAAAAAATGCAACTAATGTAAAAGTGATATAACTAAGTTCATATATTTTTGTCTTTTGTATTTTTTAAAAGTAGTATTATTGATGTAAATAAGAATACAATTAAGTCTATGTTTGGTTCATTTTTTTTGAGTTTTTTTCAACTATTGCAATTAACAATGCAACTAAGTTTGTGCTTTTATCTTTTTCCTTTTAAATTTTCAACTAATGAAATTGGTATAGAATAATGTAACTGAGTCTATGTTCCCCTTTTGTGTTTTCTTTTGAATATTTCAACTAATGCACTTAAATGTAAAATACTATGTTTTTGATATTTTTTCTTTTCAAATTTTCAACTAATGTAATTTGATGTAAAAATCATGCAACTAGGTTTGTATTTTTTATTTTTTAATTTTTTTTTTAATTTTTTCAACTAGTATGCAAAATATAATATAACTAAGTCTAAGTTATTTTATCTTTCATTTATTTTTATTTTATATAAATGTTTTAAAATAGAAGAATCTAAAGTTAAAGTGTGAAAATTTGAGAAAGAAACAAATTTAGATCCTTACCTAGTCTGAATGTTTTCTCTCTATCGCTTTTAGGATGATTTCAGGCTTATGAAAAATTTGGACGGATCTAAATTTGTAAAAACATTACAAAAGAATAAACTTCTGCTAAATATAAAATACATCCAAGTTCAAAATAGTAATCTCCATGTCTGTCTGCTCCTAGAATGGTATTATGATGTCGAAGTCTCCACAAAAAACTTGCAACAAAGACAAGAAATCATTTTCTTCACTTAAATATTTCCTATAAAATCATCATTAGGTCTATTTAGGGGGATTTTGGGGAATTTAACATCTGAGGTAGGTTGAGGAATTAGGGAGGGAGGCGCAAATAGGCCAAGAAGTTAGGATAAATTGGGAATTCCCCTATTCTAGATAAATTTAGATCATTTGAATTTGTCAAAAATTTGGGTTCGTCCATATTAGCTTCAAAATCCCAATAGAGTGCCTAAATTAGGAACACGTGGGATTTGGACAAATTCAGACATACAAAATTATCGAAACCGTTCAAATTCATCGATCTTGTTTGAATTTCCCAAAAAAAGTAGAAAATGAACATATTTCAATTTTTCTTAGGATGAAAATCAAGGTAGGTATTTGGAATGTGAATTTCATGTTGTTAGAGAGTAACAACATGTTTACTAGGAGGGGGAATTTTGAAGTGTGTCAGAATTCCCTAGTTATATTATGCCTCTGAAGTGTGTCAAAATTCCCTAGCTACAATAGTATTTTTATTTTAACAAATTAGAAGAATTCTTGACTATAAAAAAATAAAAAATATCACAAAGTATTTGAATAAACTAGAAGAATTTTTGTCTATCAAAAGTATATATATTATTTTTTTCTTATACATGGATAAACTACAAGCATTCAATCCTATCTTATTTGATAAAACACTGCATAGAGAGGTCTTTGGATCCAAGTGAGTCACAACCATGTAGTTGTGTGAGGGAGACCACTTGTTCCATACAACACTACCTTGTGGCCTATGTTGAAGTTTGTAGGACATAAAGAGAAATCACAAAGGACATATATTGAATAACAAAGCATCATACACATGTAGAGGGCATTAGCATCCATAATGAAGTAGGATGGATCTAGTTGATTTAATTATAAAAAATTGAATATGATTGTTGGAGATGGCCAAACAATGGTCCTCCTAACACAAAAAGTACTCCAAACCCTTTCCTCTTGGAAAATTGATCAAACCGCGACCAAAAACTTGAAATTTTTCTAATTTTTTCCTCCATAAATGAATTGTTTGATTTTAGTGAGTGAATCACTTAAACCGTCCCAACTCATCAAAGCCCTTATAGAGTGAATCACTTGAAATTCTAATTTTTCAAAGGTCTTGGAAGTATTTTTTGTTATTTTTGGATCAAAATTTTGGGACCTTTCAAGTGTGCCTTGAGTTAAAAGGATATAGAAACATTTAATTTACTTTTTCACTATACCTTTCTTTACCTCACTTAGGGATGCTTTTATTTTTAGTAGATTACTCAAAAATTGATATTTTTGCCAAACTTGGGGGAGCCTAGTCCATGATTTTCTAAGGATAGAAAAGCTCTCCAAAACTTTTATAAGTTATTTTAATGCAACAAAACTTTGTCAAAATTTCATAGCAATCAGTATTAAAAACATCATAAGATTATGCTAAATTCATGTCATGATCTCATGAGATCCCCCAAGCTCCTAAAATTTTAGGCATGCAAGAGCTTGAATTTCGTAGGGCACATTCTACTACATTTTCATACCATTTGTATTGAAAAATGGTAGTGCTACTTATCAATGGTATCTTTTTTTATAAAGGTATACCTCTCTTCATAATTAAAAAAAGTTCAATCCATAAAATAGATAGTATATTATTTATCTTTATCATTTTTTGGATAAGTATTGTGGTAATGATAACCTCCATTCCAAATCCATAGAGTCTAAAATTTATAATGAAATCAATATTGATCAATATTGGAGCTCTGTAATCACATATTTGATGTTCTAGAAAGCTTGTTTACCTTCTTTTGTTCATCTTGAGAGCTAAAGTATAGATATAAGGTATCCCAAGGGGTCGACCCTCATGATCACAAAGGTATTATGTCTAATATTTTAGTGCCTAAGATTTTTGGAAGTGAATACTATGGCCTATACAAATATTTTCTAAAGTTTTTGTATCACTTTGAATTAATCTAATATGGTATTCAACCCCCTTATTCCTTTTTATATGGTACCTCCTTTTTATTCCCCTTACATTTGATAGTAGCCTATCTAAAATAATAAGGTTATCCTTAAAATTTAATTGGATGATTTCTTTAACAACATCTTATCTAAGTTAGGCATACAAATTTAGAGCAAATTACTTTCTAAAATTGAGCATAATAATATATTCCTCAAAATTGAGCCAATGGGATGTGGAAAATTTTGGTTTAGTCCATATTTTTTGGGCATGCTAGATTTACATGATCCAATATAAGCTCTATCCATCTAAAAAAATAATAATTCAAAATAATAAATGTATTTGTCCAACTCCACTACTTTTTCTTCCATCGTATAAACTTTTATCTCCATCATTACTTTATCACATTTCCTTATCCCTTTTATACATAAGTTTAAAAATAACTCAATGCATTCATTACGTTAATTACATGTAAAAGGAATAATACAACATGTCAATCAAGTCACATGCTCATATTCTATCTCACCAACTATTTGCTACTAAATTTGCACTCGCTTTCTTCTACTTGATGATCAAATGAAATTGTTGTGGGTATGTGGTCCACTTTTGATGTCTTTCATTCCTTAGCTCACTTTATATTTGAATTAACTCTAAAGGTTTGTGATCTATGTAGATGAATATTTTACTGCCCAAAAAAGTAGTGTATTCATTTTTTACATGCTTGGGAAATAGCATAGAGCTCTTTGTCATATGTGGGGTATTTTTGAACTACTTCATTGAATTTTTCACTATAATAAGTAATTGGATAACCATTCTATGTGAAAATAGCTCCTACTACATATTCATAACCTGTAAATCTAATGAAAAGCATCAGGTGCCCAAGAATGTCAATGGATCATAATAACATCTTCCTTTGTGCATGGAGTTTTTTCTAGTGGACTCCTTATCATAAGTATTTCACTTTGTGTTAAATCTAGAAGAAATATCATAGGCTAAATAGAAGGGCTTGATGTCAAACCCATGTAGAATGTTAGTGTTAAAAGATATAAATTAGTTTTAATTTAACATCAATATATACATGATTTGGTTCCAATTGTGTGTGTGTGTTTATTGCTTGAACAAGTAATCATATTTTCCTACAATCTAGTCCATCTGCTTCTATTGTGTAGGACCTACAATTGATGTAGTGATGATCCAAAAGTCATCAAATCCTCAAGTACCACAATGGGATACAACGGTACATTCAAGAGGACATGAACCTTTTTGAATTCAAGATATTGGGAGGTTAGATGGAAGGAAATTTGCTCATTCTTGGTAAAGTAGTGATTTTATTGCAATATCTATTGATTTATTCAAAGGAGTATTCACACAACAAATGTGCTAATTTTCTTAAGGAGCAATTCACTTTGCCCACCATTACTTATGTTGAAGTTCAAGGGGAAGCAACCATTGAACCCTCTACAAAACACATTTTCTTCAATGCATATAATGGATCCTCCTCCATATGGGTGGAAAACTCATTCAACCTTTGATTGTAGGACCAAAAAAATATAATGGTGTTTTACCTATAATGCTAGCCACAAATCATTAGAATTTGTTATGGTGATAAATAATACTTAGAGCTCACCACACATGCATTTACTAGGTTTAAGCATGCATCCAAAAGGGATGCTAAAATATTAAAAAATAAATGCTCAAACCCTTAGGGTTGCAAGAACCAATCCTAATATAACACTTGAAATATTCTAAGTGTTTGATATTCTCTAAGCATGCAAAGAATCTAGAAAATCACCAATCTCCATCATATAATCTCAATTGGTTTATGTAAATTTTGGAATGTGATAGTTTTAGCACATATCTTCCTTAAAATATCATTATAGTGCAATAGCACAATCTTCACAAATCAATTGAGATTAGAAGTGTAAGTTTTAAAAAAATTAATGGGGAGATACATATTTATTATGGAAGCAATTTTCATGGGTCATGGATGATTGCATACTCTATTTGAAATAATATATTATATAACATCCAATATTTTTGCTATATTAGTTTGTCCAATGCATCTATTATTCCATATGTAACTAAAGTCTTGAAGGAATACCATTCTAAAGACCTTTTGAATTGAAAAATGAAGCAAAATATTTCCTTAATTTAGACCATCCACGAGTACCATCATTCCTTTTTTAAGGAAATAAAATTATGTTGAAGTCCCCTAGAATCCATTTTTTCCAAATTGGACTCAATTTTGTTGTTTTTATTGATAGAAAGATCTAAAAAGAAGGTGAATATAGCCCAAAATAAACACATATTTACATTCCAAAAACATTTATTTCTAGATTTAAGGAATATAATAGCCACCTAACACTTACGGTTGAAGTAAATAAAACAAATTTTCAACTATCAATTCTTAAACCCTAGGCCTATGCTAAGTCTAGCTAAGCTTGGATCACCTACTACTATAAGGCTAACTTCCTATTGGCCACATCCTAATGAAACCTAGATCAAACTACCTCTCATAGAGTGAGTAGGTTGTGTATAGTAGGATGGAAGTATTTATGAGGACAAAGATTTGGTACTTATAAATTTTTAAATCAATTTTATTTTCTTTAGTTTTTATCTATCACAATTTTATCTCTCCTTAATTTGTGTTAGAATGAACAATATAACCATAGATTTGGTAAGGAAAAAAAATTTTAGTGAGCTAGTACCTAGATAAACAAGGAACATATCAGTGGTCCACCACTCGTGGCAAGGGGTTGGTGGCTAAAAATATCTCAATGCTCCACCACCCGTGGAAAGGGGTTGGTGGCTAAAAAAATTTTAGTGCTCCACCACCCACTCATCTAATGGGGATCTTATAAGAGTGATATAATTTTCTATAAAAATCCTACGTAGTTACAAATAACTTATTAAGAGAGGATTCATTCTATGGAATATCCATTGATTAAATATTTATAAGAAACCATTATGTAAAGAGGAGTTTATAGCTAACTCACCTACCTCTTAGATGTAGAGTAAAATAAGTAAAAACCTAGAAAACTAATTTTCTAGCTAAATTTCTCCTCTTTAAAAAAAATAGAAACTTTTAGAAGATTAGGGATCTAGCCAATTTTACTTTTCTATTTTAAATTTTACCACCATGGGCTTATAGATCAAAAATTTACCCACACTAAATTGTTCCATCAAGTCCTACCTTTAGCCCCTTATACAACCCATCTAGAGCCATCAAACGATACTAAGATTGGTTAAATCAAGTTTAAAGAGCTTAGATCTAGACTTTTGAATTGAATAAAACCAAAATACATAAATTTGGATACTTTTTGGTGATGATGTCAACATATCCAAACCAAAACCTAGCATCGTGCAAAAGGAGTCAATGCACAAAGTTGAATGCATAAAGTTGGGATGCACAAAGTCAGGATGCACAAACCTGGGGTGAACAAAGCTAGAGTGTTTGAAATTGAAGTGCATAAAGTTGAGCACTTTTTGATGTGATGTCAGAATATCCAAATCAAGGTCTAACATCATGCAAAAATAATAGATGCATAAAGCTAGGATGCAATAAAAAAGATATGAATAAGGTTAGATTTGAATGATGCTAAAGCTTTAAATGAATGCACAAAGATGGAACACATCCCAAGGTGACATCATTGAAAAATTCATAAGGTTATATTTTGTTCCAAGAAGCTCTGCAAGCAAAGTGACAAGCCCAAATGCAAAACAAGTTCTTGCAAAATGTATTTTTCAGATTCATAACCACCCCAATACCTTCTAGTTGTTCTAGTTAATGACATTGAAGCTTAAAAATTATAGTTTTGACAAATCAATTGTAACAAGTTCAACCACTTGCAAAAGGCAATTGTAGATCGATGTAGTAGATTATATAAAAATTTAAATTTATATGTGGAATGAAATTTAAAACTACCACCTCAACATATTGAGCTTTCTTTGCTAGGTTTTTTCATAAAAAACCTATAAATACCATTGTAAATATTCCATTGTAAGATTTAAAATATAGCCTATAAATAAGTTGTGACACCTCTGGTTAAGAGGTTGGATTTATAGTATTTTCCAAGATGCTTGCTATGTAATCTTGTTGCCAATTAATAAAAATAATAGTTGTTTGGCCTCCATTGTTGATGTTATTACAGGTTCTCATGAATGTATAATTACTTTAAGTCATTTCTATTATACTTCTATTATTATTCTATTTTGTTAAAGCAAATTCTACTATTTGGATCATTATTGGATTGTTATTCAATTAAGTCTTTGGATCGATTAAAGTATATAATTGAAATTGAATAAGTTTATTTTTGCATCTAAAAATGGTTGGTTTTTTAAGTATCATTTACATTTATTTGTGAGTTGGTTACATGGTAATGTCCAATGTTGTTACACTATATCCCATCCACCATTTATTCATTTCTTTAAATCCTTAATTTATCGTAACCCTTCTATCTCTTTAATCTTAGCTTATCGTAACCATAGACTAGGCAAATTGTATGCCAATAGTTTATTTTTGGCATACCTAGTGGGATGAGTTTTATCTTTCATCTTACCTACCCAAAGAGCTCAAGATGAGGTGAATAGTCTTAACCTCACAAGTGAATAATGTATGTTCACCTAGTGAATTCATTGATGATTAAACCTAAAATTATCCAAAGAACCACACAAGACATTGTCACCACAAGAAAATTCTCATGGTCAAACAATTTGGTCTAGCTTGGAAAAGTATTGATACCCTCAACATCCCCACCCTCCACAAAATTCCAAAAGCCACTTTGAAAGTCTTTCCCATTTATAATGGTACTAAAAAAATGGCCTACGAACATTGTTAATATATAGCTACATTAGATACTATATACAATATTATCTTTGAATATGTCATGATTAGACTACTCATCCAATATTTTAGAGGTAAAGTATTGTTATGGTACCAATATTTAAAAAATAGGAGTATTAGAACTTGGTCAAAAATATCTAAATATATTATTGTAAAGTTCGATGACCCCAAAGAACAATTTTTTTTGCTCACTCATTTCTCCTCCATTCAAAGAGCTCCCTCTGAAAGAATTACCAACTTCAATACTTTATTCAAAAGGACTTAGAAAATAATCCCTCAAGAAATTCAGTCCTTCCACAATCAATCATATCTTTATTACATACATGCCTTTAGCTCTGACTTGAACCTTTTGATTCAATAGTCCAAAGAAAATAGATTCCCACAATTTTTTCAAGAGGTCATAATAGCAAAAAATATGCTTATCACAACCGGTAAAATCCCTCCTAGAAATACCATATGCCCAACTACCCAAGATTATTCACACATTCAATTTCCAAGTATGTCTTGTACATCATATTGTGAGGTGTGAGAATCATATCCATTTTACCCATCCATAACAAATTATACCCCGACTGTGTAGATGGTTCAACCCCAGACAGAACAAGGATTGAAATCCCTAATCCAAAAATTAATTGAAGATATCAAAAATATGGAAGGGTGACACTCATAGATAGAGACAAAATCCCAGGATAGGTATACTATAAAATACCAACTAGTGTATTGTTATGATGATTGCATACAAGAAGAATTTAGAGTCCTATGTGTAAATTTTCATTGCCCAATGAAGCTCATGTAAGTGGAATTTGTAATCACCATTTGTATCCAAAGAAAATATTGTTAATGGAAGACATGGTAGCTTCCACAATAGAATGAGGACAATCATTCTCAAGACTGATAACTCCTATTGATCATCAATAATAAATGGAAAACAGTTCTTGGAATGTTAAAAATTTAGACATCCAAAGAGATGATCTATGAGAATATGTTCAAGTGCCAGACCTTAAGGTACAACCACTAAATCTATAGAGGATAGAAATTTATAGAAGAATATATTTCATGGCTATGAATCAAGCACAAAGAGCAAATTTAGTTGAACAATACCAAGGCTTATTCAAAATGCTAACCCTAAAATTGGAACCAATCTTAAGGATAAAATTATTGAGTAAAATGAAGGTTCACTCTACAAAAGATATAAGGGACCTAAGAAAGGATTTTTTGGTATCCGAAATGGTATACTTAGTCAGATTGTCTCCAAAAAAAATTAGAAAGAGGTGACACTCCCTATAATCCCATGATAAAATAGTCATCGTTAAGTATGGAAAGTTGTTAGCCTACCCCATTCTATTTATCTCTTTTCCTAGAAGAGCACATACTACATAACTACACGGTGGATACAAAACTTGATATTACAGTTATACCTCAATAAATTTGTAAGAGCATAGGCCTAGTCCATAGTCAATGAAACTAGAATTGATTTATTTTAAAGGGGTACCTGTAGACCCAAGATGGCCACATACTTAGAAACATTTTGCAAATTTTTCTAAGTCATGAAGAAGGTTGTTCCACCCCATGATAGCGATGCAGTAGATGATGCTCTACCCCATGGACAAAGAAGTCAAGTTACACTTAACAAGTTTAAAATCACAGGCCACAACATAATCAACATGTGGTGGTTTGTAGCAATGTTATATCCCATGTGACACAGAATGATGTTCCAGCCTATGGTCAACATTGTCAAACTTGACATATCCAATCTATGAATCATGGTTCACAACACCACTCTACCCCTTGTGGGTCATAGAATTTTCTATACCACATGACTTAGTGCAATGCTCCAACCTACGACCAAAGGGGTCAAATTTCATAAATAAATATTTTAAATCATAGGCCAGAGCAAGGTTCTACCCCACAGAGCTCAGTGTAAACGTTATACCCAACACGACTCAGTGCAGTGCTCTATCCTATCGTCATAATTGGTCAAAATTACATATGGAATTTTCAAATTATGGGCTATGACACAGCTAGGATGTTTTTCTATGCTATGGCTCAAAATAGGAAGAATTTGATGCGAAGAGAGTAGACCAGTACATGATTCTATCCCAGGTAGCTCCAAATATTTTTTGCAATGAAACATTTATTTGCTCAAGCCCGTGGTCAAAGTGGTCAACTTATCCAAACAACATTTACAAAGAGCGGGCTATGACATGGTTCTATGTCATAGAGCTAACAATAAAGTGAAGCACTAATCTCATCAATTTATGAGAAGATCAATGGTTTGTTTGTTCTAATGCTCTCCAAAACACATAAAAGCAAGAAGTCTAGTTAATATGACTTGGTCAATCAAAGTGAACTGGAAGGTGAAGCATTGAACAAATCAAGAAATAATAAGTGAAGATATTTATAGGTCTATGGTTGGATGTTTTCTACAAGAACAATGAATGGTATGAATGATGGTTTTACGCAGTCTGGAGTTGAACGCCATAAAATTTTAGCAACTTGGAGAGGCCAAGTTGTAGAGGAGTGCAAGATCATATGATTTATTTTCCTCTAAAAACAAATAAGAGGTTGCCACCTTAGTACCTAGATGATCTGACACTTCAATTCCTTGTAATTTTTCACTTTATTTAATCATTCAAATGTGTAAAACTATAAATAGAGGTCGAACCCTCATTTTTTGGGGTCGTCTCTAGAGTGTTTACTTTCCCTACTACATAAATACTTTTACAAATTTATAGAAGGAAAATTTCTTGGATGTTTACCTCATGCTAGTGTATTCTATATCTTTTGGGAGATTTAAATTGTGAATGCATTTCTGCTCCTATTGCTATGGTTAGTCTATTCTATTGATATTGGATTTCTAACTTAGAGCACTTTGAAATATTTCATGATTGATTCTATGATTGGAATGAGTTATTTTCTATTAGTCTAGGTACTAATCTAATTTTGCTATTTGGATTATTAGTATCTTAGATGTTTGAAATGATTTCTTAAATCATGTCTTTATTTTTTAATTGATGAATATTATTTATTTTGAGTTTTGTTAATCACAAGTGTGAGATACTATAAATTGATTGGCAAGGGTTTTCCTGTAAATGCCTAAGCTTTTAGATTTATCCGACCACTGTTTAATCATCACCTTTCTAACCCTACACCCATTTCTATCCCTATATCTCAAACACTTAACTGAGCTTAAATGAGTCAATAACCAATTAGTTGACAAGGTATACTAGCCTACTCTGTAGGTTGGGTTAAATCAATATTTAATCAATCCAATTACTCACAATTTTTATATTTCCTTTATGTCAATTCAAATCCCAACAGTTTTGGCATGCTCGGTGGGACCCTATTTACAAGAACACTAGCTAGCCCATGTAATTTAATTTTTTTACCTTTCCTAGAGTAATCAAGATTTAGTGGATTGTATTGAAATTATTAAGTGATGAAAATAAATTCACTTGGCCACTCTCTAAATGTAAGAAACCAAAAAATCCATTCCAATAGCTCATACTTTTTCATGAATACTAGGTCATTTTTCAAGAACAATCAAGATCCTATTATCTTTTATGAGCTCCCTTTAAGAGGATCCAATATCATAAGAAATTTATCCTCAAATTTTTAGTCAAGAGAGGTTCCAGCTGAGTTAGCCCCTGAAATACCTCCAATACCACCTTCATCAAGAATAGTGCTAGCAAATATGGCTGGACAATATAATGTGAATCCAAATTAGCCTCTGTAAAAATACCCTAATTGGGATATAGTTGGACCCTTGAGACTTACCCAGATGCACGATATCCCTCAAGATGTATCCAAAGCTATACCTACTTATGATGGATTAGGTAAAACTACTTACAAGCATTGCCAAGATATCCTAAATCTAGCAACAATCCATAACATCAGAAATGAAGATGTGATTGTTAGAATATTAGCCCTATTTTTTAAAGGAAAAATACTACATTGGTTTAGGATCTTAGAGGACAACAACATTACTTTATGATTCTTTTATAGAGGAATTAAATGAATTTTTTGATCCCTTTTCTCTCCTGAATTAGTTCACATCCATGCAAAATCACCGGAAAGAGTCATTTTCATATTTTAATCTATGGTTCAGTAGAACCTAGAAAAGGATTCCAGCTAAAGCTAGGCCAACTACCCCCTTTATTTTATGTACTATATCAGAGCCCTTGGATCATAAATTGGGTTACAAACTCAATAGTCATGAGTATACACCTTCCCCTAGGTTTATAATGTAGTTGTACAGGTCGATAATATCCTTGTCAATTTAGGAAGAGTTACCTCCAAAAACTATGATGCCCTACTATTCTGATATTCCTCATGCCCAAATTCAAACAAATACATCTTCTTACATGGACCTCCATCCTTTGTCATCACCACTTCCTCAGATGGTTCCAATTCCACCCCCTAAAATACTCTCTACTTCAGTTCCCTTTCCACCACTTCCATATCAAACACCCAAAGAATCCATCGTGTTGCTTGATATTCAGAGTACTTTGAAAACACTCAATAACAATATGAATACGATGAAAAAAAATATAGAGAGGTATCAAAAAAGAATATATCCCTATTTTAATAGAGATCAAAGGCCTGGTACCAGCAATATCATAGGGATCATAGTTAATGCAAATCAATAATCATGTGTTATGTACCAAAACTAGTCTTGTGAATGTATGGTGCCTTATGTGTAATGATCCTCATGATTCAAAATCATGCGTTATGTGCCAACTTCATGTGCAACAAGCCATGGAAAAGGTTGATAGAAACCAGAAAGGTAGAGTTAACATGTTATGACAACCAGATCAAATCATGGTTGGGCATTATCTTGATGAAAAATAACCTATCTATGTCATGACAAGATTAGGTAAAAATACGTTGCAAGTTTATCCCCAGAATATGGGTCAATTTTAGATCCCCTCTCAAAAGAAGAAATACCTCCCCTAAAAAATAATGATTAAATTCCTATTTCTCAAGTAGCTAAAAAGAGGGACTCGGTTCCTACGAGCTAGGATAGAGAAGTCAATTTTCCTAAGAGATATGAGAAAGAAAATGACAAAGAAAGGATGAGATCCAAAAATGAAGCAAAAGAAAGGATGATATTTCCTTCCATTACGTAAATACAAAATATTGATGTTGTGCAGTAGTATAAGAGAAAATATGGTGAGACAAAAAATAAGTATGAGAGACCCCCTTCAAAAACATCAGATTATAACATTATGAAAGAGATGAAGAGAATCCCCTCCAAGGCAAGTCTCTAAGATACTCTCTTCATCCCTGTTCATATAGATCTTCTCAAGGCTTCTTTGAGTAGAAATTCTCAATAAAATCAAACTACTACCATCCTTAGCATACCTTCTGGTAAAGAGAAAATATCTCATGCTACTCTTAAGAACAAACCCCCTCCTTTTTATACATCCTTGAGAATGGAAGTTGGATAGTTCACAATTGTATGATAGATTCAAGGGCCTCTACCAAAGTCATGCCCAATGCAATCTATGAAGATATGGGTATGGAATATACCATATATTATCCCATATTTTTGCAGTTGGATTGGACACCAGTTAAGATAGTTGGGGTAATAAATGATGTGCTAATGAGACTTCATAGAGCCCCAGAAGTGACCATCATGCAAGAAATTATGGTGGTAGTTCTAGAGCCTTATTTTATCCTATACCTTTCCAAAGAGTTCATTGCCAAGCTAGGAGTTTATATGTACTTGGATTACTCTAGCATGATAATCCCTTTCAAAGGAAAGAGGATAAGGATAACACCTAAAAATATTGTGTCCTATCACATTGAGAAGATTGAAGAAGATACGTGAAACCTCACACCCCTAGATGAATTTGATCTAGTATAAAGCTTTGAATATTTAGAGGTGGAGGATGAATTAACATTCAAATAATATTATAGCCAATTTGGGATAGGAATGGGCACATACAACATTTCTTCAGAAGTGGAGAAAAATATCCTTGCTATATTCAATCAATCCCTGAGGGGAAAACATATTTGGACTATGCATTTTGATGGTGCAAGATACCAAAATGGATCTAGTATCAGTGTAGTTTTATAGTCCCCCTCAAATGGTATAAAATATTTTTCATATAGATTGGCATGGTATTGTACTAAAAATGTTGTAGAGTATGAAGCTTTATACTTAGGATTAATTCAAGCATAAAGCATGGGGATCAAAATGCTTAACATATATGGTGACTCTGAGTTGATAGTTAATCAGGGAAGAGAGAAATGCAATAGTAAGCACCATTACCTAAGATCATACATAAATAGGGTGTGGGATTTGATGGAATATTTTGATACCCTGAACATTCATTGTATCCCCATAAAATAGAACATGTTGGCTGAATCCTTGGTTTTAAAAGTTTCCAATTTTAGTCCTTACTTCAGATATGGGACAATCTAGAGACAAAAGAATCAAACTGGTTTTCAAGCCTATAATACCAGATAGATAGATTTTCTGGTAGGTTTTTGAAAGTGATGACCAGATTACTGATTTCTAAATAAGGGAGACTTGCTTATCCAATGTACAATTGGAACTTCCTAATGAGATAGGTCAGTAGGATGTTATCCAATTAAAGAAATATCATATCCCTAGGGGTTTGGTCACCCTAGAAATCCTCTTTCATAATTAATATGGGATAAAAGCTAGAGCCATAGATATCAATGAAAAATATGTAAAGAGATCGAGATTGAGAAGGATAAGAAGCTCAAAGTTGGTATCTATTATTCTCCATAAGAGGTAGAGGATACCAAAGCCCTGTGTTCTAAATACGAAGATATTGTATCCTAGTCATATGAATATCTAAAGGTATATGATAAAAAAGGGATCCAACATACTATTGAGCTAGATCCTAATGCAAAGCCTTTTAGATAGAAGCAGATAACAATAAATCCCAATATTGAATTCATAATGAGAGATGAGTTACTCAAATTTTTGAAGGCTAAAATTATATACCCAATAAAGCATTCCATGTGGGTAGCTAATTTGGTCCCCATAAAAAATAAGAATGGATACATCTATCTATGTGTAGATTTTAGGAATCTCAACCAGGCATCATTGAAGACCACTACCCTCTCCCTCATATTGATCAAATTTTACAGATTTTTGTAGAGGTAAAGAGGTTCTCATTGTTAGATGGTTTCTCAGGATATAACCAGATCTGGGTAAAATATGAAGATCAATTCAAGACAAAATTTACCACTAAATGGGGAACTTTCACTTACCAAAGTATGCCTTTCAACCTATCTAATTTAGGGGCCACATTCTAGAGAGCTATGGATGATTTTGGAGAGATAATAAATAAGGTCATTCTCATCCTGCTACTGATCTGTGTGTAGTTGGTTAAATTTGACATCCTAATTTGATTTCAATTTGTTTTAAGTTTTAAATTATGTATGATCTTACCTATTTATTGGTTTTGCTTTGGAAGGGATAACTCCTTTGATTGGTCATTCCTCGATTACTACCATATGTAAGTAATTTTTGCTCCCTTTTTTGAGTGGGGTTTAGTCTCTTTTGTACAAGGTTTGGAGATCCTTTCAAAAATCCTTCATCCACATAATAAAAAAAAAACTAGGTCATTCTCATCTACTTAGATGGCATTATTGTGTTATCTCATAAGAAATAAACTCATCTAGAGCACCAGGAGCAAGTATTTGAGAAATGAAGAGAATTTGGTATCTCTTTGAACCCAAAAAAGTCATTTTTTGTAGTCCATGAAGGGAAGCTATTGGAGCATGTGGTTTCTAAGGAAGTAATATTTATAGATCTAGATAGGATAAAGACAATTATATCCCTCTCCTTGCCTATGAACAAGGAGGTCTTGCAATATTTATTTTTGTATATTAACTTTGTGAGGAATTTTATCTCAGACTTTGCTCAAATAGTAAAGCCTATCTTAGAGTTGTTAAAGGAGAACACATATTTCAAGTGGATAGAAGTAATAAAATAGGCTTTTCAAACCATTTAATAAACTATTCCCACTATCCCAGTCTTGGTGAACCTAATTTCAATAAGAATTTTATTTTTTATGCTTATGGAGCTGAAGAGAGCTATGCAATTGTGCTTACTCAGAAGAATGACGATAGAGAAGAACATTCCATATTTTTCTAGTATCAGATCAAATACAAATTTATTGAGAGACAAGTGTTTTCAATAATGAAGTCATTGAATAAATTTAGACAATATGTGGCTCAAATTAAAAACTTTGTTTATGTGATCCATCCAAGTGTAATAATATTTATTTTACAAGGATAACTGGGAGACAAAAGAGCTGGTTGGATTACCAAAATCTAGGAGTATGATTTAGAGATCCATCCTACCTGATGAGGCCAGGAATTGCCTCATCCATAGACACTTTTGGAGACATTCTAACTATTTGACTCACCCTTTTTACTATGTTTTTATGTTAATTATGGGTAAAATGCATTATATAATGGTGTTTACATATTCTAAAATGACAAAGTGCATATACTCTGTTTTACTATTTTTACTGCAATTTCACCTATTTTTAGTTAATTAATCAATAGTATTATAATAATTCAGAATCATAGCATAGACCTTGTTGAATATCTGGTGCTTAACAATATTGTGCTCCTCTGTTTAAACTAATTCAAATGGAAAAATGCACCAAGAACTTGTCCACTATAGCTGACCATGCAGGAAAATAGGTTGTGACTGTGACAGTTCCAGCCAACTGTACATATACAGAAAGGCTTGGAATCATTCACTCCAACACGTGCCACCAATGCAGAAGGGTGTACAAGATAAGGGAAAACAATCCAAATTGTCAACAACTTCCTCCCTATGCATTTGGAGCACAGATAAGCAATGAATGGTCACCTGCCTGTTATTCCGGAGTAGCACAGAAATAAGCGATGCAGGAATAGGGAATAGTGCAAGAAAAACCGAAAATGGTCAAAATGCACCAAAACCATGGAAAGTATGATTGTAAATTGACCAATCAGTTAGTCCTCCCTATTTTTACTCTATTCCTTCACCATAGGCGGACCATCTAGGATAAAGGGATAAAAGTTAACAAATTATAACCCTGCATTCCAGGAAACTATTTTGTAAATAGTTCAAAATCCCTAAAACTCAGTAAACAGATATATCAACTTTGTCTTATAAATAAAGCTCCCAGAACGGTTGAGCATAATAGATATATAGATATGTAAATGGATAAATAGGGATAGAATAATAGGAGATAGTTATTATCAAAAGATAAATTTTTTGTAGCATTACAGTAAATTACAAATTTTTTCTACAATACTGTAATAAAGTTTCAGATGGAATAAAAGGTGCATTATTCATATTTTATTAGCATTTTATGTTTGATAGTGCACATTTAATTTACCTGGTATAATTCTTGACCCTCTTCTGGTTCTGGAAGCAAGGGCCACTTGCAGGATCAAAGGAAGGGCAGCACAGTGACAGAAAATTCTTGCTGATTTCTTGTTGCAGCAGATCAGTAGAATTCTGTCAAAATTTATTTGCAGAATTAGTTTCATTTAATAATTGCACCATAGCATTTAGAATAGGTTCAATCATGTGTTAGAACAGTATTTAGCATTTGACCTGTAATGACATCATTTTCAGCATTTTCTGCAATTTCCAGAATTACATCATTTTTAGCATTTTTTGCAATTTCCAAAATTATGTCATTTTTAGTTTTACTGCAATAAAAATTAATTTGGTTTCTCATATTCAACTTATGTTCAGAAAATTGTGAGTTTTATCATTATTTTAATTTCTGCAAACGTGTGTGTGAATTTCCATTTTGCTGTTTAATTTCCTATAATTTTGTTTTTTGGTCAATTCAACAGCATTTTATTTCTTGTCAATTTCAGATTCTGCAGTTTTATTTTTTTGCAATTTAAATTTAGCTTTAGATTGTGCAATTTGAGTTCCTTTGTTAGAAATTAGGAAGATACAACAACCCCTAGCACTGCTAATAGACCTACCAATAAAATCATGTTCTTGGATAAACTGAACCTACAACTGTGACACCTCCTATCGTATACAGCCTTTGGACACCGCCCTGGACTGACATATAATTACTAAATGATGAATGATCAACGACCCTCATCATTTTTGGTGTCGTTGCTAGGGAACAAAATGTGTTGTTAGGAAAAGTGAAACAGGTCAATAATTGTGTTACAATTTTTGAAATACTGTATTTCAATTTATTTAATGAATAGGCATGAATGCATAGGCTAAGAGACAAAAGAGGGAGGTTTATTAGAACTAGTTTTGAACCACCAAGGCATTATTCATGATTATATGAAGAATTGCTTGTGCAATAAATACCTTCTTCACCAACTGAAGCTTTGAAAATATTAGAACAAGAGCTTTTTGAAGCACTTGCTGCTAAACATTCCCCTAAGCCTGAACCATCCACATCAGACTCAATAAAGAAAACAACTATGGTAGCACCACCACCACCACTAGGTGGGTATGCTGATGATCCTCCTAAGACTTTTGAATACCCCATACAGTTTGATACAGCTCTAGATGCTCCCATGAAAACTATTTCTCCATCCATATTGCCAATTTTTAAGGGAACTTTCAGAAGATCCTGATCAATTTTTTTTTTAATTCAAAGTGTTATGTCAAACTTATGACTACATAAATGATAATCAAAAATTGAAATTGTTTCCTTCCACGCTTAAGGATGTTGCTCTCCGATGGTTTATTAGTAATATTGAACCTAATTCAATGTATACTTGGGATGACATGGAGACTTCATTCTTACATAAATATCAAGATTATTGTAGAGTATGAAACACGAAAGATGAGTTGTTTCAGATCAAGCAAGAATAAGATGAGAGTTTAGAGGATTATCTTGATCGCTTTGCCTTTGTCCAAAAGAGATGTGGTCCTGTAGAACCAGATTTCTTAAAACCTATCTTTTTAAGGGAATTGTAGGATGAATCTAGAGAAGTGTTAGATTTAATGGAAAGAGGAGACATAGATCAACTTGACATTGAATATATTGTGGAGTTATGCAAAATTATTCCTGCACTCACCAACGAAGAAAGAAGCAAAATTCTAGCAATAGTGACATAAAGGAGTTGATGGAGGAAATGGCTAATTTAAAAATGGATATCCTTGTTCAACTTGATTCTGCATTAGGTGAGAGAAACACAAAACCCAATTCTACACCACCTTTGGCAATTTATTGCCTAAGATGTAGAAATAAGCATGCCTTGCAGGATTGCCCTTTAAACAAAACTTCTATTTGTGGAATTTGTTCCAAGGAACACTCAACAGATAAATGTCCTTTGTTGCCTCATCTAAAATCCATTTTGGGCACCCAAACAGAAGAACTTAATGCTATTGGGCAGAGATCTGGTGGTGGCTATGCATAATATCCCAATGCTCCGTAGTTTCCAAATTGGGGAAAATCTCCTTGGAATATGAATATGCCATGGGGACATTCAAAAATCTCTGCACAACCTTGGAATCAACCTTGGACAGCTCCTCCAGATTGGTTACATTCTGGGTGGATGAACCCACCTTGGCATACAATTCATCCACAATGGACACAACAAGGAAAAATATGGGGACAGTAATATCCACCATATCAAGGACAACAAAGGTATCAAGGGCAAGATCAAAACTTGCTACCCGCTCCTAATCCAAATTTTTAGGGAAGAACACAAAATCAACAAACACAACCAGTGAAACAACCTCCACTCCTAGCTTAGCCTGTGACTAACCCAAATAATGCCAGACAAATAGCCTCATTTTATGAGGCTGAGTTTGAAGACTCTGCTGCAGTTCATGTACTTGACTATAGTAACATCCAGCTGCATTCAAGGAAGGTTTTACCTGAACCTATTCCACCCACCATTGAATAAATTATTGAGAAACAAGAACCTCCAAATCAAGAGACAATGCAACAAAAACAAAAATAAGAAATAACAAAAAAAATGCAAGAATCTTCTTCAGTAGTATTACCATACCCTTAAATATTTGATCATATTGATACTGCCCGTGAATTAGAATTAGTGACAGAACTTAAAAAGATGTCAATTTCTCTCCTTTGTTGCAAGCAATAAAGGATGTGCCTTTAATCAAAAAGACTATTCAGGAGTTATGTATCAAGAAACCTGGTAAAAAAAAGGCCTTTCCTAAAATTGTTCAGGTAGAAGGAAAATTAGCTGATTTATTGTCTGGAAAACTAGTTCCTCCCAAGTATAGTGACCCAGGTAGTCCAATAGTTATAATTACTATTGGGTTAATGCAAATTCCTAATGTGCTAATTGTTCTTGGAGCTGCAATTAATGTAATGACTAAGGACATAATGCAAAAATTGCATCTCAAAAATCTCAGTCCTACCACCATAGTTTTGAAAATGGCAGATAGGTCAGTTGCTAAACAAGAAGGTATCCTAGAAGATGTAGCCATTGAATTCTCTTCTTGGGAATATCTTGTAGACTTCTTAGTGTTGTAGCCTAGAAATTTATTCAATGGATACCCTATCATTCTAGGATGACCTTGTCTGGCTACTGCAGCTGCTTTTATAGACTGCAGGTCAGGGGAAATGACCATCTCTAATGGTGTTGACCTGAAGAAAATTTCTTTGTATCCACCAGCTCAACCTTCAACTAAATTTTCTAGACAAATTTGGTATCCTGAATCGGATGAAGAACAAGAAACCATTTCCACTTTGGCTACAGTTGTAGTGAAGGAACATATTGAGGAAATCACTACACCATAAATAGAAATATTCAAGAATGAAATTGTCCTAATTGAAACATTACAATCATAAGGACTAACTGATGATCAAATTCTTGTTCATCGATTGTTGTGGAAATAGGAGGAACAAATTTTAGAATATCTGTCATCCATGCCTAGTCAGGAAATATCATTCATACTACCACATGGATGGCATCATCATCTTCTTAACACCTTCAACTATCCTCTGATTCCATCAGGTATCATCTCTAAGAGAGATTCTATAATATTTCATACTCTACAGCCACATAATTGTCCATTAAATGCATTAATTAGTAACTATAAAGCAACTAGTTCTGTCCATCCAAGGATCAAACAAATTGAAATATAGCCAGGTAAATTTGTGAACATTAATAGTTGGCTAACTGAGGATCAAGAAACCAAATTGTTTGTAGTCTTACAGAAACATGTTCAAGCTTTTGCATGGAACTATAAGGAAATGATAGGCATTCATCCTGAGGTATGTACACATAGGATATGCACAGAAGATGTAAAACAAGTAAGGCAACCTCAGAGATGTTTGAATCCTGCTTTGAAGGAGATTGTGAAAGAGGAAATTGAAAAACTCTTAGATGTTGGATTCATTTATCCAATTTTAGATAGTAAGTGGGTTTCACCACTGGTCATTATTCCAAATAAAAATGGTAAAATGAGAGTATGTGTGGACTATAGGGAGTTAAATAAGGTCACACAAAAGGATAATTTCCCATTACCATTCATAGACCAAGTATTAGATACCCTTGCAAAGAGACTTCATAGAGCCCCAGAAGTGACCATCGTGCAAGAAATTATGGTGGTAGTTCTAGAGCCTTATTTTATCCTATACCTTTCCAAAGAGTTCATTTCCAAGCTGGGAGTTTATATGTACTTGGATTACTCTAGCATGATAATCCCTTTCAAATGAAAGAGGATAAGGATACCACCTAAAAATATTGTGTCCTATCACATTGAGAAGATTGAAGAAGATACGTGAAACCTCACACCCCTAGATGAATTTGATCTAGTATAAAGCTTTGAAGATTTAGAGGTGGAGGATGAATTAACATTCAAATAATATTATAGCCAATTTGGGATAGGAATGGCCACATACAACATTTCTTCAGAAGTGGAGAAAAATATCCTTGCTATATTCAATCAATCCCTAAGGGGGAAAGATATTTGGACTATGCATTTTGATGGTGCAAGATACCAAAATGGATCTAGTATCGGTGTAGTTTTGTAGTCCCCCTCAAAGGGTATAAAATATTTTGCATATAGATTGGCATGGTATTGTACTAAAAATGTTGTAGAGTATGAAGCTTTATGCTTAGTATTAATTCAAGCATAAAGCATGGGGATCAAAATGCTTAACATAAATGGTGACTTTGAGTTGATAGTTAATCAGGGAAGAGAGAAATGCAATAGTAAGCACCATTACCTGAGATCATACATAAATAGGGTGTGGGATTTGATGGAATATTTTGATACCCTGAACATTCATTGTATCCCCATAAAATAGAACATGTTTTCTGAATCCTTGGTTTTAAAAGTTTCCAATTTTAGTCCTTACTTCAGATATGGGACAATCTAGAGACAAAAGGATCAAACTAGTTTTCAATCCTATAATACTAGATAGATAGATTTTCTGGTAGGTTTTTGAAAGTGATGACCAGATTATTGATTTCCTAGTAAGGGAGACTTGCTTATCCAATGTACAATTGGAACTTCCTCATGAGATAGGTCAGTAGGATGTTATCCAATTAAAGAAAAATCATATCCCTAGGGGTTTGGTCACCCTAGAAATCCTCTTTCATAATTAATATGGGATAAAAGCTAGAGCCATAGATATCAATGAAAAATATGTAAAGAGATCGATATTGAGAAGGATAAGAAGCTCAAAGTTGGTATCTATTTTTCTCCATAAGAGGTAGAGGAGACCAAAGCCCTGTGTTCTAAATACGAAGATATTGTATCCTAGTCATATGAAGATCTAAAGGTATATGATAAAAAAGTGGTCCAACATACTATTGAGCTAGATCCTAATGCAAAGCATTTTAGACAGAAGCAGAGAACTCTAAATCCCAATATTGAATTCATAATGAGAGATGAGTTACTCAAATTGTTGAAGGCTAAAATTATATACCCAATAAAGCATTCCATGTGGGTAGCTAATTTGGTCCGCATAAAAAAGGAGAATGGATACATCTATCTATGTGTAGATTTTAGGAATCTCAACCAGGCATCATTGAAGGACCACTACCCTCTCCCTCATATTGATCAAATTTTACAGATTTTTGTAGGGGCAAAGAGGTTCTCATTGTTAGATGGTTTCTCAGAATATAACCAGATCTGGGTAAAATATGAAGATTATTTCAAGACAAAATTTACCACTAAATGGGAACTTTCACTTACCAAAGTATGCCTTTCAACCTATCTAATTTAGGGGCCACCTTCTAGAGAGCTATGGATGATTTTGGAGAGATAATAAATAAGGTCATTCTCATCCTGCTACTAATCTGTGTTTAGTTGGTTAAATTTGACATCCTAATTTGATTTTAATTTGTTTTAAGTTTTAAATTATGTATGATCTTACCTATGTATTGGTTTTGCTTTGGAAGGGATAACTCCTTTGATTGGTCATTCCTCGATTACTACCATATGTAAGTAATTTTTGCTCCCTCTTTTTGAGTGGGGTTTAGTCTCTTTTGTACAAGGTTTGAAGATCCTTTCAAAAATCCTTCATCCATATAATAAAAAAAAAACTAGGTCATTCTCATCTACTTAGATGGCATTATTGTGTTATCTCATAAGAAATAAACTCATCTAGAGCACCAAGAGCAAGTATTTGAGAAATGAAGAGAATTTGGTATCTCTTTGAACCCAAAAAAGTTATTTTTTGTAGTCCATGAAGGGAAGCTATTGGAGCATGTGGTTTCTAAGGAAGTAATATTTATAGATCTAGATAGGATAAAGTCAATTATATCCCTCTCCTTGCCTATGAACAAGGAGGTCTTGCAATATTTATTTTTGTATATTAACTTTGTGAGGAATTTTATCTCAGACTTTGCTCAAATAGTAAAGCCTATCTCAGATTTGTTAAAGGAGAACACATATTTCAAGTGGATAGAAGTAATAAAATAGGCTTTTCAAACCATTTAATAAACTATTGCCACTATCCCAGTCTTGGTGAACCTAATTTCAATAAGAATTTTATTTTTTATGCTTATGGAGCTGAAGAGAGCTATGCAATTGTGCTTACTCAGAAGAATGACGATAGAGAAGAACATTCCATATTTTTCTAGAGTCAAACCCTTCATGAGTATCAAATCAAATACAAATTTATTGAGAGACAAGTGTTTTCAATAATGAAGTCATTGAATAAATTTAGACAATATGTGGCTCAAATTAAAACCTTTGTTTATGTGATCCATCCAAATGTAATAATATTTATTTTACAAGGATAACTGGGAGACAAAAGAGCTGGTTGGATTACCAAAATCTAGGAGCATGATTTAGAGATCCATCCTACCTGATGAGGCCAAGAATTGCCTCATCCATGGACACTTTTTGAGACATTATAACTATTTGACTCACCCTTTTTACTATGTTTTTATGTTAATTATGGGTAAAATGCATTATATAATGGTGTTTGCATATTCTGAAATGACAAAGTGCATATACTCTGTTTTACTATTTTTACTGCAATTTCACCTATTTTTAGTTAATTAATCAATAGTATTATAATAATTCAGAATCATAGCATAGACCTTGTTGAATATCTAGTGCTTAACAATATTGTTCTCCTCTGTTTACACTAATTCAAATGGAAAAATGCGCCAAGAACTTGTCCACTGTAGCTGACCATGCAAAAAAATAGGCTGTGACTGTGACAGTTCCAGCCAACTGTACATATACAGCAAGGCTTGGAATTAGTCACTCCAACACGTGCCACCAATGCAGAAGGGTGTACAAGATAAGGGAAAACAATCCAAATGGTCAACAACTTCCTCCCTATGCATTTGGAGCACAGATAAGCAATGAATGGTCACCTGCCTGTTATTCCAAAGTAGCGCAGAAATAAGCGATGCAGGAATAGGGAATAGTGTAGGAATAACCAAAAATGGTCAAAATGCACCAAAACCATGGAAAGTATGATTGTAAATTGACAAATCAGTTAGTCCACCCTATTTGGACTCTATTCCTTCACCATAGGCATACCATCTGGGATAAAGGGATAAAAGTTAACAAATTATAACCTTGCATTCCATGAAACTGTTTTGTAAACAGTTTGAAATCCCTAAAACTCAGTAAAAAGATATATCAACTTTGTCTTATAAATAAATCTCCCAAAATAGTTGAGCATAATATATATATAGATATATAAATGGATGAATAGGGATAGAATAATAGGAGATAGTTATTAGCAGAAGATAAAATTTTTGTAGCATTATAGTAAATTACAAATTTTTTTTGCAATACTATAATGTAGTTTCAGATAGAATAAAAGGTGCATTCTTCATATTTTATTTGCATTTGATGTTTGATAGTGCACATTTAATTTACCTGGTATAATTCTTCACCCTCTTCTGGTTCTGGAAGCAAGTGCCACTTGCAGGATCAGAGGAAGGGCAGCACAGTGATAGAAATTCTTGCTGATTTCTTGTTGCAGCAGATCAGTAGAATTCTATCAAAATTTATTTGCAGAATTAGTTTCATTTAAGAATTGCACCATAGCATCTAGAATAGTTTCAATCATGTGTTAGAATAGTATTTAGCATTTGACCTATAATGACATCATTTTCAGCATTTTCGGCAATTTCTAGAATTACATCATTTTTAGCATTTTCTACAATTTTCAAAATTATGTCATTTTTAGTTTTACTGCAATAAACATTAATTTGGTTTCTTATATTCAACTTATGTTCAGAAAATTGTGAGTTTTATAATTGGTTTAATTTCTACAAGCGTGTGTGTGAATTTCCATTCTACAATTTAATTTCCTGTAATTTTGTTTTTTGGTCAATTCAGCAGCATTTTATTTCTTGTCAATTTTAGATTCTGTAGTTTCATTTTCCTACAATTTAAATTTAGCTTTAGATTGTGCAATTTGAGTTCCTTTGTTAGAAATTAGGAAGATACAACAACCCCTAGCACTGCTAATAGACCTACCAATAAAATCATGTTCTTGGATAAACTGAACCTAAAACTGTGACACCTCCTATCGTATACAGTCTTTGGACACCGCCCCGGACTGACATATAATTACTAAATGATGAATGATCAACGACCCTCATCATTTTTGGTGTCGTTTCTAGGGAACAAAATGTGTTGTTAGGAAAAGTGAAACAGGTCAATAATTGTGTTACAATTTTTGAAATACTGCATTTCAATTTATTTAGTGAATAGGCATGAATGCATAGGCCAAGAGACGAAAGAGGGAGATTTATTAGAACTAGTTTTGAACCACCAAGGCATTATTCATGATCAGATGAAGAATTGCTTTTGCAATAAATACCTTCTTCACCAACTGAAGCTTTGGAAAGATTAGAACAAGAGCTTTTTGAAGCACTTGCTGCTAAACATTCCCCTAAGCCTGAACCATCCACATCAGACTCAATAAACAAAACAACTATGGTATCACCACCACCACCACTAGGTGGGTATGCTGATGATCCTCCTAAGACTTTTGAATACCCCATACAGTTTGATATAGCTCTAGATGCTCCCATGAAAACTATTTCTCCATCCATATTGCCAATTTTTAGGGGAACTATTTCAAAAGATCCTGATCAATTTATGTTTTAATTCAAAGTGTTATGTCAGACTTATGACTACATAAATGATAATCAAAAATTGAAATTGTTTCCTTCCACGCTTAAGGATGTTGCTCTCCGATTTCATTAGTAATCTTGAACCTAATTCAATCCATACTTGAGATGACATGGAGACTGCATTCTTACATAAATATCAAGATTATTGTAGAGTACGAAACACGAAAGATGAGTTGTTTTAGATCAAGCAAGAAGAAGATGAGAGTTTAGAGGATTATCTTGATTGCTTTGCCTTTGTCCAAAAGAGATGTGGTCCTGTAGAACCAGATTTCTTAAAACCTATCTTTTTAAGGGAATTGTAGGATGAATCTAGAGAAGTGTTAGATTTAATGGGAAGAGGAGACATAGATCAACTTGACATTGAAGATATTGTGGAGTTATGCAAAAATTATTCCCGCACTCACCAACGAAGAAAGAAGCGAAATTCTGGAAATAGTGACATAAAGGAGTTGATGAAGGAAATGGCTAATTTAAAAATGGATATCCTTGTTCAACTTAATTCTACATTAGGTGAGAGAAACACAAAACCCAATTCTACACCACCTTTGGCAATTTATTGCCTAAGATGTAGAAATAAGCATGCCTTGCAGGATTGCCCTTTAAACAAAACTTCTATTTGTGGAATTTGTTCCAAGGAACACTCAACAAATAAATGTCCTTTGTTGCCTCATCTAAAATCCATTTTGGGCACCCAAATAGAAGAACTTAATGCTATTGGGTAGAGATCCGATGGTGGCTATGCATAATATCCCAATGCTCCTTAGTTTCAAAATTGGGGACAATCTCCTTGGAATATGAATATGCCATGGGGACATGCAAAAGTCTCTACACAACCTTGGAACCAACCTTGGACAGCTCCTCCAGATTGGTTACATTCTGGGTGGATGAACCCACCTTGGCATACAATTCATCCACAATGGACACAACAAGGACAAATATAGGGACAATAATATCCACCATATCAAGGATAGCAAAGGTATCAAGGCTAAGCTCAAAACTTGTTGCCTGCTCCTAATCCAAATTTTTAGGGAAGAACACAAAATCAACAAACACAACCAGTGAAACAACCTCCACTCCCAGCTTAGCCTGTGACTAACCCAAATAATACCAGACAAATAGCCCCTATTTATGAGGCTGAGTCTAAAGACTCTACTACAGTTCATGTACTTGACTATAGTAACATCTAGCTGCATTCAAGGAAGGTTTTACCTGAACCAGTTCCACCCACCATTGAATAAATTAGTGAGAAACAAGAACCTCCAAATCAAGAGACAATGCAACAAAAACAAAAATAAGAAATAACAAAAAAAATGTAGGAATCTTCTCCAGTAGTATTACCATAACCTAAAAGATTTGATCATATTGATACTGCCCCTGAATTAGAATTAGTGACAGAACTTAAAAAGATGTCAATTTCTCTCCCTTTGTTGCAAGCAATAAAGGATGTGCCTTTAATCAAAAATACTATTCAGGAGTTATGTATCAAGAAACCTGGTAAAAAAAAGGCCTTTCCTAAAACTGTTCAGGTAGAAGGAAAATTAGCTGATTTATTGTCTAGAAAACTAGTTCCTCCCAAGTATAGTGACCCAGGTAGTCCAATAGTTATAATTACTATTGGGTTAATGCAAATTCCTAATGTGCTAATTGATCTTGGAGCTGCAATTAATGTAATGACTAAGGACACAATGCAAAAATTACAGCTCAAAAATCTCAGTCCTACCACCACAGTTTTGAAAATGGCAGATAGGTTAGTTGCTAAACCAGAAGGTATCCTAGAAGATGTAGCCATTGAATTCTCTTCTTGGGAATATCTTGTAGACTTCTTAGTGTTGTAGCCTAGAAATTTAGTCAATGGATACCCTATCATTCTAGGACGACCTTGGCTGGCTACTGCAGCTGCTTTTATAGACTGCAGGTCAGGGAAAATGACCATCTCTAATGGTGTTGACCTGAAGAAAATCTCTTTGTATCCACCAGCTCAACCTTCAACTAAATTTTCTAGACAAATTTGGTATCCTGAATCTGATGAAGAACAAGAAACCATTGCCACTTTGGCTACAGTTGTAGTGAAGGAACATATTGAGGAAATCACTACACCATAAATAGAAATATTCAAGAATGAAATTGTCCTAATTGAAACATTACAATCATAAGGACTAACTGATGATCAAATTCTTGTTCATCGGTTGTTGTGGAAAGAGGAGGAACAAATTTTAGAATATCTTTCATCCATGCCTAGTCAAGAAATATCATTCATACTACCGCATGGATGGCATCATCATCTTCTTAACACCTTCAACTGTCCTCTAATTCCATCAGGTATCATCTTTGAGATAGATTCTAGAGTATTTCATACTCTACAGCCACATCATTGTCCATTAAATGCATTAATTAGTAACTATAAAGCAACTAGTTCTATCCATCCAAGGATCAAACAAATTGAAATACAGCCAGGTAAATTTTTGAACATTAATAGCTGGCTAACTGAGGACCAAGAAACCAAATTGTTTGTAGTCTTACAAAAACATGTTCAAGCTTTTGCATGGAACTATAATAAAATGATAGGCATTCATCCTGAGGTATGTACACATAGGATATACACAAAAGATTTAAAATAAGTAAGGCAACCTCAGAGATGTTTGAATCCTGCTCTGAAGGAGATTGTGAAAGAGGAAATTGAAAAACTCTTAGATGTTGGATTCATTTATCCAATTTCAGACAGTAAGTGGGTTTCACCACTGGTCATTATTCCAAATAAAAATGGTAAAATGAAAGTATGTGTGGACTATAGGGAGTTAAATAAGGTCACACATAAGGATAATTTTCCATTACCATTCATAGACCAAGTATTGGATACCCTTGCATAGAGACTTCATAGAGCCCCAGAAGTGACCATCATGCAAGAAATTATGGTGGTATTTCTAGAGCCTTATTTTATCCTATACCTTTCCAAAGAGTTCATTGCCACGCTAAGAGTTTATATGTACTTGGATTACTCTAGCATGATAATCCCTTTCAAAGGAAAGAGGATAAGGATAACACCTAAAAATATTGTGTCCTATCACATTGAGAATATTGAAGAAGATACGTGAAACCTCACACCCCTAGATGAATTTGATCTAGTATAAATCTTTGAAGATTTAGAGGTGGAGGATGAATTAACATTCAAATAATATTATAGCCAATTTGGGATAGGAATGGGCACATACAACATTTCTTCAGAAGTGGATAAAAATATCCTTGCTATATTCAATCAATCCCTGAGGGGGAAAGATATTTGGACTATGCATTTTTATGGTGCAAGATACCAAAATGGATCTAGTATCAGTGTAGTTTTATAATCCCCCTCAAAGGGTATAAAATATTTTGCATATAGATTGGCATGGTATTGTACTAAAAATGTTGTAGAGTATGAAGCTTTATGCTTAGGATTAATGCAAGCAAAAAGCATGGGGATCAAAATTCTTAACATATATGGTGACTCTGAGTTGATAGTTAATCAGGGAAGAGATAAATGCAATAGTAAGCACCATTACCTAAGATCATACATAAATAGGGTGTGGGATTTGATGGAATATTTTGATACCCCGAACATTCATTTTATCCCAATAAAATAGAACATGTTGGCTAAATACTTGGTTTTAAAAGGTTCCAATTTTAGTCCTTCTTCATATATGGGACAATCTAGAGACAAAAGAATCAAACTGGTTTTCAAGCCTATAATACCAGATAGATAGATTTTCTGGTAGGTTTTTGAAAGTGATGACCAGATTATTGATTTCCTAGTAAGGGAGGCTTGCTTATCCAATGTACAAGAGGAACTTCCTCATGAGATAGGTCAGTAGGATGTTATCCAATTAAAGAAAAATCATATCCCTAGGGGTTTGGTCACCCTAGAAATCCTCTTTCATAATTAATATGGGATAAAAGCTAGAGCCATAGATATCAATGAAAAATATGTAAAGAGATCGATATTGAGAAGGATAGGAAGCTCAAACTTGGTATCTATTATTCTCCAGAAGAGGTAGAGGAGACCAAAGCCCTATGTTCTAAATACGAAGATATTGTATCCTATTCATATGAAGATCTAAAGGTATATGATAAAAAAGTGATCCAACATACTATTGAGCTAGATCCTGATGCAAAGCCTTTCAGACATAAGCAGAGAACTCTAAATCCCAATATTGAATTCATAATGAGAGATGAGTTACTCAAATTGTTGAAGGCTAAAATCATATACCCAATAAAGCTTTCCATGTGGGTAGCTAATTTGGTCCCCATAAAAAAGAAGAATGGAGACATCTATCTATGTGTATATTTTAGGAATCTCAACCAGGCATCATTGAAGGACCACTACCCTCTCCCTCATATTGATCAAATTTTATAGATTGTTGTAGGGGCAAAGAGGTTCTCATTGTTAGATGGTTTCTCTGGATATAACCAGATCTAGGTAAAATATGAAGATCAATTCAAGATAAAATTTACCACTAAATGGGGAACTTTCACTTACCAAAGGATGCCTTTCAACCTATCTAATTTAGGGGCCACCTTCTAGAGAGCTATGGATGATTTTGGAGAGATAGTAAATAAGGTCATTCTCATCCTGCTATTGATCTGTGTTTAGTTGGTTAAATTTGACATCCTAATTTAATTTCAATTTTTTTTAAGTTTTAAATTATGTATGATCTTACCTATGTATTGTTTTTTATTTGGAAGGGATAACTCCTTTGATTGGTCATTCCTCGATTACTACCATATGTAAGTAATTTTTTCTCCCTATTTTTGAGTGGGGTTTAGTCTCTTTTGTACAAGGTTTGGAGATCCTTTCAAAAATCCTTCATCCATATAATAAAAAAAAAACTAGGTCGTTCTCATCTACTTAGATGGCATTATTGTTTTATCTCATAAGAAATAAACTCATCTAGAGAACCTAGAGCAAGTATTTGAGAAATGAAGAGAATTTGGTATCTCTTTGAACCCAAAAAAGTCATTTTTTGTAGTCCATTAAGGGAAGCTATTGGAGCATGTGGTTTCTAAGGAAGGAATATTTATAGATCTAGATAGGATAAATTCAATTATATCCCTCTCCTTGCCTATGAACAAGGAGGTCTTGCAATATTTATTTTTGTATATTAAATTTGTGAGGAAGTTTATCTTAGACTTTGCTCAAATTGTAAAGCCTATCTCAGAGTTGTTAAAGGATAACACATATTTCAAGTGGATAGAAGTAATAAAATAGGCTTTTCAAACCATTTAATAAACTATTGCCACTACCCCAGTCTTGGTGAACCTAATTTCAATAAGAATTTTATTTTTTATGCTTATGGAGCTGAAGAGAACTATGCAATTATGCTTACTCAGAAGAATGACGATGGAGAAAAACATTCCATATTTTTCTAGAGTCAAACCCTTCATGAGTATCAGATCAAATACAAATTTATTGAGAGACAAGTGTTTTCAATAATTAAGTCATTGAATAAATTTAGACAATACGTAGCTCAAATTAAAACCTTTGTTTATGTGATACATCCAAATGTAAGAATATTTATTTTACAAGGAGAACTGGGAGACAAAAGAGTTGGTTGGATTACCAAAATCTAGGAGTATGATTTAGAGATCCATCCTACCAAACTAGTCAGATCCAGCACTATGCCAAGGATTAAAAAAAAAGGTAGTTGTAGAATATATGTCATCATGTCGACCACCAACAATAGATCAGGGTGAAGAGTTTTCATCTGTAGGTTCATATTGGGTTGATCAAATGACAAGCTATTTCCAAATAGAAACCTATCCTCAAGGTCTTAACCCATCATAGAGGAGGATAAATAGGCTTAAAGCCTTGAATTATGTCCTACTACCAGAAGGATTATATAGAAAAAATATTGATGGAGTCCTCCTAAGATGTTTGAAAGATGATCAAAAGTAAAAAGTCATTAAAGAATTCCATGGAGGATTATCTAGAGGACATTTTTTAGGAAGGGTCATAACTATAAAAATTACTAAGGCAAGCTATTATTGGCCTACAATTTTTACTGACACCTTCAATATAATAGGGACATGTGATGAATGCCAAAGGTATGTGGGAAGGAATAGAAATGCATAATTCCTCCTCAAAAGTATTCAAGTAGAAGAGCCTTTTTAATAGTGGGGACTGGACTTCATTGGAGTGATAAACCCCAAATCCTTAGCATAATATAAGTATATCTCGACTGTCATATATTATCCTATGATATGGGTTGAAGCCATTCCTACCAAGAAATCATATCAAGAAGCACTAATTGAATTAATGGAAAGCTTGATTACAAGGTTTGGTATCCCTGAAGCTATAGTAAGTGACAATGGTTTAGCTTTTATAGGAGCTAAATATATTTAGTTTACGAGAAAATATGGTATAATTTAAAAAAAAACCCTCTAACTACTACCCTAAAAGGAATGGATTAGCTGATTCAACTAACAAAAATCTACTTAGAATTCTGAAGAGATCCCTGGAAGATAACAAAAGGATTTGGCATCTAATTTTAGAGCAATCTCTATGGCTAGACATGATTACTATCAATAAATCTATCAATACTACCCCTTATGCATTGGTGTATGATAAAGAATCATTCCTACCTATTCATCTGGAGATACAAGCTTTAAGGTTGGCAAATTGAGAGGAAGAATCTGATTAGAATCTAGTTGAAACCAGGTTGATGCATCTCCTACAATTGGAAGAAAAAAGGACTCAAGCATATGAATATTTCCATAAGCACTCAATTGACACTAAAGGATGGTTTGACAAGAAAGCCAAATTCAAAAATTTCAAAGTGGGTGACTCTATTCTAAGGTGGAATGTAGAGAGAGCCAAACCAGGAAATCACCAAAAGTTTGACTCTTTCTGGGATGGTCCTTTCAAGTGGTAGAGGTAAGAGATAATTATTTTCAGCTCCAAGATCTGGAAGGAAACATTCAACCAATTTTGGTTAATGGATTCCATCTAAATCTCTACTTTAAGTAAGAGTTATTTCCATGTAACATATGTATATATTTGTACTATACCTTTGTTATTTTAAGTTTTTCATATAGAAGAAAAAATAAAGGCAATATAGTGGCTCATAGCACAACATTAACCAAAAGTTAGAGCAGTCAAATTTAATAACGTTCTATCTACCGTGTTGTGATCCACGCTGCACTAAAAAATAATAAGACTAAAATGGTCATGGGATGTAACTGTGCTCCACCCCACATTTAAATATAATATGACAAATTTGGCCATGGGCTATAACGTGTGTTATTTCATGACCAATCAACAAAGTGCATGATGTTTTCTACTGCCAAGCTGCTCATATTTTGAATTGTAAAGCATGCAATGGGTAGTTTCCACCAACCGTATTAATGGCAGAAGGTGTACATACATGATATTTAAACTCAAAATTCAATTACCATTCATTTCACAAGTAGTGTAGATTACCAGGAAGATCTAAAAAAGTAGTGAGACAAAGCTACCAAGCAATAAAGAAGAGAAAATTCCCAACAACTTTTCTTAGAAATGGCACCAAACATATCCAACAATTTTTCCAAAAGGTGATTGTTGAGCTAGAACACTATGTGGATAAAGTGGAAGTAGTGGCAGACATTAAGACGACATGGAGAACAAGAAATAGGCTTAGACAATACATCAATGATAAATTCCAAAGGGCAAAATCGATGATAGTTCAAGTTAGTTGTGCTATCCACTCCTTATTATCATTATATATCTATGATTATGTGCATCCCTGTCCTAAGTTGATAGCTACCATTGTAAAATTTTACAACCCTAGGATAAAATTTGTAAAAATGGCTAAGATAAAAACCCTATTTAGTATAACCACTAAAGCCTATCGAGATCTATTTTCTGTAGGAATAAACCCTCTTATAAGTCCTAAAAATTTTGACCCATCAACACAAGCCAAGTATTACTCATTACAGGGATATGCTCATGATGGTGAACCTTTTAGAAAGTGGGTTTACAACCAATTTAAAACCATCAAGTCTAGGAGTACTTTGCCAAAAATCCCAATTGCTACTAAACCGTTTGCTTGCCCGGAGCTCTTCACTATGTTGGCTTGCCTAGAGGGTTTATATTCTGATCAGTATGTAAGGGATTGGCAAATAGCCACTATTTACTGCATATCCAATGAGAAAATGTATAAATATTCAACAAAATAAGAGGGTATCAAACTAATTTATTTTTATTGGTCGGCATATCTCTCTAAAAGAATGCATGAACAACTAGTTAGTATGAAAAGAGACTCAAAAAACCCCTCCTTTCAGCATTGTTCAAATATAATATGGATGTTCTATAGTGTCGTAAGACACATGATGCCCTAAATTCTTGTGGTGGATAAGAATGATAATGGAGACCCTATACCAGTCTATCAATGGACCAGTCATTTGAGAAACACAGAGTCATATTACATATTCAACATAGAATTTTTAGGGTCAGCTCTAAAGGTTATGTATGGCCAATGCCCTAGGATGCCACCTCTTGCTAAGAAATTATTGTGAGTAGAGAATGTCGAAGAGGGATATTGGTATATCCTTATTGAAGGGATTGTTATCAAACTCTATGGGTTCACTGGTAAACCCTTCTTGCTACCTCATTTTGTTACCAATAGGTTGTTATCTTTGGAATATTTGAGGCAAGTTGACTTTATCAATATCACAAATAAAGGAAGGGAAGTGATTTATTCTCACAATGTGGATGATATAACTATAATAAAAAAGGGACAACATGAACAAATTACTCAATATTTGGAGAGACCCAATATTTTTATACATTCCACAGAGATGGAGATATGAACCTGATGACAAGTTCTTGAAAAACATATTTACCTACATGGAGAAAGGGCCCTCAAATTTGAGAAACACTTTGAGGCCTCATTTCGAAAAAGGCAAAAATAACAAGGAAAATGCTCCACTATAATGGAATATCAATAAAATGGAACAACTGCCCCCATGGAGAGATTTCTATGAGCAAATAGTTGATTATGACCCTGAAAATAACAAAATCCACCGATTGAAAGAATCCAAAATTAAAGAAATGGAGGGTAAGCATGGTTGGGACAATGGTAAAATTGTGGAATGGTGGTAGATGAGAGTTGAAATAGGTATAGAAAAGGCTATATTCAGCCATCAATTAGACACTATTTTTTTAACTATATGAAAATAATATCAAAACTTGGAAGTCAAAAATGGTCGGAATTTAGTCCTAAGTTACAAGAAAGTAGGAATAAATGGAAAGATAAAAAATCAAGTATCATAAGATTCCCCTTCTCCACCTTCATAAGAAGAAGTACAAGAAGTTGAAATGGATGCTCCATCAACAACTAAGTTAACTTAAACTGCATTTGAGTCTTCATAAGAACAATTACGAAAATACTCTATAGGCGATCAGATTATGAAGAAGATGCATTATTCTAGTGGTGGTATGGATGAGGATGAAACAAAAAATAAGGAAAATATTTAGGCAAATAAAAGACCAGATCATCTAGCCTTGGGTGGAGAACCTCCTTTACAAGAGAGAGAGGGAAATAAAAAGATGATAATTTTTTGTTCACTCCTATAAAATTAACCACTACAGCTGTAGTAGAGTCATCCCCTATTTCTAAAGTTGCATCATAAGAATCATAGCAGGAAGGTAATACAAAGAAATATAAGCCTATATTTCCTATCATTTTCAAGATATAAGCTAAGGATTAAGTAGGGGAGGCTAAGGAGGTTTGCAAGAAGTAAAAAATGGATCAAAAGCAAATTGTTGAACAAACCTAGGTATTAGTTATAGAGCAACAAATTTAGCAAACACAACATCAAAGTGTAGATGCTATTTTCCAGCAGACTACTTTGGTAGGTGAAGGTATGATTTCTATCATTTCCTCTCCTTCTCCTTATCCTTCCCCAAAAGAATCCCCCTCCCATTCTCAATAAAAATTGGAGCAGAAGACATCCTCTCCCCCTCATAATTCACCACCCACTTTTCCAATCATTACAAAGTCTCAAACCAATCCATCTCCTCCACATTCATCATAAATTTTAGTGACATCATCACCCATTCACTCACCTCCATCTTCAAATTCATAATCACTGGTAATATCAAAAGGGCAACCTCCTCCATATTCCTCATCTCATTACATAGTTTTAACATCCATCACCACGTCCTTTCTAGCTATAAGTTTCGTAATAAGCACATATTCCACTATCCTTACAACCACTCCCCTTTCATAAGCGTTTGATTATTTTTTCCCTTCACTTATGGTTGCTTCCACTCCTAAAAATAATCCCACAGTAGCCTATTTGCAAAAATGAAAGGAGGTTTCATAGAAAATCCAAGATTTTTGGGCTAATATTTTGTCCAAGCCTTCAAAATAGATGGCTAGATGAAGAAAATCCATTATCGTTGATCCAGTGACTAAGCAAAGGACAACTAGGTCCATCACTCCTATTATCAATAAACTAGAAGAAGATATGACTGTAGAAGATTATAAATTAGAGGAGCATACAAAGGATATTGATCAATTGCCAATGGAGGATGAATTAGTTATATCTAAGGCTTACCGTGAAACTTTCTATACAAGACCAACATCTACAAGGAACAATGTGGAAAATTGGAGGAAAATATTGAGAACGTGGAGAAAACTATTAGCAATAAAAATGTGGAGAAGGTTGTAAGAAATGAGGTCAAGATCTAGCATAGTAAATATCAACAGGCCATAAAGTTCAAACACTAGTTTGAAGAGCTAAAAAAAAGAATGAAACTCAGGCCAAAGAAATACAAGATTTGAAGCATCAACTCCATATTGAAAAGGCTAGAGTTGTAGGATTTTCTAAAGAATGGGTCAAATAGGTTAGGAAGAAGATATGGTCTAAAATCCTTGAGAAATATTTAGAAATCCAACCTGTAATTGATTACATGGATGATGCCATCCATTTGCTATGAAAGTGACCAAGGAATATCTGGATAACTTCACTAAGGAGCTACAACCTATGGTGATACCAACAGAGCAGATATACAAACTGTCCGAGAACAAATTTAGTAACGTTTCCAAACCTATTTCAAATAAGGCATGGAACACTTCCAGGTTAGCCGTTAAAATTGTGATTGACAAGAATAAGTTACTCCAAAATGGTTGGTTACTATCATATAGAATTGAGGGAAAATTACAGGAAATTGTAGATATCCACCAAGAGATAATGTAGTTTGGTTTTGGAGGACTTTGGGTTGAAAATAAGACCTTATTAACATAAGAGGACATCCAAAATAATGTGGCCTCAATCATCTAGGATGATTCTAAAATAGACGCTTGGGAAGAGCTGATTAATCAAGAATAGGTCTCTCAAATGATCAAGGACTTAACTAGGCTCAAAGATTTAATGGAGGACTTGGTGAGCAGAGGTAACTCTATGTCTTATGAAGAGACCTCTAAATTGGAATATGTTCATAAGCAGCTCAAAGAAATGACCAATCCTACTGAGTCATCTTGGAGCCAAGCATTGCAGACCCTGAAACAAATGATCCAATTGTTTGGAGCAGAGCCAGAAGTTGAGGATAAAGAAGAACCCTCACAAGAAGAAGAAGAGGCTAAAGAGGATCAAGAGGATGACAATGGAGGAGAATAACAAGAAATAAATGAAGAGGAAACTCACCAAAAATAGGAGGATAAATTAGAGAAGGTTATTGAAAATACTAAAGAGGTCCAGGATGAACAACTTGAAGTGCAAGATCAGCAAGGGAATGTATAAAAGATAGCAATATTATGGTGAAGTGAGCTAAAGTATTTTTGTATCACAAGCCAAAAAATGAGGCTGTATGTTTATATTTTTTGTAAGTTAACTCTGACATTGTCAGAAATTAGCCACAAGGTATGAAGCTATGACAAGGAGCATGAAAAATTCATGAATATATTTTGCAAGGGAAAGTTTGATTTGGTTAAGGTTATAAAAGAGAAATAGTTTTATATAACCAGAGCAATACTAGGCTCACGAAAGGATTTGTAGAGTTTTATTGCTTCCTGCATGATTTCCATATGAACCATTACTCTCTGAGTATCTTCACAAATGTCTTATATAGTGGTGGTCATATTGATGTCATTCTATAAAATATGGCTCACCGAATATTGGATTTTATCCCTTTCCTCTTATTCCCTCTCGCCTCCCATTACATATACTTTTTTTCTCACTCCATACATTTCTTCTTTTAGCAATATTCCTCCATTCATCTATATTACTCTGTTATTATTTCTCTTCATCAATATTTTACACCTAATACCCAATGGATAAGACTCTGAGTTCTTAGGCTTTGCGAGCAAAACCCAGGATATGCCAAAATGTAGGCCCAAAATTACCACATAGAAAAATTTTGCAAATTTTTCTAAGTCATGAAGAAGGTTATTCCACCTCATAGCAACAATGCAGTGCATAATGCTCTACCCCATGGTCAAAGTAGTCAAGTTTACACTTAACAATATTAAAATTATGGGCCAAAATACAATCAATATGCGGTGGTTTGCAACAATGTTATATCCTGCATGGCACATAATGATGTTCCAGCCCATGGTCAACACAGTCAAACTTAACATATCTACTCTTCAAATCATGGTTCACAATAGCACTCTACCCTGCATGGGTCATAACATGTTATATATCATGCAACTCAGCGCAATACTCCAACCCGTGGTCAAAGGGGTCAAAGTTCATAAATAAATATTTCAAATTTTGGGTCAAAGTAAGGTTCTACCCTGCATGACTTGGCACAAAGGTTCTACCCCACAAGGCTTAGTGCAGTGCTCTACCCCATAGTCAGCATTGGTTAAACTTACAGATGGAAGTTTCAAATTGTAGGCTATGACATGGTAGGATGTTGTTCTATGTTGTGACTTAAAATAGGAAGAATTTGATGCGAAGAGAGTAGGCTAGAATATTATTCTACCTCATGTGGCTTAGAATATTTTTTGCAATGAAACATTCCTTTTCTCCAGCCCATGGTCAAAGTGGTCAACTTGTCCAAACAACATTTGCAAAGAGGGGGCTATGACATGCTTCTACACTGTGGAGTTGACAATAAAATGAAGCACTGATCTCAACCGTTCATAAGAATATCAATGGTCTATTTGTTCTAATTCTCTCCAAAATACATAAAAGCAAGAAGTTTGGGTAATATGACTTGATCGATTGAAGTGAATTGTAAGGTGAAGCAACGAACAGATCAAGAAACAAGAAGTAAAGACAATTGTAGATTTATGACTAGATATTGTCTACAAGAATAGTGAATAGTCTGGATGATGGTTTTGTATAGCCTAGAGTTGAACACCATGAAATTCTAGCAACTTGTAGAGGTCGAGTTGTAGAGGAGCACAAGATCATATGATTTCTTTCCAAAAATAAAGAAAATACTACCACCTCAGCACCAGGCTGATATTGCGTTTCATTTCCTTGTAATTTTCCATTTTCTTTAATCTTTCAAACATGTAAAACTACAAATAGAGGTCAAACCCTCATTTTTGAGGTCATCTCTAGAGTGTTTGCTTGCCCTACTATGTAAATACTTTTGTAAATCAATATAAGGAACATTACTTGGATGTTTGCCTTGCTAGTGTCTTCTGTATCTTTTGGGATATTTGAAATGCATTTCTACTACTATTACTATGGTTAGTCTATTCTACTGATATCGGATTGCTAACTTAGAGCACTTTGAAATCTTTCAGATTGAATATATGCTTGGAAGGAGTTATTTTTTGTTAGTTTAGGTACTGATATATTTTTGCTATTTGTATTAATAGTATCTTAGATGTTTGAAATGATTTCTTGAAGCATGTCTCTATTTATTTAATTTATGAAGATTACTTATTTTGAGTATTTTTAATCACAAGTGTGGGACTAGAATTTGATTGGCAAGGGTTTTCCTATAGATGCCTATGATGTTAGATTTATCCAACCACTATTTAATCATCACCTTTCTAACCCTAAACCATTTCTATCTCTATATCTCAAATATTTAACTGAGCTTAAATGAGTCAACACCCAATTAGTTGACAAGGTATACCAACCTACTATGGAGGTTCAGTTAAATCAATCTTTAAGTGATCCATTGTTGGGGTTTGGATTGTTATTAGTGGGTGTACGCCTAATTAGAATACTAAATATATTAGTCACAATTTTAATATTTCCTTTATGTCAATTTAGATCCCAATAGTACCCATAAAGGCAATTGGCTTTATCAAAATGTTTATGATGATGATACATGAATGCTCTAATATTGTGGTAATTCAAGATGTAATAGTTCTTAATATACCTCCTTTATTTACTATGTGCTTTTCTAAAAAAAATGGAGTAGTTAGGAGGATACCTAGTCCCAAATTGTGGCCATATGATTATCCCCTACACCAAGACACTGGTACAGATAATCAATCAAAGCCCCAAACCTTACTACATTGAAGAATACAAAAAAATTAAGGTAGATTCAAGGAAGAATATTGTTGAAAATATATGCATGGAAATAATTTATTGGCCAAAAGAAGAAATAGTATAGGCATGGGAAAAAAAATGGAAGGGAAACCATAATTCAAAGAAAAATATTTTTAAAAATAGCCTGATTCAATAGTCAATTGTAAACTTTTCTAAGGCTTGGTAATTCATGATCCACAATAATTTTAGCCTAACAATTAGATGAAATTCACTGAAATTTGGTATGTAATAAGAGGTGAAAATAAAATGAAGTTCGAGGTGATGATAAATATGTTTCTCAAGACTCTAAAGACAATATTTAGTAGTCCAATGCTCAGCAAAATAAAACCCATTAATTTACCTCATTCAAAGCAATTTTTTATGACCACCACCAATATTCAAAGATAGAATATCCTCATAAACATATATGAATTAAATTCTAGTTAGTATCTAGAGACATTGAATAGAAGTTGTGAGTTCCAAAGAACCTATCAAGAGAAGAAGCTCAAATTTTACATTATATGATCAAGTCATTGCATATTCTTAGGACAAAGTAAGAAATTTATTTCTACCAGGCATGGGTAAATATGCAACATTTTTGCGTAAATAATCCAATAAGTAAATAAAGGTTGGATAAAAATTTGAATAATAAGTTGAATAGCCATTAAGGTAGTAGAGTGGCATGCAAAATAAGAGGTTAAAAATAGACTCACTGACTATAGTAGTAAATTAAGCAGGGAAAAGCAATAGTTGTGCTTGAAAGCCCTCCTCTTAGAAATAAAAAAGATAGACTAAAGAAAAAGAGAGTTGACTTGGTAGACTTGTAAGCCAAAAAATAAAGAGAAAGCCATGCACTAAAATAAAACTATTTTATTATATTGAAAATGAATCCACAGTTACAATAAACCTCTTTCATAAGGGTATTTTTACAATCCAACTGCTAAAGGATATGATCCTTTTTTTACAATACATGATGGCATTGTGATCTTATTTTTTCTACACTCAATATTGGATGTGGGTTTGTTGTGACCACCGCAATGGATCTGGATATTCTAATCTGGAACCTTTGAATCGATGTGATCTTGCTAAACTTGAAATCCTCAAAACTAAAAATTGACACACATGCAAATAGATAAAAATATTTAGTAGCACCTGTTAATATGGATCAAAACAAAAATGAGATATGTAACTAGAAAATTACTGATGCAAATGATAAATGGATAATGATGATTGCAGACAATGAACTAATATTTTAGTAGCATAACTATAACATTCCCCTCTTCTAGCCCTCTCAATCTCCTCTCCTCTCTTTTTCTTCTCATTATATCTTCCTCTCAAATGAGAGGGGTATTTATAGCCTTTGAGGCAAGGTGAGGGGGTGATGAGGTGTCCCTAGGTTAGGTTATATGCACCTAAGGTCAACCTATGGAGGGGTGGTCATATGGTGACCAAGGGCTAAGCGATTTAGGTGTCTACAAGACTAAGTAATGCCTTTACAAAATTGATAAGTCTATATATAGAGGACCCTTAGTTTGTAATTTTTCACTCAAGGCAAATAATGTTCGAAGGGAAGAACTAAGGAAAAGTTTAGAAAGATAGTCATAAATTTATCTGACTAAATCTAAAGGTTTTTCATAGTTAGACACTCCAAAATATACATTTAAAGATTTGTAACTATGAACCCTCCTCTATTTTTATTAGACTATGCTTCCTTTGAGTCCATAGAATAAAATAAGTTGCATTGTTTAGTTAGGAGTGAAGTGTGAAACACAGTCAAAAAGGAAGTCTCTTCATCCTCATGTATCATCTCTTTGACATTATTTCCTTGTAGTACATAACCTCTGACTATCGTATCATTCCCTTATGCATATTATTTTATCACATTAAGTCATTCAACTATTCCTTTTTTCCACCCTTTCCATGACTTCATAACCCAATGGATAAGACAAGGAGAGTTGAAAAATGGTATAGAAGTACTTAGACATCATGATATGGCATGTTCTAATTCAAGAAGTGATGTATAAATTGTACCACATGGCATTCTATCCCCTCAATGATAGAATAAATACTCAAAGTGATTGAGCCAGAGGAGCCTAGCTAGAAAAATAATATTAAAAATGCATGTGAAAAAATATTCTATACAAGTTTTGGATTTTTTAGGAAAGGGGTTAAGTTAGAAGAAGGTATCATGTAATAATTATGGAACTTAGATGGCATAGATATCATCTCAATTTCTATATAAGGCTATGGAAGGCTATATAATCTAAGACATGATGTTCATTGATGCAACCATGTGAATTCTTAAAGACCTAGGATATTGCACCGATGCTAGCAACAAAGAGGAGAAATTTGTGTAATTATGTGAAGAAAATAAGGGTGCATAACAACGAAGGACTTCAGCCTTTGAGTGCTTGAAATATTCACCTAAGGCAACTTTCTTGGACCTAAAACAACTTTTATTTGTGGCAAAATATGCTTATGAAGACACCATTTTTGCAAGTAACAACAAATATCGAACATTCATATTCGTTATTCATTCTTCTTTTCTTCCTATATTCCCCTTTGTTCCATTTCTTCTTACCCTATCCACATATGTATCTCACCATAAAATTTGGCCACCTCATTTTTTGTTGTCCCTTCCTTTCTTTCTTCTTGTAGTAATTATCGTATATAGTATCACCCTTTCCCCTCCAATTTTTGTTAGCTTATCTTCTAGCTTCTCTTCTTCACAAGTTTATAACCTAAGAATAAGACTATGTAGGTTTGTATTTTCTACAAGAAAAATATTTTGTGAGGCACCAAACATGTAGGTAAAACATTTTCCCACACTAAATTTTCCCATAAAGTCCTATCTTCATCCCCCTAGAAAACCCATCTAGAGTTGTTAAATGACCCTAAGATTGGATAAATCAAGTTTAAAGGACTAAGATCCTAACTTTTGCATTAAATAAAGTTGAAATGCATAAATCCAAAAACTTTCTGCCAATGACATCAACATATCCAAACCAAATCTCAACATCATGTAAAAGTATTCAATACATAAATCCATAATGCATAAGGTTGAGATACACAAAGCTAGGGCACAAAGCCAGGGTGAACAAAGCCAAAGTGTTTGAAGTTGAAGTACACAAAGTCAAGCACTTTTTGGTAATGACATCAACATCTATGAACCAAATTCTATTATCGTACAAAAAGAATAGATGCATAAATTTGGGATGCAAAAAAACTAGGATGAACAAGGTCAAAGCTAAACGATGTTGAAGTATTGAAGGAATGCACAAAGCCAAAACACATCCCAAGGTGATGTCATCAAAATATTCATAAGGTCCAATTTTATCCAAGAAGTTTTGCAAGTAAAGTCATAAAATTGACTTCAAAACAAGTACTTGTTAAACATGTTTTTCAAATCCATAACCACCCCAATACCTTCCAGTTATTCTAGATAACAACATTGAAGCTTTAAAATGAAAATTTTAATAAATTATTTGCAACAAGTTTATCCACTTGCAAAAGATAGTTGCAAATCAATGGAGTATATTGCATAGAAATTAAAATTTAGATGCAAAATGAAATCTAAAACTACCACCTCAGCATCTTGAGCTTTATTTATCATGCTATTTTTATAAAAAACCTATAACTACCATTTTTATATTTAAAATACAACCTATAAACAAGTCGTGATACCTCTAGTTAAGGGGTCGGCTCTATAGTATTTTTTGGGATGCTTGCTATGTAATATTACTTCCAATTAATGAAAATTGATAGCTCTTTGGCCTCCATTGTTGATGTTATTATAGGTTCTTATGAATGTATATTTAATTTAAGTTATTTTTGTTACACTTCTATGATTAGTCTATAATGTTAAAGTGAATTTTATTATTTGGATCATTGTTGGATTGTTATTCATTTAAGTATTTGGAATGATTAAAGTATTTGTTTTTGCATCTATGAATCATTGGTCTATTAAGTGTCATTTAGATTGATTGTGTGAGCTAGTTACATGTAATATCCAAAGTTGTTACATTATATCCCATTTACCATTTATTCATTTCTTTGAATCCTTAATTTATCTTGATCATTCTATATCTTTACTCTTAGCTTAAAACTTTGTTTTACTTTACAAATGTCCTAAGGAGCTGATCCTCTCTGGAGGTTGAATTGAGAGAAATTTCATTCACCCAAAAAAATTGGCTGAAGTCTAGGGCACATTCAAAATCCATAGACTAGGTAGATTTTATGCCAACAAGGCTTTGAGGAGTGATTTACTCCCTGATCTTAACTTTGAGAAAAACACAAGTAAAAAATCTTGGTAAGATGAGCTCCATGGTAGAGGTACAAATTATTAGGGCCTATTTATAAGCCTTCATAATTGGATGTGGTTTTATAAAATACCACTTCTTACCAATTATCTTGTCTATGGGATTGTTTATCTCAAGATTGATTATTTAAAAACCTTTAAGAATACTAATTTTTTTTGGGGTGGCAATAGCATCATTGCATGATGAAAAAAAAATTAGGGCATGGTGAAAGCATAATTAGGGCACAAAAGCACCACCAATATGCAAAAGTGCTAGTGCAATAGCACTTTTATAGTGCAAAAATGTCATTTATTCCTTTGAATACACTTTTTGAGGCAAAAAGTGACCAAGATGGAGTGTTCTAAAGTGAATTTTATCAAGGAAAATAAAAAATTAGTTAGTTATAATAGCTAATTAGTTAGAAATAATATGTTATGGAGTAGTTCAAGTTTTTTATTCTTCATAATTGGCAAGTTTATATAAACAATAAATCTAAATAACAAGGGGTTTCAATTCTATGATGGTATATTTATGCACAAGTAGAAGTTACTTTTAGTTCAAATTTGTGAGACAGACCCTTAAGAATAAAATAAATAAAAGTTTACAAAAATACCTTTACAAGGACCTAAAGGGCTAATATTAACAATACAATATAAAAGTTTCCATAGCCTCATCCAAGTCTCAAGTTGCAAAATGAGACTTTGAGTTGAGCTTCTCCATGATTTTTACCCTGGTGTTAACCATCATTTTCTCATGTTTTGTCTTCTCTCTACTAGTATCCATGGTATTGGCAAAATTTAGTAGCTGACTTGGTCAATAATTTATTTCTATATTTTTCAAGTTTGTAAAGGTGATAAAATCACTTGATAAAGTAGGTAAATCACTTGATTTCATAAGAAGATTGTTCAATTTTTTAGTTTTCTAAGAAATTGCATATAGTGAGCAAATTACCTAAAACTATGAGTGAATCACTTGAATTGGTAGTTTATTGAAAACTACATTCTAGAAGTGCCCCCTTAGAAAAAATTTGTCCTCAAATCTGATAGGAAATTATTTCTAGAGCTCTTGCAATAGCTCCCATGTAGAAATTGTAGTTAGATCCCATGTCATTGTATAAGGACTTTAGTGATGTCATGAGAGAAAATGTTTTGAGTCCATCGATCAAGGATGGTGTTTGTTTTGATAAGAACATATCCTACATCTAGATACACCAATTTAAAATGAAAAGCATTCAAATAAACAAAAATGACTAGGCAAAAAAATGGGCAGTCATCTAATTACATGGAAATCAATGACATGGCACTTGATGATGTGGAATTCCATACAACTAATATGGAAATATCAATAGATGATGTGGTGGCTAACATGGTAATTGACATGGAAAGTGATGTGGTAGTTTATATAGCTAACATTTCAATCCATAAAATTGACTTGGTAGTTGACATTTAAGGCAATATGGCAATTGACATGGTAGGTGATGTGGCAGTCCATATAGGGATGACTTGTCAAAATACAATGTGGTAGGGATTTTATCAATTATGGTTGGATTGATCAATGCTTGGATATTTTATTTATCCTTATTTTATTTTTTCTCTTTAGAGGGTTGCTTATTTTTAGATTGAGGTGCACTCCTAGTAATAGTAGCAATTTATCATTCCAATTTTGGCAAAGGTGGTGTGGTTAATTGATTTTAAAAATGTGATTTGCTCACTTTGCAAGTGATTCTCTGCCTTAGCAAGTGGCCTACACCTACCATGCAAAGGCCCTACACAAGCCACAATTATAGGTAGACAAGTCTCAAATAATTCTATATCCCTAAGACTAAGCATGATTCACTTAGAATTTTGAGTGAATTTCTTTCCTTCTTAGCCAAGCAACCGACTTCCAAAAGAAAATCACTTACATTTTCGAGTGATTGCTTCTTCAACCAAATCACATCATAACTACTCTAGTGAGCGAATTACTCATATTTTTAGCAAATCACTCCATTTTCTAAGCAAATTGCTCTAGGGAACCTTTCATGAGTTATAAGGTCACCCATATAAAAATGTGGTCATTTACCTTCACCGAGTCACAAAATACATATTAAACATAAATTACATTTATGTGACTTGTCCTTTTGTGTTTTACCTTTTACTGATATATCAACATAGCTAGAGATGTATTTTGGCTTAGAAAACAACTACTTCATGTTTAAATCATATCTCCACTAAATATTTCATATCACAATAGTGGGTGCTTGTATGTCTAATATTCTATGATAGCACTAGGAATGAACAAGGTGTGTCTCTCATATAAAGTGATACGTCCTTATGTATTTATCTTATAAAATGGATGGCTAAATTTATTCATGCAATGGATGATTACCCTAAATATAGGAACATTTCCATAGACTAATCTCACCAAGGTATAGATCTTGAAAAAACATGTGATTCAACAAAATGGGCTCAAAATGCTTCTATATAAAAAAAATTATGGCCTCTAGAAGTTCAATATGGGTAATTGAATGCATGTATGTTGCAATCCACATCACATATAGGTTATTCACATTCCATAAATTATTTATCCAATACTTATATAGCTGAATTTCCCCAAGAAATAAAAATTTGAGTTAGATGATATTTTTTTGTGGAAAATACCTACCAAAACCATTGTTGAATTCCAAAGTGGTCAACGAAAAGGTACTAATATCAAGTTCTAACTAAAATTTGTTCACCCAATTCAAATTATCAATGAGGAAGTAAATGGAGGATCATAATTAAGTAATAAAAGTAAACACCTATGCTTATTTCCTCAAAACTTGAATGGTAAAATTTAATCTAATAGTCAAGTAAAATAATTTTTGGGAAAAATAACTAATTATTTTAGATATTACATCCCAAGCAATTTTAAGAAATTTGCTAGTAGGAACAACTAAACTTAAAATAAATTGACATGTCAATTGATTTACCTAGAGAATAAAATTATTTACTTGTAAGGTCAAGCAATTTTCTAGGTAAATCCAACACCTTCATGGCATGTCTATTGTCATTGTGGCACATCTACATTCATTATGATACATCTAGAGCTATTATGACACATATATAGCATTTTTGGTACATATGCATCCATTGTGGCACATCTATAGCCATATTCCCTAGTAAACCTAACTTGTTCTATTATTGCTCCTATGATAAATTACACCAATCCATTATTTTTTATTATGGATTATTATGTACAATAGCAATACATATGAGAGATTAGATTACTTGAACACCACAAAAGTAGAAAATAAGAGGTTGAATATATTCAGATAGACCCATGTGCACAAGTGTCAATGGCACACTAATTTGTATTACCAATATATTGAATCCATTAATTATAATTTATTTTACCTAGTAAATAGCATGTACTACCATGTCACCCCTTGATAGAATTTTGTAATTTATAGTTTTGACTTTTGAGCTCTTTTTTATTTTAGCCTCCAAATATCCCCTTTGAATTTCTCTTTGACTTAACAAATATTGATGTTATAGATGTTGAAAGTGTAAAATGTCTTATGGATAAGGATAACATTGTATGATGCAATCTCATATAGGCCTATAGATTGTCTTCTTTTATATTAGACAAACTCCTTTGCATTGATCCCTATATTCATTTATTTGTCTTGTAGGTTTGAACAAAAGCTCTAGCAGCTAACAAAAGTGTTGATGGCACTTTTGTAGGAAGGCCTCTACAATGACAAAAGAAAGAAAAAATTAGATGTATAATATCATAAAGAAACCCATATCATATAAGTCTCCCTTGGCCCTAACAACATCATACACCTAGTTGGCATAGGTTTTAGATCCTTTGAGATTCAACACTTTCATCTCTTCTATGTTGGTATCTATAGACCTTTCATTATAACCTTTAGCATACTAGTGTTAAGACTCTCTTATAATTTAAAGCATATTGAATAGTTCCAAATTCGATCCAATATTTTAGTCATAAGGTGTTCATACTATAGTATTCTTGTGTTCAAAGTATGTTGGTTGATCCCTTATAACATATTATATGAGTAATTTCCTATATGTGAGAATGAATTTTGCAAGCTTATAGTATGCCAAAAACTATCAGCTAAGTCTAAACATCTACATATCCTTGGGGATTATCTTGATCTAATTACACCTTGAGAATCTGCTCATAAAGGGATATATTCTAAAAAGTACAATGAAATTGACAATCATGTCAATGTTAGGTAAGCAAAATTGTATTTGGGACACACTTTATTATTGTTCCAAAATTTTGTGCACTTTAACATTTTTTATTTTCTTGGCAATTGCTAATAAAGTTTGTAACCAAAGAACTAAACACAAATAATAACAAAGACAGAGATAGAAGTAGATTATGAAAATGCCCCTTTTGTATTGATATTGATACAGCTTTTACAAGAGATTTTGAATTGCCCCAAGTGTGTTGGGAGCAATATTAAAATGTTCTTCATCTCTCTGAAATACAATGCTTGTTATGGGAGAGGGAGATCTTCCAACTTCTCCATAGGATGTGGTGTTCTTTGTTCTCTCGCCACAGCTTCAAAGGGTGAGTGGGCTTTGGTATCCAGCAAGGGACCACTCTAGCTTCAGTAGCTTATCCAAGATACCTATTACCTGCACACATGCAAACGAGCAAAGAATATTAGTAGCACCTGTATAGTCAAGCGGTAAACCCAATGCTACACATAAACCTATCACTGATATGTATGAAAAGTAGATAGCATGAAATAGTTAACAAATAAAGCCTTGCTCAATATTTTAAATCACTTATCTCTATTGATGAAATTTCTCGAGACTATAGAACCGCGGAAGCGCGGTTGTGGGTTGGAAACCGCGGACTTGTGGTTGTAAAACCGTAGAGTCGCATCTTCGACTGTGGAACCGTGGACAAGCAGTTTTGGCTGAATGGCAGATTACCTCGATATTTGAGCCAATAGTTAAAATCGAGCTGACACTCTCAATTTCTCGTTGGGTCCAGATCCATTTTGGTAGCCTGTTGGTATGCAAGTTCAGCTCCCTTTTCTTGGTGGACTAATGGTGCCTTTATAGGCCTCTTGGGGTTTTGGAGGGAAATGGGAGGTGGCAATCCCAACTTGCCAAGTGGTAAATCTAGACTGCAAGGTGGAAGGGGGCAGTTGTAGTGAGTCACCCAGTGTGCCTCAGTTAACTGGGGTGATGTGGCTTCAAGTGGAGTGGGATGTGGGATGTTGTTTTATGTGAAGGGACAAGGGGACAACAACAAATGAGTTGTGGCATGGGTGTTGGGAATCTTTCTCATGTGCAAGGACAAGGGGTACAAGAGTAGGTAAGATGTGGTAGGGGTGATGGATGAAGTGTCTAGGACACATGTCTAATGGGTAGACAGGGTATCCTAGGGTGATTTTCCAGATTTAATAAATCATAAAAATAGGATAATGTGCAAGATTTTATATTCCTAAGTTTAGACTAATACATATAATTTTATTATGCAGGATTTGATGGTGGGGTGGCATATGTGGTTTTGAAGGTGTTGGATTTTAGTGTCTACAGTTGCCCCTTTTTATACTGCGTTGTGTACCGCACAATGCGATGCAAAAACTAATGACATCTAAATTTATTGGATGGATGGACTTATTTATTTTTGGTATGGCAATATATATGTATATTATTTTTTTATTTTTATTTTATTTTATTTTATGTTTTTACCCCCTTAATTAGTAAGTGGGTGAATAGTGGAGCCCAATAACCAATTGATGAAAATGTATTTTATGATTGTTTATTTTTTTTTATGCAAATGATTTGCCCCAACTTGTGGGTGACTATTCATTCAAAATACCATTTGGTTTGATTGACATGCATGTTGTGGTTTGAAGGAACCAATCATCCTAGGTGCCTATCCTAGTGACTGTTAGCAATTCCTTAATGCACATTGATTGTATCATTATCATGTTTTGTAACCTCACGGAGTGGGCTTCAATTTCAACCTTGGGTTGTTTTGTGTTGATGTTGTCACTTGAGGCTGTAAGGCCTTCATTTGCTTTTTCAATATTTTTTTTTTGTAACCACTAATTTGCGGTTTTCCCTGCGGTAACCACAGGTGGGCATTTTTTACTGCAAAACCGTAGGTATGCATTTCTCATCGTAAACCACGGGTTTGCATTTTGACATGCTACAAAAAATGTGGGTGCATGTTTTTCACCATTAAAAGTGGCTATTTAAAGGTCTGATTTCGCTTTCAATGGTCATTCTACCAGTTGTCATTTTGTTTGAGTGATGAGCAAGATGGAGATCAGCGAGGGCAGTGGTGGCGAAGGTTGTGGTGGTGGCATCTCGGCTGGAGCGGAAGGCGGTGGTCGGTTTACCAAGGTAGGCGGTCCTTTGCTTGTAGTTAGGTTTTTTCGTTTTTGTTTGTAGTTATTTTGTTTGGTTTTAAAAATATATATTATTATTTGTTTTATTTTAAACTAAGTGGGGCTGGTAATGAATTCGTTTTATTTTAATTTTTTTGTTATGTTTTTTTTTTTGTCTTCTTTGTTTTTTTTTTGTTTTTTTTGTTTATTTTAATTACCTAGGGGTAGGTCAAAGAAAAAAAAATGTGTTTGTTTTGATTTTGTTTTTGTGTTTTTATTGTTTTTGATCACCTAGGGGTAGGTGAATTTTTTTTTTCTTTTGTTTGTTTTGATTTTGTTTTTGTGTTTTGATTGTTTTTTATCACCTAGGGGTAGGTAGGTTTTTTTTTTTTTTGGATTTTCTAATTGTTATTGTGTGTCCTTTTCAAGTTAAGCTTCTTGATGCTTGGCACATATGGTCGAGGATTATCCGGATAGTGTGGAAGGTACTTTGTGATGACAACTGGGCTCTTCTTCAAACTATTGGTCTTGATGGTTGTGAGCGGTTAGATACCATTCGAGCTGATGAAGATCTTATTTTGACACTTGTTGAACATTGGAATCCTGATAGAGGTACCTTTCATCTCCCTACGAAGGAGCTTACTATTACGCTTGAGGATATTTACCAAATTTTTTGTGTTCCTATCGAGGGTCCTACTGTTTGGGTTGGCCTTGAAAAGAAGGCGGCTCTATTTCCTGTGTTCGATGAGATGTGGGACGTAGATTATAGTAGGGGGGGTATAGCATACTTGGATTTGTATACAACTAGTATCTTGGGGGTGCTTCTAGTATTTATTATGAATATATTGAGCAACATGTTTCCCAATTCCATGGGATCGAGGATCCCATGGAACTAGGTACCGATTGTTTGAGATCTAATATTTGATCCTCGACAGTTGGCATCGGCTTCTACTCTCCTCTATGAGGTTTATAAGGAGTTATATGAGGTGAATAAACAGGGGCGGAAGGGCCTGGGCTGCATTTTGGTGCTCCAGATTTGGTCTTGGGAGCATATTATCATTAGCCGACATGTTGGTCTCTCTTGCATTATCGATGCCACTTCTCCTCACTCGTATAGATGGCTGCTTAGTGAGGAGCTTAGTCATCTAGTGGTGGGTACCTCAGAGTACAGAGGTATCCTTAGTTCTCTGACCAAATATTTGATGAGTTGGTAGCCATGGAGAGATTTGGATTAGGTGATGGATGTAGCAGAGCTTCATCGCATCAGGCGAGAGTAATGGGTTGTAGGTGCCCATCTAAGGGAGATGGAGTTTATTTAGTTTTCTAGAGTACAGCGTCAATTTGGGTAGGTGCAGGGTGTGTCTGATGTGCCTTTGACATATAGACGATGGGGAGACGAGCTAGGGCTACCTGTTGCTCCTAAATTTTAGCGAGTTGATGATCCTTTTGACGATTCTGATGTGGAGATTCCTGAATTGAATTATGTGGGTACCACTCCCGAGTATGATATATGGTTTTCTTCTCAGCCTCCTTGGATGTCGAGTGTTATGGTAGATTAAAATGGGAGTGGTGATGATGTGAAGGTGGGTGAGTGGACTCCTCGATCAGTGAAGCACTGATGACATAGTACTCCTAGGTTTGATGTAGTTATTGATGTACAGTAGCCAGTGGAGGGAGGTGGATATGGAGATGATGAGGGTGGTGGTGATGGGGGTGGTGAGGGAGATGATGAGGGTGGTGATGGGGGTGGTGATGGAGATGATGAGGGTGGTGGTGATGAGGATGCCCCTCCTCAATGGACATAGGAGGATTGGGATATGTTACAGGCTGAGCATGACAGCCTGGGTTTAGAGGTGACTCGCCTAAAGGGCAAGTTAGCATGGTACCAGGTCAAGGTGACTCACCTCTAGGGTGAGGTGGATAGAATGCATGATGGGCCTAGTAGTGATGCTCTCACTGTAAAGGACTTGGAGATTTCCAGGCTCAAAGGCAAGGTCACTCGGTTAGAGGGCAAGCTAACTTGGCTACAGGTAGGGTCAGGCAGAGGTGACATCGTAGCTAATATTGCTGCTCTTAGAGTAGATATTTCACAGTGGGTTGCTCGTGAGGGTACAGATTTGAGGAACCTATGCAAGCAGTCTACTTATATAGAGATGTTGGAGAATATTTTGTATGAGCGTTAGATTTATTTGTTTGTTCCTCCTTCTTCATCAGCTACTACTACTACCCAAGGGACTAATAGGAGTCACAAGACTCATTGATCGTCTAGTTCTCATGGTGCTTCTACAGCGCAGGGTCCTTGAAGGGATCTTGTTGGTACTAGATAGTGTGACATGTTGTTTCTCTTTTTTGTATTTTACTTCTATTTTTCTATGACCCTTAGTGCTTCGATGTATATAGCATGTGGGAATTTTGTACCTTTGGGACCTTCATATTTATATATATATATATATATACATGGCCTTGTATTTTGGTTATTTTATGTGTTAATGTTTATATGCATGCTTTTTGTTTATGTTTTGTTAATGCTTATGTGATGCAATGTAGACATTGTTATGTTTGTGCTATGTTAAATGAATGTAAACTAATATGTAATCTGTAGTTTTTATATTTATGTTCATCTAACTATATGATGAAATGCATGATTTTTTTGTAATATTTTATAGCTCAGAGTAGTTGACCATTACTTGTTCACTGTTGCAATTGGGGGTATCCAACTTGATGACTCTTCTCATTTTATGTATGGTGGGTGTATGTATGTGGTAATGTAAGAACATGTGACAATGATATGGTAGTTGGCATGGTTTTTGATATATAACATTATAGGATTTTCAAAGACTCAAACAATCTAGAGATGCCAACCATTTTCTCAATATTCGTCTAACCTTCTTTAGGACCAAGGTGTGTGCAAGTGAAGTTTGTTATTCTGAATATTTGGTTTGGGAATGGCCCTAAGCAATCAATAACCAATGCATGTGTATGTGAAATTCATTAACTCATGATGAGTAAAATTGGACGTTACATGTATGGGTTTATCAATTAGATAGCTTGTCCGTATGTGTGGTCAGAGGTCTTTCTTTTGGGAGAGAGACGTGTCACCCTGCATGATTTTACTCCATTGCCAGTCAAGCGTCTATATCTCTGATGGAGGTTTGCTCCATAGTCCAATGATTCAATCTTCGATATTTGGGGATGACTACATAACTTTATGAGTTTAATGTAGTACGATCCTTCTTGCTTTTGTGATCTATGTTGTGCGTATAGCATTTTATCATGATAGAGTTCGGGGAATCGGATTCTCAACCAAAGTGTGATGAGAATGTAATCCTATCCTTATTGTATACCTTTTAATTTTATTGTTTGGATTGTTGTGATGGTGGTGAAAACCACCATTTTGATTTTGGACTATGTTGCGTAGTGGGACAAGCAGGGAATATTACCTTTTCACTTCAAGGTTGTACCCAAGTTGGCGTTATCTTTTCTTACTCAAAAATATTTTAAATTTGTAAAGTGTTTTTGGTTCAAGATTGCTTTGGGGTCAATCTACCATAGTCAAGACTTTCTTAATGTGACATAAGTGCTTTGGTCCTAATGAAAATTGGATATATTATGAATTTTGGTTCTTCACTAGACATTGTTGAGTGACTAAAAATTTGATTTATGATATAGGAAAACATGTGTGGATATGACTTTTGTTGACTTGCAAAGAGTCTTAGTTGGGTATCCCCAATTCTTTAGAACTTGTTTTTACTTGGTCGTATCATCACCACTATGAAATATCACTAAACATGGGATGGTATGGATGCAATTATGTGATTAGTCTAATGCTGCTATATGCTTGTGATATGCCTATTTAATGCACAAATTTTGTTTTTTGTTTTTTTTGTTTTTTTTTTGTAACATGCAAGTGCAATATGCTAAATGTTAGTAATGACATTTCTATTTACAATGTAACTAATATTGGAAATATAAAAAAAAATCTCTTTTTTTGTTTTTGTTTTTGTTTTTAGCTATGTACATATATATATACATATATTGCAAGTCGTTTCATGCATAAAATACCTTTAGGTGCATTATGTTTAGTGGTTCTGGCTCCAATTCTCCTTCAAAGTTGGCAAGTCTATAAGTTCTTGGTCCCAACTTATGCTTTACAATGTACGGGCCTAACCAATTAGCCACAAATTTATCTCTCAAGTGTGGCAATGCATTGGTATTTTTTTGATTTTATTTGAGCACTAGGTCCCCCACTTGGAATTCGTGAGGATGGACTTTTGTGTTGTAAGCACGTTTGCCTCTGTCTTGATATACTCATAAATTCTCTAGAGCATTTATACATTTTTCATCAATAAATGTTAATTGGTCAAGACGTGCTTGCCTAGCTATTTCATCATACATGAATTCTTGTAATGCAATTCACAAGGAAGGTATCTCGATCTCTAAAGGTAATATAGCTTCAGCACCATAAACTAGTGAAAATAGTGTCTCTTCGGTTGGTGTTCTGATGTTGTTCTATAAGCCCATAATGCTAAAGGAAGTTGAGTATGCTAATCTCGATGATTTTCTTTGACCATTTTCTTGAGAATGGATACCATTGTTTTGTTGGTTGCTTTAGCTTGCCCATTTGCTTGTGGGTAATAAGGTGTGGAGAAACTATGTTGAATTTTGAATTTGTTGCACAATGCTCTAACATCCTTATTCTTAAATGACTTCCCATTATCAAAAATTATTTTTGAGGGTATTCCAAAATGACAGATAATATGCTAAAGTATAAACTCCACTATTCGAGGTCCAGTTGTAGTGGTCATTGGAATTGCTTCCACCCATTTTGTGAAGTATTATGTCGTAGTTATGATGAATTTATGTTGTCCTAATGAAGCAGGTGATATTTTACCAATCAAATCAAGACCCCATTGTGAAAAGTGCCACATAATTTGAATAGGTTGTAAAGCGTGCAATGGTACATGAGTCAAATTTGCATGATATTGGTACTTTTGACACTTTTTAACATTTTTGCAACAGTCATTTTCCATGGTCGTCCAATAGTATCCCATGCATAGTACTCTCTTTGCAATGGCCATTCCACTGAAGTGGCCACCACAAGTGCCATCGTGGGCTTTTCTGCTTCAATTGGATCTAAACATCGTAATAATATTCCATCATACCCACGTTTGTATAACACATCCTCCAATAGAGTAAAACAAATTACTTTTTGTTTGAACGTTCTTTTTTTAATTCGTGTTATTTCTATAGGGAGTATTCCAGACTTGAGAAAGTCTCTTATCTCATCAAGGTAAGAATTTTAAGGTTCAGCATGTATCAAACAAACATTCTTCTTACCTGTAGATTCTGCTTTTTTGAATTGATTATTTTGACATTATTGTTATGATTAGCGATTGTACTTCTCTATGCTCATTCTTAGGGATGAGAGATCCCAAAGAAGCCATTGCATCCACAAATATGTTTGTGGACTAGGGTAAGTTACTAATTTCATACCAGTCAAACTATTCTAGCAACTTTATTGCTACTTCATGGTATTGCTTTAAATCTGGTTCTTTACATTGGTATTCCCTTTAAATTGATATACAACTAGTTGAGAATCACCAAAAATGCTTATTCTTTTTATACCCATTGTTATAGCTGATTGAAGACCTAAGATTAAGACTTCATATTCTACATTATTATTGGTGCATGTGAAGTCGATTTTGAATGATAAAGGAGTTGGTAGACCTTCAGGTGTATAAAATACAACTCCCACACCTTGTCCTTTGTCGCACTCAGACCCTTCAAAGAAAATGGTCATGTCTGCTTCTTCCTCAAGAGAAACTAATTCTTCTTATTCTATGAAAAAGAATACTAAATCATCTCGAAGCTCAATGATTAGCGGTTTGTCAGTATGTAGTGGAGCTTCAGCTAGTTTATCAGCTATCACTTGTCCTTTTATGGATTTTTGACTTACGAATTCGAGATCGAATTCAGTTAAAAGCATTATCTATTTAGCAGTACGGGTGTTTTTGTATGTGCGAGTCATCATGTATCACAGAGGATTTTCTCTAGCTATGAAATAGGTAGTATTGCTTAGCATGTAATGTCTAAGTTTCTTAGTGGCAAAAACCATTGCTAAGCATAACTTTTCGACATAAGAAAATCTTGTTTTGTAACTTACCAATGTTCGGCTAATATAGGATATTGCGTGCTCCTTATGTTTTTCATTCTTTTGTGCAAGCATAGTCCCTAGTACAAAATTTGTTGCAGAAATGTAAAGGTGAAAAGGGATTCCTATTCAAGGTAGTGTAAGAACTGGTAGTGATGCCAGATACTTCTTTATGTCATCAAATACCTCTTGACATTCAGTTTTCCATGAAAATGTCACTCCCTTTTGTAACAAGCGATTGAAAGGCCTACATTTATCTAAGAGTTGTGCGATGAATCATCTGATAGATTGGATATTTCCTTGTAAACTATGCAACTCTTTCAATGTTTTGGGAGGTGGAATTTCTAATATTGCTTTTACCTTACCTGGATCCACTTCAATGCCTCACTTGGAGAATATGAATCCTAGAATTTTTCTTGATGTGACTCCGAATACACACTTCCTAGGATTTAAAATTACTTTATGTTCTATCAATCGATTGAATACTTTTTCTAGTACATCGATGTGCTCAAGACACGTCTTCGATTTAGCAATCAATTCTTCTACATAATCCTCAATGATATTATGCATTTAATCATGAAATATGTACGTCATATCTAGTTGGTATGTAGTTCCTACATTTTTGAGTTCGAACAGCATCACTCTCTAATAGAATGTCCCCCAGGGTGTTGTAAATATTGTCTTGTGTTGATCTTCAGGATTAATTTGAATTTGGTTGTATCCTAAGAAATTGTCCATTAAGAAAAGCATCTCATGACCAGCATAAAAATCTACTAGTTGATCGATATTAGGCAAAGGAAAATCATCTTTGGGACACGCTTTGTTTAAGTCTCTAAAATCAGTGTATACACGTATTCCTCCATTCGGTTTGCGAACGGGTACCATATTTGAAAGCCATTATGGGTAATAATTAGTAATATGAAGTGTACATCCAACAACTTTTGCAACTCTTCTTTTACAATTAATGCAACTATTGGATAGACTTTCCTAAGCTTCTGCTTGAATGGCTTTGCATCATGTGCCAGTGTTAGGTTGTGGACTACCAGGTCTGGATCTAAGCCAGGCATGTCTTTATATGACCATGTGAACACTTCTTTATTTTTCATTAGAATGTTTATTATGTGTTCTTTCTCCTCTATGGATAAATCTTTTGCGATTTTGACAATTTGAGGATTGTCCCCGTCTTGACTAAGGTTCACATCTATAGATTATTCAATTAGCATGTGAGAACCTTCTTCTAGTTGATGTGGAGTTGGGATGAGGTGAATATCATCCGCCACATTTTCAAATGTCTTTGGGATTTCCTCCTCTACTTAAGCTTGAAAAACTAAATTATTTGATAATGAAGGTTGTTGTAAAATATATGCGTTTGAAGCGCACAAAAATTCTTTGGATAGGACAAATTTAGCAATGGATGGCAGGGATGAGATCCTATCCATGGCGATGAGGGTAGTGTTGATATGGATCGGCTTTGCCTCATCATACGGATTGCGGATTGGGGTGATTAAATCAATAGAAATCATGTTCACTTGGTGGAAATGAGATGGTTACGATTTGAGAGGCAAATGCTTATCCTATCTAGGTTGCAACTGACCTACTCTATGTGATTGGTGGTGCTACAGGAGTGGCCAAGGTGGTGGAGGAGGTTCTAGTTCAGGACTTTCACATTTTTTGCTTAGCTGAAAGAGAGTTTGGTTTATTGGGAACTTCTTTTGGTACCATTCATTCCTTTGAATAGATTTTACACACACTAATTCATCTCTAGGTTCTTCTACCTCTTGATTATGTTGTTCATGATGCACCTCTACCTATAGTATTCTTCTAGCTTGCATTTCATGCTCATGATTTAGAAATATCATTTTTGTCTCATCTTCATAATTGGCATCGCTTATCCAGAAGTTGTTAGCATTTGTATGAGGTTCTAGAACAAGTTGTGTGTAATTTGGTCTAAGGTTGGCCATTTCTGGTGGATCTTCATATCATGTTTCTTGCTACGAGGCTTGTTTTGGGAAAGTTCCAAACACATGAGGGTAAAAATTGTTGATTAGGTATTCACCATTTATATCATCTTCATCATTAGGTTCATCCTCCTTGTCACTTTCTCCTTCTTCGTCTTCGCACTCAATATCTAGCTCTTGGAGTGTTTGGCTTAGCGAAGAGCTTGCGATGGATGGTTTGTAACCTAGACCTGAGTGGTCATTTGGCTCTCTATATTCTGTTTCAATAATGCAGTGAGGACCTTGTTCATGTCGTCCAAGTCCATATCCTTGCCAATTAACCCTATGAAAATATCTCACTGGAAATGATGGGTTAGATTAAAAATAAATAATCTCATTAAACTCTTTTACATGGTCCTCCTCTAGAAGAGATGGACCTAATGAAGATTTGACTCCCCCATATATGAAATTTATTACATTTTATGGGGAACCCATTTTGTATATTTCACCTATGGCTAAAGGTGGTTCACAAGGGTGGCTATAATCCTTGAGAGATTCAATAGGTGGTGTAACCATGACACTTTCAATAATTTACTTACCAATACATAGATTTGCGAGGTGTACTGCAACTCAAGAAGGTTGAGCAGCTAATGGCTCGATGGATGAAGAGGGTTCTTATGATTTATTTTGCAGTTCTAATGGTGGTGGTGGACTTTCTCTAATAGGTGGCCCTATTTGTGAGACTACGGGCTATTATGATTGTGGTTTATTGATGGATGGATGAATTGGGTTGTGTTGCTACTATGAATAGTTGTGTTGGATCTGGAAGTGTGCTAGATGGAGTTGGTTGTTGGTTGGCAGTATCATTTCGTGTGATTGGAAAGTGATATGCAGTGTTCAAAGGCTGAATTGAGATGACGCTTTTGGATGCAAAAGTTGGGTCAACTATAGGTAATTCCTCTTGAATGGGTACTTTTGATGAATTGTTACCATATGGAATGGTCCTAATGGTTAGTGGTTGGATAGTTAGATGTGTTGATGGAAGCAATGGCTCATACAGGTTTGAAATCAAGTTGCAGTACTTGAAAGGTTCTATGTCAGCTGGTATACAATGTACTTTTCCTTCATGTACATATTTTAAGCATTGATGCAATGTTGAAGGCACACACTTCATTTCCCTAATCCAAGGGCATCCAAGAAGTATATTATATTGCATTTCTCCTTCCAAAATGTGGAAGATAACATGTATTGTTTTCACCCCCACGGTGATTGGAAGAACAACATTCTCCATAGTTGAGCATAAAGTGTCATTAAAAGCCCTAAGGGTGAAGGTGGAAGTTGTGATGTGAGATGGTGGGATGTTGAGATTTTTCATTGCAGTTGTGGTGATGAGGTTGATGGAGGAACCGGTATCAATGAGCACTATCTTGAATGGCTTCATGTCAATGTGAGCTACTATGTGCAGTGGTGGATCAGGTGAATCTACCAAAATTTGCTTTTCCTCGAAGTCATAAAAACTATCAAGGGTTCCATGCACTTTTTCACACTCCCCACAAAAGAATTGAATGCATTAGGGTCTTCTAATTTTACTTGTATAGACTTTAATATTTCCATCAATGCTTCCCTATGGGGTGTTGATTGTTGTATTAGATCATAAATTTATAGCTTTTCTAAAGCCATTTTTAAACTTTGCGTTAACCGACTATTTAAGGTGACAATTGGGCGATTATGGAAATATGGTGGTGGAATTTTTGGTCCAAGTTGTATGGGCATATTTGTTGATTGTGTTGTTGGAGCCTGTGTTGTGCGATTAGCTTACCTCTATCCATGGGTAACTATACTGATAGCTCCTACAAAACCTTGCGATAGTTGAGACACATAATTAACCTGGTTGGGAGGAACTATAGAATTGGATGCTCTCGTAGGTTGTTTATTTATCTCTCAATGTGGCAAAGGTGTCTGATATATGCCTAGGTTTTGGTTGTTTTTGACTAGTGGATTTTCAACTTTGATTGTACATAAATCTTGCACAATTCCTTTGAAACCATGAAAACCTTCGATATCATGTCCTCTTTTTCTATTATAGATGCAAAAGAGGTGTTCCTTGTAACCTTTTGTTTTTGGTTTGTTAGGATCTTCAGGTTTCATTTCTGGCAATGTAAAGAGTTTTGTCGTATACAACTTTTGGAAAACTAATGAATATGGCTCTTGTACTAGTGTGTAATTTATTTTTGGCTTAAAATGACATTGTTGCCTTTCTGCAGGTTGTGTTTAATTTTGTGCCTGTTGTGGGGGTGGAACCGCTTGATTATTCAATTGTTGCAGTTGTTGTGGTTGTTGGGGTTGTTGGGGTTGTTGGATTTGTGCTTGGGTTGGTTGATTTAATTGTGGTTGGCCCAAAACTATCTGGTTAACCTATGCGGTCTTATATTGACAGTGGTTATTCCTATTTTGATTCTTATTGTGCCATTATTTCTTTTTACACTTTATCTCACCTTCATGAATTTTGATCTCTTCTATTACCTTTGCTTGGGTGAGTGCCTCATCGAATGTCCTATACTACTGTAGTTGTAATAATGAAGAGATGGGTCTACCAAAACTCTTCATGAACATTAGTATTATCTCTGGCATAGGGAGGGAAAATGGTAACTTGATCATGACTGATTGCCACCTATTACCAAAGTCATAGACTGATTCATCGGTATATTATTTTAGATAAATAAAATTAGTCAATGTGATTTATTTTCTGTTATTCAGGGTGAATCTTTCCAAGAACTGGTATGCTAGTTGTTCAAAGGTAAAAACACTTTGATCTGGTAGGTGGTTGTACCAGTCTTGGGCTTCTCCCCCTAGTGTCTAAGGAAATGTATGTAACAATAATGCATCATTGCTTTTGATTCTGAAGCATGCATTTACAAATCTAGTTATATGTTCACGAGGGTCCTCTTCCCCCTTGAATTCAAGCTTAGGTATTTGAAAATCTGCTGGATATCTTAGGGATCGAAGCATGAATAGGATGATTGAGTAGTTGCCTTAAAGTTGGTTTTTGGTATTGCAAACCTAGAGTTTTCATGGCAAGACTATCAATCTGACTCTGTAAAAACTTATATCTAGGGTCATCCATAGGACTGACACTTGAATGTACTTGATGTTGATGGTAATGTGGTGTATTGTATGTAGGTTACGATTTATAGGGTATGGTTGGCTGAAATGTGTTATGGTAAGGATGTTTATAGATGTTATGATACAGATGGGGCAATGGAGGCATGATGGTATGCTGACTTACTATATTAGCATATGGATGTGGAGGTTGGTTCTGAACTATAGTGGTGGATGGGGATGCATTGTCCAAGATGAATCTTGGATAAAGGTATTTGTTTGGTGAGATGGAGGTGGGAAGTTGTGCTCAATCCCTTGCAAATGATGTTTGAGATCAGGATTTATGCTATGATTAGCGTTATCTAAAATCATTTGTTGCAGCTGTAAGAAAGCTTGTTGCATAGCAATTCCATTTAAAGTAGGGACCACCACCTATGATGTGGTAGGTTGGATTGGTTGTGGAACAACCAGGGTAGTGGAAGTGAGTGGGGGGTAAGTAGCAAAGGGTATTGCCACTGACTGTCATATGATATGAGATGTAGACCCTATGAGGGTAGTGGTTTGAATGGATGTTAGGGTTTGTGAAACAACAAGAATTGTTTCATACAATGGATTAGTGGAAATGGTGAGTTGTTGATGTAATGTACAGGGTGGTTGGTTGGATGATGATGGTTGGTTAGCTAGTGCTACAATAGCCAACTCAAAAAGGAGATTTGTAAAACTTATTCTGACTATTGTGGGTAAGTATATGCAAGCTCTTACTGTAATAAGGATACAACACAGGATGGGATGGAAGTGGTGGTAATTATGGGAAGACCATTCCAGCTGAATTCAAGTACATTCTAACAGTATCCATGTCGAACATGGTGACATGACTATATACCATTGCAAGAGGTTCACTCCTAGGTGTCTCAAGTATGGTTGTGTGAGTAGCCCTATTTATAATGTTTGTGTCCATATTAGGGGCATTACTAGAAGGCCCTATATTAATAATTTAGAACATAGAAGAGGGCATGCCTACTTGTCCTACCACTGAAGTGTGAGGGACATTTCCAGACTGAGAGGCCATGGGTGAAGACCACTGACTTTAGTTTGACACTAGTTTCTTAGCTTGACTATGATTCACTACCATACGCCACTATGTGTCACAATGCCAAGTGCGACTATCTATGTAAATAAAATGACAGTACAATGCAATACAACATGTAAAGAAAACAAACACAAAATATTTAGTGCTAGATTTTTGTTAGTTTTTTTTTCAAATTGTTTTAAAAATGAAAAAATGTGTGCTCAATTTTTTGCCCTATATGAATCTAGGATTTCACATGTATACTCGTAGCTCGACAACCTAGATTTGAACTCCAGGTCATGTAATCCCACCTATGATGTGTGGTAATGAAGTCCACACATAGCTAGGGAGCACGGGTCCTGCCAATTCCTCACCCAGTTCACAAACAATCTGCGATACACCTCTCTGAGGAGAAATGCATACTATAACCCATGAGCTATGATGGATCTTGGAATAAGCCTTGGAAAAGAATAGGATATGATGTTGGTGGTTCAGTGATGAAATCCAAACCCAGTGGTGATGAAATCTAGTCATTTTCCAACGTTTAAGTGCAAGTGTGTGGTGGTTTTATTTAATTATTGTTTTATGTAAAACTATTATGAATTTATATTTGAATGCCTAAATGCAAAATATAGAAAGTAGAAACATAGCAGACAATAGTTCAAGGGTAAAATTCCACCTTCAGGTAAGCTTTTAGGTCAAATCCTACTTAACAGGGCCAACCGCAGGTGGGTGGTTGGTACTGTTAAACTACGAATGTGTGTTTTGCCAACCGCATGTCTGCATTTGGTAAATCCCAACCATGGATGTGCGGGTCTTTTTTGTCAGTAGGACAAGGTTGAAACAGACCTAAACCTAAAAATATAATGTCTGGGTTATTCCTAACCCGACACGTGCAATATGATTTTTTTTTATGGATGCAAGACTTAAGCTAATTGATCTTATCCTAAAACCTATATGCAGAAAAGGGCAAACAAGACTAGGCCTTTCAATGCTAATAACAAAATGTAGATAAAGAAGAAAAATAAAGAACAAAAATCAAGAGGTATAGACCTATTATCCCATCGTTGCTCCTTCCATCTATCAACCGTTGGTCTGTATTTCTGAGACAACAACCACACGTCTACGTTTCCTCAGAACAGGAATCATGCATTTGTATTTTCTCCAAATAACAAAGATAGATATAGAAGTAGATTATCAAAATGCCCCTTTTGTATTGATATTGATACAGCTTTTATAAAATATTTTGAATTACCCCAAGTGTGTTGGGAGAAATATTACAATGTTCTTCGTCTCTCTAAAATACAATGCTTGTTATGGGAGAGGGATATATTCCAACTCCTCCACAGGATGTGGTATTCTTCATCCTCTCGTCATAGCTTCAAAGGGTGAGTGGGCCTTGGTATCTAGCAAGGGACCACTCCAGCTTCAGTAGCTTATTCAAGATACCTGTTACCTGCACACATGCAAACTAACAAAGAAGATTAGTAGCACCTATATAGTCAAGTGGTAAACCCAACGCTACACATAAACCTATCACGGATATGTAGGAAAAGTAGATAGGATGAAATAGTTATCAAATAAAGCCTTACTCCATATTTTAAATCATTTATCTCTATTGATGAAATTTCTCAGGACTGCAAAACCGCGGAAGCGTGATTGTGGGCTGGAAACCACAAACCTGCAGTTGTAAAACTGTAGAGTCATATTTTTTATTGTGGAACTACAGATAAGCAATTTTAGCTGAATGGTAGATTACCTCGAGATCCAAGCCAATGGTCATAATCAAGCTCACACTCTCAATTTCTCACTGGATCCAGATCTATTTCAGTAGTCTGTCGGTACACAAGTTTGGCTTCCTTTTCTTGGTGGACTAATGGTGCCTTTATAGACCTCTTGGAATTTTGGAGGGAAATGGGAGGTGGTAATCCCAACTTGCCAAGTGAAAAATCTAGACTACAAGGTGGAAGGGGGCAGTTGTAGTGAGTCACCCAGTGTACCTCAGTTAACTGGGGTGATGTGTCTTCAAGTGGAGTGGGATGTGGGATGTTGTTTTATGTGAAGGGACAAGGGGACAACAACAAATGAGTTGTGGCATGGGTGTTGGGAATCTTTCTCATGTGCAAGGACAAGGGGGACAGGAGTGGGTAAGATGTGGTAGGGGTGTTGGATGAAGTGTCTAGGACACATGTCCAATGGGTAGATAGGGTATCCTAGGGTGATTTTCCAAATTTAATAAATTAGGAAAATAGGATAATGTGCAGGATTTTATATCCCTAAGTTTAGACTTAGGCATATAATTTTATTATGCAGGATTTGATGGTGGGGTGGCATATGTGGTTTTGAAGGTGTTGGATTTTAGTGTCTACAAAGTTGTATAAAGCATTATGGATAGATAAGGTGGCACCAAAAGCATTTATAGTATCATCCCCTACAAGCTAGTATATGGAAAGGAGATTGTATTGCCAATGCTAGTGTAGTGAGAGGTTTTGTAGAGGAGGTTGTAGAACTTGTAGCAAGGAATATATCAATTGGGTACTATAATAGTTCCTATATTATAATATGTAAAATCAACATCAATAATGCATACTATATATAAAGGGAACATTAATTTTATAATGGCTAAACTATTATCATTTTAGCATGTTGTACTTGTCATGGATGAACTCATATTATTTTAGCTTGTATATTTTTGGGGTATTTTGATACCTCAAAGGCATATTTTCTCTATGATCCTGAGCATGAGGTGTTTATTAGGGGATAATATATGCATTAAGCAAACTCATATAGCAAAAATATTGGATAGATTCGTGTACTTATAATTGGTCTACCTTGTCTAAAGTAGATTCTAATGTTGCAAATACATACCAAGATATTATATAGGTGTAGAGACATTGAAATATTCCCAAAGTATTGGTTCTCTTACTTCCCACCATCTTCAAGAATTAACATTTGGCTAAAAATATCATGATACCTGATCCCTCTCAAAATACCCATCAATATGTGAGAGAAATTCGATACATGGGATGCCAACAATACATGGAAGTAGACTCTTGAATACATGTCCAATATGGTGCATGATGGGTAATAATATGACTTCTTATAACTCCCACTAGCCCACTATAGTATACTCCTTACTAGGCATAAGTATGTGTGATGTGGTACCATTGATGGGATGTATAAGGACTTGCCAATTTATTATAATTTTATTATTACAAAGCATAATGTGGGTTTCACAAAGTTTAGATATTAACTCTCGTGGTCAAAATATCAATACAATGAGGTCCCTAGGCCTCTATTCATAGTAAAAGTGTACCCATGAGTTACCTAGGGTGAAAAAAAATTACTCCTAGTAAAAGTAAAGATTTAGAGATAAATTTAGCAAAATGTTGTACCTCCAAATGTTACATACATCCAATCATACCTCTAACAAGATTATAAGGCTTTTAAAATGACTTAGTACACAACAACATGCCAAAAATCACTTGTTCCAATTAAGGATTAAAATTTTGGTGATATATGCATAGAGTGGGCATCCTAATCAATTGAATATGTTATCAAATGATGATCAAAATAGGGAGTTATATGTTTTGAATCTACCACATCCTTTTCCACATGCATAATATGTTCTATGATTGATCAAATTTCCAATCCTTCTAACTATTCTAAAATATTCCATAAAATTTATCACCTGTATGCTCATGCAAAGAGAAATATTAAATGAAATATGTGATCTTAACTTATTGTGGCATCCCTTTCTTGCGGATGTGCAAGATTAAATTATTATAAATACCATATTAAAACTTCATGTTGGCAAATCTACTATTGTATCTATTCTTTCACTAGTGCTACGTTGTACAGATTGAACTTTTCAATGTTCAACTAGTTTGTTATTATGGAAGTGTCCAACAAAGGTGGATGATAGGGCCTAAGAAGTTCAACATTGAATATTGGATGCAAACCAATACAATATGGAAGATTTAATTCAAACATATATTAAATATTCTTAAGTTATGGTATTGTAAACATATATAATACTATTTCCTAATGAACTTTTACTATACAATTAGTTTCAAGAATCACTTCATAACATACTTAGGAGCAAACATTCAAGTCCAATTTCATCCATAGATTTTTGAAAATAAATGTTTTAAGGTGGATGAAACCACACTTGAGGGACCTAAAATTACCATTTTAGGATATATTTCTAATACTCGAATTAAATCCTAAAAGTAAAACCTTAAGAATGGGGCATTATTTTAATAAAAGTCTTAAATCTAGATTCAAACCCTAAACCACATGTGGTAAAGCAATTTAAGGGAACTTCCTTTTTTTGATGGAGTTAAAAATATTTTTTTTCATACTTCCATATTTAGAGGAAGAGTGAACATTGATCTTCCACAAAATATGAAACCAAAAATTCCCTAAAATAATTGTAATAGTACCATTATTATATCCAAATAATTGATTCGGATGGAAGAGAAATAAAATTGGGATTGCTTTCAAAAATAGTACATTCCTCAAATTTTAGGAGTTAATTTTTTTTAAACCCTAGTCATGGATGGAGAAAACCATGGAAGAATATATGAAGGCTTTATTCATTCACTCATCACAATTTAGGAAGGAGGAGAATAATTTAGGGGTACAAGAGGTAAGACTTGTGGTTAATTGTTATAATTACCCAAATCCATCTCCTACTAAGATGTCAAGTAACAACATGGGTGTTTTAGTAGCTACGAAGAGTAGTAAAAGTGGCTTAGTATGAAGGTTGTCTAGCATTTTATATTGATGATGCTAATAATAGGGTACCAAGAACCCTTCACTTGATAGCTCGAAGGAAGAGTAAATTTGGCCAAGTATAGGAGCCACTAGGCATTTTGTATCACTAATGTCAAGAAGTGGGAACTGGAAGTTTATCACCCAATAGCAAAGTATCATTACAAGTTTTGCTAAGTATGAAGGTTGCCTAGAATTTTATAATTATTACATTAACAACAATGTACCAATAACCCATCACCCAACATCTAGAAGGAAGAGCGAATTTGACTAAGCATAGGAGTTGTCTGGTATTTTTGACCACAAATGTTAGAGAGAGAACTGAAATTCCATCACCTAATAGTTAAGCAACATTGCAAATTTTGAAAAATATTGAAGCCATTGAGGATTGGGGTTTTGTACTGATGACATCAACAAAAGGGTACCAAGAACCCATCACCTGATAGCCATAAGTAAGAGCAAACTTGGCTAAGTATATGATTTGTCAGGTATTTTGTACCATTGATGTCATCAAGTGGGTACTGAAAGTTCATTGCCTAAAAAGAAAGTAGCATTGCAAATTTACCCATCGCTTGACAAAAAAGTAGAATTGTAAATTTTCCTAAGTGTTGAAGCCATCAAGTTTTTTGTACTAATTACATCAATAGAAAGGTACAAAGAACGCATCACCTGATAGCCAAAAGCAAGAGTAAATTTGTCTAAGTATAGGAGCCATCAGGTAATTGATACTACTAATGTTAGTAAGAGGTACCACAAGTCCATCACCCGATAGTGAAGTAACATTGCAAATTTTGCTAAGTATTGAAGTCATTAGGGGTTTTGTACTAATGATGTCAATATTAATGCATCAAAATCCCATCATTGAAAACTATGGAGGAGATCAAATTTGAACAAGTGTGGAAGTTTTCAAACCTTTGTGTATCTAATGATAGCATAGTAAAATCAATATGTGGCTCCTTACAGGAATATAACAATATGAACTTAGATGCCCAATGTAGTCTAGAGTGTTATATGATGTTTACAATAGCACATCAGGTGGTTTTCAATTTAGGAATGAGGAGAAGAATTTAGGGGTATAGGAGGTAAGACTTGTGGGTAATTTTTATAATTACCCACATCCATTTTCTTCTGAGATGTCAAGTAACAAGATGGATGTTTCAACAGCTATGAAGAGTAGCAAAAGTGGCTAAGTGTGAAGTTTTCCTAGCATATTGATGATTTTAGTGATAGGGTAAAAAGAACCCATCACTTGATAGCCATAATAAAGAGTTAATTTGGTTAAGTTTAGGAACCATTGGTCATTTTGTATCGCTAATGTTAGGAAGTGGGTACCAAAAGCCTATCATGTGATAGTGAAGTGGCATTGTAAATTTGGCTAAGTATGATGGTTTCCTAGAATTTTATATTGATGACATTAGTAGTAAGGTACCAAGAACCCATCACCTAGTGGCCAGAAGGAAGAGGGAATTTGGCTAAGTATAGGAGTCATCAGGCATTTTGTACCACTGATTTCAATAAGAGGATACCAAAATTTTATCGCTCGACAACAAAGTAGCATTGCAAATTTGGGTAAGTATTGAAGCCATTAAGGATTGAGGTTTTGTACTGATGACATCAATAATAGGGTACTAAGAACCCATAACCCAACAACCAAAAGGAAGAGAAAATTTGGCTAAGTATAGGAGTCATCAAACTTTTTATACAATTGATGTTAGCAAGTGGGTACTGAAATTCCATTGCCTAACAACAAAGTAGCATTACAAATTTTCCCATCACCTTACAACAAAGTAGAATTGTAAATTTACCTAATTTTTGAAGCCATTGAGAGTTTTATACTAATCACATCAATATTAGGGTACCAAGAACTCATCATTCGATATCCAGAAGGAAGAGTGAATTTGGCTAAGTATAGGATCCATTAGTCCTTTTGTACTATTGATGTTAGTAAGAGGGTACTGCAAGTCCATCACCTAACAGTGAAGGAGAACTATAAATTTTTCTAAGTGTTAAATTCGTTAGGGGTTTTATACTGATGATGTCAATATTAGGGTATCAAAATCCCATTACTGATAGCTATGGAGGAGCTCAAATTTGAACAAGTGTGGAAGTTTTTAAACCTTTTGTGTATCTGATGATAGCATAGTAGAATCAAGATGTGGCTCTTGATAGGAAGATAGAAGGATGAACTTATATGCCCAACACAATCTAGAGTGTTAGATGATGTTTTTAATAGCACATCAAGTGGTTTTGAATTTAGGAAGGAGGAGAAGAATTTAGGGGTGCAAGAGGTAATACTTATGGGTAATTTTTATAATTACCCACATCCATCTCCTACTAAGATTTCAAGTAACAATATGGGTGTTTCAGTAGCTATGAAGAGTAGCAAAAGTGGCTAAGTGTGAAGTTTGCCTAGAATTTTATATTAATGATGTTAGCAAGAGGGTACCAAGAACCCATCATGTGATAGCTATAAGGAAGAGTGAATTTGGCTAAGTATAGGAGCCATTGAGTATTTTGTACCACTAATATCAAGAAGTGGATACTGAAATTCTATCGTCTGATAGCGAAGCAACATTACAAATTTAGTGAAGTATGAAGGTTTTCTAGCATTTTATATTGATGATGTTAACAACAGAGTACCAAGAACCCATCACCTGACAACCATAAGGAAGAGAAAATTTGGATAAGTATAGGAATTTTTGGGTATTTTGTACCACTGATATAAGCAAGAGAGTACTTAAAATCCATTTCTCGATAATTAAGTACATAGTAATTTTGGGTAAGTTTTGAAGCCATCAAGGATTGGGATTTTGTACTAATAACATCAATAATAGGGTATCAAGAACCCATCACTCAACAACCAAAAGGAAGAGAGAATTTGAATAAGTATAGGGGTCATCAAGCATTTTGTATTGTTGATGTCAACAAATGGGTACCAAAATTCCATCAGCTAACAACAAAGTAGCATTGCCAATTCACCTATCGTTTGATAACAAAGTAGCATTGCAAATTTGCCTATGTTGAATTCATTGAGGGTTTTGTACTAATCACATAAATAGTACGGTACCAAGAACTTGTAACCTGACAACCAAAATGAAGAGAAAATTTGGTTAAGTATAGGAGCCATCAAGAATTTTGTATTGCTAATGTGAGTAAGAGGGTACTGCAAGTCCATCGCTTGATAGTGAAGCAACATTACAAATTTGGCTAAGTGTTGAAGTTAGGGATTTTGTACTAATGATTTCAATAGTAGGGCATAAAAAATCTATCACTAAAAGCTATGGAGGAGCTCAAATTTAAACAAGTGTGGAAGTTGTCAAACTTTTTGTGTATCTGATGATAGCATAGTAGAATCAAGATGTGGCTCCTGATGGGAAGTTAGTAGGATGAACTTAGATGCCCAATGTAGTCTAGAGTGTCAGATGATATTTTCAATAGCACATCAAATGGTTTTCAATTTGGGAAGAAGGAGAACAATTTAGGGGTGCAAGAGGTAAGACTTGTGGGTAATTTTTATAGTTACCCACATCCATCTCCTACTAAGATGTCAAGTAACAACATGGGTGTTTTTGTAGCTATGAAGAGCTACAAAAGTGGCTAAGTGTGAAGGGTTCCTTGAATTTTATATTGATGATATTAGCAATAGGGTACCAAGAACCCATCACTTGATAGCCATAAGGAAGATAAAATTTGGCTAAGTATAGGAGCCACTAGGCATTTTGTATTGCTAATTTTAGGAAATGGGTACCACAAGTCATCACATGATAGTGAAGCAACATTGAAAATTTTGCTAAGAATGAAGGTTTCCTGACATTTTATATTGATTATGTTAGTTTTAGGGTACCAAGAACCCATCACCCAACATCCAGAAGGAAGAGAAAATTTATCTAAGTATAGGAGTTCTCAGGAATTTTGTACTACTGATGTCAACAAGAAGGTACAAAAAGCCCATCACCTGATAGTGAAGTAGCATTGCAAATTTGGGTAAGTTTTGAAGCCATAAGGATTGGGTTTTTGTATCGATGACATCAATAATAGGGTACTAAGAACCCATCACCTAATAGCAAAAATGAAGAGCAAAGTTAGCTAAGTATAGGAGTCACTAATAAATTTGTACCATTGATGTCAACAAGTGGGTACTGAAAGTCCATCACCTGGAAATAAAGTAGCATTGTAAATTTACCCATTGCCTAGCAACAAAGTAGATTACAAATTTATCTAAATGTTGAAGCCATCGAGGATTTTGTACTAATAAAATCAACAATAGGGTACCAAGAATTCATCACCTGACATCCAAAAGGAAGAGTGAATTTGGCTAAAGTATATTAGCCATCAGGTATTTTGTATTGCTAATGTTAGTAAGAGGATACCGCAAGTCCATTGCCCAACAGTGAAGTAGCATTGTATAAGTGTTAAATCCATTAGGGATTTTGGTACTGATGATGTTAATAGTAGGGCATCAAAATCCTATCACTAATAGCTATGGAGAAGCTTAAATTTGAACAAGTGTGGAAGTTTTCAAACTATTTGTGTATCTAATTATAGCATAGCAAAATCAATATGTGGCTCCTAAATAGGAAGATAATAGGATGAACTTAGATGCCCAAAAAAAATTACAGTGTCAAATGATGTTTTCAATAGCACATCGGGTGGTTTGGATCTACTATTAAAAATTCTAATGATCAAACCAGGGTTATGCATAAGGGGTTGGACTCAAAATATACTTGTAAAAAAATGATGAATCCTAATCAAAATCAAGGCAAATTCTAAGTAAATCAAATCAATCATCTTCACACCAAAATTTGGGATATTTGAAGCCCTAAAAAGTAAGGTCATATTTGGGGTAAATTTTGACCTATTAAATCATCTTATAAGTTCACAAAAACACCAACACTAGATCAAGCTCAAAAACAACTTTCCAATGAGTAGAAATATGCCTATGTTTGGATATATATTATGGTGAATTAACCCTAATTAAAAATTGGTCTAAAAAATTTCAAGCGAATGTGCAGACGTTGAGGGTCCTCATATTCACCAATTTCCAATTTTAAAAATCCTAATATTCACCCAATTTGCAAATGTTCATCACCGTGCATAATCTTGATCATAGTTAATTGTAGATCAAAAGGTTTCTTTAGGGGGTAAGGAGGTCTAAGATAAGGAGATCCTATATCCCCATATTTTTTCATCATCATGGCTGAAGCTTTACGTAGAACTTTGGGAGTAGCCACTATCACAAAAAAGATAAGAGGGATTAAACCTGCAAGTAATGTTGTAGCAGTGTCTTACCAGTAATTCATGGATGACACGATCATATTGGATGAATCCTCAATAATATAAGCAAATGAGATACTTAGTATCCTACATATTTATGAAAGAGCTTCCAATAAAAGTATCAATTTAAAAAAAAAGTCATGTTTATTTTGTCAATACAGCTTGACAAGTGCAACAGAGAATATCTAGGATTTTGGGATGCAACATAGTAAAATTTCAAGCTATCTACCTTGGATTACCTCTTTTCATAGGTAAAATAAAATAAGAAACATGGGCTTCATTCATACACCAAATTCAGAGGTGGAAGGGTAATATGCTATCTCAAGATGGAAAATTACAACTTCTAAAGGCAGCATTACAAGGCATCCCAAATTACAACATGTCCCTTTTCATAATCCCCTACAAGGTTAAAAATAGAATAGATAAAATATTTAGAAGGTTTATTTGGGTAGGGGTAGAAGAAAAACAAAGGCTTGATTTGGTATCATGGAATAGTGTTTTCTTTTCGAATAGGGAAGGTGGTCTAGGGATAAGAAAGTTGCAGTAGTTTAAATAAACATTGCTAAATAAAATAGGTTGAGTATTGACCAAGGAAAAATATTTGATTTGGGCTAATATTATTAAAGTAAAGTACTTGGAAGGTTTCATACCCTTCTTTAGAATTTCAGACCCTCCTAAAGGATCAACATTTTGGAATGGAGTTTCAAAAACTAGAAAATTTTTGAGAGGTGGTCTAAGATGGGTGGTAGGAGAAGGCAAGGAAATATTTTTTGGGAAGATACTTGGATTGCAAATAGTCCTTTATAGCAGATAAAAGGGTTCATAAGACTAAAATATCCCTTGGTTCAAAAATATGGGTCGCTAGTCAAATATTACATAGAATTTGAGGAATTTAAGAGGTTTTGAAAATAACTAAGTTTGAATTTTGCTGATTTGAAACTCCAACAATATTTGCTAAATCTTAACAGGTTGTTGTAGCAATACCATTTACCTCATAATGAAGATAAGGACTCTTTGATTTGATTCCCTACTTCCTCAATTTAATTCTCTATCAAATCAACATATACCTTGTAGTTTGGAAGTGTGGAGGAGGACTTTCTTGTACTTAAGGTTTGGAAGAATGAGTTAATCCCTAAATTGGATTTCTTTATTTGGTTGTGCTTATAAAATAAGATTATGACTCTATATAACCTAAGTAAGAGAGGTATTCAAATGATAAATATATGTTCTCTTTACATGAAGGATGTAGAATCAATTGACCACTTGTTTATTCATTGTGAGTTTATAAGTAAGATAATTAATAATCTAATGGAAGCTATGTTTTGCTCTTGGGTGGTCCCTACTACTTTTAGGCAACTTTTTAACCAATGGAAATGCCCTTTTAGCAGTAGTAGGTTATAAAAAATTTGGAATTTACTATTAACTCATTTTTGTAGGGTGTTTGGTGTGAAATAAATCTGAGAGTATTCAAGGGAAAAGTAAGGATGAAATTTCAATGTCTAACAAAATTAAAACTATAGTGAAGGAGAATTTTCTTGCCTTTGATAATAGTGTTGTAATAACCCAAGTCTAACCACCTAGTTGTACCAGAAAAATAAGCCAAGAAATTTTTGAAGTAGTGTTTTTGTTTGTTTAAGTTAATGGTTCAACTTAAGAAGTGGTTTCATATTCACAACAAAATATGATTGTGCTTTAATGCTCATAGAAAAATATGATTGTGCTTCAATTTTCATAGCAAAATATGATTGTGCTTCCATTTTCACAGCAAAATATAATTGTGCTTTTATGTTCATAGTAAAATATGATTCACCCAATGATTTGATAACATAAGAATTAATCAGTATAGGCATATCATACCACTTTTGGATATCAAGACTACTGCATATAGCCACCCAAGTGGATGATATTGGCCAAATCCTATGAAAGGTACCATTTTGTGGAATTGACTTGTCTCATTTATCGACCTCTTGTTATGGCATGAGAGTCAAACTACAACAAGGGTTGTCCTTTAAGGCCCATAACACCTAAATGGTAAATACACTCTCCCCATTTCTTATAATATTGAACCTTGATCTAACCGACCAACTTGTTCTAATTTTAATATGCATGGGGGTTAGCATACATATGCCTAGTGTGTACATGTCTATCATTTTTCCTTGGAACCAACTAGAGCCATGTTAATAAATTGACCTTGGACTTGATCTCATTGTCCATTATGAATCACGATAGTTTATCCCATACCAAATGTTGTGGCTGAACTAGCTAAGTCAAATGATACAAAGGATATATCACTATACTATCCGAGAAACAACCTAGAGATGACATCCCATACCACCCCTTGTTACTATTTTTAACTAGGTCACTTTTTCTAACCTTTATCGTCAAAAAAATGGTTGCTCTAGAGACTTATTGCATGCATACCCACATCTTCAACACTATTGGATGATAAAAGTTTGTTTTGTTATCCTTCATGAGGAATACATTAACCATTCCTCATCATGGTACCGATCAAGGAGTTAAGTTTGTTATATATATATATATATATATATATATATATATATATATATATATATATGTGTGTGTGTGTGTGTGTGTGTGTGTGTGTGTGTGTGTGTGTGTGTGTGAGATTTATTCATCCTTCATGATGAATAATTCTACTCAATATTTCTCATGAGTTTAATTGGGACTCAAGGTTTAACTTAAGTTTTTTTTTTCCACAAGGAATTCATATTAACTTCCTCTTCATGTTTTTGGGTAAGGTTTGTGAGTTATCAAATTTTGGTTCTACCTTTATGATAACCACATCCAACCTAAATCACAAGTAAGTCTTACCTAGCCCACAAATGGATTTTCTCAACTCAAATTGATAGAATAATTTTTAGTATTATATAAGTCACAACATCAAACAAGCTTGGTGTTTGCATGCATTCCAACAAATTGGGTGTTTATATTTTGATATTATCCATGAGGTAGACAAATTTTTCCCCTATTCATATTTTGTACGTAAGAGTTTATGGTTGCCTAAAATGCTCTATGTTTACTTAATTCTCACTTGAACTAATTCTAGCCTCACAGCTACATTAGCATTAATTCTAACAAATTAGAATATTTCCACAAGATATAACCTAATAAAGCAATACCAAAATCAATCAATATTTGACTAAGCTATGAATTTTAATTTCACATTGATCATAAACCAACGTAATCCACTTATCTACTTTATTCTAGAGTTGGGTTTCCCTACTACCAGTTCAATATAGGTAAATATTTTATCTACATTTTCAAATGTATTATTTAAATTGTAATGTTCCATTTTGAAGACTATGTGGAACCCACGCATTATAATATTTTATTTTTATCATTTGTGGACAAGGAAGTGGGATGTCCCTTTTTTTCTAGGCTAATAGGTGTCTTATGTAATAAAAAATAAGTGGTGGGGATTAATGTTGATGTAACACTCACTTAATGAATAATTAGAAGCATCTAGTGGGATGACTAGGTATATAGGCTTGGAAAGTCACTTTAAGGATTTTATTATGTCATGTTCATCTTGTGAATTGTAAGAGAGAACCCTTCCTCACCTTATTTTTCTTAGGTGGTGTCCCCTAAGTCTTCAAAAATAGCTAATCTTGTAGACAATGTGATGTGCCCTTGTTCTTGATTGGAGATTTGGTGGATCTATCTCAGGATTCACAATTGTATTGTAGATTTGGTGTGTTGGAGTCTGGGAGTGGGTCATCTAGCTTTGGGAGGCCATTTGTGCATGTTTTGTGATCTTTTTTGCTATCATAGGAGGATTGCCTAGCTTTGGGGATTTATCTAGCCAGTTTTGAGGGTTGATTTATGTTTTTGGATAGTTTTTTGGTCTTTTTGCACTTTTATAAAATTAATAAAAAAAGTGTATGGTTGTAACGTTCATTTTTAATGGTTTTTGGAGTAATTTTTTAGTATTAATTGCAAATATGATCTACTTTAAAAATATGATTTTTATTTGTTTAAACCCTAGTTTGTTGAGTTAGGGTTATTACAGTGGTATCAGAGTTGGTTTCCTACCAGCATGTGAGAGCTCTTTATGTAGCCAAATAGGTACTATATAAGGATAAATAAGTCAAACCCTAACCTCAACCAGGAAAAAGAAGTTCCAAAACCAAAAGTTGAACAAAGGGAGCTAGTGGAGATGGCAAATGAGCAAAGGTATCCTTTTGAGTAGAAATTTGACACCATGCTTTAGTTACTAACTCATTTGGTGATCAATATGGATCAGGGTGGAGTTCAGCCACCACCAAACTAGGGAGCAAACCCTAACCCTCAACTACCAGAAGATCAGGGAGAGCCATAAAATAGGGCAGCCAATCAGGACCAAGGGAGTGAGAGGTCTATGAGATACAATCATTATCCTTTATCTAGGGTAGCAAAACCTATGTTTTTTCCCATATAAGAACCTGATGTACACTAAGATACTAATTAAATGGATGCCCTATTTGCATAATATCAATGTAGGGCTGAATAATTCAAAAATATAGTCACTTTCTAGAGTTACCTAGATATCATGGGGAAGAAGGTTGGGAGAGATAGCAAGTATGGATAAAAAAATAAATAATATATTGGGGAATAAGGTGATAGTATTGATAGATGGTGGGGCAACCCACAATTTTTTGGATGAGGGGTTTATGGCCAAGAAAGAGCTAAAACCAAAAACATTTGTTGGGTTTAATTTTGCTACTAGAAATGGGAGCATTATGCCTTGCAACAGATTTATGAGGCAAATGAAGGTAAATTTTGATAATCATTCCATAGTATATGACTTCTATGTGTTTCCATTGGGAGGATTCGTCATTTCATACTAGGAGTTCAAAGGTTGTATTCATTGGGAGACTACACCACAAATCACCAAACATTGCAGCTAAAATTTAAAGCTATAGGGCATGAGGTAGTTTTGTAAGGTATCGAGGAAAATGTGATCCAAGAGGTGGTGTCCAAGAGAATGAAGAGGATTCTCAAGAAAGAGGAGATAGTTTGGGATGCTGGTATATTTATGACAAAAGTTATACCTTATTCATATGATAATCATGTCTCTTATCATCCTAAAATTTAGATTTTGTTGGAAAAATATAGCACTATTTTTTGGGATATGCCTAAGGGATTGCCACCCCATAGGGGATTTCAGCATGTGATTGAGTTGGAACCAAGAACAAAACATGTCATGATAACCCCTTATAGGCATCCTAGAATGTATAAGTATGAGATAGAGAAGGCCATAAAAGAGCTAGTTTCCATGGGGTACATTCACCCTAGCTTTAGCCCATTTGCATCACCCGTAGTGTTAGTGAAAAATAAAGATAGGACCATGCGAATGTGTATTGATTGTAGGGTCCTGAACAAAAAGACAATAAAAAATAGATACCTTATTCCTAGAGTATATGAGCTCATATATGAATTGCATGGGGCTATGTATTTTTCTAAGATTGATTTGAGATCAAGATATCATCAAATCAGGGTGAGAGACGAGGATGTGCATAAAATAGCCTTTAGATCTCATTTTGGCCATTTTGATTTTTTGGTGATGTCCTTTGGCAAGGTTATGCATAAGTGCAAAATATTGTAAATTGGATCTATTTAGGATTTTCAAAATTTTAAATTGGCTAATTTTGGATCCTTTCACTAGGCCCATTCACCCAAAATTTATGGGGTGGAAGTTTTTTTGGGGTAAATTTGTCTATCGTTGATAATAATTATCCTATTTTTATTTTAATTCATCGACAACTTTCACCCCATTCCATGGATAATTCACCTTCAAATTATAAATGATTTTAATTTTCTCGTCTAAATCACCTCATATAATACCTATATATATACTGTAGGGGGTACCAATAAACATACATCTAAAATACTCTAACTCGAAAATAGTTTTGAAACAACGAAAAACTTGACAAGGTTGCAAAGAAGTGTTTGTCGATATAATTCGATCGATTGCAGAGGAGTGTCAATCGACAAATGACTATTGGTTGCAGAGAAGTATCGATAAACTTAAGATGATCAGCATAAGCCGATCAATTGTAGAGGATTTTTTATCAGTATATACTTATCAGTTACAAAGAATTATCAACTAGCTTAAGATGATTAGCATAAGCTGATCGGTTATAAAAAAGTGTTTATTAGCATAAGCTGATCGATTGTAGAGAAGTGTCAGTCAGCATAAGCTGATCAATTGTAGAGAAATGTCAATTAGTATAATTTGATCAATTGTAGAGATGTTTCTATCAATATATGCCAATCAGTTACAGAGAATTGGCAGTCAACATAAGCTGATCAGTTGCATAGATGTGTCTATCAGCCTAATCCAATCAGTTGTAGAGGAGAAACTATTACCATAAGTTGATCAGTTGTAGAGGAGAAACTATTACCATAAGTTGATCAGTTGTAGAGGAGAGACTATTGGAAAAATATGATCGATTGTAGAGACGTGTCTATCTATATAATTTGATCGATTGTAGAGAAGTGTCAATCGATATAAGATGATCAATTGTAAAGACATGTCTATCAGCATAAGCTGATCAGTTATAGAGAAGTGTCTATTGGTATAAGCCAATCAGTTGTAGAGACATAAGCGAATCAAATGCAGAGACATGTCTATCAACATAAGACAATCAGTTTTAGAGGAGAAACTATCGACATAAGTCAATCGAGTTGTAGAGGAGATATTTTTAGAAAAATTTGATCGGTTACAAAGACGTGTCTATTAGCCTAAGCCAATCCGTTGTAGATGAAAAACTATCGACATAAGCTAATCAGTTATAGAGAAGAGATTGTTAGAAAAAGTTGATCGATTGTAAAGGCATGTTTGTGGTCTTAAACCGAATGTGAAAATAGGTAGAGTATTTTTCTTCCATTGTTCTTTTATCCAAAACTTGTTTTCTTCAGTTTCATATGCACTATAGGTGCACTATATGCAACTATGGTAGACAACTATCAATGTCATCTGGTTGTGTGTCAGGAGCATTTTTCTTGTTAGAGATTGTCTTGTCTCTTAGAGTATGTTTCATAGGTAGTATAGAAGCACTATCTACAACTATGGTCGATAAGTATCCATATCATATTGTGTGTTAGGAGCTTTTTCTTGTCAGAGATTGCTTATCTATTAGAATATTGGCTAGGTTTGTCTTGAGGGATGTATGCTATTTTAATTCAATTTCATGTTCATTTCCTAACATCTAAAGGCTTTTTCTTTACAGATACAATGTCTCATACTGAATATGGAAAGAAGGGAGGCCAATATTCTTGTAAAAATATAATTCTGAAATATTTTACACAAATATCAAAATGTAGTGAGGCATCAATCTCTACAGATTCTACACAACATGCACGTACAAACACCTTTTACTATCAAATTTTTAATATTTCTCTATTATTATTAAATATAAAGCCTTTATTTATTAATAGATAAATGGTTGTCTAGTTTTTACCTCTTTTTAAATGCTTTTGTAAAACTGTATCTGTTAATTCTTTAAAAAAATACATTTTTACATCAAAAAATGATAGAGAACACCAAAATTTGAATGCAGTAAATATTATCGATCCTGATGTGCATTCACTCAAGTATATTCCAACATATGATATGGGACCACATGATAATTTTCCTAATAATTACATTCAACAACTACTTCAAGAGATGTTAAATTCAGATATATCAACCGAAAAATAAAATGATAGTACAATTAAAGTGCAGACCTCTAGGGAATATTTTAGTCAAAAATCTAAATGTGAAAAGATAAGTGAATAGACTATTGGAAGGGATTTTAAAAATTAATAGGTACGGTTATACCCATTTATTGAAAGAGATGCAAAATAGAATGTGTGTAAACGCATTAGTTGTACATGGAAGCTGGGAAAGGATCATTTATTGCAAAATAAGAAAGACACAATAGAAAAACAATGTGGAAAAGTTTACATCAAATAAATACAAAGTGATGGAACAATTAATAGATTTCATAGGTGTAAGGATGCATTAGAATGTGGGCATGTGATATATGCACTTGAATACGAAAAAGCAATGAAACAACAAAAAACTCCCATTGAGAAGGGTGGAACAATTGAGGCACAATTTCAAAAAATTAATAATACTATATTAGCCTCAAAGAAATTACAATTTACTATTGTATATGGTATTCTAAAAAAAGGTCGACCCATGTCTGATTTTGCTAATTTTAAACAAATACTTCAACTAGCCAATGTACAAAACCTTGGCAGTTCACATTGGTCATATCGAAGTGGTTTGAAAATGGTAAAATATTTATCACTGGTAGAGAAGGAAGACCTGAGAGAAAATGTGAAACAAGCCAAAATTATTTCACTTTTCATTGATGAGGTAATAGCTTTTGACAACATATCTTGGATTTGCATACATGTTTACACATTCAAAAATCATTTGAGACAACCTCATTTACGAGCACTACATAAGATGATTAAAAATTGTAATGCATAAAACATTTATAATGTTGTAACTAGTTTAAAGGATATTACCAAAATGGATGAAAAGTAAATTTCCACAAAGTTAATTTGTGTTGGATTTGATGATGTAGCTACAATGTAAGGACAAAGGAATGGTCTTTGTGTTAGTCTTCAAATATCAATTGCCCCATATGTGATTCCCATTCATTGCATGGCTCATCAAATGAATCTTGCATAAAAAATTGTGAGTAATTTTGATAATGTAGCTAGAGTGGAAGAACTCGTCCATGATATACACTCATAGTTTTCATGCAGTCCAAAAAGGTTTGCTGAGTTTCAATAGTTTTCTCTAGGTGTAAATGAAGGTAGAAAAATGTTAAAATATGTCGACACCAGGTGGATTTCACTGTTTCTTCCTGCAAAAAGGGTATTTTAAGAATATCAATCCTTGGTTGGGTTTATGTATGTACATCGTAGGGATGTTGACAAGGTAAAATATTTGCTATTTCATATGACTGACTTGGAAACTCTTCTCACATTATGTGGTATTATTCCATTAATGCAAGAAATGAATTCTTTGATTAAACTCGCATAGAAATGGGTAATTTATATTGTCGATTTCATCAGGATGAGAAAACAATTATGTATGATTATTGACAAGATTTACTTATCCGAAAGACATTTTGAGGATCCCAAGTTTAAATATTTGGAATATGTTAGTTAATTTCAATGATCCTAAAAGCTTTTTAAAATTAAACATCAATGACAATCTTTGTATTGCTATCCATGGAAATATGATTCCTTTATATCGTTATGAAAAGTGGTTATATACACTAATAGATGATGTTGAACAAGTGCATGTAACACATTCAGGATTCGATGAGGTTTTGGATAGCACTAAAAATAAATTGAAAAGAATTACAAATACATTAACATGTGAAATAAGAGATTTTTTTAAGAGATATGAGACACTTACAGTCATGGTTATTGTTAATCCCATCTTCTAGAATCTTAGTGTTGACGACAGTAGTAGAAGTGAGTTGTTTTTCAAATATATGGGTAATCTTATGACACATTTCTCTAAAAGTGTGGAAGTAAATGGCATTGAAATTAATGCTATTATAAACAAATATCTTCTGAGACAACAATCAACCAGTTTTGGAATAAAAATAGATAATCACATTGTACATTTCATAAATCCACATGTGATCAGTTTAATCATGCGTTTTTGGCAAAAATTATATCGAAGTAGTGTCTTACAAGAAACTATGAGTGAATACTATTAGAGTTAATGTGTACTTTGTCTATCAGTTATGATATGTGTCCTTGACACTTGTCATGTTATCATATAGACCTCATGCCTATATATTGTACTTATTTTGTATCAATAGATATCTCATCTTTTTCAGTCCCAATATTTGGTATTAGAGCAGGTTCACTCTCCTGCCTGTGTAAACCCTTGAGGGGGGATTTCCCTCATGGAAATCTACCCCTCACTTTTTCCAATCATTTTTTAGCTACTCATTTTTTTCTCATACTAAAGGAGTATGCTCTCCATCATTTATGGATCAAAAACTAGAAAGTTTCTTGAGAAAATAAATGGCTACAATTTTTTTAATGATTTTTTTCAAGTGTATTTTTAGTTCATGTGTGATGGTGGATTGTTCGCGTGTGAAGTTTGGTTGTGGCCGTGTGTTGTTGCATCAACTGTAGCCATCAGTTGAAATTGGTTATTGTTCAAGCCAGTGTAAATGTTATATATTATACAATGAGGTGATATTTCATGCAACCATCCTATGCGTGCACACCATTATTGTGTGTTTTTGTGCATCAAATTGAGCTAGTATGATAAAGAAGTAAATAGTGATTACTAGAATGGGATCGGGGTATTTTTTTGCATCATCGCACTAAGAAATGCCTTGTACCAAAAGATAAATCATATGGAAATCACTGTAGATTATTTCATTCAAGAATGGACGTGAGTTACGTCTTGATGGATACTATTATCACCCTAAAATTTGTGCCCATGATGTGGACGAGAGGTCAAAATACTGCCATGATTGAGCAAGTGTAGCGATTTTCATTCGGTGGACCATGTTTTTCTAGAAAAAATAGTGTTCTTATATTTTTCTATTGTTGATGAGGTTGTTGGTCCCTGTATGCGATTGCAGCTCAAGTACACTACACATGGAGAAATCAGACCGTGTAATGGAGGGATTCATGTTGTTTAATTTTCAAAGCATTATTTTTTTTTTTGTAGTGCTTTGATATTGATGTCTATTTGTTGAGCATTCTTCAAGGGAGGTGTTTATCTTGGGCTAGTGATAATACACGTTGTAAAGTTTGTTGGCCCTTGCAGCATGCCATCGTAATGAAACAAGGAGATTTTAACATCAAAGAATGCATTAGAGAGAATGAGGTGAGAAAATGACTTGAGTTTCACTACTTCCACTTGAGATCACTGCATTACTATTTATTTCCACTATGTTAGGTGATAAACTACAACTAATGTTTGAAGGTCTTTTTGTGATGGAGTTGAGTGTTGTTTGCTCGACGAGGGTGGGATCCCCTAAACTGTTTGACCATCGATATCCATTAATTGCAAAGTCATGTGATGTTTGGAGGGAGGGCCATTTTAAGTCATTGTTTTCCAACTCATCTAACGAATTTGGGCCTGAGATGTGATTGAAATGATAAATATGCTATTTTTTTAGCTAATGACTATGGAATATTCATGTTGCTATTTCACTCGAATGATGTTTTTTGAAATCAACCAGATTTGTGGACACTGGTATGTAGTGAGATACTCACAAAAGCAATGCAGGACGACACTGAACTTGGATAAGATAGCACAATAAAGTGTAATAAATGTTATTTTCTAGGACTATAGCGCATATCATAGGGGAGATTTCCTGTGTGTCAAGAATCATGTGATGCATCTTCAAGGAGGGTACGGTACCAGATATCTCATGATGTTATTGATTTGGTAATACTAACAACACAAATTTTTCATCCAGTGTTGGCTTTCACCCGTGCAACTTTGGGAGATCGGTTTTTTGATGATTTCGATGAAGAAGATCATCAAATCCATCGTGCAAGTGATTTGAATTTGTGTTTTACCACCCTAAACACAAGCTTGGCCAAAGAAATAATTGTCCCACATGTGGAGGGATTTTTTTCCACTTTTGTTCCAATTAATCACCATCTATGAAGGAGATGTTGCTTTATTTCATTAAATTGTGTGCAAAAAATTTTCTATTGCAGGCACACATCAACAACCATGGATCTAAAACAAATGCATCTATGGTGGTGATTTTCAATAGATCTACTTTAGTACATGGTGGGAGCAGTCATGGTGGTGAATATTTTCAATACGTACAAGGACGTGGATAATATCTTCGGCAAATAGGGAGCAAGGGGCTTGTATATTATTGGAAAAATGCACATCTTTGTGGTATTTGCATCGACAAGCTCATGACATGCAAATTTTTTGTGACCATCTGAAAGCAAAATGATATTGTAGATAGGATTATGTTCATGGCGGTCTTCAAGCACTTTTGCACCTTTTTTGAGTCCTTTAGTTATAATGTTTTGTGATGTTATTTTTGCCTTTATAGCTCCTGCTCGGAGCCCAAGATGTTTTAGGAATACCTCTACATTGGTGGTGTGATTGTAGAGGAAGCTGATGATTTCAAAAAATCGATGCACATAATTCTTTCCATGAGGAAGTGGTCTTTTTTCCACACCTTGGCCACATCAAGGCCCATGTGAAGTGTAGTATGTAGAAGGTGCTTGTGAAAGCAGATATTTTGTGTTTTGCCATTACAATAATTTATTGATTGTGTGGACTCATAGTCTTGGAAGAGAAATACTTGTCTTATAGTTCGTTGAGAACTGTTGCTCCAACTGGAGAATAGAAGACAAGTTTTTTTTTTTTTGGTGACCCATTATGATCTAAATTTTTGTTTGATGACAAAAAAGTTACATGGTGTCGATTGTCCTATATTCTACAAGGAAACGCCAACATGGATGCATTTGCTCCATTGGTTTAAGCTGGATTTTTTGGTGTTCTTTCATTGTGGTCTTGGGGTCCAATATCGGTGGGTGAAAGTGCATGCAGGTAATGGAAGGAGTACGCCATATTTTAGAAGGAGCCTCCAGTATCAACATCTACTTCTATGGTGGTACTCTCTTCCAATTAGAGAAAATTACATATGAATATGACACGAGATGAAAGGTGTTGGAGCATGGCATCTCCACCAAAGTATTCTGATGGTCTAGAGTGCAGGCCTCATTCACATGTGAAGAAAGTATCAGTCTATTACTATGGTTCACAGTGCAGCCACGTGGACCCAAAGTGAGCTTGGCACAGCAAGTTCCACCCAATTTGGATAAATTAGTAACGATAATGGATTTGAAGAACATAATGGAGGGTCTCTCACAAGCATTATGGTGGATGGAGCGAAAGTTGAAATTAAAGCAGCACATTTTTTTTAAATATTTGCTTTCATAAAAGCAAAGTATGGCCCATTAGTAACTAACCCACAAAAGTTACATGAATTTTTTATTGTTCTATTGTAAAAGCAAATAGGGTCCAATGCATTTTATTTCAAATGGGGTAATTTATTTTAAAATGAGGGTGCAATTTTATTCATGTTATTTCCACATGGAGAGTGGAAGGTCCAAGTAGACCCATGTAATTCCCCTATGAGGGAAAATGGAAAACTATTTTTTTATTTCGCTAGAGTACGATGCTGCTATTGAGTGATTCCAAGAGAACATTCCTGATGTATTTTTTCCACATGTGAAGGCCCTATTGAAAATGGAACAAAGGGGTATTTATAGTCATCGAAAATGTTTTTCCATGATGAACATAATGGTGATGTCCAATTTTAATTTTGGGGCTATTTCATTTGTCTTTTTTGGCCTCAAATATTAATGTATCATGGAGTGTACTCTTGGTTGAACCCGACACTCCCAAAGCATTTGTATGTGATCCTTGTATCTAGTCACCTTCTCTATAGGACCTGGTGGATGCAGTGGTTGGTTACCCATGCATTTTGGTAGGATGATATGGTCACCATAAGGACACCTACTCTAGGGACTATAGACATAGACACCCTAGACTCTATTTGAGGACTTTTTTGGATCAACTGAAGAGTACAGACGAAGACACTTCACAAGATTCTCTTCTATTCTATTCTTCCTTCTCCTATACATTTGGAATCTATGGCTCATTTTTCTTGTATTCATGGCTCATATTTATTTTGTATTAAGGTTTATTTTTGGTAGATACTGACACCTTCTATATTTATTTCACCATGATGGGGGATGATATTCATGGTGAATCTAGTTAGTAACCTATGAGAGGCAACATACCTATAGGTTGACCTACAGAGGCAACATACCTAGAGGTTGACCTACAAAGGTAAAAAACCCATGGAAGTGGCTAACCCTGAGATACCCAGGATGACCCTGAGGCACTTAGATGGCTGATCCAAAAGTAGCAGATCCAAGGAAGTGGCTGAGTATTTTTTGAGTGTATTTTTGGGAGAGACCAAAACTCATATGGCTCATATTTATTTTGTATTAAGGTACATTTTTGGTAGATAACGACACCTTATATATTGAGTTCACCATGAGGGAGGATGATATTCATGGTGAATCTAGTCAGTGACCTACGAGAGGTAACATACCTAGAGGATGACCTACAGAGGCAACAAACCCGAGGAAGTGGCTGACCCTGAGGCACCCATGATGACCATGAGGCACCTAGGATGATCTTGAGGCACCCAGGATGACCTTGAGGTACCTAGGATGACCCTAAGACACTTAGATAGCTAACCCAAAGGCAATAGATCCAAAGAAGTGGTTGACCCTATGGCAATAGACCAAGATGTATACGTCATTTATCTAGAATTATTTACATTTGGAGAGCTAAGCACAAAAATCATGAGTCTAGACCAAATCATGTAATAAAGAAGGATGTTAGGGTTCTTTTAGAGAATTCAACATTAAGGGAGAATGTTATCTAATGTTGACTTATTTTTTTTTTATAGTTAGGATAATACACATTAAGGGGAATTTTATAATATAATGTGCATTATGCCTTGTTCTTGACACTTGTCATTCTCTTAACACTTGTCATGTATTCATATAGACCTCCTGCATATATAATGTATCATTCTTGTATCAAAAAATATCTCATACTTTTTGCAATCTCAATATTTACTTTAATTTATATGAATTATGTCAAACAATGATTTTAGAATCTATTAAAGATGAAATGGTATTTCGTGCATTATATTTTGTTAAATAGAATGTTCGTAACATGATGGACAAAAATTTGGAAAAGTATTTGAGAATGTATGTATAATCGTATGAGGTGGGTAAGTTTCCCTATGACAAAGCGTTGACATATTAGAAGTCCCTACCAGAAAGAAGAGGTCTCACTGATACTGTTGATAATGACAAAAATAATTCAGCTTGGAGTGATGATTAGATTATGGAAACACAAAATTTACAAATGATTCTTGATTAGTTTGGAGAAGTCGATAGAGCTTTGTATCAACTTCCAAAAATGTAAAAATTTCAATGATTATATGACAAATTCATATAATCAATGATTTTTCATATTTCAAATCATTTGTAAAATTTTAGTGATTTGAATAAATTCATATTATCAATGATATAGTGATTTGAATAAATTCATATTATCAATGATTTTCCGTATTTGATATCATTTGTAAATGTCAATTATTTGAAAAAATTCATATTATCAATGATTTTTTGTATTTGATTAGTTGTAAAATTTCATTGATTTTAAAAAAAATCATATAGTCATTCTATTTTCAATAATTACGAATATTTTTTTTTTTAATATTATGGATTGTCTATGTTTTAAAATTTACGATTTATGCTTTAGCTTTGAGTAAGTTGGAAATTTGAAAACCATGCATACATAATGATGCTATGTTATTGAATTAATTGTCTATGTTGACAAAATATAGTGATTTTTACTTTGACTTTGAATGTATGTATGTATGTATCATTAGTATGTATGCTATGACTCTAGAAGTGTTATTGACTTTCTATGTTGACAAATTTTTATGATGTATGCTTTATCATTGATAAAACTATGCATGCATACATAACTAGTAAATATTTCTTAGTATCATTAGTATGTATGATTTGTCTCTAGAAGGAAAAATGCTTGTAGTATATATATATATATATATATATATATATTTTAGTGAAAAATCCCTTGCGAGGCCGCCTTGGTCTGAGACCACGAATAGGGGGTTCTACACCGTCAAAATCACCTGGGGGTCGCACCCGACCCTGCTCGCACCAACATTATCAATTGGATTTTGGATACCCAATTCAGCTTTTTGGTAGGGTGGAGATTTGAACCTGGGACCTCCCTTGGAGGATTGCCCTCTCCTCTCTAACTCACCTACAACACCTGGGTGAATGCTTGTAGTATATTACTCTAGATATGAAAAATAAAAATTTAAACCCATTCATAGATATATTCATCATAAACTTACTTTGAAATATAAAAACAATATAGCATAATACAAAAGACCATACTCATTTTTATACAACAACAAGAATGATTATGAATAAAAAAAATTAAACCCATGCATAGATATATCCTTCATAAACTCACTTTGAAATATAAAGACAATATAACATAATATAAAACACCATACACATTGTTATACAACAACAAGAATGATTATTAATAAAATGAAAACTCATGCATAAACTCACCTTAAAATTGAAATATAAAAACAACATAGCATAATACATGGAAATTGAAAATTTAAACTTATTCATAGATATATCCATCACAAACTCACTTTGAAATATAAAAACATATAGCATAATACAAATGATAATACTCATTTTTATACAACAACAAGAATGACTATGAATAAACTGAAAATTTAAACCCATGCATAGATTTATCATTCGTAAATTCATTTGAAAATTGAAGTATAAAAACAACATAGCGTAATACAAAAGACAATACTCATTTTTATATCACAACAAGAATAACAGTAAAACCTATGCATACATATATTCTTCGTAAAGTCAAGCATATTTGAAAGACCATAATACTCAAGAGATGAAAATAACACAATTATAAATTTAAATAGTAATAGTAAAATAATAAAAACAAGTATCTTGTTTTCAAATGAAAACATATGAAATGTCATAAAATAGTCTTTTTGAAATATCAAATTTTAAAATTCAGTTTCATGCTTTAGAATATTTTTCTCGTTCCACAACTCCTTTTTCCTGTTCCATACCTTCTACATTCTGCATAGCAACAGCTCCTCCCTCATATTTCCCATGTTCAACTCCTTTTTCCTAATCCACTAATTCCACGATTTCCACATTCTGCATTCCAACGGCTCCTCCCTTGGTCTGGGTAACAGTACTCTCAATTGCTCTAGAACTAATAATAATATTCTTAACATTTTCCAATCCATCGAGCAGGGTATTTTCCTCTTTACCAACATCTTTAGATGTTGTTCCTTGAACTTCTTTACCTGTCTCCTTTAGCAGAACATCAAAATCCAATTCTTTGTGGATAATGATTTTCCATAAAATGTTGTTTTGTCGAACTACTTCCTGAGCTCTTTTTCATTGCCTTGGAAGCATTTAAGAACTCCTTTGCCATACTGAGATAGTCTTGCAGGTTTTGAACCTGATTCTTGAGATTATCATAATTTACCTACAAAAAGTAAAAATAGTTAGTCAACAGATAATTACATTTGAAAAAGAGAACAACAAATTTTTCAACACATTAGTGACTAAGTCAAACCTCAGCAACATTCTTTGCAACTACAACAACAACATTTTTTCTTATCACTTACCCATTCATTGTAATAAGCTTGGGCCTCACCATTTATGTTCTCCAATATGTTCATCATAAAATTTAAAATTTTATCTGTGTAAGATGTATTAACCTTCACAATGCCAGATTTTACTTGCTATAGTAGAGCCTTCATCTTTTCAGGTTCATTTTCAACAACAAAAAAATTATTTTCTTTTTTTGAAAAATATTGTATCAGGCATTAATTTCTTTTATCAACACTTTACCCCAATATTCTCATTTTTTCATTTATGTTATATCTGGAAGTATTAAATCCTTAATGGTTGATTCAAAATTATTAGAAACCAAATATTTTTCAAAAATATTTAATATTTCATCCTCTTGTCAAGGACGAGCCTGAGGGGTGTTGGTTTCCTTAGGAGGAGATTTGCTTGAACATTCTACTCCTTCATTATCTTTATCTCGGAGCAGTTCTAAAACTTGGAAAGTTGTGGGTGTGTTTCCTTGAAAAAAGAATCATTTATCAAGTGGAACTTCATCCAACCCAAAACCAGAAGTTTTTGGTACACCATTAAAATTAAAATTAACAAGAGAAATATGTCTAAATCCTGAAAATGTCTTTGATGCTTCTTTCTCTGAAAATTTGTTTGTTGCTTCTATATGTGGCCTAGATGGAAGAATGTGTTTTCAAACTGGGAAGTATTGACATCACATTTGAGGTTGGCATGGTGGAGGAGGGGACAACATTGATTGTTGATTTTTTACGGAATTATTATATAGGAACTTAAAACATCATAATAAAAATTAGTTATAAAATTTGTGAAGGTAGATTATGGAAATTGGTTACAAAATGTGTTATAACACTTACTGACAAAAGAAGAGAAATATTGTGTAGCTGAATATGTAAATGGAATGTGGGCATGTCATACATCTAAAAAAAACAAAATAAAATTTAATAAAAAATAATCAAAATTTTGTAAAAAAATTGTTTCAGCAGTCATTAAAAACTATTCCCTGAATATAAAACCTCTTGCACAACTACACCAGATGGCAATGGATGTACAACCATAGGTGGAGGTTGTCAAGGATCAAGAGAACTAGATATAATATGTTTCCTTGTTAATTTTCTCTTTAGCGATGGTGTTGTTTCCTCCGTAGGTGTTTTGGAGTCTCCTAATTCCTTTGAATTATAACCTCTGAAAGTAGCATCTCACTTTGAAGAGGAAGAGGATACCCTTTTCTATGTTTTGTATAAAATATAAAAATTATAAACATATGAAAAATAAAAAAATTTACTTAAATATTAACTAAAAATTACCTGAACCTACTATTCATCATGGTTGGATTGGCTAGGATTGAGTGCCAAGATGTCAGTACTTGAGTGTTCATCAAATGATAAAAATATTCATAAAAAAACAATATTATAGTTACATGTGCTAACTATTAGCAAGGGTGAAGCGTGGGTTATCACGTTCTAGATTTCCAATCTGATCCGATGTGAGACATAGATAGACCAGTCGAATTACTAGTGTGCAACACTACAAACCAAATAAGCTAAGGCCCACATCAGAATTTTTGTCTATCTTCCTTGTAAAATGAGTCTAGCAAGGAAGAATTCGTAATATTCTTGAAGAAATTTATTTTCAATAGCTGGTATAGTCAAACCCCTTCTGAACTTGGTGGCCATAACTACAAAAAAAAACAAAATTAGTAATTGTACACTAGTGACTAGAATTTAAATTTAATTAAATAAAAAATAGTTATACCTTGAAAATATTTTGAATGCACATTAAATTTGATCTCCAAGTAGAGTTTGTCCTCATCAATTAATGCATATTTGGATGTGATAGACTCACAACCAACGTGGGGCAATGCTATCAATCTGGTGATGTCAGAGGCTGTGAAATAAAGAACAACATTTTTGTTATCAATGACAATATTTACCTTTCTCGAATTAATATTGTAACCTACAATTATTTTCTCGAGCAGTTTAGTATCTGTGTCGAACTACTGCATCAAAACTAGACCCTGAAGACCATATTTTGTGACCCATATATGTCGTAATTGAGTGTTGATAAAATTTTATAAATCAAGGGGTAAACTAGGTTTTTAAAGTTAATTTTAGACGTTCTAGGGGTGATAGGGGATGCCATAGGGTTATTTGATTGTGTACAATAATATGGATCAGAAGATATAGTGGATGGTATTTGACACTTGATAGAAAAGGGTTCGAATGAGAGAGAGTTAAAACTCCCTTAAAACCTAAGGTAAATGGTTAAAACTAAGATAAAATGGGAGGAAGAGGGTTAAAACTAGAGGAAAAGGGTAAAAAATGTGATAGAAAAGGTAAAAAATGATTGTTTATCCTTTTATATAGACTTTTTTGCATGCAATCAGCTCATGGATGGATGATACATGGCATCTGCATGCAATCATTTCACAAATGGTTGACACATGGTATAGGTGTTGTAAATGATTGGGTACTCTACAACCAATCTACTTTCATGCAACTGATTGACATTGTTGCAACCAATCATCATTCCTGCAATCGATCGATATTCTTGCAATCGATTGGCATTCCTACAACTGATCATCATTCCTGCAATCGATCATTATTCTTATAACCGATCATCATTCCTACAATCGATCATCATTCCTAAAATTGATCGTCATTCCTACAACCGATTGGTATTCTTGTAACCCATCATCATGCCTACAGTCGATCATCATAGTTGCAATCGATCGTCATGGCTGCAACATATTGATATAGATGCAATACATCGATATTTTTGTAATCGATCATCATATTTGCATCCAATCATCATGCTTGCAACCGACCAGTAATCTTGTAGTTGATTGTCATGGTTACAACCCATCGTCATACCTCTAGCTGATCGTCATGGTTGCAACCCATCATCATACATGCAACCAATCATCATAGTTGCAACCAATCAGTATGGCTACAACACATTGGCATAGTTGCAACCGAACATTAGTTTCAACCAATCAATATAGATTCCATCAATAATTATGCCTGCATTTGATCGTCATACCTGCATCTAATCATCATTCCTGTAGTCGATCATCATATCTACAGCTAATCATCATACTTATTGTTGATCGTCATGTCTGTAGTCGATCATCATACCTACAACTGATCGAAATAGATGCAATCAATCAACACTATTACAACTAATCGAAATAGATGCAATCGATCAACACTATTACAACTAATCAGCATGATGCAACTGATTGACATTGTTACAACACATTGGTATATCTACTCACAATCATTTTTCTTGATTGGTATATCTATAACTGATCAACATTTCCTAACCACCATGTCTGTAGGTAATCATCTCAGACTGATCATCATAAAGCATAAAGACTTATAGCCTTTCATGTCATCCATACATTCCTAGAATTTATAAAAATGATATTCATAGCTCCCAACATTGAAAAATTCACCACGGTTTGAAAAAATTTGGAGAAAAATGAATGCAATTCACCATGTATCCTTTGACATAATTCATCGGGATTTTGAGACAATTTGTCTTGATTTTATAAATATATTTTAGGGTCAATCCCTTATGCATAACTCTGCCCTTTGGATTGAAAAATATCCTTGCCACTTTCTAATCAGCCATGGATCAGATATTTAAGGATTATTTGAGGGATTTTGTGTTGGTTTTTTTTTATGATATTATTTTTTATAGTAGCTCATGGGAAAATCACTTGAAGCATTTGGATTCTATTTTGAGTATTTTGGGATAGCAACAATTTTATGCAAAGAAGTCTAAGTGTGAATTTATCATGTCTAAAATTTTATATTTGGGGCACATAATCAGCAACAAGGGAGTGCATGTAGACCAACACAAGATAGAGGTAATTCAATATTGGCCTATTCCCACTACCTTAACTCAATTGAGAAGGTGTTTGGTATGTTGCAGCTATTACAGGAGATTCATTAGAGGGTTTTCAGCCTTGGCAGCACCTTTGACTAAATTAACAAATAAGGAAGCATTTATGTGGAGTGATGAAGCCCAAAAGGCTTATGAGAAATTGAAGGAAGTGATGTCTTCTTACCCTCTACTTGTAATTATTGATTTTTCTTTACCATTTACCATTGATTTTAATGCTTTAGGTGTTGGAGTAGGGGTTTTTATAATGCAAAAGGGGTGGCCAATTACCTTTGAGAGTAGGAAACTTAGTCCAATGGAGAGAAATTTCAGCATATATGACAAGGAGATGCTTGTCATTATGCACACTTTGACCAAGTTCAAGCAATACCTTGTTTGTGGAAAATTTGTTGCAAGTACTGATCATAATAGCCTTAAATAATTCTTTGGACAATGAGATTTAAATTATGGGCAGCAAAAATGGGTCACTAAAGTGCAGGCATATGATTTTGAGATTGATTTTATAAAAGGGAAAAAGAATTCAGCTGCTGATGCACTATCTATAATGCCCACATTTCACTCTATTTCCATTATAATAGTTGATTGGAAGGTTGCAATTATGGTTGAGTATGTGAAGAACACTTTTGCATATAAAATTCTTGATGGCCACTTGAAATATGATAGGTACAACATGAAGGAAGGTCTGATTTTTTACAAAAACAAAATTTTTATTGTGCCAGATTCCAAGCTTAAAGAGAAATTGATTGCCACTATGCATGACGCACCCATGGCTGGTCATCCAGGGTTTTTTAATACCTATAGATAATTTTGTGAAAGGTTTTCATGGAAGGGCTAAAATATGATGTATTGAAGCATGTGAGGGAGTGCACCACTTATCAGGAAAATAAAATTGGAAACACATTACTTGTTGGTTTTGTTTAATCCTTGCTCATTCCCAATAAAAATGGGAAAGTATATCAATGCAATTCATCACGGGGCTGCCAAAAGTGTATGGTAAGAATTGTATATATGTTTTGGTGGATAGGTTAAATAAATTTGCACACTTTTATGCTATTTTAGCCTCATATACAACAATACAAGTTGCTGATTTGTTCTTTAGAAAAGTGTTTAAATTGCATGGTATGCCAAACAATATTGTGAGTGACAAGGACAACAGATTCATGAGTATATTTTGGTAATGGTTATTCAAGCTTTATGGCACATTGTTGACTCCAAGTACAAGCTATCACCCCCAAAAAGATGGCCAAATAGAGATTGTGAATAAATGGGTTGAAGGCTACGTGAGAAACTATGTTTCAGGGCAACAGAATGCATGGATTAAATGGTTGCACTTGGGAGAATTCTATTATAATTCTTCCTATCATGTCTCTTAAAATGACCTCATTTATGGCTTTATATGGATATGATGCTCCTAAATTTACTGATTTGTTGTTGAGTGACAGTAGGGTACCAAAAGCTAAGGATTATATGTAGGAAAATCAGGATATTATGAAGACATTGAAGGATAATATTCAGCTTGTACAAAATCAGTAGAAAATGTATGTTGATCAGTAGTGTATTGAGCATCATTTTGAGTTTGGAGACATGGTTTATTTGAGGTTGCAACTCTATAAATAGTCCACAATGAAGAGAAGTGGAGCATAGAAGCTCAAGCCACATTTTTATTGCCCTTACAAGGTCATACATAGGATTGGGGAGGTTGCATATGAGGTTGAGCTATCGAAAATAGTAAAATACACAATGTATTCCATGTTTCATGCCTAAAAAAGGTGCTTGAATAGCACATTGTTCCTTCCATTGAGTTGCCCCCATTTGATGATGAGGGAAAGTTGATTTTGGAACCTCAAATGATCATGGATACTAGAGAGAGGAAGTTGAGAAATGGGGTCATCAAATATTACTTGGTGAAATGGAGAAGCTTACCCATTGAAGATGCTACTTGGGAGGTAAAAGAGATTCTTGCACATCCAACCCTGAATTGCTTGAGGATAAGAAATTTGGGAAGGGAGGACTTGTAATGTCCCATTTTGAAGACTATGTGGACCCCATGCATTGTAATGTTTTATTTTTGTCATTTTTAGACAAGGAAGTGGGACGTCCCCTTTTTGCTATGCTAATAGGTATTATATGTAATAAAAATTAAGTGTTGGGGATTAATGTTGATGTAACCCTCACTTAATGAATAATTAGAAGCATCTATTGGGGCGATTAGGTATATAGGTTTGGAAAGTCACTTTTAGGGTTTCATTATATCATGTTCATCTTGTGAATTGTAAGAGAGAGGGTTGAACCCTTCCTCACATTTTTTTGCTTAGGTGGTGTCCCCTAAGTCTTCAAAAATAGTCAATCTTACAAATAATATGATGTACCCATGTTCTTGATTGGAGATTGGGTGGATCTATCTTAGGGTTCACAATTGTGTTGTAGATTTTGGTGTGTTGGATTCGGGAGTGGGTCGTCCAGCTTTGGGAGGCCATTTGTACATGTTTTGTGACTTGTTTTTCCCTCAGAGGAGGATCACCCAGCTTTGGGTATTTTTCTAGCCAGTTTTGGGGGTTGATTTGTGTTGTTGGATAGTTGTTTGGCCTATTTGCACTTTCAAAAAAATAATAAACAATATGTATGGCTGGAACATCCATTTTTGAGGGTTTATGGAGTAATTTTTGAGTAGTAATTGTAGATCTGATCTACTTTGCAAAAATCTAATTTTTATTTGTTTAAACCCTAGTTTGTTGAGTTAGGGTTATTACATAAATCCTCTAATTTCAACTTTAAACTCCTCCATCGAGATCACTAGCAATTTTCTTTGAATATATATTAATTATATTATATTGTATTGAATAAGTATAGTTACCAATATTATATTGAGTGGATATGACACTCGAAGTCTTCTTTTCGAGGGTAGTCTATTGCACATCTTAACCAACTTTAGTTTATCTAAAGTTTAGAATGAAAGCATTTTCGACACTAAGGGCCTCTTGGAACTTAGTGATGGTCTTTAAATATCTAAGGGTATCTTTGTTTTACGTTTAAATATCTAAGGAAGATATGGATATTTATATTATCTATTCTATTTAATAAAAACAAAGACTTACTTAACAAGCACTTTTAAAAGAGCACGTACGATAGAGAACATAGTTGTATCTATTTTTTCTTTAGATTAGTTATGTATGTTTATACACCATTTTGTTTATTGAAATAATATCATAAGAATATCTGGTGTTTAAACCATGAATGAGCTCCAAATGCAATCCATCAACAACAAGTTTGCCATGTCTGGGTAATATAATATTTATAACTTTTCCATGTTTGAACCTCGATGTTTACAAGAAAATAAAAGCTTTTCTATCACTATAAGTGATTTTGCTATAGATTCCACCACTTTAAATTATAAAGTCTTCCTAGATGTCAACCATCCAAATTTCATAGAAATATTACCATGACTTTCAAAATAAAGAGTAATTATAAATCTACATCAATTTACATGACTGCAAGTTTGAAATACAATAAAAAAAAACAATCGCTTCCAAAATAAATTTAACTTCAGTACAACTTTTCCTAAATAATTTAATATGGCATTCATACATAAACCAAATGTTTTGCTAGAAATACAAGATTTATCAATGCTCATAAAGCATAATGAGGACAATATACAGTCTTCTTACTAAAAATATCATTTCTTAAAGAGTTTAACAATGACTCAAATAAAATAAAAAATGAGAAGACACTTATACTCTACTATTTCCACATTAATAATACCAAAATAAAAGAAATAACCTTTCAGTTAATTTAGACACAAAAAAGTTTATTTTCTTTTACTTTATAAGAATTCATGTTATAACCAAAATAGAAGATACACAAGAACAATGGTAAAAATATATCACAATATTTTTCACCATTCGAAACTTAAGGTTCAAATAGATAGAAATAATAATCCTCTATTATCACGAGATATTACATCTCACTTGTACAGTTCCACATCTTCTACAAAATATCAAGCTCAGTTGTACTTTCTTTTTCTACCACATCATTTTGATGTCCATACAACTTAAAAGTTTTAGGGTCAATTGTAAAATGTTTCTTCTGAGCCATGATGAAAACATATATGAGCTATATAATACAGATCAAGCTTACACTCCACACCATTGGCACTACAAAATATGATCTTTGTGAATAACTTTGGCTGAGTGGAAAGTATAATTTTTGTTGTAGGCCAGTAGATAGGATTCTTCTCTTCATCACTAGGCAACATGAAACTCAAATTATCTTCATGGGATCATATTTATCTCAAGTATGTTTATGCATGCATGTCTTATAGAATGTAAATACCATAATTTCCTATGCATTCAAGCAATTTCTATCAAACACACGCAAAACAAATTCTTAAAAGGAAAGAAAATTTAATCAACATACAAATCACTAGCTTCAAGAGCTATTCTAAAATTATCTACAATCATAACAATATTGACACCCAACAATCCAAACATCAGGCTTACAAATAAAAGTTCATATTCGTATATAGGTATACCATAATTTAGAATATATTTATTGTAGACAACCAATCAACACATATCTCTTGATTTTCATAGTAAATAAATAATCTTCACTTATGAATGTTCATAACTACACAGGAACAACTCCAAACATTTATCTTACAAATATAATTTAGACAACACAAATATTCATCTACACAATTACAATACAAAGCAACAGATAACTATAAACATCCAACTTGTTTTCCTAGCTTTCAAAATTGGTTTTCTTATTTATTCAGCTCAACTCGTTCTCCCAATGAGTTTTCACTACTTGCTTCTCCAATGCTCAAACTGTCCTCTCAACATATCCTCTCTTCCAAAGATACTAAAGGTGGAAGATAACCCCTCCCACCACCTCTCTTCCCTTTTTTCACTAATAATAGCATGAGGAGTTTTTTTTTAATTATTATTGGTCATGCACAATTATCTCCACTTCCTGTGAATGTATCTTATTTTTTATGCACATTTAACATTCCATATATAATACACATCTAATATTGCATATTTTATGCGCGTTTATCAATGCAATTATGATTCGCATTTAACACTACAAATATGAAATAAAGCATTCTCATTTGTTTGCTCTATTATTTAGTTTACTATATTCTTTTTCTTTCGCATTTACCAAATCTTTAGTGCTCATACCACCTTATAACAATAATTATTAAATATCTTATAAACCATGAAATTAGCTCCCATAACTTTGGCATCTTCATCACCATAATTTCAAATATTTAACTATTCAAAGGAAAAGTTTGTATCACACAAATGGATATAATCTCACAATGCAATTCAAACACCCTATATGCTCCTATATGAGATGCAATCAGGTGAGATTCAATGTACTCATGAGATAATCATCATTTCCCACTTACCTTTCTCTTTCCAACCTTTTTCTAACCACGAAGGTATTTACCTGGTCTTGCATACACAATGACTATCAACAATACCACATTCTATAAGGAAATGCAAGTAAATTCTATCAAATTTTCTATACTAAATGGACATGCAAGGAGGGTCATTACATCCTCCTCCACTAAAAACAAAACTATTCCATGTGTTTAGTGCATGGTAAAAAGAATAAATTAACATATATTCATTTTCATATTCTTTCATATAACCATCAATAAAAATCTATTTACAAACCATACATCATGTAATCATATTCATTCACAATCAATCAATAATTCAAATTGTTTGCATAATCCATTCACATGATGTTGTCTATTGCATTCAACTAAATATCCATGCACAAACTAAAACATACACATAGCTACTCTACTCGATAGTCTATACATGCATCCACGTATACTTATCCTTATATATATACAACATTAGTCCATATAAAATATTTTAAAAAGTTCAAGTCTGCTCAAGTCTACTCAAAATGATAAGGAAATTGTTTCCTTTGTACTACTAATATTTTTAGCCTTGAACCCCAGCATCCTCAATGTGGAAGAAACTTAACACCTCTCAAGGCTGCAAAGTGGTCTATTCTACCTGGCTTTTAGCTCCAGGTTTTGCACAAGTTGCAAGAAGTTGCTCACTAGGTGCTTCTTTTTTATCAAATATTTGAGGGTATTCAATAGCAGAATGTGGCCCTCCACAAACATAACAACCCATATGAGGTGCTCAAAATTTATCTTTCTTGACTTCTTGAACACCTACAGGCTTTAAATCAGTTTTGTAGTTCTTATTCTTAACCAAATCCTTAGGTTTGATTCCAGGCTTGGTCCTATTAATTCTCTTCTTTACCTTAGATCTCTTTCCTTTCTTTTTACTTCCAAAATCTTGTTCAACAAGGATTTCAATTATCTACTATTGAGATTCCACCTTCTCTATTAAGAATTTCACCATGGACATGGATTGTCCTAACTATCATTGAAACAATTTGATTGTGGCCGTAAGGTCCTCCATCTCCCTTTGACCACAAAAAGATATTTTATTATTAGTTATTTTAGGTTTCTATAAAAGATAAAATACAAATTCCTATAGTCCAAGGATCTCTTTTTCTCTGATACCATATGCAAAAACTCAAGTCTACCCACTAGGTTGTATTGCAAAATCAAGCCAAGCAATTTTTTAGAGTAATTGTTTTTTGTTTAATTTATGGTTCAACTTATGAAGTGTTTCATGTTCATAACAAAATATGATTATGCTTTCATGTTCACAACAAAATATGATTGTGCTTCCATGTTCACAACAAAATATAATTGTGCTTTCATGTTCACAGTAAAATATGATTCACCCAATTATTCTATAACATAAGAATTAATCAGCACATGCATATCATACCACTTTTGGATATCAATATTGTTGCATATAGCCACCCAAGTGGATAATATTGATCAAATCTCATCAAAGGTACCATTTTGTGGAATCGATTTGTCTCATTTATCGATCTCTTGTTCTAGCATGAGGGTCAAACCATGATAAGGGTTGTCCTTTAAGGCCCATAACATCTAAAGGGTGGATGCATACTCTTCCCATCCCTTAGCATATTGAACCTTGATCTAACTAACCAGCTTGTTTTAATTTTAATATGCAATGGGGTTAGCATACATGTAACCAGTGTTTAGTTGTTTATCCTTTTTCCTTGGAATCAGTTAGAGCCATGTCAATACCTTGATCTTCGACTTGATCTCATTTTCCATTATGACTCACAATAATTTATCCCATACCAAACATCATGGCTGAACTAGCTATGTCAAATGATACAAAGGACTTATAACTTTATTCCTGGGCAACAACCTAGAGATGATGTTCCATATAGCCCCTCATTACTATTTCTAACTAGGTCACTTTTTTAACCTTTACTATCATAAAAATGGTTGCTCTCAAGACTCGTTGCATGCATACCCATATCTTCAACGTTAGTGGATGATAAAAGTTTTTTTTAATCCTTCATGAGAAATATATTAACCATTCCTTATCATGGTACTGATCAAGGAGTTAAGTTTATTTTATATATATATATATGTTTTATTCATCCTTCATGATGAATAAATCTACTCATTATTTATCATGAGTTTAATTTGGACTCAAGGTTTAACCTAAGGTTTGTTTTTCCACGAGGAATTCATATTCACTTCCTCTTCATTTTTTTGGGTAAGGTTTGTGAGTTATCAAGTTTTTGTTATACCTTTATGATAACCACATCCAACCTAAATCACAAGTCTTTCCAAGCCCACAAATGGGTTTTCTCAACTAAAATTGAAAAAAAAAATTAAGTATTATATAAGTCACAACATCAAACAAGCTTGATGTTTGCTCACATTCCAACACACTAAGTGTTTATGTTTTGATATTATCCATGAGGTAGATAACTTTTTCCCCTCTTCATAGTTTATAGGTAAGAGTTTATGGTTCGCTAAAATGCTATATTTTTACTCAGTTCTCACTTGAACTAATTATAGCCTCACAGCTACATTAGCATTCCTTCAAACAAATTAGAATAGTTTCCACAAGACATAACCTAATAAAGCAATACCAAAATAAATCAACATTTGACTAAGCTATGAATTTTACTTTCACACCGATCATACACCAACAAAATCCACTTCTCTACTTCTTTCTAGAGTTGGTTTTTCCTACTATCAGTTCAAGATAGGTAAGTATTTTATGTACATTTTGAAATGTATTATTTAAATCCTTTTGTAGACACCTAAAATACGTCATGTTGAGGTGAATACTCATATGGGATATGCTAATAGACCATATGAATGATCTTGGATAGCTCCAAGATGAAGCAGTGGTTTTAACCACTCGATTTGGGTAGAGTTAGCTAACTGAGCCTTAGCCTTGACTGACACCCACGGCTAACAAATTTGGTCACACATTAGAGCCACGGCTAGCATCAAAACTATTTTGAATCCTAGGCTAAGCCAAAATTTGGTTACAACGACCTGGGCAACGGAGATTCAAATGATTTTGGGCGGGGAAGCTTCGAGATTTTTCCTCCCTACTAATCCAACCTCCTGGATCTTGATCTTGGCTTCCCAAGTAAGCCAAGATTAGAGATTAGGAGTCCTATAAGACCCCTATCCAAATTAGGAAGAATTTTGGAAGAAAATTTGTATTTGATCATAGCGAAGCTCTGACGAAATGGATAGCAAATTTATAACCCTTTGAGGAGAGTCAAAATTCTACCCAATTATGGAGTGACAAGTATGAATTTGTCAATGAAGCTTCCAAAGGATTAGGAAGCACAATCACACAATCAAGCCAATCGAACACATATCTCATAAAATTCAACCACAAATTAATATTGGGACATAGAGGCAACCCTTGATCATCAATTCCATGGAGGGAGTCAAATATCTAAGCCTTTATTACAAGAGCAAAATCATTCTCGACTCAGTTGCGGATAACAGTGCCCATTGCACCTCAGACACATGGCTAGGGTTTGATCCCTAATTTTTTTTATTTTAGCATTAGATTTACATATTTAGTTGTGCAATTAGCTTAGTCTAGCATATATTAATAGTTTAGTAGACATTTTATTGGTTAATTCTAGGATTTAATGTTTGACTGGTTAACATCAGAGTAGAAAATTGGCAGGAATGTAGACTGCTTCTCCATCGAATGAGGACTCTAGGTAATTCTGACCCTCTATGTTTTTGGTTTTTTTTGTATTTATAGTTTTTAGCTAATTAAAATCACATAGAAAATATTAAAAGGAAAAGAATCATGAAAATATCATTCTATCTATCAGATGTGACTAGCATTGTTAGTTGCACCTATCAATTGCGGCTAAGATCTTGGTTTGTGGCTCTATCCCATGGTCAAAACTATTACCTATGGATCTATCCCACAACTAATAGTTAGATTTTGTTTGTAAAGTTTACCTTTTGTGGTCCAATCAGAGGCCTATTAGAACATTTTATTGTGCATTCTATGAAACAACATGTATATTATTTAGATGTATCTTTTTGAATATTAAATGTTTTTATCATTAGGCATTTAGGAAAGAGCATTGAGTGCTTGGTGTTGCATTTTACTTTCATGCAAAATTTAAAATGAACAAACAAACATCATGTATTATCTAAATGCTAGTGATTTAAAATTCATATCCAACCACTAGTAGGGTTCAATGACGGTGGTAGTGATTTCCATCCATTGGCCCAACTCTCTCGAACCCTATTACTTGTCCAACACCGACTCCAAGATATATTATAACCATGCAAAATAACACGCATTCCTCTTCGAAGGGGTGTATCATTGTGCATGAGGTACTGGATGAGGATTGAAAGGACCTGTGATCCCTTTTTTGGGTGTGTATTTCATCTCCACATTTTGGGGGGTTTACGTGACCATGACTTTCATTACCAGTTGTCGATATATGAGCATATAGGTGAAAACCCTTAAACTATTAAGTATATTTTCAACAATTTAAAACATGATGAGAGTAGTTTAAGTTTTCAATAAATTTCAAAACACGTCAAACTAGTTAGGGCTCACAAAAAAAATTTTAAAAAGAGATAATCATCATTATTTATTTTTTTACCTTGAAATATACATACAAGATAATACCACATCATGGTTATCACATGGAGATGTCGATATCAGCATAGAACTAATGTTGAAGCTGAGGCTCCACCCAATTCACAACATAATGTGAAGAACCCTCAATCACAAGATCCTATCGAAAGATGTTCGATGAGCATTAGAGGGGATAACTCTACGCAGAGGGTTTCTTGTCAGAATACCCCACTTAGAGGAGGCAATGCACATGCCTCGTGAGATATATCCAAGCATGGAATATCCCAATATGGGCCCTTTAAGCATTGGAGTATATATCATGATCATACACCTTGTGGATCCATCAGATCCACTGAAGAGTACATTGTTGAGGAAGGAACTATAACTAAGTTAGTTCCCGTCTGTACTTGAGATAAGGGAGGCTCAAGGATCCAACCAATCTAAAATAGACAAGTAGAAAATGTGCCCACTTAGGGGTAGGAAGAGAGGGTTGCTTCAAAACATAAGCCCTCACAGACTCCAAACAACAACGAACCTAGCAAGTTCATATTTGATATGTCTAAGCTTGGAGTTAATGATACGCCACAACATGATTCATGGTGCACTAGACAATTGGATGGTCTAGATAAATTCTTAGGGTAGCTATGGTATAAAACCTCAGTTGCACATTCTCATTCTACAAGTTCTCATAGTGAGAGCACACATTGGACAATTATAGAGCTATCATAACGCTCTAAACGTACTCTTAGTATAATTGCCCCATCGACCCACGCAGGAATAGAGTACAGACAATACCAGATTATGAATACTATCTACATAGATAATGGCAAGAGTGTGGTAAACTAGTCTATCAGAGGTCATACTGATAAAGCTACTCGGACTGAATGAGTACACCAGAGACCACACATGGTTGATCTTATAGATCGATCATAGAAATTGGTATCATAACAATGGTAGCAGATCCTCTAAGATCAATTGAAAGATGTCCATGCAGAGTGTGAGCACCTTAAAAATGAGGATACGCAAAGACAAAGGTTGCTAAGGCAGTGTCTTTTTGAGTAATACATGTGCAAACAACACATCCTTGATCAAAAGGAGCATGTTGAGCAAGAGGATCGATTAGCTTGAGCCAATTTACCCCATCACAATGAGTACAGGGAGTGCACTCATAGATGAGCTACTTTATTACCTGATCTATACCTTGAGCATATTTAAAATCGTACTCATAACATGACCTAAAACATAATATAACATCAAGCACTAGAACATCATGGGCGTACGTAGTATGAAGAAGAAGCGGGAGATGATCAAGAACAGGAGTATCCTAAGATCTCCCTAGTAGATGTGGAGGATGATACCATTCCACCACCTCATCCAAAGAATAATTTGCCTCCCAAGGCTCTACAACAATCTCTCAAGGAAGAGAAAATTTTGTCTTTGAAGGCCTATCAGGCCTTGGCAGACAAGGTTCGAGCTAAATAGAAGTAGGGGATGGATTATCAAAATTTGACCTTGAATAAGATTCATAACAAACCTTTATGCCCATCCGTGCCTATTCTAGTGTATCTTCAGTATTTCAAGATGTTGAATCTGGAGAAGTTTCAAGGTGAGAAAGAAACTCATGAACATGTTATGAGATTTATGGACATGTGCTTTCAAAAATGAAAGCAATGATGCTCTATTGCTAAGAACATTCATCACAACCCTTTCAGGCCCTACCCAAGAGTGTTTTAATCAACTTAAGAGGTACAACATAATCATAATTGAATAACTAGCTAATGCATTTCTTGAATGCTTCTCCTTTAGTGTCAAGAAGAAGATGAACCTATCTGATCTAGCTTCTTTAATGCAATATGACGATGATACGATCATGGATTATGGTAAAATATGGAGAAAGGTAATGGAAAATTTGCTATTTTCCATTCTGGCTATCAAAATAACTCATATTTTTACCAATATTTGTGTGAAGCACATCTTATTACTGTTGCAACTGCAACAGTATCAAACATTCGAAGAAGCCTTGGTGCAAGCCAAGGTAATAGAGGGCATCAAGTTACAGGAGGGTAACTTGAAGCTCTAGAACAAGAAGGAATGGAACAAAAATAACACCCATAATCAGAAGGAACAGGCCAAGGCAGCCTATGTCAACCAAGTGGTGTTAAATCTCCAAAGAGGGGATAAGGAGTAAAAATAAAATTATCAATCCCAACCTCCTCCTGTACGATATGATCAGTGCAATAATAACAAGGGTAATAATAAAGAAAATCATCCACCTCACAAGTTCACACCTTTATAAAAATCGATCATATTGATATTCTATCAAATGTGTGAGGTCAAGGCCCTCAACTTATTATATATCAAGTTAATAGACCCTAATAATCCCAAGCCAAAGGGGTATAAGGATGATTTGTACTATGCTTTCCATAAGGTGAAAGGATACGACATCAAAGGATGTTGGAGTTTCAAACATGTAATACAAAACATGATCTAAAGAGGAGAGCTAACTATGGACAACCCTCGGGCATCAAACAACCAAAATGTGGGGATATTCAAGAACCCCTTACCAAATCATGAGCCATCGAGGAACAATGTCGATCATGTGAATCAAGTGCGGGTTGAACCGCCAACTCAAGTATTCATTGGTATGGTTAATGTTATCATGATACAAGGGAGGTACGAAAGACAAAATCCACCTCCAACTCCAATTAGAGTGCATTTTGTACCTTAGCAAATTCCAACTCAAAATATGCCATGCCCACCTACAATACCGATGGTGACCATTAGGATTAGGCTAGTTCAAAGCATGCAGACAACTCCAATGAAGTTATCGATCTATGAATTGATTCAGTAGTATCCTAAGCATAGGGAGATGCTCATGGATATTCTAAGATCAATCAAAGTTTAGTCCCAAGATCCTAAAGCATTTATGAACTTTGTGGGACATGTGCAGTAGTGCATCGAATCGATCATTCAATTTAGTGATCACATAATTAAGACACTCTCCACTGCTATAGTGGATCCATCACTACATATAATTGTGTGTGTTAATAACACACCATTCAAATGGGTTTTGATTGATACAAGGTCATCAATCAACATAATTACAACCAAGGCACTAACATATCTGAAGTTGCCAAAGTCACATATTGTACCTTCTACTTTTACCTTGAGAGCATTCAACGATGTGTTATGCTCAATGGTAGGTACCATAGTTCTTTCAATTTAGGTTGGACTTAATACCATCCATGTGATGTGTCATGTGATCGAAGGTGCCATGCAGTATAACATACTTTTGTGGAGGCCTTGGATTAGAGAAATATGTTGCATTCTCTTGATCGTACACCAGTGCATAAAATATGTACATGAGGGACAATTTCACATGGTTCCTTCTGACGAAGAGCCATTCAAATATGTGAACTTAGATAATTTACTGAGGGATTTCATTCTCCCCTCAACGCATCTGGATATATGATCGACGTCGACTATTAAACATCCAGAAGGTAAACTCAAAGGAGTGTGCATGGGACCTTCCATGACCACATCGTAGATATGAGAGCATACAATAGTAGCTTTGACTAAACCTACAGTATCCAAAATACTAAGGAATTATAATAAAATTAAGGTGAAACTAGGTGAGAAAGATTCAAAACAAAAGCCCAAAAAAGCAACTATCGAGGGTCCTAGTCCCATGGAGGAAGGGGATGCTAAAAATCAAGTCAAGGAGGCACATCAACCTATGTCACCTGCATCTTCATCAAGGTCATCTACATCGCAGGTGACCATACATTTGGTTAACCCCAAATTAGTGAAATATACCATTTATCAAAATTGCACAGGACATGGGCCGATCTCAAGCCCATCGATTTCCCATGGGGATAGTGGTACCACTAAGGGTGCTACCCAACCAAACAAACTTCATTTATGGAGGGATATATCAACTGATAAATTGTACACCCATAGATGAGGATGATGATGAACCATTCATGGTAAATGTTCATTATCTATCTAAACCTGAATTCACCTTGCACTACTTTGAATGTTACCATTAGCATGGTTATGACTTGGGATTATTTTAGCAGGGGCATTGGGTTCTTATAAAACCATAGTATCAGCTACCAACTGATATTTTTGGATTAGGCTATCATATTCAAGGATAGAATGAGCTCCTAACAGCATCTTTAGATCATCTGAACCTCAATTTGGGGGATGATGTGGATTGGAATTTTTATCACCCTAACCCTTATTATCTATGAAGTAGTAATAGGTTGGTAACCTATGTCTTAGAAGCGCCACCAAATATCTATCATGAGCACATCATGGTAGAGGTAAATCAAGGAGACAATCCAATAGCCAACTTGGATAATGAAAGTCATGAAGCTATCGATGACACATGCATGTAAATCCAAAATCCAGGTATAGCAGAGTCCATTATTGAAATTGATGGATTAGATTACGATTCTAGAACAGATGATGATAAGCTATCCTCACATCATGAACGATATGAGGATGAAACTGAGTTTGACTACTTAGATCCCTTAAATCTACATCATCTATTACCCATGGATAAAATGAGCAAGAATAAGTAATTCTTCATGGTCAATAGTGACTATGAGGAAGAAACAGAGTGGGCCTACCTTAGGCCTCATCTTGCTAATTATCCAATTCCAGTAGGTAAGGACAAAGGAATCATATATGATAGCGATGATGAGGATGAGACCGAGAGAGCATATCTCAGGCCTCACTATTTGCATCATCATCATGAGTCGGTTGACATCGACGAGATGTATCAATGAGCCTATCCTAGCCACCACCTTATAGGGAGACCACCCAATTTGGATATGATTCATCATATAGTCTTCCCTAATCCACCAACATACATGCAGCTCTTGGAGCCAAGCGATCCTATTTTTGAGTCAGTTTATAGACCGGATCTAGATATCCCCATACCTCCAGAGCCACATCTCAAGGATGGAAGTTATATCAATGTAGAGTCACACACACATGGTCCTAGATATCTAGTCCATTCCATCAATATGATCTCCATTGACCTAACCACTCCACTTCGTAATTCAAATGACCCCTCCAAACCATTGTATTTGAATGAATATGTTATTAATTAGGATCACGCTTATTCAACACTGGAGCCTAAATATTTCTTCTCTAATAAAGAAATGTTCCAACCTTTTCATTTCATGCCAGGATGTACACACGATGTTTATCATGCCAAGGGAAATTTTGACGTAGGACCTTTAAACCTAGCTGATGACATCCACTTGATTCCTACGCCTCACCAGCTTGAGGAGGGATCACACATGTTAGTAGAGGAGACCTTCAATGTGGATATCAGTAATGATCCCAATAATCCTAATAAGGTCAAATTTGGAGAGAGTCTATCTCCTGATGAGCATGCCATACTCATCCCTCTATTAAAATAGAGACCTGACCTTTTTGCTTGGACATACAAGGATATGTTAGTACTAGATCTGAAACTAGTTACTCATAATATTTCGCTAGACCTAGCTAAAAGACCCATCAAGAAAAAACTTGGGAAGATGCATCCAAAAATCACTTTAATGGTTAAATATGAGTTACAAAATTTGTTGTACATAGAGTTTAATATCTCCATCGACTATCTGGAATGGGTATCAAACATGGTACCTATAGGAAAACCTGATGGAAGGATCCGTATTTGTATAGATTTTAGAGACCTTAACAAGGCAACACCAAAGGATTCATTCATATTGCCCAACATAGATGCTCTTATAGATGCAACTGCAGGTCATGAGATGCTCTCCCTTATAGAGGGTTTTTATGATTACAATCGAATTTGGATTAAAGCTGAAGATCAGCATAAAACCACATTCACAATGCCATGGGGAACATTTTGCTATAAAGTTATGTCATTTGGCCTTAAAAATACTGGTGCTACATATCAATGAGCCATGACATATATATTTCATGACTACATGCATAAGATCTTGGAATATTATATAGATGACTTATTGGCAAAGTCATTTCTACATTCAAAGCATGATGAGGTCTTGACAAAGATCTTCGATCGTTTGATAGAGCATAATGTCAGGTTGAATTCTAAGAAGTGCATTTTTGGCATAACTTCTAGAAATCTCTTAGGATTCATCATTTCAAAATTAGGAATCAAAGTTGACCCAGTGAAGGTCAAGGCCATATTAGAAATGCATCCTCCTACAAATATCAAATATCTAAGAAGCCTACAGGGCAAAGTAGAATCCATAAAGTGATTTATCATACAATTATTATATAAATGTCAACCCATGAATTGATTGCTACACAAATGGGTCCCATTCAATTGGGATGAGGACTTTCAAGCAGCCTTCATTAAAATTAAGCAATACCTGGCAACATTGCTAGTGCTAGTTCCACCAAGACTAGATATACCTTTTTTGCTATATATATTGGTGATCGACTTTGCATTGGAAATTATGTTAGCCCAAAAGAATGTGCAAGACAAAAAGCAAGTGATAGATTACATCAGTCACATCTTGGTGAGTTATGAGCTCAGATATGCATATGTGGATAAGCTATATTTAGTAGTGGTGTTCACAACGAAGAAATTGCATCATTATATGCCAAGTCATATGATGTATGTAATATCCAAACAAAATCCTTTGTAGTATATGATGAGAAAGACATCATAATACACATACTGTGAATTGGATCATGTTATTAATAAAATTTGATTTGGACTTCATTAGCCAAAATTCCATCAAGGGATAGGTCATAGTTGATCAACTGGAAGAGGCACATCTTGATAATAGTAGGCATCTCACCATAGATATTCCTGATGATGCGATGTTCGCATTATCAGAAGCACCTAAATTCGAAGAACTAGATAACGAATTTGATATGACTATGTTCTTTGATAGTTCGAAGTGTGAGTAAAGGGGTGGTGCAAGAATTGTTTTCTTCATGCCACAAGATGCTCCAATTCCCTTGTCATTTAAGCTAGAATTTCCTTGCACCAACAATAATGTTGAGTACAAAGCCCTAATCTTGGACTTCCAAACAACTGTCACCATGAAGATTAAATGATTAAATATATTTTGTGATTCCCTTCTCATAGTAAATTAAGTGAAGGGACTTTTTCAATGTAGGTGTCCCATATTGAAAGCTTACAAGGATCTTTTTGACACTTATCTAGCCTAGCTAGAGTGGTATGACATCAAGGCAATCCCTACTTTGTCAAGCATATTTGCAAATACTATGGTATATTTGGGATCTTTAATTCTTTAGAATTCATCTACCGACTTTACTATGATTCATTTAAATATGCTATCGCATGCTACAATGTAGCGTACGACTTTTGATAACAAGGAATTAGTCAACATGATTTATATAGAACCAAACTATGAGTGGTTCTACAAAGCCAGAGACTTTCTCAAGAAGGCATCTTGGGGGTCTTTGATCTCGTAGGGTCCTATGGGGAATGGCACCACCATTCACCATAAGGTTGTGTCCCAATTTGTATTCATGAACAGCGAAACGCCAGGGGAACAATTCGTCTTGTTAGTCAAGGCATAAGCTTATTAGGAATGGATGTCACAATTACATGACTTCCACAAAGCGTACATTCAGATAGAAAGTGATAAAATATATCTTTTTAGAATATATCTTGTACCATAGAAGCTATGATGGAATTTGCCTTCATTGTCTTGAGCCCCAAGAATCATCTTGGGTAATTTTGCAAGCTCATGATGGTACATGTGGTGGCCATTTTAGCAGCATGGTCATTTTCAAGTGCATCCTTCGAATGGGTTATTATTGGCCCACTATGGAGAAGGATTGCACCGTGTATGTCAAGAAATGCATTAAATATTAGCATCATGCTAATCTTACGCACTTTCCATCATAGGCCTTACAACCCATTCAAGCGTCTTGGCCATTTTCTCAGTGGGGTTTGGATCTAATTGGTAAGATCTCTCCTCCGTCATCGATATGGCATACATTTATCATAATGGCTACTGAGTATTTCATAAAGTGGGTGGAAGCACTCCCTTTAACAATGAAAACTAGAGCACATATTGCGGATTTTATACTTCACAATATCATTATTCATTTTGGGATACCATCCAAGATAATCTTATATAATGGAACATCATTTAAAAATAAAACTGTGAAGGCTTTAACATCTAACTACAATATACAACACATTTTTGTGACTCCATACTATCCACATGCAAACAGGTAAGTTGAGACTTCAAATAAGATAATGGTCGCTATCTTGAAAATATGGTATAAGAAAACCATAAAGATTTGCACATTTAGCTGCCCCTTGCATTATGGGCTTACAAGAATAGCATACGAACACCCACTGGGGCAACCCCATTTTTGCTAGTATATGGCATTGAGGCCATTATTCCCCTAGAGTTGGATATTCCAATGTTGCATGTTGCATTGAAAGAGTTCATCTATGATGACACAGCACGACAAGCTCGCTTATATTAACTGATGCTTCTTGATGAACGTCACATGAATGCCCTTGAGCATCTCTATGTTTACCATGAGTGCTTAAAATGAGCTTACAATAGTAAAGTCCACTTGAGAGACTTTAAGGTTGGTGATCTTGTGCTGAAAGAGAACCAACATAATTCAAACATGTCACTGCACTTATGAGATAAATTCATGGCTAACTGTTTAGGTCCTTACATCATCTTAGAGCAAATGGGACCGAGAACGTATCGCATGATATCACTTGAAGGGTTTAAAGAGCCTGAACCTCTCAACATCCTTAATCTTAAGGCGTTCCATACATAAAAATTCAAAAACTTAAAAATGTAGAAAATTTCAAAATCCATAAAAATAAAAAAGAAATAAAATCTAAAAACATTGCATTTCATTTGCATTAGGCATTTGCATTTTTCACATGCATTTCATTTAATTGCATTGCATTAAGTATTTCTATCTATCGCACTTGCATTAGGACAGGTTATGTTTTAATCTTACAAATGACACCATATTTATATTTCAATCATGCATCTATGTATTAGCATCATCTTCCATCATCCTTGTGAGTAATTGTGTTTCTCAACACAACCCCTCCTATTACTATGAAGAACATACTAGGGTTTTTCGGTCATTTAGCCATACTTAGTGTTCTTCTCAAATTTAGTAGAAAACTTACTTTGCTTTTGTAGATGAGGTCTATTTTTGATAGCACTTAGCATATCATAATCCCATCACTAATCAAACACATTAACAATCCTAATTAGGGTAAGAAAATATGAACACTACGAAGTGGTCTAGGTCACCTCAAGTGAAATGTTTTATTACTTGCTCATTTTGTGAGGCGCAATGGTCTAGATTTGGAAAAAGGATAAGTTTACCCCCTACCTGAATAAATCCCTTGCTTACATAAAGGAGAAAAAATCCTAGAAATCAAATCAAATCCCTTACTCAAAATAAAAGAAAAACAAAAATACAAAATAAATAGTGATTTTTATCACTATATATGAGCAAGTATCCTAATAAATTGAAGAAAAGAAAGGGGTGAACTTGAATCCTTGGAATGATCAATGCTCGAAAATCATAGGGTGATCCCCAATACAACAATGGGTTGAATGAATCCTGCCTGACATTGGGGTAGGTCTAAGCAATTTACAAATGAGCTAGCTTTAGGTGGCCTATATTGCCTAGTGGTCTAGTCTAACTGAATCTAAACCTAGGATTGGGTGGACATTTGAGGATCCCTAATACAGCAATGGGTTGAATGAATCCCGCCTGGCACTGGGGTATGCTTATGTCTCATCTAATCTATTCATTTGGACACACATGGGTACTGAATAGATTGGTATTTCATAGCAAAAAATTTATTTTGCATAAGATAAGTATAGTCATTATACAACTTTTGATAAGTCAACTAGGGTGTTTGAGTCTCATGGAAAACCTCAAATATTTCCAAATAGTAACAATTCATTTCAAATCAGTCAATTATCAAGTTATGTTTGTGAGAGTTTATTTGTTGAGGGGTGTTCATAACATAGGTTAGATACTGGATGGATATCAACAATGATATTTATACGGCCACTGACTATGTTGTGCATATTTCTTAACTTACAAAAGCTTATTAATAGAAACAATACATCATTTCATAGCACATATTGGTGTTTAATTATTTAATTCTTATGACAATATGTATTAATTACATTTTGTGATTGTTATACATTTTGTGGTGTTAGCCATTATATTGTTAAACTCATATTGCATTCATTCCTTATGCTTTAAGTGATTAAAGCATACAATTTCATTTACATTAGATCATCATCATGTAAATAATGCATTACATACACTGCATTCATCATAGCATATCATCATAAATTAAATGCATAAAAGTAAAATAAATTTAACATGCATTTAACATCAAATAGTGTATCCACATATGCATACATCATAGTAGTCCATTTACACATCTAGATCATAATATCTAATCATACATCCATCATTTGGCTAGTGCATATCATCCATACATCAGATCATATAGCATCAAATAAACATACAATATAAGCATTGCATCCATATGCATCCCATAAACATAAAATAAATAAATATACACATATAATGAGTCTCATAAATGTCATATCATATAAATATATGTGTCAAAAAATAGAGTATATAAGGCATATGTCCAAAATGCCCGTAGGCTACAATTGTGTAGGTCCTCGACCTTACACTAAAAAATGGTACAAATATCTATCAAGATCTATGCTAGGTAGTGCCTATGCCTCCAGTCTGTGAGGCTCCTCCACCAGTGTCATCCTCCCTATGAGTCTACCTAGAGCTAGCTCTAGAGGACCTATCTATCTGGTGAATCGTGTGGCTGGACCGAGATGAGGACTATCCTATCTCCTGTGTCCTAGTCTACTGATACTCTATAGTTGTGGGTTGCTCTAGCACCACACCACCTAGCAGTATGATCTCTCTTGCCAAGAGAGATGTAAGCCACATCTGCTAACTATTGCGTATGACCCTCTCGAACGAGGGAATGCAATTTATGGATATCTATACTCAAATACAAACCTACTAATCTTGGTACAATGGGAGTAGTAGGAGCAACCTGAGAATTCAAGGAATCTCCCCTCGTGGCTCAGAGCAAGTCTCACTCTATGGTGACAGCACAAAGCTAAGCATGGAGAATATTACGCTCTATAATTACCTTCTCTATCTTTGTGGTGGTAGTAGCAATTTGTGCTTGGTGAGCTTCCCTCTCCTCCTTGAATTCCTACTACTGCTCCTATCCTTGTCTTAGCTGAGATTGTGTTGCCTCCACCTATACCTGGAGAGTCACCACATAAGTGTCCCTCTCTAGAATCTGTCTATAGGGTCCCTACTTATATCTGTAAGCTTACAACCTAGGCTCTAAGTTGGGACACCTCATCATCAGGCTCCTCCTCACCTTCCTCTGCCTAGGGCTCCTTATCAGCTGTAACCTCACCCCATCCACCCTTTATTCTCTAGCGCACTCTATGCCTGTGAGGATCTACTTCCTATGGGTGTGTCTCCTCTACCCCTATTATTGTAGTGCCATCTGTAGGCCTGCCTAGTGGGCAATCACCCCACCAAAACCTAGTAGTCCACCAAGCATCATAATTTGTTGTAGTCCCTACATCCTCTAGTTCAGACTCCTAGAAATCATCGTCCTCATCCCCTAGTGGAGTAACCTGAGGCTATGCTAAATCTCTCTCTGTATTAAGGTGGTAGTATATAGTGGGAGTGGGAGGGATATCTTGGTGAATTTCAAACTATCTGGTCTCACTGGAGAAGTAGAAGAACTCTCATATATTGGGCTTACACTCGAGAAGCCATCTATCGCATCGTGTCCTCCTAAGGTTTTTGTCTTCCCTCGTCCATGTTGGGTAATCCATGTAGGGCCTCCATAGCACCTACCTATTTTGTAGTCATACAAGATGATCAATGTAATACTACACATCCCCTACTTGAGACCTGCTCCAAAATCCATCAAACTCTCAAGGCCATCATGAAGCATAGCACTAGCTCTCCTCAGTGATGTTAGTAATCTAAAGTGGTAATGGCATGGGATGCTCAACTGTGATGTGTTGCCATACCCAAATCTATAGCAAGATATTATAGCCAACTCCTATGTGGGTCCTCCGTGTGATCCAATATAGCTCATCATAGAGTTTTGCAAGTAGAGCACTCCCCCAAGATAGGATCAGTGGCTCTCTAGTGCTTCTCGCTAGCACATCCTGTGTCCTGGACAAGAGGTTCCAAGGGAACCTTGCTCCTAATGTGTTTTATAGCACAATCTAAACTATCAAATGCATGAGTACAATTGCCCATCGTGAGAAGACATTCTAGCACTGGCTACCTTTCTAGCACTGGCTTTGCCACTATTGGATGCATCCATTGGATCCATTGTGTGGGTGTTTTGTAAGGTTTGCAGTAGCATTTTGTATCAAAATTTTAAACTCACCTCTTAGAGCTCTCAGTTTTGCAAGTTGGCAATTGAAAATAATGACGTTGAAAATGACAATTTTTTTTTTATATTTTTAATTTTGCCCTCGACCATGGCTGACACTTGTGAGCATAGAATTAGGGTTTTTTTACCACAGGTCGTAGTCGTGACTAAGAAAATTACAAAAATTTATTATGACTGATAAGCGCAGCTAGCATCCAGCAATCAATGCCCTCAAAATTTCACCCTGAGGGGCTTCAAAATGCAAAATAAAAAATATCTAATGGTGCAAAACCCTCAAACTTTTCAAAATAATAAAAAAATGTAAAAAATAAAATTTCAAATACACCTCGTATCCAATTATTTACCCTATACACTTTGTGGTTGCAACGACTTGTGATCTATGCAATCCAATAAGATGAGTAAATTAACATAAGGTCATTTGGGATAAACTAGTCATCGCTGAATTGATATGCTTCACTTAAATCCCTAAGAATGCCTAGACAGCCAAACTACTCCATAAGAATGAGGTATTCATCTCAATGCTTCTATGATATTTTTACCAGATCATTGAACATTATGGTTCAACACAAACTTAATTGGAATTGCTATCATCTTGATTCCCTAAGAATGCCATAGTGGCCAGACTACTCCACGAGATAGAGATGTACAATTACTATTAATAATTATAATCATGGCTTAATTAGGCCTTGATAAGTAATCAAAGTGCTCAGATCTTGAATTGTTCAAATCACTCATTATGGTCAAGCGACTCATCGATTCATTTAATTGTCCTACCTTCATCGACTCGTTGTTTGAGGGGGTAGTCATAATATCAATTATCATAATAAAATTCAACAGGAGATCACTCGATCTTGTCAAATTGAGTTCGTCTTACGAATCATTGTCAACGATTATCATAAGCTTACCCTTTATTAGGGCAAAAATCAACTATGATAGTTAAGTTGGTAGCTCTCCACCTATTGGTACTATTGTAGCACTGAAGCTACCCGATCACCGTTGGATCTTGCAAAAGCTTTGTAAATTTAAGCCTTACCTCAGTTGGAAGCAATGATTCTAAAATTTGTGCCCTTTGGCAAGATAGGGTATCTAATGTTAATCAAATAAATGATCATCATTCAACCTACAACATCATTTTAGAAGGTCTATTTTTTCTCAGCATTGTTCGTTCTCACAATGCATCCCAAAATGGGTATTTGTAGATACCTAAAATACATCATTTCGAGATGACTACTCATGTCGGATATGCTAATAGACCATATGAATGATCTTGGATAGCTCCAATGTGATGCAGTTGTTTTAACCACTCGATTTGGGCAGAGTTGGCTAATTCAGCCTTAGTCGTGACTAACACCCACGACTAACAGAGCTAGTCGTGCCTCAAAGCCATGGCTAGCATCAAAACTATTTTGAATCGTGGTCCAAGACAAAATTTGGTTACAATGGCTTGGGCAATGGATATTCAAATGGTTTTGGGTGGGGAAGCTTCGATAGTTTTCCTCCCAACTAATCCAACCTCTTAGATCTTGATTTTGGCTTCCTAAGCAAGCCAAGATTAGATATTAGAAGTCCTATAATACCCCTCTCTAAATTGGAGATAATTTTGGAAGAAAATTTGCATTTGATCATAGCGAAGCTCTACCAAAATGGATAGCAAATTGATAACCCTTTGAGGAGAGTTAAAATGTTACCCAATTGTGGAGTGACAAGCATGAATTCATCAATGAAGATTCCAAAGGACTAGGAAGCACAATCAAGCCAATCAAATGCGTATTTCATCAAATTCGACCACTAATCCATCTTGGGACATAGACATGACCCTTGATCATCAATTCCATGGAGGGAATCAGAGATCTAAAAGCAAAAGTATTCTTGGCTAAACCGTAGCTATCAACTACAGCTAACAATGCCCATCATGCCTCATACCCATGGCTAGGGTTTGATCCCTGATTTGTTTTGTTTTAGCATTAGATTTACATCTACATTTGTGCAATTAGCTTAGTCTAGCATAGATTAATACTTTGATAGACATTTGATTGGTTAATTCTAGGATTTAATGGTAGATTTACGTCTATTTCCTTACATTGGTTAATTTAACATAGTTTCTTGTTATTTCATGTAATTCAAGTTTCTAATGGTTAATTAGGTTGCTTATTACCTAGATTACATGCTTTCTTTCTATGCTTCATAGTAATTTTATTATTTTATCCTAATATTCATAGATTTACATTTTTCTTGTTTCTTTTATCATCATTTATGCAATTTTCCATTAAAAAGCCTCATCAAGAGAGGTTGTCTTTGATTTTAATAATTTCTTGTTGTTTCTTGAACACAGAGTTTACAGGATCCATTCATTTCAAGGCATTCAAGACAACAAATACCTTTTTTCATGAGATAAGAAGTTCATCATTGATCTTGAGCATTTCGTGTCTTTGTGGAGAGACTGCAAATTACACCACCCTCTCATTTAGAGAATCTCCAATATTGTATCAATTGTATCAATATTGAGTATCCCTAAGAGGGACGTACTTGTAATTGAATTTGACAAAATATTTAATAAAATAAGTACTCTATTTCTTGTTAAAGTTATTATTGTCAATATTTTATGCTTTAATGTTTGATATCAATTAATGCATTAGTTAGGTGTATTCTTTCTACGAGGTTACACCTTTAATTTTTACTTTAAACTCCTCCATCGAGCTCACTACAAATTTTCTTTGAACATATATGTTAATGTTATTATATTATATTGAATAAGTATCATTGCCAATATTAGATTAAGCGGATACAACACTCGAAGTCTCATTTCTAGGGTAGTCTATTGCACATATTAACTAAATTTAGTTTATTTAAAGTTTACAATGAAAGCATTTTTGATATTAAGGGCCTCTCTGTACTTAGTGACGGCAAAACATTACATCACCACCCTCTATATCGGGTCTTATGGTTTCAATTATTTTATTTTCTTTAAAAATGATATCTAAGGAAGATATGAATATTTATGTTATCTATTCTATTTAATAAAATACAATCTTACTTAGCATGCAATTTTAAAATAACATATATGACAGAAAACATAGTTGTATCTCCTTTTGCTTTGGATAAGGTATCTACTTTTATACATTGTTTTGTTTGTTGGAAGAATATCATAAGAAGCTTTGATATTTAAACCATGTATGACCTCCAAATACAATCCATCAACAACAAGCTTACCATCTTCAGGTAATCTAAAGTTTATAACTTTTCCATGTTTGAACCTCAGATCATTAATAAATTTTTACAAGAAAATAAAAGCTCTTTTATCACTATAAGTTAGTTTTCTATAGTTTCCACCACTTTAAATTATAGTATTCTTAGACTTCAACCATCCAAATTTCATGGAAATATTATCATGACTTTCAAAATAAAGAGTAATTATAAATCTACATCAATGTACACATGATTGTAGGTTTCAAATACAATCAAAGATAAACACTCGCTTCCAAAATAAATTTAACCTCAATATAACTTTTCCTAAATACATTAATATGACATTCATACATAAACCAAATATTTTACTATAACTACAAGATTACTCAATGCTCATCAAGCATAATGCGGACAATCTACATTCTTCTTACTAAAAATACCATTTCTTAAAGAGTTTAAAAATGACTCGGATAAAAGTAAAAATGAGAAGACACTTATACTCTACTATTTCCTCATTAATAATACCAAAATAAAAGAAAGAACCTTTTAGTTAATTTAGACACTATATATATATATATATATATATATATATATATATATATATATATATATATATATATATATATATATATATATATATATATATATATATAACCAAAATATAAGATACACAGGAACAACGGTAACAATATATCATAAAATATGTTCACCATTGGAACTTAAGGTTCAAATAGATAGAAACAATAATCCTTAAATATCACAAGATATTACATCTCACTTGTACAATTCCACATCTACAAAATATCAATCTCATCTATACTTTCTTTTCCTACCACATCATTTTTACATCCATACAACTTAAAAGTGTTAGCATCAACTGTAAAATGTTTCTTTCAAGATATAATGAAAATATAGATGAGCTTTCTAATATAGACCAAGCTTACACTTCACACCATTGGTACTACATAATGGTATCTTTGTGAATAACTCTGGCTGAGCAAAAAGTATCTTTTCTATTACAGGCCGATAGATAGGATTTTTTCCTCTTCATCACCCAGCAACGCAAAAATTAGATTATCTTCGTGGGATCAGATTTAAATCAAGTATTTTTATGCATGAATGTCTTCTAGAATGCAAATACCATAATTTCCTATGCATTCAAGCAATTCCTTTCAAACACACACAAAAAATTTTCTTAAAAGGAAAAAATAATTAATCAACATACAAATCACTATCTTCAAAAGCTATTCTAAAGTTTTCTACAATCATAACATTATTGACACCCAACAATCTAGACATTAGGATTACAAACAAAAGTTCATATTCGTATATAGGCATACCGTAATTTAGAATATATTTATTGTAGACAATAGCCAATCAACACATATCTCTCGATTTTCATAGCAAATAAATAATCTTCACTTATGAATGTTCATAACTCACAAGATCAATTTCAAACATTTATCTTGAAAATATAATTCAAACAACACAAACATTCATCTACACAATTACGATACAAAGCAACAGATAACAGAAAACATCCAACCTATTTTCCTAGCTTTCAAAATTGGTTGTCTTCTTTATCCAGCTCAGCTCGTCCTCCTAACGATTTTTCCTTGCTCGCTTCCTTAGTGCTCAGATTGCCCTCTCAACATATCCTCTCTTCCAAAGACACCAAATGTGGAAGATAACCCCTCCCACCACCTCTCTTCCCTTTTTTCCGCCAACGAGAGCATAGGGAGGTTTTTTTTAATTATTATTGGTCACATATAATTATCTCCACTCCCCGTGAATGTCTTCTCTTTTCGATGCACATTTAACATTCCATATATAATATACATCTAATATTGCATATTTGATGCACACTTATCATTGCAATTATAATGCATATTTAACTGTAAATATGAAATAAAGCATTCTCATTTGTTTAATCTACTATTTAATTTACTATATTCTTTTTCTTTCACATTTTCTAAATCTTTAGTACTCATACTACAATATAACAACAATAATTAAATAGCTTATAAACCGCTAAATTGGCTTCCATATCTTTGGCATCTTCATTGCTATCAATATTTTAGATATTTAACTATTCAAAAGCAAAATTTGTATCATGCAAAGAGAGATAATCTCACAATGCAAGCACCCTATATGCTCCTATATGAGATGCAATCAGGTGAGATTCCATGTACTCATGAGTCAATCATCACTTCCCACTTACCTTTCTCCTGCCAACCTTCTTCCAACTGTTGAAGGTATTTACCTGGTTCTGCATACATATTGACTATTAGTAGTACCACACTCTATAGGGAAAGGCAAATAAATTCTATCAATTTTTCCATACTGAATGGTTATGTGAGGAGGGTCGTTACAAGTGTGGACTTTGAGAATAATTTGGAAAAGAGGATCACTAGTGAATGACACTTGGGAGAACCTAGAGCATCACCTTTGCCAATCAATTTGAAAAGAGTAAACACTAGATGGCTAAAACCAGAGGAGGGTTGGGTAAAATTAAAATTTTACAGAGCTACAAAAGGTAACCCAGGTAAAACTGGGGGAGGAGGTGTCATTCGAAAAAAAAAGTGAAGTGTTATGGGCTTATACAACAAGTTTATAAGATACAAAGTAATTACTATGCAAAAGCTAAATCCCTATACTCTCGTGTTATGTTGTTGAGACATAAGAGTGTAAGGAAGGTCATCATAGAAGGGAACTCTATGAATATTCTCAAGGATCTTAAGAAAGGAAAAGCTCATAACTGGTAAGAGTCAATTTTAATTAAGGATACCTCATATTTTTTAAAACAAATAGAAGATGTGAAAATATTACATATATTTTGGGAAGGAAACATTGTAGTTGATTGTTTGGGAAACATTACAGTTCATTTTTTTATCATAGAAAGATTTGAGAAAATAATTTTCCCTTTATCTCTTTTAAGGATTAGCTCATGAGAGGAAGAAGAAAATTATATTCTATAGGGTGTTATCTTTTGATGTTGTCGGTATTACTATTACGGGGTATTTTGATGCTACTAATGTGATTGTATGTTATTGTTATTACAGTTGTGTTCTAGCAAATAATGTGATTCTTCTTTTGTTGCTACTATTTCTATTACTTAATATTGAGAATTGGAGTGCTTGCTACTATTATTGGTGTGAAAGTGAGGAATAAACAATAGTCAGATTGACCTTTGCTCCCTTACTAAGTGTTGTTTTTTTTGTAATTATATTCTAGGATTTTAGTTGCAACTTTACTTTTCTCATGTTATCCAAGGAGAAGGTTGATGTTTATTTTGTAACCTTGAATAATTTATTTTTATAACAAGATTGGACCCCTCCAAACCCTTTTTCACCATTACAAAAATAAATAAATAAATAAAACATAATAATCAAAAATGGATTTTTAAATTGTTCATCTGCCTTGGTGTTTGCTTATTATGTCCATCAGCCTTGGCGTTTACTTGCCTTTGCTTATAATACAGTTTTTTTAATTATTTTATTTTTAGTAGCTTGCAGTTTATACTGGTGATAATAAGCAAACGCCAAGATTGGTGGACAAATTCAAATGTGTGGCTTTCTTAAATATAAGATTAAATTTCAACCTTTTCAACCTCAATCATGGCACCATGTAACCAAAGGATTTTGCATACCATAACTTACCTCTGCTTCGCTCTACGTCCAAACAATTCTTTGTCACCTTCGCAACCCTGTTTTTCCATCAAAACAATACATAGAAACATTACAAAGAAAAATTAGGAAGTAAAAAAATAAACTGCAATAGAAAGTAAAAAAAAAGAGTGAAGGAACAAGGAGGAAAAATAGTTTCTATTACGGCATGCATTGTAGACAGTTCATTTGCCATATACATAAGAAACTCTGGCCAAACCGCAAGTCAACACAGTCGGATGTATTAAGTCTCCTGAAGTATAATAAATAATATAATTGAGAGTTATATTTTAAAATTATAATAACAAGATCTTCCTTCAATAATAATTTAAAAATATATTATTAAATTTTTTAACAAATCAAATATTAATTTTTTTCTTAAAAAATTAATTACTTTAAAATAAATAATTTTTTTTTTTTTTTTTTAATAAAGTGGCCCATTTATTTGAGAAAAATCTTGGAAACGTAGACTTCATGTTCATGGCCCATTTTGTTTTTTAATAGTTAGGTAAGTAAGTAAAATATGTGAAAAAAAAATCTTGGAAACGTAGACTTATGTTCATTGTTTTTTAAGTAACTCAGCAAAGTCAAGTAAAAATAAATGTTCGAAACGTATCGACTTTGTTGGCTTGTAAGATGCACATGGGATTTCCTGTAACTAATCTTGACGTACGGCCGCCAAGATTTACGTGTTTTTTAAAGACATACTTTATTTTTATTTTTTTAATAATAAGGAGATGTCCGGAAATCAGTTTCTTGGACTAAGGGTGACCTACATTGGATTCGCTAGCGTTGGTCTTTAGCTTGTCTTTGATGTCAAAAGAAGCAAAGATAAAGCAAACTACGTGAAATCTGGATATCATTTTGGACAGGATGAGCAAATTACTTTCGCCTAATCACAAGCTAGGTATCACGCAGTGCATAACAATGATATTAATCATCATAAGAAAGTGATTTGGATTTAGTGATCAAATCACAAAAATTTTATAATTGAGATTTGATGGATGATTGGTAAACCTTACACAAACACCCTTGACTTTGTTGATATTGTCTTCCTGCATAATATTTTAAAAACATTAAGGCTAATTTGTAATGAATTATAAAAATATGTTATTGAAAATAAATAATTTGTATAAATATTATAAAGCAGCTAAAAATTAAGAGGGTTAATTACTTTTCATTGAATGTTAATAGAAATAAGATTCTTATATAAGAAGGACTAAAGACTTTTACAAATAATAAAACTTATAAACCAGTCAAATCCTATATTATGCATACATATATAAGATTTTTAAATACTCTGGTAAGTCAAGTCAAATATGTGAAAAAATCTTGGATATTTAGAATTTTTTAATTTATTTTTTAAATACTTAGATATGTGAAAAAATCTTGGTAAGTCAAGTCAAATATGTGAAAAAATCTTGGATATTTAGAATTTTTTAATTTATTTTTTAAATACTTAGATATGTGAAAAAATCTTGGATACGTAGAATTTTTTAATTTATTTTTTAAATACTCAGTTAGAAAAATTCTTAGAAACGTAGACTTCATGTTAATTGATGGGGATAGACAACTAAGTATCAAATTGTGGATGAAAGAATTAATTAAAATTCCAAATCGCGTCACGGCAGCAACGCTTCGCGAATTAAATCGCGTTAAAATCGTGTCAATAAAAATTACTTCGGGGAATTATGAGCTTCGGGAGGAACTTCGGAGGAAAATACTCTCGAAGTAGGTACTTCGGGGAAAACTGCCGAAGTAAAACTACTTCGGGGAAATAGCTCCCGAAGTAAACACTTCGGGGGAAAAACTTCCGAAGTAAAACTGCTTCGGGAAATTTCCCAGCGAAGCAACTGCTTCGCACAGTTTTCTTCCGAAGTGAAATCACTTCGGGAATTTTCAACCCGAAGTGACTGCTTCGGGCAGGAAGGCTGCGAAGCACAGCAGCTCACGGCAACTTCGGCGAAGTGACTGCTGGTTCCAACTTCGGGGAGACAAAGTCTCGCAATGTGCTTCGGCACAAACAAACAAACACACTTCCTTTCTAGATCGGACGGGTGTTTTGCCACTTCGGGGCAAACCCTAGCTGAGGAATATCTATGGATAAAACGATACACAGAGACCCAAATAGCAGAATAAATATTTTATATATTAACTATAATGTCGGATTACAAAGCTTCCTTCTGAAGCGGTTACAGACTTCTGCCAGATAAAATATCTGCAGGATAAATCCACGACTTAGATGGGAGACTGCTGCTCCACTCTCCGACTGATGGCGGCTGCTACTTCTGCCCTTCTGCTGCTCTATTGGTAGAAACCCTAGCACTGCGGCTGTTCTGGGCTCTCCAATCCTCTCTGTTGCTCTCCTCCTTCCGCTATCCTCTTCTGCTTCCTCTCTATGCAAAATGACAAATGCCCCGATATTTATAGGCGGGGGATGAGGACAAAAGGCGGGATAAAACCACCAACCCGCTGATAGAATTTAAATGCCGAAATGGCTTTTCGACCAATTGTCGAACAACCCCAACTACTCGCACGCTTGGACAATTAATGCCTCGATCTACGCGCCTGATTTTCGCTTCGGCTGATTTTCGCTTCGGAGGGCAATTTGAATTTACTTCGCGGCGAAGTGTTTTTAGGAGGCGGCTGATTTGTGCTTCGCGGCGAAGCATTTTCCGAAGTCATGTTAAAAGTGCTTCGCGCTGAAGCATTTCCCGAAGTGCTTACGGGCGTGAAGTTTGATTTAACATTTCCAACACCCTCCTTTAAATCGAACTTCACGAGTTCTCTGACGCCCAACATTTCTCGCAGTCTGGCGAAGTCCTCCTCCTTCAAGGGTTTTGTGAAGATGTCGACCACCGCTCCTTGGACCTGCAAAACTGCAACTGTACTTCACCGAATTTCACCAGCTCTCTGATGAAATGATACCGGATGTCTATGTGCTTCGTCCGGCCGTGGAAGACTGGGTCCTTCGAGAGCGCGATGGCAGAGTTATTGTCACAAAATATTGTTGTTGCTGCTTCGACGGATGATGTAGTTCACACAGAACTCTTCTCAGCCAGACTGCTTGGAAGGCAGCTGAGGTGGCAGCAACGTACTCTGCCTCTATTGTAGATAAAGCAACAATTGGCTACTTCTTCGAGGACCAAGAGACAACTCCGGATCCAAAATGGAAGGCATATCCCGAAGTGCTCTTTCGGTCATCTACGCTACCAGCCCAATCGCTATCGGTGTAGCCAATCAACTCAAGCTGGTCTTGTCTGGCATAGTGAAGTCCGTGGTTCCTCGTGCCATTGACATATCGCAGAATTCTCTTGCCTGCTTGCCAGTGAGTGTCTTTGGGTGACTCCATAAACCGACTGATTAAACTCATGGCAAACATCAAATCTGGCTTGGTTGCGGTCAAGTACATCAAGCTTCCAACTAACCTTTTATAGAGAGTTGGATCAACGCTTTTGTTGTTGTCGGTCTTGCTCAACTTCAAGCCAGTGGCTACCGGGGTGATGGCAGGTTTGTTGTCCTCCATCTTAAAATGCTTCAAGACATCCTTTGCATACTTGCCCTGAGAAATGAAGATGCCATCTGCTGATTGGTCAACTTCAATGCCAAGAAAGAATTTCATCAGCCCCATGTCTATCATTTCAAACTCGGTCTTCATGGTTGTTTTGAACTGCGCAAATAGGCTGTTGCTATTGCCAGTATATATCAGATCGTCCACGTACAAGCAGACGATTATCATCTCACCCTCTGCATTTGTCTTCAGATATAGGGTGTGCTCATATGGGCATTTTTGAAACCCATTCTCCTGAAAATAGCCGTCAATCCGGTTGTACCATGCCCGGGGTGCTTGCTTCAGCCCATACAAGGCCTTCTTCAGCTTCAGGACCTTGTCTTCTTGCCCTTGTATTTCATATCCGGGTGGTTGGTCTATGTAGACCTCTTCTTCCAACACTCCGTTCAGGAAGGCAGACTTGACATCCATCTGGTACACACTCCAGCCTTTTCGAGCTGCTAGTGCCGTAATCATTCTGACTGTGTCAAGTCGGGCTACAGGTGCATACACCTCATGATAGTCAACTCTTGACTTTTGCTTGTAGCCTTTCGCCACTAATCTGGCTTTATGCCTGTCAACTTCTCCTTGGGCGTTAAACTTCATTTTATACACCCACTTGACCCCAATGGTCTTCTTTCCTGCTGGAAGATCTATCAACTGCCATGTCTCATTCTTCTCAATGGTTGCTATCTCCTCATCCATCGCATTCACCCATTTGCGATTCTGACTTGCCTCTTCAAACTCCACTGGATCACACTCAGTAAATAAAGCAAAGTCAGAATATTCTTCATCTATCTGATTACGGGTTACCTCATAAATGTCTTGCAAGCTTCGAGTCTTCGCAGGTGTCCTCAAATTTTGAATTTTGCTTGCAAGTGGAGGTGACCGGGATGATGAGGTTGTGTTGCTACTAGCACCACTGTTGTTGCTTGAAGGTACAGGTGGCTGCACACTATCTTCCTCCAAGTTTACAGGTTCAACAATTGTTGGTTCAGGCGACTCGTCTTTGACTTCCAGCTCAGGGCTTCATCCTCCAAGAACTTCACATCTTGGCTGATGACAAGTTTCTTCGTCACAGGATTGTACAACCTATATGCCTTTGCTTGTTCGTTGTACCCCGTGAAAATGCACTTTTCAGCTTTGTCATCCAGCTTTTCATCTTTTCTCATTCTGGAACATGTGCATATGCAATGCACCCAAAAACTCGCAAATGAGCCACACTTGGCTTCGGATTGCTCCAGGCTTCCTCCGGAATTTTGTCCTTCACACTCTTGGTGGGACATCTGTTCAGCAGATAAACTGCACAATGACAACTTCTCGCCCAGAACTCATGTGGCAGACTTTTCGCCTTCAACATGCTCCGTGCCATCTCCATGATAGTTCTTGTTCTTCCTCTCAACTACACCATTCTGTTGCGGTGTGTATCTAGCAGTGAACTGCCTTCGAATTCCATGCTGCTTGCAGAAGTTGTGGAATTCGTTGGAGATGTATTCTCCTCCTCCATCTATCCTGAGAGTCTTCACATAATACCCGCTCTGTTTCTCAACCAGAGCCTTGAACTCCTTAAACTTCGCAAATGCCTCTGACTTCAGCTTAATGGGATAAACCCAGGTCTTCCGGCTAAAGTCATCAATGAAAGTCAAGAAGTATTTGTTGTCGGCATATGTGCTGGTCTGCATGGGACCGCAAATGTCTGAGTGCACCAGCTCCAATGGTTGTGATGCTCTCCAAGACTGTCCTACAGGGAATGCATCCCCGTGTTGCTTACCGACCAGGCAACCTTCACAAACTTGGTTCGGTTGCTCAATAAGGGGTAAACCCTTCACCATCTGCTTCTTGTGCAACAAATTCAGGCCACTAAAACTCAGGTGACCGAATCTGAGATGCCACAACCAGGTAGCATCCTTCACAACTGCACTTAGAGACAATAAAGATTCATTCTGAATCTGCAGCGAAAACATTTTGTTTTTCGTCATGGACACGGTTGCAATTTGTCCATGCACTTTGTCTCTGATGGAACAGACACCATCTTTGAACTGAACAGTGTGTCCCTTCTGCACAAGCTGTCCAACACTTAGCAGATTGTGTTTCAACCTAGGCACATAATACACATCACAAATTTGCTTTCTTTCTCCGTGTCGGGTGCGGATGAGGATTTTACCTTTCCCCATCACGGGAACCTTGTTGTTGTTCCCCATCTTGACTTCAGATTGGACTGTTTCATCCAATTGTGAGAACATCTCTCTGTTCCTAGTCATGTGGTTGTTGCACCCACTGTCAAGATACCAAATGTTTTTCTTGCTCTCCTCCTCAACACCGCAAGTCGCAAAGATATTTCCTCCTGTCGCATTTCCAGCTTCATCTGTATAATGGGCTTGTTGCTGATTCTCGTTCGCCATCCTCGTTCTGCACTGTGAGATGTAATGGCCAAACTTTTTGCAGTAGTAGCATTGGACCTTTGACATGTCCTTCTTCTGACTGAGAGCCCCCTTGCTGATTTTTGCCAGTGCCTCTTCCTCCTTGCTGATGAAAGTTGTAGTTGGTCTCACTGTCATGAGGGTTTGATCTCCCTCCTTGCTTGTTACTTCTCCCATGCCTACCTTTGCCTCTTCCACCTTGAGAACTAGAGGCGCTATGGTGGGAGTCTTGTCTGTCGCTGTCTCGGACTGAGACTTGCGCCTTGAAAGCTTGCTCCAGAGAGGACTGAGTTGAGCGGCTCAGCCTCTGCTCATGTGTCTGCAGAGAACCCATGAGTTCATCCACCGAGAGGGTTGTCAAATCCCTTGACTCCTCTATTGCAATTACCACAGAGTCAAACTTAGCTGGCAGACTCCACAGAATTTTCTCCATGATCCTTTGATTCCACATAATTTCACCATTCAACCGCATCTGGTTGATGACATCTATCGTTCGGGTGAAGAAGTCGCTCATCGACTCGGACTCACTCATCTGTAGGTTCTCGAACTCCCTCCTAAGCATCTGCAGTTTTACCAACTTCACTTTGTTGGTGCCCTGGTACGAACTGGCCGAAATTTCCTAGGCCTGCTTGGCCTTGGTGGCTGATGCGATCCGCGGGAAGATGGTCTCCTCAACCGCTTGCATGATATAGAACAGGGCCTTTTGGTCTTTCTTCCGGTTCTCCTTCGAAGATCTTTGTCGGCTTGGGAGAGGGCGGCCGTTGTTGCCGCATCCGCCGGTTCGGGTAACCATTCTCGACGAAGTCCCACAAATCCTGAGACCCGAAGAGAATCTTCATCTGGATGCTCCAATAATCGTAGTTCTTGCCGTTAAATCACGGGATCTGCAACTGTAGGGAATTGTTTTCGAAAGCCATGCTTCTATCTCCGCGTCACGGCACCACAGGCTCTGATACCAATTTGAAGGAATTAATTAAAATTCCAAATCGCGTCACGGCAGCAACGCTTCGCGAATTAAATCGCGTTAAAATCGCGTCAATAAAAATTACTTCGGGGAATTATGAGCTTCGGGAGGAGCTTCGGGGAAAATACTCCCGAAGTAGGTACTTCGGGGGAGAAAGTGCCGAAGTAAAACTACTTCGGGGAAATAGCTCCCGAAGTAAACACTTCGGGGAAAAACTTCCGAAGTAAAACTGCTTCGGGAAATTTCCCAGCGAAGCAACTGCTTCGCACAGTTTTCTTCCGAAGTGAAATCACTTCGGGAATTTTCAACCGGAAGTGACTGCTTCGAGCAGGAAGGCTACGAAGCACAGCAGCTCACGGCAACTTCGACGAAGTGACTGCTGGTTCCAACTTCGGGGAGACAAAGTCCCGCAATGTGCTTCGGCACAAACAAACAAACACACTTCCTTTCTGGATCGGACGGGTGTTTTGCCACTTCGGGGCAAACCCTAGCTGAGGAATATCTGCGGATAAAACGATACACAGAGACCCAAATAGCAGAATAAATATTTTATATATTAACTATAATGTCGGATTACAAAGCTTCCTTCTGAAGCGGTTACAGACTTCTGCCAGATAAAATATCTGTAGGATAAATCCACGACTTAGATGGGAGACTGCTGCTCCACTCTCCGGCTGATGGCGGCTGCTACTTCTGCCCTTCTGCTGCTCTATTGGTAGAAACCCTAGCACTGCGGCTGTTCTGGGCTCTCCAATCCTCTCTGCTGCTCTGCTCCTTCCGCTATCCTCTTCTGCTTCCTCCCTACGCAAAATGACAAATGCCCCAGTATTTATAGGCGGGGGATGAGGACAAAAGGCGGGATAAAACCACCAACCCGCTGACAGAATTTAAATGCCGAAATGGCTTTTCGACCAATTGCCGAACAACCCCAACTACTCGCACGCTTGGACAATTAATGCCCCGATCTACGCTCCTGATTTTTGCTTCGGAGGGCAATTTGAATTTACTTCGCGGCGAAGTGTTTTTAGGAGGCGGCTGATTTGTGCTTCGCGACGAAGCATTTTCCGAAGTCATGTTAAAAGTGCTTCGCGCCGAAGCATTTTCCGAAGGCGTTTCGAAAGTGCTTCGCGCCGAAGCGCTTACGGGCGTGAAGTTTGATTTAACATTTCCAAAAGTGGACACCCACTAGTATGAACACAAAAATTGTAAATCTTGCCTTAAGGTCAACTGAAACTACTTTCCATAATAGAGGCCAAAGAAAAATGTGTGTCCAATTGTGAACACCCACCCGTACGAAGACAAAACATTGGAATCGTACGACAACTTCAACTCAAATTTTGGGATCTATACAGTCGACGTTCATTCACTTGAACGGCAGAAACCTCTGCAGCTGCGAAAATTGAGTCAAGATGAACACTAACGAAAGCTATTCGTTTTCATGGGTGCTGGGTCTGATCAGTTCACTCGCAATTTTTCTTTACTTTGGAAGAACGATGATATGGAGTTGGAGCGCCCTTGAAAAGCCGAAGCTGCCACCAGGATCTGCCGGATTGCCATTTCTCTGGAAAACCATCAGTTTCATGAGGGCCATTAATTCCCCTCAACGCCCTCGCCACTTCATCGACGAACATGAACGCAGGTAAGTCAGCATTACTCATTTTATTTTACTTAATGATGTTCGGATATGGAGATTAAGGAAAATAAAAATACAGGTATGGGCCGATTTTCACATGCAGTTTGTTTGGAATTGCGCCAATGGTTGTGTCGGTGGATCCAGAATTCAACAAATACGTCCTCCAAAACGAGGGCAGGCTCTTTCAGACCAAGTACCCGGCCTCTACCTCAAAACTCATTGGCAAATATAGCCTGCCGAGCGTTCACGGAGAACTCCAAAGGAAGCTCCATGGCACTGCCGTCAATTTGTTGAAGTACGAGAGACTCAGCTCTGACTTCATGGACGAAATACAGAATGTATTCCTCTCTGGAATGAACAAAGGGCAACACCACAGACAAATCCCTCTTCAATACATATGTGCAATCAAGGCAATCAATTGCAGTTCAGTTTATTTTATTTTATTTATTTATTTATTTATTTATTAAGTAGGAACTTTTATAAATATTTTAAAGGTTTAAACTTAAGTTTAAGTATTATTGAGGGAACTAATTGAAGTTCATTTTCATAGCATGCGCATTAGTTTATATATTGTTTATCATCGCCGTTTCATTGCCTTCAACTGGAATTGGGAAACGGTGTGCGCGCAGATTGTTGTCAACTTGATGGGAAAGAAATTGCTGGACCTACCCCCTGCGGAGGAGATGGAAGAAATTTACAAGGCCTTTCATGAATTCGTGGGAGCCGTGCTCTGCTTGCCTCTCAATATCCCTGGAACCGCTTTCGCCAGAGGAATTAAGGTCCCCTATTTGCTATGTTCTCTACACTAATCCATTCCTCGTTTAATTTTTCGGTTAGGCTCTAAATCTCTGATGTTTTTCAGGCCAGAAAAACTCTCATAACGATGATTCACAAATGTATAGAGGATAGAAGGCGGCATCCACAAGTGGTCCGCAACGATCTCTTAACCAAACTTGTAAGAGAAGTTACGTTTTCGGATGAAATCATAGCAGATTTCATTTTTTTTTTGCTCTTTGCGGGTTACGAGACTTCATCCACAGCCATGGCGTTTGCTATAAAGTTTCCCACCAAGAATCCCAAAGCACTGGAAGAGCTGAGGGTGAGTGCGTGGCTTCCCTTCGCTCTGAATAGTTCTTTATAAATAAGCAAAAATAATAATAGTGATGGTAAGATGAGAATCCTGCAGGCCGAGCATGATGGGATCTTAAAGGCGAAGGCCAAAGGCAATGAGAAACTGACATGGGACGACTACCTCTCAATGAAATTCACTCAATGCGTGCGTAATATAATCCAATTTGTTCTTCCATCTTGTTTTCATTTACGGCGTATGCTACCGAAATCCGTTGCCTTAATGATTTTTTCCTGTATTTGGCATAAAAATTGGCAGGTGATAAAGGAGACTCTTCGAATGGCTACTGCTGGACCTTGTACATTTAGAGAAGCCAAGCAAGACGTTGGTGTCAAAGGTTGTGCTCATAATTTATTTCTTTTTTATGTTTTCTCTTGAAGCTTATGAACTGACATTTATTTCTTTTTTCATGTTTTCCCTTGAAGCTATGAAGCTTATGAACTGACATAACACTTGGGTTACTTGGACAAAACGATTAAATCTAATAATATTATATAGTCGACTTTTACCTTGTTGCCAAGCAGATTTTGTTATTCCCAAAGGATGGACAGTGTTCGTCTTCTTCGTAGGGATGAATTTGGATGACAAGTAGCATTCTCAACCGCTCAAATTCGACCCATGGCATTGGTAAAACGAGAAGCCTTTAGTAAGCCCCAAGAATTATATTTTTCCTGTTTTTTTTGTTCAAACATCATAGTAACTTTTAGCATCCATGAAGTGAGGATTTTTTGCGGCAAGACAGAACAGGAGGGCTCGTCACTGTACCGTGAAGGTTAGCTGACAAATTAGCCAACATAGGTGTTGATGTTGGTAGTTTGGTGATATGGACACAAGGTGTGCCACGTGAAGTGGAAAACATTATTAGTCATGAAAAATAAACCTACTCGTTTAAGGAGAAAGATGAATGGGTGTTCTTTACCATGAAGCTGGTAATAACTATGGGGTTTCTCTCTAAATCATACCAAATTGGAAATGCAGGTAACAGGTTGTAAGCCTTGGAATAGGAAATGGGCAAGCAACAGGTTTTACAAGTACAAAGTTCCAAACTTCAATTTCCTGTCAATGTAAGTAATGTTTACAGTTATATTTAGGTATGGGTGTGCCTTGTTAGTAAGGTGTTGTAGGGGATTCAACACAAGTTTTGGTAAGAAAGTTTCAAGGATGACTAGGATCTACAATCTCAACAGAAGGTTGGATATTGTAATAGGTTTTGGGTTAACCTGCAAAACCCAATAATTAATGAAGACTTTTATTTACCAAAAAAAATAATAACTTTTAGCATTAATAAACGTATAGATATATCAGGTACAGTTAGCACTACATGTTGCTCTATCAAGTACAAATCCAATATTTATTTGAATTTGCAGGAACTGACGGACAAGCCATCGTACATGCCTTTTGGAAGAGGAGCCAGGCTTTGTCCAGGATTCCATTTGGCCAGATTTGAAATTGCTCTCTTTCTTCACCACTTCCTCACCAAATTCAGCTCAGATTCTTTTGGTTGCGAATTACACAAAAAAATAGTTTTTTATTAGCGTTGGTAACCAATGGCACAGGTGGGAGCCGTTTGAAGCCGATTCTGCAGTTTTGCCTCTATTCTCGTTCGACAGACTCAACCTATTAATAAAACTGGTCATATCGTACTGTTGCCCTTCATTTAAGACAGCCTTAGATACTTGACTTAAATTCAAAACTTAACGAGAATTCAGTACTTTGTCCGTTGAGGTGAAATTTGGTTTATAATTTTATGGGTTGTGAGCGTCTTACAACTTTTATATATATAAATATATAAATAAAATAACCCTCAGGAATTTGGGTTTTTGGAATTAAAGGTCAAAGTAGCATATATTTTTTTAAACCTTGCCCCGGTTGGAACTGGAATGATAACTCAAAATCATATTACTATATTCAAAGAAAAAAACATATAGAAAATTATTTTTATTAATACATAGGAAATTACTTTTATTAATAGTGAGTTGGAGGTCTTGTTATTTTCTAATTTATTTAATTTATTGCAAATGTGTATATAAGATTAGCTTTTTAATATAAGTTGGAAAGAAAATCATATTGCTTTAATATTATGGTGCACTATAGAATCCTGGCATAAATTTTCTATATAATTTAGATCTACATAATTATAGTGCATATAATTTATACATGCATAAATATAATATAAAATTTAGTTTATTCTTTTCAAAAATAACTTTCAAAAGATATTAAAAGATACCATAAAGAGAAAAAATGTGTTAATAGGTTAATGGATATTATAAACAACAACAGTCACATAGAAGATAGAACAACTACGATGAAATGATAATATGCAAAAGATAATATATAAATAATGATGAAAGTAGTTGCATCATAAAGTATAAATCCTAGAATTTCATGAAGAAACTAATGCACTCTTCAATAGAAATATATTCAAGTAATTGTATAAAATGATATGTTTAGTAAAATAGATTTATATATTCATCAATTGGAACGTTTTCATATCCACTTTTCCTACCATCAAATTTTATAAAGACAAGAAATAATGTGTAAAAATACCATGATAACATATAGCCCAACATGGTCATGCAAAGATATGAAAGATGCAAACATGTACAAAAGAAGAACTATATAATGATAAGATTTTTAAATACCATTATATCACCTTTGTTTAACAAGACATCCTAAAACTTAATAAAACATAGGGTGCATAAGTATTGATCCTAAACTTCATAGAGTTTTTAAGTTGTGTGCATGGATTACAATCTTGAATGCAGCTATTACATTACTTAATTTCACAGATTTTTTGTAAATTGTAAGTAGAAATGGGCTTACAATGGAAATGACATCCATGTTTAATATGTTGCTCAAGCAAAACATGTAATATGCATGATAAGGCATCTTTACTCTATGGTGACTTGAGTTAGATATTTATTATAGTAGTTACATATGTGGATCTCATAGGATATGGACCTCATATTACACATTTTGATGTACATGCTAATGCACCTTCTAAGACGATATATGCTTCATTTCATCCTTTTACTCATCTCTGGGGAAGTACATGATATCTACAAATATTTTTCATGGTTTGTAGGGTCAAGATAAAATTATTTTAGATCCAATATATTTAAGATGGATTGTCACAATCCATTAAATAAACTAAGATTTCAATTCTTAATTGTTTAGTAGCAATAACTCATTTTCATGACAATTATCTCTTATACATCATGGGTATTGTTATGATCAATTAGATTTAACATAGTAACGTATATGTGAAACAAAGATATCTTGAGGTTTATTCCTTAACAAAATAGTTATAGCTTAATTGATTAACAAATATTCTATTTTTATATTGAACCATGTATAACTAAAGTGTAAGCACAAACTAGGTTTAAGAGCTAAACTTAAGCTTTCATACCAAGTTCTAATGGTTACCCTATTATTATTATTTATTGATAGGAGAGATAGTTACCCTATTATTATTATTTATTCACATGAGAGATAGTTACCCTATTATTATTATTAATATCTACTTATTCATTCAGTATAACGTTCAAGTAGTAGATTTATGTTAAAATTAATTCATTATAGAGTTTATTACTAGTATTAGAAAATGTAGATTCTTGATCTACGACCATGGGTTGAGTATGGTTACTTTTATAAAAGAACCATAAGCCTGTCTAGAACTATTATTGATTTATGAATTATAAAAGGAACAAAAACATTTTTACATGTGACATTATCATGATTTGCAAAACATAGGTGTAAAATACCTTTATTCATTATTAATATTATCATCATGTATTATTATTGTTTTTGATACTTTAGTGTGCTATAATTGAATCTTAATTTATAGTTATTTTTTATTTTAATTTAATGTTGTCTATTGTTCTTTCTAATATAGTTGTTAAGTTGGTCCACTTTGAATATTTCATGGTAGTTTTTAAAATTCGTGGTATACCTCCTTCACTTTAATATAATCTAACCATGGAGTCCTCAAGGGATATATTATTATATAAATGCTTCATTATACAAAGAAAGATAGAAGATAAGGTAATGGTGAAGATAAATTTATAGTGTTATTTATTCTTATAGTTCTTCAAGAACCTTTCAAACTTAATCATCACTATTGTCAAAATCTCATTTTAAACAATTATTATAATTCTCAAATGGTATACATTTATTCACAAAATAATAACTTAACTATAGACTTTTATGCATAGTAACTAACATAACTTCAATAACATATTTCAAGTTATGGAGGAGGTAAGGGAGAAGAAAAAATAAATTAGATATAAACAATTCAACCTTTGTGTATAGTAAGAAAATTCAACAACTACATCTACTTTCATGTAATTACTCTTCAATTAATAAGTAGTACTATTTTTCTTCTTTTTAATGCTTTTAAAAAAAATCATCCATATATTTATTTTTTTATGTCTATTTTCTACACTATATTTTACTATGAATCAGTTAATTTTGAATTTAAAATATGATGGTTTGTTTTTAATAACGATAAAGAACTAAACAATTATTCCATAAAAATAAAAATAAATACTCAAAAAATATTATATTTTACTTTTATGTATCTTGTACGATTGCCTATAACATATTATATATATATATAGCCCTTCATATTTGCTATTTACATCTTTCAATCCTAGTACCTGTTACATATACTAATAAATAACAACTTTTCAATGCTGAAATAATTCAAAGAGTTTTTTTCATTAGCTCCTTCTTTCCAGAAAATATACATCAACATCAAAAGTATCAAGAACAAGGAACACATAAAATTTTGATGTTAATTAATTGGAGCTAACTATTAAAAATATTATGTAAAAATCTGTAAACTATAACATTTAATGATTTTTTTTACTCAATTGTGGAAGATTGATTTATCTATTTGTTCATAACAAGTTTCACATGTATCACTGGTTAAATTTACATATATTTACTATACAATAATGGTGTTGAGGATTTGGTTCCCTAGGAATCTATCTTCTGTAGGGAGAATCTTTTATTTTAACTTGTATTTTCCATATTTAATAATATTTACTTTATTTTATTTTGATAAGTAAGCTTTTTATATCAAACGGGTTTTTTAGGTTGACCCAAAACCTTGTACAAAATCAGCATGTAGCTGAGCACAGAGAAAAGATACTGACTAAGGATCCTTAATCCTTTGTGACAACAGTCCTGAAACGTCAGGCAACAAAAACACCGAGAGAGATTTCGCTTCTCCCATCAAACATGCATGGGAGAAGCGAAATTAGGTCCATGAACAAAAAGACACCGTCACCGGGCCTTCAGAAATGCCTGCCACAAAAAGGAAAGGGTCTAAAACTTGCTTAATCCTCCTCATCTTCATCCTCAATCTGGTCGTCGTCCTTGTCATTATCTGGGTCCTCGACCTCTATGTTGACTTGAGAATGGGCATTGCTCCGGTAGCCTTCTTTGAAGAAAACCTTGGATAGGGCATCGAGGACCTCCTGCATCTGCTGGGCCATGGACGCTAGGGTGGTCAGAACAAAATGTTTGAGGACCAAAACATTGGGTTCAGGACCCTCAGCCTGAGGGTCTAATATAATGGTTGTGGAACTTTCCTCCCCAAGCTTGTTCCTTAGTCTTGCAGAGGATCGTTTGGATCCCTCTGCTTCCTCAATATTTAGTTTTCTCCTCGCTCCTCTACCAATGATTGACACCTCCAGCTCACGCTTCTTAGCAAAGGACCCGAAGATCTTGGGCCTAGAGTTGGGGGTCTCAGCAGGGGGAAAAGTAGGGGGTTCAAGTTGGGGAGAGGTGGCGAGGGCAAATTTGTAAATCACCTTGAACATGCTCTAGTGCATAGGCATTGTTGTGCCTTTCTTACTACGGCAAGAATTGATGGTGTAGTTCATGGAATTCAGGAGAAATTACGAGATGCTAATGGGGTTGATGTCACGAAAGAAGTTGATGAAGGCGTAGTGGAAGCTTAGAAGAACCTTGTCGGGGTCCTCTACTGTAATGAATTCCATGATGTTTTTCATTATAGAGTTCCATGGGGCAGGGAGGTCCATCCTTGTCAAGTCATTCTTTGCCTCCTTAGAGATCTTGAGGTTATCCTTAAACTCATGCAATTCGACTTCCCAATTATGTTTTTGCCTGTGGATGGAGCGGCCCCTCGTCATCTGTCCAATTAGGGTTGCCAAAAGGTTAATATAAATTGAAATCTCACACCCGTGGATAACCACTCTGCCCTCATCCTAGGATTCCATAAACTCGACAGTAATGTTGTCATCCAGACCATAAAACATGTCAAAGAATTGTGTGAACTTCCTCTCAGTAAGGATGTCTTGCGCAACCGACTCCATGAACACCATACTTGGCTCAATGTATGTCATCGTAATCTCACATTTGGGATCCTCTGAAACTTGTCTAGCAGCTTGAAGGTAATGCTTGCTCTCAAAAGCAAAAATGAGGGAAGAGTGGTGATGGCGAGAGAGGACTTTCCATCTTAAAAAAAAAGGCTCATTAAGGCAAGTGCCAACTTTAATGGCAAGCCCACGCATACCTGCCACCTGGGTGCCATGTTGCGTGGCTGATATGGCATAGGAATTGGGAGCCTTAACATTCTCCTTCTGGGAAAGATATGAGCTGTTCTTGGTGGTCATCATGGTCGTTTGAGGAATCACGTGTCTCACTATGGTGGGTGGGCCTTCCCATGCCCCAACTCCGCATGAGACATAATTAACAGATTTACCGTGAGACACAGCCCGCCAAAGAATGCCAATCCTTGAGGAACTGTCCAGCGAAGGCCCGAGGAGCCACCGCCACTTCTTTCTAGTCACATGGTTATCCGGGGAGGATGCCTTGGAAATATTGAAATGTTGATACGAGAAATCCTGAAGTCGTATGGTCGAACTTCTTGAAACTGCTACTTTTGAGAGCTAATTTAGATTAGCGTTTCACATTAGACTTCACGTCGTCGCTCTCCATGGAATATATCATCCACGTCCATCGGGAGGTCATGCATCCATGTGGTCAAACCAGCCACATCAACACCTATGTTTGCCAGTTTGTCTGCCGCCTTGTTGGCCTCTCTGAAGACGTGCTGAGCCACGATGTCACCTCTGTTGGTTAAGAGGTTTCCTTACTTCCTTAATGCAAGCCTCAAACTTCCACGGAGGATCCTTATCATTGTTGAGGAGATTGATGATAACTTGGGAATCTCCTTCCATAATTAACTGGCCTTGGACATCCTTAGCTAGGAGAATACCGTGCCAAACAGCTCTAGCTTCAGCATCATTATTGGTTGTGGTGCCCAGGGCCTTAGTGAAAGCCAGGACAAGGTTGCCCTAATGATTCCTAACGGTCCCGCCCGCCCTTGCTTTGCCAGGATTGCCCTTGGCGGCACCATCAAAGTTTAACTTTAGGAATTCAGCCTGGGGGATCCAACCAACATCATGCCTTGGATTAGTCTTCCTGAGGCCGTCTTGGCAAGGCAGACTCAGGGACTGGGCCAGAAGCTTTTCGCCCGGGGGAGTCGAGTAGGGTTCATCAATGCAAGATAGGGCATTCTCCTTAGAAAATGCAATGATTTTATTAGTGATGGATCCTGGGTCCCTAGTTGCCTCATTGAAAATCCTTAGGTTCCTTTCAAGCCAAACTTGCCAAAGGAAATGGTGTAAAATGATCTTCCAAAAGAATTTTAATCTGGCACTAACAAATGGTTTGGGCCATTACAGGAGGAACTCACTAAGGGACTCGGGTCTGACCCAAGTTATGTTGAAAGCTTGGAAGATGCCATTAAGGATTGTGGTGGCAAAGGGGTATTCGATGAAGAGGTGTTGGATGGATTCCCAGTCAGCCCTGCACAAATAACATTTGTTGGGGACGGTTAATCCTTTTTTCATCATATTGTCAATAGTAAGAATTTTCCCTTGAACCACAAGCCATGCAAAAAAGGATATTTTTGGGATGAGTCTCTTAACCCAGACTAACTAAGTTTGGAAGCGAGGAGCCTCAGGATGGATTAACAATCTGTATGTTGATTTGACTGTGAATTTGCCACTGTCTATCGCAGTCCATCTCATCTGGTCTTTTATCGGTCTTGTGGGGACAAACTGATGTAGTAAAATGCTATTGATTTTCTGGGTCGCTGTCTCCCACCCTTGAAAGGCAATGGGCTTCCAGTTGGATCTGCTCCTGTTCTACCATAAGAAATCACCAACCTTGGGCCCAAAGCCTTCAGTGGTGAGGGTTTTTAGCGGAGCCAAAATAGGATCACCGATTAGGGCTTCTGTTCCTGCCCATATATCCTCCCAAAGTTGATCCTTCACCCATTTCCAAGGATCCCCCTTATGCCTTTCCTGATCACTTCCCTACAGGTTAGGATCACTTTCCATAAGGAGGATCCTTGGGTTGGAATGGCATTGCTGAGCAACTCAGTGCCTTGGAGATACTTACGTTTGATGATTATTGTCCACTCGTTTCTTTCATTGGACATTAATCGCCAGTCTTGTTTTGCTATAAGCGCTAGGTTGAGGTGGGAAACTTTCCTTAACCCTAGCCCTTCGACATCTTTGGGCCTACAAACTTTGTCCCATCCCTCTAGGTGGATTCTCTGCTTATCTTCAGAGCCAAACCAAAGAAAATTTTTTTGGTACCTTTCGATTCTCTAATAGACTTTGACTGGTGCTTTGAAAACTGATAATAAATAGACTGGGATACTTTGAAGGGAAGCCATGGTTAACGTTGCCTTACCTGCTTGGGACAACAAGTGACTCTTCCATCCTGAGAGTTTCTTTTGGATTCTTTTGAGGACAATGTTCCACATGGGTGCCATCGAAACCCCAGTGAATAAGGGAAGGCCCAAGTAAGAAGTAGGTAGAGTGGAGGTGGAGCACCCTAAAATTCTAGCAATTTTGATTTATCTCAGAAGGGGAGTGTTAAGGAAATACACTTTGCTCTTATTGAAATTGACTTTCTGCCCTATCGCATCTTCGTAGAGCTTAAGAATATACCTGATGTTTTTTGCCTCTACCACCGATGCCATAGTCAGAATTAGGGTGTCATCCATGAATTGTTGGTGGGTAATGGCCTCCGTGAGGGATGTAGCTTTGATACCTGAGATAAGCCCTAATGTAATGGTGGCTTTGATTATTCTTCCTAGGGCTTCAGCGATAATGATGAACAATAAGGGGCTGATAGGATCCCCTTGCCTAAGCCCTCTTTGGCTTTGGAAGAAACCTGTTGGATTCCCATTGACCAACATAGAAAACCAGGGGGTGCGGATGCAAAAACTAAAGAGCCTGACCCATTCAGGATGGAACCCAAATTTTAGCAGTATGGTGCTCACAAAATCCCAATTAACTCTATCAAAATCCTTGTTCATGTTGAGCTTTAAAGCAAATGTAGCCTTCTTAGTCTGAGAGGCAGAGTGAAGAGCTTCATGGACTATGATGATGCCATCCAGGATCGACCTGCCTTAGACGGAGCTGCCTTGGCAGGGGTCAATGATCTGAGGGAGCACACTTTTCATGCAATTTGCAATGGCTTTGGTGAGGATCTTATATAAAATTTTGCAGAGGCTGATTGGTCTGAAATCTGTTATGGACTTAGAAGTCGGTCCTTTCGAGATCAGGGCTAAGAAGGTAGAGTTGTAGCTTCGTGGGATGTGCTTGGAAGCTTAGAATTCCCAGACAGTGGAGCACACCTCATCTCCTAAGATGTCCCAGAAGGTTTGGAAGAACCTTGGTGAGAAACCATCGGGGCCTCGGGGCCTTGTCAGGATTCATGGAAAAAAGTGCCTCCCTGATTTTTTGATCAGAAAAAGGAGTGATAAGCTTTGAATTGGTGGCATTTTCTATCATTTAGGGAATGAATTGGAGTAGAGAGTCCCTAGCAGCTTCATGACCCATAGGTTCCTCACCCAGGATGGAGCTAAAAAAGGTCACAACTTTATTCATAATGTCATTGTTGTCTTGGGTGCTGGACCCATCCGCTCTTGTTAACTGTTTGATTCAGTTGTTGCTTCTGTTTCTGAGAGTGGAGACATGGAAGAACTTGGAATTTAAGTCACCCTCTTTGAGCCATAGGTCCCTAGACTTCTGTTTCCAGAAGGTCTCTTCATAGGCCAGGATGTTGTGGTATTCTAACAGGAGTGTTCTCTCCTTAATCCTAGTGTCATAATCTAGCACTCCATGTTGGATCCGGTTGTCGATAGCTTTTAGTTTTTTAGTTACAACCTTTTTGTTTTCAATGATATTTCCAAACAGTTCTTTGTTCCAGATTTTGAGGTTATTCTTGACCCGAGTAAGCTTTTGTGAAATTTTGTAGGAATGACTACCTTAGCAAGGCTGCTGCCACCATTGGTTGATCCTATTTTTTTAGGTCTGGGTGTTTGGTCCACATTGCTTCGAAATGAAAGGGGTGCTTGTAGCTGGAAGTGGAGGTCTTAGGAGTTTCCAATAGAATGGGTTTATGGTCAGACCCGACCTTAGGAAAGGCATGCAAGGAGGACACACCAAAGACCTGGATAGCTTCCTACGAGAGAAGGACCTTGTCTAGCCACTCCTGGATGAGGTTTCTTCCCAAGTGCCTATTGCTCCACGTATACTTGGAATCCTTAAGCTTGATGTCCATCAGCTGGTTTGTGTGCACAAACTCGTTGAATTCCTCCATGCTCCTATTCAGAAGTCCTGCCCATCCTTTCTTATCAAACAAGAAAAGTAGGGTGTTGAAGTCACCAGCTATTATCCATGAAACGTCTTGAAAGGCCTTGCTCATATGACTCAGAAGTTCCCACAAGCAAGATCTTCCTTGGACAATGTTGAGCGCGTAAACATTTGAGATAATCCAGGACTTTTTGTTGTCTATGTCATTAAAAAGGACACTTAGGACGTGATCATCAGCCTGAATGATGCTGCATTCGACTTTTTTAGGGTCCCAGAGGACCATAAGACCCCCAGAGGCCCCACGAGCTTTCCTGAACACCATTTCCCCTTGTTTCCATATTTTTCTCGCCAGAATCTTGGACCATGCTTCATCTATTTTTTTTTCTTGAAGTAGTATGATTGAAGGACAAGTTTCTTTCCTTAACGCCTTCACCGCCCTCTACTTAGGTGGGCCTTTAAGGCCTCTCACATTCTAGGAGAGGACAGTCATTTACATTGTTTTGGATGTCTCCCTCTGCCACGACCTTGAGCTGGGGGAGGTTTGTTGGTTTTATTGCCTTTGAAGAGGGACGTGTCTTGAAGCACTAGGGTGCTTTGTTTACCATTTGCAATTTCATTCTCGATTCTCATCCTGTAGTGTTCTGCATCTGGGATTCTCCCTCTTTTCTTTTTGGTGCCAAAGTCTATTTTGTTTGATGAGCTACGGGTCTGCTTCAGGCTAAAATTTGGGGGACAGTTTTACTGCTGGACCGGACTTGACCATCCCTCGCCTAGGGCCGATGGGGCTGCCCCTGGCTCCTCTTCGTTCATGCTCATGCTGATATCCTCAGGATCCTGGGGCATGCCATAGGGACAGTTTGGTGGTGGATAAGGAGAGGACCTCCTTGGAGAAATAGGTTTGGAAGGGGATTCAAAGGTTTCGAGGAGTCCCTGATCTGGTTCTTCCTCGAAAGATCTAGATGCTTGGCCATCGATTTCAATAAGGGCTTCAAAGGAATTAGGATCTGAAATAAGGGACTAATCTGAGTATCCTGATCATGATCCGTTTGTTGAATTCCTTTCAACTTTCGTTGTGTAGGGTCTTCTTGCGCCTTTTGGTTGTACATGTTTTTGTGCATTGTTTTGTTTGGAAAAAACCATGTGCGGATGGGCCTCCCTTACCCTTTTCTGTTGGTTCCTCTTTGGGCATTCCTTTTTGGTGCTTCCTTGACGATGACCAGATCTGGGCACTAGTTCCTTAGGTGTCCTTGAGTTTTGCATTCTACGTAGAAAGCCAGCTTATTTTCATACTCGATGGGTTGCCTTCTACAATAGTCCTCGTATTCCAGATCTATGAATGTTGGGAGCTCGGACTCCAAATCAGCAGTCATGCACATTCTTACATGTGTCATGCGAGTTCTAGATAAGGTGGGGTTGTCAACGGCGATCAACTCCCCTATGGTTTTTGCAATTGTTGTCAAGAAATATTCATGGAAGAAATGGGCTGGGAGGTTTGGAAGCCTAACCCAGATGGGTGTTGTGTTAATTCTTTGGGTCTCAGGGTCGAAATCCTATCCCCAAGGCCTAAGGAAAAGGCTCCTTCTACCCAGGAACCAAGGCCCTCCTATGAGGATGCGGATAGTGTCTTCCTTTTTGTGGATCTGGATCATGAAGAAACCCCTTGTCATCACAAAAATCTCCATACTTCCAGCAAGGCACCATTTGGAGAAGGCCCAAGCCCTTATGGATTCTATGTTGGGTCTTCCACCTAGAAATTTACCCACTAGGGAAAAGGTTTCGACGAAAAAAAATTCTTCCATAGTCTTAGCAGGAACCCTCATCTTGTTCTTATCAGGGAAAAGAGGTGGGAGAGTTTTGACAAACCCGCTCTGCTTGCATTTGAAAATTTGAGCAAAGGATAAACCTGTAAAAGGGGATTTTGATACCTGCTGGGTCCCTTTGTTCGGGTCTTTGTCAGGAGGGTCTGAATCCCGTCGCTTATCAACAGTATCTTGCGCTTGAGAATCCTCAGCATCCTCGCCCTCCTCTGAATCCTTACCTTCCTTGCTTCGCTGCCCTAAGCCACTATCTTCTAGCCCTGCTACTTCGCCTCCTTCCATCGTTTTCTCCTGATGGAATTTAATCCAATAATATTTATTTATTGGCAAAGTTCTTCATAGGTATTATACAGTTTTTTAAAATCAAAATTTAGAAAAAAAATCTAAACATTTACATTTCTTAAAAGCTAAGTTCACAAACTTTTAATAATAAGTTTTCAAATTACTTTCATAAATCCTTGTCTTGGTAACTCCATAGTATTATGGGAGGTAAATAGATGAAAATATTTATAAGATGTACATTTGTCACATCTCTTTGTTATAAAAATACAATTTGTAATAATGTATGTATCTTGTTTAATCATCATGTTTGGTTTTGAAGGCTATTAAAAAAGATTTTAAGATATTTCAATTTTCAAAGAAACGTATCTACCTTCCCTCTACTTGTGGACACATCGGGCTGAAAATAGAGTGTAATAAGTAATTGTAGCATCATTGTGATGAATAGAAGGCTATTAGAAAAAAAGACCTAATAAAGACATCTTGTAATCAATACAAGACTATTAGAAAAAAAACCAGTCCTATTGTATATTATATGTATGCTTTGAATCTTTTAAACTTAGATGACAATGCAATTTAAGTAGAAAATACTTCTACAAACTATTCAAATAGAATGGATTTTGGTAGTGTGTTAATTACAATAGCTGTAATTTATCTAGAGAAGAAATATGGTATAATTAGTAGCATGTAAGTCAAGAATGCTAACAAACTTTAGCCATACCAAAACTATGATAATTGGATTCCACTACTCCAACAACTGAATTCAATAAATTATCGTTATAAAATATAACTTAAACATAAAGGGTCTTCTCCTAGCCTATTCTTATATTTTTCACAAATATAATGAAACAAATCTATTTATTAAAAGTTAGATTTGCACTTTTTAATGTCAATAATATAAAATAATACAAGATAACTTAAACACTATTTTTTTAGTTTAGAGCACTATTTTTTTCAGTGATTTTAGAGGGCAGCGAGTGTGAACGTGAGCTAGGAGTGAGTGTAGTCGATAACGAGTTCAAGCTCGATCTAAAAGTGAGTGCAACCAATAGCAAGTGCAAAAAAAATAGGTAACATGGAAAGAAAGTCATTTGTGAAAGTGCTTACTAAAAGTGTGAATGGCCAAGTTGAAAGTTTGGATGCTCTACCTAGCAATAAGAAGAAGAGAGAATCTATGGAAAACCCAGTCCAGGTAGAAGATTCTATGCCATAAATGATTATCAAGGATGAGATAATTTGGTATGATATAGTGATTCTTAAAACCATAGGGTTAGTTTGTAAGTTTCATGGATATTGACTAGGTCTTTATGAGATTCAAAACTGGATTAAGTGGAAATGAGGATTGAATTCAAATTATTCCATGATATTTCTTCCAAAAGGATATTTTCTTATTATTTTCTCTAGTTCAAAAATAAGGGATAAAATAATGGATGGAGATCCATTGTTTAAGGGTAAAGATGCATTATATTTAAGACCTTGAAGTGAGAATTTTTTTGTGGACACATAAACTATTAAAAGACTTTCAAGTATGGATTAGGCTTTTTGGACTTCCTTATCAACTCATCAATAAGGAAGTTTTGAAGAATATTGGTAATACCCTAGGTGAATTCATCTAGGAGGGACCAACTACTAAGGAGAGAAGGCATGCTATATACATTCAAAAATGTGTTGCCATAGATATTTATTATTCTTTACCGTAATTAATTAGGATTAAATCTGAATCAAGAGAATGGGATGAACAAGTAGATTATAAAAACATTGCATTTTGATGTTGCAAATATCATGAAACTGGGTACATGGCAATAGAATGCAAAGTGAAAATGGAGGAAGAGATGAAATTTTTTGGGCATGAGGGTAATTTCAATTTTGAAACAAGGAGACCATATCACAGGAGAAGCTAGGCCAAATTAAGTATTTCCCACTCCTAATAAAGTGGCTAGAAAAATCCCTCTATATCATTAAATGGTGAAGGCTATTACAGTTCACTCGAATCAGTCCTTAGAAGGAAAAAATGATATGGGAGATAAGGAAGTACAATACATAATTTCAAATATAAAAGGACCTAAAGGTACGAAGGAAGAGGGGAAGACAAAATTTAATATAAAGGAAGATGATGAGATAAATTTTAAAACAAATAAGGTGAAGGAGGTCAAGCTTAATCCAGGTAAATCGCCTTTATTATCCTCAAGTAGCTTAAAATCTTCTCCTTACAAAAAAATAAAAGTAGTAAAGAGTGTATTTCTTGCACTTTAGGATTTCAAGAGGAGTATAGTAAAGAAAATCTTGTAGATGATATCCAAGTAAATTTAGGTATTTTAGTACAACATAAGAAAGTGATGACTATGGAGGATCATCTATGTAGCTTAGAGTTTTCAGGGCAACATAAAGAAAAAAAAATTTATTTAGGCTATTCCTTGCACTTTTGACTCTTTAGGGCAACATAAATCTTTAGAAGATAAGTCCCATTTTGAACAATATGAAAAGATAGAAGAGATTGATAAATATGAGAGTGGTGGCAAGAATGGAAGGAGAGGAAGGCTATCACATAAATAAAAAAGATAAAAGAAACTCAAAAGGATATTGATCTGGGAAGCCAAATAAAAATATCACGGGTGTTAACAAGAAGTGGGGTTAAGCCCACTAATTTTTTTATTTTTATTTTCAAGCGAAAAACCCCTTGCGGGGCCGCCTTGGTCTAAGATACCACGAACAGGGGGTTCTACACCGTCAAAGTCACCCGGAGGTCGTACTCGACCCTGCCCGCACCAACATTATCAATTGGATTTTGGGTACCCAATTCAGATTTTTGGTAGGGTGGAGATTCGAACCTAGGACCTCCCTTGGAGGATTACCCTCTCCTCTCCAACTCACCTACAACACTTGGGTGGGTTAAGCCCACTAATAAAAATAAAAAATATTGATGATAAAAATGATATCTTGGAATATTAGGGGTATGAATAAAACTCCTAAAAAAGAGTTATTAAGGAATTAATTGGTTTTTATAGCCCTGAATTTATTTTAATACAAGAAATAAAATTACATAACGAGAAATGTATGGATGCTTTTATGAAGATTTGGAAGACATGTGATTGTTTAGCAGTTTCTTCTCCAGAAGCTTCAAGCGGTATTGCAATAATATGAGATAAATGCAAATGTGATAGACAACTATTAGAAGCAAAAAGTAATTGGGTTACTGGATTATTTTGCAAGAAAGAGGAAAACATCAAACTTGGAGTTATAAATGTATATGCTCCAACTATAATTTCCCCTCGTTCCAACTATAATTACCCCTCTTGAAAGATGTTGGAAGGACCTTAGTATATTTGTATCATATACAATGATGATTCATTGTGATCTATGGATTCTAAGAGGTGATTTTAATACTGCTATATATCCTTGGGAAAAGAAGGGTGGCATTCTAGGATGGTCAAAATCAATGCAAGATTTTGCTTCATTTATCAATCCAAATGACCTATTAAGTGCTTGAGTAGAGTTGCATAACGGTGGTTGCTATTTCTGATTCGTGAGATCCAGTCTCCATTCATGTGTCGACTGGGTAGAGATACAATTTTGTTCAAGTTGGTGGTGGCCTTCGACATATAACGAGCTTATTTTTTGGTGGGTAGTATCTGGTTCCATTTTTATTTTCGTCACCCTCCGACTGGTTTTTGTCACCTACCGGTGACGTCGGCTATTACCCTTTCTCGACGACCATCTAGTCGCTGTTGGAGGCCATTAGTCACCCATCGCGATCTGCGATCATCGTCGGCCAGTGGCATTGTCACACTTTTGTAAGTGACCTATAGGTGGAGTTAAACTTTAGCAAAATTTAAAATATTCAAATTTGTTTTCGATGACCATTTTGCTATTGAAAGAAACTGGCATTAAATTGTTTGTTATTCTGGTTGCTCGGCGGCCACGTTCAGGCATGGCAGGGTTATGGCAGCATTAAAACTTTTCCTGGCACAGTTTCCTTTCTGGTGGACATCTGGTTGACGAGGGTGATTTGCAAGCATTATTATTTTAGAATTGTTTTAAAATAAGGTTTATTATTTTAGAATTGTTTTAAAATATAAGGTTTATTTTAGCATTAGCAATTGGGAAAAAGTCTTGAATATAAGGTTATTATTTTAGACTTGTTTTAAAATAACCATTTTAGTTTACTAAACTTAAGTTAAATTCTCTATTTATATTAATTAAATTAACTTAATTTTTTTATTAATCAGATTTTTGATTGATTAACATTATTTTAATTAGATTTAATTTAATTAATTTATTACTTTTAAAGAGGGTTTATTTAATTAGGTCAATTAACTATTTGATTATTTACAAAATATTTTTATGAAACTCATTGTTTCATAACCACCTTCAAAACAAAAAGTTTTTGCTAAAGCACATTATTGACCTTCGCTTATTTAGGTTAGCATTAAAGTGCAACTTTACTAGAGTTTTTATTGCTTTGTAATCAACTAGGAGCTATTTTTTTAAGAGAATCAAATTGCAATCAAGGTAGTCAATTAGTCTTGTTCTAGTGCCTTTTTGGTTATTCATTCTCTTGCTCCTGACTTATACCCACTCAAACATGGCCTCAGACCTAGCGATCCAAATTATAAGCAACCTTGCTAATAAAGTGAATGATATAAATGTACAAGTTGTTCCTCTTGATGTCAAGATCTACAACAATGACCTATGCTTAAAATCCAAGTGTGAGGTCTTGTTGTATGATGGATCAAGGAATCTTAACATATGGAATAGTTGGATGTTGGATATGGAAACGTGGTTTTAAAATACCCAAAATCCTGACAAATAAAAGGTTTCATTCGCTAAGCTTAAGGTTTCAAACTTAGCCCAAATTTTGGTAAAACGTAAAGAAGGTCAAGATGTTATAACCACTTGGGACAATCTTGTTAAAGCACTCAAACAAAATTTCAACCCTTCAAATTATGAATAAGATTTGATCATTAAGTGGTTTCAGTTTTGATAGGGAGCTAACATGTCCATTCAATATTATATCTTTCATTTCAATAGGTTTTGCATCCTTCTTGGTGTGATTGATGATGTAGCTACCCTTATCATCAAATTCAAGAGAGGACTTTTTGAACACCTATACCGAGAGAATGTATGATTCTCTTGCAACATTGGATCTTGATTTCAACCATGCTCAGCTAGCGAAAGATAAGTTTGCATCACACTCGAAGGGGTTTTGACCTTCTTCTAATTCTTTTGGAGGATCATCGAATGGTAGAAGTCTTCTTTTCAAAAGAAGAGTTTCACACCAAAGAAGACTTCTTCTTTCTCTCCTTCTCCTTCTCCTTATTCTAAACCTTCTTAATTGTAAAGTCTCAAGTGGAGGACAAAGTGCCAAGTCCCATTGAGGTTGTAGGAGAAGATCAAGCATATGATGAACTCAAAGGTAGACTAAATAAAGTCACCTTGATGAACCAAAATTTATTTGTGAGCGTTTGTGATTATTTGTTTGTCACTCAAGCATATTTTACTCATGATTTTTTAACTGATTGTATTATTGATGATGGCTCATAGAAAAAATTAATTGTGAGATTCATAGTTAGAGAATTAAATTTGTTGTTTATCACTATTCTTTAGGATGTAATGATAGTGACACTAGATCCAAAATCACTCAAATTTGCACTATGAGTTTTTCTTTTGATTCTAAATTTATGGATAGGGTTTTTGTGATGTGACACCTATAGGTTGTTGTGGTATTTTTCTTGGTCATCCTTAGCAGTGTGACAGAAAATTAGTATATGATATCTATCATAAAATATACACATTGTAGCAAAATGATAAGGCATATCTCATAAAATACACCAAACATACAAAAAATATAGTTTTAAGTTACATGCAAGTAACAAAAGCAATCAAGCAAGCACAAGAAATTTCACTCATATTCACTCGTCCACAGCACACTCGTTCTCTAAAACCACTTCATTATTAGTATGCTTTATTGAATAAACTATTGAAAGAATATTCTCACATTTTTTAGGAGCCTAAGTCACTTCCTCCAATTTGCACTATTAATCACAACATTAAAATCATTCATGTTGCATCACTTCTAAATGCTCCCATGTATAGACAATATATTTTGCAAAATGAAGAGATAAAAAGGCAAATTGAAGATTTGTTGTCTAACTAATCACTTATCTTGATAATATACTTGTATTCTTATCCATTTGGGAGGATCACCTTGCTCTTATTAAGAAAAAATTTCAAACCCTTAAAAATAATATATTGTATTTCAATCTCACTAAGTGCTCCTTTGGTCAAACTTCCATATCTTACCTTGGCTTTGTGATTAGTGAGCATGGAATCCAAGTAGATCCTACAAAATTAGATGTTCTATGTAACTGACCTCCTCCCACTCTACTAAGTTGAGGATTTTTCTAGGAATTACAAATTTCTATGGCAATTTTATCCCTCATTATTCCACTATTGCAACTTCATTGCACCACTTAACTGAATCCAATATTCCCTTTCAATGGGGGAAGAAATAGGAAGTTGCCTTTGAGATATTGAAAAAGAAACTTTGTACAATACATGTGTTTGCCTTACCTGATCTCTCTCAACCCTTTGAGATTGATATGGATGCTTCTCAAGTTTCCTAATGTGTTTTCTTCAAAAAAATGGTCATCTAGTGGTTTACCATTTTGAAAAATATTTTGCTACTAAGAAGAACTATTCAATATATGACAAGGAGTTGTATGCATTAGTTCAAGCCAAAAAATGCTAGAGATACTACCTCTTGGGAAATGAAACAATTATTCACACTGATCATATGCCACTCAATTTTCTTCAATATCAAAATAAAATTGAAGAAGCTCAACACTTGAAGTGGGTATTGTATCTACAAAAATTCTATTTGGTCATTAAGTACAAGAAGAGGAAGAACAATTCTATGGAAGATTATTTGAGTCAACCTCCTGTCGCTCATGCCTTGACAATTATGACCACTGAATATTTGGGATTTCGAGATTAGCCATCTCAATATACTCATGATCTAGCTTTTGAAATATGTACTAGCAATTATGCCATCCTATCTCTTCCAATTTGTATCCTTTCCAAGATTTTTACATCAAGGATGGGTTGCTCTATAAATTGGATAAGGTTTGTGTACCTCATGAGAATAGGGTATCTCTTCTTAAAGAGGCACATTCCACACTCTATGGTGATCACTTTGGTAAACGTAAAACACTCCATAATTTATAGTGCTTCTTCTATTGGCCAATATGTAAAGAGATGTTTTGAGGTTCCTATGATAGTGTGTTATTTGTTCTCATTCCAAGGTTGCTAACAAAAAGCTAGGATTAGCATTCTTTTATCTATTTCTTATCATCCTTAGGAAATTATTTCCATGGGCTTAGTGGTTTTCGCAAGACAATGTGACAACATGATTGTTTCTTTGTTGTTGTTGATAGATTTAGCAAAATGAATAAGTTTATTCCATGTTGTAAGACTTGTTAAATGGATAATTTTCTTCCATGTCACAAGACTTGTTCTACATTTGACTTTGCCCAATTTTTATTGATTGCATATAATGATCCTTCAATCTACCAACCAGCATTATTTTTATAATAATTCACATTTTTTGGGTCACTTTTGACACTCTTTGTGGAAAATTTTAAGGGTCTCCCTTAACTTTTCCATCGCCTATCATCCTCAGTCTAATGGGTAGACCAAAGTGATAAACCATACACTTGTGTAGAGTTTGTGAATATATTACCATGCTTCACTAGCAAAGTGGAAGTTGATTCTCACCTATATTGAACATACATACAATAGGGTAATACATTCTTCCATAGGGTATTCTCCATTTGAGGTTTATTTGGATTTTCAATCATTGGATCCTTATGAGTTACCCTTTACCTTTACCTTCTGCAGCCACCACTCATGTTCAGAAAGAGAAATACAAGGTACACTCATTTATTCAATATTTGCATAATCTTTAATCCAAGGTGATTCAAATTCTATAAAATACATGATAGCGATAAAAGTAGGCCATGGATAGATATTAAATTCTTCATCATTTTTAGGTTGGTGATAAAGTTTGGTTATACTTGGATAAGTGGTGTTTTCTAGAGAAGGTACATAGAAAAATCAAACCTCTTCACTATGGGTCTCATAATATTCTTTAGAAGGTCTCCAAGAATATTTTCTAATTTGATCTTCGTGTACACGTTGGGAATCATGATGCCATCAATGTAGATCTTCTAAAGTTATGCCATGATTCTACATTGGAGAATGAGCCTACCATTAGCCATCATGTTGATGTGATTCCTAATACTTAGTCACCATTGGATTTTTATCACGTCTATGATACCAACACTCATCAGATTCACCATGGATCTTCCACTTTATATCATGTGGCTTGACATGACCAGTATCCACATCAAGCTCATTAGATTTCTTCTCATCATATATCCCATAACTGTCATTCTCTTCTAAAAGCATTAGAGTCCAATGCTTCTATTGTGGGGAGGCATGAAGAGTAATAATTACATGATCCCTCTTTCTTTTAACTAGGTTTAGGTTTTATTTAATTAATTATCTTAGGCTAGAATTACTATTTGTTTGCAATAATTGTAAATGTGAGAATATTATTATCACATTCATTTCTAGATGCATAGATGGTATTCTAGACACTTAGGCAAATCTAGCATATTCCAAATTCAATAGGATATTGCTAAATTAAGTTAGAGTTAAGTTTAGAAGTATCTTTGGCAGATTTATCCTCATTGTAATTTTAGACTCCATTGGAAATATTAGCAAAGAGTTGTTGATTGTAATTTAGGCAATTTTCTGTCTATATAAAGCTTCTTTGCAAATAAAAATTTAATTGGAATTTTTAACCCTTATCACCCTTTTATATGTTTTGGATGTTTTATTTGACTAAACTATAGTTTCATTGTAATCCTATATATACATAACTATGAAATGTAATTGGACAAGGAATTTATTTTTCTAACAATTCACACCCAAACTATCCAAAAACGGCCAATGTGGGTAATGTGTGCAATAGTGGCATCATCCATTTCTATAAAACATGTGTAAATTACTATTATTTTGTGGCCACTACTAGTGAAACCTGGGGGTGCACCATTGCAAGAGCCTCCTAATTTGTACATAAGTATATGTAATATTATCAACCTAATCATATGTTGATCTATGGGCACAACAAAAGGAAAATTATATTTAGAGTGGATCTTTATTTTTTATTCTCTCCTCTCCTCCCTTGTTCCCTTCCAAGCTTGAAATTTGATAGGGTACAACTATATTTAGGTTATTTTCCTATCAAATTATATGTTGAATATTCATATACCCATCATAGATAAAGAAAACAATGTAGTATCAAATGGAATTATCTCTATAAATTAAATTCATCAACAGTCATGGAGGAGACCCAAGTTTGAATCTTGTCAGAAAATATAGACATAATTACCAAGTTGTTGTAATACCACTATGTGGTCATGATGTAATAAGGGAGGGTATCATTTCAATCGTACATAACCCATTAAAAAATGCAACATTGTAGCATGTCCATCATATAGATATTTATATTTTCAAAATATCTATCATGTATATGTATGTGCTTATATATAAAATCTTGTTTAGTAGTATCACTCATTCTATATATACATACTTAATAAAAATTGAAACTTAATTTTAATAAAAAAAAGTAAACTACTAAGGTTTATAAGCTTACAAGGATAAAATGTTAGTTGTAATAGAATATCATTTATTAAAACCATACACTAACCCAAGACTATATTTGTATTAATTGTGTTATTGCACAAATTTCATACTCTATGTTACACTTGTGTCACTATTGATCCTCTTTATATCTATGTATTTGATTGGAAAAACTAAAATTTACATGTCAAGTGAAGGTTGAATGTAATTTCTATATGTCATTTCATTTTTCCTTGATGGCACATGCTAGATGTTAAATTTCAGGCCTGCTCCCTTTTACCTTTAGAGAAAACCAAAGTAGAAAAAAAAATATTAAAGATCTATGGATTATGCTAAATAAATAAAAGAAAAATTAAATGGTATGACCTCAACAGATTAAATTCTTCTACTTTCACTAAGAACACCTAGGTTCAAATATTTCCAAGGATACATGCATAATTTCCTAGTTGTTGTAATACCCCTATGTGGTCATGATATAACATAGGTAGGTCTTGTTTTAATCTCATATAAATTATTTAGAAAATATTAACTATGGAGTACCCCTTCTTTGTAGATAAATATTGCTTTTGTCCCCATTTGTGATAATGTTCTACTTTACCTCCAAGTTCCTTATCGAGTGTTAATAATATCCCCATATTTAATGCTCCTTCACAAGAGGAGTGACATGATTATCTAGGAGATACATCCCCTAAATTTAAAGGTGTCAACCATTGGTGCATCCTTTGATGTTGTCTTAGCCTTATAATATAACCCTCCTTGCTAGCCTTTGGATCAATTATCTTCAATATGCATGTTGATTTTTGCATGAATTTTAAGACCAAAGCATTTTGTCAATCATCTAAGATCTATAAAAAACTATTTCTTCCTTTCTTCCAAAATATCAATAATCAAACTTATTTATCTTGAGATCCAATTATGGATTTCCTTGTCAAACATCAATTCATGAATTATTTTCCATAAGCTCCTATATCCTATTAAAACAATGATAGCTCTTCAATCCATAATGTTTGTGGAGGTTTGAGGCTTGTTCCTAAATTTATACTAAACCTACCCTATTTTACCTTTTAATAAGTAAAACAAGATATCATTTTTCCAAAATGTCAATTCAAAAAGCATGATAAATACTGGCATCATCTTGCTCCCTTATGATTCTAGACCATCTAAATGATAAATTATAGTGCATATAACTTATACATGCATAAATACAATATAATATTTAGTTTATCCTTTTCAAAAATAACTTCCAAAATATATTAAAAGATACCATAAAGAGAAAAAAAGTGTTAATAGGCTAATGGATATTATAAACAACAACAATCACATAGAAGATAGAACAACTATGATGAAATGATAATATGCAAAAAATAATATATAAATAATGATGAAAGTAGTTGCATCATAAAGTATAAAAACTAGAATTTCATGAAGAAACTAATGCACTCTTCTATAGATATATGTTCAAGTAATTGTATAAAATGGTATGTTTAGTAAAATAGATTTATATATTCATCAATTGGAACATTTTCATATCCACTTTTCCTACCATAAAATTTTATAAAGACAAGAAATAATGTGTGAAAATACCATGATAACATATAGCCCAACATGGTCATGCAAAGATATGAAAGATGCAAACATGTACAAAAGAAGAACTATATAATTATAAGATTTTTAAATACCATTATATCACCTTTGTTTAACTAGACATCCTAAAACTTAATAAAATATAGGGTGCATAAGTATTGATCCTAAACTTCATAGATTTTTTAAGTTGTGTGCATGAAGTACAATCTTGAAGGCAACTATTGCATTACTTAATTTCATAGATTTTTTGTAAATTGTAAGTAGAAATGAGCTTACAATGGAAATGACATCCATGTTTAATATGTTGCTCAAACAAAACATGTAATATGCATGATAAGGCATCTTTATTCTATGGTGACTTGACTTAGATATTTATTATAGTAGTTACATATGTGGATCTCATAGGATATGGACCTCATATTACACGTTTTGATGTACATGCTAATGCACCTTCTAAGACGATATATGCTTCATTTCATCCCTTTACTCGTCTCAGGGGAAGTACATGATATCTACAAATATTTTCCATGGTTTGTAGGGTCAAGATAAAATTATTTTAGATCCAATATATTTAAGATGGATTGTCACAATCTATTAAATAAACTAAGATTTCAATTCTTAATTGTTTAGTAGCAATAACTCATTTTCATGACAATTATCTCTTATACATCATGGGTATTGTTATGATCAATTAGATTTAACATAGTAACGTATATGTGAAACAAAGATATCTTGAGGTTTATTCCTTAACAAAATAGTTATAGCTTAATTGATTAACAAATATTCTATTTTTATATTGAACCATTTATAACTAAAGTGTAAGCACAAACTAGGTTTAAGAGCTAAACTTAAGCTTTCATACCAAGTTCTAATAGTTACCCTATTATTATTATTTATTGATAGGAGAGATAGTTACCCTATTATTATTATTTATTCACATGAGAGATAGTTACCCTATTATTATTATTATTAATATCTACTTATTCATTCAGTATAGCTTTCAAGTAGTAGATTTATGTTAAAATTAATTCATTATAGAGTTGATTACTAGTATTAGAAAATGTAGATTCTTGACCTACGACCATGGGTTGAGTATGGTTACTTTTATAAAAGAACCATAAGCCTGTCTAGAACTATTATTGATTTGTGAATTATAAAAGGAACAACAACATTTTTAAATGTGACATTATCATGATTTGTAAAACATAGGTGTAAAATACCTTTATTCATCATTAATATTATCATCATGTATTATTATTATTTTTGATACTTTAGTGTGCTATAATTGAATCTTGCTTTATAGTTATTTTTTATTTTAATTTAATGTTGTCTATTGTTCTTTCTAATATAGTTGTTAAGTTGGTTCACTTTGAATATTTCATGGTAGTTTTTGAAATTCTTCGTGGTATACTTCCTTCACTTTAATATAATCTAACCATGAAGTCCTCAAGGGATATATTATTATATAAACGCTTCATTCTACAAAGAAAGATAGAAGATAAGGTCATGGTGAAGATAACTTTATAGTGTTATTTATTCTTCTAGTTCTTCAAGAACCTTTCAAAATTAATCATCACTATTGTCAAAATCTCATTTTAAACAATTATTATAATTCTCAAATGGTATACATATTTATTCACAAAATAATAACTTAACTATAGAATTTTATCCATAGTAACTAACATAACTTCAATAACATATTTCAAGTTATGGAGGAGGTAAGGGAGAAGAAAAAATAAATTAGATATAAACAATTCAACCTTTGTGTATAGTAAGAAAATTCAACAACTACATCTAATTTCATGTAATTACTCTTCAATTAATAAGTAGTACTATTTTTCTTCTTTTTAATGCTTTTAAAAAAAATTATCCATATCTTTATTTTTTTATGTCTATTTTCTACACTATATTTTACTATGAATCAGTTAATTTTGAATTAAAAATATGATGGTTTGTTTTTAATGACGATAAATAACTAAACAATTATTCCATAAAAATTTAAAAAATACTCAAAAAAATTATATTTTACTTTTATGTATCTTGTACGATTGCCTATATATATATATATATATATATATATATATATCATTAGCCCTTCATATTTGCTATTTACATCTTTCAATCCTAGTACCTATTACATATACTAATAAATAACAACTTTTCAATGCTGAAATAATTCAAAGAGTTTTTTTCATTAGCTCCTTCTTTCCAGAAAATATACATCAACTTCAAAAGTATCAAGAACAAGGAACACAACAAATTTTGATGTTAATTAATTGGAGCTAACTATTGAAAACATTATGCAAAAATCTGTAAATTGTAACATGTAATGATCTTTTTTTCTCAATTGTGGAAGATTGGTTTATCTATTTGTTCATAACAAGTTTCACATGTATCACTAGTTAAATTTACATATATTTACTTTACAATAATGGTGTTGAGGATTTGGTTCCCTGGGAATCTATCTTCTGTAGGGAGAATCTTTTATTTTAAGTTGTATTTTCCATATTTAATAATATTTATTTATTGGCAAAGTTCTTCATAGGTATTATACAATTTTTGAAATCAAAATTTAGAAAAAAAATCTAAACATTTACATTTCTTAAAAGCTAAGTTCACAAAATTTTAATAATAAGATTTCAAATTACTTTCATAAATCCTTGTCTTGGTAACTCCATAGTATAATGGGAGGTAAATAGATGAAACTATTTATAATATGTACATTTGTCACATCTCTTTGTTATAAAAATACAATTTGTAATAATCTATGTATCTTGTTTAATCATCATGTTTGGTTTTGAAGGCTATTAAAAAAAAAATTAAGATATTTCAATTTTCAAAGAAACGTATCTACCTTCCCTCTACTTGTGGACACATCAGGCTGAAAATAGAGAGTGTAATAAATAATTTTAGCATCATTGTGATGAATAGAAGGCTATTAGGAAAAAAGACCTAATAAAGATATCTTGTAATCAATACAAGACTATTAGAAAAAAAAACAGTCATATTGTATATTATATGCATGCTTTGAATCTTTTAAACTTAGATGACAATGCAATTTAAGTAGAAAATACTTCTACAAACTATTCAAACAGAATGGATTTTGGTAGTGTGTTAATTACAATAGTTGTAATTTATCTAGAGAAGAAATATGGTATAATTAGTAGCATGTAAATCAAGAATGCTAACAAACTTTAGCCATACCAAAACTATGATAATTGGATTCCACTACTCCAACAACCGAATTCAATAAATTACCGTTATAAAATATAACTTAAACATAAAGGGTCTTCTCCTAGCCTATTCTTATATTTTTCACAAATATAATGAAACAAATCTATTTATTAAAAGTTAGATTTGCAATAATATAAAATAATACAAGATAACTTAAACACTATTGTTTTTAGTTTAGAGCACTATTTTTTTTAGTGAGTTTAAAGGGCAGCGAGTGTGAACGTGAGCTAGGAGTGAGTGTGGTCGATAACGAGTGCAAGTTCAACCTAAAAGTGAGTGCAACCAATAGCAAGTGCAAAAAAATTAGGTAACATGGAAAGAAAGTCATTTGTGAAAGTGCTTACTGAAAGTGAGAATGGCCAAGTTGAAAGTTTGGATGCTCTACCTAGCAATAAGAAGGAGAGAGAATCTATGGAAAACCCAGTCCAGGTAGAAGATTCTATGCCAGAAATGATTATCAAGGATGAGATGATTTGGTATGATATAATGATTCTTAAAACCAGAGGGTTAGTTTGTAAGTTTCATGGATATTGACTAGGTCTTTATGAGATTCAAAACTGGATTAAGTGGAAATGAGGATTGAATTCAAATTATTCCATGATATTTCTTCCAAAAGGATATTTTCTTATTATTTTCTCTAGTGCAAAAATAAGGGATAAAATGATGGATGGAGATCCATTGTTTAGGGGTAAAGATGCATTATATTTAAGAACTTGAAGTGAGAATTTCTATGTGGACACAAACTATTAAAAGACTTTCAGTATGGATTAGGCTTTCTGGACTTCCTTATCAACTCATCAATAAGGAAGTTTTGAAGAATATTGGTAATACCCTAGGTGAATTCATCTAGTAGGGACCAACTACTAAGGAGAGAAGGTATGCTATATACATTCAAAAATGTGTTGTCATAGATATTTATAATTCTTTACCGTAATTAATTAGGATTAAATCTGAATCAAGAGAATGGGATGAACAAGTAGATTATAAAAACATTGCATTTTGATGTTGCAAATATCATGAAACTGGGTACATGGCAATAGAATGCAAAGTGAAAATGTAGGAAGAGATGAAATTTTTTGGGCATGAGGGTAATTTCAATTTGAAACAAGGAGACCATATCACAGGAGAAGCTAGGTCAAATTAAGGATTTTCCACTCCTAATAAAGTGGCTAGAAAAATCCCTCTATATCATCAGATGGTGAAGGTTATTACAGTTCACTCGAATCAGTCCTTAGAAGGCAAAAATGATATGGGAGATAAGGAAGTACAATACGTAATTTCAAATATAAAAGGACCTAAAGGTACGAAGGAAGAGGGGAACACAAAATTTAATATAAAGGAAGACGAGGAGATAAATTTTAAAGCAAATGAGGTGAAGGAGGTCAAGCTTAATCTAGGTAAATCACCTTTATTATCCTCAAGTAGCTTAAAATATTCTCCTTACAAAAAAATAAAAGTAGTAAAGAGTGTATTTCTTGCACTTTAGGATTTCAAGAGGAGTATAGTAAAGAAAATCTTGTAGACGATATCCAAGTAAATTTAGGTATTTTAGTACAACATAAGAAAGTGATGACTATGGAGGATCATCTATGTAGCTTAGAGTTTTCAGGGCAACATAAAGAAAAAAAAATGTTATTTAGGCTATTCCTTGCACTTTTGACTCTTTAGGGCAACATAAATATTTAGAAGATAAGTCCCATTTTAAAAAATATGAAAAAATAGAAGAGGTTGATAAAGATGAGAGTGGTGGCAAGAATGGAAGAAGGAGAGGAAGGCTATCACATAAAGAAAAAAGATAAAAAGAAACTCAAAAGGATATTGATCTGGGAAGCCAAATAAAAATATCACGAGTGTTAACAAGAAGTGAGGTTAAGCCCACTAATAAAAATAAAAAATATTGATGATAAAAATGATATCTTGGAATATTAGGGGTATGAATAAAACTTCTAAAAAAGAGTTATTAAGGAATTAATTTGTTTTTATAGCCCTGATTTTATTTTAATACAAGAAATAAAATTACACAATGAGGAATGTAAGGATGCTTTTATGAAGATTTGGAAGACAGGTGATTGTTTAGCAGTTTCTTCTCCAGGAGCTTCAAGTGGTATTGCAATAATATGGGATAAATGCAAATGTGATGGACAACTATTAGAAGCAAAAAGTAATTGGGTTACTGGATAATTTTGCAGGAAAACATCAAAGTTGAGGTTATAAATGTATATGCTCCAACTATAATTTCCCCTTATTCCAACTATAATTATCCCTCGTGAAATATGTTGGAAGGACCTTAGTATATTTTTATCATATACAATGATGATTCATTGTGATCTATGGATTCTAGGAGGTGATTTTAATACTGCTATATATCCTTGAGAAAAGAAGGGTGGCATTCTAAGATGGTCAAAATCAATGCAAGATTTTGCTTCATTTATCAATCCAAATGACCTATTAGGTGCTTGAGTAGAGTTGCATAACGGTGGTTACTATTTCTTATTCGTGAGATCCAATCTCCAGTCATGTGTCGACTGGGTAGAGATACAATTTTGTTCAAGTTGGTGGTGGCCTTCGACATATAACGAGCTTATTTTTTGGTGGGTAGTATATGGTTCCATTTTTATTTTTATCACCCTCTGACTGGTTTTTGTCACCTACCGGTGACGTCGGTTATTACCCTTTCTCGACGACCATCTAGTCACTGTTGGAGGCCATTAGTCACCCATCGACAATCTATGATCATCGTCGGCCAGTGGCATTGTCACACTTTTGCAAGTGACCTATAGGTGGAGTTAAACTTCTCATGTGTCTCATAGCCTTTGAATCAAGTCATGCATGGGAAGGTGAAGTTCCACTAGACTTCATAACAATAGTAAACATTTGAAGAATTAAAGTAGCACTTTTATTTAGCGCTAGTGTTAGCCATGCTATATATCACTCAGTCGTTCAAGCTCAAGATTGATGCATTTTACCATGAACTTGGTATCATATTGATCCAAAATAGATATTTGGTGGCATACCATTCTAAGACACTTTCTAAAATAGTTCAAGGGTATTCAACATATGAAAATGAGTGGTACACCATTGCTTAAGTTATATGGTAGTGGTGCCACTATATAATGGGTAAAAAAAATATTATTTACTCAGATCATAGACCTATGTAATTTTCATTCACAAACCAAACTAGAAAATGTTGGGTATATGATAGGACTGACTTACTTGTAGCAATTCCACCTTGTGATCAAGCATATCGAGGGAAAGAAGAACCAAAGATCAAATTGTTTAAGTCACCCATAAATATAGATGTCCATTCTCAACACCAAAGGACATAGCACCATTAATTGGTAGGCCCTATATCCTTTCAATGCAAACCTTGTTGACATTCATCAACTAACAGAAGGCATGTCAATGCCTAACCACCATCATTAGAACGAATTATTATACTATCTTGGGAAACCATATTTTCCATCTGGTGCATCGCATCAATACTAATTCTGGAGGTACACTATTCAAAGGTAATTGGATACTTTAACATTAGAAAAATATTTTTGTGCTACAATAGTTCTTTCACTAGCCACACATGCACTAAGAAGTTGAGTTACATGGTTGTTCTTGTGATTCCTACAAATTTGCTAAACCAACAAACAAAAATCTCAGATTCTACACTCCCCTACAAGTTTCTTCTAGGCCTTGGGATTCTATCAGCATGGATTTTATTTCAAGGTTATTGACCACCAATCACCGACATGACTATATATTCATGGTCATGGATAAGTTCAATAAAATGGTTATCATGGTATTTTGTAGAAAGACCGTTAACACATTAGATATTGCTTATGTGTTCTCTCAATAGAATTGGATTCGCTTTGGCCTACTTGAATTGATTGTATTAGATAGAGATAATAGGTTTCTTAGCAACTATCGGTGCCATCTTTGGAATCTCTTGGATACCAAGCTCCATCATTTCATTCATAGATTGATAGAAAAACAAAAGAGATCAATAGGATGTTAGTGCATCTACTCACAATGTACAACCATAATAACCCTTGCATGTGGGATGAGAGTTTGTCATACATCTAGCATTCCTACAACAGTGTTATTCATGCCTTCATAGGTCACAATCCATTTTAGACATGTTTGTCTTTCCAACCTAGTGCCCTAGTGGAAGTCACCTTTCACATAAAAATGGATGACGTGATGCTAGTTCAAGTCAAAGAGGTGAACAAGGATAAGAATTTTTTGCAACAAGTACAAAATATTCATACTCACATCCAACAAATCTTGCAGCGCTAACAATAGAAGCATAAAGAGTGACAACATAAAACTCCTCATTCATTTCATGTTGGAGATAAGATTTCATTCCATTTAAAGTAAGAAAATTTCTATGATCCACAATAGAAGATCGAACCTTTGCACTATGATCCATGAACCATTTTATGCCAAGAAGGTGAGAATGCCTTTGTCCTTAACTTGCCACCTTGTTAAGGGATGCATCTAGTTTTTCATTAAGAACTCCTTAAACCAAATTTTCCTCCCTTGTTAGAGACTATGACAATGCAACATCCTATAGATATGGATTTGGCTCAATTAAAATCTATGGCACTAAACCAGCTTATCAAAGTCACCACAAAAGCACATGTAATATCCCCGTGAGTGTGGTCTACCGACAAGGACGCCACTTGCATTATCGATGATGTGACTCGGGTTCAATCCCCATGGTGGATGTGTATAAGAAGTATTACTCAAATAAAAACACATGTCAGGGGACAACCTATTCAAGTTTGCTAGGTAGGATCCACTTCCTCATAGGTGAAGTGGCATACAATTGAGCAACTCAAGTGTTTCTTTCCACAATTGGATGTTGATTCTAAGGGACCATTGCTTCCTATGAGACTAATGATCTTATCAAAGCATTGGTTACTCAAACTCCCAAGAACCATGACACCAAAGATATAGTGATTTGCAAGCCTTGGCACCTACTTGAACTCTTCAACAAATGAGCTAGTACCAAGTCACGCTATGGTGCCAAGACTTCTTTGGTGCCAACACATAGAAGACGACATTGGCACCAACTACAAGTGTCACCATCTAATGTCAAATTGATAAAAGGTTCTACATCATCAAATGTCTAACATCTCTCTACAATAAACAAGTCCAACCACCACATATTCACTTTGAGTCTTGCACCAAATGCAGAGGAGGCTAAAAAGACAACTCAAGAACTATTTAATCAGTTAGAATAAAAGTGATTCATCTTCTAACTTATTTGTAACTTATGTATAGATCTTGCATAAAGCATAGTATGAACTCCTTTCTGTCTTCTTGGTTCTCTTTCCAAAATTCCTCTTAGTCTCCACTTTCCTTCCACTTATTTGCAGTTCCCTTCTTACAGGTTGGTCTTACCCCCAATAGAGTTCCCTACACCCTGCAATATCACACCCTTGTATTTAACATTTGTATAATTGTTTGATATTTAATATAAGAGCCTTGAATTCTATATTGCATTTGTATCATCATCATTTATTATGTTTATTGTTTTATATAAGGTGCATTTCTTTCGTAAACGAGTACTTTAACAATCAAATTGTTGTTTTATTAAATACTATAGAAGCATACAAATTACCTCATAATTTCATCATTCCATTAAATCAAATCACAACATATAAAAAAATTTATGCAAAATAAAATTATATGTTTGATCTAGGTGCAAGTGCACCTCTCAATTATGTCATTGAATTAACAACAATTGTGCTAGATTTGCTTCCATTTAATTCTATACAATATTATTTACCACAACAAAGGCATACCATATGAGAGGCTTTGTTACCATCTCATTTCCACTCCATACAATCCAATGGAACTATGGATGATACATAAGTTAGATGATACCAAGGGAGGATGGATGGATGAATCAATTGGTGAGGAATACATCAATATATAGAACCATAACAATGTTAATAATAACTTTTCTTAAGTGTCAAGTTATTCTTATTTATTTTTAGAACTTTCTTTTTTACTTTTGCATGCACTTTTCTATATTTCTAATTGCCTTTATAACTTTAAAATTGTTTTTCTTATTTTCTCCAACATGTTTTATTCTCTAAGAAAACACTTGCATGTGTTTTTCCATATTAAGCATTACTTTTTTCAATGTTCTCCCCCTTAATGTTTAAGGTTCTAATTTTCAATTCTTGAACAAAACTCTCTCATTGACTTACTATTGCATATACACCTTCACTGTTGTTGTGCATATACATTCACATATTTTCAAACTTCCTATTTGATTATTCGTTCAACTTTCTATGTTCAATAACTTATTTGATCACTCATTTGATTGTTGACTTATCTTCTTCTTTAGCATGGGTGTGATCCCATGGTTTAATTAGTAGTGTCTTTATTGTTTCACTACTAGCATGGGTGTGATCCTTTCCTACTAAACTAGATGGATAACCAGTCATTGCAACTTCAACATATTTTTTATTGTTTCACTTCTTCCTCTCTTTGTAGATACTTTTGCTACACATCTTCATCTTTCTTCTCCCATATGTGGGACCTTGCTTCTACCACACATAATACTCATCCAATGGTTCTCATCACTACCCTCTTTTTTTAGGGATACACTTGGTACTCCCCATTCTATTTTGGTGTTACTCTTATTGTTGCTTGTCTTTGTTAATTTCAATACTTCTACTCTCATACCATGTTAAAGGGACCAATTAGGACAAGAATCTAGCACTTCATATGTTGAGGTTGTTCTATCAATGAGCTTTTAACCCTTTCTTGAACCATACTATGATTCTAATATAGGATTCATTGCTCCAACACTCCCCATTGAGCTACTCTCTGGGTGCCTGAGGCTCCTAGCTTTAACTTTGGCTTCTAGCTTCAATATTGACTCTAGTACCAAATGTCAAGATCAAATATTTTAACAATCAAATTGTTGTTATATCAAATGTTGCAGGAGCATACAAATTATCTCACATGTCATTCCATTAATTCAAATCACAATATGTGAAATCTTTACACAATACAAAATTATATGTTTGGTTTGGGTGCAAGTGAACATCTCAATTATTCTATTGAATTTGTTGGAAAACAAAAAATAAAATTTTATTCAACACTACAAAATTTATTTACAAGTGATGGCTCAAATTAGCCAATAACAGACGAAGCTAAAACAACAAATGAAATATTCTATCCCAAGAATAAAATAACTAATCTTAGTCTATGCTAAAATATTACAATTATGCATGTTATTTTGGAATGCCAACCTGATGTGCATTACAAATAATAAAAATAAATCTACTAATGAAGTAACAATAGCCTATAGTCTAACAAAATTAATAATCATTGTAGGAGATCTATTGCCATTTAATTCCATACAATATTATTCACCACACAAGAGGCTTTGTTGTCATCTCACTCCACTCCATACAATCAAGTTGGATGATCCACCCAAGTGATGATGAAAGGACGAATTAGCTAGTAGGAGATACAAAAATATATAAAATCATGATAATGCTAATAATAATTTTTCTTAACTACCAAGGTATTCTTTTCTATTTTTAAAACGTTCCTTTTTGCCATTGGATGCATTTTTATATTTTCTCAATTGCCTTTCTAAGGTTAGAGTTGTTTCTTATTTTCTCCATGTTTTTTTCTTCACTGATAAAAGTCCTATATGCACTTTACCATATTGAACAATTACTTTTTCCAACAATTTCTTCATGAGTTAAAAGGAAGACACCTTTATGCCCTACCAATCTCTTGTTGCATAATTTTAACTATAACTTGTAGGTGCTACCAACTAGTTTTGTAGATTGTCCTCTAAACCACCAAATCCTAGGCCCCACATTGCAAATCAACCTTACAAGATCTTAGAATCAAATACTTGTGAATTTTAATCCATGTCATAACGCCAAAATATTTATGAATTTAATTGAACCTATATCAAAGGTCAAGATAGACTTGTGAGGAAAGCAAAAGCATATAAATATATGCATTAGAATGTTTATATAGTGTTATTTCAATTATAATCATATTAATCAACAATTGTTTCATGACCTTACAAGATCTTAGAGTCAAATAGTTCTGAATTTAAACCACACCGAAAGCCACACTGCATAAATGTATGTATTAGAATGCGAAAATAGTGTTGATTCAATTATGATCATTAATCAACAATTGGTTCATGATGGTTATCCATTACTATAGTTATTTGCATGTTTCTTTTCTTTTACTATCTGCAACAAATGTATTCCCTTAGACCAATTCATTTATAACCTCTTCCTTGTATCTCTATATGACTCCTCCCAACTTCCTCATGTGAAAACTTCTGAACTTAAATTACAAACAAAATTGAGACTTAATGAATAAGGATATTGTTCATGGTTTAAGGAGACAAACATGAAGAACATATATAGATTACAACTCCAACCTAAAAGCCTCCGAAAGGTGAATTAGTCATAATAGTTTGTCCAAAACCTTTCTTCACATATCACCTTTCTTAAAAGATCCTAAAACACCACTCCTACCCTTAGTTAGTTATACAATAATAATAAAAATAATCGCATTACATATTATCAGATAGTAATTTCTATTATTTATTTAAAGGTTCCCTTATAATTACATTTTAACATTTATGGTGAAAACCTTTTACATTCAAGATAACTTTACAAAATAAATTTACTACTTATTTGCTCTTAATATCTAATTTTATTCTTCTAAGACAAGAAATATATAACTCTAAATAATATCTATTCGTAGGGCAGAGTGGTCAATCTCTTAATATCTATTTGTGGGTTGTAGTTGGTCCTCTTGATTTCTAACCGATCAGTGTGATGTTCTTTTTTCTACAAGCTGTTGTTTCCAGTGGCATATTCCTATGACGGAATTTCTTTCTACTCTAATACCTAGTTCTCCAGTTCTCTCTCTGGATTCGCTCCATAATGGGGTGCTTTATAATACTTTCTTGGTTGCTAAAGGACAATGTAATAGTTTATTTCCACAAAGTTCCATTGACCTACTTTGGTCATCCATAGATCATAATAAAAGTGCCTTCGCTCTTGATGCTTTAGTCTTTTCAATTATCATGCTTTAATCTTCAGGCATCATATCATTGGCATTATACTGAAGCAAACAAAACAGGGGAGTCAATGTCCCCAAAATAACAAAGTCAATAGAAACTGTAGGTGTTTGATCTCCTGTTTAGTTTATGCCATTTGTTTTTTAATTCCCTTGTGCTGGATTTTGGCAACTATTTTGCTTCAAAATTGCTATTGTACACTTGGTAATTCACAGTTTATTCCTCATCAATTATCTCATACCACCTTTGGTCCTGAGGATTTTGGCTTTGCTTTTCAATCTCAAGTTTCAGGATTGCTCTACTTTGGCTTCTTCATTACAAATTTTCATTAACAAAATCCCAACTTTCAGGGTAACTATATAAACTTACAAGCACTTTTACTTACACACTCGTGTCAAAAAAGACTTTAGGAATGTTTATATACAAGCAAGCCCTTGCAAATTAAAGTGAAATCACACGATACATTCCCACTAACAAAAACTTGTCTACAGAAAACAACCACTGAAAATTTGAAATCCCACTTTAGCATTTCCTTGAGTAAATAAAACCGGTCACCAGATGGAAATTGCTAGAAGGATATAGCTATGATAGAGAACCTGCCTGTCCTTTATCCAAAATAACTTACATAAAAGTTGAGACATCTATATGACCACCTTGAACACTTAATTCAAGGCAAAATACATACAGTGAGTGAAAATCATTGAAGAAGAAATGTTGAATTCACTAATGGTGATGCAAACCCTTTGTTGCTTGGTAGAGAAAACGGAGATATTATTCTCTTTTATCCTCTTCAAGATCCTCTGCAAGACTAAAAACATCAGTGTTAACAACCCTCCTTTCTTTCCTGTCCACCCTGCCTGCAACATCAAGTGTTGACATCACACCTCCAGCAGTCAGAGCAACTACTTCATCCTCGTCATAATCTTCCCCAGTTTCTTCCGAGTATGCATATCTGTCCAGAAATTGATGAGAACAAATATTTTTCATGAATTCAACAAGAAAAGATAAGTACAACCAAAAGCTTAGCAATGTCTATATCTCACACCTCCCAGCATGGTGACCATAGGTATATATATCCTTACCAGGAAAGTAGCTATTTATCTCTTGAAACTGGTATAATCTAATTGCAGTCTTCATGAAAAATGCAACTACATAGATGTGGCAATTAACTCACCGTGTGGCATTGTGAGATGGTGCCCACAAGACACAGATGACACAAAGCAGGACAAATGCAAGCAATATCCAAAATGCTGTAATAATCCAAGCATTCCGCCAGCGTTCAGTGAAAGGGTCAGTTGCTTTGAAATATAACTGCAATAAGTAAACAAACCCACAAAATCTCAGCCTGACGGGGTTTTAAAAAAAGCTGTCCATAACTCCAGTTGGGTTCATAGCTAATAACAGGACAGATAAAAAAACCTCAGCACCAAGATGTAAGTTACCTCATAGCCAATCCAAGCAACAGAGAGAACAACTGCCATTGCCAATGAGTTTGTGAACTTTCTATAAAGCTCAAGCTTTGCAAAGCTTCTCCGTGCCTGAAACAGTATTGGATAGTTATAACAGATCTGAGCATATATGACAGAAAGTCCTCCCGTACCTTTAACAAAATACCAGATGTACATATCTTGGAAACAACTGCTAGAATTAAAGGTCAATGCTAAAGAGTTCCATAAAACTTCTTACTAAGTCCAAACCACTGTCAGAGATACAGACTAACCTGAAACAGATTGTATGATACAAAGGATTTGAATCTAAGAACTTACAAAGTTCTCATCTACTTTTGAATTGCTTAATAAATTATTTTAACAAAAAGAGAACATCTACCTATGATTTAAGGGCCTTAAATCCACAATAAAATAACAGTCCTTGGCTGACAAACAATATTTTAAAACTGCACAAGGCTGGCACAAACAGCTGAGCAATTTTTTAATTCCACACCGAAAATATCAGTGACTACTATACAAATAAAGCAAAAGCCACGTTTGAGAACCATAGTAAAGCCACAACTGTTTGTAAGTGCTTACAATCTTGCCATCCATCCACCTGTAAGTAGGTAGGGTTGGAAGGCAACTTTGAAACTATAATATCAAGATAGAACTTGTTGGCCTCTTCCCCTTAGCCGGTTTCTCATGTAAGTCTGATCTGCATGCACATGTTGAGAAAAAGCGATGCCAAATGAAGGTGAACCGTCTTGCATATATTCAAACACTGCCGTAAAATTTAGTCTCAAAAATTGTGGATGGCTAAACCATGCACAAAGGGCCAGAAGATAAAGACTTGGCTGAAACAGCCAAAGCATTGCTGCTGGAATCATAAATCAATTTCCAAGTAGTAAAAGCTAGTTATTAACACTTAAGCATTGGGCAAAAAAATGAGATAATTACACAGTGACATTCTTACATATAAAGATAGACATGCAGCAAGTTTCACACACACAATTTCATCTACAATCCATGTAACAAATGACTGTTTTTACAGTTCTGGGGCATGTGGCGCAAGGACTCTGACATCCAAATGAAAGATGAACCCATATAAATGGGATGAAAAACCCAGCACATGTTGAGAGTTGGGTAAGAATTAGATACTGACAAAAAAAAGAACAGATTCAAACAGTCAAATATAATGTCCTGATATTTACCCCTGAAGACCATCATCTAGTCATCAAAATTATTCTTAATTTGGCCAAGGTTGATCCCATATGACAACAAAATATACAATGCTAATCAGAGAATACAGCCACTCACATCTACTGCTTTCTCTAGACCTAAGCATCCCACTAGCCACTGTTAAGAAAGAAGGATGATGGATCCTAAGATATGCCAATGCTGCCATTCTGAACATTAATGCTGTCACTGAAATATTTCCACAACTTCAGTATTAAATATATCAACATCAATCAAACTCTCCTTCTTGATGATCCTTTTGTTAACTAGTTTGCCATTAATAACAATATACAAGACAAGCGACATTCTTCTCAAATGGTACTACTCATTTAATGAATTCTAGGCTTTCCACCTGGACCATCACTACACATAGTTGAAAAAATCGGAATCGGCATGGAAAAAGAATTAAAAAAATTCAGGAATCGGCAAAAAATGGGGAAAAAATCGATTAAAAAAAACCAAAGAAAATGCAAATTTTCATTGAAAAATAAGTTTTTCATGCATATCACAATGAACTAACATTATGCTAATCAAATATTCATACCGTAAGTGATACAAGCTTAAACCACACATGAAAGTGGCAAGAGATACAAGCTTAAAGCCTTAAACTACACATGAAAGTCACAAAACACATCTTAAATAAAGAAATTTTAATACGTCCAAAATTCAAATATTCTTGTATTGCTTATAATATAAAAAAAGGTACAAATTACAATATGTGTCATGAGTCATGACAAATACAATGCCTCAAGATCTTTTGCCCTAGCAGAAGCTCCAGTCTCTCTTTGTTGTTGTGCCCATGCCTCTTCTTGTGTCTTGGCTGCTAACGCCCGTCACCACCTGTGTCGGGGGTCAAGGGGATGGGAGCCCCCTTGCAGGGTCAAGGGGCAAAACCATTAATACCTTCACTATCTGAACTGAATTTTTCTCCTTGTTTGCATTTTGGTGCAGAAAGGATGCTGCAATTACTAATATGGGACTTCAACAACTCATAGGCTGAATAAAACAGCAACAAATTAAGTTAAATGATGACTGCGATTGGTTTTAATTTTTCACTCTCTCTTAAAACCCATGTGGTAAATTAACCTACAGAACAAATAATCACTTGTGCTTTTAAATATTACTCCTGTATACAAGCATATTGAGCAATAAGTTTGGACTGATAGTTCAACATCTTTTTATGGAGAATTTCATCAGTTAATAATGTATAGCATTGTTGTTGGTGGCTGTCGGATTCCTTCAAACTGCAAAAAATTGGCTGTTAGGATGCACTAGCGTGTTTTGTTTGGTGTGGTAGCAGGTAGGCAGACCCCTTTCTCCAATTTGGAACAGGTAAAAATGAGGCAAAATGAAAAATAAAATAAAAATTATAGCGTTTTCTCTAGCAGTGCGACTACAGCCAATTTTTGTCGTGGGAATTGCAATTTTTTTTAAAATCCGCAATTTTTTCAAAAAAACGATTTCTGCTGCGATTTGAATCGGAAATCCTTCTGAATCGCAAAAAATCATAATGGATCTGGATTAAATCGGGATTTTTGTAGAATCTATGTCACTAAATATCTACTATTGTCTCTTAAACAATGTGTCAACTCCTTAAGAACACCATAGATTCAGAGTTCAATTCCAAAAAACTCTATTAAAATTGCACTTCACATTTATGTTCTAACAGATCATTTCGCTTTTGACAACAGGAAACTATTATTTCCCCTCTTGTGTTCCCCATTCAATAGTTTGAAAATTGTTGTTATCCTAGTGACTGGTACTCTTGAAATTCCTGTGCTTGTTTCATTCATCTCATTCTAAACAATTGGCTTAAATGCAAATATCACTCCATATAAATCAACTTATTTCTTGGAACTTCCCATAACTTGTAGTAAGTACTAATGCAATCCATCCTTTATTGCAACTCTAAATGGTCAAAACAAAAGCGACTTATCTAATTGAATGACCAAATTATTGTCAAAAAACCTCCCAAGCAACAAACGACAACTGCCCAAGGCAGCCTCAACATTTGCAAAAGAGAGCACCAGTCCATGTTGAAAATGGAAAAAAAAAAAACCGTCTGTTAATAGGAGGCTTAGTATGGTTGGCTCCACCCCCTATGTTAATGCCATAGAATAGCACCAAGACATACTATGGCGCCATAGGTCTAGTTAGCACCAATGATTAGTTAGTAATGGCGCCAAGCTAGTTGAGAATGCTGAACAGGTGCATCTCTTTCAAGAGAACTGACAGCTTATAAAGGCAGATGCCTTGATAGTTTAACAGGGATGCTTGAGAGGAGAGTTTATATGTAACATGAAGGTTGTGCTACTTAATATAAGCAATATTTACCGAAAGAGAACTCAGAGATCTATTAGTGGTTAAAATTTCAGCCAAAATTCAGTCAGAATAAGCAAGATATACTACAAGCTCAAATGTTAACTGAAGCATCTTCAATTAAGGGCACATGTCCACTCAAAATTCATCCATTTGGTCCCTGAAAATGACAAAATACTATACTGATCTGACTCTTTTGGAAAACAGCTTCCAAACATAGAATGGTTAATTGCACAATGAGAAAGCAAGGATATAATCTGAAGGAAGGATAAATTTAGTTTTTCTATACATGGATTCAATGAAAAAACTCAGAGCTTTTACCTTTTTATATAGATTGCTAAATTTACAGCGCCAGCTACGATTTTTTTACTCATATATGGTCAGAATTAAAGAAAAGCAAAAGACCACTCAAAATTGACACAAGGGTGCACAAGCTACATAAGGAGGACAAAGTTGCTTTAAAGGATCATCGGAGAAGGAAGGGATAGAGACATAAGCTTATGCTGTAGCAGTCCATTCAATTCGTTGCACTTCAGTTCTCCGTGGCATCTCACACTATACCACAGATAACAGCTCAGTGAGACAGGAGTTGTGAGTTTGACAAGCTGATGCCTCACATTCATGCTTCTAGCCAATACAAGGTTTTGACTTAGATGACTTGAAGATTTGTGTTTGTGCTTCTAGCCCATGCAAGACTTATACAGTTATACTTGAATACAGACCAATGGCCTTTGTCCCCTATACTGAGCTTTGTCATAACCTCCTTGTGAGGAAATATTCTGATCAATAAAACTTCCAATTTAGGTTTTTCACTCATGCTATTTGTGTATGTATGTCCATCTATGTTCATCTCAAAGAATTGAAGTGAATTTTGGCGCCCAATGGATAAGACTACTAGCTAAGTTTGATGGTTCTACTTTTGTTTCTTCTTCTATAAAAAAATCATTTCTAAATTCTAATTTTATTTTCTTCTAATTTTTGCTTTTCTTGCTGGTGGTTTCAATTGTTTGAACATAATCAGCCTAAAGTGGGAGGTTGCAAAACCTCAGGGATGCCTCACTCACCCTTAGGGTGATTTCGAGGGACAACAAGTAGATTACTGACTTGAAACCATGATGCAGAGTTACATAGTAGAGTGGGCATTAAAAAGGTGGTTATCATTTGACTCCACAGAAGCAAGATTTGTTAGAGGTGTCAAAGGAACATTCATTAAGAATATCCCCCTACAAATGAAAGCATCGCTAGTGGAGAACGGCATGACGCAAAATGCCCCCTCATACTTATAAGTTGGGACAAGGCACGAAATGGATGAGAGCTCTGAAGGGGGACGAATCTACATAGGGCTGAGGGAGAAAGCTCTATCACTCTAAAATATGAATAAAAGTGGGAAGCCAATTAAAAAACCCTCAAGAGATGTGAGGTTAGAAAGATGGAACAAGGTAAGGGAAGAGTGAGAATCAAAGAAAAAGGATGCTACATTATAGTGGTCAAAGAGAAAGCAAGCCCAAAAGAATCTCAACAAGGGTGGCACCAAGAGAAGCCATAGATAAGGCACCTGAGTAGTCTAGAGAGACTGGGCAAGAGAGATAGCACTGACATTGGAGATGTCACCGAGGACTAGCACCAGTTGGGTGGCCAAATTTTGGGAGGGCACAAGAGCCTAAGGAGGAAACAAGAGAGGAAACTAACACTGATGTCCAACCCTTACCTGAGTCCCCTAAAACACCAACTAGAAGAAAGAGGAAAATAGAAGGTGATATGACACTAACCCCAACTAAGTGTAGGAAGACATGGACAACAAAAGTGATACCCCCCTCGATGGAGGCATCCCTTGTGCCAGAATCCACAGATCAAGAAAAACCCTTAAAGTGGGGTTCAAGCCACAAGTCGTTCTTTAGTCCAAAGTTTGGTAACCCATCTGGAAGAGTTGATTGGGGACAATAGTAGACACAAGGGCAGTCCAAAATAAACGAGGTGCTTGGGATCGGCTTCTTTGACATAGAGTTGCACAAAGATGGAAGAACTAGAAAACTGATAAAATAGTCTAAACACTAAAAGGGTACTTAGGCACCAATGGAATAGAACAAGGTGGCAGCCACATGAGGGATGTATTGAGCAAAATTAAATACCCTCCCAATATTCGACAAAGATACAAAGGACACCTAAGAGCATTTATTTACTTTATGATAAAATCTAGAAGATAAGGAACATCACTAATCGAGATGCAATGATACAAAAATTTACATATACCCTACAAAACTATGCATTGCAATGATACATAAGGTTCTTAGGTGGAAAAACAAGGACAGAATCAAATAGAGGATTTTCATGCTGAATTTCATTTACCGTAGATTGGCATCGAAAGTGTCAGTAAGATGAGAGATATGGTTCAAAGAACTAATTAAACAATGATAGAGTTTGACAGAAGATTTAGAACCACACAGGAAACTATAAGAACCTCTAATGAAAAAGCAAAAGATCAAATGGCTTTTTTCAGGGTGAAGCCCTGCCTAAGAAAAAAACAGATGGGAAAGTTTGGCATAAATATTTGAAGGTTCTAGAATTTGTAATGAGGTTAGAATCTCAGAGCTGGTGCCAATCTGATGCCTCTGCATTCAGCATTTCAAAAAATTAATGAAACAAATAGAAGAATTGAAGATTGGCCAACAGAGTATGGCGTCAAGAACCATCAACATATATAAGAGAGGGATTTGGTGTTTTAGGTGCTGAGCACCACACTCCACGTTAGAATGCCCTCAACGAAACCCGCTAGCAAGGGTCTATTGTCACCTTTGTCAGACAAAAGGACAGCGCCCACAACACCTTTCTCACCGATTATTTGTTGACCATGAATACCAAGGTCGAAAGAGTACTTACAACAATGTATGTGGTTGTTGCACACAGACTATAAATATAGAGGGAAAGACACCCTAGAGGATCTAGAAGACGTGGTGCAAACAAACAAGAGGGTCTTCGTAGTAGCACCAAATTACACACATCAACCCCCCAATGTGGCGTCAACATCACATGTATAGCAACAAACTATATCTCATAATGAACATAAAAACTCCTCAAGCCAGTTATCCAGATATGTCTATGGCACCAACTCCTTGGACATAATAGCAGGTGGTTCCAACAACTTATCAACAGACTGTGGCACCAACAACAGTCCCTTATCAACAATCTATGGTGCCAAAGTATAATGCTGTAATACCTATGGTAGTGGCAATACAATCTCAGCCCCCGACCATCATTGCATTTGTGGTAACAAACAAAGCACAACATGAGCAAAATATGGCACTGCAAGAAGAGGAAGAGGCCAAGGTGGTTCAGGAGGATACAGGGAACGCTATGGGAGAGGAATGGGGTCTGGCCAACCAGGATGTTGGCACCATGAAGACCCATCACCATTATCAATATTGCCCCATAAATAAGATTTGAAGGTGAAATGTGACTTTTGAAAAGATGTCAATAACCATAGTTACATAGATTGTTCGAGGTTAATGGAATACATGAAAAATAAAGACCCTTCACATGCTATGGCAAGAGCAAATCCAAACAAGACGACCAATCACTTGAGCAAAATTCCCTTTAATCCAAAGGAGGTTGGACATGCTACAGGGTGGGGAAGAGGAGGAACTTCCAAACCAATGAGAAGGACGTGATGCCACCACAGATAAAGGAAGACAAAAGATTTCAAGAAAATGATAACACCGTAAACAATGCAAGAATTATAACAAGGTCTAGTGTCAACACAAACAAGAGAAAAGAACTTATCATACAAAGGATAGGTGTCAACTATAGAATTAAATATTCAACACCTCAATATTCATAAAAAAAGCAAACCCAACAATGGGTAAAACAAATATGGAATGGTTTATTAACTGTAATGGTGTCCTAAATAGCAAGAACAAAGAGTTGAATCTAGACAACGGAGAAAAGTTGGCACACATCCAATTAAACATTGGAATGGTTGGTGATTATGTGAAAGAAACAAGCCTAGAAAGAAGGTTAAAGGATGCACAGATATGAGATCTTTATAGATTTGCTGCCAAAACAGGTGACGCCCTAGCCGATTATATCCATCCTACTAACGACAAGGGATTCAGTTTGTGGAGTGGATCTTTATATTTAGAAATACACCCCTCAAAGTTTGACATCAATTGTTGTACCCAAGAAATCCATGAGCTAACCTTGAAAAAATGTCTACCTTACGGCTACAATGGCAAAGTTAAAAAAGGGTATTTTTACTTGGTAAGCAACTGCCAGCCTCTTCTTTGTCACAGTTTGATAGGTTAGGCTCTCTATCAGATTATTACAAGAGATGAGAAAAGTCTTACCCCATGTCTCCCAAAGAATAGAAGCCTTGGATGACACACTAGCTAGATCCCCTACTCGACGGTGGGGGTGCTTTCAAGCTGGAATTAAAGGAATGAGATGACATAGAGCACTTAATGAGAGAGATTTATGGTGCCAACTGATGTTGTAACACCTAACAAATATAATGGTAAGGCCAAACCCGAAGACTATATAGACCTTTGTGTGTCCACTGGAATGAGATCACTAACCCTAGAGAATGGATACAAGATTTTATTGGACACTAGGGCCTATTGGTAAGGCACGGTACATGGAATATGTATTAAGAAATGATAGTAGAAAATGGGAGGAAATGCACCAAGACTTCATACAAACCTTTATTTCTTCAATTCATACCCGCAAATTTGGGTTGTTTTGGAGATAAAGGATTCTTACTCATGGAGAAAAGAAAAGAAAAATTCAAAGTCGAGGATTTGGTGCTCCCAGGAAGAATCTACTTACCTAATCATGAAGTAGCTAAAGCTAAAAAAGAAGAAGCCATAGAAGGAGAATCATGATCCAAAGTGCAGATAATCAAATAGAGAGAAGCGGTAAAAATCCAAGAGCATGATCCAGAGAAATATTACCACCATGGATGGAAGAAGAATCTACTTACCTAATCACGGAGTGGCTAGAGCCAAAAAAAAATCAGCCATAGGAGGAGAATCATGATCCAAAGTGTGGATAACTGAAGAGAGAAAAGTGCTAAAAATCCAAGAGCATGATCCAAAGAAATATTACCACCATGGTTGGGAAACTCACAACTCAATAAAAACTCGACACTCCAATTTTGAAAAGTTTCTCTGCAACTTAGGAAAACTCAGTAAAAACTTGACAAAACAAATCAAAGAAAATAATTTAATTAAACAAAAATACATTTAAAACAAAAATTAGAGAGCCATAAAGCTGATTTTCTATTAGATTTTCATTAAAAAATGTTCAATTACAATTCTTGATCATCAAAACCAACAAAATACAACATACAAAATATCACAGTGAGTTTTGTGTTTTCTGTGTTTTGCATTTTCAGTGTTTTCCCCCGCATGGCCGAGTTTTACCAAATTTTCAGAAATTTCTTGGTGAGTAAAATTTCTTGTGAGAAAATCAAGAACTTGCGAGAAATCGGAGAGTTTTCTATCACTGATTACCACAAACCCCTCAAGTAAAGACACATTGACATAGCAACAATAGGAGAGCCTAAAAATGCTGGAATTCCCAATCATTTTGGGAAACAAGAAATTAACAAGATGGTGTAGCTAATGACAGAATTCCTAGACTTACTCCACAAACACTACACTGAAATGAAAGAAATCAAAGAGGACATTCGTGTTACATATATTAAATTTCTTGTGAGAAAATCAAGAACTTGCGAGAAATCGGAGAGTTTTCTATCACTGATTACCACAAACCCCTCAAGTAAAGACACATTGACATAGCACCAATAGGAGAGCCTAAAAATGCTGGAATTCCCAATCATTTTGGGAAACAAGAAATTAACAAGATGGTGTAGCTAATGACAGAATTCCTAGACTTACTCCACAAACACTACACTGAAATGAAAGAAATCAAAGAGGACATTGGTGTTACATATATTAAAACCAAGAAGTATACCAAGCCTGTTAAACAAAGACCTTATTGACTAACTCCCAATGTGAAACTAAAGGTCAAATCGCAACTGGATAAAATATTGATGACGGGGATTATCTCATCAAGACATAACATTGAGTGGATTAGTACCTTGGTGATACAAAACAAGAAAACAAGATAGACCCAAACGTGTTAGATTTTAGGCCACACAGGGCATGCAACACTAACCCATTACCAAATCCCTCCACAAAGGAGGTGCTAGACAATGTAGTAGGAAGGGAGGTCTATTTACTCACTAATGGTTTTTGGGGATATCATCAAGTGAAGATTGTTGAGGAGGACTGTCCTAAAATTACCCTTGCGATGGAATGAAGACCTTTCATGTACAATGTGATGCCATTTGGAATCTGAATTAAAGAATGCCCCATCATGTTTTCCCCAAATTATGGTAAATGATTTCGAATGTCTTTTCCATGATTTTCCTTAAGTATACTTGGATGATTAGACCATGTATGGCATGTTGAAGAATCACATCCAGCAATTGAGGTTGATGTTTGGACAATGCCACCAGCTCCAAATATTACTAAACCTAAATGTCTTACTTCTTGACACCATATACAAGGAGGGACTAATGGTGGATCTAGACAAGAGAGCAATCATACTAGACTTGCAACCGCCAACCAACCAGATGGGAATAAGGTTTCAATTAAGCATGACAAGACACTATTAAAATTTTATCCAAAAATATGTAGATATTATGGGACCAATCGAAGAGCTGCTTAAAAAGAATACTACAGCAACATTTTTTAAAGAACCTAATATGGCATAAGACATTGAAAATCAAGCTCGTAAAGATGCCAATATTTGTATTCCTCAACTAGAAAAAAGAATTCCATGTATACATTATGTCAAGGATACCAGTTGGCACCATCCTCACTCAACCATATGGTGATTTGGATCATCCAATGGCGTTTGTGAGCAGAAAGCTAGCTTGGGTTGAAAAGAACAATAGTACCATCAAAAGCATAGGATGGCATACGCAGTAAAAATATATAGACACTATCTCTTAGCCACACCCTTTGTCTTCTATGCGAACCATGAATTCCTGAAACACTTGTTTAATCGACCAACAGCAAAGGGAAGAATATACAAATGTCTCTTACTGTAACGGTCCCAATATAGCAATGTCGGCTAATTAGTTTTATCATCTTGGGCCATAGATTTAGTTTTTCAACCCTTGAGAATTAGGGTTAGGTTATTATTGATATCATCTATAAATAGGAAGAATCTTATATTAGTTTGGATCATCAAATAATTTGGATTTAAGTTGCCTAGGTGCACATAACAGACTTCGCCCTCTCAAAGTGGCTATGAGACTTTGCCCTCTCCGAGTGGCTATGGATTTGCTATTGCATTGATTTATTTCCAGATTTGATATTTGCATATTGTTTGTGGCATTTGAATCAGAATTATTATTGTTGCATGTTGTTAACAATAATTCAATATTGAAGTATATATTAAATATTTATGCGGTGTCGTAACAAGTGGTATTAGAGCACGATTCTGGAACCAGTGGAAATTAATGGAGATATTTGGTGCCCTAAAAATTAGGTTTTCAATTTTTTGTAGAGAAACATAGGTTTTCAAAATCTCTTCCAAAAGTACATTTGATTTTCTGGAATTAATTAGTTTTTTTTAATTCACTGCAATTCCCCTCCCTTCTTTATATTAATAATTAAATTAAATAAAAATTATTTCATTTCTTCTCCCCTCATGATTCCCGGAATTAATTAGGTTTTTTTTTAATTATTTAGCATAACTCCCTGCCCTACTTTATATTAATAATTTAATTTAATTTAATTATTAATAGAGAGAGCAAGCATCCCTTTTCATTTGTCTTTTTGTTCTTCTCCGTATTTCCTAAAATTAATTAGGGTTGTTTTTTTAATTATTTGGCACAACTCCCTACTTTATATTAATAATTAAATTAAATTTAATTTAATTTAATTATTAATAGAGAGAGCAAGCATTTACCTTGTCTTTCCCTTGTGTTTTCCTCCGCTCCACGTATCCATCGTCTCATATTTTATGATTTTGATTTATTAAACACCCACCCCCGCTTTCACTTCACATTTCTGTTTGAATTATTAAATATCCCTTGACTTTCACATTTCTTTTTTTTAAATTATCAAACCCCCTTGGTTTTCACTTTTTTATTATTATTAAATTCTTACCCCCACTTTCACTTCACATTTTATTTTATTTTGAATTATTAAACATCCAACCCCGCTTTCACTTTTCTTTTTTAAATTATTAAACATCCCCCCTCATTTTTTTTTAATTATTGGTTGGGCATGGCTTCTCCCCCACCCAACACATCTAGTTCTTCTCCTCCTCCCACTATCCCTGCCCCTACTACCCCTCCAAGTCATATTCCTCTTCCTAGTAATATTGACCCTGGTTTGCATCAATATCTTTTGCAACAAGAAAAAATGATTGCTTCCATTGTCAACATCTTGAATAATCAAACCGAAACCTTGAATAAAATTCAAAGAATCCTAGTTCCATCCACTATTACACCTCCTCTTGTCCAAGGGTCACAACAAACTATCGGGCCCCAACCTTTGACCATTCATCAAGCACCAAATATTAATGTTCTTCCACAACAACCACCTAGTCATAATCCTCCAGATTTTGGCTCTTATGACCTAGGCTTTACCTTTGATCTAGACTCCTTGATAGGCAGTGCTTCCAATTTCATGGAATGGCCTCATCATGTTAAGGTTCCTTGCATTGACATTTCCACCTTTGAAGGTGTTGACCCTCGTGGATGGTTCATGGAATGGCCTCATCATTTTAAGCTTCCTCGCATTGACATTTCCACCTTTGAAGGTGTTAACCCTCGTGGATGGTTGGCCAAAATGGAAGGCCTTATCCGTTAGTACCATATTCTGGAAATAGGTCGTGTCGCATTAGCAACTTCTAAATTGGGTACCCAAGCTTATCAGTGGTTGTTACGGCAACTTCGCCAACATGATGGCCCTCTTTTATGGCCTGACTTCAAGGAACGATTTCTCCTAAGGTTTGACAAGGGATTTTCCACGTCATATGTGGTACATCTTATGCAAACTAAGCAAAAGGGAACAGTGGAAGACTATTGCTCGAAGTTCACAAGTCTCCATACCATACCCAACAATTGAGTCCAGCAATGTTGGTCTCTACCTTCCACTATGGCCTTAAGGATAAAATTTGGAAGGAAGTTGACATGCACGATCCTTATACTCTTGATGATGCACAACGTATAGCTCTGGCAGCAGAACAAAAGCTCCAAGATTTTGGTCCTCCTTATAGATGTGATTTCAACTCTCATCACAATATTGATCATTCCCAAGGCTTCTTCTATTTCAAATGTTGTTCTCATCATCCTCGAGATCAAGCCTATGAAGAAAATTGTAACTTTCTATTGGAAGGTAAAGACACAACAATATGTGAAGATGTAGATTCATTGCAGCAGGAGCAACCAACAAAAGTAGATGAAGTAGAACAGGAGGATGATACCATGGTTCTCTCGACTCACGTGCTTATGGGGATTCAAGCTCACCACACTATCACGATACAAGGATTTATTAAAGGACAATGTGTCAATGTGCTGATTGATTTAAGTAGCACTCACAATTTCATAGACAATAAGAAAGTTGAGTCCTAGGGCTTGTATATCAATACTTCAAATCAAGATGAATTTCAAGTCTTAAGTTTAAATGGGATTACTACTCAATGTTGGGGTCAAACGACTAGTTCAGATGTCATTTTAGGAGCACAATGGCTATCCCAAATTGGTGATGCTACTATAGTATTAATGTGCAAAAATTATATGTCAAATGGATAGGAAAGGGAAGGGTCATTTGCCTTCAAGGAATCCAACCCCCTCCCTCCAAGGTTGCCAACTCACATTGCATGGAATTCCTTGCCCAAGTCGATTGCATAGAGATTCAATCCTCAGATCCACCTCTTTCAGTACTCAATAAAGAAGGTGGAATCATTCTTCATCCTGAAGCAATATTGTGGTCCAAAGTTCATCACCTTCAGTCTTTAGCATATTCAAGAGTTCCTCATCAAGTGGCAGGATATTCTAGAAGAAGATGCTACATGAAAGCCTAAGAGCATTTTCCAATCTTTTCTAGCTTTGAGGACAAAGCATTTTGAGGAGGAGAACCATGTAACGGTCCCAATATAGCCATGTCAGCTAATTATTTTTTTTATCTTGGGCCATAGATTTAGTTAGTCGACCTTTGAGAATTAGGGTTAGGTTATTGCTGATATCATCTATAAATAGGAAGAATCTTTTATTAGTTTGGATCATCGAATAATTTGGATTCAAGTTGCCTCGATGCACACAAGAGACTTCGCCCTCTCAAAGTGGATATTAGACTTTGCCCTCTCTAAGTGGCTATGGATTTACTATTGCATTGATTTATTTTCGGATTTGATATTTGCGTATTGTTCATGGAATTTGAATTGAAATTATTATTCTTGTATGTTGTTAATAATTATTCAATATTGAAGTATTGTTGCGGATATTATATATTTATGCAGTATCGTAACACTTACAGTTTCAAGATATTGAATTCAAGATAGCAATCAAGCCAAGCGCATTACATTATGGTCCAAATCACCTATCCAAAATAGAAAATGGAGAAGAGGGGGGCATGATCAATGGACTACCTAATGCTAACATGATTAGTATACAAGTGGCATCGGAAGAATTGGAAGATATAACAGCATTTCTAGCAAGTGGACAATTCCCTCCAGACTTGGTAAAGCCCATGCCTTAATACTTTAGTTCAGGGACATTTATACAAAATGGGAAACAATGAGGTAATAAGAAAAGTGACAAATGGTCACCAAAAGTAAAATTCAAGGAGGACTGGGAATCAAAAAAATGGAGATAGTTTCAATAGCATTGGGAGCAAAACTTCTATGGAACATGCTTAAACACAATCGAGCATGGCAGCGAATACTAGTCAGCAAGTATGTAAATAATCGAAGTATTCAACATATAGACAAACTTCCCATAGCCTCGTTGGTTTGGAAACATATAGTGGCTGCAAAGAGCATAATAGAGGATAAAATTTCTTGGCTACCGGGAGATGGTAAGTCAATTAATCTATGGGAGGACCTGATCCTAGGAAATCCACCATTAAGAGAGAGAGAACTCCAATCGAATTGCAAAATCACTTGGAAAGCCAAAGAATACTTAAATTAGGTGACTTGTTTTAGTGGACCTCAAACTTTGAACTGAATCTCCCCTCCCATTCCATCTCAACTTCAAGGAGATTGGGATTATTTTAAGTCCCACGTGGCGAGCATTAGACCTCTTCATCCCACGATGCCAGACAAACTTATTTGGGGTAGCATAAACAGTAATGGGGAATACTTAGTGCATCTAGGAGTCCAACATCAGCAAATTGGGCCTGCCAACAAAAAACTATCGATATTGTGGAAAACTAGAGCACCACCTAAACTGCAAGTATTCAGCTGGCTAGTTTCTCAAAATAAAATCTTAACAGGTGATAATCTGCAAAAGAGGAGTATAGCAAGGCCTCATGTTTGTTACAGGTGCAGGCAGAACAGTGAAATAGTATTCCATTTTTGTTTTTGAATACCCAAAGGCAATTTCAATTTCGTTAGGAATAACCAAAATTCTTGGCATGTCCTACTCTGGAAGGTTAACCATAGACACATGTTTTACCAAGTGGAACAAAGAATATAAAGGTAAACTGGCAGGTAAGCCCCTCCTAAAATATCTGTGGAGCTCTATACCATAATTTGTCATCTGGAACATCTGGTTGGACAGAAACCAGAGGATTTTTGAAGGAAAAGGTAAGGACAATAAAACTCTAATACGAAGGATAAAAGAAGAATTAGTCCTAAATGTCAAATCTAGTAAACAATTCTTTGTTTGACATATGTTTTCCAGCAATCTTCTTTGATGCTGCCTCCAAGTCCATCCCCGGTCAAGCAGCGGCAAGGGGACTGATTCGTACAGGACCCCGTGAGATCCTGCTCAAATACATGATCAACTTAGGAACAACATCTAGCAACGTGGCAGAGGCTATTGGATGTGAAATCGGCTTAAAATTGGTGGCAAAGCAAGGAATCACTCAGGTCACAGTTTATGAGGATTCTAAACTGATAATAACAGCTCTTGCCAAAAATAAGGATTTTAGATCTTTACAATTGAAGATTATTCAAGACAGGATTAGACAACAAGGCAAGATCATTGGCAAAATATCCTATCAACACATAAGGCGGGAATTCAAAAAAGAGGCTGACACACTAGCGAATCAGGCAATAAATATAGCCCCTGGTTATTGCCACCAAATCATCAAGAAGCATAAGGGCAGGGGTGGTATGTGAGGATGACAAAGACTCCAATAATGAGGTTCTTTTTTGTCTTCATGTTCTGTTTTTTAGAATGCTCTGTTCACTTTGATCTCTGATTAAAGAGTTTTGTACTTTTTTGTTAAGTAAATAAATCTTTTCTTTTTATATAAAAAAAAGAGTGACAATACCCAATGAAAAATGGGTCATCCCCAAAGAGGCTCATGAAGGGATAGCGATAGGACATTTCGTTGGAGACCTCACTACGAAGAAAGTACTGATTGCGAGGATATGGTGGCTTTTTGTATCCAAGGATGCCCATCAACTCATTAGAGCTTGTGACATATGGTAAAGGGTAGTAAAACCCAACAAAAAGAAGGAAATGCCACTTCATCCAATATTGCCACTGCAAGCCATTAAGAAATGGGCCATTAATTTTGTAGGACCTCTATCCCCTATAGCTAGGAGGTTTGGCACCAGATTTATCATAACTAGAACAAATTACTTAACAAGATGGTCTAAAGCAATGCCATCAAAAAATTGTCCTACCCAAGTAGTTGTGCTGTTTTTGTAATAACACATAATTACCCGATTTGGATGTCCCAAGATAAGCAGAACTTTTAAAAACCCTTATGATATAACATAAAAATTCACCCTACCATCCCTAGGCCAATAATGACATCATATAGGAGTTCAACAAAACAATGGGGACAATGTTAACTAAGGTATGTGATGTGGGAAGGACTGATTGGGACAAATGGATACCAATAATGCTTTGGGCATTGAAACAAAAGATAAATGGTTGGACTAATTTATGTATGGACTAGAAGGTTATGATTCCAATGAGCTATGTAGTCCACAGCCTAAGCATTGCCATAGCAGCATGAACGGATGACCTTAAATCTCTATAGGAGAGACTAATGGAAATACTTAGACTCGATGAATCCATATTGAAGGTCCAAAATCATCAACAAGAAATGAAGAGACAAGAGGACTGGCACAACAGGAATTTGAAAACAAAAACTTTACAAGAGGAGGGACATGGCGCTATTATATGATAGGCACCACAAGCAATATCCAACAAAGTTCAGGATTTGATAGATGGGACCCTATAGAGTCGTGTGAATCTACAAGAATGGGTAAATTGGGTCTAGATAGACAAACATTTAGAGAATCGGTGAATGGGACAAGATCAAAGCCCTACTTGACCCAAAAGCAAAGGATGAAAACAAGAATGCACATGAGCCAAAAAGGAAAATGCCTCCTAGGGAATTATGTCGATGGAGTGGCCACCCAAAGAGAATTGGGTTGGAAGGAAAACCCAGTTGATGCCATGGGGTCCACCAAGACACCAAAAGAAGAGTGGCACCATGAATAGTAATTTGAAATAAGGCACCTCAAGAGCAATTATGTTGATGGAGAGGCCACCCAAAAAGAATTAGGTTAGAAGGAAAACACATTTGATGCTACAGCATCACCAAGACACCAAAAGAAGAGTAGCACCATGAATAGTAATTCAAAATAAAGCACCACGAGAAATAAAGCGTCACAAAAAGATAAGAGCCAACAAAAAAATAAGCATAATTGGCAATTTAAGATGCTTATATATATAAAGATTGATCGCAAGAAAACCAAAGGAGAAAATAGTACATACCTATAAGTCGTCAGTATGGGATAAAGCATAGAATGAAAAGGAAATTCAAGATAGGCACACCAAGGTGTGGCGAGGACTCACCAAAGTGGGCTAGTGGGTGGCAAGGAAACACCAGCAAGAGGTGGCCTGTATGCACCAAGGTGGGAAGGGCACACTAATTGGACATGGCATGGACGCACCAGAACGTGGTGCCAATAACTGAGTCATTTAGAACGAATAAAAAGTCCTAGAGAAGCAAGAAGTGCCTAGGCAAAAACGAACAAGAAAAAGATAGGCTACGACTGAAAAAATAAATGTACATATTTTACCCCACAATTGCCTCGAGACGAGGCAAGAGAGTAAGTTGTGGGCAAGATGGGTTAGAGAAGAAAAATCCATGAGGTAGTTAGAAGGAAAAGAAAAGTACAAGAAATTACAAGATAAAGTTTAATTCCATATAAAATTTGACGGAGGCAAAATCCCTATGTACAAGAAGAAATGTTTTCCATTCTCAAAATCTTTAAAAGAGGATAGAAGTGGAATCACATCCTAAGCAATTTTGGATTTTTGGGGCTAAGTCCTAATAAAGAAAGAGATGATGTCATAAGCGTAAAACGCGTGATAAGATAGTGCCATAGAAAGTTGGTGCCAAAGAAAGATGAATACCATAAGAAGTTGGCACCACCTTCCTTATGGTGCTATAAGAAGGTTGGGACCATAGGGAAGGTGGCACCTAAAAATCAAAAGATGGCATCTAAAAACTAGTATAGCAGGGTAATGCAAGAATGGGTTGATGCCATGAGCATCCATGAAAGGAAAATGAAAGAAAATTTGATGCCAAAATGAAGTAGCACCAAATATAAAGGTGGGCACCGATGAAAGAGACATTGACGCACCACATAACAAAATTAGATTTAGGAGAAAGCATAAATTGGGAATTTAATAAGTCAACACAAAACAAGATTAAAGAATAAATTTCGAACTTTGTGATGAACCATGAAAGAGATGCCACTTGGACAGCAAAAAAACAGTAATTAATGTAAACCCAAGACATCCATGAGGTAGTTAGAAGAAAAAGAAAAGCATTAGAAATTACAAGATAAAGTTTAATTCAATATAAACGCTGACGAGATTGCTTAAAATAGGAGTAATAAGGCTCTGGCGATTTGGCGGGAAACCTTCTATGCAGGCACCGGGCGAAGCTCCAGGGTTTCTGGTGGGAAGATTCTTCCAGGACCTCCGGTGGATTGAATCTACACTACTTTGAAGGATCGTTCGTTGCCTCGGGAGGGCCCAATGGGGTCTCCTCCAGGATCTATCGATGGGAAGAAAAGCTCATATGCTGATATATTAAAAGAAAACCCTGCATCTTCCTCCGATGAAGCTCAGCGAAGTGCTTATCAAATGCTATTTAAGAATGCTGGAAAGGGTTTACCTGCAAACGAAGTTAACGGCTGCCTTCCACAATCCGCTCCGTGCCTAAGATTGTCATAGAACCAAAACCGGTTGAGGATACGATTATATACCGTGCTACCCATGATCTGATCTCGCAAATTCATGGGTATCCGGCCCACTCGAACTTTCTACACACCCGGGTGAGACAGAACCGGGAGCCCATTGGTGAGTACTCTCTATGGCCTATAAGAAATGGGTATTTTATTATTAGTTTCTCTTCTTTAGCAGATAGAAACAGAGCATTTGAATCAGAGAAGAGGAGCCACGGCCCGGCAGGATTATTTGTCCAACCGTGGAGAGTGGGTTTTGATCCTCGCATTGAGCCCACGGCTGTCCCGGTTTGGATTCGGCTGTACGCTCTCCCGATGGAGTTTTGGGGTGAGCAGATTCTTGAGTTGATTGGTAATTCTCTAGGTAGATATTTGGGAGTTTCCAGAGATACCATGGAGGGAAATACTGCTGTCTTTGCTAGAATATGCGTAGAAATGGATATTAGCCAGCCACTTCCAGCCGAGGTGGAATTGGAGTTGGCAGGACTAACCTGGATACAGCAGCTAGACTATGAAGCCTTACCTTTTAGATGCAGATTCTGCCATAAGCATGGCCATTTGGCTAGGTTCTGCCCAAATATCCTGACCACAAAAGCGGAAGCTCCGTCGGGAGCGCCAAATCGCCCCAGAGAGGGTAAGTTCACTCCGGTCAAAGAACCCCTCAATATCCCCCAGGGTTCGATGCCCGTAAAGATGGCTTTGAACAGCAGAAGCGAGAGGAAAAACAAAAAGAGAAATGGCAAAGAGCAGGCCCAAACCAAGCCAACCAATCGATATGAAATCTTCAAATCCCTTGTAGACCAAGAAGACCAAGTCATGGAAGGAGTGGATGGGAATGCTGAGGATAATAACACCCACTCTCATGCTCCTCTATCATCTACTCCTGTCTTAGAACAGGTGATTGAAACCCCTGAGACTTTGCAGCCAGAGAACCTAGGGGCTATGGTAATCCATTCCCCTGCACAACCAGTTATTAAGGATGTCAACATGGGAAGTGCAGAAAAGAACAGAGAAAGACCAGCGTTGGGGATTACCCGTGTGGAAAAGAGGTCTAAGAATAGTAATTCCCAAGGAGCTGGTAGAAAATCCAATAAGGATCTACTAGTAGCGCAAGGGGACAAGCTGATCAATGGAGGATCGGTGAGAACAATTGACTCTTATTGCTCCCAAGGTTTCCAATGATTATACAATCCTGGAATGTAAGGGGTTTAAACAGTAGAACCCATCAATCTGCTGTTCAAAGACTTTTAGGAAGACACAAAACAGACTTTTTGCTCCTTCAGAAACAAAAATGTCTTTAGATCTTATGTGTAAAACTGTTAGTAGAATATGGAGGGGCGTTGGATATATGGATGTGGCGGCCCAAGGAGCTTCGGGGAGGATTGTTACTCTTTGGAACCCTCTGGTGTGGATAGCAATAGAACATACAGCTTGGAGGGGTGTTCTCACATCTCTCTTTAAGAACATTGTTACAGCTGAACAGGTTTTAATCACAAACTTCTATGGGGCTCAAAGCATTGATGGCCAGCGGCTTCAATGGAATGCTGTTCATTCAATGAGATCCTCCCGGAAGATTGCGATTGGATTATTGCTGGGGATTTTAATGCCAAATTATCTGCCAGGGATCGAGAAGGTGGTATCCCGGCTTTGGATCCAGGGGATAGGCTTCGATTGCTCAAGTCCGGGCCTTTCACCTTGTTGATATCAAAGGTCCTGGCACTTATTTTACGTGGACTAATAAGAGAAGAGAGCCACACAGTAGGAAGGTAAAACTAGACCGGTTTCTGGTCTCGGAGGAAGCATTTGTGAAATGGAATATTAAATTTCAGATTTTGGAAGGCCCAGTTTCAGACCACTTTCCCATTTTGGTGGAGGGAGGGGCTATGACAGGGCGATACCATAAACCATTTAAATTTGAAAATTTTTGGTTGCAAAAAGAAGATCTCCGAAGAAAAATTCCTCAGTGGTGGGAAGATGGCCGCCCACCTTTTGGGACTGCAATGTTCAAATTTCACAAACAGCTTCAATTTGTCAAGTGTAAACTGAAACAGTGGAGGCAAACTAACAAATCAGACTTCCAGCACCAACGGGCCCCCTTGTTGGCCAGATGGGATGAGGTGCAAAAACATTTCAGGGAAGGAAACATTTCCGAGCACCTTAAATCCGAGGATGATGCTTTGCGCAAAGCGGTTGAGGATATTGATAATCAAGAAGAGATTTACTGGAAACAGAGAGCAAGAAATACTTGGTTATTAGAAGGAGACAGAAATACAAAAAAATTTCAGCGCTCTGCCTGTGCTAGGAGACAAGCGAATAATATGGAATTCCTTCAAGATGAGAATGGATACTCTTTTGACACTCTTCCTGGTATGCACTCCCACTCAATGGAGTATTTCTCAAAACTCTTTAAGGAAAGTATGGAGCAAGATGGGGCAGCCCAAGATGAAGTTATTGCTGTCATTCCTTCTATAATCTCTCCTGAAGAGAACCAGGCCCTACTTAGACCCATAGATAGAGATGAACTTAAGAAGGTGGTCTTTGGGATGAGTACTGGTAAATCGCCCGGTCCTGATGGCTTCCCTATTGAGTTCTTCCAGGCCTTTTGGGATACCCTGGAGGAAGATGTTCTGGCTGTCACTGAGGAGTCCAGAACCAATAAAAGAATGCTCAAGGCTCTAAATCATACCTTCATTACTTTAATTCCAAAAGGAGCAGGGGGGGTTCATTTATCTGATTTTAGACCTATTGCCTTATGCAATGTGATCTATAAAATAATCACTAAGATTATGGCTGAAAGGTTAAAACCTATCCTGCATAATATAATTTCCCCAGAGCAAGGGGGGTTTTGTTGAAGGGAGGCAAATCTTGGATGGAGTGATTCTAGCACAGGAGGCTATCCATACAATGCACCAATCTGGGAACAAAGGAATGTTCATTAAACTGGATATGTCCAAGGCTTATGACAGGGTGGAGTGGGGCTTCTTGGCAAAGATGTTGACAGCCTTTGGTTTCTCTCAGGACTGGACAGACTGGGTCATGAGCTGTATTTCTACGCCTTCATACTCTGTTCTTATCAAGGGACTTCCCTCGCCTCCTTTTGGTGCCTCTCGTGGCCTTCGGCAAGGAGACCCTTGCTCTCCTTATCTCTTCCTCATCTTGGCTGAAGGATTGGGTAGACTCTTTCTGAGAAGAAGACTTCAAGGTCAGATAACAGGTATTAAGGTCGGGGCTGAAGTTTTGACTCATTTACAGTTTGTAGATGATACTGGATTGGTGGGAGTGGCCAGCCTTAGGGAAGCAAGAAGAATCAGAGATACTCTAAATGTCTACCTCCGGGCCTCTAATCAAGTCATCAATGACAATAAATCCAAAGTGATCTTCTTCAATATTGATCAACGGTTACAGGACAGAGTTATTGAGATTTTAGGTTTCACTCGGACCTCTCTCCCAGTAGTTTACCTCGGGGTCCCTCTCCATTTCAAAAAACTGAAAATAGATGTTTGGAAGGACCTATTGGATGGCATCAAAGATAGAATGAACCATTGGTCTCATAGATGGTTAAGTTATGGGGGTCGTCTAACTTTTCTGCAGTCAGTTATTCAGGCCATGCCAATTTATAAATTCTCCATCCTGGCTGCTCCCCAGTCTATTTGGAAAGAGCTGGATAAAATGGCTAGAAGATTTCTATGGGAAGGTGCCAAGGGAGAGAGGAAATGGGCCTTGGTTGGTTGGGACAAGGTTACCCAACCCAAGGAAAAAGGAGGGTTGGGACTAAGAAGCTCCAAGTTTAACAACAAGGCTTTGGCTGGCAAACTGTCATCGGAGGTGGATTTCTCAGCCAACATCCCTCTTCAGCAGTAATCCTCTCTAGCAAATACTTGGGTTCTCGTCCATCCTAATGATGTGGGCCGCTTTCCTCCGGAAGGTTTTGGATCACCAAAGGTGGCGAGCGCTCAAGCTTGGAGCTCAACTCATCAAAGATCAACTATTCCGGGAAAGTGGGGAGAGGGGATAAGGCTCGGTTCTGGACTGATTCCTGGGACCAGAATCCTCCCATTATTGCTGTGTTTCCTGAATTGCAACCGATAAAATCTGCTATAGAAGATAAGGGATGGATCCAAATTGAGAGCTACTTTAACACTAGTCAATTGGGGGACTACAAGATCATAAAGTTTAAGCGGCTGGATGAGTGGCCAATACCAATCCCTCCGGAGTTGGTACCTACTTTGGGAAAAATCTTGGCAGAACGGTTTCTTACTGGGAGAGATGAGGAGGATGAACTGTCCTGGGGCTATGGGAGCCTTGGGGTTTATACTGTGAAAGAGGGATATGATGAGATCCTTCCAGAGCCCCCCCCACACTTTTTTTTTGTTCATGATTGGAGAAAGATATGGCATCCCCAGGGCTGGCCGAAAGTGAACTTCTTCGCCTGGCAGTTTTTGCATAATGGAATTCTCACCTATGACAATCTCAGACTCAGAGGCATCATTGGCCCTTCTCAATGTGTGTTATGCCACAAGCAGGAGGAAACTGCGGATCATCTAATGTTTGAATGTTCTTTCACAAGACAGATCTGGAAACGCTCGGTTCTCCCACTTTAAACTTCAAGCTAATGGGGTCTTGTCTCGAAACAATATTTGGGAAAGCTGGAAGAAAGGTAGATTTAAATCCAAAGCTCTTCGAATTGGCTGGGAGCTTGGTTTATTTTTTATCTGGTGGCAGGTATGGTTGGAGAGAAATGCCCGTATTTTCCGTGAAACCTTCTCCTCTCTAGAAGGAATATGGCAAGTCATTTGGAGCAAAGTGGCGGAAACGGTTGCCATTCATGCCGAGGGGGAAATTCAGTCTGCTTCTGAGCCTTTGGAAGAGGGAGCTGTTATTCAACAAAGGCAGGTGAGTGGTAGTTGGAAACCTCCTCCTGAAGGATGGATCAAAATCAATACTGATGGAGCCGCTAAAGGCAATCCGAGAAGTGCTGGAATTGGAGTAGTGTGCCGCGATCATGCTGGGTCTTTGCTCTATTGGGAACTGCAGGGTCTGGGATGTGCCACAAACAATGAAGCCGAGGCCTTTGCCATTAAATCTGCCTCCTTCTGGGCTGTCAAACAGGGACACAGGAAGATTATTATTGAGTCTGACTCCCAAATCTTGGTGGGTGCTCTTGACTGTATGAGAAACTTTGTCTCGAAAGCTTGGAGGTTGCGGATCTTAGTCTCCCAAATTAAAGAGCTTTGGAGGGAATTAGATGATGTGATACCCGTCTATGTGAATCGAGATCTCAATAAGGCGGCCGATTTCCTTGCTAAGATGGGTGCTGAAAGGGAGGTTGGGATGCAGCTGCACAGTGACATGCCTGTGGAGGATGCAGAGATTCGACAAGGCCTTGAACGTTTTCTGAAATGATGTGCAGTGTTTTTTATGCTAAGGAAGATTTCTGTCGCGATATCGCGACATGTAGCGCCGTCGCAGCTTCAAGTTGGAAGTTGTCGCGATATCGCGACAGGTTGCGCCCTCACGGCCTTTGGCGGGTTTTTTGTCGCGATATCGCGACATGTCGCGCCATCGCGGCCCTCGGGGAAGGCGCATGGTAAAATTGTCGCGATATCGCGACGGTTTTGGCAATTTGGGGCTAACTGGAAAACTTGTCGCGATATCGCGACACTTTTGCAGATGGAGAGCAAAGTGGAAAATTCGTCGCGATATCGCGACGTTTTGAGAACTGGGCGCCGAAAGGAAAAACCGTCGCGATATCGCGACACTTTTGGCGATCTGGTGTCATAAGGAAAACCCGTCGCGAAATCGCGACCATTTTGCTGATGTGGTGCAAAGTGGATAATTTGTCGCGATATCGCGACATTTTTTGGCGATGGTTGCTGCAAGAAAATCTCGTCGCGATTTCGCGACAATTTTGGCTTACCAACGGAATGGAGAAAACTGTCGCGATATCGCGACGCTTTTGCGATCTGGATGCCATAAGGATAATTCGTCGCGATTTCGCGACACTTTTGATGGTTGGATGATTCGGAGGCACTCTGTCGCGATTTCGCGACCTTTTTGGCGTTATGGAGCAAGTTGGTCTTCTAGTCGCGATTTCGCGACAATTTTGGCGAAGGGTCGCTGGAGGGAGATGTCGTCGCGATTTCGCGACATGTCGCGATTTCGCAACATGTCGCGTTTTCGTGACTGTTGGCACCGCTGCGGAGGAGACGGGGTTGACTGTCGCGATCTCGCGACATGTCGCGATTTCGCGACATGTCGCGATTTCGCGCCCAGTTAACTTCTTTGCTTTGTGTTGTGCTGGGTTGACTTTGTGCTCTACTCTTGTAGTGTTGTTTGCTGTTCTTGGTTGGGATGTGTTCTCTCCCGCTTGTAATTGCTCTTTGTATTAATACAAGTTTTTCATTTTTTCAAAAAAAATATATATATATATATAAACACTGATTGAGCCAAAATCCCTATGTATCAGAAGAAATGCTTTCCATCCTTAAAATCCTTTAAAAGACGACGAGAGTGGAATCACATCCTACGCGATTTTGGATTCTTGGGGCTAAGTCCTAAAGAAGAAAGAGATGATACCATAAGGGTAAAAAGCATGATAAAATAGTGTCATAGGAAATTGGTGCCAAAGGAAGATGGGCACCATAAGAAGTTGGTGCCACCTTCCTTATGGTGACATAAGAAGTTGGTGCTATAAGAAGATTGGCACCATAGGGAAGGTGGCACCTTAGGCTCAAAACGTGGCATCTAAAAAATTAGTATAGCAAGGTTGGTAATGAAAAGAGAATGCAAGAATGGGTTGATGCCATAAGCATCCAAGAGGGAAAAATCAAAGAAAAATTGATGCCAAAATAAAGTAGCACCAAATCCATAGGTGGACGCCGATGAAAGAGATTGAGGCATTACCTGACAATTAGATTTAGGGGAAACCTTAAATTTGGAATTAGACAACACAAAACAAGATCGAAGAAAAAATCTCGAACTTTGTGATGAAACATTAAAAGAGACACTACTTAGGAAAAAGACATAGTAGTCAACGCAAACCCAAAACATCCAATCCATGCGATGGCACTCATGTGATAAGGAACATGGCTAATAGGTTGAACATCCATGACATATAGCACAAAAAACTTTGATAAATAAAGGAATGAAGGCAATTAACATCAATTCAGATTCAAACTTGTCGTTAGTGCCAAAAGAGAGAGTGAGTGGCAAACTACAAAAGAGTGCAAAGGGTTTAGATTGCATGATTCGAAAGAAAATCCATCTCATGTCAAGGTAGAAGAACCGGAGATAGCCTTCAATCAAGAAGACTAGGAAATGTATGGTCATCTCCAACCATGCCGCCTTAAGATAAAGGAAAACAAAAAGGGGGAAAGTCATGAAGGAGCTTGCATTTGATGCTAGAAGGCACACTACAACTCATAAGGGAGGAAAACACACCCTTGGCCTTGACACCACCCTTGATGGATTTGGTGTTGGAATATGTAATGCAACATTGTGTAAATTATTCTTAGACTAAAATATAAAGTCTAAAGAATAATATTTGAATTAGAAAATAATTCTATTTTATGTAAAAATATTCCCACCCAATTAATAAATAAAATAAGGGTGCTAAGAATATTTAATTTGTGGGAAAAAGTTATTTCTCCTTTTCTAACAAATATTAAAAAGTAACCAATCACTTTTTAATATTTGATAGATGCCACTTGTCACACATCTCAAGATAAGATTGTGATAAGATTTGTCACACATCTCAAGATAAGATTGTGATAAGATTTGTCACACATCTCAAGATAATATTGTGATAAGATTAGGGCAATTTTAGGGTTGTAGTAGAAAAGCTTCTCTTTAAATAGGGGTGTTGTCTACTACATCTAGTTATATCATGTTGATGCATATTATTGCATAACATTGAAGCATTCTTGTATTGTTGAATCATTGAGTAATATAGTGAGCTTCATAGTGGATGTTTCCCTTCTTCATTTGAAGAAGGGTTTTACCACTTAATATTGGTGTTGTGGGTTTTCCTCTTTTGTGTGTGATTGATCTTGTGGAGCATTCTTCGATCTTGGGGAGACTTTGCTTGTCTCACATTTGGGGGTTCAATTCTCAAGGATTAACAACATGACTTATGTCCAAAATGGCATCATGGAATATGCCTACTTCGTAAGGGAAATCTCACACAACTTACTGTGGAGTATCCTCAACAAGGCAGGGTGAGATTCACAGTCAAAAACATCGTATGGAAAGTATTTTATAAGTGCACACGTGATTCCATCACAATGGCAAAAAGAAAGGTTTCATAAGAAATGTCGGCAAAAGGGAGGTTGCAGGACATGGCAAAAGCATTCATGACTAATTTCTATACTAACATCATGGACATTTGGGAGGTTGACGACACTCAAAAGAGGGTGTTCAAATACAACACCTTAATCTAAATGGACATTGTGTTCACAGAAACCATTCTAGAGAAGTCTAATAAGCATACTTATCAGCCCCAAACATGCAGAGGAATTCAAATGGGAAGATATTTCCTATAGAATCCATAGGTGTGCTCGAATACCAATGTGGGAAGTAAGGATATCAAAGCTAATGCAAGGGCACAAGCAACTACCACTAACCACCTTCCAAGAAATCACGGCTCATTAACATTGTATCTAAGTAACCTACGACAATGACTACGACTGTATCCACATGGCCGAAAAAATGGAAGTGCTCCACATCAACCCCATCCCATATAAGTTGAACTACAAAACAAGCTAAGTTTACATGCAATGTTAGGACTCCATCCTAACACTATTTTTGTAATTCTCATATGATTATGTAATGACCCCCTTCCAACGTGGGGACCCCTTTATAATGTTAATTTGTAATACTTTGTAATGGTATGCGGCAAGTAAGGCACCTAGGCAAGTGGGGCCATTTCATGTAACCATTATCAAGAATGTAACCGATGTTTGGTAGAAGATTCTAGCTCGAGTGGCATTTTGCATGTAAGCCAACTCTTGAGCATTGAAGGGTTGGTTGCAATGTCCACATGAAGCACCATCATCACCTACTCCAAGGTAGTCATCATGGATATTGGAACCTAGGCAAGACCAACAGTTGAGGAAGCAACCCAAGCTTCTATCATGGGAATTGTTGCCACATTTTGCACGGGGTGCAATGTTTTCAATTTTGTAGCAGTGCTGCTCTTCCTCTTTCCCTCTTCCTCTCTCCCTTTCTCTTTCTTTCCTACATTCTCTTTCTTCCCCCCTTTCTTGGAGCCCCTCAGTTGAATTTCAAAGTTGACAGCAGTTGCCCTGGAAAATGGCTAAGTGTTGGTGCGAAGTTCGCACTTCGCCCAGTTTTGGTGCGAAGTTCGCACTTCGCCCAGTTTTGGTGCGAAGTCCGACTTCGCCCCTCTTCTGGGCGCACCTTGTAGCAGGCTGGCAGGCTGACAGAAAAATGACTAAGTGCTGGAGCGAAGTCCGTACGGCGGCAGAGATCAGCTTTCACCTGTGCGCAGTCCGACTTCGCAGCGAAGTCGGAGTGCGCCCTTGACAGGTGCGCAGTAGGGAAACAAACTCGGAAATGCACCCAAGGCATGAAGGCCTTCCCGACTGCGCTGTTTTCTGCCTGCGCAACCCGATGGCGCTCTGATCCCAGGCGAAGTTGGATAAACTGCCTTTCAAGGCAGACACGTGTCAAACAGCATCATCCATCATCTGACAAGTGTCCAGTTTCGGGATTTGAGCCAAGACGTGCCGAGCAAAAGGACGAGCATGGGTTGTACTACCTATGCCAGTGGCCTCATTTAAAGCCGATTGGAGGTTCTACCTGCTCCAGCTACCCGCATTCCTGCCGAGAAGAAGTTCTGCCCAACACACCGCCACCTAGCCGTCCAGCTTCCAGGAAGACCATGCTGCGGGTACAGTCCGGTCCGACAAAAGGTCAGCATTTGCAGCTCTTTCGCCGCTTTTGTCAGCTAGTGTTTGACTGGGACTTTGTGCCCATTAATGTAACGGGAGGGACTCGGGCTATAAAAACCCACCATGATTTCATTGTAAAGGGTGGAAGGGGAATGTCTGTTAGGGAACCATTGTAACCGTGCTTCTGCTTATAAATATAATTTGTATGCCTGGGTTCTCGTTCTCGCTGCTTTTATTTCTTTATGCTTATGCTTTACGCTTCCTCGTGTCACGGCTCGTTGATTCGTTTCAGCATTTGGTGGTCGTGCGCCTTTAGCATTGTTTGTGCCATGGCTTGTTGATTCATTTCAGCATTTGGTGGCCAAGCACTTTTTAACTTCATAATAGATGTGGTAGCAGTTCCATCAGTTGTGTGTTACGTTGTTGTCCGTAGTGGTGATTGATGCGTTGTCGTGCTGTTAGTTCTCCTTGTAGGGAGAATGTTTGCTAGGGGACCATTGTAGCTGTGCGTATAAATTCTCTGCATAACACATATACCTGGCTCTGACATCTCTAGGTTGCTTTTTATATTTATGTTGTCTGTACGTAGTGGTGATTGATGCATTGCCGTGCTGTTAGTTCTCCTTGTAGGGAGAATGTTTGCTAGGGGACCATTGTAGCTGTGCGTACAGGTCTTAATACAAAAAGTATACTTAGGTTTTGCAGTTCTCAGTCATGCTTTGTATTTATGATGCAGTAAGCAATGGTGATTGATGTGTTGCCGTACTGTTAGTTCCCCCCACCAAACTCCAATCATATTTGTAAATTCTTTCCGTTTCTTTATCTCTTTCCTGCACTCTTAGCTTAAACCCCCCAAAGGAGCCGGCCTTCTCCGGAGATTGGCACGGAAGGCATCTCTTCCTTCCGGCCTTTCATGCTGGTGGGCGAATCTGGGCGCATTAACCCAAAATCCTTTCCTCATGGCAGATTCGTAACCAACAGTTTCTCTGGCACGCCCGGTGGGACCAGGGTCCCACATTTGAAGAGAGATTTTCTGATCGGTCTCCACCGGCGCTACAAGTGGTTTCTGAGCACTTGGTGAGACAAGGAAGTTTCTCACCCCCAACAGAATCGAAGCACCGGTGTTCGCTTCATTGCTGTTCGAAATCTGAACACCTGGCGACTCTGCACGAACAAATCCTCTGAGTCCGAAAGACCGGTCCCAGCACCTTCATGCAAACAAGAAGGTGGCGAGCAAGGGATCCGAGAAGCCCGCCCGACTTTTACGAACCGGACATCAACGCCGAGGCGAAATTGCCAGGCTGGCTGATCCGCAAGCTCGTGTCGACGAAGCCGAGGCTGAAATTCAAGAAGAAGCCGAAGCTGAGGTCGGAGGAGCCGAGTACGAAATAGAAGAGGCCGAGGAAGAAGAAGCATCTGCATCCTCGGAAAGTACCGACACTGAGTACACAACCGACGGAGGAGAAGAAGAAGAAATGGCTGCCCAGCAAGAAATGATGATGATCTCTTCCCGGCGGTGGACTCCTACAGTGGCCCTTGGCCCCGGTCGGACAGCAAGCCGTGCCCCCGCCGCTTTAAAGTCTATCCCTACATACGACGGCTACGGCAAGACGGCGTACGAGCACATCCAGGACATCCTTGCCCTGGCCGCATTGCATACCATTACCGATGAGAGTGTGAAGACCCGTCTACTGGCCCTTTCCCTGAGGGGAAAGCTTCTCTACTGGTGGAGATCGCTGCCGGAGGGATCCATCACAGGGTGGCCCCAGCTTGCCGGAAGGCTCGTGAAAGGATGCAACGAGTCTGCTGACCCTACTTCTCTGCTGCATCGGTTCTAAGCTATCCAGAGACATCCTCAAGAGGAGGTGTCTGACTTTAACATCAGGTTTGCGAGATCCTGGAAACGGGTACCTCGCGAGCTTCGGCCTTCAACCGGCATGGCCGCTCACTACTATCTGAGATCCTTCAACTCAGACATATGCCTGCTGCTGAAGATTGCCAGAATAGACGAGTTTCCTGCTCTGTACGAGGCTGCCCAACAAGCTGAAGTTGACATTATTTCTATCGGCAGACTCCCGTCCAGGGTGCAGGAACCCATTCATCCTGACTTCCCCAGATCCCAGTATCCTCCTGCTTCTGGTGGTGCGCCGTCCACATCATGGCAACAACCCCAGCAGCAGTGGAATCCGGCGCCGGTCGTAACTCCTTACGGCCCGCCTCAATTGCATTATCCTCACCCGCCTCCTCCCGCTCCGCATTTTCCAAGCACTTCTTGCTCCCCCTCAGTACGCACCTTATTCTAACCCTCCTCCATTAGCCGCATTGCCTCCACCGGCACAGTTGCCGCCTCCTGACAGTAGCATTCAGAATACAATCCTCCAGGAGGTGCGGGCTTTGGCCTCAGGATATCATGCCATGTCCAATGACATGACCGCTCTGAAGAAGAAGCAGCCCAGATGGACCTCGCCTCCTAGGAGGCCATATGCGCCCCGACACTGACAAAAGACAAGCCCCGGAGCACCAGTTGCAGAGGCGTCCGCCTCCGAGAAATGCTGCTATAGAAGACCCGCTAGGTCCTTCCGACCAGGTTAACTGGTGCACTACGTGCAATGACCCGCATTCGGAGGAAGACTGCACATTGCACCAAGACTACATCCAGACCTTGGCCGGCAGCGCCATAGAGGACGATGAACTCTACATGATCCTGGACGGCGAAGCCAACTTTGCCCTCCCAGAGGAGAATCTAGTGCCGCCCGCCAAGGAAGAAAAGAAAACCGCAGATGCTGCCAAGCCTTTGCAAGTTTACGCCAGAAGAGAAAAACCGCAGCCCGGTGGGCTGCCACCGTACAAACGGCTGTGGCCCTACACAGCCCAGGAGAAGGCATCCAAAGATAAAGCTCCAGCCAAGCCTCCTCCGGCAAAGGCTGCCCCTGTTCCAGCCCAAGCCTCCTATAGCAAAGCTCCAGCTCCGCTAAAGCTCCCGTACTTCAGCCTCCAGCCGAAACCAAAGAACAAGCCCAGGAGAAGTTGAAGTACCCGTCTTTGACCAAGAGACAGCGAGTTGAGGCTACCCAGCAGTACCGGACGAAGTATGAGCCGGCAAAAGAAGCAGAAGGAGCTAGTACCTCGAGCTACAGCATAGTAGACGAGTTGAAAAGAACACCTGCTAGAATCAGCATGTATGATGCTCTTCTGGCTCCTGTGCCAAGTGGATCTGCGGCAAGAATCTCTGAAGAACATGAAGAGCGGCAAGCAGATACATGCCCGCTGTCCCGGTTCAACCTCTGACAGTCTCAGCCACTGGGAAGAACAGACCGCCTCCCTTTTATCTGTCTTTACGGATGCAAGGGCACATAGTTCACAACTGCATGGTGGACTCTGGTGCTTCCACGACTGTGATGCCGAAGGCCGTTTGTGATGAGATCGGGATGGAATACACACGTAGCAGCCAAGGCGTGCTGCAATTAGACGGCACCCCTGTCAAGACAGCTGGTGTCATAAAGGACATCCCTATCCGGCCGCACAAGGCTATCGACATCGTGGTCATCCAAGAGGTCGTGGTTGTTGACTCGGCTCCCTACTTCGGCATGTGTCTCTCTCGGGAGTTCACCGCGAGTTGGGCGGGTACCTGCCTCTAGACTACTCACACATGGAAGTGCCCTTCAAAGGAAGGAGACTGAAAATTTTCAATGAGAAGCCTTCCACCTTCCTAGTAGAGAAGATACCCTGAGGAGAGTTGGACTGCATGGTCCAGTTGTCGGAGGAAGAGCTGGTGACAGTAGAGCTGACTGAGCAAGCCTTCGAAGTGCTACAGCTTGAAGACGAGTTCTCTTTGCGGGACTTCAATGCCGTAATTGAGACAGAGCAGGGTGTTACTCCATCGTACAGCCCGAGAGGCTTGACATGTCAGCTGCGAAAGAAGTGGGACCTGCACCTGAGAAGCTGTGGAAGCTTTTCTTTGACGGCGCGCGATGCAAAAATGGCGCCGGTGCAGGGGTGCTTCTGGTTTCTCCGACCGGGATCCAGAAGGACTATACCTACCAAGTTGGCCTGGAGCCGCACTAACAACTCGGCGGAGTACGAAGCCCTGTGCTTGGGTTTGCGAAAGGCGGAGAGGCTAGGGATTAAACACCTGCAGATCTTTGGAGATTCAGAGCCGGTGTGTCACCGAGTTACGAACAAGTGCGCCTCTAAACAGCACTATCTGAGAGCGTACCGCAACCGGGTTGGGACCTGATGGAGTCCTTCGACTCGTTGAATGTCATGGCGAAATCGCGTGAGAAAACAAACACGCTGACATTCTGGCGTCTGTTGGAGCCAGGTACGTTCCGGCTGATGACGTTGTCCGGAAACCGAAGCCGGTTCGCACTATTTACGGGCCTTCTGTGCCTGATAAGGACACCCACTGGCAGGTGTTCAGTTGTGACGAGGAGATCGTCACATTTTTGGTTAACGAAGTTGGCTTAATCGAAGGTAGAGACCCTGATGACGAGCAATATGAGGGGTTGATACAGTTAAAAAATAATCATGTCCCAAAAGGACTGATTACGTTGGAGAGTCTGTTTGATCAGAATGACAGAGCAATATCTCACAGGATCAAAGTAGACCCGAAGCAGTATGCCGACTTGGAACTCGAACCTGGTAAAACTATCAAGGTCGGAACAGACTGCACGTCGGAGGAACTTGAGCAGATCAGATCACTGTGCCAGGAGTTCCCCGACATCGTGGCCTGGTGCTACGAGGATTTGAGGGGGTATGACATAAATGTCATCCAACATACCATTGAGCTAGAGGATGGCGCCAAGCCATTCCGATAGAAGCAGAGGGCCGTGAATCCGAAGATTGAGGCCATGATGAAAGCCGAGCTCTTGAAGATGCTGGAAGCCAAGATCATCTACCCCATCAAACATTCATCCTGGGTCGCGAATTTGGTGCCCGTGAGGAAAAAGAATGGCGACATTCGTCTCTGTGTCGACTTCAGAAACCTGAATCAGGCTTCCCTCAGGGACCACTATCCGCTTCCCCAAATCGACCAGATTCTACACATCGTTGCTGGAGCCCAGAGATTCTCACTTTTAGATGGATTTTCCGGCTACAACCAGATTTGGGTCAAAGATGAGGACCAGCATAAGACGGCGTTCACCACCAAGTGGGGGACGTTCGCCTATCAGCGCATGCCTTTTGGCTTATCCAATGCCGGTGCCACATTCCAAAGGGCCATGGACCTCGGCCTTCCGAGAGCTGCTCAATAAGATCATTGTTATCTACCTTGATGACATGACCGTTTTCTCTCACCAAAGAGGGGATCATGTTTCACACCTACGGCAAATATTTGAGAGGTGTCGAGAATTCGGCATTTCTATAAACCCGAAGAAGTCCGTCTTCGCGGTAAAAGAAGGAAAGCCGCTGGGACATGTCATCTCCGAGGAAGGCCTCGCCATTGACCCCGACAGAGCAGAAGCCCTCCTTCGCTTGCCGGCCCCCATCGATAAAAAAGGGCTGCAGTCCTTCTTCCGGTCGGATTAACTTCGTGCGGAAGTTCATTCCGGACTTCGCACAGGTGATCAAGCCTATGGCCGAACCGCTGAAAAAAGATACAATTTACGAATGGACTGATGAGAGAGAGCAAGCCTTCGAGGAAATCAAGGCTCGAATTGCGCAAGCTCCGGTGTTGACAAACCCGGACTACTCCAAGGACTTCATCTCGTATGCAAGTGGGAGAACCCGAAAGTTACGCTCGCAGTCCTAACTCGTAAGGGAGACGATGGCGAGGAGCGCCCCATAGCGTTCCCCGAGCCAAGTGATTCAGCCGCATGAGGAAAAGTACAACTTTATAGAGCGGCAAAGTTCACGCTGTTATGAAATCCCTCCGAAAGTTCGTGCATTTTGTCTCCCGTAGCAAAACGACCGTCTTTGTGATTCACCCGGACGTTCGAAGCTTCATCATACAAGGAGAACCGGGTCACAAGAGAGCAGGATGGATTGCAAAAATCCAGGAGTTCGACATCGAAGTGCGGCCCACCAAGCTTATCATGGGCCGAGCCTTGTGTCAGGAATTGGCCCGAAGCGCAGTAGCCGGCATCTCCGCCTCGTAAGTGGGAGGACACAGCGACACGCATCTACCTAGCCAACTCCTTATCGGAGGGGGAGTGATTGGACAGATGAACCGGTGAGATATTTCGCACCGGAAGATGTCCAGATCACCTGAACGCCTCACAACGAAGGAGATTTCGGCTAGGTGCACTTAAGTACACTCTTCGCCCCGAGGGGCTTTACTTCAAAAACATCGACGGCATCCTGTTGCGGTGCGTCGGAAAATCGGACCAGCCCAGGGTCCTCGGAGATTTTCATTCCGGGGATGCCCGGGGGTCATCATTCTCGCAAGGCCTACGGCCTTAAAAATAATTAGAGCCGGGTACTATTGGCCCACTCTATTTGGCGTACGCTCATGCGGCCTGCTCCAAGTGTGATCAATGCCGCAGGTTTGTCGGCGTAAACAGAAAAGCACCCCCCCCCCTTCAACCGATTCAAGCCGAGACTCCGTTCCAAAGAATGGGGTCTAGACTTCATTGGGGTGATTTCGCCTAGTTCCTCTCCCGGACACAAGTTTATTCTTACAGCCCCCGATTACTTCACACGGTGGGCGGAGGCAATCCCGACCAAGAACGCAGACCAAGAAACGGTCATCGTGTTCATTGAGAGCCTGATTACCCGCTTCGGGGTTCCGGAGTCAATTGTGACAGATAATGGTCCGGGATTCGCAGGCGCTGTACTCACGGAGTACACTGGCAAACTTGGCATCTATCACAAGATGTCTTCTAATTACTACCCGCAGGGGAATGGCCTTGCCGAGTCTACTAACAAGAACCTCCCGAAAATCATCCGGAGGACCATTGACAGAAACAAGCGGACTTGGCATTTACTCCCGAACCGGCGCCGTGGGCGGACAGAGTTTCATTCAAGAAATCCATCGAACGTCCCCTATGCGCTCGTCTATGGCAAAGAGGCCGTCATGCCATCCCACATTGAAATCCCCGCCCTATGGATGTTGGACGAAGACAGGAGCAATGGAGACCCGGTGGACGACAGACTGTGCCAACTCCTGCAGTTGGAAGAAGACAGAGAAAAAGCATACCAGGCCTTCACTGATCATATTGCAGCCACTCAAGGCTGGTTTGCAAAAGGCACCACTGCCCGAGTTTTTAAAATCGGGGACCTGGTGCTGAAGTGGGACTCATATAAGGCAAAGCCGGGCAATCACGGGAAGTTTGATGCTCTCTGGGAGGGCCCTTATCAGATTGCCCGGGTGAACCAGTTCAATGCCTATGTACTTCGGGATATGGAGGGTCAGCTCCTACCTATCCCTGTTAACGGGTTCCACTTAAAAATTTACCGCTGCCGAAGGTGCCCGAGTGGCCCTTCTTTGTAAAAATTTCCCTTATGCATTTTTGTTTTCCAAGATGTACGCTTTCCAGCTTTCAGTTTTTTATTTTTTGAGCCTAACAGCGACATGGGAGAGAATACAGACTTCGCAGTGAAGTCTGTTGTCGCCCCTCAGAAGGGGCGAAGTTCGTGAAGGGGCTGCTTGAGTGAAGAAGAAAAAAAAAAAACGGCTAAGTGTTGGCCGCTGCCCGACTTCGCAGCGAAGTCGGGCTGCGCGCCAGCCAAAGAGCGAAGCTCGAAGGGAGAAAAACTGCAAAGGCACCAAGAGATCGGACTGCGCTCAGTTTTGAGCGAAGTCCGACTTCGGCCGGCTTGCGCGCGAAGTACGAACTGCGCGCAGCTCGCGCGCGAAGTGCAAACTTCGCGCGAAGTTCGAACTTCGCCCGAACTTCGGGCGAAGTCCGAACGCGCTTCATTGTTTAAGCGCAGCTCGTGCACCCGGTCCAAAGAGGCAACAAAACTCTAAGTGTTCGCCTCTCTTCCGAAGTTTGTAAAGGGGCCGGACTGCGCTCAACCCTCGAGCGCGGTAAAGAAAAAGGAAAAGAAACAGTCTCAATGCAAGTCGCAGCTCGGACTGCGCCCGAATTTTGGCGAAGTCCGACTGCACTGGCGAAGTCGGATCGCGCCCAACTTTGGGCGAAGTCCGATTGCGCCTTGTTTTCTGGGCCAGCTTGGACAGTTGTTTAAAAAATGAATAAAATATTCTAAAAGCTCCAAGCTGGGCCCAAGGCGCATTGCGACCGTTTTGAGATGGGTTTCCGCGCCAAGGGTTTTTTCTTGAGCAGTGTGCCCAGATTGCGGCAGTGACGTCAGCCATGGCGCAGCATTCAAGGTAAATTTAATGATTGCACAGTCCTCAATGAAAAGTGCAATCAAAAAAGCATGGCACGGCAGCCGGGATACCTTTTTGAAAACATTCTCCTGCGCAGCCACCCAAGAAACATAACTCCTTCACTTGCCAGCCGACCTACCCCCTCCTGCGCGACATTAATGACACCGTCATTATCTAGAAAAGGGGGTCTGATGCATCCAAACATGCCAAATCGCGCAAATTATTCCTGTGGATCACGAAATCTTCTGCAGACGCCCTGAATTTGTAATTATTGCTGTTTCGGAGAGATGGACAGAGGAAAGATGCCAATGCCAGCGCAATCCAACGAAGGGTGCGAACCCGAAGATTTACCGCGGCCAAGTGTTTTCAGAAGTGAAACACCGCCGGAGCGAAAATTAAAGTCCCGGCCAAAGAAAGTACAGCGTGGGCAAGCCCCACCACCTCCGGTAAATTACCTGGAGGGATACAAGGACGGCTCGCTTTCTATGAGCCTGACTAAGCTGCGGACAAATGTGGAGAGTTGGGCTGACAAGGTTTCGCCCTCTCACCATTTCGGAGCGGCGTACAAGTCAAACCTTTTTCGGTTCTTATGCCCTCCCGTCCATCAATGCCCGGAGCTGGTAGACCTGATTGTCAGACATTACAGACTCAGCTACCCGGCAGATTTGCAGCTCCAGCGGTAAACCCTTGTTCGCGCTGCGCAAGGAGACTGTCCAGCCAGCTTTCGCCCCAGGGTTGGAGTATGACTCCAGCACAATCGTCAGAAAGATAAATCTGGGCGAGCAAGCGGGACGCTTCACGCATACAAAACGGATGAGGGATTTCCTCAATTCAGAGCTGAACGCCCCGCTTGCAGCTGGACAGTGGCCAACCGGCCCCATGCCCTTGGCGAGGTTTCAGAGCAAATATTTATACACCATTCTGGCATGGATCCTCGGCTGCGACTCTGATGAGCTGGTACAGCCGTACTAGCTAGCGCTGGCAGAATGTCTCCTGTGTGGAGAATCCTACGAACCAGCAACGCAGAGAAGTGGAAAGCGCCCCATATTTTTTGATTGGGTGGATTGGCTGGCATATGCCATCCACTCCACCTGGTGAAGCTCCAGAAGAAGCAGTCCACCGAATTTCGGTTCAGTTCTGTCCTAGCTTGGCTATGTTTGTACCATTTGCACTCCCGGATGCCGATCCCGAACCTGAAGAAGGTCAACGAGAAGGGAGAGCCACAGCCCGTCTATGACTGGACGGATGACCTATACCGGAAAGGGTCTTACTACAAGTTTAACTTCAACTTTCTGGGATTGGTCATGTCAGTCTTCAGCGAAGGCGAGATCCCTCGCCCCCCGCGGGAAATGACGAACTCTTTGCTGAGTCAGAAGCTCGGGGACGTCTTTAGACTGACGCAGGGGATTGTGGTCAGAATCTACGGATTCAAGGGCAAACCTCATCCTGCTGCCCTACTGGTGCACGGATCATCGGTTTGGGATGGAGGTTGCCCGTCAGATGGATTATGTTGAGGAGGAGTTCGGCCTGGGAAAGAAAAGAGGCCAGATTTTTCAATATCCTCTTTCCTGGGCGAACGTTGAGATTTCTGAGGTAGGACAGCATGTCTACCTCGAGCGGGAGCTTTTTGACATTGGGCTGATTCTGCTGCCGCAGCGCTGGAAGTACGACCCGTACGGGATAAGGGGAAAGTTCACGCATCTCTGCCCCCGGGCGGATATAATCGAAGACAGATGCGATGTGGTCCATGTTGACCTTGACTGGGAAATTGACTTGATGGAAGCTTCGCCTCCATGGCAGGATTTTTACTGCGAGGAGGTGGCATATGACCCCAAGCGAAACCCGGACCACAAGTTCTCTTCTCCAGGGTTTAAAAAATTCATCTCCAAGATAGCAGGCCTTAACTGGCCAAAAGAAAAGATTATTGAATGCTGGAAGATGAGGTGCCGCACGCAGCACGACAAATCCACCAGGAGAAATCTGGCCGTTGATGACGACTTTTCGGCTCTATATGACCAAGCACCATGACAGCTGGCGGCCGTTCGCATATCAAGATTACGTTCCCCGAGGTCCCTTTGAGGGTTATAAAGGAGGGTCTTCCTCCCAACAGTTGTACACTTCGGCAACTGCCAGCGCGGGCCCAGCAGACATCCAAGTGGACCCAATGCAGCCCGTGGCTTCCAAGGTGGTGCCTGAAAAGGCGCAGAAACCAGCCAAGTCAACGCCTGAGGTGACCCTTCAGGCACAAAAGGCGCCAGCACCACCAGAGAGCAGACCGGTTGCGGCAGACCTTCTGCAAGTCAAACCCCGGTACAAGTTCACCGTGGGAACATCAGCGCCTGCTGCACCTGCTTCATCTCCTTCCCCCGATCCGGCCATTGTTCCAGAAGAGAAGAAGAGGAAGAGAGTTGAAAAGATCAGACGACCTAGTCCGACAAAGGCAGACAGCCTGGCCGCAGAGCCGCAGCTAGCGTTCACCCGCTCCGGAGCGTGTTTCTCTCGGGCAGTCCCGAGCCGACCGACTGGAACCGTAATCGCAGACATCCATCCAAAGATCGGCTCGAGCGGAGCTCGCAGGTACGTTTGCTGCCCCACTCTCTCTGGTCTCATCTAGCCCTACTCCTACTCCATCTCCCGCTCAATCCGAGCAAGCCATGGCCGCATCTTCCTCCCCGTCTCCACACCCTTCTAGCGGCCCCCATTCTTTTGACCAGTTTGCTCAGAACCCCAACGTTTCCCTATCTCTGAGTCAAACCCCAAACCCTTCACCTGTGGTTAGTGCTGAAGCCGTGCATTCACCGTTACATCCACCGCCTCAGCCGCTTGAAACCCTTTCAGCATCAGCCGCTCCCATCTCCACTCCCCGGCCGCCCTCAGAAGCGGCCGATCCTTCCAAAGTCCGTCCGATTCCTCCCCGATCCCATTCCCGCAGGAGAGACGTCTCAGCAGAACCCTAGGGTGGGGGAACCAGACTTCATGGACGACCTCCGTAATACGGACGACTTGCCTCTGGCAACGAGAGCTGTAGAGTACCCTATCTCTTTCCTCCAAAACCTGAAGCGGAGGAGACCTGAAGAGATAGCCGCCCCGGTAAAGCGCACCAAGTTTAACTTCGAGAGGAGAGTGCTTACAACAGAGAAGATAATCCCGAAAGTGAAGAAGCCTCTCCGGGAAATGACCAGGGCGGACTACGAGCTCCAGACAAAGGAGAAGAGCTTTGACGATATTGACAAGCAATACGAGATTCAGGGAATCATTCGTAAAGCTGACAATCTCCTTGTCAAGAGTCTGGAGGAACAGGAAGAGCTTTTCGGGTTGCAGGATAAGACAAGACAGCTTGAAGAGGACCTGTCTAGGTCCACTGAGCAGCTGGAAGCGGCGCAGCGAGAAATAGATGAACTAAAAGCCCAGCTGGCCGCTTCTCAAGAACAAGCCGCAACGGAAAAGCAGGCAGCCTTGGAGCAGATTTCTCACCTCCAGGAGTCTTTGAAACAGGCGCAGTCGCAACCTGCAGAGAGAGCATCTCAAGCGACGGTCTTTTCGAAGAGCAAAGTTAAGGGGATGCGGGCTGATCTGCTGCGGGGATGCAAGCCCCACACGTATAAGGCTATGTCAGTTCTGGATTTCGCATCCAGAATTCAAGAAGTTTCTGCCCAGGGAAAGCCTGTGGTAGAGGAGGCCGAACGCCAGGCGAAGCAATGGCTGGACCTGGCAATAAATCTTCAGGAGCGCGAGCGCGATGGCCTCCAATTCTCCCCCATGTCCTCATTCGCTGCAGAATGGGCAGATGCAAGGGTAACCTTGCATAAATATTTTAAAAAAGTAGAAGAGGTGAGGGTTGCTAGACGAATGCTGGACGCATTCGAACATGAAAGAGACATTTGTATGGCTCCCTTTCACGCTCTTTCGGAACTAGGATGCCCGGGCTTTGTTGAGAATGGTGAGTTTCTCACCCATGAGCAGGTGAAAAAGAATTGGCGGTCCTTTGAGGCAGATACAACTGAGATTGATAGCTGGACTGAGCCAATTCAAGAAAGTCAGGTCACCCAGATGGTGTCCAAATGCTGCAAGATCAGCTCCTACTTCCAGGAGCTAGGAAAAAGATACCTCACCATCGACCTGCACGCGGTCGCTGCTTTCCACGCAGCATTAGAAGAAGTTGCTGACCGCCGGCCATTCGAAGCGTAGCCTGGGGCCAAGCCCATGCCGCATACAACCGCATCTGCGAGGCAGAAGCCAAAGCTGGAGAGCCTTCGGAAGATGGTTCTGAGGAGGCAACTGATGAAGGTGAATCTAAAGAACAGTTGCCGCGAGGAGAACAACTAGAGCAGCAAAAGGCAGGGGAAGCAAGTTCCTCTGCACCCAATGGATGAAGGCATGGATTCTTTGCGCCGAGGCGAGCTCGACACCCCGCGAGCCGCCAGAAATGTTGCCACATTTTGCACGGGGTGCAATGTTTTCAATTTTGTAGCAAAGTGCTGCTCTTCCTTTTCCCTCTTCCTCTCTTTCCCTTTCTTCCTCTCTCCTTTTCTCTCTCTTTCCTACATTCTCTTTTTCCCCCCTTTCTTGGAGCCCCTCAATTGAATCTCAAAGTTGACAGCAGTTGCCCTGGAAAATGGCTAAGTTTCGGTGCGAAGTCCGCACTTCGCCGTGTTTGTGCGAAGTCCGCACTTCGCCGCTTTGTGCGAAGTCCGACTTCGCCCTCTTTCTGGGCGCACCTTGTAGCAGGCTGGCAGGCTGCGTAAAAATGACTAAGTGCTGGAGCGAAGTCCGTACGGCGGCAGAGATCAGCTTTCACCTGTGCGCAGTCCGACTTCGCAACGAAGTCGGAGTGCGCCCTTGACAGGTGCGCAGTAGGGAAACAAACTCGGAAATACACCCAAGGCATGAAGGCCTTCCCGACTGCGCTGTTTTCTGCCCGCGCAACCCGATGGCGCTCTGATCCCAGTGCGAAGTTGGATAAACCGCCTTTCAAGGCAGACACGTGTCAAACAAAATCATCCATCATCTGACAAGTGTCCAGCTTCGGGATTTGAGCCAAGACGTGCCGAGCAAAAGGACGAGCATGGGTTGCATTACCTATGCCAGTGGCCTCATTTAAAGCTGATTGGAGGTTCTACCCGCTCCAGCTACCCGCATTCCTGCCGAGAAGAAGTTCTGCCCAACACACCGCCACCTAGCCGTCCAGCTTCCAGGAAGACCATGCTGCGGGTACAGTCCAGTCCGACAAAGGTCAGCATTTGCAGCTCTTTCGCCGCTTTTGTCAGCTATTGTTTGATCGGGACTTTGTGCCCATTAATGTAACGGGAGGGACTCGGGCTATAAAAACCCACCATGATTTCATTGTAAAGGGTGGAAGGGGAATGTCTGTTAGGGAACCATTGTAACCGTGCTTCTGCTTATAAATATAATTTGTATGCCTGGTTCTGTTCTGCTGCTTTTATTTCTTTATGCTTATGCTTTACGCTTCCCTGTGTCACGGCTCGTTGATTCATTTCAGCATTTGGTGGTCAGGCGCCTTTAGCATTGTTTGTGCCATGGCTTGTTGATTCATTTCAGCATTTGGTGGCCAAGCACTTTTGAACTTCATAATAGATGTGGTAGCAGTTCCATCAGTTGTGTGTTACGTTGCTGTCCGTAGTGGTGATTGATGCGTTGTCGTGCTGTTAGTTCTCCTTGTAGGGAGAATGTTTGCTAGGGGACCATTGTAGCTGTGCGTATAAATTCTCTGCATAACACATATACCTGGCTCTGACATCTCTTGGTTACTTTTTATATTTATGTTGCTGTACGTAGTGGTGATTGATGCATTGCCGTGCTGTTAGTTCTCCTTGTAGGGAGAATGTTTGCTAGGGGACCATTGTAGCTGTGCGTACAGGTCTTAATATAAAAAGTATACTTAGGTTTTGCAGCTTCTCGGTCATGCTTTGTATTTATGATGCAGTAAGTAATGGTGATTGATGTGTTGCCGCACTGTTAGTTCCCCCCACCAAACTCCAATCATATTTGTAAATTCTTTCCGTTCCTTTATCTCTTTCCTGCACTCTTAGCTTAAACCCCCCAAAGGAGCCGGCCTTCTCCGGAGATTGGCACGGAAGGCATCTCTTCCTTCCGGCCTTTCATGCTGGTGGGCGAATCTGGGCGCATTAACCCAAAATCCTTTCCTCATGGCAGATTCGTAACCAACAGAATCAGCACAACAATCCGCTTTCAAATGTTATAGTATCAGCCCCCTCCGATTCCAGACTTGGTGCTACTAAGAATTTAACTACCACTCCAGAAGTTATGACTCAAGCAGCAACTATGGTGACAAGGACAAATGCAGGCCTCCAATTAACTTATCATAGCACCACAGTTACACCTGTTAGTAGCATCCCCTCTATAACAATTAGTTCGACAATTGCTGACATATTGCCCCCCTTTGGCACTGATAGAAGCATGATAGTACTGCCATAGACATCTACAAGAGCCGCTTGGGTAGGGCCATAGTAGGCCTACCTTCGACAAGGAACCAAGATCAAGCAAACAAAGATAGAACCAGGCTTTCTCGAAGAAAATGATTACTAAAGAGGAGGTATAAGATATATGGATTTGACAAAAATGAATCCCCGGGATAAGCCCTATGTTGGTCTCCTCACGCAAGAGAGTGCGGGGGACCTACTGAAGGAGGTGGTGTGGCACCAACAAGCAGAGGACGAGGTCAGCTACCAAGTGCAATAGATCAAAGGGGTGGACCTGGGAATCAAAGTCTAAAATCTCCCCTACCCAAGGCTGAGTTGCAGGAAATCATTGCTAACCTGCTAAAGAGCTACTTCTAGTTGCAGAGCAAGGCATGGGAATACAAAAGAAAGCGGATGGAACAACAAAGGCTAGCCTTCCATCAAGAACGTCAGAAGGAGTTGATGATGTTGCAGCATTTTGAGGAGTGTCATCAAGAAACTGGACTGAGGCCATCCACAGCCTATTCCAATCAGTTGATAGCTAGACTACTCTGTTAGATCAGGACATGCCGAAACTACAAAATCAGATCCAGCAGAATTGGGCATCCACAAGTGGAATTGATCCCGAGTACAAGGATGTCCAAAAAGAGATATAGGAACTCACAACCCATATAGATTAAAGAATCCAGCAGAAAAGAAACATTGTTTGATGAGTTGAAGAGCTTTGAAGAAATGGCAACACCTTTTGCAAAAGACTTGAGGGCTTGCATTTTGAAGTATAAGGTAGGTCAGTCTTTAACATTTGCAGACCCTAGCTCAGCAATGGCACAGGTACCATAAATGGATGAAGAACATGCATTTCAAGACGATATTCATGAGTTGATCACCCGATGGACACTTTCATAGAATAAAATCAAGAGGAACTTCCGCTTCCTACAACTCAGTGAGCTACCAACACATTTTCAATCATATTTACCAATGCCCTAAGGACCCCACTAGTCTCCTAATTTTTGAAAAAAGGAGACCAATGTTGAGGTTGTCTCGAGACGAGACAACCAGATAAATTGGGAGGAATGTTAGCAGGGGGCTACATATAGTTGGCACCACCCCTTCTTTAGCAGCATAGGATAGCACAAAGACAAAAGTATGGCGTCATAGCCTTGGTTAGCGCCAGTAATTAGTCAGCAAGGGCGCCATGCTACTGAGGGATGTTGAATAAGTTCGTCTCCTTCAAGGGATGCCTTACAGCTTATATAAGGCAGATGCTTTGATATTGTTACAGGGATACCTAAGCAGAAAAGTGTAAAGATAAAGATTGCACCATTTGATATAAGAGGTTTTGGAGGTGTACCATTATTTTTTATTTTTATTTTTATTTTTTGTATATATGCATGTATTAATAGATCAGTATACATACATAAATCAGAATACTCTTAAGGTGTCCCCTGTTGGTCCTGAAAAAAACTAACGCCATCTGTGCACAAATATGAGACAAAACGCAAAATTGACAAGACAAGCATCAAAATTCAAAAGGAAATCTTTACAAATCTACCAAGACAAACATCTCTTTGTAGGATTTGAACATGAGAAACATTTTCTGTTTTTTGCAAATGATTTGTTCTCTCTACTAAATGAAAGGGAAGTCACCTTCCTAATGGAGATTAGTCTGCAAAAGCACAGACTATTCTAATAACAGCCCTCAGCTATCCATTAAATGCCTAAGAAGAAAACAGATCAAGGAATCACCCTCAGAGTTGAAGATAATTTTCCACTTTTAAGTTTGAACCTACTAAAAACTTATTCCTTTGTGCAGGGCCAAGCCTACTCAATACATCAGACTATTTAGAGGAGGAAAATTTAAAAGATAATCCTCCTTCTAGCAATAAAAAGGAAAAAAGCATATATTCATTAATCAAATCTTAAGCGTCTCTTCCGAGACATCCCATTAAATCAAATCTTAAGCCACATGTGGAATAGATTTGTATTAATTCCTTAATAGAAAAGCAATAAAGACAGAGATCAAAAAAAGATAACCTTTGCTTCCTTCATTATTAACTTAAATTCATTGACCCGTACATATTAAAGGTATTGGGAAAAGAACTAGAGCTAAGCTGAGACTTGAACCCTTATCATATCATTCACATTAAGCCGAGAACTGGCCAAAATTGAATGCCACTCCGAGTTCTCAATCATTCACCAGCAAGAAGAAACAGAAAACAAGGCCAATATTGAGCTGAGAATTGATACCCTTTCACCATAACAGGAAACATATGACAAAAGAGAGCTAACACTGTCAAGACATCAAAATTTATTGTCCTCTTTACAAATAGACCACCAGCAGTATGCTTAGGAGCTATAATTGGCAAAAGGGTTAATCATGGATTATTCTTACCCTACTTAAAGGAGCGAAAATGGATCCCCATTGGCAGAACCAGGTCCATAAATAAGATCCAAATATCAAAAACCAAATCATCATGTTAGGATCGAAGTTATGCAGTGCCACTTTCTTTGTCACAATCAAAATTATCATAAGCTAAGTCACGGGGTTCAAATATGTGTTGAAGTGTGATGAGGATAAATTAGGGGAACATGAATGAATTAACTTGAAGGAGAAAATAAGTGATTTAATCCACATAATGGAATTTCATATTTCTACACTTCTAAATTTCTAAATGAAATAAATGCAAAAAAAAATCTCAAAGCATGTACACATATCAAAAACCAAAACATCATGTTAGGATCGAAGTTATGCAGTGCCACTCTCTTTGTCACAATCAAAATTATCATAAGCTAAGTCACGGGGTTCAAATATGTGTTGAAGTGTGATGAGGATAAAATTAGGGGAACATGAATGAATTAACTTGAAGGAGAAAATAAGTGATTTAATCCACATAATGGAATTTCGTATTTCTACACTTCTAAATTTCTAAATGAAATAAATGCAAAAAAAAATCTCAAAACATGTACACCATATCATACAATATTTTAGAAAAAAAACATGTACGACATGATAAATTAATCAAAACTTTGAAATAATAACAAATCAAGAGTAATGAGTTAATGAGCTTAATGAACTCTATGATACTTAGTAAAATGATTCGGATGGATGGTTGCAACAATTTAATTTGACAGGATTAAGTAATGTCAAAATCTGATACTTTTACTTAAAAAGCATTAAATCTTCTAACATAGAACTAAGAAGATCACCATCTCTTATTCATGACCTAGAGATAACAGGTGAACCTTACCACAAATTTAATTTGATACGATTAAGAGATGTCAAAATCTGATACTTTTAAGTTTTAAATAAAAAGTGTTGAATCTTCTAACAAAGAAGATGACCATTTCCAATAAGAAATATTTCATCCCTGTGCCATCATCAAATAGAGATAAGGGGTGAACCCCACCACAAACATGACCACCACATGATGCATCAAGAAAGAAGAATTCCAAAAAGAAAGGAAGTATACTAGCAATGGTACCAAAAGGTCCCAGAGGATGCCAACAGGATGAAGTATAAAATTTCACGTATAGATCTCCACATAAAGCCACAGGTAAACTTACATTTTATGATAGGGTTCACCAAGACTCTATACCTTAGTTTCAAAAGAGAGTGACTAAACTGTATATATATATATATATATATATATATGTGTGTGTGTGTGTGTGTGTGTTTGTTACTATTTTTTTTTTGTCCTTAATAATGTGGTTTATTGAAATACCATAATAATGTGCTCATGATGTCATACGGGTAGGGACCATTTCAACCCTATATAGCCAATTAAAAACATGTTAATAATTGCATTTGAAGATAATTGGAGCCAGGGTGAGTGGAAGCCTGGGGTTGCATGGAAGGAAAGCCATATTTGAAAGCCCTAATGGGAAGTCAGGATGCCCTAGCTGGAAGTATGGATGCCCAAGTTGGAGATAAGAGGAAGAGCGAATATATGGCAAGTTCGATCCAAGGAGCAGATGTTACACCAAAAGTGATTATCAAGGATGAGATGATCGAGCATGATATAATGGTTCTTAAAAGCAGAGGGTTAATATGTAAGTTCCATGGATACTGGCCAGGGTTTTCGAAGATTCAAAATTGGATCAAGTGGAAGTGGGGATTGAATTCAAATTACTCTATGACTTTTCTTCCTAAAGGTTTTTTCCTCATCATCTTTTCCAGTTCGGAAATCAGGGATAAAATAATGGGTGGTGGCCCATGGTTTAGGGGGAGAGATGCCCTTTATTTAAGACCATGGAGTGAGAATTTTTCTGTCGAGACAGAAACTATTAAAAAGCTTCCAGTGTGGGTTAGGCTTTTTGGACTTCCATATCAGCTTATCAATAAGGATGTTTTGAAGAATATTGGAAATACCCTAGGGGAGTTCATCAAGGAGGGACCAACTACTAAGGAGCGAAAGCATGCTATATATACCCGGATATGTGTTGCTATGGATATTTCAAAACCTTTGCCACAATCCATTAAGATTAAATCTGAATCAAGAGAATGGGATCAACAAGTGGATTATGAAAACATTGCATTCCGATGCCACAATTGTTATGAGACTGGACACATGGCAAGAGATTGCAAAGTGAAAACGATGGAGAAAGAGAGAAAATTTTGGTCATGAGACAAACTTCAAGATGAAGCAAGGAGATCATACTATAGTAGAAGCTGGATTAGATCAAGGATATTCCACTCCAAAAGAAGAGGCAAAGAAAGCCTATCTACAACATCATATGACAAAGGCCACCATAGTTCACTTGGATCAACCGTTAGAAGAAACAAAGAAGGATACAAGGGATGAGAAAGTACAATGTGCAAGTTCAAATTCAGAAGGAATTAAAGGTGCAAAGGAAGATGTGGAGGAAAATTTTAAAACAAAGGAGACAGAAGAGGTCAAGTTTATTCTAGGTAAATTGTCTTCATTTTCCTCAAGTAGTATAGAATCCTCTCCTTGCAATAGAAATGAAAGTAGTGTAGAGGTTATCCCTTGCACTTTAGGGTTTCAAGAGCAGCATAATAAAGAAATGAGGATGGAGGATATCCATAGCAATTTAGGGTTTTTAGGGCAGCATAAGAAGGTAATTGCTATGGAGGAGCGTCCTTGCACTTTAGGGTTTCTAGGGCAACATAAAGAAGAAAGTGCTTTTGAGGTTATTCCTTGCACTTCAGATCCTTCAGAGCAAGACAAACCTATAGATGATAAGTCTCACTATGAGCAGTGTGAAAAAATTGAAGAGATTGATGAAGATGAAAGTGTTGGTGGGAATGAAAAAAAAGAGAGGAAGACCCAAGAAGCAAAAACAAAGAGAAAAGGAAACTCAGAGGGATATTGATATGGGAAAACAAAAGCAAATATCGCAAGTGTTAACAAGAAGTGGGGCTAAGCCCACAAATAAAAACAAAAAGTGATGATGAAAATGATATCTTGGAATATTAGGGGCATGAATAAGACCCCTAAAAAAGAGGTATTAGGGAATTGACAGGTTGTTATAGACAACATATTTATAGATATGGAAACCAGGTAGCAAATATTTTAGCCATTCGCGGTGTTGATTTTCATCTTGGCAAAATTCAAATTTTAGAAGGCAACTAGACGAGTGAGATTTTATCTCTTAATAAAAATGATATCAAGGAGTTGATTGCAGAAATGTAGCAGTTTGAGGAAGATGACGAATATCTTTGATAGAAAGGCAAATGAAGAATATCTTTGATAAAAAGGCAAGTTGGATATGGTTTAATTAACTTGATAGCAATGTAATGAGAACAATGTAATGTTTTGTTATTTTAATGGGAGTGGCCCCCAATAGAAGCCACACATAGCTTATTAAAAAATAATTGTTTTTGAAAATAACAATAATTTGTGATGAAAAGTATAATAGATAGCCTACCCTTGTCCATGGGGTTTTGGGCAAGGAGTGGGGAGTGATGAGTTTCACACCATAGACCAAGGTCCCAATCCCATAGGTGAACCCTCACATCTTAAACCCAAGGGGTGGGGTTTGGGGCAAGCAATGGGGAGTGAGATTTCAAACTAATAAACCAAAGTTCCAATCCCATGGGTGAACCTTAACACCTTTGTCCATGAGGTTTGGAGCAATTGGTGGATAGTAAAGAGTTTCAAATTACAAGCCAAGATTCAAACCTCATAGGTGAACCTTAATATTTAATCAAATGGTATAAGCTCAAGCAGTTAAAGATATGGGCTTTCAAGATGGAGACCTGAGTTCTATTAGGAAAAACTCCAAGATTTATCACCTGCAAGAGGAAGCACAATAACAAAAATATAGAACACAGAAAAAATAACACAAGTGACACATAGATTTACGTGGAAACCTGCAATGTGCAGGAAAACCACGGGGCAATGGCAACTTCTCTTTTATTATTTTCAGCAAAATTTACATCCACGTCTTTCAACGTTTTCAACAACTCATATATCATATGCAAGGGGTCAAGTCCCTTTTATAGAGCAGAAGGAAGACTCCAAACTGTTCGTTTCCTCTTCCAACGGAAGCCTCCAAAAGACTGTTTGTTTCCGCTCCCAAGACTGTTCGTCTTCCGCATTCCTGTCGTCTACCTAGACGTCTGCTCCTATGACGTCTACTTGGCTTGACGTCAGGCTGGACGTCTACCTGGCTTGACGTCAGGCTGGACGTCTACCAGCCTAGACGTCTGGCTGCCCAGACGTCTGCCAGCCTAGACATCTGGCAGCCCAGACGTCTGGCCCAAACGTCTAGCAGTCTAGATGTCTGGCCTGCTTGAACCTGCTGCAATCCTGTTTCCTGGATGCCTGGACTGCATAGTGACTTCACTTCCTAACATTCTCCCACTTGAAGTCAATATTCAAGAATTCTTCTGCCAAAGATCTTCATCCAATGTCAATTGCCCAATGCTGCCCTTGTTACTTTTTCAGCAAGCCCAGAGAAGTTTTGCACCATTCAAACTTCTCTACCTTGACCGACTTTGTAAGCATATCTGCAGGATTCACTTCAATGTCGATTTTCTGCAACAGGATCCTACCTTCTTCCACCACATTTCTGATAAAGTGGTACTTGACATCAATGTGTTTCGTGCGATCATGGAATGTTGGATTCTTCACTAGCTGAATAGCACTCTGGCTATCACAATGCAGCGTAATTTTCTCCTACATTACCTTGAAGTCACCCAACAATCGCTCTAGCCAAATTGCCTCTTTGCCGGCATGAGTTGCTGCAATGTATTCTACTTCAATGGTTGATAAAGCCACAACAAACCGCAACTTAGAAGCCCAACTCACCGCTCCTCCAACAAGAGTGAAGGTATATCCCGTAGTGGATTTTCTCCCATCTCTATCTCCACCATAATCAGAATCTACAAAACCTCGTAACTTGCAAATCTGCCGATCCAAAGTAAATGGCAACATCTGAAGTGGCTCTTAAATATCTGAATATCCACTTCACCGCATTCCAATGCTCCTTACCAGGATTTGCCATGTACCGGCTGACTACTCCCACTGCTTGGGCAATATCCGGTCTGGTGCTCACCATGGCATACATGAGGCTTCCTACTGCCGATGAATACGGTACACGAGACATGCTTGTCTTCTCTCGCTTCTATTCTAGGTCACAGTTTGGAAGACAACTTTAAGTGTGGAAGAAGTGGGGTACTAATCGGTTTAGCATTCTCGCATATTGAAGCGCTGCAGAATCTTTTCCACATATGACTTTTGACTTAACCAGATCTTTCTTCCTTTTCTGTCCCTGTGTATCTTCATCCCTAAAATTTGGTTTGCTGCTCCTAAATCCTTCATTTCAAATGTCCTAGCCAATTGAGCCTTAAGATCAATGATTTTCTTCATGTTGGGGCCTCCAACCAACATATCATCAACATACAACAACAAAATAATAAAACTGCCATCGTCAAACCTCTTATAGTATGCACAATGGTCAACTTCACTCCTGCTGAAACCTTGGCTCTTCATGAAGGGGTCAAATTTCTCGTACCACATCCTTGGCGCCTGTTTCAACCCGTACGATGATTTCTTCAGTCCGCAAACCAAATGCTCTTTGCCTCTTTCTTGATAGCCCCCAAGCTGATCTATATATATCTCTTCCTCGAGATCACCATGCAAGAAAGCAGTCTTTACATCAAGCTGCTCCAGCTCCAAATCCTGTGCAGCTACAAGTGCAAGTAGAACTCTAATAGTAGTCATCTTCACAACTGGAGAGAAAATTTCATTAAAGTCAACACCTGACTTCTGCACATAGCCCTTTGCCACCAAGCGAGCTTTATAGCGTTCCAACAGCCCATCGTTGTTCTTCTTCACTTTGTACACCCACTTGTTTCCAACAGTCTTTCTTCCAGGTGGGAGATCCACAAGTTCCCAAGTTTTATTCTTTCGAAGTGCCTCGATTTCCTCCTCCATGGATTTCCTCCACTTTCCTGCATTTTCAGACTCTCTAGCTTCCTGAAATGAACTAGGTTCACCATCATCAGTTAACAAAGCAAAAGAGGACTGATACACATGAGAATACCTTTCCGGACACTTTTGTGGACGTGTAGATCTTCTAACCCAATGATCTGTCGGTTCTGGCTCTTGGTCTTGTGACCGTTGTGGCTGCTCTACTTCCTGTTCTACTTGTTGTTCTACATGCTGATCAAAAACTTCAGCATGTTCATCTTCACTCAATTCTACTTCAACAGGTACAACATTAGGATTTTGTTGTACCTCCTTCCTTTGCATGGATTTTTCATCAACAATTACATCCCGGCTAATAATTACCTTGTGGGCAGTAGGATCCCATAGTCTATACCCCTTCACTATATCTCCATAGCCGAGAAAAACACATTTGCTTGACTTCGGGTCAAGCTTGGACCTTTTTTCTTTGGGTACATGGGCAAACGCGTCACAGCCAAAGGTGCGCAAATGAGAGTAATCAATTGGCTTACAACACCAAACCTCCTCCGGAATCTGTCCATCCAATGCAGCTGTAGGTGACCTGTTAATAAGATAAACAACTGTATTAACAGCCTCCGCCCATAACTTTTTCTCCAACATGGCTGCGCTAAGCATGCTTCTTGCACGTTCCATGATTGTGCGATTCATCCGCTCAGCCACACCATTTTGTTGTGGAGTGTATGGTACAGTCTTCTGGTGCTTAATACCTTCCTGCATACAAAATTTATCAAATTCCTTGGAGCAATATTCACCCCCATTATCCGACCCGAGACACAAAATTGACTTGCCCAAACTCTTTTCTACCCGTGCTTTGAACTCCTTAAATTTCTGCAAAGCTTCCGACTTCTTCTTCAGAAAGTAAACCCACACTCTCCTAGAATAATCATCTATAAAAGTCAGAAAATAGATGGCGCCATTCAAGGACTGAGTGGGGACAGGTCCAAATATATCCGAATGTATAAGTTGCAGAAAATCAGAACTCTTACCAGGACTTGCAGTAAACCGAACCCTCTTCTGTTTACCAAAAATACAATGCTCACATAAGTCTAAATTACAAGACTTAATCCCGTAAAGCATACCTCTGTCATGCAGAATTTTCAGGCCTTTTTCACTCATATGGCCTAGGCGTTGATGCCATAGCATTACTGCATCCTGAACAGAAGTTGTTGCTGCTGCATGGTTTGTCACCGTATCACCGCATAAACGGTATAAAGTCCCATAAGATTCTCCCTTTGCTACTACAAGAGCTCCTCTGGTAATCTTGCAGTAGTTGTTACAAAAGGTGACAGAATACCCTAGCTTATCCATCATTTTGATTGAGAGCAAATTCTTCCTCAAATCGGGCACATGTCGCACATCACATAACATCCTTTCTCTACCATCGTCCAACTTGATCCTTATATCCCCTCTTCCCACAATTTCTAAAGGATGATCATCACCCAAATAGACCTTTCCACCACAATATGGCTGATATTTGTCAAACCAGTCTCTGTGGGGAGACATGTGGAAGGATGCACCCGAGTCCAAAACCCGGTATATAAAACCGATCTCGTTGTTATCGATACAGTAAGGCTTCACATGTTGTCGTCTCTCCCGAATCTGCTGCACTCGGCCTCAGCTGATGGCTGATTTTGCTTTTCACCATTCTTTAATTGCCAACAATCCCTTGAGTGTCCTGGCTTCCCACAATGCCAACACTTCCCTTTCTGCTTACGTCCTTTAGACTTAGATCCGGACTGTTTTCTACCTTGTTTACTCCCCTCGAACGATCGACCTCTCACGGATAGGGCTTCATTGGTTGAGGGTTCCAGAGACGTTTTTCGCCTCAACTCTTCTGCCAACAAAGCGGCTACCACATCATCAAATTTGAGAGTTCCCGATGATGAATTACCGATGGTCATCACCATATGATTCCAATTGTCCGAGAGGGAACAAAGTAGGGTGATAGCTCTATCTTCATCCTCCATCTTCACATTAATCGAAACCAGCTTCATCGATAAGAGTATTAAACTCATTCAAATGATCTACAACGGATGAACTTTCCTTCATCCTCAAGCTATAAAGTTGCTTTTTCATAAAAACCTTGTTAGTTGTTGATTTTGTTTCATACAACTTTTCAAGCTTTTGCCAAAGGGCTTCCGCGGTCTTCTCTTCAGCTACATTGAACAAGACGGAGTCCGCTAGGCAGAGACGGATTGTAGAAACCGCCTTCCTATCAAGCGTTACCCACTCCTCATCTTTCATGCCGCTCGGTTTACTCGCGACCCCTTTCAAGGCTTGAGCTTGGTCATTCTGAACCAACAAATCCTCCACCTTCATCTTCCATAGAGCGAAGTTCCCACCATCAAATTTCTCAATCTCGAACTTGGTTACACCTTTTGTCATTGTTGCAGCTCCCACTCGCACAAAACCTTAGCTCTGATACCATATGTTAGGAAAAACTCCAAGATTTATCACCTACAAGAGGAAGCACAATAACAAAAATATAGAACACGGAAACAAGAACACAAGTGACACAGAGATTTACGTGGAAACCTGCAATGTGCAGGAAAAACCACGGGGCAATGGCAACTTCTCTTTTATTATTTTCAGCAAAATTTACATCCACGTCTTTCAACGTTTTCAACAACTCATATATCATATGCAAGGGGTCAAGTCCCTTTTATAGAGCATAAGGAAGACTCCAAACTGTTTGTTTCCTCTTCCAACGGAAGCCTCCAAAAGACTGTTCGTTTCCGCTCCCAAGACTGTTCGTCTTCCGCATTCCTCCTATGACGTCTACTTGGCTTGACGTCAGGCTGGACGTCTACCTGGCTTGACGTCAGTCTGGACGTCTACCAGCCTAGACGTCCTGGCAGCCCAGACGTCAGGCCCAAACGTCTGCCAGCCTAGACGTCTGGCAGCCAAGACATCAGCCAGTCTACACGTCTGGCCTGCTTGAACCTGCTGCAATCCTGTTTCCTGGATGCCTGTACTGCATAGTGACTTCACTTCCTAACAAGTTCAAATCTTGCCAAATGATATATGCATAATTGCTAGTTGTAATACCACAATGTGGTCTCTTGATATACCATAGTAGTGCGGTCATGATGTAATACAAGTGAGATCCGTTTCAATCCCATATAACCAATTAAAAAAAATAGATAGCCTACCCTCATCCAAAATAAGTGGGTGGGTAGTTTGAAATAATTGACTTTTCCTTCGTAAAAGTTTTAATTTATTATTAACTATTAACTACATGTACATATAGAAATAAAAACAAAAATACTATGTTCTCTGGAGACATAACCTAGGATTTGGGACCCGTCTCAAACACGCATCCCACCATCTTAGAAAGTCATTTTTTCGTACAAAAAAATCCCGAAACTCTATGGAACATAGCAAAAACTTATTTTTTAATGTATTAAATGCAGAAAATATTTAAAAAATCAATGAGAAATTCAAATTGGACACTTAGGTATCATAAGACAACGAGAGAAATCAAATTTTGACAACATATCAATGAAGGCAAAAAGGTCCATTGTATCCTTGTAAAGATTTTACTTTATTAATTATGCGTAGATATAAATAATGAAAAACAAAATAAAATATTAATGCATTGCTTTGTGTGTTAAATGTAGAAAATATATAAAAAAATCAATAACCAATTTGAATTGGACATCTAGGCATCACAATACAATGGGACCAATCAAATTATGACAACATATTAGTGAAGAAAGAGCTATTGTATGTATGGTACTTGCCTTCCGATGAATTAACAGCCAAGAATGGCCAAAATATGTCAATGGACTCAAAAGTACGACATGTTACACTAGAAAGTGGTAGAGCAAAACAAACAACCTAGGACAAAAGCGAAAAGCATAAAACTATAAAATAATAAGCATACTAACAAGAAGCATCAAAACACAGACAACTGAAAGATTAACCTAAAAATGAAGACAGACCATTTTTCACTGGGGTAAAGAGCATGTCATATTCTTACTAAGGGCTGAAGCTAACCTATAAAATCATGAATGAAAATATTATTTAATTTCATGGACATGGCTAACCTATCATCAAGATTCAGCCTTATTTCATATCATTTTCCAAGAAGGATACTTGAAAAGAAATCTCTCAACTAAGATGAATAACACTTGTAACTTGCCATCAAAGAGTAACAATTTAACTACCTCTTGAGTGTCATCAATTCTTCCAAGAAGTTGCTTCTACCTTTTCATCCACAAATACCTCTAGCAATAAGAGCATTCTTATTGAAATCTGCAATCAAGATCAATTGCCTAAGTTCCCTAAACCTCTCCCTTAAGTAATTGCTTAGATGCTTCCTCAAATTCCATCCCAAGGAATATTGAAGATTCAATTCTCTGCCCTTAGCCTCTTTAGGGATGCCCATTCCTCAAAAAGCTGAGATTCAGGAATAACCCTTCCAAAGATCTTCAACTTTTTTAACCATTTCACTCGATACCTGCCTCCATCCACCGTGCATGTCTCTCTTGTCCCAATACATGCCATTGTCTTTCCTCCAACATATCCTCAACACATTTGTTCCCAGTTTAACCCTAATTATTTTTCATGAATGCTTAGCAGCCATGTCTACAGGTACCTGCTCAACGAAAGTCTCCATTTCACTCAAAACTCCATTTTTTATTTGTGAAATGGCAGGAGTTCCCCTGAAATATTTTTGGGGATCAACTCATGCATCCTTCATATATGGATTTACTGCTCTTCTATCTTTGCATCTGCCTACTCCACTTTCTTGCATTCATGCAAACAACTTAAACTGCTTGCTTAGTGGAATGCTAGCTAGTCATCTCACTTGTATGACATTAACTCCTTCCCTTATTATACTTAAAAAGGTTTTCTGCCTTTTCACAGGAGGGAACTCTGTCCCTAATAGACTTGAGATCCTGTATCATACTCTTAATAAACATTGAACATCCAAGTATCCTCTTCATTATTAGAAATTTGCTCATGGACATAGGCATTGCAAAGCCTAGGCCTAAATTTTGCTAGTTAGATCAAAGCAATCCTCCCACGTTACAAGAGGCAAATAAACATTGCTTAATGCCTTACCTATGTTACAGATTGCAGCCCAACCATTAAGTTCAGTCCACCCAATAAGCCTTTGGTCCATCGGATTTTCCCTAGTAGAGATATTGACATACCAGTAACTAATATACTTGTATTGTCAACAAGGTGTCAGGTACATGAACTCGAAACTTCTTTTGCTGTTTGGGGCAATTAAAAAACTAACACAGTCCATTGAGTTTGGGGCAAGCAGTGGGAAGTGAAGAATTTCACACTATAAGCCATGATCCCAATCTCACGTGTGAGCCACTTTATACAAGGCATTGTGGATCAACGGTAAATGGGAAGCAATCGTATAAGTGTGACCTGAGTTCAAATTCCTGCATTGTGATGGACACTCCTGCAATAAGTCAGCTTGTGATAATAGGGTTTGTTGAAATTGACACCCTTTGCAACAAATTTGTCGAATCCAAATTCAACTTTCTTCCTTATTTGTGTCATTTGAAACATAGACAACAAATATGCAACAATCTTTGATACACAGTAAACATCATTACTCAGGAGTCAGGACATCCTGACATGAAAATTAACAATACCAAATATAAAAAGTGTCAACTCATCCCCAACATAAACAGTCTCATTAACCACATCTTCTAAAGAAAAAAATGAAGCAATCCTATCCACGTGATAATAATAACCAAAATCCACAACTTGTCTCTTAGGAGTACAAGCATGCAAAGCCTGGAAAATAGTCCATTGCCAATCTCCTTGGTACCTTTGTTCTAAAGATCCCACTTATTTTGTAACGAATACTTGCATGATGTCTTGATTTTCCAAAATAAATGCATTACTGTTGCAACTTTTGCTTCCCTTCCTGACTTTGCTGCTGCTGATTGACTTTTGAAGAAAGCTTATGTTATTGAATTCCCATTCATTTGTAGCTATAAGCAGCATTTTTATTTGTTATTTTTATCATTTTAGTAAGTTTTGCTTGTTTCTCCATAAGTAGATAGCAAAACTGATCAATAGAGGGGTTCTTTCCTTCTTGCTTGTAGATAGCTATCATAGAAAGGAACGCAAAGCGCAAGTTACAATGAGAAGCTTAAACAGTGAAAAGTATGATCTCAATCAATTGTAAATCCTCCTACAGATGGAGCTGCAATTTCTTTAATGTGAACTAGATAACCTTAATCCTTTCAAACCCAATGGATCAAGGTTGTTGAGTTCTTTATCAAAATTGTCCCACACTGCTTTTGGAGAGTCAAAGATCATACTGCAGTATCAATGCTTGAAAGCAATATGCATGATAAGCAACCAGGTGCCTTAACCTGAGCATATGCACCTTTATGTTTCTTTAGGATCAGTCAGCTTTGTGTATGTTTGCTTCGAAATCCTCCATAGACCTTTGCTCTATGACAAGATCTCAATTTCTAACTATGCCCATAAACAAAAATATAAGCTAAAAAGGATCCATGTCTAGAAATATCAAAAGGGAGCAAATCAAAAACATGAGAGCACCACCAAAAAGGGCTCAAAAAAATGCATCCAACAAAATCATTAAAAAAAAAGAGGTTAAACCTGTTGGCCACGGATCCGCCACCTGGGAAGGACTTGGTGTGTCAATGCGCCCTAGACCCGCAAACCAACATTGAAAGGCCGGGAGGAAGGGATGCCCCCCGTGCCGATCTCCGGAGAAGGCCGGCTCCTTTCCTAACCTACTTGGGGGTTTTAGATAAGAGTGCAGGAAAGAGATTAAAAAAGGGGGTAAAGGGAACTGGAAAGAGATTGAAAAAGATAAGGGAACAGGAAAGAGATGTAAATATCATGTGTTTCGGGTGGGGGAGAACAAGCAGCACGATCGCAAATTTGCATCCGAACCAACAACAATTAAAACAAAGCATGTAACAGAAATTGCAACTGCGATTCTATCCTATGTATCCTTCTGTTTTGTATTCCAGATCCAAATAATCACCAATGCTCAAATCCAGGATTCAGAATTTAAACAGACAGAAATATAAATGGACATGAAGCAGAAATACTAGCAGAAGGCAGCATAAAAGATAGAGACAAGAAGCAGAGCCAAGGATGCTTTGAATTAATTAGAAGGTGATCCGTCACAGCAGAGTCCTCTAGCAATATGTCCCCCCTCCACCCCTGTACAATGAAATGAGGCTGCTATTTATAGCGCAATTTCCCCCCCGATTACATTTTGGGCACAAAATCCCAGACCTGACAAAAGCTGCAAAAGCTGACAAAAGCGGCTGATGTTGACCTTTGCGGGTAAAGAATGTACTTGCAGCAAGGTCCTCCTGAAAACGTGACAGTTTCGTGGAAATCCGGTAGGTGGCAAGTTGAGTCGGTTTGAATGGGGGCAGATGCGGTACAATCTGTCAGTTCACGCTCATCTGTCCGGTACCCTGGCGGCACACCTTCTGTCACATCTTTGACTCGAATCTCGAGGCTGGACACCTGTCAACATCTGATGGAGGGGAGAAGAACCAAGCTTAGAAGCTCAACCTTTGTATTTTTATCCCGCCCAACACTTAGAATATTTTGGCTGCTTCTTCCTGTCTTTCTGCCCTACTTAGAATATTTTGGTTGCTTCTTCCTGTCTTTCTGCCCTATTGCGCACAAATTGATGAGCGCAGTCGGGCGGATGAGCGCAGTCGGGAAGGCCTCCGTGCCTTAGAAAATTTTTGGGCAGGTTTCAACGTTCTTTGCCCGAGTGCGCACAGGTCAGTGAGCGAAGCCCGGGTAGCTCAACACTTAGTCGTTTTTCTGGAGATACCATGATGGGCTGCCCAACTGCGCACGAATTTGAGGGCGCAGCCCGACTTCGCTGCGAAGTCGGGTTGCGCACCCAACACTTAGACTTTTTTGGGATGTCCTTCACTGACAATGCCCAGGTGCGCACAAAACTGAGAGCGCAACCCGACTTCGCTGCGAAGTCGGGGTTCGCTCAATACTTAGTCAAATTTTGGGCTCAGCTCTCTGCACGTTAGCTCCCCAAGTGCGCACAAAATTAAGGGCGCAACCCAACTTCGCTGCGAAGTCGGGTTGCGGCAACACTAACACTTAGAAAATTTTGGGCCTTTGTATGAGCGCAGTCGGGAGGATGAGCGTAGTCGGGCGGGGCCCGACACTTAGTCAATTTTCTGGCCCGAAATTGAGCTTCCTGGTCCTGCTTCCCGGGCCATAACTTTTGATCCGCTGACCCGATCGCCTATTATAATATATCGTCGGAAAGCTAGCGAAAAGATCTGCAATGATAAAATATCCAAAGCTTATTTCATCCATTTTATCACCCCCGTTTATGGCCTGTGAAAACCCGAACACCTCCGCATGCTCTTTGCCGCTTTAAAGCTCCATACTTAGGCCAAAGTTTATCAAAAAATTTAATGTGGCAAAATTGCCAACAAAACCAAAATGAGCCCCAAAAGTTATGCTCTCGAAAGGATTGAGAGTTCAAGGTCAATTAATCACCGCTTGCCATCTCTTGATTCATCATCTACCACCACTCAAAAATTTGCTACTTGTTGTAATTTGACTGACAAAGCAACACATAACTAAAATAAAGGTTTTGCTTTTAACAACCAATCATGGCCCACAACGAGTCATGCAAAACAATCACAAACCACCATGTTGGTATAGATACTAACTGTAAGGACCAACTACCATTTGTCAATTCAATTTTCATTGGCCATGTCAACCCAAGTAGAAGTGAATACATGTTCACAAATGGAATGGCCCTCTTTCAACATTGCATCTCTGGAAAATGGATTGGAAGCAAAGGGTTACCAACTGACCCCAATACCTTTCATCTATTAGTGAGCAATCTTACCACTAGGTTACTCGCTTTAATCAAGCATAATGAAAACGCCATCAATTTGTGGCAAAGGTGCCGCCAAAACACCAGCAAGAGCTGCTACCCCCTCCTGCTCCAAGCTTTTGTTATTGTTCAACCTGCAATATGCTCCTCCCAATCACCGTCAAACAATTGCTGGTTCTTCATCCTTGGACTTTCAATCCACAACCCTCAATCCACCCCATCTGTCCATTTACTGTTGGATATTTTAAAGTGCTTGGAATTTTATGAAATCTCCATTGTGTAGTGCATATTCTCTTATTTAATCAAGCAACACAAATTCGATATCTCAGGGTTAACATTCATGTCCTTTGTACATACAGCAATTAAACAGCTACGCTAAAGTTCTGCATATCATTTACAAAAACCTAAGTAAATAATGAGAAAAACAATATGATTATCATGAATAGGCTTTCCCTGGAAGAAAGCAAAGCAAAACACTAATATACAGAGAAATCAAATCCACTCACCCCCAATCACAAAACACTATCATTTAGAGCAGACACATTTTGATTCTATAAGATTATCTTTTTCCTTTATGTTTTTATTGTTTTTGTATATTGTGCAAAAACAAGAGAAGTGCGGTGAATAAATACCTGCAGCTTTTCAAGTGTTTTCGACAAGGAAGTGAAGATCCATAGAATAAAGAAAGCATCCAAAACTGCAACTGGTAGAACAAGAAACAGCCTCGCTTTTCCAGAAAGATCATTAATATTCCCAACGTTCTCTACAAGCTCCAGTGCTTCTGATGCAACAAAGTAAATTGCTCCCAACAAAAGCACTTTAGACGTAAGCCCACCAAGTGTTGGTCTTACCACACCGTAGCCCATAGAAACCACAAGAAGAAGAAGGCGAGACACAGTCTTCTTCACAGACCCAAATGTAACTGCCCAGATAGTAATGCCAATAGGTCTGTGTCCAGTTGCATTGAAGTTTGCATATTCAAAATACCACGTAGCCATCTCACACATGCCAAGAGCAATAACTATAGTAATACAGTTCTGAAGCTGCAATATATCTTTCCAAAAACGGACATACTGGAGAAACCAGATGAGTCCAAGTATAAGGTAACACAAGGACATGAAGCCATAAAATTTCAGGAAGGGTGCCATCCTCCCGGGCAAATAGCCCATGGGATTCTTCCAGATTGTTTTACCACTGACCACTACTCCTTTAAGACTTGGATCACAGAACATAAAGTAGAGGTTGTACATGCCACTTTTGTTGATTATAATCGAATCTGGTTGCATCCTCGCAATCTCATCATTTCCATTAAAAAATATCTGTTTGCGTTTAGGCCAACCTGGTTCATCAGATGGATGCACGATAATTTCCCCCTGTTTACAATTATCTTCCTTGGCAAGGTCATGTGTGCAGCAAAGAACAGTAGAACCCACCGACAGGGAACCCCCTATCTTATCCCTGTCTTTTATTTCAAACACTATTGCTTCAATAAGTCCTGTTGTATGCTCCATTTCTTGGTGACGATTAGCAGCTTCTTTACTCCTTTTGAAAGTGATAGATTCAAATCTGCCAGACAAGTGCACAGCACACCATGTCATAAACGCTAGCTTGTTAGACAAAAGCCAATAGAAATATTAAATTCCACAACTCAAAGATTATATTTTACGCATGATCAGAATGAATATTTGAAAAAACATCACAGGAAGAAAAACTAGCAAAACGAAAGTGCAACAGTCTGACAAGGGGAGAAATAATCTTCCATGATTACATCTAGCATAAGACAAACTGTATAAAAAGGCCCAGATACCAAAAAGGCTATGTAATAGACCATAGCCTCTCTTTTTAGTAAAATTTAAATATTTCTATGAACCCAACCTTCATCAATTAGTGGTATAAACTATAAACAGACAAATAAACTGTCAACGCATGGATTTTATTTTAATGCAGAATAGAGTATATATAAATATTAAACTGAACTTGACCAAGTCCCAAACTGAATCAATGCTTCATGTCCATCGCATTATTCCATTCTAAAAAGGTATCAAAACAAGATCTATAGATGCAAAAACCTAAGAATAGCACAATGTGACCACTTCCTGATGAATTCTTGCTCATATAGGGTCACTTAATCTGCCTATAAAATTGGACTCTGTAGTGTGGACTGACTCGCTTAGTCATTCTAAGCATAGAAACAGTGATTCGTCAATAATGCAATAAATTCCAGTCACTTAATTCAACTAATTTTTAAATTATAAGGGTTGGATCAACCAATGCAAAAGAGGAAAACGCAGCACAAAAAGCAGTTTAATGACATCACTCATTCATGTGTTCTATCTCTTTGACTTGATAAACTTTGCAAACAGCAGCAAATAAAATGAAAAGATTAAAAGAAAACTTTAAAGAGTGCACCTGGTTGATCTATTCTGACATTTTCCACTGATACTATCACTTACAGCTGAGAACAGCCATAATTACACAATTACTAACTGAACGCTGGGAAAAAACCAAGGTTGTAAGAAACTATATTTTGATTTTTTTGAAATTACTCAATCTTTCCAACTCATAGAATCAGACATTGCAAGAAAAAAATAAAAATAAAATAAAAAATACAAAAATCCTTTAACAGCAAAGTTTTAGAGGCCCAAGTGGTTTGGGACAAGTGGTCAAGAGGGAAGAGTTTCACATCATAGACCAAGTTTCCAATCTTATAGGTGAACCTTAATATTTTCAGATCCTATCAAATGGTAGCAGTTCAACTGGTTAAATACGTCGACTTTCAAGGTGGAGACTAAAGTTTAAATCTTGTCAAGTGATATATGCATAATTGCTTGTTGTAATACCATGGTAACATGGTCATGATGTAATACAGATGAGGCCTGTTTTAATTCCACCTAATCAATTAAAAAATAGCACAGTTTTACAGATGTGTTGGATTCATCCAGATTACCAGCTTGCTACACCTACCCCTCATGGACCAATGGCATAGACTCATTGCAAATTGTGTTGTGTTTAGAAGTCATTTTGAATCTGACATTTTGTGGAAAATATGTCAACCCCCAACAGCACTCACCTCCAAATTCACCTTCCACATGGTTTACTTTGTGCATGACCTTCAACGCTTTATTAGTGTTATACATGATTATCTCTCTATGGCTCACTATGTGTTCATCAGAATAATCTAACTTGCTACAAAATTTCCTTGTTTACAAGTCTCATGCTATAATCAAAGAAAAAGGATAACATCGACTACCGTTCAATCAATTTACTACCTTCTCCTAGCACTTTCTATTAAGCAGAAAACTGTAAAAGCTCCAACTTGCCAAGAATTATTTGAATTTCAATGTAAACTTGACTGACTATTTTCAAAGACGCTAGGTTTCAGTAGCAGGCTATAAAATTTATAAAGAAGGTTGTGATCTGCTTTAAGGTTGGATGGGGACTGGAATGAAACTCTAAATGTTAGCATGACTTATTTCTAATTAAATTGTTTGACAGGACTTTTTCTGAAGCAGCAGACAAACCAAACAAACTTTAGTATGTTGCCAAGGGACCATTCTGCAGACCCATTAATTACAATTATCTTTAGCATAAATATCAAGTGGCATTAGCTCAATCAGTTAGATTCCTCAATATTTAAAGAGGAGACCAAGGTTCAAATCTTGCCAAGCAATATATGGATAATATACAAGCTTTGTTGTAATACCACTATGTGGTGATGATGTAATAATGGTGGGGCCCATTTCAATCCCATATGAACAATTGAAAAAAAATTATCTTTAGCATAAAGGATTCTCCTAACACACTGTTAAGATAATAATATCAGCTGAACTTGACTGGTTGTCACATACTATCTGCTATCTGCTATCTGCTTTAAATCCCCAGGTTTACTGCTGTATCAGTGCTAGAGAGGCCTAAAGCTAACCAATTTCCACTTTTATAAGAGCAGTCTTAAATTTATCAAAATGCACTCGCTTTACAAAGTTCTCGTAAAACTACTTTATTTGTTTGCAGGCAGATCATTAGGATTTGTAAAGTAGATGTCCACTGATGATTAGCTTGTATTGACTCAGATGTGAGACAGATAAATGGAGAAGACTTAAAGAGAAAAGGGAAGAAAGAATGTGTACCTATTGCACTTAGGGTAGTGGAAACAGAGAAACACTTATTTTGGAATGCGAAGACGTTTGTGATAGTTATGCTGATACATTAGCTGTAGCTTCTCTGTTTAAATGTTTGAAGAATCAAGACTAGAAAAGGTTAAAAAAAAAATTATTAAGAAGATCAGCAGCAACAGATCAGTTCTTTAGAAAGAGAATGATGAATCAACTTCCATTTTTTACATAAAGTTGTTTTCTTTTAAAAAACGAGTAAGATAATAAATAGTGTTTGGTAACAAATTTGTCAGGCAGCAAAGAGAAAGCTATTAAATTCATTAAACTATTTAAACTAATCCTCACTTTTCCCCCTCCAGTGCTAACCTAGAAAATGAAATGTCTCAGAAATGGAAGGATTCACAGAAAACTATTCGTCCCTTAAAAGTTTCCCTGGGCTGTGTACGAAATATTATAACTTGATATTCTAATTTGATCGCTCAAAATAAATTTTATTTTCCTATTGATGTCAATGCAACAATGAATACTCCTCCACACAAAATTACCAAACCCCAATTCAACACCAGAAAATCGTTGATTTCACTCCGTCAATTTCAACTTACATCGCAATGTTTTAACGTTAAGAAAAACACACAGAGAGGAAGGAAAATATAAGTACTTGATAAATGACTTGCCCTTAGTTCCGCTTGTCTCGTTTTTAATTTGCGAAGCATAGAGACCCTCGCTTCCACCGTAAAAGAAGAAAGAGTTCCCCTGCCCGGAAAATCTCCCCTTGCTGTACTCATGAATGGAGGCATTCACCTCCACCAATAACCCTATCACAATTAACACTCCCAAAACAATCTTCCTCGCCATCGATTCCACCACCGCTAAATTTGATCAATACAAGTTTTGACTTCGATTTCCAGAATTCGATCAGCTCTCGCTCAAATTCCGCGTGAAATGCGCACAATTAGCCACCTTGAGGTTCGATCTCGAAGCCTTCCACAGTTATCATTCCTTATGGCCCAGGCTTTCCTGGCTCCATGTGTTCTTTAGCCTGTTGTAATGTCCAAATTTTTCAAAGGCGTACTTTTAACACATCAAATCAGCTTTGACATTTCTGTTGACTATTCTCATTTATTTGTCCAATGGCAATTCCAGAGCCTTCTTACCTTTCGTGCTTCTATTTTTGCATGGAGGGAATCAAATTCCGCTTCCATTTCCATGGGAGGAAGAAAACAAAAGAGTTTCCATGGTGAGGGCGCGATCAGTTGGGAATTATGAGAAATAACCAGGACTCGTAAATTGTCTGACAGGACTCGTGAATTTTACCGTGGCTGATAGTCCTCCTATAATGTTGGGAACCATGAGATCTGCAATGATCATGTAGTTCTTGGATTAGTCCAGGGATAGAGGTTTTGGGTTTACATTATAAAGATTTATGTTGAGAAAGACAGTTTTGATTTGTGTTCAGTTGTAAGTTTGAATGTTTAAAATAACTTAAACATTTACAATATCTAACAATATGTATATTTATATTGAAAGACAGTTTGATTTGTTATTATTATTGTTCAAGTTACCTAACAATGAAAATTATTAGAAAAAATAGGTTTGTTGGTAGTATGGAATGTTTAACTTAGCTTCATCTATATATCAACTATCTAAAAAATACAAAAAAAATCTTTTAAAAAAAATTAAATAAATAAAACATTTTAAATCATTAAATAATATATTTTATTAAAATTTTAAAAAGTTTTAGAGAACAGTTTTATTTAGTTGGCTAAAGTAAAGATAAAAGTTTGACAATTAATAGTACTATGTGGTTATAATATAGTTTATGGAAGGTTCATTTTAATTTTAAAAAAAATTGTATAGTTGATTAATTTAGTTGGTTAAATTTCTTAATTTTTAAAATAAAGATTTCAATTTGATTAGTATATATAATTATCTTAGTATTACCATGTAGTTATGATATAGTCTATGTAGGACTCATTTTAAAGTCATATATTGTATTTAGTGAAAAAATAAGTTGCCTCGTTTTACTTAATCTTTAATAATTGTGGTATTTATTATTTGATTATTAAAAAAAAAAAATGTTTATTAAAAAAAACTTTTAAAATATAATAATAATAATTTTAAATTTAAAAACTTGTAATGTTTATAAATTTTAAAAAATAAATGGTATTAGTTTAGTTATTAATTAAACTCTTTTTTTAAATTTACCAAGCAATATATGTATAATTGTTGAAGTTGTAATATTGCTAAAGTGAGTAATTTCGTCCTCATATTACCAATTAAAAAAACGATAATATTTTTTCATATTTAACTTAAAAATAGATTATTGTTAATCATAACATATAATCATCTAATAATAATATCAAATAGTATTCGCTTAATAGGTTAGATTTCTCATTTTACAAAGTGATTTCAAATTTTCTCAAGCTATACATGTGCTAGCTTAGATATAAAGGATATATATCTAAAAACGCCGAGAGTTATCAATCTCGAGGCATCTATCTCATTTCTTGGGGTTGTGATCTGCGCCTCGAGACTGATAACTCTCGGCGTTTTTAGATATATATCCTTTATATCTAAGCTAGTTTAAATGTTTTTGTTAATGTCGACTTTTTTAATAAATAAAAAAATTGTTTACAATGTGACATGTAACATGCATGATCTCTTTGCCTCCCACCCCCTGTCTACCATTGTAGAAACGCCTCTCGACATAATAATTGTAATTTTGAAGTTTTAATATCATTATATGGTTATGATGATGCAATATGGTTGGAACCCATTTCAATCTTACATAACTAATTAAAATAATATTAGATTAAATGTCTCCTTCAAGACACTTGAGTTGGTACATCTTTGGACTCTCATTAAGGAGATCTAAGTTCGAATCACATGGATGGCCACATGGAGGGGTAGGCCTTATTGTGCCTCTAATTGTATTTCATATTCTACTTTAATAAAACATAATAATAGGTCCAGGGAAGGTTTGGGTTTGGCTCTTCTCTGAGAGGTCCAAGGTTCAAACAGTGGCATGGGCGAGTGTGTGAGGGGTGGGTGTGTGTTTGTGCGTGTGGGCGAGTGTGTGTGGGGTGGGTATGTGTGGTTGTATGTTTAGCCCCTATTGATAAGTTAACTCTCCCTTATGAGAGGACATGGTGGGATGGGGGTGCCCAACCTTGAGCATTGATCGCAAGGGTTTCTCACACTAACCAAATCCAAAAAATAATAATAATAATAGGTTAATTTTAGCAAATGACATTAACTTAATCTATTAGATTCCTCAACTTTTAAGGAGGAGATTTAGATTCAAATCATGTCAAGTGATCCATTCACAATTATAGGTAGTTATAATACCACTATGTGATCATGATATAATACGAGTGGGGTCATTTCAATCATATATAATATTTTTTTTTATTTGGTTAATGTGAAAAACCCCTACAACCAACGCATAGGGCTGAGCAGGCTCCTCCAACCATGATTCCTCTTAAAGTTGAGAGTTGTGCTTATCAATAGGGAATTTAACACGCCCACCACACACCCACCCCTCACACACTCGCCCATGTCACAGTTTGAACCTTGGACCTCCCGAATCCTATATAATCTATTAAAAAATTAATAGATTAAACTCAACTTTTAAGGAGGAAACCCAAGTTTAAATTTTGTCAAACTATACATGTATAATAGCTCTATTGTAATGTGGTCATGATATAATACAGGTGGGAGTTGTTTCAATTATATATAATTAATTAAAATAATAATAATATCAAATCTCATAGATGAATCTTAACATTTTGATCAAATTGCATTAGCTCAACTGATTAAATTCCTCAACTTTCAAGAAGAAGACCCAAGTTCGAATCTTGACAAGTGATATATGCATGATAGTCAAGTTGTAATACCACTATGTGGTCATGATATAATATGGGTGAGACCTATTTCAATCTCGTATAACCAATTCAAATAATTATTATAATAATGATATTAGCTCAACTAGTAAAATTCCTCTGAAGATGAAGGTTTGAATCTTGCCAAGTGATACGTGCATAATTGTAAAGTTATTGTAATACCACTATGTGGTCGTGATGTAGTATGGATGGGCCTTGGTTCAATCTCATATCATCCATTTAAATAATATAATAGGGAGCAAGTGCAAGTTAGAGTGAGCATTACATTTTTCTTGTATTAGAAACAAGCAAGTGTTGCGAGTATGAGCAAGAAGCAAGTGTAAGTATGAAGCAAAGTGCAAACAAGGAGGGAGCATCACTTCCTCTTATTCCAAAACTTATGAGAAATTTTAAAAAATGAAGGATTCTTGTGAATAAAATCTAGGTAGCAAGAAAGTCATTTTTTAAAGTTCTTACCAGAAGTAAGGTTACCCTAGTTGGAAGTACGAATACCCTACTTAGAGATAAAGGAAGAGCAAATCTATGGAAAGCCCCATATAGGTAATGGATACTACACCAAAAGTGATTATCAAGAATGATATGATAGAGCATGATATAATGGTTCTTAAATGGAAAGGATTAATAAGTAAGTTCCATGGATACTGGCAAGGTTTTTTGAAGATTCAAAATTGGATCAAGTGGAAGTGGACCTATTGAATTCAAATTACTCCATGACTTTAATTTTTGAAAGAATTTTTCCTCATCATCTTCCCATTTCAAAAATTAGGTATAAAATAATTGTTGGTGTCCCTTGGTTTAGGGGAAAAGATCTATTATATTTTAAGTGAGACTTTTTGTATGGAGATAGAGACTACTAAGAGGGTTTCAGTGTAGATTAGGTTTTTTGGACTTTCTTATCAACTTATAAATAAAGATATTTTGAATAATATTAGCAAAATACTCTAGGGGATTTAATATAGGAGGGGCCAACTACAAAGGAGAGAAGATATGTTGTATACACTTGAATATGTGTTGTTATGGATATTTTAAAACCTTTACCACATTCCATTTGAATGAAAAAGAATGGGATCAGCAAGTGGAATATGAAAATATTGCATTATAATGTCATAAATGTTATGAGATTGAACGCATGGAAAGAGATTGCAAAGTGAAAATGATGGAAAGAGAGAGAGAAAAAAATAGGGCATGAGGCCAAATTCAATATGAAGCAAAGAGATAATATCATAGTAGTTGGGTCAAGTCAGGAATTTTTCACTCCCAAGAAAGTGGAAAAAATCTTTCTACACCATCAAATGGAAAAGGTCATTATGGTTTACTCAAGTCAATCATCACAAAAAAATGACAAAATCTATGAGGAAGTATGATTCACAAGTTCAAATTTAGGAGTTAAGGGTATTGTTGATCCACAAGGCTTATTGATCAAATATCGTGCTCAAGAACCAACATCCAATGTCTTGGAAAATGGGTTTTCAATCCCTTTGACCTCTAAATTTGGGTTGGCTCCCTAGTAACATATGCTAAACTAAACTAATATACTATAGGAAAATAAAATGTGCAAGGTAAGGATGTAAGAGTTTGAGAGAAAATGCAAGAAAAGTAAATATGGCTAGAGATCATAGTGATGCTAGTGTATGGTAAATTATGTCATCTTAAGGAGGTTGAATAATAGCATTTTGAGTTCATCTTGAGCATGCATACATCAAAAAATATGACTAACAGATAAATGTATGGCGTCACCTCTCAAACATACATATAGAGAGGTCCAATCGATTGGGACACAATCTCATATGAAGGCCAAGCACAATTTTCCATTAATTGAAAAATAAGATTTTAATTGGAGAGGGTGTCTCTAGCCTTTCTCAAAATAGACCAAAAAAAGTTTACAATGATCTCGTCTCCTATTTATAACATGGGATTTACCCCTTTTGTCATGAAAAACAAATACGTCATTGTCAATATTCAATTATATTTTGTAGGCCATGGTGTTGTTCATTCACTAAAATTTTGATGGACCAATGGTTTGACAAATTATTGACTGCTTGGCTTAATTATTTTGTAGCTTCATTGTTGGGGTGTCACAAAATCAATGTTGACTTCTAAAATTGTCAATTCCTTCTTATTTTTGGCTTGGAGATCCTCATTGCCCATGCCTAGATTTTGCTATTAAGTTAGTACCTTGTACTACATTTTTTTCTAATTTTAGGGATGCTAAGATTGGTTGGTGAAGAACTCCATAACTGTCTTATCCATGGGATACAGAGTCATCAAAATTTTTAAAATCTACCACAAGCCCTTACTTGCATGACAAGTTTTAGAGGGTAGACCATTCCATGTCTAATATGATCTTGATGTTCTTAATATAGACCATTGCTATCATCAAGTCATCTAATTATTCTTGAGGTAGTTCCTCCTATGCTTTTGGGATGGTCTTTACCCCTTCCAATAGACTCACAAGTTGAAAGATAATGTTAGGTTCGTTGGTTGTTACATTTATTAGAGAAACTTTATCTACATGGGAGACTACCTTTTCTTCACTTTAATCAGTTTGGCATGTTCTTCTTCATACATTATGACCTCTTGATCTAAAAGGGGACTAGGAAGTCCTTCTTGGACTAGTTTAGCAATGTGACACTTCAACTTCTCTACAACTTCTTTCAAACCATCATAAGAGATCTTGTTGCTTGAGTGGTACATTCATAAAATCTACCTATATGGCTTGCTTTGTGAAAATTCCCAATTGTTTCAATTGCTAGCTTGGTGGATAGACCTCATTATTTGCATGTGATTTGTTTTTAGGCCAAATCAGACTCCCAATGATAATAGTCGACTTGGCCTTCAATAGAAGTCTATCATATGATTTTATATGTGTTCCAATTATATATTAACATGGATCTTATCTTAGATGCTTTTAATGATGTATATTACTAAGACCTTAGACTCAATGGACTCTGTCTCCTTTCAAACTCTTTTCTAGTTGCCTCATTATTTTTTTACTTAAATGCCTCATCTTTTTCTTGCTAATCTTACTTTAATTGTTTTACCAATTGCTTTTGGTTTCATGGTAGGTACTATATATTAATTAAATATTAATTAAACTCTAGGTTTATTTAGTTAGATTTTAAATTAAATTTTTTATGCTTTAATAGGTTTTGAAAAAAAAATTCAAGCCTTCTAGCCTTATCTTGGAAATACCTATCAAGGCCTTATCTTGTTGGCCACTCTGCTCATGGTTTTGGGCAAATGGTTTTACCCCAACCATGGTTTTTAAATATCTATAAATATGTTTTTGTAATCAATAAAATCAATCAATTTGGTATCAGAGCACCCCAATCCACTTATGGATTGCTTATGTCAAAGGTACCATGTTGCCTAATCAAGCTCCTCTCAAGGATCTCTCTACAAGATTTAACACAATGAGCCAAGAAGTTATTTGTTGAGATGATATTGATCATGTCAAACATTGATGACACAAATAAGGCCTCAATGTTAAGGACCCCAAGCTCATTGACAATGTTATTGAAGCACAAAATTATGAGTTAATCATTGAATAATATGACTTCTTCACTACCGACTTTGACTCTACTCCTTTTGGCCACATGATTCCTAGATTCTCAAAGGAGGAAAATGGATCTTCTATTTGTAGCATTTTCAAAGAGTTTGAAAGTGATGTTGAGAGTTTGGATGCCCATGATCCCATCATATTTCTACAAAAGTAAATGTATGAGCTATTATAAGGAGCCTCCTCTTGTAGCACTAGAATGAAGCTGATGTTACTCTAATATGTGCCTCAAGCGGTAGCAATGGCTAAAAAAAAAGGTAGTATTTCGATTGACAACATCAAACTTAAGATCTACCTACTTCGATTGGTAACTAAGAGGTTGAAATAATCAGTACATAATGTATGCACCTACCAATCTTGATGGGAGAAAACCAATGGCCACCCTATGCGCATACACTTGCATGTGTGTCATATCTTATTTTCTTGCAACCACTCTCTTTTGCTCATAGTTGTGTGGTCTACTTAGCCACCTTGTTGGTCATCCTCGACCTCACCTGAATGGATTCATCCAATGAAGAAACCATGGAGTTTTCCAAGGCTTTGGATGCAACACAATGCACTATCACCCAAAGTCGTGCACCATTGGACTTCACTCCCATCCCAAATTCTGCATTACCATCATCTTGCTCGAATGCTCATCTAAAAAAACCCTCCTTTACATTTATTTGTATGCATTCTACTACTAAATTACCCAAAAAATAAAAGTATTAAGAGTAGTGATAAAGACAAATCTGTCAGTACAACTTGATCACATAATGTCCTGGATGTTGAGCTAGATTGTTGACTTTGAAAATCTTGTTGTCACTTTTTTCCAATAAGGGGAAAAAGAATAATTTTGGCTCTATATGTTATAGGACCTGCTACCTCTACCTGATGCAAGATCCACCATCGTCATTGCCTTACATGACCTCCTCCTTCCACCATAGCCAAATATAATGTAGTGGTGACCTCTTTCTAGGTCTGCTCATTATTTCCTGATTTTGGGTCAAATTAGTGGGAGTGAAGGAAATTTGTGACAACAATGGGACTCGCCACTTGCCTCTATGACCCCATTCTTCTATTGCAGGCTATCTCACGACACTCTCTAGCCTATTTTATGGCCTTGACACTTAGATTTTTGCTAGTAGCATGCACACCAAGTTGCCAGATCTCCTTGATGCTCATACCACCTATCTTGTTATGCTCTACTTCCCCACATGACCTCATCTAGGCCACCTCTGCTCATGGACCTTATATGTCACATGACTATCTTGAACCCCTTAACACTCAATGAGGCCATCTCTCCTCCCCCAAAATCCCTACGTGCATTTTATAGCACACCCCAACGTGTCATACACTTTCTTATTGTCTCCATTATCAATGACCACCAAATTATTGACTATATTTTTTGAATCCAATTTCTTGTATCAAATACATTTGGGAGGAAATCTCTTAATGATATTTTTGGTAGGAATACCCTTGATTCTCTCTTATACCCAAGGTGACTTCACCCACGAAAATGGTCCTCCTAAATTTATTCTTGAACAACTCCATGACCACATTACTTCATCGGATGTTGAGGTATCACAACTTAACTTCACCATGGGGAGGACATGTATTGTTATCTCCTTCACACCATTTTCTCACATACATTCCATAACTTATATCCTACATGCATTATGAGGAGGGACTTTTTAACCCTTATATTCTATTTCTTTCAAATTATAAACATGTTTGACAAAGGAGAGAAATGTAATAGTTTGAAACAACATATTCAAAATAATATTCTCAATAGATTCTATTAGGAGGAAAATGTAACAACCCCCCCCCAAAAAAAAAACTAACTAATCTAACTAAGGCAATTTTTTTTTAACAAACATATACTCGATAGGGATTTACATATCCCTAACCAGGTGTATGTCAATCTAAGTGAAGAACACAAGCTTATACTGAGAGGGGGTGAACAATATAAGACCACTTTTTACTTTTCTTTCCCAATCAATATTATGCAATGTATAGATAGCAATATCAATAGCAGAAATCAAAGCAATGCACAAATCACCACATATAATAGAGACACCAAAATTTACGTGGTTCACCCAATTTGGGCTACTCCACGGAGAAAATATTTCACTAAATTTTTTTGAATCAATATCTTGGGAATCCTTTCCCTATTACAATTTTTATGGATCTCTATCCAAATGAGACATCAATCCCCTAATCAAAGTTCATGGATCTCTATCCACAGGAGACACCAATCTCCTAACTCTAATTTTGCTGGTGATCCTCTAGAATACCTCTGCCTCCACTACCCTTAGAAAATGTAACTCTATACACAAAATATACCTATCCTCCCTGCTCTGGCAGGAGATATCTATCCTCAACTTTGTCACCTCCAAAGCTCTATCTCAAATTTGTACTAAACACAGTCCTTCGATCTAGCACAAATCTGTCCTCAATCTCTGTCTCTGATTTGGGACAAACTTGTCTTCAAATCTGCACCAAACTCTATCTTTGAATCTGTACTAAACATAATCCTTCGATCTAGCACAAATCTATCCTCAATATTTGTCCTCAAGCCTTAACTCAAAGCTTGAATCAATATCAAATTAACTTTGTTGGATCTGACCCAAACCTTAACTCAAGGTTTGAACAAATCAATCAACTCTGCTCTCAAGTCTTCTCAAAGACTTATCTCAATTCTGTCTTGTAAGCTTCCATAAAATCTCACACCAATATGTCCTAAGTTCTCTCTAGAACTTGTCCAATCTGCTTAATAAGTCCTCACAATAACTTATCCAAATATGCTCTCAATCTGTATTGTAAGCTTCCACAAAAGATTACCCAAATATGTCCACAAGTCTTCTCAAAGACTTACCTCAAATTTGCTCAACAAGTCCACACTAGAACTTGTCCAATATCATAGAAACATAAAGAGAATTGTTAGAGACTCAATATGCTTCACATTCACCTCAATGCTCAATCACTTTCTCAAATCAATTCAGAATATAGAATAAGTTTATTTTATAGAACTTGAACAATCACTTCACACATCCACTTGACTAGGCTCAACCAAATCTACTCAACCAATCACTCAATGAAACAATCCTTGCTTACAAACCCTAGTCCAAGCATATAAACCTTCACTCAAAATGTTACAACATTGCTTATCAACCAATCCCACATAACAATGATACTCATGTTCTTTTCAAACCCTAGTTCAAGTTCTTCATTAAACCAATGGCTTCAACAAAAATACTTATAAAATAATCTCACATAACAATGATACTCATATTCTTTTCAAACCCTAGTTCAGATTCTTCACTCAACCAATGGCTTCAACAACAATGCTTATTAACCAAGATTTTAACAACTATTTATTCCAGAAAACCTTGAAGCATTAACTCAACACACTCAATAAGGAAATCAAATTAAATCCTTTTTGTTCCAAACTTGTTTTCTAGAAAACCAACCAATCAACTCAACTAAGGAAGAATGTGCCCATATATTTTTCTTGATGATGAAGGAACTTCAAAAATCTGTCACAACCACAAACACTTCTCTGCAAATATCAAAGAAGTTATAAGATGATAAACTCTCTCAATGGTACAATGCAAATATCAAAACATACATACACCTTGTCACTCCATCTTAAAGAAAGCATCCATCAACATATACAAAAATATTTGACCAAATACACCTTATAATCTCCTAGTTAAAATAATATCCAACACCAAGAATAATGTCAATACAATCTCCTTTTCAAAATAACTCAATGGCAAAAAGTCCTCTCAAAATTTAACCAACACTTTTAATCTTCAATAAACAAATATGTCACAAATACTTTATTTTTAAAAAATAAAGCTAAATCCTTATTCCTCCAATTAACCAAAATGATAATTAATTAAGATATCTTTTATCTAACCCTTTTAACTCCATAGGACCTCATGTCAAACCTTAGGCATCATAAAATATATTCAAATTTTATTACCTTTGACTTGGTGGGACTTGAACTCACGACACCGCCTCTACTAGTGCCCTAGCCGCGACTCCAACCGCCACGTGAGCTAGGCGCTCGCTTAGGGAGTAAAGAGCACCACTTGCTCTATATTCCTCCCTTTATGCACCTATTCAAAAATCATGTGTTGCTTCTTTCGATGCTTCAAACACAACCAACCAAAAATGTTGCTACCATGAATCGATCGCGGGTCACTCCGCGTCCAAACACCTTAGCCTTCAACCACTTGCCACTAGGCCACCCTGCCTAGATGGTTATTGAATTTTGGCCCTCGTCAACTTTATCCCTTTTTCACTGGTGCTTAAGACAAGAATCTTGTCTTCTTCTTCGCACGAATTCTCACAACACATGATTGCACTTTTTATTATTCGAACAAAGGATATCCAAATGCCACTAAGGCATATTGTTTTTATACCAATTACCCCCTTCAAACTTGAACATCGGTGCTTCGATATTTAGCTAATTAATTTATAAATTATTTAAATTCTTTAGAATTTAAATATTAAAAATTAACTTTTAAATCCTTTTGGCTTTATTAAAGCCTTCTTTGATTTTACCACTTTGTATAAATAATATTTATTTATAGAATTTAAATTCAATTTGAATTTAAATATTTTATAAACTAAATATTAACACTTCCTTGGGATTTTATGAAAAACCTTTTATTTTTGCTCATCCATGGTTTTAATAAAAACCCTCCTACTTATGCTTCCACATAATATTAAAAATATTATGAAGCTCTTTTTCCATTAACCTTTGCATTGTTTCTTTTGACCTTTTGACATCAACGGTAGCTTATTCCTTGACATCAATGACAACTTTGACTCAAAATGTCCAACACTAAGAAGTTATCTAAGGCCTAATGTAATGTCATAAGTTGTATGTCTCATTTTCATGACGAGCCAACTTATATGCTTCCCATCTATCAAAAGGATACACCCATCCCTATACCATACATAAGCCTATATGTGTAAGTATACTACGCGTATTACAATAAACTATCAGTATTGTCCTTACGAACAAGCTAACTTATCCCTTTTTGACTATCAAAAGGGTATGCCCATCACTACACCATACATATGCCCATCTATGTAGGTGTACTAAGCATAAGGTAAATAAGCTATCAGTCTCATCCTTTCGATGAGCTAACTTATTACATCCATTACTCTTAGTGATTACCAAGTTCCCTTATCTTAATCTATCTGAATGTCTTCATGAATCTAGCTAGTTTAGGTTTAAGAATATTCCTTAAATATTCTCCCTAAGGGACCCCATAATCCCTTAGGCCTTCTTATTTCTACTTAACACAAGCAATATCATTTCTAAATATCAATTCTAATCATCTAAACTATATTACACATGAAGATCTTCTAATCCTTCTTTCCTTAGGACATGATTAAGTCTACTTACTTATTTTAAGCATTGGATAACATCTATAATATCAAGGGAAGATACATAAATAATATGTAGTTTTCTATCTAAAAATTTAACCAAACATGATAGTTTATGAAACACTAATATCATAAGTCCTTATTTTCCCACAAGTAAAGGATACATATTTTATTCATTTAATAAGTCATTTACAACCAAGTGGTGTAAAGGTACCACCACACCTTAAAGGGATAAAGCATTTCATCATTGTTCAACTAGGATATTACTCCATAATGAGTTTCCATACAAGTTTTTCATTATAAAAAGCCAAAGGTCAGTCTTGGGTCTAGTGTCCTTCTTGGTCCTTCTTGCTTCTCCATCGCTCAATTGATGGTAGTAAGGGATCAGGACAACTCATGGATCTTATGAAGCATGCAACTAAATGCATCTACTAAATGACTTATGAAATAGGTGCAATTATAATTGGATACCAAATTGCAACTATACAAACTACTCAATGCATTTGTTCATAAATCATTCATTCAAAACATCAGAAGAAAACCTCATACATCCATTCTTTATCTTATCATAAAAGGAGAGTCATTTTATCCTTTAGGAATGAATTTATGGAATAATTCATAAACCTTAACTAATAGGTCCCATACCCTTAACTAATCAAATACTTACAAAACCCATTTCTTTAACCTAAATGAACACCATGTCATTCTTTAGGGTTTCTTGGGAGGGTGGGGATGATGGTGGGCGAGAAGGCTATTCTGGGAGAGCACGGGAGCGTCGATAGGTCGAACCAGGGGCTCGATAGGGTGGAGGGAGGGCAAACAGAGTCTGGGGATGCCGAGGAGTCCTTGCCAAGTCGCGGCAAGGATCCGCCAGACAAACGAGGAGATGGACCTCGGAAGTCATATGCTCTGGCAGTGGCCTTTGAAACCCTAAGCGGGCTCTTCTCCAAGGAGCTATTTCTGTTCGAGGATGAGTTGGACATCCCGACGAAAATTCTCTCAAGCTTTATGGATTTCGAAAAATTTACCCTCATTGGTAAGTTTATTGGTGGTCGTCCCGACATGGAGACCATTCGCAAGTGGGCGTCTGGCAAATGGCGAACCTCTGGTCACTTAGAGCTGGCTACACTAACCCGAGGTTTTTTTGTGATTAGGCTGAGCAACAAGGAGGACTACTATAAAATCCTGGCTGGAGGGCCTTGGTTCTTGGGCCGTAGGAGTCTCTTTCTAAGGAATTGGGGTTTGGACTTTAACCCCGATACCCAGAATATCAATATTGCTCCAATATGGGTTAGGCTCCCGAGTCTTCCCCTTTTCTACTGGCATGAAAATGTAATCAAAGGTATTGCTCGGTCCATCGGGGAGCTGATAACTTTAGACCCTCCCACCAGAGCTCGAACTAGATTTGTCCAAGCTCGATTCTGTGTTTTGGCGGACTTGGAGACGAACCTCCCATCCTCCATTACTCTACGGTCTGGGGGTACTTTTCTACACAAGCAAGCTATTGTTTATGAGAACAGGCCAGCTTTCTTCCCTCAGTGTAGTTCTCAAGGGCATCTTCAGTCCAATTGTCCTCTCCAAAAGCCGAGGAAGAAGGAGCGGGATCCCTGCAACCCTCTGGAGCATGATGAAGGTCAGACGAAGCACCCTTTTGCGAAAGGCCATGAATCTTCAGGTCCATCCAAGGACCATCTCGAATCCTCCTTACCAGAAGAGGAAATCACCACCCATCCGGACTCCGAGAAGTGTGGTGGGTGCCCCCAACTAGGACCACAGGAGGAAAAGGAATAGGCCCCCCCTCTTATCACCACACAGGCAGATTCACCCAAAATTTATGACCGAAACTCTCTCGAGGCACAAAAGTTATTGGAAGACTACCTGCTGGGAAGAAGAGGTTACCAGCCTGGTAATATTAGCCCTCAAATTACGAGGAGTCAAAAGCGAGGGGTGGATTTTGGTAGTGAAAGGAAGTAGGGCCGTCCCCCCAACAAGGAAAAGAGAGACAAAGAAACTGCGGATGATGTTGCAAATGGAACCCAACGGTTTCTGTTTCAGGATGACTCCAATTCTCTGATGGGTGATGCACTTATCCCAAAACCTCCCTTCCAACAGGGAAAGGGAAGTAAGAAGAACCTCAAATCGTATGGATGAAATCCTGGATGTGAGAAGACTAAACGGAGTGGCCATTTGGGCTAGGGCAAAAATTTTCCAGCAGGATTTTCAACGGTTTGTTTTAGTCCAGTCATTTTTCTTGGATCCTATCCAACATGTATGCTTCGAATTCTGCCTCTGGGGAAGCAAAAATGTGGAAAGTTATTTCCCAGGTATGGGAGAATTTTTTGTAGTTTTCTTGGTTGTCTTCTTATGCTTTTCGATGGTCCAGCTTCTCCGGCTAGTTTTTGTTTTCCCAGTTATAATGGCCATGGTTTCCAGGATAATTAGGCAAAAAAGCCTTACTTGTAGCCCTCGGGCAATTAGCAGCTTTTTGTTTTTTTTATGCATACAGGTTTATTCTTCCAGCCAAGAGGCATGAAGCACTATTTAGCAAGGCTGATTTTGTATATAAGGTTTTGGGATCCTCTATAAAAACCCACTGTTAATCTATTATAATAATTACCAAAAAACACCATGTCATTCTTTCAAATTAAGAACACAAACCATTATTTTAAAACAAAGGGGGTTTTCAAATAATCACAACCAACGACTCGACCTATCAACAAAGCAACATGAAGGTGGCCAAACAACCCATAGGGGGATCGAGTGACGTAGAGGGTCAACACAACACACAATCCATGCCCATCCATTGGCACGACAACTAAGGCATCCTAGGTGAACTCCTCTTGACTGCCCAAAGGTGGTCATCCTTAAAGGGTGGTCTTCCCCTTTATTAGGTGTCAGGCAGTATAAATTATGTGGGATAAACCTCGTGGTGACCCTCATAAAAATAATTCACCCACAATGAAGGGTAACCCAATGTTTAAATAATCTAACAGCGAACCCATAAACATGTGGTATCTTGGGAAGATGTCTATTCATTAATCAACAAAGGTGGTAAGGTCTAACAACTATCCTCTTGATGCCATGCATAGTTTATAATGCGTTCAACTAGCATTGGGAGGGACACCTACTCAATGGATTTTCCTGACCACCGAGTGGTGGTCACATGACAAGGGGAGGGCCTAGCCTATTAAGGTAAGCTTGGCCCTCCCACACGCCCTATGTAGGATGTATGGTGGAAAGGCCCAACGACCTCCTTCTCCTATCTGTGCTCCTTGAACACGGAGACATCATGCTGCAATAGTGCGTGCTTGACAATGACGGGAGATAATAATAGAATTTAAATAAGCCTAAGGTTAGACCTTAGGCTAACCTTTCTTTGGGTAATGGAATGATATCATCACCACCCTTAACTTCGTGGACAGGGCGAAGTTGCCTATCAAATCCAATGCTTAAGGCACATTTGATAGTCAACCAATACAACAAGAGAAGGGAACAATGGAGGATGACACAATGAGGGTTTGAATCACTCTCACAACATGAAGAAAGGGATTTGAAAATGATCCAACTCAACTACAAATGTGATGAGAGTCATTGGTTATATGCCATCTAGAACAAAGTGGCATCGAATGAGGAACAAAATGTTTGTTTGAAATCTGCAAATAAAACTGAACAAGCAATAAGGAGGGGTCTATCATGGTAAAATATTCTTTCAATTGATGAGGCTCAAGCAGAGCCATAGTATAATAAACAAGCAATGATTCTAATTATTCCACAACCAGCAGTCGGGGTCATCTTTCCAAGCCAAGAACAACTCGCAATGACTCCGGTGGAGCAATAACATAAAACCTTCATAAATATGAAAGCTAAAAGAAATAAGGGTGGGTATTTCAAGAAATGTCTTTGAAGGTTAAATTAAATTATATTTGGTTCAAGCACAAGCCAACATAGGCCAAATACCACATGCTAAAAAAATATACACATTTTTTTTTCTAAAACTATTATGAAGATTTCAAAAGCATAACACAAAGGCACTTGAAATGAAACAAGAATAACCCGACCTGGATTTCCTACACAGAATTTCCTTCCAAGTTGAATCTTGTCCCTTGCTCTTGGTTTGCTCCTCCAGACCCTTTTTTTGGTCTCCTCCTCCAAAAAAGTCCTTTATCCTATTAGTGATGTCCTTCTTAACATGGGAGTTTCATCTACCCAAGGCCGAAAGTCTTGTTTGGAATTTAATGCTATCTACCAAGAGTAATGCTATGCTTACCCAAGATGACCAAAAATAATATTTTTTTTGAATTTTAAAATGGTTATTTTCTTTTCTCCAAATATCTTGTCTTACATGAAAATCCATTGTTTCTTTATTTCATTTATAAAGCTATTATTTTCTTTATCTATTTATAAAATATGAAGCTTCTCATTTCTTTTTCTAACCTATGAAAGACAAAGCCATTCTTTTCTTCATAAACTTAAAAAGGTAAAAGAGATAATTAAAGAGAATATTTGAAGCATTACCTTTTATAATATTGAATTTACTTTAATTCAAATCATTAAGGTCATCGATCATTCCTTATTCAAATAAAATATCTACACTAATATCAAATATTAATATGGTATTTAAGCATACTAAGGATTAATGGAACCTCTATATCCATTAGTATTTTTCGGAGGGGATTATTTACCCAATCCTTTTACACACAATGCATATTTAAACAAAATCGAACAATCAAGTGCATCAAAACAAGATGAGTGATTTATTGTAAACACAACACCTATCCTAGCTAAGGACTTATGGTAACTTCTAGGTTACCAACTTCGGCTCTAGATGGTTGGATTGTCGATGATCATCACAAAAGCAAGAAAGCATGCAATCTATACGAGGGTAGTTATTCATGTTACCTTGAGCTATCATAATCATCATTTCCCCTTTTCAATTACCTCGTTCTTCAAGGTCGATTCTACCTCTTCCACCCACAAATGTACGTGGTCCTGCACATCGACGATGCATCAACAATACCATATTTCTCAAATATAAATCAATATAAACACTGCATAACCATCTGAATACGTTAAAACTAGGCATCAAGTAGTCATTCCTCAACATAGTCTTGTATGTAAAAAGTACTGCCAAGATGGGTTATGACTGAAAAAACATCTCATCTTTATTTTTGCCTGACAAGACCATTGTTTTCTCACAATTCAAGGCAACATATGCTTCCCAAATATAGGTATATATACTCATTGAAAAACACTTTTTGAGCCCAATCCAGTGGAATCGATATTTTCACATTTTGTGAAGACCTGCTGATACTAATAAAGTGGTGAAGTTCAGTTGGCCCATATTCTATTTCCTATGCTCTTCAAGCTTTTCTCCTCCCCTTTTGTATGCATTAGAGTCCAATGTTTTTGTTATTGGGAGGAATGATAGGGATTATAAATTAATTAAAAAAAAAAAAATTTAAGCGAAAAACCCCTTGCGGAGCCGCCTTGGTCTCAGAGACCACGAACAGGGGGTTCTACACCGTCAAAGTCACCCAGGGGTCGCACCCGACCCTACCCGCACCAACATTATCAATTGGGTTTTGGATACCCAATTCAGCTTTTTGGTAGGGTTGAGATTTGAACCTGGGACATCCCTTGGAGGATTGCCCTCTCCTCTCCAACTCACCTACAACACCTGGGTTAAATTAATTAAACTTTAGGTTTTGTTAATTAGGTTTTAAATTAAATTTGTTAGGATTTAATAGGCTCTAAAAAAATTTGTCAAGCCTTATGGCCTTATCCTACAAATATTTGTTTGGGCCTTATCTTGTTGGTCACTCCGCTCATGGTTTTAGACCAATGGTTTTGCCCTAATCATGGTTTTTTAGTGTCTATAAATATGTTTTTGTGATAATTGAAAAATCAATTAGGTTCCAAGTCTTCCTGATTCCATATAATTGTCCCTTTATTTATTTATAGCTTCTAGCTCGACCCTCAATTTTTTTATTTATTCTTTTACTTGACACATCTTGATCTTTTCCTATATTAGCGCTATGGTGAGCTCCTTATTCTACTTCGCATAAATTTTGTTCTTTCTTACCAAAATTAGATAATTATAGGACATAACCAGGTTTGCCGACTCTAAAAATTGGGTAAGTAGTCTAGGAGCACAATGGTGGGGCAAATTGGATTTACAATGTGTGTTTCTACAAATGGGATTCTCTTGCCCCTATCTACCACCTGTGTCCTTAGGGTAGGCATCCCTTAACTCATGATGAAATCTCCTATAGAAATTTGGTCTATGGCCTATTGTGCCTTCTATATGTATTTGACTATGACATCCAAACCTGCTTTCTTAGCTAAAAGAATAGTTTACAATAACAAGTGGGTCATAGCCTATGAAGGATTAGTTTGCTCCTCTGTAATATCCACTGCCTAGGCGAGGATTAGCACCATTTGAAGTTTGGTTTTTACTTTGGTGTTGGCCTCTATGTTTTTTGGAACTTCTTTTATTGACACTTAGTCATTGCTTTTCCCTTAAGGTGCTCTAGCAATAGGCTCTAAACTTTGAGAAGAAGAGCCCAAGTTGGATAAGATTTGTCCTTCTCAAGGAAGGATAAAGGTGGTGTGGTGAAAGGATATATGCAACATGACTGTGTATAAGATGCCATTGGTGACATGATTTGCATGGTGATGTGTGAAATGATAATGGATGAAGTGGGGGTGGATGATGCGATGAAAGGTGAGAAATAAATGGAAGGTAAGATGGTATATGACAAGGTTAGAGCAGTGATTGGAGAGGTGGTTATACTTATATCAAATGGGGTAGGGGTGTAGTAGAAGAAGAGAAAGTAAGAGGGAGTGTTGAGAAGAAGAGAAAGAAAGAGAAGAAATAATAGAATATGGAAGGGAGGAGGATATGGTGGAAAAGATGATATTAGTTTATTCAATAGCCTTGAAAGTGGTAACTCCCACATGTGCCACTCCTTCACTAGTGATGATATAAAGGGTTGCTTCCTTCATAGCAACTTCACTTTTCTCTATTTCTCTAATGCTACCTTTAGTCCCCCCTATTATACCAATACTTGTGCTAAGTAGGACTTTTTCCCATTCTACTTTGTTGTATTTTTATTTTTTTATGATGTGTAAAGTCCCTATATCCTCAATCTTACCTTAGGTGTATGCTTCTTTAGTTGTGGCTCGTGTAGCCCTACTGATTATTGTTAATGTGTTTTGACTTGTTGACACTTGAGAAGAGGATACTTGAGCCTATATTTGCTCTTATTTATTCATATTCTTTATCTCTTGTGGGTGTTGCTCATCCCATATGGTAGACAATATATTGTCAAAGCAACCCTTCATTGGATTAGGTTTGTTCTTGAACTTGGGATCTTTCATTTCTTACCTAATTTGAGCGTATGTTGTCATCTTATCCAAGTTTTGCTTGTACTTTTTCTTGGTAAGTGTTTTGATCATTTTGTGATTAATGTACTCATTGGGATCGAAGTTAGGGTATATTTTCTTGCCCTTGTTCTCTAAAATTTCTTGTAAAAGTGGAACTAGGAAAAGAGCTAATCCCTCAAAGATTTCACTTTATCCTCCAAGACATTATTTGTATTGATCTTCTTCTTGACCTCCTCCTTGCTAAGATTGCATTTTTTTTTAATGTCAAGATGGTTTTCATGTATATAAATTGTCTAAAGCCTTTTATCCAATAGTGTTTACACAAATAGAGCATTGGGATAATAGGCCCCCCTATCTAACTATTGCCAAGATACATCTTTTCAATCTCTTTACAATATATTTTGCACACCCTTTCACAAATGGGATGACTATAAAGTAACTTCTCTTAGGGTCAAACAAGCTAGTTTTGTTTTAAATTTTACCAAAATGCATGTCAGTTAAGTCCAATTTTCCACCTTCAATGTAAAAAATGTAGTTAGGTACATAGGTAGGTAGTCTAAAGACCTCTTTGGAAAACACATACAAGCAAACACATTATGAACAAGAGTGTAGGTAAAAATCACCTATCTCCTCATCCTTCTTTTGGACAAGCATTCGACAAGTAGAAGATAACCTTAGCAGACTTATTCTAACCGTCTCTAAAATAAGCTTGTATATTTCCATATGAAAGTCTTAAGAAATATTTCTTGGTCTACTACACGAGAACTTGGTGGTTTTAAAAATTTGTAAGGGCTACCATATTGAATGTATTTTATCCAATTATCGATGTCAGAATCAATCCTTTATTTGGCACAAAATTAGTCATACAAGGTTCAAGGTGAATGTGGAGACTCTTAGGTTCTAAAAAATTGTCAGTTGTTGACCAATATATTAGAGACATATGTGGCATATTTAAGAAATTGGGGGCACTTTTCCACGTCCATCATGGCATGCAACATATCCACATGTTCCTTCCCTATTAACCAATTTGATGTTGATCTTATTGTGAAGGAAATTATTGATAGCATTTGTTGTACCTCCTCCTTAAATGCCTCAATATGCAATGGTATCTTAAACCCCTTTGCCTCTATTTGGTTATTCATATAGTTGGTCAAAAAAATTTCCTAAGCACTCTAATATTTTTTGTCAAAGAATTGTATCCATGACTTAGAAGGAAATAATATCATGTTGACTTTATTATCTATCATGTGCATCATTGTGTGGATGGCCACCGGAGTGATCAAAATTGAAGGTGAGTCTAACCTTTGAGGAATATCAACTTTCTTATTTTTATCGTATCTTTTGACACAAGCATGAATTGAATCATGCATTCCCACACATTGGGCACCAAGAACTACCTCACCCTTAAACTTTACAATCTAACCACAATTAGAGAATCACCTGGGTTAATGCTTTATCTCCTTAAAGCTTATGTCCTAGATTATTTTAGGGTAAATTTCAAGTTAGTGTATTCACTTCCATCATAGAGGGTTTGCATCATTTTCTCCACACCCTTTTTCTTTTTATATTGCTTTAGTTGAGGGGGTGGGGTAGTCCTCTTTCCCTTTTAGTAGGATAACCTAAGAGATTATTTCCTACCTAAAGTGGAGGGTTTTTCAAGTGTATATTGTTACAATGATTCCTCGCTTAAGGAGACCTCTTCTCCCTTAGACTTAGTTTCAACAACTTCCTAGGAGGAGCTAATCATTGGTTGTGGGAGGTCCATTTTTCTCAGCAAGTTGTTGAATTGGATAGGTTCTTATTTTTGCAATTTGCTAGAATTTTATTGTTGGATTCTGCTTTGTGTGATCCTACCTTCTTTTTGAATGAATCACTATACTGGTCATATGAATCGCTAGTATTTAATTTGTTATTCTAGATGATTAAAAATTTAGTTTCAGTTGAATGAACTAAAAAATTGCTAGATCTTTACTTGATGCTTTGTTCAAACTAGAATTTGATGAGTTGTTAGGATTTGGAGGCAGGAAGTTTTTTAAAAAAATGAGGGAGGAAAAAAGATGATGTTCTACAATGAATTGGCTAGTAAGGACCTTGACTGCTAGGTCATGAGGAAGGGTCGGTGAATTGTTTGACTAAGTTTTGGGTATTTTTTTTTTAATTAGGGTGAAATCATCTCTCTTTTATATGGCTAGGTTCGATAGTTTGTAGGGACCAACTTGAGGGTTTTTAAAATTATGAAAATTTAGGGTTCAATCCCATGAATAAGAAAACAATATGTTAGAACTCAATGCTTTGATAGTTTATATTATGAGATTAAGGGTATTTAAATACAATGGTTGCCCAAATATGGCATAACAAAATTTAACTAATCCTACAACTACCCTTGTCCTTTAGTGGACCTTATAAACCATGTGTTGAATGGTTACTCAACTTACATTCACATTATTCATGATGTAATAAATCCTAATATTCCCCTCTTATTACATCATAGTCTTGGAGAGGAAACATTGAAATTCTTCAAATTTAATACATCCAAGAGGTCACTTTGCATGTTGCTCCTGAGTAGGATAAAATTTGAGCTGAATTTTATATCTTTGAACATGTTTATAGATGGAATGGCACTTCATGCCAATGTTCTTGGTCCTTTCATGGAAAACTATATTACAAACAAGTTTTAATACTTCTTGGTTATTGCAGTGCATGGTTATAAGTTTATCTTGTGGCACACCCATATTTGGTAGCATATGTTTTAACCATATTACTTCACATATAGCTTCTCCTCCTATACAATATTTTACTTAAATAGAATATGGAGCTACTATTTGTTGTTTCTTGCTTTCCCAACATAGGTATAAAGACAAAAAAGAATAGATAATTAGAGGTAGATTTTTTTTCATCAATGCATCCTATGTAATCTACATTTATATAACCTATTAAGATGAAATCACCACTCCTCTTGAATTCTAGAACGTACTCAGTAGTAATTTATATGTATCTTATAACTATTTTTACTACCTTCTAATGTGTCAATTCTCATTTTGTATGAAATGTGAGAGATACTTCACTGAAAAAGTAATATATGTTATTGTTTAAGTTAGGTAGATAAGACTCCCAACTAATTGTTAATACAGAGTTGCATTTGATGTAGGAGAGGAATCAAAATATGATAATTATAGACCTTATTCCATAGTAGTCACCATAAGCTTTAAATATTCCATGTGATATTTCTCAAGGATATTCTTGGAATATTTGCTTTGTGAAACATATATGTGATGATGGCTCTACTTTACCTCTAGTCCTAGGTAGTAGTGTGATGGGGACTCAAAAAATCACTCACCCCAAACTCACAAAAACTCTCACAGGGAGCCAAATAGCTCACAATAGATTCTTAAAAATCCTCATTCATTAAACTTGGAAAAAAATATTACAACACTAGCCCGCAGGCGTAGTTTTCCCTTTGGTCACAGTAGACCAATCACAACACTAGCCCATAGGCGTAGTTTCCCCTTTGGTCACAGCAGACCAATTACAACACTAGCCCACAGGCGTAGTTTTCTTTTCCTGATGCAAGCTGCCTCACGTTCGACGATCTTCCTGCGTTCCCAGGAAGAATTTTCTAATGAATTACAGCATCTCAACTCTGGATGAAAAACACAGCCTTCACAGGTTTAGATAGGCCCTCTTGCCTTCTCATCTGCAACTCTGTCTCTATCATTTTTTGACCCTATCACCTTACTGTAATTCCAACTCTAGATGAAAACAGCCTCAACAGGTCCAGAATGGCACTCTTGCCTTCACGTCTGCAACTCTGTCTCAGTCGTTTCCAACCCCTGGTGCATGCCATCGCTTCTCCTTTTAAAGTCTCTGGCGTGACTCTCCGTTTTCCTTTTCTGACCCTTCGTTTCATTTCCCGTGCCTCTTCGTTGTTCTGGATTTCAAAACGTTTCGACTCTTGGTCTTCGTTCGCTTTTACTGCACCTTGGCGCCACGTGCTTATCCAGTGTTGCCATTGTAGACTCTGTCCACCTGTCAACCCATGATGACGTTCGGTTTCCCTACCGCTCGACAGTTTCCTCTGTAACGGCTCCTGTAACCGCCTGCGCTTTTGTCTCTTTCGTTGGTCGTGAAAATGCAACATGTCACGATATCGCGAAACTTTTTCTCCTTAGCGTCTTCCTTCATCCTTGGGTCATGAAAATGCGACATGTCGCGATATCGCGACACTTTTTCTCCTTAGCGTCTTCCTTTGTCCTTGGGTCACGAAAATGCGACATGTGATATCACGACATCTTTCCTTTTCGGTCGTGAAATCGTGACATGTCGCGATATCACAACATCTTTCCTTTCTGCCTCCTCCTCGCCTCTTGGGTCGCGAAATCGTGACATGTCGCGATATCACGACAGCTTTGCTCTACTTTGTCTCGCTTTGTTTCGGGTCACGAAAATGCGACATGTCGCGATATCACGACATTTTTCTTCCTTGCTTTCTTTCTGCTCCTTTGGTCATGAAAATGCGACATGTCGCGATATCACGACATCTTTCCCTTCTGCCTTCTCCTTGCCTCTAGGGTCGCGAAATCATGACATTTTCCTTCCCTGCCTCCTTTCTGCTTCTTCGATAGCAATTTCGCGACATGTTGCGAAATCGTGACATTTTCCTTCCTTGCTTCCTTTTTGCTTCTTCGGTCGTGATTTCGCGACATGTCGCGAAATCGTGACATTTTCCTCCCTTGCCTTTCTTGTCTTCTTTCAGTCGCAATTTCACGACATGTTGCGAAATCGTGACAATTTGCTCCATGCCTTCTCCTTTCTTCTTTCGATAGTTGCTCCGTGCCTTCTCTCTCCTTCCTGAGTCGCAAAAACGTGACATGTCGCGATATCACGACGGTTTTCTCTGTCGTGATATCGTGACATCCAGGTGAACACTTAGAAAATTTTTGTCGATGCAAGATTGCTCTGCTGCCACCGGATGCTCCCTGCATCATAGTGTAATAACTTGAGATCGGTCATATCAAAATATTTCTTCAAATCTTCCTTTGTGGTTAGAATCATTATTTTCAAATTTCTTGTGATGTCAAAATCATCTACATATACATTAATGAATACAATTCCTCTCCTTTCTCTTTGTGATACAAAATTAGATCATACACTTTTTTTTAAAGTCATGCTTTCAAAAATGTTTATCTATTTTTGTATACCATGCTCGAGGAGCTTGTTTGAGACCATATAGAGACTTGACCAATTTATATACCTTTATTTCTTGTCTAGGTATAATGAATCCGTCTGGTTCAATTATATAAACCTCTTATTTTAAGTCCCCATTGAGAAAGGCATTTTTCATGTCCATTTGATAATTCTCCATCCAATTGTGTAGCTAGAGAAAAAATAATTATGATGGATTTTATTTTTGTTGTAGGTGCAAAATTTTCTTCATAATATGTGCCTTCTTATTGTGCATACCCCTTTGCTACAAGTCATGCTTTATGTTTATCAATACTACTATATGATTTATATTTGATTTTGAAAACTCATTTGGATCAAATAGACTTTTTCTTTGGTGGAAGATCAACAAGATCCTGAGTCTTGTTTTCCAATAGTGCTTGATATTCAATGTTCGTGGAAATTTTCCAGCATTAGATTGAAGGGCTTACTGTATTGTATATGGCTCAACTATACTTATTAGAGCCATATTTTATGCATTGTGAGTCATACTCCATATTCTTGGTCTTATAGAAGTGTCTAGGATTCCATCTATCCTTAATGCTCTCAATGTGCTAGTGTACCACATGGGTATTTTCCTTGTGTTTTGTGGTGAAGTCTATTGATCCACTTCATTATTTTTTGTTAGTTAAAATTTCATTAAAATGGGTTTTGAAAGGGCCCCAAAACCTTATTACAACAAGTCAGTAGACCACAAGCAAGGCAGAAGAAAGGTTGTAGGAAAGGCCGCAGGAAAGGCCACTGAAAAGGCCAAAGGAAATGCCAAAGGAAAGGCCAAAGGAAAATCCTAAGGAAAGGCTTAAGGAAAATCAATAGGAAAATTGCAAAAAAAAATAGGAAGAAAGAGCGTCCCGTCCAACCATGAGATTGAACAGCCTGCAAAGCGAAAAAAGAAAAAAGTGGAAATTTTTAAAATCTGAAAACTCTCGCCTAGGCGCTAATTTGAACAAACCCAATAGCGAGAAAAAGGAAGAAACCCTCCAAAGAAGGATTTATACAAAAGGTATAGTCCTACGTAGGGAAAAATCAGATTTTAGCAAAGCAACATTGGAAAACCAAAACTACAATACAAAAAACCACCTTGAACAACAAGATGGAGCAGATACCAGGGATGTCCTAGAATAAAGGCACCCAAAAGAACCCCACCAGAAGGCATGGAAAGGGGAAGATAAATGGATCAGTGACCTACCACTCCAAGGAGATTGTCTGCAACACCAACCAACTAAGAAGGAAGGGCCAGGGAAGTTCCAGGGAGCTAGGACAAAACCAGGGAGGGGGAAGCTAAAAATTTCTTCATTATTAATGTCACTAAAAATTTCTTCACTAGTAACTTCTTCATCTTCATTACTTTCAAGCATTACTGTAACTGAGTTAGATAAAGATTCCTATGGTGGTGATGGAAGTGATATTTCTTCTTCATCATAGATGACATCATGACTAGTATATAATTTCTTTATAGCTAGATAAAATAATATTTAGGCTTTTGGTTCATCATTGGAGCCTAGTAGGATTCATCACTGAGATTATTTATCCAATTTATGTATCTTTTGGGATGTGTATATATGTTATAGAACCAAATAATCGAAGATGAGATATTGATGGTTTGTTTCCACTCCATGCATATTCTAGAGTGATATATTCAAGTGATGTAGTGGGGGCATGATTAAGTAAACTATTGTATGTACTGCTTCTATCTAAAATGAGTGTCCAAGTTGAGAATCCTTCAATGTAATTCGTACCATTTCCATGATTATTCTATTTTTGTGTTTTGCAATACTGCTTGGTTATGGTAAGTAGGCAGTTGTTAACCATCGTTGAATGCCATGTTCATTCAGATATGCCAAAATTCATTACTAGTAAATTTCCCCCTCAATGTAAACAAAGGATATGGATCCTTCTTCATGTGAAAATCTCTACTCGGGCCTTAAATTGTTAGAAGTAGAAGAAAGCTTTGTAGACATGGAAAATTGACCCACTCAAGTGAGTCATTTTCCCTAGAACTCTTGAGAAGGTCCTCAAACTTATCTAAGCACAAGTTTGGTCCTCCTTCCCCCTTGTTTCTCCCTTTTTTCTTCGCTTTGTCATAATCATGGTCAGTCCTCACGGGGTGTGATTTCGAAAAGTTGAGGTTTTCTCTTAGAAAACCCTATTTTTGGGCCAACCCACGAGATGTTGTCCCTCCCTTAAGTTGTTTTTTGTTTTCCCACCCTTTGGACCTCCAAACCTTTTATAAATAGAGGGTTTGGATCCTCTTTTTCTCCCTATTTTTTTTTTTAAAGTACTATAATTTCTCCAAGTGATCCGAAGTTCTAAAGGGTGATTGTCTTCTAACAAGATTAAGTGTCTTATGGTGCTCTTTTGTTGTTATATTGTTGATTTGCTACTTTTGATGAATAAGTATGGGAACCTTGAGAAGGAGTCTACCATTTTGTGGAGGTCTCCATCCTTTTATCTGTTCTTTCACTACCACTAGGTTTATTCTTGCATTTTGGTACTTCTAAAATCATCAATTTTGCATTTTGCATTTAATTTTACATTAGTCTATCATTTTTACGCTTCTATTGTGAAATTGCACCCTATCCATATAGGGCATGATTTTGGCAGAGTCTAAAATTATGGTTGCCCCTTACAGGGTAAGGTTTCACTCCCAAATCCTCACTTTACACTTACATGTTCCATTTAGGCCATAACATTGTTGTTTGCATTCTGTTTTTCACACTGTTTGATTTCATTACATCTTGTCTTATTTATTTTCAAAAAGGTCAACAATTGCTTTTACTTTTGAACGGTTAGCTAAAATGACCAAAGGGGTTTGACTTCTATACCTCCAAGTTCAATCTTACAATGGCCTAAGCAGGCCCCCAAATTTTGATCAAATTTTCTAGGGTTTTGTGAAGTTGTTTTGTAGGTTGTGAAGCAATTGGACACATTTGGATGCAAGTTAAAAGCTAAGGTCAACCACCATATCAAATAAGTGCTCTAAGTTAATCTCTTAGGTTGTTTGTTGTTTACTTTCTATCCATTTTTATTTTAAACCTAGATCATAAATAAAGAGAAATATTTGGTCATATTCTAGGCATTTGAAGAAACAAAAGCATGTAGTTTGCACTCTAGGTTAAACTTGTTTGGGAATTTTCTCAAGACCTTTCTCAAAAAAGAAAGCTTTATTTTATTGCAAGTTAGGGTTTAGTCATCATTGAAAGTCTAGAATCATACTAGGGTTCGTCTTTGTCTTATTGCATCTTTGTTTATATTGCATTGTTCCTTCATTTCCATACCTTAGGTTTTAAAAAGGCTAAATATAGGAATTTTCTCAATATACACATCAAGCATCTCCACCTCAAACTTGGAGTGAGTCCTTAAACCATTGTTGGTGGACCCTTCAATCCCTAAGCCCCTAAGCGTAGAGAATATAACACACTCATGTGGTCACCTCAACTCCTAGTGGATCCAGCCAATAATTGTACACGACGGGGCAATTTTCTCCCTCTATATCTTTGGTGAACCCAACATGAAAACACATCTTAGTGGCTAAGATAGGAAACCTCTTCCTTTTTTACTTTTGAAAACTTTAAGCAAGACCACTAATTTTTTTTGCTTAGAATTAGAAAACATTAAAAACATCTTGAAAGTCTTATTGTGTGTCTTTTGCTAGTTTTCTTCTCTATCCTTTCTCTTTCTCCTAATAGCTCCCACCCTTAGGAGTAAACGAAAGCTTTTAGAATCTAATCAGATTCATCAAGAAGATGACTAGATTGATAGGGAGAATCCCAATCTAGATGCATAAGAGGTAGAACATGAATAAAATAGAATTAACTTTGATCCTCTTAAGGGGCCTAATGGAGGCTACACTTTCACATAATTTGATTATATATTGGGTTTTATAAACCACCATGAGGAGGCTTTGGTTAAGGCTATGGAAGAGGAAGCCCAAATCGAAAGATATGTTATGTGTCCTCCTCCAACCATCTCTCCTAGAAATATTCATACCAATTCTTTGTTTGAATCTTCACATCATGTTAATCGTTTTTATAAACCAACATATACTACTACCATGACCACCAATGTTGGGGGAATTCCACAAGCTCCTCCAACTAGTAATGCATCCTAAAATTATGCTCAATTTCCTTCTCATTCTTCTCATCTCAATGTTCATGCTTCTCTTCCACCAAATTTTAGTTATCCTTCACAACAAGATACCACATATCATAACCCAAACCATAATAGTGTCAATGCCTTCAATATTTGCCAAGTTCCCTTCCAAAAACCTACTTTATATTGTTAGCTTTTGATGAATGAGCACTGGGAGATAACAATCACAAGATGCAGAATAATATGAAAGAAAGTAAATCTACTAGATGACTGAAATATGTTGTAAATAGAAATCATATAAAATATTACAATGTAGCTATGGAGGAAATGAACACTCCATTAATAAAGCTATTGAACTACATTGCACCCATCACCAATGGATGGTGAAGTACACAAAACTGTACTATCCCCTAAGCTACACTATCTGACTATGTCCCCTGACTCTCTATATCTATATCTAACAATGAGGCCTTTCTTATATAGGAACATAGGTTCCTTGGCCAACACTCTACCTAGTTGTGCAAGGGACAACTTGCACATATACAACTTGCACATTGACACTTGTGCATTTATTACATTGCATGAAGTAACTAGATAACTTGCACATAAAGTAATCTAAGTATGTATCTTGGAAGATACATTTACATAACCCAAATGATGGAATAGACTCTATTTCTAACACCCCCCTGTATTACATTATTTGGGTATTGAAGACTTTAGTCTTCAATATGGATCTTCTTCATCATCTTCAGCTTGATCTTCATAGTCTTCCTCTGCATTCTTTGTATTCAGGTTCAACAGGTAATCTGTGTCTTCATATGATGTAGAGTAAGCTATAGTTGGAGCCATTCTTTCAATTGACTTTGCATTGTATTCCTCCTTTATCTGCTATGTCTTCTTCTTCATATCTAGCTTTGCCTTTGATTCTAGTTTCTGTGTTCTCACAAGAGGTTGAGCTACTACTTGGTTCTTGTGAGGAAGATTCTCCTTTCCTATCTTTAATCTGTATAGAAGTTTTTGAACAACCACTTAAGGCATCATGATAAGATTTTGAGTTAGTAGAACAAGAAGTGTTGATGTTGCATGAGGATTGAAAAAACTTTTCTAGATATGATTCATCAAGTTCTGACTTCTTTTTGAGTAATTCTATCAATCCTTTTTGTTCTTCATTTTCTGCCTTGTAGTGTTTATATGTGAGCAGTGCCATGTATAATATGCTTGCAAAGTCTAAGGAAAGTAAAATATCACTTTTTCCATTGTCAATTGCTTCATTGAGATGGGTTTGAAGATAACATTCCATAGTATCAAAATTATCTTCTAAGGCTTCACTATGGATTACTTTTGAAGTTAGATCTAACTTTCCTTTCGATTTCTTAAGTAGATTCATGATCTCAAGTTTTATGGCATTGGATTTTTCCTTTCTAAAGCACTTATTGGTATTTTGAGAAGTAGACATCCTTATAGCTCCCTAGTCTTAGGATATGTGCTCCCTAATTGAAGTATATAAGCTTGATTTGATAAAACCTTTATAGATTCTTAGGTTTGTAGGCTACCTTATGTCTCCCTAGTGATGAGAGTATGAACACCTAATTTTAGGTTTTGAAGAAAGCTTATATCTTCCCAACTTGATAATCTTAGACAAATATTATTGTTATCAAGTTTTGTAGAATGCCTTATGACTCCCTAATGTTTTGGAGTATGATATAGTGCTTTTGTAAAAATATAGTTCAATTCTGGTTGATTTTGTACAAATTTTGTAAAGATCAAAAATCAACTTCTTAACACCTTATTACTCCTAATTGAACTAAGCACTTTTCAATTTTTGAAGAGGTTTTAATGTTGGAATTCTTTTGTCCCTTTTTAGAAGATTTGAGACAAGAAAAATATAATTATCCAACCTTAGTAAAAACCCTAATAACCTCTTTTTATATCCCTTGGATTATTTCTAATTTCCAATAAATTAAATTTGATGTAGTAACCCTTGTGGCTCCCAAGTTTGGAAAATTAGAAAAATAATAATATTTGCAAAATGTTAAATAATTTAATCCAAGTAGAATTCCTTATTTCTCCTAGGTTAAATTACAAATATTAATTCAATGAGATAAGTTATCCCTTATAGATTTTGCTTTCAAAATCTAAGTTTTAACCTTAGTTTATAACCCTTATATCTCCAAATATGAAAGCAATAATAAAATGGGATTAAACCTTACCTTTTTAGATGCTAAATCTCCTCACTGTTCGATGCTTTCTATGGTTGGATATAACAACAATATAAGTGTCACCTTTGGCGCTAGAATCAATGGAGATACCTTGGAGTTGCTTGTCTTCAATGTTGGTACGTAGGCACTAAAGGTTTGACCTTCAATACTAGGAGCCTTTAATGCTCCTTCTTCCTTCCTTCCATGTTGTGCTTCGGATGTCTTTGACCGTGCTTCACTCCCTATTGAAATTTGGACTTCGAATACCTTTTATGGATGAATAATCATGGGCTTTGTGACATGTGTCACATCCATTACAAGTGAGCGCTCCTTTCCTTCTGTAACATCCCAAATTCTTGTTCAATGCTCTTGGATCAATCTGTAACGTATGGGCACTCATGTGAAGCTTGTGGAGGATACCAAGTGTCACCGCTTCATTGTAACTCCTGCATGAGGTTTCTTGAGCATTGAGAGAGGAATGATGTCTATTATGCCAAGTGGTATCTCTGCATGAAGTCCTTCCCTGTAACATCTTCGAAGATGGAGATTATAACTCCTCAAACCCTTTCGTATACCATTCCTTTGCTTTGCTACGTTTCTTGGGCAGCAAGCAAGCTATTCTTCTACAGGTGGATTGACGATGCGCTATGGAGCTTTGAACGCCGATTTGGAGCTTCCTTTGGTGGATGGTCTTCTCCAAGTTAGAGACCTTGAATGTAACACCTTTGCTCCTTCTCTTTTATGCCTCCAATCGTGTTGAATCCTTTGTAGATTTTTGATATCTTTTAGAAGTAGATGTGCACTCTTTTATCTACGTAAATGTAGCTCGATGATAGCCTGATATGAGCTTTGATTCTGCAGGTTCGTACATCCAAGATGAGCCCTTTGAGTGGCTCCTTTTGCTTGGGAAGAAGAGTGTTGACGTTCGACCTTCCTTGGCTGATTTACCCTGTAGTTAATGTGCCCTTTTGTGGCACTTTCAAATCTGCTCTTTTGCTGTAAAAACCAGATTAGAGTAGTGCAATAAAATGTATTATAAATTGTACATAAGGCTTCTTTTAATGTACCTTCTTTTGCACTCTATTTCCAAATCTGAAATTCTGGTTTTGTGGCAGATTTTTCCTGCAATACAAGGGTTTTGAGGTTGTCTTTTATGAGTAGACACACCTTTCCCTTTTTTCTTGGACACTTTGATAACAAATCCAAGCTTAAATAATAGTAGATAGAAGCTTTTCAATTGATGCAATTTTCTGCACTTTCTTTCCTTGCATCTAACCTTGTAATGCTTTGGATTTGAGACTCACCAAGTCTCAATATTTGAAGCTTCTATTTCTATTTTTGGTTAGTTAAGTTCTTCTCCAGATTTTGGAGGATTCTAACCTTATTGGTGGCTTCACTTGGCCACTATGTGTTGCAGATTTTTGTGCTTCAATAGTGTCTTTAGACACTTGATACAAATCAGATTTTGTGCCCTTCAAAAACACAAATCTAATTTCTTTTGAGAGTAGTATAATAGTGCAAAATAAATCTAATAGAATTTATTTTTAATGCACTAACAATTTTCACCTTATCACTCCAATCAACTCTCAAGATAATGCACTTAATCAAATTTACTGCAACTAATCAAGAATAATCTAAAATGAATCTTTAAGAATTATTCTACAATTTCACTACAATTTAGTATTGTAGGACTTAGTCTTCTTTTTCTTTTTCCAAAGTAGATGATAGGTAGTTGATAGAAGCAATTCTGAAATCTAATCAACTCCTAATAAATGTGCAAATAAATCCTTAAAAAGAACCTTTTTCCTTTTGCACTTTAGAAGACTGTAATCTAATTTTCTTCTTGCAACTTTAATCCAAATTCAAGTGCTCTAATAAATCTGATAAGTAATCCAATTAATGAATCTACTTGCACCAAAATTTGCTTACCTTTTTTTGTAGCTCTTCTCCCACTTTTGTAGAGGATGTAGATCTTGGTGTCTAGAATCACCAAGTTGCTGCTTCGAGTAGGATCTTGCAACTTTTTGTAGGATGTCCTGAACAACTCCTTCTTCACCAAATGATGGTCTCAAACTTTCTTTCACGAGCCTAGGATTTGGTGGCTTGTTCTCCTCATTTTGCTATAGATTTGGAGAAGTCTTTATCTCTAAAGCGGTGCCTTCTTGTTATGAGAGGTAATCTTCAAATCTCCAAGATTTGGTGAGCTTCTTCTATCTTCAAGTCTTCTTGTCGAATTCTGACTTCAAGCAGGATCTTCTTCTAGGATTTGGCACTCCTTGCCAAATTCTTCTTCATGATTTGGCACTCCTTGCCAAATTCTCCTTCATGATTTGGCACTCCTTCCAAATTCTCCTTCATATTTGGCACTCCTTGCCAAATTCTCCTCTTGGGCTTGTTGTTGGATGGTGATAATTGTCCCAAGTCCTTCACTATCAGGGACTTCACCTTGGTAGTGGATTTCTCCAATGAGTTCTCCAAAGAACTCTCTTGATGATCTTCAACAAGGCTCTCCTAGCCTTTTTTGGATGCTCGATGAGACCTTCTCAAGGTCTTTGATCTTGCAACTTCTGATGGTCTTCCTTGAGACCTTCTCTTCAACCTTCTGCTCCTGGAAGTGTTGGTGGTGAGATCTTCTCTTGGATCTTCTGATTCTGCTACTTCTGGCTTCGAGCAGGACTCTCCTAGTCCTTCTTCTTCTTCTTCCAAGACTGGAAGTTCTTCAATGAGATCTTCTCCTGATCTCTTCACTTTTGCTTTAGGTATGAGTTGATTCTGAAGAAGATACTCTTCCTAAATTTCTTGTAGGAAGTTTCCCAACTCACTGAATCTTCTTTCCTACAACAAAGATATTAGTACTAAAATATTTAGTCTACTTTTGAATCAAATATTCTTTTTGAATTCTTCTTTAGGATCAAGGCTTCTATGGCCTTTTTCAATATCAAGGCTTCTATGGCTTTTTAGTACCAAGGCTTTTATGGCCTTTTTCAATATCAAGGCTTCTATGGCATTTTTAGTATCAAGGCTTCTATGGCCTTTTTAATATCAAGACTTCTATGGCTTCTTCTTCAAGGCTTCTATGGCCTATTCTTCAAGGCTACTATGGCATTTTTGTATCAAGGCTCCTATGGCATATTCTTCAAGGCTACTATGGCCTTTTTGTATCAAGGCTCCTATGGCATATTCTTCAACTATGGAGTTCTTCAATCCAACAATGGAGATCTTCAGTCTCTTGTCTTCACCATGATCCTTCACTAGAAGTCTTCTTCCGTAGTATTCTCCTCTTGCACAATGAACTAATATCTGCACTATGAGGGCACGCCGACCTTCGAGCAATGAAGTTGGAGTCTCCTAGATTTCTATCGTAGGAGGAGTCCCAATCCTCTGAGAATTAATTTTTTGCAACAAAAGAAACTTTAGGCACTAGTTAGAAAATTCCAGATAACCTGGATGATCTTCACTAGATGATTTGTCAATCTAGTGGATTGAATGTTGAGTCCTAGTCTTCACGAGTTTTCCTTGCAACTCTGTGGAAAAGACTCTAGACAAAAATGATCTCAATATTTTTTGAAACTAAGATTTCTTTCAGTCCTAACTTTGTGACTCTCCCTAATTCTACCACCTAGATTCTTCTGAGATATTTTGATAGTGGTTGGTCCAGTGGCATGTCAGTTTGACAAAACACTTAGGCTAAATGATAATGGTGGTTTCCCTATTGACCTACATAGACTAGATCTACCGTGGCTCTGATACCACTATTAGATTTTGATGAATGAGCACTGGGAGATAACAATCACAAGATGCAGAATAATATGAAAGAAAGTAAATATGCTAGATGACTGAAATATGTTGTAAATAGAAATCATATAAAATATTACAATGTAGCTATGGAGGAAATGAACACTCCATTAATAAAGCTACTGAACTACATTGCACCCATCACCAATGGATGGTGAAGTACACAAAACTATACTATCCCCTAAGCTACACTATTTGACTATGTCCCTCGACTCTCTATATCTATATCTAACAATGAGGTCTTTCTTATATAGGAACACAGGTTCCTTGGCCAACACTCTACCTAGTTGTGCAAGGGATAACTTGCACATATACAACTTGCACATTGACACTTGTGCATTTATTACATTGCATGAAGTAACTAGATAACTTGCACATAAAGTAATCTAAGTATGTACCTTGGAAGATACATTTACATAACCCAAATGATGGAATAGACTCTATTTCTAACATATATACTCCTCCCCTAGGGAACCTACGGGTATTGCACAACACCAATCTTGATATGCAAAGTTTGACAAGTATGGTGAAACAATTGGTTTCAAGAGTGGATATGATACAACCTCCAAGTTTCACTTACAACTACAAGGAGATGTGCAATCAGCCTTTAGACCCTATTTGTTAGTTTTTGAAGCTTTAAAATTAAAAGAAATGCATTCACAAGTATTTAAATAGCATACAATATTATAGCTATGATAATAACAAACTAATATGCATGAAACTATGATAGAAAACTTGATACAATGCTCTAGAAATGCTCATATAAGAAAGCCGATGACAATTACAATGCTCCTCTAATGGAGTTTACAACCTCTCCATATTAGCAAAATGGAACTACATTGTGACTACTACTACTCTAACCTATGCACCCCAAAATCCTCTTTCTAATCTCAAACAATGAGGCCTTTATATAGGAAGATAGATTCCTTGCCCCTTACTCAACCTAAGACTCATGTACATGTGGACTACATGCACATTTACATCATTGCACATTCTAACACTTGTGCATTTATTAAATTTCTCTAATAAACTATTTACCTCCTAATATAATCATAATCTAAATATGTACCCATGAAGGTACATTGGTAAAGAACCAAATAATGTAATATATTCCAACACCCCTCTGTATTACATTATTTGGTTTTTTTTGAAGACTTTAGTCTTCAATATGGATTTGCAATCTGGTACCAAAGTTTTTGTTCTTCTTATATGTTGTTTGGTTTAGTCTTCAATTTATTATTGGAGCTCATGTGTCTTTTCTCCTTGCTCCAATCTGCTACCTTCTTGTATACTTGGTCAAATGAATGATTAGTACATTTTAATATTTATGGCTTCAAGATTACAAGTTTCTTGATCTCTTTCATAGTCATCAAATTCTTGTATAAGAATTTTCCTTTTTGTTCTATTCCTAGAATTGTATTATCCTTTGTTTTCCTATATAGAAACTTTTGATTCATTACTTCCATTATTTGATTCTTGTGTATGAATATGGAAGATAAATTTGGATCATAATTGATCCATTTTCCTTTTTCATTCCCTACAATCTACTTCTCAAAAAATCCATTAGTGTTGTTTTGAACAACAATATCTTGTGTGAATCCAAATAAATCTAGAGCATATGTACCATTATTAATAGGTCTAGTAACTTCTATTTCATGCTTGGACTCTACCATCTCTCTACTTTCAGTTGGTTTGATTATTGACTTGTGGTTTGTAATTAGCCCTTTCAAATTATGAATGTTTGAGACTTTAAGGCAATCAAACCAATGTGGATTTCTTGTTATATGTTTACTTGTTTTTGTATCCATAATTGCTTTAGCTTTGAAAGTTTTAATCCTTTGAGGTTGAATTCCTTATGGCTTCCTAGTGATTAGAGTATGCTAAGTGCTTAGCAACTAATAGTTCACCTTTTGAGTTGATTTTGTAAGGTTTTGTAAATGATAATAATCAACTTCCTACTCTCCTTATCTCTCCTAATGAACTATGTACTTATCAATTTGCAGTTCTCTATGGTTGGATTCCTATTGTCTCTCTAATGTGACTATGAGACAAATATAAGCAATAAATTCCAACTCTTATAAGTAAGCAATTAATTGCTTCTCTATATTTGAATTCAATGTTTCATTCTAAATTCCAATTAACTAAAGTTTGAAGTGGTAATCCTTATAACTCTCTAATTTTGGAATTTTAGAAATTGATAATATTTGCAATATAGTAAGATTTTGTTTTATCAAGTAGAACCCTTATATCTCCTAATATTTTAATTGCAAATATTAACATTCTTTTATTTCAATTACTATGATTTTGAAATACTACTGCAGATAAACTTCTTTCAATTTGTTTTCAATTTAACTAAGGTTGTTTTTCAATCCAACTAATAATAGTTTCAACCTTATGTATTAATCCTTATTTCTCCTTATGAAACACAAATATTAATATACATAGAAGTGTTACCTTTACGAATTTGAGTATGTGCTTTGACTTGACTTCTACCTTCAAGGCAGATGCTCTGTATGACTACAATATTTCTCGTTAATGGATGGTAATTTGAATGATTTATGAATGTCCTCTTCAATGTATTTTGACTCCCTTGAACTTCATTCTTTGAATTCCCTTTCTGTGAACTTTTGAATGCTGAATTTGAGCTCTTAAATTTCTCTAATGCTCTTTAAACTTTGGATAAGTGGATCCTAATAAGTCTTCTCCTCCTTATTTAATGACGAGCTCCAAATGGCTATCGATTAATGCCTTTGTTGTATCCAACCACTCAACATCGATGTACACTTGCTATTACTTTGCTTCGTTGTGTAAAATCGAATATCACTGCCTTGATGACTATGCACGATGGTAATGATTTGGTGGTGCTCTCATTGGTATATCTTCATGTGAATGGACCTTAACGTCTGGTAAAAAATTCTCTCTTTCAAAAGCATAATGGCTACCTTCGTGACATATTCGTTGTCTACAATGAAACTAAGATTGTATTTTATTTGAGTTGTAATTGGGATAATTGGTGGTCTTTAGAATTTTTACAGTGTTACCTTTATGTTTTTAAGCCTTCGTTACCACCTTTTCAAACTTGCACACAAAATTTCTTACTCCTTCACGTGTAACTCCATGAAAAACCTTACTAAGATTTCTGTTGTGTCCTTGGTGTACATAGACTACCAAGTGGATGAATGTAATGATAAAACAATTACCTCCTATGCATGTAGATTATTTTAGGTAATTTTGTAATAGATTCCAACATTTGAATTCCTCAGCTCTTATCTTGGTAAAGACTAGTCTCATTTAACTTTCTTGCAACGTTTATAAGTGGCAGCGAAATCCAATGCTTCCTTGCCTAACGCTCCTTGTCTTAACACCTACTGAGAGCATTTATCTTGCTCAAGTGCATGACTATTTAATGATGCTCTTCCAATAATGAGTAACGTCTATTCCACATGGTAAGTGTTCTTCAAACACATGGTCTTCACTTCACGCACCCTAATCCCTTAGGATTTTCAAAAAATGCTCTTGCTTTGCTAGCTTATTGTTCGTTTTCTACGGTTTTGAATGCTTCACTTCAATGATATTTTCCTAATGCCTCTGTTCGAGAGTAATAATTGTGCGATATGTATAAGCTTGCTTTACCACTTATAAATCCTTTCACACTGTATATTTGATTCAAATGGAGAGTTTGATTTGGTGTAAAATACGTGGGTCAAAAGAATGCTTACTATGGGTGTCAATTGTACTACTTCCAATGCTATTATGTGGACAAAACCAATGATACCTACGATGTTCAATTTTTTATTGCTCGAAGGCAGATGCGGTTGAGTTTCACTATGATGCCTTCAACAAATGCTATCAAATACATAAGTTACCTTGCAATGCTAGATTCCCTTGATATAGCTAATAAATTCTCCTACTTTTTGCTTAATGATCATGGGATAAATACGTATTATAGAAGTCTAAAGAACAATATTTACTTCACCTTTTGTTAAATGACTTATTTTCTTGATTTGCTTGATAAATATGTAGGTAGATAATGTCTGAGATACCTTCTTTTTCCTTGGAGATATCTTCACTTTTAGAGCTCTTTGAATAGATTTAATGAGATTTTTATGCAAACGTAGAATAGACTGGTGTAGACGTTTGCCCCCATATGCTCTTAAACTGATTATTTTGACCTTTTGAAATTGGTCACTTCCACTTTTTGAACTAAGATGAGTGGGATAATACAGGATTCAATATTACCTCCAAATCCTTGGTAATTTTTTCTTTTGCTTGGCTATGTTTGCACTAATAAATCTAAGCTTCCAATGTTGTATTTTGTACTATACAAAAATGCAAAAATGTAGAGTCTTCTTTTACTCAGAATAAGCAATAGAATGTTGATATGTTTCTTTCTCTTGAAATATACCTAACTTCTATTTTTCTATTTTGCAGGTTTGAACCTTGTAGACTATAACTTTTGCACTACTTTGAAGACTTGAATGAATATTATCTATGTAACTTTTAAACATTGAAATCAATGATTTATAACCTTAATAAGAATCCAAATATAAAAGCTCAAATAATGAAATTTTGCACCTTTTATTGCATACCTTTTTCCTTGTAGATGATGATGATGATGGTGAATTTAGTCACTTAAATTTGCTACCTATTGTATATGTTATTGGAGCTCTTATAGGTTGTCTAAAACAAATCTCTTGCTCACATTTTTGCAGCTTCAACACTTTACTAATTTGCTACCCAATACTGTAACTAAGTGGCTCAAAAGCTCCTTTAAGGATGTACATCTAAAATCTAATCTTTAACAACTACTAACACTGCCCAAATTTTTGCCTTTTTCTATCCTCAAATATGAAAATTTTTAGATTGTAAAGTAGTTAATACCTTCATTGAAATGCTATCCTTGAATCCCAAAAATTTGGTAGGATAATCCTCCAAATAGCAGTTGAGATATTCACTCAAGAACCCTTCAGTGATGGTCCCCAAATATCTCACATTTGGTGGTTTTTCTATCTCATTTCTCTTGCTGAATTTTGACTTCAAACTAGATCTCCTCCTCAAACTATCTAACAGTCTTGAGATCTATGCCAAACTACCTTTAAATTTGATAATCTTCTTGCCAAACCTTCTCCTTTGGGCTAGTTGTTGGATGGCAATAACTATCCCAATTCCTTGTCTATCACGAGCTTATCCCTTGGTAGTAAATTTCTCCAATGAGTTCTTCTAGGAACTTCTTCAATGAGGCTCTCCAAGCTTTATTTTTGTTTTTTCTTGAGACCTCTCCAAAGTCCTCAATATTGAAGCTTCAAAACCTTCAATAAGACCTTCCTTTGCCTTTTCACTCTTCAACCATGGAAGTTTCATAGTGAGATCTTCTTTTAGTACCTCATGAATCTGCTGCTACTTAAATCTTGCAATAGGACTTTTGTTAGTCCTTCTCAATACTCAACCTTCCACTATGGAAGTTCTTCAATAGGCCCTTCTATGGGCCTCTTCTTTGATGTGAAGTTTTCAATATTCAATGGAGATCACCAATCTCCAATTTTCACTAGGACTCTTCTCCTTGAGTCTCTTCTTCCTTCAATGTAATATTCTTTCTAGGATGTCCTTCTTGATTTGTTGTCTTCAATATGGCTTCCTTGGCCACTAGATCTCTCCTCAATATTTAACTTGGAGTCTTCAATCTGCAAATATTTCAATGGTACCTTTCTCCTTAGGTCTCCAAATCTTTGATCTCTACTTTTCTGCAACAAATAACTAATCCCTGCATGAGGAAAGTACTTCGACTTTCAAGCAACGAAGATGAAATTCTTCTCTATCTGTTGTAGGAAGCTTCCCAACTTCCAAGAGTTAATTTTTTATAACAAAAAATATTAGAAATAGGAATTTTATAAATATGTAGAAAATGATCTTCACTAGTTGGATTACCAATCTAGTGGATTAAATGCTAAGTTTTAGTCTTCACAAGTTTTTCTACAAATCTGTGGAAAAAAATTAGTCGATATAAAAGTTTAGAAAGCTAAAAATGATATTTACAATATTCTCTCAATAACTCGTGGATTTCTCTACTTTCTATTGTTCTACCTAGAGCTTCTTCTACCAATCAATCAATTGTGGTGGTGTTTGCATGCAGCTACGCACAATGGCAGGTCTGATTTACAAATACTCAACAATAGCAATGGTGATCACTTGTGGTTTTCTTTTGATCCACTATGAATTTGATACTACTGTTAGCTTTTGAGCCTTTAAACTTAAAATAAATGCATTCACAAGTATTGAAATAAGCATGCAATGTTATAGCTATGATAATGGCTAACTAATATGCATGAAAATATGATAGAAAACTTGATACAATGCTCTAGAAATGCTCATATAAGAAAGCTCACAAAAATTATAATGCTCCTTTAATGGAGTTTACAACCTCTCCATATTAGCAAAATAGAACTACATTGTGACTACTACTACTCTAACTTATGCACTCCAAAATCCTCTTTCTAATATTTCACAATGAGGCCTTTATATAGGAAGATAGATTCCTTTCCCCTTACTCAACCTAAGACTCAAATACATGTGGACTACATGCAAATTTACATCATTGCACATTCTAACACTTGTGCATTTATTAAATTGATCTAATAAACTATTTACCTCCTAATATAATCCTAATATAAATATGCACCCATGAATCTACCTACCCTAAGCATTTTCCAATACCAGTTTTACCTATTTATAAGGGAATAGAGGACCTAATTTAACATTTAAGGATGTTTAGGACAACATGCCATGATATTATATATGATAATATGTTGTTGCTAAAGACGTTTCCTAAGAGCCTTGGTGGTATGGCATTGGAATGGTATTATCAATTGCCTCATCATTATTTGAGAAATTTTGAAGAGACAACATAATTGTTTGTTCAACAATTCAGAGCTTATGTGAAGAATGTGACTATGAAAGATGTTTATATGTTGACACAAGGTAAAGATGATTTGTTTTTGGAATTTCTCTAGTTGGAGGAGTCTAGTTGGATAATTAAGATATACCTTACCTCCTCAAGACATGCTTGAGATATTTATTAGAAATTTACAAGAGCAAATATCTTATAAATTGGAAACAACAACTATTACCTCCTTCGACCAAGCGATAGATTTGGAAAGAAGGTTAGAGCAAGCCCTTATTTGAACAGGTCGACTTAAGACAAATAAAGAAGAATATAGGACCACAAAAACTCAGTAGAAGAACACGCATGTAGTTGGTGATGGGATAACTGATAGTAGGCCTATTAACAATGTTGTTAACACCCTATAAAAGATGGTGCTTAGCCAATATCAAAAACCCTCACCAAGGAATTTCACAAGACTCAACACGCCTATGAACGTGGTCCTAAAGCAACTTTTGGAAGCTAATATGATTGAGTTACTTCTCATAAGGCAACTTGACACCATGAATAATTGGTATAAGTCTGGTCAACATTGTGAGTATTATAGAGTGGAGGGACATATGACAAATTCATGTAAGAGATTGAGACATGTGGTTCAAGACTTAATTAATGAATATCACCTTGTTATAGAGTATCCTCAACCTAATCCTCCAAAAACCAATCAATCTCCTACTCAACAAGCATGCACAACTAATCAAGACATGAGGATCTTCCAAGACCCCCTACCTAAACAAGGACAACTTGCAACTAATCAAGTATCATATTGTAATGTGCCACCTCCCTATAATAATATGGTTGGTATGATAGCAGTAATTACAAGACAACAACTGACTCAATGATCTCAAAAAGAGACGAGTTCTACATTTAACCAACCTTCAAAACCACCCTTAGTTTTGAAGAGTACCCAAAAAAGGAGCACGAGAGTAGAAAACTCACCTTCAGTGTTGAAACCACAACCTAAAGTTTCCTTTAACATTCAACAACTATTAGCTAGTACCCCATATATGATCTCCCTCTTAGAGCTTTACAAACTTATCCTATTCATAGGAAAGCTTTGTTGAAGCTTCTAAGACAACAATTTGTTCCTCAATATATTTCCCCTACTGCTATAGTTGATGTCATAGGCTCCCTTGGAATACATCATATCACATATTTTAATGATGATATTCGTTCCTCAGAATTACAATGGGATTCTTCCATCTATATCACTGCATTTATTGGGGAAATGATTATTAAGCGAATCTTGATAGACAACGATTCTTTCCTCAATCTATGCACTTATCAATTTTCCAAAAATTTGGATTAAAAGAGGAAGATATAAATAAATTTGATATCATCATCAAATATTTCAACAATGAGTCCCAAGAGGCCTGTGGTGTCATATCCCTCCCTCTTAGCATTGGACCTAAGATCTTAGATACCTTATTCTATGTGGTGTCTTGCCCTGCATCTTTTAATATTCTTCTTGGACATTCTTGGATTCATGCAATGAGGGCTATCCCTTCTACTTTTCATCAATGTTTGAAGTTTGAATTCAAAAAAAAACTTATCACCATTTTGGACGATCCTCTTCCATTTCAATATTATTCAATGGTTGAGCAAGCTCAATAAGATCTCAATTTATGCGCATCATTTTCTTCATCTCACATCACCAAGCAAATTGAAAATACAAAGGTGAGTGAGGAACCGTTAATAAAAGTTTCATCTAAGGATCAGGTCAATCCGTTTCTTCAAGAACCTCTTCTAGATCTTGCCAAGCTGCCACTTTCATCGAGAACTATGGGTTTACCTCATAAGAAGGGTGGAGTTATACACATTGGTACATCTACCTTTATCTTCATAGTACATCCCTCGAAGAAAATACCTATGGTAGCAACCCTTTTCTTGTAGAGTGTTCTTTTACCTATTGTTACCTATCCAATGATTACCTGCTTCCTAAGCAAATCCTATCTAGTATGGGATATATAGGTAAAGGTTTGGACCACAAAAAATGTATTCAAGAGCCTTTGGAAGTTGATATTTGGCTAGGGAGATGTGGTGTGGGCTATATCCCTAATAAAAACCAACCTTTGCCCTTTGATAATGATGATCACCTTATTACTTATGTTAAATATTTATATCATCAAGGCTTGGAGTAGAGTGATGAGGATGAGGGTCTCTTTTATCCCATTGAAATTTGGTTTTGCAATGAGGTAACTTTGGTACAACCTGAGTTAGTTTCAACCCCAAGGGAGTATGCTGAAGGGGATACTTTTTATGACATGGATCATGAGGATATCCTTTGAAACAACTTCTTCTTTGATGGCTCAGTCCCTCGTGTTGCACATGTCAAGTCTTCTAGTTATCAAGAGGACTTCAATTCTGTCTCCCAAGGATATTGAGCAACTAGGAGTGATCCTCGCCCCGTATCCTCTTGAGGATGAGTCTCATATTCTCATTGAGGAGACCTTAGATGTTAACATAGATTTTGAGGAGAGTCCTAGAATCCTTAAGTTAGACAAAGCATTGTCCATGGACGAGAGAGAGCAATTAACCAACTTACTAAAGGAATTTCATGATATTTTTGCTTGGTCATATATTGACATGCTAGGGCTTGATCCCTCCCTTATTATGCATCATCTGGTAGTGAATCTTAGTGTTAATCCTGCTAAGTAAAAACTTAGGAAGATGCATCCTAAGGCCACTCTTTTGGTCAAGGAGGAGCTCTAGAGAATCCTTGATGTCATTTTCATAAAATCTATTGACTATTTTATTAGATCTCCAACATCGTTCTTGTGGCTAAGAAGGTAGGAAAAATCAAGATATGTAACAACTTTAGGGACATTAACTTAGCATTTCCCAAGGATGTTTTTTCTCTCCCCAACATAGATATGATTGTAGATTTCACCGCTAAATGTGACATGCTTTTGCTCATAGATGGTTTCTCAGGCTACAATCAAATCATGGTTGCCCCTAAGGACCAAGCCAAGACAACTTTCATCACTCCATGGGATACATTATGTTATAAAGTTATGCCTTTTGGCTTAAAGAATGCTAGTACCACATATCAGAGGAGTATGACTTATATTTTTCATGACATGATGCATGATATTCTAGAGGACTATGTGGACTATATTCTGGATCATTCCATACATCGACAAGATCTATGATATAAGACAATATTTGAAAGACTTCGTCTTAATCCCTTCAAGTGTGTGTTTAGAGTCATATTTGGCAAGTTGCTAGGTTTCATCATTTCTAGGCGATTCATTAAAGTAGACCGTGCTAAGGTAGCAGCTATCACTAATGTGTCTCCTCCCCGTACCCTAACCAACTTGCATAGCTTGCAAGGTAGACTTCAAGCTATTCATCAGTTCATAGCTCAGTTAGTCGATGAGTGTCATCCCTTTCTTAACTTCTTAAAAAAGATGTGTTCTAGTGGACTTCTAAGTTTCAACAAGATTTTGATCAACTCAAAAGGTATCTCACTTTCCTGATTGTTTTAGTTTTGCCTAGACTCGATAAGCATTTGATACTTTACATAGCAGCCACAACTCACTTTTTTGAGCCTTGTTGGCTCAACATGATGATCAAAACAAAGAGCAAGATATCTACTATATTAGTAGAACCTTGGTGTAGACACCAAAACCTAGGCACTTTCGTCCATTCAGGTCTTCCCGCCATTTCCACTCATTATTCATATATATTTTTATATATTTATTTTATATTTTTTTATATATTTAATAAATATATATTTATATAAGTGAATTGATCACAACCATTCGATTTCACTTAATCCTATCCATATAGCCATGTCAATCCATGCCACAACCTGTATTTAATATCCACCATTCGATATTATTTTATCTTAGCCACACAATTAGTGTTGTTGAAACCCTAACATGTCCTAGGTTGGATTATTAATAGGAGACATTTTTATGGCTCAACCCTTGAGTTTTTTGAGCAATTCATGTCCTGAAATCCAGAGTTGAAGTTTACCTTTGAGTTCCCTAGAGTATTCGAGTGTTCTCACATTTAACACATTTTTGTGAGTGTTGGTATGAGGTTTTGGTAGTGGTGGATGGAGGTACTCGCTATGAAGAAAAAAATGAGATATTAATAGGAAATAAAATTCCAATATAGAAGAGATCCAAGGTTGAGTCCCTTTTCAATAGGGCATTGATTTGTAGGTGAAACAAATTTATACAAAATATTTGATAATTTATTAACAAAAAACAAAGAGTACTAATAGTTGAGAAAAAATAAGGTAGAGGCAAATGGAGATCCAAGTGGTGGAGGTAGATTCCTAAGGAAGAGGTAGAGGTAGAAGTAGGGAGGGAGATTTAAGTGGTGGAGATAGATTCTAAAGGTAGAGGTATATTCAAGTGGTGGAGACAGATTCTAAAGGTAGAGGTATATTCAAGTGGTGGAGGTAAATTCTAATGTATTTGATAAAAATAGGCGTGGTTGATAGATCTAGGTGCATGTAGAAAGGTTCTTTCAAGATAAAACTAGGAAAGCCTTCAAACCCAAATTCCTTACTATTTTCTTCTCTTGTTATTTTTATTTTGTGGTTCAAAAGTCCATAAGTTGAATAAATATATTTGGTAGGGCCAAGGTGTAACAACCCTTCTAGTTGGACTATTTAAAATAGATTAATTGATGAGCTATACTTGATTTCTACTCTTAGAATGTGATATTGCTGATAGTTTTGTGATTTCAGGACCAGGTACATTCCTTCAATGGGCAGATAAAGGTCAATTGAATTAGGTAAAATGAGATATGATGGCAGTGTAAAATATCATGGCTTTTGAGTACATGGAAGCTCACACAATTGCATTCATATAAGTGCATTTCGAATGATTGACTTGCATTGAGTGTATGTCTTGTTTATTGTTTTATGTGTTGTATATTCCATGCCCATGAATAAATGAATATATAAACCCTTTTGGGTGATATAAAAACTATTTGATGCTTGTTTTTGTTTTCAAATTCATTAAATAATATAAGGTTTAATAAATAATAAATAATAAATGAGATTAAAATAAATAACAATACAAATAAATAAAAAATCATATTTTTATTTGATGTTAAGTGGGCATCATGGAATTATGGAAGATGCCTTGAACGAGAATAACCACATGTAATCTTTCACAATTATTTTTTAGCCTGCCCTGTGTTCTAGATAGTGAGGAAAAATGAAGTGAGGTGGTGGTGGGAGGGTATCTATTAATTTTGCATCTGAAGTGTTGCAGGTGGTTATGTATGCACTAGGGTATCTTGCATATTGGATAGCTTGCTTTTAGGAAAAGGATGAACCAAAAGAAAAGAAAGAAATCAATTTAGAAAACAAAAGATCACAAGTTGAAATCCTTTCATCTGGTTGTTTTTGTATTTGTTCCTCCATGAATTGAATGCTTTATATTGATATCTACAAAAATTAAATGGTTTATATTTGAAGATCATTTTGTTTGCTCTCTACATCCATGATTTTTGTGATGTTTAGTTGTCATCTTCGACAATAATAATTATATTGCTCAACCTGTTTAAATGTCTTTATTTTCTAGAGATAGCAGATGACTATGCGTGCCTGGTTGAATGATAGTATAAAATAAAAGTTGTCTGCATGCATTACTTGGTTTCATATTGTTGAAAACATAAATGGTTGGGTCACTGTCATGCTTTAGAGAACATCTTTAATATTATGGTTGTAGACTATACTATTCTAATCTAATAGAAGTCTACTCTAGACAACCGTGGAATGCATTCATAGGTTTTATTTATTGGTTTTCCTTATTACTAGCTAAAATAGAGGTGATACCATGAGCTCGACTATATGCACTTCTATTGAAATTGATTCATTATTTGAAAAGTTTGGTTGTTGCATGTATCCTGTAAAGGATTGAATGCACTTTAGATAACATCAAAGTAGATGCACTCATAATAGCAAGCATGCATAGGATCTCCTGAGCCATTATGATCCCATAAGATTATTATGCAACTTGAGACATCAAATATTTTGAAGGGGAAGGAATTCCATCAGGCAACTATGTGGTGGATATGACTCCCCATGCATCATCAATAGAAATTAATATCATAGACACTCTGTAATTCTAGTGTTATGAAGAGCGCACCCGATGTGCATTGATAAACTCAGTTATCCTACTATTATAATCCCAAAGGAAAGACAATTCAATTGTTTTTAAGCATTAAAGTATGTAAGATTTATTGAAACATTACAATTGACATGAGAAACATTATTCTGAGTTCATATAACTTGCTGAGAGTAGAAAGCCATGAATATAAGAATGTGACCCTTCTTTTGTAATGTATACATATCAATTTTTCACTTGGTTTTAACTTAATGGATTCTTAGCACATTATGACTATTTAATTTATTTTTACTGGATAATAAGGGGTTGTACTCGGGTCCCCCACCCTTGACAAATTACAACCCTCTTCTTTAGAGCTTGTGAGTTTGTAAATAAATACACTTCTCATCTCAATTGAGATGCTATAGCTAGAAACCTACATCATTTTACATAAAATGTCTGAATTCTTGATTTTTATTTTTTGGATCTTTTCAATTTTTTGTATGAATACAATTATTCTAGAATTTAGCATATTTCTTGACATTTTCCTATAGTAGCCTTAATCATGCCAAAATTTCACCTCTACTATCTATTAGTAGAGTAATATTTCCAAAATATCACACTATCATAGTCTGCTTTACCAAATTTGGATTGCTAGTTTCATTCTTCACTGAAGTCCTAGCCCTTCATTGCTCTTCCCATCATTCAAATCCTAACTGACAAATATTTGCAATTTTATTTTTTGCAACTTGAAAAATCATCACTATCCTTATTCCAAACGGTTGACTTCATAGGGTTTAATCTTCCTCAATATTGCCTATTCAATTTTTGCACAAGTTGGTTCAATAATCAGCTAAATCGGATGACGTTTTGCAAAGATATAGCTCCTAAAAGATGAGATATTTTTTAGGAAAAAACCCTAATCCTTTGCACATTTTTTTGTTGTAAAGAGGGGGGAATAGCACCTCAATACCTATGGGTTCCAAATCCACAGATACACCAAAGATAAAAATAGGGTATTTTAGTTGACCCAACCTTCCACCTAACAACTCGACCTGTTGTTGCACTACACTCAACAACCTAGCCTATTGTTCTAGTTCCCTTAGCTGATTCGGTCTCAAATAAGCCTTCCACCCAACAAAGGCCAACCTTCCACGCTCCTTCAATCTAAGAAGTCTTCCATGCTCCTTCAACCTTCTCAACCTTCCACTCAACATCCTAACATTATGTTGCAACTCCTTTAGTCGACCTAGCCTTCCATGCTCCTCAACCTTATTAGCCTTCCACGTTCCTTCAACCATTCTAGATTTTCACCCAATATACCAACCATTTGTTATAGTTCCTTTAGCCAACCAAGCCTTCCATGCTCCTTCAGCCTTGATACTCCAAAGATCAACTCATCATTCAGTCTTCCATGCCCCTTCAACCTTCAGATTTACCGATCGTTAAAGCATCAAACCATTTGCCAGGCCCCTTAGGGGGCAACCTCACCCGATGCCTCTTCCAAAAATAAATAAAACTAATCTTAATGTTAAAGGAATATTTCATTATGACTATTTTATTAAACACATTGGACATGATTTTATCTGCCAGAGTAGTATATTGTAATATACTCTTGTTGTTCGTGTTCAATTGGTTGTATGCATATTATGTTTGAGTTAAGCAATGTGTGTTTATAGATATAAGGCAAGAGTTTTCTTCTTTCTTAAAATATTTCTTGCACCCATGTATAAGTTACTTTTGCATGTGTTGGATGTCCATTTAAAACCTTTCTACTGGATAGTGATATTTCCTTTTAATAAAACTCACTTTTAAATTGCACAATGTTTGATGAGCAACTGGAAACTTTAGGCTTAATGTTATTTCTTGATGTAAATCTTAAAAAATGATATTTTTTATTTAGGTCCTCTTATAACCCAATAACGTAGAGTTTTTAATATGTTTCCTGTAATTTATGGGATTGAAAGTGAACTCATGATTATTGGTTACTTTAGAGAGTTATGGAACACATTTTAGAAAATATATATAGAGGTTGACCTTAGTTCACCAATATTAAACCACTTACAATTTAGGGGTTACCCAACTATCCACACTAGTTGCTACTGGCTTTTGCGTTGGAATAATAACATTCTCAATTAATAGAGAGTACCTTGGTTTCCTCCATGTCCTTCTTTGCATGTGGAAACTAAATAGGTTAAACTCTTTATTTGCCTTGGACGTATTCTTTAGAGAAAATATAGCCTATTCTTAAATTACGAAACTTGTATGTATTGATATCATAAGTTTGCTTGATTACCAAAATACCTTTTTGAAAATTCAAAGTAGGTCAAAAGTTTAGCCACTTCAAATTGTAAGTTTCCTTCAATGAAATTCAAAGAAAATAATTATGGTAAGGTAGAAACAATTTTGTGAAAATAGTTTACTTTATTCGATGGGAATAAATTAGGTTAACTTTATTAGAGATCACAATGGAATTATATGAGAGACAATCCCAAGATCATGTTCTTTCTTTAGTTATACTAGAATATAACTTAATATGCTTCTTTCATAGTTCCTACTAAGTATGAGTTGTTTGTTATGAGTTATTAAATAAAAGTATTTTAATAAGGAAAATAATCTTTAAATAGACATTTACTTTATAGATATGAAAAGTAGGCTCTTTCTACTAAGGAAAACAACATGTTAGTTTAGGATATATCTGGACATTAGTGAAAAAACAAGATGTCATATGAATTAAGGATTATGCAACTAATGTTTTATTACTTCTATTATAGCAAAAAGTAAGAATTCACACTAATTTTGAGTTATGTGTTATTAACTTTGAACAAATGTGTAAAATATGAGTAATAAAGAGAAGGAGAAAATTATTTTGGCTTAGGGTTAGACAAACCTAAGATTTGAATCCTTCATAGAAAACCTTAAACTTTTAGCTATGTCATCAAGAAAAGATAAATTCCTTTTAACTACTTTCATCAAGAAAGGATGAATAAATCTTAGAGCACAATACCAATGGTTACGGGATGGTAACCATTGTGACTCATAAATGATTGCTTCTTAATGAGATAAATCAGGATGAGAAGGTGATGAGAGGCAGTATGAGACGTCTCATCTAGGTCATTGTGTGGGTATTACGGTGATAAGTACTTGCACTGTTTATGACTAAGAGAAGGCTAATATGGTTAGGAAACTAGTCTAGTCCACGATGATTGGTATGGGATAATTTGTTGTGTGTTATAAATGGTTAAGAGATACCAAGCCTAGAGTAAGGGTAATGACATGACCTTGGATGATTCCATATGAGTGGACAATCAACTAGGCACTAGGTATATATACACTAACCCCCTTACATGCTAAGTCTAGTGTTAGTCTTACAATGACACTGAGAGGGGGGGTGAATCAGTGTAGCTCTATAAACTTAAATTTATAGCTCTTAATACCGTAGCAATTAAAACTTATTACTAGATACAACAAGTATAACAAAAGAGCATCACACAACACAAGATTTAATGAGGTTCACCAATGTGGCTACTCCTCAAAAATTGACTGCTTGGACTACCATCCAAATCCAACCTTTGCAAAGCACCAACTTTACAATCAATTTACCAAGACCCACCGGAAGGAGCACCAACCCCCATTTATCCGCAACAACAAAAAAGGAGCAACACAACCCTCCGCCAACAAAAGACCCCCGACCACCACCAACTAGAAGGAGCACCAACCCTTGATTTATCCTACACCAACAGAAAGGAGCACCAACCCCCGATTTACCAACACCAATAGAAAGAGCACCAACCCCCTACCAACACCAACCGAAGAAGCGGCAACATGCAAGCAACTTGGACTTCAAACTTGAAATCTAGAAGTTTGCATAGTAAGATACCTTTGCTTTTGCAAGACCCCGACCGGTCTTCTTCACCTTTGCATTCTCTATGCACTCTGCTCTCTGCAATCACTTCACACACTCTGCTTCGTTACACTCAAACTTCACGATCATCTTCTCCCTTTTGCGCACTCTACTCTCTTTGCAAATTTTGCACTTAGCATGATTCGACACGACTTGCTCTCTGTGCACAACGACCGTATTTCACACACATTCAACCATCTCATCAATTCTCCAAACAACCCTCCTTTTATAACAATATTTTTTATGATGAAAACCCTAATCTTAGTCGGTTGTAAATCCTAATCTTAGTCGGCTTTCATAACAACTGTAAACCCTAATTTTAGTCGGCTATCATCGATCTTCGTCGGCTTCAACTCAAGAAGATGTTTGGTTTATCCATCGCTTGATGATTTCATTCGCTATGACGACCACCCTCATAACCGCCATATCTGACTTTTGATCACTCTTCGTATTTCAACAGTATGAAATCACTCATAATCGCCCCTGTAAATGTCGTAGTGATGTCGGTCCACTGTCATACTTCTCATTTCAGTCGGGTTCTCCTTCTTGACTTGCGCATTTACGACCTGTCACGAAATCGTGACATTTTTGCCTCTGTAGCTTCTTTTGTTGTTGTTGCCATGAAAATACATGTCACGATATCGTGACACTTTCACCTCCGTACGCTTTCTCTATTCTTTTGTCACGATATCACGACATTTCTTCCTTCGTAGACTTCGTCTTTTCTTTTGTCACGATATCGTGACATTTCTCGCTTCGTATACTTCGTCTTTGCTTTTGTCGCGATATCGCGACACTTCTGCTTCCATAGACTTCGACTTTGCTTTTGTCGTGATATCGCGACACTTCTGCCTCCGTAGTCTTCAACTTAGCTTTTGTCGTGAAATCGTGACACTTCTGCTTCCATACTTAGCTTCTTTGCTTTTGTCGTGAAATCGCGACACTTCTGCCTTTGAAGTCTTCTTCTCTCTTTGTGTCACATGAAATCATGACACTTTCGTTCGTACTTTAGTTCTTTGCTTTTGTCGAGAAATCATGACACTTCTGCTTTTGAAGTCTTGCTTTCTGCTTTTGTCATGAAATCATGACAGTTCTACTTCCGTATGCTTCCTCTCTTTCTTTTGTCGCGAAAATACGACATGTCGCGATATCGCGACACTTTTCAAACTTACTTTCTCTCCTATTTTAGTCGCGAAAATGCGACATGTCGCGAAATCGTGACACTTTTCCAACTTACTTTCTCTCTTGTCATGTCACAAATCTCACTTTTTTCTTTCTCACTTTTAGTCACGAAATGACATGTCACGAAATCATGACACTTTTCCAACTTACTTTCTCTCTCTTTTCTTTTCAAACTTATTTTCTCTCTCCTTTTTTTACTCACATGTCGCGAAATCGCGACACTTTTCTTACTTGTTCTCTTTCTTCGAACTTGTCGCGAAATCGCGACACTTTTTCCTTTTCTCTCTCCAACATGTCACAATCTTTTTCACTTCCCTACATGTCCAATCGCACACTTTCTTTTCTTTCTCTTCCAACATGTCACGAAATCGCGACAGCTTTTTCCACTTGCCTTTTCTCTCTCTTCCAACATGTCCCAAATCATGACAGTTTTTCCTGCTTTTTTCTCTCTTCCAACATGTCACGAAATCGCGACAGTTTTTCCTACTTTTTCTCTCTTCCAACATGTCACAAAATCGCAACAGTTTTTCCAACTTTTTCTCTCTTCCAACATGTCACGAAATCGTGATAGTTTTTCTTGCTTTTTCTCTCTCTTCCAACATGTCGCGAAATCACGACAGTTTTTCTTGCCTTCTGTATATGTCGCGATATCGCGACACTTTTCTTACTTGTCTTTTTCTTTGATCTTTTGCATATGGGCCACTTCGGTCTTCTTGGAAAATCACTGTACATACTCCGAATAACCTTTGAACTCCCGTCTTCTCGCATCCGAATAGCTTTTGAACTTCCCGTCCACCGCATCAACAGATCTATCCGACCGTGTTGACAACAATGACAATATTGTTGTTGCACCTTGCTCAACAATCTCCCCTTTGGAATTGTTGGCAACACATGTGCAATTTCCTCGTAACTCTTCTCCCCCTTTGACAATAATACCAAAGGGCTACTGCAGACTCCCCCGAGTCCATGCACAACATTCTCGGGCAAAATTTATTACACTTAGCAAAAATCATGAACATGAGCAAAAATATAATCAAATACTTAAATGCTCCCCCTGAGAATGTGATCCTTGTAGCTAGTCAATTCTTGGGAAGTGTGACCACTCCCAATTTATTGCGAAGGTACTCAAAAACTTCCTTGGGCAATGGTTTTGTGAAGATATCTCGCTACTTGCTCCGTAGTTGGAACAAAATCCAACTTAACCTCACCTTTCGCAACTTTCTCCTTCAAAAAGTGATACCCGATAGCAATGTGTTTTGTGCGTGAATGCATAACCGGATTCTTGGAGATGTTAATGGCACTGGTGTTATCACACTTAACCGATATTGGCTCACCGAAGCTAATACCAAGATCTTTCAGGGTTTGTTTCATCCACAATACCTGCGTACAACATGTTGTCGCTGCAATATATTCTTCCTCTACTGTCGATAAAGAAATTGACTCTTGTTTCTTACTGTGCCACGCGACCAATCTGTCTCCAAGATAGAATGCACCTCCACTGGTACTCTTTCTATCATCGACACATCCTGCCCAATCTGCATCTGAATACGAAATAAGGGTGAAGTCTTTACCTTTCGGATACCATAACCCATACTCCATAGTACCCTTGAGGTACCGAAGAATCCTCTTCACTAGTGTCACATGAGTCTCCTTGGGATTAGCCCGAAATCGTGCTACCATGCATACCGCCCGCAAAATATCCGGTCCGGTAGCTGTCATGCACAGTAAGCTCCCAATCATAGATCTCGTACATGGTTTGATCAACAGGTGGAGATTTGTCATCCTTGCTCAACTTGCAACCTGTCATCATGGGAGTGCTAACTGGCTTACAATCCTCCATTGTGAACTTTTTAACATCTCTTTCACATATTTAACTTGAGAAATAAATATGCCCTTCTTATTTTGATTAACTTGCAACCCGAGGAAATACGAAAGTTCACCAATCATTGACATTTCAAATTTTTTTTCGCATCTTATTTTCTAAATCTTTACACGACTCATCTTTGTCGCTGCCAAATATGATATCATCTACGTATACAACAAGAACAATAAGATGCCCATTTTCTGTTTTGACATACAAATTACTATCCACCATACCTTTCTTAAACCCTTGTTGAGTGAGATAGTTGTCTAGCCTTGCATACCATGCTCGGGTGCCTGTTTTAAGCCATATAATGCTTTCTTCAACTTGCAAACCAAGTTGGGATCATCACCAAGTTGGAAACCATCTCGGTTGCTCAATATAAACCTCTTCTTCAAGTTTCCCATTCAAAAACGCTGATTTCACATCCATTTGATAAACTTTGAAATTCTTGTAGACTCGCTAAAGCCATAAACATTCTAATTGCCTCTAGTCTAGCTACCGGTGCAAAAGTTTCCTCAAAGTCAATGCCTTCAACTTGTGCATAACCCTTACATACCAATCTTGCTTTATTTCTGACTACCCGTCCGTCTTCATTCAATTTGTTTCAAAAAATCCATTTAGTCCCGATTATATTTTTATTTGCAGGTCTAGGTACTAACTCCCAAGTTTCGTTTTTCTTGATCTGATCTAATTCTTCATTTATTGCCTTCATCCAACTTTCATCTTTGCTTGCGTCAACAACATTTTTGGGCTCAATGCTGGATAATAGAGAGTAGTTACTTACTACTCTTCTTCTTGTCTAAACACCAACTTTGGGGTCTCCAATTATTTGCTCTCTAGGATGATTTTTCTGCCAACTGCCTGTTTTGAATTTCTTATTTTCTTCCACTTCTGAATCACAACTTAAATCATCTGAGTCAATTTTCTGTATCTTTTCCATTTCGTTTTCCTCATCTCCTTCAATAACCTCTTCATAAATTGGGTAGTTCTTTTCATAGCTAATTACTCGTTCTCTACCTTCATCAAATTTAACATCGACACCGTCCACAATTTTCTTTAGCCTCTTGTTGTAGCATTTGTAAGCTTTGCTTTTTGATGAATAACCAACAAAAATACCTTCATCCGCTCTATCTTCAAACTTACCAAGATTATCTTCAGCTTCTTTTGATGTAGCACTTGCTGCCAAAAACTTTGAGGTATTTTGCTGTTGCCCTTTTACCGAACCACAACTCATAAGGAGTTTTGCTTTCATGTGTTCTCAAAATGTATCTATTTTGGATATACACTGTAGTATGGGCTGCTTCTTTCCAAACTCTATCTGCTACTCTGATTTCAGCCAACATAGTCCGTGCCATTTCCTGCACTCGTCCTGTTCTTTCTTTCTACCACTCCATTCTGCTCGAGGTGTCCCGGCCGCTGAAAACTGTCTCCTAATACCGTATTTTTCATAGTACTCTGTAAACTCCTCTGAAATGAATTCTCCTCCTCTATCTGATCTTAAACATTTGATCCTCTTTCCTGTTTCATTCTCAACTTGGTTTTTGAAAATCTTGAACATTTCAAAAGCTTCTGATTTATGCTTCAAGAAAAATATCCATGTCATTCTGGAATAGTCATCAATGCACAACATAAAATATTTGTCACCATTTATGCTTTGTGTTCTCATGGGTCCACATAAATCAGTGTGTATTAGTTCCAAAGGTTTGCTTGTGTAGTACTCTTTTGTTTTGAATGTGACTCTAGTTTGCTTCCCCTTTTGGCATGAAGCACAAATGTTGTTTGTAGGTTTGCTGATGGTGGGAATATCTCTCACTGCCCTTTTTGAGTTGATTTTTACTAGATTATCAAAATTGATATGACCGAGTCTCTTGTGCCACAACCAATTTTCTTCTTCCTGTCCAATAAAACAAGCTCCTTCTGAAGTCTCTGAGAGCGTGTACAGGTTTCCAGATGTCCTTGATCCAGTTGCTATCAATTTTCCACCGTTTGTTTTTTTGACTTCACAACCCCGCTTCTTAAAAACTACTTCATGACCTTTATCACAAATCTGACTTACGCTCAACAAGTTATGTTTCAAACCATCCACAAACAAGACTTCTTCTGACTTAATTTTTCTGTCACTAATTTTAACTCGAACCTTTGCCAACTATCTTAGCTCCATCATTATTTCCAAACTTTACCGAACCACCTTCATATTTTTGTAACTTCTCAAATTTTTGTTTGTCACCCGTCATATGACTCGGAGCATCCACTATCAAGTATCCATGGTACATATTTATTCTGTGCTTTAAATGTTGTTTGTACGATTAAGGATTCCTTTTCTTCCTTAAGTCGCTCTTTTTCTTTCCACTCCATTTTGATAGTAGTTTTGGGCTCTTGTTTTGCCTTTCCCTTATCAATAGCTTGTGCATGTTTTTCGAGAAGTTTTCTATTTTGTCTCATCCTATTTGGTTGAAATTTTCTTCCCTGAAACCGATTTGATGCAAATGTACTTCTACAGTTTCTTGCAATGTGCCCAAAATTATGATAGTTATAACATTCTACCGTATAATTCATCAAAGGAGAAAAAACATTTCTACTGGTGAAATTCCTTGGTCTTACATTATATTTGCAGTCTGAGATTTTATGTCCATAGCCATTGCATTTAAAATAGAAACCAGAAAAGGGATAATTGAACCCGGGTGAAGGTCTTTGCCATGTTGCCGTAGGAGCCATAGGTCTTCTTCTTCTTTGATGTGTGACATTGGTGAATCCATCATTGTCAATTCTCCTTTCGTGCCTGGCATTATTGCTTTCTTTTGCATGAGACATTTTTCCTTGATCAACCTGTTTCTTATCTTCATTCTTTATGGATTCTACATTTCTGGCCTTTGATCCATTTGATGATTCTCCTTCGACGAAACCCAAACCAAATTTGATGCCTATAGGCCTTTGGTCATTTATAATCTTATCCAGATTCATAGAACTTTCTTCGCATTTGTGATAGCAACTAATTTTGTGATTCATCTCTTCTATCTGCGTCTGTAAACCAACATTCTCTTCTTCTAGTTTGCAGTAATAATCTATTTTCATGGTAATTTGTACTTCGAGATCTTCAGATATTTTCTTGTATTCTTCTCGTCTTGTACTTTCAGACCGGTTATGATTTCGTTTGCATCCTCAAGCTTTTTTGAAATTTTCTTATTCTTTTTCCTCTCTATTTTCCACTCTTCAAGTGCAGAGATCAACTCACCTTCTAGATCTACTTCAGCCTCAGTGGTTTTCACCACATACTTCAGAGTTCACTCCTTCCTTTTCTGATTTTACTTCTTCAAATGCCATGAAAAGAGCTTCACCACCTCGCCATTGTGTTACTTCCAAGATCACCCTAGCCGGTTAAGCTTGTACAGGAACTTAGCTCTGATACCAATTGTTAGTCTTACAATGACACTGAGAGGGGGGTGAATCAGTGTAGCTCTATAAACTTAAATTTATAGCTCTTAATACCGCAATAATTAAAACTTATTACTAGATACAACAAGTATAACAAAAGAGCATCACACAACACAAGATTTAACGAGGTTCACCAATGTGGCTACTCCTCAAAAATTGACTTGCTTGGACTACCATCCAAATCCAGCCTTTGCAAAGCACCAACTTTACAATCAATTTACCAAGACCAACTGGAAGGAGCACCAACCCTTGATTTATCAGGGCACTTGGGCACACGGAAGGAGCACCAACCCCTAATTTACCCCCCCCAACAAAAAGGAGCACCCCCCCCCATCCCACCACACGGGGAGGATTGCACATCAACCCCTGATGCCAAGCACCAACTTGGACTTCAATATTGAAACTAGAAGTTTGACAGTAAGATACCTTTGCTTTTGCAAGACCCTGACTGGTCTTCTTCACCTTTGCATTCTCTACACACTCTTCTCTCTCTACGCAATCACTTCGCACACTCTGCTTCATTCCAGTCGAACTTCACGATCATCTTCTCCCTTTTGCGCACTCTGCTCTCTGCAAATTTTGCACTTAGCACGATTCGACACGACTTGCTCTCTACGCACAACGACCGTATTTCACACACATTCAACGGTCTCATCAATTCTCCAAACAACCCTCCTTTTATAACAATATTTTTTATGATGAAAACCCTAATCTTAGTCGGTTGTAAATCCTAATCTTAGTCGGCTTTCATAACAATTGTAAACCCTAATTTTAGTCGATTATCATCGGTCTTCGTCGGCTTCAACTCAAGAAGATGTTCGATTTATCCATCGCTTGATGATTTCATTTTGGACAAACCTTGTAACCACCATACTGACTTTTGATCACTCTTCGTATTTTAAGCGATGAAATCACTTTGTAATTGCCCCTGTAAATGCCATAGTGATGTCGGTCCACTGTCATACTTCTCATTTTAGTCGGGTTCTCCTTCTTGACTTGCGCATTTACGACCTATCATGAAATCGCGACATTTTTGCCTTTGTATCTTCTTTTGTTGCTGTTGCCGCAAAAATACATGTCGCGATATCGCGACACTTTCGCCTCCGTACGCTTTCTCTATTCTTTTGTCGTGATATCATGACATTTCTGCCTCAGACTTCATATTTTCTTTTTTCATGATATCACGACATTTTCGCCTCCGTATACTTCGTCTTTGCTTTTGTCGCGATATCGCGACACTTCTGCTTCCATAGACTTTGAATTTGCTTTTGTCACGATATCGCGACACTTCTACCTTCGTAGTCTTCAACTTAGCTTTTGTCGTGAAATCGTGACACTTCTGCTTCCGTACTTAGCTTCTTTGCTTTTGTCACGAAATCGTGACACTTCTGCCTTCAAAGTCTTCTTCTCTCTCTTTTTGTCGTGAAATCGCGACACTTCTGCTTTCGTACTTTAGTTCTTTGCTTTTGTCATGAAATCATGACACTTCTGCTTTCGAAGTCTTGCTTTCTGCTTTTGTCGTGAAATTGCGATAGTTCTGCTTCCGTACGCTTCCTCTCTTTCTTTTGTCAGAAATGCGAGATGTCGCGATATCGCGACACTTTTCAAACTTACTTTCTCTCTCATGTTTTAGTCGCGAAAATGCGACATGTCGCGAAATCATGACACTTTTCAAACTTACTTTCTCTCTCCTATTTTAGTTGCGAAAATGCGACATGTCACGATATTGCAACACTTTTCAAACTTACTTTCTCTCTCCTATTTTAGTCGCGAAAATGCGACATGTCGCGAAATCGTGACACTTTTCCCTGTCAAAAATCGCGACACTTTTCTTACTTGTTCTCTTTCTTCGAACTTGTCGCGAAATCATGACACTTTTTCTTCTTTCTCTTTCTCGTCCAACATGTCGCGAAATCACGACAGCTTTTCCACTTTCATTTTTCTCTTCCAACATGTCACGAAATCGTGACACTTTTTTCTGCTTTCTTTCTCTTCCAACATGTCGCGAAATCGTGACTTTTTCCACTTTGCTTTCTCTCTTCCAACATGTCACGAAATTGCGATAGTTTTTCCTGCCTTTTCTCTCTCTTCCAACATGTCGCGAAATCGTGACAGTTTTTCCTACTTTTTCTCTCTTCCAACATGTCGCGAAATCACGACAGTTTTTCCTGCTTTTTCTCTCTCTTCCAACATGTCGCAAAATCGTGACAGTTTTTCTTGCTTTTTCTCTCTCTTCCAACATGTCGCGAAATCGCGACAATTTTTTTTGCCTGCTGTATATGTCACGATATCGTGACACTTTTCTTACTTGTCTTTTTTCTTTGATCTTTTGCATATGGGCCACTTCGATCTTCTTGGAAAATCACTGTACATACTCTAAATAACCTTTGAACTCCCTGTCTTCTGCATCTGAATAGCTTTTGAACTTCCTATCCACTGCATCAACAGATCTATCTGACTGTGTTGACAAAAATGACAATACTGTTGCTGCACCTTGCTCAACATCTAGAACACGTTGGCCAATAAGGGTTGAGGTTATTCATGTTAAGGGATGAGGAGAGTATGCATCCATCCTCTATGTGTTATGGGCCCTAGAGGATAACCCCAACCATGGATCTACACTCATGCTAGAATAAGAGGATGAGAAATGAGAATATAGACCTATAAAATGGTATCTTCTACGGGATTTGGCCAATATCATCCACTTGAGAATCGTCTGTAGGGATTAAAACCCAAATTTGGTTGATACAACTTATATTAAAAATAACTTTGGGTGTACATCAAATTTTTTTTAAAATAACTTTGGGTGTACATCAAACCTTTTTATTTAAAAAAAAACTTTACCTTTAGGATGAGTTTGCTAGAAAAACAAAAAAAAAATTTTCACCTTGTGGAACCAATGAGATAGATTGGGTTGTACAACCAGGTGAGTAGACTTGGGTTGTTTAGGTATTGAAAAACTAGGATATCAAATATTCTAGTGCATGTTTTTTAGGAAATGTTGACTCAAGTAATGGTAAACCCACAATGAAAATAAGAGAAAGTGAAAATAGATGAGATTAACTTGAATCTATCAGCTGATGCTATGGCTAGCCCATCTTATGATAGAATATTAGTTTTGGAAGAATGCATAGGGTCCTTACTGTTGGATGTGTCTCATTCTTTATCGAAAAAGAATTGTACGACAAGCACTACAGTGCAAAAGATGATGGGTAGGGGGGTCCGAGGGGCCGGAGGCCCCCAAGGACCCCCGACTATGGTAAAGGTGCTTACGTAATAGGCGACAGCTCGAGGTGCGTAGGGGGGCGCCCTCGGATATGGTGAAAGCAATCGAAGCCGACGAATCCGGCGTCAAAATTTTCACCTACTTTTATCGCTACTTTTGGAGCGAACCTCGGGATTCCCACGGTTGGTGGGTGGTTAGTTAGTGTGGGTGGTTTAGCCCACGGTGTTGTATCCACGGTACCCTAATACCACTTGGTGGTTTAGGGATATAAGAGTTTCCTTATATAATTATTGTAATGTCCCGTTTTAGGGATGAGAGAGAGAATAATATATCAAGGAGGATAGACTCTTGTTTGTTGGACTAGCCCAAATTGGGTGAACCAGGGTAAATCTTGTGTGTCATATGTGCATTGAATGGTGTTATTATTTTCTTAGTTACTTTTCTGCTTTATTTCTAGAATATGTTTCTGTAGAATCTCTTCATTTGGTATCAGAGCCAGGTTATTAGCCATAGGGGTACGCCTTTATTGATAGGGTTTAAATCCGTTTGAAGAAGACCTAGGGTTTCTAGGAGTGAAAGAAAACCTATTATGGAGTGGGAGTTACGCAGAAGGAGTTTGAAGGAAAAAAAAAAAATGTCAGGAAATCATTCAAGGATAGAGATCGAGAAATTTGACGACAAAAGTTTTGAGCTATGGAAGTTAAAGATGGAAGATATGCTCGTGGACAGAGATCAGTGGGCTGCTATTTCGAAACAACACAACCTACGGGTACTTTCGATGAAGATTGGGAGAAGATGAATCGAAAAGCAAGGAGTCCGATTTGATCTGTGTCTTGCGATTCGGTGCTCATCAATGTTTCGGGAGAAGCTACAGCAAAGGATCTCTAGGAGAGGTTAGGGGCTTTATATCAATCAAAGTCCCTAGTAAACAAATTATTCCTCAGAAAGAAACTATACAATCTTAGGATGCATGACGGGGATTCGGTTGCAGATCATCTGAATGCATTCAATACAGTGGTAAGTCAACTAACATCTCGTAGAAATTAAGTTGAGTGAGGAAGATAAATGCATTACTTTGTTATGCTCTTTACCGATTCATGGGATAACTTAGTAGTAGCAATTGGTAGTACAACTTCATCCACATTGAAGTTTGAAGATATAGTGGCATCTCTATTATCTGAGGATATGAGGAGAAAAGCCATGGAGGGCACATCTAAGAAAGCCCTAACAGTGAGAGGGCTTACCAAGGAGAAGGACAAATCTAGATATGGTGATAGGTCTAAGTCTAAAGGTAGATCCAAGTCTCGGGGAAAGTTTGAGAGAAAATGCTGGAATTGTGGCAAGCCTGGTCATATGAAGAAGGATTGCAGATCAAAGAAAGCTGAGTCTGGAAAAAATGTCTGATGAATTGACTTCCATAGAGATGAATAAATCCATTGATGAAGCAGGGGATGTATGTCTGGCATCTTGCTCATCGTGCTCCACACGATCAGATAAAAATGATTGGTTGATTGATACTAGTGCCTCTTTTCATATGACTCCTCATAGAGGGTGGTTCAATGAATATGAAAGATATGATGGAGGGGAGGTGCTGTTGGGAGATGATTCACCACTCATAATCATGGGTCGTGGAAGAGTGAAAATTTTTCTGTAGGATGGTAGGGTCAAGACCCTACCAGGTGTGATGCATATTTTGGGACTTGCTAGAAATTTGATTTCGATAAGCAAAATGGCCGATGCAGTAGTGAATGTCAGTTTTGGCAGGGATTCATGCAAAATGGTTCGTGGATCAATGGTGTTGGCAAGGGGAGTTTGGATTGGAACATTGTATAAGCTATTGGGAAGCACTATGACAAATGAGTGCAATAGCTCAACTGTTCCTGAGGTTGATTCTGATAAAATCTCAACACTCTAGCATCAAATGATGGGACATATTGGAGAAAAGGGATTGCGTACCCTGTACACGAAAGGTATGGTTCATGGTATCCCTAATTACTCAATGTCTTTCAAGTTCTGTGAACATTGTATTTATGGTAAACAAAATCGGGTTAGTTTTCCATCTGGTGCCACAAGATCTAGTGGGGTACTAGATTTGATCCACAATAATATTTTTGGTCCTGTTCCTATGTCGTCTCTTGGAAAATCACGGTATTATGATTCCTTTGTTGATGATTTTTTAAGATATGCATGGATTTACTTTCTTAAGAGCAAAGATGAAGTGTTTGAAAAATTTAAGGAATTTAAAGCACTTGTTGAGAATCAAACTGATAAAAGGATTAAGGTGTTGAGGTCTGATAATGGAGGGGAATATTGTTCTAATATATTTGAGAAATTTTGTAAGCAATGTGGTATTGCAAGACAGAAGACTACTCCATATACACCTCAATAGAATGGAGTTGCAGAGAGATTGAACAGATCACTGATGGAGAAGGCTAGAAGTATGCTCAGTGGTGCAGGTTTGGCACAGGAATTGCAGGCGAAGCGATGAGTGCGAGCATGTTACTTGCGAAATCGGTCACCTACATCAGCATTGCCGGATCAAAATCCATTTGAAGCTCTATTTGGTAAGAAACCTTCTATTTCACATCTCAGAGTTTTTGGCTGTGATGCATACATGCATATTCCAAAGGAAAAAATAAGTAAGCTAGATAATAAGGATGTTAAATGTATCTTTATTGGTTATAAATATGGTGTTAAAGGATATAAGCTTTGGAATCCAAAAACTAAGAGGAGAGTGTATAGTAGAGATGTGGTGTTTAGGGAGATGATCAGTGATTCCAGGAAGGTAGTTACAAAAGAGGAACCTGGAACGGTCCAATTTGATCTCATGGAAAACTATCAGACAATAGAGGATCTGGAAGAGGAGCATACAAATGAGGATATGGAAGAGGAGCATACAAGTGAGGATCTGGAAGAGGATGAAGAAGAGGTTCATACACCTGTGGTAAGGAGATCAACACGGGAAATGAAGCAACCTGAAAGGTATAGTCCATCTGCTTTTCCTACTTCTTTTGTACTATCTGTTACTAATGAAGATCCTAGAACAGTTAAAGAAGCTATTAATTTTGGAGAGGCAAACCATCAGGAAGAGGCCATGGATGAGGAAATGATGTCCCTGAAAAAGAACAGAACATGGGATTTAGTGAAATTACCAAGTGGTAGGAAAGCAATAGGTTGCAAGTGGAACTTTACGAAGAAGCAGAATCTTTGAAGGTAAAGTGGAGAAATATAAAGCTCGCCTGGTTGCTAAAGGTTTTTCCCAGGTTGAAGGAATTGATTATGGTGAAGTTTTTTCTCCCGTTGCAAAGCTAACATCAATTAGATTTATGTTAGTTGTGGCTGCTGCATTTGATGTTGAAATAGAACAGATGGATGTGAAAACTGCATTCCTTCATGGAGATTTGGAGGAAGAAATCTATATGAGGCAACCTAAAGGTTTCACTGTTGCAGGAAAGGAGGATCGGGTATGTAAGTTAAAGAAATCATTGTATGGACTGAAAAAATCACCTAGAATGTGGTACCAAAAATTTGATACTTATGTTTTAGGAATTGGTTTTGTTCGTAACAATGCTGATCACTGTGTGTATTCAAAGAAAATTGGTAATGTAATTGTCATTATAGTTCTTTATGTTGATGACATGTTACTAATTGGAAATAGCAAGAAACTGGTCAGGGAAGTAAAGTCTCAAGTTGGCATCATAGTTTGACATGAAGGATCTTGGCCCTGCAAATTTTATATTGGGTATGCAAATAAAAAGAGATCGCTCTAACAAAAAGTTGTGGTTGGATCAGAAAAAGTATGTTGAGACAGTGTTGAAAAGGTTCAATATGCAGGATTGCAAATTGGTGAAGGTACCTATTTCTTTAGGTGAAAATTTGTCTGCTGAACAATGTCCAAAAACAGAAGAAGAGGTAGAGGAAATGTCACATAGTCCTTATGCAAATGTTGTAGGTAGTTTAATGTATGCCATGGTTTGTACTAGAGCAGACATTGCCCATGCAGTGGGAGTCTTGAGTAGATATATGTCTAAACCTGGTAAAGAGCATTGGACTACTATGAAAAGGGTTTTCAGATATTTGCGTGGCACCTCTGATTTTACAATCTGCTATGAGGGTACAAGTAAAGAAAACAGACAATTGGATATAGAAGGGTTTGTTGATGCAGATTGGGATGGAGATCTGGACAGGAGAAGATCTACTAGTGCTTATGTATTCAATTTGTTCAGAGGGGCCATTAGTTGGATGATCAAGAGGCAGATTGTTTTTGCTCTTTCAACTACTGAAGCTAAGTATATGGCAGCCACTGATGCAAGTAAGGAAGTTGTATGGCTGCAAAGACTATGTGCTGAAATTGGGTTCTTTCAAGGAGCTGTGAAGATAAATTGTGACAGTCAGAGTGCCATATTTTTGGCAAAGAACCTTTCTTAGCATTCAAGAACGAAGCACATTGATACAAAGTTCCATTTCTACAGGGACATGTTTGAACAGAAGAAAGTGTTGCTGAAAAAGATAGACACCAAGGAAAATGTTGCAGATGCTTTAACCAAGGCTGTAAGCACTGAAAAGTTTAGATTCTGTACAATTGAAATGGGTCTAGAAAAGTATTCAACAAGTGGGAGAATGTTGGATGTGTCTCATTCTTTGTCGGAAAAGAATTGTACGACAGGCACTACAACACAAAAGACGACCGATAGGGGGGGTCCGGGGGGCCCCAAGGACCCCCGACTACGATAAAGGTGCTTACGTAATAGGCGACGGCTCGAGGTGCGTAGGGGGACGCCCTTGGATACAATGAAAGCGATCGAAGCCGATGTCAAAATTTTCACCTACTTTTATCGCTACTTTTGGAGCGAACCCCAGGATTCCCACGGTTGGTGGGTGGTCAGTTAGTGTGGGTGGTTTAGCCCACGGTGTTGTATCCACGGTACCCTAATACCACTTGGTGGTTTAGGGTTCTAAGAGTTTCCTTATATAATTATTGTAATGTCCCGTTTTAGGGACGAGAGAGAGAATAATATATCAAGGAGGATAGACTCTTGTTTGTTGGACTAGCCCAAATTGGGTGAACCAGGGTAAATCTTGTGTGTCATATGTGCATTGAATGGTGTTATTATTTTCTTAGTTACTTTTCTGCTTTATTTCTAGAATATGTTTCTGTAAAATCTCTTCACTTACAACATGAGATGTTGGAATTGCCCATAGTCATGAGAGAATCACAAAGCCTAATCATGGAACAACAAGATATGATTTTTGAACAAGTTGTTCATATCAATTTGTTGGAGACATCATTGTTGGAATGGAAATCCTCCACTACCATGGGCTTGTGCAGTAGTAATGATTCTATAAATGGATCTCATCTTCAAGATGAGTTACAGATCAATAAAGCAAAAAATAAAGATAATCTATTACAAATAGTAGAAATTCAAGTAGCAATGGAAACATGATGACAAAAAAATAAAAATTGCGAAATAAATTAGAGGAGACTAGATCATGTGCACAAGTGGTAAGAGATCGAACAATAAAGCCAAAGGAACAAAGAGATTTCATAGAGAGATAAATCAGAATGTAACTATTAGAAGAAAAGGAAAGACAAATTAGGTCAATAAACATCATCATCTAGGGTATAAAAAATCATCAACAAAATTGGAGTACTAGTAAGCAAAATTATCTGGGAGATAGTTTCAAATACAAAAGCAAAATACAAAAAAATAAAATCATAGAAAACTAATTGGTTTAGAGCTTCTCATGCTACAGAGAATGGATCTCCAAGCTTTGTTGGGCACATACAACATCCCTAAAGTATGTATACTAATGATCCAGTACCCAACTCTTTTTTTTAATGGTGCTTCCAAGTCTAATACAGGAATGGCAGTGACAAGAGGAATCATTTTCCAAGACAAGATGATTTCATCTCAATTATAAGATTTGTTTGGGGTAAACTTCTAACGATGTAGTTAAAGCGATTGACTATGAAGTTGGTCTCAAACTGGTAGTCAAAAATGATATTCTAAAACTACATGTCTATGAGGACTCTAAATTGATAAAATTTCCTCTCATCAATAAAATAACTGTCATCACTACAATTAAGGATCATCTATGCATGCATCAAGGATTTGGAATCCAAATTCACTCAAGTCATTTACTCCCACATCAAGAGGGAGTTTAACAAAGAAGTGAATGCTCTAGCCAACATGGCTATATACTCAGCACACATGAAACTTTATATCACTCACTATAGAGAGGATGGATCACATAAATAAGAAACACACAAAGGGATAGATAAGGCCTACAAAAATAGGCCAATTGAGGATAGCAAAGTTAATGAATAAGAGATAGGAGACTCTGATGGCAAGGATGACTTTAGGTATTCAGTTTAGGATTTTGAATTCAGTGCTACAACTATGATTAGATTAGATTAGATAAGGATGATAGTTGCAAGACCAATATTTTTGGTCTTTTTTGTAACTAATATTAGATGGTCTGATTAGCCAACAATCATTTTCTTTGTTCTTGACTAATTTTTCATAATTAATACATTTAAAAAAAAGGGTATAAAAGAGCATAGAAAACAAGAAAACACAACCAACTTAACAAGGGATTTTCTTTTTAACAAACTTCATTGGAGAAAACAAATTCATCAAGCATGTAGGTTGAAAAAAGTAAGGAAATACATGAGACCTTAGACCAATTTGAGTCACAGTGTTGAGTATAGGAGATGAAAGACAAGTTCTTCAAAATAGATGATTGTTACAAGGGTCACTTTTTTACATAGATGATCTTACTCCTATCCAACAAGAAGAGAAGATGGCAAAATGAGAAAAGGTAAAGATAACAAGGAGTAAGGGTGAAAAGGCATGATTGAAAAATGGAAAATCATGCATTATAAATCGAACACACCAAAATAAATAGGAAATTGGGGCCCATCACAAACACCTAACATTGGTGAATTGGAATTGTCCTGGATATCCATGAAGAAGAGGTCTCGGTCTAGGGCCCATAACTAAAGCAAATGATGTAATTGTACTAATAGAAACATATGAACATGATGGATTCAAGATTCTATATTGAGAAAGATACAAAAATATATCAATATGGAATGAAGCAACAAAAAATGAAAAAAAGACATGGAGTAACAATACTAATAAAAGAGTCTTGGAATAGACTCATACAAGTTGAGAAAGAAGACCTAAATAAATAGTATATATGGATTATAATCACAAATAATGACAAATTGATTAGCATTGTAGCTTGTTATTTTGCTCCACAACAATCAAAGTTTTATAAGAAACATGGGTTAGATCATAAGGTTTTATATATGACATTGACAAAAAATATTACAAAATATAATAAGCTTGGATAGGTGGTTTTAGTGGGTGACTTTAATGCCAGGACAACAAAATAGACAATCAATCTCTTTAAATATCAGCAAAGGCATAGATGATACTTTGTTATGGGTAGAAGAAGAGGTGGATCATGATTGGTTAAGGTCCTTAGATGATAGTCAAAGAACCATCACACATTATGGAGAAGAACTTCTTAAACTATGTAGCATAGAGGGATTGATCATTTGCAATGGCATAAACATGTGGTAAAAAATTAGAAAATATACTTGTCAAACACATAATAGACACAATGTAGTTGATTATGCTATTTGCTCACCAAAATTTATTTTAAGGATAAAAGATCTAGAAATTAAAGCAATTCCCATGGAGCTAAACAATCCAATGTACATAAAGATCCAAATGCAAGAAAGTGGACAAGAAGAACATCTTTAAGTAACTGAAGGAAAGACAATAAGAAACATCTATATGACAAAGAAAAATTAAAATATTTTTTTAAACATCACTCAAACATATTATGCAAAGAAAGAAAAGAAAGAGGATAGATAGATAGTGGTACCTTAAAAAAATAAAGAGTGAAAGAGAGCAGGTTGTCAAAACAGGTAATCAAAGAAACACTGAATAGAAGAAAAAGATACATGGATGAAATAAAACAACAAATGGATGGAAAAAATAGAGCATTAAATTTTATGAGGTCCCAAATTCCAACAAAGAAATTAAACAATATGTAAGGGTTAGACTTGTCATGCGAATTGAAAATTTAAGAAAAAAAACAATTATACATCAACAAGTTCAACCCAAATTGTGAACACAACCAAAATAAGTACATAGATGCAAAGATAAAATAGAAGGGAAAAATGCATATAACCCAACTAAGATCTAGTTCACATCTTATCATATGCAAAATGCATCTGATAAGATGGAAAAAATAGAGCATTAAATTTGATGAGGTCCCAAACTCCAACAAAGAAATTAAACAATATGTAAGGGTTAGACTTGTCATGAGAATTGCAAATTGAAAAAAGAAAAATCAATTATACATCAACAAGTTCAACCCAAATTGTGAACACAACCAAAATAAGTACATAGATGCAAAGATAAAATAGAAGGGAAAAATGCATATAACCCAACTAAGATCTAGTTCATATCTTCTTAGATGCAAAATGCATCTTGGGAGATGAACAATTCCTTAAAAAGCATGATGAGAGTGGATACATGTCTTTTGTACAACATGAGTAATGGAGATAGAAAACATTTTGTTATGGAATTTGAAGCCTACACGAACATCATGAGTAATGAGATAGAAAAATATTTTGTTATGAAATTTGAAGCCTACAAGAACATCAAGAGTAATGGAGATAGGAAAACATTTTATTATGGAATATGAAGCCTTCAAAAACATCAAGATTACATTTGAGAACACTTTAAAATTAATTCATTGATAAAACTTTGTGAAGAATTGAGAATAGAAAATAAGAATTTTTTTTATTAAATTTCAAGAATAAAAAAATCAGACTCCAGAAAATGATAAGAGAGTGCTAAGCTTTTTGATTCTTTAAATAATTATTTTCTTAGATATAATTAAACTTTAAAACTTTAAATAGAAGATTCAAGGTTTGAATAATAATAAAAAAAAAGATTGCACACTATACCTCAATCTCAAAAATCTAATTAAAATCATTTCATTTTATTAATTTTTATATTAAAAATATTAACCATTAAAATAAAATAAAAAAATTATTGACAAAATTAATAACTAAAATCTAATTTTAAATTTCATTTCCCTTTAAAAAACACACATTTATATTGGGCCGTTCTCCCCTCGCGTGGCGGCCATCCAAGCGACTAGAGCTTCTACTGATGTCGGCAGGTCGGTCTAAACTCTTGATGAAAAGGAACCTAAAACTTCAATCTTAGGATCTGAGCGAACATAATGGGAGAGCAGCCAACGAATTCAAATGGCAAGAAATTTGAATACCCAAATTCAAAAGTTGTGTACCCAAATCCACCAGATCCACGTAATCCAGATGTAGCGACTCTGAGAGAGCAATGGAAGTTTGCAATCAGGCAGTACAGCAAGTGGTATTCGCATGCATGGGGCACCGCCATTCTGGCCGGCGTCTCCTTCTTTGCTCTCGGCTGGTTCATAAAGGGGGGCAACCCCTTGCCTTCCAGGAATTCTGATGAACACAAGGACGATAAACAACACTCACAGTCCACTTCCTGATATCTTTGGACAGGTCAGTTCAATTTTTGTTCTTATCAATTTAACTTTGCCTAATGAAGTTTTAGGATTTCCATTGAGGATTTCAGTTTGGGGACCATGGATATCATTCTTGAAATATAATGAATGCTAAAGAAGTTTTGTATCCTTCTCCCTGAAATATAAAATGAAGTTTGTCCTTTACTGTAAAAATTGGGCTTTTCCGGTGAATAATTATGGGTTGCATGCCTTTAAAACAATTGGGGATTTTGGGGGGAAAAGTTATGGGTTGTATGCCTTTTCTAAGGAATCTGTTTGCTTGTGGTGGCAATTTGGGTGAATTTTAGTGGTTTCCGTGGATGACATTATTCTTGATTTTGCCCACTGGAAGTAGTATGTGGGTCCAAAAAAAAAAAATGATTAGATGAAGGTTTAATTTTAATGTGGGTTTCTGCAAGCCGAATGCGGTTCACATGGTTCCATGATTTGGACGACAGAAATTGAAATTCAGAGTCTGCATAGTGCATCACGAGGCAAGAAGGGATGCAGACTCGGAACATAAGAGAACAATTTCCTCTGCTGTGTTGACAGCATTACTTATGAGAATATAAATAATATTTGCACATATCGTTAGGTTTTTTACTGTGGTCTTTTACATTCTTGGAAGTTAAGTTTTCAGTTAATTTGAGATTATATTAGGATTGTTGGAACAAAGGGAAGGTCATATGGATTAAGGTCGCGCTATATCTAATTGTCAGGGCATTATTTCATGGAGCAACAAGCATATGCACTAAATTGAAAGGGCAATAGGTATCAGATGAGCCACAACTGTAGGTATGCATGGAATCAAAATAGTAATAACTATGCAAGATGCGAACGTTGAAGACCCACTCATAGATGTATGGATGATTGATCATGGTGTCAATTGTGCACAAATCTATTTTGCTATCTGGTTTCTTTGCATGGTCCAAAGGCGGAGCATGCGAAGGAGGTGAGATTGGCATGTCATTTATCTACATCCGTGATCTTCCATAACAGGTCAACATCTGCTTCACGGAACATTTATAGCTTATAGGTTAAAGGGTTTAGTTTAGATATGGGAAGTGAGTAACTTTTGAGTTATACGCTACTCTTATTAGGTTATGGAATATACATGAGATTCATCAATTCATTATCAACACCGAGACTTTTGAATTATATGCTACTCCTAGTCTTATTAGCCTATAGGCTATGCATGAGATTCATCAGTTCATTATCAATATTGACACTCATGGTTTATAGCCTACCCCTGCACTTACTAGGTTATAGGCTATACAGTACATTCTTCTTTTCATTTTCAGTATCGAGACTCATCATTTAATTATGAATATGCTAGCTATTAATCTTGTATTCTATTCTCTTTGTGAGGTGTCTTCTACTGTATTATCCTTCCTTTAGGATAAGCCTATTGTGTGAACTCACCTTGGAAATATGCTGTGAAGTTGTTGAGAGAGTATTTGGTAGTGTGGAAACTGAGATATAACTTGTTGTGCATGCATTTCTGTGATTTTTGGCATTTTTACAATTTCTTTTACTTTTGGTGGTCGTGATGATGATTGGACCGGAGGAAAAGGACAAAAGTGGACAATAATGAAGTGCAAGGATAACAATTAAAGATTCATCATCTGTGGTCTCACCCCAGCAGATGAAAAATGTCATATTTTTCATATTATCTGCATTGAAGCTGGAAAGATATTTTTCATATTAACTGCCTAGGATGTGAACTCACCTTGGAAATATGCTGTGAAGTTGTTGAGAGAGTATCTGGTAGAGTGGAAACTGAGATATAACTTGTTGTGCATGCATTTCTGTGATTTTTGGCATTTTTACATTTTCTTTTACTTTTGGTGGTCGTGACGATGATTGGACTGGAGGAAAAGGACAAAAGTGGACAATAATGAAGTGCAAGGATAAAAATCTAAGATTTCATCTGTGTTCTCACCCCAGCAGATGAAAAATGTCATATTTTTCATATTAACTGCATTGAAGCTGGAAGGATATTTTTCATATTAACTGCCTAGGATGGGAACTCACCTTGGAAATATGCTGTGAAGTTGTTGAGAGAGTATCTGGTAGAGTGGAAACTGAGATATAACTTGTTGTGCATGCATTTCTGTGATTTTTGGCATTTTTACATTTTCTTTTACTTTTGGTGGTCGTGATGATGATTGGACCAGAGGAAAAGGACAAAAGTGGACAATAATGAAGTGCAACGATAACAATTAAAGATTCATCATCTGTGGTCTCACCCCAGCATATGGAATTGTCATATTTTTCATATTAACTGCATTGAAGCTAGAAGGATGTTTTGGGCTTTTGTATGCACTTTGTGAAGAAAGGAGCTTGAAGTAAGTACTGCTCTAACAAAGATGCAATCAAGTTGTTGTTGATCAGCACTTCTGCCCTTAAATATTGCACCCCCCCTAAAAAGACAATAGAAACATTGTAGAACTGGAGGATCTGATTGTCACCCTAAAAGACTGTCAGAAATAATTCAAATGACTAAAATTCATCAAAGCATTAAACATAACATCCGAGAGGCCTAATGGCAAGGCTTTGGAACTCCAAATAGGAGGTTCAGACTTTGGAACTCCAAATAGGAGGTTCAAGGTTTGAATCTGGTGGGGGGTAGAGTTGTATACCATAATTCTGTAATTGGAATTTGGTTGGATTAAAGAGGCCCATGGGATTTGGAGAGATTAGTTGGAACTAAAGAATTTCATACCATTAACCAAGGTTCCTGTTGCCACATTTTGCACAGGGTGCCATGTTTTTGGTTTCTGTAAGTAGGCTGCTCTTTTCCCTTCCTTCTCATTTTCCCTTTCTTCATTTCTCCCTTTCTCCCCCCTTCCTTGCAATTTCATTCTCCCTTCTTCTTTTCCCTTTTATTCCCCCAGTAAAGTTTCCAGAACAGAGGTGTTCCCTGAAAATTTCTAAGTGTTGGGGCGACACCCGACTTCACAACGAAGTCGGAGTGCGCCCCTTAGTTAGAGCGTAGTAGAGAACCCGAAGTGTGCAAGCAGGCAGGATCAAAACAAAATCTGACTAAGTGTCAGGGGCGCAACCCGACTTCGCAGCGAAGTCCGGGTGTGCCCTTCTTCCTGGGCGCACCAGGGGAACAGTCTGTCAGATAATCAGCTAAGTGCTGGGGGCGACACCCGACTTCGCAGCGAAGTCGGAGTGCGCCCCTTTTCCAGTGCGAAGTCCGAGCAGCGGAAGAAGACAAGCACCGGTGCGACACCCGACTTCGCAGCGAAGTCGGAGTGCGCCCTTTGACCGGTGCGCAGTTGGGTAAAACTAACTCAGAAAATGCTAAGGCAAGAAGGCCTTCCAACTGCGTTGTTTTCAGCCTGCGCAACCCGATAGCGCCCGAATTCCTGGCGAAGTTGGATAAACTGCCTTTCAAGGCAGACACGTGTCATACATCGGCATTCGACAAGTATCCACCTTCGGGATTCGAGCCAAGACTTGACCGCGCAAGGACAAAGCATGGGCTACACTATCGGCGCCAACTGTCACCATTTAAGCCGATGTGAAGTGCCATCTGCCGCACCAACCCGCATTCCTGCTGACCTAAGACTTGACCCAATGCGTTGCCACGTAGCTATACCGCCATCAGAGACACCATGCTGCAAGGACAGTCCTGCCCGACAGAAGTCAGCATCAGCAGCTCCTCGGCCGCTCGTGTCAGCTACTGTCTTGTCTGGGACTTTGTGCCCATGAATGTAATCGGGGAAATTGAGTTATAAATACCCACCACATTTTCATTGTAAGGTGGTGGAAGGGGAATATATTGCTAGGGGACAATTGTAACTGTGCGTTTGCCAAATATAAGCATATACTTGGCTCTGCTTACTGTCTTTTATCTTGTATGCTACCTCTCCTTGTCATTTTTGCCTCATGTTTCTTGTGTCATTGCTTGCTGTTGTACTGAACTCTGGACTCTGGCATTTGGTGACCAAGTATTCTTGGAATGCATAGATAGAGGATACATAGGATAGCTGATAGCTGTAGTTTCAATGTATGCTTGTAGATGAATGCTGTTAGTAGTGGTGATTGATTCGTTGTCGTGCTGCTTATTCCCCCCACCCAACTCCAATCACATTTGGAATTCCTTTATGCACTTTTATCTCTTTCTGCACTTTTATCTCTTTCCCTGCACTCTTATCTTAACACAACCCCACAAGAAGCCGGCCTTCTCCGGAGATTGGCACGGGAGGCATTCCTTCCCCCGGCCTTTCAATTTGGTGGGCGAATCTGGGCGCAATAACAACAAATCCTTTCCTCATGGCAGATTCGTAACCAACAGTTTCTGCGCACGCCCGGTGGGACATGGTAGTTTCCCACCCCCAAACAGAATCGAAGTAATAGTGCTCGCTTCATTGCTGTTCAAAATCAGAGCACCTGGCAACTCTGCAAATACCTGAACACTCTCTGAGTCCGTGAAAGACCGGTCCTGACGCCTTCATGCAAACGAGAAGGTGGCGAGCAAGGAATCCGGAGAACCCGCCTGACTTTTACGAAATAGACATTGACGCTCCAGGTGAGCGCGTCAGGCTGGCTGATTACCAAGCTCGCGAAGAAGAAATCCAAGAAGAGGCCGAGGCTGAAATTGAAGAAGTTGAGGCCGAAGAAGAATCTACATCTTCGGACAGTTCCGATACCGAGTACACTACCGGGTCAGAGGAAGACATGGCTGCTCAGCAAGATGATGATGACCTCTTCCCAGCGGTGGACTCTACGGGGCCCTTGGCCCTAGCCGGACAGCAAGCTGTGCCCCTTGCTGCCTTAAAGTCTATCCCTACGTACGACGGCTACGGCAAGACGGCGTATGAACACATCCAGGACATTCTTGCCCTGGTTGCGCTACACTCCATTACTGACGAAAGTGTGAAGACCCGTCTGCTGGCCCTTTCCCTAAGGGGAAAGCTTCTCTACTGGTGGAGATCACTGCCAGAGGGATCTATCACAGGGTGGCGACAGTTAGCCGACAGTGCTCGTGAAAGGATGCAACGAGTCTGTTGATCCCTCTTCTTTGCTGCATCAGTTCCAAAGTATTCAGAGACACCCCCAAGAGGAGGTGTCAGACTTCAACATCAGGTTTGCGAGGTCTTGGAAACGAGTGCCTCGCAAACTCCGATCGTCAGCAGGTCAGGCCGCCTACTACTAGAGATCTTTCAACTCAGACATTTGCTTGCTGCTGAAGGTTGCCAGAATCAACACGTTCCCCGCTCTGTACGAGGCTGCCCAACAAGCTGAAATGGACATCATCTCCATTGGCAGGCTTCCGCACAGAGTACAGCCGCCCATCTACCCTGATTTTCCCCGATCGCAGTATCCATCAGCTTCTGTTTCGGAGCCATCCACTTCAGGACAGCAACCCCAGCAACAATGGAACCCGGCGCCGGTCGTGAATCCTTACGGCCCGCCGCAAGTTCATTATCCGCCTCCTCGTCCTTCGCATTTTCTAGCGCTTCCTGCTCCTCCACAGCATCCACAATATTCAACTCCTCCATTGGTTGCGTTACTTCCCCCAGCGCAGTTGCCGCCGCCTCCTGACCATGATATTCAGAATAAAATCCTCCAGGAGGTACGGGCTCTGGCCTCTGGTTACCACACCATGTCCAATGACATGACAGTCCTGAAAAAGAAGCAGGCCCAGATGGACCTGGCTCCGAGGAGGCCATATCCGCCCCCGGCGCTGACAAAAGATCGGACCCCCGAGCAACAACTGCAAAGGCGGCCCCCTCCGAGGAATGCTGCCATAGAGGACGAACCTGGTACTTCTGACCAGATCAACTGGTGCACCACGTGCAATGACCCGCATGCCGAGGAAGACTGCACCTTGCATCAACACTACCTCCAGACCTTGGCCGGCAACGCCATAGAGGACGAAGAACTCTACATGATCCTGGGCGACGAAAGTAATTTCGTTGTTTCAGAGGAAGTTCCAATGCCGCCTCCTGCCAAGGAAAGCAGAAAGTCTGCCGAAGCTGCAGCAAAACCCTTAAAGGGGTACGCCAGGAGAGATAAGGCGTAGCCTGAGGAGCTACCACCCTACAAGAGGCTGTGGCCCTACACGGCCAAAGAAAGGACTCCTCCGGCGAAGACTCCCGCAGTCAAGCCTCCTGTAGCCAAGGCTCTTCCGGCTAAAGCCCCCGCCGCTCAGCCTCCAGCTGAAACTAAAGAACAAGCTCAGGAGAAGCTGAGATATCCGTCTTTGACCAAGAGACAGAGATTTGAGGCCACTCAGCAGTACTGGACGAAGTATGAGCCGGCAAAAGAAGCAGAGGGAGCTAGCACTTCGGGTTACAACATAGTAGACGAGTTGAAGAGAACCCCCGCAAGAATCAACATGTATGATGCTCTTCAGCTCCCAGGCCAGGTTGATCTGCTGCAAGAATCCCTAAAGATTATGAAAAATGACAAGCAGATACAACCCGCTGTCCTGGTGCAACCTCTGACAGTCTCAGCTGCCGGGAAGAACAGACCACCTCCCTTCTATCTGTCTTTACGGATGCAAGGGTATATAGTACATAACTGCATGGTGGACTCTGGTGCTTCCACGACCGTGATGCCGAGAGCCGTCTGTGACGAAATCGGGATGGAGTACACAAGGAGCAGCCAAGGCGTGCTGCAACTAGACGGCACCACTGTCAAAACAGTCGTTGTCATTAAGGACATCCCTATTCGGCTGCACAAAGCTCTCGACATCGTGGTCATCCAAGAAGTCGTGGTTGTTGACCTGGAACCCTACTTCGGCATGTGCCTCTCCAGGGAGTTCACTGCGAAGTTGGGCGGGTACCTGTCTTTGGACTATTCGCACATGGAAGTGCCCTTCAAGGGACGGAGATTGAGAATCTTCAATGAAAGGCCTTCCACTTTCTTAGTGGAGAAGATACCCGGAGAGGAGCCTGAGGACTGCATGGTTCAGCTGACGGAGGAAGAACTGGTGACAGTGGACATGACAGAGCAAGCTCTCGAACAGCTGCAAGTAGAAGATGAATTCTCCTTGCGGGATTTCAACGCTGTGATTGAAACTGAGCAAGGCTGCTACACTGTTGTTCAACCTGAGAGGCTTGACAAGTCAGCCAGAAGAGAAGTGGGACCTGCACCTGAAAAGCTGTGGAAGCTTTTCTTTGACGGCGCACGATGCAAAAATGGTGCCGGTGCTGGAGTACTTTTGGTTTCCCCAACCGGGATCCAGAAAGATTACACCTACAGGCTGGCCTGGAGCTGTACCAACAACGCGGCGGAGTACGAAGCCCTGTGCTTGGGTTTGAGAAAAGCGGAGAGGCTGGGGATTAAGCACCTACAGATCTTCGGCGACTCAGAGCTGGTGTGCCACCAGATTACGAATAAGTGCGCCTCCAAAAAGCACTGTCTCAAGGCGTACCGAAATCGGGTCTGGGATTTGATGGAGTCTTTTGACTCGTTAAATGTCAAGGCTCTTTCACGAGAGAAAAACAAGCATGCTAACATTCTGGTGTCTGTTGGAGCCAGGTACATTCCGGCTGATGACACTGTCCAGAAGCTGAAGCCGGATCGTACTATGTTGGATGTGTCTCATTCTTTGCCGAAAAAGAATTGTACGACAGGCACTACAGCGCAAAAGACGACGGGTAGGGGGGGTCCGGGGGGCCGGAGGCCCCCAAGGACCCCCGGCTACGGTAAAGGTGCTTACGTAATAGGCGACGGCTCGAGGTGCGTAGGGGGGCGCCCTCGGATACGGTGAAAGCGATCGAAGCCGGCGAAGCCGGCGTCGGAATTTTCACCTACTTTTATCGCTACTTTTGGAGCGAACCCGGGATTCCCACGGTTGGTGGGTGGTTAGTTGGTGTGGGTGGTTTAGCCCACGGTGTTGTATCCACGGTACCCTAATACCACTTGGTGGTTTAGGGTTGTAAGAGTTTCCTTATATAATTATTGTAATGTCCCGTTTTAGGGACAAGAGAGAGAATAATATATCAAGGAGGATAGACTCTTGTTTTTTGGACTAGCCCAAATTGGGTGAACCAGGGTAAATCTTGTGTGTCATATGTGCATTGAATGGTGTTATTATTTCCTTAGTTACTTTTCTGCTTTATTTCTAGAATATGTTTATGTAAAATCTCTTCATTTGGTATCAGAGCCAAGTTATTAGCCATAGGGGGACGCCTTTATTGCTAGGGTTTAAATCCGTTTGAAGAAGACCTAGGGTTTCTAGGAGTGAAAGAAAACCTATTCTGGAGTGGGAGTTACGCGAAGGAGTTTGAAGAAAAAAAAAATGTCAGGAAATCATTCAAGGATAGAGATCGAGAAATTTGACGGCAAAAGTTTTGAGCTATGGAAGTTAAAGATGGAAGATATGCTCATGGACAGAGATTAGTGGGCTGCTATTTCAGAAACAACAAAACCTACGGGTACTTCCGATGAAGATTGGGAGAAGATGAATCGAAAAGCAAGGAGTATGATTCGACTGTGTCTTGCAGATTCGGTGCTCATCAATGTTTCGGGAGAAGCTACAACAAAGGATCTCTGGGAGAGGTTAGGGGCTTTGTATCAATCGAAGTCCCTAGTGAACAAATTATTCCTCAGAAAGAAACTGTACAATCTTAGGATGCATGACGGGGATTCGGTTGCAGATCATCTGAATGCATTCAATACAGTGGTAAGTCAACTAACATCTGTAGAAATTAAGTTGAGTGAGGAAGATAAATGCATTACTTTGTTATGCTCTTTACCAGATTCATGGGATAACTTAGTAGTAGCAATTGGTAGTACAACTTCATCCACATTGAAGTTTGAAGATATAGTGGCATCTCTATTATCTGAGGATATGAGGAGAAAAGCCATGGAGGGCACATCTAAGGAAGCCCTAACGGTGAGAGGGCGTGCCAAGGAGAAGGACAAATCTAGATATGGTGATAGGTCTAAGTCTAAAGGTAGATCCAAGTCTCGGGGGAAGTTTGAGAGAAAATGCTTGAATTGTGGCAAGCCTGGTCATATGAAGAAGGATTGCGGATCAAAGAAAGCTGAGTCTGGAAAAAGTCTGATGAATCGACTTCCACGAAGATGAATAAATCCATTGATGAAGCGGGGGATGTATATCGGCATCCTGCTCATCGTGCTCCACACGATCGGATAAAAATGATTGGTTGATTGATACTTGTGCCTCTTTTCATATGACTCCTCATAGAGGGTGGTTCGGTGAATATGAAAGATATGATGGAGGGGAGGTACTTGTTGGGAGATGATTCACCACTCGAGAATCATGGGTCGTGGAAGAGTGAAAATTTTGCTGCAGGATGGTAGGGTTAAGACCCTACCAGGTGTGATGCATATTTCGGGACTTGCTAGAAATTTGATTTCGATAAGCAAAATGGCCGATGCAGTAGTGAATGTCGGTTTTGGCGGGGATTCATGCAAAATGGTTCGTGGATCAATGGTGTTGGCAAGGGGAGTTCGGATTGGAACATTGTATAAGCTATTGGGAAGCACTATGAAAAATGAGTGCAATAGCTCAATTGTTCCTAAGGTTGAATATGATAAAAGCTCAACACTCCGGCATCAAAGGATGGGACATATTGGAGAAAAGGGATTGCGTACCATGTACACAAAAGGTATGGTTCATGGTATCCCTAATTACTCAATGTCTTTCAAGTTATGTGAACATTGTATTTATGGTAAACAGAATCGGGTTAGTTTTCCATACTGGTGCCACAAGATCTAGTGGGGTACTAGATTTGATCCACGGTGATATTTTTGGTCTTGTTCCTATGCCGTATCTTGGAAAATCATGGTATTATGCTTCCTTTGTTGATGATTTTTCAAGATATGCATGGATTTACTTTCTTAAGAGCAAAGATGAAGTGTTTGAAAAATTTAAGGAATTTAAAGCACTTGTTGAGAATCAAAGCTGATAAAAGGATTAAGGTGTTGAGGTACGATAATGGAGGGGAATATTGTTCTAATATATTTGAGAAATTTTGTAAGCAATGTGGTATTGCAAGACAGAAGACTACTCCATATACACCTCAACCAGAATGGAGTTGCGAGAGAGATTGAACAGATCAGCGATGGAGAAGGCTAGAAGTATGCTCAGTGGTGCAGGTTTGGCACAGGAATTCTGGGCAGAAGCAGTGAGTGCAGCATGCTACTTGCGAAATCGGTCACCTACATCAGCATTGCCAGATCAAACTCCATTTGAAGCTCTATTTGGTAAGAAACCTTCTATTTCACATCTCAGAGTTTTTGGCTGTGATGCATACATGCATATTCCAAAGGAGAAAAGAAGTAAGCTAGATAATAAGGCTGTTAAATGTATCTTTATTGGTTATAAAGATGGTGTTAAAGGATATAAGCTTTGGAATCCAAAAACTAAAAGTACTAGTGTATAGTAGAGATGTGGTGTTTAGGGAGATGATCGGTGATTCCGGGGAAGGTAGTTACGAGAAGAGGAACCTGGAACGGTCCAATTTGATCTCATGGAAAACTATCGAGACAGTAGAGGATCCGGAAGAGGAGCATACGAGATGAGGATATGGAAGAGGAGCATACAGGTGAGGATCTGGAAGAGGATGAAGAAGAGGTTCATACACCTGTGGTAAGGAGATCAACACGGGAAAGGAAGCAACCTGAAAGGTATAGTCCATCTGCTTTTCCTACTTCTTTTGTACTATCTGTTACTGATGAAGATCCTAGAACAGTTAGAGAAGCTGTTAATTCTGGAGAGGCAAACCGTTGGGAAGAGGCCATGGATGAGGAAATGATGTCCCTGAAAAAGAACAGAACATGGGATTTAGTGAAATTACCAAGTGGTAGGAAAGCAATAGGTTGCAAGTGGATCTTTAAGAAGAAGCAGAATGCTGAAGGTAAAGTGGAGAAATATAAAGCTCGCCTGGTTGCTAAAGGTTTTTCCCAGGTTGAAGGAATTGATTATGGTGAAGTTTTTTCTCCCGTTGCAAAGCTAACATCAATTAGATTTATGTTAGCTGTGGCTGCTGCATTTGATCTTGAAATAGAACAGATGGATGTGAAAACTGCATTCCTTCATGGAGATTTGGAGGAAGAAATCTATATGAGGCAGCCTGAAGGTTTCACTATTGCAGGAAAGGAGGATCTGGTATGTAAGTTAAAGAAATCATTGTATGGACTGAAACAATCACCTAGAATGTGGTACCAAAAATTTGATACTTATGTTTTAGGAATTGGTTTTGTTCGTAGCAATGCTGATCACTTTGTGTATTCAAAGAAAATTGGTAATGTAATTGTCATTATAGTTCTTTATGTTGATGACATGTTACTAATTGGAAATAGCAAGAAAGCTGGTCAGGGAAGTAAAGTCTCAGTTGGCATCGCAGTTTGACATGAAGGATCTTGGCCCTGCAAATTTTATATTGGGTATGCAAATAAAAAGAGATCGCTCTAACAGAAAGTTGTGGCTGGATCAGAAAAAGTATGTTGAGACAGTGTTGAAAAGGTTCAATATGCAGGATTGCAAACCGGTGAAGGTACCTATTTCTTTAGGTGAAAAATTGTCTGCTGAACAATGTCCAAAAATAGAAGAAGAGGTAGAGGAAATGTCACATATTCCTTATGCAAATGTTGTAGGTAGTTTAATGTATGCCATGGTTTGTACTAGAGCGAGACATTGCCCATGCAATGGGAGTCTTGAGTAGATATATGTCTAAACCTGGTAAAGAGCATTGGACTGCTTGTGAAAAGGGTTTTCAGATATTTGCGTGGCACCTCTGATTTTACAATCTGCTATGAGGGTACAGGTAAAGAAAATAGACAATTGGATATAGAAGGGTTTGTTGATGCAGATTGGGCTGGAGATCTGGACAGGAGAAGATCTACTAGTGCTTATGTATTCAATTTGTTCGGAGGGGCCATTAGTTGGATGAGCAAGAGGCAGACTGTTGTTGCTCTTTCAACTACTGAAGCTGAGTATATGGCAGCCACTGATGCAAGTAAGGAAGTTGTATGGCTGCAAAGACTATGTGCTGAAATTGGGTTCTTTCAAGGAGATGTGAAGATAAACTGTGACAGTCGAGTGCCATATTTTTGGCAAAGAAGTCTGCTTACCATTCAAGAACGAAGCACATTGATACAAAGTTCCATTTCTGCGGGGACATGCTTGAACGAGAAGAAAGTGTTCTTTGGAAAAGGTAGACACCAAGGAAAATGTTGCGAGATGCTTTAACCAAGGTTGTAAGCACTTGAAAAGTTTAGATTATGTACAATTGAAATGGGTCTGGCAAAGTATTCAACAAGTGGGAGAATGTTGGATGTGTCTCATTCTTTGTCGGAAAAGAATTGTACGACAGGCACTACAGCGCAAAAGACGACGGGTAGGGGGGGTCGGGGGGGCGGAGGCCCCCAAGGACCCCCGGCTACGGTAAAGGTGCTTACGTAATAGGCGACGGCTCGAGGTGCGTAGGGGGGCGCCCTCGGATACGGTGAAAGCGATCGAAGCCGGCGAAGCCGGCGCCAAAATTTTCACCTACTTTTATCGCTACTTTTGGAGCGAACCCCGGGATTCCCACGGTTGGTGGGTGGTTAGTTAGTGTGGGTGGTTTAGCCCACGGTGTTGTATCCACGGTACCCTAATACCACTTGGTGGTTTAGGGTTGTAAGAGTTTCCTTATATAATTATTGTAATGTCCCGTTTTAGGGACAAGAGAGAGAATAATATATCAAGGAGGATAGACTCTTGTTTGCTGGACTAGCCCAAATTGGGTGAACCAGGGTAAATCTTGTGTGTCATATGTGCATTGAATGGTGTTATTATTTCCTTAGTTACTTTTCTGCTTTATTTCTAGAATATGTTTCTGTAAAATCTCTTCATACTATTTACAGGACTTCCGTGCCTGATAAGGACACCTGCGCGAAGCTGAGGGATCTCCAGAATCTAGCGCCCATGAGAGCGCAGCGCCGTAGAAAGACAAGAAAGCGAAATCTCGAACGAAGAGGCGCGTAGTTGGCCAGACTCCGCCGCCACCAATCAACCGCTTGTCTGGATACAGAGATGGTTCTTTTTCCATCAGTCTCTCAAAGCTGCGTCTGAATATCGCAAAATGGGTGGATAAGGTTTCGCCTTCCTACCACCTCGGAGCGGCGTATAAATCAAATCTTTACTGGTTCCTGTGCCCTCCGACTCACTGGTGCCCGGAGCTGGTTGAAGCGATTGTGGAATACTACAAACTAGCTGCGCGGCAGGTCTGCGATAACAAAGGGAAAGTGCTGTTCACTCTTTTTCGAGAGAGCGTTCAGCCAGCGTTCGCCCCAGGGCTTCAGTACAGCCCCGACGCAATTATCAGAAGGGTGAGCATAGACGAGCAGACCAGCAGATTTTCTCAGACGAAGCGGATGAGAGAGTTTTTGGACTCAGAGCTGAAGACTCCGCTGGCGGCCGGACAGTGGCCAACTGGCCCCATACCGCTGGACCGATTTGAAAACAGATATATCTATATCATCCTGGCATGGGTCCTCGGATGCGACTCTGACAGAGTGGTGTGGCCGTTCCAGCTGGCGATGGCCGAGTGTATCCTGCACGGGGAATTCTACAATTCCACGGCGCAGAAAAGTGGGAAGTGCCATTTCTTTTACGACTGGGCGGATTGGCTGGCATACACGATTCACTCGAACCTGGTAAGGTTGCAGCAGAAGTAGTCCACGGACTGCCGGTTTTGCTCCTTCCTCACATGGCTATGCCTGTATCACATGCATTATCGGATGAACGTCCCTAACCTGAAGAAAGTGAGCGAACAAGGAGAGCCGCTCCTTGTGTACGAATGGACTGAGGTCCTATATCGGAAGGGCTCATTTTACGATTTCAATATTCAATTTCTGTGCCAGGCCATGGGATTGTTCAACCGTGGCGCGACTCGCCCACCAGCGGTTATGACAAAGTATTTGTGGAACAATGAGTTCGGGGATACCTTCAGGCTGACTCAGGGCATTGTTGTCCGAATCTACGGGTTCAAGGGAAAGCCGTGTTTGCTGCCCTACTTCTGCACTGACCACCAGTTCGGGATGGAGGTTGCGCGGCAGATGGATTACGTCGAAGAAGAATTCGGCCAGGGAAAAAAGAGAGGTCACATTCAAATATCCTATGACCTGGGCCAATATTCAAGTCTTCGAAATCGGGCAGCATGTTTATCTTGAGCGGGAGCTCATTGATATGGGCCTGATTATGTTGCCGCAGTGCTGGAAGTACGATCCAATCGGGGTCCGGGGAAAATTCACTCACATCTGTCCCAGAGCTGAAATCATTCAAGAAAGAAGAAACAGGACAGGTGCAGATCTCCACTGGCGCATTCACTTGATGCAATCATGGCCACCATGGCATGAATTTTACTGTGAGGAGGTCACTTACGATCTTGAGCGAAACCCGGATCATCGGATGGAGTCAGCTGGCTTCAAAAGGTTCCTCGCTAAGGTGGCGCAACTCAACTGGCATAAGGACAAAATCCTCGAATCTTTGGAAGATGAGGTGTCGCACGCAACACAACAAATCAAGCCGGAGGAATCTTGCTGTTGATGATGAGTTTTCGGCACTTTATGATGAAAACGTCGACACGTGGCAGCCCTTCGAATTTTGCAATTACGTCCCCTGAGGCGCAAATATAAGGTATAAAAGAAGGGCCACCTCTCAGTCATTGTCAACTCCCGCGACTTCTAGCGCGACTCCAACCGGCAGCCAAGTGGGCCCGATGCAGCCTGTAGCTCCTATGACAGCGCCCGAAGCGGCGCAAAGTTCAGAAAGATCAACTCCTGAGCTGGCCCCTACAGTAGAAAAGACGTCCGCGCTACTAGCTAGTAGCCCGAGTGCGGCAGGCATTCTTCTAGTACAACCCAGGTACAAGTTTACCGTGGGGACATCAGCGCCTGTCGCCCCTTTATTGCCGCTTTCTTCTGGACCAGCCACGGCGTCAGGTGAGAAGAAGAAGCAAAAAGGTCGAGAGGACCAAGCGACCTAAGGAGCCAGTACGGCAATCAGCCGCAGAGCAGCTGCAAGCAGCAGCGCTGGGGATTGTCTCTTTAGACAGCCCTGAACCAGAAACAGACTTCTAGGCTGCGACCATCCCTCCAGTGTCGGCTCAGGCAGAGCCCGCAGGTACGTCTTCCGTCCCTCTTGCCCAAGTCCGCGTCAGCCCTGCAAAAACCCCATCTTCCACTCCATCAGGGCAAGCCGTAGCCGTGTCTTCCGCTTCTCAAGCTACCCCACCGTCTAGCGGCCTACACTCATTTGACCAGTTTGCTCAGGATCCCAATGCCTTCCAATTTCTGAGCCAAACCTTAGAGCCTTCACCCGCGGCCAGTGCTAAAGCTGCTCCCTCATCTTCGCATCCTTTGCCCCAGTCGCCCGAAACCCTACCGGTGCCCTCCACTCAGACTCCTGTCACCCCTAGGACCCAGTCGCCCTCAAAGGCTGCTACGCCCTTTGGAATCCCTCCTTCATTATTCGCAGGGAAAATGCCGCAGCAAGCCCAGGCGTTGGAAGACCTTGATTTCACGAGTATCACCGAGGACCAGCCTCTGGCAGTAAGAGCCGTGGGGGATCAGCCTCCTTTCTTCAGGGCGTCAAGCGCAGAAGGGCCGAAGAGATAGCCGCCCCGGTCAAGCGCACGAAGTTGACCTAGATCGGAGAGTGCTTACCACAGAAAAGCTGTCGGAGAGTGCTTACCACAGAAAAGCTGATTCCTAAGGTGAAGAAGCCTCTCTGTGACATGACCGAGGCGGACTATGAGCTGCAGACGAAGGAGAAGAATTTTGACGACATCAACGAGGAATACGAAATTCGAGGTATTCGTCGTAGGACAGACAACCTCCTTGTCAAGCATCTCGAGACCCAAGAAGCGCTGTTCCAGCTGCAAGATACCACAAGGCAGCTCGAAGAGGACTTGGCTAGGGTTACTGCGCAATTGGGGTCAGCGCAGCAAGAAATAGAAGATCTTAAGGCTCAGCTGGCCGCCTCTCAGCAGGAGAGCGCAGCTCAGAAGCAGACAGCCGAGCAGGTGTCAGAACAAAGAAAAGCAGCGCTAGAGCAGGTCTCGCAACTGCAAGATTCGCTGAAAAGGGCGCAGTCGCAGCTTACAGAGAAAGCATCACAAGTGACGGCCTTTTCCAAGAGCAAGGCAAAGGAGATGCGCGCTAGTCTGCTACAAGGTTGCAAGCCCAACCTTGTTAAATCATTTTCGGTTCTGGATTTCGTATCCAGGATTGAAGAAGTGTCCGCCCAGGGAAAGCCTGTGGTTGAGGAAGCCGAACACCAGGCGAGGCAATGGCTAGACCTGGCTGTAAAACTTGAGGAATTCGAGCGCCAAGGCTTCCAAATCGCCCCCATGTCCCAACTTGCCTCAGAGTGGGCAGATGCAAGGGTAACCTTGCACACTTATTTTGCCAGGACAGAAAAGATCAGAACAGCCAGGAAGGCGCTGGACGCCTTAGAGCATGAAAGACACATTCTCCTGGCACCCTTTCACATTCTGTCCAAGCACGGGTGTCCGAGCTACGTCAGAGATGGTGAGTTTCTCACCCTTGAGCAGGTTAAGAAGAACTGGCTGTCCTTCGAGACAGATACAGCTGAAATTGATAGCTGGACAGAGCCAGTTCAGGAAGTTCAGATTTCCCAAATGGTGTCGAAGTACTGCAAAATCAACTCTTCCCTTGAGGAGTTGGGAAAAAGATATAACACCATTGACCTGCACGCGGTCGCTGCATTCCACGCAGTACTCAGAGAGATCAGCGACCCCGCGCCCTTCCAAGCCGCAGTCTGGGATCAAGCTAAGGCTGCGTTTCTTTTGTCGCGAAAATGCAGTCTGGGATCATGATAAGGATGAGTTTCTTGGCCTGAGTTTAAAAAAAAAAATTGCTGCCCTGCTTAACTTGCGAGTTCAACGATTTATTGCAGGATATCTGCAATTTTTAGAACACTGATCTGAAGTAAACTTGCTTGAGTGGCAGGTAGTAATTTGAATCACCAGTGTGGTAGCATCAAACAAATCCAAGGAAATTGCCTTATGGCAGTTGGGCTAGTTCCCTAAGACTGTTTCCATCAGACTAAGTCAAAATGCCCAAAACTTGCTAACTAGATCAACTGGTCATCTATGCTTGGGAATCCCTAACTTGAATTGCATAAAATTTAAAGATCCATTGGAGGAAGGCAAAACCCACATTTTTGAAACTCTAATCTAAGACAGATCAACCTTGGCTCTGGGTTGACAACCTGGCAATTACATTGTTCTGAGTACAGAGAAGCCATTACCATTGAAAAGGGTTTGAATGGGGCTTTCAGGAGTCGGTTGTTTAGTTTTGGATCTTTTGGTTGAGTGTCATAAATGCATGCTATTGGCAAATATCCTTCTCTAGTAGGTTAGGTTCTGGTTTCATAAACCTTTTTTTTTCCTGAAACTGGCACTGAGTTTCATTGACCGATTCACAGAGGTTGCATTATATATAAGAATGTGGGCTAATCCTATTTAAATAAGTCTACTTGTAATAAATTATTTTGATCATCTTCCTATTCTCATTATTTTATTAAAATTATTGGGCCTTGACTATATCAACTTTATTTGTACTCTGTCTAATTTATTGTTTGTTATCATTTAGTTGATCTCTATTGTACAGAAGAGATTTCCATTTTAAACTTAATTAGCACCAAATTTGAAGTTTCATATGACACACACACAGCTTTCCTGCAGTAAAATTGCAATACAATAAAAAGATCATGGATACAGTTTGCTGCTAGCTGATATTCATGCTTTAAATATGATGCACTTTTCTTCCCTTTACCTCTATTTTGGTCATTTCAATGTGATCTACAAAATTTGCATATGATCTGAGAAGATGCATCTTTTATTGCAGCACTTCTGGAACGTGTTCAAGGATTATAGTATCATGCCCTTGTTTTCTTGCTATTCTCTTTCTCTGATTGAGTGTTTTTTTTGTTTTTCTGTTTTTATGACAATGAATGTTGTAACAAAATCTACACAATATCTAATTACATTAGATAGATTGTCAAATAAAAAAATGGTGTTGGTCTCACATTGTGGAGATCCAAGTTCGGATCACGGGGAGGGTGGCCCCCGTTGTGCCCCCAGTTGTAATTATATTAAATAGATTGTCCAATGAAAAAATGGCGTTGGATTCACATTGCGGAAACCCAAATTCGAATTACGGGGAGGGTGGCCCCGTTGTGCCCCAGTTGTATGTTTCGTCTGTTAAAAGTATCTTCCAAAAAAGAGAAAATGGCTTTCTTCTTATAGCATTTTGGTTGAGATAGTTGTGAGCGTGCTACAGCAGTTTGTATCCGGTTTAATTGAGGCATGTAGACTTATTGTCGCATGTTGTGGGCGTGTTGGTAGCTTTGTTGGTGTAGGTATTTGTATATTGAAATCATCAACTCCTTGTAATGTTATCTCATAGTTTATTATACATTTTATTTGGCATTTCTAGTCATACCAGCAAACAGTGCTTTTTGTTTTTTAATGAATTGAGTTTCTTCTATTATTGTAGAATGAATATGTTAGTGTAGAATGTCAATTTTACCTATATGTTACATTCTTCTTTATTTGATACTTTAAAAGGTTTCCTATTTTTTTATTTTTTTTTGTAAACAATGAACATGTTAGTGTAGAATATCAACTTTACCTATTTGTTACATTCTTCTTTATTTGATACTTTAAAAGGTTTCATAATTTTTTAAATTTAATTATAAATTATTATGTTAAGAATAACGCTTAATTTTTTCTTATGGAAGAGACCACACACATCCATATTTCTCCCAACTTGATTGAGTATCCACCATTCTTTGATAAATTCCAATCCAACTCATGCAGATAAAACTCTTGAAGCTGCAATTTGTTTTAGTTCCTCTCCTTCAACCAGGTTACTAAAAGAAATGCATGATTTGGAGTTGTTGCTCATATTAATATAGTCTTTGACCTTTGGACCTTTACATGTTAGGCATGCTTGAGCCAATGGTTGTCTCATTTTAAGTTAGAGTTAGAGATAAGAGGATAATGCTTCAACCAAGCATCAGACCAAAAATTTGCATAGCTCCTCTCATTGATTGACCATCTAACTTGTTTCTTTATCAATTGCAAACTAGGTTATATAAAGTACAATGTTGATGATTCTTTGGATAGGGTTCTTTTCCTATATAATTTCATTGCATCGAAAGAACCTAATATTTTTGAAGTAACATTTTTGCCCAATTTTTTCCTTGATCTCTAAATAATTTTCACCCAAGCTTTTTCCCTAATACTAAATTCATAAGTATGCAATTTCGCAACCTTGCTCCTCCAATATTCTTTTCTTTGCAAACCTTATACCACTTACAAAGAGGAAACTCACAACCTTTCCATAGTCTCTTTAAATTTTATCAAATTTTGATGCTATACCTATTGGTAATCTTGAAAGTGACATCATATAAATAGGGATGGATTGCAATGTAGTCTTTATGAGTTGTAGCCTTCCTGCTATGGTTAAGAACTTACCTTTCCAACCTGCCAAACAAGCTTTCATTCTATCCAAAAAAAGATACAAAGCTCCTTTTTATTTCCTTTATGAGACAAAGGAATACCCAAGTAGGTTGATGAAATTTTTTCAATTTTAAACCATAAAATATTCACAATAATTTGTTGTAAATCTAAAGTAGTATTAATGAAAAAATCCTAGATTTTATAGTACTAGCCAACTCTCCAGTAGCCTTCTCATAGCATGATAATATTGATTTAAACTCCATGGCCTCAATGACTGAGGGATGACCCAAAAGAAAAGTATCATCAAATGAGACTTAATGGTCGAATCCAAAGAAAGGTATCATGACAAATTGGAGATGAGATTCAAAGGGACCATTTTTTGCAACTTGAATACCTTTGATTTTTCCTTTCGTTTTTTCTCTTGAGAAAGCTCTCCCTAATGCTTTCACAAGAATAATGAATAGATAAGGAGATAGTGGATCACCTTGACAAAGTCCACAAGATGACTTGAAGTAACCAATAGGAGAACCATTGATCAAAATAGAAAATTTTGCAATGTTATAACAACATTTAATCCATTCACACCAACTATAATCAAAGCCAAACTTTTTAAGAATAGCATGTAGAAAATTCTAAGAAACCCTATCATATGCTTTGTTCATATCTAATTTCATAAGCATACTTGAGATTTTCATGGAATGAAGAGAATGTATGGCCTCTTGTGCAATAATTATACCATCAAGAATTTGTTTACCATGAACAAAACCACCTTGTTCCTCTGAGATAACACAACCTAGAATGCCCTTCAACCTATTTGCCATAATTTTTGAAATGATCTTATAAATCATATTACAAAGGCTTATTGGATGAAAATTATCAAAATATTTTGTCTTACCTTTCTTGGGAACCAACGTAATAAAAGTGGCATTGATCTCACTTATTATAGCCTTCCTTTTTTGGGCCTCTTCAATCTACAACATATCACTCTTCAATAAATCCCAAAATTTTTGGAAGAAAATTGTAGGAAATCCATGGGCTTGGTGCCTTGTTAGGATGGAAAGAGAGAATTGTTTCATCAAGCTTTCATTTTGATCCTGTGTGATAATTGATGGAATATTTTGCAAAAGCTTATCTTGTGCCTCCTTATCTTGCCTAGTATCGGATAAAATATTTTTGAAATAATTAATTGCTTCCTTCCTTATATCTTCTTCATCCTCAATATTTCTTCCATTTGGAGTTAAAATATTTTTGATGTGACGAAAAGAAAAAAATTTTTTTGTTGTAGCATGAATTTTTTTGTATTTCTATCTCCTTCCTTGAGCCATTTCTCTCTAGATTTTGAAACCAATATGACTCCTCATTTTTCAATGCATTATGATAATAAGAAAGTAATTGTTTTTCTTTCACATAAGAATCTTGATCCATTCCATTAATTTCTACTATCTCTTGTAAATTTTGAGCTTGGATTCAATTTCTTTCTTTTCTTTAAAAATGTTACCAAAATATTTGACATTTCAAATCTTCATTTGCTCCTTTAAATATTTTATCTTTTGAATAAACCTATACATACATGATCCTTCAAATTTTGATTCATCCCACCATAACATAACCATCTAGGAAAAAATCAGGGTCTTGGAGCCACATAGATTGGAAGCAAAATGGCTTTGAGTGACCATTATTAGGTAAATCACAAGTCAAAAGAATGGGTTTGTGATCTGATCCAGCTCACAATAAAATATCTGAAGAGATTGTATACTTTGTTTGCAACCATTTATTGGATAACAAGAATCTATCCAATATTTATGCTATATGAGTTTTCCCAATGCATCTATTATCCCATGTATATTGAAAACTTGAAGGACTAACATCCCAAAGATCATTTGAATTGACAAATGAAGCAAAATCTTGCATTGATTTAGACCATCCTGGAATACCACCCTTATTTTCCAAAGGAGATAGAACAATGTTAAAATCACCCCAAGAATCCATAGATCACAATGAATCATCATTGTATTTGACAAAAATATGCTAAGGTCCTTCCAACATCTTTCACGAGGAGTAACTATAGTTGGAGCATATACATTTATAACCCCAACTTTGATGTTTTCCTCTTTTCTATAAAATAATCTAGCAACCCAATTACTTTTTGCTTCTAATAATTGCCCATCCCATTTGCATTTATCCCATATTATTGCAATACCGCTTGAAGCTCATGTAGAAGAAACTGCTAGACAATCACTCATCTTCCAAATCTTCTTAAAGGCATCCTTACATTCCTCACTACTTAATTTTGTTTCTTGTATTAAAATAAACTCAGGACTATAACAACCTATTAATTCCTTAATAACCCTTTTTTAGGGGTCTTATTCATACCCCTAATATTCCATGATATCATTTTCATCATCAACACTTTTTATTTTTATTAGTGGGCTTAGCCCCACTTCTTGTTAACAACTATGATATTTTTATTTGGCTTCTCAAATCAATATCCTTTTGAGTTTCTTTTTCTCTTTGTTCCTTCTTTGATGGCCTTCCTCTCCTTTTTCCATTCCCACCAACACTCTCATCTTCATCAATCTCTTCTATTTTTTCATATTATTCATAATGAGACTTATCTTCTAAAGATTTATGTTGCCCTAAAGAATCGAAAGTGCAAGGAATAGCCTCATTAGCATTTTCTTTTTTATGTTGGCCTAGAAACCCTAAATTTCCTTGGGTATCCTCCATATGATTTTCTTTATTGTACAACTCTTGAAAACAAGTACACTCTGGACTACTTTCATTTTTATTGTAAGGAGAAGATTTTATGCTACTTGAGGAAAATAAATATGATTTACCTAGATTAAGCTTGACCTCCTTCACCTCATTTGCTTTAAAATTTGTCTCCCCGTCTTCCTTTGCTTTAAAATTTGTCTTCTCTTCTTCCTTCGCACCTTTAGCTCCTTCTATATTTGAACTTGCGCATTGTACTTCCTCATCTCTCATGTCATATTTTTCTTCTAATGGTTGATTCAAGTGAATTGTAATGGCCTTTGCCATTTGATGATGTAGAGGGGTTTTCTTGTCACTTTCTTAGGAGTGGAAAATCCTTGATTTGACCTAGCTTCTCCTATGATATGATCTCCTTGTTTCATATTGAAGCTACCCTCATGCCCAAAAATTTCCATCTCTTTCTCCATCATTTTCACTTGTAATCTCTTGCCATGTAACCAGTTTCCAGGAAATTTCAACAACCAAAAGACAATTTTTCATCATCCCCCTTTTGGTCCCCTCTCTTCTTATTAATAAATTCCACTATTATACGTAAGAAAAATTTTAACAAAACCCACAAAAACAAATATTTGTGTATAAAATCCACCCCTCCTATTTTCCAAAAAAAATTTTTTATCCCCTTTTTCTCTTTTTTTTTTTTTTTTTTTCTCTTTAAAAATAAAATGCCTTCTCTCCTTAGTAGTTGGTCCCTCTTGGATGAATTCACCTAGAGTATTACCAATATTCTTCAAAACCTCCTTATTTATGAGTTGATAAGGAAGTCCAAAAAGCCTAATCCATACTGAAAGCCTTTTAATAGTCCCTATCTCCATAGAACAATTCTCACTCCAAGGTCTTAAATATAAAGCATCTTTGCCCCTAAACCAAGGGCCTCCATCCATTATTTTATCCCTTATTTCTGAACTGGAGAAATAATGAGGAAAAATCCTTTTGGAAGAAAAGTCATGGAGTAATTTGAATTCAATCTCCACTTCCACTTGATCCAATTTTGAATCTCATAAAAACTTGGCCAATATCCATGGAACTTACATATTAACCCTCTAGTTTTAAGAACCATTATATCATGCTCAATCATCTCATCCTTGATAATCACTTCTAGTGTAGTATCTACTACCTAGATAGGGTTTACCATAGATTCACTCTTCCTCTTATTGCTAACTAGGGCATCCATACTTCCAACTAAGGCATCCTTACTTCCAACTAGGCCATCCTTACTTTCAATAAGGACTTTCAAAAATGACTTTCTTGCCATGTTACCTAGATTTTCTTCACATGAATCCTTTAAAGTTTCTCCTAAGATCTAGAACAAGAAGTGGCACTTGTTCCTTGATCACACTTTGCTTTCTACTTTCTACTTTCTACTCACGCTTCCTTGTACTCACTCTAGACTTGCACTTGCTCCCTCTTATACTCTATCTATTCACTTTTATTGTTAGTAAACAATTATTTTTATATATATATATATATATATTTTGTTGGAGAACAAGGGGTTGTACTCGGGTCCCCCACCCTTGACAAATCACAACTCTCTCCTTTAGAGCTTGAGAGTTTACAAACAGATTCAATTCTCATCTCAATTGAGTTGCTATAGCTAGATACCTACATCATTTTTCATAAAATGTCTGAATTCTTGATTTTCATTTTCTAGATCTTCTTCAAATTTTTGTGTGAATACAAATATTCCAGAATTCAGCATCCTTCTTGACATTTTCCTACAGCAACCTTCACAATACCAAAACTCCACCTCTACTATCTATGCATTGCATCTTAGTAGAGTAATATTTCCAAAACATTGCACTATCATAGTCCGCTTTACCAGATCTGGATTGCTAGTTTCCTTCCTGAAGCATAAGTGCAACCACAAAAATTGTAATAAATAGTTTATATGAAAACACATTAATGTTATAAAATAAAGCAAATATTACCAATGGAAAACATTAAAGTAAATCTTAATCATTATTTGATTCAGGCAGTCAACATTTTCTTGTCAGCTTTAGCTAAACTTACTACTTCCTCTAACCATGGAAAAGAGAATTTAACTTCATGATCCTCAATTAAAACCCCTCTATTGGCTAGCCTATCTGCACATTTGTTTCCTTCCCTTAACGTATGTGTAAACCTGATTTCTTCAAACTCTATAGCAAGGTCTTGTATTTCCACAATTATCTCTTGTATGTTCCATGGAGCCTTTGCTTTCCTCAAAATTGCATTTATTACTATTAGTGAATCACCTTCCATCCATACTCTATTCCATTTCATTTGTTTGCATATTTTTAACCCTTCCAAAGCCGCCCAAGCTTCAACTTCATTATTTGTCTTAAATCCACTATTGAAAGCATAATGAGACAAAATATCTCCTCTATTATTTCTAATTATTCCTCCTCTTGTTGGTCCTAGATTTCCTTTAGATGCTCCATCAAAATTCAATTTGACCAACTCCACATCTGGTGGTTTCCACTTTATATTCTTTGCCTTCTTTTTGTTTCTCCTATACCCAACATCATAATTCCATTTGATGACTTGACTCCATCTATCAAGGCTCTCTGCTTCAAGATTAGGGATTGGGTGAGTTGATAGGGTTGGTTTAGACTCCTCTATGGCTAAACAAATCTTCCTTTTCATTACCTCTAAATTGCTTTCCTTTCCTTTAAATATTCTTCTATTCCTTTCTAGCCATACAATCCAAAGTATTGTATCTTTTGATATATCCCAGATTGTCTGTAAAGCCTCACTTTTAAAAGTGCTCTGCCATTGCTTTAACCATTCTTCAATTTTGCCATTCATCACCATGCATTTACCAAACATATTAAGAATCCATTGCCATAGTTTCCAGACTATTGAGCAGTGTCCCAAGAGATGGTCTATACTCTCCTCCTCTTTTACAAAGAACACATTGTGAGGGGCCATGAAAACCCCTTTTCATAAGGTTATCCCAGGATAAAATTCTTCTATGACCTACTAGCCAAACAAACATTTTGACTTTAGGAATGCTTGGGCTATCCCAAATATCTCTCCATATTCTTGTGATATTCCTATTTTGTTGGTGCTTTACATTATATCCACTTCTTGTTGTGTATTCTCTTGAGCTATTCAACTCCCAAATCAGCTTATCCTTGGCTCCCCTCAGAATAATCATTGTTGTTATCTTTCTGCTCAACTGCCTCCTAGCATCAATGTCTTGTATACTTGTAAAAAAACCTTCTTTCCATTTGTATCTTCCTTCCTGATCCTTGTACATAATGTTTGAAACCCTATCACCATATTTATCTTGAAGTAATCTCATCCATGGTTTCAAAATTGGATCTAGATTGAGTGGTTTTTTATCACACCAAGTATCCATCCAAATAGAAATCTTTTCTCTAGTTCCCACCACCCATCTTAGACCTTTAATCACTAGATCAATATATTTTTTAAACTATTCCATAGTGCAAAACCATTTGGTAGTGAGAATGTAGTAAATATTAAGCTTGGGTCATTGGGCTCAACATACTTAGAAGAATTCTTGCCCATTTTCTTTGACTCTCTTTGTACAATCTCCAAATTACTTTTCCCCTAAGAGCTAAGTTTGCATCCGTAAGAACTCTTAAACCGAGACCTCCCCTAGTTTTATCATCACACACCTTGCTCCATTTCACCAAAGGAAATTTTCTTTTATCATGTAAACCTGACCACAAAAATGACCGCATAATATAGATTAAACTTTTTTCTATTGATTTTGGCATAGTATACAAGGACATATAATAAGTTGGAATGGCCTGTAAGACTGATTTAATTAGTTGCACTCTTCCTGCTAATGATAACCATCTACCTTTCCATGTTGGTATTTATAACTAGAATTCTATAATTCTATCCTCATTCTCCCCTCAAATAAGGGCATCCCTAGATAAGTTGCTAGCAAATTTGCCTCCTCCATTTGAAGTAACCTGCATATCCCTACTTTGATTCTAGCTGGGGTGTTTAGGAAGTAAATTTTGGATTTTGTCCTATTAACTTTTTGCCCTGATGCTCTTTCATATTCCTTTAATAAGTTATTCAAAGCTCTGGCCTCATTTATCCTTGCCCTCCCAAAAAGGGTTGTATCATCTACAAATTGTTGATGGGTGATGTTGTCGATGTTATTACTAGCCTTAAGTCCACTTATCAGCCCATCTTTGTTAGCCTTCTTCAAGTTCCTACCCAAAACCTCTACCATAATAATGAACAAATATGGTGATAGAGGATCTCCTTATCTAAGACCTCTCTTGGCTTTAAATGATTCTGTTACTAACCCATTGACCAACACTGAATATGAAATTATAGAGACACAAGCTTTAATCCATTTGACCCATTTCTTTCCAAATCCAAACTTTTCTAATACTGTAAAAAGAAAATCCCATTTAACCCTATCATAGGCTTTACTCATATCAAGTTTTAAGATCATTGCTCTCTCTTTTCTAGAAGTTGTTGAATGCATAACTTCATGAGCTACTATGATCCCGTCTAGAATCTGTCTCCCTTTCACAAATCCTCCTTGCTCTTCTGAAATAATTTTGTCTAACAATGGTCTTAATCAATTCGCCATCACTTTGGAGATAATCTTATGTACCATATTACATAGGCTTATGGGTCTAAATGAATCAAACAATTTGCATCCTTCTTTTTTGGAATGAGGGTAAGATATGTTGCATTTATTTTATAAGGTATGTATTGTTTTACCCTAGACTGTTCCACTGCCACCAATAAAGAATCCTTCACTATATCCCAATTATGTTGATAGAATGTTGCAGAGAGCCCATCTAGACCTAGGGATTTATCCTTATCAAAAGAGAAAAGAGCTAAATGAACTTCTTCCAGAGTAATAGGCTCCATTAGTTTCTTATTGTCTTCATCTGTTATAATTGAAGGTACTTCTTGTAGTAGTTTATCATTAAGAACTTCAAACTCCTCTGATCCTAGAATATTTTGGTAAAAAAACCTTACCTCCTTTCTGATTTCACTCTAGTCTTCAATCCAAACCCCTTCTATTGATTTAATTCTACTAATTTTGGATGTTGATCTTTGTACTATTGCCATCCTATGAAAAACTTTATATTTTTATCTCCTTTTAACCAAGTTTGTCTCAATTTTAATCTCCAAAATTTCTCTTCCTTACTCAAAATATTATGATATTCACTAAGTAACTCCCTTTCCTCTGAGCTTGGATTATTATGATCACCTTTTTGGAATTTTAAAAGTTTATCTTTTAGTTCTTCTTTCTTCTCAAAAATATTTTCAAAAGTGTTCTTGTTCCATTCTTTTAATCTATATGCCATTGATTTAATTTGTTTAGGAAGTGTATACAACCCATTGTTTCCTGAATAATTTCATGTTTGTGCTATCATATCAACAAATTGAGGATGGTCTTCCCACATCTACTCATATTTAAAATATAATCATTTTTTAATTCACTTACCACCATTTTAACTCTTATTGGCTAGTGATTTGAACCAATCCTTGTCAAGGTATTAATTTTAGCACAAGTTCCTTCATCTAGCCAATGATCTAAGAGTATGCATCTATCTAATTTTTTTGCTATTAGGTTCTGGCCTCTCTTGTTGTTGGTCCATGTATAGTTGTCTTCTTCAAACTCAACCTTCCATAGATTATTGTTTTGAATAAAAGCTGAGAAATCTCTCATACTTTGGGTTAATTTCCTAATTCCCCCAAAATTTTCATCCAGATTGGTTATGGCATTAAAATCTCCTATGATCATGAATCAGGTTTCTTGGTCTTTACTTCTCATAAAGGCTTCAATCCCACTCCATACTTCTAATCTACTTGATTGAGTTGTAGGTCCATAGACATTGATAAGGATGAAACAAATATCTATAAAGTAGCATGTGACTAAAGAGGCTATCCAATGCCTAGTTTTATGAATGGTTACATAGGAGGTTCTAATAGGATTCCAACATGTTAGAATTCTCCCTGTCACTCCTTCAAAATCCACAACATCCCATTCACATCTCGCCCATACTGCTTTCATATTTTTGGAAACTTCTTCCTTTGTCATTTTAGTTTCCTGGATACAAAGAATATCAAGCTTATTACTTAAATAGAGGTCCTTGATACACCTCTACTTTAAGGGGGCATTAGCACCCCTTATATTCCATGAGATGGTAATCATGTCTCATTAGGGGCTACTAGCCCCACCTACGAATTACCAATATCATTTTGTTGTTTGGTAAAGAGAAGTTCAACCAACTTAGTTTGTGTTCCTTTCTCTATGTTTGCTCTTGCTTCCTTGGATCTCACTTGATAATTTGAGGGTTTTCCTCTTTTTGCCTTGCCTATATTAGGAGTAGGTCTTATTATTCTATTCCTCAATATTCTTTCACAACTTTATTTTTCATTAGATTTATCCTCTCCTAGCTCTACTACAAAATATTTTGACTTGTCTTACTCATTTTTTGGTATTTCCTTATTAATGGTAGAGGTATTAACATCTAACATTGTGTTTTCTCTACCAATTTTCTTCTCCTAAATGGTGCATGGTACTTCAAGAGAGTCTTCAAAATTTGATGAGACATTCTTTAGGTTCATCGAGAATGTTTGTCCTTAAATTAGGATCATATTGAATAAACAATTCCTTATTAATATTTTGAAACTATTGTATTGTGTCCTCTAAGCTATAATATGCTTTTTCTTCATAGGCTAAAGCCTTGAAAGAATTGGTATTTCTTCCAATATCCTTTCTTATTGGTTTCCACTGTTTGGTTACTTTCATTTGTCTAAACCTATTTTTTTGGAAGTTGAAAATCATCCTCATCTGTATCCATTTGTAAGTTTCTTTTTAATTCTCTACATATGTTTCTATTGGACTCTTCTTAGGGCATGATATTTCAATATGCCCCATCTCATGAAACCTTCTATATCTAAAAAATGTTTTCATAATCTATGGTTTGGGTCCACAACTTGCCCCCATACTTAAGAATGATTCATTCTAGTAAAGGTTTACTTATATCAATCATGACCAATATCCAAGCATAAATAACCAACAATTTGTCTGTTATAGTTTCTAAAATCTTAAGGAATTCTCCTAGAGTGTTGCCTATTGCCTTAAAGGCATCCATTTCCCAAAATTCAATGGGCAATCCATACATCCTAACCTAGAATGGTACTAGGGATAGATTTACATTCTCAAACGCAAAGCCTTCATACCAAAAAGTAAGGAAGGTCTTGCTCTTCCCATAAACCAAGGACCCTCTTTTAGGATTCTATCTCTTTCCTCCCTAGAACAAAAAATGCCTAGGAAGAAACCTTTGTGAAGAAAGGATAGTATCACTCCTAGAGAATTTCAACTATTATCAATCTATTTTCTCAAGGCTGAAACCCTTGGCCAAGACCCATTAAATTTACCAAAAACTACCATATCTTTGAGAAACATAGATCATTCCTTTGTGAGTTTATCACTAACCTCTACTACTAGAGATGAATCTAAGGACTTATTTGTAAATCGATCCATGGGAAGGAAACTAAAACTCAAAATCTACTAAAATTTACCATAATATCTTATAGCAATTGTAATATACGAAAAAAACCTATATTGCATGCAAAATTTATAATATAAATAAGGGGAAAGAGAAACTTAGCCAAAAATTTTTATGCCCAAACAAAATATCTTGCCTCACTGAATCCCTAGCCCTCCACTGCTCCTACCATCATCTGAACCTTGGCTTAGAGATATCTGAAATTTCATTTTTTGCGACTTGAAAAATCATCACTACCGTAGTTCTGGATGATTGTTTTCATAGGATTATATATTCCTCAATATTACTCAGATTCCTTGAATTGGTCCAATAATTAGCTGAATTGGACAACCCTTTGTGAAGATATGGATCCTAAAAGATGAGATGTTTTATAAAGAAAAAATTGCCCTAGTTTCAAACGACTCCCTTCACATGGTCATATATTCCTCAATACTATTAGGATTCTTTCAAATGACCATCCATTTTAAGGCTTTTCAAAATCCACACAAAATGGCACAATAATTATCTAAATCAAACAACTCTATGCAAAGATATATATATTTTTTCCGGATATTAAGGGGTTGTACTTGGGTCCCCCACCCTTGAAAAATTACATCTCTCTTCTTTAGAGCTTGAGAGTTTACAAATAGATACACTTATCATCTCAATTACGATGCTATAGCTAGAAACCTACATCATTTTACATAAAATGTTTGAATTCTTGATTTTCATTTTTGGATCTTTTCAAATTTATGTATGAATACAATTACTCTAGAATTTAGCATATTTCTTGACATTTTTCTATAACAACCTTCACAATACCAAAACTTCACCTCTACTATCTATACCTTGCATTTTAGTAGAGTATTATTTCCATACCATCGCACTATCATAGTTCGCTTTACCAAATTTGAATTGCTAGTTTCCTTCCTTGCTGAAGTCATAGCCCTTCATTGCTCTTTTTATCGTTTGAACCATAGTTAACAAGTATTTGCAATTTTGTTTTTCATGACTTGAAAAATCATCATTGCCCTTGTTTCGAATGGTTGACTTCACAGTGTCGTATCTCCCTCAATATTGCTCAGATTTTTGTATATGACCACACATTTTTAAACTATTCAAATTATGCACAAGTTGGTCCAAGAATCAGTTGAATCAGATAACTCTTCATGAAGATATGACTCCTAAAATATGAGATGTTTTTCAAGAAAAACCCTAATCCTTTGCACTGTGCAATTTGTTTTCTTATTGTAAACAACCTTCCACGCTCCTTCAACCTTACTAACCTTCCACTCAACATCCTAACCTTTTGTTGCAACTCCTTCAACCAACCCAACATTCCATGATCCTTCAGTCTTATCAGCCTTCCACATTCCTTCAGCCATCCCAACCTTCCAACATCCCAACCTTTTGTTGTAGCTCCTTCAACCAACCCAGCCTTCCATGCTCCTTTAGCCTTGACACTCCAAAGATAATCACCATTCAACCTTCCACGCTCCTTTAGCCTTGACACTCCAAAGATAATCACCATTCAACCTTCCACGCTCCTTTAGCCTTTAGATTTGTTGATCATTAAAGCACCAAACCCATGGCAGGCCCCTTAGGGGGCAACCCCCACCCCCACTCTATGCAAAGATATGGCTCTTGAAAGATTATTCATTTAAAAAAAATTACCCTAGCTCTACCCTAAGTTTTTAGAATTTTATCAATTTATATTTTTAAAATAAATATATAATAATATAAAATTTATAAAATGAAGTGGAAGTGAAAAGCTTCATATCGTAATCTAAGGTTATAATCCTATGATAAACCTTAACATATAAAAAAAGTGCAAGTATGGAACAAGTACAAACAAGGAATAAGTCTTGTCATTAGACTTCTTGTTCTATATCTTTGAAGAAATAACAAACAATAAAATATCCTCATAAATAAAAGATAGATAGCAAGAAAGGAAAATAATTTATGAAAGCCCTAAATGGAAGTGAATATGCCCTAGTTAGGGATAAAAAAAAGAGTATTCATGATGATCCCAATATAGGCAACAAATATTTCACTGGAAGTGATTATCAAGAATGAAATGACCGAGCACTATATAATGGTTCTTAAAAAATAGAGGGTTAATATTTAAGTTTAATGGATAATAATCAACTTTTTTTAATGAAAGTAATGTGGGTTCTCTACGAGCCCACTCCCCAAAGACAAAAAATGAATAATCAAACTACATTGGATGGAAAAAGTAGGAAAATGTTCCTTCTCTCCATTTGCAAAGAAGGTAGTGTAAGCTCCTCACAACACATTATTGTATATACTCTAAATTTTGGACTTTTAAACCTCTAATTTTAGTATTGTCTAGATGTTAAGAATTTAGAACATCAATATCTCACTACTGGAGGTTACGGTTGACCTAAAATACCATGAAGATGGAATCTATCAAGGTCGATCAACTCTTTGAGTCCTAGCTAGAGGAAATCGCATGTGCCAACTTTTTTGCTTGTATTGTTTAGTCCCATTTTGGCTAGGAAGTTTGCCAATGTTTTTCCTTCATAGGTAGTATTTTTATGAGGATATTGATATGAAAAATTAGTTTGGTAGAAGGTTTTTTGTGAGAATGTGGAGTAGTTTCTAATCATGGCATATACCTTTGGACATTGCCCCAACAAAAATCATAGATTCTCCTTCCACCATCAACTTATGGATGCCCAATTGTACTATGAGCTTGAGGCCTTCTACCAAAGTAATAGCTTTAGCCTTATTGTTAAAGAGGGTACCTAGGGGGAGAGATACTAAAATATTAAAATTTTCCTCATGATTATAGAGATTAGCACCTACTTTTGTAGGACCAAGATGACCCCTAAATGGCTCATCAAAGTTGAGCTTCACCATGTGGGGAAGAGGTGATTTTCATAAGATAATGTTTTTCCATTCTTCATATATGGAATTCTCTTGGTGAGTTGGATCAATATGGATATGTGATACCATTGATTGAAATATTATTGCATTTGAAGTGAGATTGTATGCTTGGAGGCCTTGAGAGAAGTTTAGGTCTTTCTCAGACAAGAGATTCTATCTTGTTACAAACCTACTATATAGAAGACATTGTTCTCTAAAAATATGGTGGTTTATTTATAACTAAAAGAGGATTATTGGGATGATACCCCATAGAATGTATTCATCTTATGAGGGATGGGAATAACTTTCAAATACCTATTGGATGGTTCTAGGCCAAGCCCAATACATAAACATTTTTTATAGAAAGTAGATCTATACTTTGAGGCTAAACTTATAGTTGAGTACAAAGTGGTCTATGTTTTGAATCTCATTCTTACAAAGGATGCATTGTGAAGGCCCATGCCATCCTATCTTTTGTAAATTGTCAAAAGTGAGAATTTTTGTCTTGCTTGCCAACAATGATTTTTTTTTTTTTACCTTGGGGAAGTCATGTTTGAACCAAATTTGTTGATAGAGGACAAGATTGGGGACCAAATGAGAATAGAGGATCTTATATCATTTCTTCACCTTAGCATTTCTAGTAGGATCATCTATTCATTTAAGGGCATCCTCCCCTATGACCACAACTATTATTTTGGACCAAACATATTTATCTAAGACTAATTTTGGCTTCTAGTGACCTATCCCAACCTAGAAATAGGTGTCCACCTTCTTTGTAAGAAATCATTTTTAGCTATGGTGGACTAGTAGTCAAACACATTTTATACTATTTTAGAACTCTAAGCATAACAGGTGGAGATTCTATACTCAATTAAAGGTTTATGGTCTAACAATATGTTTATATAGAAGGTAATTTTAGATCCATATTTGATCTCCCACTATAAGTAAGCTAAAATAAGCTCCCTAGAAGAAGAGAGAAAGACCCACATGAGTGATCCATGGGGGAGAGTTCTAGTTCTTAAGATTTTTTCCTTCTCCCCATTATCAAGGTATTTGACCCTAGTCCTTATGCTTTAGTAACTATTGTGGTCTTGGTAGATTATTCAAACCATTTTTGCACCTAAAGATATATATATTTGATTAAAAACTATTGTTGTATTTCCTGCCCACTTTGGCCTACATACTATCTCCCAATTTATCAATGGAAGCCTCATTTTGTTAGATGTTCCTTAACAGAAAAAGAATCTTGTTCAATTCTATTTTAACTCCTATTGACACCCATAATTATAAGAATAAATAGAATAGGAGAGTTTGGAGGGTTGAAATGATAAGTAGGAACTTTTAGCTTGGCTTAGATATTTTTTCAATTGGCTAATTTTATGGAGAAAGAGTGGATCAAGTCCTTCCATAAGGCTTTAGTACACCTTTTATAGGAAAAGAGTATGCATATGTACTTCTTTGAGAGATGACCAATTGAGAACTATAACATAGTTGTTAAATTTTATTGTACGTTAGCAGAGATACTAAGAATGAAAATATATGATTTATCTATATTAAAAATTGTTGGAAAATGAAATACTTCATATTATTCAATGATAAAGACCTTCCTTTAATAGCAAAGGTGTACTATATGATCCATTGGATCATAACTAACTGAGTTAATCTCAGCCACTCAACTTATCCTAGTAACAACTTAGTATAAATTATGATATACTCTAACATCCCCCTTAAGTGGAACTAGCAGGTAGTGAAAAACAAAACCAAACAAGTGGCATATCCACAAATATGAGTTCCAAAAACAAGGCTTGATAAGGTACCCATTTACAATATATGCATAAGGAAAAGTCATGTGAAAGATGATGAAAAACTACAAGGGAGAAAACCACCTTCTAGAATAGAAAGAAGAAGGAAGATGTGGAAGGAGGATGGAGAGGAAGATGTCCTCTTCAACCCCCCTAGGACAACTTCCATCAAGAAGGACCTGCAAAGGATCCATGAGATGTCTCAAAAAAGTAGAGAAGCCTCATCACTAAACTAAATGAAATCTCACTCCCAGACTGGTGCTTGTGACAATGAACAAGGCTATGAACCATGAAAATGAGTCACTAAAGAAAACCCCTTGAAACCAAAGTGTCTCACAAAAGAAGAGTGAGAAGATAGGATGGAGAAAGAACCACTAGAATCGCAAGGGTAGTCCAAAATGACTCCACAAGCATAAATGTGTGGTTTCCACCTATATGAACATAATGGGCTAATAACAAGGTCCAAAAGATTGTGGAAAAACAACAAAACAAAGGGATTAAAAAATGTATGGGCACCAATGTAGCTATCGAACGTGTCCTTATGGTGACCTCCTCATCCTACCGAAATGCATGGGTAACTAGTCGCTGCATCCGCTAGGTGATATAGAGGAGATGACTAGATACTAGGATCACATATAAAAGCCTTGGGAGTGTCGGGTTCAACCGAGAGTGCACTCCATGATATAATATATTTGAGGCTTAAAAAACAAGTTAAACTACCTCAAAATGGAAATTGGACACCACTACTGTGTTCGGATCAGAAAAACCTTTCCGATGACTATAAACACCCTTATGATCGGGTGTCAATTTGGCCTTCACCAGTAGGAAAAATAATAGTCTTCTTTTACCCTCACAAAGAATCTTCCAAAATGAAGCATTGCGAAATACATTTTTAAAACAACTTTCCATTTCCCTCGCAGGGGAATATAAAATGGGTTGTGGGAAATCCACTTTCCACGTGGATAAAAACTTTTGTATCCCCTTAAAAATGCCCATACTATAAGTTGTATCAAAATAAAGGCTAAAATAGCCTTGTACATACTTAATATAGGACAAAATGATGCTTGTTTTAAACAAGCATTTTATACTTACCATTCCACACAACATGGCACGCGGTACTTGAAACTGTTCTAGCCCAAAGAATTTTTTTAAATTTGTTAGGCGTTGGTGAGCCTATTATTAGACTGTCTAGTCTCTCCTTGGAGCATCTTCGGTCATCACGACTCTCACTTTTTTCGAACAATGCTTCTGGACAACGGTTAGCATTGGCAAGCGAAGCACATACACATAAATCATATATACATAAAGTATACATCTGGGTAGGTCAACACCAATGCAAGTCCTCTAAAATTACATGTAAACATAGCCTGCATCCAAAACTGCTCCTACTGCTTTTGCACTTTACTGTGTTTCTACTCGCTCTTGTAAGACATCCGCTGCTCGATCAGAAGTCCTGTGGAAGTGCTGCTGCATGTGAAACACTACTACTATGATCACCGTTGGAATTAGGTCATCAACAAAAAAAATACAGTGTGGCCACCGGATTTCCACACAATGTTATCTTTGAAGAGGACGAGGTCTCGGAGCCCTAAAAAAACTTCATCACTGCCAAAGCTCTATTCAGCCACTATGATGACATCGATCGAGATTAGGAAAAAATATTGATGATCCTCTTGTTTCTCATAAAAATCCATGGAAATAAAGCCACAAAGCCTTCGATAGACGAATCTTATGCAGAACAGAATACTTCATGACTTCGAAGTCATGTTCAGAATCTACGTCGTCGATGAAGATGCACTGCTACCAATTAACACCATCGCATGCCTGTGCATATGAGTTGCTGTTAGCGAGTGCACATTCTACCTACCATAACTAATGGTGCATAGCTGCACAAGTGATAAATGAAAGAGTCATTGGAAAAAAAGCAAGGATCGCCAAAACAAATTGCCTCTCCACGTCTTTTGCTTTTCAGATTGATCCACACTCACAAGCTGGCAAAAATTGACAAGTGAAAGAGTTGTTGAAAAAAAACAAGGATCGTCAAAAAAGGGATCGATTTCCATGTCTTTCACTTCATGAGTTTGATCCACGTGCACGATTTGAACTATAGATTTTGAATCACTGCACGATGCCTTTTACGTCCTTCACTTCACGAGTTTGAATGGTTCTCGGCACCACAAAAAAGGATAAACTTCTTTCCTATGGCGAGCTCTGTGATAGAAAATGTTTACAAATTTTTGACGTTGTCGAGGTGATGAGTGTCGTTTAATTCATCATTTGATCATTATTTATCAATCCGGGCAGGTGTCCTAAGGCTGTTTACGATAGTCAATTTAGGCAGGTGTAAGACACTCCATTCAGAAAATGGATTTATTGGTAGAACAGTTAGTGTTTGTTGGGGGTTCTTCTGTCACTCTAAACCCTATGAACTGAAAGGAAACTAAATTATGCTTGCTGAAATAAAACTGCAGAAATGAAATAACAGTTAAAGAAACCTATTTTTACTCTTGCTGAATCTAAAAATGCACTCAAAAACTGAATTAAAATTGCTGAAATGAAAGTTCTTTGAAATTAGAATTGCGAGAAAATAAACTTAACTATCTTGCAAAATAAAAGAAGCAGATCTAAAAATAAACTCGAAATGAAAATGAAACTACAAACTCTAAAACTGGAAATAAATTCAGCAAAATAAGAAAATGCAAAAAAAAATGACGGGTTTCTGTTATTCTGCTATGACAGAATTGAACAAGAAAACCTGGTATAAACCTTCTTCTGCTCCTGGGAGTGGCCCTTGCTCCCTGGTTCAGAAGAAGGTGAAGAAGTAGCTCTGGTGTTCTACTTAATCACTCCTTTAATCATAAAGTGAAATTGACAAAAACTGCACTTTTTATTGATTTAAAAACATGCAGGAAAATTCTGCATATTATTGCTACAAAAATCTGATTTCACAATATTCAGAATTACACTAATTGCAATCTTAATTCTTCCTACATAGCTCAACCCAGATGGGAGCTAGTTATTTATATTAAAAACAACTAAATCAGATGTGGAATGATTCAAATTCAGGCATTTTAGGAATGCTGTTAAAACTGCATTCCTAAAATGCAGAATATGGTTACATATGAAATCTATTCATTGCACACTTGCTAGAGGTCTTCTGCGTTGAAAAAGATGCATAAAAGATTTACATAGCTATCCCTATCATTCTCCTGCAATTTGTTGTCTTTCCCGAGCTGTTACGGTCAAAGCGTGCGTTTCGGTTATTCCGGAGCGATCCTGTTATTCCAGAGCAGAATCCCTGTTTTTCCAGAGCAACGCCAGAATGACTGTTTTCAACACTGTTTGCGGTTCTTTGGCCGAGCATTTGGTGGACCAGACTTGTAAGTCTTTCAACAACCTGGTCACACGCTTTCCTAAGTTGAATTTGACCAAATCCCAAGCCATGCAAATATGGCTGGAATTTGTCCAAGTCAAAACAGTTAAAAACAGTTTTGCACGACTTGCAGTTTTGACCTGTTTTTAGTGCTATTTTCTGCATTTGACAATTTCAGAGAGCATGATATGAATGATATATATTCCACACGTGATTGCACTTAACACATTTCACAATAAATCATTATTTATCAACAAAACTTATGCAGAAAATACAGAAAATTAGTAAAAACAGAATATACTGTTTCTAAACAGTCAAACATGTAAATAGTAGTAAATATTGCATTTCATCAGCAAAATTAACATTAAAACATATCAAAAAGGTCTATTAAGGATGTCTAAAATAATAAAAAATGAGGCAATATTTGGCCTCATCACGAGGTAGGAAAGCGTGGCATCTAGGAGTCTCTCACCCACCTTGATAGGAGCCGATGCCGCCACCACCATGGCCATGCTCGTAGCACGAATTTTTGATGTCGGGTTTGTTTGTGCCGCCATCTCTAGCTCTTCGGTGTTGATATCCCTCCAACTACAGTCGTAAGACGTGGCAACTGTCTTGTTGTAAAATAAATATTTTTCTACCGAGATCACAGGGCCACCAAATTAAAAGCCTCCATTTTCATTAATTGATCCTCCATCGTCCTGCTTAAGATACGCTTGAGCCCGCCTGCAATGGAATCGGTCTATACAAAGTATGGGCTCAAAAAATCTGCCATAAAATCCTTCTTCTCCATGCACTCAACGATGACATGTCCATTCACAGATTGCTAAAAAATATTTGATGATGTGTTGGCTGTGTGAAATATTTAAAATGGTAAAAAACTCTCAGATCCCTCGATCGTTCTGCCTGCGTCCTTGTTCCTTCTGTTGTTGATGCCTGCATTCGTTGCTGAGGGATGGTCAAAGCCTGCATTTCACGAGGAGAAAAAATGATCACCCTTGATATTAATATCATGAAATAAGAAAAAGATAGGGCTGCTTGCTGTGTTGGATGGATCTTTCATACAACCCAAGCAAAAGGCCCATAGTGCTTCGACTACATCGAAAAAGCAAACAAATAGAACAAAATCTGGCACATAGCAAACAACTGAATTTCAAATTTGAAAAAATGAATGTGCACCCAAGCTGAAGCAGGTTTGAAAAAACTGCCTGCTACAGAGGGGAGACCACAGGAGGGCCTTTCATCATCGGCGGCGCATCTCCATAACTGTGATTTTTGGTTTAAACTTGGTAAAACCCTCACAAAAAATCACACCATTAAAAGGATGAAACCACCTTTAAAAAATGGTTAAAATACTATCACAATCAAATTGACTTTATTCTCTTTTTTTATTTTAACCTTCTAGTTTATGATCCATCAAAAAATATATGGAGAGCATACTCCCTTGGTATTCAGAAAAAAAGGGGAAAAAATAAGGAGAAAGGAGAAAAAAAATGAGGGGGATTTACATGAGGAAAATCCCCCCATGAGAGAATTCCTCTCTCGGGTTCACGAGGCGAGGAAAGCTTGCTCTGAAACCATGTTGAAAAATAAAATACTTCATATTATTCAATGACAAAGACCTTGCTTAAATATGAAAGGTGTACAATATGATCCATTGGATCATAACTAACTGAGTTAATATCAGCCACTCAAACTTATCCTAGTAACGACTTAGAGTATATTATGATATACTCTAACAAAAATAAAGTAACATTTTGTGATTTCATTGTATAGGATGAAGAACATACATGTTGTAATACAATTATGTATTCACTTTCTTCATGTTTTGTCAAACTTAGTCTAAGCTATAACCTCATTCAAAAAGATCTAGTCCAAGTAATCATAGGCCATACTAACATTGAGTTTGACAATCATCACTAGCTCCTTCCCTACTTTATTGAATGAACCAATTCATGAGCTACCAAAACCTCGTCTAGAATTTTTTTCATTAGTAAATTATGCTCTATTTGAGAAATATAATCTTGGAAAAAATCAATTTTAGTCTCTCCACCAAATTATTTGTTAGTGGTTTAAATATGGTGTTGTACAAAGATATAGGATAATAATCCTTAAAGGTTTGGTGGTATCACACTTAGGAATGAGTACAATATAAGTGTTATACCAATCCTTAAGGACCTTTATCCATAATATCTCATAAGTATTGAAAAATATTAAATGGAAATCCACATGGCCTGGAGGATTTGTCTTTGTTCACAAGGAATAGTGCACTACATGCATTTGATGCTAAGATAGGAACCATTAAATCTATCATTTTATTCATTATTTTCGAACTCTAGTATGCTACTAAGAAAGTCTTGCCTAGTTTCCAAAATTTTTGATGATTTTGTTGTCAAGATTCATTTGAACCGATGTATACCCTCCCTTTTTAAATATGGTAGCTCTATCAAAATGAATCATTGGATCAATAAAATAGAAGAGATGTGGTTCACATATCATATTGACATGGTATAATTTTCAAAGAATCAGGTGTTTTTGTCTTCTTCTTTGAGTCATAGTTATCAAGACTTTTATCACCAAAAAATCTTATCTGACATATATATCCTGCAAAGTTCTCCTTAGGTAATTTTCTTCTACTTATAGCTCATCTATCATGCCTAAATTTTACCAAATATTATTCATATCTGTCAAGGCCTCTTTTGCTTTATGTTTATGGGCAAAGATGTTACCAAAAGTGGTTTCATTCCACTCTAAGAGTTTGAATTTTATGAAAAAGAGCTTGTGAGAGAATTCATATATTTTGTATATGCTTATCTTAGGACACTCCTTCCACCATTGCTCCATTAAGGAAAAACATTCTCATCCCATAGCCATGTATCTTCAAGCCTGAATGAGGAAGTCTACATTTATGATTCTAAAGCAATATAGAGGAAGATAAGATCATAGTTTGACCCACAAGCTTAACCTATTATCAATTGTATAACTACTTCATACTCAAGCAAATTGGATGATAGTAGAAAATGCCAAGATGTTTTATAATGATAATGATTCCTTCTATTGGTCCACATGTAAGAACATTATTTTTGAGTTGCACATTCCATATGGATGACTATTATACAAAGTCACTAAAATAATTTTATAACTTTATTGTGTTGTGCCCCACACAATATGTCCTTATCATTCAATATGGAATGGTATTACCCTATGTGTATAATAAGATGCACCTCATGGTTTTTGAGAAAAAATTTCAATTCATTCCATACTCAAAACTTAGTTATAGGGTTGTGTGGGTCATAAATAATTCACCCCTATGGCTTGCATCTTCTAAGAGAAACTCTTGAAATGAATAATAATCCAATAGCTACTTGAGTCATTGGAAGTGCCCAAAATTGAAGATGACCTTCATAAGGTATCCAAAAGCCCTTATATTCCTTGAGATTGAATGTTATGAAATTATAGCCTTTTCTCTTTTTTATATGTCATTCTGCTAGTTTGTTGTCATCCTATTTAGTTTCTTAAAGACAAAGAATCTTCAAGCTAGAGTAAGATATATTTTTACAAACTAGACGTTGTTTATTATGGGTATCCAATTCCCTAACATTACAATATTGTATCTTTATTGCAAAAGATCATGTAGCTATAGCTAGATTAATTCATTTTGGGGCCTCAATATCCTTTTTTTGTGGCCTCTAATAATCCACCTTTCTTTTTAGTTGTAAAGCCTACATAACCTAACTCCTTAAGGTATTCAAATTGATGTATGGAGGTTATCTTGTGGATCAAACTATGAATATGAGGGCTATCCTAGGTTGCGTTATAGTTTTATTGGAAAAATTTAAGGAACTATCCTAAGTTTGAGTGTAGGGAACTCTTTCCATCAATGATGAGTTTTTTTTGTCCTTCCTTCTACACCTTAATTAATGTTTGAGCCAAATCTATACCTATATTGAAGATCCTCACTTTGTGTTCTCCTTGCAAAATTAAAAGGTTTGGTCCTTTGGGAGAAACCTGAAGTGTAACACTTGTGGGCTAATGTACCTAAAAGGGGTCACAAATGATGATATAAATATACTTGGTTTGACCATCTCCTTCTACATTATCATAACTTGTGTGGCTTCAATTCCCTATTCTAAACTAGCCTCATAAGGGGATTATTTGTTGAACTTTATTTGAGAGGGACTTTTGATCTATTGGTGTTGGGAAATTGGTCCATAGACCTAATATTAGACCATCTTTGAGTTTGAGAAACATGAACCAAACGGATCTAACTAGACATACATATCTATTTAGATCTATTCATATATGTCATTCCTTCTGTAACTTAGATTTTAGGATGAATGGTATTTTAGCTCTCTAAAACTTCTTTCCTCCTTCATGAATTCCTTGACTTGTGTCTTCCCCCTTGAAGGGCTTTAAAGTCTTAATGGGAAGGCCTATAATATAATTTATGCATTATGTTACCTATCAAATTTTGAAATATGATGACATTAGGTAGTCCTATTTTAGGATTTACTTGAAGGAAATGTTAAGGTATTCAGAAGTAGAGGTTACTATTGTATATCTAGTTGAACCAACAAATGTTCCCAGGGTATTTTTAATTGCCAACTAGAAGTACTTTGTTGACCACATCTCTCATAGGAGGCCTTGAAGGCAGACCCATTTAAAAGGATGATCTCTCTTGATTTGGTTTAAATATTTGGCTCTAGGGTCTAGCATGTAATACTACCACTTCATAATATTATGGTCCCCTTTTATAATTTTATCTCTCTTCTTTCTTTTGTTTTAGATAGTAAGAAAACAAAACTAAGAGAAAGAGAAGATCCTCATAAGGAAATCAATTTTGTAGGATCCAACTCCCCTATTTGAAATTGTTAGATTCTTACCCAAATTTTACCATTCAAGGATTTGAATCTAAGTTTTATGGTTTTAAAATATCTACATAAGGAAATTATTAGGCCTCCATAAAGAGTTGGACCTTCGATTTATTCAAAAGCATTGCCAAATAATCTGTGTTTATTAGAGATATATTTTATGCCATGGATACATTTGTCCCCTTGGTTAGTAAAGTTTCTTAAGGTTGGACCAAAGCCACTATGCTAGGAGGATGCCACCATATCTCCACTTTAGGACTCACTACATTTAACAAGGGAAGCACAATTTAGGCATGTTTGGCCTATTGAACTAAGTAGGCCTCCTCTCTCTAATAAATGTAAAGTTAAATATACATACAAAGGAGGGTGTAAGAGGGAGTGTGAAGAGGGATAGGATGAGTTAGAGTAGGAGGGTAGAGTCCTCATTGCTATTTTAGCACAAGTTCATCATTATTTTCACATATATATGTACATATGCATGTGTATGTATGTTACTAGATATATCATACATATATACATACTATGTATGTAAGTATATAAATGTATATGTATATAGACACACATACATATGGAGAAGGGTGGAGGATAGAGTGTGAAGAGGGATAGGATGAATTAGAGTAGAAGGATGGAGCCCTTATCATTTTAGCATAATTTACCATTAGTTTTATATATGTATGCATACTATGTATATATACATATACATGCATGTATACCAATATGTATATATTCCCAACTAAGAAAAGGTTCCAAAGGTGAAGTGTCTTATTGCTCTCCTAACCATACTTATCACTTAGGGAAGCACCTTTAGGCTTGGTGGAGAGCCAAGACCATGCCATGTTACAACTAAATGGGGCATTTCATGCACAATAGAAGTATGGAACCATCTAATGGATGAGAAAGAGATGAATTACTTTACAAAGTAGAATTACTTATTTCCTCTCCCACAATTTATTGGAGTGTCCAATGCAAAGTAAATAGTGACAATTGTGGAATCTCCAATCATGATGATTGGTTATAATAGATAGATTGTATATCACTTTTTCTTCTTCAATATGTGTGTATGTATGTGCATGCATGCATGACTATGCGTGTGTATAAATAATATGTTTCTATGTATATGTATGTGTGTTTATATATATGTATACGTATATGAAAATAATGATAAAGTCATGCTAAAATTATAGCAAGGAATTCACCCTAAATTAGATTTGAGGAGGGTGGAGGAGGAAATGTGAAGAGAGCTAGATTCAAATATAGGATGGTATATTGGGAGGGAATGTGTCTAGTTAGTAGTGGGCTATGTTGAGAGGGGTTAATCGGGTCAAGCAAGGATGGGTTGGGGAGGATGAAGTGGGTAAATGAAGATGGGATGGTCGGATGGAGTGAGCCAAAAAATATGGAGGGTTGCAAGAGGAAGGAGCATAACTAAGGGGCTAATATAGGGAATGGTGAAGTGAATTGGGGGTAGGGATGAGTGAGCAAGACAAGGATAAGATTATTTGAACAAGAAATGAAGGGAGGTTCATGTGACCAAGTTTGGGGGGTTGTGAGTGGGTCAGAATATGGAGGTGGATGTATGAGTGGATTAGGGGAGGGAAGGAGACATGTGAGTGAGTTGGGACAAGGGGGAGATATAAGAGTAGGATGGATAATGTTAGAGTAATTACATTATTTGGCATTGTGTAATCATTTGACATTTTGTAATCATTAGAGGATGTTTAATGATTTCCACCAAAGTGAAGGTTGGATAATCTCATCTCCTATGAGTTTGTCTAAAAATTTGAAAAGATAGTTGAAGGTGAAATGCCAAGATCTTCAAAATATTGAAGAGTCTCTCGAATGTGAAGAGACTCCATGATGTATAAAATTACTGCATACATAGGGTTTGGCTTGTGAGAAAAGGAATAAGAAAATGTGATTATATGCTAGAAAATTATGGAATAAAAGAGATGTATTGTGAAAATAATTGTCTTTGAATTCTGCTGTGCCCAGGTATTGTTTGAAATATTATTGTGCTTATCTCCTCAATTTGCAATATGTGGTATCAGAATCAAGTCCAAGTGAGTGTGGAGAATTTGTGAGTGTAATAATGACATGTCCTTTATTTCTATAGAAATCGTATGAGAAGGTTTTTGTGTTATTCCAAGGGTGTTTTAAGGCAAACAATAAAGTTTTCTATCGGTGATAGTGGAGAAGCAAATACTTTGTTGTACAAGAATTTATGACTTGAAGACCCCCCATTAATACTTCTAGAGGTATACTTCACCCAATCCTCCATATAATTATTTAATTTCTACCTGTCATATTTATCTACTATAATCAAACAAGCCTATTATTGAGAAGTTCAAAATGTTATTTTATTTAACTTCATTCCTAGTTCTTATGCCTTATTATATTATACTCTTAGTTGAGATGTTTTGTTCACCATCTACATTTTTCTATGAACTATTCAAATCCATATTCTTCTAACAAGATCATTTCCAAATCATCTGTGTTTTATATCATATGCATTTTTCTTGTAGCCTTGCATTATTTGAGACCTCCATGTTACTTGTTACTCATATCTATATCTATATCTATATATTGGTAAAAAATATATATTAAGAATTCAAATAGAAGAGGTACATCACCTACCTTTCCACGTAAATAAGATTTTATTTAGGATTTAATACATGATGTAGTGCCACATTTCTATCAAATGATATGCTATAGTAATTGGTGTGTAACAAATGTTAGCTTTTGCTTGAGTATATGATATAGGAAGTGCAACCGCAAGATGCAAGATAAGGAAAGCTATGATATATATGTTAATGGCACTATAATATGCAATAAAATAAAGAGATAAACTTTTGCAATAACTTGGAAATATGCCATTAATGAAAGCTTACAAAAATAGTACAATACAGTATGATGGAGGACATGAGCACTCCACAAACTATTTTTTAAGGAACTACATTGTAAACCTCTACCAATCTATACTATGCACTCTCTCTATTCTCTCCTCTTTATTTCACTCACTATAAGGCCTTTATATAGGAAGATAGGTTCCTTGGCACTTACTCTACCTTTGAATCTATCCTATGACTCATGTACATGTGGATTTTATGCACATTTACATCATTGCACATTCTAACACTTGTGCATTTATTACATGTTGAAGTAACTACTTAACTTTACTCTAAAGTAAACTCCTACTCTAGTAATGTACCAAAGGTGACACATTGATATGTACCCAATAATGTAATATATTATCTAACATCCCCTTGTATTATATTATGTGGGTATTTAAGACTTTAGTCTTCAATATGGATATTCGTCTTGGTTCTAGAATTTGAGCTCTTCTCTCTTTCTTCCTTCATTGTCTTCCTCATATGAATCTGGATGAGTATCTTGTTCTAGTTCTTCTTCTTATGCTTCTATCTTCATGTTGTTTCTTCTTATCATTTTCATTTCACTATCTTTTGTTATTTTAGGGTATTTGGAAAAGTCTATGATCTTGTAGTTTTCTAGGTATCCTTGATGAACTAGTGATCTCATAATATTTAAAGTCATAAGAGGATCATAACTTCTTTCATTTCTATTCCTTGGCTTTCTGTATAGCCTATTACTTTTATCTTCAAAAATGTCAAGCTTAAAATCATTGTTAATGGATGCTTCTAAAATAAGAACTTGGAGGAAACAATATAATTTGAATATTAGTCTTTCCTCAAATATTTTATAGTACTTGTGTTTGTAGTAATAGGAATAATATGAATGAGATTTTCCTCCACAATATTACAGGGATGAAAACTTCAGTGGTTTACCTTCTCATGACCAAATTGGCTGCAATAGGAACATAGTAAAAATATCCCAGCTCCTTTGTTGTCTATTTTAGGAATATCATATTTATATATTTCCTTGATGAAATAATTAAACCATGTGTGTACAATTGAAGCTATTCCATATTTAATTATTTCATAAATCTTTATGAGCTCTTTTTATGAATATTATTTTCTACCTTTTGAATATGATCTTCAATATCTTCATTAGTATAATTATCGTCAACTCCCTTTACTATCTTACTAGAAGATGTTCTTGAAGAATCTACTTTCACCAGACTATTAGTCTGTGAGTTTTCAAAAATATTTTTAAATTTCATTGATTCTTCACTTCCATTTGCACTTCCTTATTATCCATTGAATTCTTTGAAACATCAATCATGATTTTAAGCCATATTGGTATTTTCCTTGCTCCTTTTCTAATTACACTATTTAATGAGTTCTTTAGAGTGGACATCCTTCTAGCTCCATAGTTTAGAGTATGTGAGCTACTTTGATAAAACCTTTCTAAGGCTTAGGTTTTGTAGGATCCTTAGTGATTAGAATATACTCTAATCTTGGTAATAGTTCACATTTCGAGTTGATTTGGTAATATTTTGAGAATGATAATAATCAACTCCTATTTCACCTTATTTCTTCTATTGAACTATGCACTTATCAATTTGATGAAGTTATCTATGGTTGGATTTCTTTTGTCCCTTTAATGTGAGTATGAGACAAGTATAACCAATTAATTCCAACTCTTTTGAATATTTAATGAACTTCCTTCTTCAACCTTTAATAGTTCAATTTTCTAAATTCCAATAAACTAAGGTTTGATGTGGTATACCTTATAACTTCCTAATTAAGAATTTTAAAAAATAATAATATTTGTAAATTAATATTCTAATTTACCAATGTTGAAAACCTTATGTCTCCTACTTAATTATCTGCAAATATCTCAATGTTTGAATATCAAGCAATTTATAATATCTTCAACCTTTTCTAAAAATGCTTTCTTAATTCTAAGGTTGATATTTTAATACAATAATAATCAATTTTCAACCTTATACTAAACACCTTATAACTCTTATAGTAAAGGAAAGTATTAAATGATATACATCTTTTACCTTCCTTCAACGTATAGCGAGAGATTTGATTGGCTTGCATGAGGCTTCTAAGTTTAGGTGCTAATATTTACTATGGGATATGAGCATTCAATGCTCTCTTTCAAATGACACTGGTCTTCTCCTTACAACCCAAGCATTCAATGTCGTACTATTGCCAATTTTTCCACACCTTGTTAAATTTCATATTGTATATAGTTTTGAGACCATTCTTTGTAAAAACTTCCCTTTTTCTAAAAAATGGTTAAGGTGTTGTTATGCTGTTGTGCTTTCATCGGCTGTCTCTTCCGGTTTAAAACTGTGTTCGGTTGCATTATGTGGTTCCTCTACTTTTATGTACTTTTCTCTACATAATTTGTACTTTTTCCCATTATGTTGCATGCAAAATTGTGAATGTTTTAACATGGGCAATTTTCTGGCCTTTTCTCTTCCTTACATTTGTCTTCAATTTTTTATTTTATTTTTGCACATACAACCGTAATTTCCATCACTTAGGCACTTGAGTACATTTTTTTGTTAAATATATGAAGTCGCTCTGACAAAGGGAGCGGAAGGCCAAAAAAGAGTAAAAGTAGGAAAAAATGGCTAAGTATGAAAATCTAAACATAGTCAGAGTTGTAGGTGCTCCTCTCTTGGAGCAAACTCCCAGAGCGCTCCACCCATGGAGAAACATTCTAAAAATAGCAAAAATAAGTATAAAGGCTAAGTGTAAAGGGTCATTATGGTCAAAGGACAGAGCGCTCCGCTAGTGGAGTGCATCTCCAAAGCAAAGGCAATCAAAGTGAAAACAAGAACATAAATGCAAAAGACAAACTCCTTAAAGATCAACATATGGTCAAATATCAAAAGCAATCCACAGGTGGAGCGACCCTTCAAAAGTGCTCCACAGGTGGAGCGCCTCTCCAAGGCAAGAAATGTAAAAGAGACCAAGGTAGAAAGGGTCAATTTGGTCAAAATGTAAAGCACTCCACTAGTGGAGCGCCTCTCCCAAGCGCTCCACTAGTGGAGCGAACTCCTCAAACAAGTGACTAAGAGAAATTGTTGCAAATCTACCATTGACCATTCAAACCGACTCCAAGTTGCATTCTGTAAATATGAATTGACTGTTTCAGGTCATTGTCGAAACCTTCTGTCTTCAATGCTCAGTTATCTAAAAAATCCGAATTGACTATTTCAAGTCAACACCGAGATTGAATCTACCTATCACGGGAGTGGTTGAGCGTTAATGTTTAAGCGGAAGAATTTTTCTATAAAAACTGACTTCTTCTCTGTAACCAAGGATGGATAACGTTTGCTAGAGAAGCAACTCTGTACTTCGAAATCTTCTTAAAAAATAAAGGCTTCTGGCTCTGATTTTGAGTTCTCTATCTCTGTGTATGACTTCTATTATGTAATTTCTATTAAATTAGTCTCTTTATCACACAGTTTAATTCTGTTTTCTGGATTTAGCTGTCAATAGAAGACTAGTTCTTGGAATAATTGATGGAGTTTACATAGTTCAGAGAATTTAATACTGGGTTTTGTTAAAAGCCTATTATTTTGATTGCTATTGGTTCAAGTAGTTAGGCTATCTATCATGCTTCCAGTCCATAACCCCACATTTTTGGCTTTTAGCCATTTTGCACTCCTTTCAGTCATTTTATTCCTTTAAGTATCTTCCTAACCCTTATCTCAAACCCCCCAATTTTTGTTTTTAGAACCAGACCTACTGGAGATTTCCACAAAGGACACTCCTTTCCTTTGGGAATTCAATGCTTGGCAATGGGCCTAGGGCGCTGCAGACTTAGAAAACCTGTATCTAGGCCAGTTCAATTGCCAACAGTTTTTGGCACATCCAGTGGGAAATAAATGTTCCACGTTAATATAGTATTAAGATGTGGTGTTCATCTTATTGCTATCAAATCTGAACATCTGGAAACTCTGTTGAACTTAGATACCTCCAAGTCTTGAAGACCAGCCTAAAAACTCACACCTTCATGCATACAAGATGGAGAGTTAGAAACACAAAACAAGAAGAATAAATCGAGTTCTATGAGCTTGAAATTGACGATCTAGGAGAACATCCTAGGGTGGTTAGGTTGAATAACCCGCTAGATGGGACATCTTCACAAGAAGCTATCATTGCTACATAGACTCCAAATCCTGATAGCATAGTGACTCGCTTACCCCCAAATCCATCGAATTCTTTGGATCATCAGTATACTCTGGATCCATCGAACATTCAATCAGGTGCTCTGAGTGTTCTGACCATTCTAGCTCAGAAAGTTCTACCGCCTCTGTCGGTCCATATAAATTTGCAACCCCATATGGTGTAACCAAATCTACCCATGCAGTTCCCAGCCTGGAATCATACGGGACCACTCGCCCTACAGGCTCAGCACACAGTACCTCTTGCAAACTTGAAAGCTTTACCATCTTATGATGGTATGGGAAAGATGATGCATGAGCATATCCAAGACGTTTCCAGGTTAGAAAAAATTCATCACATCACCAATGAAGATGCCATGGTGAAGCTGCTAGTTTTTAAAACAACTTTCCATTTCCCTCGCAGGGGAATATAAAACGGGTTGTGGGAAATCCACTTTCCACGTGGATAAAAACTTTTGTATCCCCTTAAAAATGCCCATACTATAAGTTGTATCAAAATAAAGGCTAAAATAGCCTTGTACATACTTCATATAGGACAAAATGATGCTTGTTTTAAACAAGCATTTTATACTTACCATTCCACACAACATGGCACGCGGTACTTGAAACTGTTCTAGCCCAAAGAATTTTTTTTAATTTGTTAGGCGTTGGTGAGCCTATTATTAGACTGTCTAGTCTCTCCTTGGAGCATCTTCGGTCATCGGGACTCTCACTTTTTTTCGAACACACTTCTGGACAGCGGTTAGCATCGGCAAGCGAAGCACATACACATAAAGCATATACACACAAAGTATACACCCGGGGAGGCAACACCAATGCAAGTCCTATAAAATTACATGTAAACATAGCTTGCATCCAAAACTCGTTCCTATCGCTTTTGCACTTTACTCGTGTTTCTCCTCGCTCTTGTAAGACATCCGCTGCTCGATCAGAAGTCCTGTGAAAGTGCTGCTGCATGTGAAACACTACTACTATGATCACCGTTGGAATTAGGTCATCAACAAAAAAAATACAGTGTGGCCACCGAATTTCCACACAATGTTATCTTTGAAGAGGACGAGGTCTCGGAGCCCTAAAAAAACTTCATCACTGCCAAAGCTCTATTCAGCCACTATGATGACATCTACAGAGATTAGGAAAAAATATTGATGATCCTCTTGTTTCTCATAAAACTCCATGGAAATAAAGCCACAAAGCCTTCGATAGACGAATCTTATGCAGAACAGAATACTTCATGACTTCGAAGTCATGTTCAGAATCTACGTCGTCGATGAAGATGCACTGTTGCCAATTAACACCATCGCATGCCCGTGCATATGAGTTCTTTGTTAGCGAGTGCACATTCTACCTATCAGAACTAATGGTGCATAGTTGCTCAAGTGATAAATGAAAGAGTCGTTGGAAAAAAAGCAAGGATCGCCAAAACAAATTGCCTCTCCACGTCTTTTGCTTTTCAGATTGATCCACACTCACAAGCTGGCAAAAATTGACAAGTGAAAGAGTTGTTGAAAAAAAACAAGGATCGTCGAAAAAGGGATCGATTTCCATGTCTTTCACTTCATGAGTTTGATCCACGTGCACGATTTGAACTATAGATTTTGAATCACTGCACGATGCCTTTTACGTCCTTCACTTCACGAGTTTGAATGGTTCTCGGCACCACAAAAAAGGATAAACTTCTTTCCTATGGCGAGCTCTGTGATAGAAAATGTTTACAAATTTTTGACGTTGTCGAGGTAGGAAAGCGTGGCATCTAGGAGTCTCTCACCCACCTTGATAGGAGCCGATGCCGCCACCACCATGGCCATGCTCGTAGCACGAATTTTTGATGTCGGGTTTGTTTGTGCCGCCATCTCTAGCTCTTCGGTGTTGATATCCCTCCAACTATAGTCGTAAGACGTGGCAAGTGTCTTGTTGTAAAATAAATATTTCTCTACCGAGATCACAGGGCCACCAAATTAAAAGCCTCCATTTTCATTAATTGATCCTCCATCGTCCTGCTTAAGATACGCTTGAGCCCGCCTGCAATGGAATCGGTCTATACAAAGTATGGGCTCAAAAAATCTGCCATAAAATCCTTCTTCTCCATGCACTCAATGATGACATGTCCATTCACAGACTGCTAAAAAATATTTGATGATGTGTTGGCTGTGTGAAATATATAAAATGGTAAAAAACTCTCAGATCCCTCGATCGTTCTGCCTGCGTCCTTGTTCCTTCTGTTGTTGATGCCTGCATTCGTTGCTGAGGGATGGTCAAAGCCTGCATTTCACGAGGAGAAAAAATGATCACCCTTGATATTAATATCATGAAATAAGAAAAAGATAGGGCTGCTTGCTGTGTTGGATGGATCTTTCATACAACCCAAGCAAAAGGCCCATAGTGCTTCGACTACATCGAAAAAACAAAAAATAGAACAAAATCCCGCACATAGCAAACAACTGAATTTCAAATTTGAAAAAATGAATGTTCACCCAAGCTGAAGCAGGTTTGAAAAAACTGCCTGCTATAGAGGGGAGACCACAGGAGGGCCTTTCATCATCGGCGGCGCATCTCCATAACTGTGATTTTTGGTTTAAACTTGGTAAAACCCTCACAAAAAATCACACCATTAAAAGGATGAAACCACCTTTAAAAAATGGTTAAAATACTATCACAACCAAATTGACTTTATTCTCTTTTTTTATTTTAACCTTCTAGTTTCTGATCCATCAAAAAATATATGGAGAGCATACTCCCTTGGTATTCAGAAAAAAAGGGGAAAAAATAAGGAGAAAGGAGAAAAAAAATGAGGGGGGATTTCTATGAGGAAAATCCCCCCATGAGAGAAATACTCTCTCAGGTTCACAGGGCAGGGAAAGCTTGCTCTGAAACCACGTTGAAAAATAAAATACTTCATATTATTCAATGACAAAGACCTTGCTTAAATATGAAAGGTGTACAATATGATCCATTGGATCATAACTAACTGAGTTAATATCAGCCACTCAAACTTATCCTAGTAACAACTTAGAGTATATTATGATATACTCTAACAAAAATAAAGTAACATTTTGTGATTTCATTGTATAGGATGAAGAACATACATGTTGTAATACAATTATGTATTCACTTTCTTCATGTTTTGTCAAACTTAGTCTAAGCTATAACCTCATTCAAAAAGATCTAGTCCAAGTAATCATAGGCCATACTAACATTGAGTTTGACAATCATCACTAGCTCCTTCCTCTACTTTATTGAATGAACCAATTCATGAGCTACCAAAACCTCGTCTAGAATTTTTTTCATTAGTAAATTATGCTCTATTTGAGAAATATAATCTTGGAAAAAATCAATTTTAGTCTCTCCACCAAATTATTTGTTAGTGGTTTAAATATGGTGTTGTACAAAGATATAGGATAATAATCCTTAAAGGTTTGGTGGTATCACACTTAGGAATGAGTACAATATAAGTGTTATACCAATCCTTAAGGACCTTTATCCATAATATCTCACAAGTATTGAAAAATATTAAATGGAAATCCACATGGCCTGGAGGATTTGTCTTTGTTCACAAGGAATAGTGCACTACATGCATTTGATGCTAAGATAGGAACCATTAAATCTATCATTTTATTCATTATTTTCGAACTCTAGTATGCTACTAAGAAAGTCTTGCCTAGTTTCCAATTTTTTTGATGATTTTGTTGTCAAGATTCATTTGAACCGATGTATACCCTCCCTTTTTAAATATGGTAGCTCTATCAAAATGAATCATTGGATCAATAAAATAGAAGAGATGTGGTTCACATAGCATATAGACATGGTATAATTTTCAAAGAATCAGGTGTTTTTGTCTTCTTCTTTGAGTCATAGTTATCAAGACTTTTATCACCAAAAAATCTTATCTGACATATATATCCTGCAAGGTTCTCCTTAGGTAATGTTCTTCTACTTATAGCTCATCTATCATGCCTAAATTTTACTAAATATTATTCATATCTGTCAAGGCCTCTTTTGCTTTATGTTTATGGGCAAAGATGTTACCAAAAGTGGTTTCATTCCACTCTAAGAGTTTGACTTTTATGAAAAAGAGCTTGTGAGAGAATTCATATATTTTGTATATGCTTATCTTAGGACACTCCTTCCACCATTGCTCCATTAAGGAAAAACATTCTCATCCCATAGCCATGTATCTTCAAGCCTGAATGAGGAAGTCTACATTTATGATTCTAAAGCAATATAGAGGAAGATAAGATCATAGTTTGACCCACAAGCTTAACCTATTATCAATTGTATAACTACTTCATACTCAAGCAAATTGGATGATAGTAGAAAATGCCAAGATGTTTTATAATGATAATGATTCCTTCTATTGGTCCACATGTAAGAACATTATTTTTGAGTTGCACATCCCATATGGATGACTATTATACAAAGTCACTAAAATAATTTTATAACTTTATTGTGTTGTGCCCCACACAATATGTCCTTATCATTCAATATGGAATGGTATTACCCTATGTGTATAATAAGATGCACCTCATGGTTTTTGAGAAAAAATTTCAATTCATTCCATACTCAAAACTTAGTTATAGGGTTGTGTGGGTCATAAATAATTCACCCCTATGGCTTGCATCTTCTAAGAGAAACTCTTGAAATGAATAATAATCCAATAGCTACTTGAGTCATTGGAAGTGCCCAAAATTGAAGATGACCTTCATAAGGTATCCAAAAGCCCTTATATTCCTTGAGATTGAATGTTATGAAATTATAGCCTTTTCTCTTTTTTATATGTCATTCTGCTAGTTTGTTGTCATCCTATTTAGTTTCTTAAAGACAAAGAATCTTCAAGCTAGAGTAAGATATATTGTTACAAACTAGACGTTGTTTATTATGGGTATCCAATTCCCTAACATTACAATATTGTATCTTTATTGCAAAAGATCATGTAGCTATAGCTAGATTAATTCATTTTGGGGCCTCAATATCCTTTTTTTGTGGCCTCTAATAATCCACCTTTCTTTTTAGTTGTAAAGCCTACATCACCTAACTCCTTAAGGTATTCAAATTGATGTATGGAGGTTATCTTGTGGATCAAACTATGAATATGAGGGCTATCCTAGGTTGCGTTATAGTTTTATTGGAAAAATCTAAGGAACTATCCTAAGTTTGAGTGTAGGGAACTCTTTCCATCAATGATGAGTATTTTTTGTCCTTCCTTCTACACCTTAATTAATGTTTGAGCCAAATCTATACCTATATTGAAGATCCTCACTTTGTGTTCTCCTTGCCAAATTAAAAGGTTTGGTCCTTTGGGAGAAACCTGAAGTGTAACACTTGTGGGCTAATGTACCTAAAAGGGGTCACAAATGATGATATAAATATACTTGGTTTGACCATCTCCTTCTACATTATCATAACTTGTGTGGCTTCAATTCCCTATTCTAAACTAGCCTCATAAGGGGATTATTTGTTGAACTTTATTTGAGAGGGACTTTTGATCTATTGGTGTTGGGAAATTGGTCCATAGACCTAATATTAGACCATCTTTGAGTTTGAGAAACATGAACCAAACGGATCTAAATAGACATACATATCTATTTAGATCTATTCATATATGTCATTCCTTCTGTAACTTAGATTTTAGGATGAATGGTATTTTAGCTCTCTAAAACTTCTTTCCTCCTTCATGAATTCCTTGACTTGTGTCTTCCCCCTTGAAGGGCTTTAAAGTCTTAATGGGAAGGCCTATAATATAATTTATGCATTATGTTACCTATCAAATTTTGAAATATGATGACATTAGGTAGTCCTATTTTAGGATTTACTTGAAGGAAATGTTAAGGTATTCAGAAGTAGAGGTTACTATTGTATATCTAGTTGAACCAACAAATGTTCCCAGTGTATTTTTAATTGCCAACTAGAAGTACTTTGTTGACCACATCTCTCATAGGAGGCCTTGAAGGCAGACCCATTTAAAAGGATGATCTCTCTTGATTTGGTTTAAATATTTGGCTCTAGGGTCTAGCATGTAATACTACCACTTCATAATATTATGGTCCCCTTTTACAATTTTATCTCTCTTCTTTCTTTTGTTTTAGATAGGAAGAAAACAAAACTAAGAGAAAGAGAAGATCCTCATAAGGAAATCAATTTTGTAGGATCCAACTCCCCTATTTGAAATTGTTAGATTCTTACCCAAATTTTACCATTCAAGGATTTGAATCTAAGTTTTATGGTTTTAAAATATCTACATAAGGAAATTATTAGGCCTCCATAAAGAGTTGGACCTTCGATTTATTCAAAAGCATTGCCAAATAATCTGTGTTTATTAGAGATATATTTTATGCCATGGATACATTTGTCCCCTTGGTTAGTAAAGTTTCTTAAGGTTGGACCAAAGCCACTATGCTAGGAGGATGCCACCATATCTCCACTTTAGGACTCACTACATTTAACAAGGGAAGCACAATTTAGGCATGTTTGGCCTATTGAACTAAGTAGGCCTCCTCTCTCTAATAAATGTAAAGTTAAATATACATACAAAGGAGGGTGTAAGAGGGAGTGTGAAGAGGGATAGGATGAGTTAGAGTAGGAGGGTAGAGTCCTCATTGCTATTTTAGCACAAGTTCATCATTATTTTCACATATATATGTACATATGCATGTGTATGTATGTTACTAGATATATCATACATATATACATACTATGTATGTAAGTATATAAATGTATATGTATATAGACACACATACATATGGAGAAGGGTGGAGGATAGAGTGTGAAGAGGGATAGGATGAATTAGAGTAGAAGGATGGAGCCCTTATCATTTTAGCATAATTTACCATTAGTTTTATATATGTATGCATACTATGTATATATACATATACATGCATGTATACCAATATGTATATATTCCCAACTAAGAAAAGGTTCCAAAGGTGAAGTGTCTTATTGCTCTCCTAACCATACTTATCACTTAGGGAAGCACCTTTAGGCTTGGTGGAGAGCCAAGACCGTGCCATGTTACAACTAAATGGGGCATTTCATGCACAATAGAAGTATGGAACCATCTAATGGATGAGAAAGAGATGAATTACTTTACAAAGTAGAATTACTTATTTCCTCTCCCACAATTTATTGGAGTGTCCAATGCAAAGTAAATAGTGACAATTGTGGAATCTCCAATCATGATGATTGGTTATAATAGATAGATTGTATATCACTTTTTCTTCTTCAATATGTGTGTATGTATGTGCATGCATGCATGACTATGCGTGTGTATAAATAATATGTTTCTATGTATATGTATGTGTGTTTATATATATGTATACGTATATGAAAATAATGATAAAGTCATGCTAAAATTATAGCAAGGAATTCACCCTAAATTAGATTTGAGGAGGGTGGAGGAGGAAATGTGAAGAGAGCTAGATTCAAATATGGGAAGGTATATTGGGAGGGAATGTGTCTAGTTAGTAGTGGGCTATGTTGAGAGGGGTTAATCGGGTCAAGCAAGGATGGGTTGGGGAGGATGAAGTGGGTAAATGAAGATGGGATGGTCGGATGGAGTGAGCCAAAAAATATGGAGGGTTGCAAGAGGAAGGAGCATAACTAAGGGGCTAATATAGGGAATGGTGAAGTGAATTGGGGGTAGGGATGAGTGAGCAAGACAAGGATAAGATTATTTGAACAAGAAATGAAGGGAGGTTCATGTGACCAAGTTTGGGGGGTTGTGAGTGGGTCAGAATATGGAGGTGGATGTATGAGTGGATTAGGGGAGGGAAGGAGACATGTGAGTGAGTTGGGACAAGGGGGAGATATAAGAGTAGGATGGATAATGTTAGAGTAATTACATTATTTGGCATTGTGTAATCATTTGACATTTTGTAATCATTAGAGGATGTTTAATGATTTCCACCAAAGTGAAGGTTGGATAATCTCATCTCCTATGAGTTTGTCTAAAAATTTGAAAAGATAGTTGAAGGTGAAATGCCAAGATCTTCAAAATATTGAAGAGTCTCTCGAATGTGAAGAGACTCCATGATGTATAAAATTACTGCATACATAGGGTTTGGCTTGTGAGAAAAGGAATAAGAAAATGTGATTATATGCTAGAAAATTATGGAATAAAAGAGATGTATTGTGAAAATAATTGTCTTTGAATTCTGCTGTGCCCAGGTATTGTTTGAAATATTATTGTGCTTATCTCCTCAATTTGCAATATGTGGTATCAGAATCAAGTCCAAGTGAGTGTGGAGAATTTGTGAGTGTAATAATGACATGTCCTTTATTTCTATAGAAATCGTATGAGAAGGTTTTTGTGTTATTCCAAGGGTGTTTTAAGGCAAACAATAAAGTTTTCTATCGGTGATAGTGGAGAAGCAAATACTTTGTTGTACAAGAATTTATGACTTGAAGACCCCCCATTAATACTTCTAGAGGTATACTTCACCCAATCCTCCATATAATTATTTAATTTCTACCTGTCATATTTATCTACTATAATCAAACAAGCCTATTATTGAGAAGTTCAAAATGTTATTTTATTTAACTTCATTCCTAGTTCTTATGCCTTATTATATTATACTCTTAGTTGAGATGTTTTGTTCACCATCTACATTTTTCTATGAACTATTCAAATCCATATTCTTCTAACAAGATCATTTCCAAATCATCTGTGTTTTATATCATATGCATTTTTCTTGTAGCCTTGCATTATTTGAGACCTCCATGTTACTTGTTACTCATATCTATATCTATATCTATATATTGGTAAAAAATATATATTAAGAATTCAAATAGAAGAGGTACATCACCTACCTTTCCACGTAAATAAGATTTTATTTAGGATTTAATACATGATGTAGTGCCACATTTCTATCAAATGATATGCTATAGTAATTGGTGTGTAACAAATGTTAGCTTTTGCTGAGTATATGATATAGGAAATGCAACCACAAGATGCAAGATAAGGAAAGCTATGATATATATGTTAATGGTACTATAATATGAAATAAAATAAAGAGATAAACTTTTGCAATAACTCAGAAATATGCCATTAATGAAAGCTTACAAAAATAGTACAATACAGTATGATGGAGGACATGAGCACTCCACAAACTATTTTTTAAGGAACTACATTGTAAACCTCTACCAATCTATACTATGCACTCTCTCTATTCTCTCCTCTTTATTTCACTCACTATAAGGCCTTTATATAGGAAGATAGGTTCCTTGGCACTTACTCTACCTTTGAATCTATCCTATGACTCATGTACATGTGGATTTTATGCACATTTACATCATTGCACATTCTAACACTTGTGCATTTATTACATGTTGAAGTAACTACTTAACTTTACTCTAAAGTAAACTCCTACTCTAGTAATGTACCAAAGGTGACACATTGATATGTACCCAATAATGTAATATATTATCTAACATCCCCTTGTATTATATTATGTGGGTATTTAAGACTTTAGTCTTCAATATGGATATTCGTCTTGGTTCTAGAATTTGAGCTCTTCTCTCTTTCTTCCTTCATTGTCTTCCTCATATGAATCTGGATGAGTATCTTGTTCTAGTTCTTCTTCTTATGCTTCTATCTTCATGTTGTTTCTTCTTATCATTTTCATTTCACTATCTTTTGTTATTTTAGGGTATTTGGAAAAGTCTATGATCTTGTAGTTTTCTAGGTATCCTTGATGAACTAGTGATCTCATAATATTTAAAGTCATAAGAGGATCATAACTTCTTTCATTTCTATTCCTTGGCTTTCTGTATAGCCTATTACCTTTATCTTCAAAAATGTCAAGCTTAAAATCATTGTTAATGGATGCTTCTAAAATAAGAACTTGGAGGAAACAATATAATTTGAATATTAGTCTTTCCTCAAATATTTTATAGTACTTGTGTTTGTAGTAATAGGAATAATATGAATGAGATTTTCCTCCACAATATTACAGGGATGAAAACTTTAGTGGTTTACCTTCTCATGACCAAATTGGCTGCAATAGGAACATAGTAAAAATATCCCAGCTCCTTTGTTGTCTATTTTAGGAATATCATATTTATATATTTCCTTGATGAAATAATTAAACCATGTGTGTACAATTGAAGCTATTCCATATTTAATTATTTCATAAATCTTTATGAGCTCTTTTTATGAATATTATTTTCTACCTTTTGAATATGATCTTCAATATCTTCATTAGTATAATTATCGTCAACTCCCTTTACTATCTTACTAGAAGATGTTCTTGAAGAATCTACTTTCACCAGACTATTAGTCTGTGAGTTTTCAAAAATATTTTTAAATTTCATTGATTCTTCACTTCCATTTGCACTTCCTTATTATCCATTGAATTCTTTGAAACATCAATCATGATTTTAAGCCATATTGGTATTTTCCTTGCTCCTTTTCTAATTACACTATTTAATGAGTTCTTTAGAGTGGACATCCTTCTAGCTCCATAGTTTAGAGTATGTGAGCTACTTTGATAAAACCTTTCTAAGGCTTAGGTTTTGTAGGATCCTTAGTGATTAGAATATACTCTAATCTTGGTAATAGTTCACATTTCGAGTTGATTTGGTAATATTTTGAGAATGATAATAATCAACTCCTATTTCACCTTATTTCTTCTATTGAACTATGCACTTATCAATTTGATGAAGTTATCTATGGTTGGATTTCTTTTGTCCCTTTAATGTGAGTATGAGACAAGTATAACCAATTAATTCCAACTCTTTTGAATATTTAATGAACTTCCTTCTTCAACCTTTAATAGTTCAATTTTCTAAATTCCAATAAACTAAGGTTTGATGTGGTATACCTTATAACTTCCTAATTAAGAATTTTAAAAAATAATAATATTTGTAAATTAATATTCTAATTTACCAATGTTGAAAACCTTATGTCTCCTACTTAATTATCTGCAAATATCTCAATGTTTGAATATCAAGCAATTTATAATATCTTCAACCTTTTCTAAAAATGCTTTCTTAATTCTAAGGTTGATATTTTAATACAATAATAATCAATTTTCAACCTTATACTAAACACCTTATAACTCTTATAGTAAAGGAAAGTATTAAATGATATACATCTTTTACCTTCCTTCAACGTATAGCGAGAGATTTGATTGGCTTGCATGAGGCTTCTAAGTTTAGGTGCTAATCTTTACTATGGGATATGAGCATTCAATGCTCTCTTTCAAATGACACTGGTCTTCTCCTTACAACCCAAGCATTCAATGTCGTACTATTGCCAATTTTTCCACACCTTGTTAAATTTCATATTGTATATAGTTTTGAGACCATTCTTTGTAAAAACTTCCCTTTTTCTAAAAAATGGTTAAGGTGTTGTTATGCTGTTGTGCTTTCATCGGCTGTCTCTTCCGGTTTAAAACTGTGTTCGGTTGCATTATGTGGTTCCTCTACTTTTATGTACTTTTCTCTACATAATTTGTACTTTTTCCCATTATGTTGCATGCAAAATTGTGAATGTTTTAACATGGGCAATTTTCTGGCCTTTTCTCTTCCTTACATTTGTCTTCAATTTTTTATTTTATTTTTGCACATACAACTGTAATTTTCAGCACTTAGGCACTTGAGTACATTTTTCTGTTAAAGATATGAAGTCGCTCCGGTAGAGGGAGCGGAAGGCCAAAAAAGAGTAAAAGTAGGAAAAAATGGCTAAGTATGAAAATCTAAACATAGTCAGAGTTGTAGGTGCTCCTCTCTTGGAGCAAACTCCCAGAGCGCTCCACCCATGGAGAAACATTCTAAAAATAGCAAAAATAAGTATAAAGGCTAAGTGTAAAGGGTCATTATGGTCAAAGGACAGAGCGCTCCGCTAGTGGAGTGCATCTCCAAAGCAAAGGCAATCAAAGTGAAAACAAGAACATAAATGCAAAAGACAAACTCCTTAAAGATCAACATATGGTCAAATATCAAAAGCAATCCACAGGTGGAGCGACCCTTCAAAAGTGCTCCACAGGTGGAGCGCCTCTCCAAGGCAAGAAATGTAAAAGAGACCAAGGTAGAAATGGTCAATTTGGTCAAAATGTAAAGCACTCCACTAGTGGAGCGCCTCTCCTAAGCGCTCCACTAGTGGAGCGAACTCCTCAAACAAGTGACTAAGAGAAATTGTTGCAAATCTACCATTGACCATTCAAACCGACTCCAAGTTGCATTCTGTAAATATGAATTGACTGTTTCAGGTCATTGTCGAAACCTTCTGTATTCAATGCTCAGTTATCTAAAAAATCCGAATTGACTATTTCAAGTCAACACCGAGATTGAATCTACCTATCACGGGAGTGGTTGAGCGTTAATGTTTAAGCGGAAGAATTTTTCTATAAAAACTGACTTCTTCTCTGTAACCAAGGATGGATAACGTTTGCTAGAGAAGCAACTCTGTACTTCGAAATCTTCTTAAAAAATAAAGGCTTCTGGCTCTGATTTTGAGTTCTCTATCTCTGTGTATGACTTCTATTATGTAATTTCTATTAAATTAGTCTCTTTATCACACAGTTTAATTCTGTTTTCTGGATTTAGCTGTCAATAGAAGACTAGTTCTTGGAATAATTGATGGAGTTTACATAGTTCAGAGAATTTAATACTGGGTTTTGTTAAAAGCCTATTATTTTGATTGCTATTGGTTCAAGTAGTTAGGCTATCTATCATGCTTCCAGTCCATAACCCCACATTTTTGGCTTTTAGCCATTTTGCACTCCTTTCAGTCATTTTATTCCTTTAAGTATCTTCCTAACCCTTATCTCAAACCCCCCAATTTTTGTTTTTAGAACCAGACCTACTGGAGATTTCCACAAAGGACACTCCTTTCCTTTGGGAATTCAATGCTTGGCAATGGGCCTAGGGCGCTGCAGACTTAGAAAACCTGTATCTAGGCCAGTTCAATTGCCAACAGTTTTTGGCACATCCAGTGGGAAATAAATGTTCCACGTTAATATAGTATTAAGATGTGGTGTTCATCTTATTGCTATCAAATCTGAACATCTGGAAACTCTGTTGAACTTAGATACCTCCAAGTCTTGAAGACCAGCCTAAAAACTCACACCTTCATGCATACAAGATGGAGAGTTAGAAACACAAAACAAGAAGAATAAATCGAGTTCTATGAGCTTGAAATTGACGATCTAGGAGAACATCCTAGGGTGGTTAGGTTGAATAACCCGCTAGATGGGACATCTTCACAAGAAGCTATCATTGCTACATAGACTCCAAATCCTGATAGCATAGTGACTCGCTTACCCCCAAATCCATCGAATTCTTTGGATCATCAGTATACTCTGGATCCATCGAACATTCAATCAGGTGCTCTGAGTGTTCTGACCATTCTAGCTCAGAAAGTTCTACCGCCTCTGTCGGTCCATATAAATTTGCAACCCCATATGGTGTAACCAAATCTACCCATGCAGTTCCCAGCCTGGAATCATACGGGACCACTCGCCCTACAGGCTCAGCACACAGTACCTCTTGCAAACTTGAAAGCTTTACCATCTTATGATGGTATGGGAAAGATGATGCATGAGCATATCCAAGACGTTTCCAGGTTAGAAAAAATTCATCACATCACCAATGAAGATGCCATGGTGAAGCTGCTAGTTTTTAAAACAACTTTCCATTTCCCTCGCAGGGGAATATAAAACGGGTTGTGGGAAATCCACTTTCCACGTGGATAAAAACTTTTGTATCCCCTTAAAAATGCCCATACTATAAGTTGTATCAAAATAAAGGCTAAAATAGCCTTGTACATACTTCATATAGGACAAAATGATGCTTGTTTTAAACAAGCATTTTATACTTACCATTCCACACAACATGGCACGCGGTACTTGAAACTGTTCTAGCCCAAAGAATTTTTTTTAATTTGTTAGGCGTTGGTGAGCCTATTATTAGACTGTCTAGTCTCTCCTTGGAGCATCTTCGGTCATCAGGACTCTCACTTTTTTCGAACAACGCTTTTGGACAACGGTTAGCATTGGCAAGCGAAGCACATACACATAAATCATATATACATAAAGTATACATCTGGGTAGGTCAACACCAATGCAAGTCCTCTAAAATTACATGTAAACATAGCTTGCATCCAAAACTGTTCCTACTGCTTTTGCACTTTACTGTGTTTCTCCTCGCTCTTGTAAGACATCCGCTGCTCGATCAGAAGTCCTGTGAAAGTGCTGCTGCATGTGAAACACTACTACTATGATCACCGTTGGAATTAGGTCATCAACAAAAAAAATACAGTGTGGCCACCGAATTTCCACACAATGTTATCTTTGAAGAGGACGAGGTCTCGGAGCCCTAAAAAAACTTCATCACTGCCAAAGCTCTATTCAGCCACTATGATGACATCTACAGAGATTAGGAAAAAATATTGATGATCCTCTTGTTTCTCATAAAACTCCATGGAAATAAAGCCACAAAGCCTTCGATAGACGAATCTTATGCAGAACAGAATACTTCATGACTTCGAAGTCATGTTCAGAATCTACGTCGTCGATGAAGATGCACTGTTGCCAATTAACACCATCGCATGCCTGTGCATATGAGTTGCTGTTAGCGAGTGCACATTCTACCTACCATAACTAATGGTGCATAGCTGCACAAGTGATAAATGAAAGAGTCATTGGAAAAAAAGCAAGGATCGCCAAAACAAATTGCCTCTCCACGTCTTTTGCTTTTCAGATTGATCCACACTCACAAGCTGGCAAAAATTGACAAGTGAAAGAGTTGTTGAAAAAAAACAAGGATCGTCGAAAAAGGGATCGATTTCCATGTCTTTCACTTCATGAGTTTGATCCACGTGCACGATTTGAACTATAGATTTTGAATCACTGCACGATGCCTTTTACGTCCTTCACTTCACGAGTTTGAATGGTTCTCGGCACCACAAAAAAGGATAAACTTCTTTCCTATGGCGAGCTCTGTGATAGAAAATGTTTACAAATTTTTGACGTTGTCGAGGTAGGAAAGCGTGGCATCTAGGAGTCTCTCACCCACCTTGATAGGAGCCGATGCCGCCACCACCATGGCCATGCTCGTAGCACGAATTTTTGATGTCGGGTTTGTTTGTGCCGCCATCTCTAGCTCTTCGGTGTTGATATCCCTCCAACTATAGTCGTAAGACGTGGCAAGTGTCTTGTTGTAAAATAAATATTTCTCTACCGAGATCACAGGGCCACCAAATTAAAAGCCTCCATTTTCATTAATTGATCCTCCATCGTCCTGCTTAAGATACGCTTGAGCCCGCCTGCAATGGAATCGGTCTATACAAAGTATGGGCTCAAAAAATCTGCCATAAAATCCTTCTTCTCCATGCACTCAATGATGACATGTCCATTCACAGACTGCTAAAAAATATTTGATGATGTGTTGGCTGTGTGAAATATATAAAATGGTAAAAAACTCTCAGATCCCTCGATCGTTCTACCTGCGTCCTTGTTCCTTCTGTTGTTGATGCCTGCATTCGTTGCTGAGGGATGGTCAAAGCCTGCATTTCACGAGGAGAAAAAATGATCACCCTTGATATTAATATCATGAAATAAGAAAAAGATAGGGCTGCTTGCTGTGTTGGATGGATCTTTCATACAACCCAAGCAAAAGGCCCATAGTGCTTCGACTACATCGAAAAAACAAAAAATAGAACAAAATCCCGCACATAGCAAACAACTGAATTTCAAATTTGAAAAAATGAATGTTCACCCAAGCTGAAGCAGGTTTGAAAAAACTGCCTGCTATAGAGGGGAGACCACAGGAGGGCCTTTCATCATCGGCGGCGCATCTCCATAACTGTGATTTTTGGTTTAAACTTGGTAAAACCCTCACAAAAAATCACACCATTAAAAGGATGAAACCACCTTTAAAAAATGGTTAAAATACTATCACAACCAAATTGACTTTATTCTCTTTTTTTATTTTAACCTTCTAGTTTCTGATCCATCAAAAAATATATGGAGAGCATACTCCCTTGGTATTCAGAAAAAAAGGGGAAAAAATAAGGAGAAAGGAGAAAAAAAATGAGGGGGGATTTCTATGAGGAAAATCCCCCCATGAGAGAAATACTCTCTCAGGTTCACAGGGCAGGGAAAGCTTGCTCTGAAACCACGTTGAAAAATAAAATACTTCATATTATTCAATGACAAAGACCTTGCTTAAATATGAAAGGTGTACAATATGATCCATTGGATCATAACTAACTGAGTTAATATCAGCCACTCAAACTTATCCTAGTAACAACTTAGAGTATATTATGATATACTCTAACAAAAATAAAGTAACATTTTGTGATTTCATTGTATAGGATGAAGAACATACATGTTGTAATACAATTATGTATTCACTTTCTTCATGTTTTGTCAAACTTAGTCTAAGCTATAACCTCATTCAAAAAGATCTAGTCCAAGTAATCATAGGCCATACTAACATTGAGTTTGACAATCATCACTAGCTCCTTCCTCTACTTTATTGAATGAACCAATTCATGAGCTACCAAAACCTCGTCTAGAATTTTTTTCATTAGTAAATTATGCTCTATTTGAGAAATATAATCTTGGAAAAAATCAATTTTAGTCTCTCCACCAAATTATTTGTTAGTGGTTTAAATATGGTGTTGTACAAAGATATAGGATAATAATCCTTAAAGGTTTGGTGGTATCACACTTAGGAATGAGTACAATATAAGTGTTATACCAATCCTTAAGGACCTTTATCCATAATATCTCATAAGTATTGAAAAATATTAAATGGAAATCCACATGGCCTGGAGGATTTGTCTTTGTTCACAAGGAATAGTGCACTACATGCATTTGATGCTAAGATAGGAACCATTAAATCTATCATTTTATTCATTATTTTCGAACTCTAGTATGCTACTAAGAAAGTCTTGCTTAGTTTCCAAATTTTTTGATGATTTTGTTGTCAAGATTCATTTGAACCGATGTATACCCTCCCTTTTTAAATATGGTAGCTCTATCAAAATGAATCATTGGATCAATAAAATAGAAGAGATGTGGTTCACATAGCATATAGACATGGTATAATTTTCAAAGAATCAGGTGTTTTTGTCTTCTTCTTTGAGTCATAGTTATCAAGACTTTTATCACCAAAAAATCTTATCTGACATATATATCCTGCAAGGTTCTCCTTAGGTAATGTTCTTCTACTTATAGCTCATCTATCATGCCTAAATTTTACCAAATATTATTCATATCTGTCAAGGCCTCTTTTGCTTTATGTTTATGGGCAAAGATGTTACCAAAAGTGGTTTCATTCCACTCTAAGAGTTTGACTTTTATGAAAAAGAGCTTGTGAGAGAATTCATATATTTTGTATATGCTTATCTTAGGACACTCCTTCCACCATTGCTCCATTAAGGAAAAACATTCTCATCCCATAGCCATGTATCTTCAAGCCTGAATGAGGAAGTCTACATTTATGATTCTAAAGCAATATAGAGGAAGATAAGATCATAGTTTGACCCACAAGCTTAACCTATTATCAATTGTATAACTACTTCATACTCAAGCAAATTGGATGATAGTAGAAAATGCCAAGATGTTTTATAATGATAATGATTCCTTCTATTGGTCCACATGTAAGAACATTATTTTTGAGTTGCACATCCCATATGGATGACTATTATACAAAGTCACTAAAATAATTTTATAACTTTATTGTGTTGTGCCCCACACAATATGTCCTTATCATTCAATATGGAATGGTATTACCCTATGTGTATAATAAGATGCACCTCATGGTTTTTGAGAAAAAATTTCAATTCATTCCATACTCAAAACTTAGTTATAGGGTTGTGTGGGTCATAAATAATTCACCCCTATGGCTTGCATCTTCTAAGAGAAACTCTTGAAATGAATAATAATCCAATAGCTACTTGAGTCATTGGAAGTGCCCAAAATTGAAGATGACCTTCATAAGGTATCCAAAAGCCCTTATATTCCTTGAGATTGAATGTTATGAAATTATAGCCTTTTCTCTTTTTTATATGTCATTCTGCTAGTTTGTTGTCATCCTATTTAGTTTCTTAAAGACAAAGAATATTCAAGCTAGAGTAAGATATATTGTTACAAACTAGACGTTGTTTATTATGGGTATCCAATTCCCTAACATTACAATATTGTATCTTTATTGCAAAAGATCATGTAGCTATAGCTAGATTAATTCATTTTGGGGCCTCAATATCCTTTTTTTGTGGCCTCTAATAATCCACCTTTCTTTTTAGTTGTAAAGCCTACATCACCTAACTCCTTAAGGTATTCAAATTGATGTATGGAGGTTATCTTGTGGATCAAACTATGAATATGAGGGCTATCCTAGGTTGCGTTATAGTTTTATTGGAAAAATCTAAGGAACTATCCTAAGTTTGAGTGTAGGGAACTCTTTCCATCAATGATGAGTATTTTTTGTCCTTCCTTCTACACCTTAATTAATGTTTGAGCCAAATCTATACCTATATTGAAGATCCTCACTTTGTGTTCTCCTTGCCAAATTAAAAGGTTTGGTCCTTTGGGAGAAACCTGAAGTGTAACACTTGTGGGCTAATGTACCTAAAAGGGGTCACAAATGATGATATAAATATACTTGGTTTGACCATCTCCTTCTACATTATCATAACTTGTGTGGCTTCAATTCCCTATTCTAAACTAGCCTCATAAGGGGATTATTTGTTGAACTTTATTTGAGAGGGACTTTTGATCTATTGGTGTTGGGAAATTGGTCCATAGACCTAATATTAGACCATCTTTGAGTTTGAGAAACATGAACCAAACGGATCTAAATAGACATACATATCTATTTAGATCTATTCATATATGTCATTCCTTCTGTAACTTAGATTTTAGGATGAATGGTATTTTAGCTCTCTAAAACTTCTTTCCTCCTTCATGAATTCCTTGACTTGTGTCTTCCCCCTTGAAGGGCTTTAAAGTCTTAATGGGAAGGCCTATAATATAATTTATGCATTATGTTACCTATCAAATTTTGAAATATGATGACATTAGGTAGTCCTATTTTAGGATTTACTTGAAGGAAATGTTAAGGTATTCAGAAGTAGAGGTTACTATTGTATATCTAGTTGAACCAACAAATGTTCCCAGTGTATTTTTAATTGCCAACTAGAAGTACTTTGTTGACCACATCTCTCATAGGAGGCCTTGAAGGCAGACCCATTTAAAAGGATGATCTCTCTTGATTTGGTTTAAATATTTGGCTCTAGGGTCTAGCATGTAATACTACCACTTCATAATATTATGGTCCCCTTTTACAATTTTATCTCTCTTCTTTCTTTTGTTTTAGATAGGAAGAAAACAAAACTAAGAGAAAGAGAAGATCCTCATAAGGAAATCAATTTTGTAGGATCCAACTCCCCTATTTGAAATTGTTAGATTCTTACCCAAATTTTACCATTCAAGGATTTGAATCTAAGTTTTATGGTTTTAAAATATCTACATAAGGAAATTATTAGGCCTCCATAAAGAGTTGGACCTTCGATTTATTCAAAAGCATTGCCAAATAATCTGTGTTTATTAGAGATATATTTTATGCCATGGATACATTTGTCCCCTTGGTTAGTAAAGTTTCTTAAGGTTGGACCAAAGCCACTATGCTAGGAGGATGCCACCATATCTCCACTTTAGGACTCACTACATTTAACAAGGGAAGCACAATTTAGGCATGTTTGGCCTATTGAACTAAGTAGGCCTCCTCTCTCTAATAAATGTAAAGTTAAATATACATACAAAGGAGGGTGTAAGAGGGAGTGTGAAGAGGGATAGGATGAGTTAGAGTAGGAGGGTAGAGTCCTCATTGCTATTTTAGCACAAGTTCATCATTATTTTCACATATATATGTACATATGCATGTGTATGTATGTTACTAGATATATCATACATATATACATACTATGTATGTAAGTATATAAATGTATATGTATATAGACACACATACATATGGAGAAGGGTGGAGGATAGAGTGTGAAGAGGGATAGGATGAATTAGAGTAGAAGGATGGAGCCCTTATCATTTTAGCATAATTTACCATTAGTTTTATATATGTATGCATACTATGTATATATACATATACATGCATGTATACCAATATGTATATATTCCCAACTAAGAAAAGGTTCCAAAGGTGAAGTGTCTTATTGCTCTCCTAACCATACTTATCACTTAGGGAAGCACCTTTAGGCTTGGTGGAGAGCCAAGACCGTGCCATGTTACAACTAAATGGGGCATTTCATGCACAATAGAAGTATGGAACCATCTAATGGATGAGAAAGAGATGAATTACTTTACAAAGTAGAATTACTTATTTCCTCTCCCACAATTTATTGGAGTGTCCAATGCAAAGTAAATAGTGACAATTGTGGAATCTCCAATCATGATGATTGGTTATAATAGATAGATTGTATATCACTTTTTCTTCTTCAATATGTGTGTATGTATGTGCATGCATGCATGACTATGCGTGTGTATAAATAATATGTTTCTATGTATATGTATGTGTGTTTATATATATGTATACGTATATGAAAATAATGATAAAGTCATGCTAAAATTATAGCAAGGAATTCACCCTAAATTAGATTTGAGGAGGGTGGAGGAGGAAATGTGAAGAGAGCTAGATTCAAATATGGGAAGGTATATTGGGAGGGAATGTGTCTAGTTAGTAGTGGGCTATGTTGAGAGGGGTTAATCGGGTCAAGCAAGGATGGGTTGGGGAGGATGAAGTGGGTAAATGAAGATGGGATGGTCGGATGGAGTGAGCCAAAAAATATGGAGGGTTGCAAGAGGAAGGAGCATAACTAAGGGGCTAATATAGGGAATGGTGAAGTGAATTGGGGGTAGGGATGAGTGAGCAAGACAAGGATAAGATTATTTGAACAAGAAATGAAGGGAGGTTCATGTGACCAAGTTTGGGGGGTTGTGAGTGGGTCAGAATATGGAGGTGGATGTATGAGTGGATTAGGGGAGGGAAGGAGACATGTGAGTGAGTTGGGACAAGGGGGAGATATAAGAGTAGGATGGATAATGTTAGAGTAATTACATTATTTGGCATTGTGTAATCATTTGACATTTTGTAATCATTAGAGGATGTTTAATGATTTCCACCAAAGTGAAGGTTGGATAATCTCATCTCCTATGAGTTTGTCTAAAAATTTGAAAAGATAGTTGAAGGTGAAATGCCAAGATCTTCAAAATATTGAAGAGTCTCTCGAATGTGAAGAGACTCCATGATGTATAAAATTACTGCATACATAGGGTTTGGCTTGTGAGAAAAGGAATAAGAAAATGTGATTATATGCTAGAAAATTATGGAATAAAAGAGATGTATTGTGAAAATAATTGTCTTTGAATTCTGCTGTGCCCAGGTATTGTTTGAAATATTATTGTGCTTATCTCCTCAATTTGCAATATGTGGTATCAGAATCAAGTCCAAGTGAGTGTGGAGAATTTGTGAGTGTAATAATGACATGTCCTTTATTTCTATAGAAATCGTATGAGAAGGTTTTTGTGTTATTCCAAGGGTGTTTTAAGGCAAACAATAAAGTTTTCTATCGGTGATAGTGGAGAAGCAAATACTTTGTTGTACAAGAATTTATGACTTGAAGACCCCCCATTAATACTTCTAGAGGTATACTTCACCCAATCCTCCATATAATTATTTAATTTCTACCTGTCATATTTATCTACTATAATCAAACAAGCCTATTATTGAGAAGTTCAAAATGTTATTTTATTTAACTTCATTCCTAGTTCTTATGCCTTATTATATTATACTCTTAGTTGAGATGTTTTGTTCACCATCTACATTTTTCTATGAACTATTCAAATCCATATTCTTCTAACAAGATCATTTCCAAATCATCTGTGTTTTATATCATATGCATTTTTCTTGTAGCCTTGCATTATTTGAGACCTCCATGTTACTTGTTACTCATATCTATATCTATATCTATATATTGGTAAAAAATATATATTAAGAATTCAAATAGAAGAGGTACATCACCTACCTTTCCACGTAAATAAGATTTTATTTAGGATTTAATACATGATGTAGTGCCACATTTCTATCAAATGATATGCTATAGTAATTGGTGTGTAACAAATGTTAGCTTTTGCTGAGTATATGATATAGGAAATGCAACCACAAGATGCAAGATAAGGAAAGCTATGATATATATGTTAATGGTACTATAATATGAAATAAAATAAAGAGATAAACTTTTGCAATAGTTTGGAAATATGCCATTAATGAAAGCTTACAAAAATAGTACAATACAGTATGATGGAGGACATGAGCACTCCACAAACTATTTTTTAAGGAACTACATTGTAAACCTCTACCAATCTATACTATGCACTCTCTCTATTCTCTCCTCTTTATTTCACTCACTATAAGGCCTTTATATAGGAAGATAGGTTCCTTGGCACTTACTCTACCTTTGAATCTATCCTATGACTCATGTACATGTGGATTTTATGCACATTTACATCATTGCACATTCTAACACTTGCGCATTTATTACATGTTGAAGTAACTACTTAACTTTACTCTAAAGTAAACTCCTACTCTAGTAATGTACCAAAGGTGACACATTGATATGTACCCAATAATGTAATATATTATCTAACATCCCCTTGTATTATATTATGTGGGTATTTAAGACTTTAGTCTTCAATATGGATATTCGTCTTGGTTCTAGAATTTGAGCTCTTCTCTCTTTCTTCCTTCATTGTCTTCCTCATATGAATCTGGATGAGTATCTTGTTCTAGTTCTTCTTCTTATGCTTCTATCTTCATGTTGTTTCTTCTTATCATTTTCATTTCACTATCTTTTGTTATTTTAGGGTATTTGGAAAAGTCTATGATCTTGTAGTTTTCTAGGTATCCTTGATGAACTAGTGATCTCATAATATTTAAAGTCATAAGAGGATCATAACTTCTTTCATTTCTATTCCTTGGCTTTCTGTATAGCCTATTACCTTTATCTTCAAAAATGTCAAGCTTAAAATCATTGTTAATGGATGCTTCTAAAATAAGAACTTGGAGGAAACAATATAATTTGAATATTAGTCTTTCCTCAAATATTTTATAGTACTTGTGTTTGTAGTAATAGGAATAATATGAATGAGATTTTCCTCCACAATATTACAGGGATGAAAACTTTAGTGGTTTACCTTCTCATGACCAAATTGGCTGCAATAGGAACATAGTAAAAATATCCCAGCTCCTTTGTTGTCTATTTTAGGAATATCATATTTATATATTTCCTTGATGAAATAATTAAACCATGTGTGTACAATTGAAGCTATTCCATATTTAATTATTTCATAAATCTTTATGAGCTCTTTTTATGAATATTATTTTCTACCTTTTGAATATGATCTTCAATATCTTCATTAGTATAATTATCGTCAACTCCCTTTACTATCTTACTAGAAGATGTTCTTGAAGAATCTACTTTCACCAGACTATTAGTCTGTGAGTTTTCAAAAATATTTTTAAATTTCATTGATTCTTCACTTCCATTTGCACTTCCTTATTATCCATTGAATTCTTTGAAACATCAATCATGATTTTAAGCCATATTGGTATTTTCCTTGCTCCTTTTCTAATTACACTATTTAATGAGTTCTTTAGAGTGGACATCCTTCTAGCTCCATAGTTTAGAGTATGTGAGCTACTTTGATAAAACCTTTCTAAGGCTTAGGTTTTGTAGGATCCTTAGTGATTAGAATATACTCTAATCTTGGTAATAGTTCACATTTCGAGTTGATTTGGTAATATTTTGAGAATGATAATAATCAACTCCTATTTCACCTTATTTCTTCTATTGAACTATGCACTTATCAATTTGATGAAGTTATCTATGGTTGGATTTCTTTTGTCCCTTTAATGTGAGTATGAGACAAGTATAACCAATTAATTCCAACTCTTTTGAATATTTAATGAACTTCCTTCTTCAACCTTTAATAGTTCAATTTTCTAAATTCCAATAAACTAAGGTTTGATGTGGTATACCTTATAACTTCCTAATTAAGAATTTTAAAAAATAATAATATTTGTAAATTAATATTCTAATTTACCAATGTTGAAAACCTTATGTCTCCTACTTAATTATCTGCAAATATCTCAATGTTTGAATATCAAGCAATTTATAATATCTTCAACCTTTTCTAAAAATGCTTTCTTAATTCTAAGGTTGATATTTTAATACAATAATAATCAATTTTCAACCTTATACTAAACACCTTATAACTCTTATAGTAAAGGAAAGTATTAAATGATATACATCTTTTACCTTCCTTCAACGTATAGCGAGAGATTTGATTGGCTTGCATGAGGCTTCTAAGTTTAGGTGCTAATCTTTACTATGGGATATGAGCATTCAATGCTCTCTTTCAAATGACACTGGTCTTCTCCTTACAACCCAAGCATTCAATGTCGTACTATTGCCAATTTTTCCACACCTTGTTAAATTTCATATTGTATATAGTTTTGAGACCATTCTTTGTAAAAACTTCCCTTTTTCTAAAAAATGGTTAAGGTGTTGTTATGCTGTTGTGCTTTCATCGGCTGTCTCTTCCGGTTTAAAACTGTGTTCGGTTGCATTATGTGGTTCCTCTACTTTTATGTACTTTTCTCTACATAATTTGTACTTTTTCCCATTATGTTGCATGCAAAATTGTGAATGTTTTAACATGGGCAATTTTCTGGCCTTTTCTCTTCCTTACATTTGTCTTCAATTTTTTATTTTATTTTTGCACATACAACTGTAATTTTCAGCACTTAGGCACTTGAGTACATTTTTCTGTTAAAGATATGAAGTCGCTCCGGTAGAGGGAGCGGAAGGCCAAAAAAGAGTAAAAGTAGGAAAAAATGGCTAAGTATGAAAATCTAAACATAGTCAGAGTTGTAGGTGCTCCTCTCTTGGAGCAAACTCCCAGAGCGCTCCACCCATGGAGAAACATTCTAAAAATAGCAAAAATAAGTATAAAGGCTAAGTGTAAAGGGTCATTATGGTCAAAGGACAGAGCGCTCCGCTAGTGGAGTGCATCTCCAAAGCAAAGGCAATCAAAGTGAAAACAAGAACATAAATGCAAAAGACAAACTCCTTAAAGATCAACATATGGTCAAATATCAAAAGCAATCCACAGGTGGAGCGACCCTTCAAAAGTGCTCCACAGGTGGAGCGCCTCTCCAAGGCAAGAAATGTAAAAGAGACCAAGGTAGAAATGGTCAATTTGGTCAAAATGTAAAGCACTCCACTAGTGGAGCGCCTCTCCTAAGCGCTCCACTAGTGGAGCGAACTCCTCAAACAAGTGACTAAGAGAAATTGTTGCAAATCTACCATTGACCATTCAAACCGACTCCAAGTTGCATTCTGTAAATATGAATTGACTGTTTCAGGTCATTGTCGAAACCTTCTGTCTTCAATGCTCAGTTATCTAAAAAATCCGAATTGACTATTTCAAGTCAACACCGAGATTGAATCTACCTATCACGGGAGTGGTTGAGCGTTAATGTTTAAGCGGAAGAATTTTTCTATAAAAACTGACTTCTTCTCTGTAACCAAGGATGGATAACGTTTGCTAGAGAAGCAACTCTGTACTTCGAAATCTTCTTAAAAAATAAAGGCTTCTGGCTCTGATTTTGAGTTCTCTATCTCTGTGTATGACTTCTATTATGTAATTTCTATTAAATTAGTCTCTTTATCACACAGCTTTAATTCGTTTTCTGGATTTAGTCGTCAATAGAAGACTAGTTCTTGGAATAATTGATGGAGTTTACATAGTTCAGAGAATTTAATACTGGGTTTTGTTAAAAGCCTATTATTTTGATTGCTATTGGTTCAAGTAGTTAGGCTATCTATCATGCTTCCAGTCCATAACCCCACATTTTTGGCTTTTAGCCATTTTGCACTCCTTTCAGTCATTTTATTCCTTTAAGTATCTTCCTAACCCTTATCTCAAACCCCCCAATTTTTGTTTTTAGAACCAGACCTACTGGAGATTTCCACAAAGGACACTCCTTTCCTTTGGGAATTCAATGCTTGGCAATGGGCCTAGGGCGCTGCAGACTTAGAAAACCTGTATCTAGGCCAGTTCAATTGCCAACAGTTTTTGGCACATCCAGTGGGAAATAAATGTTCCACGTTAATATAGTATTAAGATGTGGTGTTCATCTTATTGCTATCAAATCTGAACATCTGGAAACTCTGTTGAACTTAGATACCTCCAAGTCTTGAAGACCAGCCTAAAAACTCACACCTTCATGCATACAAGATGGAGAGTTAGAAACACAAAACAAGAAGAATAAATCGAGTTCTATGAGCTTGAAATTGACGATCTAGGAGAACATCCTAGGGTGGTTAGGTTGAATAACCCGCTAGATGGGACATCTTCACAAGAAGCTATCATTGCTACATAGACTCCAAATCCTGATAGCATAGTGACTCGCTTACCCCCAAATCCATCGAATTCTTTGGATCATCAGTATACTCTGGATCCATCGAACATTCAATCAGGTGCTCTGAGTGTTCTGACCATTCTAGCTCAGAAAGTTCTACCGCCTCTGTCGGTCCATATAAATTTGCAACCCCATATGGTGTAACCAAATCTACCCATGCAGTTCCCAGCCTGGAATCATACGGGACCACTCGCCCTACAGGCTCAGCACACAGTACCTCTTGCAAACTTGAAAGCTTTACCATCTTATGATGGTATGGGAAAGATGATGCATGAGCATATCCAAGACGTTTCCAGGTTAGAAAAAATTCATCACATCACCAATGAAGATGCCATGGTGAAGCTGCTAGTTTTTAAAACAACTTTCCATTTCCCTCGCAGGGGAATATAAAACGGGTTGTGGGAAATCCACTTTCCACGTGGATAAAAACTTTTGTATCCCCTTAAAAATGCCCATACTATAAGTTGTATCAAAATAAAGGCTAAAATAGCCTTGTACATACTTCATATAGGACAAAATGATGCTTGTTTTAAACAAGCATTTTATACTTACCATTCCACACAACATGGCACGCGGTACTTGAAACTGTTCTAGCCCAAAGAATTTTTTTTAATTTGTTAGGCGTTGGTGAGCCTATTATTAGACTGTCTAGTCTCTCCTTGGAGCATCTTCGGTCATCAGGACTCTCACTTTTTTCGAACAACGCTTTTGGACAACGGTTAGCATTGGCAAGCGAAGCACATACACATAAATCATATATACATAAAGTATACATCTGGGTAGGTCAACACCAATGCAAGTCCTCTAAAATTACATGTAAACATAGCTTGCATCCAAAACTGTTCCTACTGCTTTTGCACTTTACTGTGTTTCTCCTCGCTCTTGTAAGACATCCGCTGCTCGATCAGAAGTCCTGTGGAAGTGCTGCTGCATGTGAAACACTACTACTATGATCACCGTTGGAATTAGGTCATCAACAAAAAAAATACAGTGTGGCCACCGAATTTCCACACAATGTTATCTTTGAAGAGGACGAGGTCTCGGAGCCCTAAAAAAACTTCATCACTGCCAAAGCTCTATTCAGCCACTATGATGACATCTACAGAGATTAGGAAAAAATATTGATGATCCTCTTGTTTCTCATAAAACTCCATGGAAATAAAGCCACAAAGCCTTCGATAGACGAATCTTATGCAGAACAGAATACTTCATGACTTCGAAGTCATGTTCAGAATCTACGTCGTCGATGAAGATGCACTGTTGCCAATTAACACCATCGCATGCCTGTGCATATGAGTTGCTGTTAGCGAGTGCACATTCTACCTACCATAACTAATGGTGCATAGCTGCACAAGTGATAAATGAAAGAGTCATTGGAAAAAAAGCAAGGATCGCCAAAACAAATTGCCTCTCCACGTCTTTTGCTTTTCAGATTGATCCACACTCACAAGCTGGCAAAAATTGACAAGTGAAAGAGTTGTTGAAAAAAAACAAGGATCGTCGAAAAAGGGATCGATTTCCATGTCTTTCACTTCATGAGTTTGATCCACGTGCACGATTTGAACTATAGATTTTGAATCACTGCACGATGCCTTTTACGTCCTTCACTTCACGAGTTTGAATGGTTCTTGGCACCACAAAAAAGGATAAACTTCTTTCCTATGGCGAGCTCTGTGATAGAAAATGTTTACAAATTTTTGACGTTGTCGAGGTAGGAAAGCGTGGCATCTAGGAGTCTCTCACCCACCTTGATAGGAGCCGATGCCGCCACCACCATGGCCATGCTCGTAGCACGAATTTTTGATGTCGGGTTTGTTTGTGCCGCCATCTCTAGCTCTTCGGTGTTGATATCCCTCCAACTATAGTCGTAAGACGTGGCAAGTGTCTTGTTGTAAAATAAATATTTCTCTACCGAGATCACAGGGCCACCAAATTAAAAGCCTCCATTTTCATTAATTGATCCTCCATCGTCCTGCTTAAGATACGCTTGAGCCCGCCTGCAATGGAATCGGTCTATACAAAGTATGGGCTCAAAAAATCTGCCATAAAATCCTTCTTCTCCATGCACTCAATGATGACATGTCCATTCACAGACTGCTAAAAAATATTTGATGATGTGTTGGCTGTGTGAAATATATAAAATGGTAAAAAACTCTCAGATCCCTCGATCGTTCTGCCTGCGTCCTTGTTCCTTCTGTTGTTGATGCCTGCATTCGTTGCTGAGGGATGGTCAAAGCCTGCATTTCACGAGGAGAAAAAATGATCACCCTTGATATTAATATCATGAAATAAGAAAAAGATAGGGCTGCTTGCTGTGTTGGATGGATCTTTCATACAACCCAAGCAAAAGGCCCATAGTGCTTCGACTACATCGAAAAAACAAAAAATAGAACAAAATCCCGCACATAGCAAACAACTGAATTTCAAATTTGAAAAAATGAATGTTCACCCAAGCTGAAGCAGGTTTGAAAAAACTGCCTGCTATAGAGGGGAGACCACAGGAGGGCCTTTCATCATCGGCGGCGCATCTCCATAACTGTGATTTTTGGTTTAAACTTGGTAAAACCCTCACAAAAAATCACACCATTAAAAGGATGAAACCACCTTTAAAAAATGGTTAAAATACTATCACAACCAAATTGACTTTATTCTCTTTTTTTATTTTAACCTTCTAGTTTCTGATCCATCAAAAAATATATGGAGAGCATACTCCCTTGGTATTCAGAAAAAAAGGGGAAAAAATAAGGAGAAAGGAGAAAAAAAATGAGGGGGGATTTCTATGAGGAAAATCCCCCCATGAGAGAAATACTCTCTCAGGTTCACAGGGCAGGGAAAGCTTGCTCTGAAACCACGTTGAAAAATAAAATACTTCATATTATTCAATGACAAAGACCTTGCTTAAATATGAAAGGTGTACAATATGATCCATTGGATCATAACTAACTGAGTTAATATCAGCCACTCAAACTTATCCTAGTAACAACTTAGAGTATATTATGATATACTCTAACAAAAATAAAGTAACATTTTGTGATTTCATTGTATAGGATGAAGAACATACATGTTGTAATACAATTATGTATTCACTTTCTTCATGTTTTGTCAAACTTAGTCTAAGCTATAACCTCATTCAAAAAGATCTAGTCCAAGTAATCATAGGCCATACTAACATTGAGTTTGACAATCATCACTAGCTCCTTCCTCTACTTTATTGAATGAACCAATTCATGAGCTACCAAAACCTCGTCTAGAATTTTTTTCATTAGTAAATTATGCTCTATTTGAGAAATATAATCTTGGAAAAAATCAATTTTAGTCTCTCCACCAAATTATTTGTTAGTGGTTTAAATATGGTGTTGTACAAAGATATAGGATAATAATCCTTAAAGGTTTGGTGGTATCACACTTAGGAATGAGTACAATATAAGTGTTATACCAATCCTTAAGGACCTTTATCCATAATATCTCATAAGTATTGAAAAATATTAAATGGAAATCCACATGGCCTGGAGGATTTGTCTTTGTTCACAAGGAATAGTGCACTACATGCATTTGATGCTAAGATAGGAACCATTAAATCTATCATTTTATTCATTATTTTCGAACTCTAGTATGCTACTAAGAAAGTCTTGCTTAGTTTCCAAATTTTTTGATGATTTTGTTGTCAAGATTCATTTGAACCGATGTATACCCTCCCTTTTTAAATATGGTAGCTCTATCAAAATGAATCATTGGATCAATAAAATAGAAGAGATGTGGTTCACATAGCATATAGACATGGTATAATTTTCAAAGAATCAGGTGTTTTTGTCTTCTTCTTTGAGTCATAGTTATCAAGACTTTTATCACCAAAAAATCTTATCTGACATATATATCCTGCAAGGTTCTCCTTAGGTAATGTTCTTCTACTTATAGCTCATCTATCATGCCTAAATTTTACCAAATATTATTCATATCTGTCAAGGCCTCTTTTGCTTTATGTTTATGGGCAAAGATGTTACCAAAAGTGGTTTCATTCCACTCTAAGAGTTTGACTTTTATGAAAAAGAGCTTGTGAGAGAATTCATATATTTTGTATATGCTTATCTTAGGACACTCCTTCCACCATTGCTCCATTAAGGAAAAACATTCTCATCCCATAGCCATGTATCTTCAAGCCTGAATGAGGAAGTCTACATTTATGATTCTAAAGCAATATAGAGGAAGATAAGATCATAGTTTGACCCACAAGCTTAACCTATTATCAATTGTATAACTACTTCATACTCAAGCAAATTGGATGATAGTAGAAAATGCCAAGATGTTTTATAATGATAATGATTCCTTCTATTGGTCCACATGTAAGAACATTATTTTTGAGTTGCACATCCCATATGGATGACTATTATACAAAGTCACTAAAATAATTTTATAACTTTATTGTGTTGTGCCCCACACAATATGTCCTTATCATTCAATATGGAATGGTATTACCCTATGTGTATAATAAGATGCACCTCATGGTTTTTGAGAAAAAATTTCAATTCATTCCATACTCAAAACTTAGTTATAGGGTTGTGTGGGTCATAAATAATTCACCCCTATGGCTTGCATCTTCTAAGAGAAACTCTTGAAATGAATAATAATCCAATAGCTACTTGAGTCATTGGAAGTGCCCAAAATTGAAGATGACCTTCATAAGGTATCCAAAAGCCCTTATATTCCTTGAGATTGAATGTTATGAAATTATAGCCTTTTCTCTTTTTTATATGTCATTCTGCTAGTTTGTTGTCATCCTATTTAGTTTCTTAAAGACAAAGAATATTCAAGCTAGAGTAAGATATATTGTTACAAACTAGACGTTGTTTATTATGGGTATCCAATTCCCTAACATTACAATATTGTATCTTTATTGCAAAAGATCATGTAGCTATAGCTAGATTAATTCATTTTGGGGCCTCAATATCCTTTTTTTGTGGCCTCTAATAATCCACCTTTCTTTTTAGTTGTAAAGCCTACATCACCTAACTCCTTAAGGTATTCAAATTGATGTATGGAGGTTATCTTGTGGATCAAACTATGAATATGAGGGCTATCCTAGGTTGCGTTATAGTTTTATTGGAAAAATCTAAGGAACTATCCTAAGTTTGAGTGTAGGGAACTCTTTCCATCAATGATGAGTATTTTTTGTCCTTCCTTCTACACCTTAATTAATGTTTGAGCCAAATCTATACCTATATTGAAGATCCTCACTTTGTGTTCTCCTTGCCAAATTAAAAGGTTTGGTCCTTTGGGAGAAACCTGAAGTGTAACACTTGTGGGCTAATGTACCTAAAAGGGGTCACAAATGATGATATAAATATACTTGGTTTGACCATCTCCTTCTACATTATCATAACTTGTGTGGCTTCAATTCCCTATTCTAAACTAGCCTCATAAGGGGATTATTTGTTGAACTTTATTTGAGAGGGACTTTTGATCTATTGGTGTTGGGAAATTGGTCCATAGACCTAATATTAGACCATCTTTGAGTTTGAGAAACATGAACCAAACGGATCTAAATAGACATACATATCTATTTAGATCTATTCATATATGTCATTCCTTCTGTAACTTAGATTTTAGGATGAATGGTATTTTAGCTCTCTAAAACTTCTTTCCTCCTTCATGAATTCCTTGACTTGTGTCTTCCCCCTTGAAGGGCTTTAAAGTCTTAATGGGAAGGCCTATAATATAATTTATGCATTATGTTACCTATCAAATTTTGAAATATGATGACATTAGGTAGTCCTATTTTAGGATTTACTTGAAGGAAATGTTAAGGTATTCAGAAGTAGAGGTTACTATTGTATATCTAGTTGAACCAACAAATGTTCCCAGTGTATTTTTAATTGCCAACTAGAAGTACTTTGTTGACCACATCTCTCATAGGAGGCCTTGAAGGCAGACCCATTTAAAAGGATGATCTCTCTTGATTTGGTTTAAATATTTGGCTCTAGGGTCTAGCATGTAATACTACCACTTCATAATATTATGGTCCCCTTTTACAATTTTATCTCTCTTCTTTCTTTTGTTTTAGATAGGAAGAAAACAAAACTAAGAGAAAGAGAAGATCCTCATAAGGAAATCAATTTTGTAGGATCCAACTCCCCTATTTGAAATTGTTAGATTCTTACCCAAATTTTACCATTCAAGGATTTGAATCTAAGTTTTATGGTTTTAAAATATCTACATAAGGAAATTATTAGGCCTCCATAAAGAGTTGGACCTTCGATTTATTCAAAAGCATTGCCAAATAATCTGTGTTTATTAGAGATATATTTTATGCCATGGATACATTTGTCCCCTTGGTTAGTAAAGTTTCTTAAGGTTGGACCAAAGCCACTATGCTAGGAGGATGCCACCATATCTCCACTTTAGGACTCACTACATTTAACAAGGGAAGCACAATTTAGGCATGTTTGGCCTATTGAACTAAGTAGGCCTCCTCTCTCTAATAAATGTAAAGTTAAATATACATACAAAGGAGGGTGTAAGAGGGAGTGTGAAGAGGGATAGGATGAGTTAGAGTAGGAGGGTAGAGTCCTCATTGCTATTTTAGCACAAGTTCATCATTATTTTCACATATATATGTACATATGCATGTGTATGTATGTTACTAGATATATCATACATATATACATACTATGTATGTAAGTATATAAATGTATATGTATATAGACACACATACATATGGAGAAGGGTGGAGGATAGAGTGTGAAGAGGGATAGGATGAATTAGAGTAGAAGGATGGAGCCCTTATCATTTTAGCATAATTTACCATTAGTTTTATATATGTATGCATACTATGTATATATACATATACATGCATGTATACCAATATGTATATATTCCCAACTAAGAAAAGGTTCCAAAGGTGAAGTGTCTTATTGCTCTCCTAACCATACTTATCACTTAGGGAAGCACCTTTAGGCTTGGTGGAGAGCCAAGACCGTGCCATGTTACAACTAAATGGGGCATTTCATGCACAATAGAAGTATGGAACCATCTAATGGATGAGAAAGAGATGAATTACTTTACAAAGTAGAATTACTTATTTCCTCTCCCACAATTTATTGGAGTGTCCAATGCAAAGTAAATAGTGACAATTGTGGAATCTCCAATCATGATGATTGGTTATAATAGATAGATTGTATATCACTTTTTCTTCTTCAATATGTGTGTATGTATGTGCATGCATGCATGACTATGCGTGTGTATAAATAATATGTTTCTATGTATATGTATGTGTGTTTATATATATGTATACGTATATGAAAATAATGATAAAGTCATGCTAAAATTTTAGCAAGGAATTCACCCTAAATTAGATTTGAGGAGGGTGGAGGAGGAAATGTGAAGAGAGCTAGATTCAAATATGGGAAGGTATATTGGGAGGGAATGTGTCTAGTTAGTAGTGGGCTATGTTGAGAGGGGTTAATCGGGTCAAGCAAGGATGGGTTGGGGAGGATGAAGTGGGTAAATGAAGATGGGATGGTCGGATGGAGTGAGCCAAAAAATATGGAGGGTTGCAAGAGGAAGGAGCATAACTAAGGGGCTAATATAGGGAATGGTGAAGTGAATTGGGGGTAGGGATGAGTGAGCAAGACAAGGATAAGATTATTTGAACAAGAAATGAAGGGAGGTTCATGTGACCAAGTTTGGGGGGTTGTGAGTGGGTCAGAATATGGAGGTGGATGTATGAGTGGATTAGGGGAGGGAAGGAGACATGTGAGTGAGTTGGGACAAGGGGGAGATATAAGAGTAGGATGGATAATGTTAGAGTAATTACATTATTTGGCATTGTGTAATCATTTGACATTTTGTAATCATTAGAGGATGTTTAATGATTTCCACCAAAGTGAAGGTTGGATAATCTCATCTCCTATGAGTTTGTCTAAAAATTTGAAAAGATAGTTGAAGGTGAAATGCCAAGATCTTCAAAATATTGAAGAGTCTCTCGAATGTGAAGAGACTCCATGATGTATAAAATTACTGCATACATAGGGTTTGGCTTGTGAGAAAAGGAATAAGAAAATGTGATTATATGCTAGAAAATTATGGAATAAAAGAGATGTATTGTGAAAATAATTGTCTTTGAATTCTGCTGTGCCCAGGTATTGTTTGAAATATTATTGTGCTTATCTCCTCAATTTGCAATATGTGGTATCAGAATCAAGTCCAAGTGAGTGTGGAGAATTTGTGAGTGTAATAATGACATGTCCTTTATTTCTATAGAAATCGTATGAGAAGATTTTTGTGTTATTCCAAGGGTGTTTTAAGGCAAACAATAAAGTTTTCTATCGGTGATAGTGGAGAAGCAAATACTTTGTTGTACAAGAATTTATGACTTGAAGACCCCCCATTAATACTTCTAGAGGTATACTTCACCCAATCCTCCATATAATTATTTAATTTCTACCTGTCATATTTATCTACTATAATCAAACAAGCCTATTATTGAGAAGTTCAAAATGTTATTTTATTTAACTTCATTCCTAGTTCTTATGCCTTATTATATTATACTCTTAGTTGAGATGTTTTGTTCACCATCTACATTTTTCTATGAACTATTCAAATCCATATTCTTCTAACAAGATCATTTCCAAATCATCTGTGTTTTATATCATATGCATTTTTCTTGTAGCCTTGCATTATTTGAGACCTCCATGTTACTTGTTACTCATATCTATATCTATATCTATATATTGGTAAAAAATATATATTAAGAATTCAAATAGAAGAGGTACATCACCTACATTTCCACGTAAATAAGATTTTATTTAGGATTTAATACATGATGTAGTGCCACATTTCTATCAAATGATATGCTATAGTAATTGGTGTGTAACAAATGTTAGCTTTTGCTGAGTATATGATATAGGAAATGCAACCACAAGATGCAAGATAAGGAAAGCTATGATATATATGTTAATGGTACTATAATATGAAATAAAATAAAGAGATAAACTTTTGCAATAACTCAGAAATATGCCATTAATGAAAGCTTACAAAAATAGTACAATACAGTATGATGGAGGACATGAGCACTCCACAAACTATTTTTTAAGGAACTACATTGTAAACCTCTACCAATCTATACTATGCACTCTCTCTATTCTCTCCTCTTTATTTCACTCACTATAAGGCCTTTATATAGGAAGATAGGTTCCTTGGCACTTACTCTACCTTTGAATCTATCCTATGACTCATGTACATGTGGATTATATGCACATTTACATCATTGCACATTCTAACACTTGTGCATTTATTACATGTTGAAGTAACTACTTAACTTTACTCTAAAGTAAACTCCTACTCTAGTAATGTACCAAAGGTGACACATTGATATGTACCCAATAATGTAATATATTATCTAACATCCCCTTGTATTATATTATGTGGGTATTTAAGACTTTAGTCTTCAATATGGATATTCGTCTTGGTTCTAGAATTTGAGCTCTTCTCTCTTTCTTCCTTCATTGTCTTCCTCATATGAATCTGGATGAGTATCTTGTTCTAGTTCTTCTTCTTATGCTTCTATCTTCATGTTGTTTCTTCTTATCATTTTCATTTCACTGTCTTTTGTTATTTTAGGGTATTTGGAAAAGTCTATGATCTTGTAGTTTTCTAGGTATCGTTGATGAACTAGTGATCTCATAATATTTAAAGTCATAAGAGGATCATAACTTCTTTCATTTCTATTCCTTGGCTTTCTGTATAGCCTATTACCTTTATCTTCAAAAATGTCAAGCTTAAAATCATTGTTAATGGATGCTTCTAAAATAAGAACTTGGAGGAAACAATATAATTTGAATATTAGTCTTTCCTCAAATATTTTATAGTACTTGTGTTTGTAGTAATAGGAATAATATGAATGAGATTTTCCTCCACAATATTACGGGGATGAAAACTTCAGTGGTTTACCTTCTCATGACCAAATTGGTTGCAATAGGAACATAGTAAAAATATCCCAACTCCTTTGTTGTCTATTTTAGGAATATCATATTTATATATTTCCTTGATGAAATAATTAAACCATGTGTGTACAATTGAAGCTATTCCATATTTAATTATTTCATAAATCTTTATGAGCTCTTTTTATGAATATTATTTTCTACCTTTTGAATATGATCTTCAATATCTTCATTAGTATAATTATCGTCAACTCCCTTTACTATCTTACTAGAAGATGTTCTTGAAGAATCTACTTTCACCAGACTATTAGTCTGTGAGTTTTCAAAAATATTTTTAAATTTCATTGATTCTTCACTTCCATTTGCACTTCCTTATTATCCATTGAATTCTTTGAAACATCAATCATGATTTTAAGCCATATTGGTATTTTCCTTGCTCCTTTTCTAATTACACTATTTAATGAGTTCTTTAGAGTGGACATCCTTCTAGCTCCATAGTTTAGAGTATGTGAGCTACTTTGATAAAACCTTTCTAAGGCTTAGGTTTTGTAGGATCCTTAGTGATTAGAATATACTCTAATCTTGGTAATAGTTCACATTTCGAGTTGATTTGGTAATATTTTGAGAATGATAATAATCAACTCCTATTTCACCTTATTTCTTCTATTGAACTATGCACTTATCAATTTGATGAAGTTATCTATGGTTGGATTTCTTTTGTCCCTTTAATGTGAGTATGAGACAAGTATAACCAATTAATTCCAACTCTTTTGAATATTTAATGAACTTCCTTCTTCAACCTTTAATAGTTCAATTTTCTAAATTCCAATAAACTAAGGTTTGATGTGGTATACCTTATAACTTCCTAATTAAGAATTTTAAAAAATAATAATATTTGTAAATTAATATTCTAATTTACCAATGTTGAAAACCTTATGTCTCCTACTTAATTATCTGCAAATATCTCAATGTTTGAATATCAAGCAATTTATAATATCTTCAACCTTTTCTAAAAATGCTTTCTTAATTCTAAGGTTGATATTTTAATACAATAATAATCAATTTTCAACCTTATACTAAACACCTTATAACTCTTATAGTAAAGGAAAGTATTAAATGATATACATCTTTTACCTTCCTTCAACGTATAGCGAGAGATTTGATTGGCTTGCATGAGGCTTCTAAGTTTAGGTGCTAATCTTTACTATGGGATATGAGCATTCAATGCTCTCTTTCAAATGACACTGGTCTTCTCCTTACAACCCAAGCATTCAATGTCGTACTATTGCCAATTTTTCCACACCTTGTTAAATTTCATATTGTATATAGTTTTGAGACCATTCTTTGTAAAAACTTCCCTTTTTCTAAAAAATGGTTAAGGTGTTGTTATGCTGTTGTGCTTTCATCGGCTGTCTCTTCCGGTTTAAAACTGTGTTCGGTTGCATTATGTGGTTCCTCTACTTTTATGTACTTTTCTCTACATAATTTGTACTTTTTCCCATTATGTTGCATGCAAAATTGTGAATGTTTTAACATGGGCAATTTTCTGGCCTTTTCTCTTCCTTACATTTGTCTTCAATTTTTTATTTTATTTTTGCACATACAACTGTAATTTTCAGCACTTAGGCACTTGAGTACATTTTTCTGTTAAAGATATGAAGTCGCTCCGGTAGAGGGAGCGGAAGGCCAAAAAAGAGTAAAAGTAGGAAAAAATGGCTAAGTATGAAAATCTAAACATAGTCAGAGTTGTAGGTGCTCCTCTCTTGGAGCAAACTCCCAGAGCGCTCCACCCATGGAGAAACATTCTAAAAATAGCAAAAATAAGTATAAAGGCTAAGTGTAAAGGGTCATTATGGTCAAAGGACAGAGCGCTCCGCTAGTGGAGTGCATCTCCAAAGCAAAGGCAATCAAAGTGAAAACAAGAACATAAATGCAAAAGACAAACTCCTTAAAGATCAACATATGGTCAAATATCAAAAGCAATCCACAGGTGGAGCGACCCTTCAAAAGTGCTCCACAGGTGGAGCGCCTCTCCAAGGCAAGAAATGTAAAAGAGACCAAGGTAGAAATGGTCAATTTGGTCAAAATGTAAAGCACTCCACTAGTGGAGCGCCTCTCCTAAGCGCTCCACTAGTGGAGCGAACTCCTCAAACAAGTGACTAAGAGAAATTGTTGCAAATCTACCATTGACCATTCAAACCGACTCCAAGTTGCATTCTGTAAATATGAATTGACTGTTTCAGGTCATTGTCGAAACCTTCTGTCTTCAATGCTCAGTTATCTAAAAAATCCGAATTGACTATTTCAAGTCAACACCGAGATTGAATCTACCTATCACGGGAGTGGTTGAGCGTTAATGTTTAAGCGGAAGAATTTTTCTATAAAAACTGACTTCTTCTCTGTAACCAAGGATGGATAACGTTTGCTAGAGAAGCAACTCTGTACTTCGAAATCTTCTTAAAAAATAAAGGCTTCTGGCTCTGATTTTGAGTTCTCTATCTCTGTGTATGACTTCTATTATGTAATTTCTATTAAATTAGTCTCTTTATCACACGGTTTAATTCGTTTTCCGGATTTAGTCGTCAATAGAAGACTAGTTCTTGGAATAATTGATGGAGTTTACATAGTTCGGAGAATTTAATCTCGGGTTTTGTTAAAAGCCTATTATTTTGATTGCTATTGGTTCAAGTAGTTAGGCTATCTATCATGCTTCCAGTCCATAACCCCACATTTTTGGCTTTTAGCCATTTTGCACTCCTTTCAGTCATTTTATTCCTTTAAGTATCTTCCTAACCCTTATCTCAAACCCCCCAATTTTTGTTTTTAGAACCAGACCTACTGGAGATTTCCACAAAGGACACTCCTTTCCTTTGGGAATTCAATGCTTGGCAATGGGCCTAGGGCGCTGCAGACTTAGAAAACCTGTATCTAGGCCAGTTCAATTGCCAACAGTTTTTGGCACATCCAGTGGGAAATAAATGTTCCACGTTAATATAGTATTAAGATGTGGTGTTCATCTTATTGCTATCAAATCTGAACATCTGGAAACTCTGTTGAACTTAGATACCTCCAAGTCTTGAAGACCAGCCTAAAAACTCACACCTTCATGCATACAAGATGGAGAGTTAGAAACACAAAACAAGAAGAATAAATCGAGTTCTATGAGCTTGAAATTGACGATCTAGGAGAACATCCTAGGGTGGTTAGGTTGAATAACCCGCTAGATGGGACATCTTCACAAGAAGCTATCATTGCTACATAGACTCCAAATCCTGATAGCATAGTGACTCGCTTACCCCCAAATCCATCGAATTCTTTGGATCATCAGTATACTCTGGATCCATCGAACATTCAATCAGGTGCTCTGAGTGTTCTGACCATTCTAGCTCAGAAAGTTCTACCGCCTCTGTCGGTCCATATAAATTTGCAACCCCATATGGTGTAACCAAATCTACCCATGCAGTTCCCAGCCTGGAATCATACGGGACCACTCGCCCTACAGGCTCAGCACACAGTACCTCTTGCAAACTTGAAAGCTTTACCATCTTATGATGGTATGGGAAAGATGATGCATGAGCATATCCAAGACGTTTCCAGGTTAGAAAAAATTCATCACATCACCAATGAAGATGCCATGGTGAAGCTGCTAGTTTTTAAAACAACTTTCCATTTCCCTCGCAGGGGAATATAAAACGGGTTGTGGGAAATCCACTTTCCACGTGGATAAAAACTTTTGTATCCCCTTAAAAATGCCCATACTATAAGTTGTATCAAAATAAAGGCTAAAATAGCCTTGTACATACTTCATATAGGACAAAATGATGCTTGTTTTAAACAAGCATTTTATACTTACCATTCCACACAACATGGCACGCGGTACTTGAAACTGTTCTAGCCCAAAGAATTTTTTTTAATTTGTTAGGCGTTGGTGAGCCTATTATTAGACTGTCTAGTCTCTCCTTGGAGCATCTTCGGTCATCACGACTCTCACTTTTTTCGAACAACGCTTTTGGACAACGGTTAGCATTGGCAAGCGAAGCACATACACATAAATCATATATACATAAAGTATACATCTGGGTAGGTCAACACCAATGCAAGTCCTCTAAAATTACATGTAAACATAGCTTGCATCCAAAACTGTTCCTACTGCTTTTGCACTTTACTGTGTTTCTCCTCGCTCTTGTAAGACATCCGCTGCTCGATCAGAAGTCCTGTGGAAGTGCTGCTGCATGTGAAACACTACTACTATGATCACCGTTGGAATTAGGTCATCAACAAAAAAAATACAGTGTGGCCACCGAATTTCCACACAATGTTATCTTTGAAGAGGACGAGGTCTCGGAGCCCTAAAAAAACTTCATCACTGCCAAAGCTCTATTCAGCCACTATGATGACATCTACAGAGATTAGGAAAAAATATTGATGATCCTCTTGTTTCTCATAAAACTCCATGGAAATAAAGCCACAAAGCCTTCGATAGACGAATCTTATGCAGAACAGAATACTTCATGACTTCGAAGTCATGTTCAGAATCTACGTCGTCGATGAAGATGCACTGTTGCCAATTAACACCATCGCATGCCTGTGCATATGAGTTGCTGTTAGCGAGTGCACATTCTACCTACCATAACTAATGGTGCATAGCTGCACAAGTGATAAATGAAAGAGTCATTGGAAAAAAAGCAAGGATCGCCAAAACAAATTGCCTCTCCACGTCTTTTGCTTTTCAGATTGATCCACACTCACAAGCTGGCAAAAATTGACAAGTGAAAGAGTTGTTGAAAAAAAACAAGGATCGTCGAAAAAGGGATCGATTTCCATGTCTTTCACTTCATGAGTTTGATCCACGTGCACGATTTGAACTATAGATTTTGAATCACTGCACGATGCCTTTTACGTCCTTCACTTCACGAGTTTGAATGGTTCTTGGCACCACAAAAAAGGATAAACTTCTTTCCTATGGCGAGCTCTGTGATAGAAAATGTTTACAAATTTTTGACGTTGTCGAGGTAGGAAAGCGTGGCATCTAGGAGTCTCTCACCCACCTTGATAGGAGCCGATGCCGCCACCACCATGGCCATGCTCGTAGCACGAATTTTTGATGTCGGGTTTGTTTGTGCCGCCATCTCTAGCTCTTCGGTGTTGATATCCCTCCAACTATAGTCGTAAGACGTGGCAAGTGTCTTGTTGTAAAATAAATATTTCTCTACCGAGATCACAGGGCCACCAAATTAAAAGCCTCCATTTTCATTAATTGATCCTCCATCGTCCTGCTTAAGATACGCTTGAGCCCGCCTGCAATGGAATCGGTCTATACAAAGTATGGGCTCAAAAAATCTGCCATAAAATCCTTCTTCTCCATGCACTCAATGATGACATGTCCATTCACAGACTGCTAAAAAATATTTGATGATGTGTTGGCTGTGTGAAATATATAAAATGGTAAAAAACTCTCAGATCCCTCGATCGTTCTACCTGCGTCCTTGTTCCTTCTGTTGTTGATGCCTGCATTCGTTGCTGAGGGATGGTCAAAGCCTGCATTTCACGAGGAGAAAAAATGATCACCCTTGATATTAATATCATGAAATAAGAAAAAGATAGGGCTGCTTGCTGTGTTGGATGGATCTTTCATACAACCCAAGCAAAAGGCCCATAGTGCTTCGACTACATCGAAAAAACAAAAAATAGAACAAAATCCCGCACATAGCAAACAACTGAATTTCAAATTTGAAAAAATGAATGTTCACCCAAGCTGAAGCAGGTTTGAAAAAACTGCCTGCTATAGAGGGGAGACCACAGGAGGGCCTTTCATCATCGGCGGCGCATCTCCATAACTGTGATTTTTGGTTTAAACTTGGTAAAACCCTCACAAAAAATCACACCATTAAAAGGATGAAACCACCTTTAAAAAATGGTTAAAATACTATCACAACCAAATTGACTTTATTCTCTTTTTTTATTTTAACCTTCTAGTTTCTGATCCATCAAAAAATATATGGAGAGCATACTCCCTTGGTATTCAGAAAAAAAGGGGAAAAAATAAGGAGAAAGGAGAAAAAAAATGAGGGGGGATTTCTATGAGGAAAATCCCCCCATGAGAGAAATACTCTCTCAGGTTCACAGGGCAGGGAAAGCTTGCTCTGAAACCACGTTGAAAAATAAAATACTTCATATTATTCAATGACAAAGACCTTGCTTAAATATGAAAGGTGTACAATATGATCCATTGGATCATAACTAACTGAGTTAATATCAGCCACTCAAACTTATCCTAGTAACAACTTAGAGTATATTATGATATACTCTAACAAAAATAAAGTAACATTTTGTGATTTCATTGTATAGGATGAAGAACATACATGTTGTAATACAATTATGTATTCACTTTCTTCATGTTTTGTCAAACTTAGTCTAAGCTATAACCTCATTCAAAAAGATCTAGTCCAAGTAATCATAGGCCATACTAACATTGAGTTTGACAATCATCACTAGCTCCTTCCTCTACTTTATTGAATGAACCAATTCATGAGCTACCAAAACCTCGTCTAGAATTTTTTTCATTAGTAAATTATGCTCTATTTGAGAAATATAATCTTGGAAAAAATCAATTTTAGTCTCTCCACCAAATTATTTGTTAGTGGTTTAAATATGGTGTTGTACAAAGATATAGGATAATAATCCTTAAAGGTTTGGTGGTATCACACTTAGGAATGAGTACAATATAAGTGTTATACCAATCCTTAAGGACCTTTATCCATAATATCTCATAAGTATTGAAAAATATTAAATGGAAATCCACATGGCCTGGAGGATTTGTCTTTGTTCACAAGGAATAGTGCACTACATGCATTTGATGCTAAGATAGGAACCATTAAATCTATCATTTTATTCATTATTTTCGAACTCTAGTATGCTACTAAGAAAGTCTTGCTTAGTTTCCAAATTTTTTGATGATTTTGTTGTCAAGATTCATTTGAACCGATGTATACCCTCCCTTTTTAAATATGGTAGCTCTATCAAAATGAATCATTGGATCAATAAAATAGAAGAGATGTGGTTCACATAGCATATAGACATGGTATAATTTTCAAAGAATCAGGTGTTTTTGTCTTCTTCTTTGAGTCATAGTTATCAAGACTTTTATCACCAAAAAATCTTATCTGACATATATATCCTGCAAGGTTCTCCTTAGGTAATGTTCTTCTACTTATAGCTCATCTATCATGCCTAAATTTTACCAAATATTATTCATATCTGTCAAGGCCTCTTTTTCTTTATGTTTATGGGCAAAGATGTTACCAAAAGTGGTTTCATTCCACTCTAAGAGTTTGACTTTTATGAAAAAGAGCTTGTGAGAGAATTCATATATTTTGTATATGCTTATCTTAGGACACTCCTTCCACCATTGCTCCATTAAGGAAAAACATTCTCATCCCATAGCCATGTATCTTCAAGCCTGAATGAGGAAGTCTACATTTATGATTCTAAAGCAATATAGAGGAAGATAAGATCATAGTTTGACCCACAAGCTTAACCTATTATCAATTGTATAACTACTTCATACTCAAGCAAATTGGATGATAGTAGAAAATGCCAAGATGTTTTATAATGATAATGATTCCTTCTATTGGTCCACATGTAAGAACATTATTTTTGAGTTGCACATCCCATATGGATGACTATTATACAAAGTCACTAAAATAATTTTATAAATTTATTGTGTTGTGCCCCACACAATATGTCCTTATCATTCAATATGGAATGGTATTACCCTATTTGTATAATAAGATGCACCTCATGGTTTTTGAGAAAAAATTTCAATTCATTCCATACTCAAAACTTAGTTATAGGGTTGTGTGGGTCATAAATAATTCACCCCTATGGCTTGCATCTTCTAAGAGAAACTCTTGAAATGAATAATAATCCAATAGCTACTTGAGTCATTGGAAGTGCCCAAAATTGAAGATGACCTTCATAAGGTATCCAAAAGCCCTTATATTCCTTGAGATTGAATGTTATGAAATTATAGCCTTTTCTCTTTTTTATATGTCATTCTGCTAGTTTGTTGTCATCCTATTTAGTTTCTTAAAGACAAAGAATATTCAAGCTAGAGTAAGATATATTGTTACAAACTAGACGTTGTTTATTATGGGTATCCAATTCCCTAACATTACAATATTGTATCTTTATTGCAAAATATCATGTAGCTATAGCTAGATTAATTCATTTTGGGGCCTCAATATCCTTTTTTTGTGGCCTCTAATAATCCACCTTTCTTTTTAGTTGTAAAGCCTACATCACCTAACTCCTTAAGGTATTCAAATTGATGTATGGAGGTTATCTTGTGGATCAAACTATGAATATGAGGGCTATCCTAGGTTGCGTTATAGTTTTATTGGAAAAATCTAAGGAACTATCCTAAGTTTGAGTGTAGGGAACTCTTTCCATCAATGATGAGTTTTTTTTGTCCTTCCTTCTACACCTTAATTAATGTTTGAGCCAAATCTATACCTATATTGAAGATCCTCACTTTGTGTTCTCCTTGCCAAATTAAAAGGTTTGGTCCTTTGGGAGAAACCTGAAGTGTAACACTTGTGGGCTAATGTACCTAAAAGGGGTCACAAATGATGATATAAATATACTTGGTTTGACCATCTCCTTCTACATTATCATAACTTGTGTGGCTTCAATTCCCTATTCTAAACTAGCCTCATAAGGGGATTATTTGTTGAACTTTATTTGAGAGGGACTTTTGATCTATTGGTGTTGGGAAATTGGTCCATAGACCTAATATTAGACCATCTTTGAGTTTGAGAAACATGAACCAAACGGATCTAAATAGACATACATATCTATTTAGATCTATTCATATATGTCATTCCTTCTGTAACTTAGATTTTAGGATGAATGGTATTTTAGCTCTCTAAAACTTCTTTCCTCCTTCATGAATTCCTTGACTTGTGTCTTCCCCCTTGAAGGGCTTTAAAGTCTTAATGGGAAGGCCTATAATATAATTTATGCATTATGTTACCTATCAAATTTTGAAATATGATGACATTAGGTAGTCCTATTTTAGGATTTACTTGAAGGAAATGTTAAGGTATTCAGAAGTAGAGGTTACTATTGTATATCTAGTTGAACCAACAAATGTTCCCAGTGTATTTTTAATTGCCAACTAGAAGTACTTTGTTGACCACATCTCTCATAGGAGGCCTTGAAGGCAGACCCATTTAAAAGGATGATCTCTCTTGATTTGGTTTAAATATTTGGCTCTAGGGTCTAGCATGTAATACTACCACTTCATAATATTATGGTCCCCTTTTACAATTTTATCTCTCTTCTTTCTTTTGTTTTAGATAGGAAGAAAACAAAACTAAGAGAAAGAGAAGATCCTCATAAGGAAATCAATTTTGTAGGATCCAACTCCCCTATTTGAAATTGTTAGATTCTTACCCAAATTTTACCATTCAAGGATTTGAATCTAAGTTTTATGGTTTTAAAATATCTACATAAGGAAATTATTAGGCCTCCATAAAGAGTTGGACCTTCGATTTATTCAAAAGCATTGCCAAATAATCTGTGTTTATTAGAGATATATTTTATGCCATGGATACATTTGTCCCCTTGGTTAGTAAAGTTTCTTAAGGTTGGACCAAAGCCACTATGCTAGGAGGATGCCACCATATCTCCACTTTAGGACTCACTACATTTAACAAGGGAAGCACAATTTAGGCATGTTTGGCCTATTGAACTAAGTAGGCCTCCTCTCTCTAATAAATGTAAAGTTAAATATACATACAAAGGAGGGTGTAAGAGGGAGTGTGAAGAGGGATAGGATGAGTTAGAGTAGGAGGGTAGAGTCCTCATTGCTATTTTAGCACAAGTTCATCATTATTTTCACATATATATGTACATATGCATGTGTATGTATGTTACTAGATATATCATACATATATACATACTATGTATGTAAGTATATAAATGTATATGTATATAGACACACATACATATGGAGAAGGGTGGAGGATAGAGTGTGAAGAGGGATAGGATGAATTAGAGTAGAAGGATGGAGCCCTTATCATTTTAGCATAATTTACCATTAGTTTTATATATGTATGCATACTATGTATATATACATATACATGCATGTATACCAATATGTATATATTCCCAACTAAGAAAAGGTTCCAAAGGTGAAGTGTCTTATTGCTCTCCTAACCATACTTATCACTTAGGGAAGCACCTTTAGGCTTGGTGGAGAGCCAAGACCGTGCCATGTTACAACTAAATGGGGCATTTCATGCACAATAGAAGTATGGAACCATCTAATGGATGAGAAAGAGATGAATTACTTTACAAAGTAGAATTACTTATTTCCTCTCCCACAATTTATTGGAGTGTCCAATGCAAAGTAAATAGTGACAATTGTGGAATCTCCAATCATGATGATTGGTTATAATAGATAGATTGTATATCACTTTTTCTTCTTCAATATGTGTGTATGTATGTGCATGCATGCATGACTATGCGTGTGTATAAATAATATGTTTCTATGTATATGTATGTGTGTTTATATATATGTATACGTATATGAAAATAATGATAAAGTCATGCTAAAATTTTAGCAAGGAATTCACCCTAAATTAGATTTGAGGAGGGTGGAGGAGGAAATGTGAAGAGAGCTAGATTCAAATATGGGAAGGTATATTGGGAGGGAATGTGTCTAGTTAGTAGTGGGCTATGTTGAGAGGGGTTAATCGGGTCAAGCAAGGATGGGTTGGGGAGGATGAAGTGGGTAAATGAAGATGGGATGGTCGGATGGAGTGAGCCAAAAAATATGGAGGGTTGCAAGAGGAAGGAGCATAACTAAGGGGCTAATATAGGGAATGGTGAAGTGAATTGGGGGTAGGGATGAGTGAGCAAGACAAGGATAAGATTATTTGAACAAGAAATGAAGGGAGGTTCATGTGACCAAGTTTGGGGGGTTGTGAGTGGGTCAGAATATGGAGGTGGATGTATGAGTGGATTAGGGGAGGGAAGGAGACATGTGAGTGAGTTGGGACAAGGGGGAGATATAAGAGTAGGATGGATAATGTTAGAGTAATTACATTATTTGGCATTGTGTAATCATTTGACATTTTGTAATCATTAGAGGATGTTTAATGATTTCCACCAAAGTGAAGGTTGGATAATCTCATCTCCTATGAGTTTGTCTAAAAATTTGAAAAGATAGTTGAAGGTGAAATGCCAAGATCTTCAAAATATTGAAGAGTCTCTCGAATGTGAAGAGACTCCATGATGTATAAAATTACTGCATACATAGGGTTTGGCTTGTGAGAAAAGGAATAAGAAAATGTGATTATATGCTAGAAAATTATGGAATAAAAGAGATGTATTGTGAAAATAATTGTCTTTGAATTCTGCTGTGCCCAGGTATTGTTTGAAATATTATTGTGCTTATCTCCTCAATTTGCAATATGTGGTATCAGAATCAAGTCCAAGTGAGTGTGGAGAATTTGTGAGTGTAATAATGACATGTCCTTTATTTCTATAGAAATCGTATGAGAAGATTTTTGTGTTATTCCAAGGGTGTTTTAAGGCAAACAATAAAGTTTTCTATCGGTGATAGTGGAGAAGCAAATACTTTGTTGTACAAGAATTTATGACTTGAAGACCCCCCATTAATACTTCTAGAGGTATACTTCACCCAATCCTCCATATAATTATTTAATTTCTACCTGTCATATTTATCTACTATAATCAAACAAGCCTATTATTGAGAAGTTCAAAATGTTATTTTATTTAACTTCATTCCTAGTTCTTATGCCTTATTATATTATACTCTTAGTTGAGATGTTTTGTTCACCATCTTTCCCCCCCCCCCCCTGTACCCACTACCTCAGATCGATCAAATCCTTCATGTGGTGGTGGGAGCACAAAGGTTTTCCTTGCTGGATGGTTTCTCCGACTACAACCAGATTTGGGTCAAGGATGAAGACCAACACAAGACTACGTTCACCACCAAGTGGGGGACCTTCGCCTACCAACGCATGCCCTTTGGCCTTTCAAACATTGGAGCGACTTTCCAGAGAGTGATGGACCTCACCTTTGGTGAACTATTGAATCATGTCATCGTAATTTACTTAGATGACATGATAGTCTTCTCCCATAAGAGGGAGGAACACGGCCTACATTTGTGGTAAGTTTTTGAAAAATATCAGGAGTTCGGGGTCTCCATCAACCCCAAGAAATCAATCTTTGTAGTGAAGGAAGGAAAGCTACTCGAGCATATTATCTTTGAAAAGGGATTAACTGTTGATCCCGCTTGAGCTGAGGCACTTCTCCGCCTTCCACTTCCAGCAAATAAAAAAACCCTACAATCCTTTTTTAGATAGATAAACTTCATCAAGAAGTTCATCGTTGACTTTGCCCAAGTAATAAAGCCGATGGCCGAGCTCCTGAAGAAGGACGTCAAATTCAAGTGGACCGATGAAAGGAGGTAGGCTTTTCAAGAAATTAAGGAGCAGATCACTCAAGCTTCGGTCCTCATCAACCCTGACTATTCAAGATATTTTATTTTATATGTAGTCGGGGAGCCAGAAAGCTATGCAACTGTTCTAACATAGAAGGGCGAAGATGGAGATGAGCACCCGATAGCGTTCCTCAGCCAAATCATCCAACCACACGAAGAAAAGTTCAATTTCATTGAACGACAAGTGCATGCAGTGATGAGGTTGCTCCAGAAGTTCTAACATTTCGTCTCTTAGAGAAAAATGATAGTGTACATGATACACCCAGATGTTTAGAATTTCATCATCCAAGGTGAGTTGGGCAATAGGAGAGTTGGATGGGTTACTAAGATCCAAGAGTTTTACATCGAGGTATGCCCCACCAAGTTAGTCTGAGGTAGAGCACTCTGCCAGGAGCTAGCTAAAAATACTGTGGCTGAAGCTGCGAACCCCAACTCGTACAACCCCATGCCCGACAACAATCTTGCCAATCTATCGGTTGACAGTCCATATTGGATAGATGATCTGGTTAAATACTTTGACACGGGCAGATGCCCTTCTCACTTCAATGCTTCGCAAAGAAGGAGATTTCACCTGCAGGCTGGCAGGTATGTCCCGACGCCTAACAAACTGTTTTATCAGAACATCGATGGAGTTCTCCTGAGATGTATCAGAGAGTCATAGAAGGTGAAAATATTGGAGGAGTTTCACTCCAAGATTTTGAGAGGATATTTTGCTGGTAGACCGATGGCGTTGAAGATCATCAAAGTGGGCTATTATTGGCCCACCCTTTTCTCCGATGCTTTCAAATTCAGCCAATGCTGTGACAATTGCCAGCGCTACTCAAGCAGGACTAGGAATGCATCACTTCCTCTCCACCCCATCCAAGTGGAATCCCCGTTCCAACAGTGGGGTCTGGAATTTATCGGGATCATCAATCCCAACTCCTTCATCGACCACAAATACATTTTGACCGCCATATACTACTTCACTCGGTGGTTAGAAGCAATTTCGACCAAGCAGGCTGACCAAGAAGTGGTTATCTCCTTCCTTGAAGGATTGATCACTCGCTTTGGTGTACCTGAAGCCATCGTGTTTGATAATGGTTCTCCTTTCACCGACGTAAAAATCTATGATTTCACGGTTAGGTATGGAATCTATTTGAAAACCTCATCTAACTATTACCCACAGGGCAATGGACTGGTGAAATCCACAAATAAGAACCTACTACGGATATTGAAGAGGATGTTGTAGAAAAATAAGCGAAGCTGGCACCTACTCTTGGACCAGTCGCTTTGGGTCGACCACATTTCTATCAAGCGATCAATCAAAACTTTGCCCTACTCACTGGTGTACGGGAAAGACGTAGTCTTACCCACGCACATCGAGCTGCCCACATTGCAGTTGCTTAAGTGGCTCGACACCAAAGAGGGTCAATTCAATCCGATGGATGCGAGGTTGGCGCAGTTGCTACAGTTAGAGGAAGAAAGAGAGAAAGCTTATGAAGCCTTCACCAAGCACGCCGAATCCACCAAAGGTTGGTTCGGAAAAAAGACTTCTGACCGAACCTTCATTGTTGGAGATTTGGTCTTAAAGTGGAATGAAAACAAGTCCAAGCCGGGGAACCACAAGAAGTTTGACGCCTTCTGGGAAGGCCCATTTTGAGTCTCCGACGTTAACCAGATCAACTCATTCATTCTGCAAGACATGGAGGGTTTCACTCTCCCAATTTTAGTGAATGACTTTCTTTTGAAAGCTTATCACCCACCGAGCTCCAAGGAAGATCGTTGAATCACCAGGTATTTCTCGTGTATATAATCTCTTTCAAAGTCTGTACAGTTGCCTGTCGCTCCAGTTTTTCGAGCGTAGCTAGAAAAATTGATAAGTGGAGCGACGACTTCCCGTTCTCCAAGTTCAAAAAAGAGAAGTTTCCTAGGACCCGTGGAGCGCTCTTCTTCAAGCACTCCACCTAGGGAGCACTTCTCCAAAGGCGCTCCACTACTGGAGCGATCCTATTCAAGTGCTCCACCTAGGGAGTGCTTCTCCAAAGGCACTCCACTGCTGGAGCACTCCTCTTCAAGCGCTATACCTAGGGAATGCTTCTCCAAAGGTGCTCCAGTAGTGGAGCGCTCAAAGAGCCCAAGGAGGTATGGCAAATTTTGGCATGCCAAGTTGCCAAAGTGCAAGGGTTCCATTCTAGATATGGGAAGATGTCCCATGATGATGGGATGGGGCTATGGGTTGACGAGTTCGGAGCTTCTATGTGCTCATTTTAGTGTTTTACCAAAAGTTAAGCAATTCTTGGTGGAGTAGTGCTCGGATGGGTGACCTTCTGGGAACTATCCCGATTGGTGCGTGCCATGGTAAGAGTTGAGCGTGAAAGTTGAAAAGCTACCATGGGAGTTTGCCAATATGGTTTGGATGTCGACAAGGATGTCATGTTGGCTTTTCTGTATTTTTCAACTAGGATGAGATAGTTGGCAGTAGTCTTGCATCAGGTGAAGGCGTGGATGATCTCTAAGGAGCAGGCCAGTTCCATTGTCGCCAAGTGGTAAGCCGAAAGCAGGTTGTTCAGCCAAAAGAAAAGGGGCTCATGTTTGAGCTTGACAAAGATCAAGGAAAGCCGATCACGAGGGAGGACACTCATGAGGCCGAGCACTAATACGAAAAGTGTTAGGTGTAGCGCGTCCCCAAAGTGCTCCACCTTATGGAACGCTTCTTGGCAAGCGCTCCACCCAGGGAGTGCTTCTCTTCTAAGTTTAAAACTAGCAAGCACTCCACCTAGGGAGCGAACGTCCCCCTCCCCCTAAAAAAAAAGTTATTTTTTGTTTTATTTTAACCCATCCTTTCATATTGTGCCAAGTGTCATGGAGAGATAAGTCTTTTAAAAGGTCATTTTCAAACCCTAAAGTGCAGTATTTTAAGGAGAGGATCATACGACTATCCAATCAAAGCATTCTCACCCTCTATCAGCTAAATATGTGCCCCCCTAGCAGATTCGTATGGGCACCCATCCCAACAAGTAGCATGCACCCCAAGGAAGTGTCCTTGTCCATCGTTGTTATTCATCATTTCCAAAGGCAACCACCCACACATGGGTAATTAAAGGTGCACATTTGCATGCACGCTCTCTACCGACATTAATTTTAGGTACCCTAGTTACAAGGTGGTGGATGAAAGGCTAGTGTTATAAGGTGGCGAATTTATCAAAAAAATTACAAACCCTTTGTAGCATTTCCATTTTCTCCATTGCCCTAGCACCCTGTGTCTAGAGTGTGAGCTGCATCAGTGCATTCGACAACCATGGGTAAAATGAAATATGAGACTAAGGAGAAGGCGCCAAAGGAAAAAGTGCCCAAGGAAAGGGTGGCAATTGTAGGAGAGTCCAGCTCAAAGAAGTCGAAAAAGCCACAAAAATGTGAAAGAAAACCAACACAACTGACTACTCCACAAAATAATCTATTTCGATACTAGGATTACATGGTGATGAGCAAGGATATGGAGCAATTGTTCCCGGACGTTGAGAGCGTGCATAGGGAGGACCCGACTATAAACCTGCTGGCTGTTGTGTACCATTCACACCTATTATTCTACATGTGCACACCTATACACGACTATTCATAATTTATAGAGGCTGTCTCACATTTCTATGACACCCAATAAAGAATAGTGAGAAACGCCAAGTCAGAATCATTATTTGCCATTACAACTGACATTGTCCAGGATGCTTTTGCCTATGGGAGGAAGCACTCATCTTAGTTTATCCCAAGGAAGATCCACATTGAGGAAGAGAGCACCCGATATCAGTCGACATTGGAGATGTGCAAATTTGTAAGGGAGTAGTTGGGTGGTGTGGCATCATCTAACGAATTATCCCAACTGCCAAAGCCCTTAGCAGAATTCTCCCACCCCGACATCTACTCCATTCTGGTGTGGGTAATGGGACTTTCAACATATGAGTGGGTCTCTGACTGGCAAGTCTCCATGGTGCATAGTCCATATTGGAGAACAAAATTTATTTCCCCTCCAAAGTGAGACCGGGTGCTATTCCAATTTTCTATGACTAGGTAGAGTTTTTGGCGTGGCAGTTGCACGGAGCGTTGACCTATGTTTAGAGTCATAGAGCATACCAGTTCAGACTCTGCTCCCTCTTGGTGTGGTACTTTTTCTGGCACTTGCACCAGAAGTTCCCTTACATCACAAAAAATCATATAGATGAGGAGGGCAGAGCACTACCAGTTTATCTCTGGACAAACAACTTGTCCAGAGACGAATCATATTACGTCTTCAACCAGGTTTTCCTAGGTCCAATGCTGGAGCTGATATATGGCCACTGCAAGCGAGTTACTGTATATTTGAAGGACAATATGGAGGCTGAGCGATGGGTAGATACATTTCTACTCACACAAGTCTTGGTTATCCAACTCTACGAGTTTACAGAAAAACCTTTTTTGTTCCCCTACTATGCAATGCCCTATCTGTTCTCTCTGGAAGTCGCCCGACATCTCGACTTCACTAATGAGGCGTATGGGAAGGGTCGAGGAAGAAAATTCATATGCTCTACGCCTTTCAAGTTTGGAGATGTCAAGATAATGCAGTGTGGCCAGAATGCGATGCTCACAGTGACACTCTCGACTACGGGCTGATTGAACTTCCCCATCGTTGGAGATGGGACCCACTCGATATCATCCAGAGGTACCTCGGGGTGAAATATTTTCACTTTTTCTCACCCCAACATGGAGAAGCAGCGTAATAATCCACTGAGTCTCAAACTAGAATGGCACATCGATGAAATGAAGCCCTTGCCTCCCTGGCTAGATTTTTACACCATGGAGACCGAGTATAACCCGACAATCAATTCAAAGCAGAGATTACCCAGGGCTATTTTAGCAACAATGAGGGTCAGACATCCGTAGTGGTCAGAGGATAAAATTCAACAGCGGTGGATCATGAAGGTCCACAATGATAAGACATCCTCAGATAACTCACTAGCGATTGATAATAAGTTCTCAAATTTCTATGATGAGAACATAGACACTTATCGACCTCTCTCATTTGTTGATATTATTCCCCGAGGTGGGTGTAACCCTGATGAAGTGGATGATCTGGTAGACCCAAGGCACAAAGTTTAAGGAAAGGGCAAGGCCATTTTGGGTGACCCACTATTTACTAAGGAGAAGAGGCCATTGCCTCATCAAAAAGAAAGCGCCCCCTCGAAGAGGAAAGCTGAGATGCCTCTCTTGCAACAGGTCACGAAGAAGCCACGCACCAACACCCAGAGGCCCTTCGGAGCAATATTTCGGTGAAGTTCTTGAGACCCCTCTGGCGAGCTCTACCGAAATGGTTGTGGCAACACAGGCTGAGAAACAAAGGGATGAAGACGTAGGGTTCATCAACATGGATGCGCCAGATACGGAGGAGAAAGGAGAAGCAGAAGTAGAAGCACAACGCTCATCTTCCTCGACTCCCTTGATCACGAAGCCCAAAGGTATGCAATCATCTCCTCCTCCTTCTTCTTCCCCATCTACATTACCATTTTCTATAACCCCGGTGTCTATTTGCTCGACACCTAAGATTCCTATTTCAGCATCAATTTTTGAAGCCCCTGTATCAAGTACACCTTCATTGCCCCAATCAACTTTTCCCAATATTTCATTTTCCTCGGCATTATCTGTGCCATTGTCTGTGTCATCTTCTTTTCCTTCATTCATAGCATTTGAGTCCTTCATGGGAAACCTTAATGCTTTTTCAGTCTCTATCGTAGAAATAAATCCGTTTTTCCTATCACCTCCTCTCACCATGTCTTCGGGGTCTACTGGTTTCTCAACACCCAAACCCTCTATATCCGTTGTAGCTGTCCAGACCCAAGCACCTCTGAGGGTTAGTGCAGTCGCTTCCCCACCAACTTCCTATGCAATGTCTGATCTTGAGTCCAATCTCCCACTTCTTCCCTTCACACCGGTCCTCGAAATAGGCATTTAGGATCCGTTGGAGTCTAATATGGAAATGACTCAACAACTAGCTGCCGTGCAGAGCATATTCTAAGCTTGCAAAAATACGATGTGCTATCTAAGGGACCGTAGAAAGAGAGAAGCGTAGGCTCTAGTACAGACTTAGAAGGCTTGCATTATCGATCCAGAAATGATGAAACTTCACACCATTGAAAAGATACCGCTCATCCAGAAGCCCTTGGGGAAAATGACCCGAGTTGATTATGCCTTCCGCCATACTAAGGAAGATGTGGCTAGGATGAACACTGCACAAAATATGGGCGATGTCCAAGTTGGCATGGGCTCTATTTATGCTCACGGTGAATATTACAAGGACCGCTTCTTCAAAGCGCAGTCCAAAAATGATGAGCTCGAAGAGGCCCTAGCAACGACGAGAAGGTAGATTGAAGTGCTGGAGTCTAAGTCAAAGAAATAGGTTGAAGCACTAGAGTCTGAGATTGAGTAGTTGAAGGAACGAGTTCAGTTACTTGAGGAGGAAAATAATGAAGTGTCCAAGCTATGCGACAACCATGTGAGGGCACGTGCCCAGGCAAACCAGGAGATACAGGCGCTCACTATCCAAAGAAATGAGTTGCAAGCTAAGTTGTCAAAAAGAACGGAGCAACTTGTTCTTTTCTCTAAGGAGCGCCTCAAAGAGATGCGTCTACAGTTCCTGGGAGAGTTCATGGTAAGAGCAAAAAAGGGAGTTACAGTATGAAATTTTTTCAAAGAAGCACACGAGGCAATTGTTGTTGGTAGTCCAATCCTAGAATCCGCTCAAGCAGACATCAACTATTGGTTGGACCTAGCTGCACATCCTAAAAAAATTGAAGATGCTCCTGTCAGACTTACCCCTATTAGTGATTTGGCTTGGTCATGGTTGACGACAAAGACAAATCTACACTACTTCACTAAGGTCAAACTAGACAAAAAATCTCACCTGCTCGTTGAGATATTTCAATAGCTTGGCCAAAATTGATGTGTCGGGCTTCAGTGAACTAGAAGGACCCATCCCATCGGTTGAGGAGTTAGAGCCCGCATGGTCAACATTCGTTGATAGTGCCGAAGACATTGATGCTTGGGAAGTCCCGACTCCTAATGCATAGGTAATTCTCTTCATGGCCAAATACACCCAGATCGAATCTTGTTTACAGGAGTTCGAAAGAACACTGGAATTTGTTGATGTAGAGTGCATCGAGACATACCATTGCCTAATCCAAGAGCTTTAGAAGCAGTCGACTTTCCCTTTGGAGCGATGGGTTGATGCTTCCGCAGTATACAAAAATATTTTTAACAAGTCTTTGGACAAATATCTCCCTCAACCGCCCAAGAAAGACAAAGAAAAGGAAGCTGAAAGTGAGTCAGATTCAAAGGCTTGAGGGATAGAACTGGAAGAAGGGACAAAAGAAGAAGAATCCAAAGATGGAGAAGAAGAAGATAAGGAGTCCAACATCAGTGAAGAAAAATCAGAGGAGCAATATGAAAAATCTGAGAGTAAGGAGGACTCTGCTGCCCAAGGATAAGGTTTGGGATCTTCACATTGAGGCAGGCTCAATGCCCCGCGAGCCACCAGATGTGTTGCCAATTTTGCCACACCTTGTTAAATTTCATATTGTATACAGTTTTGAGACCATTCATTGTAAAAACTTCCCTTTTTCCAAAAAATGGTTAAGGTGTTGTTATGTTGTTGTGCTTTCACTGGTTGTCTCTTCTGGTTTAAAACTATGTTCTGTTGCATTATGTGGTTCCTCTAATTTTTTGTACTTTTCTCTATATTTTTTGTACTTTTTCCTGTTATGTTGCATGTAAAATTGTGAACGTTTTAGCATGGGCAATTTTTTGGTATTTTCTCTTCCTTACCTTTGTCTTCAAATATTTTCATTTTTGCACATACGACTGTAATTTCTAGCACTTAGGCACTTGAGTACGTTTTTTTGTTAAAGATATGAAGTCACTCCGGCAGAGGGAGCGGAAGGCCAAAAAAGAGTAAAAATAGGAAAATACATCTAAGTATGAAAATCTAAACATAGTCAGAGTTGTAGGCACTCCTCTCTTGGAGCGAACTCCCAAAGCGCTCCACCCATGGAGCGACATTCTAAAAACAATAGAAATAAGTATAAAGGCTAAGTGTAAAGGGTCAATATGGTCAAAGGGTAGAGCGCTCCACTAGTGGAGCGCATCTCCAAAGCAAAGGTAAAGCAAAGTGAAAACAAGAACATAAATGCAAAAGACAAACTCCTAAAAGGTCAACAAATGGTCAAATCTCAAAAGCACTCCATAGGTGGAGCACCGCTTCAAAAGTGCTCCACAGGTGGGGAGCCCCTTCAAAAGTGCTCCACGAGTGGAGCACCCCTTCAAAAGCACTTCACAGGTGAAGCACCCCTTCAAAAGTTCTCCATAGATGAAGCGCCTCTCCAAGGCATGAAATGTAAAATATACCAAGGAAAAAAGGGTCAATTTGGTCAAAATGTAAAGCGCTCCACTCATGGAGTGCCTCTCCCAAGTGCTCCACTAGTGGAGCGCCTCTCCCAAGCGCTCCACTAGTGGAGCGAACTCCTCAAACAAGTGACTAAGAGAAACTATTGCAAATCTACCATTGACCATTCAAACCGACTCCAAGTTGCATTCTATAAATTCGAATTGACTATTTCAGGTCATTATCAGAACCTTCTGTCTTCAATGCTCAATTATCTAAAAAACCCAAATTGACTATTTCAAGTCATCATCGAGATCAAATCTGCCTGTCACGGGAGTGGTTGAGCGTTAATGTTTTAAGTGGTAGAATTCTTCTATAAAAGTCGACTTCTTCTCTGTAACCAAGGATGGATAACTTCTACTAGAGAAGCAACTCTGTACTTCAAAATTTGCTTTCAAAATAAAGGCTTCTGGATCCGGTTTTGAGTTCTCTATCTCTGTGTATGACTTCTATTCTATAATTTCTATTAAATTAGTCTCTTTATCACACAATTTAATTTTATTTTCTGGATTTAGCTATCAATAGAGGACTAGTCCCTGGAATACTTGTTGGAGTTTACATAGTTCAGAGAATTTAATACTAGTTTATGTTAAAAGTCTATTGTTTTGATTGTTGTTGGTTCAAGTAGTTAGGTTGTCTATCATGCTTCGGGTCCATCACCCCATATTTCTTGACTTTTAGCCATTTCCCATTCCTTTCAGTATCTTCCTAACCCTTATCTCAAACCCCCCATTTTTATTTTTGGAACCACCCCTACTAGATATTTCCATGGAGGACATTCCTTTCCTTCGAGCATTCAATGCTTGGCAGCGGGCCTAGGGCACTGCAGACTTAGAAAACCTGTATCTAGGCCGGTTCGATTGCCAACATGTACTTCCTTTCGAATGGTGCTGCTCTTCACCTTACAACTCAAGCATTCAATGCTCTGCTTTGAACAATGATGGTATATGGTAGTATTTTACTGCACTTTGAATCTGATAGTGATGCTTCACTGTGTGCTTTCACTTTGTTGTGTTCTCCTATAGATTTTGGTACATAAATAGCTTCGATGCTCCTTGGGATTATACCCATGTGGTGTTACATTCTTGAATGGCCTTTATTAATATGATTTCAACACCCCTTACTTCCTTGAATGATGAGCTATGATGAATATGATCTCTAACCTCCAAATAATGATTTTCCAATGCTTAAAGAATAGATGTTACCATTTTACGAATATTTTTTCTATGTAGATGTTATGGAATATATGGGCACTTTATCTATTGTGCCAAGTGGAAACCCTTTTTCTTGCATGTAAGACTCTCAATGTCTTTTAAACCTTATATTCTTCTTTCTAATGGATGCACTATTATATCTTATCTTCAACTCTTCCTTTAGGTGAACAATGATGCTATTATTTTAGTAGGAAGTCGGTTCTAGTTCAATGGTGATTATAGGACGTTGTATTGGTGGTTCTATATTGCTTCGATGGTTATTGTAGGTGCTACTCTTAGCTGGTAGTTCAACCGCGATATTGCTTGGTAACACACCTTTCATTTTCATTGTAACTTCCTTATTTTCATGCCTTTCACGTCGTTCCTTCTACATTGATATACAATAGATGATAGCCACTTTAAGTAGACCTTGTTATGATATATTTTATGTAGAAGTGCAATATATAGATGGCTTCTTATGTAGACCTTGTTACGCTATCCTTATTACATGGATATGCATTGGATAATGGGATCCTTAAGTTGGCTTTAATGTTGTAGATATATGTTTCTATGGGCGCTCAATATGGTGGTGGATGTGGTGTCTTTAGACACCTTAAGACTTGACTAATATGAGCCCTTCGTTGGCTCTCTACCTTGCTTGAAGTTTGCTCTTTTATTGACTACTTTGTAGACGTGTCTTGTTGGCTATTGAAGTGTCTTTGTGACACTCAAGCTTTGTCCTCTTTTGCTACATAGGACAAGAAGATTATGGTGTAAGAAACTAATGTAAATATTTTTACAATAGTTAAAATAGAATACCTTAAATTTGCACCTATATTTGAGATCTTTAAATCTCCTTTTGCAAGCTTTCTTTCTTCTTTTGATGAGGCAACTAATTTGTACTTCTTAGAGGTAAGGGATGATATGATGTTGTCTTTATTACCAGACAAATATCTTCTTTTTTTGGTTAACTTAATAATGAATCCAAGCTCTTACTAATGCAGCTAATATGCTATTTTATAGGTTTAAATTTGCACTAATTTTCACTACAACTAAAGTACTTAGTGCACCTTAAAAAACTCTTAAGAACAACTAGTATAGTGCAATATTGATCTCACCTTATCACTCCTATAAAATAACTTGTAAGATGTATCAATAATAACTCTTAAATGCACTATAATATCTGCAACTTTCACTTAAGAGTAATGTCTTCTTTGCTTCAACTAAACAATAGGAAGATGATATTTTTCTTTCATTCAAAATATATCCAACTCCTATTAATGTGCATGTATTAACTTTATAAGAAACTATCTTCTACACTCCCTTGAAGACTTTAATATGCAACCTTCTCCTTGCAAATTTAAATTCTAATATGGTGCTTAATGAATCTTAATAATGAAAAAAAATCTAAATTTCAACTAATGAACCTTCATGCACCCAAGTTGCTTACCTTAATAATATCTGTAGATGAAGGATTGCAAGGTGATTAGATTCACCTTATTTCTACATTTTATTGGATGAACTTGCAACTCTTCTTTGCTGTCCAAAACAACTTCTTTAGCTCACCTATTTACAACTTTGAAACCCTCTAACTTGCTGCCCTAAATATGTAGTCGGTGACTTTAATTATTCTTTAGAGTGCACTCTATAAATATAAATTTTTGCAACTTGTAATGTTGTCCTAGTTGTTGCTTTCTTGTTTTCCTCAAATCTGAAAATTTTCAAATTGCAAAGTAGTCAATCTCTCCACTAAAATTTTATCCTTGAATCTCAAACATTTGGTAGGGAACTCCTCCAAATCATGGCTAAGATTTTCCTTCAAGAACCTTTCAGTTTTCTATTGTAGAAACCAGTAGATCTCCTTTCTCTGAATAAGCCTTATAGCCTTCAAAGATAATCTTCAAACCTCTCAGGTTTGGTAGTAATGTCTGGCTCCTTTTACTTCAACATCCTTGTCATATTTTTACTTCAATAAAGCAATTCTTCTCAAGAATATGAAAGTCTTAAGGTCTTTACCAATCTCCTCCATAATTTGGCAAGCTTCTTACCAAATCCTTCTCCCTTGGGATTGTTGTTGGATGGCAACAATTGTCCCAAGTTCTTCCTTTATTAGGAACTTCTCCTTGGTGGTAAATTTCTCCAATGAGTTCTCCTAGGAACTCCTTTAATGGCCTTCTCTAAATCTCCTTTAATGAGGCTCCCCAAGCCTTTTTATTTCTCCTTGAGACCTCTTTTCTAGGATCTTCTATATTGCAGCTTCTCTGGTCTTTTAAATGAGACATTTTATTCAATATTCAAACTATGGAAATTTGGCAATGAGATATCCCTCTCAGATCTTTGAAATTTGCTCCTTTAGGAACAAGACTTTTGCTAGTCCTCTATCTCTTCCAAAACTGGAAGTTCTTCAATGGGACCTCTTGTAGGTCTCTTTAGCTTCTTAGGCTAATTTCTTCTACTCCTTCAAGGTGAAGTCTTCAATATTCAATGGAGATCACCAATCTCCTATATTCACCAAGACTCTTCTTTGGAGTCTCTTAAATATACTATTTTTAGTCTTCAATGGAGATCAACAACCTCTAATATTCTCCTAGAATCTTCTATGGAGTCTCTTCCTCGAATCTGCAATAAGGCTCCTATGGCTTTTTCTTCTTCTGCACTCTACAGGTCTGCAATCTCTAGCAATGGGACATTTTTTTCAAGCCTCCAAATATTCGTTCTTCTATTTGTTGCTTCTTGTGTTGGATTGATTCTAAAGAAGATATTCTTCCTAAATCTTTTGTAGGAAGCTTCCCAACTTTCTTTGAATCTCATTTTTCCTACAATAAAGTATTAGGATTGTAATGGAAGAAATTCTAAATATAGAGATGATCAATCTTCACTATTTGATTTGTCAATCTAGTGGAATTAATGTTGAGTTCTAGTCTTCACGAGTTTTTTGCAACCCTATGGAAAGACTCTAGCCAAATGCAATCTTAGAAATTTTGAAAATGAGATTTCTAGATTCCTCTCAATCTCACTTGTGGCTCTCCCTATTTCCTATCAATCTACCGTGTGCTTTGATACCACTGTTAGATTTTGATGAGTATATGATATAGGAAATGCAACCACAAGATGTAAGATAAGCAAAGATATGATATCTATATGATAATGACACTATAATATGCAAGAAATTAAAGAGATAAAACTCTACAATAACTCAAAAATATGCCATTAATGAAAGCTTACAAAAAGAGTACAATGTATTATAATGGAGGACATAAACACTCCACAAACTATTTTAAAATGAACTACATTGTAAACCTCTAGCAATTTATACTATGCACTCTCTATATTCTCTCCTCTCTATTTCACTCACTATAAGGCCTTTATATAGGAAGATAGATTCCTTGGCCCTTACTCTACCTTTGACTCTATCCTATGACTCATGTACATGTGGACTACATGCACATTTACATTATTACACATTATAACACTTGTGAATTTATTACATGTTGAAGTAAATACTTAAATTTACTCTAAAGTAAACTCCTACTCTAGTAATGTACCAAAGGTGGTACATTGATATGTACCCAATAATGTAATATATTCTCTAACAACAAAAACAATCTTATATGATGAATTATATAACTAAATATATTTAATGCTTCTATCCAGGTGTTGTAGGTGAGTTGGAGAGGAGAGGGTAATCCTCCAAGGGAGGTCCCAGGTTCAAATCTCCACCCTACCAAAAAGCTGAATTGGGTATCCAAAATCCAATTGATAATTTTGGTGCGGGCAGGGGTCGGGTGCGACTCCCGGGTGACTTTAACGGTGTAGACCCCCTGTTCGTGGTCTCTCAGACCAAGGCGGCCCCACAAGGGGTTTTTCGCTAAAAAAAAAATATCGAATGCTTCTACCATTAAGAAATAGGATATAAAGATCTTCCACGATCTGTGTTTCCCACCATCTAGGGGATAGTCATAACAATTGAGGTTGCCTTTGTCTAGAGCCACGTTGGCCATCACATCTGTAAATCTATTTTATTCTCTAAGAATGTGATTGTATTCCATTCATAGAAAGCTCGTATGTACCATCAAAATCTTCTCTATAATTCTCCTTAGTCTCCAATCAAACTTCATATTCTCGCTTGGATTCTTCATATGGTTGATCATGACTTATAAGTTGGATTCTATATGGACCTTCTTCCATCCTACCTTTACTACCTCCTAGATCCCTCTAAGGATGCCACAACCCTCTGCTAGGTTGTTGGAAAGTATGCCAATATTCTATACAAAGGTGAATACCAGGGTCCCATTTGACCATCTTCCTATCCCTCCCACACTAGCTCTTACTGAATTCTCCCGTGATGTTCCATCTGTGTTAATTTTTTTTCAATACTCTAGGGGGCTTTGACTTTCCTTTCTTGGCTACTTTTGGGTGCCTTATGGTCACCATTTGTTGATTACCATTCACAGGAATAATTTTTAGCCTTATCATAATCTATTTCGATCATTGGTGGGATCCCTAGGGATACTTCAACATATGTTGGACTATATCTACTAGTGTTTGTGGTCTTTTTCCAAATATAGTTGATGCCCATAGACTCTTGTTTGAAGAGGTGGTTGTGCCTTTCCTTCCATATGTTCCGAAGTAGAAGAGTAGTTTCTATCCCATACTATCTTCCTAACATACTAGTCTACACCATCTTGTGTAGTCCATTACCTCCATATATGCTCTACGATGGTAAAGCTAGACCAATTAATACCAAGGTAACCATCATCTTCCATAGCTTTGATACTATATAACACAATAAATAAATTTCAATGTCTCAAGGTTCTCCCCACACATCTCAGATCTGAAAGGACCATGGTAGCTGCTTTTCATAAGTTGTTCCCCTATTAGAACCCTTTTATGTAGAATAAGCGAAATGAAGAATCTCAATTTAGCCCATAAATTTTGAACCCAAATTTGTTTGAATAAGTCTCAAAGCAAGTTAGGAGTACTTCGGCATAGAACTACATATCCACATGTTATTGTATACTCACCCCAACTCGTGTTGCCCCATCTAAGGGAATCCTCTGCTTGAGACTATGAAAGTGATCTTATTTGTAGAGTTCATTGGATATCCATATTTTACCTCTTTGGGATTTGATTTGGTGATTTGGTTGTGGGAACCTAGTTCCTCTTAACTTATAAATTTTTTGTCTGGTACCTATAAAATATTTCTATCTTTATCCAAATTGCTCTATGTAGCTACTCCATGAAAGGTATCCACTTTGGAAATTGAGCCACCAATGGTTGGTGTTTGTCCCAAGAGTTTATCCAAAATTTTGCATGTTGACCATTATGAATTATCCAAAAGAGATCCTTCTTTATCAATTCCTCTCCTATCCTCAAAACTGCTAAGATGGGGATCCCTTACTAAGGAGTTGGTGGTGAATAATGTCTATTGAGATTTTATTTTTTATACATTTAGCTCTCAAAATTTGATCCCATAGTGCATTTGGGTTGTTCAACATCCTCCTATACAACTTAATTTCTAGTGCCTTGTTATTCTTGACCACTGATCTATCTCCTAGTACCCCTTCATATTTATGAAGGCATAAAGTTTCCCACCACACCAAAACCCATTTTATTTTCTCCTTAGGATCCCTCCAAAGGAACTAATGATTTATTTGATCTAGATCTCCCAATACTACCTTGCAAATATCTAAAATTATGGAGATATAGATAGATGTAGATTGAAGAATTGATTTAATTAGGATTATTCTTCCCCCTAATGATAGCCATGGATTAGTCCATTTTACCATTTTCCTTTTTAATCTTTCCACTAGCCAGGCCCAATCCTCATTTTGTCTCCTTGCTTTAAGAGCAATGCCTAATTAGGCAATTGGAAGGGAGGTCTTCTAGTATTGTAGCTTGTCAAGAACCATAATATCCTTTCTAGGTGACCAGTGGAAGAAAATGACTTCCGATACTTCCTCATTGATCTATTGCCCTATGGCTCTTGAAAAAAAACTTATAATATGTTTAATTATTGAGGCTTCCTTCATTGTTGCTTTTTGTAATAGAGTAAAGTCATAAACAAATTAGAGGTGAGTGATTGGTCTTGTTCCATTTGCAATAGTAATTCTTGTTAATATTTTATTTTCCTTATATTTGTCCATTGTCCTTCCCGCGTATTCATCTAGAAATATGAATAAATATGGGAAGAGGGGATTTCCCTACCTCATACCTATGGATGTAGTGAACAATTGTGAAGGAAAATCATTGATCAAAACTGAATAGAACACCAATGAAATACATCCCTTGATTCAATTTTTCCATTCCTATGAGAAGCCAAATTGACCTATTACTTTGAGGAGGAAATGTGAATCCACCCTATCATATGCTATGGACAAGTCTAATCAGATGAACATGGATGGGAAATTTTGTGTTTCCATGGGTTGAATAGCCTATTGAGCCATAACCATCCCATCCACTATATGTATATCTTCCACAAAACCACATTTTTCTAATGAGATAATCTTATGTAGAAGTGGTTTGAGCCTCTCTGCCATTACATTGATGATTATTTTGAGCAATACATTACATAAAATTATTGGTCTAAACTAGACAATGTGCTCTACTTCTTGTGCCTTTGGGGTCAATGTTATATACATTTTTTTATTTCCTTCAACACATATTTAGCTCTTCTAGCTTCCTCAACCACATCTAGAAGGTCCTCGTATAGGATATCCCAAAATTCTTGGTAGAACTCAATAGGGAATCCATCTAGTCCAAGGATATTTCCTTTTTGTATTTTGAAAACAACCTGTTGTAACTCTTTGGTAGTTATTGGTGTATTCAAAACTAAATTGTCCTCTTTGTTATTAGTGTAGGTATATCCTGAAATACTTCCTATTGGATTTAAATATGTAGAGGTTTTGTTGTGCATAGACTTACAAAATAGTTTACTACAATAGATCTCATAACTTCCCATGTGTGGACAATATTTGTTGCTTTTGTTCTCAAGGTGGGTATAAAGTTGTACGATCTATGGGATATAAGGGATTTATGGAAGAAGCATGTGTTTCGGTTCCCCTCCTAGAGCCATTAGATTCTACTTTTGCTTCCATAATAGCTCTTCCTTTTTTTCCCATTATTCTAGTTGGGATGTAAGTTTTGTCTCTATCACACTCAAACCCTTCATGAGGCCATCTATGCAGATTTGTTAATTCAATTCTTCAAGTTGGGCTATCACTTATAACTTTTTTTTCGTGACATATCTAAAATCTTCCTAGTTCTAAGTCCTTATCTTGGATCTAATGTACTAAAGCCTTCTCACAAAGCAGTACATCTTGGTTCCATGCTGAGTTTTGCCTTCCTTCCACCATTGTTGTACTTTGTGCCTAAAAGAGTTATCTCTAAGCCACATAAATTGGAATATGTATGGCAAGTGTCTAGCCTTTGATTTCCACATTTATATCATGATCGACCAATTATCTGAGCCTACATTGTTTAGGATATTCAACCTAGGAATGTGTCCATCAATTAGAAAATTATCTAATAGAAAAAAACTATCTAATATTTCTAAAATGCAAGCAAAACCTTATCTCTTATTATACTAGGTCATCGGGCCATTGTCTAGCATGACTTTCACTAGGTGGAGGTTTTTTATGTATGCCTTCATGAGATTTGTGCTCCCATATAAGCCATTTTACCCCGAGCTTCTCTTCCAAGGACATGATGGTATTGAAATATCATTCTACTAGGTCCCATGCTTTAGAGAATTACATAATAATATAGTGTATGTTCTTCCATTATATCTATTTCTCCTCTAGGTTAGTAGGTGCATAGAGATTCATGCACAACGTAACTTGGTATGATTGCCTACTAGGTTTTGCTACCACCAAGAGACCCCAACTACCCACCACTTGGTGGATAACTACCTCTTTAGGGTCCCAAAGGCATGCAATATCTCCTGATTCCCCTTGGGAGATTATTGATTCCACTCTTCTAAAAGGCCATTATTTCCATGCAATTGTATCTATATATTCCACCAATACCTTTGTCTTCTAAAGGAAGACAAGTTGTGGTCAACTTATCTGTATCATTATTTTAATTTTGTTCTATTTTTAGGGACTTACCTTGAGTCCTCTAATATTCTAGAATATGATCTTCATTAGAATTGGGAACCAAAGATATGGATAAGGGTAGTCCTCTAATATTCTAAAAAATGATATTCATTAGTATTGGGGGCTAAAGATGTGGGTAAGAGCATTGATCTTATATTTCGCTATTAGCTTTTCTCCTTCTTTTGCCACATGGTGTTGATTAGTTTTGCATCCTACATTTTAATTAGTGTATATTTTCATCTTATTACTTGTCTCCTAGCTTACCCCTCCTGGTTATGGAATAACATTCAACCCTAGAATATGTGTGTACAAAACGAGGGTATTATTGGTAGATCTAGTGAGGTCTTCCCTAGGCTCTAAGTTTTTTACAATTCCCACCTTTAACTGATTGTTACTCTTATTCTTATTTTCCCATTGTTCTTCTATTGCTAGTCTATTTTTGGTTGGTTTAATCCTTTGTGTTTATTGCTCTGCACGACTAGGATGTTGTCACGGGTGCTATTTACCTCTTCTGGCATGGATTCATTCCTCCCACCATGGAACTATGTCTCCAAGAATTTTTTCTCCATTGTATCCTCATCATCCAAAAAGTCATCAATGGGGAGATTCCCAAACATATTATTTAACACTATTGCTTGATTCTACACTGCTAATTTTTTTTGGATATTATTCTTTTTGAGAACTTGAAACCCTTCAAGATCTATTTCCTCTCTTCCTTGCTTTAGGATCTTATGCATGCAATCTCTTGCTAAATGGTCATATTCATGGTATATTCTACATCAAAAAGGTATGTTCTCATAATCTACCTCCTACTCCCATGTTCCTTCCCAAACTATAAAGTGATATTTTTTAGGAGAGGTTTATTAAAGTCTATTAGGACACATTTTTGAGCATAAAAAAATTGTTCAAATGTATAAATACCATCAAAAACCATCATAAGCGTTCCTAGGGTATTCCCAATTACCATAAAAAATGTTGGATTTCAAATTCTATTGGCAAACCAAAATGCCTGACCCAAACTGATGTTGTGGATGACATCTCTTCCTTTGTTTTAAATTTAGTATTCCAAGGTTTCATAAGGAGACACACTCCTTGGAATATTTATTTACTATCATTTGTAGAGGTAAAATAACAAAGATATAACCATTGAGATAAGCAAAAAATTAGAACTCATCCTTTGTTCACCATTGTTTAGCAGCCCACTATTTAAATGTTGATAGGATTGGTCTAAACCCCATAAATCGACATATCAACCCTCTCATATCTATGTCTTCTATTCCATTAAGAATGTCCACCATGTTCACCTTCACTATAGGGAAATCATCCACCGTCTTCGAACACCCTATCACAATTTTCTTGGGATCTATCTTAGGCATCCTCAATGGCCTTCATGGTGCCCTTGGGTTATTGATCGTATTTGGTTGGAGTTGTTCCCCATGAAGGGCATCCCTAAAATTAATTTTTAGGGGTAGCTCCTTTGACTCCTTCGCTATATTTGGTATTGGTATAGTCAATCCTTTTTGGTAGTTTACCCATGGAGCAATCTTTCTCAAGCTCTACATCGTATAGAATTTTATTGCTTCAGCTTCTCTGATATGATTTGCACCGTGTATTTATTTCTAGTTCTCTTCAACCATTGACCTCATTTTAATTATAGACTATGATCTCTATCTCTTTATACATTGTAAATTTAAAATGCTTGTTGTTTTTTCCTTCACTCTGTGTGGCCTTAAAAAATGATTGTTTGTTGCATTTTGAAACCACTACAATTCCTCCAACTATGTCTTTTCCTTATTGTAATCATCCTCATCAAAAATTTCCTTTTGGCCACTAGGGCCAATGAGACCCATCCTCTATATTTTTCCTATAATTTTTTTTGAAACCCTTCAAAACCCTCATCCCAACTCTCTCCTCCAAAAACCCCAACTCTGTCACTCATATGTTATTAACTGGGATAAGACTTCAATAATAAACAATAAAAAAATGGAAGATGCTTTTTTGTTTAATTAAAAAACCTTATGAAGGAAACCACTCACCAAATATTCTAAAGCAAAATGTTCAAAAAATTTAATGGATGTTTGAGGATAGAGCCTTTTCAGATTAAGGAATGAATCTTGAAGCAAAAACATGCTGAGATAGACAGGAAACATAAGCATTTTTACAGACAAAACACTATTCAAAGGAAGGTGTGTTCAAATAAAACTCATAGGCTACCTTTAAATGCAATATCTCTTTCTTTCATATTGAAAATAACATAGTAGGAAGATTTGTTATTGAAAGGTGATTTATAATTTTGAAGAAAGTATTACGAGTTCAATTCTCTTTGTGTATATAGGAGAAAGAAATAGTTTCTATTATTGAAATATATTTTTACTTTGCAGGTATTCTTTCTATGACTAATTTTTTAAGAGGGGAGATAAAGAAAAGTATTTTTTTAACTATAGAAATGAGAAGATTTTTTTTAAAGAAAATTTGAGGAGATAAAAGGAGTATAATTGCATTGTGAGTAGTTTTTTTTTTTAAAGAAAAGACAAAAGGTCATGGAATAAAGAATAGAGAAGTTTTTTAAAAGAAAAGTTTGAAGTTTGGAGAGTTTTTTTATTTAGGGAGATAAAAGGAGCAATTAGGAAGTCATAAAGTTTTTTGTGTTCTTAATTATTTTAAGTGGGCAATTTGTTAGTGAAATTGGCATTATAAAAAAGAGAAGTTAATTTTTTTTATATTGAAGTGCATTTGAGGAGTTATAAGGTGAATAGGGGTATTTTTTAAGAAGGCATTTGAAAATGGTATATTAAAAAAAAATGGGCATCAAATTTTTTTCAATATTTGAAGTTTTCTCAATTTCGTAATTATTACAAGGAAAATTTTGTAATTATTTGTAATAAGGTGTATTTTCAATGGTGACTTAACACCTTACTTTTTCCAAAAAAAATTGCATCAAAAAAAATCTTGTGTACACAAAATAAAAATCCAAAGGCTACAAAGGGAAGTGTTCACATCACTAAGACAACACAGGAAAAGTAAAGAGAAAGTAAACAAAGAAACAAGGTGATATTCAAAAGTGTGCATAATAAAAAGTTAGTATAGATGAAGATAAGCAAGTAGAAATTCAAATATATGGGTCATCAAAAACAAATTAAGAAGAGGAACAAGCTAGAGAACTCCCTTTTCAAAATATAAATAAAGAATTATTAGCATGTAGGCCATGTTTAAATTCCATTATTAGAAATGCTCAAAAGTATGTATCAATAGAATTAAAGGAAAACTTACAAAGTATTCTCAAAGAAGCTGAAGATGGAGACTTCTCAACACTTAAAGACTACTTAAGTATTATTTTCTAAGAAGCTAATGATTGCTTTAATTTTTTTTTTACATTACCTGTTGTTCTAGGGAAGATAATATACATAGCATTACTCACCCTTAATGTCCTTAAGGTGAAGTACAAAAGGTAAGAGGAAATAGTTGAAAGGTTGAAGGAGAAGCCCATGATGAAAAATATGTGTTGTGACACAAATGATCTTCTTTAGAGGATAGATGGTTGTTGTGATATTTGTAATTTGAATCCTATAATGGATAATGTGTGCTGTGATACAAGGGGAGATAAATCTTATGACATAAATGATTTGAATATTGTTCGAGACAATAAAGATGATGCAAACGTTGTTTGTGGTGGCTATGATAAAGGCCATACTATCAGAATAAATTAATACAATGATTGTGACAAAGATAGTGATAATTTAGAATGTGTTGAAGGTCATCATGATGAAGACATATTTGATCATTTGAATATTATCAGCGAAAGTGATAGAAATCAGAGTAGAGATAAAAAATTTCAATGTTTGAATGATGGTGACAGAGTTCGGAGTAATGATGAAAAGACTTGGTTTAGTGGCAAATACCATAGTGGAAATAAGAAAAATGGGGGTTTAAACATCAAGTCTTGTGACAAGGACCATAATGATGGTAATGAAGAATTTGAAAATTTTGAAAGGCATACAAAAGGTTTTGGTTCAAAATTGTTGAGAAAATGGGATATGATGGTACAATATTAGGGAGAAATAGGTAAGGTGTAAAAGAGCCCATAGTACTAGACATAAGGCAAAATAATGAAGGCCTTAGATATACAAGACAAGCAAGTGGTACTAAGACCAAGTTTGTGAAAAGAGAATTATTTATAAAAGAAGAAAACAAAAATACAACTTAAGAAGTGTAGACACCTAAAATGCATCATGTCGATGCGACTACCCATATGGGACATGCTAGAAGACCATATGGAAGGCCTTGGACAAATACCAAGGTATAGCAGTGGTTTTAACCACTCATTTGGGTACCTTTGCCTAGTCAGTGCTAGCCACTGCTAACACTCGTGGTTAGCAGAGCTGACCGCGCTTGTCAGCCACGGTCAAGCCTTGGAATCGGTTGGCCTTTGACCGATTCAAAGTTGGTTCCAAACGACCAATTGGTTGGGGATTTGAGCGGTTTGAGCGAGGAAGGTTATGGATATTTACATCCAAAAAAATCAACTACACAATCTTGATATTGGATTCCTCATGAAGCTAGGACATAGCCCTCCAAGGTGCTATAAAATCCCCCTCCAAATTGGGGAAACTATATAAGATCATAGGTAAATTTGAGCAGCAAAGCACTGTCAAATTCAACACTCACCTAATTGCATTGTGCCATTGTTTTCTTGCACCTAATTGAGAGATTGAAATGGAAATTCAAGCCATGGAGGACCTAGGAGGTGAGGAGAGACAAGAAACACAATTACACCAATTCCATGCACAATCAGAGAAATTCAACCGCCAAATCTGTCAAAGGACACAAAGGTGACCCTTGACCATCAATTAGGCAAGAGGATTTAGTGATTTAGCCCTTGAATTGGAGGACAAGCACACTTCAAGCCCCACCATGGTTTTCAGCCGCGGCTAACAGTGCTCACCGCACCACAGAGCCGCGGTTAGGGTTTCATACCTATTTTCCTTGCTTTCTCACCATAGGATTTATTAATGGCATTATATTACTTATAATTTAAGGTTTAATTATTAGAGACTTCTGACTCGTAGAATTAGCTTGTTTAGTTGTCTTGCTTTCAATATTGTAACTAGGATACTAATGAATTTTTTTCACGCTTCCATGTATCCAAATTCATAATTAGACCATTAGAAAGATACATATGCTTTTCCTTTACATGATTCATAATATATTTTCATGTTTTTCATAGGTTTATTAGCTTTCTTGCATTTTCTTGATTATATGCTAGTTATGTCATGTGTTCATATGATTTCTCAAAAAGCCTCATCAAGAGAGGCATCCTTTATTACTAATGCTTCTTGTTGTTTATTGCACGTAGGATCAACAAGGTTTTGGGATGCAAGACAAAAAATGCCTCTAATCGTGGAGAAGAAGGTCATCAACACCTTGGAGTAGTTCATGTCATTTTGAAAGGTATTTGGAATGCACCTACCCTTGAGGGGGATTTCAAACTATTGTAATTATTGTATCAAATGGGTATCCCTAAGAGGGATGGATTTGTAACTTGACTTGATTCAAAATTAATAAAAGATCTTTGTATTTTGTTTCTTTTCATTCTTGTCAATTTGTGTATGCCTATTTGCATCATTTTTAACAATTTTAATATTAGGTGCGAGCATTTTTGAATGTTACAGAAGGTGATCACGATGGGACTTCTGCATTAAATGCTAGAAATCACTAACTTTTGGGTTTTGTGATGATAGGTGCTAACCGCGGTTGATAGCCATGGTCAAAATTTCTCATCGCGGTTGAAACCCATGGGCAACAATGGCAGCCGCACCACAGAGCTGCGGTCAACATTTAACAGGTCGTACAACAGGGAGAAAAAGCTTAATCGGATGAGGATCTAAGGTAGGATCCATTTTTCTCTAATTTTCCCTATTCTTTATCTGTGTTTTTTCTAGAATGATCAAAATGCTAGCATAATTAGGGAATGTGACAAGAAGATAAAATGCATTGAGTCCCTAGGTCTTTTCTTAGGTTCTACTAGTCGTTGCTAGGAACAATGGACCTCTGAGTGCAATCCGCCCTAGTCTCCAATGGTCTAGGCCCTTCTTGTATGTTAGTTTGCTTGCATGAGGTCCATCTAGTGGCCACTTCATCATTGTCATTAGTGTGCATTTGCTTTGAAATTCATATAGCTTAATCATGCATACTTATGAAAGATAAACATTCTTTTTAATTTGCATAGCATGTAGAAGAGTCATGGATGCTATTTTATGCATTTAATTTCATGCAAAATAAAAGGAACCCCACACACCATGACACATTGTAAACACTAGTGAGTTGGAAGTCACATCCAACCACTAGTAGGGTTCAACGACGGTGGCAATGATTTCCATCCGTTGGTCCAACTCCCTTGATCCTTTTGTTACTAGACCAATACCGGATCCAAGATGTCATCATAGCCCATGAAAAATAGCATGCATTACTCCTCTTGGAGGGGTGTATCACTATGCACGGGTGAACTGGGTGAGGACCGAGAGGACCTGTGCTCCTTGCCCGAGTGTGGGTTTCATATCCACATTTCGGGGGGTTTACGTGACTATGACTTTCATTGTCGATTGTTGAGCTACGAGTATACAGGTGAAAGCCCTTTAACAATTGAGTATATCATCAACATTTTGAAAACACGATGAGAGTTACTTATTGATACAACAAATTGCAAAACACATCAAACAATTTAGGGTTCACTTTAAATTTTAAAAGATATAATCACCACTGTTTACTTTGTTTGTTTTAAAAATTACATAAGAGATAATACAATATCATGGTGGCTACATAGAGAGGCCGACCCGGGCATAGATCCGAGGTCGAGGCTGAAGCTCCACCCAATGCACAACAAGATGCACAACACCCTCAATCACAAAATCCTCTCAAACATCATTCGATGAGTATTAGAGGGGACAATTCTATGCATGAGGATCTTGTTGGGAATACCCCGATACGAGGAGCTACTAGACACTCCTCAAGACATAGATCAGAGCATGGAGCTTCCCAACATGGGGGTTCCAAACATATCAACATTTACCATGACCGCACTCCACGTGCATCCATGGGATCTACTGAGGAGTTTGTAATTGGTACCCCTTCATCTTGTGTCTAAGGGAGGCTTGATACCCCCAACATATGAGTATAGACGAGGTTAGGATCTGCCCATCCAAGGGCAAACGGATAGGGCCACTTTCGAGCATAGGCCCACTCAAAATCCCAACAAGGGTGAGCCTTGTAGGATCACCATAGATGTATCTAAAGTGGGAGCCAACGGTACATGCCACCTCATGAGCCTTGGCATAGAAGATAGTTGGATGGTTTGGGTAAAGTTCTAGGACAATTAGGTTACAAGCCTACCCCCGTGCCTTCTCATATTGCGAGTGTGCATAGCGGTAGTACCATTAGGATTGTCAGAGAACCTAGAGATTGCTCCAAGTGTTCTTGAGATATGCATGCCCCTACATCTCATGTAGGTACAAAGGGTAGGCAACATCTGGACGTGAATGCCATCTTCATAGACAATGGCAAGAGCGTAGCAGATCAGACCATTGGGGGACACACCCACAAATCTGCTCGAATAGAGCGCACACACCAGAGGCCTCAAACGGCTGATCACATAGATAGATCTCACAAGCTGATGTTAGAGAAAAGGCATTAGATTCTCCAAGGCCAATTGGAGGATGTTCACACAAAATGAGAACACCTCGAAAAAAAGAACACTCAAAGGTAGAGGTTCATAAGATAAAGCTTATATGAACAATTAATGCATGAGCAATGCATCCTTGATCAAAAGGAGTGTGTTGAGAGGGAGGATCGACTAGCCAGTGTTAGTTTACATCCCCATAGTGAGCATAGGGAGTGCATTGATAGACGAGTTGCTTCACAACCCGATTTGCACCCTGAGTATATAGATACCCATACTCGCTATATGACCCAACATAGAGATGGGCACCCTCCACTCGAGCATCGTGGGCATAGGTAGCACGAAGAAGCAAGAGACGAATTAGATCAAGTGTATCCTGAAATATCCCAATTCGAGGAGGAGGAATAGCCTATTCCTTTGCCTCAACCGAAGAGGAACATGCCTCTAAGGCAATCCATAGAAGAGGAGTTCTTATCTTTGTAGGCTTATAAAGTCCTGGCAGAAAATGTCAAAGCTATAGAAAAGCAAGGAACAACTTATCAAAAGCCAAACTTGAATAAAATAAATAATGAACCTTTATGTCCGTCAGTTCCTACTCTGCCTTATCCCAAGCATTTTGAAATACCTAAGCTAGAGAAGTTTAGAGGAGATAAGGATGCGCAGGAGCACGTCACGAGTTTTTTGGACGTATGCTTTTACATTGGGAGTAATGATACCCTACTCCTATGGACTTTCATCATGACCCTCTCAGGCCTAGTCCAAGAGTGGTTTAATCAACTCAAGAGGCACAATATCACCAATTTCGAGCAATTGGATGATGCATTTCTTGAATGCTTCTCCTTTGGCATCAAGAAAAAGGTGAACTTATCTAAGCTGGATGCTTTAATGCAACATGATGATGAGCTAGTTATGGATTATGGGAAATTATGGAGAAAGATGATGGTAAAGTTACCATTCTCCATCCCTGCTTCTAAATTAACTAGAATGTTTATAAAAAGTTACGCCAAGCACATTTCATTATTATTATAGTTGCAACAATACTAGACCTTCAAAGAGGCTTTGGCACAAGCCAAAGTGATTGAGGATATCAAGTTACAGGAGGGTAACTTGAAGCTTAGGAATAAGAAGGAATGGAACAAGAGAAGCACTAAGAAACAATAGGCCAAGCCGACCCATGTCAATCAGGTGGATTTGAACCTTCAAAAAGGGGATAAGGGACAACAGCAACAAAATTATCAAGCCCAACCTCCTCTTGCATAGTATGAGCAATGCAACAACAATCAGAAAGGTAAGAATAAGGAACAACATCCACCTCACCAATTCACACCTTTGTTGAAATCAATGACTTTGATATTCAATCAACTGTGCGAGGCCAAGGCCATACGCTTGCCAGAGATCAAACTGTTGGACCCTAATCAACCCAAACCAAAGGGGTATAGGGATGAGTTGTACTGTATTTTCCATAGAGCAAAGGGACACGACATTGAAGTATGTTGGAGTTTCAAACATTTAGTACAAAACATGATAGAAAGAGGTGATCTAACTATGGATAACCCTCAGGCACCAGATAATCAGAATATGGGGATTTACAAAAATCCTCTACCCAACCACGAGGTATCGAGGCACAATATTAGCCAAGTCAATCAAGTACGCATCGAACCACCAACCCATGGGTTCATTAGAATGGTCAATGTTGTCACAAGACATGCGAGGTATGAAAGACCAAATCAGCCTCCAGCTCCCATCAGAGTCCAAGCTACACCTCCTCCAAGTCTAGCCCAAAACATGCCAGGCCCACCAACTAGACCGGTGGTGACAATCAGGAGTAGGTTAGTTCAAAATCTACAGATAACTCCAATGAAATTGTCAATTTATGAGCTAATTCAGCAATATCCCAAGCATAGGGAGATGCTTATGGACATTCTAAGGTCCATAGAAGTGCAATCCCAGGATCTGAAAGCATTCACACACTTCATGGGACACATGCAACAGTGCCAAGAATCGGTCATACAATTTCACGATCATGAAGTCAAGATGGTTTCCACTATCATAGTAGACCCGCCGCTCCATATCATCGCATGTGTAAACCATAAACATTTCAAGTGGGTTTTTATTGATACAAGATCATCAATCAACATTATCATGACCAAGGCGTTAACATACTTGAAGTTACCAAAGATGCATATCATACCTTCCACCTTCACGTTGAGAGCTTTTAATGATGCATTATGCTCAACTATCGACACAATAGTCTTACATATTCAAGTGGGGTTGAAGACCATCCTCGTGATGTGTCATGTGATTGAAGGTGCTATACAATATAATATACTTCTAGGGTGCACATGGATATGATAAATGCATTGTGTCCCCTCTATTACCCATCAATGTATCAAATACGTGCATGAGGGACATGTTCACATGGTGCCTTTCGATGAAGAACTATTTAAATACGTGAATCTAGCAGATTTACCGAGGGATTTTGTACTCCTCTCAATGCACTTGGACATATGGCCTGCATCATCGATCAAAGAGCTAGGAGGTAAAATAAGAGAAGTGTGTGCCAAACCTACAACGTCTGTATCTCAACGATCAGAGCACACGACAACTGCTTCTACTAAATTATCGGCATCTATGATGCATCAGGATGATGAGAAGCTAAAAGCAAAGATGGGTGAAAAAGAGAAGAAGCAAGCACCCAAACTAGTTGTGATCGAGGTTTCTACTCCCATGGAAGTAGAGAATGCTCAAATAGAAGTCAAAGAGGCACCTTAGTCTACTTCACCTGCATCTTTAGTAGGGTCATCTACACCGCAGGTGACCATTCATTTGGTTAATCCTGGATTGGGGGAATATATTGTGCAGAATGTGATGTTTACACCGATCATCGAGACTGCACAAGACATGGGCCAACCACAAGCCCATAGTCTTCTTGTAGGGATGGTGGTACCACTAGGGGTACCTCCTAACCAAACTAATTTTATCTATGGAGGGTTTGACTAGGTTGCATCTCACACCCCCATGGATGAAGATGATGATGAGCCATTCATTGTGAATGTTCATTATCTTTCTAACTCGGAGTATGCCTTGCGATATTTTGAGCGTTACCATTGGCATGGTTACGGTCTCAGATTATCTGAGTAGGGGTGTAGGAGGCCATATGAACCTAAGTATTACTTACCTAAAGATAGGTTTAGGTTAGGATATCATATTGGAGGATAGGTTGAACTCCTCGTGGCATCTTTAGACCGCTTGTACCTTAGTCTAGGGGGTGAAGTCGAATTCAATCCTTATCACCCTAATCCCACCTCTTTTCGGAGGGATAACTAGATAGTGTCTTATGTCACTATAGGACCACCCGAGACATATCACAAAGATATCTTGGTGGAGATCGATCCAGAGCCTATACCAAGAGAAAAATTGGATGAACAAATCCATGCAAGCAACCGACGATACAAGGCCTACAGGTTCACAACGCTGGCATAGTAGAAGACTCTAAGTTAGAGTATAATTATGACGAGGATATAGCAGAGTCCATATCTAAGAAATGGGGACCAAGTTGCATATATGACATTGATGATGATGGCGAGTCCTCAAATAGTGAGCAATATGAGGATGAGACTGAGTTGGCTTATCTAGGCCCTATTAATTTACATCATTTGTTACCATCAAAGAGTCATTGAGGATAATCAATCCTTCATGGATGATATTAGTTATCGAGAGTGGGATTTCATGGGGTCCCACCTTCACAATCGCCCAATCCAGTCGATAGTGGAGAAGGTCCCCATTACAATAGTGATGACGAAGATGAAACAGAGAGAGCCTATATGGGGCCTCCCTACTTACGTCATCGTAATGCACCATACACTACAGTGGATATGTGCAGAGATATCAATATTCATCCATGCTTTAGAGGAAGAGCTCCTAACTTGGATAGAATTTATCATATAGTCTTCCCTAACCCATCGACATATAGAGAGCCCCTTGAGCCTATTGATCCTGTGTTTGAGTCTGTTCATAGATTGGATCTAGAGATCCTCATACCCCTAGAATCACATCTTAGGGATGAAAGTTATATCAATATAGTATCACACACACGTGGTCCTGGAGACATGATCCATTCCATCAATATGATCTCCATTGATTTGACCACTTCACAACCCAGCCGATCCTTCCAAACCATTGTGTCTTGATGTAGATGTTATTGATTGGGATCGTGCTGACTCACCACTAGAGCCTAAATATTTCTTCCCTAATGAAGAAATGCTGCAACCTTTTCACTTTGCGCCAAGTTGTGCACATGATTTTTATCATGTTGAGGATGCTTCCAATGCGAAACCCATAAACCCAACAAATGACATCCACTTGATCCCTACGCCTCATGAGCTTGAGGAAGGATCCCGTATGCCAGTAGAGGAAACCTTTGAAGTGGATATCAGTAATCACCAATCCAAGGAAGGTTACATTTGGATAAAGTTTATCTCCTTATGAGCTTTCCAACCTCATCCCTCTGATGAGAGAGAGACATGCTCTCTTTGCTTGGACTTATAAAGACATGCCGGGTCTAGATCTAAAATTGGTTACTCATAACCTTTCGCTAGATATATAAAAGAAGCCAGTCAAGCAGAAACTCAGGAAGATGCATTCGATAGTAGCCTTAATGGTCAAATATGAATTATAGAAGCTATTGGATGTCGAGTTTATCATTTCCATCAACTATCCAAAATGGGTATCAAACATGGTACTTGTAGGAAAACCTAATGGAAGGATCCGTATCTGTACAAATTTCAGAGACCTCAATAAGGCAACACCAAAGGATTCGTTCCCATTGCCAAACATAAATACTCTTGTAGATGCAACTCCGGGTCATGAAATGCTCTCCCTAATAGATGGTTTTTCTGGTTACAACCAAATTTGGATTAAGCCTGAAGACCAGCATAAAATAATTTTCATAACACCATGGGGGACATTTTGCTATAAGGTTATGCCATTTAGTCTTAAAAATGCTGGTGCCACATATCAATGGGCTATGACATATATATTTCATGACTATATGCATAAGATTTTTGAAGATTATATCGATGACTTGTTGGCAAATTCATTGTTGCATTCAGAGCATGCTGAAATCCTGAGAAAAGTCTTCGATTGCCTGATATAGTACAATGTCATGTTGAATACTAAGAAGTGCGTATTTTGCGTAACCTCAGGAAAAATCGTGGTATACATCATTTCAAAGCGAGGCATCGAATTTCATCCAGCAAAGGTAAAGGTAATTTTAGAAATGCATCCTCCCATGAGTATCAAATAATTAAGGAGCCTACAGGGCAAAGTAGCATCCATAAAGTCATTTATCGCATAGTTATCGGATAAATGTTGACCCATGAATCAACTGCTACACAAGGGGGTCCCATTCAATTGCGATGAGTACTGTCAAGCAGTATTTGCTAAGATTAAATAATACCTAGTGACACTGCCAGTATTAGCTCCACCAAGACCAGATGAGCTATTTTTGCTATATATATCGACAACTAAATTTGCATTGGAAACCATGTTAGCCCAAAAGAATGTGCAAAAAAAAGAGCAAGCCATATATTACATTAGTCGAACCTTGGTGAGTTATGAGCTAGGATATGCATATGTGAAAAAATGTGTTTAGTAGTAGTGTTCGCTACAAAGAAATTGAGACATTATTGTTAGGTGTGAAGTTCGTATGGCCACTAGACATCTGACTTGGCAGACGTCTAGGTCAGACGTCTGGGCTGCCAGACATCTGGACTGGCAGACATCTAGGCTAGACATCTAGACTACCAAATATCTAGACTAGTAGACATCTAGGTCAAACGTTTGGGTTGCCAGACGTCTGGACTGGCAGACATCTAGACCGGATGTCTAGGCTATCAGACGTCTGGTCTGATAAATGTCTAGGCCAGACGTCTAGGCTACCAGACATCTAGTCTGGTAGACGTCTAGGCCATACGTCTGGGCAGGCAGATGTCTAGGCCAGATGTCATGCCAAGAAGACACCAAAGTAGTGGATATCTAGGTAGACGTCAGTACGCGAAAGATGAAAAGTCTTGAAATACGAAAGACCAACAGTATTGGGAGTAGAAACGAACAATATTTTGGAGGCTTGCATTGAAATATGAAACAAATAGTTTGGAGTCTTCCTCTATTCTATAAAATGGATGAGATCCCTTGCATTTAGGTTGAGTTTTTGAAAACATCCAAGGACGTGAATGTAATCTTTGCTAAAATTAATAAGAGAAGTTGCCATTGTCCCATGGTTTTTCCTACACATTACAGGTTTCTACGTAAAATATTCGTGTCACTTGTGTAATTATTTCCGTATTCTATATTTTTGTTATTGTGCTTCCTCTTGCAAGTGTGGAATCTTGGAGTTTTTCCTAACATCTAGTATCAGAGCTAAGGTTTTGTGCGAGTGGGAGCTGCAATAATGATAAAAGGTGTAACCAAGTTTGAGATTGATAAATTTGATGGTAGCAACTTCGATCTATGGAAGATGAAGGTGGAGGATTTGCTGGTTCAGGATGACCAAGCGCAAGCCTTGAAAGGGATCACGAGTAAACTGAGTAGCATGAAATATAAGGAGTGGGTAACACTTGAAAGGAAGGTGGTTTCTACAATTCATCTCTGCCTAGAGGACCTTGTCTTGTTCAATGTAGCTGAAAAAAATACCGTAGAAGCCCTTTGGCAAAAGCTTGAAAAGTTGTATGAAAAAAAATCAACAACTAACAAGGTTTTTCTGAAAAAGCAGCTTTATAGCTTAAGGATGCAGGAAATTTCATCCGTGGTAGATCATTTTAATGAGTTTAATACTTTGATCAGTAAACTGGTTTCAATTAATGTGAAGATGAATGATGAAGATAGAGCTATCACCCTACTTTTTTCCCTCCCAAAAACTTGGGATCATATGGTGATGACCATCAGTAATTCATCATCAAGAACTCTCAATTTTGATGATGTGGTAGCCACTTTGTCGGCAGAAGAGTTGAGGCAAAAAATGTCTTTGGAACCCTCAACCAATGAAGCCCTATCTATGAGAGGTTGATCGTTCGAGGGGAGTAAACAAGGTAGAAAGTAGTCCAGATCTAAGTCTAAAGGACATAAGTAGAAAGGGAAGTGCTGGCATTGTGGGAAGCCAGGACACTCCAAGAAGGACTGTTGGCAATTAAATAATGGTGAAAAGCAAAATCAACCATCAGCTAAAGCCAGTGCAACAGATTCAGGAGAGACGATAACATGCAAAGCCTTCTATATCAGTAATAGCAGATCAATGTTATATACCTGGGTTTTGGACTCAGGTGCATCCTTCCACATGTCTCCCCAAAGATACTGGTTTGAAAAATATCAGCCATACTGTGGTGGAAAGTTCTATTTGGGTGATTATCATCCTTTAGAAATTGTGGGAAGAGGGGATATAAGGATCAGGCTAGACGATTGTAGAGAAAGGATGCTATGTGATGTGCAACATGTGCCCCGATTTGAGGAAGAATTTGCTATCAATCAAAATTATGGATAAGCTAGGGTATTCTATCACTTTAGGTAACAACTATTGCAAGATTACCAGAGAAGCTCTTGTAGTAGCAAAGGGAGAATCTTATGGGACCTTATACCATTTATGTGGTGATACGGTGATAAAATATGCAACATCAACAAATTCTATTCAAGATGCAGTAATGCTATGGCATCAACGCCTAGGCCATATGAGTGAAAAGGCCTAAAAATTTTGCATGACAGAGGTATGCTTTATGGGATTAAGTCTTGCAATTTAGACTTATGTGAGCATTGTATTTTTGGTAAATAGAAAAGGGTTTGGTTTACTGCAAGTCCCAGTAAGAGTTCTGATTTTCTACAACTTATACATTTGGATATATTTGGACCAGTCCCCACTCAGTCCTTGAATGACGCCATCTATTTTATGACTTTTATAGATGATTATTCTAGGAGAGTGTGGGTGTATTTTCTGAAGAAGAAGTCGAAAGCTTTGTAGAAATTTAAAGAGTACAAAGCATAGGTAGAAAAGATTTTGGGCAAGTCAATTTTGTGTCTTAGGTTAGATAATGGGGGTGAATATTGCTCCAAGGAATTTGATAAATTTTGTATGCAGGAAGGTATTAAGCACCAGAAGACTGTACCATACACTCCACAAAAAAATGGTGTGGCTAAGTGGATGAATCACACAATCATGGAACGTGCAAGAAGCATGCTTAGCACAACCATGTTGGAGAAAAAGTTCTGGGTGGAGGCTATTAATACAAATGTTTATCTTATTAACAAGTCACCTACAACTGCATTGGATGGACAAATTTCGGAGGAGGTTTGGTGTTGTAAGCCAGTTGATTACTCTCATTTGCACACTTTTGGCTGTGACACGTTTGCCCATGTACCCAAAGAAAAAAGGTCCAAGCTTGACCCAAAGTCAAGCAAATGTGTTTTTCTCGGCTATGGAGATATAGTGAAGGGGTATAGACTATGGGATCCTACTGCCCACAAGGTAATTATTAGCCGAGATGTAATTGTTGATGAAAAATCCATGCAAAGGAAGGAGGTACAACAAAATCCTAATGTTGTACCTGTGAAGTAGAATTGAGTGAAGATGACTATGAAGATGAACATGCTGAAGTTTTTGATTAGCATGCAGAATAGCAAGTAGAACATGAAGTAGAGCAGCCATAACGGTCACAAGACCAAGATCCAAAATCAACAGATCATTGGATTAGAAGATCTACATGTCCACAAAAGTGTTCGAAAAGGTATTCTCATGTGTATCAGTCCTCTTTTGCTTTGTTAACTGATGATGGTGAACCTAGTTTATTTCAAGAAGCTAAAGAGTTTGAGAATGTAGCAAAGTGGAGGAAATCCATGGAGGAGGAAATAAAGGCACTTTGAAAGAATAAAACTTGGGAACTTGTGTATCTCCCACCTGGAAGAAATACTGTTGGAAACAACTGGGTGTACAAAGTTAAGAAGAACAACAACGGGTTGTTGGAATTCTATAAAGCTCACTTGGTGGTAAAGGGCTATGTGTAGAAGTTAGGTGTTGAATTTAATGAAATTTTCTTTCCAGTTGTGAAGATGACTACTATCAGAGTTCTACTTGCACTTGCAGCTGCACAGGATTTGGAACTGGAGTAGCTTGATGTAAAGACTACTTTCTTGCATGGTGATCTCAAGGAAGAGATATATATGGATCAGTCTGAGGTCTATGAAGAAAGAAGCAAAGAACATTTGGTTTGTAGACTGAAGAAATTACTGTACGGGTTGAAACAAACACCAAGGAGGTGGTACAAAAAATTTGACACCTTCATGAAGAGCCAAGGTTTCAGAAGGAGTGAAGCTGACCATTGTGCATATTATAAGAGGTTTGACGATGAAAAATTTCTAATTTTGCTTTTGTATGTTGATGATATGCTGGTTGCAGGCCCCAACATGAAGAAAATTATTGATCTTAAGGCTCAGTTGGCTAGGAAATTTGAAATGAAGGATTTAGGAGCAGCAAACCAAATTTTAGGGATGAAGATACATAGGGACAAAAAAGGAAGAAAGATCTGGTTAAGTCAAAAGTCATATGTGGAAAAGATTATGTAGTGCTTCAATATGCAAAATGCTAAACCAGTTAGTACCCCACTTCTTCCACACTTAAAGTTGTCTTCAAACCAGTGTCCTAGAATGGAAGTAGAGAAGACAAGCATATCTTGTTTATTTTTTTCATCAGTAGTAGGAAGCCTCATGTATGCCATGGTGAGCACCAGACCGAATATTGCCCAAGCAGTGGGAGTAGTCAGTCGGTACATGGAAAATATTGGTAAGGAGCATTGGAATGCGGTGAAGCAGATGTTCAGATATTTAAGAGCCACTTCAGATGTTGCCATTTACTTTGGATCGACAGATTTGCAAGTTACAAGTTTTGTGGATTCTGATTATGATGGGGATAGATATGGGTGAAAATCCACTACAGGATATACCTTCACTCTTGTAGGAGGAGCAGTGAGTTGGGATTCTAAGTTATAGTTTGTTGTGGCTTTATCAACCACTGAAGCAGAATATATTACAGTAACTCATACTAGCAAAGAGGCAATTTGGCTAGAGCGATTGTTGGGTGACTTCAAGGTAATGCAGGATAAAATTACATTGCATTGTGATAGCCAGAGTGCTATTCAATTAGTGAAGAATCCAATATTCCATGATCACACGAAACACATTGATGTCAAGTACCACTTTATCAGAAATGTGGTGGAAGAAAGTAGGATCCTGTTGTAGAAAATTGACACTAAAGTGAATCCTGTAGATATGCAAAGCTGGTCAAGGTAGAGAAGTTTGAATGGTGCAAAATTTCTCTGGGCTTGCTGAAAAAGTAACAAGGGTAGCATTGGGCAATTGGCACTGGATGCAAATATTTTGGCAGAAGAGTTCTTGAATTCTGAATTCAAGTGGGAGAATGTTAGGTGTGAAGTTTGTATGGCCATTAGAAATCTGACCTGGCAGACGTCTGGGCTTCCAGACGTTTGGACTGGCATACATCTAGGCTATTAGACATCTAGTCTGGCAAACGTCTAAGCCAGACGTCTGGGCTGCTAGACATCTAGTCTGGCAAACGTCTAGACCAGACGTTTGGACTGCTAGAAGTCTAGTCTGGCAGACGTCTAGGCCAGATGTCATGCCAAGAAGATGCCAAAGCAGTGGACGTCTAAGTAGACGTTAGCACTTAGAAGACGAATGGTCTTGGAATGCGGAAGACCAACAGTCTTGGGAACATAAATGAACAGTCTTTCGAAGGCTTGCATTGGAAGATGAATCGAATAGTTTTGGAGTCTTCCTCTGCTCTATAAAAGGAATGATATCGCTTGCATTTAGGTTGAGTTGTTGAAAACGTCCAAGGACGTGAATGTAATCTTTGCTGAAATTAATAAGAAGAGAAGTTGCCATTACCCCGTGGTTTTTCTTGCACATTACAGGTTTCCACGTAAAATATTTGTGTCACTTGTGTTACTATTTTCATGTTCTATATTTTTGTTATTGTGCTTCCTATTTTAGGTGTGGAATCTTGGATTTTTTCCTAACAATTATATGTTAAGTCATACGACGTATGTCATATCAAAAAAAAATCCTTTGCAGTATATGATGAGCAAGACATATCATAATACATGTACTACAAAGTGGATCATGCTTTTGACATAATTCAATTTGGGTTTCATTAGCCAAAATTCCATTAAGGGACAAGTCATAGCTGATCAACTAATTGAGATGCCTCTTGAAAATAGTAGGCTACTCATCATTGAGCTTCTGGATGATATAATTTTTGCCTTATAAAAAACACTTGATCTTGAACAACATGATAATAAAGCTGATATGACTTTGTTCTTCAATGGTTCGAAGTTTGAGCAAGGGGGTGGTGCAAGAATAGTGTTGTTCATTCCACAAGGTGCTCCTATGCCCTTATCGTTCAAGTTAGACTTTCCTTGCACTAACAATAATGCTGAATATGAAGCCCTAATTTTGGGCCTCCAAAAAGCTGTCACCATGAATATTAAAAGGTTAAATATCTTTGGCAATTCTCTTCTCATTGTTAACCAAGTGAAGGGAATTTTTTAGTGTTGATGTACTATCCTAAAGTCTTACAAAGATCTTGTTGATACATATTTAGCTCAGTTGGAATGGTATGACATTGAGGCAATCCCTCGTTCGTTGAACAAATTTGCAGACACTATGGCATCTTTGGGATCCTTAATCCCTCAAAATCGGTTTGCCAATTTTACTACCATCCATGTAAAAATATTGTCACACTCTACCATGCAACGTGAAGCTTTGGATAAAAAATAGTTGATCAACATGATTAAGGTAGAACCGAACCATGAACGGTTCTAAAGAGCTACAGACTTTCTCAAGAGAGTGCCTTGGGGGTCATTGATCTCTTAGGGTCCTACGGGGAATGGTACCAACATTTACCATAAGGTTATTTCCCAGTATGCTTATGCGAATGTTAAACCATAGGGGAGTATGTTATCTTGTCAGTTGAGGCTGAGGACTATCAAAATTGGATGTCGTAGATATACAACTTCTGGTATAATCCCTTAGGGATTGTCACGTGTCGTGAAGCACATATTTTATCCAAAAGAGACAAAGTATATCTTGTTAAGATACATTTTGTATCTTTGAAGATACAATGGAGTTATCCTTCATTGTCTTGATCCCCAAGAATCATCTTGGGCAATTTTACAAGCTCACAATAGTACGTGCGATGGCCATTTTAGTGGTATGACTATCATTAAGCACATCCTTTGCATGGGTTATTATTGGACCACTATGAAAAAGGATTGCAATGTGTATGTCAGGAAATGTATTAAATGCCAACATCATGCTAATATTGTGCACCTTCATCACAAACCTTATAGCCCATTCAAGCAGCTTGACCATTTGCTCAATGGGGTTTGGATCTCATCGATAAGATTTCTCCTTTTGTGGTTGATCCACAACACACCCCAAAATTGGGGACCCACCTTTTGGCAGGCTTGCAGAGAAGAATCTCGGTGACCCAGATGCTAAAATTGAAGAAAAGAGAAAAAATGCCTAAGTGTTGAAAGTGTCGCGAAATCGCGACATGTCGCGAAATCGTGACTTGTCACACCATCGCTGCCGAAAACAGGAAAGTGTCGCGAAATCGCGACATGTAGCTCCATCGCTGCCGAAAAGGAGAAAGAAAAGAAAAATTGAAAGTTGTCGCGAAATCGCGACATATCGCTGGAAAAGAGTGAAAGGGTGTAGCGAAATCGCGACATGTCGTTGAGAAGAAAGAAAAGGTGGAAAATTAGAAGAAAAGAGAAGGTGTCGCGAAATCGCGACATGTCACTGGAAAAGAATGAAAATGGTCGCGATTTCGCGACGTGTTTTGCCGAAGCGTACGGATGATGAAAAGTGTCACGATTTCGCGACGTGTTTTGGCAAAGTGTACGGAAGCGGAAAAACGTCGCGATATCGCGACAGGAAACAGCGAAGGGACTCGAAGCGGAAAGGCGTCGCGATTTCGCGACCGATTGCAGCTAAAGTGTACGGACGAAGAAATGGTCACGATTTCGCGACGTAAAGTTGCCGAAGAGGTCCGAAGGGGAAGCGGTAGCGATATCGCGACAGTTTGTTGAAAGAAGGCAAGAGAGTGATAATGGTCGCGATATCGCGACGTAAAGTTGTCGAAGAGGTCCGAAGGGGAAAAGCGGTAGCGATATCGCGTACGTTTGAGAGAGCCGAAGGTGAAAACGTCGTGATATCGCGAAGCGCATAAAGGTCCGAAGGCAAAGCGGTAGCGATATCACCGGTGGGAGAGAAAGCGGATCCGAAGGTCGAAGGAAAGCGGTAGCGATATCGCGACAGTTTGCGGCAAGAAGGTCCGAAGGCAAAGTGGTAGCAATTTCACTACAGTTTGTGGAAGGAAGGCTCAGAATAGAAGCGGTAGCGATATCGCTACAAGTAGCTCGAGGGCGCACGGGCGAGGAAGGCGTCGCGATATCGCGACATGTCGCGTTTTCACGGCTAAGAAGGTGAACAGGCCGCTTGCAGTTTTTGTCATGATTTGCACAGGAAAACGTTACAGAAGGCGCAGAAAACGTAGGACACGTGGCGTACAGGTGTCGGAATTGCAGGAGCGTTACATGCAATGGAAGATTTCGCACGTTTGGGCATCCAGCATGAATTGAAAGTAAGGAAAAAGCGGGAATTTGAAAGGTCACTTGCAGGAAGGTGAAACGAAGCGACAAAGGGAATCGAAGAGCCATTTCAGTTAGTATAAAATCAAGAGCGCGGATTGAAAGAAGGGGGTTGGAAATTGCTGCTTGCAGAGTTGCAGAGACAAAGGCTTTATGCCATTCTGGGCCTGCACTTGGGCAATTTCCTTCTTTTTGTTCTGGAACATTTATGCCTGGAACAATCTGTAAATGTAATTGATACATCATTTAATACAGAAATACGAGTATTGGCATCTCATTGATGAGAAAGAAGGAGTCATTTTGTGCATGCATGATTTAATGTTTTATCATTCATTCCAGATTTCTAAGGCTTTTAGGTGAAGTTTAATGCAAGTGTGCTTGGTTGCTTCATGCGAATGCCTAAATCTGGAATTACAGTAGAAACCCTAGAAACCAGCACCTAATTTATTTGGATTGTGCGAATTTGCAGGTTCATTAGGTTAGGTTGCATGCATAAAACCTCAATATCTTCGGTTTCATCGAGTTGATGATAGCATTCTGACTGTAGTTAGTTTTATTTCCATTTACTTTGTTTTATTTTTCAAACCCTTACTTTATTTCATGCAGTTTAATTACTGTATTTGAATAAGCAACTGAAAATCCATCAGAACTGAAGATTAGAATAGGTTTGTTCACTTTGAGTCCACTAGAAATTCAAATTAAATAAACCATCAGTGCCCCTTGTTAACATCCACTTGCAAACCCTAAGACATTCCTGGCATTTCATTTGAACAACATCATTTAAACATAACAGGAACCTTGGAGAAAGTTATTTTCTTTGCAAGCAGAGGATTTTGGGACTCAGATCCTACCGGAGAGTGTGCTTTCACAATCGGGTGAAAACACCACTCAACAGATTGGCGCTAGAAGGAGGGCCGAATTGGTTTATGTTATTTTGATTTTCATACCTGAATAATTTGTTTTTGATCTAATTTTGAAATCATTTAATAAATCTCACAGGCGGCTAAACTGCAACACTGTTTTTGTTTTTGTTGCAGGTTTTCTTCGAAATAGCCGAGGGTTTCCTCAGGCAGGCTGGACCCACCACGCCGTATTGCGACCAGGTCTCAAACAACCAGAGAAACCATTTTTCATGACCTTACTGGTACTCCCAAGAGTAAAGCCAAGCAAGTCGTAAGCACACCGATCGCAAAAGACCTGTTTTCTCCCAGGAACGTCGAGTGGACCTACGCCAGTAATATCCGTTGCCCCTAGTGTGCCTATAGTTAGTAATATTTCTACTTGCTATTGTAGGTCTGTCTTCATCAATTTTGAGTCAAATGGCTCAAGCTCCAGCAGCTCCTTGGTATGGAGCTAATAATACTCCTTTGAACATTGCTGGGGATATCCATGAAATCCCCAAGAACATTGAAATATTTTTGCCTAAATACAAGCCAGATGGCCTAAGAACAGCAGAAGAACATATCCAAGCCTATAGGGATGTTTTAATTAGGCTGCAAGTTCAATATGAAGATGTGGCCTGCAGACTTTTCCCCATGAGCTTAGATCCAATAGCATATGAATGGTATATATGCTTGCCAACTGGTTCAATCACCTCTTGGACACAAATGGAAAATGCCTTTGTCAATCAATTTAGGTCACCCTTAGATCCCGCAACTATTTACAATCAGTTTATTACATGCAAAAGGAACCAAGGGGAACCAATCAGAATGTTTAATCAGAGATTCCAAAAGTGCTATAATAGAGCAATTAGGCACTTTGCCATCGATCCCGCAGTGGCTTTGCAGATATATTTTGGGGCATTGGACCCCATGACAGCCATGTTTGCAAGGCGCAATCCTCAAGTCACCACGTTGGCTTTAGCCTATAACGAAGCCATGACTATCGAGCAGCAAATGACGCCACAAGGCTACGGGTTTACCCAGATGCCTGTGATGGGACAGTATGCTCCATATGGTCAAGCTCCCCAGGCAAATCAACTCTTGGCACCACAAATGCCAAGCATGAACGCCTTTCCATATCAGTAGCCGTATCCACCAGCACCCGCGTATGCACCCATTCCAATCCAACCAATCACAGCCATTCCACCTGTCCCTGCATTTTTGCAGAACAGTCAACCTACTATGCAAGGAACTAGTCATGTCAATCCTCAAGCCATAGTTCCTTTTCCAAATCCTACCCCGATTCAAAGTGTCAATCCATACGGGAATCCAATTCCTCAGAACCCGACCCCAGTGTTGAATCAAGATCCCATTAATTATGCGAATCCAACGGGGGTTAACAACAATATGATTCCACCAAAGGATGTTTATTCGGAAGTCGAGGAGCTCAAGAAACTAGTGCATAAACTGAGCAATGACAGGGTTCAACAGCAGAAGTATGAGTCCCATGCCCCTCACCCAAATCAAAATTTTAACAATAGAGGGAGGCACTTGAACACCAAGCCAAACAATGGGGGAGTTCCTGCTCCCATTGCTAATCAATTAGATGCTTATGCAGGCCCTAGCCAATCCAATTCTCTTTTGAATCTTTCAGATTTGGCATGGGAAAGGGGGTGCGAGGTTACATAACACAAAAGAACACAATGAGAGGAATTGTCCTGAGATTGCTAGATACACTCATTGTCTTCAAGCACAAGTTGATGATTTGGAATTGGTATCAAATGAGAGTCCATCACAACACCAAGATGATAATGTTATGGTGATGGAAACTGTATATCATCAAGAAGGTGAGAGTGAGGAAGAAGAAGACGAAATTCTGGAACAGGAGGTGCAAGCTTTTCGAGATTTCAGAAAGGGGAACCATGGATACCATTTGAGAAGTAAGTCTAAAGCCCCTAAAACCTCATCAACACCTCCAAACAATTCTATTCTTCCTCCAGATACAAAGGCAAGTAACAACCCTCCCCCTCCACTCAGAAGAGAAATGTCTAATGACGTCCAGAAGACAGTCAAATTCGAAAAACCAAACTATGACGTAGTGGAGGATATGAAGAAGTCCAAATCTAGCCTTTCATTCCTGGACGCAACTAGATTGCCTGGTCAAAAGGAGGCGTTGATAAGAGCTTTGAACTCACCTGATCCGATGTGGAAGGAAAAAAGAGTTGAATCCCATCTTATTTTGCGAAAGGAGAGAAGGGATGTCCCGCCATTCTTACTGACTCTGAGAATTGCGGGTAAGAATTTGCATAACTGTTTGGTGGACACAGGTGCCACGAGCAACCTCATGCCTGCAGAAATATGTAAAATGCTAGGTCTGCAGCCTGTTTCATCCAAATGTACAGTCCTGCAACTGGACAGATCGGAGGTAAATGTGATAGGAACTCTATATGATGTCAAGATCCAATTGAATTCTGAACCCAGGGTTCAGCAGGTTGTGGACATTTTGGTGGTTAATATCCCAAGCAGGTATGGAATGTTACTTGCTAGGGATTGGATGAAAACTCTGAATGGCTATTTTGCAACAGACTGCTCGCATATGTGGCTACCATGGAAGGGAATTGCAAATCAAATAAGAGTGGAAAACGAACCGAGGCTTAAAGAGATTATAACAGATTTTAACAAGCCGAATGAAGTTCGGTTTTACGAGCCAGACTTAGGAGTCTATGCACTTGATGTTGAGGAAGCTGCTGAAGAGTTTAAAGAAGAAATGTGTCATGGTCATTCTTCTGAAGAAAATGATTACACGTGGTTGCTCAAGTTCGATGGATCAAAGTCTAGACAAGGAGCAGGAGCTGGAGTCGAGCTCACTGGTCCAGGAGGCAAACCATTGCTAGCTGCTTACAGACTGCAATTTCCTTGCACAAACAATGTGGCAGAGTACGAAGCATTGATCTATGGTTTACGTCTAGCATTGAGCAAACATGTTAAATGCTTGAAGGTTTTGGGAGATTCTGAGTTGGTAGTCAAGCAAATCAAAGGACAGTATACATGCCGCGACAGAAGACTGAGCCTTTATAGAACTAGGGTTATGGACCTCATGGAAGAGTTCGATGCATTCAACATAGCCCTTATTTCTAGGAAAGGAAATCGAATAGCAGACTCTCTTGCAGTCGTCGCGGGCATGTTGAATCCGGTTGATATAAGAAGATGTAAAAAGTTTTCCATTGAGCTGGTTCCTTGTCCATCAATACCCGATAATGTAAAGAATTTCCAAGTTTTTGAAAGTGACAGACATATTTTCAAATTTGTCACGAACTCGGGTATTTTTGAAAATCAGGTGATTGATGAGGAGCAAAGGTGGCGGGATGGAACAGAAGATGAAAGTGAAACTGCGTATCAATCCAACAAAATTCCTAAAGACGTGGTTTCATTGGAGAAGATGTTCGACATGGAATGCAAGAACAAGAAAAGAAAAAGAGTCCCACTCCCCAAAGATGCGTGTGATTCAATTAATCTAGGGAGTGCGGACAATCCAAAGGAGGTGTACATAGCAAAGGCATGTACAGAGGAAGAAAGGAGCAATATAATACAGGCATTGAAGCATTACATAGATTGTATTGCTTGGAACTACAATGAGCTGAAGACTTACAACCAAAACATTATCACACATACCATCCCTTTGAAGCCAGACTCCAAGCCTTTTAGGCAAAGACAGCGAGTTGTTAACCCGCTATTGGAGCCGTTGATCGAAAAGGAGGTTAAAATATTATTGGAAGCGAAAATCATTTTTCCTGTTAGGCACTCAACCTGGGTGGCTAACCTCGTTCCAATGAGAAAAAAGAGTGGAGAGATTAGGTTGTGCATAGATTTTCGAAATCTTAATAAAGCCTCTCAAAAAGATAATTATCCACTGCCATCAATCGATGAAATTCTACAAATGGTAAATGGATCTGAAATGATGTCCTTTCTCGATGGATATTGCAGGTACAACCAAATTCTTATACATCCAGATGATAGGATGAAAACAGCCTTCACTACCAAGTGGGGGACATTTGCATATAAGAGAATGTCGTTCGGATTTGTTAAATGCTGGTGCAACTTTTCAACGCGCCATGGATTACGCATTCAAAGGGCTCATAGGCAAATGCATCATCGTGTATGTGGATGATATCCCAATTTTCTCGAAGAAGAGAGAGGATCATGTCAAAGATTTAAAGAAAGTGCTTCAAAGATGCAAGAGAACATGGAATTTCCTTAAATCCCAAAAAGTGCATTTTCGGAGTGACGGAAGGAAAATTGCTTGGGTCACATTATTTCGAAAGAGGGCATATCCATCGACCCGGAAAGGATACAAGCCATCCAAAACCTACCTCTCCCGAGTAGTAAGAAAGAATTGAGATCTTTCTTTGGGCAAGTTAATTTTGTGAGGAAGTTTATCTCTAGCTTTGCTGAGATAGCCAAGCCTCTGAACAAGATGCTAAAGAAAGATGTGGATGTAAAATGGAACGAGGAAAGTAGAGCGGCCTTCCAGAACATCAAAGATGCCATTTCCAGAGCCCCTGTCCTTATAAGTCCAGACTACTCCAAGCCTTTTTATATTTATGCTTTTGCATCAGAACACTCCTTTGCGAGTGTATTAACCCAAAAAGGCGAGGATAGTGCCGAAAAACCCATAGCATTTTTAAGTGCCCCCATGAAAGATGCTCAATTAAGGTATTCAATCCTTGATAAGCAAATGTACGCACTTTTCAAAACTGTGAAAAAATTTAGGCACTACATCGTACATAGCAGAGTTATTGCCATCGTGCCCGATTCTGTTGTCAAGACCATGTTTTTACAGAATGAACTAGGTGAGAAGAGAGGAAAATGGATTTCAACCATCCAAGAATTTGATCTCGAAATCCAACCAATGAAACTAGTTCGAGGACGAGGGACTGGCGAAGGCGATCGCAGAAAATAATCCGCAAATAACAGGTCAATGCTCAAATACAGAATACATGGCTAAGGATGACTGGTATGTTGATATTGTGCAATTTTTATTGGTGGTAAGTGTCCTTCTAATCTGAATTCAACACGAAGAAGAGCCTTAAGGCTTAAGTCATCAATTATACGATAAAATCGGTGTGCTTTACGGGAAGAATCATGAAGGTATCTACCGAGGTGCTTGAACAAAGAAGAAGGCTGCCGAGGGTGTTGCGAGAATTTCACGGGAAACATGGAGCTGGTCATGGTGCGGCCAATGCTACAACACATCAAATCCTGAGAGCGAGGATACTACGGCCACATATTTTCAAGGATGCGCATACCCATGTACGATCTTGTCATATCTGTCAAGTGGCTGCAAATAGAGAGAGAAATGCAGCCATGCCGTTGCAACTTGTAGTTGAAATGAGACCATTTGCACAGTGGGGACTAGATTTCATCGGGGTTATTAACCCAAATTCTTTTGATTCTCATAAATTCATTTTGACGACTACGGACTATCTGTACAAGGTGGACGAAGCGATTCCTACTAAACATGCCACCACGGATGTTGTGATTAAATTTCTTGAGGATCAAATTATAACAAGATTTGGAATGCCCGACTCTATTGTCGGTGACAATGGTAAAGCTTTTATTTCTACACAATTTGCAGATTGGGCATATGATAACAAAGTGAGCTTAAAGTTTGCATCCAATTACTATCCTCAAGGAAATGGGTTGGCCGAGTCTTCAAATAAGAATTTGTTGAATACTATTAAGAAGTTGCTTGGAAAAGAACCCTCGGGACTGGCACGACCAACTAAAGTTTGCCCTTTGGGCGAGATAGGACCGAGTGAAAGAGTCCATAGGGAATACTCCCTATCATTTGGTCTATGGGCAAGACCCGATATTTCCAGCAAATTTGAAGTTGCGGACCTTACATTTCATACAAGAGTACTTGGGGACGGATGATCAAGTTGAAGCCAAGTTGAGCCAGTTGTTGCACCTTGATGAAAAGAGAGAAGAGGCCATGAATCACATGAATAAACACCGGGAAGTTATCAAGAGATGGTTTGACAGAAGGGCCAAAGTTAAATCATTCAGAATTTCAGATTTGGTATTACTATGGGACAAAAGACATGAGGAAAAAGGGAATCATCAAAAGTTTGATTGTCTTTGGTTAGGCCCATATCAGATTTCGAAGATTCTTGGGAAGAATACCTTCAGGCTAAAAACCTTAGAAGGGAGAGATTTCATGCTACCGGTTAATGGGCAGATTTTAAAGCATTATTTTAGCCCTTAGGTTGTGAGATTTTGATATTATTCTTTTGGTTTTGGTGGGGATTTTCAGATTTTGTTTTTATTGTTTAGGATTGTTAGTCTAGCTAGGATTTTGATTATGGATTTGATTTCAATTGACATGTGTGTTTGTTTTGAAAAAAAAAAAAAAAAAATATATATATATATATATATATATATATAAATATATAAATAAAAAATTGAGGTGTCAACTTATGCTTAAGGTTAGGAGAATATGAAATATTGGAATTATCTTGTAAAAAGCTCCACAAGTAACATAAAGCATCTTAAGTTATATTGTTTGATTTTGTGATGCATGAAAGAATCGAGTTTTGCATGACAATTCATTCCATTTGTAATTCAAGAAATAATGCATTCATGTTCCATCTCACCTTACATACATCTCATCTTAGTTACATATGCATCTTAGGTACAAGCCATTAAAGTATGTCAAATCCTCTTAGGGTTGTGTTATAACATATATGTAAGTAAATCCTAAGGTTGGAAGCTGAGTCTTGAGATATCTAGAACCAAGCACGTCTCATACATTAAAAAGGATCTTGAGCAAAATGATCAAAACCTAACTTGGAGGAAAAGGTTGGGCGAAAGAAGTTATTCATGTCTATCCTATTATGCAACATGATCCTTAAAACAGTGGTTTTGACCACTTCCATTAAGCTTAAAGCCTAAAATCCGAGTAGTAAGGATAGGGTTAAATCCTCATCGAACTTAGGTTGAGGATCCAATTCCCCAAAGCTTTGATTTGACCTACATGGAGTAGTAAGGATAGGGCATAAATTCTCATCTCGCTTAGGTTGAGAATCTGATTCCCCAAAGCTCCTATGTCTCATTTCATAATAAATCTTGGATTGTAAGGATCGTACTACATGTCCCTAGCAAAGGATGGGTAGTCATCCCCAAGGTCCAAGAAGTAAAAAAAAAAAAAATAATAATAATAATAAATAAATAAATTTTTCCCATCTCATCTTTATATTGGATTGTAAGGATCGTACTACTTGTCCTCTGCAAAGGATGGGTAGTCATCCCCAAGGTCCAAAGAAATGAAGATAAGTTTTGGATTGTGGGGTTAGATATGCCCATGCATGGCATCATGTCTTGCCTAAAAAACAAGACCATTGATTGTCTAGAGGGTTAGACTAGCATGACCATTTCTTCCATAACTGGTTTAATTATTTTGCTTAAAGTGAGGTAATGAACTCTAAATCAGAATAGTAAGGATAGGGTTAAACTCTCATCTCGGTTGGTTGGGAGTCTGATTCCCCAAAGTTCTGATTTCACATTCACTTGCACATGGGTTCTAGATGGTAGAGACTCATAACCAACTTTGGGATACAATAAGGTAATGAATTAGTGGATCCTAAGAGGGTTTGGCAATCTTGAATGCTTGTACATAATAATAGAAGAATGACCATGCCTTTTATGAAAGCAAAATCTCCTTGCACATTCATTAGGGTACACAAATCATTCACCATCCCACATATGCATTCATGCAAAACTGATAATGGAATGTTGATCAATTTCAAACGATAGGGAATGAAAACACATTGCACACACTGAGCTAATACTTGATGATTCTGATGATTCATGTACTTCTGATCTTTGGGCATTTGTTATTTTGCTTATGTGCTAACATATGTTTGCGAGTTTGTGATATGTTTCGAGTTGGGTTCTTACTAAAATGCTCAAGAGCATTTGACAGCAGAGTCGCCATTTGTTGTGGTTGATCCACAACACACCCCAAAATTGGGGACCCACCTTTTGGCAGGCTTGCAGAGAAGAATCTCGGTGACCCAGATGCTAAAATTGAAGAAAAGAGAAAAAATGCCTAAGTGTTGAAAGTGTCGCGAAATCGCGACTTGTCGCGCCATCGCTGCCGAAAACAGGAAAGTGTCACGAAATCGCGACATGTAGCTCCATCGCTGCCGAAAAGGAGAAAGAAAAGAAAAATTGAAAGTTGTCGCGAAATCGCGACATATCGCTGGAAAAGAGTGAAAGGGTGTAGCGAAATCGCGACATGTCTGAGAAGAAAAGAGAAGGTGTCGCGAAATCGCGACATGCCGCTGGAAAAGAATGAAAATGGTCACGATTTCGCGACGTGTTTTGCAGAAGCGTACGGATGATGAAAAGTGTCGCGATTTCGCGACGTGTTTTGGCAAAGTGTACGGAAGCAGAAAAACGTCGCGATATCGCGACAAGAAACAGCGAAGGGACTCGAAGCGGAAAGGCGTCGCGATTTCGCGACCGATTGCAGCTAAAGTGTACGGACGAAGAAATGGTCGCGATTTCACGACGTAAAGTTGCCGAAGAGGTCCGAAGGGGAAGCGGTAGCGATATCGCGACGTTTGGAAGAAGGCAAGAGAGGGATAAAGGCGCAGATTCGCGTAACGAAGAGGTCGAAAAGCGGTAGCGATATCGCGACGGTTGGAGAGGAAAGGCCAAAAGGAAGGAAAGCGGAGCGATATCGCGAGAGAGAGGAAGGGAAAAGCGAACGACATAAAGGTCCGAAGGCAAAAGCGGTAGCGATATCGCGCTGGCAAGAAGGTCCGAAGGCAAAGGCGACAAGAAAAAACGGTAGCGACGCTGTGGAAGGAAGGCTCAGAATAGAAGCGGTAGCGATATCGCTACAAGTAGCTGCCGAGGGCGCACGGGCGAGGAAGGCGTCGCGATATCGCGACATGTCGCGATTTCGCGGCTAAGAAGGTGAACAGGCCGCTTGCAGTTTTTGTCGTGATTTGCACAGGAAAACGTTACAGAAGGCGCAGAAAACGTAGGACACGTGGCGTACAGGTGTCGAAATTGTAGGAACGTTACATGCAATGGAAGATTTCGCACGTTTGGGCATCCAACATGAATTGAAAGTAAGGAAAAAGCGGGAATTTGAAAGGTCACTTGTAGGAAGGTGAAACGAAGCGACAAAGGGAATCGAAGAGCCATTTCGGTTAGTATAAAATCAAAAGCACAGATTGAAAGAAGGGGGTTGGAAATTGCTGCTTGCAGAGTTGCGGAGACAAAGGCTTTATGCCATTCTGGGCCTGCACTTGGGCAATTTCCTTCTTTTTGTTCTGGAACATTTATGCCTGGAACAATCTGTAAATGTAATTGATACATCATTTAATACAGAAATACAGAGTATTGGCATCTCATTGATGAGAAAGAAGGAGTCATTTTGTGCATGCATGATTTAATGTTTTATCATTCATTCCAGATTTCTAAGGCTTTTAGGTGAAGTTTAATGCAAGTGTGCTTGGTTGCTTCATGCGAATGCCTAAATATGGAATTACAGTAGAAACCCTAGAAACCAGCACCTAATTTATTTGGATTGTGCGAATTTGCAGGTTCATTAGGTTAGGTTGCATGCATAAAACCTCAATATCTTCGGTTTCATCGAGTTGATGACAACATTCTGACTGTAGTTAGTTTTATTTCCATTTACTTTGTTTTATTTTTCAAACCCTTACTTTATTTCATGCAGTTTAATTACTGTATTTGAATAAGCAATTGAAAATCCATCAGAACTGAAGATTAGAATAGGTTTGTTCACTTTGAGTCCACTAGAAATTCAAATTAAATAAACCATCAGTGCCCCTTGTTAACATCCACTTGCAAACCCTAAGACATTCCTGGCATTTCATTTGAACAACATCATTTAAACATAACAGGAACCTTGGAGAAAGTTATTTTCTTTGCAAGCAGAGGATTTTGGGACTCAGATCCTACCAGAGAGTGTGCTTTCACAACCAGGTGAAAACACCACACAACATCTCCTTTGTCATCGGGCCGACATACGTTCATTATTTTGGCTATTGAGTACTTCACTAAGTGGGTGGAAGCAATCCCATAACAATGATAACTAGAGCATGTATTGTTGAGTTCATACTCACCAATATCATAAGTCGTTTTGGGATACCATCCAAGACTATTTTGGATAATGGCACGTCATTCAAAAATAAAATTGTAAGAGCTTTGATGTTCAAGTACAAGATAAACCATAGTTTTGCAAATCCATATTATTTGTAGGTAAATGAGCAGGTTGAGGTATCAAACAAGAAAGTGGTATCCATATTGAAAAAATACGGTACAAGAACATCATAAAGATTAGCACATCCAGATGCCCCTTGCATTATGGGCTTACAGGACTAGTATTCGGACACCCATTGGGACAACTCTATTTTCGCTAGTATATGACACTAAGGACATTATGCCCTTAGAGTTGGAAATTCCAATGTTGTGCGTCGCATTGAAAGAGTTCATCAATGATGACATTGCATGATAAGCTCACCTAGATCAATTGATGTTACTTGATGAACACCACGTGAATACCCTTGAGCATCTTTGTGTTTATCAGGAGCGCTTAAAATGAGCTTACAATGTCAAAGTCCATCTGAGAGACTTTGAGGTTGGTGATATTGTGCTAAAAGAGAATCAACAGAACTCAAATTTTCTGTCAAAAATGTGAGACAAATTTATGGCTAATTGGTTAGGTCCTTATATCATATCTAAGAATATTGGACTTTGGACATATCGCTTAACATTGTTGGAAGGTGTTGAAGAGCCTGAACCTCTCAACATCTTTCACCTTAAATAATTTTATGCCTAAAACCATAAAAGGCCCCAAAGGCATATGTAAGCCCTTTGGTCATTCAACAAAAGGCTCCAAAGGCGTTTATAAGCCCTTTGGTCAAATAAAAAAGTTATAAATTTTTTTTTTTTTGAAAATATAAAAAATTCAAAAATATTTGCATTTAATTTTGCATTTGCATTTCATTTTATTTTACATTTGCATTGCATTTCATTTGAATTAAATTAGGCATATCCATCCATCGCACTGACATTAGGATAGTTGTGTTTACAATATTGTAAATGACACCACGTTTGTATTTCAATCATGCATCTTTGCACTATCATCATCATTCACCACCCATGTGAGTAATTGTGTTTTTCAACTCAACCTTAATGTTGCTATGAAGAATATACTAGGGTTTCCTGGTCATTCAACCATTCATAGTGGTATTCTCAAGAGTTTGGTAGAAATCTTGGTTTGTTTTTATAGATAAGGTCTAGTTTTGATAGCCCTTAGCATATCAGAATCCTATCACTAATATCCAAAATAAAAAATCCTAATTAGGATTAGGGATAGATGAACACTATGAAGCGGGACCAAGTATCCTAAAGTAAAAAGTTTATTCTTGCTTATCTCCCTGTGTGGATGGTTCGAGAAATGTTGACAGTTGGCAAAAGGACAAGCTTACCGCCTACTCGAATAAATCCCTTGCTTACAAATAAAGGAGCAAAATCCTAGAATGAATTCCCTAAGTGAAATTACAAAGTTAAATCCTCAACGATCAAATAAAATCAATATCAAATTCAAAGTGATATCCTATCAGTATCAAATACCTTGCTCAAAGAAAAGAAAAAGAAAGAGTACAAAATAAGCAGTGGTTTTTATCACTAAAAGAAAAGTAAATAATAAACAGTGATTCTTATCACTTTACATGAGCAAGTATCTCAATAAATTGAAGAAAATAAGGGGGTGAGCTTGAATCCTTTGAATTGTTAGCACTACCATACCTTACGCATGATGAAATGTCTGATACATTAGCATTTCGCTTTTGTGCAGACCAATGTTTGAATGTAGAAGAGCTAGATTTAGGTGTCCTGTATCGCCTAGTAGTCTAGTCCAACTAAAATCTAAACCTAGGATTGGATAGACATTTGAGGATCCCCAATATTAGCAATGGGCTAAAATATTCCCGCTTGATATTGGGGTATACTTATGCCTTAAATAATATACTCATTTGTACACACAGGGATAATGAATAGTTAGGATCTATCCTAGCGAAAGCCTTATGTTTCAGAAGTCTAGTATGGTCAGTATACAACTTTTGATAAGTCAACTAGGGTGTTTGAGTTTTATGGAAAGCCTCAAATATTCTCAAATAGCAACAATCAATCTTCAATGCAATCATCAAAAAATATTTTTGTTTATGAGAGTTTGTTTGTTATAACTATTTATAGTATAGGATAGATACCGAATGGATGTCAAAAATGATATTCAAACAACCACTGACTATTATACATATTATTCTAATCTACTAACACTTATGAATAGAAACTATATATAATTGTATCTCACATATGGGTGCATAATTCATAAATTTTCATAAAAGGATATAGCAATTACATCTCATGATTGTTATACATTATGTGGTGCCATCCATTAGATTTTGAAACCCACATTGCATTCATACATTATGTTTTAAGTGATTAAAACATACATGTTTATTTACATAGCATTCATCATAGAAAAAGTTGTGCAATACATAAATGGAATAAATTGTGTCATAACAACATAAATTACATGCATACAAGTACAATAAATCAAACATGCATATCATATTCATATACATTCATCATAAGTAGTCCATCTACACATATATATCATTGAATCTAAAATCATACATCCATTTTAAGCTAGTGCATGTCATCCATACATAACACCATATAGCGTAAGAAATAGCACATCTAAGAATTACATCCATATGCATCTCATAAAACATAAAATAATAAAAATAATAAACTGCACATATAATGAGTCTCAAAGTCAGATCATATATATATATATATATATATGTGTGTGTGTGTGTGTGTGTGTGTGTGTGTATCCAAAAAATATACATAGTGAGTAGTACATCGACATATGTAAAAAATACCCGCAGGCTACATTTGTGTAGGTCCTTGACATTACACACAAAAATGGTACAATAACATCTGTAAGATCTATACTAAGTAGTAGGGCCTGCACCCCCAGTATGTGAGGCTCTACCATTGCCTCCACCATCCCTATGAGTCCTCCTAGAGCTGGAACTTGAGGTCTTCTCTGACCTATGTGATCTGCGACTGGAGCTAGCCGAGGACTGGTCTGTATCTCGAGTGTGAGTTCTTTGAGAACTTGAAGCTGTGGGCATCTCCAGAATCTCGCTCTTGAGTAGTCCAATCGCTCCTCTCAGAGTAGAGATATAGGCAACACTCTATGCACCATCATCAATGTGCTACTACACCAGGACTCAGAGTCTCTTGATATTGGCTCCCTGGTCCAACATTGCTAATCCTTACGTTGCTGGTGTTGTTGGAACTATTGGTACTAATGGAGTAGCTAGAGGTGCTAGAGTAACCTGTGATGATGAGGGATCTACCCTCCCACCCTGGAGTGAAAAAATCTGTGCTATCATAACATCTATCTGTGACTACAGAAGGATACACTACCATATAATATTTTGGATATTTGTATCTGTTGTAGTGATCCTAGTCTGTAGAGCGGTTTTATCCTCCTTGTAGCTTCACCATAGCATTTTACCTACTGTTAGTCAAGATTGTAGATCCCCCACCTTTGCATGTAAGGTGGCAATGGTGGTGTCCCAGTGTAAGAGTTGCATCTGCAGAGAGCCTACCTGAGTATGTAGGCTAGCAACCTGGGCCTTGAGCTGCCCAATATCATTGTAATGTGGTGCTTCACCCTCATCGAGAGCATCATATTCATCCTCAATCGAAGGTGCATCATCTATAGATACCTCACCCCATCCAACCTCAGTCCTCTAACGGACTCAACGATCATGAGGATAAACCTTAACTCCATATACACCCTCAACAACATCATCAACTACCCTGCCTAAGGGGCCCTCAAAAACCCACCATATCTTGATGGTCCACCAAGTGTCATAGTCAGGAGTGGTCCCTGCATCTGTCAAACCTGAATCTTGAAAGTCATCATCCTCGTCCCCTAGTGGAGTCACCCTGGACTAGGTCAAGTCCCTCTCTAAAGTGAGGTGATAATAGATGGTAGGCAACTCTGGAATGTCCTACATGATCTCGAACTATCAGGTGATGCGGAAGAAGTAGAATAACCCTCATACCTCAGACTTGCATTCGAGGAGCCATCTGTCTATGCGTGCTTGACACAACTGGTCATCAACCTCTATCCATGGAGGGTAGTCTAATTATGGGTGCTAGTCAATCTGATATTCCTGGAGTCTTGCAAACCGTACAATATAGTGAGCTAGATCCCATACATGAGACCTACTCTGGAAGCTCTCTTGCTCATGAGGCCAACATACCGTATAGCACTAGCGCACCTCCTCAATGGTTCCAATATCGAGGGGTAGGCTAGCAGGATGCTCAATATTGATGTGCTACCACCCCCAAATCTAAAGTAGTAAGCTACAACCGATGCCAACTCTAATCCTATGGGTAATCTGCTACAACTAATTATAGAGCTACGCTAGAAAGGCACTCCCCTAGGATAGGATTAGGGAATGATCAGTAGGACATGCTAGGACCTCCATCATCTTAGCTAGGAGGTTCCATGGGAACCTCGCTCTAGATGTGTCAGGAAGGACAATCTACAGAATCAGGTGCATGAAGATGATCGCTCGGTTAGTGAAAAATCGATGTCTGAACCAATGCTCAATGTGGACCTCTTCGTGGTCTGAATGCCGCTGTGCTGCCTCACTATGGTAGCCAAAAATACCATCAAATACTGCATCCTTCGCATCAGTTAGCGAAGATGTGATGGCCTTGCCATCTAACAGGAGTCGAAAGATGCAATAAGCATCCTCCAAAGTGATGGTCATCTCACCTGTCGGTATGTGAAAGGTGTTGGTCCGCATGTCCTAGCGTTGGGCAAATGCAATCATGTAGGCCTGATTGGCCCTGATGGAAGGGAGGCATAGGACACAACCAAATCCTACAACCTCAACCCACCCATGATCCACCTGATAAAGGACACCATGTAGGTTGTGAAAGATCTCTGATTCCCTCGCCCTAGCAATCAGGATCTGATAGAAAGCAGAATAATAATGCAAAATAAATAAAAATCAACCATAAACAAAAAAAAAATGCTTGAAAATGTCAAACAAAATAAAAAAATTCAAAACACCAAAAACAATGGAAAAAATCACTTAAAAATAAAACAAAATCAATTAAATCTGATAAAAAGCAAAAAAATTGATTTTTTTTCAAAGGTTTGCAAACCACGGCTCAGACCTGCGGTTAGGGAGGCAGTCAAATTTTTGACCATTGGATTTTGAATCCCGTTGCTGCTGACAGTCGCGGCCCCCAATTTGCCAATTGGGGACCGCACCTGCTAGCTGCAGCTAGGCAGGATGACCTTTTCAGGGTCATTCCTCATCCCTACATCCCTAGAAAAACAAAAAAAAAGAATAAAGCAAAAAATTAAAACCCCTCCCCTTAAGCTAACCTAAGCTAAACCTAACTAGGGTGAGGTTCATTACCGGTAGTTTAATGAGGTTCATTTAGCCCATTAATTAGTGAGGTTAATTTTAAAATCGATAAAATATAGTCGAGGGTTTTGTGTGCTTCTATCTTAGTCACATCAGCTCCTCCAGGTTGGGCTGCCATCGGTCCAAGTGGTAGTGAGGTCGAGTTTTAAGTAGCACTTCATATTAGAATTATTGACTCACCTCTCAGAGCGCTTAGTATTTACAAGCTATCAAACTGAAAATGATGTCGTAAATGACTAGAAATTTTTTAAATATTTCTTATTTTTTTCCTGACCGTGGTTGACACCCGCGAGCATAGAACTAGGGTTTTTCGATCGCAATTGTCAGTCGCAGCTAGCAAATTTTGAAAACCTAGTTGTTGTTGCCAAACGCGACTAGGAACCTGTAATAAATGCTGAAAAATCCCACCATGAGGATATAAAAAATGATGAATTAAAAATACCCACCTGACCAAAATTGTAAAAAATTTCACAAAATAACAAAAAATTTAGATAAAACCAAAGCCAAATGCGCCTTGTATCTAATAATTTACCCTATATACTTGGCGGTTGCAGCAACTTGTGCGCCAAGAAATCCGGTAGGATGAGTATATTACGATAAGGATATTTGAGGAAAATTCATCGATGAATTGCTATGCTTCATTTCAATTCCTAAGAAGGCCCAAACAATCGGACTATGGGAACGAGGTATTCATATCACTTCTTCTATGACACTTTCGACAGATCATTGAAAAATATGATTCAACACATGCCTAATTGGAATTGCTATCATTTTGATTCCCTAATAAGGCCATTGAGGTTGGACCGCTCCATGGGATAGAGATGTACAATTACTTTTAATAGTTGCAATCATAGATGATTAGGTTTAATCAAACATCAAATACTAAATCTTATTTTGTTCAGAGTCATTCATAGTGGTCGAGCGACTCGTTGCTTCATTTAATTGTCCTACCCTTATCGAATCCTTATCAAATCATCGCTTGAGGGGGTAGTCATAATATCATAATCATAATCAAAATCAATAGAAGATCCCTTGATTGTAGATCTCTTGATCTTGTCAAAATTGTGTTTGTCTTACGAATCATTGCCAATGACTATCATAATCTTACCCTCTGTTGGGGCAAAAAGCAAATATGACAATTTAGTTTGTAGCTCTCTTCATTTTGGTTATATAGGCTCAAAATCCTATTATAGCATCAAAGCTACCCGAATGTCTGATGACAAGTGCAAGCTCCTACAAATTTAAGCCGTCCACCTAGTTGGAAGCAATGATTCTAGGATGCACGTACTTTTGCTGGGCCCTGAGCATCAAATGTTGATCAGACTAATGATCATCATCCAACCTATGACATCATTTTAGGTGGTCTATTTTTGCTCAGCGTTGTTCGATCTCATAATGCATCTCAAAAGGGACATATGTAGAGACCTAAAATGCGTCATGTCGAGGCGACTACTCATATGAGACATGCTAGAAGACCATATGGAAGACCTTGGACAAATACCAAGGTAAAGCGATGGTTTTAACCACTCATTTGGGCACCTTTGCCTAGTCAGTGCTAGCCACTGCTGACACCCACAGTTAGCAGAGCTGACTGCGCTCGCCAGTCACGATCAGGCCTCAAAATCAGTTGGCCTTTGACCAATTCAAAGTTGGTTCCAAATGGCCAATTGGTTGGGGATTGGAGCGATTTGAGCGAGGAAGGTTCTGGATATTTCCATCCAACAAAATCAACTGCACAATCTTGATATTGGATTCCTCATGAAGCTAGGACATAGCCCTCCAAGGTGCTATAAAATCCCCCTTCAAATTGAGGAAACTATCCAAGATGCATAGGTGAATTTGAGCAGTGAAGCCTTGTCGAATTCAACACTCACCTAATTGCATTGTGACATTGTTTTCTTGCCCCTAATTGAGATATTGAAATGGCAATTCAAGCCATGGAGGACCTAGGAGGTTAGGAGAGCCAAGAAATGTAATTACACCAATTCCACACGTAATCAGAGCAATTCAATTGCCAAATATGTTAGAGGACATAGAGGCAACCCTTGATCATTAATTTGGTAAGAGGATTCAATGATTTAGCCTTTGAATTGGAAGACATGCACACTTCAAGCTTCGTCGTGGTTGTCAGCCACGACTAACAGTGCTCACCATGCAACAAAGCCGCGGCTAGGGTTTCATCCCTATTTTCATTGCTTTCTCATCGTAGGATTTATTAATGGCATTAGATTAAGCATAATTTAGGTTTAATTGCATTATTAGAGACTTATGACCGGTAGAATTAGCTTGTTTAGTTGTCTTGCTTTCAATATTGTAACTAGGATACTAATGAATCTTTTTCATGCTTCCATGTATTCAAATTCATAATTAGGCCATTAGATAGATACATATGCTTTTTCTTTACATGATTCATAGAATATTTTCATGTTTTTCATAGGTTTATTAGCTTTCTTGCATTTTCTTGATTATATGCTAGTTATTTCATGTGTTCATATGATGTCCTCAAAAAGCCTTACCAAGAGAGGTATCCTTTATTACTAATGCTTCTTGTTGTTTATTGCACGTAGGATCAACAGGGTTTTGGGATGCAAGGAAAAAAATACCTCTAATCATGGAGAAGAAGTCATTGAAACCTTGGAGCAGTTCGTGTCATTTTGAAAGGCATTTGGAATGCACCTACCCTTGAGGGGGATTTCAAACTATTGTAATTGCTGTATCAAATGGGTATCCTAAGAGGGATGTATTTGTAATTTGACTTGATTCGAAATTAATAAAAGATCTTTGTATTTTGTTTCTTTTCATTATTGTCAATTTGTGTATGCCTATTTGCATAATTTTCAGCAACTTCAATATTAGGTGCAAACCTTTTTGGATGTTACAAGAAGAAAGCAGTGCCACAAAACTTGTGATAAGTGGAAAAAATACAAAATTTGTAACAAGTGGAAAAAATACAGAATTTGTGATTAAAGGAATAAATTTCCTAAGAAGAGTTGTAGACATTATGGAAGAACAAGACATATATCAAAAAAATATTGGTATCTCCACTCTTGTGAAGTGTGTGGAGGAAAGTATCATCCCCAAAGAAATTATTGATACAAGGAAAGAAAAAATAACAAATGCAAATGAGTTGTGGATGGATAAGTATGTGTGAATGGGATAAGATACATGAAATGTTGCATGGTTTATATAGGAGGAGACCAAGTATAATAAAAAATCAAAGTTTGTTGAATGTGAAGAATAATGTAAATTTTTCCATGGTGAAATGTGTTGGGAAACTTGAGATAAATGATTTTAGAAGAAGATGATCCAAGTACATCTTGGAAGATGACTTGTAGTAAGAGGACTTGTAGAAGAATTCTTAGATTCTAAGGATGTGGATGATTCCAAGGATATGTTGTAATGGTAATTTTATAGAGATGATGGCCGAATGACTATTCAAGTGGCTAACCCAAAGGTATTTATGATATAGTGATGACCTAGAGAGGCGATCCATAGGCAATGATGACTGAGAGGTGACCCTAAGGTAGAGGACCTAAAGATAACCCAAATGTAACCCAGATGTAGAGGTCTAGAGGTAATACTAAGGTATTGATGAACCTGAGGCATAGATCTATAGGAATTAACCCAAAGGAAAACCTAAACAGTTCAACTAGGTAAACCTAGTGGAGGTTATGTATATCCAGTTGAGCTTGAGCCTGAGTAGCCTGAGTCAACAAAATGAAAGAAAACTAGTAAATGATAATGATAGATTTAGAGTGATAGCTAGAGCCTGATAATAGTTCCAATGTACCACTTATGAATTCATGGGGGATAATAATATTTATACCAACATTAAAATAAGGTGGTTTTTTACAATGGTAAAAAACCATCTTAATAGATTCTAAGAGGGTGGTTTAAAACCACTCTCTTAGGTCATCTAAAGATGATAATTTTAAACCACTATATTAGGGCTAAGAGGGTAGATTAGAAAATCTTAAGAAGGTGGTTATAACCACCCTCTTAGTACAAATATATATATATATATATATATATATATATATATATATATATATATATATATATAAAGACCATGGTGAATGACTCCAAATATGAGCATTTCAACACTTATTTAGAGTAGCGTGTAGACAAAGGGACCATGGGAATAGTAGAGCTCTCCTTTTTATTTCAAAGCTTGAGCTAGGGCTTGATAGTGAACCATAAATACTTATTTAGAGTAGTGCATAGATGGAGGGACCTCAAGAATAGTAAATCTCTCATTTTTATTTAAAATCTTGAGCTAGAGCTTGATAGTGAACCATCAACACTTATTTAGAGCAACACACAGACAAAGGAATCGTAGGAATAATAAATATCTTATTTTTATTTCAAATATCAAGCTAGGGCTTGATAATGAACCATCAACACTTATTTAGAGCAGCATGCAACACAATATATAGAGGGATCGTGATAAAATCATAGACCTTCTTTTTCTTATTTTAAATCTCAATCTAGGGATTTAAATTAAAAGGGTAAAGCTTTTTCACTAGGTGGAGCTGTGCCAATCGAGTTTCCAAGGCTTCCTAGAAGTCAGCCCTCATAAATTTTCCTAAGTGTCTCGTAGAAGGTATGATGTTCACTCTCTAGAATTTGTTCTTCCATGCAATCTTCCCCAATTCCTCTCCACCTCCCATAATATTAAGCGCTTCCATGCAATCTTCCCCAATTCCTCTTAGGAAGACCAATTTTAGTGAGTTTTGGTTCAAATTATATTGTTTCAACCTCTATAGCCTATAGTAAACCTTTCCATATAGTTATTTAGTGTTCCACCCTTTTGGGTTTTTTAGAAGATCTCGTTCCTTGTGTTGCATGCCTTGTAATAGTGCTAGTACTTCAAAAAATTTACTTTCATTTGCTCCCAGGTTTGTATACTATTACCTCCCAATCCCATGAACCGATAGAGTGTTGTGTCCTTCAGAGTAGTAGGGAATAATTTTAGCTTCTAGCCATCACTCCCACAAAATTTCACCAATTTGGGGCTTCCCACAAACTTTCATTTATTTCGAGGTTTGATTGGCCATGTTGGTTGGACAAGGGTTTCAACATCACTTCCAAAATATTTCGGGGTTTTTCTGGCCATGTCGGTTGGACAAGGGTTTCAAAATCACTCCCAAAAATCTTTTGGGTTTTGTCTGGGTATGTCAATTGGAAAGGGTTTTTTATTTTGGGGGTTGAATGGCCATTATTTATTTTGAATAAAAGCATTTTGAGAAACTATCATGAATATAAGCATTTTGAGAAACTATCATGAATATAAATATTTTACCAAAAATTGACATAATAATCAAAGTCCAAGAAAGCATCATGCAACAAAGAGGATGAAAGCATCATGCAGTAAAGAGAACTGGACCGTAGGTTTTCATGTTGACTTGGGATGTGAAAATTAGACAAGATGTTTTGTTATGATGTTTTTAAATTGATTATATTGTTATTGTGCTTTATTTTGATGTAAACAAATAAAGATAAATAATCATATTATATGTACATAGTTTTTTAGAGTTATTAGTGTAAACTGAAATCGAAAAACACCAATGCAATAATAAAGTAACGAAAGCACACTAATAACACCAGATTGCATAAAATGAATAAGCTTTTATTAACGTTGACAAATATTTGAGTTATACAATAAATATGCCCCAATATGAGGTTTTACAATGCTTTTATGATACAAATTTTACAAATACTAGGGTTCTCTAAAACCCTAGCTCAATACACAGTTGGTGTCTTCTCGCTTGTCTTCAATCCAAACAAGAGTTGTGGGTGGGCTTGTATCCATACGGGACCACCCTAGCTTCAATAGCTTCTAGAAAGATGATTCCTACACCTACAAACAAAAAACAACAAAAAGAGATTAGAAGCACCTATGAGGGCTCCACTACGTGAGACCCTTAGAAAGATAAAACTACTAAAAATCCTAGATGTTGCAGAATATAACAATAAATAGAAAGTACAAAAATATAAAATGAATGCAATGAATATTCTTACCTTGTCAACATGCTAATTTCTATCTTTTCTCCTATCGTTGATGATCACGAGGATGCCTAGACGACACCCAAGGGTCGTAGGACTACAGATCTACTATGGGAAATACCCAGAGGTATTCTATGATGGCTATGGATGCACTGAGGTGTTTCAAAAATTCCCATAAGAGTTTTGTGAACTCTAGAGGGTGTTCAGGGGTTGAGGGAAGTTTCATAGAACCAGATCTGGTCTATGCAGGTTTGGTGACAGTGAAAAAGGGTGATGCGATAGTGGTAGAAAATCATAAAAGTGATGGTGAAGTGGCTAGGACAAAAGGGTTGAAGGATCTCAAGAAATTAAGATTCTAAGGTGCATAAGGTTCTTAGAGGATTAAGGGTTTGATTCATCAAAATGAATAATCTTTTATAATCTACTCTTGAACATGTTAGGGTTTTAATGACACAAAATGGGTGGCCAAGATTAAAACATGAGGAAGGGTGGAGATTAAGCTTGGAAAAGTGTCATGGATTGAGATGGATGGATAGCTAAGATTAAAAAGTTACGGATGGCTAGGATTAATTTATATAAATACATATATATTTATTAAATAAAATATTAATATTTATATATATATTAAATGAATATAGCTTTATATATAATGATGGTTGTGATTGAGGGAACAAATGGATGACAAGTGTCTAGATTTTGATATCTACAGGTGCCCATTTTTGTATTGCATTGCGTGAAACACAATGCGATGCAAAATATGAGACACCTGGTTTGGAATGATGAAGCAACTTTCTTTCATTGGAGTGCAAAGATGATTTTGAAGACAAAATAATCTGTATGTGTAGCTTACCCCCTAAATTGGAAAATAAGTGAAGAATGAGTCTCATGAGCCAATTTATAGAATTACGGGTGAAAATTACAATTGAATGGTGTAAGTGAAAATGTATGATGTAGGTGCGGATGATATGAATTATGTAAATGCGGATGATATGAATGATGTAAAGTGATGCCATTTTTATCCCAACAGAGAAAAGGAGTTTTTTCCAAGTGTAGATGCCATGATCATGTAAGTTTGGTTACCCCAAGTTTGGGATGATTCCATGTTGTTGAAGAAAGTGCCTTTTGGCATTATTGCAATGCAAAGTGAAGAAAATGCAGAATAGCAGGAACCAAACATCCTAGGATTGGATGATTGCTAGAATAACCCTCCTAGTGACTATGTGCAATTCTTGAATGTGAAAGGGAATAATGTAGTATGAATTATACATGTTTCAAGCCCCACGAACAAGGTCATCAATGATAAATTTTGAGGAAATTAATCTGGGTATAGTTGCACTCAAAAATTATGGAGAAAAAGTGATTTTGTTCTTGAACAAATAGATATTGGATGATGAACATGGTCAAGCGTCCTTATGGTGATTTATTCATCTTACCTAATTGCATGGACAACCAATCACTGCAATCGCCAAGGAGATAGAATAGACCACTAGATACGAGGTTCACTTGAAATTGTATGTGAACTTGGAAAATGTTTGAAGCAAATGCAATTGTTGGTGGATTGGATGATGTTTAAATGAATATGTGATGATGAAAATGCATCAATGAATGAATTGAATGAGTTTGTGAAAATTTGCATTGGTTTGAAGCATTTTTGGATAATTTTATGACTTTTGGTTGTAAACAAATTTTAACCACACAAATCAATCCATGTTATCATAGATATGATTGAAATGATGAAGTGGATGATTGGAGTGATGACTGTGGTCACTTTTGTGAAAATTTAGACCATTGAAAGTTGTAAAGAGATTTTGCGACTTTTGGTCGTATGCAAAAATTAAGCATCCAAATCAATTTTTGTTTTCACAAAATATGATATGATGATGAAATAAATGCATGGATGCAATTTGGAGTGATTTTATGGAGGTAAGCTACATTTTTGGATTATTTTGGTCTTTCTACCAATTTTGACACCAAACGCCAACTAGTGACTTGAGCATCCTCAAATGCCTACAAAAATTTGGCACTCTGTAGACTCTGCTCAGTGTTTCAATGTGCTTGTGAATACCCATGGGTATTATAGTGCACAAAGAATAACTATAAATAGTCTGTAGAGGTGAAGTCAAATTCATTTTTGCATTCGCGAATTCTAGAAGCTATGTCTAAAGGAGTGAGTGAGGAAGTAATGTAGATTTAAGGAGTGTGGTGGGGCAGAAGCTATGTTTATGGAGGGTGCAAATGTGGAGGTAGGAGTGGAGGTGCATGTTGTTGAGGTAAGTTCCTTGGGACTATTTGTTTAGACTTGTACAAATTGTTTTTTTCTAAAATTATGCAATGAATGTGACATTAATGTGCTTACATTGTGTATGCGTTGTACTGTAGTTGAATATCTTGGAGGCTTGGCATCGGTTATCACCTCTCATACCAAGGGTGAAAAATGTGTTGCTAGATAAACAATAGAAGTAGCTGGAGGATGTGGGGTTGGTTGAGACAACCTAGATTGATATGGTGAAAGAAAATGAGAGGTATATCTCTACCTTGGTAGAGAGATAGGATCCAGATAGGAGGACCTTTCAGATCCCTATTGGAGAGGAGACAATGACACTTGAGGATGTATTTTGCATCCTCAAAGTACCAGTGAAGGGTTTACGTGTTTAGGTTGGACATGATAATGGGTATGAGATGAACTATATCTTTGGAGATGGATGACAAGATGTGAGTGTGAAGGATGGGGAGTTTAGGTATTTGGTGATGTATGTGGATAAGAATTTATAGGAATTTCCTACCTTGGTCATGTTCGTGTTGGCCAACATAGTGGCACCTAATAACATTGGCTATCAGTTCCCTTGGAACATGATTAGGTTGGTTTACAATATGATCGATGAGCCTCGGGTGTATGCATGGGCACATGCTCTACTAGCTCAACTATACTAGTAGTTGTATGAGGTGAGGAGGTGAAAGTGAAAGGGGCTAAGGTGTAGTTTACTGATATAGTGTTGGGGCTGGGAAAACTTTAGTGTGGATCGATCTATGGGCTTACCTAATGAGGCATGGGATGGGGAGGAGCCATATGCTTTGAGATGGTGAGTGGTTGAGGAGGTGCAATCAATTCATCCTGTTCAAAATAGCCAAGAGTACAAGGATCTGTGGGTAGGGCTAAAACCTACTCAAGTGCATTGGAGGCCTTGGCAAGGGTGTTACTTGGAATGGTGATGGGGGAAATTGTAGAGTGTGGTAGACTAGATGGGTCGTTGAGAGGCATAGGAGTGAGCTGGAACTAATCTATTTCTCATGGATGTTGAGATAATTTGGGTTGTGACAAGGGGTTTCAAAGGTGCCAATGCTATACAAGAACCATCACGATGAGATGGGTCTACCTTGTGCCGAGGCATGGTAGGTAACCTAATAGGATGATGATGAGATAGATATCCCTGATGTGGATTATGTAGGGATTGCTACTAAGTACAATGTATGGTTCATTGCATAGCCACCATATGTATCAAGTTAAATAGTAGATGAGGGGAATGGGGATGAGGATGAGATAGATGCTGATGAGGAGGTAGATGAGGCTCCCAAAAATTGAAGATTCCTTTGATCTAGAAGTCGAGGGAGATGGGTAAGGGATGAAGTAGATTAACCTATAGAGATTGGAGGTAATGGGGATGGTTATGATGATGATGATGATGACATGGAGTAGGTTCTAGATAGACCTCTAGGTCAGAGTGAGGAGGACTAGATGAGGCTTGAGTAGATGGTGGCAAAGTGAGATGCAAATATAGTAGCTCATGATGTAGATATAGTGGCTTGGGATGCAGATATATCTCAGCTACGAGCAAAGCTAGAGGTATAGATGATTATAGATGGAGGTGAGGATAGGATCATGAGGCTCTAGGTAGAGCTCTTTGAGAGGGACCATTATCAAAGACATGATGTACAATGTCTTTAGGCCCAATATGGATATATCCAGGTTTTGGAGGATCAATTGATGGAGCACCACATTGGGTTACCAAATCCACCCTCCTCATCCATATATGGGTATGTTGGGTATAATGAGTCTAAGCATAGTAGATCTAGGTTTAAGTATCCTTCAATATCATAGGGGTCCTCCTATAGACGTTAGCTAGTGCTTAGATGCATGTTTTTTATATGATCCTTGGTGCTCCATTGTATATAGCCTCCAGGCATTCATTGTACATGTGATACATATATATATACATGGCTATTACTTTTATGTTATGCTTTTGTGTGGATTTTTTGTATGAATTCATGTGTATATGTGTGATGGATGATAATGTGTATGGATGCAAATGAATTAATTTTCTAATGATCATTCATCGTTTAGATTTTGTTTGACCATTTATAGCATTTTTGTTTAATCAGGAACACCAAAATGGTGGTATGTGCAATGAAAGACTCATGAAATGATATGAATGCTAATATAGAAGAAGATATGAATGTTGATATGTAAGAAGATATGGATGTTAATATGGAAAAACTAATTATTTTGTGGAGACTCAGACATACTAGTGACATAAAAAAACTCACTAAATACTACCTAATTTCTCTAGGACCAAATGTTTGTGCAGTGAATTCATTTACCAAATCATGAGTATGGTAATATCCCGAGGCAATCAAGAATCAATGTGTGCGTAAGTGAGTCACTAATCCATCTTGAGTAAGTTGAGATGAAACCTATTATGGAGAAGACAATGAAGCTAGTTTATCTGTATGTGTGGTCAGAGGTCTCTTCAAGAGAGACGTATTGCCCCGCATGAGCATACTCCATTACCAGTCAAGCATATATATCCCCAATGGAGATTATATTCATAGTCTAAGAATTTGATCTCTAAGTTTTGGGGATTCAGACTACCTAATTGTATTACTATAAATGTAGTTCTATCCTTACAACTTGAGGATCTATGTTGTGTGATGTGTAAAATATTTAGATCTTTGGGGAATCAGATTCTCAATCGAAGTGTAATGTGAATTTTACCCTATGCTTACTACTCTATATTTTGTTTGGAAATGATTATGATAGTGGTGAAGACCATTGTTTTTTATTTTTGGACTATGTGCATAATGGGACAAGCAAGGATTACCCTATTCACTTTGAGGTTCAACCTAATAATGGTGTTATCCTTCTTTGACACAAGATGCTTTTAAGATGTGTAGTTGTGTTTGGATCAAGAGTGTTAGAGTCAATTCCCAGAACTCAATATTTTCTTAGTAAAAATGTGTCTTGGTCCTAAAGAAAACTCAAAATGTATTTGAGGTTGTTAAAAACACTAGGAGTGACTGAAAATACCTAGGGATTATAGAAATATGACATCCAAATGATAATTGAACTTTATGGAATGGTGCAATGAAATGGATGATGATGTGAAATTACCCCTAATTAAGACAACAAAAATTTGTTGTACTAATTATTATCTAAACTTGAATAAATGTCCCCTAAAAAGTGTGAACATGGTTTTGAATGCAATGTATGAAATGCAATTTTTGAAATATAATGTGTGAAATGCAATGTGTTTTTGTGTATTAGCCATGCATATATACATATATAGATCACATTACGCATATAATGCTCTCAAGTGGATGATGTTAAATGGTCTAGGTTCTTCCATTCCCTCTATATTGGCAAGCCTATAAGTTCCTTTACCCACTTTTTGAATGATAATCTATGGACCTAACCAATTAGCCATGAATTTATCACAAAGATGCAGTAATGCATTGGTGTTTTGTTGATTCTATTTAAGAAAAATATCTCCTACTTGGAATTCACATAGATTAACTTTGGCATTGTAAGCATGCTTTAGGTAGTCTTGATAAACTCGTAAATGCTCTAAAGCATTGACCCACATTTCATCAAGAAGCGTGAGTTGGTCAAAATGTGCTTGTCTAGCAGTATCATCATCTATGAATTCCTGTAATGAAATTCACAATGAGGGGATCTCAATATCAAGAGGCGTAATTGCTTCAACTCCATATACCAGTGAAAATGGTGTTGTCCTAATACGCGTGTAGATGCTTATTCGATAAATCCATAAGGCCAAGGGGATTTGAGTATGCCAATATCGATGATTTTATTTGACTAATTGCTTGAGAATTGCAATTAAGATCTTGTTGGTAGCTTCAACTTGTCCATTTTCTTATGGGTAATATGGAATTGAGAAACTATGTTGGATATTATATGTAGATACCAAAACCTAGACATTTGTAAAACCACATTCACATTGCATATTTCAAATTTGCATAATAAAATATGTGTCTAAATTTTGAATCAGGCATATAATTCCTTCACATTATCCATTCACATAACACATTACAATTTTGCATAATAATGTGCCTAAGGTTTGATTTAGGCATGTTAAATTTGCACATTATCCTATTTTCCAGATTTTAATAAATATGGAAAATCCCCTAGAATACCTTGTCTCCCCATGTGACATGTGTTCTAGCCACCACTACCCCTCACCTTGCCACATCTCACACACATAACTCTACTTACACCTACCCACTTGCCACATATCACACCTCACTCCACACTTCACTCCACTTGCACCTACCCACATGCCACCACTCCACCTAAGTGAGACACTCTAAGTGACTCACTAAAAATACCCTAGATAGGTGGTTGTCTAGTCCCTACCACTCAAAAACATTGGATTGGAACCTATATTTTCCCTCCAAAACCTAAAATTACCTATAAAACCAACACCATTCCACCAAACAAAGGGGATTGAAAAATACATCGCTAGACTGCCAAAATCATTGCAGGGAATCACCAATATTCATGGAGTTCATGTTGTCAAGCTCCCAGATCCAAGTTTCAATATTTCTACCATATTTGCACAACTGCACATCGATGGTTACACAGTCCTAACTACTCTCCTGTAGTTGCTCAACTACCCTCTTGTGGTTACATAATCACAACCACAAGCCTATGGATCTATAAAAACTTCCAAAATTATTTTGGCCATAGCTCACTCATACGGATTCATATTGATCTGAAATTTTGAGTGTAGGTCCCTAAAATCCCCAAAAACATCACCACTAATGTTCAGGCTAGTTGGAGTAGTAAATATCAGTAAGTCTTTGATTTGTTAGAAAGAAATTTTTAAGTTTTATTTTTTTTGTAAGCATCTATTCAAGGGTTTAATTTGCATTGGTTTCTAATCATATATACAGGTGCTGCTAACCATTTTTTGACTTCCATATGTGTAGGATATAGGTAATTGAAGGGCTATTAAAGCTGGAGTGGCCCATCGATGGATAATCAAGTCCACTCTTGGATTGGAGCAAAAGAAGATCAAAGATACCACTAATAATTTTATTAGCCAAAGGGTTTTTCCATATTTATGCTCATTGTATCATGTGAAAATAAGCATCCACTTATTGTAATCATACCCCTATTCACTTGGGGTAAATTGTTTGTAAAAATGAGACTAAGGCTCCAATAAAATTTAATACAAAATTCATTTATTCTGCAATTGCTTGTATTTCATTATTTTATTTACAAGGTGTTTTTTTTATTTTGCTTACAAAATGGTGATCATGGTGGGACCCCTTAAGGGTTCTATTTATTTTTGCATTGCTTAAATATGGTTATTGATCTAATTTTTCTATGGTTGCAATATTTGGGAGTTCAAGCATGTGAAGATTTGATATTGGGACTTGCAAATCCAAAACCTATTTTTGTTCGGCCTTGTGACTAAGAAACTATGCACATGTGATTATAGATTTACAAAACCACATAATTTGAAAACACTAGGAAAACCTTAGCATCATGAAGATTTGCAAGATCGTAAACTAGTTTGTTTGAAATCACTAGGATGTTTAAGTCTTTGTAAAACAACTCTAGATCCTTTATTCCTAAGGACAACAAATATAAGTAAGCTTCCATTCCATACCTCCATCGCATAGTAACATATATCATAGTCCATTTCACACTACAAGATGTGGTCAAACTATAGTATAATATCGGTGCTCCTGATTAAGAAATAAAGGCAAAATTTTATAAACAATGGTTCATAATCTCTTTGAATGATGATTAATAAGGCAACACCATTCATTCATTTGCATACATAACCACCAATTGCATTCATTCTTAAGACATTCATTTCATTACATACACACCAAAAAAAAATCTGAACGATCCATCATTACTCAAAAAAACAAACATGCACAATCACATCAACAACCAACTAGTAGGGTTCAAGGTCTCACACCTTCCCCATAAATCACATCAGATAATCAATAAAGAAACTTGGGGGGTTTGAGGTCTCACACCTACCCCAAAAATCACATTAAACATTCACATTTCAAATGATCTGCTAGGTTTAAAAGGTTGCATCCTTTGCCTTGCATTCACAAACACAACACATCTAATTCCATTTGCTTTCTTGCATTCATAAATTCGATTCACTAGCTTAGATTATCAAGCAAAACTTATATCTAGTGATCTACTCTAGACATCTGGAGGTTGTAGTGATTGGTTATCCATGCAATTTGGTAGGATGAGTATATTACCATAAGGACATTCATAATTACATCAGTTCAAAAGGCTCCAAAGGAACCAAACTCCTTTGGTCACATTCAATTCAAAAGGATCCAAAGGAACCAAACTCCTTTGGTCACATTAAATTCAAAAAGCTCCAAAGGAATCAAGCCCATTTGGTTACATTCAATTCAAAATGCTCCAAAGGAACCAAAAATCCTTTGGTAACATATAATTCAAAAAGCTCCAAAGGTATCAACCCCTTTGGTCACATTCAATTCAAAAAGGCTCTAAAGGAATCAAGACCCTTTGATCACATTTAATTCAAAAGGCTCCAAAGGAATCAAAATCCTTTGGTCAAATTCAATTCAAAAGGCTCCAAAGGAATCAAACCCTTTGGTCACATTCAATTCAAAAGGCTCTAAAGGCACCAAATCCCTTTGGTCAAAAGGTCCTCGAGTGAACCTCGTATCTAGTGATATACTCTAGTCCTCTAGCAATTGCAATGACTGATTATCCATATAATCTAGTAGGATGATGAGATTACCATAAGGACACTCATCATTACATCAATTCAAAAGGCTCCAAAGGAACCAAGCTCCTTTGGTCAAAATTCAGTTCAAAAGGCTCCAAAGGAACCAAACTCCTTTGGTCACATTCAATTCAAATGCTCCAAAGGAACCTAAACCCTTTAGTCAAATTTTATTTCAAAAAGCTCCAAAGGAACCTAAAAACTTTGGTAAAATTTCATTTCAAAAGTCTCCAAAGGTACCTACACCTTTGGTCAAATTAATACAAAAATATCCAAAGGTACCCCAATTCCTTTGGTCAAATTCAATCTCAACAAGGCTTTTGAAAAGAAATCAAAGTGCTATAATCTCAACTCCCTAAGAAAGCCATGCAGTTGGATTGCTCCATGGGATAGAGATGTGCATTTCCTTCTTCCATTTAGCCATAGGTGATCCTTGTATCTAGTGATTTACTATAGCCCCCTAGCAGTTGTAGCGATTGGTTATTCATACAATTTGGTAGGAGTAGATTACCATAAGGACAATAATTAGCAATTCAGTTCAAAAATTCTCCAAAGGAACCAAACTCCTTTGGTCAATTCAATCCAAAATGCTCCAAAGGTACCTAAATTACTTTGGTACAAAAAAATTAATGAACAAACATAAAAACAAAAAAAAATATAAAACAAAAAAAAAACTAAAAACCATCAAATCAAAAATCGTGAGTGAACCTCATATCTAGTAATCTACTCTAGTCACTTTGTGGTTGTAGTGATTGACTATCCATGCAATTTGGTAATATGAGTACATTACCATAAGGCTACTCACAAAAAAAAAATACACAAAAGTAAAAAGCTCCAAAGGTACCTCAATTCCTTTGGTAAAAAAATAAATAAATTCAACAAGCTCCTAAAAGAATAGAAGTGCTCTCATATCAACTCCCTAAGAAGACCATGCGGTTGGATTTCTCCAAGGGATAGAGGTGTACATTTCCTTATTCAACTTAGCCTTAAGTGATCCTCGTATACAATAACTTATCCTATACACCTGACGGTTGTAGTGACTAATTATCCATGCAATCCAGTAGAATGGATAAGCTACCATAAGGCCCTTGAACAATGGTTCACCTCGAGAAAGAATTGAATTTTTATCATCTCAATTATGTAAGAAAGCCATACGACTGGACTACTCTTGAAGAACATAAGCTTATACTGAGAGAGGGGGTTAACAGTATAAGACTTAACCAATTAATAATTTTAACTTTAGATAGCAGTGGCATCAACACAACATTAATCAAGACAGAAAGCATCACACATTGAAGACCCATTTTTAACGTGGTTCACCCAAAATGGTTGGGCTACGTCCACAAAAACTTTTCTCTAAAAGTTATCTCAAAGTTCTTTGGGAATCCTTCCCAATTACAATGTTTATGAGCCTCGGCCCAAAGGAGATACCTTCCCCTCTGCTCGGAAATGATCCCTCGGAAGATCAACCGCCTCTACCTCTTGCCAGCACGTGGAACTCCTTTCCACCGAAGACCTCCTGTCCTCAATGCTTAGCCTAAGAGACCTCTCGCCTTCTATGATCACGTCCACAGCAGACTCAAACAACCTGTACCAAACACAGTCGGTCGGTCTAGTACAAGTCTTCCTCTGTCCGTCGAGATCTGTCCAACACTTGAACAAATCAATCCTCTGCACACAAGCCTTCTCAAAGACTTGCCAAATCTGTCCTCAGGTTCTTCTCATAGAACCAATGCACCTCTGTCCTCAAGTTCTCTGATAGAACTATCAAACTCAGCTCACAAGTCCTCTGCTAGGACCTGTCCAAATCTGCTCAAGAAACATACACATCTTCTGCGCTCTTACAACCGCACTTCGTCTTCTCTCAGTCGTCTCTCTGCACACACTCTGCACTGTCTTCGCACACTCTGTGCACTTCGATCGAATTTCGCACTCTGCTCTCGACGATCGAACTTCTCACTCCGCACTCTATCTACGAACGTCACAACTAACAACACCACCAACTCTTCAAAATAGCCTACCTTTTATAATAACACTTTCAAGATCAAAACCTTAATCTTAGTCGGTTGTAACCCTGATCTTTAGTCGGCTGCACAACCCTAAACTTTGTTGGTTGCAAACCCTAATCTTCGTCGGCTCACATTTAACTTTGTCGGCTTCAACTGCCTCTGTAACTCTTCTGTAGCTTTTGCCATGAAACTACAACATGTCGCGATATCGTGACACCTTTGCAACCGTACACTTTCTTTTGGCTTTTGTCATGATATCGCGACACTTCAGCCTTTGTCGACTTCAACTAAGCTCTTGTCGCGATATCGTGACACTTCTGTCTTTGTCAGCATCAACTTTGCTTTTGTCATGATATCGTGACACTTCTCCCTTCGTCGACCTCCTTTCTGCTTTTGTCATGAAATCGTGACACTTCGCCTCTGTAGACTTCGTCTTCACTTCGTCATGATATCATGACACTTCTATCTTCATAACCTTCCTCTCTGCTTTTGTCGTGAAATCATGACACTTCTCCTATAGAAGACCTACTTTCAGTTTTGTCATGAAATCGTGACACTTCGCTTCGTCTGCTTTCTTTTTTGCCTGTCGTGAAATCGTGACACTTTTTGCATCCGTACGCATTCTTTGCAACCCATCACAAAATCGTGACGCTTTCAGCTTTCGTACGCTTTCCTTGTAACCCGTCATGAAATCGTGACGCTATCAACTTTCTACGTTTTATTTTCAACCTATCATGAAATCATGACACTTTCAGCTTCCATATGTTTTCTTTGCTCTTTGAGTCACGAAATTCGACATGTCGCGATATCGCGACACTTTTCTAACTTGCTTTCTCTCTCCTACTTAAGTCATGAAAATGCGACATGTCGCGATATCGTGACACTTTTCCTCCTTAGCTCTTTTCTATTCTTTGGGTCACGAAAACCCGACATGTCGTGATATCGTGACACTTTTTCACTGCGAGCTCTTTCTCTCGAACCTGTCGGCTTGGGGTTTGCAAAAGACCTTTGAAACTGTCATGCCGTAACCTTCATCAAAACAAATTATTTGACATCAAATCAAATTCCTTCAAAAGCTTCTTGACATCAATGACAACTTATATACTTGAGCAAAGGCAATGTACCCAAAGTACCCAAAATTGCCAACAATCTCCCCCTTTGTCATTGATGGCAAACCTTTACTGAAAACACTTCTCAAGAGCCAAAACTGAAACCAACTGTGCTAACAACTGACCAACTTCCTTTGAAGTTTTGCTCCCCCGAACTTGAAGCTTTCCTCTTCACTTTGAAGCTCTCCCCCTTACTCATATCTCTCCCCCTTTGTCATCAATGGCAAAGGGTCACCTTTGGGGCTCGGGACTAAGAATGAGCCTCTTAGCTTGGTCCCTCCCCCACCTCCTGATGAGGTGATTAATTCTGGGGTGGGAGTACAACTCCCAATTTCTCCCTTAGATACTCAAACGTATCTCTTGGAAGAGGTTTGGTGAAGATATCTGCAATCTGCTCTTTAGTAGACACATACTCTAGCTTGACTAGCTTGTCTTACACTTTCTCCCTTAGAAAGTGATACTTGATGGAAATATGCTTTGTCCTTGAGTGCATTACCGGATTTTTGGAAATACTTATGGCACTTGTATTATCACAAAGTATGGAGATGGGTTGTTCATGCTTGACTTTGAAATCCTCCAAGGTGGTTTTCATCCATAAAACTCGTGTACACCCAACCACTGTTGCTATGTATTCAGCCTCTGTTGTAGATAAGGAAACCGAAGGTTGTTTCTTACTTAGCCAAGAAACCAAACTCTTTCCCAGAAAGAATGCTCCACCACTAGTGCTTTTCCTGTCATCAATACTGCCTGCCCAATCTCGCATCTGTATAAGCTGTGAGAATGAAATCATTACCTTTGGGATACCAAAGCCCAAAGTCCATAGTGCCCTTCGGATATCCGAATATCCTCTTAACTCGCTATAACATGAGAATATTTTGGAGCTGCCTGAAATCTTGCTACTAACCCAATCGCTCGCATGATATCCGGTCCGGTAGTCGTAACATATAATAAACCGCCAATCATTGATCTCGTACAACTTTTGATCTGTCGCTGGAGATTCATCATCTTTACTCATATTGCACCCTATAATCATTGGAGTACATACTGGTTTGCTTGTCCATCATCCCAAATTTCTTCAACATTTCTTTGATATACTTCCCTTGAGAGAGAAATACACCATCTTTTGATTGAGCAATATGAAGACCTAAAAAGAATGACAGCTCTCCAATCATAGACATCTCAAATTCCTTCTGCATGGTGTTAGCAAAATCTTTGCACATCTGAGTATTATTTCCCCCAAAAATAATATCATCAACATAGACAACCATAATCAACATATCATCACCTTCATCCTTAATATACAAATTGCTATCTGCCACACCTTTCCTGAAACCTTGCTCATGAAGATACTTGTCAAGTCTTGAGTACCAAGCCCTAGGTGCTTGCTTTAACCCATACAAGGCCTTTTTTAGTTTACACACATAGTCTGACTGTTCTGAGAGAGACACTCCTTCTGGCTGTTCTATGTAGACTTCTTCTACCAACACCCCATTTAGAAAAGCTGACTTTACATCCATTTGATATACCTTGAAATATTTGAAGCTTGAAAGGGCCAAAAACATTCTGATTGCTTCAAGACGAGCAACAGGAGCAAACGTCTCTTCGAAATCAACACCTTCTACTTGAGCATAACCTTTGCAGACTAACCTAGCTTTGTTTCTGACAATATTTCCATCCTCATTGAGTTTATTTCTGAATATCCATTTTGTGCCAATGACATTCTTGTCCTTAGGTCTTGGAACCAATTCCCAAGTTTCACTTTTCTCTATTTGATTTAGCTCTTCATCCATTGCTTTTACCCAAAACTTATCTCGCACATGCTTCACTGAAATATTTTGGCTCAATCGAGATAATAATGAAACATTTGTAGAATCATGTGAAGGAATGACTCTTCTTCTTGTTTGCCTGCTATTTGGATCACCAATGATCAAATCTTTGGGATGATGTTTCCGAACATATCGTGAAGGAGTTTTGGGAAGCAGCTTGTTGTCTTTCCTCTTCTTCATCTGAAACCTCTCTGAATTCTTCTTGACAAATTTCATCACTCGAGTTCCTTGACTGGTTCTCTTATCCCCTGTCTTTTCATCAACTGTTACATTTATGCTCTCTACAACTGTATGAGTTCTTTTGTTGAAGCATCTCGTAGGCCTTGCTTCGCTAGAATATCCAAGAAAGATTCCCTCATCACACCTAGGATCAAACTTACCCAAATTCTGATCTTCCCTTCCGATGAAGCACTTACTCCCAAACACTTTGAAGTATTTTATTGTAGTTGGTCTTCCTTTCCACAACTCATAAGGAGTTTTATGATGATTGACTCTAAGTTGGGCCCTGGTGATAATGTAGACTGCTGTATTGATTGCCTCTTTCCAAAAACCATCTGAAAGTTTTGACTCATTTAACATAGCTCTAGCCATATTTTCAATAGTTCTGTTTTTCCTTTCAACTACTCCATTTTGTTGAGGAGTTCTTGTTGCTGAATATTCTCTTTTGATTCCTTGTTGCTCACAGTATTCCACAAATTCATTTGAAGTGAACTCTCCTCCTCTATCTGATCTTAAGCATTTGATTCTCTTGTCGATCTCATTTTCAATCATTTCTTTGAAAGCTTTAAATTTTTCAAAAGCTTCAGATTTTTCTTTGAGAAAAGTAACCCAAGTCATTCTAGAATAATCATCTATAAACAACATGAAGTAGCTTTCTCCCCGAATGCTCTGAGTTCTGGTAGGGCCACATAAATCAGTATGAATAAGATCCAATGGTTTTGAAGAAGTATACCCTTTTGATTTGAAACTGGTTCTAGTCTGTTTTCCATGTTGACAAGGACCGCAAATGATGTTATGGGGCATTTTTATTTTGGGAAAGTCTCTAACTCCTTCCTTGTTACTAATATTGACAAGATTATCAAAGCTCAAATGCCCCAATATTTTATGCCATAGCCAACTCTCATCTTCTTGAGTTAGAAAACACTTTTCCCTTTTTATCTCACTTAGCATGTAAAGATTGTTTGGAGTCCTTGTAGCACTCGCAATGAGTTTTCCATTTTTTTCTTTACTTATCTCACATCTATCCGAAAAGAAAGATACTATGTGCCCTTGATCACAAAGTTGACTCACACTTAGAAGATTATGTCTTAGGCCTTCTACATAAAGCACATTTTCTATTTTGGATTTCCCATCCAAACTAAGAGTCCCTTTACCACAGATTTTAGCTGACTTGTTATCTCCAAAATTGATTGTTCCTCTGTTTGTTTCTTTTAAGACCAAAAACTTTTCCTTTTCACCAGTCATATGTTTTGAACAACCACTATCAAGATACCATTTTTCTACTTTGTCTTGAGCATGAAAAGCAGTTTGAACTATCATTGACTTAGATTTGATCTCATTTCTCTTTTTAGTGAACTCAAGGCTAGATCTATCCAAACTAGACATCCTTGCTATATGCCCAAAATTCTTGCACTTGTAACACATGACATTTTTATTCATAAGAGGTGCAAAAGAGTTAACATTTTCCTTACTATGGCTATTCAAAGACTTATTGCAATGCATAGCTTTGTGACCAAATTTCTTGCAGGAAAAACAATAGCCATGGAAAGTATTATGTAACCTGTTTTGATGCCTTGGATGATTGTTCTTCTTGTGACCAACTGGAATCCACCGCTCTTCAAGATGAAGATTGATCTTGCTCGAAGACCCTATTTCATGAATGGTGATACCATCCTTCTTTTGCTTTTCACACGGAGTATTCTGTCTGAGAGCCAACTGTTCCAACTTCACTCTAAGAGACATAACCTCTTCTTCTAGTTTCTCGCAATCAGCTTCCTTTCCTTTTAGAGCCTCTGTCAGAACCTGTTCAACCTTCTTCCCTTCTTCAACTAGAATTTTGAAGTCTATAACACTTTGAGACAATTCTGATCTTGCTATCTCTTCTTCCTGACATTGATGCTTGAGAACAGAATTCTCTTCCCTGAATTTCTCAAGCTTTCTTAAAGCCAAGAAGAATTCACCTTTGAGATCGAACTCAACCTCTTCATCTCTTTCCGAATCGGTATGTTCCTCTGATAGATCCTTCTCCAAGCTGTTAGGCTCTTTCTGGAGAGACCCGCTCTGATACCAATTGAAGAACACAAGCTTATACTGAGAGGGGGGGTGAAAAGTATAAGACTTAACCAATTAATAATTTTAACTTTAGATAGCAGTGGCATCAACACAACATTAATCAAGACAGAAAGCATCACACATTGAAGACCCATTTTTAACGTGGTTCACCCAAAATGGTTGGGCTACGTCCACAAAAACTTTTCTCTAAAAGTTATCTCAAAGTTCTTTGGGAATCCTTCCCAATTACAATGTTTATGAGCCTCGGCCCAAAGGAGATACCTTCCCCTCTGCTCTGGAAATGATCCCTCGAAAGATCAACTGCCTCTACCTCTTGCCAGCACGTGGAACTCCTTTCCACCGAAGACCTCCTGTCCTCAATGCTTAGCCTAAGAGACCTCTGCCTTCTATGATCACGTCCACAACGGATCAATAACCTGTACCAAACACAGTCGATCGGTCTAGTACAAGTCTTCCTCTGTCTGTCAGATCTGTCCAACTCTTGAACAAATCAATCCTCTGCACACAAGCCTTCTCAAAGACTTGCCAAATCTGTCCTCAGGTTCTTCTCATAGAACCAATGCACCTCTGTCCTCAAGTTCTCTGATAGAACTATCAAACTCAGCTCACAAGTCCTCTGCTAGGACCTGTCCAAATCTGCTCAAGAAACATACACATCTTCTACGCTCTTACAGCCGCACTTCGTCTTCTCTCAGTCGTCTCTCTGCACACACTCTGCACTGTCTTCGCACACTCTACGCACTTCGATCGAATTTCGCACTCTGCTCTCGATGATCGAACTTCTCACTCCGCACTCTATCTACGAACGTCGCAACTAACAACCCCACCAACTCTTCAAAACAGCCTGCCTTTTATAATAACACTTTCAAGATCAAAACCTTAATCTTAGTCGGTTGTAACCCTGATCTTTAGTCGGTTGCACAACCCTAAACTTCGTTGATTGCAAACCCTAATCTTCGTCGGCTCACATTTAACTTTGTTGGCTTCAACTGCCTCTGTAACTCTTCTGTAGCTTTTGTCGTGAAACTACAACATGTCGCGATATCATGACACCTTTGCAACCGTATACTTTCTTTTGGCTTTTGTCATGATATCGTGACACTTCAGCCTTTGTCGACTTCAACTAAGCTCTTGTCGCGATATCGTGACACTTCTGTCTTTGTCAGCATCAACTTTGCTTTTGTCGTGATATCGTGACACTTCTCCCTTCGTCGACCTCCTTTCTGCTTTTGTCATGAAATCGTGACACTTCTGCCTCTGTAGACTTCGTCTTCACTTCTATCGTGATATCGTGACACTTCTATCTTCATAACCTTCCTCTCTGCTTTTGTCGTGAAATCGTGACACTTCTCCTATAGAAGACCTGCTTTCAGTTTCTGTCGTGAAATCGTGACACTTCTGCTTCCGTCTGCTTTCTTTTCTGCTTGTCACGAAATCGTGACACTTTCTGCATCCGTACGCATTCTTTGCAACCCATCGTGAAATCGTGACGCTTTCAGCTTTCGTACGCTTTCCTTGTAACCCGTCGTGAAATCGCGACGCTATCAACTTTTGTACGTTTTCTTTGCAACTTGTCACGAAATCATGACGCTTTCAGCTTTCGTACGTTTTCTTTGCTCTTTGAGTCACGAAATTGCGACATGTCGCGATATCGTGACACTTTTCTAACTTGCTTTCTCTCTCCTGCTTAAGTCGCGAAAATGCGACATGTCGCGATATCGCGACACTTTTCTAACTTGCTTTCTCTCTCCTGCTTAAGTCACGAAAATGCGACATGTCGCGATATCGCGACACTTTTCCTCCTTAGCTCTTTTCTGTTCTTCGGGTCACGAAAACCCGACATGTCGCGATATCGCGACACTTTTTCACTGCGAGCTCTTTCTCTCGAACCTGTCGGCTTGGGGTTTGCAAAAGACCTTTGAAACTGTCATGCCGTAACCTTCATCAAAACAAATTATTTGACATCAAATCAAATTCCTTCAAAAGCTTCTTGACATCAATGACAACTTATATACTTGAGCAAAGGCAATGTACCCAAAGTACCCAAAATTGCCAACAACTCTAAGGGATAAAGGTGTACAAATACCAATAATGGTTGAAATCACAATAGTAACAAAAAAAAAACATCCATCTGATTCTAAAATTTTTCACCATTGTCATATGTTTCATCACTTTCATGATTTCATATCTTTTTTGTCGACTCATTGTTTGAAGGAATAGACAACATATACAAATTCTACTCCCCTTCAAATGCAACTGGATTCAAAAAAAGAAACCCCTCAAATCAACACAAATGCATTAAAATCATTATCTTGCACCATCATCATCTCAAGTGAACCTCGTATTTAGTGATTTACTCTAGACACCTTGCAGTTGCAATGATCGATTTTCCATTCAATCTGGTAGGATGGGTAAATTACCATAAGGAAGCTTATTCAAAATAATTTTATATCATCACATTTGAAATTAAATTAGTTTGGTTCCACAAATTTTGTGTGACCTGTGTTCAAGCAAATTTGCCCAAGGTTGTCATTGATGCCTACTCTATGGGTTTACAAAACATGGAAAAATCTTACTTCATCATTTTTAATTAAGTAATTTGATATAGTCACTAGGACAACGGGCTCCTAGGATGATTGGTTCCTTCATCATCTTGCATGTCAATTATACCAAAAGGTAAATTTGCGATAACACAAGTCCACCCAAAACTTGGGGCATCCAACTTGATCTTGATTTCCAACATTTTCATCCATCAAATTCATCCATTTTCATCATTCACATTCGGTCAATTGGCTTGTGGGTTTCATTCTTCACCCATTCACCAATTGAGGGGGTAAGCTAAAATTAAAAATTTCAAAAGTTGTTCATTCTTGTGTGTCAAGAATATTTGAGTCCATTCATCCAATAAATACATGTGTCATTTGTTTTTGCATCGCATTGTGTTTTACACAACACGATACAAAAAGGGGTATCTATAGACATCAAAACCTAGGCATTTGCAAAACCACATTCACATTGCATATTCCAAGTCTGCATAATAAAATATGTGTCTAAAGTTTGACTTAGGCATATAATTCCTACACATTATCCATTCACATAGCACATTACAATTTTGCATAATAATGTGCCTAAGGTTTGACTTAGGCATATTAATTTTGCACATTATCCTATTTTCTATATTTTAATAAATATGGAAAATACCCTAGAATACCCTATCTCCCCATGTGACATGTGTCCTAGCCATAAATACCCCTCACCTTGCCATATCTCACACACATCACTCTAGTTACACCTACCCACTTTCCATATCTCACACACTTTACTCCACTTACATCTACCTACTTGCCACATCTCACACCTCACTCCACACTTCACTCCACTTGCACCTACCCACATGCCACCACTCCACCTAAGTGAGACACTCTAAGTGACTCACTACAACTACCCAGGATAGGTGGTTGTCCAGTCCCTACCACTGAGCAGCCCTGTCTTGCAACCTATATTTTCCCTCCAACACCCAAAATTACCTATAAAACCAACACCATTCCACCAAACAAAGGGGATTGAAAAATACATTGCTAGGCTGCCAAAATCATTGCAGGAAATCACCAATGTTCGTGGAGTTCATGTTGTCGAGGTCCCAGATCTAAGTTTCAATATTTCTACCATATTTGCACAACCACACATCCATGGTTACATAGTCATAACTACTCTCCTGTAGTTTCTCAACTACCCTCCCGTGGTTACACAATTACAACCACAGGCCTACGGTTCTATAAAAAATTCCAAAATTGTTTTGGCCATATCTCATTCATCCGGATTCAAATTGAGTTGAAATTTTGAGTGTAGGTTCCTAACATCCACCAAAAAATCACCATTAAGTTTTAGGCCATTTGGAGCAACAAATATCAGTAAGTCTTTGATTTTTTAGCAAAGAATTTTTAAGTTTTATTTTTTTTGCAAGCATCCATTCAAGGGTTTAATTTATATTGGTTTCTAATCATATATATATTTATATGGGTGTTGCTAACCCTTTTTTGACTTCCATGTGTGTAGGATATAGGTACTTGAAGGGCTATTAAATCTGGAATGGACCATCACTGGATACTCAAGCCCACTCACCAATTGGATTGGAGCAAAAGAAGATTGAAGACACCACCAATAATTTTATTAGCCAAAGGGTTTTTTCCTCTTTATGCTCATTGTATCATGTGAAAATAAGCATTCACTTATTGTAATCATACCCCTATGCACTTGGTCCAAATCATTTGTAAAAAGAAGACTAAGGCTCCAATAAATTTCAATCTAAAATTCATTTATTCTGCAATTGCTTGTCTTTCATTATTTTATTTGCAAGATGTCTTATTTTGCTTACAAAATGGTGATCATGGTGGGACCCCATAATGGTTATATTTGTTTTTGCATTGATTAAATATGGTTACTGATCTAATTTTTATATAATTGTAGTCTTTGGGAGTTCAAGCATGTGAAGATTTGATATTGGGACTTATAGATTGAAAACCTATTTTTGTTCAGCCTTGTGACTAAGAAACTATGCATATGCAATTATATATTTGTTGAACCATGTACCAATGGTTGGTTTCCTAAGGAACCATGCACTAATATTTTATGCACTGTGGAACCACAAATCGATGGTTGAACACATTGGAAGGAGCAATGAAAGGATAACAAGTCTGTACCCCTAGAACCTATTTTCCTTTATTTTTAGTTTTAGCATTGCATCTAGGCTAGATTAAAAGTCTTAGTCCTTGTTTTCCCTTGTTTGCATTTAGGGTCTTAGGCTAGGCATATTAAAAAAATAAAAAATAAAAACAAAAAAATCAAAGAATTTGCATTTCATATCAGTTAATAAAGCATGTGCATAGCCTAGTTAGAGATTATCTAGGCACATTTAGGGTTTGAGTATGTCTTTATTTAGTTCTGTTAGTAAAAACTATGCATCCATGGTTCAGGTTTCCCAAACGTTCATGCATGGTTGGTGAACCGTGCAAAATGCGGTTTACCAGAACTAATTGTCCACCCAAGGTTGGTCTTAATAATATAACTTTTTTAGGTCTTTCTCAAAATTAGCAATTTTAGCCCCTGATCTATTTTATCTACTATTATTTATTTTCTAATTTCTACATATTAGACAATAAACATAATTGCATACTAGTATTGCATTACACAATAAATAAACGAGGCCATCACACACTCACATGAACATTGGATAAGGTTGGACTTCATCACCAATCCCCAACATATTTACCCTATTCATAGCCAAGGCCAGCTCCAAGAACCATATTAGACATAGAAAATAGCATGCATTCCTCTTTGGAGGGTGTATCGCTATCCTCAGTGGATTGGGTGAGGACTGGTAGGACCTAGGCTCCCTCATCGGATTTGGGTTTCATATCCAAGTCCTAATGGGTTTCACAACTCAGAATTCATCACCGGGTTAGTGTGTGAGAGCATCTAGGTGAAATTCGTAGACTCATTTTAGGGCTAAACATTTGCACATCATTTTTATTTTTACCAAAAACTTAAAAAAAAATCAAAAACTTAAAAAAAAATCAAACTTTACACAGACTTAGGAACAAAAAAAATATTGTTTGTTTGTTTTCTTTGGTTGTTGTTTTGATTTGTGCTTCCATCATGCATTCACACACATACATTCACATATCACACCTCATATTGCCCTTAGCATAGGGTAACAACCCATAATCAATCTAGAAGGTTAGCTCTAGTTCAGAGTCAGTTGCCTTCTTCCATGGAGCCTCCATCTCAATCCTATCAGGGCCCTAACACTTCAATGGTAGGGCAAATCAGTATAACTCCTACTATATCCCTAAAATTTAATGCTTGACCCTCTAGTGGCCTCCCTATATTAGACATAGAGATTATGTAGTGATCCACTCACACCACCATCCCTGAGACCCCTATGAGTGAGCCACCTATGCCAAAGAATGGTCGTGTCACATACATAGACATGGACAATGTTAGATTATACTTGAATGTCATTGGCTTAGACTTTTCATAATTACCTCCACCCACCATAACCATACCCATGCATCCACCCAATCACATGTATGGTGCTCCATCAACACAACACACCATAATTCCACCATCTCCTCATCAACAACCACCTCTTCACCAACACACTATGCTCATTCTACAAAAAAAATTAAAATACCTCATAAATATTGACCTAAAATTGAGTCATCATCAACATCATCGATATCACTCATCTCATAAAACTCATCAACATCACCCACCTTATCAATCCCAACAACCTCATCCACATGACCAATCTTGTTCAAATCATCAACCCCGGACCTGGACCCCTCTATCCAAGCCCATGTCAACCATCTTTCAAAAGTTACAGGATGCAAAATGAGTCATTCTACCTGATATACCTCTTGTAAAACCCAAAAATCATAAACCTAAGTCATATAAGAAAGATCATTCTTGTCTCTATCATTGACGAGTGAGCCATGATATCAATGATTTCAAAGCCTTTAAAAATGTGGTCCAAGATATTATCGATAAGGGGGACATTCCCATAGACGATCCACCCACCTCAGCTCATCAAAACCTCGATATCCACAAGTATTGCAATGGGTATGCTTAAGGTATCACACCTTCCCTATAAAAAAAATCTCCAAAAGGGATACCCCTTTGATCAATTCAATCTAAAAGGCTCCAAAGGAACCTAACCCCTTTGGTCAAATCTCATTTCAAAATGCTCAAAGGGAGGAACTCCTTTGGTAAATCTCCATTTAAAAGATTCCAAGGGAACCAAAAAATCCTTTGGTCACATGCAATTCAAAAAGCTTCAAAGAAACCAAACCCCTTTGGTCACATTTTAGTTCAAAAACACCTAAAAAATAATAAATAAATAAAACATAAAAACATTTTTATATGCATTGCATTTTTTAATACATCACACTCACAATCCCACTTTCATTACATCCACACATTCCACTTCCATTGCATTTACACATTCATATCATTTGCATCTATTCATGTTTCTTACCATATTAATTATCATCCACTCAGGTTAGGTAATTTTTCATTCATTGACTCTTGTTGCCTTAATTAGGGGTACCTATAGTCTAGCATTAGTCCAATTTTGCCATCCAAAACCATGTCAAAAAAATAGTTGTAATAAAACCCCATAACACTTCATTTATTTGGTAGTATCTAGTTTGAGGAATCCCTAGGTGTTTTCTATCACTCAACCACTCCTAGTGTTTTGAACAACCTTAATTGAAAGTCAAACAATCATTAGGTGCTACAGGGTGATCCTGGTTAATCAAGTTTCCTCTTGGACCATGCACATCAAAACACAAAAATATTGTGAAGCTTAGGAATGACAAATTCATGAGTTGCTATTGCCATAAAGTGAAAGGTTTCCTTTATTCATCCAATTATGTGCATGGTCTAGAATGCTAAGAGTTGACAAAAGGACAAGCTCCACCTTAAAAAAAAAGCAAAAAAAAAAAAAAATCCCTTGCTCTTCTTCAAAAATGTTTAAAAAAAAAAAAGCAAATTCCTTTCTCTTCCTTGAAGTGATCAAGTATCCCAAAAAATTCCCCAAAGCAATAAAATCCCAAAAGCAATAAAAATGCATGTTGCTCAATTTCAAAAATGAGCAAACTTAGAAATAAATACCTAAAATCCAATGCAACAAAAGAAGGGAAAGGAGCTTGAAACCCTGGAACTCTCACTGTCTTGAAAATCATGGGGTTATCCTCATTACAACAATGCATTGAATAAAACCCACCTAAAAATGGGGTATCCTTACGAATGGTGCCATGTCTGTCACATTAGTGACCTTCTTTTATTCAGACCTATGGATGCTCTTGGATGAGCTAGCTTATTGGCATAAGTTACCAATTGATTAGTCAAACCTTACTCATAATGAGAAACGAACAATCATTGCATACATAGTTGGTCCTTGAAGTAATTTGAAAATACTAGGACAACCTTAGCATCATGAAGATTTGCAAGATCGTAAACCAATTTTTTTGAGATCACTAGGATGTTTAAGTCTTTGCAAAACAAGTCTAGATACTTTATCCCTAAGGATAATAAATTTATAAGCAAGCTTCCATTCCATACCTCCATCGCATAGTCACATATATCATAGTCCATTTCATCCTACAAAATGTGGTCAAACCATAGTATCATATCGGTGCCCCTGATTAAGCAATAAAGGCAAAATTTTCTAAACAATGGTTCATAACCTCTTTGAATGATGATTAATAAGGCAACACCATTCATTCATTTGCATACATCACCACCAATTACATTCATTCATAAGACATTCATTTCATCACATGCACACCAAAAAAAAACTGAACGATCCATCATTACTAAAAAAAAAACATGCACAATCACATCAACAACCAACTAGTAGGGTTTAAGGTCTCACACCTTCCCCATAAATCACATCAAACAATTAATCAAGGAATTTGGGGGATTTGAGGTCTCACACCTACCCCAAAAATCACAATAAACATTCACATTTCAAATTATCTGCTAGGTTCAAAAGGTTGCATCCTTTGCCTTGCATTCACATACACAACACATCTAATTCCATTTGCTTTCTTGCATTCATAAATTCGATTCACTAGCCTAGATTATCAAGAAAACTGTAACAACCCCTAGTTATCACTACACATCTACTAATTTTTTTTCTAAACTCTTATTTGTCCACCTTTCGATAAGTTAAAGATATAATAATGATCTAAGATGAAATTTTCCCATCAAGAAGTAAGTAGTCCGATTCACAGTAGATTAATTAAATAGAAGCACCAACTTCTACAATTATTTTTAATTCAATTGCAAGAAGGATAACCAACCCCTACAACACCATCCTACCATCCCATAATGGTAGATGAATAATAACATGCAATGGCTATGTCCCCTTCATACATTTGCTACATGGCGAGGGACATCATTTTGGTTTAATCAACCAATTAGGAGAACAATCCCTCACCAAAGGAATTCCTTTCTCCATTTCTCCATACTGCCAAAAAAATCTAGTGTCTTAGGAGAAACCAATAATCTATTGCTCATTATGGAAACTTACATACAATTTGGGTTATCCATCTTAAGCGTTATTATAAGAATTTCTTATCATTAAGGTGTTGTTAGTTTGGTGGTGGTGGGTCTTAGTTCATATGTTTTTAGTCTTGGTTTTGCTTCCATTATTGTGTAGATTACTCATATAGTTCCCTCTACACTACTATATTCAAAGGAAATGATTCTTATGATCAAACAAATATCACTAAACATACATTATTATAACTTGAAGTAAGCAAATATACAAGTAATATCAACTTACAATTATGATAATTGGCATTCATTTAGAATTTCTAACAAGATTTCATAAGATACATTCATTTGATCATAATACCAAAATATTACATCATCTACCAACTAATTGAGATGATTACATCCTGTAAAAGACTTCCTTATGGACATACAAAAGCAAGTAAGAGAAATACATCAAATATTGCATAGCTTGGCCTCATCATTTCAGCCTTTCAAGATTACAATGGAAAATATCTCAAGACTAGCATAGGAAAAATGTATAGTAAAAGAGTCTTCAACAATGGTTGTCGGGTTCCTCTCTGGTTTACTTGCATCTTCATGATGTGAAAGAGATGATTTTTAAGGGATCAGGACAACTCGAATGTAGAGTATGCCAATGCAACACAAGCAAACCATGCTATTCATAATTGAATGTAATAAACATCATAATTTTACCATATACATATCTCATGTCTAAGACATCATCATCAATAATTTAACCACCTTAAAAATATGCATATAAAGGATCGATACACAATCCACATCAATATTTGTTTGGTTTATCCCCAAACATAGGGAAGAGTCCCATACCCCTTCTCAAGGAAAGCACACCAATCTAATCCTTCCTAAGCTAGAAAATATGCCAATCCTCTATTTGGTTATACCCATTTGCATAGTACACAAAAATGCACTTAATCAACAAATTTTACAAGCAAACAATATAGCATCCAAAATCATTCAATTTTCAAGGAGTAAGTGATTCACCTAACCTTAAGGAAATTATATATTCACATTTTAGAAGCTTCTGGAGATAAATTCTATAAAATAAAATACAAAATTTTAACTTTTATTACACACTCATTCCACATGATTATAAAACATTTATTTTTTCTTGGCCAACCAATTTAACCATTTAGCTTGTGATTGTAACATTAAATCAAAATACACAATATTATCAAATCTAACCATTTGTAAGAACATTCATCCTTTATGATAGAAGGGTTCCTGTCTATTAACAATCTCCAACTATATTTTGAAGTAGTAAGTCAATTAATATTTTTTAAAGTCCTCATCTATCGATTAAAAACTAAACTCCTTATGAACGAACAACATAAGATTATGTATATAAAGAACATATTTATATATAAGCACCTTCAAGCAGACCGTTAGACAACAACATCCTTCTAAACATTCCTATTTATAGAGTTTGTTGGAATACATAAATTCTTCCTTATTTCTATGCATTCAATACATCTTTGGGGTTACAGATTATTTAACACTGAAGACATCGGCGTTAGCCTCAACTATCAATACCATGAAACTAAATAGATTTTGCAAAGGATTGAGTGTGTGGGCTAACTTCTCTAGAAGATCTAAGATATACAAAGTTTATCCATCCTTTCATGGTTCCCAATAGAAACGAGACAGATAGTCTATTAAATTAATAGCAGGTGGACCAATCCGTAGGGAAGAGGATGGAACTAAATTAGTTTACCTATACCTCACAGTGTGCGAGCAGTAAATCATGCACACACATAAGATCATAGATCTGGTCATTATGACGATGATTTGGGTAACTAATGGAAGGAGTATTTTAGTGCCAATAGATAGATGCGATTCCATATAAAGCAGGGAAGCATTGAATATATGGTAGTTATCCAATCATTGATAGCTATTTAATCTGAAATAGTGACTCAAATAGACTCGACAATGGCTTCGATCAAAATATGGATATGCTTGCTTGCTTACTTCCTGGTTGGAACTCGATTCTGATCGATTAGAGGCTTCTAAGCATGCTACTTCAATGCAGTGAATCCTTGCTGCTTTTGGTAGCCTCCAATATATAGAAAGACGACAATCACACTAACCTTAGGTTTTCTATGTATAGGGAGTTAGAAGGTAAGAGTTGCTACCTAGAGTTTGTAGTCAATTTTAAGATGACTTATTTTCCTAGAGGTACACCATGAATGTTTAACAAAAACAACAAGTTGAGGTATAACATTAATACCATGCCAAGACCATACTAGAATGATCTCCATACAAGACCTTCCTAAAAGGAAAAACATACTGTAGTCTTTGATTCCAAAGAAATGCAAGGATGCATGACATGACTAGAACCCGATGCTTCGATAGATGTATGCCACTTGTGTCACTTCTTCTTTGGTTTAGGTGGCCTATTCTTGTAATTAAACCCTTGACACATTAACATAGCCAACATTGGTATTCATAGGTAAGACAAAAAGAGTAGAGCTCTTAACATAATTCAAAGGCATTACATATTAATACTACAATGTTGCACTAGGTCACACAGAGTACACCAAACATATTACTTCGATTATTACAACAAAGAATGATCACATTGAATACAAAAAATAAAAGAGAATAAGAGAATTTCACACCTGGAGCTTTCGCAAAGCCACTAAACCAATATGCTGGAAATTTCTTCTCCTACTCCCGAACTAGCCTCCCTCTAAGCTTTACCAAATATAGCATGCCTCATTTTCTCAACCCCTAAGGCAATTTATAATACTTTCTTTCCCTAAAAAGAAGATGCTCTATAATATTTTATTTATTTTCTATCTTTTCTCTTCTCATGCAAGTTTCTTTAGAATATAATATTTTAATTCAAAAGGTATTTCTTAGAGATAAGGCATAGACATGTTATATGTCCTATGTCTCCCACTCTAAGGGCACTAATACTATTGAGAGTATGGGTGATAATATTGAGAACTATTAAAGATAAGAGGAGAATATAACTCCTTAATACAATCATCCCAAAATTGCCATGTGTAGAAAATATGTATTATTTAATTTATAAGGTAGTCTTTTCATATTTTGGTCCAATAAAATTTAGACAAGCTTACAAAAGAACAAACCACCTAATTTCTTTTCCAAAATAGAGTAAACCAAAATAAATAAGCATGTTCAAAACAATTAATTTCTACTCTAGAGAATGCTTAAGTTGTGTGCATAAAAACATATATTAAAAATATTAAAGTGTCAATCATTAATAACTATGCATTTCCAAGGTGGAATTCCCTTATGCAAATTAATTATGCAACCAACTATATTTCACATAAATGGCATACAAGCACTCGATGCATATGCCCATTGTTTCCCATCACCGTTTTTCCTTTGAGTGGTAGGAATTTTAGAGTAATTCCTCAAGTAACACCGCCATCAGGGAGGTAACTAGTGATGACAAAAATAAGAGCTTTACCTGATGAGTTGTATTTGTCATCATTTCATTTCTCATATCTTGGTGGTCAGTCTTCCACTTAAGAGAATACCTGTACCTACAATCAATCAATGCACACAACATCATTTTATCTTGATAGAAATCAATATAATGCAAATACATCAAGTATTACAATCCAACTATTATAATACCAATAGCATATTAATATAGTTCCTCTAAGGTGGGTCATGACATATTCCCCCCCTTAGAATAAACACAATCCTCTATGTTTTCATAACAGTCATTACAACATAAGATTTGCATAGTTTTCCACTTTCATAAGTGGTAAATAGTTCAACATGTATTATTACATAGCATCATAAAATAACCTCATCAAATAAATAAGGAAAATATCTTTTCATGTCCATCCCACTGGACCTTGCACTGCTTAATATTTCTTTTCCTCATAGTCTTGGAAAAAAATTCCAAGATCTTCATAGGTTTCACCTCAAAGGTTGTCGGATCTACCATCTGCAAATTAGAAACATCTAAAACATGATTAGGATCAATAATATATCTCCTAAGTAGGGATACATGAAAACTGTTATGGATATTTGAAAGGTTAGGTGGTAATTCAAACCGGTAGGCTGTAGGACTTATCTTTTCCACAATCTCAAATGGACCAAAAAATATAGGATCCAATTTGGTTGATTTAATAGCACTCTTTTTAGGTTTTACCCTCAAAAACACCCTGTCACCCACAGAGAATTCTCTAGGAGTTCTTTTCAAATCTGCATCTCTTTTGTCTATCCGAGGCTTCCTTGAGTCTTTGTCGGATTAGTGCTAGATGCTCTTCCATGATTTTAACTATTTCTAGTCCAATGACAACCCGATCCTTGGGATTATCCCATTATAATGGTATTATGCATCGTCTGCCATACAAGGCTTTGAAAGAGGCCATTTTCAAAGAAGAATGATAGCTATTATTATAAGCAAACTCAACCAGATACAAATAGTCTTCCCAACGAGAATTTTGGTCCATGCAATACATGCATAACATATATTCTATAACTTGGTTTACCCTCTCAGTCTATCCATCTATTTTTGGATGATATGTATAACTAATATTCAAAGTGGTGCCAATTGCATGATGGAGAGCCTACCAGAACTCAAAAGTAAACCTAGAGTCCCTGTATGAGATTATCATCTATGGAAATCCATACAACCTAAAAATTTCTTTAGAAAATATGTTGGTAACAACTACAACATCATCTGTAGTACTTCCTACTATAAAGTGTTCAACCTTAGTGAGTTTATCTACTATCACAAAAATTACATCATGCTGATAATTTGTTTTAGGCAAATCGACAATAAAATCCATTGAAATCACTTGCCTTTTCTGAGTAGGAATGTGATGAGAAAACAATTTTCCTGCTGGATGCTAGTGTTCAACTTTCACCTTCTGAAACTGTAGACATCGTACCATAAAATTGATGATATATTTCTTCATGCCAGACCAATAAAAGGTCTTTTTCATATTTTCCCTCATCTTAGCTCCTCCAAGAAGTGGAATAAGGTGAGTTATGAGCTTCTCGCATAATCAATCTCCTTAGATAACCCATTTTAGGGATGAACACACATTCCTTAAAGTATAAAAGTCCATCCTTTATGCTATAATATGGATTCTCATTCAGATTTTGTTCTATTTTAATCTGAATTTCACTACACTCTGGATCCTGGCACTGCATTCTCCTGACTCGATCCATTAGATCCACATGACTATGAGTCAATGCTGCTATATGCTTCTCCTACTTAAAGCATCAGTGACCTTGTTATCATTCCATTTAATATACTCAATACCAAAGTCATATTCAGCTAAAAATTCTATCCATATTCTTTGTCTAGCATTTAACAATGGTTGAGTGAAAATATATCTTAAACTCTGGTGATCGGTTCTTAACTCAAATGGTCTACCCACTAGATAATGTCACCAAATATTCAAAGCATGTACAACTGCAACAAGCTCTAGATCATGAGGAGCATAATTAAATTTGTTCTTTTTAATTTTCCTAGACTCATATGCTACTATGGATTCATCCTGAGATAAGACTTCTCCAAGTCCTTCTAATGAAGCATCAATGCAAACTAAAAAAATTCCAGATCAATCTGGTATTTTCTAAATAGGAGCTGTGGTAAGCTTCTGTTTAATAAAATTAAACGTTGCTTCATATTTATCAGTACACTTAAACTCTTTCCCCTTATTTTGGAGGTTGGTTATAGGATAAGCAATTTTAGAGTAATCTTTCACAAATAACCTATAATAGCCTTATAAAACTATGAAGCTTCTAACTTTTGACACATTTGTTGGAGGTGGCCAACTCAAAATAGATTCTATTTTCTTTGGGTCTACAACAATTTCATCTACAACAATTTCATCTACAAATCTATCCTCAAGCCTTAACTCAAAGCTTGACTCAATCTCAAATCAACTCAGCTGGATCTGTCCCAAACCCTAACTCAAGGTTTGAACAAATCAATCAATCAAATCTGCTCACAAGCCTTCACAAAGACTTATCTCAAATCTGCCTTGCAAGCTTCCACAAAAGCTCACACCAATCTGTCCTCAAGTCCTCTCTAGAACTTGTCCAATATGCTCTACAAGTCCTCACTAGAGCTTGTCCAAATCTGATCAATAAGTTCTCTCAAGAACTTATCCAAATATGCTCTCAATCTGTATTGTAAGCTTCCACAAAAGCTTACCCAAATCTGTCCACAAGTCTTCTCAAAGACTTACCTTAAATCTGCTCAACAAGTCCACACTAGAACTTGTCCAATCTCATAGAAACATAAATAGAATTTTTAGAGACTCAATATGCTCTATACTCATCACAATGCTCAATCACTTTCAATCACTCTTTTAGAAACATATAGAGAATTGTTAGAGACTCAATATGCTTCAACTCAATACTCAATCACTTTATCAAATCAATTCATAATATAGAATAGTTTGTTTTATGGAACTTGAACAATCACTTCACACATCCACTTGACTAGGCTCAACCAACTCTACTCAACCAATCACTCAATGAAACAATCCTTACTTACAAACCCTAGTCCAAGCATATGATCCTTTACACAACCAACTCTACTAAACCAATCACATCCACTTACATCCACTTGACTAGGCTCAACCAACTCTACTAAACCAATCACTCAATGAAACAATTCTTACTTACAAAACCTAGTCCAAGCATATGATCCTTTACTCAACCAATGGTTTCAACAACAATGCTTATTAACCAATCTCACATAACAATGATACTCATGTTCTTTTCAAACCCTAGTTCAAGTTCTTCACACAACCAATGGTTTCAACAACAATGCTTATAAGACAAGGTTTTAACAACTCTTTATTCCAGAAAACCTTGAAGCATTAACTCAACACACTCAATAAGGAAATCCTAATCAAGTCCTTTTCACTCCAAACTTATTTTCTAGAAAACCAACCAATCAACTCAACTATGGAAGAATATGCTCATACCTTTTTCTTGATGATGAAGGAACCTCTAAAATCTTCCACAACCACAAATACTTCTTTGCCAAGCTCAAAGGAGTTAGAAGATGATAAGTTATCTCAAAAATACAATGCAAATATCAAAGCACACATACACCTTATCACTCCATCTTAAAGAAAGCATCCATCAACATATACAAAAATGATTAACCAAATACACCTTATAATCTCCCAATCAAAATAATACTCAATACCAAGAATAATGTCAATACAATCTCCTTTTCAAAATAACTCAATGGCAATAAGTCCTCTCAACACTATAAATCTTCAATAACCAATATGTCAAAAATACTTTATTCAAAAATAAATCCAACTCCTTATTCCTCCAATTAACCAAAAATAATGATTAATTAAAAACCTTTTTAACTAACCCTTTTAACTCCCTAGGACCTTATGTCAAAACCTTAGGCATCACAACACATATTAAAAATTTTATTACCTTTGCCTTGGTGGGACTCGAACTCATGACATCGCCTCTACCAGCGCCCTAGTTGTGGCTCCAACTGCCACATGAGCTAGGTGCTCATTTGGAGAGCAAGAGCCCAACGTGCTCTATATTCCTCTCCACACGTGCTAAAACAAAAACTCACGTGCCTCTTCCTCGATGCTTCAAAACACATAAACAAAATGCTGCCACCATGAATCGAACGTGGATCACTCTACCCACAAACGCCTTAGCACTTCGTCCACTTGCCACTAGGCCATGCTGCCTCGATGGATATTATGTTTTAGCACATGATAAACTTAACCCTTTCACTGGCACTTAAGACAAGGTTTTTGTCTTCTTCCTCGCACGAATTCTCACAACAACAATTGCATGCTTTATTATTTCGAACGAAGGATGATTTAAATGCCACTAAGGCATATAGTATATATACTAATTTCCTCCTTTAATTTTGAACGTCGATGCCTTCAAAATTTGAATAATTAATTTATAAATTATTTAAATTCTTTAGAATTTAAATTTTATAAATTAACTTTTAAATCCTTTTGGCTTTATCAAAGCCCTTTTTGATTTTACCACTTTGTATAAATAATATTTATTTATAAAATTTAAATTCAATTTGAATTTAAATATTTTATAAAGTAAATATTAAAACCTCCTTGGGCTTCCTTGGGTTTTTATGAAAAACCTTTTATTTTTGCTCAGACAAGGTTTTACTGACCCCCCTCTGGGGTGGGAGTATTTCTACTCCCAACAAGCACTGGTCTTTACCTTTGTCATATTTCCTTCTTATCTGATCCTTCTGATTCCTTTGACTATTCTTGTTTATGTCTATGTTCATGTTCCTATTCTTGTTACTATTCCTGTCCATGTCCATATTCCTGTTCCTATTCATGTCCATATTCCTATTCCTGTTCATATTCTTGTTCATATCCATATTCCTATTCTTGTTCCTATTCTTGTTCCTGTTCATGCTTGATTTTGGAATGTCTGCTCTACACCACTTTGTTGTATGTCCATCATTATTGCACTTATAACACTTAATGTTATTATTCCTTGGAGGTGCAAATGTCTTAGGATTTCTCCTAGTGAAGCCATATCCTTTTCTATCATGAACCCTGCAATTCATTGCCTTGTGACCAAACTGATTACATGAGTAGCAATACCCATGGAAAAGTTGCCTGTTTCTGAAATTCCCATTTTCTTGTCTTTCATGTGTCCTGCACTATGAAGCCATGTGCCCAAACCTGTGACATGAGAAACATCATCCATTGAAGAAACCTTGCCTTGACCCCATTGGTCTCTTAGTCTCTTCTACCCTGTCATATTTCTTGTTCCATCTGTTTCTTACTTGTGCATTGTTCCTTTCCTTGTTGAAATTTTTATTGTCCAACTTATCCTTAGAAGTCTCACTCTCTCTTTTACTTACTTCTTTTGACGCTTCTTCTTCTTTGGTGCTTGAGCTTGACTCTCCTTTTTCTGCTTCTTGTTTCCCTTGTTCTTCTTCAAAACTAAGTCCTGTTTTGGTGACTGATGATATTTGTGCATTGATAATCTTGTCCAAAGTCTTTGAATTTTTCTCAAACTTGTGTAGCTTGTCCTTAGAGTCTTTCACTTCCATCCTTAGTGAAACTATCTCATGTTCTAATATTTCACACTCTAGATCTTTTATCTTTAATTTTTTAGCCATACCTTCTTCAATTTTCCTTGCCTCTTCAACCTTGATTTTGAAGTTGGTGAGCTCTTGTAGAAATTTTGCTTTTGCTTTCTCATCTTCTTGAGCTTGAACCCTTAATCCTGAGTTCTCCCTTTTTAATTCTTCGAGATCAACACTAAGTATTTTACATTCTTTCTCTTTTACCTTTGATTGTTCAACCATACCTTTTTCAACTTTCCTTACCTTTTCAACCTTAACTTTCAAGTCAGAGAGATCTTGTAGAAGCTTTGTCTTACATTTCTCATCCTCTTGTATTTGAGCCTTTAAATCTAAGTTCTCCTTTTTCAACTCAACAAGTTCCTTAAGAGTAGCTTCCTCCTTTTCTTTTTCTAAATTTCTCTCTTTTATTTTGTCTTCAATAGGAGCATTTTCTTCTATTGCTGAAAGTAGAGTTTTTTCTTCATACCTATTTTGATTGTCCCTGTTATCCTTTTTTGAACCATCCTCTAAGACTTCAGTTCTAAAAATATCATATTCATCTTCACCGCTACTAAACCCATTGCAATAACCTGCATCATGACCGAGTTGACCACAAACAAAATATTCTTCACCTTCTTGTGGACAATGAGCTGCATGGTGACCTGTATTCCTACATCTAGTACAAAAATTTATCAATCTGGTTATCTCTCCATTGCTTGATTCATCTCTTGAATCTATTTCCATTCTTCCTCCCAAAACAACAACATTGAATTTATCTTCCTTTTCTTTCATGACCATGTGTGTTCTTTTCTTCTTGTGTCTCATGGTTCTACTTTTGCCTTTCTTTGCCATTTGTGTTCTTGTAAGATCTTCCTTCAAGTTGTTAAACCTTTTCTGAAGGAACCAACTCTGATACCAATTGAAGAACACAAGCTTATACTGAGAGGGGGGTGAACAGTATAAGACCACTTTTTACTTTTCTTTCCCAAATAGTATTATCCAATATAATAAATGGCAATATCAATAGCAATAACCAAAGCAATGCACAAATCATCACACACAATAGAGACACCAATTTAACGTGGTTCACCCAATGTGGGCTACTCCACGAAGAAAATATTTCACTAATATTTTCTCAAATAAATTCTCTTGGGAATCCTTTCCCTATTACAATGTTTATGGACCTCTATCCAAAGGAGATACCAATCCCCTAAATCAAGTTCGTGGATCTCTATCCATAGGAGACACCAATCTCCTAATCTCTACTCTAGATGGTGATCCTCTAGAAGACCTACTCGCCTCCACTACCCTTAGCAAATGGAACTCTATCCATAGAAGACACCTATCCTCCCTTCTCTGGCTAGAGATATCTATCCTCATTGTACTCTGTCACCTCCAAAGCTCTATCTCAAATCTGCACTAAACATAGTCCTTCGATCTAGCACAAATCTATCCTCAATATCTATCTTTGGTCTGGCATAAACCTATCCTCAAATCTGCACCAAAATCTATCCTCAAATTTGCACTAAACATAGTCCTTCGATCTAGCACAAATCTATCCTCAATCTCTATCCTCAAGCCTTAACTCAAAGCTTGACTCAATCTCAAATAAACTCAGCTGGATCTGTCCCAAACCCTAACTCAAGGTTTGAACAAATCAATCAATCAACTCTGCTCACAAGCCTTCACAAAGACTTATCTCAAATCTGCCTTGCAAGCTTCCACAAAATCTCACACCAATCTATCCTCAAGTCCTCTCTAGAACTTGTCCAATATGATCTACAAGTCCTCACTAGAACTTGTCCAAATATGCTCAATAAGTTCTCTCAAGAACTTATCCAAATATGCTCTCAATATGTATTGTAAGCTTCCACTAAAAGCTTACCCAAATCTGTCCACAAGTCTTCTCAAAGACTTACCTCAAATCTGCTCAACAAGTCCACACTAGAACTTGTCCAATCTCATAGAAACATAAAGAGAATTGTTAGAGACTCAATATGCTCTATACTCATCACAATGCTCAATCACTTTCAATCACTCTTTTAGAAACATATAGAGAATTGTTAGAGACTCAATATGCTTCATACTCAATACTCAATCACTTTCTCAAATCAATTCAGAATATAGAATAGTTTGTTTTATGGAACTTGAACAATCACTTCACACATCCACTTGACTAGGCTCAACCAACTCTACTCAACCAATCACTCAATGAAACAATCCTTGCTTACAAACCCTAGTCCAAGCATATGATCCTTTACACAAAATGTTTCCAACAATGCTTATCAACCACTCTCACATAACAATGATACTCATGTTCTTTTCAAACCCTAGTTCAATTTCTTTACACAACCAATGGTTTCAACAACAATGCTTATAAGACAAGGTTTTAACAACTCTTTATTCCAGAAAACCTTGAAGCATTAACTCAACACACTCAATAAGGAAATCCTAATCAAGTCCTTTTCACTCCAAACTTATTTTCTAGAAAACCAACCAATCAACTCAACTATGGAAGAATATGCTCATACCTTTTTCTTGATGATGAAGGAACCTCTAAAATCTGCCACAACCACAAATACTTCTTTTCCAAGCTCAAAGGAGTTAGAAGATGATAAGTTATCTCAAAAATACAATGCAAATATCAAAGCACACATACACCTTATCACTCCATCTTAAAGAAAGCATCCATCAACATATACAAAAATGATTAACCAAATACACCTTATAATCTCCCAATCAAAATAATACTCAATACCAAGAATAATGTCAATACAATCTCCTTTTCAAAATAACTCAATGGCAATAAGTCCTCTCAACACTATAAATCTTCAATAACCAATATGTCAAAAATACTTTATTCAAAAATAAAGCCAACTCCTTATTCCTCCAATTAACCAAAAATAATGATTAATTAAAAACCTTTTTAACTAACCCTTTTAACTCCCTAGGACCTTATGTCAAAACCTTAGGCATCACAACACATATTAAAAATTTTATTACCTTTTCCTTGGTGGGACTCGAACTCATGATGCCGCCTCTACCAGTGCCCTAGCCATGGCTCCAACCGCCACATGAGCTAGGTGCTCATTTGGAGAGCAAGAGCCCAATGTGCTCTATATTCCTCTCCACATGCACCAAAACAAAAACTCACGCATCGCTTCCTCGACGCTTCAAAACACATAAACAAAATGCTGCCATCGCAAATCGAACATGGATCACTCCACCCACAAATACCTTAGCACTTCGTCCACTTGCCACTAGGCCATGCTACCTCGATGGATATTACGTTTTAGCACACGATAAACTTAACCCTTTCGCTGGCGCTTAAGACAAGGTTTTTTGTCTTCTTCCTTGCACGAATTCTCACAACAACAATTGCACACTTTATTATTTCAAACGAAGGATGATTTAAATACCACTAAGGCATATAGTATATATACTAATTTCCTCCTTTAATTTTGAACGTCGGCGCCTTCAAAATTTGAATAATTAATTTATAAATTATTTAAATTCTTTAGAATTTAAATTTTATAAATTAACTTTTAAATCCTTTTGGCTTTATCAAAGCCCTTTTTGATTTTACCACTTTGTATAAATAATATTTATTTATAAAATTTAAATTCAATTTGAATTTAAATATTTTATAAAGTAAATATTAAAACCTCCTTGGGCTTCCTTGGGTTTTTATGAAAAACCTTTTATTTTTGCTCAACCATGGTTTTAATGAAAACCCTCTTAACATATGCTTCCACATAATATTAAAAATATTATGAAGCTCTTTTGCCTTTAACCTTTGCATTGTTCCTCTTGACCTTTTGACATCAACAGTAGCTTATTCCTTGACATCAATGACAACTTTGTTCCTTGACATCAATGACAACTTTGACTCAAAATGTCCAACATTATTAATCCCTTATCAAGCATCTCTTGAAGTTGCATATTTAATTCTTGCATCTCGATGTAATTCATTCTATAAGGAGCTCTATGGATAGGCTCATTTCCTGGTAATAGTTCTATGGTGAAATCAAATTCTTGTTTAGGCGGTAAACCAGGTATCTCATCAACAAAAACATCCTGATATTCTTGCAAAAGTGGAAATTTTTTAATAAGTTCCTCATTTGGAATTTCCTCTTTTTCTTTGATTTTCACAACATAAACCATTCCTCCTTTTCTAATTTTTTTCTTCAACTACATAGCAGAGATCAACTTAGGTTGAAATTCCCTTGCTTCACTATAAATATTTTATCTTTCCTTGTTCTCATTGGTAAAATCAATCCATATTTCTTGGAAACTTACCAAGGCTTCATGAACCTTCAACCAATCTATTCCCAAGATGATGTCAAATGCATGTAGGGGTGCTACATATAAATACCACCTAGTAAAGCCATCGATTAAGGTAATTTTAGTTGAGGAAAAATATTGGTTGACATGATAAGTCTATCCTAATCCATACTCCACTTTCCACCCTTGTGACAAAGATCTTGTCTTTTTGGGTATATTCCTTAATATGTTACTTGAAATAAAACTATCTGTAGCCCCACTATCAATTAGAATTTTAACATCTCTATCAAAAAATTTACCATTAAAAAGTAGAGGAATAGCCTAACCATCTAAGTCTTGCACTGTTGTCGTTGCATAGATCTTGTGATTCAGCCTATATGTACTAGTGCTAACACATTTTGGGAAATTAATAGCATAATGTGAGCCTCCACAATTGAAGCATCTTATGTTTGGATTTGAGTCTCCTTCCTGAACTTGCTTTCTGATATCCACTGCTTGTAGTGAAGTTGGTTGTTTAGGAGTCTGGAAGTCCCTATTATTATTGTTGAAGTAGTTATTATTCCTATGGCAAAATTATTTGTTGAAATCTTTTTTTCCACCATTATTATGCTTCCCAAATTTTGGATTTCCTTTGTTTTTCTGATTTTATCCATTATCCCACTTTCTCTTGTTCTGGAACTTTTGTCCCTTGTTTGACCACTTTGTGGAATTATTGTGAGTGTTATTGGTAGCCTGATTAGCTTCTTTCCTTTGAGCCATATCATAAGCTTCTTGCATAGTTTTTTGAACATGCATGCTTACACCATATCTGATCCAGGGCTTCAATCCTAGGATAAATTTATGTATCTTCATCTTAGTATTCTGGTTATATGATGGTACATACTTGAGGAGTCTCACAAACTGTTCATAGTATTCCTCCATGGAACTCGTTCCTTGTTGAAATGCGAAGAATTCCTTGTACTTGTTCAAATAGAATTGCTTTGTAAGGAATATATCCTTAAAAGCTTCCATAAAAACTTCTCACTTCAACTTATTATGTGAGATCTCATGTTCCTTACTATAATCATTCCACCATTCAATTCCTCTTTACCCTAGATGAGAAAGAGCAAATGCTATTTTAGTTGTAGAGGAGTAGTTTCTTATGATGAAATGGAGTTCAAGTTCATACAACCATGCTTTAGCTGCATCTTCTCCCCATTTTCCTTTGAACTTAGTCACTTTAATATATTTTAGGTCATTGCAAATTTCTTTCTTCATACGAATACTATTTTCATGCTTTTCGATATCTTCATCCTCTCTAATATCAAAATCTAGAATCTTCGTCTCTTGGTTGTTTTTGGGGTTATGCTGAAAAATTATGGCTTGTAAAATATTTTGAATTTGATATTGTATAACAAAAATGGTAGCAACAAGGTTATCTACTTCTTTATTTGAAATTCCAAAACTTTCTCCCATCTGTCTAGCTTTAGGAGTATCGGGGCTAGCTTGTTGCGAGGTTATTTTCTTCCTGCCTCTCATTCTTGTTGCCATGTTAACCTAGTGTAAAGAGTTGTAATAATATTCCCTCTTTTCTAAGGTCAAAATACTAGATAATTAGAATAGTTTTCCAAGTAATTTATTATCGCTAGGTTCATTCCCTAATTTATTCCTCTAACTCCGATTATAGATTATACATACTTGAATTAAGGAATAAGTAAGTCAAAAATCATAGATGTTAAGCAGATTCCCAAAAGAGTCTAAGGTACATTGATTAAAACCCATATAGGAGCGTTTGCTTAGATCTTCCACTTTCGAACAACTGTAGATCTACTCACGAGAGAAAGGAACTCGGATATCAGTAAACTCAAGAACTAACCTTGTCCTTACCAAGTATGTATTGTTAAGAGTTAGGGAAATCCTGTTTTGATCCATGCCCAAATATTTTGATAACCTAGATCTAACTAGAATCTATCAGTTAGCCTGAGCTTTGATACCAACTGTAACAACCCCTAGTTGTCACTACACGTCTACTAATTTTTTTCTAAACTCTTCTTTGTCCACCTTTCGAGAAGTTAAATATATTAATGATCTAAGACGAAATTTTCCCATCAAGAAGTAAGTAGTCCGATTCACAGTAGATTAATTAAATAGAAGCACCAACTTCTACAATTATTTTTAAGCCAATTGCAAGGAGCACCAACCCCTACAACGCCATCCTACCATCCCATAATGATGTTGGACATTTTGAGGAGTGTTTGTTGTCATTGATGTCAAAAGCATTGTTGTGCTATGTTCGTCATCTTTGAGGACATTAAGTGTTTCCTCCAAAAGCAAGAAGGTCTTGAAAAGCAATAGGTTATAATATTTATTTTTAAATATTATATACACAAAAGGGTTCAAAGAATAAAGAACCAAGGAAGGAGAAGCAAAGTCAAATTAAATAATAATATTTTATTATTATTATTTTGGATCAAAAACCAAGTTTAAAAAGATTAAGGATCAAGTTGAAAAGACCCACAAGAGGATTTAATTTAAATTAAAATATTTTAATTTAAATAATAATGGATTCTAAGGTTAAGTTAAATATTTATTTAATATTTAAATTAACTTTAAATACTCGAATTCAAATAAAATTTGAATAATCATCGACATGGGAACAAGTTAAGGGTTTCATATAAATAATGACAAAGTTGGCATTTGGAAGATCAACCATGCGATTTGTATTTTGGCTTGTGCAAAAGAGAAGTGTAATTTTTGTATGTGTATTCAAGCAAAGCAAAGGACAAAGGATAATAGCCTACAAAAAATATTTGAAGCCCCTCGCAACTGAGTTGGTAGTCAAGGGCTGCGTAAGACGTGTGCTAGGCACCTGGTGTAGGTTCAAATCTTGCACACGCTGTTTTGGTTGAAGGAGGTTCATGTTTTGAGTTTACATTGTGTAAGGGAGAAGGTCAAAGGTATGCTTGTGCATTTTGGCTCTTGTAGAGCCACGCAGTCCAGTTGGTGGGCATAAGCGCTATGAAAGTGCTTGGGGGAGAACCAACGATGGTTCGAATCCTGTAAAGGCATTTTGGGCAACACTATTGAGGTATGCGCATTGTGAAGTTTGATTTATCTTGAAAAAAATAAAAAGGGAAAATATTTTTTGTTTCCAAGGGTTTAAATTGATTAATTTTTTTTGCATAATTAATTTGATTATAAGTTGTTTAGGGGAGTTAAAAGGGAATGTAAAACTTTGATTTATGGATTTAATTTTTAAGTGTTAAGGAGTTATAAGAGAGTATGGAAAGTTTATTTTTGAGATTCAAGGGTGTTGGATAATATTTTAAAATTTGGATATTATAAGGTGTATTTGGATATTATTTTTGTATTAAAGAAATATTTTGAAGAAGTGTTAGGGTGATAAGTCTTGTCATCTAACATTTGTGCTTGGAAAGGAAAGTGGTTATAATTGAGATAGGTCTTCAACTCTATTCTTAAACAAATAAAAGGTATGGGCATATTCTTCCTTAATTGAAATAATTGATTGGTTGAGATTTTTTGAAAACAATATTGGAGTGAAAAATACTTCGTTAAGTTTTCCTTGTTGAGTTGATGAGTTTTTCTGAAATGGAAGTAAATGCTATAAACCTTGTTTGATAAGAATTGTTGGAGGTTATTAGTGAGTGAATGCATATCTCATTATTGTGTGATTGAGAACCCTTTTTGTTGAGTTTGAATATTGGATTAGATTTTGAAAGAACATGAGTATCATTGTTATGTGAGATTGTTTGATAAGCATTATTGTTGAAGTGATTGATTGAGTGAAGAACTTGAGCTAGGGTTTGCAAAGATCATGAGTATCATTGTTATGTGAGATTGGTTGATAAACATTTTTTGTTAGCGTATCTATTGTTACTACATTATTAGGTTGGTTATTAGTGTAGTTGTAACTACTACTATTTAGTGCCTAGGTGGTTCCGTATCCTAAGGGCTATTCTAAGGCCTATGTTGTATTATTTAATCATCTCTTGAATAATACATTACTACTACTTGTCTAACATGGTATCAGAGCAAGGTTTGCTTGGGCACGCTTTTTGAGATCTGAGGAGATCGGTGTAGATACAGGCACATTTCTCGAGGTAAGGCTGGACCTGCTTGGGCATGCATCTTGAGGCATCAGAACTAGACCTACACTTGAAACGAGGGCGATTGGACTGGCTTGATCGGGCATAGATCCTGAGATTTGATGACTCCGGTTGATTGGACACGAATCCCAAGGTCGATCCAGAAAGGATTTGACTCGACACATTTCTTGAGGTCAGATCGACTGACACTGGATCGATGCTGGAACCGATTGGACACGGGCACAGATCTTGAGGTTGATCTAGACTAGTTCTAACTCGGTACATTTCTTGAGGTCAGATCGACACCTAGACTGATGCGTGGCAGCTAACTAGACTGAACCGATATCTAGATTGCTTCTGACTCGACACATTTCTTGAGGTCAGACCGACACCTGGACTGACGTGTGGCAGCTGACTGGACCAAAGCTGACTGGACATAATCACCACATGGACTGACATGGCAGCTGACTGGATTGAAGCTGATTGGATCACCATGTGGACTGACGTGGCAGCTGACTGGATGCGAACTGGACTGGACCGCCACATGGACTGACGTGGTAGCTGACTGGATGCTAGACGGACGTGGCAGCCACGTGACCCGAACCTGACCCCTGTCGCATGGCACGACAAAAGGGGTGTCGTGATTTCCCGAAGGCAATCACGTATAAAGGGGGGAATCTTCCTTTTTATTCCCCCCTCATGCACCCTGCGGGAGCAATGTGGGACTAAAGTCCTATAATGTTTTTTTCTTCCCACGAGGGTCGAAAGGGGAGAAAGGAAAAATCTTCCCTTATCCCTCTCATCGGGCATGCTAGCCCATTTTGCAGGAGCGCCAGTCTAGCACCCGTGAGGTTGCGGGGTCAAAACGCGCCAACCCCCCCCAAACAAAGGTAAAACATTTTTTTTTTAAAGTTATTTTTTTAATATTTTTTTCTAAAGTTAAAATTAAATTTTTTAAATTATTTCTTTTATATAGTTTAAAATTATTATTTAAAAAATAATAATAATAATTTTTTGCTATAAGGAATAATTAAATTTTTTTAACTTTAGAATATAAAATGTTTTAAAATGCTTTATAAAGGAAAGTTTTAAAGGGGGGAGTTATTTTTTTTCAAGGGGGATGGATTTTTTTTCTCTCCACCATCAAAGCAATTAAAGAGGCATAAAATCATCAAACCTCCAAACCTGTTTTTTAGACTTCATAAATAGCAATTTTTTGTTTGAAGTACTTCACACAGGGGGGATTTTTTTGGTGATATATTGTGCTAATCTGCCTACAGGGCAAGCTTTGTAAGAGCCTTTTTAGGTTTAATTGTTGCATTTTTTTTTGCACAAAATGGGGGATAACATTTTTTTCTCACTCCACTATCTCCTATTTTTGCATCAATAGGGGAGATATAATTTTTGCAAAAACAAAGGGGGAAGACTTATAAGGGTGCATTTTTGGCAGTGACCGACACCTTAGTCAAATTATTTTGCAAAATTTTATTGTAAAAGGTGCATTTTCGGCAGAGACCGACACCTTAAGAATGGGTAGATCAAAGAAGAAAACTATCCCAAAACAAACTGATGATGTTGCAAAATCAGTTAAAGGTCCTTACTTTCCACCATAGATGGAAGGAATGGATTTTTATGAGGATGAAAAATATTCTACATTACGCAGTGGTGTAAAATCCATTCTCAAATATTCTAAAGATTCTAAAGATCTTCAGAAGAATGGTTTTCAAATCCCTATAGGCATCATAAGGGCAGTCTACATATCATTGCTTTCTCTTGATATTGCCCAACGTAAAATCTATAGGGACTTTAGTGAGGAAACAGAGGTCAAAATGGTTGATGATTGTAGTGACACAAGTGACCTTCAACCCATGGTGGTGAATGCTTGTTGTGACACATGTGACCTTCAACCCATTGTGGCACATGCTTGTTGTGATACAGGCAACCTCATACCTTCTATGGTAGATATCAGTTGTAGCACACGTGATCTCATTTCAGTAGCAGATTTTTCTTGTGATACTAGTGACTTAACAACTGAACCTCCTCAAAAAGAGCTCCATAATCTCATCAATAGTGACAAATGCAACATTGTTAAAAGCATTGATGAAGATGTTGAAATTGGGTGTTTTGAAAAACACACCAAAGGATTTTGTTCCAAAATGATGAAGAAAATGGGATTCAATGGTGAGAGATTAGGTAAACAAGAACAAGGCATTAAAACTCCTATAATGCTAAGTGTCAGGGCAAAGCATGAAGGCCTTGGCTATACTGGACATGCAAGTACCAGTAATTCTATGTTTGTAAAACCTAAATCTCCTACAACTCCTAAAAAACATTTTTGCAGTCATTGTGGAAAGATAGGACATGTTGCAGCTAAGTGTTGGAGATTACATCCTTGTGATTCTTATGGATGTACAAATCACTCTTCAAGTTGTTGGTACAAACTAAAAATGGCCAACAAGGTTCATATTGATTGTGGATGGACAGATCTCACACAATGGACCATGATGAAATAAATGTTGTATGGCTTCTATCGAAAAGGTAAAACCTATGGTAGACCCCGAGGCAAATCCAGTGATAGACCTAGTGGCAGTCCCAGAGATAATGACCCAGAGATAGACCTAAAGACAAACCCAGAGACAAAGTTCCAGAGGTAGATCTACAGGCAGATCCAGAGGTAATAAATCAGAGGCAGATTCACAGGCTGATCCTGAGATAGACCCAGAGGTACAATTCTAGAGGTATGCTTAGAGCCAGAGCCAGAGCCATGAGCCAGAGCCAGAGCCGAAGACAAAGCACGAGCCACAATTATTTCATTTCTCTTCTTCTTCTTCTTCATTGTATTAGGGTAGTTATATACTTTACCCAAATATTGTTGTATGGGGGGATGTTAATATAGCTAGTAGTTATATTATTACCTAAATAATGTACTAAGGGGGGATGTTAGCGTATCTATTGTTACTACATTATTAGGTTGGTTATTAGTATAGTTGTAACTACTACTATTTAATGCCTAGGTGGTTCCGTATCCTAAGGGCTATTCTAAGGCCTATGTTGTATTATTTAATCACCTCTTGAATAATACATTACTACTGCTTGTCTAACATTTTTAGAAACACTTGAGTGAGTTTTCATAAGGTTGGACTAGGGTTTGTGAACAAGGATTATTTTATTGAGTGATTGGTTGAGTAGAGTTGGTTAAGCCTAGTCAAGTGGATGTGTTGAGGTCATAGTTCAAGTTATGTGAAACAAATTGGTCTATATTCTGAATTGATTTGAGAAAGTAATTGAGTGTTTACAAGTGTGAAACATATTAAGTCTCTAACAATTCTCTATATGTTTTTGTGGTAAAAATATAGATTGAAAGTGATTGACTATTTATGATTGTGAAACATATTGAGTCTCTAAAAATTCTCTATATATTTCTATGATAAAAAGAGAGATTGAAAATGATTGAGCATTGTTGTGAATGTGAAGCATATTGAGTCCCTAAAAATTCTCTATATGTTTCTATGAGATTGGACAAGTTATAGTGAGGACTTGTTGAGCAGATTGGACAAGTTCTAGTGAGAACTTATTGAGCAGATTGGACAAGTTCTAGTGAGAACTTGTTGAGCAGATTAGACAAGTTCTAGTGAGGAATTGTTAAGCAGATTTGGAAAAGTTCTAGTGAGGACTTTTTAATCATATTTGGACAAGTTCTAGAGAGGACTTTTTGATAGATTAGTGTGAGCTTTTGTGGAAGCTTACAAGGCAGATTTGAGATAAGTTTTTGAGAAGACTTGTGAGCAGAGTTGAGTAATTGATTTGTTCAAACCTTGAGTTAAGATTTGGGACAAATCCAAAAGAGTTGATTTGTGATCAAGTCAAGCTTTGTGTTAAGGATTGAGGATAGATATTGAGGATAGATTTGTGCTAGACCTAAGGACTGTGTTTACTATAGATTTGAGGATAGATATTGAGGACAGATTTGTGCTAGACCAAAGGACTATGTTTAGTGTAGATTTGAGGATATTTATTTAGGATATATTTGTGCTAAATCGAAGGATTCTGTTTAGTGTAGATTTGAGAATATATTTTGGTGTATATTTGAGGATAGGTTTTTGATAGACCAGAGATAAAGTTTGAGCAGATTTGTGCTAGATCGAAGGACTATGTTTAGTGTAGATTTGACGAAAAAGTTTGAGCATATTTGTGCTAGACCGAAGGACTGTGTTTAGTATAGATTTGAGATAGAGCTAAGAGAAATATTTGGAGGTGACAGAGTATAGAGGATGAAAGTCTCCAGTGGATAGAGATCCATCAGCCAGGGCAGTGAGGATAGGTCTTCTGAGTGGGGATAGGAGTATTCAATGGATAGAGATCCATTAGCCAGTGCAGTGGGGGCAATAGTTCTTCTAGAAGATCATCAACCAGAGCTAGAGGAGAAAGGAGTTATCCTATGGATAGAGATCCATGAACTTGATTAGGGGATTGGCGTCTCCTTTGGATAGAGGTCCATAAACATTGTAATAGGGAAAGGATTCCCAAGAGATTGATTGAGAAAATTTTAGTGAAATATTTTCTTCGTGGAGTAGCCCACATTGGGTGAACCACATTAAATTGGTGTCTCTATTGTGTGTGGTGATTTATGCATTGCTTTGATTACTATTGTTGATATTGCTATCTATACATTGCATAATATTGATTGGAAAAGAAAAGTAAAAAGTGGTCTTATATTGTTCACCCCCCTCTCAGTATAAGCTTGTGTTCTTCAATTGGTATCAGAGTGGGTTCCTTCAAAAGAGTTTAACAACTTGAAGGAAAAGCTTACAAGAACACAATGGATTCTAAGAATGGGTCCTCAGATAATTCAACTCTAGTATTTTATGGAAGCGATTATGTATTTTTAAGTATGAGAATGAAGATCCACCTGATGGCACTTGGCAATGAAATTTGGGAAGTAGTTGAAAATGGATACATACCACCAACTACTCCACCTACAGATAAAGATGGTAAGCTTCTACATCATTACAATTCAAAAGCAATGAATGCAATTTTGAGAGGTTTGCATAGAATAGAGTTCATAAAAGTTATGCATTGCAAATATGCAAAAGGAATTTGGGATAAGTTGCAAAGCATATATGAAGGAGATAAAAGTGTCAAAAAGGCAAAGATACAAAATCTCAAAGGACAATTTGAAGAATTAAGAATGAAGGATGAGGAAAACATTAGTGCTTATCTACTTCATGTAGATGAGGTTGTTAATGCCATGCAAGGACTTGGACTTGAGATTGAAGAATTAGATGTTTGTGATAAGATCTTAAGATCTCTCCCAAAAATATTTAGTGAAAATATTTTTGCTATAGAAGAATCAAAATATGGTGATTCTTTGACAAGAGATATGTTACTTGGTATTCTTACAACTTTTGAGATAAGAACAAAAGAGGAACCTAATATCTAGAAGGAAGCATCCTTCAAAGCTACTAAGAAGACAAAGGGCAAGAAGTCAGATTCAAGCAATGAGTCATCCAGTGATGAAGAAGCAAATTATGGCAAAAATAATAAGGATTCAAGAAGATTTAAAGATGCAAAATCTGTTAGATGTTTCAATTGTGGAAAGTATGGTCACTATGCAACTGATTTTCAAGAAGCTAGAAATGGCAATGATGAAGAAAAATAGGATCATAAGAACAGGGAATCAGAAAAATATAGGTACCAAAAGAAAGGCAAGGATGGACAAGGCAGACAAGGAAAGAAGTTCTTTCAAAGACAAAAGAGGAGCTACTATGCAGACAAGGCAAGTAAGTACTCAAGTGATAGTGATAATAGTTTCTCAGATAATGATAAAGATGAAGTTCTATTTTTGATAGAAGAAAAAGAAGAAGTTAAGAAAAGGTCACCAATAATTCTCAAGTGTTTTAGATGTGGTAATTTTGGACATCTTGAAGATAGTTGTACAAAGAATGGTTTCAGTTTTAGTGATGATGAATATGAAGATACACTTGAAGGACCAGAAGAGAATATTCTAATGGCACTAGAAGAAGAAGGAGGTGATCCTATAGAAGACAAGTTAGAAGAGAATGAAGATGTTTTCAAAGGCAAACAAATAGAGGAAGAATCAAAAAAAGGAGAAGTTGATCTTGAGGGAGAGCTTATTTATGCTCTTAACACATTAAAGAAGGTGAGAAAGCAAAACTCCCAACTTAAGCTTTAGTTTTAGGAATGTGATGAAGAAAGAGGAAAGCTTATAGAGGATCTAAATAAGTCAATAGCTAAGACAAAGAAGTTCAAGGATAAGTTAGAAGCAAAGGTCTTAGAATGTGAAAGGTTAGAACAAGAAGTAGCTCTACTAAGGGAAGAAGTAGAAAAGTCTAAGGAGAAGCTACACAAGTTTGGAAGAAGCTCAAAGAATTTAGATAAGATTATCAAGATACAAAAGCCTATCAACAAGCAAGATAGGTCTTGGTTTTGAACAAGCTCAAAAGAAACAAGAAGAAGAGTCAACCTCAAGTTCTGAAGAAGAAGAAACTTTAGAAGAAGACAATGTAAGAGAAAGTGAGACTTTTGAGGATGAGTTGGACAACATAAAGTTCAACAAGGAAAGAAACAATGCACAAAGGAGAAATAGATGGAACAAGAACCAACATAGGGTAAAAGAGACTAAGAGACCAATGAGGTCAAGGCAAGGAAATTTCAATGGATGATGTTTCTCATGTCACAGATTTGGGCACAAAGCTTCACAATGCAGGACACATGAAAGACAAGAATATGGGAACTTCAGGAACAGGCAGTTATTTCATGGGTATTGCTACTCATGTAATCAATTTGGTCACAAGGCAATGAATTGCAGGGTCCATGATAGGAATAGATATGGCTTCACCAGGAGAAATCCCAAGACATTTGCACCTTCAAGGAATAATAATATTAAGTGTTACAAGTGCAATAATGATGGACATACAACAAAGTGGTGTAGAGTAGACATTCCAGAACCAAGCATGAATATGAACAAGAAAAGAATAGGAATAGGAACAAAAATAGGAATATGGACATGAACAAGAACAGGAACATGGACATGAATAGGAATAGGAACACCAAAAGGAACTAGAAGGATCAAGAGAAGAAGATAATGGATAAATATAAAGATCAGTGCTTGATGGGAGTAGAAATACTCCCACCCCAAAATTAACCACCTCAAGAGGAGGTGGGGGAGGGGCTAAGCTAAGAGTTTCATTCTTAGCCCCGAGCCCCAAAGGTGACCCTTTGCCATTGATGTCAAAGGGGGAGATATTTGAGTAAGGGGGAGAGATCTAAGTTAGAAGGAAAGCATTCAGTCAGGGGGAGTAGTTTCCCAAGGGGAGTAGAAAAAGGTCAAGGAAATGGTAAAAAGTAATTGGGTTGCCATCAATGACAAAGGGGGATATTGTTGGACATTTTGAGGAGTGTTTGTTGTCATTGATGTCAAAAGCATTGTTGTGCTATGTTTGTCATCTTTGAGGACATTAAGTGTTTCCTCCAAAAGCAAGAAGGTCTTGAAAAGCAATAGGTTATAATATTTATTTTTAAATATTATATACCCAGGAGGGTTCAAAGAATAAAGAACCAAGGAAGGAGAAGCAAAGTCAAATTAAATAATAATATTTTATTATTATTATTTTGGATCAAAAACCGAGTTTAAAAAGATTAAGGATCAAGTTGAAAAGACCCACAAGAGGATTTAATTTAAATTAAAATATTTTAATATTTGATTAAAATTTTAATTTAAATAATAATGGATGCTAAGGTTAAGTTAAATATTTATTTAATATTTAAATTAAATTTAAATATTCTAATTCAAATAAAATTCGAATAATCATCGACGTGGGAATAAGCTAAGGGTTGCATATAAATAATGCCAAAGTTGGCATTTGGAAGATCATCCATGCGATTTGTATTTTGGCTCGTGCAAAAGAGAAGTGTAATTTTCGCATGTGTATTCGAGCAAAGGAAAGGACAAAGGGTAATAGCCTCTAAAAAATATTCGAAGTCCCTCATAGCTGAGTTGGTAGCCAAGGGCTGCATAAGATGCGTGCTAGGCGCCTGGTGCAGGTTCGAATCCTACGCACGCCATTTTGGTTGAAGGAGGTTCGCATTTTGAGTTTGCACCATTCGAGGGAGAAGGTCAAAGGCATGCTCATGCCTTTTGGCTCTTGTGGAGCCACGCAGCCTAGTTGGTGGGCGTGAGCACTACGGAAGCGCTTGGGGGAGAACCAACGACGGTTCGAATCCCACCAAGGCCTTTTGGGCAACACTATTGAGGTATGCGCATTGTGAGGTTTGATTTGGCTTGAAAAAAATAAAAAGGGAAAATATTTTTTGTTTCCAAGGGTTTAAATTGATTAATGTTTTTTGCATAATTAATTTGATTATAAGTTGTTTAGGGGAGTTAAAAGGGAATGCAAAACTTTGATTTCTGGATTGAATTTTTAAGTGTTAAGGAGTTATAAGAGAGTAAGGAAAGTTTATTTTTGAGATTCAAGGGTGTTGGATATTATTTTAAAAGTTGGATATTATAAGGTGTATTTGGATATTATTTTTGTATTGAAGAAATATTTTGAAGAAGTGTTAGGGTGATAATTCTTGTCATCTAACCTTTGTGCTTGGCAAGGAAAGTGGTTATAATTGAGACAGGTTTTGAAGTCTATTCTTCAACAAATAAAAGGTATGGGCATATTCTTCCTTGGTTGAAATAATTGATTGGTTGAGATTTTCTGAAAACAATATTGGAGTGAAAAGGATTTGGTTAAGTTTTCCTTTGTGAGTTTGTTGAGTTGATGAGTTTTCTGAAATGGAAGTAAATGCTATAAACCTTGTTTGATAAGCATTGTTGGAGATTTTGAGTGAGTGAATGCATATCTCATTGTTGTGTGATTGAGATCCCTTGTTGTTGAGTTTGAATATTGGATTAGGGTTTGAAAGATCATGAGTATCATTGTTATGTGAAGTGGGAAATATCTTGAACAGGGGTAAGCAGATTGGTTGATAAGAATTGTTGTTGAAGTGATTGGTTGAGTGAAGAACTTGAACTAGGGTTTGCAAAGATCATGAGTATCATTGTTATGTGAGATTGGTTGATAAGCATTGTTGTAAATAGTTGAGTGAGTGTTCATAAGTTTGGACTAGGGTTTGTGAACAAGGATTATTTCATTGAGTGATTGGTTGAGTAGAGTTGGTTGAGCCTAGTCAAGTGGATGTGTTGAAGTGATAGTTCAAGTTCTGTGAAACAAATTGTTCTATATTCTAAATTGATTTGAGAAAGTGATTGAGTGTTTATGAGTGTGAAACATATTGAGTCTCTAACAATTCTCTATATGTTTCTATGGTAAAAAGAGAGATTGAAAGTGATTGAGTGTTTATGAGTGTGAAACATATTGAGTCTCTAACAATTCTCTATATGTTTTTATGGTAAAAAGAGAGATTGAAAGTGATTGAGCATTGTTGTGAATGTGAAGCATATTGAGTCTCTAACAATTATCTATATGTTTCTATGAGATTGGACAAGTTCTAGTGAGGACTTGTTGAGCAGATTGGACAAGTTCTAGTGAGGACTTGTTGAGCAGATTGGACAAGTTCTAGTGAGGACTTATTGAGTATATTTGGACAAGTTCTAGAGAGGACTTGTGGATAGATTAGTGTGAGATTTTGTGAAAGCTTACAAGGCAGATTTGAGACAAGTCTTTGAGAAGACTTGTGAGCAGAGTTGATTGATTGATTTGTTCAAACCTTGAGTTAAGGTTTGGGGCAGATCTAGTAGAGTTGATTTGTGATTAAGTCAAGCTTTGTGTTAAGGCTTGAGGATAAATATTGAGGATAAATTTGTGCTAGACCGAAGGACTATGTTTAGTGTAGATTTGAGGACAAAGATTGAGGATAGATTTGTGCTAGACCGAAGGATTGTGTTTAGTGTAGATTTGAGGATAGAGATTGAGGATAAATTTGTGCTAGACTGAAGGATTATGTTTAGTATAGATTTAAGGACATATTTTGGTACAGATTTGAGGATAGGTTTGTGCCAAACCAGAGACAAAGATTAAGCATATTTGTGCTAGACCGAAGGACTATGTTTAGTGCAGATTTGAGACAGAGTTTGAGCAGATTTGTGCTAGACCAAAGGATTATGTTTAGTATAGATTTGAGATAGAGCTGAGAGCAAGCTTTGGAGGTGACAGAGTATAGAGGATGATAGTCTCAAGTGGATAGAGATCCATCAGCCAGGGTAGTGAGGATAGGTCTTCTGAGTGAGGACAAGAGTCTTCAGTGGATAGAGATCCATTAGCTAGTGTAGTGGGGGTAACAGTTCTTCTAGAAGATCACCAGTCAGAGCTGAGGAGAAAGGAGTTCTCCTCTGGATAGAGATCCATGAACTTGATTAGGGGATTGGTGTCTCCTTTGGATAGAGGTCCATAAAAATTGTAATAGGGAAAGGATTCCCAAGAGATTGATTGAGAAAATTTTAGTGAAATATTTTCTCCGTGGAGTAGCCCACATTGGGTGAACCACGTTAAATTGGTGTCTCTATTGTGTGTGGTGATTTGTGCATTGCTTTGATTACTGTTGTTGATATTGCTATCTATACATTGCATAATATTGATTGGAAAATAAAAGTAAAAAGTGGTCTTATACTGTTCACCCCCTCTCAGTATAAGCTTGTGTTCTTCAAATGGTAGATGAATAATAACATGCAATGGCTATGTCCCCTTCATACATTTGCTACATGGAGAGGGACATAATTTTGGTTTAATAAACCAATTAGGAGAACAATCCCTCACCAAAATAATTTCTTTCTCCATTTATCCATACTGCCAAAAAAAACTAGTGTCTTAGGAGAAACCAATAATCTATTTCTCATTACAAAAACTTACATACAATTTGGGTTATTCGTCTTAAGCGTTATTATAAGAATTTCTTATTTTCAAGGTGCTGGTGGTTTTTGGTGGTGGTGGGTCTTAGTTCATATGTTTTGAGTCTTGGTTTTGCTTCCATTGTTGTGTAGATTACTCATATAGTTACCTATACACTACTATATTCAAAGAAAATAATTCTTATGATAAACCAAAGATCACTAAACATACATTAATATAACTTGAAGTAAGAAAATATACAAGTAATATCAACTTACAATTATGATCATTGGCATTCATTTACAATTGCTAACAAGCTTTCACAAGATACATTCATTTGACCATAATCCTAAAATATTACATCATCTACTAACTAATTGAGATGATTATTTATTGTAAAAGACTTCCTTACTGATATACAAAAGCAAGAGAAATACATCAAATATTACATAGCTTGGCTTCATCATTTCAGCCCTTCAATATTACAATGGAAAATGTCTCAAGACTATCATAGGCAAAATGTATAGTAAAAGAGTATTCAACAATGGTTTTCAGGTTCCCCTCTGGTTTACTTGCATCTTCATGATGTGAAAGAGATGATTTTGAAGGGATCAGGACAACTCAAATGTAGAGTATACCAATGCAACACAAGCAAACCATGCTATTCATAATTGAATATAATTATACATCATACTTTTGCCATATACATATCTCATGTCTAAGACATCATCATCAATAATTTAACCACCTTAACAATATGCATAACAAGGATTAATACACAATCCACATCAATATTTGTTTGGTTTATCTCCAAACATAGGGAAGATTCCCATACCTCTTCCCAAGGAAAGGAAACCAATCCAATCCTTCCCAAACTAGAAAATCTTCCAATCCTCTAGTTGGTTATACCCATTTGCATAGTACACAAAAATGCACTTAATCAATAAATTTCACAAGCAAACGATATAGTATCTAAAATCATTCAATGTTCAAGGAGTAAGTGATTCACCTAACCTTAAGGAAATTATATATTCACATTTTATAAGCTTCTCGAGATAAATTATATAAAATAAAATACAAGCTTCTACCTTTTATTACACACTCATTCCACATGATTATAAAACATTCATTTTTTCTTGGCCAACCAAGTTAACCATTTAGCTTGTGATTGTACCATTTAATCAAAATACACAATATTATCAAATCTAACCACTTGTAAGAACATTTATCCTTTATGATAGAAGTGTTCTTGTCTATTAGCAATCTCCAAATATATTTGGAAGTAGTAATTCAATTAATTGTTTTTAAAGTCCTCATATATCGACTAAAAACTAAACTCCTTATGAATGAAAAACATAGATTATGTATATAAAGAACATATTTATGTATAAGGACCTTCAAGCAGACCGTTAGTCAACAACATCCTTCTAACCACTCCCATTTATAGAGTTTGTTGGAATACAAAAATTCTTCCTCATTTCCAAGCATTCAATAGGTCTTTGGGGTTACAAATTTTTAACACTGAAGACATCGACGTTAGCCTCAACTAAAAATATCATGAAACTAAATAGATTTTGCAAAGGACTGAGTGTGTGGGCTAACTTCTCCAGAAGATCTGAGATATACAAATTTTTTCCATCCTTTCATGGTTTCCAATAGAAACGAGACATGCTGTCTATTAAATTAACAACAGGTGTACCGATCTCCAGGGAAGAGGATGGAACTGAATTAGTTTACCTCTCCCTCATAGTGTGTAGGCAATAAATCATGCGCACACATAAGGTCAAAAATCTAGTCATTATGACAATGACTTGGGTAACTAATGGAAGGAGTATTTTAGTGCCAATAGATAGATGTGATTCCATATCAAGCAGGGAAGCATTGAATATATGGTAGTTACCCAATCATTGACAACTATTTAATCTAAAATAGTGACTCAAATAGACTCGATAATGGCTTTGATAAAAATATGGATAGGCTTACTTGCTTACTTCCTGGTTTGAAACTCGATTCTTATCAATCAAAGGCTTCTAAGCATGTTATTTTGATGCAAAAAATACTTGCTACTTCTGGCGACCTCCCACGTCTAGAAATATGACAATCACACTAACCTCAGGTTGTCTATGTACATGGAGTTAGAAGGTAAGAGTTGCTACCTAGAGTTTGTAGTCGAGTTTAAGATGACTTATTTCTCCAGAGGTGTACCAAGAATGTTTAGTAGCAACAACGAGCTAAGGTATAATATTAATGCCATGCCAAGACCATACTAGAATGATATCCATACAAGACCTTCCTAAAAGGAAAAATATACTATAGTATTCAATTCTGAAGAAAGGCAAGGATGCATGACATGACTAAAACTCGATGCTTCGATAGGTGTATACCACTTGCACTGCTTATTCTTTGGTGTAGGTGGTCTATTATTGTAATTCAACCCTTGACCAATTAACATAGCCAACATTGGTATTCACGGGTAAGACAAAAATAATAGGACACTTGACATAATTCAAAGGCATTACATCTTAAGACTACCATGTTGCACTAGGTCGCACAAAGTACACCAGACATATTACTTCAATCATTACAGCAAAGAATGGGCATATTGAATACAAACAATAAAAGAGAAAAGGAGACTCACACCTAGAGCTTTCACAAACCCACTAAACCAATATGCTGGAAATTTCTTCTACTACTCCCGAACTAGCCTCCCTCTAAGATTTACCAAACATAGCATACCTCATTTTATCAACCCCTAAGGCAATTTATAACACTTTCTTTCCCTGACAAGAAGATGCTCTACAATATTTTATTTCTTTTCTAGCTTTTCTCTTCTCATGCAAGTTTCTTTAGAATATAATATTTTAATTCAAAAGGGATTCCCTAGAGATAAGGCATAGGCAGGTTATATGTCATGTGTCCCCCACTCTAAGGGCACTAATACTATTGAGAGTATGGGTGATAAGATTGAGAACTATTAAAGATAAGAGGAGAATCTCACTCTTTAATACAACCATCCCAAAATTGCCATGTGTAGGAAAGATGTATTATTTAATTTATAAGGTAGTCTTTTCATATTTTGGTCCAATAAAATTTGGACAAGCTTATAAAAGAACAAACCACCTAATTTCTTTTCCAAAATAGAGTAAACCAAAATAAATAAGCATTTTCAAAATAATTAATCTATACTCTAGAGAATGCTTAAGTTGTGTGCATAAAAACATATATTAAAAATATTAAAGTGTCAATAATTAATAACTATGTGTTTCCAGGGTGGAATTCCCTTATGTAAATTAATTATGCAACAAACTATATTTCACACAAATGGTATACAAGCACTCGATGCATATGCCCATTGTTTTCCATCACCATTTTTCCTTTGAGTGGCAGGAATTTTAGAGTAATTCCTCAGGTAACAATGCCATCAGGGAGGTAACTAGTGATGACAAAAACAAGAGCTTTACCTAATGAGTTGTCTTTGTCATCATTTTCCTTCTCATCTCTTGGTGGTTAGTCTTCCACTTAAGATAATACATGTACCTACAATACCTGTAATCAATCAATGCACGAAGCATCATTTTATCTTGATAGAAATAAATATAATGCAAATACATCAAGTATTACAATCCAGCTATTATAATACCAATAGCATATTAATACAGTTCCTCTAAGGTGGTTTGTGACACAAACCTTGTATCTAGTGATATACTCTAGACGTCTTGTGGTTACAATGACTGATTATCCATACAATCTGGTAGGATGAGTATATTACCATAAGGGCATTCATCATTACATCAGTTCAAAAGGCTCCAAAGGAACCAAAATCCTTTGGTCACATTCAACTCAAAAGGATCAAAGGAACCAAAATCCTTTGGTCACATTCAATTCAAAAATCTCCAAAGGAATCAAGCCCCTTTGGTTACATTCAATTCAAAAGGCTCCAAAGGAACCAAAAATCCTTTTTTCACATCCAATTCAAAAATCTCCAAAGGAATAAACCCCTTTGGTCACATTCAATTCAAAAAGGCTCCAAAGGAATCAAGCCCCTTTGGTCACATTCAATTCAAAAGGCTCCAAAGGAACCTAACCCCTTTGGTCAATCCAATTCAAAAAGCTCCAAAGGAATCAAACTCCTTTGGTCACATTCAATTCAAAAGGCTCCAAAGGAATCAACCCCTTTGGTCACATTCAATTCAAAAAGGCTCTAAAGGCACCAAACCCCTTTGGTCAAAAGGTCCTCAAGTGAACCTCGTATCTAGTGATATACTCTAGTCCCATAGCGGTTGTAGTGATTGGTTATCCATGCAATCCAATAGGATTATTAGATTACCATAAGGAAACTCGTCATTACATCAATTCAAAAGGCTCCAAAGGAACCAAGCTCCTTTGGTCAAAATTTAGTTCAAAAGGCTCCAAAGGAACCAAACTCCTTTGGTCACATTCAATTCAAAGGCTCCAAAGGAACCTAAACCCTTTGGTCAAATTTCAATTCAAAAATATCCAAAGGAACCTAACCCCTTTGGTCAAATTTCATTTCAAAAGGCTCCAAAAGCACCTACACCTTTGGTCAAATTAATCCAAAAATCTCCAAAGGTACCCCAATTTATTTGGTCAAATTCAATCTCAACAAGGCTTTTGAAAAGAAATCAAAGTGCTATAATATCAAATCCCTAAGAAATCCATGTAGTTGGACTGCTCCATGGGATAGATATGTGCATTTCCTTCTTCCACTCAACCATAGGTGATCCTTGTATCTAGTGATTTACTCTAGTCCCCTAACGGTTGTAGCGATTGGTAAATCATACAATCTGATAGGAGGAGTAGATTACCATAAGGATAATCATTATAAATTCACTTCAAAAGGCTCCAAAGGAACCAAACTCCTTTGGTCAATTCAACCAAAGTGCTTCAAAGGTACCCAAGTTCCTTTGGTAAAAAAAATCAATCAACAAACATAAAAACCAAAAAAAATATAAAACCAAAAAAAAACTAAAAACCATCAAATAAAAATTTCGAGTGAATCTCATATCTAGTAAACTACTCTAGTCATTTAGCGGTTGCAGTGATTGACTATCCATGTAATTTGGTAATATGACTACATTACCATAAGTCCACTCACAAAAAAAAACACACAAAAGTAAAAATCTCCAAAGGTACCTCAATTCCTTTGGTAAAAAAAACAAATTCAACAGGATCCTAAAAGAATAAAAGTGCTCTCATCTCAACTCCCTAAGAAGTCCATGTGATTGGACTACTCCAAGGGATAAAGGTGTACATTACCTTCTTCCAATTAGCCTCAAGTTATCCTCATATACAGTAACTTATCCTATACACCTAACCGTTGCAGTGACTAATTATCCATGCAATCCGGTAGGATGGGTAGGTTACCATAAGGCCCTTGAACAATGATTCACCTCAAGAAAGAATTGAATTGTTATCATCTCAATTCCCTAAGAAAGCCATACGACTGGACTGCTCTAAGGGATAGAGGTGTACAATTACCAATAATGGTTGAAATCACAATTGTAACAAAAATAAAAACATCCATTTCATTCTAATAATTCTCACCATTGTCATCTGTTTCACCACTTTCATACTTTCATCTCTTCTCCATCGACTCATCATTTGAAGGGATAGACAACATCTACAAATTCTACTCCCCTTAAAATGCAAATGGCTTAAAAAAAAATCAACCCCTCAAATCAACACAAATACATTCAAATCATCATCATCTCAAGTGAACCTCATATTTAGTGATTTACTCTAGACACCTTGCAGTTGCAATGATTGGTTTTCCATGCAATCTGGTAGGATGGGTAAATTACAATAAGGAAAATTATTCAAAATAATTTCATATCATCACATTTGAAATTAAATTAGTTTGGTTCCACAAATTTTATGTGACCTGTGTTCAAGCAAATTTACCCAAGGTTGTCATTGATGCCTATTATATGCAGTTACAAAACATGGAAAAATCTTACTTCATCATTTTTAATTAAGGAATTTGATACAATCACTAGGACAACGAGCTCCTAGGATGATTGGTTCCTTTACTTCATCATATTGCATGTCAATCATACCAAAAGGTAAATTTACAACAACACAAGTCCACCCCAAACTTGGGACATCCAACTTGATCTTGATTTCCAAAATTTTCATCCATCAAATTCATCCCTTTTCATCATTCACATTCAGTCAATTCGCTTGTGGGTTTCATTCTTCACCCATTAGTCAATTGAGGGCATAAGCTAAAATTAAAATTTTTGAAAGTCGTTCATTCTTGCGTGTTGAGAATATTTGAGTCCATTCATCCAATAAATACAGGTATCATTTGTTTTTGCATCGCATTGTGTTTTACACAACACGGTACAAAAAGGGGTATCTGTAGACACCAAAACCTAGGCATTTGCAAAACCACATTCACATTGCATATTCCAAGTCTGCATAATAAAATATGTGTCTAAATTTTAACTTAGGCATATAATTCTTGCACATTATTCATTCACATTGTCTAATGTGCCTAAGGTTTGACTTAGGCATATTAATTCTATACATTATCCTAAATTTCCAATTTTTATTAAATCTAGAAAATCCCCTAGGATACCCACTTTCCCCATGTGACATGTGTCCTAGCCACCACTATCCCTCACCTTACCACATCTCACACACATCACTCCACTTCCACCTACCCACTTGCCACATCTCATACACTTCACTCCACTTACACCTACCCACTTGCCACATCTCACACCTCACTTCACACTTCACTCCGCTTGCACCTACCCACATGCCACCACTCCACCTAAGTGAGACACTCTAAGTGACTCACTGTAACTACCTAGGATAGGTGGCTGCCTAGTCCCTACCACTTATCATCCCTGGCTTGCCACCTATATTTTCCCTCCTAAACCTGAAATTGTCTATAAAAATAACATCATTCCACAAAACAAATAGGACTAAAAAATACATCACTACGCTACAAAAATCATTGCACGAAATCACCAACGTTCATGAAGTTCATGTCGTCGAGGTCTCGAATCTAAGTTTCAAGGTTTCTACCATCTCTACATAACTACAGATCCATGGTTACACAGTCCCAACCACTCTCCCATGGTTTCTCAACTACCCTCTCACGATTACACAGTCACAACCGTAGGCCTGTGGTTCTGCAAAAACTACCAAACTTGTTTTGGTCATATATCACTCATCCACACTTGAATTGAGCTAAAATTTTGAGTTAGGCCATTTGGAGCAACAAAGATCAATAATTTTTTTTTGTTACCAAGGCACTCATATTTTGATTTCTATGTTTTTTGCAAGCATTCATTCAAAGGTTTTTATTTGCATTGGTTTTCAATCATTTATATAGGTGATACTGACACTTGTTTGATTTCCACGTGTTTAGGAGATAAATAATTAGAGAGCTACTAAAGTTGGAGTGATACCCTCACTGGATATCAGAAGCCCACTCACCCCTTTGAAGTTGCAGTTGAGGAATGGAGAACACACAAGCTCATTGAAGATTTGAAAGATTCCTTTCCTATTAAAATAATTGTATTTCAAAAGAGAGATAGATAAAGCATTGTAACATTGCCCTCAACACATTTGGAGTAGTCCAAAATCTTTGTAAAATTGTATCAAATATCAATATAAAAATTTATTTGTTACAATATCTCTTTTCAGTATTGTATCTTTGTTTTTGTTTAGTTCTTTTATCTACATTATATTTCTCGCAAAGTGCTCGAGCATCCTTGTTTTTGAAATACTTACCATTTTCAGAGATGATTTACAAGAGAATTCCAAAATGATAGATGATATGGTGAAGTATAAACTCCACAATTCAAGGTCCTGTCATACTAGTTAGAAGAATTGTCTCAACCCACTTTGTCAAGTATTCACTGGCTATGATGATGAATGTATGTTATCCCAAGGAAGGAGGTGGGATTTTTCTAATCAAATCAATATCCCATTATGCAAAGGACCAAAGGCTTTGAATAGGTTGTAATTCTTGTGATGACACATGAGTTAAATTAGCATGCTATTGACATTTCTAAAAATGCTTGATGTAAGTGCAACAATCACATTCCATGGTGGGCCAATAGTAACCCATGCATAGAATACACTTTGCAATGGCCATTCCACTAAAATTACCACCACAAGTACCATTATGAGCTTTAGCTATGGCTCTTTATGCCTTTGTAGACTCGAGACAATGAAGGAGGACTCCATGATAGCCATGTCTATACAACACATCCCACAAAAGAGAAAATTGAGCTACATTTTGCTTGAAAGTGTGTTTAGTAGTCCATGATATGTCTGATGGGAGTGTTCCAAAATTGAGGAAGGTTATTATTTGGTTTTACCAAGGCTCAAATGGATCTGAATGGATAAAGCAAACATATTTCTCATACTTAGATTCAACACGAACAATTGCAGATTTAGATATCATTGTAACAATGAGTGGTTGTACCTCTCCTATGGAGTTATTTGGAATAAATGATCCTAGAGAGGCCATCACATCTGCAAATCTATTAGTCGAATGTGGAAAACTATCAATTTCATACCAATAAAACTTAGAGATTAATGACCTTGCTACTTCATGATAAAGCTTTATGGTAGGCTCTTTGCATTGGTGTTCTCTGTTTATTTGTCGAACAACAAGTTGAGAATCACCAAATATCCAAATACGCTTTATGTCCTTAGCTATGGGCTACTTAAAGACCTAATATTAGGGCTTCACACTCTATACTTTTTTTTGTGCATTGGAAGTCAAGTTTGAAAGATAAGGGAACAGGTACCCTCTATGGTGTATGAAACGTGACTCCAACACCTTGACCTTTTTTGCACTTAGAACCATCAAAGAATAGTGTGATATTGACATCTTCCTCTAAAATAACGTCTTCTTCTTATTCGGTGACAATGAAAACCAAATCATCTGGGAGCTCAATAATCAAGGGTTGATCACTAGGAAGTGGAAATTCCACAAGTTGATTGACTGTGACTTGGCCTTTAATGGATTTTTGAATGACTAAATCAAGATCAAATTCAAAAAGAAGCACTATCCATTTTGCAGTGTGGGTGTTATTATAAGTACAAGATATCATTAACGTAGAGGATTTTCATAAGATATGACATATGTGGTGTGAATAAGCATATAATGTTTGAGTTTCTTAGTGGAAAAAATCACTTCTAGGCACAATTTTTCCACGTAAGCATATATGGTTTCATAGTTTACCAATGTTCGACTAATATAATAGACAACTTGCTCTTGATTGTTTTCATTATTTTGTGCAAGCATTGTCCCTAATGCAAATTCCATTGCTAAAACAAAAATATGGAAGGGGATCCTCGCACGAGGAAAAGTTAATACTGGTGGACAATCCAGGTATTGCTTGATGTCATCAAAAACCTTTTGGTATTCATCTTTCCATGAAAATATCACCCCTTTTGTAGCAAGTGATTGAATGGAATGCATTTATCAAAAAGTTTCACAATGAAACGATGGATTGATTGGATCTTTATTTATAAGCTACGTAATTCCTTCAAGTTTTTTGGAGGAGGCATCTCCATGATGACCTTGAATTTATTTGGGTCCATCTCAATGCCTCTTTTGGAGATAATGAATCCTAATAGTTTCCAGAGGTAAAACGAAAGACACACATTTTGGGGTTCAAACTTACATTATGCTCTAGAAGTCTATCAAAGCCTTTTTATAAGACACCAATGTGCTCTTGTCGAGTTTTAGATTTTGCAAAGAGATCATCTACATAATCTTCAATGATTTTATGAATGTAATCATGGAAGATGTATGTCATGTCACATTGATAAGTGGTGCCTACATTTTTCAAGCCAAAGGGTATCACCTTGTAACAAAAAGTCCCCCAATGTGCAGTGAATGTTTTTTTGTGTTGGTAATTAGGATTTATTTGAATCTGGTTATATCCTAAAAAAACCATCCATTAGAGAAAGTATTTCATGGCTAGAGCAAGTTTCGACAAGAGTATCGATGTTTGGTAGAGGAAATTCATCCTTAGGACATGCTTTGTTAAGGTCTTGAAAGTCAGTGCAAATGCGTATCACCCCATTATGCTTACAAAAAGGTACCATGTTTGAAATCCACTCAAGATAGTAAATGGGGACAATGAAAACTATGTCTAATAGCTTTTGAAGCTTTTATTTGATCATGAGGGCAATGATAGGATGCATCTTTCTCAATTTTTTTTTATCGACTTAGCATTAGAGTGCAAGGTGAGATTGTGGACAACCAAGTTAAGGTCAATAATTGGCATGTCTTTGTAAGATCATGCAAAAATGCCCTTCTTCTTCTTGAGAAGAGCAATTAATTGCTCTTGTTCATCGACGGATAAAATTTGATTATGTTTGAAAAATTGAGAATTGTCTGCATCTTAACTAAGGTTCACATTGATGGTATCTTCAATAGACATGTGGGAACATTCATCAAGTTTATGGAGAATTAGGATCAGATGAATGTCATATATGACGTTCTCAAACTTATTTTAATAAACCTCTTCTATGTCTACCTAGAAAACCTCAGGGTCGAAAGACAAAGGTGAAGGCAAATGTGGAGGTGGTAGAGGAATGTAGTTGACTGAAGCTCTTAACAAATCCTTAGAAAGGACAAATTTAAAAAAGGATGGAGGCAAGGAAATGTAGTCCATATCAATAAGGATCATGTCAATTGGAATTAGCTTTGCCAAATCATATGGATTATGGAGTGGGTGAATAAGTCAATAGGATTCATGTTAACATAAAGGAGATAAATTGGTGATTGGAAATGTGGAGGATGGGTGGATCCTATCTGCTAGAACCAATGCAAGCACTTAGGAAACCTGAAAAATAGTGAGCAAAAAAAATAAATGCAACCAAAAAAAACCATGTACATGCAATGCAAAAAAAAAAGGATTTTGTATATTTTTTATTTTTTTATGTACATATATTACAAGATTGTTCAGTGAGGTGGATTGATGAAATGGAAGTGGCTCACTGGTTGGTTCGGCTCACTCTTGTGGAATAATAAAATGAAAAATGTGTTTATGGATGGGGATAATTCAATGGTAAAACTCATCATGTTCAATGAATGGGATGATGGGTGCTGATTTCTCATCAGATTCATCAGAAGCTATCGACATAACATCAAATTCTTCATAGATTTTATTTGCAAAGTCATCAAGATGATGGATTTATTATTCTGAATTTAAATTAATACTTTGAAAATCTTGTTCAAAAGAAGAGGTGAAGGAATAAGGGTGATAGCATAAACCTAAGCAATCATGCACTTCTCAATACAGAGTATCAATAAGCTCATGCATTCCCTATTCATGTCACCCTAGATCATAACCTTGCCAATTGAATCAATGAAAATATTGAAATGGAAAATATGATATGTGTTGTATGTTGGTAGGTGTTGGTTTCTTGGGTTCATCTTGGAAATATGGATTGGATGATGAATAAATCCCCCTATAAATAAAATTTATGCTATTGGGCATTGAACCCATGTTATACACAACTCCTATAGATAAGGATGGATCACGCGGGCGACCGTAATCCTTGGCAGTTTAGATGTTAAGTGGTGTGACTATAATACCTTGGACCACATATTAACCAATACCAAAATTGGTGAGGTGGAGTGCAACTTGGGATGATGTGGAGATGGATATGGAAGTGGATGTGGAAGGCTCAATATTTTCTTGGGACTTTGATAAAGGGAGAGGTATGGACTGGAATGGCATCTTATAATCTATTAATTCAACTTGTGAGATATCAGCTAATGTGGATGGGGGTGGATTTTGCTGAGTTGTTTGTTGAATGGGCAATGATGTGGAAGGATTTATGATGGAGTATGATGATGATGATGGTGGGGTTGATGTGGATTGATTTTGACCACATGTACATGTAGTCAATGATGATGAAGATGGGGGCATGGAGGTGGAAGCTTGATGTGTGGTAGTGATGGGGAGTTCCTTAAGAATATGAAATTTAGATGAAGAAGTGGATGGTGTGGTGGATGATGTGGTTGATGATATGATAAAATTATGAGTGGATGGACGCATATGGATTCATAGGGATTTGAAATGAAATTACAATACTTAAATAGTTCGATGTCTGTCGGTATGCAATGAATTTGTCATTCATGTACACATTTCAAGCATTGCTAAAATATAGAAGGGACACATATCATTTTCCTAATCCAAGGATGTCCAAGGAGTACATTTTATGCCTTGGACCCTTCTACGATATGAAACATTGTTTGCAATATTTTTACCCCCACTTTGATGGGTAAAACTATAGTACCAACTATGGAACATAGAGCATCGTTAAATTATTTCAAGGTGAAGGTGGATTTTGTAATATGGGATGGTAGGAGATTAAGATGTTGGAGAGTGAAAGTGGTGATGATATTGATGGAGGAGCCAATATCAATCAAAACTTGTTTGAATGGATTCCTGTCAATTTGAGCCATGATATGTAATGGAGGGTCCACCGATTCTAACGATATTGGTTTGATTTCAAAATCATATAATGTAATGGTGGGCTCCACACATATTATAATACTTCCCATAAAATTTCTAAAGACATTAGCATCCTGATGTTGGAGTTCAATGGATTTTAAAATCTCCATTAATGCCTCAATATGTGGGGGAGATTGTTGAATTAGCTCATAAATGGATAGTTTAATTGAAGTCATTTTAAAGCTAGTGGTTAGTTGGCTAATCAGAGAGATGATTGGCCTTTGTGGATGATTGGGAGGATGAATGGGTGGATATGGGAAACTTAGAATATTAATGGATTGGGAAGAATTAGTGGAGAACTGGATGGGAGATGATGAAGTGGCATATTGAGGAGACATACTTGCCTATGGTGTTATAGAATATTGAACAGGATGCTATTGTGTATTCTATTGATTTGTGTGTTTCTAACCTTGGGTGACTACATAAATAGCACCCATAAAACCTTGGTACTATTGAACATGGTTAACTTGATTAGGAGGAGTATATTTATTTGACCCTCCTATTGTTGGTTGCACTTCCTCATGATGAGGAAGTGGTGTTTGATAGATGCCAAGGTTTTGATTTTTTTGAGCTAAGGAATTATCAAGCTTGATGGCCTCTAAGTCAATTAGGTCTTGCACCATATCTTTAAATGTGTATCAGTTGTTAATATCATTCCCATTTTGGTGATGATAAGGGCAAAACAAATATTCCCTATAGATTTTGCTATGTTTGGTGGGATCATCTAGTTTGACCTTAGGAAAGGTAAGTCGGTTTGTGTCAATAACCTATGAAATATGGAGGTATAGGATTAGGCTAAGGGGGTGTATTGACGATTTTGTTGAACATATTATCGATGTTGGTGAGTTTCCATAGTTGGTGCTATATTTTGAACTTGTGATGGTGGGGGAACTACTTAATATGCAATTTATTGTGGTTGTTGTATTGGTTATTGTTGAGCCACTACCAGATGGCTCATGACCACTTGATTTACTTGATTTGCTTGATTAGCCTGATTTGGCTTGGATTGGATAGAATAGGTTCCTTTAGATTGAACCTTATTTTGCCATTCTTTATTTTTAGGCTTTAGCACACCTTGGATTTTTATCTCCTCAATTATGCTAGCTTGTGCAAGAGCTTCTTGAAATTATCTATACTATTATAATTGCAATAACCATGAGATGGTTATTAAGCAACTCTTGGTGAACAATCGATTTAGCTCTTCCATTGGTAGGGAGAATGTCAGTTTTATGATAACAACCCTCCAACGGATGTTAAAATCATAGACTGACTCATCGTCAAATTGTTTAAGATTATATAAATTAGTTAGTGAAATTTTATTTCAAACATTGAGGGAAAATATTTCGAGAAATTGGTCTACCAACTGTTTATAAGTATAAATACTATGATGAGGTATATGGTTATAACACTCTATGGCATATTCCCTCAATGTCTAAGGAAAAGTTCTAAGATTTAAAGCATCTTGATTTTAAATTGTAAAACATGAATGAATGAATGTGCTTATATGCTCTCTAGGGTCCTTAGTCCCCTTGAATTTATCAAATTTTGGTACTGTAAAATCTGTCAGATATGGTGGTGATGGTACCAAAAAGTGAATTTGTTGATTGATAAGTTATCTTAAATTTAGTTTCTAGTTCATCATACTAGGAGTATGTTGCATCAAGCTATCAATCTATTTTTTCATTGCTTGAATTCTATGGTTGGTCCCTATGTATGTGGAATCCTTGAATCACTTGATGATTGTGTGGAAATAAAGTGGTGAAATGTTGATATGTGATGAGATTTTGATGATTTGATGGACTGGATTAAATTTGGTGATGTTGGGCTTGATGGATAAATGATTGTGGATGATAAAATGGAGATGATATTTGAGGACTATAAATGTGTTGACTTGTTGAAATGGAATGGGTGTGTATTGATGGAGGTGTGGGAATAGAAAATGTAGAATGTTGTGATATCCATGATGGATTTGATGAAAATAATGTAGGTTAAGTGGAAGTGGGCTGAGGCTTAAGATTTACCACCTATACTTGTTTTTGGGGATAAGACTAAGCATTTTTTCGCTTCTTAAGCAATTTATTAAGGTTTTGCCATGCTTCTTGTATGGCCATATCTGAAGCATATGGTGTGGATGTGGTTGGAATGGATGAAGTAGGTGGAGGATAAGTTGTAATAGGGATTTCAATTGAATGGGAGATAGTGGATGTAATGGAAGCTGGAATTTGTGAAGCAACTTTAACATGTGCTTCATACAATGGATTGCCATAGGTAGTGGTATACGAAGATGGAATGGAATTGCTTTGAACACATGACTATTGTGGAATGGACCAATGTTGGGAAGGTGCATATGGCACCTCAAAAAGAGGGTTAGTATACACCTGGGTGAAATCGAAAGGCTATGAATGGGTAAGTTCTTACTGAAAAGAAGGATCATGCCTAGGTGAATTGTTGATTTTCTCTAGAACATAGTTAGCAGATCTTCAAAAATCTTCCACTTTATCCATGTCATGTGGGTGATGTTATGATATATGGGATATGATGGCTAGTTTTTTGGAATAGGGGTGTTGGTGTCTCTGTGTAACACATCAATGTTTGAGATATACACAGTGTGTGATGATCCCACAAATAAACTAGAATAGCTTATCTATATCACACTAATAGGGTTAACCATAGAAGTTACTGGTGAAGAAGTGGTACACTCCATGGATGAAGTGGTTTGGCTAGCAAGGGCTTGACTCAAAATATTTGCTTGGCTTCGAGTTGAAACCATAAGCTAATGAGTTAGATGAAGGTGGTGAAGTGTATGGAATGTGCAAAAAGAAAATGTAAATGGAGAACACATAGAATCAAACAAGCAATTTAACCCTATGTTTTGTAATGGATTTTTTAATTTATTTTTATTTTTTTGGGTTTTGTGTGTTGCAGATGTGCTAAACTAAACTATTATGCAAGGTGAAATCTAAAGCTGGATGGCAAATGAGATTCTTCCTGGTGATGAAATCTAGAAAATTTTCTTATGGGTGACTATGGTTGCTAAGGGCAGATATTGATGGATGGACATGAAACCCATTGTTGCCAAATATTAAACAATGGTTGGTGATGAAATCCAACTCATTGTTGTTTATTGTGAAACATGCAAAGTGTGTGATTCATTTTAATATTTGTGTTATCTATTACGTTCACTCAATTTTGAAAACACACCTATTTCACTCGTCTAATATAGAAGCCAAGAACATCAACACTAAGCTCCTCAAAATAACTTAGGGGTACACCACTTAAGACCCACCCTGAATCATCAAGTGATTCCAATAGTGGAGGGTTCATCCAGTTCTTCTGCTCTAAATCATCAAGTGATTCCAATAGTAGGAGTATACTTAGGTATTGTGACCTTGTTCCAAATTAGAAAAGTAAAAATAGAAGCTTTCAACTCTGCTATGCAGCTATTTTATGCTTTTGTAATTTTAAATGCAAACAACATACAAAAATAGTGAATGAATCATAAATCAATAGAAATCTAAAATAAATGTGATCTACAGTGAATGCATGAATGCAATTCTACTCTATGTGCAATTTATATGATGGATGTAAATGCCTAAAATGCAAATAAAATGTGATTACTTTAAATAGAACATGATTAATTTTTCTCTTTGTTCATTTTACTGTAAAAAGCATGAAAATGAACACATAAATGGGTTAGGATTTGAAGAAAGCTTACCAGGAAGCCTACGTATTTCTTCCCCACTTTGTGAAATGCCTCTCAAATTTTCTATAATGTTGTAGGGCATTCCCTAAATGTTTGCAGGGCATCTTGTAGGTCAAAATTACTACGTCAAGGGGAGTAAGGAGTGGTCTTCTCAAAAATTTTCTAAGTATAAAAGTAACATCATGCTGGTGCAACCTTTTTGGGCCAAGGGACCAAGTGAAAGGAAAAAGTCATGATGTTGTGACATTTTTGAACCTGAAGGCTAAATCCAAGGAAAAAGTCATGATGGCATGATATTTTTGAGCCCGAAGGCTAAGTCAAAGGAAAATGTTACGATAGCACAACATTTTTGAGCCCAAAGGCTGAGTGAAGAGAAAAATTCATGATGGTGTGATATTTTTGAGCCCAAAGGCTAAGTCAGAAGAAAATGTCATGATAGCATGACATTTTTGAACCCGAAGGCTGATCGAAGAAAAAAAGTCATGATGGTATAATATTTTTGAGCCTGAAGGCTGAGTGAAGAGAAAAAGTCATGATGACACAATATTTTTAAGCTCGAAGGCTAAGGGAAAATAAAAAGTCATGATGGCACAACATTTTGAGCCTGAATACTAATTCAAAGGAAAAGGTCGCGATAGTGTGACATTTTTGAGCTCGAAGGCTGAGCGAAGAGAAAAAGTAGTGATGGCACAATATTTTTAAGCCTGATGTCTAATTCAGAGAAAAATATCATGATAGCTTGACATTTTTGAGGTCGAAGGCTGAGCAAAGAGAAAAAGTTATGATGGTGTGACATTTTTGAGCTCAAACTCTAAGTTAGAGGAAAAGGTCGCGATAACATGACATTTTTGAGCCCAAAGGCTAAGCAAAGAGAAAAAGTCATGATGGCATGGTATTTTTGAGATCGAAGGCTAAGTCCAAGGAAAATATCACGATAGCACGACATTTTTGGGGTCGAAGGTTGAGCAAAGAGAAAAAGTCGTGATGGTGTGACATTTTTGAGCTCGAAGGCTAAGTCAAAGGAAAAGCTCATGATAGCATAACATTTTTGAACTTGAAGGCTAAGCGAAGAGAAAAATTCATGATGGTGCAATATTTTTGAGCTCAAAGGTTGAGCGAAGAGAAAAAGTCATGATGGCACAACATTTTTGAGCTTGAATGTTGAGCGAAGAGAGAAAGTCATTATGGTGCAACATTTTTGAGCTCAAAGACTGAGCGAAGAGAAAAAGTCATGATGGCACGACATGTTTGAGCTCGAAGGCCAATTCAGAGGAAAAATTCATGATAGTGCAATATTTTTGAACCCAAAGAAGAGCAGTGAAAGACAACTAGGCCATGATGCCTCCAAGAAGACGGTAACAAGAAGATCCTAACCATTTCTAGTTGAATAGACCATGCTCTCTTAACTGCCACTCCACCAAAATGAGCCTATGGACATATTGTTGTAACAAATTTCAGTTTTTTTGTTATGTATATATATAGGATGAGCGACCCAAAAAAATGGTCGGCTCTTGGATGTTTACAAGGCAATGCACACAGATTTCTGGAAGTAAATAAAGACTACTCATTCTTATTTTTGGCTAACTAGTGTTGTTATCAAGTATGTATGAGTTGTTAATTGATGTATAAGTTAAGTGAATAGAAATCGCTTTAATTCTCATTCTGATTTTTAGCGTTTACAGTTAAGCTAGCTTTGAAATTAGCTATTTTAATAGGCTTATGTTTGATAAAATCTACACTAGAGGATTAGTTATTATGTTTTTATGGTTTGAAGAATGCTTTTATATAAAATTTTGTAGAGATTGCTTTATTTTTATCTAATCTACACCATTTAAACATTCCTAGCAATAGCTATATTTCCCTCTCTTTATGTATTTCATTCTCTCTCCCTTTTCCCTAAAAATAAAGGAACCAACCTCCTCTGGATGTTGAACCAGGTGAACTTTGTTTTGAACCTGGTCTTTCAATGTTGGCAAAGTGTGCAAATGTAACCAAAGGCATAATTTGCACCAACACATCCCTTGAACGCTACAGGCCATCCACACGACCTTCGATCGAATTTTGCAACCTCTAGAAATCCTTATTTTTTGTGATTTTTGTGCAATCAATTTTTTGGAACCTACAAGATGAAAAGAGAAACAAAAATTGGTGAAAATATAAATTAACATGAAGAACCCTTTGGGGGTCCCACCATGATCACCATTTTGTAAACCAAAATTGAACAACAACAATGCAAGAATAAAGTAACAAAAGCACAATTTTAACACAAGATTACACAAAATGAATAATATTTTATTAATGTGGGTATATATTTGAGTTATACAATATATACACCCCAATATGGATTTTTACAATGCTTTTGTGATACATATTTTACAAATACTAGGGTTCTTTGAAACCCTATATCAATACACAACTGGTGTCTTCTTGCTCGTCTTCGATCCAAACAAGAGTTACAGTTGGTCTTGTGTATCCCTACCGGACCATCCTAGCTTCAATAGCTTACAGAAAGATGATTCCTACACCTGCAAATAGAAAACAATAAAAAGGAATTAGAAGAACTTGTAAGGGCTCCACTACGTGAGGCCCTCAGAAAGATAAAACTACTAAAAACCCTATATGTTTTAGAATGTAACTATAAATAGAAAGTATATAAATATAAAATGAATGCAATGAATATTCTTACCTTGTAAACATGCTAATTTTTGTCTCTAATCCTATCGTTGATGGTCATGAGGATGCCTAAATGGTACTCGAGGATCGTAGGACTACAGATCTGCTGCGGGAAATACCCAAAGGTGTTCTGTGATGGCTGTGGATGCACCGAGGCATTCCAAAAATTCCTAGAAGAGTTCTATGAACTTTGGATGGAATTCAAGGGATAAGAGAAATATCACAAAATTAGATATGGTGTGCACAAGTTTGGCAGCGGTAAAAAAGGGCAATGCGATGGCAACGACGAATGAGGAAAGTGATGGTGAAGTGGCTAGGGCAAAAGGACTAAAGGATCTCAATAAATTAAGATTCTAAGGCACTAAGGTTCAAACCTTAGTGCCTTAGAACATTTTTTAGTATTGCATTACATGAATGGGAATGCTAATACATGGATAAAACTGATCTCTAATTAAAAAAGCACATACACTAGGAAAAAAATATCTTCCTATATTTGAATACACTAGAATCATAAGTAATAATAAGAAGGAATAGAACCCAAAAGAACAAACTAATATTATCAACACATTTGATGACATAATTTGATGATTTTGGTAGAAAAACAAAAGCTACAATTTCAAATGCTGATGTTAAAGCCATCTGTAAGAGAGCAGTAGACTTGCATTAAACAACTATTCTACTATCACCAAAACATGCCATATTTATTTTCTTCATCCCTATGTTTTAGTTCAGATTCACTACAAAAGAATACTTGACCTATGACTGAGTGAATCCTTTGTTACAATTATCAAGCAAACAAATAAAGTACTTCACATTGCACAACTAAAACAAAAGTATAACATTTGAAACACCATCACAACTGCAGAGATGGTAGTCTCTCATGAACAACCAAACAAAAATAAGACTAGCTTGTAGAGTTCTTCTATGTTAGTTGGTGTACCTTTGTGTCGTTCGTTATGTATATCAACATAGATTACTTAAAGATAATGAGTATAATATCTTTTGCAAAATATAAGTGCTTAAGAATTTGAAAGTAAGTTATATAGATATTTATGACCTGCCTTATCTAAAAAAAATTGTCCAAGTTTTATACTTGAGAGGACCCAAAACACCAATCAATACAGATCCTTGTAAAGTTAAGGAATGATGTTATCGTTTCTTGAAAAAAACAATATATCATTTGAAGTGAATCCAATGTCTACATTTTATCTTTCATGAATTGGGTTGCAAATTGTACCTAAAGTCTCAATACCTTGGTTGCAAGGGTGTAGTTGCCCAAATCCTCTCAACTTACCATCAATGAGGCACTCATTTTTTATGGTTGACTTAGGATAGGATACAGTTACTACTACCATTGGTGGATAGTAAAATTGTGAGAGAGCATTTACAACAGTTACTTATCAAACAAAATAAATTCAGAATATGGAGGCACAAAAAAAATATTAAGAATTAGAAATTTTTGGAGAAAATATTATCCCAAGAATTTTATTAATCAATATAAGGACTCTATTTCTCTACCAATTGCTTTTGCAATGATCTTCAAAAGGTGAAAAATATCACAATTGTATGCCTTTGCAAGGACAACAACCCACTGTTTATTAAGACCATGAAAGGCTATCGCCTTGAGGAACATGAAACAAATTGTGCAACATCCCTAAAGTGTGGCACTTCTACTTATCTCTCATTTTTAAGAAACATGTGTCAGAATTACAAATAATAAAAATATTTTACAAGTGTTGAACAAATTATATAGATTTTTTTTGGGGGTGTAACAAATTATACAGATTGTTACCAAAGATAAAAGCATAATACATTTTTTAGGTCACACTTAAAACTCATAGGAAACCATTTAATTATTTGCACAAGACTTTGGACATCTGAAAAATGCACACTTACCTATATAATTCACAAATTTCATATCTAATAATTCCAAATGATTATTTTGTTTGAGTAATAACTAAAGATATCATCCATAAAATCCAATACATCCTTCTACAATCAATCGCATATAGCTATAGGCACCTATCACCAGGAATTGATTCTAGTTTTCACTGCAATTTCGATCACCTTAAGAGTTCTAATTATTGGTGTAATTAACAAGATTTCCTCTTCCATAAGAGCAAAGCATAAGCCAAAACAAATAATAAAAATTATTGTATACATAAATCAAGGACATAATATCTTATTCCAAACTGAGGACCTTTGTCTAACCTTATCAGACCTTGTGCAACTATAACATCTTTTAGTGTGGTATGTCTGACATCTAGAAGTGACAGTAATGTATATCAAAGCCATAAAAATTCCTTGCTAAATAGTTCATGTATTGGCTTAAGTGATATAATTGTTTTTGCATTGTAGGAATATCTTTGAGTTTCTTTTCATCATCTATTTCTTCTCTTGGTAGAAATGGAATAATATTTTCTTTGTCATCTTCTTCCTTATTTAGGCCTATATATTCTAACACATTGTTAGGCCATCTCCATGGTAATGGTATAAGACACATTTCTGTTCCTAAAGGCTTATTTTTAGTAGTTGGTCTTGTTCCTGATCTTGGTAATGATAGATCAACTAACTCTATGACTCTTATGTCATATTATTCTAATTTTTGTTTTTGGTTTCTTTTGAGATGACTCTTTTTGGATCTGCAATGAACATTTCTGGTAGAGATCTAAGTTTTACATTTAACATTTTGATGGTAGCATTTGTAGCTGTAGCATTCTATTTATTGTATTTTTACTATGGACTCTAAAATTTATGCTACATTTTCTCTTATAATGGTTTAGCCATTAAAATCTATCCTATTTATTATGAGTTTTGGGTTTGCCCACTGTGGTTATATTTACAATGGTTTACTATTTTATCTTTTAGTTACTTCTTAACCTTCTTGGGTTATTTTTGCCCTAGTACTTAAATATTCTAAATGAATGTGGTCTTTGAATTTCATTTACCTCCTTTGGCCACTCTTGGACATAATATAATTTCTTTATTTCTTGATTTTGTACATGTAAGAGGTGCAATAGATCATTGTTGTTTGTAAGTAATAACTTAGTTTTCATCCAACAATCTAAGAGAAAATATTCCATATATTATTCAAAATAAATTGTGTAATACTAAGCTTCAAGATCCAATTTGTCAATATTTTTATGGCAGCCTTGGTAGATTTAGCCTTCTATTTATTGTATTTTGACTGTGGACTCTGAAATCTATGCTACATTTTCTCTTCCAATGGTTTATCCATTGAAATCTATCATATTTATTATGTAGCTTGGGTTTTCCCACTATGGTTATATTTACAATGGTTTACTAGTTTTATCTCTTAGTTACTTCTTGAGCTCCTCGGGTTCTTTTTGCCCTAGTACTTAAATATTCTAATTGGATGTGGTATTTGAATTTCATTTACCTACTTGGTCACTCTTGAACATAATATATCTATTTGTTCTTGTTTTTATACATGTAAGAGGTGCGATAGATAATTGTTGTTCGTAAATAATAACTTAGTTTTCATACAACAATCTAAGAGAAAATATTCCATATATTATTCAAAATAATAATGCTAAGCTTCAAGATCCAATTTTTCAATATTTTGATGGCAGCCTTGGTAGCTATAGCATTCTATTTATTGTATTTTTACTGTGGACTCTAAAATATATGCTACATTTTCTCTTCCATTATCATATGGAAGAAAAAATTTCATGTCAAATTTCCTTAATGGAATGACCTGAGAGAAACTTCATATTGACTAGTGATTCATTATTCTTTGTTTTTATTGTAATTTTATTTGATCATTGATCACAAGGTCAGTCATAAGTGGAGGAATTTTTTATTAAGAGATTGGAAGGTTCAATTTTTTTCAACACTCTTGATAATACCTTCATGTGTATATAACATCTTTAGAGAAAAAAAAAGAACTCTTGTCTCTTGGTTTTCCATTAACGGAATGGGAGACAAAGAATTTGAACTCCATGTAGTCGAATATTCTGACCATACAAATGAAGCAAATAATGAGGTTGGAAAGTGATTTTATGAAGTATGGAAAGGCCGCAATGTAAGTTTTTTATATGAAACTTATTTAATTGCTATATCTTTATATATTTTTGCGAGGATATAGCGGATATTTATCTTTTGTGTGTATGGTTGGTTTTTGCCAGGTTTTTCTATTGGGTGGAAGGTTGATATTAACATGCAATAGCCTGAGGATATTGATTTCAGTATTGTTTGGGATCATCATCCCAATTGTAGTATTATGTGCTTTAGCAGGGAGAAGCTTTATGGAAATACTTCCACATGGGTTTGCAATTATGGTTATCACAATTGGTTTCACAACATATGTGAGTATGAACCCTTTCTACCTATTATTTTTTATGGTTGGCCATTTATTCCATCTAATATATTTTGTATTATTTTTTATGAACACTCCTTTTTGGCCTTATATGTTATGGTCTATTTGGTTTATGTTCCAATTTTGTTTTAAATTTCCTCAGGAATCATAGTAGCTAGATTCCTAGTTTACGTGTCCATTTCACCGCAAATGGATTGAAAGAGGTATACACACAAATGTATAGATCACTAACTACATGTAAGTTAGATTAAATGAGGTATCAATGCCTAGTTCAATAGTAGTTTGTAACCCTTTGAATTAATTTTTGTAAATCTATTCATACCTCACCAGTGAAGAGTGTACATGATCAGTTTTAGCAGCCATCTTCTCTTATTTGCTCCTCAAATTTGTGTCTCTAATTTTTAATTTATAACTTTACACAAGAAAATGTTATTTTTAGTTGATAAAGCAGTAGTGTCACTTCAAGATATATAAGAATTTCCTATGAAAAGCCTTCAGTTCTATATTAAAATCCACAAGTCACTATATGTAGAAAAACTTCTTCACTACGCTTCAAACCTAAATTGTGCACAAAGCATAAAAACATACACCCACAGAATAACAAAGTCTGCTGGAACTAGAATTCTAAATTTCTATGCTCTGTACAAATCCTATTTAAGAAACACCCACCTTCAATTTCTCTCAACAATCAATCCAAAGCAAAGCAAAAGATTGAGTTGATCCAAATTCAACAAAAGAGTAGTGGAGTCAATCCAGTTTTGCTTCTTGTGAAGTATAATGGAAGGTGTCAAGGGAAGAAATTTTTTGGTTGCAGTGGATGAGAGTGAGCAGAGTATGTATGCATTGCAATGGGCTATGGACAATTTGAAGCCCACTACTAGTGATACCCTTGTTCTTTGCCATGTCAAGTAGACTCCTATTGTAGGTTCAGGTATGTGAAACAAACACCGACAACTTTTGGAATAGAAGTGTGTAATACTAAACATGTTAGAATTGAAAATATTGATGATGGAGGATGATTAAAAATATCATTTTTTAAATTTTCATGATGTTTGGCATTACACAAATTGATTTATTTTTAGTATATGGACTGTGAAAATATGAGGTCTTTGAGTATTGTTGTTCCTATAGTCTTTATGCTTTTTTTTGGGGGTTTTTGGGATTGAATTTTAATGGCTTGGATTGTGGGTACAAAATTATATGTGTGTGTGTTTTATTTTATTTTATTTTATTTTAATTTTTTTAATCGGATCCAATGGTTTTGGTTGCAAGTGTTTTTTTTGTTTTTTGGCTTTGGAAAATAGATATGGTTTTTTATTGTGGGTGTACACGTTTCATTTCTTTTGTTTGTTGAATCTGAGTTATTTTTATTGTGGGTGTGGATGTGCTTTTCTCCCTTCTGTTTAATGTATTCAAATGGTTTTAGCTATGGGTGTAAATACTTAGTTTTATTTGTTTCTTTATTGATTGAATGGATTTGATTTGATTTAAGGGATATGTTTTTATTCTCTCATTTTTAATGGATTCAAATGGTTCTAGTTCTAGGTCTAAAAAATTTTGTTTACTCCATTGAATTTAAAAGTCTTTTTATTATGGGTGCAATAATTTTGTTTTAATATTATTTCCTCCCCCATTGTTTCTTATGGTGGGCATAAGCAGACTGCATTACACCTGAGGTAGTTCGGTCTTTGGAGATGTATGAATACCAGGTGGCTAAAGATGTTATGAAGAAGGTAAGGGATTTTTACTGAGGAAAGCAGGTGAGTTATGGTATAACCACTTGCATCATGGATCTTTATAGGTAGTTGCTTTATATAGAATTGTCAGTGTCAAGATCAATACACAATACTATAATTTTTTTTTTTTTTGAATTTACATGGTGGAATTGGTAGCCACCACGAATCCGGGCAGTTGTCCAGCTTTTATGGCCACCACAGTATTCTGCGTTGTCCACCCCAGAATCTGCCACACAGATCTTCACGCAGTCCGCCCCTATAACCCACAATACTATAATATTAAAAAGAGGAATACACAATTAAAATATAACCGAGTTATAAAAATATCACCTTGTCCACATACACAGAGGATTCCTTATTTGGACACAAGATAATTTTTTCCAATGTATGTAATATCTAAATTTTTCCAGTGTACTTAATCACTGGAAGAAATATCCAAAAAAATTCAATGTATTTAATCATTGGAAGAAATATCCATAATGTTTATAGCTTATTAGAACCACGACTCTCCTTTACATTCACTATAAAACAATAAATTGCATAATATTTACTATATTTTAGTATAACTCTCCTTTCCTAGATTCACAGGATGTGTGTCTATTGCCAAGTTTTTATTTTTCAGTGTGTGAAAGACCATGATTTCTTAACTCCACATTTCTAAGTTCCTTATGGAAGGTCTTGTGCAACTTCATTTCTATGGCTTCACAACAAGGTCTCTAGTGTAAATTCATTCTTATGGCTTCACAACAAGTCTTTGATTGAGTGTTATGTTGTTTCAATTGAGGTAAACCACTACTAAGTGCTATGCTATTTAAGCTAAGGTATCCTTTATATGTGTATATATATATATATATATATATATATATATATATTAGGTGAGACCCTAAGAGGGCAGTTTTAAACCACCCTCTTAGGTCACCCTAAGATGGTGGTCATAAGAGGGCAGTTTTAAATCGCCCTCTTAGGTCACCCTAAGATGATGATTATAAACCACCGTCTTAGGATGACCTAAGAGGGTGGTTTTAAACCACCCTCTTAGGTCACCCTAAGATGGTGGTTATAAGAGGGTGATTTTAAATTGCCCTCTTAGGTCACCCTAAGACGATGGTTATAAGAGAGTGGTTTTAAATTGCCCTCTTAGGTCACCCTAAGATGGTGGTTATAAACCATCATCTTAGGGTGACCTAAGAGAGCGGTTATAAACTTCCCTCTTAGGGTTTAAGAGGGCGGTTATAAACTCGTCCTCTTAGGCCTAAGAGATCTTAACCCTAAGAGGGCAATTTTTAACTACCCTCTTAGACTTTAAGAGAGCAACGTTTTGAGGCAAATTTTAGCTATCGTCATATGATGCAGATTTTTTACGTTACCCTCATAAACAATGGTTGTATATTCGCCCTTAAAGGCCTTTAAGGGTGGTTAAAAATCATCGTTAAAGCTCTTTTTTAGTGTAGTGGAAATTATGCAAATTATGTAATACATGAGAGTTAAAGTATATTGCATTATTTGTCATTTTGTAATAATTTGACATTTTTTAATCATTAGGGGATGTTTGATGATTTCCACTAAAGTGAAGGTTGGATAGTATCATCTCTTATGATTTTATATGAGAAGTTAAAAATATAGATAAAGGTGAAATGCCAAGAGCTATAAAATATTTAAGATTCTCCCAAACATGAAGAGACTCGATGATGTATAAAATTATATGTATACAACGGGTTTAGTTGGTGATAAAATGTATAAGAAAATGTGATTATATGATAGAAAAATATTAAATAAGGGAGATATAATATGGAAATTATTTTTTCTTGGCATTCTGTTATAACCAAATTTTATTTGAAATATTATTGTGTTTATCTCCCCCATTTGCAATGAACAATGGGACAAAGTGAGCAGGTTAAAGGGTGGGATAATATAGCAAGTGCAAGTGCATAACTTGAGAGGACGTAGGTGCATAAAATGGAAAGAGTCAAAGGAAAATAAAAGTAAAGGCATGCAAAAAGGTCCAAGTAGGGATACCAATTGACATAGAAGATAGGGAGGGACAATCAAGCTACAAAATTTAGCTAATAAGGTGGATCATTATTGGTGAGAATAGCTAGGAGGGATGGTTGTGTAGTCAAGGAAATACATGCTAGTAGAGAGACATGTAAAATGAATGAAATATTGAGAGTACATAGACATAAAGTATACCAACGGAGAGAAAAAGAAATAAGAGTGAGAATATTAGGTGGGTAGACATGTTGATAAAATGAAGGTATGAAGATGATGTGCATCAAGGTAGGTAGAAAAGTAATGGATGGGAGGATAAAATAGGTGCAAGAGGATGGTCCAAGTAGCAAGGAGAAAAATAGTGGTGTGGTTTGAGCTAGAAAGGAAGGGGAGAAGCTAATTAGAGAAAATAAAATAAAAATCTCAATGGGTAGCAATTAGGAGAGGGCAATGCTAAGAAGATGTGATTCGGCAACTACAATGATAAAACTCTTTTAAAGCACCACAATCAAAGAATATTTGTAAATAGGGCCATACAAGTAGCTATGCATGTACCAATGATGACGTTGAAGGTAGACAAAACTAAAGATTTAAACAATATTGAATATAAGCTCAAAGAGTTGATTCTAATCTAAAATAATGCAAGTCATCCTCATAGAGTTTTCTATTGGGATAAATTTGAGCTAGACATGAGTCTTTTTTATACTAGTAAACTATTTTAGATATTCAAAAGTAGATTAAATACAAATGAGGATTGAATTCACATTATTCCATGGCTTTTATTTTAAAAAGAAAATTTCTTCATGTTATTTAGTTTTAAAGTTGGGGATAACATACTAGGTGGAGACCCATTGTTTAACTAGAGATATGGTTTATATCTAAAACCATGGAGTGATATTTTTTATATATATAGAAACTCTTAAAATTTTATTATGCATGTTAATATTTTTAGACTTCTATATTAGCTTATCTATAAGTACACTTTGAATAATATTGGTAATAATATGGAAGAGTTCATCTAGGAGGTGCCAACTATAGAGAAGCAAAAACATGTTATATATACCTATATATGTTTTGCATTAAATATTTTAATACCTTTTTTAAATTCCTTTGATATAAAGTTTGAATCAAGGTACTAGGATCAACAATTGGGTTGTGAAATCATTGCATTATAATATCATAAAATATATGATACAATACAAGTGGAAACATATTATAAAATAGAAACTATTTAGAAAGAGATGCAAAGCTATGGTCATGAGATAAATTTCAATATGAAACAAGGAGATCATGTTGTAGTACAAGCTAGCTTAGACCTTGGATTTTCTAATCCCTAAAATGGGATAAAGAAAACTACTCTATCTTATTAGATAAAAAAGGTCTTTATAGTTAATTTTTAAAAAAATAGAAGAAACTAATAAAGATGTGAGGGGATGATGGATTACATAGTCCATGTTAAATTCAAAAGAAATCAAAATTATGAAGGAATATATGGAGGTAAATTTTAAAATAAAAAAGGTAGAGGACACTAATTTTAATCTAGGTAAATCATGTTCAATTTTCTAAATTAGTAGAAACTAGAATATCATCTCCTTACAAAAAAAATGAAGTACCATAGAGTTTGTCCCTAGCACTTTAGAGTTTTAAATAATTCATAAGAGAATATCCATTGTAGTTTAGGATTTTTAGAGTAGTGTAAGAAAATAAGTATTTTGGAGGATGGGCCTTGCATTTTAGGTTTTCTAGGGTAGCATAAAGAAAAAAATGTTTTTTGAGGGTACCTCTTAAATTTCAATGCTTAAGGAAAATATAACCTATAGATGATAAATCAAACTATAAAAAACATAGAAAAATGAAAGAGATTTATAAGGACAACTATGTTGGTGGAATATTGAAGTAGGAACAAAAATAAAAGGAAATTCAAAAGGGATATCAATCTGGAGATCTAAAAATATATATCACATATTGAAAGGAATTATGATTAAGCCCATAGATAAAAATAGAAGTGATAATGAAGATGGTATATTGGAATGTTTGGGATATGAATAAGGCCTATCAAAAAAGAGCTATCAAGAAATTAATATGCTATTATAGTCTTGAATTTATTTTAATACAGAAAATAAAAATAGGTAGTGAAGATTGTAAGCCTTAAGGATGCATTATAATTTGGAAGATGGAGGATTGTCTAATGGTTTTTGCTATAGGAGCTTTCAAAGATCTTGTACATATATGGTATAATTATAAATGGGATGAATAATTGCTAGAAGTAAGAAGTAATTGGTCTATTTATATTTTTTGCAAGAAAAAAATATTATTTTTGGAGTCATAAATGTATATGATTCATGTATAATTACTCTTCATGATAGATGTTAGAAGAATATCAGTTCATTTATGTCAAATTCAATGAAGGTTCACAAACTAAATCTATCGAATATTAAAAATAATTCACCCAATTATATATACTCTATAAAAAAATGGTAATATTCTTAGATGTTCTAAATCAGTGAAGGATTATGTGTCCCTTATCATTTCAAATGACCTTTGGGATGTTATTATTTTAAGCTTACAATGTACATGAGATAATAGATGTATTGGACAAACTCATGTTGTAGAATGTTGGATAGGTCTTTCTCATATGATAAATAGTTACAAACATAGTATATAATGTCTTCAAGCTTTTTATTACAAGAATGGTCAGATTAAAAATCCTTTCTCTCGAGATATGGCATACTCAAAAATAGTTGTCCAAAACTATTTTATTTTTAGTCTATGTGGATCTAAGCCGCTAATTTATTCTAAATGGTTATGTTATGATGGGATGAAGCAAGGTTTGATGGATTATGTATGTACATGTTCGTTCAAAATATGAAAAATATAATGGGGCAAATGAATATTTGTTGAAAGTGTAATTTGATTCATAGCCAAGGCTAACATTGTATGATGTAATATTGATAATATAACAAATTTATTATAATATTTTATTATGTAATTCCTATTGGACATGGTTAATATTATTATGGTTAAACCCGATTTATAACTTGAAATTAACCTTGAATTCTTCTTGTTATGTCAACTTAGGTTAAAACTATTTTATGTAACAGAGGTTTTGGTATTGGTATAAATACCACCCACCTCTCCTCATTTTATTATTAGAGTGTAGTAAATCTTATCTATGGATAATATAGTGATTATTTATGGTACCTATGGGTGCCCCCAAATTTATTTGTCTATTTTCCTTTATTTCATCCATTTATGCTTTTTGTATAAGATTTGAGTGGTTGGATTGCTTATTTTTGTTTCTAGAAAATGTTGTGAATTCCAACATGGTAACGGAGTAGGTATAGAGCAACATTACTTGTTCACATAGAAAGAGTGTTTAGAACCTCCAATTTTTATTTTAAAATTTAGGGCAAAGTTTTTCTCAATGCTTCATAAGGTTCTTTAACATAGGAAGCAGAGAGGATATTCCACTTCTCTACTCATTTGTTTTTTTGAGCTTTTTGGAGATATCTTGCCTACTCCAAATTTTACCTTGTTATCATCAAGGTTTCTTTGACCTCTCTGGTGCAATTTTGAATTCTAAATGGTCCAATTATTTTATGCCTCCATGAGGAAGCTATGACACAGTGTTTGGATGGAAGGAAGATTTTTGGCACCAATTTTTTTACTTCAAAATCATCCCTACATGTGCCATTTTCTATGAATATTTGGTGCTTTGTTGGCAAAAATATGACATCTTCTTCTAGGAAAGAGACATTCCTCACATTCCATCCAAAATGATTGCTAAGTTGAACAAACACACGTGGTTTAGTGTCGAGTATGCAAATCGATGCCAACCATTTTTACAAAGCATTTGAAAGTTTTTATAGAGGATGATAAAAAGATAGTTGAAAATCCTAATATATATATATATATATATATTGGAGACATGGCACATTGGTCAAAAGGATTTTGGATTAGGTGCTCAAGAAAGTTCTCATGTTCGAGTCAAACAAAGACCTATTTTTGTTGTTGCCCTTGATGATAAGACTAGAAGGCTTCATTATGGGGGCATCAATGGTTGAATCATATTGGTCGGCTTTGGTTTATTGGCTATACTAAACTTGCAAAGGTATTTGTAGATAAAAGGTCTCTGGTTCAAATATATTGGTTAACAAAAAGTGCTTAGGCTATGCACTATTCAAGTTTGAGTCTCACCAATGCAATTTTTGGGCTTTTAGATGAAACAAATTACTATCTGGTTGATGTGGCATTTTCATGCACCATGAAAATATTCTTTATATTTATAATGGCCCAATCAATCAAAAGCAAGCTAGTGTCATCAATCTGATGAAGTATAGAAGCTAAAATAGTAAAATAGGATAGAAGAACATTAGCAAATTAAAATTTGCAAGTGGCAAGTCAGGATTGACTCTTGCAACTCTAAGGTTTGGGCATTTAATTTTTGCATTTTGGAGTCCATTAGGGAAAATCTTCCAAAGGCCATAACTTTTACATACAAAATTATTTTGAGCCTATTTTTTTCTAATTCACGTGATTTTTTGAGATCTATGTATTGGTGATATTAGTTCATAGACATGTTATGATGTTAGGGGTCAAATTGTGTAAGATGAATTACAAAACCCTAGTTACTTGTCTTAATGGAAAAAAATATAGTATTTGGTCAACCTAGATGATAGGCTTGTTACACAATAAGAAATTGTGGTGCATCTTTCAAGAAGATAAAGCAACAATCCTTGATGAAGAAACCCACCACCTTAGAGTAGATAAGTATCTCGGCCTATTTTCTTTGTTGATTAAACTAGAATTATTATTCCATATCAAAGAGAAGAGTGACCCTATCAACGTATGGTCAAAATTGCATGAATTATTTGATAAAGTTAATATTACTAAAGTAAGTCGTTTGGAATCAGAGCTTTCCTTTCTTAAATTAATTGAGTTTGATAATATTGAGGACTATACTATAATATTTAAGGCATTAAGAATAGATATTGCATCTTCTAGAGGCAAAAAGAAAGATGATGCATAATGCATGAATATTGTCCTTGCTAATATATCCTCTTATTTTTTAGATGTTGGAACTAATGGATCATATGATTCCTATGCTTTTAGAATCTCAAAATACTCTTCCTCTTGATTGACTATTTTCTCTCCTATTTCACTACTTTCAAGTGGTAACGAGGGATTATGGTGGCACTCCACAAATATAGGCTCATGCAAAGGAATTCAATTCTAATGAGGCTAAGTCCTAGGGACCCAAGGGCTAGGCTATCTTCAAAGAAGTTGAAGACCATTTGTGGATACTTCAAGAGGGAGAGACATCTAACAAAGAATTTATTGTTGAAATTGCAAAGGATTGAAGTTAAGTTTTTGAATATTGATGGACAACTTTTAAGTTATGGGGGAGACTTTGAAGGATATACCTCAACTATAGAGGTCCACTAGAGTATTCATTATGGGGTGAACATATTATTATTACTAATGTCTTCTTGGACCCTAATTTTAAATTATGGGGGATGTTGAAAGTATAATCTAATTCATGGTCAAGGCCAACATTTTGTGATGTAATATTGATATGCCTAAGGGCATTCATTGTACAATATATAGAATTTATTGTGAGATTTTATTATATAAGCTCCATGGGTCATGATTAATATTGTGATGGTTAAACCCATTTTATAGCTTTTAATTAAACTTAAATCCCTCTTGTTATGTTAGCTTATGTTAAAATTCTTTTATCTAATTAGGGTTTTTATATTGGTATAAATACTCCCCATCACTACTTATTTTATTATCGGAGTGTAGTGAATCCTTGATGGTATAATAATTATGTAAGAGGTCATACATTATTTTATTCGATGAAATACTATGTATGCTTGTAAAATAATATATTGATAAAACATATAATAGGGTTTATTATAGCTTTCTATATGTTATTCTAAAAAATGGTCTTCAATCAAGGTTTGAATTTTGCTTTGACTTTTGTTGAGATGACTCACTATCTCCTTATCTCTATTGTTCTTGTTGAGGCATTAAGAAGAGCTTTCTCAATGGTAAAAGTGAAAGGAAAACTTAAAATTATTTAGATTGTAAGGAATAGTCCATTCCAATCTCATTTCTAATTTCTCATTGATACTTTTCTTTTGTGTTATCCCTCAATTAGCAAGACCACTAAATTTAAATCAATACTATTATGGTATGAGCACGTTTCTATACAATTAGAAAAAATGAAAAAATCTAGTATCTTTTCTCATTAAAATTGCTCTTTATTTGGATATTTTAGAGCTCAAATTTGGAAAATAACAAACATATCCAAAGATTCCTTTGTCTAATAAAGTAAAGAAGGATGTATGGGATTCAATTTTAGATAGAATAAAATCTTGTTTGGCTAGTTGGAAAGATAAGTTCTTGACCATGGATGGAAGACTATAATTCACAAAGGATACTATCTATCTCTATATATATGACATCACTTTCAAGTTTAGAAATAGGTATAGCATCCAAATTTGACAATATTCAAATAGACTATTAAAAACAATGTGAGGAAAATTTTAGATTTCTTCTTTATAAGTGGGATAGGGTAATGCATAAGAAAGCATATTTGAGAGATAGTCTTTCTAGAGTAGACTTATGAGTTTGGCCTTAGGGGAAAATATTGGTTTGAATTATTAAAATATATTTATGATTTGGCATTATAGGTGAAGCTTTATTGGAATTTTTCAAAGATACTTATTATTCTAGCATTAGAGGTAAAAATGGCTGGAGTTATTCCAAAGTACTTACAAGTTTGGCATTAGGGGCACAACTTGGACGGTATTATTCAAATATCAAGGAAAGAGTTGGATAAAGATGTTGTTAGACTATAGTAACACCATTTTATTCATTTTATATAGTTCTATATTGTATTTCTCCTCCATTACATATCATGTTATTTAAAATATCTAGAGTTATTTAGTTAGAGGTTCTTGTTATCACAACAATTTATACAAGATTATTTTCAACAAGATCGTTATGTAGGCAATAATTTATATGTGCTTGTGTGTACTTGAACGATGTATCAAGTTGAGTATGAATAATACTATTTCTCTAGTTTCACCTTGACTTTAATATATGATACCAAAGCAGAATATCATGAGCCATGAGTGGAGAGGAACATTTTTTAAATATTTTAATATGGTTGAAGTTTTTGGAAATCCAAGAAAAGTGTTGTCTAGAAGTTCTCACTGAGACTTAAAGGCATGAATTCACTATAGTTTGAATTTTTTCCCAAATGCCTAGATAGAGGAGAAACATGAAGATTGTGTTGTCCTAGAAGAGATATACAACACACTTTTTATTTAAAAGTTTTGTTATGGTAGAAATATGAGCCCAATAAGGGACATACGAGTGAAAAGAAGTAATTGATATTGCTTTAATGTTGGACACATGTTTTTATTTAAATTTTTGTTATGCTGGAAAGACTAAGGGATATCAGAGTGAAAAAGTAATTGATAATTTTTTTAATGCTAAAAGTTGCTTTGATACATGAAGTCAAATTCAAAGAAGAGACATCTGAGTAAAAGCAATTTATTTTACCTATAAATATTAATGAATTTGTATAATTATAAAGATAGTTCATTTTTTGAAGAATGTTGCTTGAGCATTTGTTTGGACATTGGATCTAGCCATCCATACTAAAGTCTAGACATCTTTGACTGTGAAAAATAACACTGTGTGAGAAAGCATAGAGAATATTATGATGCACCTAAATAAATAAATGATGTGCTTGAGTTTTGGAGAGAATGTAGTAACTAATGTGTCCAATTTTAAGATAGAATGCAATGCTCGAGTTTCAAAGAGAATGCAAGAAATGATGCACCCAAATTTTAGGTATAATAGAGTAAACAATTCACTTGAGTTTCAAGTTAAAGGTAGAGAAATCCATCTTTGTAGAATGTGATAATAATAAAGTATGCAAAGGCTGAGGCATCATAAAACATAGCTAAGGCTTTTAGGTTACATCTTTGTTAATTATTTTTAAAAAACTTTAAAAATTAAGAATTTTGTTTTTATAGTTAAAAATTTAATCTTTAGAACTATTTTTAAAATATTATTTTGATAGTTAAACCTTAGAAACTATAAAAATATATTGAAATATTTTTTCTATAGTCAAACCTTTAAACTATAGAAAATGTGGAAAGCAATTTTCTATAGTTAAACCTTTAAACTATAGAACGAAGATTTTTTTTAACTTTTAAAAAAGAGGGAGTCATAAGGAAAAATTGTTATAATTGAAAGGTCCTAGAAAAATATTTTGAAAGGAAAATTTTAAAATTTCAATATTACATTGGAAATTAAAAGGAAGTATTAAAAGTTCATTATTTTTTAAGATTTTACATAGGAAGTCATAAGGATATCACAGTTGAAAGGTTATTTCAAAAACCATACACTTTTTAATAAGGGAGTCATAAAACAATGCAACTACTCCTAAACTATTTCTCTCATAGTCACAACAATTAAAAGGTCCAAACTCCATTTCATAGAAGAAAAAAATGATGACTATCATTATAGTAGAAATACTATGGGATATTGCGTCAAGGGATGAAACTCATCCCAAAGAACCAGTTGCAAAAATTGATTTTGATGAAAAAGATATCAAGGTCAAATTAATAATTCTACTAGGCATAACAAACAAAATTCAATCTCATATTAGTGAAGTTAATACTTCAAAAGAGGCTTGGGACATCTTGTGCACAATCTTTGGAAGTAGAAATCAAACAACTATTCATCACTTAAAACTCAAGTATACACATTAAAAATGCAGAGAATGAAAGTTTGAAATATTTTGTCTAAAAGATAGTAGAATTAAAGGGTAAATTAGACACTTTAAGAGATAATTTATGATGTTCTATCAGTTTCAATTGTACTGTATGCACTACCTGAGTCATATAGTATTTTGGTAATTTGTTTGCAAGTGTCTAACCATAGGATTTCATTTGAAGAATTAATCTATTATACAACATGAACTTGAAATTCAATTACAAGACGATTCTTCAAATAATGCTCTCATATGTAGAAAGAGATATCAAAAAATACTATTTTACTACTAATTCATCCTCATCTTCTTCAAAAAATAAACAAAATGGAGAAGATATTGTCACATATGTGAAATAGAAGAAGGTCATGATTCTAGATTCTATAAAAATAATGCTCCAAATAGGAGGGATCAATCATTAATCCCTTCTCATTCAATGCCACAAGAACCATATCAATATAGAAATCAAAATAATATGCCTAGACAAATCAAGGGTACAACTCAACTTCTCAACAAGGGCATGTGATAAATGAAGTAGCGTAGGAATAATTTGAATCAGATAATTTATGACAAACTAGAAATAGTCTATAAGGTATTAATGACACACAAAAAAGAAAACAATGGGGATGATAACTAGTATATGGACTTTGGAACTAGTAAATATGACAGGAAACATACACTAGTTTGATACTTTTTAAGAAATACATGGATGGCCAGTGACAATGACTAATGAGTTATCATATAAAAGGAATAGAAAAATTTTCCCTCAAAATACCTTTTATAGAATGCACCATTTTAAATGTGTTATATGTTCCAAGACTTGCTAACAACTTACTTTCTATTGCTCAAATGATGGATAAAGGAGTTTCTATTGATTTTCAAGTTATTAATGGATATAAAAGATGCTTTATCTCAAGAAAAGGAAAATTAGAAGGTACAACATCATACAAAAATGGACTATTTGCCTTAGATGTCATTACACCTCCACCCCTATTTCGAGAAATACATATATCATCTAAAAACACAAAAAATGAATAGAGCATTAATGGCCAAAAAGAAAAAAAGGAAACAAAAAACAAAATTGTTCAAAGAAAACAACAAAGAAACATAAATAAATATCTTATGCTTGATACACAAGAAGATGGTAAATATACAATGCTTAAAACTTGATTACAAACTATTTTCAAAAGAGTTGATGGTCTAAAATATTTACAATCAATCTTCCAAGAGGCTAATAATGACACATTCACTACACTCAAGACTTGTATAAGTGTTCATCTTGACAAAGTAGTTGACTATGGGGACAAAGATATCCTATTAATTTAGTCAAGATCATGTAGGTGTCATTTATTAAACTTGATATACATAAAGAGAAGAATACAAATCAAGGAGTAATTACATAGATAAAGGACAAGCCTTAAATAAAAAATGTTATGTCTGATACAAGTGATCTTATAAAACATAAATATATTGGTTGTAATACACACACCTTGATGAAGAATATCTCGTGGTATAGGTTATATTATCATAAAGAAAGAAATTGCTTGTAATACAAGAAATATTCAAATAGAGGACATTATTTGTGACACTAGTGACTTAGAGATTGATAAAAAAGATAGCACTTATGCAAAAAGCAATTCTATTATTGGTAAAAGAGATATTATACATATTGATATTGGGTATAATGAACAGAAAAAAATAATGCCTTACAGGTTGATCTCACAACACAATATTCCTTGAGAAATAGTTGTACATATTGTCATAAATTTAGGTATACATCCAAGAGATATTGGAACACTCCTCAAGGTAACTACACCAAAATCCAATTGAATTATGGTTGGATGGATATTATAGAATGACATCAGATAAGAGAGAGGTTTACATGCATTATAAAATAAAATCTATCATTTTGTCAATCCATAAGTAATCCACAAAGAACACGATTTTGTTTTAGTGACAAAGTCAACTTATCTTCAGATTTAGGAGGACAAGTATTCCATTATTTGCTCTCTTAAACAATGTAATAAGGGGGGATGTTAGACTATATTAACATCATTTTATTCAATTCATATAGTTTTACATGTATTTTTTCCTCCATTCTATATCATGTTATTTGAAATGTTGGGATGTCATGTCGGGAGTTAGCTAGAGGTTCTTGTTATCACAATAATTTATACGAGATTCTTCTCAATGGGATTGTTATGTAAGTAATACTTTATATGTGCTTGTGTATTCTTGAATGATGTATCAAGTTGAATATGAATAATACGATGTCTTTGGTTTCACCTTGAATTTAATATGTTACTTTAAAAATTTGTAGGTTTTAAGGATGAAATACATTTTTTAAGGATACAATTCCTATAATGAGGTTAAACATAAAAGAGTCTACAATTGATCAAGAAATATAATAGATGGTTTTTTAATGAGTAGTATTCTATTAAAAATTGGTTTGATGTTTGATTGAAGTATTTATCTTCTTATTTTTATCCAAAACAACAACCATTGGCTTAGGAGTGTTTGGACTGTAAAGTTCCAAAGGTTAAAAAACATGAGCAACAATTGTACATCTTGGGATTACATCAACAACGCACTTGACGAGAAGGATCTCAAATAAATAGTGAGTGTGCTCTAAAAATACTTTAAGAGCTATTTTTGCTCATTTTTACGTGAAAACATGAATTGGTTTGAGATCCATCAAAAGCTAGTGGATACTTAATTAAGTTGGGATATAAGGCTTTAAAATAATCATATTTTTCTACTCTTAATAATTTCCATCATAAAATTGTTTTTTCACATGAGGACCTCTCTAAGGCCTCAATGTTTCTTTGGTTACTAGTCCAAAGTAAGTTTCTTACAAGTGATAGTTTACAAAGAATAAGATGGCATGGATCTTTAGATGTGTCTTGTGTAAGGAATATCTAGAAACATTATATCATCTACTTATTCACTATCCCTTATACAATTTGGAAATAGTTTTAAAAAATGAGAATATACATTGTATATATCCATTAACATTGGAAGAGTTAACCAAATCTAAACAAAATTAAAAATTAAATAAAAATAAAAATAAAAATAAAAACATTGGAAGAGTTAATGAAAAGTTGGATTACTTATTTAAAAGTTGAATCATTTATACATTATATGGAACATTGGTATTATCATTAATCTATGGCTTAAAAGAAATAATCAGATTTTCAAAAACAAATCTTAGAATCACTATGCAAGATCAAAATTGTATTGTCGCCTAACTTTTAGAATGTTAATAGGTAGGGTTCTCATCCATATGGATAGGGTAAACCCTTTTGTTAGGTACATAACTAGTATCGAGTTAGTCTCATAAAATCTTGAGATTGTAGTAACACAATGAGGGTGGTGGACCCTTTCTTAAATTGGCCTAAATAAGGTTGAAAAGAACTAACTCTAGTGTATGGGTTGGGGAAACTCCTCTTGTGCTAGGTTGTGATGAAGGTTGTCATGTATGTTTTTCACCAAGTTTTGATCCCAAATGATCCACCCTATAGTGATATGGGATGGAGGTTGATATGATCCATAGCCTTTTATCTCAACATGAAAAAATCTATGTTTAGAATTTATTGTAGTAAGTGTGAAGATGAATGATAGTGGGACTACAACAAGAGCCAAGTAAATAACTTTCCCTCTACTAATTTAAGGGTTTGATCATGCCAACCATGGGAGCAATTAGGATACACCCCTTTTCTATTGAAACTCAATGCTAGTTTTAGGAATAATAGGAATAACATGGGAAGTATCAAATATAGGAAAATGTGTTCTAGCCTCTTGGTTATAGGATTTGAATATACATATAAGTGTCAACTCTAATAATTAAATTAAACAAAGGGTTTCATTAATATATCATAAAATAGAAATATCCAAAAGTTGGGTTCATCAAAATTAACTTTGACAATGCTTCCAAAGGGAATGTAAGGAAAGTTGGTGAATGTGGTTTTTCTTGAAATAATGGAGGAAAAATTCCCCTCACCTGCTTTGAATCATATAAAAATTCAACTAACAACTATGTAGAGGTTGAGGTATTTATCAAGGGATCAAGATCACCATTGAAAATGTAGGGATATATATTTCAATCGAGAAATATTTATATATTATTATTTATGTTGTTAAAAAAATGGATGTGGGGATTTGGTTAATGATAACATCATTTTTATGCTCATCAATTATTAATGGAGGCATTTGTTTCAAAATATTAACATGAATATAGAGAAGAAAATATAATACCAAATAATTTAATTAATCATGGTACTAATCTTTGTCTTAAAAAAAATCAAGTTTTAAAAAATAATTATCCCAAAGTGAGTTTATCTTTGACTAAAAATGATAAAAACAAAATAATAGAAGAAAAATGAACAATTTAAATAGAAGACAAAATACATTTTGGCTAGGTCCATGAAAATATTATTAAAAATATAGGTCCAAAGTAACAATAATTGGCCTACCACTTATGGCTAGCCCCAAGATCCTAATAAAGCTAACTCTAGCATCTCGTTGGACCACAAATTGCTTAGTGTGATATAAAGAGCAAAAAATCCTATCCTAATTGTAATTTTGATTAATACTATTCTAGAGAATTTATATTATCTTCTTTCTCTTGCCATGACTTTGGGGGCTATCCCAAATTGGTACTAAGAGCGCTACAAGTAGAAGTGTGATGTTGGTCTAGAGACTAATCATCATAATCAACTACCTTGGTCCAACACAATTGTTTACCTAAATCCTTGTTGGCTAGTAATAAAACTTGGTTCTCCTCCATCCAATCTATAGTATCCCTTTTCTAATCAGATTTCAACAAGTAACTAGCAAAATGCTCACTTCACTTTTTAGCCAAAAAGTCAATTGTTGCATTCTTTCCTCTACCTACATGAACTATAATGACATACTCAAACTACTACTATATGACTTTGATTTGAATCACTATGTTATTGATCCACCATACAATCGATCTAAATTTCCTAATCTCATCTAACGAACCCACAAAAATTATGAGTTAGAATACACTATGATCTTTCGAACTTCATTCTCCCAAGCATTAAGATATACTTGTCTAATTGCTAAATCCTTTGATTCATTATTTGTTGCTACTCCTAGGCCTTCCAATTCCCAATATACTCTCCCCTTCTAGTCTCTTTTGAGGAAACCAATGCCCACTACCCTTGGGTTATCCTTGGTTGCTCCATCCATGTTGATTTTTCTAGCCTAGGGGTGGGGGTTGCCAAGCCCCATGAGTTCACCTCATGTAAGCATTATCTCCCTCTTGTTTTTCTACTCCCCCATGATATTTTACTATTTCTATAACCTTGTTTAATATATTTTTCTAAACTATCTTTGTTGGAGTGTATTCCTCTAAAAATTTTAGCATTTCTTTCTAGTCATATGTGCCACTAGATAAAGGTTGGACCTAGAGATCAACTTAATTGAACTGCTTTATCTTTTAACCTTCTTTGTTTCCAAACCTCCCATATATTAATAATAGATAACTACTAGTTGAGACAAACCTTGAAGAGATGAAGAGGGTTGAAAATCCAACTAATGTTCTATATTTTATAAGCTGTATTTATAGGCTTGAAAGGCCCAAAATACTTAACCAATTCCACAAAATCATGGATTGGTCCCAAATTACATAACCATATAACCAAAGGCTATAATAGTGCATAATAAAATGCACGTAAACATCTTAGCTAACAAGAAGATAAGAAGTTAGCTAGAAACATGAGCATAAGCTATCTTTGAGTTCACACTTCCTAACTAATACTTATTAGTGACAACTATCTTGCCAACTAATGCACTAGGAGTCTATGTGAGAATAAGACTCACTTACAATATTAAATTACAAGAAATAAACTATGCAAACCTAGCTAGGAAATAAATAGGGGTCATATGAGTGATCAAACATCAATCCTCATCAAGAGACCAACCCATCGACTCCACAAATCCAGGGCAAAGTCACACTAGAAGAGAAAATGATCTATTTTATCCTCCTAGGTATTGCACTTGATACATTTAGAGGGGCCATGAAAACCTTTCTTTTATTATTTATCATAGGTGAGGAAGCTCCAATGCATAACTTGCCAGAAAAAGAAATTTATTTTTGACCAACCCTTTGCCAACCATACTCTATCCCATCGAACATCTAACAACACCAGTGGGGGAGGGATAAATTACCATTCCAAACTATATATATGTCTAAATTACCATAACCCCAAGCTACCTTATCCTCTTCATCCTTTCCTATAAGGTGGTGTTGCTTTAATATCCTTTCTATTAGCGACACTGGCCACTCTTCCTATGCATAAGAGATGTGGTCCCAATATGCCTTGTATGTAGATAACATGCTATCTTGATCCAACCTCTAGCCTCAAGGCTCTATTGAAGGGCTTGTAACTCTAGAAATTTTGAAATTAAGAGGTGGTATTGGTCCCAAGAATTGGTCCAAAAATTTGCTTTATCCCCTCTACCCACTTTCCAAAATAGTCTTGGTTTTACCACTTTCTCTCCTAATTTTAGTACCTTCCAAACAACAAAACCTTTGTTTCTCATAGGGATGCAACCTACTTCCTCATGGGGAATGTTACTCAAATACTTACTAGTAATGACTTTGTTGAACAACACTTTCTGATTGGAGATTCATCTCTAATAAATATTTTTTGGTAGAGCTTGGTTATTCAATCCTATTTTTTGAATTCCTAATTATTTGCTTGCTTTAGACTAGAAAAATTTATCCCAACTTACTAGAGCCCATCACTTACCTATCCTTGAGCCATACCAAAGAAATTTTTGCATGAGCAAGTCCAACTCCTTCTGGATTCCAATTGGAGCAACAAGGCTAGAGAACTTGTAAACTGGCATTGCTTTAACCTTTTATTAAAGAAGAGTAATCTTCCTAAAAAATAAATCCAATGGTGCATCCAATAATCTACATTCATACCAATTTTGTCCACCAGTGTTTTCCATTCCACCACATTTAAATTCTTATAGTGAAGTGGAATCCCTAGGTAGTCTAGTGTAAGGGAGCCCTGAGAGAAGCCTAAATGTTTAGAATCTAGTCTTAGATACCTCTTTCAATATTAAAGAACACTACCTTGGACTTGGTTGCATTCACTTCATGGCCTATGGCTTCCAGATAGGTATTTAAGGTAACTTTGAGTGCTCTTGCATCTCTAACATTGGCTACCCCAAGCAACCCTCTTTAATCCTTAAATTGTAAATGAGATAGATTCATTACTCCCAATTGCACTTTGAGATAACTCCTTATTACTTATTCATTTGAAGAAATTTTTCTAATATTTCAACAAGACTAATAAAAAGATATGGGGATATAGGACCTCCTTTCTAAATTCCTCTAGAGGTTTGAAAGGGAGCCGAGGTAATACCATTGATGAGGATTCACCCTCAACAAAACCACATATAACTTATTTAAACATGTAACAACAAAAAAAAATCTATTCGCATAAAATTTACTTTACATATTTAAAAACATATGATGCTTATAGTCCCATCAAGGAATAACTCAGATTAACCTAAAGAGAAATGCAAATACAAAATATTATATCCAAGGATTTTTTAATATTTTAAATGAGTTATATGGAATTGAAATGATCCCATTTATATTACACAAGGATCACGTAGTGATATTATAATAACCAAGTAATTATGCATGTGTTACTTGACAATATTTGAATCTTTTTTTTGCTTGATAATAAGAGGTTGTACTTGGGTCCCCCACCCTTGAAAAATTACATATCTCTTATTTAGAGCTTGAGATTTTACAAATAGATACACTTCTCATCTCAATTGAGATGCTATAACTAGAAACCTACATCATTTTACATAAAATGTATGAATTCTTTATTTTCATTTTCCGGATATTTTCAAATATTTGTATGAATACAATTACTCCAAAATTTAGCATCTTTCTTGACATTTTCCTATAGCAGCCTTCACAATGCCAAAAACTTCACCTCTACTATCTATGCCTTGCATCTTAGTAGAGTAATATTTCCAAAACATCACACTATCATAGTCCGCTTTACCAAATCTGGATTGCTAGTTTCCTTCTTGAAACACAAGTGCAACCACAAAAATTATAATAAATAGTCTAAATGAAAACACATTATTGTTACAAAATAAAACAGATATTACCAATGGAAAACATTAAAGTAAAACTTAATCATTAATTGATTTATGCAATCAACATTTTTTGTCAGCTTCAACTAAACTTTCTACTTCCTCTAACCATGGAAAGGAGAATTTAACTTCATGATCATCAATCAAAACCCCTCTATTGGCTAGCTTATCTACACATTTGTTTCCTTCCCTCAATATATGTGTAAACCTAATTTCTTCAAACTCTTTAGCAAGATCTTGAATTTCCACAATTATCTCTTGTATGTTCCATGGAGCCTTTGCTTTCCTCAAAATTGCATTTATTACTATGAGAGAATCACCTTCCATCCATACTCTATTCCATTTCATTTGTTTACATATTTTTAAACCCTTCTAAAGTTGCCCAAGCTTCAACTTCATTATTTGTCTTAAATCCACTATTGAAAGCATAATGAGACAAAATCTCTCCTCTATTATTTCTAATTATTCCTCCTCCTCCTGTTGGTCCTGGATTTCCTTTAGATGCTCCATCAAAATTCAATTTAACCCACTCCATATCTGGTGGTTTCCACTTTATATTCTTTACCTTATTTTTGCTTCTCTTGTACCCAACATCATAATTCCATTTATTGACTTGACTCCATCTATCAAGACTCTCTACTTCCAAATTAGGAATTGGGTAAGTTGATAGAGTTGGTTTAGACTCCTCTATGGCTAAACATATCTTCTTTTTCATTACCTCTAAACTACTTTCCTTTCCTTTAAATATTCTTCTATTCCTTTCTAGCCATATAGTCCAAAGTATTGTATCTTTTGATATATCCCATATTGTTTGTAAAGCCTCACTTTTATAAGTGCTCTACCATTGCTTTAACCAATCTTCAATTCTACTATTCATCACCATGCATTTACCAAACATATTAAGAATCCATTGCCATAGATTCCAAACTATTGAGCAATGTCCCAAGAGATGGTCAATACTCTCCTCCTCCTTATTACTAGAAAACACATTGAGAGGGGCCATGAAAACCCCTTTTCATAAGGTTATCCCAAGATAAAATTCTTCTATGACCTACTAGCCAAACAAATATTTTAACTTTAGGAATGCTTGGGCTATCCCAAATATCTCTCCATATTCTAGTGATATTATTATTATGTTGATATTGAACATTATATCCACTTCTTGTTGTGTATTCTCCTGAGCTATTCAACTCCCAAATCAATTTATCCTTGGCACCCCTCGAAATAATCACAGTTGTTATCTTTCTACTCAATTGCCTCCTAGCATCAATGTCTTGTATACTTATAAAAAATCTTCTTTCCATTTGTATCTTCCTTCTCAATCCTTGTACAAAATGTTTGAAACCCTATCACCGTATTTGTCTTGAAGCAATCTCATCCAAGGTTTCAAAAATGGATCTAAATTGAGTGGTTTTTTATCACACCAAGTATCCATCCAAATATAATTTTTTTCTCTAGTTCCCACCACCCATATTAAACCTTTAATCATAATATCAATAGATTTTTTAAACCATTCCAAAGAGCAAAACCATTTGGGAGAGAGAATGCAGTAAATATTAAACTTGGGTCATTGGGATCAACATACTTACTTAGAAGAATTCTTGCCCATTGTCTTTGACTCTCTTTGTACAATCTCTAGATAATTTTTCCCCTAAGAGCTAAGTTTACATCTGTAAGAGCTCTTAAACCAAGACCTCCCCTAGTTTTTTCATCACACAACTTGCTCCATTTCACCAAAGGAAATTTCCTTTTATCATGTAAACCTAACCATAAAAAGGATCGCATAATAAAGATTAAACTTTTTTCAACTGATTTTGGCATAGAAAACAATGACATATAATATGTTGGAATGGCTTGTAAGATTGACTTAATTAACTACACTCTTCCTTCTAAAGATAACCATCTACCTTTCCAAGCTAGAAATTTATTTTGAACTTTACTAATAACTGGATTCCATAAATCTATCCTCATTCTCCTCAAATAAAGGCATCCCTAGATAAGTTGTTGGTAAATTTGCCTCCTCCATTTGAAGCAACCTATAAATTCTTGCTTTGATATTAGGAGGAGTGTTAAGGAAGTAAATTTTGGATTTAGTCCTATTAAATTTTTGCCTTGAAGCTCTTTCGTACTCTTTTAAAAATTTATTCAAATATTTGGCCTCATTTATCCTTGCCCTTCCAAAAAGGGTTGTATCATCTACAAATTGTTGATGGGTGATATTATCGATGTTATTATTAACCTTAAGTCCATTAATAAACCCATATTTGTAAGCCTCCTTTAAGTTCCTACTCAAAACTTCTACCATAATAATGAATAAATAAGGAGATAGAGGATCTCCTTGTCTAAGGCCTCTCTTGGCTTTAAAAGATTTTGTCACTAACCCATTGACCAACACTGAATAAGAAATTGTAGAGACACAAGCTTTAATCCATCTAACCCATTTCTTCCCAAAACCAAACTTATCTAAAACTGCAAAAATAAAATCCCATTTAACCCTATCATAGAATTTACTCATATCAAGTTTTAAGATCATAGATTTCTCTTTTATTGAAGCTAATGAATGTATAACTTCATGAGCTACTATGATCCCATCTAGAATTTGTCTCCCTTTCACAAATCCTCCTTGATCTTCTGAAATGATTTTGTCTAACAATAGCCTTAATCTATTCGCCATCACTTTGAAAATAATATTATATGCCATATTACATAGGCTTATGGGTCTAAAAGAATCAAACAATTCATCATCCTTCTTTTTTGGAATTAGGGTAAGATAAGTTGCATTTATTTTATAAGGAATGTATTATTTTACCCTAGACTGTTCCACAACCACCAATAAATAATCCTTCACTATATCCCAATTATGTTGGTAAAAAGCTGCAGAGAGCCCATCTGGACCTGGGGATTTATCCTTATTAAAAGATAAAAGAGCTAAATGAACTTCTTCTAGAGTAATAGGCTCCATCATTTTCCTATTGTCTTCATTTTTTATAACTGAAGGAACATCTTGAAGAAGTTTATCATTAAGAACTTTGGTCTCCTATGAACCTAGAATATTTTGATAAAACAACTTTACCTCTTTTCTAATTTCACTCTGATCTTCAATCCAAACCCCTTCTATTGATTTAATTCTATTAATTCTAGAATATGATCTCTGTACTATAGCCATCCTATGAAAAACTTTATATTCTTATCTCCTTATTTTAACCAAGTCTATCTTGATTTTAATCTCCAAAAATTATCTTCCTTACTCAAAATATTATGATATTCACTAAGCAACTCCCTTTCCTCTGAGTTTGTATTATTTTCATCACCTTTTTGGAATTTTGAAATTTTATCCTTTAGTTCTTCTTTCTTCTCAAAAATATTTCCAAAGGTGTTCTTGTTCCATTCTTTTAATCTAGATATCATAGATTTAATTTGGTTTGGAAGAGCATACAACCGACCATTACCTAAATAATTCCATGTTTGAGCTATCATATCAATAAATTGAGGATGGTCTTCCCACATCTGCTCATATTTAAAATATGATAGTTTTTTGAATTCACTTACCACCATTTTAACTCTTATTGACCAATGATCTGAACCAATCCTTGTTAAGGTATTAATTTTAGCACAAGTTCCTTCATCAAGCCAATGATCTGAGAGAATGCATCTATCTAATTTTTATTCTATTAGGTTCTGGCCTCTCCTATTGTTTGTCCAAGTATAGTTGTCTTCTTCAAAATCAACTTCCCATAGATTGTTTTTTTGAATAAAAGCTGATAAATATTTCATACTTTGGGTCAATTTTCTAATTCCCCCAAAATTTTCATTCAACTTGGTTATGGCATTAAAATCTCCAATGATCATGAAATGGGTTAGTTGGTCTTTACTTCTCATAAAGGCTTCAATCCCACTCCAAAATTCTAATCTACCTGACTAAGTTGTAGGTCCATAGACATTGATAAGGATGAAGTGAATATCTGTAAAGTAGCAAGTGACTAAAGAGGTTATCCAATGCCTAGTTTTATGAATGGTTACACAAGAGGTTCTAGAAGGATTCCAACAAGTTAGAATTCCCCTTGCTACTCCTTCAGAATCCATAGCATCCCATTCACATCTTTACCAAATTGCTTTCATATTTTTTGAAACTTCTTTTGTCATTTTTGTTTCTTGGATACAGAGAATATTAGGTTTATTACTTAAAAATAGGTCCCTAATACACCCATGCCTTGAGGGGGCATTAGCACCCCTTATATTCCATGAGATGATAATCATGTCTCATTGGGGGCTTTTGGCACCTCTTGCATATTACCAATATCATTTTGTTGTTTGGTAAAGAGAAGTTCAACCAACTTAGTTTGTGTTTCTTTCTCTATGTTACCTCTGCTCAAGATATTGCTTGATAATTTGGTTTTCTTTTTTCTTACCAAATCAAGGTCCTATTTTCTCTTCTCTTTTTTCCTTTTTTCCTTTAGTAACTTCTAAAAATACATTTTCTTTACCAACATTATTCTCATGAATGGTGCATGGTACTTCAAGAGAGTCTTCAAAATTTGATGAGACACATTCCTTAGATTCATTGAGAATATTCTTCCTTAAATTAGGATCATACTGAATAGACGGTTCCTTGCTAATATGTTGAAATTGTTGTATGTGTCTTCTAATTTTTTATCTACATTTTATTCATCGGCTAAAGCCTTAAGAGAATTGGAATTTCTTCCAGTATCCTTCCTTATTGATCTCCATTGTTCATTTTCTTTTATTTTTCTAGATCTATTTTTTGGAATTTGAAAACCATATTTATCCATAACCATTTGTAAATTTCTCTTATGATTTTCTACAAATGATTTTGTTGGGCTCTTCTTAGGGCATGATCTCTCAATATGCCCCACCTTATGACATATTCTACATCTAAAAGATATATTTTCATAATCTATAGTTTGGGTCCACATCTTATCCCCATACTTAAGAATGATTGATTCTAGTAAAGCTTTACTTATATCAATCATGACCAATATTCGAGCATAAATAGCCAAAAATCCATCTTTTGTTGTATCTAAAATCTCAAGGAATTCTCCTAGAGTGTTGCCTATTGCCTTGAAGGTATCTATTTCCTAAAATTCAATGGGTAACCCAAACATCCTAACCCAAACTAGTACTAGAGATAGATTAACATTTTTAGGTGAAAAGCCTTCATACCAGCGGGTAAGGAAGAGCCCTGCTCTTCTCATAAACCAAGGGCCCCCTTTTAGGATTATTTATCTTTCTTCCCTAGAAAAAAAATAGCTAGGAAGAAACCTTTGGGAAGAAATGATAGAATCACTCCTAGAGACTTCCAACTCCTATCAATCCATTTTCTCAAGGCTAAAGCCCCTAGCCAATACCCATTAAATTTACCAAAAATTGCCCTATCTTGGAGCAATGAGGATCTCTCTAAGGTGCACTCACTAACCTCTACCACTAGGGATGATTCTAAGTATTTAACTATAAATAGATCCATGGAAAGGAAACTCAAAATCTAATGAAATTTATTTGAAAGTCCTATAGCAAATATAATATTTGATAAAAACGAAAGATAATGAATTTAGGTCCTTGAGAAGATGAGGAGTGGTGGAGGAAGCGGAGGAGGAGCAAAAACGGTAGGCAAGAATTTTGAACCAATGGAAGGAGAAGATCCAGAGGCAGGGCATAATGTTGTAGCTGGAAAGGAAAAGGATTCTCTGTCAGCTCAGTTCAAAAAGGCTAAAGGTACAGATCCTCCAGATAAACCCTCAGACAAAGGGTCCCACTAGGGTTCGGGAGCTGGAAACAAGGGCCCAACCTTTTTGGAAATGTTGAAAGGGAAAAATAAGGAGCCAGTCAGTGAACTACCACCCCTAATACCAAAAAATAACAGGTTAACTATGCCAGTGGATATTATGGAAAGATTCTTGGATATGGAGGCATCATCCTTAGTTGGCAAGTTTTTGGGAGGAAGGTCGGACATTGAGACTATTCGCTCATGGGTCACGACAAAGTGGAAAACTTCAGGAAGCTTAGAAATCGTAGCCATGTCAAGAGGTTTTTTTATGATAAGACTCAACAACAAAGATGATGCAGAGCGCATCTTGACAGGAGGACCCTGGTTTCTAGGAAGGCGTAGCCTCTTTCTAAGGAAGTGGGGGGAGGATTTCAACCTTGAGAAGCAGAAAATTAATATAGCACCCATTTGGGTCCACTTACCAAACCTCCCAGCCTAGTTTGTTAATGAGTACTGGCTTAGTGGCATAGCAAAGACGATAGGAGAGCTCGTGGCAATAGACCATTCAACCCGGGCAAGGACTAGACTGACGCATGCCAGGATCTGTGTAAATGCAAACTTGGATTCTGATCTACCTTCTCAGGTGGAACTAGCATATGGAGAGTTTCTAAGGATTCAGCCTGTGGAGTATGAGAACAAGCCGACATTTTGTAGCATGTGCAAAACCCAGGGCCACCTTCAAGCCCAATGTCTGACAATAACTGCAAACAAGGAAGCCACGAGCGAAGGTTTTCTAGGGAAAGCTAATGGGAGAGGGATCCCAAAGTTTCAAGGACCGCGTCTTAACTTGGAAGGATACAGACAAGTTAAGAATAACCAGGCTGACCAAGCCAACACAGAACTGGCAAAAATCTAGGAGAAAGGAAAGCAACATAATGAGGGAGGCAAAAATCATAAGGTATGTAATAAAGATCCCAACTTGAACATGTTTGATATCCTAGAAAATCTAGAAGTTGAAAAAGAAAACAGTAAGGATGATACCATCAGTGTCAAGTTTCCTGAAACCCTAGACTCCCCATCCAAATCGGGACCATCCATAGCTATGACAAAAAGCCCCAAAAGCTATGCTCAAAATGAAGAAAAATTGCCAGGTCATTTCAGTTTAAACATGGAAAAAATAGAGTCAAGAGTCGAAGTTGTGGAAACAAGAGCCAGGAATGTAGCTCCTAATCCGGTAGTGGAGCAAATTATCCCTTATCAGACGAGCCCAACGGTAAAAGGTTCCTTGAAGGAAAGCCCCCTGTTTAGGAACCAGATAGGAGAGGTGAACCAAAACAAGGCTGAGGATGAAGAGGGAATTGAAAACCCCAAAATGAGGAAGAAGGTTCAAGCCCTAGACTATCACAGTATATGCCCCCTCATTTCAGTCCAAAACAGACTAGAAGCACTACCAAGCCTCCGATAGATTATGGAAGTGAAAGAAAGAAAGGGAGAATATCTACAGCAGAGCACTATAGAATGAGAATCAATGAAGAAATTGCAAACGAAAAGCAAAGAACATTGTTACAGCAAGCTATTCCTGGCCAGGATAATAGCAAAATTGACAAACCCCCTTTGGATCAGGGAAGGGGATGGGGAAAAAATATCAAACAGTCTAAATGAAGGTTCTCTCATGGAATGTGAGAGGCCTAAATGGCCCACCAAAACAAAGGATGGTGAAGTCTATAAGGAAGGATTGGAATCCTACTATCATTTTTCTTCAAGAAACCAAAACAGATGCGGCACAATCAGCACTTATAGCTAGAAGGATTTGGAAGCAAGGGGAAGTGGCCTTTCAACAGGCGAGAGGAGCATCTGGGGGCCTCATGATCTTATGGGATCCTATTAAAATAGAAGGAAGTATTATTCAGGAAAATGAAAGAGTCTTAAGCATATTATTTCATGATTTTGATACTAATAAGAATTGGATTATGTCAAATGTTTATGCCCCCACCTCTGTCCAAGGGCGGTCTGAACTGTGGGAGTTTTTGGGGCATTTGAGCCAAGATTTTAAAGACATTCCTTGGGTGATTGGGGGAGATTTCAATACCCCCCTTTACCCATATGATAAGAAGGGAGGATCTGGGTTACCCTCAAGGAGCATGGAGGACTTCAATGAATTCATTAACACAAATGAATTGATGGATGTAAGACTAAAAGGAGCCAAATTTACATGGAGTAACAAGAGGATAGGAAGTCAGCTGATTCAAGAAAGGTTGGACAAGTTTTTTTATCCAAAGGAAGCTACAACAATGTTTGGTGATTCAGCGTTACAAGCCCTTCCTAAATGCGCTTCAGACCATAATCTTATTCTATGGGAGGCATTTCAGGCTAACTCCTTTAAAAAGCCATTCAGATTTCTGTCAATGTGGGTTAAACATCCGGACTTCAAGAAACGAATAGAGGAATGGTGGCAGCGACCTATCCGGGGAAGTGCTTCCTTCAAACTATCTCAAAAACTTAAGATGGTGAAAAACAACCTTAGAATATGGAATAAAGAAGTCTTTGGAAATATTTTTGAGAATAAGAGAGCAGTGGGGGAAAAAGTGAGAATAATAGAAAGCAAAATCCAAAATGGAACCTATGATGAGGTGACAAGGACTGAAGAGAAGGAAACCCTTTGTGAGTTTTATAATATTTTAGCTTGTGAAGAGATGTATTGGAGGCAGAAATCAAGGGCATTATGGCTAAAGGAAGGGGACTCTAATTCAAAAATTTTCCATGTTACCACATTGAGCAATAGAAGCAACAATAATATTAGAAATTTAACTAAGGTGGATGGATCCTCAACTCAAAACATTCAGGAGATCAGGGACGAGGCTGTTAATTTTTTTAGTTCATTATTGGGTGAAGAACGGGCCTGTAATGCCCAAGAAAAGGACTCTCTCCTTCAATTCATTCCACAACTCATTGATGAAATGATTAATGAGTCTCTTACAGTAGATTTTTCAGACGAAGAGATCAAGGAGGCTTTGTTTAACATGGATCCTGACAAAGCTCCTGGGCCGGATGGGTTTTCATCGTGGTTTTTCCAAGTTTGTTGGGATATTGTTGGAGCAGAAGTTATTGCTGCAATCAAGGAGTTCCAAAGTTCAAATCATATTCCAAGGGGTTTCAATTCAACTTTCATTGCTTTGATCCCTAAAGGCCCCAACCCCAAGACTATGGCTGACTTTAGGCCGGTTAGCCTATGTAATATATCCTATAAAATTTTGTCCAAAGTTTTAGCCAACCATTTGAAGAAAGTTCTACCGGTTATCATTGATCCAAGTCAAGGAAGTTATGTACAAGGAAGATCAATCTTAGATGGAGTTATTACTATTCATGAGGCTCTTCATACAGCCACTCAGACCAAAAAAGTAGTCATGGCTTTAAAGTTAGACATGAACAAAGCTTATGACAGGATAAATTGGGAATTCCTAGAGGCAGTTTTATTAAAATTTGGCTTCAACATGAAATGGGTCAAGTTAATAAGAGAGTGTATTTCTAAGCCTTGTTTTTTAGTTTTGGTTAATGGGTCTACTGTAGGTTTTTTTCAAAGCAAATGTGGTCTAAGACAAGGAGATCCCATAAGTCCTATGTTGTTCATCATTGTAGTTGAGGCCTTGGGAAGAACCATTAAGGCAACAGTGGTAGCTGGACTCATATCAGGTATCAAGGCCACGTCGCTAACTACCCCGGTGACACATCAACAATTTGTTGATGATACATTGCTACTGACTTTGGCTTCTGTGGTTGAGGCAAGAAGGATTAAAAATATTCTCATAATGTATGAAGAAGCGGTTGGATAGAAAGTGAATTTTGATAAGAGCAAACTTTATTTCATCAATACCCCCATTCCTAGGCAAAACAACATAGCAAGGATCATGGAATGTCAGATTGCATCCCTTCCCACCTCCTATTTAGGTCTTCCCCTATTTACGGGGAAACCTGAAGGATCAATGTGGAACATAGTTCGGAGAGGATCCAAAAAAATCTAGCAAGTTGGAAAGGACATTTGTTATCTCAAGCAGGCAAAGCAGTTTTAACTATGGCTTCACTTCAAAGTATACCCATTTACTTCCTATCAGTCTTCAGAGCTCCCAACAAGGTGTATCACAAAATTGAGCAGCTTCAAAAAAATTTCTCTAGTCAGGGACTCGAGGATAAGAAAAGGATCCATTTAGTAGGTTGGAACAAGGTTTGCAAACCTAAAGGTGATGGGGGGTTAGGATTGAGGAGAGTTGCTCATCTCAATACAACTCTGTTAGCCAAACAAGCATGGCGGTTATTGACTAAGGTCGATAATGAATGGACTGCCATAGTTAGGAGGAAATACCTCCAAGGTGTGAACTTCCTTAATGACAACTTAGCAAGCAGGGGGTCTACTTTTTGGAAGGCAATCCTCACGAGCAGGGATCTTGTCAAGAAAGGTCTTAGATGGATTCTAGGAAATGGGCAAACAATAGACTTTTGGAAGGATCGATGGGTGAGAGCTGAGGAGTTATCCCAGAATCCTCGTTTGGCTAGGATTCAAGAGCATATGGAGCAGCATATTGGGAAGAAGGTTGCAAATTATATGTGGCAGGATATAAATATCAACAGGTGGAAACACATCAGAGTACAGGGTTTTGAAGCGGAGTCTGAAGAGCTTTATAACATTTTAACTCAGCAAATTATTCCCTCTGGAGAGGATGAAGATCACATTGTTTGGGTTGAGACTGAAAGTGGTGACTTCACAGTTAAGTCTGCCTATAATTTGCTTCTCAATGTGGAAGGTCAACAATTTCAACCGAGTTTGGTTTGGATCAAAGGCTTAATTCCTAAAATATCATTTTTTTCATGGTTGGTGATTCAAGGAAAAATCCTCACTATGGACAATATGTTATCCAAAGGTATGGTTATTGCTAACCGTTGCTACATGTGCGAGGGTAGGATGGGAGACAACCCAACACTTGTTTCTGGAGTGTCCGGTAGCGGAGTCCATCCTGGATGAACTTTTCCAAGCCTTTAGGATCTCGTGGGTTAAGCCTGCTCTTATATCCGAAGTGTTCCATCAATGGCCTCAACCCTTTGTTAGCCTAAAACTTAAGTACCTATGGAAAATCTGTTGGCATCATTTTCTCTGGCAGATTTGGCTAGAAAGGAACCATAGAGCCTTTAAGGATACCATTCACAACCCAAAAACCATCCTCAACAGGATTATTGTCTTTGCGAAAGAAAACCTTAGCACCTTAGTGGATGAGAACCACTCAATTCTTCCCCAAGAAAAACAATTAGCTCGGGCCTTAGGTATTGAGGACAAACCTTCCATTCCTTTGCCCAATCCCAGAAATGGGATTTCTTGGGAGCCACCCCCTAGGGTTGGTTTAAACTAAATTTTGATGGTGCAGCCAAGGAGAACCCGGGAAGAGCTGGAGTTGGAGGAATAATCAGGGATCATCAAGGAAATCTGGTCAAGGCCTTCGCTGAACCATTGGGAATCAGAACTAATAACGAAGTAGAAGCTAGAGCCCTTTGGAGAGGGTTGCAAGTAGCCCAAGCAACTCAAGGTAACTTGATGATTGAAGGTGATTCTATGAACATCATCAACTTGTTAACCAATGGCAAAAAACCTCCATGGAGAATCGAGGGAGTCATCCATGAAGTGAGGATCCTTTTTGCGGCAAGACAGAATAGGAGGGCTCGTCACGTGTACCGTGAGGCCAACAGGTCAGCTGAAAAATTAGCCAACATAGGTGTTGATGTTGGTAGTTTGGTGACATGGACACAAGGTGTGCCACGTGAAGTGGAAAACATTATTAGTCATGAAAAGAAACCTACCCGTTAAGGAGAAATATGAATGGGTGTTCTTTCCCCATGGAGCTAGTAATAACTATGGGGTTTCCCTCTAAATCATACCAAATTGGAAATGAAGGTAACAGGGTGTAAGCCTTGGAAGATTTCGACAGAGAATAGGAAATGGGCAAGCAACAGGTTTCACAAGTGCAAAGTTCCAAACTTCAATTCCTGTCAATGTAAGTAATGTTTACAGTTATGTTTAGGTATGGGTGTGCTTTGTTAGTAAGGTGTTGTAGGGGATTCAACACAATTTATGGTAAGAAAGTTTCAAGGATGACTAGGATCTACAATCTCAGCAGAAGGTTGGATATTGTAATAGGTTTTGGGTTAACTTGCAAAACCCGGTAATTAATGAAGACTTTTATTTACCAAAAAAAAAATATTTGATAAAAACTTTATAAATTTTTCATGCACAACTTCTAAAAAAAGAAAGGGAAAAAAAAACTTAGCTAAAATTTTTTTTGTCTGGATAGAATATCTTGCCTTTCTGAAGTCCTAGCCCTTCATTTCTCTTCCCATCGTTTGAACCCTAGTTGGTAAATATTTGCAATATTGTTTTTCACGACTTGAAAAATTGTCACTACCCTTGTTCCAATGTTTGACTTCATAGGGTCATATCTCCCTCAATATTACTCAATTTTTTGCATAAGATTACTCATTTTAAAGCTATTCAAATTATGCACAATTTGGTCCAAGAATCAACAAAATCAGATAACTCTTCATGAAGATATGGCTCCTAAAAGATGATATGTTTTCAGAAAAAACCCTAATCCTTCGCACTTTGCAATTTTGTTTTTCGCAACTTGAAAAATCATCACTACCCTTGTTTCGAATGGTTGAATTCATAGGATCGTATCTCCCTCAATATTGCTCATATTTTTGCATATGACCACTCATTTTAAATCTATTCAAATTATACACAAGTTGGTCCAATAATTAGTTGAATCGGATAACTCTTCGCGAAGATATGGCTCCTAAAAGATGAGACATTTTTTTAGAAAAAAACCCTAATCCTTCGCACTTTGCAAATTCATTCTTCGCGACTTGAAAATATTTCAATCTAAGTCTTCTTAAAATCAAGGAATATAATAGTTTAGTTAATACCATTTGATATATTCACTAGCCTATAAAAATAATGAAAGAAAAAAATATTAAAAAGAGTTTTGGTGAAGTTTTAGTATGAGGTTTTGGTAGTGGTAGGTGAAGGTACTCACTATGAAGAAGAATAGGAGATATTAATGTGAAATAAATTTCCATTATAGAATAGATCCAAGGTTGAGTCCCTTTTCAATAGGGCATTGATTTGTAGGTGAAAAACTTCCATACAAGATATTTAATAATCTATTAACCAAATAAAAGGAGTACTAAGCTTTGAGAAAAAGGAAGGCAAAGGTAGATTCAAGTGGTGGAGGTAGATTCCAAAGGAAGAGGTAAAAGTGGGGAGGTAAAGATATATTCAAGTGGTGGATATAGATTCTAAATGTAGAGGTAGATTCAAGTGATGGAGATAAATTCTAATGTAGTTGGTATACATAGGTGTAGCTGACAGATCTAGGTACATGTAGAAATGTTCTTTCAAGACAAAACTAGGAAAATATTCAAATCCAAATACCTTATTATTTTCTTCTCTTGTATTTTTATTTTGTGGTTCAAAATTCTAAAAACTAAATAAATACATTTGATGGGCCCAAGGCTAGGGCTTGAAAAACTAAGATCCCAAACATTCGAGTGCATGTTTGGTTGGAAAGGTTGATTCAGATAATGACAAAGCCACAACACAAAGAAGACAAAGAGAAAATAAGTGAAATTAACTTGAATCTATCAGTTGATCCTATGGCTAGCCCATATTATAACAAAATAATAGTTTTAGACGAATGCATTGGGTCCTTGCAACAAGAGATGTTGGAATTGACCATAGTCATGAGAGAACCGCAAAGCCTCATTGTGGAACAACAAAAAATGATTTTTGAACAAGCTATCTTGTTCAAAAATTATTTTTTGTTGTTCCTCCACTACCACGGGCTTGTGCAATAGTAATGATTCTATAAATGGATCCCATACTCAAACTGAGTTGCATATCAAAAAATAAAAAGAAGATAAAGACAATCAATTACAAGTAGTAGAAATTCAAGTAGAAATTGAAACTTTAACAAAAGAATAAGAACTGCAAAATAAATTAAAGGGGACTAGATCATGTGTGCAAGTGGGAAGATATCCAACATTCAAGCCTAAGGAGCAAAGAGAATTATTAGAGAAACAAATTAGAATGCAACTATTAGAAGAAAAGGAAAGGCAAATGAAGTCAATAAACATTAATGGTATAAAAGAGCATGGAGAACAAGAGAACACATCCAACTTAATAAGAATTTTTTTGATAAACTTCATTGGAGAAGACAAATTCATCAAGCATGTAGGTTGGGAAAAGTAAGGGAAGACATGAGAGCTAGACCAATCTGAGTCACAATATTCAATATAAGAGATAAAAGATAGGTTCTTCAAAATATAAGGTCATATTTTTACCTAGATAATGGTTTTACTCCTATGCAACAAGAAGAGGAGATGGAAAAATGGGAAAAGGTAAAAATAACAAGGTTTAATAGTAAAAAGACATCATTGAAAAATGGGAAAGCATGCATTATAAATAGAACACACCAAAATAAATGAGAAAATAGGGCTTGTCAGGAACACTTAACACTAGTAAGTTGGAATTGTCATGGATATCCATGGCAAAGAAGTCGCAATCTAGGGCCCATAGCTAAAGAAAATGATGTAATTGTACTAATAGAAATAGATTAACATGATGGGTGCAAGATTCTAGATCGAGAAAGATACAAAAATATATCAGTATGGAATGAAACAACATAAAATGGAAAAAATATGGAGTAACTATACTAATAAAAGTGTCTTGGAGTAGACTCATACAAGTTAAGAAAGAAGACTCAAATAAATAGTATATATGGATTAGAATCACATATAAAGACAAATTGCTTAGTATTGCAACTTGTAATTTTTCTCTACAATAATCAAATTTTTATAACATACACAACATATATCATGAGGATCCATATATGCCATTGGCCAAAGACATTGTAAAATATAATAAGCTTTGATAGGTGGTATTAGTGGGTGACTTTAATGCCAGTGCAACAAATAAACAATCAATATATTTAAAGATCAATAAAGGTATAAATGATAATCTGCTATGGCTTGTCTTGGGGGGATAGTGCAACGGTTCAGGGTTTGGCTCTTCTTTGGGAGATCCAAGTTCAAACTACAACATGTGTGTGTGGGGGGGTTGTGTTAATTCTCTATTGATAAGTTTAGCTCCCAGTATTACAAGAGGTTATGGTTTAGATAGGAATGCTCTACCCTAAGCGCCGATCGTAGGGGTTTCTCACACTAACTAAATAAAAAAAATCTACTTTGAATTGAAGAAGTGGATCATGATTGGTTAAGGTCCTTAGATGACAGTCAAAGACCCATCACACATTATGGAGAAAAAATTCTTAAATTATGTACCATAGAGGGATTGTTCATTTGTAATGGCATAAACATGTGGCAAAATTTTAGAAAATATATTTGTTAAACATATAATAGACACAATGTAGTTGATTATGCTATTTGCTCACCAAACTTTATTTCAAAGATAAAAGATCTAAAAATTGAAGTAGTTCCCATGGATCTAAAATCTGATCACAATCTAATGTAATAAAGATCCAAATGCAAGAAAGTGGATAGTAACACCTTTAAGTAACTAAAGGAAATACAACATGAAACATCTATATCAAAAATAAAAATGTTAAAACTTTTAAAATATCACTCTGCCAAATTATGCAAAGAGAAAAAAGAAAGAGGAAAAATAGTTTTCAAAATTTTTGATAGCAATACATTGATGGATAATAATGATAGAAGCCTTGGAATCATGCAAAAAGCTAAAACCTAGGAAAATAAAACATTAAATCTTCCCTACGAATTCATGGTACGATGAAGAATGCAAAGCAGTAAGAAGAACCTATAAAGAACTAGACAAAGAGAAAATATATAACAAGATATATAAATAGCTAGTGAAAACTAAAAAGGGAGAATATTTAAGAGCAAGGCAAAAAGAGTTGATAAATCTTGCAAAGCATAGTCCTGTTGGCAATTTTGGGTATGTTGCCTAGCTTCATGTTTGTGAGTTGTCATTGATGTCAAAAGGAGTTTGTGTTGATGTCAAAAGGAATTTGTGTTGATGTCAAAAAGAGTTTGGTGCCAAAAATATCTTGAAAGTTCCATGATGTTTGTTTAAGGGTTTTTATTAAAACCATGGTGACAAGGTTAAAGGTTTTTCTTAAAACCATCTGGACTCATTAAGGGTTTTTATTAAAATGATCTTGGCTTAATGAAAAGGTTTTGCTCCTTGAAAAAACCTTAAAAGTCCATTTTGATTATTAATAAATAAATTAACTCAAACCTTTGAAAAGGTTTTAAGTTAAATTTATTATTAATAAAATAATAATTATTAATTTAATAATTATTATTGAAAGGGTTTCTAAACCCTTAGTGGCGCTCATGTAAAAGACTTACCTCACCGACATTGTTTTTTTGGAAGGAGCGCCGACGTCAACTTGCATGGGATGCAAAAGACTATTAAAGGGCATTAATTCCTAAGGTTCAATACACCTCCAATTTGCGTGATTACCTTCAATCTCGTATTGCTCTGTGACCTTCAATTTTGGATTGCTCTGTGATTTTTGAGTTTTGTATTGCTCTGTGATCTTCAATTTTGGATTGCTTTGTTATTTTCAAGTTTTGTATTGCTCTATGTTTAAGTTTCAATTTCGTACGCCTATGAGGAAGACAAATTTGTTTGTCTTTAATTTCTGCAAGCAAAGGGAAGGTAAAACGACGAGTGGCACTTGAGAGTTTCGTTGGGCACTTGTGCTCCAACGATGGAGGTAGTGGAGTGAAGGCGCTCACTAGGCAGAGGTGTCGAGATCGATTCACGACAAGCATGTTTCAATTTTTTCTTGGTCGCGGTTATTGTGCACGTGGTACGATGGTTGCTTTGGGCCATGATTTTGGAGGAGGAAGCACTTTGGCGCTTATGTTGGTGTCTCCACACTTCTCCTAAGGTTGGAGAATGATAATGTGGAATATTTGATTTGACTTGGCAATTATTGTTGGTAATTGGATGGAGGTATAAGGTTAAATAGAAATATTGCTTTGACATTGTTATTATTGATGCTTAATGTTTATGTGGTAAATGTATTTTAGGAGTTATAAGGGTTTTAGGAATAATTGTGCTTAATGTCATATTGGGGTTAGAGAGCCTTTGGAGTTATTGAGTGTATATTCTCTTGTAATTATTTTTTTAAGGTTGAAGTTATTTTGTGATATATTAAGTAGGAGTTATAAGGTGTAAAGGAATATTGTTGATATGTATATTTGTGAGTTTTGATTATTGATGAGTTGGAGTGATAAGGTGTTATTAGGACTCTTATCATTGTGCATTATTCCATTGTTGCTAACTCTAATTTGTGGCAAATTGAGAGTTAGTGTTGTGACAGATTTTGAGTTCTCCTTCTTTATCAAAGTAAAGGTATGGGCACATTCTTCCATGGTTATTATTGATTGATGGTTTTTTGAAAATAAGTTTGGAGTGAAAAGGATTAAATTAAGTTTCCTTATTTGGAGTGGATCTTATTTTCTAAAAGTGGAAGTATTGATTATGCATTATGAGATCATGATGAGTTTATGAGTTATTGCATAATTTTGGTTTATGAGAGTGGAAGAATTTGAAGTTTGCTTTAGGTTTTTTGAGTGAGAAGCTTATGCCATTGCTATAAGTTGTTGAAACCCTAATTGAGTTGTTTGGTTGTTGAGAGTTTGGTTTTGAGATTGCTTCCATTGAGATTGAGTTGATCAAGTTATGCTTTACTTGATACATGAGTTGGGCTTGCTCCTTTGAGATTTAATTTTATCAAGTTGTACGTTGCTTGATAAACTTGGTTGTGTGGTTAAGTTGAGCATTCCCATTTGAGAGAAGTTGGAAATATCTTGAACCCCTTTTTGATGCTTAGAGAGAGATTGCTTTGAGTTCTTGAAAACTAACTTGGCTAGGGTTTGATATCAAGTTATGGTTCTATGTTGGAGGAGTTGATTCCTTGATATTGCATTATTGACATTGTTGGGTTGTGGTTCAAGATCTTGTGAAAGTATACTACTATCTTTATTCTGATTTGAGAAAGAGTTTGTTTTTGAGTTGAAGGATAGAACATATTGAGTCTCTAACAATTCTCTTTATGCTTCTATGAGATTGATTTGAGTTGAGATTGAAAGTTTAAGGATAGAACATATTGAGTTTCTAACAATTCTCTTTATGCTTCTATGAGATTGATTTGAGTTGAGATTAAGATTTGAAGGATAGAACATATTGAGTCTCTAACAATTCTCTTTATGTTTCTATGAGATTAAAAGTTGAAGGATAGAATATATTGAGTCTCTAACAATTATCTTTACGCTTTTATGAGATTGATTTGATATGATTGGATGAAACACATGGGTCTCTAACAATTCTCTTTGTGTGTTCACATTGGGCAAGTTTCTTGGTAAACTTGCTTGAGCTAATTTGGTCAAGTTCTTGGTGAGCTTGCTAGGACTGATTTGGACAGGTTCTTGTGGGAAACTTGTGGAGTGATTTGGACAGGTTCTTGTGGAGAACTTGTGGACTGATTTGGATAGGTTCTTGTTGAAGAACTTGTGGACAGTTTTGATGAAGTCTTTGGGGATAATTGTGAGCAGTTGTGATTGATTTGTTCAAGCCTTTTGGCTTAAGCTTGGGATAAATCTAACAGATATTTGAGAGCAGATTTGTGTTGGACCAGAGGACTGAGTTTGGTGCAGATTTGTGATAGAGTTTGAGAGGACTTGTGCTGGACCGACTGATTGTGTTTAGTACTGGCATTGATTAGCAGCTATGGATGTGATCAGTGAGGACAGAAGTCTCTAGAGCCATAGCAAGGAGGACAAGACGTCTTTTGTGGAAAGGAGTTCCACCTTCTAGTGGCAGAAGAGGCAATGATCTTCTAAAGTATCATTTCCAAAACTTTGGGGTATAGGATATCTCCTTTGGGCAAGAGGCCCATAAATACTTCTTTGGGGGATAGGACATCTCCTTTGGGCAGGAGGCTCATAAATATTTGATTAGGGGAAGGATTCTCCTTTGGACAAGAAGTCCATAAACATTGTAATTTGGAAGGATTCCCAAAGGATTTGATTGAGAAAATTTAGTGAAATATTTTCTTTGTGGAGTAGCCCACCTTAGGTGAACCATGTTATATTGGTGTCTCAATTGTGTGATGACTTGTACACTGGTTTGATTACTACTTTTATTTTGCTATTGGTTCATTGCATTGCTTTCTTAAGTAAAAGGAAAAAGTTAAAAAGTGGTCTTATACTGTTCACCCCCCCCTCTCAGTATAAGCTTGTATTCTTCAAGCCCAAGATAATTTTGGAAGAGCTACAACAAAGCAAAAGACATTAAAAATAATATCACAAGTGAACAATGGTTGTAGTATGCTAAGCAATTATATAAGTGAAACCAAGATAAAGATACCCCTGCTATAATTAACACAATTGAAGAAATTTTTTCTAGGAAAGATACGAAGGGCATTAAGAAAATAGCAATAGGTAAAGCTTGGGATATAGATGATTTGTAAGTTGAACATCTCAAGTGTGGGGTTGACATCTTAACAACACACACCCAAAATATTTTTAATGACATCATTAAAGAAAACTTTCCATTGGAATGGATAGCTAGCCTAGTCATACAATTACATAAAAATAGAGATACCAACAATCCTTCAAATTACCACACCATTATGATTAATCCTCTTTTTAAAAAATTGTTTGACAACATAGTAGAAAGCAAAATTAGTTAGTGGACAAAAAATCAAGGAAAGAGGGCAATAGAGCAAGCAAGGTTTAGACCAAAGTACTCAACAATAGATCATTGCATTACTTTAAGGCACCTAATAGAGAGGATATGAAATAAAAAAAGAGAATTTTATTATTGTTTTATGGACTTTGAAAAGACTTTTGACAAAGTACCTAAAGGTAAATCATGGAAAATAATGGAAGAAATTAGCATATCAACCAACTATAAATCAATTATACATAGACTTTAGGAGTAGGTGGTGGCAAAAATTAAAACTTCAAAAGAATTACCAGAGTGATTTAGGAGTGATATCAAAGCGAATGAGGGTTTTCCATTGTCACCTCTTTATGTAGCTTTTACATTGACAGATTAAAAGAATGGGTATAAAGGATGGGAGGAGAGGGAATACAATTGGGTAATTATGTAGTGAAACTTCTTCTCTATGTTGATGCCCCCATCTTGATTGACAAGACACTTGAAAGTTTAAAGTGACATCTAAAATCTTTAGAGCTTTTTTATAAAGAAATTGGGATGTAGGTGAACACTAGTAAGACTAATATTATGGTTTTCCCTACTCGGAGAGACCAAAAGCATCCATTTTTTTAATTTGAAGGAAATTCTTTAGAGGCATTAACAAAATATAAATATCTTGAGTTAGATTTTTAAAGCAATCTCACTTGGAGAATATGTAGGATAAAAAAAATACAAACAATATGGAGGGCACTCTACTCATTGCTAAATAGGAACATAAAAACAAAGTTAAGGGATTGAAAAAAGTCCTTTTTGGGTTATTAGTAATTCTAGTGGTGCTATACGGATGTGAGGTGTGGGCTAGTAATACATAAAAATAAAAATGGAAACAAATAAAAAGAATTAAAAAATAATTGATTACAACTAATTTTAAAATTATAGCATTTGTTCCATATGAGATTTTACTTGCTAAACCATGAAATTTTCTGCTAGAAGTAAAAGCTATGATCAAGGTATTGAGGTACCTAAAGAAAATAAAAAAAGTTAAAAGATAACAAGTTGTCGAAACAAGTAATCAAAGAAACACAGAATAGAAACAAAAAAAAATTGAATAGAACAATTAGATGGAAAAAGTGGAGCATTAAATTTCATGAGGTCCCAAATTCTAACAAAAAAAATTAAACAATATGTGAGGGAAAAATTCAAACTTATTATGTAGAAAAAAAAAAGTTATACATCAACAAATTGAACCCAAATTGTGAACACAACCAAAAGAAGTACATAGATGCAAATATTAAATGGAATGAAAAAATGCTTATAGCCCAACTAAGATCTAGTTCATACTATCTCAAATGCAAAATTAGAAGATGGACAATTCCTTAAGAGACATGGTCAGAACGAATATACAAAAGGACCGGAAAATATTTTGTTATAGAATGTGAAGCCTGCAAGGACATCAAGATTGCAAGGACATCAAGATTACATTTAAGGACACTCTAAAAATAAACTCATTTATAAAACTTTATAAAAATTTAGAATAAAAAAACAGAAAATTTAAGGACACTCTAAAAGTAAACTCATTAGTAAAACTTTATAAAAAATCTAGAATAAGAAACAACAAATTTTCTTATCAAAATCAAATATAAAAAAACAAACTCCAAAAAAAAATTAAAGGAAGTTGAACTTTTTGATTTTGTTAAATAATTTTTTTCTTACATGTTATAAAACTTTAAAACTCTAAATAAAAAGTTTAAGATTTGAGTACCATACTTCAAACTTATATAGTAGCTCTTGATCTAATAAACTATTTTAATCTTTAATTAAAATAAAATAAAAAATTTATTAACAAAATTAATAACTAAAATTTAAATTTAAATTTCCCAGCCCACTTGTTTCCTTTAAAAAAAAACACATTTCTACTGGGCCGTTCTCCCCTCGCGTGGCGGCCATCTACGCGACAAGAGCTGCTACTCATGTCGGCAGGTCGGTCTAAACTCTTGATGAAAAGGAGTCTAAAGATTCAGTCTTAGGAACCGAGCGAACATAATGGGAGAGCAGCCAACGAATTCAAATGGCAAGAAATTTGAATGCACAAAAGTTGTGTACCCAAACCCACCAGATCCACATAATCCAGATGAAGCGACTCTCAGAAAGCAATGGAATTTTGCAATCAGGCAATACAGCAAGTGGTCTTCTCATGTATGGGGCACCGCCATTCTGGCCGGCGTCTCCTTCTTTGCTGTCGGCTGGTTCATAAAGGGCGGTAACCCCTTGGCCTCCAGGAATTCTGATGACGATAAGGACGATAAACAACATTTACAGTCCACTTCCTGATATCTTTGGACCAGGTCAGTTCAACTTTTGTTCTTATCAATTTAACTTTGCCTAATGAAGTTTTAGGATTTCCAGTGAGGATTTCAGTTTGGGGACCATGGTTTGAGACCATGGATATCATTCTTGAAATATAATGAATGCTAAAGAAGTTCCGTATCCTCCTCCTGAAATTTAAAATGAGATTTGTCTTGAAAAAATTGGGTTTTTTCGGTGAAAAATTATGGGTTGTATGGGGAATAATTATTGTGGCCTTTTACATTCTTGGAATTTAAGTTTTCAGTTAAATTTGACATTATATTAGGATTGTTGGAACAAAGGGAAGGTCATATGGATTAAGGTTGTGCTATATCTAATTATCAGGGCATTATTTCATGGAGCAACACGCATATGCACGAAATTAAAAGAGCAATAGGCATTAGATGAGCCACAACCGTAGGTATGCATGGAATCAAAGTAGTAATACCTATGCAAGATGCGACCATTGAAGACCCACCCATAGATGGATGGATGATTGATCATGGTGTCAATTGTGCACAAATCTATATTACTATCTGGTTTCTTTGCATGGTCCAAAGGCGGAGCATGGGAAGGAGGTGAGATTGGCATGTCATTTATCTACATCCATGATCTTCCATAACAGCTCAACATGTGCTTCACGGAACCTTTATAGCTTATAGGTCAAATGGTTTAGTTTAGATATGGGAAGTGAGTAACTTTTGAGTTATACACTATCTCTAGTCTTCTTAGGTTAATATACATGAGATTCATCAATTATTTATCAAGAAGACTTATGAGTTATATGCTACTCCTAGTCTTATTAGCCCATAGACTATGCATGAGATTCATCATTTTATTATCAGTATTGACACCCATGGTTTATAGCCTACCCCTGCACTTACTAGGTTATAGGCTATACATGACATTCTTCTTTTCATTATCAGTATTGAGAATCATCATTTGATTATGAAGATGCGAGCAATTAATCTTGTATTCTATTCTCTTTGTGAGGTGTCTTCTACCATATTATCCATCCTTTAGAATCATCATTTGATTATGAATATGCGAGCTATTAATCTTGTATTCTATTCTCTTTGTGAGGTGTCTTCTACCATATTATCCATCCTTTAGGATAAGCCTACGGTGTTAACTCACCTTGGAAATATTTTGTGAAGTTGCTGAGAGAGTATTTGGTAGAGTGGAAACTGAGATATAACTTGTTGTGCATGCATTTATGTGATTTTTTGGCATTTTTACATTTTTTTTTTTTTTTTTAACTTTTGGTGGTCGTGACGACGATTGCACTGGAGGAAAGGACAAAAGTGGATAATTCTCGATGAATATGCATTTGTTTTATATTGTTTTCTCGGTGAATAAAGGGGAAATTTTTATATTTTAAGGATCTTCCTGATTTTTAGGAGGTAGTACCGAGATTTGGAGTGGTAGTACGGAGTTTTGGAGTGGCCCTGGTGATTCCCCTAGATGTGTTTTAGTTGTGTTCTAGTTTATGTTGGCTTTCATTTGGTGTAATTTGGAGTTATAATGGAGTTTCTAATGGATGCATTAGAATTTAAAAAAAAATCAATTATCTCATGAGTTAAAAAATAAAAAATAAAAAGGGTGGCTGTAAGGCTGTTGTGCTTCAGCAGCAGCTAATTGGCAGATTGGAGGACGAAAACCTTCTAATCTCAGTTGGCAGATTCGAGGACGAAAACCTTCAAATCTCAGGATCAGATCTTTGATTTCAGTTGGCAGATTCATACCTGGGTCTGCATTGTGCATTTAGAGGAATTTAATTAGCAACTGTGGCTGTTTGGCTCTTCTATTGTAATATCTTTACATTATTTAGTGGATGCACTTACCAGGTGCATGCTTTTCAGTTTATTGCAAGACTCCATAAGCCTGGGGGATAGAGGGACGGGTTTCGAGGATGGCGGGGGACGGGGACGACAGACCGATTTTAAGGGATGGCTGGGGGACGGCTGGTATAATACTATGAAATTTTTTAGAAATTTAGAATAATCTACAAATTCTACACAACAAAAATGAAAAATACTAAAAACTTAAAAAGTATGCATGTTCTTAAAACATGTTTCAATCTGAAATGAACTCAGCTATTAGCCTATTACTAAGTGCAACTATTTCAACAAATGTAACTTAAGGTTCAGCCAAGGATATCAAGTGCAATCTCTAACAGCTAACCAAAATAGTTGCTATTGCTCAAGTAACCAAAATAGTTGCTATTGCTCAAGTAATGAATGTCACACTGTTCAGCTTTTAACATTCAAACAATAACAGTCATCATTTTTTCAGCCACCAATGTTCAAGCAAAGACTATCATTTTTTTAATTTTTTTTTTCAGTCACCATTGTTCAAACAAAGACAGTTCTTAGTTTTTACTTTTTGGACATCAATGTTCAAGCAAGATAGTCATAAGCTACTTTGGGATCTGCTCACTCCACCAAACTCCCCTTGGAAGCAAATCTTAAAATGCAAATATCTGAACAATTCTAATAGGTTCCAGCTCATAAAAAGTGTGAAAAGTACAGCAGGCTCCTCAATTTGGAAACATATTGTGGAAGCTAAAGATATTATATTAAATCATACCTCTTGGATTCCAGGGGATGGTAAACAAATAAATATATGGGATGATCCAGTCTTGGGAGGACCTCCAATCATTAAAAATTGTTTCCTAGAGATAAAAACAGTCTTGCAACAGTTGGGTGTTAGCTCTCTTGCAAGCTTTAATTGAATGGGTGAGAGATCTACCCTTGCCACATGTTGACCAAGACTTATGGAGACATCCAAACTGAAGGGATTAAACTTTCTCCCCAAATTCTAGATCAGCTTATATGGGGCTCTATTAGTGGGTCAAGTGTTTACACAGTTAGACAAGGGGTGTTATTACAACAACAGGGTCAGAAGAAGTCAACCATAGCTAAGGTATGGAATTACAAGGTTCCCCCCAAACTTCAAGCCTTTCTTTGGTTAGTGCTCCAAAACAAGATTTTTACTGGAGACAACCTCATTAAGAGGAATATCATGGGGCCTCATATTTTCCATAGGTGTCTTAAGAACAATGAAACAATATCACATCTATTCTTTCAGTGTATAGAAGCAGTTAAAATCTGGATTGAAATAACCCAACAACTAGGATCAACACTATCAGGAACCTTCAACTTAGAAAATTGCCTAACTAATTGGGGCCAAATTTACAAATGGGGATTGAAGGACAAGCACCTTATTAGGCAGATATGGTATTCAGTGCCAATATTCATCATTTGGCACATATGGAAGGATAGAAACAGGATAATATTTGATGACAAAAGAACCAATTTTCAAGTGTTAACCAATAGAGTGTTAAGGGAGATAGTCTTGAACACAAAAGCTATATATCATAAACAACAAGACATTAGGAGATTAAGAAAAAAGGAGATACAACTGTTATACACCAAATGGATCTCTAAAATCTCCTAAAATTTGGGCCACAGGTTAGAAGAATCAAACCTTCAGAGATAAATTTCCTTGCACTTTTCTTTGATGGAGCCTCTTAGTTTGTTGCGACTGGTGGTGTGATACTAGTGGCACCACACTATGAAATGCTCCAGTTCAAAATCAATTTGGGGAAAACAACCAATAATGTTGTAGAATTGATAGGTTGTGAAATGGGACAAAAGCTGGCTCAAGAAAAAAGCATTAAACATTTTCATGTGTATGGTGATTCGAGACTTGTGATCTCTGCCCTATGTAAGGGGAAGGATTTCTCATCAGACCAACTACAAATAGTTTAGAGAAGACTAAGAGAATTGGAGCAGAAGTTTGAATATATACAATACTCCCACATTAGAAGGAGGCATAATATGGTGGCTGATCGCCTTGCAAATGAGGCCATAAACATAGCCTATTTGCATCTCAGAGTAATAAGAAAAAATAAAAGCAGACAACATGAGTGGCACAAATGATAGGAAGTATATGGCAATTTTGGAGCCTTTGTAGATTTGGGAGCCTTTGAAGATTTAGGGGCCCTTGGAGATTTTGATGCCTTTGGATGCCTTTGGACAACCTTGGAACATTGCGTGATTCTAGAGCTTTTGGTGTTTCAAGTTTTCTCGGTGATTATGGTACCCTTTGCATCTTTGGCACCCTTGGTATACTGTTGCACTTTTTGGAGTTTTTAAATTTGCTTTGTTGCATGTTCCTCCTTTTGGATAGCAATCTTGTGACCTCCAAGCTGCTTGTTGGATAATTGTTCTTTGCAAATTTGAATATCAATATATAACTTATTTTCTTTAAAAAAAAAATAACAATTATAACAGGAAAATTATTATTTTTTCAATGAGTTTACACAGGTTTTCATGAGGGTCCCGGTCCCCTCATACTGAGTGGGTTTTGAACCTTGGACCTCTCAAAGAGAGGTCAAAGCCCTTACCACTGCAGTAAGCTTGCAGCTCTATAACAGGAAAGTAATTAACCATGATTGTTGTGTTTCTTTCAACTATCCAACAACTTCCTTTCCCTCACAGCCATCTATCTATTTTTTTATGCCAACGTGATTAACGACCTCTGTCCATTTTCATTTATTTCTACCACTCATCGTTGATGTTCTTTATACATATTTTACGATCTGTATACACATTTTACGATCTCTATACACATTTTGGCTTATGGAATTTGGACATTTTGGCAAGTTTCTCCTCTTGTTTTTGCCCCCTGGCCTCTATCCATGCAACTTGGTGTCAGAAATTGGCAATAAAATGCTGAGAAACTTGCTGCGAGTTGGTGATTTTCTTGGCCCGAGTTTTAAAAAAAAAAATCGCCACTCCGCTTAACTCGCGAGTTTGGCGATTTATTGCAGGATATCTTCAATTTTTAAAACACGATTTATTGAGGGATATCTGCAATTTTTAAGACATTGATCTGAAGTAAACCTGCTTGAGTGGCTGGTAGTAATCAGAATCAACAGTGTGGTAGCATCAAACAGATCCAAGGAAATTGCCTTATTGCAGTTGGGTCAGTTCCCTAAGATTGTTTCCATCAGACTAAGTCAAAATTCCCAAAACTTGCTAACTAGATCAACTGGTCATCTATGCTTGGGAATCCCTATTCTGAACTCCATAAAATTTAAAGATCCAGTGGGGGAAGACAAAACCCACATTTTTTAAACTCTAATCTAAGACAGATCAGCCTTGGCTCTGGGTTGACAAGCTGACAATTATATTATTCCGAGTACAGAGAAGCCATTACTATTGAAAAGGGTCTGAATGGGGCTTTCAGGAGTTGGTTGGTTAGTTTTGGATGTTTTAGGAGAGTGTTATATATGCATGCTATTGACAAATATCCTTCTCTAGTAGGTTGGGTTCTGGAATTCATAAACCTTTTTTACTCGAAACTGGCACCAAGTTTCATTGACCGATTCACAAAGGTTGCATTATATATTAGAATGTGAGCTAATCCTATTTAAAGAAGTCTACTTTTAATAACTTATTTTGATCGTATTCCATTTCTAATTATTTTCTTAAAATTATTGGGCCTTGACTATATCAACTTTATCTGTACTCTGTCTAATTTATTGTTTGTTATCATTCCATTGTAAACTTAATTAGCACCAAATTTGAAGTTTCATATGACACACATAAAGCTTTCCTGCAGTAAAATTTTAATACAATAAAAAGATCATGGATACAGTTTGCTGCTAGCTGATTTTCATGCTTCAAATATGATACACATTTCTTCGCTGTACCTCATTTTTGGTCATTTCAATTTGATCTACAAAATTCGCATATGATCTGAGAAGATGCTTCTTTTTTTGCAGCACTTCTGGAGCGTGCTCAAGGATTATAGTGTCATGTCCTTGTTTTTCTGCTATTCTTTCTCTGATTGAGTGGTTTTTTGGTTTTTCTGTTTTTATGACAATGAATTGTAACAAAATCTACACAATATCTAATTATATTAGATAGATAGTCAAATGAGAAATTGTCATTGGGCTTACACTGTGGAGACCCAAGTTTGAATCACGGGGAGGGTGGCCCTGTTATGCCCCCAGCTGTATGCTTCGGCTGTTAAAGTATCTTAAAAAAAAAAAAGAAAATGGCTTACTTCCTCTGCTTCTACTTTGAAGCATTTTGGTTGAGATAGTTGTGAGCGTGTTATAGCAGTTTGTATCTGGTTTTCTTGAGGCATGTACACTAATTGTCACATGTTGTGTGCGATTTGTGCTATGCACGTGTAGTAGCTTTGTTGGCGTAGGTATTTGTATATTGAAATCATCAACTCCTTGTAATTTTATCTCATAATTTATTATGTACATTTTATATGGCATTTTTTTTAATGAATTGAGCTTCTTTTATTATTGATCGTTTGGAAGTTAATATGGTGGCCTTGTATTTCATTTCCAATCTCAATGATTTCTATGGGGTCATATGTTTTATGTTGATTAGTGCAGAATGTTCGTGTAGAATGTCAACAACTTTACCTACTTATTACATTCTTGTTTATTTGATGCATAAAAAGGTTTCTATTTTTTACTATTAAATTATTATGTTGAGGATGATGCTCGACATTTTTTATGAAAGAGACCACACACATTCAATTTTTTATGAAAGAGACCACACACATCCAAATTTTTTCATAAGAAACAGAGCACAATAGTATCACAATTGAATTGTTTCCGGCATTAAGCATGCATACATTCTTGTTTAGTTGATGCTTAAAAAGGTTTCTATTTTTTAATATTAAATTATTATGTTGAGGATGATGCTCACGTTTTTTATGAAAGAGACCACACACGTTCAATTTTTTATGAAAGAGACCCCACACATTCAATTTTTTTTATGAAAGAGACCACACACATCCAAATTTTTTCATAAGTAACACAGCACAATATTATCACAATTGAATTGTTTTCGGCATTAAGCATGCATAATTTGCATTTTATTCGGGGAAAACCAGTCTTATTAGGAATTTTGTTATCTCTATGCTACCCTATTGGCATTTTGTGCTCAAGATTGATCACATACTACGTGATTGAACATCATATTTCTAGCCAAAGTTGAGCTCCTAATATTTTAAGTAAATTAAGATGTCTAACATCCTAATTCTCAAATATTTGAGGCAAAGTTGCCTATCCTTGAGTTATCCTCGAGGTGATTTTTTTAGTATGCAGCCTACCTACCTGGTGCATCTGATTTGTACGATTCTTGTGGGTGAGTAAACTTAAGTTTTTTATCCTTTCTCAAAGTAATGGTAAACTGAACCTTTGATGCTTTTGGGTCTGTAATGTTTAAAGATATTAGCATGTGTAGTTATGCAATACCGATGATATTAAGCATAAAACTTATGATCTAAAATGTTATTCATATTTATTGGAACAAATTTTAGCTAGAGATTTGCAGTTACTGCAACTTAAACATTTTGCCTAAGTAGAGATGGGGTTCTTCTTAGGCATCCGTTTGCTATGGCAAGTAGCTTACATTCAGTTCACATTTCAGGGAAAAATGAATGTATGTTTATTTGTGGCTTCATTCTAATGTTTCATGTTTTTCTTTCTTTGTCTATATATATATATATATATTAATTTATATTTTTAAATGTATACAAAGGATATAATGTGTGGTGTAAAAGCTATCCTGATTTACCTAATCTTATGTTGCAACATCTTTTAATTACTTATAAAAGTTGTTAAGACATACATCTCATACATGAGAAAACATTCTCATACGTGAGAAAACATTGCATGCCTTGGGAAAATTGTTCTTAATAAGCTTGGATAAAGTGTGTGAATTGAGCTATAAGAATACAATTGCAAAGATGAGTGACATATATTAAGCCGTTCTAAGTATCAAATTTATACATGATTTTGTTAATTCTTCATAAAAACAAATTATCTTCTTGAGCCCTTCTCTTGTCATGGTCTTTCACATTGACACACTTTGTGTGCTAATATAGAACACTTACCACCAATGAAGTATAGAAAAAGGCAAGAGCCAGATCCACAATGTTGAAAATGGTAGTACAATAAGGGTAACACAATGAAAATAGAAATACTTTTATTACATATACAAAATACAAGATTATACAAATGCTCACCTGCAAGTGGATTTGGTCTTCTGGTCAAGCTTCCATTCAATGGATTTGCCCAACAACAATACAACAATACTCCATATTAAATTTAACAATCGGCCATCTTTCTTTGGCTAGCTTGGCTTGCTAGCCCTTAGTTTCTACTTGGCACCCTTGAGCTCGTATGCTCAACTTGCCTCCGATAAAGGGGTCTGCCCCTTATTTATACTCTTAATTCAATGGATGGAGAATTTTTGGTGCCAATATAATAGAGAGATCTTTCTTTTATATTGTTCCCACAATTCGAAGATATATTAGATATCTTTCCCATAACCTCTTAAACTCTTATGATATTTATAATTGTATGAGTTCGAAGTTCCCGTATATTTTCTGTATGGACTTTTTCCATGATAGGTTAATTATTACATAACACCTATAAAGAGGCATTGGACTATTTAGGACTTCTAAAATTTTTAGAAAATGTTGATTACAAGATATTTGATATTTGACAAGGATAATGTATGAAAGTGGTGATATATTTTTTAATAGGTTATATGGATTGAAATGAACTTCACATGTATTAAATTATTGACCACATAGTGGTATTTTTTTTTTTTTTGGTTACATAGGAGAGTTGATCACAACCACACTATTTTTAGTAACTGACAAGTGCAGGGTTCAAACCACAAAGGCTGCTTCCATCAAACCTATTCCACTTCGTTATTGTCGACCCGACGTGAAGGGGACCACCGATTGCTTGGGGTTCGTACCATCATCGTCAGTCTAACACGCGCACTCAAAATATTTAGAACAGACTACTACCTTTGCAAATAGACAACTTTCGATGTTTGCACTTGGGTGTCTTCTTAGTAAATGCTTGGCTAAAGAAGCACTTACCAATCCACCTAGCCCTCGGGTGCTTGACCACATAGTGGCATTAATATGTATCTACCGTTCTACAAGATTTGAACTTGGTCTTCTCGAAAATTGAGGAATTTAATCAATCAAGTTCATGTCATTTGATAGGGCAATAATACTTTTAACTATTATTATATATATTTAAAATTATATACACATGGACCCTTATGAATTTTTTTACTTTTTATTAAAAATTTTCCTAATAAACACATGTTTATTGTATTTTTTTTATACATAAATTTGTACTTAAGTTATTTTGTAATAGTCACGAAAATCTTTTCATATAGCTATTGCACCACAATAGTCTTAAGCAAACTATTGAACCTTCAATAAGCTACTCAATAATACATTGTCCATACTTATGTTATTGTACAAGCTATTGAACCTTCAATAAGCTTGTCCATACTTATGCTATTATATATTTTTTTAAAATTATATACACATGGACCCTGGTGACACTTACATTTTTACTTTTTATTGGGATATGTTCTATTAAATTGATTTTTTCCATCGAAAATCTTTTCATATAGCTATTGCACCACAATAGTCTTAAGCAAACTATTGAACCCTCAATAAACTACTCAATAATACATTGTCCATACTTATGCTATTGTGCGAGCTATTGAAGTCCATACTTACGCTATTGTACAAGCTATTGAACCTTCAATAAGCTACTCAATAATACATTGTACATACTTATGCTATTATACATGCAAATAACATGACAAATCTTTGTTGACATTACCTTGGCATTCTATTATTGACATGTCATTGGTATGCGTTTGAATTTTCAAGCTAATGAATATAGTGTATTATAAAGCATACACCTTCACTTGACATTGCTCAGCATCTCAACATTGATTCTATATTATAGCATTTATTTTATAGTTAAAGAAAGAATTGTTGGCAATGGATTGACAATGAGTTTCATACTAAATGTGTACTGGATAGTAAGCATGTGCCCGTAATATGCGACTTTTGTCACAATGCTTGATTGTGGTTATTTAGCATCCAGAATAAAACATTTGGATAGAAAGAGTTGACTATATAATAACAAAGCTTTACAATTGTAGACTAAGATGAAGTTGAGGCAAGATTCATAGAAGCTTCCAAACAAAACAACACCCCAAGGTGGTAAACATATTTGGGAATTGACCCACAGTGACAATTTAAAATTAATCTATAGTATTTTTGGTTAGTAGTCTCTTCAAGAGGTCGCTCAAAGTTTAATAAGGATATTCAAGAGGTCGCTCAAAGTTTAATAAGGATATGAGAGAAGTTAAATACTCATTGCTTTTATATTTTTGATGGAAATTTTAAGATACGACAATATCAATAAAAAGTAAGTCAACAAATTATTCTTCTTAACATTATTTGATTATATACTTTATATAAAATGCTTTTCCTAGGCAAAAGTAAGAGAAAATTTTCCAAGCATATTGCCATTAGCTATTACATTCTATGTGATCAGAATGTATCTCTCATGTATTCTAGTTCTTTTGCCCATAAGCATATCCTTCTATTCTTAATATTATTTGATTATATAATGTGTAAAACACTTTTTCTGTAAAAGAAAATTTTGCAAACATATTGCCATTAACTATTACATTCTATGTGATCGTAATGTATTTCTCATGTATTATAGTTTTTTTTTTCCACAACCATATCCTTCTCCATTCAATTGATTGACATTTTTTTGGAGTATCCTTCCATCAAGAAAGTTGTCGATTTGCTCATAGTATTTTAAAACATGTGTTTTCGAAGATCTTCATAAACAATATAGATAAACATTATGATTTTTATTTGAGGTATTTTTGATACAAGAAATGCCTCATCTTCTACCATTTCCAATTAAACCATTTGGACTAAAAAGGGATATTTATGACGTTTCGGATCTTTTCTTGTGAATTCTAAGGGCATGGAGCACTTACTAATATGTACTTTTTTTTTTAATAAGCTATATGTGATGTGGCTTGTATTGGGGCCACTCCCATCATACTATCAAAATATTAAATTTTCTCTTGAGTCAATTAAACCATATCTAGCTTGCCCTTTTATCAAAGATATTCTTTATTTCCTTTTTTATCAAATGTATTCATCTTTGTCAAAGTGCTATGTTTTTGCAGTGATCTCCTTGAAATTATTTCGATTAAGAAATAATATTTTTGTCAAAGTGCTATGTTTTTGCAGTGAGCTCCTTGAAATAATTTCAATCAAGAAATAATATCTCTTTCAACCAGTTGCCTTTTAAAATTTGAATTTCACCAAGATGAAGATCAACTTTGCGGTCGAGTGAAATTATTTGCTATCCAATTTCCTTCTCTATAGATATGCTCACATTTCCAGAGATTGCCTCCAATAAAAGTTGATGAACATCAATAATTATATAATTTTTTTCAATAAGTTTACATAGGTTTTTATGAGGGGTCCTAGTCCTCTCATACTAAGTGGGGTTTGAACCTTGGACCTCTCAAAGAGAGGCCAAAGCCCTTACCACCGCAGTAAGCTTGCAACTAAAATTTATTCGGGTATTGTGATAAACCCCTATGACCAACACATAGGGTTGAACGGTCTCCTAATAATAATATATTTTTTAATCCAATCTCCACATCCATATTTGTTGATAGAATTAATGATAACTTTTGAATCCCATTTAAGTGAAATATATTTTCATCCATTTTCAATTGAAATTTTAATCCCTGTAAGAAGTGTCTTAGCTTCTGAATTTTTGTTAGTTGATGTTCCATATGATTTGGAGTGAGGAGAATTTTGCCTTACTTATTTTGATAAACACCACTTCCATTCGTTTTTCTTGAATTTCCTTTGGGAGTACCATTAAAATTAATTTTGATAAACCCAATTTCTGGACATTTCCATTTTATTGTTGGCTTTTTAAGTCTTACTACTACAATATATCACAGGTCTCAATATAAAATAACCACAATATTAAAGGTCAATAATATCAATAATAAAGAGTAGAATATTATATGAGCCAATTAATACGTATATCAAGGCCTATATAATACTAAAGTAAACATTCACTTATATAATCAAATATGAATGTAAGTGGCCTTAAGTCATTCATGAACTATGAAGAAAAACTTACAATATTAATTGCTCAAAAATCTATATACAAGATTTATTCCAAACTAGATCTCTTTTACACTCAAATTATCAAAGTCTTGAATTGCTTTTCCATGGAGCATTATTGTCTCCATAATATAGCCATAGTAATGTGACTCTTCAAGCACTTGACTATTGCTCTCCATATGACAAGTCCCATGACCTTTGGCTTATCATCTTGCCACTTGCATACTAGACTCTTCAAGTTCTTCTTACATGGACACTTGACTCTAAGACACTTGCACACATCTACATGACTCTTACACTTCTACATGCACACCTAATCTAAGACACTTGTGCCTATCCTCACATTACATATTTGCACACTTACATTCATGACAATTGTGCATTTCCTGCACATCAACACTTACATGAAAGGGGAAATATAAATCACACTCTAAACTATAGACTAAACTCTAATTTATTACATATTTACAATTATACCATGGAAGTACCATGAGGGTACATTAGCATGTACTAAATAATGTAATATTCCTTAAGACCCCTTGAATTACATCATTTGGTGATTGAAGACTTTAATCTTCAATCTTGATCTTCGTCTTTGTTGTCAATATTCATGTGACCTTGCATTGTTCATGAACCTTTGGTTGTGATTCATCTTCAGTCTACCTCTTTTAGGTCTTCAGTATATGATTCCTTTTGTTTGAGTTTTGCTTCGAGTTTTTCTTTATCTTCATTCTTTGAATCTTTAGTTTTTGTATTTTCTCTTTCATCCTTGCTAGGTTTTCTCTTTGTTCCACTTCCTATATCTTAGATTTTTTCTAAAACCAGGATTGTTTTCATTTTGTTCGTCCATGATGCAAAATTTGGTCCTTTCAATAGTTGAGGTTCATAAAGGAAAATTTTATTATTTGACATAATGGAACTCATTCAAAAAAATTTAAAATCCTTGGAAGTAGTAAGTCTTGTCTCCAAAAAAATGAAATTTGCAAAAATTTAAATTTCTAATCCTTTGATGTAGAAAACCTTTTAACTCCCAAATATTTTAAATTTGCAAAATTTCAAAACTTCTAATATTTTTTATTTTCTCAAAAAAATTGAAGAACTTAAGAAAATAAATCTTCTATCTAAAAAAACCTCAAATATCTTCAAATACTTGAAAAAACCTTAATCAAATAAACTAACTAAAGTTGAAATCCTTATCACTCCACACTTTTTAGAAAAACTCAAAAATAAAAAAATTATATCTAAACCTTATAACTCCAATTATAATCTCCTTTACTTTAACTTATGACTCCAATTAAAGCATTTGAAAAAAAATTAATTCTTAACTGACCTTGCTTAACTTGCACTTGCTTATGGATGCGTTATTGAGACTTGCTTATCACCTTGGTCAACTTGCGCTCGCTCATTGAAAATGCTAACAACTTTGCACTCCAAGTTAAGTAGCCCATGCCAAACTAAACCCTAATTCTGCATGGAACTCTGCATACAATTCAATCGTTATGTTGGCTTCTGTCTATGATAATGATCTTCGTATATTTGCATTACTTTTGTTGGCTACGGACAATGTTGCTTGACATTACTTCTTGCAGGTGTAATGCAAATATGCTCACCTTCTTTGTTGATCTTTTCCAAGTCATTCTTCTAACGCTCGTTTCTTCACCTCCTTCGCTAGTCTATTCACTGGTATCCTCACTTTGGTCTCCTCACTTGACGCTGTGAAGCATTGATCTCTTGCTCCATCGCTATTATCCTCACTCGACGCTATGAAGTGTCGGTCTCTTGCTTCGTCACTAGTCTCCTCATTCGATGTTGTGAAGCATTGGTCTCTTGCTTTGTCACTGGTCTCCTCTCTTGACGTTGGTGCTTAATGATGCAATATTTCTATTTGGAGAGGCTGTAGACACTTCTCTTCTACTGGAGATGTTGGATAATTCCCTCCTTTCTTTTCTTTTTCTAGAGGCACTCAAACTTATGTTGGTTTAAAAAATGCTCTCTAATCCACTCACATGTTTAATAGCTCTTTCACTTTCTCCTCTCTCTGGACTATTTTTCACAATGATAGCTCTCTCCTTATACCTTGATAGTTTTTTGCTTCACTATAATAGATCTCTGCTTTTACCTTAATGGATTTGTACTTCCGTTTTTCACCTTATGAACTTTCTATTTCACTTTCACCATATGAGCTCTTTGTTTCGCTTTCGTAAGAAAGCTCTCTGCTTTGCTTTCTTTATAAGAAAGTTTTCTATTCTACTTTCCTTATGAGAAAGGTTATTTGTTATGCTTTTCTTATGATAGCTCTAACAACTATATGCTGTAAACTCTTTCACTTTCTCTTTTTTTGTTAGCAGCATTCAAATTTATCTTCGAATGGCTTCAAAATCATAATGCTTATCTCTATCCTATCTCTTTGTTGGTTACTCCTTAGGACAATATTGCATATATCTTAGCAATATTATGCTAGATATGAAAATGTTGAAAAAGATCATACATCCATGAAATGAAATACAAGATCGAAATGTAGCAAATCAAGATGCAACCATAAAGATAAAGAACGAAATAAAAGAAAATGATGGACGGTGCCCTTTTTATTAATAATGTCTTGTTCTTTTCCAAGAAGGTTACAAATAAGATCCCCTTTGAGGGATTGCTACCAATCTTGATACAATGAGTTACAAATGAAACAATTTGGATGTACTATACAAGATCTTTTTGCATCCACAAACTGATTTGGGATAGGTTTTTGGGACTATCGCAATGAATGATGATGATATGTGAATCTTTATGCTGTTGCTTCCTCGTAGATACCTATGATCTGCACACAAGAAGATTAAAGAACATTAAAAGCATATGTAGAGCCTTTCAAGATAAGGCCCATATTAATAGCAAAGAAAATGATAAAGAAACTGAAATAAGATGAATGCATGCATGAAAATGAAATCTATCTATGCTAAACAATAACTAGAAATGTTGCTAAAGCTTAACAAAAGAAGGAAAATAGGAAACAAATCTCTGCCTGAGAGGCCATCTCTATGCAGGATGGTCATACCTATGGGCCATCTCTAAGAGAGACGATCATACCTATGAGTCATCTCTGAGAGAGATGGCCACTAATCTATGAGTGATTCTCTTGTGGTCGATGCGAGGTGACGTTGGGTTTGATCTGTGGATTGGTCGACAAATTGGTGCATTCATGGAGAATGACTTAGGGGTGGAATTCAACACCAAAACAAGGATGTTAGATTGCACAAAGAGCACGGATGTGATCTTCAACCTTCAAAATGATCCATTGGCATGCTTTCCATGGAGAAAAGAATGCAAAAGGGGTTGGAAGCTTCGTGGTTGAAATTTGGTAGCACTTCATTGCTTGAAAATGAAAACTCCTTGATAAATGTATGAAGGTTGGGTGCCATTATATAGACTTCCAAAAGGGAGTCCAATCTTGCATGGGAAGCCAAGAAGCAGTTAGATTCAAGAAAGGTAACTGCCCATTCTTGAATCTTCCCTGCAACTAACTGTGTATGTCGTTATGCTTAGCTGGCTCATGTAACCGCTTTAACCATGGCACGAGATTTGAACTTGTTTCAGGTGTGACCATATCGAGGTGAGATGACCTTGACTGGAGGTCATCTCATGGTAAGATGGTCTCTAGAGGTCATCCTTTGGTGGGATGGTCCTAGATGCAAAGGGAAATTCCTCCTTGTTTGAGTGGTGAAAACCACTGTTGAGCCCTAGGGCTGCCCAAGGTGGGTCATATGGCCTTAAAGGGGTCCATATAGGTAGTCTCCTCAACATGACGTGTTTTAGGTGTCTACAGATACCCCTTTTTGGGATGCATTGTGTGAAAGCATAGCACAAAGCAAAAATAGATGACCTAATAGTCAAATTGAGGGTTGATGGTGTTCATTGATCTGATCAATGTTAGATGCCCCAATCATGGAAAGAGCATACATTTTTGAATCATTACTTCCAACACTTTGATGGACTTGATTTTAGGTAAAATTTTCAATTAAGGGTAGATTTTCTACGTCAAACGACTTTAGGTATACCTGATCTTGGCAATCTTAAATATTTCAAGTAGATTTTCTACGGGTTAGGTTTTAGACTTACCAAGTGTTTATTGAAATTTTTGCTTTTGCCCCAACAAATAGGGAAGTGTATGATAGTTTTTGGCAATGCTTCTTGAATGAATGCAATTTGTATTGATTGAGTGTTTGATTATTGACTTTGATTATGAACTTTGCAATTATATGACTACCCCCTCAAGTGACGAGTCGATAGAGGAGATGGAAAGTGATGAAAGTGATGAGTCGCTTGACCAAGATGACTTGTTTTGGGTTTTGTAGGACTTTTGCAAAAGTGGAAGGGGGAATATCCCATTACAACTTTGATTTCGACCATTATATTACTATTTTTGGTGAGTACTTATGGTAATTTACTCATCCTACATCACAACCAAACCAAAAACCATACAAACCTCTTAGTAACCAAAGGTGTTAGGTGCCTTTGGGGCCTTTTGAATTGATTTGACCATTATTGGTAATTTTTTTGTTCAAGTGGCCTTATGGTAATCTACCCATACGATCAGATTGCATGGATAATTAGTCACTACAACCACTAGGTGTGTAGGGTAAATCACTAGATACGAGGATCACTTGAGAGAATTTTGACCAAAATATCTTGGGTATATTTATTTTTTTTTTGAATTTTTGCAATTTTTGGGGTCATCCCATGGTAGGATAAAATGCAATCGTCTATACCGAGACGATGGTTACAATTTTGAAAATATAAAAGTAAAATTTTCATATTTTTGATATCATTTGCACAACTAGTAGTTGGAGAAAAGGGGAGGTGAGGAGGAGGAGAACAATTTTTGACATAAAGCACTACTAAAATGTTAACCCACTACCACTATGGACCAACCCAAGACTTCAATCTGAAGAAGATCAAAGGAGAAAGGTAAACACCACTTTTCCTCCTTTGTTACTTTTCAAAGTAAAATGAACCTCACTAAGTAAAGCAGGAAATGAACCTCACCTAAAAATTTAAGGTAAGGAATCACACCCTAGATTAGGATGTAGTGTAGGTTTTTTTTTTTATTGCTTTTTTTTTTTTTTTTTGCATATTTTAGATTACTGTGCCCTAATTTTAAGGCCATATCGGGGTGAGATAATCCCTCTTTTGTGGTTAGGGGTCATCTTCAGGTGGGAAGACCACATTTGAATCTACAATCAGAATTTTATCATTAAGGAGGTCATCTCGACCAAGATGACCTCCATGGAGACCATCTCTGGTCCGAGATGACCTCATTATATTATGATTTTTTTTGTATTTCTAGATTATTTGCATGTTGGTATTCAACTTATTAGAGCCCATCATAGATTTTACGATATTCGAGAAATGCATGAGGGTGCCTTACTGATGTTGATTGGAAATGGCTTGAGGCCATTGGCCTTAAGTAGGTGATGAGGTTAGAGGCAGTGACTACAGGTCAAGCCTACCTAACTACCTTGATAGATCACTAGGATAGTCAGACTAACACCTTCCACCTTTCGAATGATGAGATGATAGTCACTCTAGAGGATATCTACAAGATTCTTCGTATATTGATTGAGGGATGCCCCATCAACTCGACACATATTAGTCAGCAAGACAGAGTGCTCCAGAGGGTTTTTGGTGAGGATTGGGAGGTGGCTCGATATGGCTTAGGTAGTGATGGGATACTAGTGGAGGTATGGTATGATGTGAATGTCCTGACTAGGAGACATGTGGTGCTGATGTCACTCATGTCCAACATACTACTATTAGATTCTTTAGGAGTGAGGTTCCCATGGAACCTGCTCGAGCTAGTCTAGGAGTTGGTTGATTGCACTATTGAGGAGCCACTAGTTATGGCATAGGGGAGTACCCTACTTGCTCATTTATATGATGAGTTATATGAGATTCAACATCGAAGTAGACATAGATTGGGTTATAGCTTCCTGCTTCAGATTTGGGGGTGGGAGCACATCTGAGTGGATATACCAAAGGGGCTTCCATGGGTATCATGAACATAGATGGTAGATCATGAGATTAGCTATGTGGCTCAATGGGATCAAGAGTAGGAGGTGGGTCAGAGTTAACCCCATTTAGGTAGGATTACCCACTACATAGAGTCCTTTGAGGGACTAAGGCCAGGATAGGTGGTATGGTGACCTTATCAAGATTACCCACCATGGATAGAGGTAGCAGACCAATTGAGGTGCATGAGATGTGGGTGATGGGTGATTGGGTACCATGGCATAGAGTGGGAGTACTTATAGTACTCTCATATCACTCGATAGTTTAGAGTTCATCAAGATATCCCTAGTGAGCCCATCATATACTATCATTGGAGATGAGACTCAACTAGAGTGGCCATAAGTTGAGCCAGTGGGAGATGAGGTAGATCAACCACTAGTGAATGATGTGAAGTACTATAGTAGAGTATGATACATGGTGGGTCACTCGATTATGGTAGGGTGGTGGACCTATGGATGGATAGGTTGTAGGAGATAAGGGCACTATGGAGGCTAAGGATGAGCAATGAGTGCATCATCAAATGAAGGGGAGTGGGACCATACTTAGAGGGAGTGGAGGAGCCATAAGATGAGGGTGGGGATGATGAGGATCCCCAGGATGAGGATGCTCAACTTAGAGGATAGGTGTAGTCTCTACAAGCATAGTTGGTAAAGAGGGATACTATGATTACGATACTATAGAGCCAGTTGGCCAGGAAGAGATAGAGGGGGAGGGACATCTTTGAGGAGAAGGATGTTCTTAATGCATAGCTATAGAGTTCCAAGGAGGACACAGGTGGCGGCTTTGATCGTGACTTAGGGGAAGGTAGGGATAGGTGGACAAACTATAGGGGATGTAGTGGGATATCAACTGAGATGAGCAGGCTATAGATACTGCTAGGTGACATCAATCTGATTGGGCCTATATCCAATATTTGGAGTATCATGTAGGGCTACATGGTAATCATCTTCTTGAGTGCTCTTCAGAAGGAGAATTTGAGCGGAGTCGATGCAATGAGTTAGGGCAATTTTTGGTGAGACTGTAGACTCCTAGGTCTACATCTAGGTCTAAGATATTAGCAGTCAATGGATCAGGAAGGACACGTAGAGATGAGATCAAGGGTGGTGGTGATTCTAGGGGTATAGGCCCCACATGACTCAGACTAATGTATTGCTCTCTTTTTGGGTGTGAGGTCCGAGGACCCACACTATTGTAGCCTATGAGTATTTTTGTATCATGATGTACCAAATTTTACCATATATATGATATGATTTTTATTATGGCCTATCATGTGTTTATTTCATATTTTTATTTTATGTATGGATGCACTTTATGGATGCAATTATGGATGATGGATGTATACCTAGACATTGTAGTATATATGCATAGATGTATGCCTAGATATATGCATGTAGATGATGTACTAATGATATGATGATGCAAATTTTTTATTTTTATGTTTATATGTTAAAACATAATGAATGAATCTAAGATGCAAAATAACCTATATGTAAGCACCACAAAATGTATAAAAGTCATTAATCAAAATGTTTTAACCTTTTCTCAAAAGTCATACATTTTTGAGATGAATTGATGGATGTGAAACCATTAGGTGCTATGAGGAATGATAAGGTTTTTCATGAGACTCAAACACCCTAGTTGACCAATCAAAAATTATTTATTGACTATACCTGACTCTATAAGATAAAAATCTACTAGGAAGACCCAGATATTCAATATCCCTATGTGTGCATGTGATGTTTATTAATGATGCATAAGACTACCCCATTGCTAGGTGGGTTTCATTCAACCCATTGTTGTAATGAGGATCACCTCATGGTCATCATTATCCTAATTTTGGATGTAGTTGGACTTGACTACTAGGCAATACAAGCCACCAAAAGCTAGCTCATCCACAAGTTAACATTGGTCTATACAAAAGAAGGTCGCTAATGTGATAGACATATCACCATGCATAAGACTACTCCATTGCCAAGAAGGTTTCATTCAACCCATTGTTGTAATGGAGATCATCCCATGAATTTTGAATAACTAAGGATTCTAAGGATTCAAACTCATTACCCCCTTATTTTATTTTAATTTCTTTGGGATACTTGCTCATTTTTTTGAGGAGCAAGGGGATTTTATTTACTTAGTGGTGAAAACCACTTTTTTTTTAGGGATACTTGCTCATTTTTGTGGAGCAAGGGGATTTCTTGGGTAGGGGGGAGCTTGTCCTTTTATCAATTCTTAACATTCTAGACCATGTGCATAATAGGATGAGCAAGGAAAACCTTTCACTCAAGGTGGCAAGGACTACATTGTAGCATCATCCTTCCTTGTTCAAACTTGGATTTTAATATGTGAATTTGTGTTTGGGATTTTGAGATATGCAAGGTACTATCAAAGCAAGACCCTACCTTCTAAAATCCAAGATATATTTTTACAAAATCTGAAAGGAAAACTAGGAATGGTTGAATGACCAAAAACCCTAGTGAACACCCTATAGCAACTTATTGGTAGTGTTGAAAAACATAGTTACTCACAAAGGGGAATGTGGATGGTAGTGATATGTGGAATATGGGGGTTTTCCCTATGATATTTTGTAAACTAAAAGGTGTGCGTAAAATAGTTAGTGGTCATCTAAACATCATTGTTGATATTCATCCGATATCTACCCTATTTTACGAGGACCCCTTAATAAGCAAAATCCCATAAGAAAAACTACAAATGATGATGATGGATAAGGTTGATTAAGAAAGATGGCAACTATACAGGTGTGGTGCCAGATCCTAGCATGTAAGAACCAAACTAGTCCTAATGCTAATGCAAATGAAAGGATATGCCTAATGCAAGTTAACAAATGCAGCTACATGAAATGCATGATGTTTTGAAATGTAAGTGAAAATGCAATGTTTTTGTGTTTTTGATTTTCTAATTTTTTTTTTTTTTTTTTTTTTTTTTTTTTTTTGTGCATTATCCCTTATGCATGAAATGCCCATAGATGGAGAATTTTAAGAGGTTCAGGTTCCTCAACACCCTCGAGAGATGCTAGATGATAAGTCCTTAGCCCTATCTTCTATGTGATGATGAAAGGGCCTAACCAGTTGGCCATAAATTTATCATGTAAGTGGGGTGATAGGTTTGAATTTTATTGGTTCTATTTAAGCACAAGATCTCCAAATTTAAAGTCTCTGAGATGGAATTTTATATCATAAGCTCATTTAAGGTGATCTTGATAAATGTGAAGGTGCTCGAGAGTATTAACTCATCATTCATCAAGAAGGGTCAATTGGTCAAGGTGAGCTTGTCATACAGTATCATCATCAATGAATTCTTGGAATGTTATGTGCAATGAAGGAATTTCCAATTCTAAAGGTATAATGGCCTCAATGCCATAGACTAGCAAAAATGAGGTTGCCCTAGTGGGTGTCCGAATGCTAGTTTGATAAGCCCATAATGCTAGAGGTAGTTGAAGATGCCAATATTTGTGATTTTCCTTGATGGTTTTCTTAAGAATGGCAACTACAGTCTTGTTGGATGCCTCTGCTTGTCCATTAGCTTATAGATAATAGGGCATGGAAAAGTTATGTTGGATGTTATACTTGGAAGTTAAAGCATGCACATATTTATTTTTAAATGGGGTCCCATTATCGAAGATAATATTGGATGGAATACCAAAATGACATATGATATTATGAAGTATGAACTCCACAATGTGAGATCTAGTTGTAGTGGTAAGAGGGATGGCTTCCACCCACTTGGTGAAGTATTCGATGGTCGTTAAGATAAATGTGTGATGGCCCAAATATGGGGGTGATATTTTCCTAATTAAATCAAAACCCCACTACAAAAAAGGCCATACCGAATGGATCGGTTGTAAGGCCTGAGAAGGTACATGTGAAATATTAGCATGATGTTGATATTTCATGCACTTCTTGACATAAGTGCAATAGTATTTCTCCATGGTGGGCCAATAATAGCCCATTCGAAGGATGCACTTGGTGATAGCCATACCGCTAAAATGGCCACCACAAGTACCATCATGAGCTTACAAAATTACCCAAGCAGACTCTTGGGGTTCTAAACAATGAAGGAGAAGACCATCATAGCTTCAATGATACAGTATATCTCTGAGTAAGACATATTTTATCACTTTTTGTTTGAATGTTCATTTTGTGGCATGTGATAATCCCGAAGGGATATTACCAAGTTTTAAGAAATATTTTAATTGAATGAGCCAATCTTGATATGCTTGGGTCTCGATTGAATGAACTGCTTGTTCCTATTGTGACTCATCATGCATAAATGTGGATTGGGAGATAACCTTAAGATGAATGGTCATGCCATTATCAGAAGGACCCTATGGGACCAAGGACCCCTAGGATGCATGTTTCAAAAAGTCGTGTACCTGAGAGAATCGATCTTGGTTCGATTCAATCTGAATCATGTGGACAACTTCTTTATTGTTTGAAGCCTCACTTATCATTGATTGTAAAAGTATTTTGACATGAATGGTTGTGATATCATCGGAAGGGTTCTATAGAATTAAGGATCCCAAAGAAGCCATTGTATCCATAAAATGATTAGATGAATGAGGGACTACCTCGATGTTGTACCATTCTAATTTAGCTAGTAGCTTGTCCACAAGGGTTTTGTACGATTTCAAGATTGGACACTGACATTGATAGATTTCCTTGACTTGGTTAACTATGAGCAAGGAGTCACCAAAGATATTGAGCTTTTTTATTTTCATGGTGATAGTTATTTGAAGACCCAAAAGGAGAGCTTCATATTCAACATTATTATTGGTGCATGGGAAATCAAGTTTAAATGAAAGGGGTATAGGAGCTCCTTGCGATGTGAAAAACATGATTCATGCACCACCCCCTTGCTCACACTTAGAACCATCGAAGAACAAAGTCATATTGGCTTTGTTTTTAGGTTCTTTGAGTTCTAGTGAGTTCGATAATGCAAAGATTACATCATCAAGCAACTCGATAATAAGAGGCTTATCATCCTAGAGAGGAGCCTCTGCTAGTTGATCAACAATTACTTGACCTTTAATAGATTTTTGACTTATGAATTCAAGGTCAAATTCTATCAACAACATAATCCACTTTGTGGTTTGACTATTATGGTACGTGCGACTCATCATGTACCACAAAGGATTCTCTTTGGAAATGACATACATTGTATGATTCAACATGTAATGTTGAAGATTCTTGGTGGTGAATACCACTACTAAGCAAAGCTTCTCAATGTATGCGTACTTGAGCTCATAGCTCACCAGGGTGTGATTGATGTAATAAATAGCTTATTCCTTATTTACCTCATTATTTTGGGCCAACATGGTCCCTAAGGCAAAATTGATAGCTAAAATGTATAATAAAAATGACACACCTAGTCGAGGTAGAGTTAAAATTGGTAGTGATGCTAGGTATTGTTTGATCTCATCAAAGGCCTTTTGACACTCATCATCCCAATGGAATGGGACCCCCTTTTGTAATAGTCGATTCATGGGTCGACATTTATCCGAAAGTTGCGCTATGAAGCATCGAATAGATGAGACCTTCCCTTGTAAGTTGTGAAGCTACTTAAGGTTTGTAGGGGGAAGCATTTTGAGTATCACCTTGACCTTGGTGGGATCGACTTTGATCCCTCACTTTGAGACTATAAAACCCAAAATTTTTCTAGATGTGACTCCAAAGACACACTTTTTGGGATTAAGTCTAACGTTATGCTCGATTAAGTGATCGAAGACCTTCCATAGAACATCAACGTGCTCTTGATGCAATAGATATTTGGCTAGAAAATCATCCATGTAATCCTCCAGGATTTTGTGCATGTAGTCATGAAATATATATGTCATGGCCCATTGATATGTTGCACCAGCATTTTTGAGGCCAAATGGCATGACTTTGTAGCAGAAAGTCCCCCAAGGTGTGGTAAAGGTTATCTTTGGTTGATCTTCAAGATTGACCCAGATTTGATTGTAGCCTAAGAAACCATCCATGAGGGATAACATTTCATGACCTATAGTCACGTTGACTAAAGCATCAATGTTCGGAAGGAGGAATTCATCCTTAGGAGTCACTTTGTTAAGATCTTAAAAATTTGTGCATATGTGAATCCTCCCATCAGGTTTCCCTATGGGTACCATGTTGGAAACCCAATCAGGATAGTCGATAGGTTGGATGAATCCTGCATCCAACAATTTTTGTAATTCATATTTAACCATTAAGGCTATTATTGGATGCATTTTATGAAGCTTTTGCTTGATCGATTTGATTTTTGGATCGAGCGTAAGGTTGTGCATGACCAAGTTTGGGTCAAGACCCGACATGTCTTTGTATGACCAAGCAAAAGCTTCTATCTTCTCTATCAAGAGAGTTGTGTAGATGGCTTGCTCTTCAAGGGATAAACTTTATCCCAATTTTATGTTTTTAGGAGCCTCAAGATCAATGCCAATGTCTACATCAATTATTTCCTCTATTGACATGTGGGATCCCTCCTCAAGATGATGAGGTGTAGGGATCAAGTGGATGTCATCAACTAGATTCAGATATTCGATCATGTCTGGTTTGATCTCAGCTTGAAAAACATCTTTAGATGGCCCTTGGGAGAAATGAAATGGTTGTAACATTTCTTTGCAAGGGAAGAACTCTTTGGGTGATGGTGGAAACATGGTGTGATCAAAATCAATTACCTCTTGGTTGAGGTGCAAAGGTTTTGAGGGGTCACTGGGATTATGGAGTGGTGTGGTCAAATCAATGGAAACCATATTGATGGATGGTGGATAGTTTCCATTCGTAGGTGGAAAAATCCTATCAAATATGGGTGGCCCTAGATATATCGAAGGTGGCTGAGGTGGTAGTGGAATGACTGGATGAGGCCTAGGAGGAGCCAGGATGATCGGATCTTCTAGGGGTAGAAGCTACCTCTAGATGGGTTGGCATGTAGGAAAAACCCTAAGATAGAGCTCATATAGGTCTATGAGAGGCTCAATGGGGTGAAGTCTTCTCCTTCATTGCTAATCCATCGAATGTGGTGGGGACCTAGATACGCCAATTCTATCTCATCCTCATATTCTTTTGATGCCTCACTGAAGGAGTCAGAAGGCTCAATAGAAACTATTGTAATGGGAAGATGATCTCCTAGTAGATGAAAATAGCCTAGGTTAATGTAGTCATTCTCATCAATCTCATCCTCAAAGCCTATGGTTAGGCGTTGGAGGGAGTCTGCAAGGAGTTCATATAGCATACGCATGGAATACCCTAAGCCAAATTTATCTATAGGGAGCTGGTATTATGGTTGGTAAGGTGTCCGAAGACCCTACTCATATCGACCAAGACCATACCCATGCCAATGGTAGTGGTAAAAGTATCGTAGGGTGAAATTTAGGTTTGATAGATAATTGACATTCCCTAAAAATGGATCATCATCATCCTCCATCATAGGGGATGAACTTGTAGAATTATCAATACCTCCATAGATAAAGTTCATTTGGTTTGGGGGTACCCCCAAGGGCACAATGGTACCAATGGGTAGTGATGGCACATGGGGTCTACCCATATCCTAGATAGACTCGATGAGTGGTGTGAATGTGACATTCTGCATGAGGTACTCAGTGAGACTAGGGTTAGCCAAATGGACCATGACTTGTGGTGGGGATAATGGGGATGATGGGGATGATGGAGGTGTGGTTTGAGGTGGTTCATCCATTGTAGAAGATGATTCTTCTTCATCCATGGGAGTTGGAATATCTCTTGCAAAAATGGTAGAAATGGATGGTGGGGTTTCCTCAATTGGTACCTTCAACTTTTTCTCACTCGGAGGATCCAATGATGAAGAAGGGATGTCAGAAGAAACCAATGGTGAGGGTTGAGATGGAGGTGATGATGTGGATGGATCAATGGATGGGAGTGATGGTTTTGATGGGGATCTAGATATTTGATAGGGTTATCAGGCTAGATGTCCAGATGCATGGATGGTAAGACAAATTCTCATGGATTACTGACCAGATTACAATATTTGAAAGGCTTAGAGTCTGATGGGACTACATGAACTTGTCCTTCATGGATATATTTAATGCACTGGTGTAGTATAGATGGGATGCACTTCATATCTCTAATCCAAGGTCGGCAAAGCAATATGTTATATTGCATTGCACCTTCCAAAATATGGCATAATGTAGGAATCATCTTTAGTCCAACCTGGATAGGAAGGACTATTGTGCCAATCGTAGAGCATAGAGCATCATTAAATGCTTGAAGAGTGAAAGTGGATGCTACAATATGTGATGTTGGAAGACTGAGATGTTCTAGTGTGATAGTGGTGATTATGTTGATAGAAGAACCTGTGTCAATCAACACTCATTTATAGGGGATCCAATTTACACAAGCAATGATGTGCAATGGAGGATCGACTTTGTCAGTGGGTACTAGCTTGATCTCATGATCATAGAAAGTTATGATAGGTTCTTTACATTTTTGAATGTGCCCCATAAAATTGGTAAAAGAGTTGGGATCTTGGGGCTGCAATTCAATAGATTTTAGAATCTCCATCAAAGCTTCTCTATGTCGTGGTGATTGTTGTATCAGCTCATAAATGGAGAGTTTGGTCGATGTCATTTATAGACTTTGGGTAAGCCTACTTTTGATCATCACCATCGATTGGGGTGGTGGACCTTGGATAGGATTTGATTGTGGCAAGGGTTGTGATGTAGAAGGAACATTGGTTGGAGCTATAGGTGGTGCAGTTTGGTTAGGATATCTCTTATTCCTTGTCACAATATTGATCATCCCAACAAACCCCTGATTGGGTGGGGCCATGTGAATTTTTTTTGGCCTGGAAATGCCTCCATCATAGTATGTTTTGAACATTGAAATTGCCTAAAAACTCTTGTGAATTATCTTATATGCTAGTTAAGTTGATCTAATATGTTGTGTATTAACTGTTTGCATGATTGATGTGTTAGGAATATTATATTCTGATTTTTGACAGTTTTTGTATAGTTTTATGTCATTTTGTCATGACTTGCTAAATGAGGAATATGCTTAGGTTGATAGCAACACTTTACTAGTTTTGTTTTGATGATTTTCAAGCATTTATTTATCTAAGTTTAGCAATTGGTGCAAGAATACTATTACTGTGCAGTAGAAACTAGTTTTGTTGTGTAAATTCTAGTGCATTGCCAATGAATGGCAAGGCATGGAATTCACACATGGAGAAGGATAAAGGCTATTGCAATCAGTTCCTGAGAGATAACCCACCTGAGAAAAGTAGATGAGATCACCTGAAGACCACATAGTTAGTCAATCCGAAGATCTTCGGATTGAGCAGACATCTTCGGATTGACAGAATGTAGTTTCTTCGGATTGAGCCAGTTATCTTCGGATTGACAACAGAAAGTGCTTTTTGACTTTTTGACTATTTTTTGATGGTGGAAAAAGGGAAAGAAGGTTGAGAAGGTTAAAGGAAAATATCCCCCAGCTGCCTTTGTCGTCCTTGCCATCCAAAGCCACCATTCATGGGAAAAGATCAATTGATCCTCTTCTAGGATAAAACCAGGAAATCTTGCAACATAATAGGAACATAATAGGAATAGTATATTTTCTATTGTAAATAGATTTTAGGCATCTATAAAATATAGCTCCCACTTTTGGTCGAGCTAAGTAGCTAAGTATGCAAGTAGGCAAGTAAGCAATAAGCAAGCAGAATAGTGATTTCAGTCCTGTAACAGATTTTAGCAACAATATTGTAATGATTTTTTGAAGCAATAAAAGTGCAGTTTTCTCCATTTATTTTGTTATGTCTGAGTGTGAGTAAGATTTAGAGAGAGAGAGAGAAGAACTCATACCTTCTTCTGGAAAAGGAGGTTGGCCACTTCCAGACCTAGGAGGAGGACTAACAGACAGGTTTTATTCTGATTTTGTTACAACAGAATAAGTTGTAAACTTGTCAATTTCATTCTTTTGCACAACTAACATTCCTAGTTGCTTAATTCTTGTTCAGAATATTTTTGTGATGTGATTAGTAGTATATTTGGTTATTCTTTTCATTCCCAACAACTTTCCAATTTACTACAGGTTTTTATTTCTAGCAATTTTTTGCATTGTTGTTTTTGTTGTCAACCCCTATACAGAAGATTGACAACCTTCTATTACAGAGCATTGACAGGACCTAGTTTTCTGTGTTTCATTTCAGTTTTCATTATTGCAAGAGTAAATAGACTTTCATTTTGCAACTATAATTAGGTTTCCAATTCTGTAACTAGAATTCCATTTCTGCAAATTAACTAGATTTCATTCTTGCAACTGTAACTAGGGTTTCATTTCTACAATTAGCCATCAGTTCTCATTTTTACAAATAGATTAAAGTTCAATTTATGCAATTTAGAGGTAGAAATGACCTAAAACCCCCCACACAATTGGTCCCACCAATAAGACTTGTTGCTCCCAATTGACCTGAATTATAGCCCTGTTCACTCCTTTCGTAGATAGCCTTGTACACTGCCCTGGATTGACAAATTCATTAAGAATTAATGATGTGCTTAATGACAATGCATCATTTTGGCATCATTGTCAGGGAATAGTGTTGCTAGAAGGTGACAATAGTCCAATAGTTATTAATTAGGTTGAGCTATGAAAATTTAGGGTAAAATCTGAATATAACAGTTGGTTAAGTAACAACTATTGACCTATAATTTATGTCATTCAGGAGTAACTATGAATGAGTAGGCCTAGGGATGAAAAAGGTAGAATTATCCAAAGTGACCCCTAGCTTGTTCCAGTAAGAAGATCTTCATGCCTAAGGGGTGAATCACCTATGTTTGAACTACCAGAAATACTGAAACAAAAATCACCAGCTTCATCATCATTAGAAAATCTTGAGAAAGAAAAATCACTAGTCTCATCTTCAACAGAGAGTCTAGGACCTCTTGAAAAAGAAATTTGGAAAGGATTAACTGGTCCTAAGAAACAGGATACTATGGCAGAATGAGGCAACCCAGATGGGGATGGCGAATATGGTCATGTCCATAATCATGAAGATGATCTGGATATGCCCCAACCTTCCAGAACATTTGAATATCCTATCCATTTGAATCCAACACAAAACTCTCCCATGAAAACCATCTCACCTTCAATGCTTCCAACCTTTCGAGGTGTTGTATCTGAAGATCCTGATCAGTTTTTGTTTGAATTCAAAGTAGTGTGTCAAACCTATGACTATATAAATGATAATCAGAAACTCAAGGTTTTTCCCTCAACACTCAAGGACTCAACATTACGTTGGTTCATGAGCTTAGAGCCAAATTCCATCCGAACCTGGGATCAAATGGAAACTGTGTTTTTAGACAAGTATCAAGAGTATTATCGTGTAAGGAACAGGAAAGATGAGTTATTCAGAATTAAGCAGGAAGATGATGAAACATTAGAAGACTATCTTGATAGGTTCTCCTTTGTTCAAAGGAGATGTGGACTTGTAGAACCTGAATTATGCAAAACCATCTTTTTGAGAGGATTACAGGATGAATCCAGAGAAGTATTGGATTTGATGGGAAATGGGGATGTAAATACTCTCAGTAATGAGGAAATTATGGATCTCTATAGGAATTACTCTCGCACTAAGCAGAGAAGAAAAAAAAGAGTACAAATGGCACTGATGTGAAGGACCTAATAGAGGAACTTGCAAATTTTAAAACTGATATTTTGGTGCAATTGAACACAACTCTGGGAGAAATGTCTGCTAAAGCAAAAACCATAGAACCTTTGGCAATTTATTGCCCAAGATGCAGGAATAAACATGCTTTGCAGGAGTGCCCTTTGAACAAAACATCTATTCCAACCATTTGTAGTATCTACTCAAATAGGCATTTGACTGATAAATGCCACCTGCTACCACAACTCAAAACTATTTTAGAGAGTCAGACTGAAGAACTCAATTATGTTGGACCAAAAAAGGGGGGAAATTTCTCTCAGTACCAAAATCCCCCTCGTTTTCCTACAAATTGGGGGCATAACCCTTGGACTATGCCTTGGGGACAATCAGAACAACCCCAACGTCCCTGGAATTATTCTCAATGGACAAATTCCCAAGAATGGCCACAAACAAGTTGGAGTAATCCACCCTAGAATCAAAACCAGAACAACCCATCCTGGAATCAAAACAACCCATCCTACCCACCTTGGAATCAGAATCAGAACAATCCACATTGGATGCAGAATCAACAACAGTGGGGTCAACAATACCAGTCCTATCCAAGGCAGCAAAGAAATCAAGGTCAAACTCAGAATTTGTTGCCTGCACCTAATTTTCAAGGAAAACAGAACCAACCACAACAAACACAATAGGTGAAGCAGCCTCAACTTCTAGCTCAACCAGTCACTAATCCAAACAATATGATACAGGCATCCCCTATCTATGTGGCTGAAGCTGAAGAAAATGCTGAAATAAATGTTCTTGATTGTAGTAACATCCAACTTCGTTCAGGAAAAGTTGTACTTGAACCTGTTTCAACTAAAACCAAGGAAAATGAAAAGCAAGAACCTTTGGAACCAATTAGAGTTAAACCAACAACAGAGAAAGAAGAAGAAAAAATAGAACCACAGGCAGAACAATTACCTTCATCAGGAATAATTCCATATCCTGAAAGATTCAATACCACAACAAAAAATTCTGAGTCAGACCTGGTCAAGGAACTTAGAAAATTAACTATATCACTGCCCTTATTGCAAGCCATTAAGGATATACCTATGATTAAAAGTACTATCCGAGATTTGTGCATTAGAAGAGCAGGAAGAAAAAAGAAAGCATTTCCCAAAACTATTCAGGTTGAAGGAAAGATAGCTGATCTCTTGTCAGGAAAACTAGTACCTCCAAAGTATAGTGACCCAGGGAGTCCAGTTATCACAGTTACCATAGGCTCAATACCAATATCAAATGTCTTAGTAGATCTAGGAGCTACAATAAATGTCATGACCAAGGATATAATGGAACAATTACAGCTCAAACATCTCAGCCCCACATTTACAGTTTTAGAAATGGTTGATAGGTCAGTTGCAAAACCTGAAGGTATCATTGAAGATGTCCCTATAGAAGTCTCTTCTTGGGAATTCCCTGCATATTTTTTGGTTTTACAGCCAAGGAATTCAGCACATGGATATCCCATCATTCTGGGAAGACCTTGGCTTGCAACTGCAGTAGCCTTCATAGACTGCAGATCTAGAAAAATGACCATTTCAAATGGTATTGATCTAAAATAGATTTCTCTGTATCCTCCTGCAAGACCCTCCAACAATTTTTTAGGTCAGTTATGGTTTCCTGACTCAGATGAAGAACCAGAAGAGGTTATTTCCACACTAGCCACCTTGGTAGTAAGGGAACACACAAAAGACCTCCATGACACAAAAACTTTAGAGAATGAAACTATCCTAATGAATGTTCTGCATGAACAAGGGTTAGAAGAAGAAGCAATAAATATCCATCAGTTGTCAAGGAGTGAGGAGGATCAAAATTCTGAAGGTAAGCCATCTATACCATCACAGGAAACATCTGTTTCACTACCACATGGGTGGCACCATCACCTGATCTTCCCTTCTCACTGTTCCATACAGGATATGCTTCCATCAAAAATCAATGAAACAGAAACTTCTTATTTCCTCCCATCTCATCATTGTCCTCTTAACTCCCTAATCAACAGGTATGAAGAAGTGAATTCAGTCCTTCCAAATACAAAACAAATAGAAGTCCAGCCAGGCAAATTTTTGAACATTAACAGTTGGCTTACTAGGGAAGAGGAAGAAAAACTGATAGCTGTTTTGCAGAAGCATGTCCATGCTTTTGCTTGGGACTACAAAGATATGTCAGGGATTCACCCTGATATATGCACCCACAAGATTTATACTAAAAATGTCAAGCCAGTAAGATAGCCCCAGAGAAGACTAAATCCTGCCTTGAGGGATATTGTAAAAGAAGAAATTGAAAAACTTCTGGAGGTAGGATTCATTTACCCAATTTTTGATAGCCGGTGGGTCTCTCCATTGGTTATAGTTCCTAAGAAAAATGGAAAAATGAGAGTATGTGTAGACTATAGAGAACTGAACAAAGTGACATACAAAGACCATTTTCCATTACCTTTCATAGATCAAGTGTTAGATACCCTTGCTGGAAAGAAATACTTTTGTTTTCTTGATGGATTTAGTGGCTATAATCAAATTCAGGTTGCACCTAAAGATCAAGAGAAAACAACCTTTACCTGTCCATGGGGAACATTTGCCTATAGGGTCTTACCTTTTGGTTTGTGTAATGCCCCAACAACATTTCAGCGAGCAGTCTTAGCAATTTTTTCTGATCTGACTACCAACAGTGTTGAAATATACATGGATGATTTCACAGTATGTGGACAGACTTTTGACTTTACATTGGAACACCTTGACAAAGTTTTAACTCGTTGTGAAACATACCAGTTATCCTTAAATCTAGACAAATGTTTTATGATGATGGAGGAAGGAATAGTTCTTGGTCATCACATCTCTTCTCAAGGGATCCAAGTTGATCCAAAGAAGGTGGAAATTATCAAGAATCTTCTCCCTCCTAAAACTCAGACTGATGTCAGAAGCTTCCTAGGACACATTGGTTTTTACCATAGGTTTATTCCTAGACTTTAGCACAATAGCCAATCCCATGTTTGCCCTATTGACTAAAGATTCTGAATTCTCCTAGACTGCAAGGTGTCAGGAATCATTTGAAGCTCTGAAAGACAAATTAGTAACTCCACCTGTGTTAAGAGGACCTAATTGGACATTACCATTTCACATACAGACTGATGCTTCCAATACTGCAATTGGAGCAACATTAGGACAAATTGACAATGGTGAACACTATGCCATCTACTACACTAGCAAGAATTTGATAGGAGCTGAGAAAAATTATACCACAACTGAGAAAGAATTCTTGGCAGTGATTTATGCCATCAACAAATTTAGGCATTACATCACAGGTTATCAAATATTCATTCACACAGATCACACAACCATTAAATATTTGATGAATAAGCCTATGGTGAGTGCAAGAATTATCCATTGGTTACTATTGCTGCAGTAATTTGATATCACAATAATCAACAAACCAGGAAAAGCTAATGTTGTAGCAGATTTCTTGTCCAGGTTGCAGAACACAGAGGAAGGGGAATTAGTTGAGGATACTTTTCCTGATGAAAAATTATTTGCTATATCTATCCAATCACCCTGGTTTGCAGATATAGCCAACTATTTGGTCACAGGGAAAGTTCCCCCACATTTCACTTCAAAACAGAGAAAACAATTGATCAAACAGAGTTCTTCCTTTGAATGGATTAAGGGTATGCTTTTTAAGTGCAGTCCTGACCATGTGTTGCGTAGGTGCATCCGAAAGGATGAGGTATATGATGTCCTTAGGGCTTGTCATGATGAACCCTCTGGTGGACACTATTCTGTAAAAAGCACAATTAGAAAAATTTTAGGAACAGGATATTATTGGCCATCTCTTCACAAGGATGTGAAAAAGTACATCAGGCATTGTGATGCATGCCAAAGAATGGGGAAACCCACTCATACAAATGAGATGCCACTACAGCCTCAAATAGCTTTAGAGCCATTTGAGAGGTGGGGGCTTGATTTTGTGGGACCTATTGATCCACCTTCTCAAGGAAAGGTGCATATTCTGGTATGCACTGATTACCTGACAAAGTGGGTAGAGGTGCGTGCTTTCAAACATGCTCATGAAGAGAAGGTCATTGATTTCTTGTATACTCAGATTTTTTAGAGATTTGGAGCTCCACGGTCTATCACCATAGACCAGGGACCCCAATTTGCATCTAAAGTCATTGAGGCTTTTACAGAATTGTATGAAATCAAACATAGGAAATCATCACCTTACCACCCACAAGCAAATGGCCAGGTTGAGGTAACAAACAGGGAACTGGAATGGATCTTGACAAAAATAGTAGCTTTTCATAGGAGAAACTGGCTAGATAAATTACCTGAAGCAGTTTGGGCTTACAATACTACTTGGAAATCCACTACTGGATTCACACCTTATGAACTAGTTTTTGGTAAAAAGCCCCTCCTACCTATTGAATTTGAGCTACTAACATTGCGCACAACATTGGAAATTGGAATTGAATTGTCACAGGCACAGACAGACAGGATTCTGTAGCTGAATGCATTGGATGAACTTCGGTTGGATGCTCTGCACCAAACTGAAGTAATTCAGGAGTAGAGGAAGTTGTGGCATGACAATCACATTCAATAGAGGAAATTTTAGCAAGGATATTGGGCTTTGCTATTTGATTCTCGCTATGAGGACTTCCCTGGAAAGCTGAGGACTAGATGGCTTGGACCTTACCAGATTGAAGAAGTATTTGACAATGGAGCAGCTCGTCTCTCTCCCATTGATGAGTCTCAGAGAAAGTTGGTAGTGAATGGACATCGCCTTCGGGTGTATCATACACCACTAACTAAAGAAGAGTTCTTGCAGCAGCTTGACAGCTTGGATATACAACCAGTGGAAGAGATCCCCTCTTCCTCAACTTCAACAAATTCAGCCTGAAAATGGAGTTTCAAGAAAAATGAAAAATAAAAAAAGAGAGAAAAGGAGAGGTAAAAAAAAAAAAAAGAGAAAATGAGAGGTGAAAAATAAAAAATAAAATAAAATTAGAGGTAAAAAAATAAAAAAAAGAGAGAAAAATGAATAATTCAACAGTGAAAACCTCTATGAGGCGCTACTGAATTGGTATGCATGAAAACCAGTTTTTCGGCATGTATAACCATGAAATAAAATTCTGAATCACCATTGTACAAATTCACCAACTGCATTTGTTTTGAAGTGTTTCAGAAAGCCTCAGCAGAACATCAACAGAAGCAGTCATCTTTCCAAACTTGCATTAACTTGTTTTAACCAGGTATATATTTCTGGTACTTTTCTCATTGTAAATATTTGGTATATAGTATATGACAATTAACCATTAGTATAAAGGTGTTCATAAGAGTTGGCATAATCAAAACATGTTTTGAGAAAAGAAGAATTTTGGTTTCTGCCTGATCTTCGAAATAAGTGCCTGCTGTTTCTTCGGAATGACAATGCCAACTTTGTCTTTGGATTGAAAAAATTGTCTTTGGAATGACAACGCCAACTTTTTCTTTGGAATGACAATGCCAACTTTGTCTTCGGATTGAAAAATTTTGTCTTCGGATTGATGGGAGTATGTTTTGAAATTTTGTTTGTCTTTGGAATGAAGAATTGTCTTTGGAATGAAGCATAATCTTTGGAATGAAGAATTGTCTTCGAAATGAAGCATAATATTTGGAATGAGCATTTATCTTCGAAATAAAAGTGGAAAAAGACATGGCATCGATAGAATATTTCCACGTGGCATCCGAGGAGGGAGAAAAGACATGGTCAATGGAGTTTTTAACTACATGTGATAATTGACACGTGTCCATTGGTTTGCACGGTGTAATCTATCTCATATTTGCACCCATCGAGGAAGTATGGGAACCATGGGAGAACGACAAATAGCATGCCACCACAGTTCATTGTTGATAACCATGCAAGTGGTGGATTCACATGCTGGATGGATGCGCTAAAAAAGGTAAGGAAGATCTGATGGCAGGGACGTCTGTCCAACCATCGTCGGCCAAATATCCAGAGTAGAATAGAAAAACGTGCCACCTTTCCTTTCGAAGACATGTTTGCTAAAGCAAAATGATTACGAGGTAGGGTACAGGAATTGAAGCTCTTTTCAAAGAAAAATAGAGACATTGCAACCCGAAAAGAAAAAAACCCTATTTCTGTAGAAACCAGCAAACGAGTGTGGCAACAGAAGTGAGAAGCGTTCTCAGTGCAAAAATAGTAGAATAGAACAATGGGGTGGAAAACAAAAATGGAGCCAGTAGATACTACTCTCCTTCGGGAAAATCTAGAAGTGTTGTAGATTTTTGAAGATGGAGGGCTTATGCCTTTCTTGGATAAATTCAATGGATGCTCTGAAGATTTGGCTGTCGTATTTGCTCAGACGTTCAGAAATAACTGGGCACACATCAACGACATGACAATTAAGGTAACCCCTGAAGTTCTGAGTCAAATTACTGAACTTCCATTGCAAGGTCTTCAAATTTCTAGAAGTGGCAAAAACACATTAGCAAGTGTAGTTAGTCAATTTGTGGAAGAGGATGATAGGAAGCCAAAATATTTGATAAACAATAACATGTGTAAGGGGGTAAAAAGGACCAGCCTGCAAGAACCCTAGGATGAAGTAGCCACATGGGTCATCAAATTTTTAACCTGTGAGGGGCAGTATGTGGTTTTGTCAGGGCATCATTTTAGAATTTTAAATCACCTTAGGCATGGTAGGCAACAACCTGAATTGAGGGTAAATTTTCCATTGTACCTACACCAAGAGCTGCAGAACATGGCAAAACATTATCAGGAGGGAAAAGGGAGCCCTCGTCACCATGGTCTTATTAAACTGGTGTGCCAACATCATTTTAGAGGAAACCCTAGAAGCTTTAATAGGTTTTACTCTACCTTGACTGATGTAGTTTTTGGGGAAGAAGATGAAGGAGAGGAGGAAACAGATGCTGCTGTAGAAGAGGAAATAGATGTTGTTGTAGAGGAAGAAACATAGCACCTTTCCTCAGAACCCTCAACCTCACAACCTCAAAAACAAAAGAAGAGAGGATCTGGGACTGGCAATAGAAAAGGAAAACAGAAAAAGGTCCATTTTTCTAAAAATATTATTGAACTGACAGAACAGGGGAGTGAAATTCCCAGCCAACCAGAGGAAGAAACAGAAGGAGAAAAAGAAGAACTTCCACCACAGCCTGAAACTGTTCCTACAACCCCTGTTACCACAAGAAAATAGGGTAGAAAGAAAAAATATACAACAGGAACTAGGAGGTCTAAAAGACTCCACCAAAAAGAAATGAAAGAATAGATGGTTGAGGAGGAAACCAGACAAGGAAGTCCTGATGTTACAGAAATACAACAAGCCACTGTAATTGTAGATACAACCATGGAGGATTTTTTAGGATTCCCTGAACAAATGGTTGAGGAAGAGACTAGGCAAGATAACTCTAAAGTTGCTACAATACAGCAGGCCACTATAATTCTGGATACAGTCATGGAAAACTTTCCAGAATTCCCTAAGCAGGAACAAGAAGTTGAAACAGAAATTGAACAAGAGTTTGGAGCAGAGAATGAACAGGAGGTTGAAGCAGAGGATGAACAGGTGCAAGCAGTTGAAGCAGAAAATGAAATAATTTTTGAACAACAAACTGAAGACAGTTTGTCTGCATCAGCTTCTGAATCAGAGGAGGAAGAGGTGGACATCAAAGAACAACTGAGAGCAGCCAAGAGTGTTATAAAAACACAAATAAAATGGATTGAAGAAAGAGAAGATATTATTGAAAAACATGAAAGGAGAATTGAAGAGCTGCAGCAGGAAGTAGAGGAACTAAAGAACAGACTATCACAATTTGAAGAACAGTCAACTGCATCAGATGATGAGGGGGATTTGGTTCAATTGTTGCTTGGATTTTCTAAAAGAAGTAATTATTTTCCCATGATTAAAGCATCTGAACCTTTGAATAAAGATGCAGGTGCTTATTCTGAAGTAGTGCCCTCTCATTCTGAAGTAATGCCTTCTCATTCTGAAGCAATGCCTTCTCCATCTGAAGCAACACTCTCTCAACCAAAAGATGCTCCAGAATTGCTCAAAAATCTAGGACAAAGTATCAGTGGAAAGTCACAGTAGTTGTTTTTGCAAACAACACCAGCACAGGAGAACTTTGAGCATCAAGATGTGAATGATCAAGTAAGTACTCCTTTGAATGAAATATCTGTGCCCAATTTTGAAACTATTATTCCTATAGTAGAAGTAGAAGACAAAGGGGTACAAGTAGACCTATTGACAGATTTTCCACCTATAGAGATAGAGGAAAAGGGGATACAAGTAGATCTATTGACAGACTCCCAACCTGTAGAAGTAGAGGAAAAAGGGGTGCAGGTGGATCTATTGCCAAGATTCCAACCTGTAATCAGACCACCCAATACTATATCCTTAGAGTAGTACAATACAGACATAGCTAATTGGGTGATCAAATATGAGAAACTTGCCACACAAGTTGAAAAATTGAAACTAGTAGGAAAATAGTTGGAGGAAAAGGACACAAAAATCAATAAATTAAAGGAACAGGTGGTTGATCTATGTCACATTGCTAAATTTTTAGTCCAATTTAGATGACCTGCCAGGTTTTATAGTCTCATTCTAAAGGAAAGATATCTTAGATGGTAGGTCATGAGGATTAGCTCAGGTCTCCCCTATAAATTGGAAACTGTTGAAGAGTTTTTGGAAGCTTACCTCAACAATCCTATAGAACAGAAAAATTTGCTATGTGAGCTATTTCTACACAACTTTTTCATTCCAGAGGAGGTAGATTTTCACCCTCATATTTGCATAGGAGATGTTCAATTAAGAGATTTTATGTCTACCCTACAGAATCAACTTTACTGGGACCGAGAAAAGACACAAAATAAGGAGATTGAGTTAAGAGTTGAGTTGTTAGTCAGAGCAGTACAACCAAATCATCCAGTTATTACTAGCCAACATTTTGACTTGATGAATAGGGCAGACACTAAAAGCATGTACTTAAATAGCTTGAGGGACTATTTGACTAAATTCCAGGATTATTGTGCTGCCAATTTTGTTCATGCCTTATCAATTTGCAGGAACAGATGGGCAGAACTTTCCATGTCTTTGCATAAAAGGGAGCCTATCTCCCCCATCAACCTGGAATGGTCCAGAAGGAGAGCAGAAGGGGTGGTACAACTTATTACGGTTATGAAACATCACTGGATAGGTCTCAGATTTAGACCTCCAACCATCATTTCTCTAGTTCCCTTCTATTTTGAAGAGGATTCCCAACCAGATGATCAGTTTGAAGAATGGCTCAAGAACCTTCAGGAAACCAGGGGATATTATATAGGCACCAAATTATTCTATAGATCATGGAATTTGAATATGGATATATGTGATTCCATAGCCCAAAGAATGCATGAGGACATGCATTAATATAAGTTGGGGGGAAAATGATGAGGCCTGGAAATGCCTCCATCATAGTATGTTTTGAACATTGAAATTGCCTAAAAACTCTTGTGAATTATCTTATATGCTAGTTAAGTTGATCTAATATGTTGTGTATTAACTGTTTGCATGATTGATGTGTTAGGAATATTATATTCTGATTTTTGACAGTTTTTGTATAGTTTTATGTCATTTTGTCATGACTTGCTAAATGAGGAATATGCTTAGGTTGATAGCAACACTTTACTAGTTTTGTTTTGATGATTTTCAAGCATTTATTTATCTAAGTTTAGCAATTGGTGCAAGAATACTGTTATTGTGCAACAAAAACTGGTTTTGCTATGTAAATTCCAGCCAGCTGCCAATGAATGGCAAGGCATGGAATTCACACATGGAGAAGGATAAAGGCTATTGCAATCAGTTCCTGAGAGATAACCCACCTGAGAAAAGTAGTTGAGATCACCTGAAGACCACACAGTTAGTCAATCTGAAGATCTTCGGATTGAGCAGACATCTTCGGATTGACAGAATGCAGTTTCTTCGGATTGAGCCAGTTATCTTCGGATTGACAACAGAAAGTGCTTTTTGAATTTTTGACTATTTTTTGATGGTGGAAAAAGGGAAAGAAGGTTGAGAAGGTTAAAGGAAAATATCCCCCAGCTGCCTTTGTCGTCCTTGTCATCCAAAGCCACCATTCATGGGAAAAGATCAATTGATCCTCTTCTAGGATAAAACCAGGAAATACTGCAACATAATAGGAATAGTATATTTTTTGTTGTAAATAGATTTTAGGCATCTATAAAAGATAGCTCCCACTTTTGGTCGAGCTAAGTAGCTAAGTATGCAAGTAGGCAAGTAAGCAATAAGCAAGCAGAATAGTGATTTCAGTCTTGTAACAGATTTTAGCAGCAATATTGTAATGATTTTCTGAAGCAATAAAAGTGCAGTTTTCTCCATTTGTTTTGTTATGTCTGAGTGTGAGTAATATTTAGAGAGAGAGAGAAGAACTCATACCTTCTTCTGGAAAAGGAGGTTGGCCACTTCTAGACCTAGGAGGAGGACTAACAGACAGGTTTTATTCTGATTTTGCTGCAGTAGAATAAGTTGTAAACTTGTCAATTTCATTCTTTTGCACAACTAACATTCCTAGTTGCTTAATTCTTGTTCAGAATGTTTTTGTGATGTGATTAGTAGTATATTTGGTTATTCTTTTCATTCCCAACAACTTTCCAATTTACTGCAGGTTTTCATTTCCAGCAATTTACAGTTTTTTGCAATTTTTTGCATTGTTGTTTTTGTTGTCAACCCCTGTATAGAAGATTGACAACCTTCTGTTACAGAGCATTGACAGGACCTAGTTTTCTGTGTTTCATTTTAGTTTTCATTATTGCAAGAGTAAATAGACTTTCATTTTGCAACTATAATCAGGTTTCCAAATTATGCAACCAAACAAGAAACCCAATTTCCCAAAACTAGATTTCATTTCGCTATGTAACTAGGGTTTCATTTCTGCAATTAGCCATCAGTTCTCATTTTTGCAAATAGATTAAAGTTCAATTTATGCAATTTAGAGGTAGAAATGACCTAAAACCCCCCACACAATTGGTCCCACCAATAAGACTTGTTGCTCCCAATTGACCTAAATTATAGCCCTGTTCACTCCTTCCATAGATAGCCTTGTACACTGCCCTGGATTGACAAATTCATTAAGAATTAATGATGTGCTTAATGACAATGCATCAGTGGACCTTGGATAGGATTTTATTGTTCAAGGGCTATGATGTGAAAGGAACATTGGTTGAAGCTATAGGTGGTGCAGTTTGGTTAGGATATCTCCTATTCCTTGTCACAATATTGATCATTCCAACAAACCCCTAATCAGGTGGGGCCATGTATTTTTTTTTGACCTATCTTATCTGATCTTTCTTAACCTCATGTGTAGGTAAGGGATCCTTAAATATTCCCATATTTTGGTTATTGCCCATAAGAGGATTATTGATTTGCAGTTGATTTTTATCGAGCATATCCTGTACTATGTCCTTAAATGTATAGCATGCCTAGATATCATGACCATTTTATCAATGATAAAAATAGTACAGGTCCTCTATATACCTCTTGGGTTTTGGATGATTTGGATCCAAGGGGTGAATTTTAGGTAAGGTGATAGCCTTCACCTCACACAATAGATTAAAAAGTGACATCAAATATTCAGGCAATGATGAATAGTTGCGAGGTGGATGGTGTAGCTGATTATGTGCCTATTTTTTTTAGGTTGGTCATGGTATTGCATAGAAGGGGGTTGAGCTTGATAATTGGGTTGTTGAGGCATTGCTTATTTCTCAGGATTTAGAACACTCAAGATAATTTGATTGATCAAAGATGGTTTTTGCTATGAATAATTACCTCTAGGATTCTTTTTCCATTCCTTCTTGCAAAGCTTGATGTCCCCCTCCTAAAAATTGATGTCCTCGATGACCTTGGTCTATGCCAAATCCTCCTTAAATGTTTGGTACTATTGTAGTTGTAATAAAAATAAGATTTGCTTCGAAGAAATCTTAGTAAAAATTTGGGTAAGCTCTGTGATGGGTAAGGTAAAAGGTAATTTTGACATAACCTTTCTCCACCTATTACGATATTTTGTGATGGGCTTGTCATAAAATTATCAAAGGTTGGATAAGTCGATCAAGTTTGCTTTCTTATTTATGCCAAATGAGAAGCATTCCAAGAATGCATTTGCAAGATGTTCAAAGTTATAGATGCTATGCCTTGGTAGATGGTTATACCACTCTAATACTGGGCTAGAGAGTGTTATCAAGAAGGTCCTACGTAATAAGGCATCATCATCCTAGAGTTGGAAACAAAGGTTCTTGAAACTGATTACGTGTTCCTATGCATCATCATCTCCTTAAAATTTATTCAATTTTAGCATTTCAAAATGCTTAGGATATGGAGGACATGGGATTGAAGGATGGAGTGGTTGATTATATAGTTGACATAATGTGTGATTTTTATAATCCATTCCTTGCTTCTCCAATGACTTGATGCGCTCTGTGAGTACCCTATAAGCTTGAGATGATATTATCTCATATTCCTGTATTGGTCCTCAAGGAGGAGGAGGCAAAATGTTTTTTTTGGAACGATATGGTTGAATATAATCATCAACCATATCCTCATAGAGTGATTTAGGATATCCTTGGTCTTGATACTCTAGCTTTAGATCCTCATAGGCCTTATGCTCTAGTCGACGATTTTATGGTTGATGCTGTTGAGACCTATGGTGATGGATGGGTACATGAGGAGGATGATTTTAAGTTGGTCTAGGAGGCTGGTAATGATGTTGTGCAAACTATATTTGATGAGTTTGCTGCCTATAGGTACTAGGTGTGAGGACCTCCTCATGCGTTACCTTTTGTAATTGTTCTTGGTGCAATTGTTGCTAATGTAACCTTTGTTGGTGCACCGTTCGTTGCTTTATTCAGCTTGGTTCTAGGTGTTCTTGATCCATTTGCAACTTATCCAATCATAGCTAGTGTAGCTGCTCTTTTGTTTGTGTTCTGCATAGGTATTTGGTTCACTTGATCAACCATGTAAGGTCGATGAGCCCTTGTATCAATATGAAGGGACTTGGCTTGGTCTATGGGCCCAAAAGGGTTGGCTACCTATTTTCCATGATTTAGGGAGGTCGCATTGACTTGGTTTTTAGGCTTGAAGGTGGTATCTACATACTTGGATGGTGTTGAGGCACAACGTCCTTACATGGAATACTCTCTACGATGAAAAATAGGATGACTTGATTATTTCTCTTCCTCGTCTTCAAGATATATGTGAGAGGATAAGGCTATCCTATTAGGATGATGATGATCGTACCTATCTAATTGAGTATAATCACAAGAAGATAAGAAGAATAAAAAGGAAAAAAGATATGCCAAAAAGAAAGTTGGCATCATGAAGACTGAACCAGTTGAAAAAATGCAACAATTAGAAGAACCTCCAGTCACAGCTTACTTTGCATCATATGAAGACATATATTATCTACTGAACCTGATCTTAATGAGCAATGAAGGAGAATTAAATATCCTTTTTCGATAGAAGAAGATCCACATTGAAGACTAAAGTCTTCAATATCCAAATAATGTAATACGGGGGGTGTTAGAAATAGAGTCTATTACATCATTTGGATCATGTAAATGTACCTTTACCTTGGTACATACTTAGGACATTAGATTACTTTAGGGGGAAGTTATCTAGTTACTTCATGCAATGTAATAATTGCACAAGCATCAAAGTGCAAGTTGTACATGTGCAAGCTATCCCTTGTATATCTAGGTAGAGTGTTGGCCAAGGAACCTATTTCTTATATAAATATCCATAGGTATAGATCATAAGAATCATCATAGTGAGATAGATCATAGAGAGATCCATATAGAGTCAAAATGATATGATGTAGCATTGTGATGTAATCTGGTGGGGTGTAATATGCTCAATTTCTATTCTTGAGCAGTATATCTATTCATGGAGTGTTCATTTCCTCCAAAGCTATTTTGTAAAAACCACCATCATTTTTATATATGTATTATTTTTAGTCATCTTGCATATTTGCTTTATGTCATTTTATTCTGCATATTGTGTGTCATCTCTCATTACATGCTACATCAAAAGCTAACAATGGTATCAAAGCTATGGTAGGTCAATAGGAAAACCACCATTGTCATTGACCCTGAGTTTTTTGTCAACCTGACACACCATTAGACTAGTCATTGATAAAAATGCTTAGAAGAGTCTAGGTGGTAGGATTAAGGAGAGCCACAAGATTAGGTCTAAAATAAATATCATATTCTAGAATACTGAGATTGTGTATGGCTGGAGTCTTTCCATAGAGTTTCAAGGGAAAACTTGTGAAGAATAGGACTCAATATTTGATCCACTAGTTTGATGTGCCAACTAGTGAAGCTCATATAAGAGACCTATAAAAATTGACCTAGAATTTATTTTATTGTAGGGAATTGATTCTCAGATGATTGGGACACCTCCTACAATATAAAGCTAGGATATTTCAACTTCGTTTCTAGAAAGTTAGAGTGATTTCATAGTGCAGAGGTTAGTTACTGCAAGAGAAGAATACTATAGAAGAAACTTCTAGAGTAGAATTATGGTGAAGTTGGGAGATAGGAGATCTCCATTGCTAGATTGGAAACTTCACAATAAGAAAAGACCATAGTAGCCTTGATCCAGAAGAGAAGGCCATAGAAGCCTTGATCCAAAAGAAAAGGCCATAGAAGCCTTGGTACTAAAAAAGGCCATAGAAGCCTTGATCATGAAGAAGACCATAGAAGCCTTGATACTAAAAAAGACCACAGAAGCCTTGATACCGAATATGAATTTTGAAGAAAGTATCTAACTCAGAAGAAAATGTTTAGTACTAATATTTTGTTGTAGGAATAGGAAGATTCAGTGAGTTGGGAAATCTTCCTACAAGAAGGTTAGGAGGAGTATCTTATTCAGAATAAATCCAACACTTGAAGCAAAAGAGATCAAGAGAAAATCTCATTGATGAAGAAGGACTAGGTTATTCCTGATCGAATATAGAGGCAACAAAATCAAAGATTCAAGAGAAGATCTCACCACCAACACTTCCAGAAGCAGAAGGTTGAAGATAAGGTCTCAAGGAAGACTAGAAGGAGCTGCAAAATCAAAGGTCTTGTAGAGGTCTCTACGAGCATTTGGTAAAAGGCTTGGTGAGCCATGCTGAAGACTTCATCAAAGGATTTCCAAGGAGAACGCATTGGATACATTCACTATTGGAGTTAGTGAAATATTTGGGACAGTTGTCACCATCTGACAACAAGCCCAAGAAGATTTTTTCAAGGAGTGCCAAATCTCATAAGACCTCAATATATACAAAATTTTGAGAAGAAGCCTACCAAATCTAGGAGACCTAGATATTACCTCTCATAGCAAGAAAGGATTTTTTAATGTTCATTTGCACTTTAGGAGTTGATTAGATTTCAAAAAATTTAAACTATCTATCAACTACCTATTATCTAATTTGGAAAAGAAAATGAAGACTAGCTCCTATTACCTTTCTGTTAAAGAAATTTCAGAATAATTCTTGAAGATTCATTTCAGATTATTATTGATTAAGTTGTAGTAGATTGATTAAGTGCATTGGTTTTTAAGATTTAATTGGAATAATAAGGTGGTATTATTAGTGCATTAAAATATTATTAGATTTGCACTATTAGATTGCTCTCAAAAAGACTATTTCTTGTGCTCTTGAGAAGGGTACAAAAATAAAATTAATCAAAGTGTCTAAAGACACTATTATGCATAAAGATCTGCAACTTTGGGTGGCCTAAGGAATCCACAATATAAGCTCTATCCTCCAAGTTTTTGGAGAAGAATGTAACCACCAAAAATAGCATCAAAGGAAGCATTGAATGAGACTTGGTGAGTCTCAAGTTCAAGGCACAATAATAGTGTAGAAAAATACAATAAAATAAAGCTTCCATTATGTGGTTACAAGCTTGGAACCTTTCATAAAACGTCCAAGCTAAAAGGGGAAGTTGTCCATTCTAAAGGATAAACTCAAAACCCCTATTGCACTCAAAGATTTTGCCTCAAAACCAAAAATTTAGATGTGAAAAAAGAGTGCAAAATGAAGGTGCAATAAGAATACTTTATTTTACATTATATTGCACAAATCCTAATCTGGTTATACAGGGAGAAAAATACAGATTTAAAGGTGCTCTAGAAGCACTGCACTTGCTGAACAAATCATCCAAAAGCAATCGTATGCTAGTAGCAATCAAGCTTAGCCCAAGGAGCCAATAAATAGGCTCACACTCCTTGCATCCAAGATGGCCTAACCTGCAAGATACAACAAAGGAAGAACATCATAAATCAAATATCAATAGCATCTATATAAGGAGGATGTATGCAAGCAAGGAAGAAATAAAAAAGGCACCATTGGAGAATTACTCACTCCATGATTGTTGGCAAAAATTGATGCTCGAAGCCTCCATATTACTGCTCCATATACTAGTTGAAAGCAAGTGCAAGTGAACAAAAGAGGAGTTGGAAATTCTCAAAGCTTAAAGGATTTAAAAAATGTCCATTTGAACCAACGAAAGGGAGGACATCCATGCAGAGAAATATTTTGACACTTGTCACCAAAGGATAACCCTAACACTCAAGGCAAGAGAGCGCTCATCTTAAATAAAGGAGTTACAAAAACAGGTTGGTGCATTGAGTGTATGGGATACACTTGTCTTTAGGGAAATTGAACATTTTTCTAAATAAGTGTAACGTTTGGATGTTACAAGAAGTAAGATGAATGCATCATTTGCACCAAACTCCTCTCAAGCACTCAATGTGAAACGGATGTGCCACTTGGCACCTTAGACAAGAAGCTTCTCCATATTAAGGATGTCAATGCTCGAGGTCAAAGAGAGAGTGCAAGTTAATTCTCATCTCGGTATTTACTCTTTGTCATCTGCATGCATAGTGTAAAATTATAGCATGGAAAGAAGGTGCTAGAGCCTTCAATGCTCAATCCAAGTAAGGTCAAAGCGAGAGTCCAAGTAGTGCCAATTTTGGAATGTGTATAGCTCCAAGCATTTCCATTGGAGGGTGTAGTCACAACGTCTATGTAAATTGCATGCAACCCTAGCTTCTCAGCAAGAACAACACCGTATATTTCTTGGTGAAAGGTAAAGTTGAATTCCCATTATTATATGCTTTATTTCAATGGGAGTTATAAGGTTGTAATTAAAGGTTAATTAATTGAAAGTAATTTATCAAAAGGGAAAAATTTATCATATAAAATAAATGCAATATAAATCCTAGGAGCAATAAGGATTTCTACTGGAATATAATAATTATTTGCAAATATTATTGTGATCTAATTTATCCAAATATTAGGAAGTCATAAGGACTACTACTTCAAATTAATTAATTGGAAAATTAGATACACTCAACCTAATTCCCAATAGATTATTTATAAAGAGAGGTTTATCAAAGATTTTTTAAAGGTTGGATATACATATTATTATTATTATTATTGTCTCAAATATTTCAAAAGGAGACAAAAGGTCCAATATTATTATCTCTTTAAAATTTGGGAACAATTTTTAGTTCAATAGGAGTAATAAGGGATAATAAAAATTGTTTTTGCCATCTACAAAACCTTTAAAATATAAATTATATATTGAACTATAATTTACAAAAAGCACTATATCTTATCCATAGCAAACTTGGGAGTCATAAGGAATTCTACAAACTTGGTAATATCAACTTCTATTAAATATTATCAAGTTAAATATAAGCTTTCCTCAAAATCTAAATATCCTTAGGAGTAAAATACTCACATTACTTGGGAGACATAAGGTAGTCTACAAAACAAGGATCAATAAAGGTTTTATCAAATCAAGCTTATATTCTTCAAGAATCATATATCTTATCATAAGGAGTCATAAGGTAGACTTCTAAGATTCTTGATAAATCTAGAAGGATCTATCATGGATGATATCTTAAGAAATACCTTCAATAATGAAGAACTACTACATGAAGTAGAATATTACTCCCAAAAATTAATAGATACTCTAGAAGGATATGAGTATCTATCCAATAGTGACAAAGATAAATTTTTCTTGTTTCTTAAAGAAGCAAAAGAAGGTAAGTTTACAACATAGATTAGTTATCTTCATGATACTCTATTCACAGCATGGTGGAATTCACAGAGACTGGTTATTTTTCACTAAAAGGATGTATGATGATATATCTATCACTAATTGTGTTTGTGCTTACTCAACACAAGGAATGAGATAAAGAACAATATTATTATGATGATAAACTAACCCATCATGAAGCAGAAATTCTACCAGCTCCAATGCATAATAACAAGAAGATAAGAAGAAAAAGGAAAAAAGATATGCCAAAAAGAAACTTGGCATCATGAAGACTAAACCAGTTGAACACATGCAACAATTAGAAGAACCTCCAGTCACAACTTACTTTGCATCATATGAAGACATAGATTATCTACTGAACCTGATCTCAGTGAGCAATGAAGGAGAATTAAATATCTTTTTTTGATAGAAGAAGATCCACATTGAAGACTAAAGTCTTCAATATCCAAATAATGTAATACAGGGGGTGTTAGAAATAGAGTCTATTACATCATTTGGATCATGTAAATGTACCTTTATCTTGGTACATACTTAGGACACTAGATTACTTTAGGGGAAGTTATCTAGTTACTTCATGCAATGTAATAACTGAACAAGTGTCAAAGTGTAACCACCAGAAAGGGTCACACCCGATGGCGTATCCTATTGCAATGAATGATAAAAATATAGCATGCATACAAGAAAACAAAATTGACAACAAATGAAACAAGAAGAAAAATGCTTTATTCCATTGTATTCAAAGTAAAAATTCAATTACAAGTACGTCCCTCTTAGGGATATTCATTTTGATACAATATTACAATAGGAATGCACAATTGTTTTCCCTCTTAAGGGTAGGTGTGATTTCCAAATGCCTTTCAGAATGGCATGAAATGCTCTAGGGTGGAGATGCCCTCTTCTTTGCGATGGGGAAGGAACTTGATGGTTGGTTCTCCTTTGAAACTATTCCCTGCGGTCAAGAAACAACACAAGAATGCCAAAAATATAGGCAGCCTCTCATGATGAGGCTCTTCTAGGTAAATTGCATAATGACACCATTAAATATGCATAATCAAGAAAACATAAAGAATGCTTCTAAGATATGCAAAGTGAATCAATATTCATGTAATAGCGTAAAGGAAAGTAGCAGATACACTATGCATGGATAAAATATGAAAATGAAGCATAAAAATGCATAAAGAAAGCATTTAAGTCCTAATTGAATCATAAACACAAAGAAGCTAAACTAACATAATTCTATGGTTAGAAGTCTTCTAAACTATCATTAAACTATGAAAATAACTAATCTAACCTAGTTAGCAAGACATAAATGAAAATAGAAAGGTGGTTATACCTCTGTTGCAAATTGCAGCTCTGATGAGCGATCTGCACTGTAAACCGTGATTGACAATCACGGTTAGCACTATGATAGGCTTACCCTCAATTCCAAGGGCAATGGGCTTGAACTCCTTGACCAATTGATGTTCAAGGGTCACCTTCGGTGTCCTTCTGACAGGTTTGGTGGTTGAATCACTATGATGGACCTTTGTTTACCCGAATTTGCGTTTCTTTATCCTCCTTGGATCCTAGGACTTCCATGGCAAACTGATCATTGGATGAATTGCAAGTAGCCTTCGAATGCATGAATTCAACATGCAATCCAACAGAGCTTCACTGCTCGCTTGATCAATTCACACTCACTCAATAATTCATCAGGTCTTCATTGTACAAATAATATATCTCTTCTCTCCATTTGGAGGGGATATTTATAGGATGCCTTAGGCCTGAGGGTAGCTTCATGGAGAAGCCAAGATCAAGAAGAGGTGGATAGGACAGTTGGAATGGAAGCCTCTGGAATATTCCGTCCATTAACCACCTTCTTCTAGATCCAATGGTCATTCCAACCGATTTGGCTTCGATTGAAGGCCAACTAAACTTCAATTAAGACCGTAGGTCACAGCTACGGTCTAGACTGCAAACCATAGGTCTCAATCATGGTTCAAATATAAATCGTAGGTATGTGTTGTGGTTCAGACTGATTAGGCCAAGGAGCCCAAATTAAGTGGTAGAACCACTACTCTAGCTTGGATTCTGTCCAAGATATTCCATATGGTCTTGTAGTATGTCCATATGAGTAGTCGCCCTCGACATCACACATTTTAGATGTCTACAGATGCCCCTTTTGAGATGCGTTGTGAGATCAAACAATGCTGAGCAAAAATAGACCTCCTAAAATGATGCCGAAGGTTCTATGATGATCATTAGTTAGATCAACAGTAGATGCCCCAGAGGATGCACATACTAGAATCATTGCTTCCAACTCTTTGGAGGCTTAAACTTGAAAAGCTTGCACTCGCCATCAGTCATTCGGGTAGCGTTTGATGCTACAATAGGAGTGGCCTATATAACCAAAAGGAGACGAGATACAAACAAATTATCATATTTGCTATTTTCCCCAAGCAAAGGGGTAAGCTTATGATAGCTGTTGACAATGATTTGCAAGGACGAACGTAGTTTTGACAAGATTAAGGGATCTACGATCTCTGAGATCTTCCATTTATTTTGATTATGATTTGATATTATGACTACCCTCTCAAGCGATGAGTCGATGAGGGTAATGACAATGTATGAAGTGAGGACGTCGCTTGACCACCATGGATGATCTAAATAAATTTAGATTTTAGCATATTAATGCTTTGGCTAGGCCTAGTTCAGATTTTGATTCCAATTGTTAATAGTATTTGCATGCTTCTATCCCATGGAGTAGTTGGGCTACAATAGTCATCTTAGGGAATCAAAATGATACAAATCCAATCAGATATGTGTAGAATCAAATTATCGATGATTTACTGAAAAGAGGTCATAGAAATGACATGCAACACCTCATTCCCATGGAGCAGTATGGCCGTAAAGGCCTTCTTAGGGATTGAACATAAGCATATCAGATCAACGATGACAATTTTTTCTCCAAATGTCCTTATGGTAATTTACTCATCTTGCTCGATTGCATTGATCGCAAGTCGCTGCAATCGCCAAGTGTATAGAATAATATACTGAATACGAGTTGTATTTGGTGTTTTAATTAATTTATTTTTTTTGAATGTTTTAAATTATGCATTGAGCTTATTTATTTGGCTAGGATGTGCATCACTCCATGAAAGGATTTTTCATAGCGATGACCTTAGGTGAATGTACTTTATAATCTCAACCAAAATTTTAATTTTTAATTAGATCGCGATGCTTGATTATCACCAAATTTCTAAATTAGTTTGCTTTTATTGAGTTCTAACGCAATGGGAGGCATTAATTTATTTTTTTAGCCCTTCCCATGGTGGGATTTTACAAAATTGCCTACCAGTTGCAAACCGCGGCTAGGGTCTACGGTTCCCATTTGTAAATTTGGGAACCACGGCTAGGGCCTGCGGTCCACGAGAATATGAGAAGCCTATAAAATGCTCAATTTTCAAATGTCTCTCATTATTCCCTGATAGCAACTTGTAAACTGGAGAACTGACAATGACAGATGACAAAAATGACCATCAACATACGAAACTTTACCTGCACACTTACTCACAGGTCGATGGCCGGGTGCGGGCAAGTGTCTTCTAGCTACGGGGGATGAGGTGAGGGTAAGGTAACTCAAAAACCAAAACATCGCATCCATTACTAGTTAAAAATGAACCCAATTAAGTAATTGGTAAATCAATTTCACTAAATTATTGGAAATGAACCTCATCTTAGGCTAGGGTAGCTTAGATTTTTTTTTTTTTTGCATTTTTGGCTACGGTATTGCACCCGACTAGATCTGAAATGGAGACCGTAGGTACCAGTTGCGATTCCCAGTTGGTCAATTGGGGACAACAACTACCAACTGCGGTCAGCATTTAAAATCCCAATGGTCAATTTTTGACCGCATGCGGACCATAGGGTTGACCCGCGGTTAGCCAACTTTAGGAAAAATTTACAAATTTTTTAATTTTTCTAAGTTTTTAAAGGCAATTAATATCATTTAATGCATTTCTAACCTGTCTGATTGACAAATTTAATTTGTAGGCCTGCATGATGACATGTTTTTGTAATTTTATCAGTTTTTTACTATTTTTGATGATTTTTAGGTCATTTTTAAATGTTTTTGCTTGTTTTAGTTAAATTTTTCCTTATATTATGCTATTTTTTTTAGAGACTGACCTCTAGAGCTTGAGAGCTTGACCTTCTTAAGACTCTTCATGGATATATCACTCCTGAGGAGTGAGAGAGGTTTAGAGCTATTAGCTTCATCTACGTACTGGATCTACTCACTATCTAGGTAGATCTATCCTATCTGACTACGTTGGCCTGACGCTGAAATGTGCGAACCAACACGTTTCACCTGCCTACAGGTGAAATGATAGTTACATTGGAGGATGTTTATAGGATATTTAGGATCCCTATTGATGGTGAGGCCATCGTCTCCTCAAATTTTTTCACTAAGGAGTCCGTCTTCGATGCCATCTTCGACGCTCGGAGCGAGGAGGCTCAACGTGCCATTGACCACGAAGGGGTCCACATCGACTATTGGTAGGGGTAAAATGTCTTCTTTATGTATGAGGACATTTTATGCACCTGGTGGTGCAATATGTGCTTCCAGACTCCTCAGATGTAAGGATTCCCTATAACCTCTTTGCTACCATGCATAGAGTTGTGCAGAGCTCTATCCGCCAGCCACTACTCCTAGCCTATGAGATCACTCTATTGGCTTAGCTATACCATGAGCTATATAAGATCACTAACTAGAGCCATCAGGGGATCATTTGCAACTTAGTTTTATAGATTTGGGGTTGGCAACATATCAGGATATAGCATCCTAGGGAGTTGTCCATACACATCACAGAGATCGATGATGATCATCAGTGCTATGCTGCCTATTGGCCTCAGGAGGAGGAGGGATTTCATAACAGGACCCATTATGGTGATGTCCAACATTATATTAAATTATTCATAGGACTCGGGCCAAATGATATCGAGTGGTGGCCCTACATGGAGTGTCCTGATTGGCCTAAGGCTGGCAAGCGACTTTGACAGTCTCATCAGGATAGATGGTTACTTGGCCAGAAGGTCAAGATTCGAGAGTACCCATTTTTCTCTCACATTATACATAAGTTTGGCATGATGTAGGATATCCTAGAGATCCCATTCATCTATAGGTGCCTGGCATTGGAGAGGGATATTTTGTGGATCCAGCCTCCAGATCTAGGGGATGCTCTCAATCACTTCCAGGAGATTGGAGTTAATAGAGCTATGACCACTCTAAAGTACAACAAATGGTGGTCTGTTCCATTGGTATGGGATAGGGCCTCTGGGATAAGTGGAAGATCATGTCAGAGCAGATATGGATCCTAATGGGCGCAACGTGCACCAACAGATAGAGGGTGGCTGGGGCATAGAGGCTACCACTGAGGAGGTTCCCAAGATTGATCCTGATGAGGAGGATCTCAAGGAGGGTGAGGTCCATCCTAACAGTGCAAAGGGACTACTATTAGCACAAGTGGCTGACTTGTAGAGTCAGCTAGGGCGATTCTAAATGCAACAATATGAGTAGGATACTACTATCGCTACTCTACAGGTACAATTGATAGAGAGAGATCACTGATTGACACAGGTAGAACAACATATTGCTAACCTGAAAACATGGGCTACCATAATAGAGACCCAAGTTGGTGATCTCACCTATGCTCATGACTTGGCACTAGCACATAGGGATGTGGTAGTAGCAAAGTGGGATCTACTCAAGGCACAGAGGGGGGATCCCTCATCTTCTCAGGTGATTATGGGGCCTTCGACGATACTAGCAATAGTACTACCAGGTGGTCAGGATCCTATGGTCGAGATTCAATGATTGCAGGGTCTACTGATGAGTGCCAATGATAGGCATGTATCTAGGGTTTCTTGGGTAGACCAACTAGTTGGATACATTTAGATGCTAAGTGCAGAGGTTCCCAAGGATCCATATGCTCTAGAGTCCCAGCGGACTAGATATTGAACTATAGGATAGTCTACTACTAGCTCTAGAAATTGCACCCATAAGAGAGTGAGGACACATAGGTCCTCTAGTACACATGGCGACAATAGTCATACCAAGACTAGGGAGGTAGGACAGTCTACTGCAACATATAGCCATAGGTCCTGGTGCACAAAGGTGCCCATTGTACAGGTGGCAGTTGGATGAGTGCTAGGCCTTTTCGGGATAGGTAGTAGTAAGGGCTCTTAGCAGGATCCATAATAGATAGCAGGGTAGCAGGCAGAGCAGGCTCCTAAGCACAATACTAAGGGAGGCAACGAGAGCTCTAGTATAGGGGGAGCAGATTAGAGCTAGAACTCTACTATATGTAGGATACCTTTTTGATGCATATCATTTTTTGTGTAAGGTCGAGGACCTACACATTTGTAGCTTGCGGGTATTTTTGTACTCTCGATGTACTCTGAGACACACATTTATATATGATATGATCATTATTATGGCTCATTATTGTGTACTTATTTATTTTTGATTTTATGTTTATGTGATGCACATGGATGCAATGCTTATGTTATGTTGATGCTATATGATGTGATGTATGGATGACATGCACTAGATAGCTATTTAATATATGATGATGATATGCAATGATCTAGATGCTTAGATGTGCTTTTTGATGAAGGGTGCATATGGATGCGATGTTGTTTTCTTAATGCATATTTGATATTACTTTCTTTTCATGCATTAATGTATGTGATGATTTATTTACACGATGTAAATCTAATGTAAATGAACCTATATGCTTTAACCATTTAAACATAAGGAATGGATGTAAATATGTTTATCAATATAATGGATGATGCCACAAAATGTATAAAAATAATGAATGTAATTGAAAATCCTTAAGATAAGAATGTAATCAATTAATCACCCATATATGAAATGCAATGGTATGCGATGTTTATGATGCGAATGATATAATGTGTCATTCGATTTTATTTCTTTTACACTTTGGATGATATGCACGATATAGTCAGTGGCCGTCTAAATATTATTGCTAATATCCATCCGGTATCTATCCTATATGTTGATTGTGCTTTATATAAATATGTATCATGGATTCGATACTTTGCATTTTGATGATTTATATGGTTGTAATTTTTAACATTTTGTTGCTATGGAAGATATTTTTGAGGTTTTCCATGAGACCCACACACCCTAATAGACTTATCAAAATTTGCATACTAACCACACTAGACTTCTGAGATAAAAGGCTTTTGCTAGGATAGACCCTAACTATTCATTATCCCTATGTGTACAAATGATTATTTTAATATAAGGCACGAGCGTTCCTTGATGTCAGGCGGGATTCTTTCAGTCCATTGTTAAGATAGGGGTTCCACAAATGTCTTATCCAATCTCAAGTTTATATTTTAGTTGGACTAAGACACTAGGCAATGCAGGACACCTGAAGCTAGCTCTTCCACATTCAAACATTGGTCTTGTTCATAAGCAATATGCTAATACGTTAGACATATCATCATGCATAAGGTACAGTAGTGCTAACAATTCTAGGGATTCAGACTCATTCCTTTCTATCCTTCAATTTTTGGGATACTTGCTCATATGTAGTGAAGCAAGGGAGTTGATTCCATATTATTTTTGAACTATCTTTGGATCTTCATTTGATCTCTCTTTGAACTGGATTTTTGATCTTCATTTGATCTCCACTTGAAATTTTGATTTATGATCTTCATTTGATCTTCACTTTTGAACTTCACTTTGAACTTTGATTTAAGCCTATTTTCTTATCTTCACTTGATCTTCACTTTTCGGCATTTACATTTGATAATTTTCTTTAGAAACTTTCCTTTGGGGGGATTTACTTGAAAAAATTATTTCTAGTATATCGATTGAGAATATCGATCTTATGATATCAATATGGGATATCACTATGGGGATTCAATCTATGATATCGATATAGGGTATCAATCATGAGGATTGATGTGGGATATCTCTTTGGGATATTGCTCATTTTATCATAAGTAAGGGATTTTGAATAGGGAACTAACCTATCCTTTTGCCAACTGCCAACATTTCCCATACCGTCCACATAGAGGGATAAACAAGAATAACTCTTTTCGCTTCAAGATACCCGGTACTGCTTCGTAGCTTTCATATTCCCCTAGTCCTTGTTAGGAGTGTTTAATTTGTTAATTAGTGATAGGCTTCTGATATGCTAAGGGTTATACTAACTGAAACTTAGCTACAAAAGCAAAGCAAGCTTTCTACCAACTCTTGATAAGACCACTAGGTATGGTTGAGTGACCGAAAAATCCTAGTATATATCTATAGCAACATTATAGGTTGTGTTGAAAAACACAATTACTCACATGAATTATAGATCATGATAATTACAGAGATGCATGATTTAAACACAAACATGGCATCATTTGTAAGACTGAAAAACACAATGCCTTCTATTACGGAATGCAATGGATGACGAATGCCTATATGCAATGCAGTAATGCAACGAATGCATGTGTAAATGCAAAATGAGAATACAAAATTCAAATGCAAATGTAAATGTTTTTGGATTTTATGCTTTACAATTTTTTTTTTGGATTTTATTAATTTTATATTTTTTATGGGTTTTGAGCCTTATAATTGACCAAACGGTGAGTACATGCCTCTGGAGCCTTTAGATTGACCAAGCAATTTTTAGGAATCCTTGGAGCTTTTGGGATTGACCAAAGGGATTATGTGTACCTTTGGGGCGTTTTGGGATGACCAAGTGATTTTGAGAGTCCTTGGAGCCTTTGGTGTTGACCAAGGAGTTTTTCAAAAACTCTTGGTGCCTTTTGCATTTGACCAAAGGGCTAACAGATGCCTTTGGAGCTTTTTAGGATGATCAAGCGATTATATGCAAATCCTCAGGGCTTTTAAATGATACGACCAAGTAGTTTCAGGAACCCTTGGAGCACTTTTGGATGACTAAGTGGTTTTGACTAAACCCTCAAAGCTTTTGAGGTTGACCAAAGGGCTTACAGATGCCTTTGGAGCTTTTTACTTGACCAAACCATTGATGAGAGTGTTTGGAGCTTTTTAGGATGATTGAGCAGTTACAAGCAACTCTAAAAGCCTTTTACTTTGCTCTTCAAGTATAAAACACCTTAATATGGATGATGTTGAGAGGTTCAGGCTCTTCTACACCCCCTAGTGATGTTAGGTGACAGGTACCCAAACCAATATTTTTAGATATGATGTAGGGTCCTAGCCAATTAGTCATAAATTTGTCTCTCATATCTAGCGGTAAATTAAAGTTCCGTTGGTTTTATTTCAAGACAAGATACCCAACATCAAAGTCTCTCTAGTGGAATTTGACATTGTAAGCTCGTTTTTGTCGCTCCTGATAAACGTGAAGATGCTCCAGGGAATTCATGTGACATTCATTGAGGAGCGTCAGTTGATCCAGTTGAGCTTGCCACGTAGTGTCATCATCGATGAAATATTTTAATGTGACACACATCATTGGAATTTATAATTCCAAGGGCATAATGGCCTCAGCGCCATATACTAGTGAGAATGGTGTTGCCCTAGTGGGCATTTGAATACTAATCCAGTAAGCCCATAGTGCAAGGGGCATCTATATGTGCTAATCTTTGTGGTTTTCTTGTACCATATTTTTCAAGATGGCCACCACTGTCTTATTTTAAGCTTCAGCCTACCTGTTTGCTTGTAAATAGTATGGAGTCACAAAATTGTGTTTGATTCTATATTTAGATGTCAAAGCTCTCATAGTTTTATTCTTTAAAGATGTTCCATTATTCGATATTATTTTGGATGGAATCTCAAAATGACTTATGATATGCTCCAGTATAAAATCTTCTATACGAGCTCTAATTGTCGTAGTTAAAGGTATTGCTTCCACCCACTTTTTAAAATACTCAGTAGCCATGATTATGAATGTATGCCAGCCTGATTATGGAGGAGAGATATTACCTATAAGATCCAATACCCATTGAGAAAATGGCCAAGCTGCTTGAATGGGATGTAAGGCCTGTGATGGCAAGTGCGTAGGATTAGCATGATGCTAGTATTTAATGCATTTCTTAACATACACATTGCACTCCTTCTCCATGGTGGTCCAAAAGTAACCCATTCAAAGGATGCACTTGACGATGGCCATACCACTAAAATGGCCACTACACGTGTCGTCATGGCTTGCAAAATTACCCATGATGCCTCTTGGGTCTCTAAGCAATGAAGGAGAACTCCATCGTAGCTTCTTCGATACAAGATGTCTCCTATTAAGACATATTTGACCACTTTCTATTTAAATGTGCACTTTGTGGCACGTGACAATACTTCTAGGATTATACTAAGCTTTAGGAAGTATTTAATTTGTGACGTCTAATTTTGATAAATATTAGCTTCGACTGCTAAGATGACTTGCTCCCCCTGCGTATTTACTTTTACAAATGTAAACTAAAAAACAAACCTGTGGTGAATGGTAGTACCACTCCCCATGGGAATATGAGAGGTTAATGACCCCCAAGGTGCCTTCTTAAGAAAGTCTTTAGATCTACAGAACCATTCAGCTTATGTTTCTACACTGATCATGTTGACCGATTCTCTGTTATCATAGGCTAAACACTCTACTACTGGATGAGAGAGCATCTTGACATGGATGGTAGTGAAATCAGCAGATGGATTCTGAGGGATTAAATATACTAAAGAAGCCATGGTATATGCAAACCTATTTAATGATCGAGGGATTGCCTCAATGTCATACCATTCAAATTTGGCCAAATATGTGTCAACTAGATCTTTATAGGCTTTCAGTATGGGACACCAACATTGAAAAATCCCCATTAACTTGATTTACTATGAGCAAGGAGTCACCAAAAATGTTCAATCTCTTAATATTCATGGTGACAGCTATGTGGAGGCCCAATAGTAGGGCTTTATACTTAGCGTTGTTGTTGGTGCACATAAAATCTAACTTGAACGACAAGGACATTGGAGCTCCTTACGGCATGAAAAACACTATTTTGACATCACCCCCTTGTTTGCACTTCGAACCATTGAAGAATAAAGGCCAAGGAGCCCAAATTGAGTGGTTAGAACCACTGCTCTATCTTGGAGTCTGTCCAAGATATTCCATATGGTCTTGTAGTATGTCCATATGAGTAGTCACCCTCGACATGATGCGTTTTAGGTGTCTACACAAAGTGCAAGTTGTACATGCGCAAGCTATCCCTTGTACATCTAGGTAGAGTGTTGGCCAATGAACCTATTTATTATAGAAAGGGCCATAGGTATAGATCATAAGAATCATCATAGTGAGATAGATCATAGAGAGATTCATATAGAGTCAAAGTGATATGATGTAGCATTGTGATGTAATATGGTGGGGTGTAATATGCTCAATACCCATTCTTGAGTAGTAGCTCTATTCATGGAGTGTTCATTTCCTCTAGAGCTATTTTGTAAACACCACCATCATTTTTATATATGTATTATTTTCAGTCATCTTGCAAATTTTCTTTATGTTATTTTATTCTGCATCTTGTGTGTCATATATCATTACATGCTATATAAAAATCTAACAAAGGTTGGATTCCTTGGGGGTAATGTTAGCGTTATGAAGGATACCAGGATGCCATGGTGGAATGACCATGTCCTCAAGACTGAACCAGAGATGTTTTGTGTCTCCTTGCAATATTTTAGCAGCATCAAATCGTGAATGAGCTTGGTTACATGTTGTTACCATGATGTTTATTAAGCAAACGTTAGAAAAAAACAAGCAAACTGTGATTATCTCGTTTAAGTTTTAATTATGAGTCCCTATACTATTTTGTGCATTTTGATGTTGAAAACCCCTATTCCTATGAAACTAAGGATAAACAAAATATAAAACTACTAAAATATAGTTCAAGCACACCTACCTATCGAGGGATGTGACTCAAAAGTGGATTCCTATTGGATATTGGCTCAAGATAACCTTATGGGAACAAATTATTCCTTTAAAGGGGTGACATTGTCTAATGTTATGGTACTAGAAAAGCCTCACTTTTCCTTAACCATCATGTTTAAGGCATGGAAAATAACAACATTTGCATCCACTAATTATTTTAAAGAGCTCCATGGTAAAAGAGCTTTGATAGCCTTCCCACTCTAGGCACACCCAAGAGTAGGGGACCTTCCAGTGATGAAATCTAAAAAGCCACTCACTTTTGACCACTAAGTTTCTAGGGTGCGAGCCAATGAATGGAGATGAAGCCCACCATCATTGGTCTCGATCAATGGTTGGTGATGAAGTCCAACTCGTTGATGTTAAAGTGAATCGTGGTGTGTGGGGTTATTTTTATTATGAAAAAGAAAGTAAAATCATACATCATTCCATGCTCTTTCACTAATGCATAAAAATAATGTTTAATTTTCAAAAATCCTAAAATAATCAGAACTTCTAAAATGTAGAACCCTACAATGAGACCAACCTTTTAATAGGCAACAACAAGCAAACCACAATAATATTTTAAATAGAGACCATATTATAAAGGGATGACTACATAAAGAGGCCATTTGGCACAAAAATATCCAGAAATAGAGGTCGTATGGGACAAAGATGACCATAGATAGATGCTGTCTGATCGACAGAGGTCGTCTAACCTAGGGATGGTCATAGAAAAAGTGTTTTGAAAACTCAAAATCTTCTGAAATTCCTTCACTTCAACATGAAACATTTACCTTTATTTACTGAAAAAAGAGAAATAAAGACATAATGACTTATTGTGATAGCCTACGTCTGATGTAGATACTATATTCTAGCATTTTTGGTTTCTAATATAAGGCCATATCTACAGGGGATGGTGGAAACTATTGATCATATCTATGAGGGAAGGTCATATCTACTAGCCATATCGGTAAGGGATGGTCATACCTGCAGCTCACAAAAAACAAAAACAAATAGTAATCAACAATGTGAATGCAAGATGTGGACTAGGTCCCACCGTGATCACCACTGAAAATAGTGAAAAAGATCATACATCTATGAAATTAAATACAATATCAAAATGTAACAAATCAAGATGCAACCATAAATATAAAGAAAAAATACAAGAAAATTATGGACGATGCCATTTTATTAATAATATCTTATTCTTTTCTAAGAAAATTACAAAGATTATTTCCTTTGAGGTATTGCTACCAATCTTGATACAATGAATTACAAATAAAATAATTTGGATGTACTACGTAGGATATTTTTGCATCCACAAACTAATTTGAGACAAATTTTTGAGACTAACACAATGAATGATGATGATATGTGAATATTTATGCTATTCCTTCCTTGTAGATACCTATGATCTACACACAAGAAGATTAAAGAGCATTAAAAGCATATGCAGAGCCTTTCAAGATAAGACCCATATTGTTAGGAACCTACTATTAAAATAAAGCACACTGAAACGAAATACTAAAAAATAACTCACATACATCAAATAACTCAATATCACTATGCAAAAATCAATTATAGAAATAAAACAATCTCACAGTAACACTGAATCATGGGCATCTTCGAGGGGGAAACCTCCTTCAATATTTCATTAGCTTGCAAAAGGATAATCTCGTACATGGCTTCATATATTTTTAAAGGAAAACTTCATGCAACCCTACCTAAATGCTCAAGAGGTGGCTTACATGCAAAATGCCACTTGAGCTAGAATCTTCCACAAAATGGCGGTTACAATCTTGATAAAAATGGTTACATGAAATGGTACCACTTGGCGAGGTATCTTACTACATCGGTTACAATATTGATAAAAATAGTTACATGAGATGGTGCAACTTAGCGAGGTACATTTATTGCCACCTACATTACTAAGTATTGCATAATAACATTAAAATGGGATCCCCACATTGGAAGTGGGTTATTATATAGGTAAATGAGAATTACAACATGGTGTTAGGATACGATCCTAACATGTCAGTCCCCTTTGAAAATATTTGTCCTTAATATTGAAATTGAGGAAACTGGTGTTGGAGTTGATGGAGAGACTCCCATGTAGCATCTTCTGGCTGGAGCCCACACCATTGGACAAGGACTTTTGTGATGGTACGATTACGAAGAGTGCGGGTGCGGTGATCTAGTAACTATTCTGGTTCAAGTAATATGGACCCTTCCTCATCCAATTCTGGTAATTTTGATTGAATTGTACCTATGTGCCCACAAATTTCTTGAGACAAAACATGGAAAACAGGATGGAGCTTGAAGGTGGGTGGAAGAGCCAATTTTTAAATAGTGGAACCAGTCCATTGTAGGACTTGGTAAGGCCCATAGAATTTTGTAGCAAGTTTCTGGCACCGACAGAGTTGGAGGGATGACTGTTTATATGGCTGCAAGTGAAGGAAAACCATATCACCCACATAAAAGTTAGGATCAGATCGATGCTGGTCAGGCTGTTTTCACAAATGATTCTGGGCCATGTCCAAATTATGCTTCAATTGGTGAAGGACATCGGTATGCTGGCGAAGAGTAATGTTGAATTCCTGGACACTGGAGCTGCTTGGAATGTATGAAGAAGGCATGGGTGGAGGGTGCCCATAAACATCCTCAAAAGGAGTGAGTTTGGTAGCTATATGATAGGACGTGTTGTACCACCATTCGACCAAAGGAAGCCACTTTGCCCATTGAGAAGGATGATCTGATGCAAAGCAATGAAGATAGGTCTCCAAACATTTATTGATAATCTTAGTTTGACCATCTATTTTTGGATGATAGGCTGAACTCATTTTGAGCTTCATTCCCTACAACTTAAACAAATCTTGCCAAAAATTACTAGTGAAGGTTGGGTCTCGATTGAACACAATGGAGGTGGGCATACCATGAAGGCAAAAAATGGAATCATGGAATATTTGGGCAATGGTGGAGGCTATGTAAGGATGGGCAAGGTGAAAAAAATGGGCATACTTCAAAAGGCGATCCACTACCATGAGAATAACAAAATTACCACCCAATTTAGGTAACCCTTTGATAATATCCATAGAAATATCAGTCCAAACCTGATCTGGAATGGGCAAGGATTGAAGAGTACCTAAAGAATGAACTATTTCACCTTTCATCCATTGGCAGGTATCACAAGCTTCCATGAATTCACGAATGTCCTATTTCATCCCTTTCTAGAAGAATGTGTGCTTGAGGTGTTCATACATTTTGAGAAATCTAGAATGACCTATAGAGGGAGCAATGTGTAGTTCCTTCATGAAGAGGTTGCAGAGTGGCAAGGCACGGGGAATAACAAGGCATTGGTGATAATGCAAATCTTGGCCATCCCAATTGTAGCCTGGGGATGAAGTCGGATCAGCTTGAAGTGAAGCCATCAAAGCTTGCAGATCTGCATCTTGAAGTACCTCCTATCATAAGGAATCTATCCATTGGGGGACAAGTGCGGAGATAGCACATATCATACTGAGGGCCTCAAATTGGCGAGAGAGAGCATCAACCATAAGATTTTATCTACCCTTCTTATAAGTGATATCATAATCATAGCCCATGAGCTTAGAAACCCATTTTTGTTGTTCTGGGGTAGCAAACCGTTGTTCTAAGAAATATTTGAGACTCTGATGGTTTGTTTTAATGGAGAAATGGTGCCCAATGAGATATGGTCTCCAATGAGTGGCAACATATAAGATGGCCAACATATCCTTGGCATATGTAGATTTTCCCAAATTATGCTCAGAGAGTGCCTTACTGGTGAAGGCCAAAGGTCTCCCTTCTTGCATCAATACTGCCCCAATACTGCGATCAAAAGCGTCACTTTCAATGATGAATGGTTTAGAGAAATTTGGCATGGCTAGAATAGGTGTGGTGGTCATGGCATGCTTTAATTCAAGAAAGACTTGATCAGTGGGTCCTATCTAAGTGAAATAGTCCTTATTTAACATTTATGTGAGGGGAGCTACTATTTTCCCATAATTATGAACAAATTTCCTGTAATAACCTGTAAGTCCTAAGAATCCCCAAAGTCTTTGAGATTGCAGGGTTTTGCCCAGTCCTAAGATGCCTGAATCTTCTTAGGGTTGACCTTGAAACCATATTTGGAAATAATGTGTCCCAAATACTCCACTTCAGTCAGACCAAAGGAGCATTTAGACCACTTAGCAAAAAGTTGATGTTGGGCCAATAACTGTAATGTATGATCCACATGGATAAGGTGTTCTTCCCACGAGCGACTATAAACCAATATATCATTAAAGAAAACCAGGATGAACTTTTGCATGAAGGGAGGGAAGATGTTGTTCATAAGGATTTGAAATGTGGATGGTGTGTTTGTCAAACCAAATGGCATTACCAAGAACTTATAGTGACCTTCATGAGTACGAAAAGCAATTTTTGGAATATCCTCATCCTTGAGCCTAATTTAGTGGTACCCCAAATGAAGGTCCAACTTGGAGAAGTACATAGCTCCATGTAATTCATCCACTACTACAATAGGAATTTTATCCTTGATGGTGATATTATTGATCTCACGATAGTCTATGCACAATCACCACGAGCCATCTTTCTTGCAAACTAGCAAAATTGGAGAAGAATAGGGACTGGTACTGGGTCGAATGACACCTGCCTTGAGCAATTCCTATACCATATTCTTGATTTCTGACTTGAGAGCATGAGGATACCGGTACGGTATCTACTCAGAAGTAGTGGAATAGCATGGTCATGAGAGCGACGAGGTGGCAGTGGAGTTGGTTCAAAAAAGACACCATTGTGCTTGGTTAGAACAAGTTGCAAATCTGTTGGAAGTGGATCTACTGTAGAAGTGGGTGGCTAAATTGAAAATATTTGTGCAATGACCCCACATGAGGACTTTTTCAACAACTTCTCCATGCTATTGGAACTAATAATTTGTGTAGGGCCAGCCTTGATACCCTTGAGGGTATATGTTTATCCATTTTGTGAAAATTGCAGCCATAGTTCTACAAGGTTGCAGGAGAAAGTGCCCAAGGTGCTCATCCATTGGGATCCTAACACAACGTCACATCCTCCCAATTGGAGGGTGAACATATATTGCTTGAGTTCATAATATCCTATCTAAATTTTGATATTTCAACATTTACCTTTACAAGGTAAGGTGCCTCCTATGGCCACCATTACTTCAAAAAAATTGCATGAGTGTATATAGCAGTTGGTCCTTTTGGCCACCTGAGGATCAATACAGTTGTGCATACAGCCTAAATCAATAAGAATTTTGAGACATTGGCCTTTGAAATAACCCACAAATTTTATGGTTTGTGGGGTGGTAATCCTAAAAAGAGCATGGACTAAAATTTTTGCTGGTGTTTCTGATGGTTACTCTTCCTATGGAGTTGGTGCCTCAGTTGTATCACTCTCCTCATCACTATGGTCACTATTTTCTGGTTCCTCCACATCTATTAAAAATAATCTCTTATTTGCACATCTATGCCCCTTCATAAAATTTTCATCACAATTATAACATAACCCTTGGGTATGACGCACATCCACTTCCTCTGTAGTCAGCCGCTTGGGAGCAGAAGGTTTATTATCAGTATGGTTTTGGACCCGATGAGGGAAAGAAGGTCGGTTATGCAAAAATTGAGGCATCCGCATTTGAGCTAAGAGTTTAGATTTGACCAATCAGGCTAAAATGATAACCTCCATCATGGTGTGGGGTTTGAACATATTGAATTCAGCCTGAACAACTCATAACCTCCATCATGGTGTGGGGTTTGAACATATTGTAACCCACTAACAAAACAACTCATAAAAAATACCTCATTCAAACCCTTAGTTTTATTGGCCAATTTCTCAAATTGGGTTTGGTAATCACGAATTGAGGTGGTTTGTTTCAGATTTGTCAGTACGCTTGTAAAGTCATCATAATAATTAGGTCCAAATCAGGTGAGTAGTTGGGAATCAAAGTCCTCACAGGATAGATCAGGGTTAGTAACCCGTAGCCATTGGCACCAGTGTAAGGCCTCAAATTATAGGTTGAAGGAAGCCATATGAACCTGATAATAGATAGGGACATTATGGAGTCAAAATAATTAATCAACTCGACATAACCACCTATTGAAATCCTTTCCACTAAACTTAGGGATGTCTAATTTAGGCATTTTGAAGGTTGGATCCCGATCAGAGTGATTGTCATTTGGTGTTCATTGACCTCGTTCAGAGTTTTCAGCATGGTGTTCAGTTTTGGTACTGTCGTGCAATTTGGTCTCCATATTTGTGAGTTGTTCTTCTAAACAAATTCTAGTGTTATCCCGATCCAGTCAAAGCTCTCGAATCTCTGTGCCTATGTTCTTGTTTGCAGAGGTCAAGTCAGCAATGGATTTTTGCAGGTCGGCCAATAATGTGCCCAAGTCTAAATCCTTTTGTTGTTGTCCTCGAGTGCCGCTTGCCATTGTGGTCCCTCTTGTTCTGAATTTTTTGACACTGACAACTCTGTTTCTGACATTAAAAGTCTACAATTCTGGACTGGTATAGAGGACTATTACTGTCGTTGTCTTGACTATTCAGATTCTGACCACAGGCTATTTCAAACACTTGCAAATTTTATCTTGAATGTTGGTGCATGCAAGTTTTTTTCTGTTATAGGGAAATCCTTCTCCGTATGCTCACTTTTGGGGATGGTGAATGCAGGTTAGCAGAACAGGGATGGGTTGATTTGCAAGAGGATGATATTTTATTTTTATTTTGTTTTAATAAACTAGGTATGCTAAGTAATGGAGATGTAATACCCATAGGACATCTGTTATACCACAGTGACGAACAATAGTGCTCGGACCAATATTTTAGGCCACTACTCAAGGAGGATTCCACACATACCCTTGAGCACACTATCTGCCTCTCTGACAGTACAAGAGGGTAATCGTCCGGGATGTTGTGTCCCATGTACTATGGATAATACAAGGCCAAAAAGCTTCCTAATGGATAAAATCTTGTTTAAACCTAGATTGTATCTTGATATACCCGAAGATATGTGGGAGCTCAATTCCATGCACGAGTGTTGTCTGAGGCCTGGGTATTGGAGCTTGATCGCCCCTCACTTCACTAGACGTTTTATGGGCTATCTAGATTAGCCAATAATGACAACTCCTTTGTGATATTTTAAAACCCTCGACACAGAGTTTCTAACCTACACAACTACTATATTTTTTTTGGTATTGTCTGATTTTCTACGAAAAAATGACTGTATTTTTTGGATTTTTTTTATAAAGGAAAAATAGAAATAAAAAAAATATAAGAAAATTATACCTAACAGGTAGAATGACTGGCAAGAATCATCTTAGTTGTAGCAAAACTTGGCCCTAGAAAGCGCTCTAATACCACTTGTTAGGAACCTACTATTAAAATAAAGCACACTCACACAAAATACTAAAAAATAACTCACATACATCAAATAACTCAATATCACTATGCAAAAATCAATTATAGAAATGAAACAATATCATAGTAACACTGAATCATGGGCCTCTTCGAGGGGGAAACCTCCTTCAATATTTCATTAGCTTGCAAAAGGATAATCTCATACATGGCTTCATATATTTTTAAAGGAAAACTTCATGCAACCCTACCTAAATGCTCAAGAGGTGGCTTACATGCAAAATGCCACTTGAGCTAGAATCTTCCACCAAATGGTAGTTACAATCTTGATAAAAATGGTTACATGAAATGGTACCACTTGGCGAGGTATCTTACTACATCGGTTACAATATTTATAAAAACGGTTACATGAGATGCTCCCACTTGGTGAGGTACCTTTATTGCCACCTATATTACTAAGTATTGCATAATAAAATTAAAATGGGATATCCATGTTGGAAGTGAGTTATTACATACGTAAATGAGAATTAAAACATGGTGTTATGATAGGATCCTAACATTAATGGTAAATAAAATGATAAAGAAACTAAAATAAGTTGAATGCATGCATAAAAATGAAATCTATCTATGCTAAATAGTAACTAAAAATGTTGCTAAAAATTGAAAAAAGAAAGAAAATAGGAAACAAATATTTGCTTGGGAGGTCGTCTTTGTGTAGGATAGTCATACCTATGGGCCATATATTAGAGATACGATCATACCTATGGGTCATATTTGAGAGAGACGGTCACTAATCTACGAGTGATTCTCTCGTGGTTGATGTGAGGTGATGCTGGGTTCGATCTCTGGATTGGTTGACAAATTGGTCCATCCATAGAAAATGACTTCGAGGTGGAATTCAATGCTAAAACAAGGATGTTATATTGCACAAAGAGCACAGATGCGATCTTCAATATTCAAAATGATCCATTGACATGCTTTCCATGGAGAGAAGAATACCAAAAGAGTTGGAAACTTTATGGTTGAAATTTGGTAGCACTTTGTTGCTTGAGAATGAAAAATCCTTGATTATCTAATTTGGTAGCACTTCATTGCATGAAAAACTACCTCTTTCTTAATGAAGGTTGGGTTCCATTATATAGAATTCCAAAAGGGATTCCAATATTGCAAGGGAAGTCGAGAAATGGTTATATTCAAGAACGACAACTATCCATTCTTGAATCTTCTCCACGCCTAACTATCTATGTTGTTATGCTTAGCTAGCACATGTAACCACTTTAACCGTGGTGTGGGATTTGAATTTGTTTTAAGTGTGACTGTCTCAAGGTGAGATGACCCTGATTGGAGGTCATATCATGGCAATACGATCTCTAGAGGCCATCTCTTGGTGGGACGGTCTTGGATGTAAATGGAAATTCCTCCCTAATTGAGTGGTTAAAACCACTACTGAGCCCTAAGACTACCAAAGGTGGATCATATGACATTAAAGAAGTCCATATATGTAGTCTCCTAAACATGCCGTGTTTTAGGTGTCTACAACATAATCCTAGGATAGTGCTAGTATATTATTTTGATGGCAATAATGCTTAGAACATTATATAAATGCTTCTATATTCTTTTGTTGATGCTTTTTGATATAGAAGAATCACATAGATTAGTAGCTTAATTTTCAAATATCCTTTTTGTTCAAGAATCAATTATGTATTGAACTATGATGCTTCTCCATCCTTGGAAGCTTAAAAAATTGAAATTTTAATTACTCCTCTTAGAAGCTGAAATTATTCTCTATCTTCTCAACCTCTAAAAAACATTTTCTTCAATGTCTTAGGTTGCACCTAAGAATAAAATATAGTTCTCCTCTTTTCTAGATAACCCAATATCAATATTAGGGTGACTATGAATGTCCCAGAATTACCAAATTTTCTTTTGAGTTAGTTCTTTTCAATCTTAAATAACGATTCTCCTATTTTTCTCTATAGAATATAAAATATTATTAGGGTAACTTTGTGCATCCCCGAATTTCCAAATATCTTCTGAGTTGGCTTCCAACCAATCAAATGCCCACATTTCTTTTGAGTTGGCTTTCTCTATCAATTATTCAACTTTTCTTCTAAGTTGGCATTTTCTATCCATATAATTGAGCCCTAGTCTTCACTGGTTTTACTTCAACCAAGTGGAAATACCCTAGCATCCAAATTAGGTTGACTAGTCCTTGTCCCATCAATCTTCTACTCATTAAGACATTTTAAAAATAGAGTTCAAGTCTGCATTACCTTCAAATGTGGACATACTCTAAATTAATTTTATCATAAATGGATAAAGTTAAATATTGATAATGGTGGCTAATAAAAAAATCTATCAAAATGGATGAGTTTGGTGGTAGCTCTGATGCCACTACTAGCTTTTTAAGCCTTACTACCACAAAATATCATAGGTCCCAATATAAAATAGCCACAATATTAAAGGTCAAAATAACAATAATGAAGAGTAGAATAATATATGAGCCAATTAATATGTATATCAAGGCCTATATAATATTGAAATAAACATTCACTTATATAATCAAATATGAATGTAAATGGCCTAAGTCATTCATGAACTATGCATGAATAAAAACTTACAATATTAATTGCTCAAAAATCTGTATACAAGCTTTATTCCAAACTGGATCTCTTTTACAATAACATAATAAAATTCCTAAATTGCTTTCTCATTGAGCATTATCTCCATAATATAGTCATAGTAATGTTACTCTTAAAGTGCTTGACTATTGCTCTCCATATGACAAGTCCCATGACCTTTGGCTTATAATATTATCACTTGCATACTAGCATTTTCAAGTTCTTCTTACATGGACACTTGAATCTAAGACATTTGCACACATCTACATGACTCTTACACTTCTACATGTACACATAATCTAAGACACTTGTGCACATTCTCACATTGCATATTTGCACACTTACATTCATTACACTTGTGCATTTCCTGCACATTGACACTTACATGAAAGGAAAAATATAAATCACACTCTAAACTATATATTCAATCCTAATCTATTACATATTTACAATTTTACCATGAAGATACCATGGGAGTATATTTACCTTGTATCAAATAATGTAATATTCCTCAACGTTTATCTTTATTTAAAGCAAATTACTTGTTTTAATGGCTTTTTCATAGACGACTCTTCCATATATATTAAAATATTGTAACCTAATGACTAGCATATTTGTTTTTGCACTTGAGACTTCCCATGATGAGAACTATATCTATGAATAATTTACAAGAGAGGCACTAATATGGTTTCAATCTTAGGGCATGATTTTGAGATTCATTTTTAAAATTTCTATTGTATATTTCAGGCCATAAGTCCTAACAAATAATGACATGATTAATCCTTCATAGAATACATAATGCTTTAGCCTTGGAATAATTAATCCAACATTGATGGAACTACCCAATATATTCTAATATAGCTAGAAAAGCAACCCAAAATAGCATGAGACAGGGATAATTAATAAGTAAATGGTTTGATGTTTCTACATCATTCTCACACAAGGCATATTTGAAAGGTCCTTCATATCCTCTTCTTTTTAGACTCTTTTATTTTAGAATCTTAATTTGGATTGCTAACCAAAGAAATTTTGAAGCCTTGGGAAGAGCCTTTAGTGACCAAACATTCTTCAAAGAGAAATAAATCTTTGAGAGGAGGAAGTTTTGATTTTTCTAAATTCTCCTATTCCAACTTTACCAATTATCCTCCATATTTTCATATATTCCAAACCAACTCATCCTTTTTGTTTAAAAATAGACAGATTAAATTCTTGAAGAATTTCTTGAATCTCATCTATTATTTTTTTGAGTTTCATTTCTTCAACTAGACTACTAATAAAAGTCAATGATCTAGTGTTGTTGCTCATATTAGTATTATCTTCGACCTTTGGACCTTTACAAGTTACTGACTAATATATACTAGTATTTAATCTTTTAAAATGATTTGAGTTAAAACCCATAACATTTTCATTTGAATATCTAGTTGATTAACAACACTAGCATGACAAGAATTTTTGTCACAATAATATCAAGCATATAACCAAGTCAAGCACATGATAAAATTATTCTTGTTTACCCACAAAAGGATGGAAATGTGGCACAAGTTTGATATTTTCATCATGACATTGACATAAATATGATGGGTTTATGCACAATTGGTGCAATATGGTGCATATTAGTAGAAATTGAAAATAAAAAAATAAAATAATTATTTTAATTAAATATGATAAATAAATGAATCGAGTTATTTTATTTATTGTCACTATCTCTTCCCTTATTTGGTTGCTACAATAGACATGCGAACAACTTTAATTTCCATTAATAAATTATTTAAAAAAATGAGCATGCATGTAAAGATAAGGTGATATAAACTTCTTTAAAAAACTATCATTTAAAATTATTAAATATTTATTTAGTATTTATATGTAATTGTTTATCAACAAGGTTGATGGATCACACATCATGCCTGTGATCCTACGTATAATGATATTTTCAAGCTCCTTAACCTCCAATTTAGGTCCTCTTGACTAAGCTACACTAACTTGATCTAATCTAATGTAGAAAATAAAATATAGTAAGGGTGCAAGAGATTGAAAATAATTACAGTAAAATAAAATACGACTAGAGACCATAGTGAGGCTAGTGTGTGATAAATTAGGCCATTCCAAGGAGACCAAATAACAACAATCTAAATTCATATTATACTATGGGAAAAAATGACTAACATGTAAACATAGAGCATCACCACTCACATGTACATACAAAGAGAGGTTTGACTAATTGAGATATTCTTGTATGAAGACTAAGAACAATTTTCTACTAATTTAAAAAAAGATATTACAATAAGAGTGTACCTCTAGCCTTACTAAATATGGCCAAAATATGTTTACAATAAGCTAAGGTTGTTATTCATAATAAGGGGTTTATCCCTTCTACCTTAAGTGAAAACATTTTATAGTTACAGTCTACAAAAAAATGATAAATATATCATTTTTAGTCTTCAATCCTCCTTGCAAGACTCGATGTCATTGACTTGTTGGAATCCAATGAATTGATAGTTTGATGGATTGTAGTTTGACAAATCATCAATTGCTTGACTTGGGTCCTTTTGTTGCTTCACTATTGGGGTGTTACAAAATTAATAGATATGTCAAAATTGTCAACTCCTCCCTCATTCTACTTGGAACTCTTTACTACCCATACCTAGCTTCTCCTACCAAGCTGCTCATTATGGCTCAAGGTAGTACCTCATAATAACTTTTTGGTGACTTGCTAAGACATTAAGATTGATTAGTAAATAATCCTTGATTATCTTATCTATGGCCTACAAAATCATCAATATTTTAAAATTATTCATAGGCCCTAGTGAGGATGGAAAATTTTGCAAGACAAACCATTCTACATAAAATGAGACCTTAACACCTCTTTGTTGGGTCCTCATTGTAATCAAGTCATCAAACTCTTCTTGAGGTAGTTTCTCTTTCACATTTGGTATAGCCTTCACCCCTTCTAGTAAATTTTCAAGTTGGAAAACAATGTTGGGGGCATTAGCCAGGGTTATGCATAGTGGAAAATCATCATTAATTCATGAGTATTAGCATTTTTACAAATGAAAATTGGTAAATTTGGGTACCTTGGACGTCGACCCATTCGCCCAAAATTTTTGGTTGCAACAAATTTTTAGGGGTCAGCTTGCCCCACATTGATATTAATATTACCATTTTTTTAAAATCGCCAACACTCTCACCTAAATCAAGGACCCTTTTCACCTTGAAATTATAATTTTTTTTAATTATCCTACCAAATTCACCTCTTATACCAACAATATATATAATTAACGTGAAAAACATACTTATTCATGTAAAAATTTTAAACTATTCTAAAAATGAGCAACAACAACGAAAAGTAAAACCTTCAAACAAAAAATACAAGACCTAAAACATTCAATTTGTTGCAGAATTTTACCAAATTTTACCGATCGTATCTGAATCCTATTTTAAACTTAGACTAGGGGTAGACCTTGATTTGTACCTGAATGGTATCCAAACCATTTTTCCACCCTAAAAACATGTAGAACCATTTTTCACACAGATAGGAGCCGGATATAGTTTTCAACCTAGATCGAAGATGGACCCTACTTTGCACCTGGATCAGATCCGGACCTAGTTTTCCACCCAAATAAATGTCAAACCTTGCTTTGCATCTGAACCAAACCCAAACCTAGTTTTTACTTGGACTTCTATTGAACTCTATTTTACACCCTGATAGAGTCGGAATTGCTTTACACTTGAACCTGATCCAAACCTAATTTTGCACCTGAACCCGATTTGAACCATGCATCGGTAGTGAAAAATAAAGGTACAAAATTTTACCCCTTTCATAAAATTATAGGTTTTTATTTTGCTATTTTCCTTTGTTTTCCTCTATTTTCCCTTGTTTCCTCTATTCCACATGTGAGTGTTTTGATGTTTTTTTAAGCTACCTATTCTTCTTAAGACATTATGATTCTTTGCTTCTCTTAAGATATTGTGATTCTCTACTTATCTTAAGATATTGTGATTCTTTGTTTCTCCTATTTTTTAGAGAATATGAGTTCAAGGAGTTATAGTAATAAGATCTATTTTTTTCATAAAATTGCAAGTTTTTATTTTGTTGTTTTTTTGTTATTTATTGCAAATATATCAATGCTATGTTTTAAATGTTTTCCTCTATTTTTCTTTGTTCCACATGTGAGTGTTTTGATGCATTTTCAGCTAGCTATCCTCTTAAGACACTGTGATTCTTTGTTTCTCTTAAGACACTATGATTCTATGTTTCTCTTAATTTTTAAAGAATATGAGTTAAAGGATTTGTAGTAAGATTTGTTTTTCTATCATAAAATTACAAACAGGTAAATGCTCTATTTCCCATGTTTTTCTCTATTCCACATGTGAGTGTTTTGATAGAATTTTTAGCTAGCTGACATTCTCTTAAGATACTCTGATTCTCCATTTCTCTTAGGACACTATGATTATATGTTCTTAAGACATTGTGATTTTTAGTTTCTCTCGATTTTTCAAGAATATGAGTTTAATGAATTATAGTAGTAAGATTTGTTGTTCTGTCATAAGACTGCAAATAGGTAAATGCTCTTTTCCCATGTTTTCCACTTTTTTCCTTTGTTCCACAAGTGAGTGTTTTCAAGGATTTTTTAGATAGGTGACTGTCTTTTAAGACATTGTCATCATTTTTCTATTCCACTAAGACTACGAGTTTTTGTCATTTGGTACTATAATCTGGTATTTTTCCATATTTTAATCTTTAATTATATTTCGTATCTATATATGTTCTTTTTCTTAAATTATAGAAATTTCTATACGTGTTTGTAAATTTGAATTTGTATATTGATTTTGTTTGTATTCTAAATTAATACAAGTGCAAACAATTATCTATCTTTAGAAAACAAAGTAGTGGCATGCACTAAAAAGATCGCAATAAAGCCTAACTGAAAATTGGTATGTATTTTCTACCAACCAACCTTTTGTTTATTCTAGTTACAATATTATTTTGAGGCCTTATAGTAGTAAGATCTATTCAACATTTTATTAATTTTATAAAATAAAAATTATTTTCTTTACAAGTAAAATGGCACCTACTAGTGATGGAGAGAAGAGATGCAAATTTTCTAGCTAAAAAGAGCATCCTCAAATGTTTTAGCCAAATATAAAAATCCAATGAGCCATCGACATCTATCAAAATTAAAGGTACAAATGATTTTTACCTTCTAAATAGTTAGTTTTTTATTCTAATTATTCTTCTAAATAATGATTTTTTCCTCAAAAAGTTAATTTTCAATATATGGATTTGGCCATATTGCATGTTGATATGAATATTTTTTTGTTTGTAAAAATATGTTCTCTTACATCCAATAATGATGAAGAATATCATTGTATACAGAATACACTATTGAACTTGATATACCTCCACTTAAGATATTCCTCACAAAGATATGTTTTCACATGAAAATTCTCTTAACAATGACATCCAACAAACACTTTAAGATATTTCCTCAAAATGACATGCCACTTGAAAAAGAAATTGATAAATCAAATACAATACAAACTTTGGGGGAATCTTCAATACAAAAAACTAAATGTAGAAAGATAACTAGATGGACTATTAGCAGGTCATTTAAGGTTGAATTATCATCAACGTATACCTTTATAGAGCCAATCCAACTAGAGAACAATGGCATTCCAATAGAATGTAGATGCATAATTTGTAGTTGGAAATTGGGTAAGGATCATAAGATGCAACTGAAGTTAGATATAATAGAAACACATTGTGGGAAAGTTTATTCAATAGTTAAATAAAGTGATGGAACCATTAAGAAAATAGTTAGGTGGAAGGATATGAAAAAAAATTGAAGCTACAACATTCTCTTGTTGAGAAATATGGAACAATTCAAGCCCAATTTAATAAATCCATAAGATCACTTTAGCTTCAAAAAGTTTACAATTTGTTGTTGTATATAATATTCTTAAAAAAGATAGACCCATGTCCAATTTTATTGATTATAAGCACCTATTTCAGCTAGCTGATGTACAAAACATTCCTAGTTCCCATTGGTCAGATCGAAGTGGTTGGGAAGTTGCAAAATGTATATCATTGGTTTAAAATGATCTAAGAGAGAAAGTAAAACTCACCAAATTTACTTCAATTTCAATTGATGAGGTGATGACTATTGATAACACATCTTGGATTTGCATGCATGTGTACACATTCCAAAATCATGTAAGGCATCCTAATTTGCTAGCATTACATAAGATGGTGGAAAATTGTAATGCAAAAAACCTTTATAATGTTGTAAATAGTTTAAAAGATATTGCAAGAATGAATGATATAGAAATAGCCTCAAATTTAATATGCATTGGGGCTTATGGTGCTGCTATAATGCAAGGACATAGAAGTGATCTTTGTGTTTGACTTTAAACATCAATTATCCCATTTTTGATACTCATTCATTGCATAACTCATAGAATAAATCTTGCATACAAAATTATAAGGACTTTTGATTATGTTGCGAGAGTGGAGGAACTCATCCGTGAAATACATGCTTATTTTTTGTGTAGTCCAAAAAGGTTTTCAAAGTTTCAACAGTTTGCACTAGGAGTTACAAAAGGAAGAAAATTGTTAAAATATGTGGATACAAGGTGGATTTCATTGTACCAACTTGCATACAATTTTTTTACAGAATATCAATCCTTAACAAAGTTTATGTATGAAAATTGTAGGGCTGTTGATAAGGCAAAATATTTGCTATACCGTTTGACTGACTTGGAAATACTTCTAACATTATGTGGTATTCTTCCAATATTGCAAGAAATGAATAGATTGATTAAACATGCACAAGAAAGATCCACATATATTATTGATTTTATTAGTATAAGAAAACAAATATGTATGCATATTGATAGGATACACGTTTTTGAAGGAAATTTTACAAATCCTTTGTTTTATAGTTGGAAAACATTAACTAACATTAATGATAAAAATAACTTTGTGAAGTTTGACATCAATGATAATATCTGTATTAATGTTTGTAGAAAGATGATACCTCTTTGTTATTTTGAAATGTGGTTAAAAATAACTATGGACAATGTTGAACAAATTCCCATAACAAATAATGGATTTGAAGTTATTTTATAAAATACTAAGATTAAATTGTTAAAAATAGCAAAATCATTGATAAGAGAAATAAGATACCGATTTTACAGACATGAGTTGCTTGATGCCATGGGTGTGGTTAACCCCATGGTTTGGGGTCCTTGTAATGACTATAAATCTACAAATGATTTATTTGTTAAATATATGGCCACACTTTCTAAAATTTTTAGTAAAAGTGTGGAAGCCAATGGTGTTGAAGTCAAAGGTATTCTCAACAAATAAATTTTAACACAATCATTGCATTTTAGAATAGTAAGGGTTGATCAAACATCAATTTTGAGTAACTTCCATAAGCTTGGTTCCATTACATATTTGTGGAAAAAATTATATCCAAGTAGTGTATCACAAGATACAATAAATGTGTTGGACATTTTGAGTCCATAAAGTTGTCATTGATGCCAAGAAGTGAACTACCATTGATGCCAAAAGGTCAACAAGGAGCAATGCAAGAGGTTGATGAGCTCCATAATGTTTATTTCTAAATATTATGTGGAGCATGATTTTAAAGGTTTTTATTAAAAGCTATGATGGCAAAAATAAATGGTTTGTATTTAAAACCAATGGATAGACCTAAGGACATTAAATAAATTATAATTAATGGTAATAATTTCATTATATATTAATTTGTAAGTTAATTTAATTAACCTATGGTTATTAAATTAATTATAAGTTAATTAAAATAAATTTATTATTAATTAAATTATAATATATTTTAATTTACCCTAAGGTTAGGGTTGCAAGGTAAATCAATATGCTCCGACGTTTAAATTCAAGGTGGCATAATGGTATAAAAACCACATGCATTAATGGCATTTAATAATCCTTTGTTTGAATGAAATAAAGAGGTCAACGTGTAATTTGATGCAATTCGTGCAAGGAATAAGACAAAGTTTTTTGTCTTGAGCACCAACGAAGGAATAAATTTGACATGGGCTAAAAACCTCATATCCACCCAACAACATGTACTAGTGGCAAGTGGTCAAGGGCTAAGGCATTGGATGCGGAAAGACCTGCAATTGATTCTCAGTGGCAATTTTTGAGCATGTTTTGCTTGGGCGTTGAAGGAAGCAGTGCATGATCATTTTGGGATTAGGCACCAAAAGGAAGGGTAAAGAGCACGTGGTGCTCTTTTATCCCAAAGTGAGAACCTAGTGCACATGGTAGCCTAGGCCATAACTAGGACACAAGGGGAGGTGACATCGTGAGTTCGAGTCTCACCAAGGCAAAGGTAATAAATTTTTAATATATTTTTTGATGCCTAAGGTTTTGACATAAGGTCCTAGGGAGTTAAAGGGGTAGATAAAAAGTATTTCTAATTGGTCATTATTTTGGTTAATTGGAGGAATAAGGAGTTAGATTTATTTTTAATAAAGTCTTTTTGACATATTGACTTATTGGAGAAATAAGTGGATTAAAGTGTTGGTTAAATTTTGAGAGGACTTCTTGCCATTGAGTTATTTTGAGAAGGTGATTTTATTGATATTATTTATGGTGTTGGATATTATTTTAACTAGGAGATTATAAGGTGTAATTGGTCAATTATTTTTGTATATGTTGATGAATGCTTTCTCCAAGATGGAGTGATAAGGTGTATGTATGTTTTGATATTTGCATTGTACTTTTGAGAGAGTTTATCATCTTCTAACTTCCTTGAGCTTGACAAAGAAGTGTTTGTGGTTGTGGCAGATTTTTGAGGTTCCTTCATCATCAAGAAAAAGGTATGGGCACATTCTTCCATAGTTGAGTTGATTGATTGTTTTATGAAAAACAAGATTTGGAGTGAAAAGGATTTGGTTAGGATTTCCTTATTGAGTTGTTGAGCCATTGTGAAATGAATGCTATACACCTTGGTTTATAATCATTGTTGTTGAAGTGAATGGTTGAGTGAAGAACTTGAAATAGGGTTTGGAAAGAACATAAGTATCATTGTTATGTGAGAGTGGTTGATAAAGCATTGTTGGAAATATTTGAGTGAGTTGTCATATGCTTGGACTAGGGTTTGCGAGCAAGGATTATTTCATTAAGTGATTGTATGTGTAGAGTTGGTTGAGCCTATGATGGGGACTGGGAATTCACACATTCAAAATATACATGCTTTTCATTAAAATCTTCAAAAAATTATACACATGAAAATAAAATAGCCCGCAGGCTCTACAAAGACCAAGCTCGACTTCAGTCTCCCTAACTGTACTATTTCCCCTTCTCCGGTCCACCCCCGACTAATACAAAAATTTGAGTTTTTTTTTTTTATCGAGGCCTTGACCCTCTAGGCAATTAATGCCCCCACCTAACAAAATTTCAAATTCGTTTTCCCCCCGGCCAAGATTTCAAATTTGTCTGCCATAAATGGGCAACTGTCGGATCTGCACTACTGTTTCATCCCATACTGTCTATGGTCTGCAACTGTCACTTTGTCAGAATACGTCCTTGTGATGGTTATTCCTATTTAATACACGTGGCTATCATCTTCATTTTAAGATACGTGGCCTTGATATTTGTTTTGATACACGTAGCCGTCCACGTGTCTAAATTTGACCTTCCCTGGCTGTCTGCGTGCATACTTGGCTATGCCTCCACCTGGCCGCGATATCGCGACAGGTCATGAAATCGCGACATGTCATGATATCATGACCAAAAGCGCCTCCCTTTGCTGTAGCTATCTGGGGTCGTGATTTTGTGACATGTCGTGATTTCGTGACCCCCCTTGTCGTCGCCCTCTGTAACCCTTTTGGAGTCACGATTTCATGACTCCCCTTGCCTTCGCCTTTCGTAACCCCTTTGGAGTCGTGATTTCACGACATGTCATGAAATCGTGACATGTCACGATTTCGTGACTCCCCTCCAACTCTTGCCTCGCCGTAGCTTTTGGAGTCACAATTTTGTGACTCCCCTTCAACCTTTGCCATGGCTCCTCTCTGCCTTCGCATTTCAAGCCCGCGCCTTGCGTTTCTTCTTTGACATCGCGATATCGCGACGTCACGATATCGCAACCCTTTCGGCTGTTGTTTCATCTGCCCCTTCTACGTCACGATTTCGTGACGTCATGAAATTGCGACATCATGATTTCGTGACATGTCACGATTTCATGACCTCTCCTCCTGCTGCAACTTCCGCCCTACTTTCCCAATTTGTGAAACACTTAGAAAAATTTTGTTCAATGCCAGATTGCCCTGTTGCTGCCGGATGCTCCTGCATCAAACACCCGAGGTAAATGGAGAAGTGACCTTCACTTCTGTGTTGTTTGGTCCGTGTATCTTGTAACACCTCCAAAAAGTCATCTGCCTTTGCAACCTGCTCAAATTCTGTCTCTTGGAATTTTTTTTTTTTGTCCTCTACCAGACAAATTCTAGCATTGCTGCACACCTTCTCATCCACTGTCTGTAATGGCTTCAACTTGTGCCGCACTCCATATTTCATCAAGGAGTACGTATTTGCATGACCATCATGCACGACACTCCGATCAAACTGCCATGGCCTTCCCAATAGCAAATGGCAAGCATCCATGGGGAAAACATTACACAGGACCTCATCCTGGTATCTCCCAATCTGGAACGTGGCTAAGCACTGTTCATGGACCCATGATCTATGGTAATTTTGCAACCATGCAATCCGGTATGGATGCGGGTGTCTCCTTCTCTCCAACTGTAACTTAGCAACCATCTCCTCGAAAACTAAGTTATCTGTACTCCCATTGTCTATAATAACATTACAGACTTTGCCCGCACTTTTGCATCATGTGCAAAATAGGCTTCTCCTCTATTCAGGTTTGTCTTCCTCCACCAGCATGGTCCTCCTCACGATCATTGCTTCTCCTTTCTCAGCTTCTTCAGAATGTTCTGAGTCAGCATCTTTCGCTGCCACAACAACTCTGGCAGGACCCACTTGTTTCTTGTTCACTCTCTCGGGGTGCTAGGGACACTCATATGCCCGATGCCCCTCTTCTCCACAGTGGAAACATGTTCCTCGAAACACTCCCCTTCCATACCCGCGTCCAGATCTACCTCTTCCTCTTGGGTAGCCATTGTTCTGAACTTGCGGTTTGGGTTCTTCATCTTCTTTCTGATTTCGGCTGCTGCTATCCTCTTCTTTCTTCTCTTCCTTTCCCTCCTCTTTTCTTCCACCAGTATTTCCTCCAGGCCCTCTTCCTTTTTGCTTGCTCTCAAACCTTCTGTTCAGTTTTTCTTCAACCTTCAGAGCAAACTGGTAAGCATCTTCAATGGTGCTCACCCGCACTAAGCTCAACTCTTCCTGGACACTGGGTCTCAACCCATTAATATAACGGGCCACATTTTCCTTGCTTGCTTCTAAATGGTCGATTCTGATGGAGATTTTATAAAATTCCTCCGTATATTCTTGGACAGTTTTATTTATCTGTCTCAAACCCTGCATTTTTCTCAGTAAAATCCAACTCGTAATCTGTCGAAATAAACTATCTTTTTAATTTTTCTGCCATCTGTTCCCATATTGTTATCCATTCTTTTCCTCTTCTATTCCGTTCTAGCTGTACTCCCTTCCACCATATGCTGGCATGACTTTTTAATTTGGTTTTGGAAAATCTGACCCACTCAGGATCTTCAATTTCTTCATATTCAAAATATTCTTCTAAGTCATTGATCCAGTCGATCAATTCCTTTGGATTCAAGTTCTCGAAATACGTGGAAACTTCCATCTTCGACCTCTTCCTAATATGGGATATGGCTTTGTACAGTCTGGCTTGTGCTGGATCCATAGTTTCTTCTTCTTCTTCTTCAAACTAATTTTATTCTTCATTCGCCTCATCTTCACTGTCTGCATCTCTTCCCGGTTCGTGTCCTCTGCGCAGTTCTTCTTGCAGGGCCTGAACTTGCCGCTGCAAAGCCCAAAAATCTCCTGCTGCCATGCCTCTTCCACCAATGAGGTTTCTTCTTGGAGGCATCTTCTCACTCTCTCTAGAGCCTTCCCACAGATCCTGGTGCGACTGCCTCACGTCCGGCGGTCTATCACACACTCAGGAACTCCCGCTCTGATACCACTGATTGGGATCGGGAATTCACACATTCAAAATATACATGCTTTTCATTAAAATCTTTGGAAAATTATACACACATGAAAATAAAATAGCCCGCAGGCTCTACAAAGACCAAGCTCGACTTCGGTCTCCCTAACTGTACTACTTCCCCTTCTCCGGTCCACCCACAACTAATACAAAAATCCGAGTTTTTATCGAGGCCTCGACCCTCTAGGCAATTAATGCCCCCACCTAACAAAATTTCAAATTCATTTTCCCCCCGACCGAGATTTCAAATTTGTCTGCCATAAATGGGCAACTGCCCGATCTGCACTGCTGTCTCATCCCATACTGTCTATGGTCTGCAACTGTCACTTTGTCAGAATACGTCCTTGTGATGGTTATTCCTATTTAATACATGCGACTGTCATCTTCATTTTAAGATACGTGGCCTTGATCTTTGTTTTAATACATGTAGCCGTCCACGTGTCTAAATTTGACCTTCCCTGGCTTTCCGCGTGTATACTTGGCTATGCCTCCACCTGGCCGTGATATCGCGACAGGTCACAAAATCGTGACATGTCGCGATATCGCAACCAAAAGTGCCTCCCTTTGCCGTAGCTCTTTGGGGTCACGATTTCATGACCCCCCCTGCCGTTGCCCTCTGTAACCCTTTTGGAGTCGTGATTTTGTGACTCCCCTTGCCTTCGCCTTTTGTAACCCCTTTGGAGTCACGATTTTGTGACTCCCATCCAACTCTTGCCTCGTCGTAGCTTTTGGAGTCACGATTTTGCGACTCCCCTTCAACCTTTTCCATGGCTCCTCTCCGACTTCGCCTTTCGAGACCACGCCTTGCATTTCTTCTTTGACGTCGCGATATCGCGATGTTGCAATATCGCGACGTCGCGATATCGCGACGTCGTGATATCATGACGTCGCGATATCACGACATCGCGATATCACGACCCTTCTGGCCATTCTTTCACCTGCCCCTTCTACGTCGTGATTTCGCAACCTCTCCTCCTACTGCAACTTTCGCCCTACTTTCCCGATTTGCGAAACACTTAGAAAAATTTTGTTCAATGCCAGATTGCCTTGTTGCTGCCGGATGCTCCTGCATCAGCCTAGTCAAGTAAATGTGTGAAGTGATTGTTCAAGTTTTGTAAAATAAATTATTCTATATTCTAATTTTTTTGAAAAAGAGTTTGAGTATTGATGGGTGTAGAGCATAATGAGTCTCTAACAATTCTCTTTATGTTTCTATGAGATTGGACAAGTTCTAGTAATTTATTGTTAAAAATATTTAAGGTAAGTCTTAGAGAAGACTTTTGGATAGATTTGTGTGAGATTTTGTGAAAGCTTACAATACAGATTGAGGACAAATTTGAGGACAAAGTTTGGTGCAGATTTGAGGATAGGTTTGTTCCAAACCAAAGACAAATATTGAGGATATATTTGTGCTAGACCGAAGGACTATGTTTAGTTTAGATTTGAGATAAAGCTTTGGAGGTGATAGAGTTGAGGGTAGAGGTCTCTAGCCAGAGCAAGGAGGATAGGTGTCTTCTGTGGATAGAGTTTTATTTGCTAAGGGCAGTGGAGGTAGATGTATTATAGAGGATATACCCAAGAGATTCATTGAGAAAATTTTAGTGAAATATTTTCTCCGTGGAGTAGCCTACATTGGGTGAACCACGTAAATTTGGTGTCTCTATTGTGTGTGGTGATTTGTACATTGCTTTGATTACTGCTGTTGATATTGCTATCTATACATTGCATAATATTGATTGGGAAAGAAAAGTAAAAAGTGGTCTTATAATGTTCACCCCCCTCTTAGTATAATATTATGTTCTTCAATTGGTATCCAAGTGGGTTCCTTTGGAAGAGTCTAAAAACTTGAAGGAAAAGATTTCAAGAACATGATGGATTCTAAGAATGTGAAATCAGATAATTCTACACCAATATTTGATGGAAGTGATTATATATATATATTGGAGTATGAGAATGAATATTCGCTTGATGGCACTTGACAATGAAATTTGGGAAGCAGTTGAAAATGGATACATATCTCCAATTGATCCACCTATAGATAAGGAAGGTAAGATTCTACAACATTACAATTCAAAAGCAATGAATACAATTTTGAGAGGTTTGCATAGAACAGAGTCCGTAAAAGTTATGCACTGTTAAGATGCAAAAGGAATTTGGGATAATTTACAAAATATATATGAAGGAGATAAAGATGTCAAGAAAGCAAAGATACAAATCTCAAAGGACAATTTGAAGAGTTAAGAATGAAGGATGAGGAAAATATTAGTACTTATCTACTTCGAGTTGATGAGGTTGTTAATGCTATGAAAGGACTTCAAATTAAGGTAGAAGAATTAGATTTTTGTGATAAGGTCTTAAGATATCTTCCAAAAATATTTAGTGAAAATATTTATGCTATAGAAGAATCAAAGGATGGTGATTCTTTGACAAGAGATATGTTGCTTGGTATTATTATAGCTTTTGATTTAAGAAAAAAAGAACCTAATCCCTAGAAGGAAGAAGCATTCAAAGCTACTAAGAAGACAAAGGGAAAAATGTTAGATTCAAGCAATGAGTTATCCAGTGATGAAGAAGCTAATTATGACAGAAGGAATAAGGATTCAAGAAGATCTAGAGATGCAAAATCTGTTAGATGTTTCAATTGTGGAAAGTATGGTCATTATGCAAGTGATTGCCAAGAAGCTAAAAATAACAATGATGAAGAAAAATAGGATCACAGGAGCAGAGAATCAAAAATATATAAACACCAAAATAAAAGCAAGGATGGACAAGGCAAACAAGGAAACAAGTTCTTTCAAATGCAAAAGAGGAGCTACTATGCAAAAAAAGAAAGTAAGTACTCAAGTGATAGTGATAATAGTTTCTCAAGGTAATGATAAAGATGAAGTCCTATTTATGATTTAAGAAAAAGAAGTCAAGAAAAGGTCACCAATAATTCTCAAGTGTTTTAGATGTGGAAATTTTGGTCATCTTGAAGATAGTTGTACAAGGAATGGTTTCAGTTTTAGTGATGATGAATATGAAGACACACTTGAAGGACCAGAAGAGAATATTCTAATGGCTCTAGAGGAAGAAGAAAGTGATCCTATAGAAGACAAGTCAAAAGAAAATGAAGATGTTGACAAAGGCAAAAAAATAAAGCAATAATCAGATAAAGAAGTATATGATCTTAAGGCAAAACTTATTTATGCTCTTGACACAGTAAAGAAGGTAACAAAGCAAAAACCCAAACTTGAGTTTCAATTTCAAGAATACAATGAAGAGAGAAGAAAGCTTGTAGAGGATCTAAACAAGTCAATGGCTAAGACAAAGAAGTTCAAGGATAAGTTAGAAGCAAAGGTCTTAGAATGTGAAATGTTAGAACAAGAAGTGGCTCTACTAAGGGAAGATTTAGAAAAATACAAGAATAACCTACACAAGTTTAGAAAGAGCTCAAAGATTATGGATAAAATGATCAAGGTACAAAGAAGGTCAAAAAATAAAATAGGTCTTGGTTTTGAATAGGATCAAAAGAAACAAGAAGAGAATTCAACCTCAAGTTCTGAAGGAGAAGAAACTTCAAAAGAAGATAATGTAAGAGAAAGTGAGACATCTGAGGATGAGTTGGACAACAAAAAGTTCAACAAGGACAAGAACAATGCACAAAGAAGAAACAAATGGAACAACAATTAGAATAGGTTAAGATAGACTAAGAGACCAATGAGGTCAAGACAAGGAAACTTCAATGGAAGATGTTTTTCATATAACAGGTTTGGGTACATGGATTCACAATGCAGGATACATGAAAGACATGAATATGGGAAAAAATAACGTTTCCATGGGTATTGCTACTCATGTAATCATTTTGGTCACAAGGCAATGGATTGCAGGGTTCATGATAGAAAAGGATATGGCTTCACTAGGATAAATCCTAATATATTTGCACCTCCAAGGAATAATAACATCAAGTGTTATAAGTGCAATAATTATGGACATACAACAAAGTGGTGTAGAGCAGTCATTCCAAAATCAAGCATAAAAAGGAATAGGAACATGAATATGGATATGATCATGAACAAGAATAGGAACAGGAACATGAATGTGGACATGGATAGGAACAAGAAAAGGAACAATCAAAAGAATTAGAAGGATCAAATGAGAAGAAAAGAGGATAAAGGTAAAGACCAGTGCTTTTCGGGAGTAGAGATACTCCCAACCCATAATTAACCACCTCAAGAGGAGGTGGGGGAGGGGATAAGTTAAGAAACTCATTCTTAGACCCGAGCCCCAAAGGTGACCCTTTGCCATTGATGTCAAAGGGGGAGAGATTTGAGTAAGGGGTAGTGTTGTCAATTTTTGCCACATTGTTTTGATTCTTGATTATTCATGCATAAATTGTTGAATGCTCACTCCTCTATATTTTCTCTATGAGTTTTGGTGCCAAAATAGCTAAGTCTGAAGACTGTCACGATATCGCGACCAAAAACAACATGGAGAGCATAGGTTCAAAACCGTCACGATATTGCAACATGTCACGTTATCGTGGGACTTTTGAGGAGAGAGAATCCAAGTCGAAAAACGTCGCGATATCGCGACGTGTTCCAAAATCATGGTCAAAGTGGTCAACAGAGGTAGAGTAGTGAAACTGTCGCGATATCGTGACATGTCGCATTTTCGCGACTTGCGATGGCCATGAAGTAGAATGTTAGAAATTGTCACAAAATTACGACATAATTAAGCAAAGGGCAATGACAATGAAAACGTCACGATTTCGCGACAAAAAAATGAACAAGGGCCAGAATGTAAAAAATGTCGGGATATTGCGACATGTCGCATTGTCGCAGGTCTTTTGAGGAGAGAGAAGCCAAATCAGAAAATGTCGCGATATCGCGACGTGTTCCAAAATTGCGGTCAAAGTGGTCAATGAAGGTAGAGTAGTGAAACTGTCGTGATATCGCAACATGTCATGTTTTCGCGACTTGTGATGGCCATGAAGCAAAATGTTAGAAATTGTCGTGAAATCATGAAATAATTAAGCAAAGGGCAATGACAATGAAAACATCATGATTTCACAACAGAAAAATGAACAAGGGCCAGAATGTAAAAAATGTCACGATATCGCGACATGTTGCATTATTGCGGTCAAGGTGGACAGAAAAGCTTAAGGCATGAAAGGTGTTGTGATTTCACGACACTTTTGAAGATGAGACCAAGCAAGAAGACGTCACGAAATCATGACAAAAAGTGGCAACAGTAGAAAAAGCAAGGAAACGTCACGATTTCACGACATATTATGGAGAAAAGCTAAATAGACAAGAAGTGTCACGATTTCGCAACATGTCTTGTTTTCGCGATGTGAAAGCACAGAAAGAACAAAATGGTACAAAACGTTGCGATTTCACGACATGTTCCGTTTTCACTACTTGCAACAAGATGAAGGCCAAGGGGAAGAAAACTGTCACGATTTCGTTATATGTTGCAGTTTTGCGAGTAGAAAGAAAAGGAAGGCACACAAAATAGAAGATGTCGCGATTTCATGACATGTCACATTTTCGCGATGAGAAGCAGTGATGAAGCCAAAAGAGAGAAAGATGTAGCGAAATTGTGACTTGTCATGTTTTTGCGGTTTGAAACAGTGCAAGGACAACATAGAGAAAAAACATCATGATTTTGTGACATGTTTGGTTTTCATGAGAACAAAGCATAGAAGAGAGCAGAATAGTACGAAACATCGTGATTTCGTGACGCATCACGTTTTCGCGACCTAAGGCGACAAAGGGGAACAAAGAGCCGGATACGTCACAATTTCATGACATGGTTGGTTTTCACAATTCAAAATGGCAAAAGCGTACGGAGGAGAAAAATGTCGCGATTTCATGACATGTCACGTTTTCGCGACCGTCATAGTTTCGTGCCAGAAAGCAGTTCAACGGCCCAATAAAATATTGTGATTTCCAAAGATTAAAAGAACTCCAAAATTGAATGTTTTGCTACTTTCCAATGTGTGCAAGGTAGAAGAACGTGCTCAGGCCTATAGTTTTCAAAGCCACCAAAATTAAAGACGCCTCCATTATTCAAAGCTTCTGTTCATGATTTTCTAATGATCCTAGCATGCTCCGAGGATGACCATTCAATGAAGATGATCTGTTCCTTGTTTCATTTAATTTCTGGTTTCTTCGAGGCTAGTTTAAGGGGATCATTTCCTTATTTTTGTTGCACATTTTTTAGATCTCGAGGAGGTTCGTTTCATGTTTTAAATGCTACAACAAGACCTCTATAAATATCAATGTATATCTTCGAAAGAGGGATCGAGAGAGAGATACTTTTGCTGAAACACTTTTTAAGTTCTTTGCATGAATGAAAGATATTTGGTCTCTGGTTTTGCAAGCAACTTTATGTGTGTGTTTTCCTTCTATTTCATGCATTCCTCATTTGCGCTCGTATTTCTTATCTGCTGCTTAATTTGAATTTTGCATCTGAGTTTAAATATTGCTAGTGAGGAAGTGAGTTTTGGAATGCAATTCTGAAGGTTATCTACGCAAGGTTGTAAGTGAATTATGTCGCTGTCTTCTGTTATATGCTGTTAGTGTGCTTAAAGTTATCTGCTATTAATCTTTCCTGATCTGATGAATTTGGCCTGTGGCTATATTTCCCATCTCTTTCTATAATTTCTCATTTCTTTCTGCATATTTCCAATTCCTTTCCTGCAACTTTAGTCTAAAATCAAGCTTAGATTTAGTAAGGGAACCAAACCTCTCTGGAGATTGGTCTGGAAGACATTTCTTTCTCCCAACCTTTCAATGTTGGCCGGGTCTAGGGCGCATTTTGTATGAAATCCTTTCTTGTGGCAGATTCGTGACCAACAGGTAGATATTTGGTATTTGAGAAAGGGGGAGATATTTAGTTTAAGAAGAGATCAATTTTTGAGGGGGAGAAGAATAAAAAGTCAAGGAAATGGTAAAAATTTATTAGGTTGTCATGAATGATAAAGGGGGAGATTTTTGGAAATTTTGAGTCCATGAAGTTGTCTTTGATGCCAAGAAGTGAACTAACATTTATTCCAAAAGGTCAACAAGGAGCAATGCAAGAGGTTGATGAGCTCCATAATGTTCATTTCTAAATATTAAGTGGAGCATGCTTTTAAATATTTTTATTAAAACCTATGATGGAAAAAATAAATGTTTTTTATTTAAAACCAATGGATAGACCTAAGGACATTAAATAAATTATAATTAATGGTAATAATTTCATTATATATTAATTTGTAAGTTAATTTAATTAACCTATGGTTATTAAATTAATTATAAGTTAATTAAAATAAATTTATTGTTAATTAAATTATAATATAGTTTAATTTACCCTAAGGTTAGGGTTGCAAGGTAAATCAATATGCTCCGACGTTTAAATTCAAGGTGGCATAATGGTATAAAAACCACATGCCTTAATGGCATTTAATAATCCTTTGTTTGAATGAAATAAAGAGGCCAACGTGTAATTTGATGCAATTCGTGCGAGGAATAAGAAAAAGTTTTTTGTCTTGAGCACCAACGAAGGAATAAATTTGACATGGGCTAAAAACCTCATATCCACCCAACAACATGTACTAGTGGCAAGTGGTCGAGGGCTAAGGCGTTGGATGTGAAAAGACCTACAATTGATTCTCAGTGGCAGTTTTTGAGCGTGTTTTGCTTGGGCGCTAAAGGAAGCAGTGCATGATCATTTTGGGATTAGGCACCAAAAGGAAGGGTAAAGAGCACGTGGTGCTCTTTGCTCCCAAAGTGAGCACCTAGTGCACATGGAAGCCAAGGCTGTGGCTAGGGCGCAAGGGGAGGCAACGTCGTGAGTTCGAGTCTCACCAAGGCAAAGGTAATAAATTTTTAATATATTTTGTGATGCCTAAGGTTTTGACATAAGGTCCTAGGGAGTTAAAAGGGGTAGATAAAAAGTATTTCTAATTGGTCATTATTTTGGTTAATTGGAGGAATAAGGAGTTAGCTTTATTTTTAATAAAGTCTTTTTGACATATTGGCTTATTGGAAAAATAAGTGGATTAAAGTGTTGGTTAAATTTTGAGAGGACTTCTTTCCATTGAGTTATTTTGAGAAGGTTATTTTATTGATTTTATTTCTAGTGTTGGATATTATTTTAACTGGGATATTATAAGGTGTAATTGGTCAATTATTTTTGTATATGTTTATGAATGCTTTCTCCAAGATGGAGTGATAAGGCGTATGTATGTTTTGATATTTACATTATACTTTTGAGAGAGTTTATCATCTTCTAACTTCGTTGAGCTTGGCAAAGAAGTTTTTGTGGTTGTGGCAGATTTTTGAGGTTCCTTCATCATCAAGAAAAAGGTATGGGCACATTCTTCCATAGTTGAGTTGATTGATTGTTTTTTGAAAAATAAGATTTGGAGTGAAAAGAATTTGGTTAGGATTTCCTTATTGAGTTGTTGAGCCATTGTGAAATGAATGCTATGCACCTTGGTTTATAAGCATTTTTGTTGAAGTGAATGGTTGAGTGAAGAACTTGAACTAGGGTTTAGAAAGAACATAAGTATCATGTGTGAGAGTGGTTGATAAAGCATTGTTGGAAATATTTGAGTGAGTTGTCATATGATTGGACTAGGGTTTGTGAGCAAGGATTATTTCATTGAGTGATTGGGTGTGTAGAGTTGGTTGAGCCTAGTCAAGTAAATGTGTGAAGTGATTGTTCAAATTCTATGAAACAAATTATTCTATATTCTAAATTTTTTTGAGAAAGAGTTTGAGTATTGATGGGTGTAGAGAATATTGAGTCTCTAAAAATTCTCTTTATGTTTCTATTACATTGTATAGGTTATAGTATTGAATTGTTGAACATATATAAGGTAAGTATTAGAGAAGACTTGTGGATAAATTTATATGAACTTTTGTGAAAGCTTACAATACAGATGGAGGATAGATTTGAGGATAAAGTTTGGTGTAGATTTTAGGATAGGTTTGTGCAAGAATAGAGACATAGATTGAGGACAAATTTATGCTAGACCAAAGGACTATGTTTAGTGCAAATTTGATATAGAGCTTCGGAGGTGATAGAGTTGAGGATAGAGGTCTCTAGCCAGATCAAGGAGGATAGGTATATTCTGTGGATAAAGTTCCATTTTCTAAGGGTAGTGGAGGCAAAGGTATTCTAGAGGATCACCATCCAGAGCAAAGTTAGGAGATTGGTGTCTCCTGTGGATAGATATCCATGAAATTGATTAGGGGATTGGTGTATCCTTTGTATAGAGGTCCATAAACATTGTAATAAGGAAAGGATTCCCAAGAGATTGATTAAGAAAATTTTAGTGAAAATTTTTCTTTGTGGAGTAGCCCACATTGGGTGAACCACATAAATTTGGTGTCTCTATTAAGTGTGGTGATTTGTACATTACTTTGATTACTACTATTGATATTGCTGTCTATACATTTGATAATATTAATTGGGAAAGAAAAGTAAAAAGTGGTCTTATACTGTTCACCCCCCCTCTCAGTATAACTTGTGTTCTTCAAAGTGAATATTTTTATTTATATGAATTATGTGAAACACTGATTTTGAGATTTGTGGAAGATGAGAGGGTTTTTAGTGCACTATATTTTGTTAAATCTAATATCCATAGTAGGTTGGATAAAAATTTAGAATTTTTTTTGAGAATTTATGTGTCATTGTATGAGTTGGACAAATTTCCTTATGATAGAGCATTGACATACTAGAAATCCCTAGCAAACAGAAGGAGTATCACCAATACACATGATAATGAGGATAATGATGCTTGCATTGATTAAATAGTGAAGACACATACATTTGCTATGCTTAAAAGTGATTTTGGACAAGCTGAAAAGTGTTTGTTTTAGCTACCTAAATTGTAAATTTTCCAAGATTTCACAACATTGATAAATTTGAATTTATTAATTATCATTTTCATTGATAAATTGACTTTATTTGTTATCACAACATTGTTTTAGCTACCTAAATTGTAATTTTATGATTATAGACACTCAAAAGTTGCACATGATCATCCCTATATACTTGTAGATCTACATAGATACTTGTAGGCTTACATAGGCCATCGTAGGTTGCTGTAGTCATCTATAAGCTACCTTAGTCATTCGTAAGCTCCAACTCTACAAAACTAGGTAGAACGTACCCTAGATACCTTCTATTCACTAGGAATCCATCTACCAACTCCCTAAGGTCACTTAAGCACTTTTATACACCTAATTAGAATCCCATGGGACCATTTCCCACTAAAAATCCTAATTAGGCTAATCAAGATTCTCATTTACAAGTAACTTTCAATAAGCATGCACTTTATCATTAATAAAAAGTTAATTAGGGTTAATGGTCTAATTATCCCTAAGCACACCCTCACACATGTGTGCACCATGAGTCAGGATGTTTCTAGAAACCCTAACTAAACCCAAACCTAACCTAGGACTTAGCTAATCCTAGCTAACCCTAACCCTTCCTCACACATGTGTGAGGATGATATATTATTTTAGGGCATGTGGGCTTGACACCTCCCCAAAAGCCTAATATAAACTCACTAGGAACTGAATCTAAGGTCTGGTTCATCTAAATCCTCCCATAACCTTGGTATTTCCTATAAATAGAGGGTCTCTCTTATCATTTTAGCTCTCTCTCCCCTTTCAATAAACTTACCAAAACTCTACAGAAATCGTACCAAAATTGCATCTGACAATTTTGCACCGTGCAAATAGCTTAACAACGCCCCTGGAGCCCATCCAGATAGAGATCTCCAATAAAGGCCACTCAGAGAACAATTCACCCCTCACCCTACGAATTCGAGTTCAAATTCATAGGTCACCCTATGAATTTATCATACAACAGGTCCACATCAACAAGTTTAACAAGTATCCTTTATTTCATGTTTTTACAGTGTTTTGTGTAGTTTTTATCATCTTTTAATATAGTTTTATTTATGCAAATTTATCTTTCATAATCATGGGGCTTGACTAATGTAGGACCTAAAATGAACTAACGATATTTTGTAGGCCCCAAATAGGTGCAAAAGAACACACACCAGCAGACTACCGGTGGCTCGCGTACGTAGAAGCCCACCTTCACTAAGGAGTTCTAAAAGACATCATCAGGATGTTGCATGTTCATGGAGAAATTAGGGAGATCCATTTTGTAACCTAAAAGTATTCTTTCATGAATAAAAAACAACATTATGAATGATTTATGTTTTATATATTTTGTTTGATCAAATGACGTTTTTCATTAGCTTCATTCTGGCACACCCGGTGGGACCCCCACAAAAGTTGTATTAGACTAGTTTCTCACAAATCTAATGCAATTTATAGTTTTTTGTTGTTGTTGTAGGTACCTTGAAAGTAGAAAATAATCCCAAAAATCTTGACAAACACTTTAGGTTAGCATAATAGGAGTTTTAGGATCCTACCCCCAATTCGCCCTCCAACATGCAAATTCAGCATCCAATTCACAAGTCACCCTGTTAATCCTATCACACTATCTTAGAAAACCCTAAAGTAGTAGGGTAGCACAATAGAGACATCAAGAAGATCAAAAAATACTTTAGCAACCAAGTATTCTCCTCAGATTTTCCTATTTTGTTGTCTATTTGAAAAAGCAGTTTCACTAGCAAATACATTACCTTATTTTATGAAATCTCTTTTCAAACAAATTAAGTTAGGGTTTCAGATTACTCTAAAATCAGTTAGAGTAATTCTTCCAAAATTTATTTTTCAAATGCACTTAGAATAGGGTTGTTTGTAATCACTTTCATTTCAGTCTCAAATTCCTTTTCAAATCTCTTTTTCGAATGTATCTCTTTCAAAGTCATTTCAATTTCTTTTCCAAACTTGCATTTAGAATTAGATTTTCAGGCTCTTTCAAATTCATTTCAATTTCTTTTCCAAACTTGCATTTAGGGTTAGATTTTCAATATCTTTCAAAGTCATTTCAATTTATTTTCCAAACTTGCATTTAGAATTAGATTTTTAATCTCTTTCAAATTCATTTCAATTTCTTTTCCAAATTTGCATTTAGAATTAGATTTTCAATCTCTTTCAAATTCATTTCAATTTCTTTTCCAAAATTGCATTTATAGTTAGATTTTCAATATCTTTCAAAGTCATTTCAATTTATTTTACAAACTTGCATTTAGGATTAGTTTTATAATATATTTCATTTCAATTCCAAGTTCATTTCAAAAGCATTTTATATTTCTTTCATGCTCGCATTTAGGATTAGTTTTTTTTGTAAATTTATTTCATGTCCTTTCCATTCCTTTTCGCAAATATTTTTCTTTAGAATCACATTTAGGTTAATCATTTCAAATTCCTTTTTGCATCACTTACATTAGGATTCAATTTCTTTTCACAAAAATTCAATTTCAATTCCTTTCATGCTCTTAGATTAGATCTCCACTTTCTTTTCACACTTTTTAGCATAGCATTTATATCTCTTTTCGTACAATCAATTTCAATCTCTTTCAAACATTTGAATTAGTGTTTCAATCTCTTTCCAACACATTTATATAAATTATTAGATTTCCTTATTCACACACACTTTGACTTGTTTGTTTCTAGAATTTCTAGAGTACATTCATTTCTTTTCACAAAGGCATTTAGGCTTAGTTTCAGTTCAAAAGGCACTTAGAATCTAGTTTCATTTAAAAAACAAATGCATTTAGGGCTAGTTTCATTTTTTAAAAGACATTTAGTTAGTTGCTTTTCTTTCACCACAATGGTAAAAAACACACCCTCACACACCCACGTGGTATATACAGTGGTGAGATTGGACTTCATCCCCAATCCATCACTCGAGATTGGTGATGTTAAAATTCATCTCCTTCCACCTGCTCGCCCCCTAGAAACCTTAGTAGCCCCAAAGAGAGGTTTTATGGAATTCATCACCAAAAAATCCCCTACTCTTGAGACTATTTTTTTAGAATTCATCACCAGAAGGGAACCTTGGATTAGGACAGTATTAGACACCTTTTTTCACAAGGCTCACATAATTAGTGAACACGGTAACTATTGTTCTTAACTAAGCTCACCCGAGAGTAAAGAAAATGCCTAATTAGGCTAGTAGAAGGTCTTAGATAGTACCACCTCTTCTCGTGAGAGGAAATTAGACTCATTAGTGCATCTTGAGTTCCCCCCCATTTGGATATCATTTTATTGTGCCTTCCATATAGGTTGCCACTTCCCCATTGAGACACTGTTCTATTCTATGCACCTTTGGGTGTTGCAAGAGGTTCACTTCCCATTTTATTTTCTAGAAGTAAGTTTCAACATTGAAACACATAACATAAAAAAACATTTTATTTTTTTTGCATTTAGAATTGACTCTAGTTAAATGCTATTTGATTTCTCAAAGAATTGGTTTTAGCACATTCACTGATTAGCATCACATCTATTGGCTATCTACAACCTGTCACTTCTGATTTTTCTATCAGATTCATAGTTTGAATCCAATTCATAGGTCAACCTATGAACTAGATCTCAATTTGCATAGTGAACTATGAATCCTATTTCCAGGCACAAAATCTACTCAAATTTCATAGGTTTGTCCAAGAACCTCATACATATCATACCCAAAACCTTAATTTTTCATTTTTGAATAGTGTTGAGCATAAATTCACCACCTTCTATACCACTACCACCATCTTCCACCACCTCCATTTAAAGCTCCAACTCTTGGTTTCTTTCCCATATATGACTCATGACCCATGCCTTATCCTACAAATCCTCTTAGCTATCCCATGCTACTAACTTATCCTTCCATTACACTCCTAGCTAGATGTAGGTGCCATATTTTGACACCTCATATCGCCTACCACCGGAACCACTCATCTAGACATTACTACCTCCACCACAGCCTACTGCACCCACATTTTTCATGACACCCCCTTCATGGTCATCATATCTTATGATCCAACCATTATAGTATATCCCTCTCTAGCAAATCCCAATTCAACAACTACAAGCTCTACAAAAAAAATACTACTACCCTCAACAGATGCCTACTCTATCATAGGGTATTCCCTTAGTTTTGATCACCTACGCTATCCAACAACCTCACCTATAGGAACCGTTACAATATGTCCCTACCCTACACTGGAAGGAAGAACAACTTTAATATCCACCACATTCTTAGGCTCCTCCTACCCTCACATAATCCTCTACACATTTAGCACCCAAAATTCAACTTTTACAAGATGAATTTAAAATGATCAACCTCTGTACATCTAGATATGGGCCACAAAATCCTACATATGATGAGCTCTGCAATGAGCCAATCCACTTGTTTGTTCCTATTCATCCCTACCCTTATCGCTTCAAGATCTTAAATTTTTATAAATACAAAGGTAAAGAGGATCCTCATGAATATGTCAGTAATTATCTCTTAGCTTGCTATCAACTTCATAGTAGCAACCCCCTCATGTTACATACCTTCTCCCTCTCACTTGGAGGACAAGATCTAGATTGGTACAAAATGCTCCTATTCCACAACCTATACACCTTTAAGCAATTAGCCAACTCATTATTGGAATATTTTTCCATTAACATCAAGAATAAAACCAACTTTTTGGATGTCTATGCCCTACGCTAGGTCAACAATGAGCCTATTATAGAGTTTGTTTCCTGATGGAGATCGGTTATACATGACCTCGCTCATAGCCTCCCATACACTAAGTTAGTTAAAATTTTCTCAAAGAGTTGTCATAAACATATTTCCACCTCCTTACAACTTCATCAAAGTTGTACCTTTGAGGAAGCTATTACTTAGGGCAAGGTCATTGAGGATATTAAATTCCAATTTAGGAAGATTAAACTTAGACACAAGCCTTCTTACAATTACAACTTTCACTTCAATAGAAATGTGCCAAATCAACCCTATACTAGACCCCCATAGACCAACCAAGTGACAACAACTTCCCCAACCTCTTCATCCATATCACGACCTCCACCTCCACCACAAAAGTTGTTTTAGACTAGCACACCTCCTACATCCAGACTGACACAACCTCATAGTCTTCACCTGCAGATTCCACAACATAATTTGACCTCACTATCTAAGAGCTTTTCAGCTATATTTTAGTGATTGTATGATGTAGGTCACATTACCTTACCTGAAATTCAACCCTTAGATCCTAATCAACCCAAACCTTGAGGATATATCGAGCATGCCTTCTGCACATACCATATATAATATGACCATGATATAGAGTCTTGTTGTTCCTTATGTGGTATTGTTTAGGACCTCATTTATTAGGATACCATTCAGGTCTCAAACCTCCTTGCACTCTAAAATTAAAACTTGGGAATCTACCAGAACCTGCTACCCGACCAATAGGGGACTAACTCCTAAGGAACCCAATCCAATCCCCAAGGAAAACCCAAATATGTTAACAATATTCAAAGAGATCCACCCTCATGTGGTATCATTGGCATGATTAACCTTACCACTCATGCCTAATGCTATCCACCATGATAGGACACTCTAGTGGTTTCTCCTTTGAAACCCTTAATTTCTTTGTAGCCCCCTACTACAGTGCAAACCTCACTGTTATTACTACATAATATCATTACCATCCATGGTAGCCTTACACACCAGTTACGTAAAACCTCAAATTGGCTATCCATATTTGATCTCTTACAACAATATCAATCCCATTGCAAGGTGTTTAACAACATCCTCTAATCCATTCATCTCGAAATGCATGAATTAAATGCATTTGTTAACTTTGTAGAAAACATACCTCATTGCCATCAACCCTCCATTAGTTTCCATGACCATGAAATCATAAATATTGTAGGGGAGGGAGTAGATCTACCTATCCACATACAAGCAACTATTAATGATATAACCTATAAGCATGTTCTTGTTGATATTGGCTCATCCATTAGTATTATTTCTACAACTACCCTACATCATTTGCACATTCCACCTGCCCACTTTTCCACACCATCACTTGACCTTAGATAATTCGATGGTTCCATGCAACCCACTATAGGCTCTATTGTCCTACCTATTCAAATCAGTGTCTAAACCATCTCCATCCTATTTTATGTCATTTAGGGAGAGATGAAGTACAATATATTGCTTGAACACCTATGGATATGAGACATGTAGTGTGTTCCTTCTACCTTGCACCACTGTCTTAAGTATGTCTATGACAACCTCATCCATTGTGTTCCCACTTATAGGGATCCCTTTAAATTTTGTAACATTGTAGACCTCCCACTAGGGCCCTCATCATCCTCTACTCAGGTCCTCCCCATCCCTTCTCATCACTCATCAGGAGCATCTGTATCTCCCTCAGTATCAATATCATCCTACCAATAATCATCACCTAGCACAACACTTCATTCTACTACCATTCCTTTCTCACCATCTTCCTTGTGGCCCCCCCTCCTTCTTAGCCATTATCCTCCACAAATTCCCTTCTTGTGCCTCCACCTTTTTTACCACCATCATCTTCGTCTCCTGTCCCATATCACCCATCTTCCTTTATCGAACCTCCTCTCCTTCCCACTTCTCAAACACATCCACTCCATTTTTTATTGTGACCATGATCTTTCACATCTTCTCGTAGCCTAGAATCCACACCTCATACACCAAAAATATAATTCCCACACACGAACCACACCATTCCATCTATCGTAGTTGAATGCCATAATTTTTAGCAATGAGATTTTTGCTTAGATATTGAATTACTCTATTCTTCTCCTCTCATCATTCATGATTCTTAGCTGGCATCATCCTCAAATTTTGATTCACCACCTCAATCCCTAAAATATGCCACATCTCTAGTGTCAATATTCATGGAAAACTCCATTCTCGATGACTACAATATTCGAGATGCTTATGTGTGATCCCTGATAATACAATCCACATGCGATTTTGGTCGTCCTTCAATTTTTGTCTTAACCATTGGTACTATTGTACGACTCAGTCCTCTCGATAATTATGGCACTCTAGACCACATGTCAAACCCCTAATTTATCCTACATTATTTTTTATGTTTCCATTGGCATGAATTTTGTCTAGGATGCTATGAACAAGGGTTACAAACACCTATCAACCCCCATGTTCAATAGCCAATAGATAAATCTAATCTAGGCTATCACCCCTTTGTTCTACACACACTTGAGGATGAGCTTCAAGACCTTTGTTTGCATCCTTCGTCAATACCTACACACACACACTAGAAGACTACATTGACATGGACATCCTAGATGAGAGCCCATCTCCTCATTCTACCATCACCATCCCATGCACCTTATTCCAATACATGTCTATTAATGACACAACTTCTGATTACTGTATAAACATGCTAGTTGATCAATTTTTTACCCTATATCTCATGCCTCCTCATCCAGAGCATCCCATTTCACCTATGCCTCCATTTCCTACACATTCAACCACACCAATGCCCACTTTCCAGTAACTTCATCAATTCACAACATGACTTCGCTCTCCACCCGTGGTTTTACAACCACCTTTAAACCTCACACGATGTTCAAATATTTCTAAATACTCATCATAAAACTCATCATCTTCCACAACCTCCATGGCTTATATTAACATGGTCAATGTGGATTTATTCTTACCACTTTGATACTCATATTCTACAAATCATGATGACATACCACACCATAATTTCATTGATTTCACCCACATTTCACCAATGCCTTCATTGCAAGAATTTTTTCTATCACCTTCCATCTTGCATACTATGAATGGTCCATATCCATCTACCCCACCTCACATCCTATGGGTTAATCACACCAAATTTTACTTAGATGATAAATTTGAGTTACCTAAGGCTATCGATGATCTCTATCTCATTCCCATCCCGAATCAGCTTTGTGACGGTTCCCACATGCTTGTGGAAGAGATAATTGACATTGATATTGGTGATGACCCCACCAATCCATGTATTATCAAGCTCACTACTAGCCTATCACCAGAAGAGTGCACCTTGTTTACCTTATTCCTCAATGATTATATCAGAGTATTTGCCTGGTCCTATAAGGACATGCCTAGAATCGATCCTTCCATAGTAGTGTATAACCTTACTCTCGACAAATATGCCAAAACCATTAGGTAGAAATTTTGATGCATGCATCCTATGATTGCATTAGTAGTAAAATATAAAATTCAAAAGCTTCTCGACGTAGATTTCATTCAACCTATTTATTACCCTAAATGGATCTGCAATATGGTACCAGTACCTAAGCCCTTAGGTGAGGTTTGCGTATGCACTGAATTTTATGACTTGAAAAATTTTTGTCCCAAAGACAACTTCCCCTACCAAACATTGACTCACTTATCGATTCTATTGTAGGCCATAAAATAATATCCCTCATGGATGGATTTTTTGGCTACAATCAAATCAAAATCAACCCTGTTGACCAACACAAGACTTCTTTCACAACCCCTTGGGGGACATTTTTCTATAAGGTCATGCCTACCAGTGTACGATGACTTACATTTTACACGATTACATGCATAAAATCATGGAAGACTACGTTGACGATCTCATCACAGAATTAAAATATTGTTCGTAGCATCTTGCTGATTTATGCAAAATATTTGATCGCCTCCTAGAACACAACGTTCACCTTAACCCAAGGAAATGTGTCTCTAGTGTCACCTCAAGAAAAATCCTAGGGTTCATTGTCTCTCAATGAGGCATTTAAGTAGACCCCAATAAAGTTAGAGCCATCATCGAGATGCCCCAGCCCACCAACTCAAAAAATTGCATAGCTTGCAAGGCAAAATTTAGTCCATACGCTGCTTTATCGTCCAAATTTTTGATAAGTGCAAGTCAATGATCCTTGGTTTTCAAAAATTAAGGATTATATTAAATTAGGATTTCTGCCTTACGATTTACCACATGCTCATTGTCAAGCATTTAAAAAATGGGCCATTCATTACACACTACTGGGGGACATTTTGTATCAATGCAGTCATTATGGTATTCCTTTGTGTTGCCTAGAACCACATGAATCTCATCGAGTGGTACAATAAATCCATGATGGTACTTGCAATGACCACTTTAGTGGCATGGCTATCATAAAACATATCCTACGCATGGGCTACTATTGGCCCAAAATGGAGCATGACTATTGTGAGTACATAAAATAGTGTATAAAATGCCAATGACATGCTAACCTCACACACTTACCATCACAAACGCTCCAACCCATTTAGTCCATGTGGTCATTCTCCCAATGGAACCTAGATATTATTAGATAGATTACACCTATTTTACCAAGCAATCACAAATTCATCATCACTGCCACAAAATACTTTACAAAGTGGGTCGAAGCCATCCCACTTGTCCAAGCCATAGGATAAAAAATTGTAATATTTATCACTGACCATATTTAATGTCGCTTTGGCATCCCTTCCCAAATAATTTCTAATAATGGCACACCATTAAAGAATAAAAATATCTATACCCTCTACACCAAATTCAATATTCACCATAGCTTCTCGACCCCATACTACCCATAGGGTAATGGCTAGGTCGAGGTTACTAAAAAAACCATTTGATCCATACTTCATAAGATAGTTGTAGAATACCATCGTGATTGGCACAATCAGATACCTCTAGCCTTATGGGCCTATTGTACAAGCATCTGTACTCCCACTGGGGCAACCTCTTTCTCATTGGTCTATGGTATCGAAGCTATTACACCTCTCAAACTCAAGATAGCTTCCTTACGAGTCTCCATGAAATACTATATCATTGATGACACAACTCATCAAGCCCACCTCGACCAATTGAGCCTCTTGGATGAGTGGTACATTCATACCATTGAATGCACACATGTATACCAAGACCACCTTCACTATGCCTACAACAACAAGGTACATCAACATAAGTTTCAAATTGGTGACCTGGTTATCAAAGAGAACCAACAAATCACAAGCCAACCCCATCAATAGCGAGATAAGTTTACTCCTAATTGGTTAGGTCCATACACCATCACACAAAAATTTGGTTTTTGTGCCTATCGATTGGTAAATATCAAAGGACTCATCAAACTAAACCTATCAACATTATTCACCTTCATAAATTTAATTCCTAGATCACCTAGGTATGCATCACCATGGATTGTACATAGTGTCATTATAATACTGTCTAAGTACAGATCACTCACACACCATACTGTACTACACATGATTTTTCACTTTTTATTACACGATAGAACTACATGTGATTTTTATGTCATTTATATGCTATGGGTATTTTAGTTTTTGTAGGTCTTTCATCGGCAATGGTGACATCTTCAGATACAATACCTCATCCCAGGCATACACATCCAACATACCATTCACACTCATCATGAAGGACCTCCAAATCCTACCTCTGGTACCAATTACCTTGACTAATCTTACTATGCCACCTAAAAAAGTCCATGTACATCAGTATTCCATATCATCACATTCAGATCCCCGCACTTCACCCTACCTTCGCTCACCCCACCATAAGATTCTTCCTATTCATATAATTATGAAGATAGATAGATATCATTATCCTCATTCACTGATAAGGAGGAAAATTCTCATCCGATAGATCCTCATGCACATAGACCAGCCCCACCTCATGTGGATGACCCAAGAGATCCATATCTACCCCCTTCCCTATCCCGTAGACCTTTTCCAGTATACTTCCCTCCTAACAGAGGCACCACATCCCTTTGAGCACACTCCTCAGGACTACCCCCACCCCTACTGAGTGGGGTGTCCTCTTACGATATATCTTTGCACCACACCATAATTTCATTGATTTCACCCACATTTCACCAATGCCTTCACTGCAAGAATTTTTGCTATCACCTTCCATATTTCATACTATGAACGCTCCATCTCCATCTACCCCGCATCACATCTTATGGGTTCATCACACCAAATTTTACTTAGACGATAAATTTGAGTTACCTAAGGCTATCGATGATCTCTATATCATTCCCATCCTGAATCAGCTTTGTAATAGTTCCCACATGCTTGTGGAAGAAATAATTGACATTGATATTGGTGATGACCCCACCAATCCACATATTATCAAGCTCACTGATAACCTCTCACCAGAAGAATGCACCTTGTTCACCTTCTTTCTCAATGATTATATCAGAGTCTGCCTACTCCTATAAGGATATGCCTAGAATCAATTCTTCCCTAGTAGTGCATAACCTCAATCTCGACAAATATGCCAAACCCGTCAAGTAGAAATTGTGATGCATGCATCCTATGATTGCATTAATAGTAAAATCTAAAATTCAAAAGCTTCTTAATGTAGATTTCATTCAACCTATTTATTATCCTGAATGGATCTACAATATGGTACCAGTACCTAAACCATCAAGTGAGGTTTGTGTATGCACCAAATTTTGTGACTTAAAAAAATCTTGTCCCAAATACAACTTCCCCTACCAAACATTGACTCACTCATCAATGCTATTGTAGGCCATGAAATCATATCCCTCATGGATGGATTTTTTGGCTACAATCAAATCAAAATCAACCCTGATGACCAACACAAGACTTTTTTCACAACCCCTTGGGGGACCTTTTGCTATAAGGTCATGCCTACCAGTGTATGACGACTTACATTTTACACGATTACATGCACAAAATCATGGAAGACTACGTTGATGATCTCATCACAAAATCATAATATTGTTCATAGCATCTTGCTGATTTATTCAAAATCTTTGATCACCTCCTAGAACACAATGTTCACCTTAACCCAAAGTAATGTGTCTCTAGTGTCACCTTAGGAAAAATCCTAGGGTTCATTGTCTCTCAATGAGGCATTAAAGTAGACCCCAATAAAGTTAGAGCCATCATCAAGATGCCCCAACCCACCAACTCAAAAAATTGCATAGCTTGCAAGGCAAAATTTAGTCTATAGGTTGCTTTATTGTCCAAAGTTTTGATAAGTGCAAGTCAATGATCCTTGGTTTTCAAAAATTAAGGATTATATTAAATTAGTCTTCCTGCCTTATGATTTACCACATGCTTATTATCAAGAATTTAAACAATGGGCCATTCATTACATAGTACTGGGGGAGATTTTGTATCAATGCAGTCATGATGGTATTCCTTTGTGTTGTCTAGAACCACATGAATCTCATCGAGTGGTACAATAAATCCATGATGGTACTTGTGATGGCCACTTCAGTGGCATGGCTATCACAAAATATATTCTACGCATGGGCTACTATTGGCCCAAAATGGAGCATGACTATTGTGAGTACATAAAATAGTGTATGAAATGCCAACGACATGCTAACCTCACACACTTGCCATCACAAATGCTCCAACCCATTCAGTCCATTTGGTTGTTCTCCCAATGGATCCTAGATATTATCGGATATATTACACCTATTTTATCAAGCAACCAAAAATTCATCATCTCTACCACAAAATACTTCACAAAGTGGGTCGAAGCCATCCCACTTGTCCAAGCCATAGGATAAAAAATTATAATATTTATCACTGACCATATTTAATGTCTCTTTGGCATCCCTTCCTAAATAATTTCTAATAATGACACACCATTAAAGAATAAAACTATCTATACCCTCTGCACCAAATTCAATATTCACCATAGATTCTTGACCCCATACTACCCATAGGGTAATGGCTAGGTCGAGGTTACTAACAAAACCATTTGCTCCATCCTTCATAAGATAGTTGTAGAATACCATTGTTATTGGCACAATTAGATACCTCTAGCCTTATGGGCCTATCGTACAAGCATCCGTACTCCCATTGGGGCAACCTATTTCTCATTGGTCTATGGCATCGAAGCCATTATGCCTATCAAAATTAATATAGCTTCCTTATGAGTCTCCATGAAATACTATATCGATGATGACACAACTCATCAAGCCCACCTCGACCAATTGACCATCTTGGATGAGTGGTACATTCATACCATTGAATGCACACGTCTACCAAGACCACCTTAACTATGCCTACAATAGCAAGGTACATCAACATGAGTTTCAAATTGGTAACCTGGTTCTCAAAGAGAACCAAAAAATCACAAGCCAACCCCATCAATAGCGAGATAAGTTTACTCCTAATTGGTTAGGTCCATACATTGTCACACAAAAATTTGGTTTTTGTGCCTATCGATTGGTAAATATCAAAGAACTCGTTGAACCTAAACCTATCAAAATTATTCACCTTCATAAATTTAATTCCTAGATCACCTAGGTATGCATCACCATGGATTATACATAGTGTCATTATAATACTGTCCATGTACAGATAACTCACACACCATACCGTACTACACATGCAATTTTTCACTTTTTGTTACACAATAGAACTACATGTGCTTTTTATGTCATTTATATGCTATGGGTATTTTAGTTTTTATATGTCTTTCATCGCCAGTGGTGACATCTTCAGAGACAATACCTTATCCTAGGCATACACGTCCAACATACCATTCACACTCATCATGCAGGACATCCTTATCCTACCTCTGGTACCAATTACATCGACTAATCTAGCCATGCTACCTGACAAAATCAATGTATACCAGTATTCCATATCATCACATTCAGAATCTTGCACTTCATCCTGCCTTCGCTCACCCCACCATAGAGATTATTCCTATTCATATAGTTTTGAAGATAGCTAGATATCCTTATCATCCTTCATTGATAAGGAGGAACATTATCAATCGATAGACCCTCATGCATAAAGACCAGCCCTGCCTCATGTGGATGACCCAAGATATCTATATATACCCCCTTCCCTAGCCCGTAGATCTTTTCCAGTATACTTCCCTCCTAACAGAGGTACCACATCCCTTTGAGCACACTCCTCAGGACTACCCCAACTCCTACTGAGTGGGGTGTCCTTTTACAATCTATCTTTGCACCAACACACCTCTTATATCACTTATATACGTACTATCCCATCTCATCCACATCATTATCTATAGCCATATTCCATGCCACCTATCCTTCAAATACCACAATATCCACTTCACAACCTCCTATTCCAGCCTACCCCACAACCATCACAGGAGTTCCACTCTCATCCCTATTCTTCTTGATCATTATCTTCTTCACACCCATACCCAATCCTATTTACATATTAGATTCCTGCTCACCACTAGCCTTGATTATGCCACCTCCTCCCATAAATATCCAACACATCCTTGATCACCTCAATAACCTTGAGTCACACCTAAGTCATTATTGCTACCACTCCTCTCCATGCCATTATGCTATGACCAACATCCCTTCGCCTTCTTCCATGTCTATTCCTCGTTATCGAATCAAATTTGCACTAGAATCTTGCATCCCAACCTGACCACTCATTCCTACACCACCTTATTCATGCTCATCACCAAATGAACCATACATATATCCTATGCTAATCTAGTCAACACCACTATCCTAAAGGTTTCACTAGTTACTCCACTAGGGATTCCTTATACTACCCGAGATCCACCCTATTGACCCTTTATGCCCTAAGCCATAAGATTACAAAGAAAATTAATTTGGTGTCTACCATTTCCAACTAGGGTATGACATCAATGCGTGTTGTACATTTGAGACCATTGTTTAGGATATGCTTTTCGATAAACCTCTTTCATATCCTAAAAAATCTCCCTCGCCTACTTGACTCCATAGCCCTCCACATCAGCTAGTACCTTGCTCCACCCTATCACGTGATTCATTCACCTCTACACCTCATTAATTTCAAAATTTATCCAATTACGCCAACCACAAAAATCCTAGTTGCGTCATCACTTCACCTAGTCATTCGTGATCCGATCCATGTCACTTCATATAGTCTTAGTTTTTTTTCTTTCTTCATGTCTTCTTCCATTCACTTTTCTCTCTTTCTACTTATTTGGTATTATTGAATGGACATGCTTCAAGTAGCTACATTCCTATGTTGATTCTCTCTTCTTCTCCTTATTTTTTCTTTTTCATGTCCATTACGCCATTGCTCTGCTCCCTCTTCTTTGTTGTGCTTCTTCACCTTCATGTTCACCTGCATCTATTCTCACTCCTAAATTTCCTCATTATCACATGTATTCTCCCAGTTATATGCTTTTCTCCTATTTTCTACATCTCCCCACATGCTGGAGAAACCATTATCATGACTCTATTCTCATCATCATCACCCACTAATAAGTCACTAGTTCAGTCAATCAAATATCACCTCTAACTGATAAGTTATTACACTCACAATTTTCTTTGGTTAGTTCAACTTCTTTCAAGGACCACTCACATAGGTTATATTTTAAATAAGTTTTTAGTCTAGGGAAGATAACACCTTGCATAGATATTGCCATATAGCAAACGGTTTCCCCTGCTCATCCTATAATTTGCATGGTCAAAATAAAACCTAGGGATAAACAAAGGGATACACATAAGAAAACATTAGAAAAATGGGCAGAAAACAAAAGCAAATACCCATACAAAAAAATAAGAAGAAAAGAGCACCACAAAAAGACAAGCAATAAAAAAGGGATAGAAAACAAAAGAAAAAGCCTCCAAAAAATAAATTTGTTATTCTTCATCACCTTTGGTACTTAGGTTTAACTTAACATCATGGGATGATTTCCATTACTAGCTATAGGTCCTAAGCACCTACCTACCAATGGAATAGTATTATAAGTGGTGACACATCGATCACATTAGCGACCTTATTTTGTATAGATCACTGTGTTCTTGTGAATGAGCTAGCTAATTTGGTTATGTTTACAATAGGCTAGTCCTACCTCCCTCAAAATGGATAAATGAACATCACTTATTTGCACACACTAGTCCTTGATAGACTTTGAACTAACCAGGTTCATTATGAGTTGTCGACAAATCTCATTCAGTTCTTCATGAGGTTTGATTGCTACAACTATGATTGTAAAAATTGTTGCATACACCCTATACTATCCTACATCTCTGAGATTACAAAATAGATCACATTACTATTGGTTATGCTATGATACAAGTGCTTCCTCTATGCATTTCAGCTTCCATATACATGCATCCTTACATCTATCTTACATGTATTCATTTACATTACATTATTCATCATCACATCTATCTTACATCATACATCATTGCACCTACTCTACATTCATTTATGTTGCATCATTCTACATTGTACCTACACTACAATGACATCATTCTCCTACATACTACCACATGCACATATATTCCTCTATTGTATATTTACTTATCGATATTTTACACAAACATAAGAAATCACATACACATTCAAATAAAATCAAAACACTTATATATGAGCCACAACCAAATAGGTATCTATACACATATAATGATAAAAAATACCATTAGGATACAAAATGGGAACATGTCCACCACCCATCATCACATATACTCATAGGATACAAAACAAAATACATGCTATCACAATCTAATCTTAGCCCTGCTTATTACCAAGAGTATCCCTACTCCCCTCATGAGCCACCCTCGCCTACTATTTTCTATGTACTGCTGCCACCCTAATCGACTCAGCTATTGCCCCTAATATCTATGTCACTATGGGCACTACCATCCTATCCACCTCTAGGACAACACCTCCTATGTGTGACACTATGAGTGCCTTAGTCCTTGCCTCCTTCCATCCCATTTATGCTTTTCTATGGTGACTCTACTATAACTGCATCTATGCTCATGATTGTGATCTCGATATCAAATTCAATCTACCATAATTTGAAACTAGAAGCCCACACATACTCAAGGCAATATCATAGTCATATGACATTGTTGCTTCCTCCTTTAGCATCTTTGTGATGTCCTAATTGCCCTTTTGAAATTGCTCTATCTTAGCCCTCAAAGTAGCCACATCCATAGGGGCCTGTTCCACTACCCTCACCCATTTTGCCTCCTCCCAAGACTTCCGATATCACTCTATATCGGTGCGTATATCGTCCACCTCCACCAAAAGAGCCACTCGCTCCACATACTATGTCACCAATACCTATTGCATCCTCACCACCTCTACCTTAAGTTCCTCCCTAGTAGTCATAGTCTCTGATACTAGGCAATGCAAATCCTATATCACTTTGATGTTCCTTGCTACCTCTTTATCGAGTCACCCATGCAATTTCACACATCGTATCTCTAAATTATTCTTAGCATCACTTACCTTCTTAATAGCTATCAATATCTCCTCCCAATTGTGGTGCTCCTCTCTCCACTTCCCTAAGTACATCGCCTAGCCCTCACTCTCTCATAGCTGCCCCTCCAACTATCGTACTCTCTCATAGTATTAATAGCTCCTCATCAACATCCCTCCTCTTCTTCTCATTGAAAGATATATGTCCTATATCTCCTATATCTCCCATATCAATCATATCATCCACTCCCACATCAACCCCTGCATCCTCCACGATCATTGTCTCCTCCATAGGCTGCTCACTAACACTAGCCTATGCCTCTAGCACCCTACCGATAGAAACACTGGAACCACAACCTTGACATCACCTTGAAATTTAAAGAGGTACCTCTGCCTCATCTCCTAATCCTCCCATTGGCCTAGGTATCACTCCTCCTACTGCCTTCCCCTCTCACAAAGGTATCTCACTGACTAGCTACACCCACTAATAAATCACCCTAACACCTTCCTCCCAAATCTGTGTTGCCCACCATGCATCATAATTAGGAGTAGTGCTCACATCCTTCATATCAAAAATATCCATCAGTAGATCCCTTTCACCACTCTAGATAGTTACGACACGGTGACTCCCTCTATCACCTCATCTCCTATATATCACAATAGGTGCTTCTGGAATACCCTATTGTATCCTAAACTACCACATCGCTCTACTAAATAGGAAGAACACCTACTACATATACTTGCATACTACCCATTGTCCTCCATAGATAGATCCTAACTTCTCATCCTCCTTCCATGTCACCTCACCCTTCTAGGGCCTCCTATGGATATCCTTTGGCTCCAATGAGCCAAAATTCATCCTTAAAAATAGATGGTTGCCCTCATGTTGCCTCTTCATATCCTTCTCCTCATCTATCCACCACCTCAATGCATATGGTAAGTGAGTATTCCCCTCCACACGAGCATCATAGGGCAAAAACATCGATCGCTCTACTATTATATGCTCCCATGCCCAAACCTATAATAGTGGTATCCAACTCAACCCATTTCAAATAGCACACACTACATCGTGCAACTCTCTATACACCTAGGCCAACAAAGTAGGCACCCATGCAAAATCAACTCTGTGCTCCATCATATCACACACTACAACCAACATATTCTAGGTAAACTTCACCTTGAAAGTATTTGGTAAAGTATAGGTTAAAATCATCAACATCGCCGCACACTGGTGATCGAACAACATCTTATAATACCAAAAATACTCATAATAAATCCCCTTCTTAATATATATATTCTCCCATATTGCACCAAAGGCACGCTACAACACCTCATCATGCCTCTCATCCATTTTTTTCCCTCACTAGAACACCCTAAATCAGTAATTTTTAGATCCTTTACACATCCTCCAAGGTGATAGTCATCTCACCCATCAAAAAATGAAAGGTGTTTCTATTCGAATCCCACCTCTAGCACAACATTAAGACATAAGCTCTGTTAGCATGGATACTCACACAATCCCACACTTCTTTCAACCATACATTCTCTAGCCACTCCAAATCTACCTCACCCAAGGCATCACCCAAATCAGCTCTCATCATCCGTATGCGATGTCGTAACTTGATCATCTTCACATGTTTCATACACAAACATCACCAAAAAAAATTTATATCAATTCCATACACATATTACATTTCATTCATCTTAGTTGTTCCTATTTTAGTTACATACCCATTACATACAACATTCCCATAGAATATCACATGCATTTACACAACCAAAAAATAATAAAATTAATACTGAGATCCAATTCGTAGGTCACCCTACAAATTTAGGGCCAATTCGTAGTTCACCTTGTGAATTCAGGTCTTATTTGTAGGTTGCACTATGAATTCAGCTAGATGGCCATTTTTGGACTCCATTTTGCCTCACTTTTGACAAACATGTCACAAATACATAGAAATAAACTCAAACAAGCACATTTAATATCCATAAAATCACACATTCAATCCATAATGCATTTTGAGACCCACACGCATTCACAATTCAAACCACATTCTAAAATACAATAACAATCACATTTTAGATACCCATTTCACCCTTTCATGGTGAAAGTGTGCACGCATTCCAAAAATAATACATAAATGGATTCCAATAGCCACCCACATACTCATCCACATAATCATTATGGCACATAATTTAAACAATCAACAAATCACTCCAACACATAAAACAAAACATATTTTTGAACACCCATTTTCCTCTTTTATCGTGAAAAATCGGATATTTTTCAAAAACAATACTTCATTCATCATAAAATCATAATCAAATTTCATCACACTAACATTAATTGGCAACAATTAACACACATCACCAGATCATATCAAAATTTAAAAACAATCACATTTCCAAATAACCATTTCCCACTTTTACAAATAAAGTTTCATCAGTTCTCGAAAACAGTACATAGTTTGTGCCCAACATGCAAAGTTAAAATAATCACATGTATTTCTCGCTATGCAGTAAAAATCATGCGATTAATGGTCAAACCTAACATCTAATCACATATATTGATACCCATTTTGTGTCTTTATCACTTTGTATCCAAATTCTAATCACATCTCGAAAACAAACACCACAAAAACAAATAAACCTACCCAAAGAATTTTTTAAGCAATCACACAACTCAAAATTTCACATCAATAAGTTTTTGGGTACTTACAAATGGCTCCCCATGATGACCACCAACATTGGTTTGTCCCCTCCCCATATTTGTGTCTTCCCAAAATTTTGCAAGCACACCGCATCGAAAATCGTCACTCACTCTTCCCTCTCTAACTCACACACCACACAAAATGACTTCACACATGTGCCAAAGAGACTTTAAATGCCTTAAAACCTCAATTCATAGGTCACCATGCAAATTCAAGCTTAATTCATAGGTCACCATGCAAATTCAAGCTCAATTCATAGGTCACCATGCAAATTCAAGTTCAATTCGTAGGTCACCATGCGAATTCAAGTTCAATTCATAGGTCACCATGCGAATTACACCTCCATGCATCAAATGCACATGTTTTTCACTCCAACAAATTTTTATTTCCTTCTTCTTCCTATTTGACAAATTTTCCCTCGCTTTTGTCATCTCTTTCCTCTATCAATTGAATCATCACAATCATCACCTCATTTCATTTGTCTCATTGTTGATTTCACGTTTGAGAGGGTATTCATATATAAATATGCTTTACATGAAACCAAACAATAAAACATCCAATCAAGGATATTGCATCTATCTACAATTTTTTTTGTTGAATATTATCTCAAGATAAACCCCATCCCAAATCAGACATTTGTTAAGTCATGAGATCCATGTGCAATATCGGAGATATCTTGCTTTCATTCTGTATATCAATCCTGACCACATACTAAATGTTATGCTTGATTCATCCATACCACTCAACTCAAATGGTTTGACATGTGTCACCATGCACTCATAAATCAATCAAAAGCAAAAATTTGAATAAACATTTGTTCTATTTGTGTTTGGACCATCTTGCATTGGTCACAAAAAAGAAAAGCAATCATAAGTTGCCCTCATAAACATCTAAGTACGATATTGCAAGTATCACAGTAAATTGGAAAAATTATTAGTTTCACCATCATGTTCCACCTACATCCATCCATCCACATCTCATCATTCACATTCACCCATTCTTCTCTTCTTCTTTTACTTTCTCTCTACTTCTCCTGGTTCTTGATCAATGTTGTATGATCACGCTTTGAGCGGCTACATACCTTTGATTGGATTCCATTCTTCCCCTCTTCATATTCTCCCTTCTTCTATTAGCTATCAATAAATGTTTTACTATCACGCTTTGAGTGGCTACATACCTTTGATTGGATTTCATTCTTCCCCTATTCATCTTCTCCCTTCTTCTCTTGGCTATCAATCAATGTTGTATGGTCATGCTTTGAGTGGTTACATACCTTTGGTTTGATCCCATTCTTCACATTCACTTTCTTTCTCATTTCACGAATGCCTCGTATCCTTCTCCCATCACATTATTTTTGCACTAAAATGTGTTCCACACAACATAGTACAAAAGGGGTAAATATCAACATCCAAAAGTTGCACATGCTCATCCCTATATACTTGCATATCTACATAGATACTTGTAGGTTTGCATAGGCCATTGTAGATCACTATAGTCATTTGTAGGCTAACTTAGTCAACTGTAGGCTACCTTAGTCATCCGTAAGCTTCAAATCTACAAGACTAGATAGAACACATCCTATATAACTTTTATTAATTAGGAATCCATATACCAGCTCCCTAAGGCCACTTAATCCCTTTTCTAAACCTAATTAGGATGCCATGGGACCATTCCCCACTAAAAATCCTAATTAGGCTAATCAAGATTCTAATTTACAAGTGACTTTCACTAAACATGCACTTTATCATTAATAAAAGGTTAATTAGGGTTAATGGTCTAATTATCCCTAAGCACACCCTCACACATGTGTGCACCATGAGTTAGTTAGGATATTTCTAGAAACCCTAACTAAATCCTAACCTAACCTAGGACTTAGCTAACCTTGGCTAACCCTAACCCTTCCTCACACATGTGTGAGGATGAGATATTATTTTAGGGCATGTGGGCTTGACACCTCCTCAAAATCCTAACTTAATCTCACTAGGAACTGACTCTAAGATCTGGTTCATCTAACCACCTCCCATAACCTTGGCATTTCCTATAAATAGAGGGTCCCTACCCTCATTTTAGATCTCTCTCCTCTTTTTTTCAACTTACCAAACATCTACAAAAATTATACCAGAACTACATTTGATAAATTTGCACCATGCAAATATCTTAACAAAACTCCTGGAGCCCATCCAAACAGAGCATCTTCAATAGATGCCACTCAGAGATCAATTTGTCCCCCACCCTATGAATTCAAGTTCAAATTTGTAGGCCACCTTGCCAATTGATCATACATCAAGTCCACATTAGCAAGTTTAACAAGTATTCTTTATTTCATGTTTTTATAGTGTTTTGTGTATTTTTTATTATCTTTTAATATAATTTTCTTTATGCAAATTTATCTTTCATAATCATGGGGCTCGACTAAGGTAGCCCCCCAAAAAAACTAACGATCTTTTGCAGTCCCCAAATAGGTTCAGAAGAACACACATCAACAGACTACCAATGGCTTGCGTACATAGAAACCCACCTTCACTAAGGATTTTTGAAAGACATCACCAAGATGTTGCATGTTCATGGAGAAATTATGAAGATCTATTTTGTAATCTAAAAGCATTCTTTCATGAATAAAAATCAACATTTTGAACAATTTATGTTTTATATATTTTGTTTGATCAAATGATGTTTTTCATTAGGTTCAATGATTTATATCACAACGTTGTTTGTCAAATTGTGTGTTTTATATCGTAGCCTTCGTAGTGTTCTAACTATGTTCATTCATAAAACCTTATGTTTTATATTATATTATTGTTAATGTATTGATATTAATGTATTGACACAATTGAGTTATATCATAATAATATTTCATTTGTTATTTGAAAGTACAATAGTAAATATAATTGAATCATCCTAAATTTAAAAGCAACACAAGAACAAAAATGGAATCAACCATTGAATGATTAAAGATAAATTAATAAAAATATTTTTCATTATTTGCATTCAAAATATACATTGTACAAAATTGTTGACAATATTAAAACAAAATTTTCTATCAACTAGTTAACATTTTACAATATCTTAATTTTGATATGGGGGCTCAATAACATGTTCGGTTGCTCATGTATATGGATAAATTTTAGTTGGATATTCTCATGAAGCTTTAGGTTTCCCTTATCTCATGTGTCAACATCCTACGCAGGCATCGATAGTGCTCCAATTCTAATGAGGTCTTCCTCTACCTTCTGCATGCTTCCCAACAATGCTCTTTCTTCTAGGGTTGGATCTTCTTGCCCTATAGAAATGTTTTCTTGATGCTTCTTCTTAAGAAAGATATATGGATCCATATTGTGCTCCTTTATAATAGCTCTTAAATAATTATTATCTCTAATCTTGGCTTGATAGGTTTCCTTAATTTTTATTGCACCTTTCAGTGTCTTCTTTGCCATATGTATATTAACATCCATGATTTTAACTTGTTTCTATATGATGCAGGAGCATCCAGTGGCAGCAGAACAATCTTGCCTCAACATAAATTTCTTTTCTAAGTGTTTGCCTTGATGTCGCAATATCATGACAGAGAAAAGTGTTGTGATATCGTGACATGTCGCATTTTCGTGACTTAGGAAGGAGAGAGAAGGCACGGAGCAAAAATGTCGTGATATCGCAAAATGTCACATTTTAATGACTCAGGAAGGAGAGAGAAGGCACGGAGTAAAAATGTCATGATTTCACGACATGTCATGAAATCACGACCAAAAGAAGACAGGAAAGGCACGGAGCAAAAATGTCACGATTTCATGACATGTCATGAAATCGCGACGAAAAGAAGACCGAAAGGGCCAAAGAAGAAAATGTCATGATTTCGTGACATGTCACGAAATCGTGACCGAAGGAGTAGAAAGAAAGCAAGGAAGGAAATTGTCACGATATCGCGACATGTCGCGATTTTGCGACCCAAAGCAGAGAAAGAAGGCAGAGAGCAAAGTTGTCATGATATCGTGACATGTCGCGATTTCGCGACCCAAAAGGAGAGGAGGAGTCAGAAAGGAAAGGTGTCACGATATCGCGACATGTCACAATTTCGTGACCAAAATGGAGAAAGAGGAGGCAGAAAGGAAAGATGTCGCGATATCGTGACATGTCACGATTTCATGATCAAAAAGGAGAAAGAAGAGCAAGAGAGGAAAATGTCACGATATCACGACATGTCGCATTATCGTGACCAAAGGATGAGAGAAGGCGCAAAGGAGGAAATATGTCGTGATATCATGACATGTCGCATTATCACGACCAAAGGACGAGAGAAGGCGCAAAGGAGGAAAGATGTCGCGATATCACGACATGTCACATTATCGCGACCAAAGGACGAGAGGAGGCACAAAGGAGGAAAGATGTCGCGATATCGCAACATGTCGCATTATCGTGACCAAAGGACGAGAGAAGGCACAAAGGAGGAAAGATGTCGTGATATCATGACATGTTGCATTATCGCGACCAAAGGACGAGAGAAAGCGCAAAGGAGAAAAAGTGTCGCGATATTGCGACATGTCGCATTTTCGCGACCAAAATGTGGGAGGAGGCGCAGGAGAGAAAAAGTGTCACGATATCACAACATGTCACATTTTTGCAACTCGAGTAAGGCAGGAAGGCATAAAAGCCAAAGGTGTCATGATATCGCGACATGTCGCATTTTCATGACTCGAAGAGGGTAGGAAAGTAGAGAAGCCAAAAGTGTCGTGAGATCGTGACATGTTGCATTTTCATGACTCAAAGAGGGCAAGAAGGCTAAGAAGCCAAAAGTGTCACGATATCATGACATGTTGCATTTTCATGACTCGAAGAGGGCAGGAATCCTGAGGAGCCAAAAGTGTCACGATATCATGACATGTCACATTTTCGTGACCAAACAGAAGGAAAGAAAAGGCAGGCGGTTATAGGGGCCATTACAGAGGAAATGATCGAGCGGTAGGTATACCGAGCGTCATCATTGTTTAACAGATGGATAGAGTCTATAGTGGCAACACTAGACAAGCACATGGCACCAAGATGCAGTGAAAGTAGGTGAAGATCAAGAGTCGAAGAGAAAGACGTTTCGAAAACCAAGCCAACGAAGAGGCACGGGAAATGAAACGAAGCATCAAAAAAGGGAGACGGAGAGTCATGCCAAAGATTTTAAAAGGGGAAGCGAAGGCATGCACAAGGGGTTGGAAATAGCTGAGACAAAGTTGCAAACGTGAAGGCCAGAGGGCCATTCTGGACCTGTTTGAGCTATTTTCTTCCAAGGTCAAAAAAACAACGGATACGGAGTTGCAGTCGAAAACTGCAGAGGCAGAGTTGTAGACGTGAAGGCAAGAGGCCCATTCTGTGGACTTATGTAGGCTATTTTTTCCTTCCAGAGTTGGAAATGTTGTAATAGAAAAAGAATTTAAACTACCTTTCTGAATAAAGGGGTTTACTTGGCAGAGTCTGCCATGTTTGTAATATTTTTCTCAGTTTAATGAATGAGAATGTTTTGAGAATTTGGGTGAGCGATTTTGGCTCCCCATCAATGAGATTGAGTGTTTGGGGTGAGCGATTTTTGTGTCCCCATCAAGTGGTATCAGAGCGGGAAGTTCCTGAGCATGTAAACAGATCGCCGAATGTGAGGCAGTTTGCACCAGGATCTATGGAAGAGAGGAAGTTCCTGAGCATGTAAACAGATCATCGAACATGAGGTAGTTTGCACCAGGATCTGTGGAAGAGTGGGAGTGCCTGAGTGTGTGAGTAGATCATTGAAAGTGAGGCAGTTTGTACCAAGATCAAAGGAAGAGCGTAGGGTTCCTGAGCATGTAAATAGATCGTCGAACGTGAGGCAGTTTACACCAGAATCTATGAGAGAGAGTGAGGAAGAATGCCTCCACGAAGAAATCGTGGTGGTGGGAGAAATGTGGTACCTGAAGAAAGATTTTAGAGCTTTGTAGAGGCAAGTGCAAGCCCTGCAAGAGGAGTTGTGAAGAGAAGTAGTCCAAGGAATGCTTCTGAGTTGAGAACGATGGATAAAGGAGAGAAGAGCAGTGCTGAGGCTGAAGATTTTGCAAGTACTGAGATGTTGGAAAAGAAGGTGACAGAACAGTATAGAAGTGAAGGTCACTTCTCAATCCACCTCGGTTGTCTGATGCAGGAGCATCCGATGGCAGCAGAAAAATCTTTCCTCAATAGAAATTTTTTTCTAAGTGTTTGCCTTGATGTCATGATATCGCGACAGAGAAAAGTGTCGCGATATCGCGACATGTCACATTTTCATGACTTAGGAAGGAGAGAGAAGGCACGGAGCAAAAATGTCATGATATCGCGACATGTCGCATTTTCGTGACTCAGGAAGGAGAGAGAAGGCACGGAGTAAAAATGTCACGATTTCACGACATGTGAAATCATGACCGAAAGAAGACAGGAAAGGTGTGGAGCAAAAATGTCACGATTTCATGAAATGTCATGAAATCACGACGAAAAGAAGACCGGAAGGGCTAGAGAAGAAGATGTCGCAATTTCATGACATGTCATGAAATTGCGACCGAAGGAGCAGAAAGAAAGCAAGGAAGGAAATTTTTGCGATATTGCGACATGTCACGATTTCACTACTCGAAATAGAGAAAGAAGGCACAGAGCAAAGTTGTTATGATTTCATGACCCAAAAGGAGAGGAGGAGTCAGAAAGGAAAGGTGTCGCAATATCGCAACATGTCACGATTTCGTGACCAAAAAGGATAAAGAGGAGGTAGAAAGGAAAGATGTCGCGATATCGCGACATGTCACGATTTTGTGACCAAAAAGGAGAAAGAAGAGCAAGAGAGGAAGATGTTGCGATATCGTGACATGTCACATTATCGTGACCAAAGGACGAGAGAAGGCACAAAGGAGGAAAGATGTCACAATATCGTGACATGTCGCATTATCAGGACCAAAGGAGGAGAGAAGGCGCAAAGGAGGAAAGATGTCGCGATATCGCGACATGTCGCATTATCACAACCAAAGGAGGAGAGAAGGCGCAAAGGAGGAAAGATGTTGCGATATCGCGACATGTCGCATTATTGTGACCAAAGGACGAGAGAAGGCGCAAAGGAGGAAAGATGTCACGATATCGTGACATGTCACATTTTTGCAACCAAAGGACGAGAGAAAGCGCAAAGGAGAAAAAGTTTCGCGATATTGTGACATGTCACATTTTCGTGACCAAAATGCGGGAGGAGGCGCAGGAGAGAAAGTGTCACGATATTGTGACATGTCACATTTTCATGACTCGAGTAAGACAGGAAGGCAGAAAAGCCAAAGGTGTTGCGATATTGTGACATGTCGCATTTTCATGACTCGAAGAGGGCAGGAAAGCAGAGAAGCCAAAAGTGTCGCGATATCGTGACATGTCACATTTTTGTGACTCGAAGAGGGCAGGAATGCTGAGAAGCCAAAAGTGTCACGATATCATGAAAAGTCACATTTTCATGACTCAAAGAGGTAAGGAAGGTTGAGGAGCCAAAAGTATCGTGATATCGCGACATGTCACATTTTTGCGACCAAACAGAAGGAAAGAAAAGGCAGGCGGTTGTAGGGGCCGTTACAGAGGAAATGATTGAGCGGTAGGTATACCGAGCGTCATCATTGTTTAACAAACGGATAGAGTCTACAATGGCAGCACTGGACAAGCATGTGGCACCAAGGTGCAGTGAAAGCAGATGAAGATCAAGAGTCGGAGAGAAAGACGTTTTGAAAACCAAGCCAACAAAGAGGCATGGGAAATGAAACGAAGCGTCAAAAAAGGGAGACGGAGAGTCATGCTAGAGATTTTAAAAGGGGAAGTGAAGGCATGCACAAGGGGTTGGAAATGGCTGAGACAGAGTTGCAGACGTGAAGGCCAGAGGGCCATTCTGGACCTGTTTGAGCTGTTTTCTTCCAAGGTCGAAAAAACAATGGAGACGGGGTTGCAGTCGAAAACTGTAGAGGCAGAGTTGTAGACGTGAAAGCAAGAGGCCCATTCTGTGGACCTGTGTAGGCTATTTTTTCCTTCCAGAGTTGGAAATGTTGTAATAGAAAAAGAATTTAAACCACCTTTCTAAATAAAGGGGTTTACTTGGCAGAGTCTGCCATGTTTGTAATATTTTTCTTAGTTTAATGAATGAGAATGTTTTGAGAATTTGGGTGAGCGATTTTGGCTCCCCATAAATGAGATTGAGTGTTTGGGGTGAGCGTTATTTTCGTGTCCCCATCACTATAAATTATCAAATTTATTTTCAAAAATTAAAAGAAAACATTAGTTAGTTGAGAGTTATATGAATAAAGATAACAATAAAATTTATTGCAACTGAAGTCTCACCTCAGTTGCATCCCTTTAAGCCTCAATGACTGTACATTTTTTCTTATTGGGAGCCCATTGATTATAATATACTTGGGCTTCAACATTTAGGTTCTCCAATTTGTTCAACATAATATTTAAAATTTCATAATTATAAAAAAGTGAAGCACTCATTGAGCCTGATTGAGCTTGATGTAACATACCACCAAGCTTTTCTGATTCATTTTGGACTAGAGAAAAAATATTTTCTCGTTTATCAAACTTTTATACTGGGCATTCATCTCATTGATAAGGACCTTTTCCCAAAATTCTCAATCCCTCATTTTATTTACACCATGAAGCAAACTATCTTTGACTAGTGCTTCACAATTATCAGCCATTAAAACTTTTTTAAAAAAAATTAACTTTTTCATCCTTCGTTCGAGGACCAGGGTCACTGGTGTTAGAAGGTGACAATGAGGTTTGCTGAGCTTCAGGAATTTTTTGTGTTGTTCTTGAAGCACATATATTACTTTAAAATCTTGAATTTTGCCTTGTAAAATATAATCATTCTCTAATGGAGGATTATCTAATCTTGAGCTCAAAATTTCTTGCAATGAACTAGTTGTTGAAAATGAAATATAATGAAAGGTAGAAATTTTCTGACTTGGTGCCCCCCGCGATCTTGTTCCAACAAGTTGTTTTCCACCCCTATATTTACCTCTCATTAATTCATGTCATGGTGGTATCATATGTTGCCTTCTTTGAGTATATAGTGAGGAGGTGCCTAAATACATTATAATAAGATATTGTTAAAGAAAATAAAGGTGGATAAAATTAATACATATTATTTAAAAAAAACTTATCCAACTATGATGAAATATGTTGCTTCCATCCAACCTATGAAGACATGTTGGTGAAGGTGCAGAGGAGTGGGGCATAACACTTTAAAATATGAAAAAAAATAAAAATTATTATAATTTCAACTAAATAGTAAAGGTAATGAAACGAGAAGCTCAAAATAGTAAAATTACATATCATTGGTGTGGCCTCATTAGATTCACATTGGACAATATGTCCAGGTAGATGTGGACAAGAAACTAAAGGAGAAGAATATGGCATCCAATATTTAAGAGGATTCTTCAATGGTGATGCTTAAGACCCTGTGCATTCTAAATCACCAGTGGCCTCTGGCATGTGATCCCTTACAAACTCATATTTTATCCTTGTGGTGGCTACCTTACCTTGCATTTAGGTGCAAATAAAAAATAAAAAAATGAAAACGTGCCTAAATATAAAAAATTATTTTATGGTGAAATATGAAATTATTACCTTCACCTCTTGGGATGTCATGACAATGCTTTGTAGTGTTGGGTGCACTACAGTCGATACAACAATATTTTATAAATTATAAAAACATTCAAAATAAAGTCTTAAAATGTAATTAACTATTGCCACCATTGTCCTTGAATTCATTTGAATGCTATGCAACTCTATTTTGATGTGATGTGAAATGTATGTACACTAGTCAAATATTTGGTGGTACAAATAGCAAACCATATAGGCCAATGCCCAAAATAAAATGTTTGTTGGTCTTCCATGTAGAATCAATCTTGCTTGGAAGAAATCAATAATTACATTTAGATCTATATTTGTAACAGAGGTATTCGTTAACCCTCTTTTGGACTTAGCGATATAAGTTGCAAAAAAATATGAGAAGTAATAAATTTTAAATTCTAAACTTTAAGAGAATGAAGTGACGAGAATTATATCTAACAAAAATTTTGAAAAAATATTGTAGTTGGTCTTTAGGTAAGCTTTTCATCAGCACCCAACATGAACTTTGGTGTGATGGGAGAAAAATTATCAATCTCACGATGTTAGTGGGTTTGATGGTAAAATATATTTTTCTATTTTGTAGTGTTATATTTATGGTCACATGATCATGGTCATAACTATCTATGATATTGAGCAGTAGATATTTTTTTGTTCAAAAATGGGGTATTGAAAGTAAACCTTGTAAACCTACGTTAGTGAACCATGAAAAGTCATATCCAAGGGTGGTTAAAATATCTAAAATTTTGAGGCAAGTAAGGTTTTTGAAAATAATTTTTCCAGTAGTGGTGGAAGTGGTTTCCATTACTGAAAGGTTTGGAAGCAGGGGAAACTTCGCTCTAGAAGGGTGCGGGGTAATGGTCACTTGGGAAGGGTTCGCTCTGGTAATGGCCACTTGGTAGAAGAAAAAAGATAAAAAATGACTATGAATGCCTTTTTATAGATAAAATTGACTTAGGGTGGACACGCAACATCATGTTATTTGAAATGCATTGGTGGATGATAGATCGTGTGACATGTGGCATCATACACCCTAGTGCAACGATACGTATTCGAAGTCTATTTTGCACTTGATTAGATTCTAGAACTATTTTACACCCATCCTGATCCCAAACTTTTTTTTTCACTCGATTAAAATTCGACTCCTATTTTGGTCCCGACCCGCATATAGACCCTATTTTTCAATCGAACCACTGTTGAACCTTATTTTGTAACTAGATTACAATCAAACAATGTTTTACACCCAATATGATTTTGGACACTGTTTTGCACCCGGTTGGAATTTGATTCCTATTTTGCTTCTGGTTCACATCTAAACCCTGTTTTGCAACCAGACCTTGGTCAAATTTTGTTTTACACCTAGTCTAATTCCAAATATTGTTTTGCACCCGATCCAATTTTGGACCATGTTTTACAACCAGACCGCATCCAAACTCTGTTTTGTATCCAGTTTACACCTGAACTCTATTTTACACTAGGTCAAAATCTAAATATTGTTTTACATCTAGTTCAAATATGAACCAACCGAACTACGATCATACTTTATTTTGTATTCAGTTTACTTTGGATACTGTTTTACACCCAATCCTAATCTAGAGATTGTTTTTGCACACAGTTCGAATCTAGTTTCTATTTTTTATTAGTGTTCATCTGGACCATGTTTTGTAACTAAACCTCAATCGGATTCTGTTTTGCATCTGGTTTACACTCGAACACTTTTTTGCACCCAAACCTATTTCAGACATTATTTTACACTTGGTTCAATTTTGAACCGCATCTAGACATTATTTTACACCTAGTCAAAATATGAACACTATTTTACACCTGATTCAAATTCAGTTTTTGTTTTATCTTGGTAATTCATCTGGACCTTGTTTTACAATCAGTACATGGTCGAACTCTATTTTGCACCCAATATGAATAAGGACAATGTTTTGCACTGTATCAGACCGTTTTTTTCATCATTTACAGTCAAAACCTTTTTTATAATTTGCGATCAAATGTTATTTTCATCAATTTTGCAACTAAACCACCATCGAAACCTTTTTGCACCCGACTCAAATTCAGTCCCTTTTTGCACCTGGTTCTCATTCAAAATTTATTTTGTGACTCTTTTATGGTTGAATCCTATTTTGTGATATTAGAATTTATTGCGATGATTGTATTTATTGTGATATTTGAATTTTTTGTGACGATCATCAAAACTATTTATTGTATTTTTCAATATTATAGATTGGTGGCATGAGTTAAAGAACTTGTTAATATATTCTATAGGATTTTTATACAAAAGGTATCTAGTTGGCATTCTCCTCTTTAGTGTGATGTTAACTATAACAATCCATTAGCAAGATAATTAGTAAATTATCTTGCATCAATTGTATGGTTTAAAATTCTTCTTCAATAAGAAAGTCAGAGGATGAAAACACATTTTCTCTCATTTATTTTATCACAATAGGTTTAATGTCTTCATGAAACACCAAAAATATTACTCCAAAAAATTTATTGGAGTATCAATTGTTTAGCTATAGTATATTTGAGAGATTTAAATTTTTCTATGCTTATATTTCTCTTTTCTCATAGTGGAAATTTTATCTTAACCCCAACAACCCATTGGCATGGTGATTATAATATTTTGGGTTTCAAGAGAAACATGTTTTGGATGTCACAAGTTATATCTTGTTCCTATGGGCCCTTTCTAGCCGTTGGGGTTGATTATTTAGAGAATTGCATATTGCTTCATGATTCAACTAATTTCTCTTGATAATGGAGGAAAAAGTATAGTCACCATAACACTTGTTGAAGATCTTCTCATGAGAAGCTCAACATCTTGATCTAGGAGCTGGAGATACAAATTCATATTCGTGGAGAGGTCGATCAACTCATGTACCTTTTGTAAGATACAATAGTAGGATCTATTACCCCATATATGCATTCATTATGGGGTGAGAAATGTATCATCTCTAATATATTCTCTCCTTAGAACCTTAGTTAAAATTATAGGGGCTTTTAAAATATTTATAATATGACCTTATTAGGTCAAATATAATGATGAAGTACTTATAGGTGCTCTTTATGTAAACTATGGAAAAGCACTATATAAGCCTTTAGGTATTTTCTATGTAAAACTATGGATGTTCTCTATGTAATCCTATAGACATATTCCTATATAAGTCTATGCACATTCTTCTATGTAATACTATGGGCAATTTTGATGTTTTTACCCTTAGAAAAACTAGTTAAACCACCTCTATGATTAACCTTGGTTAAAGTGTTTAATACATTTATTATATTGTAGTTTAACCTTAAAGTTAAGATATGTTGTCTTGAGGTTAATATTTAATTGGGGATTTGGTATCACTATAAATATCCCTCTTGATTTATCCATTGCATTATATTATGATGTATGAGATCATCGGGATGCCTATGGGAACCCATCCCTTATTACTTCTCTTTGTTCATGTCATTTATCTTTTTATATATTTTTATCTATATGATCCTTTATTTCACTCTTCTTCATTTTTTGTATATAATTATGTTGATTATATATTTTGGAATGTTTTTAGAAAATATTGTGACTCCCAAAAATTTGTACAAGAAGGTAAATCTCCTCTTTTTTCTTAGAAAAATTATCTTAATGTGTTAAGGTTCTTCTATTTAATAAATTTTCTTACGAGGTCTTTCATCTTGTACCCATATTTAGGGAAAATTTTTGAATCATATTTCAACTCATCATCCATGAGGTCATGATAACTCCATATTCTTTAAATTTTTTAGTGCAAGGGATATGAATATTGAATTAGCTCTGATACCACTTGCAACATAGTATGAAAAATCATAATATTAAAATTAGAAAAAATAATAAGGATAAATACGAGGAAATCTACACTCCTAAGTTGGACTAATGTGTATAAATATAATTATACAAGAGACTAAAAAATGATGTCTATGTATATTGGTTTAAGTTGGAAATAATAAAAAGATACATAGAATATAAGTTTTCCATCATTTAGGTTCATGGGAGGGAGATTTGTACTACATTATAGTATTTATAAGATGACTTAACAAATAAAACAATCATTAATCCTAATGGTTTTGATATATTATGAATAGGTACAAAAGATATTAGCTTAGAAATAAAATATTTTTTGAAGAGAATGTAGTAAAGTTGTTTCCTTTTACAACATTTTAAATAACGTCAAGAAGAAATTTAACTTGTAGGCATGATTTGGTGCATGAATGCATGAAAATATGAGTTTCCACATATTCATGAGCTATCAAATGAGTTGTATATATTCATACCTTATATCATTTTGTACACTATGTTGTGTTGTGTTTCAATGTTATAAATATATAAAAAATATTATGCAATATTGTGAGGTGTTTTATTTTTTATTTTTGTAAATAAGTAGTTAGGGAGGCATTGTAGTCTTTAATCACCTACCAATTCCAAAGATACCTATATGTACAATTTATCTACCTTGGTCAAGGTATATTTGTCCTATGTTTTATAGTTGATATGAAGATATGTGATCTCCATACAATATGCTTAAACATACTATAATGTATTGTAGATGATTGGAATATAAAGGATACATCTATCATGTGTGTTAATGTGTATCTATAAGTTTTTTCTATTATGTATTACTATTTATATATTATAATATGTCATAGTGTGTTACATTGTATGTGTATTTTCATGACAAGTCATTGCTTGTATGAAGTTGGTAACATAAAATTGTAACAAGCATCTTGATCTAGAATATAAACAATGACAATAATGGAAGATCAATGTATAATTGATGAGCATTATAATACAAACATATATTGTCTTCAAGAGGAGAAAATATGGGAACTTAAAACTACAATGGTGTAGTATTATAATACAACCAAGTGAAGAATAGTATGAGGACACTAGAGAATTCATTTGACAAGAAAGTCCATTACTTTTAGATGTTATTGATGCAAGTTTTACATTCAAATATGTGCAAGATAATATTCTCACATGGAAGTATAGATTGAAATGTTAAATGGTTTAAGAGATAGGAGTTTGGCATATAAATAATTATAGGATGACACATTTTAAATAAGACAAAAATAAGATTCTAACATTCATATTTAGTAAAACCAACATCACATGGGTTGTTATTTAAGAAAAATGGTCTTGAGTATTGATGAAATATGTGTGATCTTCTTGTAATAGATAGAAAGGACAATTTAATTGAAGAGAAGATGCATAAAATGATTATATGCTCATTATATGACCAAGTGATGATTAGCCAATATGGCTAGGTAATGCAATAAGTGATTATGTCTATAGAGTTAATGATGATGTTGAGAGATACAACTGGGTGAAGGCATGGTGTTAAAAGAGCAATTTCACTCCATAGAGATTTACTGCCAAAAAGGTCATTGGCTTTGGAGGTCTCAAAATGAAGTTTAATAATATAATTTAGTAATAAAAATTGTGACATGTAGGTATTGTAATGCAAATACAAAATATAAAAATTTGTTTATTTTTTTAAGTCTTTTTAACTGGTTACATGTGATTGAAACAACCCCAATCATATTATATTATGACTGTGTTATAATGGTATTTCAATAAATTAAATTATTGTTATATTACAAAATTGTATATTATCATGATATCCATGAGAATTGGACTTGATTTTTCTTAATACATAGGGGAGTAAACAACATCATTGGATGTTACCACTATAAACCCTAGCCCGTTGGATTAGATAAAGTCAATGAGACTCTCAACCCTCCAAAGCATTAAACTAGGACAACCAACCAACAAACACTCGACCGCTACTATCCAACCTATCTCTTTTTAGGTACGCCATGGTTTGAAACTTGTATCTATCCAAAGAGAGGTTAAAGCCCTAACCACTATATTGTCCTTGTTAGACTATGAGCATAATTTTTTTAAGTCCAACATTCTCATTAGTCAAACTTCAATTCCACATGACATCAAATATTCATATTAACAAATCAGCATTAATATAATGGTCCTAAATATAGTTAAGCTTCAATCCAATAGGTATATATATATATATATATATATATATATATATATATATATATATATATATATAAATATATATATAAATAATGTAACAATTATGCATAAGTCATTGGTTTTTGACTTGAAAACATGTATAACCAATTAAGCCCTTGTAATTTTAATTTTAATTTTAATTTTTTTTATGGTTATGTGTTTGTTATTTATTTATTATTGAATGTATTCTTGAAAGCAAAAATAAATTATTATTTTTAGGTAAATCTAAAAAGTAGTAAGTGATGTAAAAAAAATTAAAGACACATTAGAACACAAGTAGATAACTTTTATAAATTTTTATTTTTTTTTGTCATGGGTTGATACGGACATTAATGTTTGATTGGATATCTATTACTAAATTATATAGGCATATTAAAAGGAATAGTAATAATTAGACAATAATTGTTAAAGGTTAAAAGGTAAAATAGTTTTTAATGTTGAGGAAGTCATATACCAAATGAGAAGATCCTCATGGAAGATGTTGTTTAATCAATATATAATATATGGTTATCTAACCAAACTCCTTGGTTGTAGAAGTACAGTGTACAACCTTGTGTTAGGTAGGATTCAAACTTTGGACCTTATTCAAAATTTCAAAATCTTTATCATTAGATCCACTTAGATATAGATATTTATAAAATATATTTAAGAGATTAAGGTTCTATAATAATACAGTCATATTAACACTCAAATATATATATATATAGGAATAAATAACATCTTTTGCAACATTTTTTTAACCAAATACTTAATTGGGCTAAGATGTTGCCACTATAACCCTAGCTCACTGGGTAAAATGAAGTCAATGACACCTCCAACGTCTAGGGCATTGTTTTAGGGTAACCAAGACAAAAACTCAATGGCTACCATCCAACATATCCCCTTTTAGATATGTCCGAGTTTGAACCTTAAATATCAAATATTCTTATATATATTCCCTCTGTATTAAATATTAATAAAATATATTTAAGAAATTAAGGTGCTATAATATGTACAATAAAGTCATATTAACACTCAATCAATAAAAAAAACATAAATAAATAAATAAATAAATAACTAAATAAATAAATAAATAAATAAATAAATATATATATATATATATATATAGCCAAATACCTAATTGGGCTAAGATGTTGCCACTATAACTCTAGTTCACTGTGTAAAATGAAGTCAATAACACCTCCAATGTCTAGGGCATTGTTCTAGGGTAGCCAACACAAACACTCAACCGCTACCATCCAACCTATCCCCTTTTGGATATGTCAAAGTTTGAACCTTAAACATCAAATATTCTTATTCTAATTTTGCATTAATATAATGGTCCTTCAAAAATAATTATAGGCCCCAATTTAAGTATAAAAAACTATGTTAAGAAAGGGAAGAATCTCATGGTTTGAATAGTTATAACAAACCACCCACAACCGACAATAAAAGATGTTGGTGTCACCTTTATATTTTTTTTGGTTACATACCAGAGTTGGTCACAACCACACTATTTTTAATAACTGATGGTAGCTAAGAAAAACACTCAACCACTACCATCCAACATATCCCCTTTTGGATATGTCGCAGTTTAAACCTTAAACATCAAATATTCTTATTCTGATTTTGCATTAATATAGTGGTTCTTTAAAAATAATTATAGGTCCCAAATTAAGCATAACAAGCTATCTTAAGATGAGAAGAATCTCTTGGTTTGAATAATTATAACAAACCACCCACAACCAACAAAAAAAGATGTTGGTGTCACCTTTATCTTTTTTTTAGTTACATACGAGAGTTGGTCACAACCAAACTATTTATTGTAACTGACAAGCGCAGGGTTCAAACCACAAGGGTTGTTCTTACCAAACCTATTTTGGCTTGTTATTGTTGACCTAACATGAAAAAATCATTGATATCTTGGGATTCATAACATCATTATCAATCTGACATGCACTGAGAGGATTCAGATCAAACTACTACCTTTGCAAATAGGTTGCCTTGATGTTTGAACTTAGGTGTCTTCTTTGTAAGTGACTGGCCAGACAAACACTTACCAATACACCTAGTCCTCGGGGGCAAAAGGGTTTATGGTAACCTAATGTGATTTGAACCAGAGTTGCGTGGATCCGTATAGTATGGATCATGTTCCTCAATTGGTTACCTCATACCAACTTGGCTATATATTTGCCCTTAAAAAGGTTTATGGTAAACTAATGTGATTTGAACCGAAGTTCCGTGGATCCCCACCGTATGGATCATGTTCCTCAACTGGCCACCTCACACCAACTTGGCTACGCACTCACCCTTCTACTGTCACCTTTATTTTATTTATTTATTTTTATTACATAGGAGAGTTGATTATAGCCACTATTTTTAGAAACTGATCAGGTTAGGATTCAAACCATAGAGAATGCTTCCAACAAACCTATCCGTTTCATTTTAATAAATAGTTTAGAAACTAATAATCTACCAGTATTAAAAAATCACCATCATTCTTGGACTCTAATGTATACAAAAGAGAAAGAAAATGAAGAGGAAAGAGGATTGATGTGGAGACATCCAACAAATCCGTTGCCGAAGATGAAAATTGGCATGCCAAACTTGAGCAATCAGGAACGGAAACACAATGTACCATAACAATCAATAGAAAAAGCTAAGAGTCAACTATAACTCATGGCGATGGATATTCCCAAAGCATACAAATGCCAATAATATTCTAACAGACTGAAATATAAAAGGCAGTTTGAGGAAGATGAAATGCTAAAATGATTAGAGGGCCACTTTGAGGAAGATGAAATGCTAAAATGATTGGAGGGCCACTAAATGGAATGAGGTAAGATTCAAGAACTACAGTAATAAACTGAAAACATTATCTAACAAAAAAAAACAAATCTGTTCTGTATGTTTAAATGTAATTCGCTATGAAAATCTTTTCAATGAAAAAAAGTTTGCCGATGGCCAAAGCAAGATCCTTATGGTTCAAGGGGTGTGGTTCCAGGCAGCGCCTCCTCGGGTAGTTTTATTTATTTATTTTTTCTGATTCATTTTTCAAAATCAATTCAAAATAATTGTGCATGAAATGGACAATCTTGTACGATTGTTATGCAATGATCTAATCAAAGTTATGTCTGACATTTGTGCTCCAAGTGATCTTGAGCAACTCAAAACTCGATTGAATGGAAGTGTTCCAAGTGTCTTGCCCTCCCAATGCATCAATCTACAAATCCATGTAATTTGAAATGCCAGTACAAATCTGCAATGAAGCGATTTGTTCTAGCATGGAAGAACCTATGACATAGATGAGATGAATGCCATCCTCGAGACTTCAGATACCAGCACAGTATAGCATCCTCCTTCACATGCTAGAAAATGCATGAAAAAACTTGCACATATGGAAAATGTGTTTGGATAAAAACTTGCACAAATGTTTGTTCCAAACAGGATGCCAGCAATGTGTGACAAACCTCTTCAAACCCATTTTTCAGTACAAGATATTTACATAATACCTGATAAACATGCATCAATCACATGGAAAGTCTCATCATAAAAGTGGATTCGCAGTAGGATTCGATAGTCATTGGAAGTTACAACATCAAACCTTGCAAATGGATCGCAACCCATGATGAACTTTCTAAATATCACCAAAAATTTCTCTAGGAGCATGATGAACGTGCTAAATATCACCAACAATACCTAATCACCAAGCAACTTTTAAGCTTAGGATTACACCCACCCAAATTAGTTTGAAATAAAATGAAATGATTTTACTTACATTTATGACACCAAAACAATGTTTAGGATTAAGAGTTTTAATACAAATTGGGGTATGGTGTAGATTTTGAGTGACCTTTTGGTAAAGACTTCAAAATTTTGAATAGAAGTTCAAGGTTCAAATCCTGCCAGTAGATAGGATTGTACACCATGTTTTCATAACCAAAATATTTTTCAAGGTTCAAATCTTGCGGGTTAAGCTTCTACACCACACCATGCTTATAAGGAGAGTATGGTTGGATAACTATATAGTACATAAACAACATACACCATGCTTCCATAAGGAGAGTATGGTTGGATAACTATATAGTAGATAAACAACATCCCTATCAGGATTGTTTCGTATGACCCATGACCTCAAAATGTAAAAAACTATTTTATGTTTCATACTCTTTTAGATTCAAATCTTAGACCTGCTATTCTGAGTTTAACAATATTTAAGAAAAAATTGTTTGACAAAGTAAAAAAAATAACATATTTACGATTTTTAATAATAAGATGTAAATTTTATTTTAAAAATAAAACAAAGTGTTTTTATGTAACAACTACATGGTATGTAATTACTTTGCTTTTTAAGTTACTCTATTTTGACTAATATCTTATTATTAAGAAACCATGTGATTGATAAGTTTTTGTCAATGCTATGTTATTGGTTTGAAAACTAAGAAAGTAAAAGATGAGCTAGTACATGAAAACACACCAATTCTATATAGACTAGTAAGTTGTCTCATGGTTTTCATCATTCATATTTTACTTTTTAAGTTTACTATTCTGCTAAGACTTGGTGGTTTTTATTATGTATTTGTTCATCTTAGTAGAATGGTGAGTGGAGAGTGTTATAAATAAATTTATTTTGTTATTTGTATTTTATAATATTTTATCACCAACATTGAAGTTAGTTGAAGGAGATTGATATTGACCTTCTAAAGTTTATTACCATTAACTAGATCCATCTTGTAGATGTTGTATTTGGGTGAGGATTTTATACAATCCTCCTTCCTTATGTCTTCTGTCTATGGTTAGTTAAGGAATAAAATTTGTTTGTTTGTTTGTTTGTTTTTTTTTTCTATTTTGTCTTACACTCTATAACATTTAATCATCAACATTGGAACCATTTGAAGGAGGTCAGTATTGGCCTTCTAGAGTCCATAATCACTGACTAGATCCCTCCTATAGATACTGTATTTGGATGAGCATTTTGTGCAATCCACCTTCCTCATGTCTTCTATCTATTGTTAGTCATGGAATAAAGTCTATGCTTTTGTCATGTTGTCTTAGGTTGCATCTTATTATGTTTGTTGATATGGTACCAAGGTTACATCTTATTATATTTGTTGACATGGTACTAGATCCAATAGTGTTGGATGTGGGTGTCTTAGAGAGTGGTTGTAGTGTGCTATTTTGTATTGGTATTGAAGTTATTTTTGCTATGTTTCATACTATTATATTTATTTTTCATAGAAAATTGCATAAATTGAGGGGAAGACTTTTGAGGGATTGAGTAGGTTTTGTTGTGTGTTGTTGACATTTTTGTCATGAATTGTCAATAGTATTGTAGACAATATTGTCAGGGGTATAAATGTGGATGGTAAATCAACATGGAAAATAAAATAATTCCCCATCAATTTACCCCCAAACTTTTCTTCCCTTCTTCCATGCATTGCACTTGAACTTGTTGATGTTGTATTTATTCTTGCAAGGGCTTTGTTTTTTGGATGACAGCTTACAAATAGAAAAACTTATCCATTAAGTGACAAAGAGGAAGAAATATACTATTATTGGCATAGAATGGAGGGCAAGAAATGACAAACTATATATAGAAACTTTTCAACGAATGAAGGATATCACTTTGACAATGCCATGGAATTTAAAGCTTTGAAATTTCTTGTTTGCTTTTTTTTTTAACCATTGAAGTTAGATATATATCAATTTTTTGCCATCTAATCAATATTTTTAGCTGCTTTTTGCCTAAGATCTATGGCTTAGAGGAGTTTCAGATTGATGACATGTTTTTTACACGTTCTTTGTCCATGTATGGTGTAGTTGAGTCACCCAAAGCACAAGTGAAGGTATAGACATTGAAGAAAGGAATGGAAAATTTTATTATGTGTTCTACATTTCAAAGGGAGTGTGAATATTTGTGAAAAGGAAGATAGTGAATTTTTATGATTTTATTTTGTTGAAGGGATTGCATTTATTTTAAATTATTAAATTAAAAAAGGGCAAGTATTAAGAAGAGAGTGACATTTGGATTTATATGAATGCCATACATTTGGTTTAATTGAAAGGTGTTAGATTGTAATTTGAATATATGTTTAGTGACATCAAGATGGTTTTGTGAAGATTGTAAAATTTTCTCATAACTTGTACTTAAAAACTTTTAGTCCTTGTGTGATTCGCTAATAAGAAGACCAACTACAAGGCAACTAATAATAAAGTTATTTTATGTGGTGTACTTGGAGAGGCTTATTTTCCAGCCTCTTTCTACTTTTGGTGTTATTTTTTCTTTGTTCTCTAAAGTTGTTGCTATAATTATGGGTTTAAATGATAACTATATGGTTTTAGAAAAATTAAATAACACAAATTATGAAACGTGAAATATGGATATGACATTTTGTGGGATTTAACAACATAAGATAAACTTAAAAATATAAACAAACATATTAAATAGAGTAAAAAGAACATGAATGCATGAGCACTCATTTTTTTGTAGATTCATCCATCAATTAGGTCTCATGTTCAAGATCTTAAAGCAATAAAATAGGTATGAGACAATCTTTCTACAATATATGAGAGGACTAACAAACTCAAAATAATTTATCTAAAGAGACAATTAACACATCTCAAGTTGGATGAATAAGAAAGCATGAATGCCCATATTACCAAATTAAAATGAATAAGAAATAAAGTTCCAACAATGCATGTAACATATAAATATGAAGATATTATGAAATATTTGATTGATAGCTTACTTAGCAAATATCTTAACTTTGTATTTACCTTGAGATAATAGAACAATTGGACACAATAAAATTGGATGATATATGTGGGGACTTACTAAGAGAAGAAGATAAAGTTAAGAAATTTAATGATGAATTTAGTAAGAGTTGACATGCATTGATGACTAAATGAAAATAAAGATCTACTAATCAACGAAGATAAAATAAATACAAGCTAACACAACAAATGGAAGAATATTATGGTAAGAAACCATAACATAGGCAACAAAGGAAAAAAGAAAAATAAAACATTATTTAAAGGTATAATAAAAACCAAATAAGGTAATAGCTTGAAGATAACTTGTTATACAAGTGGGTAAGATGGGCACAAAGTAGATCGATGTTATAAAAGAAAAATAGATGGATATCAAATATTCCAACTAAATAATCAACTAAAATTTGTCCAAGAAGATGAATATTCCAAAAAATGCTCAAATATTCTAGCTAAAGAATCAACTAAATTTTGTCCAAGAAGATGAATATTCTAAAAATGCTCAAATATTCTAGCTAAATAATCAACTAAAATTTGTCCAAGAAGATGAATATTATAAAAATACTACTCACTTCTCTTGTTACATGTGAAAGCTCTATAAATGCTTGGTATAGTGATTCAAGTGCAAGTCATCATATGCCTTATCATAAAAACTATTTTTATTCTTTAGAGAAGAAAAATGACTCCCACAAGGTTAACTTTGATGATGACAATTCACTTAGTGTTGAAGGTGTTGGCACAAATTCTATGAATGATTATAATGGAAAGGAGTGGGAGATTATGAATGTGATTAAATTAACAAATTTGAAGAAGAATATTCTCTTAGTGAATTAGATGATAAAACATGGATACAATGTTGATTAAGAATACAAGGGATAAATAAAAAGTTATGGCATCAAGAATGATAGAAAATAGAATATATAAACCTGATTTGAAGCATGCAAACAAGGCCATTTATGTGACAATTTATGATTATGTTAGTTAATTATGGTACCAAAGGTTTGAACACTTTAATTAACAAAGTTTATCTATATTATAAAAGAAAGATTTGGTTCTTGGCCTTCCTTGTATCAAAGCAAACCAAAGTGTTTGTGAAGGTTGTATGGTTGGAAAACAACATAGAGACCCATTTGAAAAAAGTATATCAAGAGCAAGAGAACTATTTGAACTAATGTATAGTGAATTATATGGGACAATTACTCCTTAATCACTAGGAGTATCAAATATATCTTAACCTTTGTAAATGATTTTTCTAGAAACATATGAATATACTTTCCTAAGGCTAATAATGAAGTTTGCAAGAGTTTAAAAATTTTCAAGGTCTCAATGGAAAATTAGTTTAACAAACTAATCAAAAGGATACAAATATATAATGGAGGTGAGTATGTTAATCACAACTTCAAGAAATTTTATGAAAGACATGGAATTTGGAGAGAGAAAAAAAGGGTACATTCTATTGTAAAATGGAGTGCCTAAAAGAAAAAATAGAACTTTGGTCGGAAAGTTTCAATGCATGATTAAATTTAAGAACTTGCTTATGGATATTTAGACAAAAGCAATGAATATAGTTACTCATATTTAGAATATATCTTCTACATTAAGCCTTAACAATATCTCACCAAAAGAAGCATGAGTGCAAAGAAAGACAATGTGAACTAGTTCCAAGTATTTGGTTGTGAAGCATATGCCCATGCACTGGATAAAATAAGAGCTAGAAAGTTTAACAATAAGAGCATTAATTGTATTTTTTTTGGATATGATGATTAGAATAAAGGATAAATGCTATATTATTTTTAAGCTAAAGAATTTATTATTAGTAGGGATGTGAATTTTAATGAAGGTATTCAAGGTGAGTGTCTTAACTCCTCAATGTCATCCTCCTTAAATTAAATTAATGACCTTGAAACTGGTAATCATTTAGAGAAACAAAATTTAATGATGAAAAAAGTCTTCCTAAGAAGACAAGAAGCCTTAAAGAAATCTATGAAAACACTGAGGAGGTTTAGATGATAAGTCAAACCATCAATTATGTTTTGATGACCATAGTTATAGAAACTCGTGATCCTTATACTTTTGAGGAAGCCCAAGGATAAAGAGAATGGGAGTAATCCATGCAATATGAATACAAATTCTTGTTCAAAAATCAAACTTAGAAATTAAAAGAATTACTTAAAGGTAAAAATGTTGTTAGAAGTGGATGTAAGTGTAAAATAAACATAAATGTAATGGAAGTATTAAAAAAATAAGGAAATACTTATGGCCAAGGGTTACTCTCAAATTGAAGGAACAACTCCTTGATAAAAAGTTAGATTTAGGAGTTAGTGTAATTACCTAAGGGAAAAAATATTCTTGGAAGTGGAAGGAAGTAAAAAAATAAGTATAAATCTAATGGAAGAATTAAAAACATAAGGCAAGACTTATGTACAAGGGTTACTCTAAAAATAAAGGAATTGATTATATAAAAATATTTGCTTCTATTACCAAAATAAACACTAGCAAGATAGTCATTTGCATTTGCATCTTTCGGGTGGAAAATTCATGAAATATATGTTAAGAATGCTTTTATTAATGGTAATATAGAGGAATAATTTTATATGATGCAACCACAAGGACATGTGAAATAGGGGTAAGAACAATTAGTATGTATATTAAAAAAGTCATTTTATGGATTGCAACAAGCTCCAAGTTCTTGGCATGCAAATATTAATGAATTCTTCAAACTTGAATAATTTAATAGATAGTCCTTATGATCCACACTTATATGTCAAGACATTAAAAAATTATACTCATCATTGTACTCTATGTGGATGATTTCATCATTATTGGTGATAATATACAAAACATCAGTGAAGTGAAGTCATAACTAAGGGACAAGTTTAAATTAATAGACTTGGAATTTCATTGCTTTCTTAGCTTTGAGGCATGGAAACTAAAGAGAGCATCCTATTTTTTCCAAAGAAATATTCCAAGGACTTGTTAGTTAGATTTAAAATACAAAATAATCCAAAATCATTCACTCTAATTTATATAGGTACAAATAGAAGCAAGTATAAGGAAGAAGATGAAGTAAACCTAACACTCTATAGATAATTTGTGGAAAGCTTGATATATTTGACTTATAAAAAACTAGATATATCTTATGTAGTTTGTATGATATCCATATTTTTGACTTCTCCAAAGGATCCTCATTAGAAATCTATAAAAAGGATATTGAGGTATGTGCAAGGTACATTGAGCATGGGCATTGAGTACTCATCCAATGGATAAGTCCTTCATACAAAATACTTAGATTTAGATTATGCAAGTTGTGTAGATGATAAGAGATCCATTACAATATATATTTTCTCATTTGGTTTTGGTCCTATATCTTGGTATAGCAAGAAATAAATTACAATTTCTTATCTACAATAGAAACAAAATACATAGTAACTAATGGGGTATCCAAAGAAATAAAATTCTTTACCAATTGAATTGTACCCATATTATCATAAAAATGACCGTAGGATGAAATTACTTCTCACCAATATCCTCCAATACTTCCTAATCCCCAAGGCTTGTACACTAGTTTAAATGATTGCAATATACTTAGTTTTGCATGGAGGAAATAGCAACTAATTCCTACTTCTTTGAGCTCCATGTAACCAGTTCATAACCAAGAGAAAATAATTAATAGAAGAAGGCTTCCATCCATTCAATCTGCCTCCCTAATCAGAATCACTAAAACCAACAAGCTCCATCTCCTTAGTTGCTTAATAATGAATGCCAAAATAAAGAGTACCTTTCACATACCTCAAGATTCTCCTAGCATCCTTCAATTGAATTTGAGATGGTTTATTCGTATACCTTAAAGAAATAAAAATGGCATAAGCAATGCCTAATCTAGTATTAGTAAGAAACATCAAACCTCCCATAATTTTCCTATAACCCATCACATTTACTTTCTCAGCTCCACTGTTCTTGCACGACACTACTCCACGAGCAATCAAAGTGGGAACTAGTTTATATTTGTCCATATAAAACGTCTTCAAAATATATTCAACAAACTTTGTTTGGTAAATAAAAATTTTATATTCATGTTAATGAACCTCCATTCCAAGGAAGTACTGCATCAACCCCATATCTTTAATTTCAAACTCATTCATCATAGCATTTTTTGAATTCATCTCATTTTTTAGCTACTTCCCATATAAATCATATCATCTACATAAAAACATACAAGAATAATATCATTACCTTATTTTATTAGAGTATAGGATAGACTCACTCTTGCTCCTTTGAAGCTAATTTGTTGAAAGTATCCATCTATTTGGGTATGCCAAGCCCTTGGTACTTTCTTGCGGCTATACAAAGACTTCTCCAACTAGTATACAAAGTTTTCTTTACCTTTAGCCTAAAAAAATTGTGGTTATTGTACATACACCTCTTCTAAGTTCCCATTCAAGAAGGCACTTTTCACATCCAAGTGATGCATACTCTATATCCTTTGGGCTAGCATAAAAATTTCCATTTTGATTATTTCTTGCCTTGCTATAGGTGCACAAATTTCTTCATAATCAATTCCATAGCTTTGTGTGAATCCTTTAGCAAAAAATATAGCCTTATGTCTTTCAATACTATCATCATTGTTCTACTTGGTCTTGTAGACCCACTTGAAACCCACACATTTATTACCATTGGGAAGTCTCATAAGATCCCAAGTATCATTCTTTTGAATATAATTAATCTCTTCTTATATTGCTTGCACCCATGCATCATTAGTACACACATATTCAAAACAAGAAGGTTCAAAGTTGGCTTGAGACATCAACGAATAATTAACCAACTCAAATTTAGGATATTCTTCATGATCTCCATATATGTGTAAACTTTCCAATATTGAAACAACTTGATCAACTTCTTGAACTTGACCTTGTTGGTGCAAAATCTGCCTTTGGTTACGTTTGCGCCCAAGACTTTGCCAACATTGAATGACCGGGTTTAACACAGAGATTACCCAGTTCAATCTCTAGAGAAGGTTGGTTCCTTGCTTTGTTATAAGAAAATGGGATAGAGTAAAGTGCATAAAGAAAGGGAAATATAGCTATTGCTAGGATCTTTAAATGGTACAAGTTAGACAACAACAAGGAAACACATACAGTTTTTATAGATAAGCATTCTTTAAACCCTCAAATAATCAACAACTAATTCTCTGGTGCAGATTTAAAACTACCATTAACCAACTAGAATTGTTAAATTTAGAATGTGTAGAACATGAACCATAGAAATACAGAAATAGAATTAAAGCAAGTAACATTCAACACAATTTATATAGAGTTCAAAATTCATACATGCAAGACTTAACACCATTGAGCCAAAAGATATAACAAAGAGTATATTATTGCTTTCAGGAGTCTGTATACATTGCCTTGTAAACGTCCAAGAGCTGATCCTTAGTTAGAGTCGCTCATCCTATATATATACATTTTCCATAATAGAAAAACTAAAACTTGTTACAACAATATGCCCGTAGGCTCATTCTGGTAAATTGGTAGTTAGAAGAGTATGGGGTCTTCAACAGCAAATGGTTGAGATCTTCTTGTTACCGCATATCTGGCTCGATCCTCTTGGAGACGTCATGGCCCAACTATCTTCCACTTGTTCATTTTTGGCTTTCTACTCTTGGCTAGCGAAAACCTTGGTCAAAAAATTTGGGTTGGGAAATAGGATATAATTGTGAATTTTTAAGTTGTAGAAAAGATTGTGAAATAGATTATTCTGATTCCTTTCTAGGCCCTTAGCAAAAACCTAGTCGATCATGAAATCGTGACCATTTTCTACCTTGTGCTCCTTTCGAGCCCTTGGTCGAAAACCCAAAAAAACATTTTGGTTCCTTTTGGGACCTTGGCCAGCAAAAACCTGACCGATCATGAAATTATGACCATTTTCTACCTTGTGCTCCTTTCAGACCCTTAGCTAGAGAAAACCTGGCCGATCGTGAAATCGTGACCATTTTCTACCTTGCGCTCCTTTCGGGCCCTTGGCCAGAAAAAACCTGGTCGATCATGAAATCGTGACCATTTTCTACCTTGCGCTCCTTTCGGGCCTTTGGCCAGTGAAAACCTAGTCGATCATGAAATCATGACCATTTTATTGTCTTGAACTTATTTCAGTCCCCTAGCCAATAAAAACTTGGTTGAATGCAAAATTATGACCATTTTATACCTTGTGCTCCTTTCGGGTCCTTGGCCAGTGAAAACTTGGTCGGTCATGAAATCGTGACCATTTTCTACCTTGTGCTCCTTTCGGGCCCTTGGCCAATGAAAACCTGATCGATCATGAAATCGTGACCATTTTCTACCTTGTGCTCCTTTCAGGTCCTTGGCTAGTGAAAACCTAGCCGATCATGAAATCGTGACCATTTTCTACCTTGTGCTCCTTTCGAGCCCTTGGCCAGCGAAAACCTGGTCGATCGTGAAATCATAACCATTTTCTATACTTAGAAAAATTTCAAGAAGAAATCTCCTCTCTTCCCTTGGTGTAGTCATTTTGACCTACATTATTGGTGCCTCCTAGGGAATTTTGCTAGTTGAATGTTAGAATCCATAGCCTTTATCCATTGGGGAACGAAGTAGAAAGAACAAAAGAGAGAAAGGGGAGAGATACAGAGCAAAATTGTGTTTCTTCTTCAATGCACTACTCGTCAAGGGTGTCTTCTTCAATTGATTTTCCTACTTCTATTTCTACCTGACTACTTGTTGAGGATTTTTTGGTCTTCTTATGTTTTTCTATCTTCTGAACAACTTCATTATAAGCGACACATGCTTTATTCCAAGTCTCTTCATCTGGGTCAGAAGTCTCCATGAATGTTAGATATAAATACTCTAACTCTTCTACCTTATCATAGGATAAAACTTTTGACTTCATGTACAACTCATGTAGATAGGAGTTGATCTGAGTAAGATCTTGAGCCATGCTAAATATTTGATCTTCTTGGATTGGCTCTTCCCAACTATCTATTTTTGATTCATCTTCTATAAAAGTTCTCCAAGAAGCTTTAAGCCCATCTTCTTCTAAGATATTTGAATTGTTATCCCAGAAGCTTGGCAGGCCATAATTCTCTGCTATGCTCACATGTTTTAAAATTCCCTTAGCTTCTGCTTTGAGTTCTTGAATTATCTTAGTGCTTTCTATCACAAGTTTGTGCCTTCTGAAGAAACTCCTAGCAGCTATTTTGGCCTGGGACCATGTTTCATCTTGGGCTCTGTTTCTAACCTTTCCCTGCATGCTCTCTGCCAGAACTTGAATCTTTGTTGTTGTAGATAGTCTTGCTTGTAGGAAGGTGATGGATGCAGTGAACTCATCCTCCACTCGGTCCAAGTGTCTCCTTCATCTTAGCTAGGTATAACAATGTAGGCCTTGCCTTCAAGCCTATCTTCTGGATGTCATTGAACATCTCTTTTCTGACTACCTTGGCCTTTTCTTTGGACAACCCACTGGTGTTGCTTTGGTGCCTTCTTGGAGTTGTTTCTGTAGGTCTTCCACTTGTTTTTTCAAAACTTGAATTTTCTCAATAGCCTTCTTCACTTCTTCCTTATATGGCGCTACTTCATCAAATTTTTCTTCCCACTTCTTTGCCTCATTCTTTAGAGCCTTTTCAATGGTTTTCTGTTCGTTCAAGGCCACCTCCAAATGTTTCCTTACCTCTTCAGCTCTGAGGTATTTCTCTTTGTAATATTCAACATTTAAGTATATGGTCCCCATGTGAGCTTGGGCCTTTCCCCATTCATCTTCCATAGGTAGTTGAGTGATGTCTTCAATGATCATTTCAGTTTGGTAATCTTCTAGAGTCATTTCTCCCTTTGGATTTTGTACTAAGGGAGTCATCTTCATTGTTGAACATTGCATACTGATGGGATCTAAAGCTATTCCCTCTTTGGTATGGGCTATATTCTTGGAAACTTGGGTACAATGAGACTTCCACCAGTTTGAGGCATTCTGGTTAGCTTTCTTCATCTTTTTTAGCTTGGAGATGGTGGGGTGACTTTCAGAAGAGGAAGCGGGGATGGATTGGAAGTTAGGGAAATTGACTGCATGAAGGAAAGGAACAGTGGCTATTGTGGTATCCACATTTGATGGTCCTATGAGTGGATCAGTGGGAGTAGCTGAGGATACTTTTGGGTTGGATTGGGTTGATGGTGGTGATGGTGGAGGTTGCTGATTGGAGGGAGAGGAAACATCACCTTCATCTATAGAATGGGAAGGGGGGTTTCTTTGGGATTGAGAAGAGGATGAAGTAAGATTGATAGGAATCATACCTAATAGTTCTGATAGCTTCTATGATTTTATACCTTCAGTACTTGGTGGCTCCTTAGTAGGGATTGATCCTTCAGTAGGAGTTGTCCCTTTGGTAGGAACTGATTTCTCTTTAGGATCTGATCCTTCAGAAAGAGTTGACCCTTTAGCAGGAGTTGACCCTTTTGTGGGAGCCATTTTTTCAACTGATTTATTTAACTCCTAGGTGCTGACATCATGATGTTCAAGGGGATGTTTTACATTTCCTTCTATATTTCTTTAAGCATTCCCTCCTACATTTTCTTCTATATTTTCTTCAGCATTCCCTCCTACATTTTATTCTCATTATACTTCATTTTCTTGTTCATCCCCTATTGTAGAGTCTACATCTATTTTTTCTTATCTGCTCTTCTTCTACTTCCCTACTACTATCATTCTGATCTCCTCTTCCTAGAGATGAGAGGATGATCATCATCAGAATCTATATCGGATGTAGATGGGGGAATGAATTTATGAGCTACTTTCTTTGGAATTTATGTTTGCTCAATAGCAATTCCCTTTCCTTTTCCTTGGTTGGTTTACCCCTTTTTAGTGGTAGGCATAATCTTGATGCCATTGACGCCTGGTGGAACCTTGTCTGCAAGAGTCTCAGACCATGTAGCTTGATACTTGTCATATAGGGTAAAGAATTCATGATCAACTTTTAGTCCCCACTTAGAGGTCAATTCAGTTTGCATCCTCATCATCCACCAAGCCATGATTTTTGCTGATGTCCAGTCATCTCCCTTCTTCTACATTCTCTTAATAACATTTTCTTCTAACACATGACTTGGATTTTACTTGGGGTTCCAATATATCACATGTTCATAGAAATCATGCCATGGGGCCAATGGTTGCATCTGCTCTACATGCCATTCTAGGGCTTCATCTTCTTCATTATTTCTACCCTATTTGTCAATTTCCCTTTTAGATGAGTGAAATTGTTTGAAGGGGGTTTTGTTGAGAGAAGCTTACCTTTCTACAAACCTATCAAGGGGATCATATTTCCATCTCTAAAGAAATTCCACTAACTTTAGGTTCTTTAGAGCTCGAGTGATTCACTCATGGTCTCCTTTGCTAGATACAATGACCCCTTCAAAATGGAAGGGCATAAGGCATGTACTAGTCTTACCAATCCCTATGCCAAACTTATTGTTGATGTATTCGGTCTGCCTTACATACTCCAGGGCAAACAATCATTCAGTGACATAGTACGGGAGTAAGAAAGGTTTCCCCATGAAACCATATAGTCTGATGACCACCCCTTATGTTAAAATGAACCAATCCCCTTCTTCTACATGAGGATGTTGTAAAGTATCTCACACTTTCTAGGGAAGTCTATGTACTTCACCATACATAATCTACAAAGTAGGGCCTAGGAATTCCATGTTAAAATAGTAGTATGATTCAGCCTTTGAGAGCACCATTGTCCATTCATATACAGGTAAATGTTTTCCTTCTTTATATTTCTAGATTGTAGGAATGAAAGGGAGTTTTTTGATTGAAAGTAGAAGAAAATCCATACTAGATAAGAAGAAAACGTAAAAGCCTCTTGAGAACCCCTCTATATTCTGGACAAGCCTGCATGTATTTGTTGGGATAGATATGTTGGCCAATCAAAGAAAATTGGCATTGTATTCTTATCTACGATGGTAGCATCATAGAACTTAGGGTTTGAAATACATTGTGCTATTGTAATCTGCCACCCATACACTTGTGCATCTGACTCTAACCCCACCACCATAGCTAACATGGAGAATAATTCTTTACTTTTGAATTTTGATAAAGGAATGGGTGTTTCTAGTAGAGCTCCATCGAGAGGGGGTTCTAACAAGTGCGTTTGTAGAAACAACTTAATATTAAGGGTGGGGGTATAATATTTGGCCTGTGCAACTAGGTCAAGTGGTATGGGATTTACAATGGTTTTTTGCCTCTGTTGAAGACACACCTGACTGTATCAGGATCTAGGGTAAACATGACTTCACCCCTAGAATTCCTAACTATCCTATGCTTAACATCATAAAACATCACCATGGCTCTGATTAGCTTAGGGTAGGGATGGACAGGAGTGCATACATACCATGAAAGTAAAGAGTGGAAAGGGAAAGTACTTGGAGTCGATGGAGTGATACCTTTTGCTACTCTAGCCTCCACAATTTTCTAAATCTTCTTTAGATTTTTCTAGGTAATGATTGTATCAGTTATGTAGGCATCCGGGTCTATAAAACCTCCTTTCTTTTCTCCTACTTTGTGCATCTTCACAGCAACTAAAGAAGATCCTACCATGGTTGCTTGTCCTAATTTCATTACGAAAACATTTTGGAAGTGCTTCGAGAAAAATTCAAAAATTCTAAGAGAATTTGAAGAATTTGCTACAGGGGAATTTTAGAAAATAGAGGTGCAAGGAAAAGAGCTTTCATGATGTAAATAAATGTGCATGCATGCATTAAGGTGCCATGCAATAATTATGGTTGGTGGTGCACATACTACGAATAGTTTTGAATGTTACTAGGTGTCTTGTTTCATGTGCCACCCTCTTGAAACCAACCGCTATGCATCACCATCTCCTTTGGACCAATAACTTTACATCACCCTTCTATTAGACCAATAACTTTGCATGGTTGTACTTTGAATAGAGCACATTTAAAATTTCAAGAAAACTGACTTTCTCACCAAAAGTGAAAAGGTGTCATTATTTGAATTTCACCTTTGAATGCCAAAATATCGTGAAATCATGACCATTTTTCTTGAAGTGGCCTTTGAATGCCAAAATGTCATGAAATCATGACCATTTTCCTTGAAGAGTGACTTAGTAAAAAAAATATATTTACATATAATACAAGTGGGGAGGATTTTATCTTACTTGAAGTACAGCTTCGGGTAGGACCCTATTCATTTTTTAGTTGAAAGGAATTATATTGTTTTTCTTCAATTATCTCAAAAGGTCCTTCCTAGAAAGCATCAAATTTTTGATGGTTCCTAGGTTTTGCTTTTTTCTCATTCCACCTTAGAACCAAGTCTCCTACTTTAAAATTTTTGAGAGTAGCCCTTTTATCAAACCATTTCTTCATGTCTCCCATGTGTTTTTGATAATGGTTGTAAGCTTGTTCTTTCTATTCTTCTAATTGTAGGAGTTGTATCAACCTATTCTCCATCGGTTCTGCTTCTTCCATGCTAGTTTGATTGAGTAATTTTAAAGCAGGTATTTCTATGTGTATTGGGAGGACAACTTCCTTACCATAGACTAATGAGTAAGGAGAGGTGTTGATGGATTTCTTGATTGTGATCCTATCAGCCCATAACGCTTGGTTTATCAAAGAATGCCAACTTCTCTTATTGTCTTTCAGAGTCTGCTTTAAAATTCGAAGTAGATTTTTATTCGTTGATTCAGCTAAACCATTTCCTTGGGGATAATAATTTGAAGAAGTCTTCAAATAGATCCCATATTTGCTAGAAAAATCAATCATTTTAGCACCTATGAAGGATGTGCCATTGTTTGTGACCAATGCATCAGGGATACCGAACCTTGTTATTAAGCTTTCAATGAATTCTATCACAACTTCCTGATCAACTTTCTTAGTAGGCACTACTTCAACCCACTTAGTGAAGTAATCAGTGGTGGTCAGAATATATTTGTGCCCAATAGATGAGTTAGGTTCTATCACCCCAATGAAATCTAAGCCCCATTGTTGAAAATGTTCTTCAACCTGAATAGGTTTCAAAGGCATTGAAGTATTTCTATTTCTCCCAACATACCTCTAGCATTCTTCATAATTTCTAGTTATTTTGAATGCATATAAAAAATAGATGGCCAATAGCAATCGGTTCTGATTATTTTCAAAGTTGTAGTCCTTCCTGAGTAATGTCCACCTAATGGGCCTCCATGAAACTCCTCCAAAATATTTTGCTTTTGATCATATTTTATGCATCAAAGTAATACACCATCCAAATTTTTTTGTACAATCCTTCAGGTAGTAAGGTATACTTCAAAGCTTGGATCATGTATCTTCTTTCTTGTGAAGCATTTAAACTTATTGGGCATTTTCTAGTCTAAAAATATTTGATCAAGTCATCGACCCAATCTATATTTTGAGATTGATCATCTTCTAGAATTGGTTCTTGCATTTGGCAAGCTACATACTCTATTGAGGCTTGTTTGGTGAGTTCTTGACATAATGCTCTACCTCTCACTAGCTTGGTCGGGTGAATCTCGACATCGTATTCTTGTATCTTTGATACCCAACCAAATCTTTTCTCACCAAGCTCTCCCTGTATGATGAAGTTTTTGACATCAAGGTGAACTACATATACAATAGTCCTACTCTATGAAAGGAAATGCCTAAAATTTTTCAATGATTTCATGATTGCATAAACTTGCTTTTTGATGAAGTTGTATTTTTCCTCATGTTCTTGCATGGTCTGACTTAGAAAGGCTATGGGCCTCTCTTCATTGTCTATCCCTTTCTGAGTAAGGACTATGGTATAACTTTCTTGTTCTCCTACAACATATAGGATGAAACCTCTAGAGTAATCTGGATTTACTAGGATAGGTGCTTGGGCTATCTATTCCTTTATACTGGTGAAAGCTTTCTTTTGTAAATCTATCCATTTGAATTCTACATCTTTCTTCAATAGCTCTATCATGGGCTTGACAATTTATGCAAAATATGCTATGAACTTGCGTACAAAGTTGATCTGCCCGAAGAATGATTGTAGACCTTTCTTGTTCGGAGGTAAAGGGAGTTCCAATAATGCTTTCACTCTATTAGGGTCTATAGCCAGCCCAAATTTGGAAATGACATGTCCAAGTAAAATCCCCTCTTCAACAACAAATATGGATTTCTTTAGATTCAAAGAGATACCAAACTCTCTACATTTCTCAAAAACTCTTTTGAGGTGTTCAACGTGATCTTCTTTGTGATGAGAGAACACTATCATATCATCTAAGTATATTACTATGATCTTATTGATGAGTTCTCCAAAAGCCACATCCATTACCCTTTGAAAGGTCACTCCAGCATTGGATAATCCAAAAGGCATCCTCTGGTAAGTGAATGTCCCCCACTTGGTAGTGAATGTTGTTTTGTATTGGTCTTCATATTTGACCCACACCTGGTTATACCCTAAAAACCCATCCAATAAGGAGAATCTCTCTACTCCTACCATAGTATGCAGAGTCTGGTCAATTTGTGGGAGAGGGTAATGATCCTTCAATGAAGCTTTATTGAGATTTCAGAAGTCTATGCATAGCCTAATATCTCCATTCTTCTTCCTGATTGGAACCAGGTTAGCTACCCATGTAGAATGTTTGATGGGGTAGACAATCTTGGCTTCGAGTAGCTTCAATAGTTCTTGCTTCATTAGAGCTTCGATTTTGGGGTTCACCGACCTTTGTTTCTACTTGAAGGGTTTTGCACCTTCTTCGAGTTCAATGGTATGTTGTATGGTCTCTTTGGAGTAGACTTTAAGGTCACCATAAGTCCAAGCTATGATATCAGGGAATTCTTTGCACAATATTTGAATCTGATTCAACTCTTCATTTATGTAGTTTACTCCTACTTTGATAAACTTTTTTAGTTCCAACTGAACTTCTTTATACCTATGTTTATCAACCTTCATATTGTGACTGATTGACCTATCATTGTTGTTGAACAAGATTTCCAAAGTGATCAGTCCTTTTGGGATGTGATTATTTTTCAATTGGATCATACCTTCATCTTCTTCATATCTCTGCATTCTATCACTTGAACAGTTCATTTCATGGATCAAGAAATCTACTATCTATTGATCACTCTCAAATACCTACCAAAAGGTGTCTTTGTCTAGCACAGAGGGTCTATATATAAGTCTTACCATCTTAGATTTTTGAATGACATTGCTTATGGGGTAAAAATTTACACCTACTGATGCCAATAGGTCAGCATGGGTATTCTTTTCTCTAGGGATTGCTTTGATGTTTAGAGCTTCAAAAGCTTTGAGTAGATCCCATACTTTATTCTTGTAAGCTTTGAGATAGTGTTGCTTACTAACACATTTTTTTATGACTTGGTTGACAATCAGTTCTGAATCTCCATAAATTTGTAGTTGCTTGATTCCAAGTCTCTCAGATTTCTTAATGCCTAGGCAAAGAGCCTCATATTTGACTGCATTGTTAGTGCAACTCCAAGTTAGTCGATAGGAGAAAACCTTTTCCTCACCTATTGGGGAGATTAAGACTATACCTGCTCTAACTCCATTCTTGCATCTAGCACCATCAAAGAAAAGTTTCCACATTTGGTTGGTAGATGGGTCTACTTTGTGTGAAGGGGTGGGATTACTTTTCTCAGGTTTCATGATTGAATAGCTTCCAAGGTCTATCTCAATCATGGCATTGAAGTCCTGGAGGGAGAACTGATCTTCTTCTTGTAGTACATTCAAGGCTTCTTCCATTAAGTTTAAATCTTCCAACTCCTCAGTCATTATGCTCATTGTATTGGCCTGCTTCCCTTCCTCTTCAATTTTTTTGATATGGAAGGTAGATGGTTTTTCATTGAATATTTTCACTCTTTTCCCCTTGAACGGGATTTCTAAGTGTGAGTAATCCATAGACAGGTATCCTCCTATCTTGGTTGTGAATTCTCTAGATAGGCACATACCAAAATAAGGTTCTAAATCCACTACAACTACCTCTTGTATAACTGTAAGTTGAGGCATTCTATGTAGAACTATGGGAATATCTTTTATCACCCCCATGGTTTTGATTGGAGTCCCATCTAACTACAAAATACCCAGGCTACTTCTAGTGTATTCCATCCCCATGATGTCACACACAACTTTGGGTATTATGGTAGTTGCAGCCCCTGAGTCTATCATACAATTATGTACCACCCATCCTTCCATATGAAGAGACAAATAGAAGGGAGGAGGTCTATTTTTTCCTATAGCAGATGTCAAACTGGCTTGTGCAGAATTCAACTGAGTGGGAGTTTTACTCTTGCTTTTCATAGACCTCAGGGATTCTTGTAATAAGTTGATTTGTCCCAAAAATTGCAAGGCATCATACATAGTTGCTTTAGAAGGAGTCTTTTTCATTTCTTCTACTATGTTGAAGGGGAGAGGATCGACACTTTTCTCTTTTTCTTTTGTAATAGTGTCATACTTATTCCTATACCCTTGAGTGGCATCTATCCTTTGATGCTTGGTCAATGAGGGATATCTCAACTTATCTCTTGCCTGTTCCTATGTCTCAACTTCCTTCTATAGGGGGGCTTCTTTGCGTATTTCTACTTCTTTCTGACCTGAGCTTTGGGGAACCTTCTCATAGGAGGCTCTTCTCTCAACCTGGTTTCTCATAGGTGAAGGCACCTTCAAGGGATTAAGTTCTTGGGGGTCTACCTACAAAGGTTTCTTCCTTGATATGGTCAGAACAACTACTTGTTCCACCGAAGGCATCATGAGATTGTGATTTTCCTCCCTAATCATGTTTACTTGCCCTTTAAGAGTCTTTTCTGCTCTTTCAACAGCTATATTTTGGACATAGTGTTGATGGATCATGCATGAGTTTTCACCATGTGGATCATTACATGTAGAACACCAGAAGTCTGATTCTATCAAGGATTTGGTAGGTTCACAATCTTCATTAGCGTAAACCACATTTGATCTCTCTTGATTTCTATCGCTTGTGGAAGCTTGGTCTCTCGTTACTTATGGAAATATCCTTGGCTGGAAACTCCTCTCTGCTTCTCTTCTTTCCATTGAGGTCATCTTATTCATTAGAGTTTTCATGGCTGATTGTAGATCTTGTAAAGCTGCAAGTTGAGGATCAGGAGTTGGTGAAACTACTAATACAGGAAGTGCAGGAATGATAGGTAACATTGGAGGAGCCAGGGGTGCTTGTATTACTAGGATAGAGGGTTATCTCAGTCCATTTAGGAAGATATACATTGGATGTAGAAGTAAGGATTGGGAAACTAGTATTTGATACTTGTGGAAGATCTGGAAAGATAGGCATAACCATTTTTGGAGGGAACCTTTCGATAGCGATGAGATCTTTCTCTGCTTTTTGAGCTTCTTGGAAAATTTTTGGGAAAGTAAACACTTGAGACTGTCTGATAGCCATGCTTATATCTGAGTTAAAAGCTCTTAGATAATAATACATTGATTGTTCATTTGTTGGTCTCAATCCATTAGGTACTCTCTTCCAAGTATGGTTGAATCGGATATTGAAATCAACTATTTCTTCTTGAGGATGCTTCTGAATAATGGTGAACTAATTTAGCAAAGAAAATGGATCAACATGTTCATTGAATTCTTCTACCAGTTTACCGATGAGTTGAGCCCAGGTAGCTATAGTCTGATTAGGAAGGGCTCTATACTAGTAGAGCATTTTCCCTTTCAAGGAGATGACTAACAGTCTTATCATAACATCTTCCTCAATGATGTTATGTATTGGTGCCAATGCGACTACATCTTGGCAATGTTCATAAGCCATTTTTCCTATGCCATCATATTAGGGTAGTACTTTCAAAGTCACTATAGGGATCTGATGTTGAGCTACCAGATTTAGAGGACCTGAATGATTCCATGTAGGGTAGGGCAGATTTGGTTGATTTATAACCATTATAGTACCGATTGATATCATAGTAGTATGAGCAATTGTGTTTAACAATCCACTAGTAATAGCACTAGGGAGAACTATAGGGGAAGGATTTGCAGATCCTGTAGTGATGGTAGAAGAAGAGGTTGATCGAGAAATGAGTACAGGATTAGCTTTGAGGCTACCAAGGTGTAACTCAAAGAACTCGATGGGTTCTTCAAAATTTTTTGCTTTAGATCTGGTTTTCATATATCTCTATATTCTACCAGAAGATAGATAAGGTTTTTTTGGGGTTTTATTTCTCGAATAGAGTCACCAGGTGATTCATAAAAAATGCATAAGATAAATATAACCACCAAAAATTTGGTCTATATATAGTGGGATTGGGTCCCATCGGGTGTGCCAAAAATTGTTGGTGCAAAATCTACCTTTGGTTACGTTTGTGCCCAAGACTTTGCCAACATTGAATGATCGGGTTTAACATAGAGATTACCCAGTTCAATCTCTAGAGAAGGTTGGTTCCTTGCTTTGTTATAGGAAAATGAGATAGAGTAAAGTGCATAAAGAAAGGGAAATATAGCTATTTCTAGGATCTTTAAATGGTACAGGTTAGACAACAACAAGGAAACACATACAATTTTTTGTAGATAAGCAATCTTTAAACCCTCAAATAATCAATAACTAATTCTCTGGTGTAGATTTAAAACTACCATTAACCAACTAGAATTGTTAAATTTAGAATGCATAGAACATGAACCGCAGAAATCCAGAAATAGAATTAAAGCGAGTAACATTCAACATAGTTTATATAGAGTTCAACATTCATACATACAAGACTTAGCACCATTGAGCCAGAAGCCAGAATGAAGAGTATATTATTGCTTTTAAGAATCTATATACGTTGCCTTGTAAACATCCAAGAGCCGACCCTTAGTTAGGGTCGCTCATCCTATATATATATATATAATTTTTCCATAATAGAAAAACTAAAACTTGTTACAACAATATGCCCGTAGGCTCATTCTAGTAAATTGGTAGTTAAAAGAGTATGGGGTCTTCAACAACAAATGGTTGAGATCTTCTTGTTACCACATATATACCTCGATCCTTTTGGAGACGTCATGGCCCAACTATCTTCCACTTGTTCATTTTTGGATTTCTAACCTTGGCCAGTGAAAACTTGGTCGATCATGAAATCGTGACCATTTTCTACCTTGCGCTCCTTTCGGGCCCTTGGACAGTGAAAACTTGGCTGGTCACGAAATCGTGACCATTTTCTACCTTGCGCTCCTTTCGGGCCCTTGGCTAGCAAAAACCTGGCTAGTCGTGAAATCATGACCATTTTCTACCTTGTGCTCCTTTCGGGCCCTTGGCCAATGAAAACCTGGTCGATCACGAAATCATGACCATTTTCTACCTTGTGCTCCTTTCGGGCCCTTGGCCAACAAAAACTTGACCGATCATGAAATCATGACCATTTTTTGCCTTGCGCTCCTTTCAGGCCCTTGGCCAAAAAAACCTGGTCGATCATGAAATCATGACCATTTTTTACCTTGTGCTCCTTTTTAGCCCTTGGCCAGTGAAAACCTGGCCGGTCGTGAAATCATGACCATTTTCTACCTTGCACTCCTTTCGGTCCCTTGGCTAGCGAAAACCTAGCCGATCGTGAAATCGTGACCATTTTATGCTCCTTTTGGGCCCTTGGCCAATGAAAACTTGATCGGTCACAAAATCATGACCATTTTCTATATTTTGTTCCTTTTGGGTCCTTGGCCAGTGAAAACCTAGCTGATCACGAAATCGTGATCATTTTTTGCCTTTCGCTCCTTTTGGGCCCTTGGCCAACGAAAACCTAGTCGATTGTAAAATTGTGACCATTTTATTCCTTGCATTTATTTTGAGCCCTTGGACAGAAAAAACCTGGCCGATCATGAAATCATGACCATTTTCTACCTTGTGCTCCTTTTGGGCCCTTGGCCAGAAAAAACCTGGTCAGTTATGAAATCATAATTATTTTTTGCCTTGCACTCCTTTCAGGCCCTTAGCCAGCAAAAACCTGGTCGTTCATGAAATCATGATTATTTTCTACCTTGCATTTATTTCGGGCCCTTGACTAGTGAAAACTTGACCGGTCATGAAATCATGACCATTTTCGACCTTGCGCTCCTTTTGGGCCCTTGGCCAATGAAAACCTAGTTGGTTTCTTATTAGCAAAATGTCAAGAAGAAATCTCCTCTCTTCCCTTGGTGTAGTCATTTTAAACTACAGGTCTCTTGTAATACTCCTTTCAAATATACTATCAAGTATTTGACTTAGTGGGTGAGCTTAAAGAGTTCTCTTTCCTTAGTCTTTATAAGATCAATTATGGGTGATGAATTACTTAAATAACTTGATGAACTCTCCTTAGGATTTCTTGAAGAACTACTTGAAGGACTTCTTGGTAGACTTAATTGAGGAGCAAGCACACTAGAGGGTCATCCACCACCAACACTACCATTATCAACATTTATGGTCTTAACAACTTGGCCTCTTTGATGACCATATACCCCCCCTTCATCAAAAATAAAATATCTAGAAACCATCACTTTGTTAGTCTTTGGATTGTAGAGTCTATAAGATTTGGTATTTTCACAATATTTAATAAAAATTCAAGACTTACTTTTTGGATCACGCTTATCCATTTTCTCATCAACAACATGAACATAGGGTAACAAACCAAAAAATTTTAAATGATTAACATTGGTTTTCTTCTCATGCCATGCTTTATAAGGATTCATCTTATCAAGAGAACTTATGGGACTCCTATTAAGAATATATACTATTATATCAATTACATCAGCCCAAAATAATTGTACATCCCCTTAGTTTGAAACATACTTTATTCCATTTTAACTACAATCCAATTCTTTATTTTAGCCACTTTATTTTATTGAGATGTGTAGGTAGTTTTGAGTTACCTCTTGATTCCAATATTATCACAAAATTGTGTGACTAGCCTTGAAAAATACTCATAACCATGATTAGTCCTTAAATACCTAATTCTATATCCACTTTTATTTTCTACAAAGGCTTTAAATCCCTTAAAAATATCTAAAGACTCATATTTATTCTTCATAAAAAATACACAATACTTTCTAGAAAAATCATTAATAAAGTAATAAAATAAGATGACTTACCCAAGATTTTTGTTTGCATTGAGCAAAAAATTTTAAAATGAACTAATTGGAGTGGATGTTGGGCCCTTGACACTTTTATTCTTGAAAACATTTCTCTACAATGCTTGCATTTGGCACATCCATCATAAACTTCTTTATGATTTTCAACTTTAGAAAAATGAAAAACCAACTCTTGAGAAGTCAACAACTTTGAACTTTGAAATTTTAAGTGGCCATATCTTAAATGCCACAACTAGATCTTATATTCAATAGCAACATTTAACAAGATGATACCATTACCTGCAAAATTCAAAGGAAACATTTGATTGCTTGACATGGGAAAATAGTAATAATTTTTTTTTGGGTTATATAGAAGAAGGGATTTTAAAAAGGTCCCCAAACCTTTTACAAACCAGAGTCCAAGAATTTAAAAAGCATAACCAAAATAAGACCAAAAAGGAAACCTTAACCATAAAAAGACAAACAAGGAACAATCATATCCAGGGGATCCAAACACATGAAACAACTGCACCAAGAAGAAGTGAGAAGGATAAAGACATCCCTAGAAAACAATAGAACTCCATCAGCCGTAAAAATCTACTTTCACATTAGAGTCATCCTCCACCTTAGAATATTTCTATTTCCTATTAATCCTCTCCAACATCATGGTGATCTCTTCAGCATATGTAGCTTCTATTTTTATTGTACGTCTTAGGTATCTTAATAGATATTTAACAAAATAAGGAGAATATTTGTGAGTTTGTCTAAGGAGGAGACTTACTACATACTCTACATATTTCTAGATAACTATTTTAATCTTATCAGTGTTACTTTCCTCCACTTTTATTTTTTTAAGGAGAAGGATTTACTATGATTCATATTTTCTTATTAAATATAGAAGTCTCTATTTGGAATGGTCATTCAGGCTTCTTACGTTCCAAGATAAAATATTCATTTGCAAGGTTTAGAGATGTGTTTATTTCTCCCACCTAAAGTAGGGGAGGGTTGTGGTATGAAGGAAGCTACACTTGTTGGATTTTCTAGAATGTTTTCCCTCCCTTTAGTGTTAGGATTGTTCACGATTAGTTTGCAATATCTATTTCTATTTTCTTTTTCTTGATATCCTCATTGAAAGGTTTACCAACTTTACATTCTACACCAACATCAACACTTCATTTTTTTTGGTTTCTTGTCACTAGACTGAGAGTAACAAGTTCTTTCTCCATTCTAATTTTTTTTTAGGAGAAGCTCTTGGGACATCTAGAATATGAGTCTCTATAGCCTTGGGAATTAAGGAATTTGAATCTAGAATGTTTCTTTCAATCTCTAGGATTTTTTAACTTGAAGCTAGACATTCAAATATATTTTTCTAGAGGGAATTTATAAGGAGAATTTCAATAAAAGGATGCAGAGAGCATACCTAGACCTCAGTTTCCAAAAAATCCTCTTCATATTCTAAAAGGGACTCTTATGAGACTTGATGTGAAGTATGCCATTCCAATAGTATGGGAGGATAATTAAATTCCATAGTCACTTCATATCTAGGTTGACCCTTCGAGGCTTTCTTTCTTGTAGAATATGGAATTTTATCTTGGTATTTTGCACTCACTTGAGAAAATGGACCTTTAGTTTATTTCCTAGTCCAAAATTTCTTTAAATATTTTTTTCCTTGAAGGGACACTAGGAATATAAATGCCCAAGTTTCCTACAACTTGAACAAAAGTTGGGTATGTTTTCATATTCTATATCTTGAGTCCAAGATACAATGTTAGAGATAAGCTCAATGGAGTTGGAGAGGTCTTCTTCAAGATCTACATTGACACACATCATTACAAAAATTATTCTTAACTTTAGCCTCATGGCTGCATCGATCATAATAAGATATTCCATAGCTCTACCAATGTCCCTTAGGATATCATCATGCCAAATATGAAAAGGGGGGCTAGGAAGCCTAACCCAAACAAACATCATATTAATACTTTGTAACTCTAGTTTAAAATTATGTCCCCATTTACAAAGAAAAAGGCCCCTTCTTCCATAAAACTAGGGCCTCCTTCAAGAACATGCCTTGTCTTCTCCATTGTTTTGCTTAATGAGGAAAAAGCCATTGGGGAGAGCCATTATTTCCATATGACCTTGTAGGCTCCACTTAGAGAAGGTCCACCTCTATATAGAATCCATATATGGATGTGCCCCCATAAATTTTCCCACTAAGTTATGCACCCCCTCTTCCATGGTAAGCTTAAGAATATTTGTAGGAACACCTATCTTCCTTTGCATCAAATGGAGGTCAAAAAAACCACCCAAAGAGACTTGCTTATTGAAACTATTTAAAACAATTATCGTGAATGATTTTGCACCTAGATCAAAGGGTAAATAAAGATCTTGTAGGCCTAGGTGTAGGTTCGCACCTCTAGATAGGGGACCATTGCTGATCCTAGGATCCTCATGGACTTCCATAAAATAGTTTCTCACCACATTCTAAATCACACCCATTTCAAATTCACCTAACTATCAGAAAAATACTAATAACTTTGTTCACATGGTTCTTGTCATGTATGATACATTGCTTTTCATCAAAATCAACTCTATAATTTTTCACAAAGTTACCCAAAACTCAATAAATTATGCTTAAGATCATGAGTGTAATAAATATATTGAATTTATTTTGTTACCATCCTTAGTATTTACACCCATTATGTCTTTTACTTCCACCTTTAAAAACTTGTTATCACCAAGCTTGATCTTGGTCTTGAATTTCTTATCCATGGTAGCAAATAACTCCTTGTTGCCCATCATATGGTTAGAATAACTAGAATCAAGATTATATTGAAGAATATTTTCATCCTTGTCACATGATAAGAATAATTTGCTTGAAACTTCCTTATTCAAATTTGCATAATTTACTCCTTTTCCTTCAGTTTTAGCTTTTACTCTATTCTTTTTCAAAATATCCATACATTTTACAATATGGTAGCATTGGACATTTATTTTTATCAATTCTTCCTCTTCCTCTAATAGAAAATCTACCTCTTCTTCCTCCGTTTCCTCTTAAAAAATAATGAATTTTCCCTTTCCTTTATCCTTGTCCTTATGCTTGGTTTCTTGTACTAGCACCATCACTTTTGAGACTCTTACCTTTGAGACACAAGTCTTCTCTTGACCTTCACCAAAGGCGTCTCTTAGTATTTTCTTCATGTGACATAAGAGAACCAACAAGATGATCAAAATATAATGTTTTCAAATCTCTAATTTATTCAATAATGATGACAACATGGTTCCATCTTGGTGTTAGAGTTATTAAAAATTTCTTCACAACCACTTCATTCTCTATTGTTTCTCCAAGAGTGGTCAATTTAGTAATCACATATTTTAGTCTAACATAATATTCACTTACACTTCTAGTTTTTTGCATCCTCAAGTTCTTAAAATATCTCTCTTTAAGGTCTACAACTTGACTACTTTCACTTGGTCATTACCTTGGTAGGCCTCTTGTAGAGCCTTCCAAGCATGCTAGGCTGATTTTAAATTTACAATCCTTGGAAACAAGCTCTTTTCTAGAGCTGATTGAATATGGTACAATGGCAAATAATTATTTTTCTTAATCTCCTTATTTGTTTATCTATCATTATGTGTGGTAATAGACCAATATGTTGGCTCATCATAACCAACCTCAACAATATTCCAAAGATCTTTTCCAGTCAACAACATCCTCATCTTAATGTTCCACTAGTCATAATATTGCCCACTAAATTATAGAATATGAAGGGACTTATTAGTGGCCATGATCAATGGTTAGAAATATAAGGTAATCAACCTCACTCTAAGCCATAACTAACAATGTCTCTGATACCAAATGTAAAATCAACTCTTTAATGGTTGTAGCCCCAGTGCCTAGATTGAAGTTGTGATGCTTTTGAAAATCCTTCAATTGATAAATAAATAAAAGGCCATTAAAACATTATGTCATGGTTTGAAGGAGGTGTAGCTGAAGCTCATAGTAGAATGGAATTTTAAAAAGAAATAATATTGAGCTTAAACATATCATAGAAATGTTTCATTGGAAGGAGAATTTTTATTTCAAATCATACACTTATGCAACAATTATTTCTTCAATTAGTTATACGAGATTGAAACAGGACCCATCTATATTACATCATCACCACATAATGGTATTAAAACAAATATTAGATATTATCCATGTATCATTTGACAAGATTCAAACTTGGGTCTCCTCAAACATTGAGGAATCTAACTGGTTGAGCTAATACCACTTGATTTATACAACAATAATTACAAAATCAATACCAATATGATTTTACCACACATAGTAAACTCACAATAACTAATTGATTCTACTATATTTTTAGTCATTGGAAATAATATTTTTACTTCCCTTCAGTTGCTAATTCTACTACCTAACTGACATGAAAGAGAACAAGCACAACTATGATTACAATTTTAAAATTAATGAATAAATTGACCTTTTTCCACTATATGGATTGGAGTCATGCATTTTTTCTCACCATCAATTTCCAATAAATGCAATTCTCATAAACCTTGTCTCTATATTTTTGGGCCTTGAAAAAATGAATTTATGGGGGGTTATTGAAAATAAATTTATTTTTCCTTTCATACCCTATAATATTTAATCATCAATATTAGAGGAAGTTGATGGAGGTCAATGTGATCCTTCTATAGTCCATAGCCACTAATTAGATCCATCCTATATATTCTATATTTGAGCGAGCATTTTTTGCAATCCACCTTCCTCATGTATTCTATTTATGTTTAGCAATGGAATAAAGTTTACCTTTTTGTCATGACATCTTAGGTTCCATCTTATTGTGTTTGTTGACATGGATTACATGACCTTCATAAAGTAGTAGTGAGGGTTATCTTTTTGAATAGGTCAAAGGTTCTCTATGTGGAATTGTTTGAGTCTTCTTGACACTTGGTGATATCCCTCATTATGCATGAAGGGAGAAGTTTCTCATCTATAATTTTATTTCATGCATAAAGTGACCTTCACTAGTGGATGCATAATTTGTTAATGGTGTAACCTAGTGGAGACTTTGATTCAAAATTTCTCACAGACATGAATTTTAATCCTAACATGATCAAAATACTCTATCCAAAAGTGAAATAAAAAAAAAAAATATATCATTTTGGATTAAATAAAATTAAATAGAAAATTTATAGGGTTTGGAAATGCCACATAAAGTTGGCCATAATAAAAACCCAAGCAATGCAAAATGATCTAGGGAAAGAACAAAAACACACATCTTAAGCCCATGAAGGGAGAGGAGATGATTTCCTCTTCATTCTCTTCATATATGGAGAATTAACTTCTCTAATATTGATATGAGATAACTTAAGCTCAATTTTGTTCATATAATGTATTGTGATGAATACTCCCTTAATAACATGGATCATGAATATAAGGTTTGTTGTAGTATCATTATAATGGTTAGTTGTAATAGATGTGATATGAGAGTAATCAATTTCAATCCCATATAACGAATTAAAATTGTAAAAAGTAGATGCATGATGACACTATATGTGGAGAATGTGTACACAAAGTTTTTGGCATATCTTATTGTTTATTCTAATTTTGATTGTTAAAACACTTGCTATATTTAATAAGAATTAATTAACAAAATATTTATATATATATATATCTTCACAAATAATAAATATATCATTTTGTTCTATTTTAAGCATTTGGTCTTTACATTATTTAAAATTTTAATGAATATATCATTACCATATTAAAGTTGATTTTTTTTTCAATTTTCAAATAACCAACAAGAAATCATCTGTGTTCCACAAAAATATGCTTTTACCTATTATTTGATCCAATGGTGGGAATGCAATATATAATATATAGCTTGGAACAAAAGAACTATAAAATAAGCTAGTGGAAGAGATCAAAATGACATAATTAATGTAATTATATCGTGTGGGCATGAAAATTATAAGTTACAAATTCAAATAGAGTAAAAGTGAATGAAAGAGGGATGATAATCAGAATATATAAACAATAAGAAAAATAAAAATTTAAATATTGAATATATTTCTTCTAGACTTCCAATTCAAATACATAGAAGGATATTTTATTTTCTAAACTGAGATATAGGTTTAGGAAGATTCTACATATATGATATGTATATATTGAAATATTATGATATCAAATAATTTTTTTATAAGTTAATTTAAATATCAATGAAATTTAGAACTTTGTATATTCATTCAACTACTTTAGGTTATCTTTTTGAGGAAACATATTGGAAGAAATATATTTTATCATGAAAAGTGTGTGAAGGTTGAAAAACAAATTTGATACGTTTAACATCTAATAATTACATGTGAACAATAATACTATGATTTGGCATGATTATCAAGGAAAAGGTGCTTCGTGAGTCGTTTCCAATTTTGGCACGTTTTTTAAGGACTTAGCAACGGGTGGATATGGCAAGCAAAGAAACCACCATGTTTTAATCATTCAATAATAAAGTATTTTGAAGGAAACCATGAGTGGCAAGATTTCAGACACTTCAAAGAGGAATTTGACAGTTAACTTATCAAATATGATATACATTGAACCCAACATGGTGGTCATGGAGCCTGCTACACAGGCTATCTTGACTGATAGGTGTTTTACCCCATTTTTTGATCTGTTTTTGGGTGCAGAAGATGAAATTACGTTGGCTATGATGGAAACATGGGAGGATGGTCGCATGGAGATTAGGGGTCATGAATTTGTTATTGATGTTCAACTGCTAGTGGAAATTACCAGCCAGTCGATCAAGGGAAGGTCAATTCACCGATAAAAGCACCACTGGGAGGTGGAGCTCAAAGAGTTTAAGGATAACCTAAAAATATACAAGGAGGTAAAGAATGGCCTCACAAGGATGGACCTCTTGACTCCCTAGAATGCAGTTATGAAGAATATGCTAGAATTCATCATGACGGAGGACCTTGGTAAAACTTTACTCATTTTCCATTATGCCTTTGTCAAATTTTTTCAGGATTTTAACCCCATAAGAATTCCTCAATTTTTGATGAACTCCCTGAACCACACCATCACATCTTCCCACAACAAAAAAGGCTTTTCCATGCCTATGCATCAAGGCCTTCTCAAGGTCATTTACAAATACGTCCTTCTCTATGCTCCCCAACCTGTCCCTTCCCATCATCTTGAGGATCCCCTGATGGTTCGTGGTGAAATTTCAAGGGGATGTGAGAGCCCTGGTCTCACAAAACCCTCCTGTGTCATGAAGCATGAGGGTGAGTCTAGCGCTAAGGGATACTCGACAAGGAAAATGCTGAGAATTGATGACCAAACCATTAGGTCTTCCCTGAGGTTAAAAAAAAAAGCAAGTTTAGGGGAGCAAAAAAATCATGGATATTACATCTAAAGATGAGGTTCCTAACCCTAAAATCATGGAATTGAAAAGGTATGTCCTAAACATGATGGCCAACATCAATCAGTAGATGCAAGAATTAAAGGAGATTCTGACCAAGGTTTTCTTCAACTAAGGATACCATATCAACAAGCTAGTGGTATACAACCCAAATACTAGCGACAATGAAGAAGACAAAGATGAAAATCAGGAAGAGGAGGTCAAGGATGAGGAGTAGGGTCTTCCTCTGATTGGCCTGTATTGTGGCTGGATGGTTTGCATTTTGTTTTATTATGTTGGTTGTGGCAGTGGATTTTTGTTTCCTGCAGGCTTATGGGTGATCTCCTATCCGAAGTGTGGATGCTTGGGGTAGTTAGGGTCCTGATAGGACCTATGTTTATTTTTGTTAAGGGGGTTTTTGACTATGGTAGGTAGTATGGTCTGGTTCTTTTGGTTTTTGGCTAGGCAGTAGCATCAGGTTAGAGGACAAAGTTTCCTTAGTTTGGTTCATGGTGGGGTTCCTCAGCCAAGGGCTGATTTTTGTAAATCAGTTTTGGGTCAACCGTTAAAACCCAGTTTAATGATAGACTTGATTTACCAAAAAAAAAAAAATTAAAATATAGCAATGACATTATTAAAGATAGATAATGGTTTTTCAATAAATAAAAAAAAGTAGATAATGATAATATTGGAAATGAAAGTTGATAATCATAATTTTAAAAATTAACAATCATAGTTTGAGAATTGATAATCATACATTTAGAAATCTATAGTCACACTTTTGACAACTAACATCCACAATTTTTACAATTGATTTATGTCTAGTTTCCAAGTAGGGAGTCCAATTAGCGAAAATATAGTTAAATACATGTTGGGACTTATCTACTAAAGTGTAGATATATCTTACATTATTTTTGGATATATGCTTGATAGTAAATACCAAGATATGGATATGAGAAATAACTTAGAAATTATAATTCCTTCTCTAATATAGTTGACATTTGACATGTTCTATCATGGTGTGAAATGATTTCTACTAATGTGGTGTGGATGTGATGACTTGTGCTAACATGGTTTTAAACCATCTCTATGGTATTAATTATTTCTATATTGTAGAAATAGCATAAAGCAATCTTGTTGATATGTCATATCCCCCCAACTTGGCTATTGATATGTTCTCCCATCTTGAAGGGAAGCATGTCCTTGTGTGTTGCTAGTGGATCGCTTTCCATGTTTTTTTTTTTTTGACTTTTCATAAAGGTGTTCTAGTGCTTGAAGGACACCAAAACAATTTTGATGCTACTTTGAGTGCTGGAAGGAACAACACAACCATATTTTACTTGGGAACCAAAAGAGGTTCCAATGCTATCACCAACACTTATGAATTTCTAGTGGGTGTTGAAAAATTTCTAATGTTGGTTGGGAACTAAAAGATGGCATGGGGACCAAAAGGTGTTTATGACTGCTAGAATACTTGTTTTTATCATATTTTTATGATCTAAGCACTAAAAACCACATATTTACCCTATGAAAATACTAATTGTTTAAGGTATACTATGAAAGAATAGAATGTGTGGCATATATTATGGACTAGATGTAATTATGCATAATTTTAAATCTAAACAATAGTGAAAAGTAAAATATATACCTTGTTTTGTTATATGGCTTGATGCTCCTTATAGATAGCTTTAACATTATTGTTATGAAGTTTGGTTGTAGAGTCAAGAAAGATATGCCATAAATATTAGGAATCAATGTTTAAAAAATAGAGCCATGATGGATCTTTCATCGATAACTAGTTCATTTTGGCATTTATTTTTCTAATTGAAAGAGGCTACCATTTCTGGTTTTCAACTGTTACATACCTAACATAGCTAGTTGGCTATGTTAGGTTTCCAAAGATAGTTTAATTTAATTACTATTAATATATTTCACATTGATTTGATTCTGCATCCAAGATTTATATTCAAGTTTTCACTTGCATTATCACAGAGGACTGAGCCCTCCAAGTGGAAAGGACAAACCCTCCTTAAGTGGTATTTTACTGATTTGCATCATTTCATCATTCATTCCATTGTTCTTAAGACTTGCTATGTTAATTTTTTAGAAGCATTGGTGTTCATTATTAGTGCAGTGTGAATAAATGATAGAAATATCTTTGCAAGTGGTATCAATTGTCTTTGATCCAAGCAAGGCTTGGGGTAAATTTACTCCTGTAGGAAAACATCAATTGGTTTCCTTCCCATTGTAAGGTGCAACCATAGAGAAAAGATAAAAATAATAAACCATTCAATCATGATGCAATTTCACAGGATGATATCATCCTCCTTTTGGCAGAAGCAAGTAGAGGGAACAATATGGTTGGTAAGAAACACGTATCAAACTACACAATGACCATTCACATAACCACAGTTCCAAAAAGCTGATTAATGAGAGTAGGTGGAATAAGTCTCACCATTTACTTGATAACAAATTTTTGAAACTACGCATGGGGCAAAACAAAATAAAATTACACTATCGTTCGGTCCTGCATTCGTTCATCACCATTTCTGGGAGAGTGTCTTTTCAAATATCGCTACGACATTTACAAATCCTTCGAGCATAGCACAGTTCATTTTAATTCGTATGCTAAACTTATTAAATCAATCGTCAAACTATTAATTTGTGAAGAATTCCACCAACCAATCAGAGTGCAGGGTTAGAACATTATGCAAACATAAGCTAAGGTACAAAATATATTTATATATATATTTTTGCTACAAGGAACTTATCCCACACATAGTGTGTGGAGCATTCATCATGGTTTAAAACTAGAAAGGTACCTATAGTGGAACATGACTACGGTCACATGGTTCTTCCCTCTCATGCGTTCATCTCTCAACTTATCCATTGTACTCATTTTTTGGTCTCCCTTGTGCCACGTCGTTGTTGTATCTTGTGTTGCGTATCCATATTATTTGTCTAGTCATATCATGTCTTGTTTCCTTGGTCTCCTCACTATGTCATCAGATTCCTTGTTTGCTACATCATCTCATATGTTGTGATGTATCTTTTGTTACCACCATCATTTCAAGCTCTAGGTATTTGGGGTCTAACCATCATGCTCGTAATGCGTGTCACCTTACTGTCTAGTGATCCTATGTTGGGTAGTGGCTCGACATATTTTGCATACTCTTCTTGTTGAAAACTAGCACCCTTGTCTCTCACTATTGTTGCCCAGTCATTGGTACTAGATGTGAAAACTAGTCATTACCTAGTAGTTGGAGCTACTAGCCATTGAAAATACAATTAAAAATCTACGCCGTAGTTGGAGTGATAGTGGAGCAGAAAACCACTAAATTTTTGCTAAAATTAACCATATTTTTTTACAAAAATTGAAGATAATTTTTTTTAAGCAGGACTTATTGGCAAGTGCATGAGCATAAAGTGGACCAAAGGACCAAACGATCGATTATCCAGCTCAGAGAATACAAACGAAGGGCGACTAAAGTCACAAAGAAGACCTCCATGAAAAAAAGGTACACATTATAATTCTCCTTTATACATTAATAGTTTTGATCCTGATCATCCACTTATTCACACCATGGCCCCTAATCCTTCTCCTATCTCTTCCCATGAGAATCTCACACATGAGGAAATAGAAAACCCCAATACAAACAACCCAAATATGTAAACTTGTGTCACAAATTTATTATATGGCATGAATAATTTGACTATAATGTTGACCAAAATAGTGGAAAACCAAAAACAAACAGCTCCTACTACCCTAAATCGCTTCCATAGATAATGGAACAATGAGGATCAGGATGGCGAGGAAGTTTATGAACAACAAAGAGCTCCTACTAGTGGTGCCCAAAATCTCTTCCATAGATAGAGGAATAATGAGGATCAAGATAGTAAAGAAGTTTATTTACAACAAAGAGTTCCTACTATAGGTGCTTAAAATTTCTTCCATAGACAAAGGAATAATGAGGATCAGGATAACAAGGAAGTTTATGAACAACAAAGAGGTCCTACTAGAGGTACCCAAAATCACTTCCATAGACAAAGGAATAATGAGGAAGTTTATCAACAACCAAGAGGTCCTAATGGTGTCAATTTTCCATGCATTGATATGTCCACATTTTAGGGTCATGATCCACATGGTTGATTAGCTAAAATGGAAGCCATTTTATATTATACCAGATTCTCTATTTTGAAAAAGTTCCTTTTTCTTCCTCCAAACTCAATACTGAAGCTTACCAATGGTTTGCATGGCACAAACATGGTAATAAGTAGATCATATTCTGGGATGAATTCAACACACTTTTCCTTGATATATTTGACAAAGGATCCTCATATTCATACATGGTTTGGTTGTTATCACTTAAGAAAATAGGATCAGTAAGGGAGTATATTTCAGAATTCAGTAGTCCACTTTCTTACATAGGAAACTTACCATCCGATGTGGTGGTATCTAGTTTTAGAAATAGGTTGAAAGAGAATATTCAAATTGAAGTTGACCTACAAGATCCAACCTCTTTAGATACCTGTATAAATATTGCCAAGTTGGATGAGAAGAAGGTGCAATATGGAATATCTATTCGATGCGATTCCTATAATTGACATCAATACCGCAATAACTCTTTCTACAAAAATGATCAACCATCAAGATATTTCAGCTATAAATATCGCAACCACCATCCAAAATATTAGGAATGTGCACCACGACAAAAATTTCACATAAAATATTCTGACAAGGAAGATGAAGAGAAAATAGAGCATATCAACTCACCTAACTTCCCCATAAATGAAGACCAAATTGAAACCAGAGAGGCAATAGTTGAAGAGGATAATATGGAAATTTTAGTACATGCTCTTATGGGATTATCAACTTACCATACAATCAAGGTATCAAGATTCATTTGGCAAAGGAAGGTAAATGTGTTGATTGATTCAGGAAGTACTCATTATTTTATCGACACAAAGACTGTCAGGGCATTAAACTTACATATTAACTCCTCCAATCAAGATAAGTTTCAAGTTATATTTGCAAATGGGGTAAATGTTCAATTTATAGGTAGAAAATATCTAATTTCATTACAAATGGGAAGTTATACATGGCATGGGCCTCTTTTTGTTATGAAATTAAGGAATTTAGAAGTTATTTTGGGAGTTGAATGGTTAGAACAATTGGAAACCATGGTCAGTTTTAATTACAAGCAGCACTTTGTAGAATGGAAAGAAAATGAGAAGACCATTCACCTCCAAGGAATTCCTACACCTCCATAAAGGGTAGTAAGTTCTCACAACATGGAAAAAATATTAAGAAAATGTATTTATGGGTTCAATGCTCAAATTAATTGTATGGAGAGGCAAGCACAAGATATTCCAAAAATCCAATCAAAAGATGTACAAAATATTGTGGCTAACTATGATGAGGTATTTGAAGAACACAAGCTTATACTGAGAGGGGGGTGAACAGTATAAGACCACTTTTTACTTTTTCTTCCAAATCAATATTATGTTGTGTAAATATAGCAGTATCAATAGCAATAATCAAAGCAATGCACAAAAACCATACACAATAGAGACACCACAATTTACGTGGTTCACCCAATGTGGGCTACTCCATGGAGAAAATATTTTACTAAAACTTTCTCAATCAATCTCTTTGGGAATCACTCCCAATTACAATGTTTATGGATCTCTATCCAAAGGAGATGCTAATCCCCTAATCTCAAGTTCATGGATCTCTTCCATAGGAGAACTCTTTCCCCTTCTACTTTGGCTATGTGATCTTCTAGAAGACTCTGTCTCTCTACTGCACTAACTGGTGGACCTCTCTCCACTTGAAGACTCCTCACTCAGATCTATCTTCAACTGTGCTGGCTATTGGATCTCTATCCACTGAGACTCTGTCATCTATACTTTGTCACCTCCAAATCTCTATCAATAGGCTCACTAAGAACCTTCTCAATAGGCTCACATAGAACCTGCTTAACAAGCTCACATAGAACTTGTCAAATATGCTTAACAAGCTCACACAAAACTTGTCCAAATCTGCTCAAGCAAGCTCACCAAGAACTTGCCCAAATCTTCTCTAGCAAGCTCACCAAGAACTTGCCCAATTATGCTCTAGCAATATCACCAAGAACTTGCCCAAATCTGCTCTAAAATCTATCCACAAATATATCCACAAAACTATCCCAAAACTTGTCCACAAATCTGTCCCAAAACTATCCCAAAACTATCCACAAAGCTTTCTCAAAACTATCCACAAATGCCTTCTCATAGGCTCAATCAATCATGCTCAAGTAGCACTCAAATCTCATCCACAAATCTATCAAGGCAAATCTCAAAGATGAACTCAACAATGAATGGCAATGTACTCTTCAATGGATGACAACAATGATCCACAATGATCTCAACTCAACTCAACTCATAGAAGCATAAAGAGAATTGTTAGAGACTCAATATGTTCTAATCTCAATCTCAACTCAACTCAACTCAAATCAACTCATAGAAGCATAAAGAGAATTGTTAGAGACTCAATATGTTCTAATCTCAATCTCAACTCAACTCAACTCAAATCAACTCATAGAATCATAAAGAGAATTGTTAGAGACTCAATATGTTCTAATCTCAATCTCAACTCAACTCAACTCAAATCAATCTTCACAAGGGACAACTCTCTCTCACACAATCCTAGTCCAAGTATGTATCAACCAACTCAAATGTTTCCAACAATGCTCAACCACAAATCTCACATAACAATGATACTCATGTTCTTTTCTAACTCAAGTTCTTTCACAACCAATGGGCTTCAACAACTATGCTTATCAAACAAGGTTTAGACACAACTCTCAATTCAAAAAACCTTGAAGCATTCAACCAACCACTTTCGAAAAGGAAACCACAAACAATCCTTTTCCCTCCAATGATATTTCAGAAATCAACCACCATAAACAATCAATAGAAGAATGTGCCCATACCTTTTATGAATATGAAAAACCTCTTTGTAAATCTGCCACAATCACAAAATTCTTTTGCCAATCTTCACAAGGGTTAGTAGATCACAAAATAATCACCATTACTCCACTTTTCAATAATCATCACCAAGGCCTTTAATTGCACAACTTCCTTATCTCTCCTAAAACCACTTGTACCATAAAATAAAATAAATCAAAACATTGCATAACCTTTTCACTCCCAAAACCACTTATACCATAAAATAAAATAAATCACAATATTGCATACCTTGTCACCTCATGAAAGAATTAATCCTCTTGAAAAAGAACAATGCAAACTTCACTTTTGGAACCCCTTTGCAAAATCAGAAATATCTCTTTACACACACCTTATTTCTCCTTCTAAATAAGTTAGTCAAATAGCCCTCAAAATAAGCTTTCCGACGATATATAATATGCCCCCTTTCCGAAATAAATTGAAACCTTTACTATATATAATAAAAAAAAAAAATTATATATATATATATATATATATATATATATATATATATATATGCCAACCTCCATTAATTGCACATAGGTCGGCCCTTTATTAATTTAAACTTAAACTTTAAACTTTAATATCTTCATCACCGGAGGTCCTTTTTCGATGAAACAAAATTCCACCTTGGATTTTAAGAAAAGCCCTTTCCACATAAGCCCACCATGGTTTTAAATAAAACCTTTTATTTTGCCTGCCTTGGTTTTCATAAAAACCCCCCTGTAAATAGCCATGCTTTCCAAAATATCATAAATGCTTATTTATGAAATATTTTGGCCACCAAAACCAAATATGATCCATGTGACATCAATGACAACATAAAATGCCTCAAATTAACTCAAATTTCCAACAATCTCCCCCTTTGTCATTGATGGCAACACCTCTAAAGCAAAAACCACAATCACTGCAAAAACCATCTCTGAGAATCAAAGCTGCTCCCCCTGACTCAATAATATCTTTGGAGGTTGCTCCCCCTAACTCAATGCTCTCTTTGGAGGCTGCTCCTCCTAACTCAATACTCTCTTTGGAGGTTGCTCCCCCTAACTCAATGCTCTCCCCCTTACTCAAATCTCTCCCCTTTGACATCAATGGCAAAAGGGACACCTATGGGGCTAAAAGATATGACTCTTAAGCTTAGCCCCCTCACCCCATTTTCTTTTGAGGTGATTAATTTTGGGGTGGGAGTACTTTTACTCCCATATCACTTTGTTTCTTTCCTCTATCAACTTCCTTCCATGTTTTTCTGATATCCTTCTCTTGATGAATTACTTGATTTTCTTGTCTAGAACCTTTTTGACCTTCTTGCCTTGAACCTGTTTGGAATTGAGTCCTACACCATCTTGCAATATGCCCAAAGTTATTGCAATTAAAACACTTGATATTGTAGCCTTTGGTTGGTGCCCATGTCCTGAAATCATTCTTAAAATAATTTCCATATCCATTCCTTTCTTGAACCCTGTATTGTGAAGCTCTGTTTTCATGACCATTATGACCATGACTTCTGAATTGTGTAGCTCTAAAACCAAAACCATGTTGCTCATTTCCTTTGCACTGAAAAGCTTTATGACCAATCCTGTTACATGAGAAGCAATGTCCCTAAAAATCATACCTTCTCCCTTTGAAGTTCCTTCTAGCAAAATCAAACTTCTTTGATCCATGGATTCTGTAGTGTATAGCCCTATGTCCAAATCCATTACAAGAAAAACAATGTCCTTGAAAATCCCTTTGTTCATGCCTTGGTTCTTCATACCTTTCTTGACCATTATCCTTATGATCATCTTCAACTTGTGCATTGCATCCTTGAACCTTCTTTGTAGTATCTAAAACTTCTTCCTTAGTTTCTTCCTTGCTTTTCTCTTCAAGAATTTATTTTCCTTTTGAGCTTGATTCACCTATCTCAAAACAAGAACCAAACTGAATATTTGGAGCCATAGGAACTTTGGAACTTTCCTCACAAATTTTAGGTGCTTCCTTGCTTTCATATTTTAGAACTTCCTTTCCTTTTGAGTGTGATTCCCCAAACCTGAAATATGGGACCTTTGGTGCTTTGAAACCTTTCCAAAACTTGTGCAACTTATCCTTGGAGTCTTTCACTTCCAACCTTAAGGAAACAACTTCATGTTCTAATATTTCACATTCTTGCTTCCTTACCTTTAATTGTTCAAGCATATCTTCTTCAATTTTCTTTGCCTCTTCAACCGTGATTTTTAGATCAATGAGATCTTGTAGGAGCTTTACCTTTATCTTCTCATCCTCTTGTGCTTGAGCCTTTAGTCTTGAGTTTTCTCTTTTCATTTCTTCAAAAGCTTGTTCTGACACTTTCTTTTCTTCATGATCATAACTGTGCTTGTTTTTCTCTTCATAATAAATTCTTACTTGAGATTCCTGATTTTGATATTAAGTAGGAGCTTCTTATTTTTCACTGACTGAGAGACTTTCATTATTGCTGCTAGAAGCACTGATTGCTTCTTCCATATACAAGCTCTTCTTGTCATGCCTGCCTTGTTCATACATGTTTTCCTTTTCTTTTTTATTCTTGCATTCATCTTCACTATTTTGATTGTGCCTGTCTTCCTTGAGTTCCATTTCATCTTCACTATCACTCAAGCCATTGCAGTAACCTGAGACATGATCGAGTTGACCACAAGCAGAATATTCTTCTTTTGAAACCTTGAATGCTGCCTTTTGAGCAACAATATCTTTGAAAATCCAGTCAAGTTCCATTTCCTCTCTATTGTTGCTATACCCATTTTGTGGACAATAAAATGCCCTGTGACCAAGCTTACCACACTCAAGACATCTTACTAATTTTTCTTCTTCCCTTCTTAGAGCTTCAAGATCGGATTCATTTTTCTTCTTAGATCTCATGGTTCTTCTTTTGCCTTTCTTTGCCATGTGTGTTCTTGTAGAATCTTCCCTCAAGCTGTTAGCCTTTTCGAAGGAACCCGCTCTGATACCAATTGAAGAACACAAGCTTATACTGAGAGGGGGGTGAACAATATAAGACCACTTTTTACTTTTTCTTCCAAATCAATATTATGTTGTGTAAAGATAGTAGTATCAATAGCAATAATCAAAGCAATGCACAAAAACCATACACAATAGAGACACCACAATTTACGTGGTTCACCCAATGTGGGCTACTCCATGGAGAAAATATTTTACTAAAAATTTCTCAATCAATATCTTTGGGAATCACTCCCAATTACAATGTTTATGGATCTCTGTCCAAAGGAGATGCTAATCCCCTAATCTCAAGTTCGTGGATCTCTTCCACAGGAGAACTCTTTCCCCTTCTGCTCTGGCTATGTGATCTTCTAGAAGACTCTGTCTCTCTGCTGCACTAACTGGTGGACCTCTCTCCACTTGAAGACTCCTCACTCAGATCTATCTTCAACTGTGCTGGCTGCTGGATCTCTATCCATTGAGACTCTGTCCTCTATACTCTGTCACCTCCAAAGCTCTGTCAATAGGCTCACTAAGAACCTGCTCAATAGGCTCACACAGAACCTGCTTAACAAGCTCACATAGAACTTGTCAAATCTACTTAACAAGCTCACACAGAACTTGTCCAAATCTGCTCAAGCAAGCTCACCAAGAACTTGCCCAAATCTGCTCTAGCAAGCTCACCAAGAACTTGCCCAATTCTGCTCTAGCAAGCTCACCAAGAACTTGCCCAAATCTGCTCTAAACTCTATCCACAAATCTATCCACAAAACTATCCCAAAACTTATCCACAAATATGTCCCAAAACTGTCCACAAAGCTTTCTCAAAAAAATCCACAAATGCCTTCTCACAGGCTCAATCAATCATGCTCAAGTAGCACTCAAATCTCATCCACAAATCTATCAAGGCAAAGCTCAAATATGAACTCAACAATGAATGGCAATGTACTCTTCAATGGATGACAACAATGATCCACAATGATCTCAACTCAACTCAACTCATAGAAGCATAAAGAGAATTGTTAGAGACTCAATATGTTCTAATCTCAATCTCAACTCAACTCAACTCAAATCAACTCATAGAAGCATAAAGAGAATTTTTAGAGACTCAATATGTTCTAATCTCAATCTCAACTCAACTCAACTCAAATCAATCTCAACTCAACTCAACTCAAATCAATCTTCACAAGGGACAACTCTCTCTCACACAATCCTAGTCCAAGTATGTATCAACCAACTCAAATATTTCCAACAATGCTCAACCACAAATCTCACATAACAATGATACTCATGTTCTTTTCTAACTCAAGTTCTTTCACAACCAATGGGCTTCAACAACTATGCTTATCAAACAAGGTTTAGACACAACTCTCAATTTAGAAAACCTTGAAGCATTCAACCAACCACTTTCGAAAAGGAAACCACAAACAATCCTTTTCCCTCCAATGATATTTCAGAAATCAACCACCATAAACAATCAATAGAAGAATGTGCCCATACCTTTTATGAAGATGAAAAAACCTCTTTGTAAATATGCCACAATCACAAAATTCTTTTGCCAATCTTCACAAGGGTTAGTAGATCACAAAATAATCACCATTACTCCACTTTTCAATAATCATCACCAAGGCCTTTAATTGCACAACTTCCTTATCTCTCCTAAAACCACTTGTACCATAAAATAAAATAAATCAAAACATTGCATAACCTTTTCACTCCCAAAACCACTTATACCATAAAATAAAATAAATCACAATATTGCATACCTTGTCACCTCATGAAAGAATTAATCCTCTTGAAAAAGAACAATGCAAACTTCACTTTTGGAACCCCTTTGCAAAATCCAAAATATCTCTTTACACACACCTTATTTCTCCTTCTAAATAAGTTAGTCAAATAGCCCTCAAAATAAGCTTTCCGATGATATATAATATGCCCCTTTTCCGAAATAAATTGAAACCTTTACAAATATATATATATATGCCAACCTCCATTAATTGCACATAGGTCGGCCCTTTAAATTAAACTTTAAACTTTAATATCTTCATCACCGGAGGTCCTTTTTCGATGAAACAAAATTCCACCTTGGATTTTAAGAAAAGCCCTTTCCACATAAGCCCACCATGGTTTTAAATAAAACCTTTTATTTTTCCTGCCTTGGTTTTCATAAAAACCTTGTAAATAGCCATGCTTTCCAAAATATCATAAATGCTTATTTATGAAATATTTTGGCCACAAAAACCAAATGTGATCCATGTGACATCAATGACAACATAAAATACCTCAAATTAACTCAAATTTCCAATAGCCTTCCAAGAACCAAAGGGACTACCTCCCAAAATATCCCATGACCATGTCATACACATTGTTCCAGGAAGTCTTCCTCCTAATGGTCGTACTTATCAATATCCCCAACCTCAAAAAATATAAATTGAGAAAATTATCCAATAACTATCAGAACATGGAGTCATCCGTCACAACACTAGTCCCTATTATTCACCAGTAGTTTTAGCCCGTCGTAAAGATAATTCTTGGTGTATGTGTCTGGATTTTTGTCCCCTTAACAAAATCACCATCAAGGATAAATTTCCTATACCTATCATTGATGATTTACTATATGAACTACATGGTGCAAATTTTTTTACAAAATTGGATTTACGTTTTGGGTTTCACCAAATTAGAGTTAGGGAGTGGATATTCCCAAAACATCTTTTCGTACTCATGAAGGTCACTATGAATTATTGGTCATGCTTTTTTGTCTCACTAATGCCCCATACACATTCCAAAGTCTCATGAACCATGTGTTTCATTCATTCCTTCACAAATTTGTCCTAGTCTTTTTTTATGACATACTCATATATAGTAAAACATGGAATGATCATTTGATGTATGTGAGAAGGGTTATTTATATACTGCATAAGGAAATTTTTTTTGTCAAACACTCTAAATTCTCTTTTGGTGTTCAAGAAGTTGAGTACCTGGGTCATATAATTTATCAGAAAGGTGTTAAAGTGGATCCTAATAAGATAAAAGGTAATTTAGTATTGGCCCGTACATAAAACCATCAAGAAAATTCACGATTTTACTATCGTAAGTTTGTGAATAACTATGGAAAAATTACAACTCCTCTCACAACCCTTGCAAAAAAGGATGATTTCCATTGGTCGGAAGTAGCTACTAAATTTTTTGAGGCCCTTAAAGAAGCAATGTGTACTACTCTAGTTTTTGCAACTTTGGATTATTACAAACCATTCGTGATTGAATGTGATGCTTCAGGAACAGGTATTGGGGTAGTTTTAATGCAGAATGGTCATCCCTTAACATTCAAAAGTAGACAACTTTTGGAATTTTTTTTGGAAAGGTCCACATATGAGAAATAAATGTTTGCTATTCTACACGTAATGGAGAAATAGAGACATTACTTAATCAATAGCCGCTTTATTATAAAAATCGATCATAGTAGTCTCAAGCATTTTCTAGAACAATGATTTTCTTATCCAGAGCAAAACAAGTGGTTAATTTTTTTTTGGGATATGATTTTGTTATCGAGTATAAGAAAGGAAAATAAAACATGGCAGTAGATGCATTATCACAAAAATATGAAGATGAAGTGGTTATTAATGCTATTTCAGGTCTATGTTCCCAATGGATATCTCAGCTACAAGAAGAATGGTTGTCATATACAAAAACTACTCAAATAATTTAGGAATTATTGTTGGGTTCATCCAAGCATCCTATTTTGTCCTATGATGACAAGGTGTTAAGAAGAAATAATCGTATTTACATTCCACACAATTCTACAATCAAATTAAGGATTCTAGATGAATCACATGCTTCTCCATCAATAGGACATTCAGGTTTTTTGAAAACCTATATGTGGATAAAACAATCCTTTTATTGGAAAGGATTAAAAGTAGAGGTAAAAAAATGGGTGGCTGAATGCGAAGTATGCCAACACAATAAGGGAAAATAATCAAATCACCAGGATTGCTTCAACCATTACCTATTCTCGATCGTCAATGAGAACATATTTCAATGGATTTTATTGAAGGTCTTCCTAAATCTGAAGGCAAAACAATAATTTATGTGGTAGTGGATCACCTCTCCAAATATGCTCACTTCCAAGCTTTACATCCATTTTTAGCAAGCAAAGTGGCTAAGGTATTTATGGACTCAATTTTCAAATTGCATGGAATGCCAAAAAATATTGTAAGTGATCATGATCCCATATTTACTAGCAATTTTTGAAAAGAATTATTTTGTCTTAGTGGTACCAAGTTGAATATGTCCTTGGCCTACCATCCACAAATAGATGGCCAAAATGAGATAGTTAACAAATGTTTGGGTACTTATCTAAGATGTTTTATTCAGGATAAATAGTATCAATGGAGTCATTGGCTTTCCTTGGCAATATGGTGGTACAACACTTCATACCATTATTCCATTAAGATATCCCCATTTGAAGAATTCTATGGAATTAAACCACCAACAATAGTATATTATGTACCTGGTTCTTCCAAAGTGGCCCAAGTAGATGATTGGTTTCAACATTGATGGTCAACGCTCAACATTCTCAAAGAAAACTGGGTCCAAGCACAAAATTGTATGAAGCAACAACAAGACACACACCATTCAAAAATATAATTTTAAAATAGGTGATATGGTGTTCCTACATTTGAAACCCTACAAACAATTGTCATTGAAGATAAAGACCAGTCAAAATTTGGCTCCACGATTTTATGGCCCTTACAAAATAGTGTGTCACATTGGAGAAGTGGCATATCAACTAGAGCTTCCTCCCTCATCTCGTATACATCCAGTATTTCATGTTTTCTATCTCAAAAATGTGATCAACCAAAAAGTATAATCTCAATAATAATTACTAGTACTCGATGAAGAAGGGTGTATATATCTCTAGCCTGAAGAAATTTTACAAAGTAGAACACGTATGCTACGATATCATCACATCAAAGAATTTCTCATCAAATGGCAGGACCTACTTGAACAAGATGCGACATGGGAACCTGAAAGTATTTTCTAGATATTTCCTACTTTGAGGATAAAGCTTTCCGAGGAGGGGAGCCATGTTACATACCTAACATAGCTAGTTAGCTATGTTAGATTTCCAAAGATAGTTTAATTTAATTACTATTAATATATTTCACATTGATTTGATTCTGCATCCAAGAATTATATTCAAGTTTTTACTTACGTTTATCACAGAAGACTGAGCCCTCCAAGTGGCGAGGACTAGCCCTCCTTAAGTGGCATTTTACTGATTTGCATCGTTTCATCATTCGTACCATTGTTCTTAAGACTTTCTATGTTAATTATTTAGAATCACTAGCTTTCATTATTAGTGCAGTGTGAATAAATGATAGAAATATCTTTGCATCAACTATCTTCTACCTTGATTGCATCTGTAAGGGATCTTCACAATTGAGTTTTTATGAGTAAGAGAAACATAGAGAAACCCAATTTTTATGCAAGTCTTGGTCTAGTAACACATTGAAGAGGTTTTCACTAGTAAACCTTCTTTTTATAAATAGTGACTCAATGAGAACCTATATGGGAAGAGGAAGACTCTTAAATAATGTGTACATCTAGTTATGGTTTCAAGTGTGCTATGAATTATTCCTTGGTCACTAGTTTGTTGTATAAATATAAGATGTGCATGCTAACCAAAAGTTAGTGCCTAGAACATTGATAAATAATAATTATATTGCACCATTATTAAAAAAAAATTCTATCTCCTATGGTCCCATCCATCATGTATGCAATTAATTACTAAATTCATGATAGAAAGAATCGAATAGTAGTTCCTAGTCACCTACCTTCTATTTTTTATTTATATGACTATAATGCCACATCTTTCATTTGTGTTGGAAGATATCTATATGATGGAGATCCTCTAGATAATGTTTTTCTATTTTATTCAATGTTAGTATTATCTCATGCTATAATTTGGATAGATCAATGCCTACTTTGAGTGGCATACAAAGTGTCTAAAACTCAATTTCGATAGGAAGTATTGGACTCTTGTCATACACTAACTCATGCAAGGTGAATCCAATTATTGAATTTCATATGGTGTTATATACCCAACTGGATTTGGAAAACCTGCTCATCCAATCTACTCTATAGGATGCCATCATATTTATCAAAATATTCTTGAGCTCTTTGTTGATAACCTCTACCTATCCACTCAACTGTGGGTGGTATAAAGATACCTTTTTATGATTTATCTAGTATACATTTGTGAGCACCTCCATCACCCTAGACATGAATTGTAGATCTTGATCTGATACAATGGTACAAGGATATCCAAATCATTGAAAAAATTGTCCATACAATAAAGTTGCATTCTTATCCTTACAAACATGTTTGAGTGCATGGACCTCAATCCACATGATCACATAGTTGATACAGACTAGGATGTGCTATTTTCCATGGGATAGTGGATAGATCAAATTGATAAAATCAAGCCCCTATTTCTCAAAAGGCTCAAGGACCATTCGATTATATAAACACTAGCATTGAGTAAAATGTTTAACATATTCCTTGGCATCTCGATGGAGTGATGACAAGTAGTATCTAGCACCAAGGACCTTTTGGATGGTTTTTTTAGCAGAATAGTGTCTTTCTAAGGGTTCATTATGACATACCCAAAGGATACCAAAGACTTCATTCTTTTGTACACACCTATGTAGAACAAAGTCATATCCATATTTAAATAATATACCTTTAATCCATTTAAAGGACAAAATTTGTTGAACTAATTTAGTCTTCTCTTTATGAGTAAAGTGTGAAGAGATATTCCCTATAGCTAAATAATTAGCAATATCTACAAATCATGAAGAATATGTTGATAATATAAAAATATGTTCATTATGGAAGGTGTCCTCCATTGGCTTGTGATCATCTTCATTATGTAATCTTGATAAAAATTTAGATATTACTTATCTCTACCAGGTTTATCAATAATGGTAATATCAAATTCTTGGAGTAACAATAACCATCAAATAATCCTACCACTAACTATGGTTTTCTTCATTGACTATTTTATCACTGAGTGATCAATGTGGACAAACACCTGAAACCTAATGATATAGTGACATAATTTGTTGATAGCATATACTACTGCCAAGAATTAATTTTTGGTAGTTATATAATTTATTTTAGCTCCAATTAAGTTTTTACTAAAATAGTAGATGGCATAGTGTTTTCCTTCCTCCTCCTAATCAAGGACTATACCTTGTGTAATGTTAGATGCATCTATGTGGATGTGGAACATATTTTTCTTTTTTGATCCCCATAACACAAGATTGGAGGTGAGTTTTTCCTTTAACATATCGAATGCATTTTGACATGCATTTGTCCATCTAAATTCAACATCTTTAGCTAATAAGGAGAACATGGGAGCTGCAATTCTACTAAAATATTGGAAAAAATAATGGTAGTAGTTGACATACCTTAAAAAGATTCTAACATTAGTTTGTGTCTCAAAAGTGGAAATTTATTTTATGATTTCAACCTTCTTGAGATCTATTTTTATACCTAAAAATGAGATGTAATGCCCTAGGATAATGCCTTCTTCCATTAAAATCAAATATTTTTTATGGCTTAGGGATAAATTTTGAATCTTGCAATGAGTTATAAATATTTAAAAATTATGGAGAGCATCATCAAAAGTTTCTTTGTATACTATGAATTCATCCATATAAACTTTTATGCACTCATGGGTGAGATCAACAAATATGGTAATAATTGCTCATTAGAATGTCACAAGAGCATTGTAGAGGCTAATAGGTAATATGCAGTAGATAAATGTACCCCAAGGACACATAAATATCATTTTATCTTGGTCCTCTAGTTCTACCTATAGATTTGATTATAACCACTAAAACCATCAAGGAAAGAAAATGATTTCTTTTCTATGAATGTATGGAGAACTTAATCATCGAATGGTAGTAGAAAATGATATTTGCATGTGGCTTTGTTAATTTATCAATTATCATACATAAACACCATGTATTATTTTTTAGAACTATCAGTAGTGGAGAAACCCAAAAATTGGATAAATGAATCCTATTTCTAGCAATTTTCAATTCTAGTTTTGAGAATATTTTGTAAAGCAGGGTTCACCCATCTCTATGATTGGTAGACAAGTTTTGCATCATTTGTGTAGATGCGGTAAATATAGACATATGGATGTATTCCTTATATATCATTGTACTCCCATGCATAATATTTGGAGTGTGTTTGCAACACTTAAAGCATTTATGATTCCTATTCTACACCAAGACAACTATTAATATTTAGTGGTTTACCTTGATATATTTCTATCTATTTGATGGTTGAATCCATTGAATTGATTCATTTAGTTCCCTTACTAATGTATTTAAAGGACACTATTGAGATAGAAAGTAGTGGAATATTCTAAATATTTTTTTGAAACTTACCCCAGAAGGTGTGATGTCCTATAAAGGATATTTAGTAGAAGAGAGAACATGATAATGCCCACCATGTACCATATTGAATTACCTTTCTTGTAAAGGCGATAGTGGAAATGCAAATAGGTAATAATAATACTACACCACTATAAAAAACTTATTCTATATCATATGGTCCTAGCCATCATATACATAATTTATTATAAAAGTTATGGTAGCAAGAGTCAAGTAATAGTGCTCAATAACCTACCTTATATTTGTTGTTCTTTATGTGACTATTATGCCACATATTGTTTTGGTGTTGAATGATATTTGTATGATAGATATCCTATAGAAAAAAATTATCTATTTGTTTCAATATCAATATTCTTGCGTGCTATGCTTTAGATAGATCAATGCATGCTTTGAGTGCTATATAAAGTATCTAAAGCTCAAAATCAATAGGAAGTATTGGTATCTTGTCATACATTAACTCATATAAGGTAAATCGTATTGTTGAATTCCATATGGTGTTATATACCCACATTAATTTGGATAACCTACTCATCCAATATGTTCTATGGGAGCCCATTGTCTTTGTTAAAATATTCTCAAGCTTTCTGTTGGTAACCTCTACCTATCCACTCAACTATAGGTGGTACATAGATGCCTTTTTATAATTTATCTAGTACAAGTTTGTGAATGCATCCATCACCCTAGAAATGAACTATAGATTTTGATCTAATATAGTGATACAAGGAGCTCCTAATTATTGAAAAAATTATGTATATAAGAAATATACAACCTTGTTCTTGTGGGAATGTTTGAGCACATGGACCTCCATCCACTTGGTTACATATTGGTACAAACCAAGATGTGCTATTTTCCATAGGATAATGAATCAATCAGGAAAATAAAATCAAGTCCCCATTTATCAAATAGCTCAAGGATAATTTGAGTCTATAAAGGTATATAATATATGGTAGTGAGTCTCCCCATACACTGACACTAATTAGAATGTTGAACATATTCCTTGGCATCCCTATGGAGTGATGACCAATAGTATCTAGCACCAAGGACCTTTTAAATATATTTTTAGTAGAATGGTGTCTTTCTAAGGGTTCATTATGATATGCGTAAAGGATGTCAAAGACTTCATCCTTTAATACATACCTGTGTAGAATAAAGCCAAATCTATGTTTAAATAATATAACATTAATCCATTTAAAAACTTTGTTGAACTAATCTAGTCTTTTATTTATGATTAAAGTGTGAAGGAATCTTCCTTTTTTATAAATAATTAGAAATATCTACAAACCATGGAGAATGTGTCAATACTGTAAAAATATATTCACCAGGGAAGGTGTCATCCACTAGCTTGTAATCACATACATTATAATATTGACAAAAAGATAGATACTACTTATCTCTACCAGGTTGATCAATAATGGTAATATCAAATTCTTGAAGCAATAATAACCATATAATAATCCTACCACTAACTATGGGTTTACTCATTAAATATTTTATCATTGAGTTATCAACATATAAAAACACCTAATACCTCGTGATATAGTTTCAAACTTTGTTGATAGCATATACTACTACCAAGAATTATTTTTTGGTAAGCTATATAATTAATTTTAGTTCCAATTAAGTTTTTTCTAATATAGTAGTTGGCATAATGTCTCCCTTCATCCCCCTAACTAAGGACTACATCTTGTGTAGTGTTAGATGCATATATATGGATGTGGAATGGAATTTAATAGATTGATCCCTATAGCACAAGAGTGGAGGTGATTTTTCCTTTAACGTATCAAATGCATTTTGACACATTTTTTATCCATATAAATTCAATATATTTAGCTAATAAGGAGAACATAGGATCTGTAATTATACTAAAATATTGGATCAAATGGTGGTAGTAGCTGACATACCCTAAAAATATTCTAACGTTAGTTTTTGTCTCAAGAGTGGGTAATTGTTTTATGATCTCAACCTTCTTGTGATATACTTTTATATCTATAGATGAGATGTGATGCCCTAGTAAATGCCTTCTTTTATTATCATCAAAAAAAAATTAATGGCTTAGGGATAATTTTTCAATCTCACAATGAGTGAAGAATTTATAAATATTATGGAGAGATTCATCAATTTTTTTCATATATCATGAAGTCATCCATATAAACTTCTATACACTTATTGGTGATATCAACAAATATGGAAATAGTTGCTCATTGAAATGTTACAAGAGCATTACAAATGCTAAAAATTAAGATGTGGTAGGTGAAGGTACCCAAGGACATGTAAAGTTAATTTTCTCTTGGTTTTCCAATGCTGCTTAGATTTGGTTATAACCACTAAAACCATCAAGGAAAGAAAATTATTTCCTTCCTATGATTGTATGGTGAACTTGATCAATGAATGGTAGTGGAAAATAACCTTTATGTGTGGATTTGTTAAGTTCTCAATAATCAATGCATACACACCATGTACCATTCATTTTGGGAATAATTAGTAGTGGAGAAACCCAATGGTTATAAAAATTTGGATAAATGAATCCAATTTCTAGCATATTTTTTAGTTTTGACAATATATTTTAAAGTAGCATTCACCTAACTTTGTGGTTGGGGGATAGGTTTTGCATGATTGGTGTAGATATGGTGAGTATAGAAATATGGATGAATACCTTAAATATCATTGTACTCCCATGCAAAATATTTGGAGTGCTTTTGTAACACTTCAATAAAATATGCTTCTTGTTCCTAAATAAGACAACTATTGATATTTGATGGTTTACCTAGCTATATTTCTATTTGTTTTATGGCTAAATCCATTGAATTAATTCCATTTAGTTCCCTTACCATTTTATTTAAAGGACACTAGTAAGGTAGAAAGTAGTGGAATATTTGTTGAAGCTTATCCTAGAAGGTATGATGTTCTATAAAGGACATTTAATAGGTGAGAGAACATGATAATTACCACCATGTGCCATATTGGATTGCATTTATTATAACTACAAGGGTGAAAAGTATTTTGGGTCATTTCATCTCTCTCCAAAGTATTTTAAGGGCTTGTCCTTGGTCTTGGTTAAGAGTAGAGTTATTAAAGGATGTGCTTGTTGAAGCAGATTTGTTAATTGTAGCAAAGAAAGAGCATTCTATAACTCTTCAATATGCTCTATGGAAATTATTGTGATCAAGGACGAGAAACTATTCTTTTTCTCTTATTCATCAACCCATAAATTCCAAAAAATATATATTAAAGGTCTAGTAGGAGGATATAGTAAGGTTTTATTTGAACTCATCTCATTTGAGATGGTCATATCCCCATTTTGATAATCAATAAATGCAGTTTGTATGACAAGCCATGGACTACCAAGGATTAATGGGTAACCATTCACCTTGGTTATAGGCTACAAGACCATAAAATGAACAAGGTAATACCATGCATAAATGGATACTAATATATCATCTATTATGTCCTCAAGTTTTGTTGTTGATTGACCTACCATATATGGAGCAATTAGCCATAGGTTGTGCCAAAGTAAAAGTTATTTAACATCTTATGGTAGATTTTTATATGAAGCATTGGTAGGGCTAGGCAATAAAACTTGTTGAGGGGTTTTAAATTTCCATTACCCCTAGTATTGTTGGTTGTGTGGGGGTTTGCTACCTATTGTTAGCTTGACCAACCTTAGATGAACCAATCTTGAGGTGGAGGCCAATTGTACTGGCCTAAATATTACAAAGGTTATGACATGGACCATGATATAGGCCATTTTCACATATACCATAGACATGGGTTTTATTTAAGGAGCATTCATGGAGTGCATGATTTTTCATACACCTAGGAAAATACATAGCTAGATGATAATTGGATTTATTATTTGCATATATCTCATCTAGAATACTATTAATGTGTACTAAAACATCAATTTTAAGATCTAAAATATCCTCCATAAGTTCAACTATATCATTGCTATTCCTACCATTCTTGGAATTTCCTTTGTAGGTGTGAATACCTATTCTAGTTCTTGAAAAATTCCTAAAAAGTTTATTTATGTCTGAGAAGTCATGCTTGTTTATGTATCCTTTCTCTATAAGGTTCAAGACATCTAATGAATCCTCCAATAAACTTCTTAGGGATATAGTCTTGCTAAGTTCTTGATTAACCCCATTATAGCATCTATGTTGGATAAGCAAGAATCGATCTAGATAGTCTTCAAAAATTTCATCTTTTTGTTGTCTAATTCTAAGTAACTATTTCTTGTGGTATTTTATCCTACAATATTCTCAATAATTGTCCAAGAATATTCGTTCCATGTCTACCCATGTCCTTGTAGAATTTGGATCTAGACTCATAAACTAGCACATCACTGGGTCTTAAGAGTTGATGAGAATAATTTTAACTTTTGGTTATCATTGGCATAATCATAGGTTTGACAAAAAAACCTTGAACTCAAAAAAAATGATTTGCATATTCTAATAAGATTTCCCTAAATTTTGGTAATATGGGTGGTGAAATATTTTTCATATGGGATTCTTCATTAGGATCTAAAATAATAGGATAATATTTTATTGTAATTACTTTGTCTATCTACCATATTTATGTTCTCCCAATAAATATTGTAGACTCTTTTGTAAGCTTTAGGAGATGGTGTATTATCTAGACTCGATGGGAAAAAATTGCTTGATCAATTGCTCAATTTTTTCTTAGGGTTTTTAGACTTTGGAGACTCCAATATATAATTGATCATAAAAGAATCAAATAGTATTTTGTGGGGATGATATTTTGGCAGCCCAAAAATTGGTGATGGTTGTTTTCGCTTGGAATTTTCTACTAAGTTTATCTCAATTATTGGTAACTTAGAGTTTTGTAAAAACTCTTGACATTGGAATTAATTCCCTAAGGCTTGCAAAGGATTTTTTATAATGAATATTCATCTTATATCCCTAGGTCTATTCATGCATTCTATATTATCATAAAAAACTATTTTTTGAAAAACCAACTAAAGAAAAAATCACTAAACCTATAAGACCTAATGTTTGGAACTATGATCACCATAATTAAAACCAATATCTTAACTCACTTATCAATAATACCATTGTATATATTGGAATATTTTCCCCTAGCATTACTTATTAATTTATTTATGTTAAACATAGTGGTAGGATCACCTTTGTATTATAGATCAACTAGACTGGTTAGAACATAGTCATAGGACCACCTTGAGTAAAATGTTTTTGTATGGGGTAGCAATAAATAAACTATAAATTGCATGGGCTATAAAGGAGATGTATTTTAGTGCATATATCACAAGGTCATTGTTCATGATATCATAGTTGTAGGATCACCTTATCTTGTGATGACAACAACTCAACAAAAGTTGATAAAGGCATAAAGTAAGAATAAATGGTTTAGCACATATCTTGGTGGTTGACTAAAGTGAGATTTTAAAATATAGGTAATAATGTTGAAAAATCATAAAACCTCTCTAGAAATGCCTTTTCCCAAACAATTGTTCAAAAAAATGAAAAACATCATTAAATCTTGCACTTTATATTGTTAATCCAAATGGCTATATACTCTAAAGAGCAATTGTGTGTTTTAGATATTGAGGCTTATAGGGGTTACTATGAAAGGGTAAAGTGGAGAAAAACAAACTTGGATAATAACACACTTGCATAGAAAAGAAATCTAGCCTAGTATCTACACTAAACTATCCCCAAAAAATAAACAAAAATACACATGTTAGGATAAGAATAATTCATATAATATAAAAAAAATAATGAAATAATATATAAACTAACTTAAGAGAATACCTATGAAGGCAACTAAGTAGAAATTTCCACCATGTTTTTAGAGTGGGCCCTTTATCCTCTTCCCAATGAGAAGTGAAGTAAACTCAGAACTAAACTAAAGAGTATAACACAATTAAAACAAAGAAACAAAGCTATATTTTTTGAAAAAGAAAATGTATAGCCTCACTTTTGCTTACAATGAAATATTCAATAATTACTAACTCCATTAACTTTTTTTAACTCTCCCCTTCTAATAATAAATATACAAAGGTATATATATGTGAGCATGCTCAACCTATTCTAATATAGTACTATATTTTAGGAAGAAAAATTCCCACCTTTATTAGAAGTAATAAAATAATTAAAGAGAAGGCAATGGTGCTGCTAATTTTCTTGCTAACTTGGGGACATCTTAGTCTGGTCTCATTGTATGGAGAATGGACTTCCCTCTTGGTCTTCTTGGTCTTCTTCATTTAATTGATGATCTTGTATTGTAGTTTGTGTTGGGTTGGTCTATCTTCTTGGGACTTGAGTGTGGTTCATCCCATTTTTTTTGGGATCTCATTCTGGTGCTATTGTGAATGGGATCATAGCCATAATTTTTGTTGATCCTTGTTGATTTGTTTCCATCATGGGTCCTTGAGTGGATCTAGAGTATTTCTAGTTTTATTTAGATGTTGGGTCATTTTGTGGATTCAATTTTTTTTTATATTTTGCAGATGTTAGATTTTATTATTAGTTATTATCTTTGGGGGAGGTATTTATGGCTCTTCTCTCAAAACCTATTCCATTGGAAATTTGTGGATTTAGTGGTGTTTTAGTGTAGTATATGTTTTGTTTATTGCTATTTTAAATTTCAAGGATGTGGTTTTTGGTAGTAAAATTTCTTGTGACCTTGGGATATATGCCTAATGGTTGGTGGAGCTCTCTTTGTGAGCTATAAAGTTTTCTTGGATTTTGTGTTGTAGTAAGTCCCTTGGCTTGGTTGGTGTCCCTTTATTATGGGTAGGAATCATACCCTTGGATTTTTTTTTTTAATTTTATTGGAGTAGATTCATGTTCCTAGTCTTGGCGTGATATGTATCTTTTAAAAATTTCAAATTATTGTTGGATGGTGTCCCTTTTCAATTTGAGGTGGATTGGATACAACAAACTAAATTTACATTGGTTGTGGCATTTTAATTGTTGGGTTGGGAGCATAAGTAGCCTGGATGGCCTATTCCTCTTATGTTCTCTATAATTGTTGCTATCATTTGGAGTGTGGTTAATGGTTCCTTCGAGGAAAGCTAGCTTCAAAAAATTGGTTGGATTGTTGGTTAGTTTTGTTTGGTTGTGAGACCTTCTAGTTTTATGGAAAACCTCTGGATTCATCCTGGGTTGTCTAGTGCTTCATATTTAATAAATAATATTTTTGGGTTTCCTTTCACAAACCCCCTTTATTAATACCATAACAAAATAAAATAAAATAGTTAAAAAGTCACAATATTTGTAACTAAAAGTATCCAGTATTTGTTTTTCCTTGGATACATTCATCACAAGTAGGAAATGTAATTATTTGGCATGTAAATCCCCATATATTTTGCTCTAACCACCTCATTAAATATAACTTGTGTAATTAAGGATTAAACAATTTTTTTTGTAAATCCCTTGACTGTTATTATTCTAGGTAAATCCAAGAACTTAATGCTAACATGCAACAAATATTTTAGTTGATTTTTTGAGGTGGAAAGAGATCCTAGAATCTATTATCCATTTCAAAGCCAATTGAATTATCTAGATACTATGCAATGCTCTAGAATTTCATTCTTCTTTCTTTCTACCTTTCAAAATGTTATTGTACACTATAATATTCTCTTATATTTCATTCTATGTAGTTGTCTAGATATTGGTCAAATAAAAGTGTTTCTAATTCAATTCTGCTTATGTGATTATGCAACTTGTCATAATAGAATTGATCTACATTGATGCAAGAAATTTGAAGTATCTCATAGAATTCTATAGCCTCTTGGAGCAATTAGGGGTTGGTTCTATTCCCAACTATCTTGTGCCAAATTGTATCACTATCAAGAATCACCTTTTGACATCACTATCACCTTTTAGTACCATCTCTCTATTCCTATTACACTACCGGTCATATCTAGAAACTTTATAGAGCTATTCTATTGGTTTCTAGTGCCATCATCTTTGTTTGGTGTGGTTGCATTATCTTTTGGTGATCTTGTTATGCTCTTGAATTATCTCCTAAATCTTCCCTCTTCATTCCAATATCATTGGGAAATTTATTACTCTTTGGAAAATTTATGGGATGTTTCCTATCATCTTTTGGCACACTCAATTTTGGTGTCAGAGCACTAAAAGTGCTCAGTAGATCCAAAATTAATTATAGATACCTATAAACCATCAATTTACCTATCTAGATCCTAATTATCATTATTCCAAAGCTATAGGAAAGTGTTGTAAATAAAATAATAATAAACTATATGTAAAGATAACTCTAAAATCACATAAAACCTATCCTAAAAAACTTTAGAAATGCATTTATCTATTCATTATTCATAGTATTAAACATTAGCAAGAATAATATTCTAATCCATAGTTTAGTTTTGATTTACCAACACATACAAGATAAAATATGTATCTTTTGGTGCACATAATGAGGTATTTCAAGGTCTCATAAAAGTACCTCTTTATAATAATAAGATCTAATGTTGATCTTTGCACATTTTACAACATTTAAAGAAGAGACATCTCGAATAATTACACACTCCCCTATATGCGATTTATTGTAACCCTATAGGAGATATTTGTGCTTGACTATATTCTTTGTTAAAAATAAATCTATAATCCACTCATCATAATAAGTAGATGTTCAATATGCTAAATGAACTACTACATGTACTTGTATGGTCTCTCCACTAAAGCAATCCTCACCCTATGCATAAAAGAGAGTAGCATCAAAACCCCATTTTATGTTGCTTCCTCAAACTTCTTGATATGAATCCAATTTTTTATATTTATATCCTTCATTATTGCAATAATTGCATGTTGGATTTTTATAAGGGAATCTTGGGCTTCTTTTTATTCTATTTTGGTTGCTTTTTACTTTGAGATTTGACAATAACTTTCTTTGGATGGGCCTGATTAATGATAAAATTACCCTTATGCCTTTATTTTCTAGCTTGTTGATTCAAGAAGTACTTGAATACCTAATAAATTATAGTGAGATAATTATGGATGTACACTTGAGGCATCTCAAAAACAACAACAAATATCTCATATATCTTTAAAATATTGTTGAAGACTATATTGAGTAGTTCAATATTCTTCTTCTTTTCCACAACTTCCTAACCTTATCCTATCACCTTAGGTAATACTATTGCATTCAAGATGTCTTCTTGTAGTTTCTTGAAATTAATAATATAATCATGAGTAATATTAAAATATTTCATAGTCATTGTGACAATATCATCGTCCAACATACTAACCTATGTAAAATTAACGTGATCACACAATTCTTGAAATTTATCAAGGAAATCCTTGCGATCCATGATGCTAACATGGGTGTCATAGATATTTTTAACATAAGAGCCTAATACATCTTATATATATAAACCTCATGTATTTCTTTAGAATTAATAGCATGAGGTTCCTCATTCACATGTTTGAGTAACCCCTTAATTTAGAACAAATTTTTAATCTTAATTTTCCAAGTAGCATAGTTTGGACCATTCAAAATGGAACATGTTGATCTATAAATTTCCTACCAAAATATATAAATTATAAATGTATTTGTGTCTAAAAATAACACCACCAATTTATAGATCTTGAAAAACTATGCAATTTAAAAAAAGAGTCAAAATGATTTTGTAGGCAAAAGTTATGGCCCTTAAAATTTTGGCCCAAAAAATTACACAAGACCTCCAAAACATTTGAAAATTTAAAATTTTGTAGTACCTATAGTGAATGTGAGACCACCATGTATAAATACATGAGTGGCTAAGGGGTACCAACTATGCACTAACTAGACAATATACCAATGAATCACATGATGCAGCTTATCATGATCAAGGGGCTACCAACTATTTGTTGATTATGTAGGCAATTGGAAAAGTATCTATAAACTATACAAAACTAGTTGTTATGCTATAATTATATCTATAATAAAGGAACCATACTATACCACTTTTCACATCCTAAGCCACTCTAAAAATTATGCTTTTCCAGCTCTACTATTGACTATGTGAATGTACAATTAAGTTCAATAAAATATAGGATTATGATTTGTCAATATAGCATTTATATGTGTCAACTAGCATGTGACCTACAATGTTGAATTCTACATGGCCTTACACATGGGCCCCTATACTTCCTACCATTCTAGACTCCATATCAATCACCATGTCAGTTATAGGACTACCACATCAACTATATGGACTACTATATCACCCACCATATGTTGTGCTATGTCAATTGTATGGACTACCATGTCATTAGGTGGTACACCATTACACAATGCCATATAATATTGAAATTTATTGATATAATCCTTTATATTAATAGGTCTTGGTAGGTTGGTTCAAAGTTTGACCTTATCTAAGACCTAAAGGGTCAAATAAGCCTTTATAAACCAAGTCATAGGTACCTTCAAGGATATCGATGCGATGCCTTAGATTTAAAATATTTTCAATATTTAAATCTATTATAAGGTGTCCAAGAATGTGATAAGAATACACATAATGTTGATGCACATGTGCATACACATAATGTTTTCCTAGACCTATTTCAACCAAGGAATATTTATAAAAATATTCTTTGATTTAAATTTTTAATTTTATGGCACTCCGACCCTCAACATTATCTTCAAACTCTCATTGAAGCTCATTGCCTGAGAATCTATGGTTCTGCTAGAGTGTTATTTCATCTCAAAGGGATAACTCTCTACTTTAGGTATTATGGGGGAGCGATTTTGTATTCTTATTCTCTTGGTGTTTGTGGTGCATAATGGGTCATAGATATATGCAGAAGGATATGAATATCCCATTAGAGCCAAATGAGTTAGTGGTAGACATTGATGTGAAGAAAATTTTGTGTAAAGGTAGCCTCTTGGACTAACTTTAGTCATTTCATGAGAATCATAGAGGCCTTTCTAGAATGTTGGTGCACTCTTGGAGAAATTTTTGGGTTCAAGTCAATATACTTAAGTTTATTTTTTTTGTGGCTCTAATGGGTGAGATGACTGGTCTGCCAGTCGATGGTGGTTGTCATAATCATCCTAAGTATTCTTTAAATAGAAAATACGTTTTTATTTCTTGGATAATAGGGAATATCTATCAAAATTATAGAATGGATATGATGCCAAGGCTCCCTAGAATCATGTCATTTTGGTGATAATGGACTATTTTATATTGGATAAAAATAGGGAGATGATTCATAGCTATCATATGATATTTCTTAACCAACTTATGAGGAAAAGACTCGTGAACATTTCTTCATTTCTATACCACTTTTTGACAAAATATTTGATGAACATATGGGTAGGGAAAGGGTTGGACCCAATATATCAATGCCTAATATTGCTAACATTTTAACACATGCCCAAGTATAGAGGTATTATAGTGGAAGAGGCATTGGCGAATATTAAATTCCAAAAAATTCCCTCAGTATTTGAACTACCTATGACATCTTCTGGATCATCAAGTGATTCTTTTGAGTTTGATTCAGATGGTCTCAAGACTCACTTATCCTATTTAAAAGGGAAGGCTAAGGCTGTGGTTAAGGTAGTGGTTTCCTATGGTGGTATTGGGGGGCCGAGTGTGTCATTCTAAATACCTCTATTTGAAGGCTTTGACGTTTGAAACCTCCTCAGTTTCGGTGGAGGTGACTGATTCATAAGAGAGTCTACCAGTGAAGAAAATATCTAAGTGTTAAAAGTATTTAGAGGATGCCAAAGAGTTTTACCCCTCCTTAAGACCTGAATTCCTTGATGACCAACCTTTCCTAAGTAAGCTTGATGAAAAACATCAAGTGTTGTTGGGTTATCTCATAGTTGTGATCTCTTTTACTAAAGAGATTCATGGTATGGTGCAACATCAGAAGGACATGTTAGATCCCAAGTAGTCATTGGGGACCTTGTTCTTCTCCTTAGGCAAATGGTATTTTGTGGCCTATGATTTGAGTCCTATTTTATTTGGCTTGTTTTCCAGTTCTTGTCCTACAGGGTTGAGTGCTCCCTTTTTTTGGTTGTTGGTGTAGGTTGGTCTTTTGTTAGATGGTTTTAATTTTTAGTTTGGTTTTATTATTTATTGAGCTTTGGGGATTGGCCCAAAAATATTTCAGCTCTTGTAAAAATGTTTGGGGTCCCTTTCAAAACCCTTCTCTTACCTAATAAAAAAAATTAAATTTTGAAGGAAAATAAAAAAGACTTTCAACATGCAAAAAATAGTACTTTGAGGTAAATAAAATAACGATAAACTAAGACCCCTTGAAATTTCATAAATTATCCAATAATGTCAATATTATATTCATATACATTATACTTTACCCCAAACAACCTTTTTGTCAAACACAACCAATTAGGACACCTTTCATGCTTATGTATCAAAAATCTTGTCAAACCATTTTAACAATATTTTCAAGTGGGTCAAAGGTATTTGCCATGCATAAAGTATTACCATTAAATTCTTTGGAACTAGAGTTCTATTAAAAAATATTCAACCTCTTATTTTTATCCTTTTTGATAACCAGGAAAATTTTCCTCTCATTTCTACTATAATTTGATACAAAATGCCAAAAGAGAAAAAGGAATAGTTTTTTTTTGAAAGGATTTGTAAATGACAATTTTTTTTTTTGAAAATCCTTAAAAAGTTCAATACTAAAACTAGGGTATCTATATCACCTCCATAACCAATAATATTATTGCCTTCACCCATGAAAATGTCAACCTTATTCCTCATGAAGCTCAAAATCCTTCCCCCTGGGAGAGGCTGATCGCTCAATCCTTAAATATTACTCTGGGCGAGAAACCTGTGTCTACCAAGGTCAATCCCAGATTAGATGTCAAGTGGAAACCACCCCCGGTTGGTTGGTTCAAGCTCAACTTCGATGGGGCCTCTAAAGGTAACCCTAGAAAAGTAGGGGCTGGAGGAGCAGTGAGAGACCATCAAGGCAAGCTAGTGATGGCCTTTTCGAGTAGATAGGAATAAGGACTAACAACGAGGTAGAAGCAAGAGCATTATGGAGGGGTTTTTAGTTGGCTCAGGATATGGAAGGTAAACTAATTATCGAAGGATATTCGATGCATGTCATAAACCTTGTCAACAATGGGAAAAATCGTCCATGGTAGATTAAGACTGTCATTGAAGAGGCTAGGATCCTCTACCAAGCTAGGAATGATCAGAAGGCCCAACACGTGTTTAGGGAAGTAAATAAAACAGCTGATATCTTGGCCAATATAGGGGTGGAAGCCGATGGAATCGTCACTTGGGAACATGGGATCCCAAGTGATGTGGACAAAATTATTCAAAATGACCGCCAATGACGATGAAACTGTGGGGTTCAAAAAAAGGGAGAGGAGTTTCATTTTTGTTTTGTCAGTATTGCTTCGGTCTTTCTTGTGATGGCTTTAGTTTTCTTTGTAATGGGGGAAGGATCCAAGTGGCATGGTGGCCTCATGTTATGGGGTTAGGGGCAAATGCAACTGCCAAGGACTGATGCCGTGATTTCACGACATGACGTAGTTTAAGGAAGAGAAAAATACAACAAGAAAGAAAAAGTGTCACAATATCATGACATGTTGAGAAAGAAAAAAAAAGTTTTGCAATATCGTGACATGTTGAGCAAGAAGGAAAAAGGGTCATGATTTCGTGACATGTTGAGCAAGAAAGAAAAAGTGTCGCGATATCGTGACATGTTGAGCAAGAAGGAAAAAGGGTCATAATTTCATGACATGTTGAGCAAGAAAGAAAAAGTGTTGCGATATCGTGACATGTAGAGCAAGAAAGGAAAAGTGTTGCAATATCGCGACATGTTGAGCAAGATAGAAAAAGTGTCACGATATCATGACATGTTGAGCAAGAAGGAAAAAGTGTCACGTTTTGGCGACATGTTGAGCAAGAAGGAAAAAGTGTCGCGACATCGTGACATGTCGCAGGTTCGAGATCAAAAGAGAAGAGAAAGAGCAAGAGGGAAAAAGTGTCGCGATATCGTGACATGTTGCATTTTCATGACAAAAATAGAAGAGAACGAGTAAGAAGGAAAAGAAAAATACAACAAGAAAGAAAAAGTTGTCGCGATATCGTGACATGTTAAGCAAGAAAGAAAAAGTGTCACGATATCGCGACATGTTGAGCAAGAAGGAAAAAGGGTCACGATTTCATGACATGTTGAGCAAGAAAGAAAAAGTGTCATGATTTCACGACATGCAGGGAAAAGTGTCACGATATCACGACATGTTGAGCAAGAAAGAAAAAGTGTCACGATATCGCGACATGTTGAGCAAGAAGGAAAAAGTGTCATGTTTTGGTGACATGTTGAGCAAGAAGGAAAAAGTGTCGCGATATCGCGACATGTCGCAGTTTCGCGACCAAAAGAGAAGAGAAAGAGCAAGAGGGAAAAAGTGTTGTGATATCACGACATGTCACATTTTTGCAACCAAAAGAGAAGAGAACGAGTAAGAAGGAAAAATGTCACGATATCGCAAGAAATAAGGAAAAGCAAAATACAGCAAGAAAGAAAAAGTGTCACGATATCACGACATGTTGAGCAAGAAAGAAAAAGTGTCATGATATTGCGACATGTTGAGCAAGAAGGAAAAAGGGTCACAATTTCACGACATGTTGAGCAAGAAATAAAAAGTGTCATGATTTCATGACATGCAGGGAAAAGTGTCGCGATATCGCGACATGTTGAGCAAGAAAGAAAAAGTGTCGCGATATCGCGACATGTTGATCAAGAAGGAAAAAGTGTCGCATTTTGGCGATATGTTTAGCAAGAAGGAAAACGTGTCACGATATCGTGACATGTCACAGTTTTCATGACCAAAAGAGAAGAGAAAGAGCAAGAGGGAAAAAGTGTCGCGATATCGCGAAATGTCACATTTTCGCGACCAAAAGAGAAGAGAAAGAGTAAGAAGGAAAAATGTCACGATATTGCGACATGTCACACTTTCACAACCAAAAGAGAAGAGAAAGAGTAGGAAGGAAAAAGTGTCACGATACCGTGACATGTCACATTTTCAAGACCAAAATAGAATAGAAAGAGTAAGGAGGCAAAAGTGTCGCGATATCGTGACATGTTGGATTTTCGCGGGAAAAACCCAAGAAAAGGAGCAAGGAGGCAAGTGTGTCACGATATCACGACATGTTGCCTTTTCGTGTCCAAAAGCAACAAAAGAGGACAAAGATGCAGAAGTGTTGTGATGTCACGACATGTCACATTTTTGACATGTCGTAGTTTCGCGATGATCCAAAGCAAATGCAGGAAAAGACTCAAGGACAACATGATTTCGTGACTTGTTGATTCTTCATGGCTGGAAGAGGCAAGAGAACAAAATGGGAAATGAATATCATGATTTCGTGACATGTCTCAGTTTCATGATAGGCAGTGGCAAAGGAGTAGAACAAAGGCAGATTGTCTTGATTTCATAACAGGTCTCATTGTCGCGACATGTTGCATTTTCGTGACTATCCAGAGCAAATGAAGGAAAAGACTTAAGGATGTCGCGATTTCACGACATGTCACACTTTCGTGGATGGAAGTGACAAGAGTGCAAAATGGGAGATGAATGTCATGATTTTGTGACATGTTTCATTGTCGTGACATGTCGCATATTCATGACATGCAGCGACAAAGGAGCGAAACGAAGGCAAAATGTCATGATTTCGCGACATGCCTCTTTTTTGTGACATGTTGCATTTTCGTGACTATCCAAAGTAAAATATGGAAATGAATTAATGACATCGGGATTTTGCGACATGTCGCATTTTCGTGGCTGGAAGCAAAAAGAGTGAAAAATGGGAGACAAATGTTGCGTTTCCGCGACATGGCTCATTTTCGTGACATGTCGCATTTTCGCGACTTATAGCGGCAAAGGAGCAGAACGAAGGCAGAATGTCACAATTTCATGACATGTCTCATTTTCGTGACATGTCACCATTTTGTGACTCTTCAAATCAAATGAAGGAGAAGACTTAAGGATGTCATGATTTCGTGACAGGTTGCATTTTCGCGATTGGGGCAGCAAGAAAGCAATGCGGTGGGTCACTGCCTGTGTTCTAAGGTGTTTGTTAAATATGTGTAAGGGGTTGTGCTCTTTCTTGGTAGGGTGGCCTCAGAAGGGTACTAGTAGTGAAGGACAGATTGTCCCTATTGAGGTTTTGATCCGTAATAGCATAGTGCTGATTTTTGTAAAAGGTTTTGGGTCAACCTGGAAAACTCGGATGTAATAAATTTGTACCTTAATTACCAAAAAAAAAACCTAGGGTATCTATATGGTCAAAAATTAAAAAATTTAACAAATGACTTAGTGTCACTGAGAGGAACCAACGAACCTATTGGTGAATATTTTACCTAGATAAAATTTGCTAATTCCAATGAGACCCTCTTGATCTAAGGCCACTTAGGGGTTTATCAAGAAAGCCCTCTAGTCCCACCATCAAATTATAAAAAATATCTTGGGTACTCCAAACATAATTTCCCTTGGGATATGACATAGAAGCCAATTTTTTGATAGCAAGCAACCAAGTAATGAAGATTCACACTTACTCTAATACCATGTTAGATTTCTTATTAATGTAAAAAATGAATGAAGTCAACATATTACCTAATATTTCTTGAAATAAAATACACATAAAGCAATTCACACAATATATATGGGGTGTCCATGGAAACCAATTAATCCCACTATCAAATAATAGAATTACACTCCAATTGATAGTTAAATCATTGGTATGATGGGATATTTACACCCAAATACAAATTACCTTTAGGTAAATATTAAGTAACTGACCTTAAGGATTAAAATAATAAAATATTATGTTAACATGTATCACAAACATGTCAACATAAAACATTTTCATGTTACTTGTATGTGTAGTAGTATAAGGAGCATGTAGAATATATAGTGGGATGACTTGTTAGAGAATATTATGGCTTGATAGATTGCTTTGGATGTTTGTGGCATAGTAGCTTCACCAAGAAGGTTGTGATGACTATTAAATAATGGTATTATAATATAATATTTGTATAGAAGAGTATAAATGAAATATTGTGATAGGGTAGGTCAAAATAAAAAGTAACGGTAAATAGTAAATGATAATAATAAAAGTGTCATTGTCATGGTAAATTATCTTTGTCAAGTAGGAGATATGTTGTAAACAATAAAATATCTATAAATCCAAGATAGTCAAAAGTACTTTTGGAAGTCTTATGTAATTATGGAAATTCTCTATTAGCATGTGATATTTGATTGTCTCATGTAATTATAACATAGAAAAATCCCAAAAGGAAAATATCCAAAATTATGTGATATGTTTATGATCTCATATAATTATAAATATCATAGGAAAAGTCCAAAAACAAAATCTCTAGAAATATGTGATATTTTGAATATCTCATGCAGTTAAAAATATCATAGTAAAAGTCGAAGAAAGATATCTAGAATATCTAGAAGTTAAAAAGGATATTTCTAGAAAATATTTTCATGTATGCATGTAGAATTCTCCATGCATGTAATATCTAGATTCCATGAGCCTATAAATAGGAGAGATACCATTTATGGAAGGCAAGATGAGCAAGTGTGAGCTCAAGGAAGTAATAGAGAGTCTAATATGAGAGTGATATATAGCAAGACAAGATATATAAAGAAGAGTGCATATTTGTCCAAGATGTGACCAAGATTGTCAGAGTGAGGGTGTGGAGCATGGTCATTGGGAAAGTCCATATAAGGTGGAATCTCAATACGAGGGATATGTTCACTCACAAGGAAATTAAGTAAGCATACTTTTAACTTTGTATTTTTTTTATAATAAATTTATTTATATTTTTATTATGTCATCTATTGTGCTACCATAAATTCAATAGAATGTGGAGGCTCATTAGGAGGGTCATGTTCACTCACAAGGCAATAAAGTAAGCATCCATATAAATTTGTATTTTGTGTTTATAATAATTTTTTTCTATTTTCATTATAACATCTATTATGCTACCTTAAAGTCCTATTTTCCATGTTTTAATGGCTTATTATGAATGAGAGTTCTATGCTACCATATCACCAACATATAAATACTATGCATCATAATGATGATCATAGTAAGAGGAGGGATTGGGAAAATATTGCGAGTGTGCCACATTTTGATATTTTTGGTCCTATTGCTAGGACAAATCCTTTTTTTTGGTTGTGTTTCCTAGTAACACATTTTTACCATGGTAACCTTAGAGTTTACTATGTGGAAAAGTCTATTTACTAGCATCATTACCAAGTGTACCATTAGTTAATATCCTTCTTACAGAACATATTTTTGTACTCATAAGTGTTCTTGTTTACTGTAGTGTGGTCAATAAGTGTATGTTTTGGTGACCTTATGGATGGTTTGTAAGTATCCCATATTAGATTATCATCTAGTTTACCTTGTTATTATTTGTGTGTTTATACTAAAGGTATAAGAGTAAGGAACTAACAAGTACAATCTAGTAAATTTTATATCTACAATACTCTATAGGTATATTTAGATTCCAGTTTATCAGACCTTGGATTTTTTACTAGGAAGAGTTGTTTGGGATTTCAAGGCTATAATAAATATGGAAAAAATTCTTGCCTTGTCAAAAAAATATTCTAAATATGTGAAGACTATTCTAGAATATAAGAGAGCATGCATTTTTAATTGCTTTACATAGAGAGAGTAATGGATGTAATTCTTTTTGATATTTTGAATGGTGTTATTTTAATATGGTATGATATGCAAGAGGATCATATAAAAAATTCATGGGATAAGATTAGTGAAAATATGATCAAGGAGCACAACCCATGCCAACCGTATTTTGACTTGATTATTGAGATATTGAATCTAATTCAAGGACCTAAAGTGAGAGTTTATGAATACCATGCATGTGTGTAAGAGATTCAAAAGAAAGTGGAGGTCTAGTTATTAAAGGAGAACTTGCCTAATGGCCTCATGGATGGTGTTGATAACATGGTTTGTAAGTATTTTATTATAGTTATAAATAAACAATGAGGTCAAGGGATGAGTATGACCAACCTTCCACTATCCAATAAGCATATAAGATGGTAAAGCAACAAGAGAAGAGTCTAGAATAGAATCTAGTTCCACTAGAACCAGTTGCTCTAATAGCTTCTATCTAATGTTTACAACCTCTAACACTAGTATATATAGTAAGTCCATATTCCTCTACTTCTACAATTGAAGTAGAAGATCTAATTAACAACTTGTAATCAATTTATCACAAGGAAAAGACATAGGAACTCAACAAGCACAATCTTGAGATAAAAGTGTTAGGAATAATTTATTTGAGGTAGTATGCTATGAGTGCAAAGAGAAAGGGTATTAAAAAATAAATTACCCTAATAAGGTATCCACTTTAGGAACAAAGAGTAATAAGAAGGAAAAATATCTAGTTAAATTTATTGATCTTGTTCAAAATAACAAAGAAGAAGTTGATGCCATGGAAATTAAATGAGCTTGTGATAGGAATCCCAATGAAGAAAAAGAGGACAAAAAAAGAAATATAGAAGAGACCAAAAAAAAAAGAAAATTGAGAGTTTAATATTTTCTAATCTCAGTAGGCTAGACACCATACTCAGTCTTGGAAGATTTATTGAACCAAACCTCCAACATCATATATAGATATATACTAGCAGTATTATTAGAAAATAAAATGCATCTATGTTGCAAAATTAGTTCTAGATAAAGGAGGAAGGCCAAAGTCACTATGTTTTATAGAGGTTGGTCCATAGGATCCATAAGTTGAACTCTTGAATAAATTTATTTATATTCCTAATATCATGGTAGATGGTGGAGCCACAACTAATATGATAATATAATATACTTTGAAGATATTAAAAATATATATAGCTTGTAAATATAATTTAAAGTTGATATCCTTGAATAAAGGGAAAACAAAGCCTCTAGGAGTAGTCTTTGATGTAGCAAGTTTAGTCATGGGAGTCACCTATGTGGTAGATTTTCAAGTTATGAAAAATGGTTTATTAGCCTATCTAATATAATTATAAAGGCCATGGTTACAAAAATACCATGATCATATTTAACATTATAAAGGGTACATTACCATTGGTCATGGTACCAATGGAGTGAAGATAAATATGATCCCTCAACCTCATACATTAAGAGCAACATAAATAGAGAAATAAAATGAGTGTACAAACCTAGATTATGCTAGTATAAGTGAGATGGATAAAAAATATGAAGAATAAATTGAGTTACATATCTTAATGGTTGACATAATTTTAATACTCCAATAGATCATCCATATCAATTTTTTGAGGAAGAGGTGAAGAATTGGTAACAAAGGTTACACTTTAGATATGCAATATAAGAGCACAAGAAAGAGGATTACTTCTATCTCTTCTGTAGGTATATTCATTTATTCATATTTGATCATAAAGAGTAAAGACAAGTATATTATGTAATGCATAAGATAGAGTTGATCGATGATGCTAAAAATATTAAGCAAATGCCATATTATATGAATCCAAATTTTGTAAGTTTATCAAGGAAGAGATAGACAAGTTGTTGGATGCAAGTTTTATTTTTATAGTAGACAATAAAGAGTGGGTGCCTTTAATTATCATTATAAGGAAGAATAATGGGAAGTTAAGGTTTTAAGTTGATTATCAAAAGTTGAATAAGACCACAAAGAAAGACCATTATTTCCTCCCCTTCTTAGATCATATTTTGGATAAAGTTGTAGTAAAAGAGTGCTATAGCTTTACAAATGGCTATAATAGCTAAAATCAAGTTTGTACTATAGAAAATGACTATTTTAAAACATTCACCACTTCATAAGGAACCTTAACCTATTAAGTGATTCCATTCAAGTTGTGCAATACATTTTCAACTTTCTAACATTTTATAAATAAGGTATTTGAACCTTACATTAGAAATTTTATAAAAGTTTTTCTAGATGATTTTGGTATTTTTAGAAGGAAGGTAGATCATCTAGCTTCTCTTGAGAAGATATTTTAATGGTTGGATGAGGTCAAGGACTTACTTAATCATGAGAAAAGTATAATTTAATGCATCAAAGGTGTCTTGTTGGGGAATTTGATCTCCCAAAAAGGGATTGCAATTGATTCTACAAAGGTTGTAAATATTAAAGAGCTACCATTTTTTAAACAACAAGAGTAAGTTGCAATTATTCTTGGGCCATGTGGGATATCATAGGAGGTTCATAATTTTTTTCCCAAGAATTATACTACCATACTAAGTTTCTTAAGAAGGAAATGCATTATGAAATAGAGAAATAATCTAATGCTACATTTGAGGAACTAAAATAGGCCTTGACCATTGATTTTGTATTTAATAATCTAGATTGGAATAATCCATTTACTATCTACATAAATGCATCTGACATAGTGTTTGAGATCATATTGATTCAACATGATGATAATGGGTATAATCATCCTATCTATTTTAGAAGCATATAAATGAGTAGTGTTGAGGTAAATTATACAATTAAAGTGAAGGAAGCACTAGCCATCATATATTCTCTCAAGAAGTTTAGGAACTATTTCTAGGGCAAAATTTCATGGTTGTTATAGACCATGTTTTCATTAAGTATATTGGTAATAATCCCAATACATTAGGAAGGATAGCTAAATTGATTCTCATTCTACAAGAATTTGATTTTGATGTTGACTAATTGAGTAAGAAGCATATTAATATAGATTCTTTTTTCATGACCCACCTTGGCAGGACTCTTTTATGAGAAAAACTATGTATTGATAAATGATGACTTAATACTCAGTTTTGATGCCTTTGGATGATTTTATGCATTTTATGTTTTGATTATATAATATGAGGATATGGTACTAATTATATTGTTCTTGGATGTAGGACCAAGTGCTCTCATGGGTTGACGAGGAAATTGACCACCAAGAACAAGATACCAAAAAAGAGAAATGATGTGACAAACGGTTCTAGGGTAAAATATACCTAGGATAACAAGTGGTTACTGCATATAGTTGCATTTCATATCTACTCATTGAAATTTAACCATTGGAAAGGAAGTTACCATAAAAGGGCAATGGAGTCATTTTAAAATAGAAGTTGATGACTTGGAAGTTATTGTAAAATATTCTTTGGAAAATTCTTGTTTTGGTTTACTTGTGTATGTTTAAACATTTATCTTCTTTGCATATGCTTTTTTTTGGTAAGTTAAAATGTTATTAATAGGGGTTTTGAAAGGGCTTCAAAACCTTATTAAAATAGGTCACTAGACCACAAGCAATGCCGTAGGAAAGGCTATAGGAAAGACCATCAGAAAGGCTAAAGGAAAGGCCCAAGGAAAGGTCTAAGGAAAGGTCTAAGGAAAGGCTTAAGAAAAAACTTTAGGAAAAGCACATACAAAATGCACCTGAAGCGAGAAAAAAAAATGTTCCACCCAACCAAAAATTTGAACAACCCACTAAGCAGGAAAAGGAAAAAGTGGGAATTTTTAAATTTTGAACACTCCTACCGAGAAACTTATTTGAATAGCCCAATCAGTAATGTAGACACTAAAATCATGTAAATCAGATAATATTGCTAATGTGCCACTATGTGCCACTCTTATCGACATCATATGGCCCCATTGGGCAACCCTCAGGGGTTAATTAGGGCTCCCAACCACTTTTGGGAAGGTTTACCCCACTTTTGGGAGGTTTTGGGCCATGTAGCCATGGTCGTCCCACCCAGGGATGGCCACAGTTCATGGTCATCCCACCCAGGGACGACCACCAGCAACCATCCCTGGGTGGGACGACCATGAACCAGACCCTCCAAAATTCAAAGGGTGGGACAAATGGCAATCAATTCCTACCATTTATCCTACCCAATCACCCAAAATTGATTGGGAGGCTGTCATAAACATCAAGACCTACAAATTGGAGGCCCCAAATGGGCAACCTCTTCCCACCCTATGCATGGCAAGGGAATTGACAAGTGGCAACACTTGCCCTGCATGCTAGAACTTACCCCTTTGCACATTTGCCCTATTTTAGCTATAAATTGAGGTGCTCCCACCCAATTTCAAGAGGAGACAATAACAAGCATTGCTCATGAAGTGCTGCTCACATTTGTCCTCAACATTTGCCCAAGTATTTTCCTTGAAAACCTCTTCATTCGAAGGTGCTTTTAGGGGCATCCCAAAATACACCAAATTGATTCCAAAACCTATCAAATTTGAGATTTATTTGACCAAATTCGATGACAACACATTTAGGAGAGTTCTAAACCAAATCCCCTTGGAATTGGTGGTAAAAACCACCCAGTTTGTGGCCATCCCTACCAGGGATGGCTAGTAGTCCTAGTTGGACTCCTCAGGGATGGCCATGAAATGGCTAATAATTTTGATCTAATTTTAGCATAGATCATTTCTATAGCATTATAATAGCAACATATTCAAATTTGGTTAAGTTTTGAGTAGATTTGATGGGTCAATTTATGTGTTTTGTGATTGCAGTCTTACTTGTTCCTGCCAGGAATGGCCACAAGTTCTGATAACAATTTCACTTTAATTTATGCTCAGATCCTTCCAAAATCATCTCATTAACATCATACTAGAATTTCAAGTCATTTGGAGTTGTTTAGAATAGTCGCAAATAAATTTTATATTCATAGATGCATACTTTCTATGGTTTTCATAGTTTTCAATATCAAACGCATATGCTATTAACTTCATTCAATATCTTGTGTGTAGGTGCAGGTATTCTAGGCATGAGGGAGGAGCTAAGGAGTAGAATAAAATAAGCCCAAGATTAGCTCTCAATTGTGGGTTGCAAGAAGAACACTGGAAGCACGCCATTAAGCTCATGGAGGGATTTGATCCCTTGTAATTTGTAATCTAAAATGTATCAAAATGAGAAGCCCTCAAAGGGGATGTATTGTAACCTTTTGGAATTGATGAATTTATAAATACAAGGAGAAACCCCCCCCATTTTACTTCAAATTATTCATCATTTCAATAGCTTACTTTGTTTACCTCTTTTGCATCTTTCTTTTGCATGCTTTCTTAGAAACACTAGATTGCATTTCAGTTTCAATCCATTTAGGTGAGCCATTTTTCATGCTTCTTTAGTGGTGATCATGGTGGGACCCTTGTCCCTTGTTCCCTTTCATTTTTGTCATTTTTGACATCCTTTTTATGTTTTGTGTGTTGCAGGTTCTAGCCATTCTGAGTAGGAACAACTACAGAATTCCTAATTGGAACTACCAGGGATGACCATTGTAAACATCACCACCTAGGGATGGCCCCAAAATTTGTAGCCATCCCACCTAGGGATGGCCACAAAACTAAGGGGTTTCTATAGAAATTTCTAGAAACAACAATTTTTAGAACATAAAAGGTAAACTTTGAAACCTTCAATTTGCATCTAGGTTGTTTCAAAAAGGTTAAATTTTAGTTTTTCTTGTCTTTTGTGTGCAATTGAAAGTTAGATTTCATATTTATAAATTTTGCATTAACAAATCAAAGAAAAATAAGAAAAATAATAGCCTTTCAAAATGCATTTGTTTGGTTTGCTTGCGTATGACCTACCTAAGGGTTAGGTTTTCATATAGTTTACAAATTTTGTAGCTTCCTTTTATATATATGCTTATGATTCTAAAAGTAAAATGCAATTTCATGCATTTAGTGAACAATCATTGAATGCTATCTTGTTTTCTTTCAATAATTTTAAAAGGAACCACACACACCACGCTTCTTTTTAATGTTAGTGAGTTGGAATTCATCCCCAACCACTGATAGAGTTCAACGACAGTGGGTTTCATCTCCATCCATTGGCTCAAATCCCATGTACCCCATTTTTGGCCAAAGTTAGCTCCAAGATCCGATGTAGCTTGGAAAATTTGCATGTACTCCTCTTTGGAGGGTATAACATTGACCAAGTGAGTACTAGGTGAGTGATAGTAGGACCTATGCTCCCTAATCGGGTATGGATTTCATCTCCATACTTTGGTTGGTTCACATGATTGGAATTTCATTATCGGTTGTCGAGCTATGAGTATATAGGTGAAAACATTTAAACAATTGAGAATTACATCAACATTCAAAAACACATGAAAGAGATTCTTTACAAAAGCAACAAATTTGAAACACATCAAATAGTTTAGGAACACATAATATTTAAAAGAGATAATCATTTGTATTCTTGTGTGTTTCTATTGATTATGTATTTGAATCTATAAAACTTGTAAAGGAGATAATCACATAGAGGTTTAGAGTAAGTAGTTATGGTATATACCCGTAGCCAAGCCCACTTAAGGGTGGACATTATAGGGAGTAGGCAAGGAGACATGGATCATCTCCAATTTTATCCCAAGGACATGGTTATACCTCCTTGGTGGCCACCTACTCTCCCAAAGTCCTAGAAGTGTTAGAGAGGGGACCTAGCCTACAAGGGACTCCTACATGGGGTACCCCTATAGGTCACAGTCCCAATCTAGGAAATTATTTCCCAAGTATAGATACTTCAAATGCCTTCTTTCAAGAAAGGCAACCATGCAATGAGGTACCTACACATAGAGCAATACCATGCATTCATGTGCTTGCTCAGTCTACTCCACACACTGGTGTGTAGGAGCAAGACCATACACCTAGGGTAGGGTTAAATGATCATCTTATGCTTTCAAATCACCCTTCCCCAAGGTACAAAAACCTAGATGAGTATGATACTCATCATAGTGGGTGAGCCAATTCTACCCTACCATTCCTCATTTATGAGGGAAGACCTGAGGAAGATCCTAATTATCCTCAATCACATTATTCCATGCAAGCATAATGTGCCTCTACACTAGCAGATTATCAAGAACATATGTTTAGGGGTGAGCCTCAAGTTAATGTGACTTCTCTCAATCGAGGGAAGCTCGTAGTAGATCTCACAAACCCTCTTGAACAAGATAGGTATCTAGGCAATAATGCTAAGGCACATAGGCCCAATACAATTGATCAAATTAATCAATTAGTCAAAAAGTATGTTGATCATCAAGCTAAGTTTAATCAAATTTGGTCTGATAAACAATGCTTGGATCTCCTAGAGCATTGACAACAATTAGAAAGACAAAGACTTGAACAATAGATTCAAGAAACATTGTGTAATGGGGTTCCTACTCCAAGCATGCATAGATAGGAGGCTAGGCAAAGGCAACCTACTTTCCATCAGAATAGGTCTCCTAGACCTAATCAAATGTTACCTCCTAGACCTCCTAGGCCTGATCAAAACTTACCTACTAGGCCTAATATAGATCACCTACAGCAGGCTTTCGTTCCTCCTTGTAGGCCCATTCCAAAAACACCTTATGGGGCTTATGATGATTTGGAACAAAATGAGGATTACTTAGAAGCACCTTTTGGAGATATGGTTGATGACAATCAACCACCTCAACCTATGCTTAATATTCCTCATCCCCCTCCATGGGTCCAAAATAAAGAAGAGGATATTAAATCCTTTGATGCGTATCAAGCATTGCTTGAATGCTTAGAAACTATAGAGAGTAAGATAACTGGGAATGGGCTTCAAAAGCCCACCTTGTACTAGTTGTGCAATCAACCATTGCATCCATCTATACCTTCCCCTACATATCCTAAGCATTTTAAAATTCCCAAATTGGACAAGTTTAAAGGGGAAGAAGATGCTCAAGAGCACATTACAAAATTCATGAATCAGTGCTTCAACATACAGGAGAATGATGCATTACTCCTAAGAATATTTCTAATTACCCTCTCTAGCCCTACCATTGAGTGGTTTAACCAACTTCCAAGGCATAGCATCTATACATTTGAATAGTTTGTAGATGCATTCTTGGAATGTTTCACCTTCAATACCAAGAGGAAGGTGACCTTAACTGACCTTACGAGGTTAAAACAATATGATGATGAGTCTATCACTGACTATGGAAATAGGTGGTGAACACTCCTAGCTAAGCTACCCTATCTATTGCCAGTGTCCGAGTTGACTCGGATGTTTTCAAAGAGTTGCTTGAAACCAATATATTTATTGTTGCAACTCCAACAATATCCCACTCTTGAGGATGCTCTAGCGCAAGCTAGAACCATAGAAGAGATCAAAATCCAAGAGGGGGAGATAGCTAAACCTCACAAGAAGGAGTGGACAAAGAATCCAAAGAGCAATCCAATGCCATCAAAGCTAGTAGTGGTCAATCAAGTGGCCATTAATGTCCCTAGGGCCTGCACAAATGATGCCTCCTCAAAAGGTAAATTATCAGGCCCAACCTCCTCCTACGAGTTATAATAATAATACTCAAGCGAATCAGGGTCAAAATCAACAACGTCACCCTAGGCGATAATTTACACCCTTTGATGAGTCAATGGACTCCCTATTCGATCATTTATGGGCTGCCAAAATGGTTAATTTACCAGAAATCAAGCCTATAGACCCGAATACAGGTAAACCAAAGCCTATGGGACATCGAGAAGATCAATTTTATCGATATCATCGATAGAATGGCCATGACTTGCCTACATGCTATGGTTTCAAAAACATAGTGCAAGACATGATAGAGAGGAATGAGCTCCAAGTGGATAATCCTCTCACCCCAAATAATCAATAGATGGGGGTTTTCAAAGACCCCTTACCTACTCATGAGGTACAAGAAGCTCCTGCTAAAAAAATGAATGAGGTCAATATGACACCCCCTTTACAAGGGTACATCGGGATGGTAAGTATTGTGACTAGGAATAGATGCTACCCAAGTCAAGTTGCACCACCTGCAGCTTCAAGTGATGTTCCATCAACATCACAACCTCCCCCACCTCTAGTATAGAGCCTTCCACCTAGGCCAGTAGTGACAATAAAAAGTAAGCTTGCACAAATCTTAAGAACAACATCGGCTAGATTATCCATATACGAGCTAATTCAACAATCTCCACCTCATAGAGAAGCTCTAATGGATATTCTTAAGTCGATAGAGTTGCAACCCTAGGAGTCTAACTCCATCAATTTTGTGGGGCATGTGCAACAATGTAAGGAACTAGTGATCACGTTCCATGAGCATGAACTCAAACCCATAGCAAGTGATGTGGTGGACCCTCCTTTACACATCATTGCATGTGTGAATGACATACCGTATAAGAGAGTTTTGATAGACACTGGTTCATCAAGCAACATAATAACCACTAGTGCTCTTAAATACCTAGGACTTCCAGCATCTCATGTTGTAGCATCCACCTACACCCTTTGAGCATTCAATGATACAATATGCTCCATAGTCGGTACTATAGTCCTACCCATCCAGGTGGGATGCAAAACTATATCGACACTATGTCATGTTTTGGAGGGTGCGATGGCCTATAACATATTGCTAGGTAGACCTTGGATCTAGGACATGAAGTGTATCCCATCCATTTCTCATCAATGTCTCAAATATACTTATGAAGGGTAGGTACACATAGTCTCTACAGACCTTGAGCCCTTTAAGTATTGCAACATGGTGCAACAAATCCTCGAGTCGACATTACCATCGACTCATGTGGACTTCCAACTAAACAAATCCATTCAGGGTCCACTCCCATCTCCATTGCCTTCCATTACACCATTACCATATTCATCCATACCATCATCATCATTGGCAACTTTAGAAAAGCCTTCATCATCGTCAGATCCTCCATAGAGGAACATGTCGAAGAGGCCAATCGATGAAATCCCTCCCATCATTTCCACCATCTCTATGAAAGAGATTCCTAGTCTTGTAGATGAGGAACCATCTTAGGAGGTACACATTGAGTCATCTCAAGCCTCACTTCCATCTCCTCCACCTTCATCATCCCAGGTTACAATCCATATGTCTAGTACAGGGATAGGAGAGTACTTAGTCAGAAATATCACAATAGTTCCATCCATCGAGATAGTGCAAGATATGGGATGACCTCATCTCCCCATAGGTAGCATTGTGCCTCTTGGTATACCACCCAATAAAATAAATTTTATATATGGGGGTATCGAGTATGGAATATTGCCAGTTCCTCAACAAGAAGAAGATGATGAACCTTTCTCTGAGGATATAAACTACATGTCAAATCTTGACTATGCCATGCGATATCTACATCACTACAATTGGTATGGTTATGGTCTAGGGTTATATGAACAAGGTACTCATGTTCCATGTCAGCCATAATATCAGTTACCATATGATAAATCTGGGTTGGGACACAACAAGCCAATACCTTTAGATGTCCTCATAAAGAGTCTAGAATACCTAGGTCTGAATTACAGGGATGAGCTTGCATGATCCCTATGCCAATCCACATCATGTCCATTCATTGGGAGATTATTTTCCCATAAACATGGTAGATCAAGGGTTATCCAGTGATGTCGCTCAACCTCATGAAGTGGGAGAGAGTTCACACACCCTTCAATATGATAGTGAGGAAGAGGATCAAGGTCCTCCTCATGAATGGACAATAGATGATGAGTCAGACTATGGCATAGCTCCCATAAATTATCCAAGTTCAGATGAGGAATATGAGTAAGTCATCCCTTTGGATGATGAAGAAGAGTTCTATCTTTGTATGTTCCCATTACAACATCCTATTTGGTGATAAATTTTACCACTTGAAGAGCAAGCCTATAATCTACCACAACCACCCTAGAAAGTCTAGTGATAACCCATAGATAGGGAGTCCATGCCCTACCTAAAATACTCCTAGGTGGTCTACAATCATCTAGGTCAACCTAAAATACCCCTAGGTGGTCTACAACCATCTAGGTCAACCTAAAATACCCCTAGGTGGTCTACGACCATCTAGGTCAACCTAAAATACCCCTAGGTGGTCTACGACCATCTAGGTCAACCTAAAATACCCCTAGGTAGTCTACGACCATCTAGGTCAACCTAAAATACCCCTAGGTAGTCTATGACCATCTAGGTCAACCTAAAATACCCCTAGGTGGTCTATGACCATCTAGGTCAACCTAAAATACCCCTAGGTAGTCTATGACCATCTAGGTCAACCTAAAATATCCCTAGGTAGTCTATAACCATCTAGGTCAACCCAAAATACCCCAAAGGTATCTATAAGCCCTTTGGTCAACCTAAAATACTCCTAGGTGATCTACGACCATCTAGGTCACCCAAAAGCTCCAAAGGCATCTATAAGCCCTTTGGTCACCCAAAAAGCCCCAATGGCATTCATTAAGCCCATTGGTCAACATGTATATACATATATATATCAAAAATACAAAAACATTATTAAAATATAAAAAACACAAAAATATTGCATTGCATTGCATTTCATATCATTACATTATAACATCATTTGCATTAGGCATACTCATCATTGCATTGTGCATTATTAGAAGTTGATCATACATATCTAGCACCAAGTATATACACTAGGCATCTATCAAAATCAAGGTTGTCAAAGATCAGTTTTACCACCTATTTACATTATCTTTACCATTTACATATACATTCCATACTGTGTGTCTATTTCCCTTCACTTAGCCATTGTTCATAAGGCATCTTTAGGGTTTTTGATCACTCAACCATCTCTAGTTTTCTTTTCAGATTTTGTAGAAAGCTATCATGATTTTTAGAAGGTAGAATCCTGCTTAGATTATACCTTGTATACATCAAAATCCCAACACATTTTCACATTAATAAATCCAAGTTTAGCACAAGGAAAGATGAAACCTACAAAGTGGTCTAGGTTACCTTAAGTGAAAAATTTATCTCGCTCATCCCCCTATGCGAATGGTTCAAAGATGTTGAGAATTGACAAAAGGACAAGTTCCTCCTTACCCAAAATAATCAAAATCCCTTGCTTCACACCAAATTGGGGCAAGTATCCAAAAGAGAAAAATAAATAGTGATTATTATCACTTAAAAATATTCAAAAGAAAAAGTGGTTTTTACCATTAGAAAAAAGTAAAATAAATAGTGGTTCTCACCACTACCAAAATCCATTGCTCACCATAACAAAAAATGAGCAACTCCTTAAACACAATTCAAATTTAAAAGAAAATAAGGGAGTATTGAACTTGAATCCTTGGAATTCTCAGTATTAGAGAACCATAAGGTGATCCTCATTACAGGTTGGGTGGCATCAAGCCCACTTAGCAATGGTGGTATCCTTACGCATGATGATATGTCTATCACATAAGCAACTTGCTTTTGTATAGACCAATGTTTGCATGTGGATGAGCTAGCTTTTGGTAGCCTATATTGCCTAGTGGTCTAATCCAACTACGTACAAAACTTAGGATAATGAGACTCATAGGGTGATCTCTAGTACAGATGGGCTGAATCAATCCTGTTTGGCACTAGGGTAACTTTATGCGTTATCATAGTAATGAACTCACATGCACACACAAGGATATTGAATATCTTGGTTATCTTAGAAGATTTATACTTTGTTAAAAAGTCTTGCATGGTTACTATACAACTTTTTATTAGGTAACTAGAGTGTTTGAGTCTCTTGAAAATCCCAAACACATCATAAACATTATATTATTCATTTCATTTCATATCATGCCATCACATGTTTGTCAGTTTACATTTACACAAGCCATTACATAATGTCATAATAACATGAAAATGATGAGATAAATTTTGTATAATCAATGGTGCTAGCATCTAATGTGTCAACTAGTAATCATAATACATCATACAAATTAAACAAATCATCCATTTCATTATGCATTTACAAATATCCATATCATCAAATCACATCATAGGACAAATACATGCATCCATGTTAGGCATCCATCATAACATCATAAAGCAAATATAAGCATTGCATACATCTCATAAAGCAGTAAGAAACACATGATGATAACAAAAAACTCATATATATATGTATGGGACCAAAAGCTACATCATAATCCAAAAACTACCCATGGGCTGCAATCAAGTGGGTCCTCAGACCTCACACTCCCAAAAATCATAAAATCAACAAAAAAAATCAGATAAAGAAAAATCTCAAGTGCACCTCGTACCCAATTATTTACCCTATACACTTGTATTGCAGCGACTTGCACTCCATGCAATCTGGCAAGATGAGTAAATTACCATAAGGCTACTTGAACCAAATTATTCATAGTCGAACTGAAATGTCTTCACTTCAATCCCCAAGAAGGCCATTGCGGTCGGACTGCTCCATGGGAATGAGGTATTCATTTCCTTTCTTCTATGAAATCTCATCAAAAATAAAAAATTCAAAAACAATTAAAACACCAAAAAATCCTACAAAAACAACTTAAAAAGATAAAAAACAGGGCCAAAAACCCACCAAAAATAGGTCAAAAATGGTTCAAATTAACAAGGGATCAAGATTAAATCCAAAGTATTCATGGAAACTCTAAAAAGTCTTTATTTCACTCCCCAAGAAGGCTATTATGGTTGGACCGCTCCACGGGAATGAAGTATTTAGGCTCTTGCTTCCATAAATCATCATTAAAATGATCAAAATCCTAGCAGAATTGATAAGGTTTGCAATGGGTAAAATTGATGGTTATCCCAATTAAGTCATATGTGTCAAGTGACTCATCACTTTCATCATTAGTCATGCCCTCATCGACTCATCACTTGAGGGGGTAGTCATAACAATGATTTCATAATCAAATCAACACTTAAACACTCAAAAGTGCAATTTTCATACATTCAAAAGAATCATTGCCAAAGATAAATTTGCAAGCCCATGCTAGGGCAAACAATCAACAAATGCAACAAAACAAAGGCTTGGCCTCCTTGAAGCCTTAGGAATTCACCCTTGAAAAGGCTTACAAGGAAACAAGGAACCAAGACCAAGTATACCCTAAGCCCCAAAAATGCTATGGCAAGCGCAACTGAAAGGTATACCAAAATCAATCCTTCAACTATGTCAAAAGCAAGGATTCCAAGAATGTATGCTCTTTCCACAATGGAGGCATCTAAATTTGGTTAGGTTAATGAATAACCTCAATCATTTTTGGCAATTTTGGGTTTGAGATCCTAGCTTCTTGTCTATGAGTTGTCATTGATGTCAAAAGGAAATGACATTAATGTTAAGAGGATGTGTTGGCTTCAAAGGTGGAAGATTCCAAGAGAATCTTTTTAAGAGAATCCGGAGAGATTCCATTGGCAATGGTTTTTATTAAAACCAATGGATGTTCTCTTTATTATTTATTTAAATATTATTTAAAACCCTTCAAGGTTTTAATTAATTAATTATTTAATTAATTAAGGGAGAAATTATTTTTAATTTATTAAAAATACTTTAAGGGTTTTTAAACCCTTTAGAAAGCAAATTTCGATTAAATTCGAAATTACTTTTCTTTGTAGCCGACGTGTTCTAAAGTCCACATATGGACTATAAATATGAGAAGGTTCCTAAGGTTAAACCCTCTTGGAAAATTGAAGGAAATTAATTGGTTTGGCTGCGATCGAATGTTCTGTTTACGCTGCGAAAGAGGAGAGCTCATGGTTTGAAAAGCTTTCGAAAAGCTTGACCGTTTATGTGGAAGGAAGTCCGTCTTGGACTTCGTAAGCCCCTTGTGGGCTAGTGGCAGCGAAGGCTGCATTTGGGCCTTGCGTAGGTGGAGGTTTGCGTTTCGATCCCCGCAGAGGGAGCTGTGCATGGATTAGTCACATTTTTATTAAAACGTGTTTTGTGCCACAAATTTTGGATTCTTCAAGGGCAGCCAATATAAGGTGTGATTATTTTCTTGATATGATTTTTGGCATTGTTTAGCATTGTTTAAAAGACATAGGAGAAATAAGGGGATATTTCTTTGGTTGTATTTTTGAGATTAGTCTTTTGCTATGCTAAATTTAAAAATGGAGATATAAGGTGTAAGTTTTGGTTGTTGTGTTTTTGGCTTCTTTGGTGGTTGTTTTTAAAGAAGAGAAGCTAAAAGGTGTATTAAGGAAAGTTTTTATATATGCTCATTTATCTTGGTTCTAACCCTAACTTGGTTGGAAGTTTGAGGGTTGTGTGTGGTGACAGCTTTAAGGATCAATTTTCTTCTACTCCAAAAAGGTATGGGCACATTTTCCTTATGAGTATGATTGGTGTATGTTTTTCTGAAAAAAGGTTGGAGTGAAAAGGTTTTCAACTAGGTTTCCTTTGGTTGGGTGTAAATCCTATTTTCTGGTTTGTTGAAGACTTCTTATGCATTGTTATCCTTGATGAGAGTTTTGGTGAATGCATAATTCTGGTTTGAGGTAGTGGAAGCATTGTGCACTAGGGTTTATGTTTGTGAGTCTTGCTACTTGCATTGAGTTGGTGGAACCCTTGGTTGGCTATTTTGAGTTTGATGGTTGAGTTGCTTCCATAGAGGTTGTTTGATCAAGTTATTGCTTTACTTGATTCATGATATTGGGCTTACTCCATTGAGTTGATTTGAGCAAGTTATTATTTATATTTGGTGATATTGTGTTGGTGGCTATTTTGTTCAAATATCTTTGGAGGGAAAAGGATTTCTACTTGTTTCCTTTTCTTGTGATGATTGGTTGAATGCTTCAATGTTGATGTTGAGTTGAATGGTGTTGGTTGACTAAACCTTGTTTGATGAGCATTGTTGTTGAAACCCTAATTGATGGTGAAAAGAACATGAGTATCACTGTTATCTTATTCTTTGCATAGTTGGCAATTGTTGGGGTTTCATGTTCTTGAAAGAAAACATTCTATCCTATCCATTTCAGATATTGAGTTGAGTTTTCAGATTTGAGATTGAGATTGAGCTGAGCTGATTTGAGTTGAGTTTTGAGATTGGGATTTGAGTATAGAACATATTGAGTCTCTAACAATTCTATTTATGCTTCTATGAGTTTGAAAAATCACATTGGGTCTCTAACAATTCACTTTGTGATTTCCTACTAAGAAAGTTTTTCTTGGTGAGCTTGCTGAGTTTTTGGACAAGTTTCGATGGGGACTTGTGAGCAGTTTTGGACAGGTTTTGGTGGGGACTTGTGAGCAGTTTTGGACAGGTTTCGGTGGGGACTTGTGAGAAAATTTGGACAGGTCCTAGCAGAGGACTTGTGAGCTAATTTTGATAGCTATATCAGAGAACTTGAGGATAGAGGTGCATTGGTTCTATGATAAGAACCTGAGAACAGTTGGCAAGTCTTTGAGAAGGCTTGTATTTAGAGGATTGATTTTTTCAAGAGTTGGACAGATCTGACAGACAGAGGAAGACTTGTACTAGATCGACTAACTATGTTTGGTACAGGTTGCTGAGCTATTGTGGACATGATCATAGAAGGCAGAGGTCTCTTAGGCTAAGCATTGAGGACAGGAGGTCTTCGGTGGAAAGGAGTTCCATGTGCTAGCAAGAGGTAGAGGCAGTTGATCTTCTAAGGGATTATTTCTAGAGCAGAGGGGAAGGTATATCCTTTGAGTAGAGGCTCATAAATTCTAATTGGGGGAAGGTATCTCGTTTGAGCAGAGGCTCATAAATTATGATTGGGGGAAGGTATCTCCTTTGGATCGAGGCTCATAAACATTGTAATTGGGAAGGATTCCCAAAGAACTTTGAGATAACTTTTAGAGAAAAGTTTTGTGGACGTAGCCCAACCATTTTGGGTGAACAATGTTAAAATTGGTGTCACTTTGTGAATGTTATTATGCATTGCTTTGATATTGCTTTGGGTATATTGCTTTACTATTTTGAAGTATAAAGAAAAAGAGGTTTTATACTGTTCACCCCCCGTCTCAGTATAAGCTTGTGTTCTTCAATCATTTAATTATTTAGTCATCTATTTTTGCTCAATGCTCTGTTGCACACAACACATCTCAAAAAGAGGCATTTGTAGACACTAAAATCATGTAAATTAGATAAGACTACTAATGTGCCACTATGCGCCACTCTTATCAACATCATATGGCCCCATTGGGCAACCCCCAGGGGTTAATTAGGGCTCCCAACCACCTTTGGGAAGGTTCACCCCACTTTTGGGAGGTTTTGGGCCATGTAGCCATGGTTGTCCCACCTAAGGACGGTCATAGTTCATGACCATCCCACCCAGGGAGGACCACCAACAACTATTATTGGATGGGATGGCCATGAATTAGACCCTCAAAAAGTCAAAGGGTGGGACAAACAACAATCAATTCCTACCATTTATCCTGCCCAATCACCCAAAATTCATTTAGAGGCTGTCATAAAAATTAGGACCTACAAATTGGAGGTCCAAATGGGTATCCTCTTTCATCTTATGTATGGCAAAGAAATTGACAAGTGGTAGTACTTGCATTGCATTCCAAAACTTGCCCCTTTTGCCCTTTTGGGCTATAAATTGAGGTACTCTCACCCAATTTTAGGAGGATAGATTTGCAACATTTGTCCACAAAGTGCTACCCATATTTTTCCATACACTTGCCCACATATTTTCCTTGAAAACCGTTTCATTCAAAGGTTCTTTTAGGGGCAACCCAAAATACACCAAATCAATTCCAAAATTTGTCAAATATGAGAGTTATTTGACCAAATCACATGACAACACATTTAGGATAGTTCTAAACCAAATCCCCTTGAAATTGGTGGTGAAAACCACTCATTTTTGCGACCGTACCGATCAGGGATGGCTAATAGTCCTAATTGGACTTGCCAGGGATGGCCATGAAATGGCTAACAATTTTGAGCCAATTTTAGCATAGATCAATTCTATAATATTAGAATAGTAGCATACTCAATTTGGTAAGTTTAGAATAGATTTTATGTGTCAATTTATGTTTTATAATTTCAGTCTTAGTTGCTCTTGCCAGGAATTTCTATAGGTTATGATCACAATTGCACTTTAATTTATGCTCATATCCTTCCAAAATCATCTCATTAACATCATATCAAAATTACAAGTCATTTGGAGTTGTTTAGAATAGTCGCAAATAAATCTTATATTCATAGATGCATACTTTCTATGGTTTTTCATAGTTTTCAATATCAAACACATATGCTACTAATTTATTTCAATCTCATGTGTGTAGGTGTAGGTATTTTATACATGAGAGAGGAGCTAAGGATATGAATAAAAATAGCCCAAGAATAGCTCTCAAGTGTGGGTTGCAAGAAGAACCCTAGAAGCACACCATTAATCTCATGAAGGGATTTAATCCCTCATAAATTGTAATCTAAAATGTATCAAAATGGGAAGCCCTCAAGGGGATGTATTGTAATTTTTGGATTGATGAATATATAAATACAAGGAGAAACCCCCCCTTTTACTTCAAAGTATTCATCATTTAAATAGTTTACATTGTTTACCTCTCTATCATATTTCTTTTGCATGTTTTATTATAAACACTAGATTACATTTCAGTTTTGATCCATTAAGGTGAGTCATTTCTCTTGCTACTTCAAGCAGGAAAAAATAAGAAACCCTCCAAATAAGGGAAAATATAAAAAAACACAGTCCCACGTAGGGAAAAACCAGACTTTGATAAGGTAAAACTGGAAAACCATAACTACTTTACAAAAAACCACCCTGAATAGCAGGATGGAGAAGATCCCAAGGATGTCCCATAACAAAGGCACCTAAAATAACCCCACCAGAAGGCATGGAAAGGGGTAGAAAAATGGATCAATGACCTCCCAACCCAAGGAGATCATCTACAACACCAACCAACCAAGAAGGAAGGGCCAGGGAAGTGTGAGAGAATTGGGACAGGACCAAGGAGGAGGAAGCTACAAAACAACATCCCGCACAAGCTTGAAAATTGGAACAACAAGCTAGGGATCTCCACATGCCATGAAATCCCCTTGCACAAAGGTTGAGCTACCAAGACACCAACAAAAGTAGAGGAAGCAACATAAGTAGAATTACAAGCCATGGAAAAGAGATGGGCAAGTTCTGAGGGAACCCAAAAGGAAGGAGCCATGGGGTGAACAAGTTGCAGTTATTAAGCATAAGGTTGCCCAAACTAGAAAAATATAGTAAGAAACCCTTGACAACCTTCAACACCTCAAAATAACAACTTATGGGACCTAGAAAAGGAAGACCAATGGGATCACAAAAACAAGCAATGCAGAGGCCCCTATCAAAGCCATGAAAAATGCTGATAACCCACCAAGAAGTCCACATCCACGAACCCAAAGAGAAGAGTCATAGGAATAAGCACATGATCCCAACCTTGACCAAAAATATACTGTACAAAACTACTCAAGAATCAACTCTCCCAAAGCCATGACCCCCCACACTTGGAGAACCATTGAATATCGACACCAAGTAGAAACCTGTAAAAATCTAGGACACATTGAGAGCACCAAGGAAAAAATCCTTGAAACAACCCAAAAAGCCTAGGGAAGGTCCCAAGGAAGTTCCTAGGGACATCCTAGACCAGAGGCATGTGAAGGAACCCTTCAAAAAGACATGGAAGGGGGCAAATAAAAGGAGAAATGGCCTCCCACCCCAAAGATATCATCTGTCAAACTAGCTAGCCAAGAAGGAAGGGTCAGGGAACTGGGATAGGACTAGGGAAGGGGGAAGCAAGGAAGCAGAATAGGACTTCCTAGGGAAGTCCCCTACGTTCCCCCCATCCTCTTTGCATATGCTTTCAAATACTTAAAATATAACTATTCTCAATGGTATTAACTTATGAAGCAATAAGTCATTTTAGTTGCTTTATTGATATAAGTTGATATTGGAAATATATTGTTTGGATGCTAAAGAGGTTCATATTAAATAATTACCTTACTTAGCAATATGATGTTTTTAAAGGATCAAGGACATATATGATTGGAAGAAATAATGAACTTATTTAACTTCTTTTTAAAAATGGCATTTGAAAAGAAAAGAGAGATCCAAGACTTAATATTAACCTTATAAGCATAAGAGAATTATATTATTTTTATGTTATTAAATTAACAATAACCATATGTTATATTGAATTAATATGGTGAGTTATTTTGGAACATTATGATGTTAAAGTTTTCTTTATATGAACTAAATATAATAAAATAAGAGTTAAGAATAAGTGGTTGGTTTGGTTGTACAATGAACTCGTCTCATAGCTTATGCTTATTAGAACCAAAAGTTAAAAGGTGGGAGTCCTTGTTTTCTAAAAAATAGAGGATATTCATCACACAACAAAAGACAAAGCATTGAGGATATTGCATTTGGTAACAATAAGAGATTTGCACCATCACTACTCACATATTCCATATTCAACAATGTCTAAGGCTTTAAAGGTATTTATTACATTGCTTTGCTATTCGAAATGATGCTGGTTGAAAATTATTTTCACTATTTCTTGTGAAGCAATTATAGTGTGCCTGTGGTGTAGGCCGTAGAAAGATTTGTTTTAAAATAAAAATGAATTGGTTTTTATTTATGTATTCCTTCAATAGTGAACTTCCATCTTCAACCCTAATTTTTGGACATTAGCATGGCATACCATCAATATTTGGATTGATTATTATTTTTCCTTAAAATATCCTTTGGTTGGCTAGGTATTCATTCTATTTTTCTATGCATCTAAAAACTGAAGTTGAAGTATGTGGTTGCTAGTTTATAATGATGTTGGATTCACCCTGTGTATTCATGTTTGATGTGTGCATATTGCTCAATATTCATGCTATATGTTTTTTTTTTTGATTGATTGAAAGGGTGTTGAAAAGTCCCTGAACCTTGAACAAGTATTTTTTACATGTTTTCCAAAATGACCGAAGAGGCCCAAGAGCTAAATATCAAAGAAAAATCCAAACATCATAAGAAGAAAGGTGTCACGATATTGTGACATGTTGCAATTTCATGGTCCACAACATAGAGAAAAAGCAAGGAGGAAAAGGTGTCGCGATATCATGACATGTTGCGCTGTCGTGGCCAAGGGTGGAAAGGATGTCGCAAAATCATGACAAAATGCAGCATCGTGGCCGAAGAAGAGAATGTGTCATGATATCACAACATGTTGCAACATCGTTTCCAGATAGGAAGAAGTGTCGTGATATCACGACGAGTTGCATCGTCACGGCCAGAGAAGAAAATATGTCACGATATCATGACATGTTGCATTGTCACGACCCCAAGAGAAAAAGTGTCATGATATCACATGTTGCATTGTCACGACCCCAGGAGAAAATATGTCACGATATCACGACATGTTGCAACATCGCTGTCGGAGAGGAAGAAGTGTCATGATATCGCGACGAGTTGCGTCATCACGGCCAAAGAAGAAAATATGTCGCGATATCGTGACATGTTGCATTGTCGCAACCCCAGGAGAAAAGGTGTCACGATATCGTGACAAGTTGTATTGTTGTGGCCAAATGAGGAAAAGTGTCACGATATCGTGACAAATTGTATCGTCGATGCCAAAGAAGAAAATATGTCGCGATATCACGACATGTTGCATTGTCACGACCCCAGGAGAAAAAGTGTCACGATATCACGACAAGTTGCATTGTCACATCCCCAAGAGAAAAAGTGTCGTGATATCGCGACATGTTGCATTGTTGTGACCCCAGGAGAAAAGGTGTCGCGATATCGCAACAAGTTGTATTATTGCAGCCAAATGAGGAAAAGTGTCGCGATATCGCGACAAGTTGTATCATCGATTCCAAAGAAGAAAATATGTCACGATATCGTGACATGTTGCATTGTCGCGACCCCAGGAGAAAAAGTGTCACAATATCATGACAAGTTGCATTGTCGTGACCCCAGGAGAAAAGGTGTCACGATATCACGAAAAATTGTATTGTTGCAGCCAAATGAGGAAAAGTGTCACGGTATCGTGACATGTTGCAGTGTCACGGCCTACAGAGAAAGAGTGTCACAATATCGTGACCAGTTGTATCATTGTGGCATAAGGAGAAAAAATGTCATGAAATTGCGACGTGATGCATCGTCTCGACAAAAGGATAAAAAATGTTGCGATATCGCGACATGTTGTATTGCTGTGGCCAAAGAAGAAAAAGGTGTCGCGATATCGTGACATGTTGCATTAACGTGGCCAAAGAGAAAAAGTGTTGCGATATCGTGACATGTTGCATCATCGTGGCCATAGGAAAAAAAGTGTCGTGATATCGCGGCAAGTTGTAGCATCATGACCAGATGAGAAAAAGTGTCGCAAAATCATGAAAAGTTGTGTCGTCTTGGCCAAAAGATAGGAAATGTTGCGAAATTGTGACAAGTTGCATTGCCGTGGTCGAAGGAGGAAAAAGTGTCACGATATCGTGCCAAGTTGTAACGACGAGGCTGAAAGAGATAAAGTGTCACAAAATCATGACATGTTGCATTGCCACGGCCAAAGGAGGAAAAGGTGTCGCAATATCATGACAAGTTGCAACGACGAGGTTGAAAGAGAGAAAGTGTCGCGATATCGCGACATGTTGGATTGTGGCGGCCGGAGGAGAAAAAAGTGTCGCGATATCGCAAAAATTTGCAATGACGAGGCCGAGAGAGAAAAAGTGTCGCAATATCACGACATGTTGCGTTGTCGTGTCCGAAGGAGGAAAAAGTGTTGCGATATCGCAACAAGTTGCAACGACGGGCCGATAGAGAAAAAGTTTCATGATATCATGACATGTTGCATTGTTGCGGCCGAAGGAGGAAAGTGTCGCGATATTGCGACATGTTGCAACGACGAGGTCGAGAGAGAAAAAGTGTTGTGATATCGCGACATGTTGCATTGACACGGCCAAAAGAGAAAAAGTGTCGCGATATTGTGACATGTTGCATTGCCACGGCCGAAGGGGGAAAAAGTGTCGCGATATTGCGACATGTTGCAACGACGAGGCCAAAATAGAAAAAGTATCATGATATCATGACATGTTGCATTTTCATGGCCAAAGGTGAAAAGTGTCACGATATCGCGACATGTTGCAATTTCGCTGTCAAAGGAGAAGAAGGAAAAGGTGTCGTGATATCGCGACAAGTTTCGTCAACATACCAACCCAGTCCCCTGGCACCATCTCACATTGTGCACACATTGAAACTTGTAGGATCATTCCTTAGGTCGATGGAAAAGGAGTCTCTCCACACTTGAATGTCAGATTCGCCAACTCCCTTGTTAGCAAGCCAGTCCATAGCTTTGTTTCCTTCCCTGTATTGATGCTTAATGGCTAATTTTGGGTAATTGCAAATTAGGGCCTTGCATTCTTGGAAAATCGAAGCAAGGTCCCAGGGAGGCTTAGCAGTACCATTGAACCAGTTGATGCAGTGAAACGAGTCTCCCTCGATGATAATTTTACTGATGGTCAACCCTTCCATGAGGATCAAACTTTGGAACAGGGCCCGTCCTTCTGCCATATTGTTGGATTGAATTCCCAGGTTCTGGGCGAAGGCCAAAATTATTTCTCCTTTATGGTTTCTGAGAATTCCCCCTTCGCCAGCCACTCCTGGGTTGCCTTTAGATACCCCATAGAAATTGAGTTTGTGCCACCCAAAAGGAGGTAAGACCCACTTGATGACAGACCTGTCCACAAAAATACGGGCCGAAACAGAAGCATTAGACAGATTGAAAAATCTGGTTAGATACGATTCTAATCCAGGAGGGGGAGGTTTTGGAGATGAAACAAGAGGCATTATCCATAGCAAGGGCCATGATTTTGACAACGATAATCTTCTTATCAATGGCTTGATTTTTGAAAATTTTGGTGTTTCTCTCGATCCAAATCTGCCATAGGTAAAGGTGGAGGCAAGCTTGCCACATGAATTTTAGTTGGTTGCTCTTGAAAGGTCGGGGCCATTGCTTAATCAGGAGTGGAATGGAATGATGGAGGACTATGGAGATGACAAAGGTGTTATGGACCTGGTTGAGAACTACTAAGGAAAAGGGACATTCCAGAAAAACATGCGAAGTGGACTCATAGGCATTTTTGCACAGAATACACCAATTGGGAATGAGTAACCCTCTAATAATCAAGTTGTCAATGGTGAGGATTCTATTTAGGGAGGCCAACCAGAAAAATAATTTGACCTTGGGAATGATATTGGGAACCCAAACCTATTTTGATAAGTCCCAACCATCAGTGGGAGTTTCTTGACTGTAGTAAGCTGATTTGACAGTGAAATTTCCAGATTCTTCAAGGATCCAGACCATGGAATCATCTTTGTGTGAGCTCGGGATGATGCAAGTCCTCACCAAGTTTTGTAACCTCCTGAGAGCCTCGATGATATGCCTGGGCCCGTTAAGGGCCAGGTGTTTCCATTCAGGTCTTGTAGGACCTTGGTTAATGAAGTGGCACACCTTATCTCCAAAGGTGGCTTCGGTGATCTCCTTGAGCACTATAAGATGTAGATCATGGCTGAGAGGTTTATCATGGATCCACGGATCGTCCCAAAAATGGATGGTCATTCCAGTTCCTAGACACCACCTTAAGCCTTCCATGATGATTAATTAATGTATGTAGGCCTATATGTTAAAAATAAACCAACCTTGCTTTTAATTAATGTATGTGGGCCTTTCATGCCCTAAAAGGAATAAGAGCCATGTGGATGTTTGACCCCACATGTGCCTAGATGAGAGGATTAAATGTTGATTATTTTTTATTCATTCATGGTTGTGCAAGGTTTACTTTTGCAAAATATAAAATGTATGTTGATTGATTTTTATAAGTAGATTGTTTTATTTTCTAAATGAAAAGAAGGTTTATTTGGTTCAGGTGTCAAAATGGGTAGTCATCCCTTTTCAATATTTATATTAGGAATGTTAATATTTGTTTTAAAAGAAGGAAAATGACATTTTGGATAGTTTATTACCTTTGGAGGGATTAGATATAACTTTAATGAATAATAGAATCATCTGGTTCTTTAATAGCATAATATGTTAATGCTTACTTTTAATGTAAGTAAAGACTTTATTTTATGTGAAGTTATAAAGTGTATTAACTTAGAAATTTGAATATTTATTAAATAATAATTGTTGGATATGATTGGCCTTAGAAATGAGCAACTTGTTATTTATATAGTTTCTAGATTTACCCAGGTGGGTATTTATCATGATGGGTAGGAGTTTTTGATTGATGTTTAAAAAAGTGTCTGGTATATGAAAATGAGAGTAGATATGTTCTTTTTATTTTTTTTCCTTTTTAATGAATAATATTATATTGGAGGTGGAGTACTTTGTGAAATATTATGGGGTATTTCACCGATGGACATGGAGTCCGTGTAAGGAAAACTATGGGGGTTTCCTCTTAGTAGTTACTTATATTTTGATTTAATAAAGGAAAAAACAAATTAGGTGTGGAACCTAATTGTTTGTAGATGAATAAAAAAAGGTTTTTATTCATATGTTTGATTTAACAATCAAAGAGTAAATATTATAGAAAAGTAACAAGGATTTTCTATATGTTGTATTATGCATTGAAATAAAATAACATGTAGAAATGCATCATCATAGAGGATCTATCCTGATCCCTTATCCCATCCATTTCTCATTAAAGCTCAAGGACCTTAGTGGGTAAAGTTTGAATAAGAAGAAATATAGTTGGTTTTGTTGAAGAGCATTCTATATATGTATATAATGAAACTAGAGTTGTAAAGAAAGAATGGTTTGTGGATAAATATTAAATGTGTAGCTTTGGATTCTTTAATGGCTTTTATTATTGAGAAAGACATTGTAAATTGAGTTTGATTATTTTGAAGAGATTTGTATACTGATGATCTAAGTAAAGTTGTTTACTATCTCAAAAAAATTCAAATTATGTGATTCTAGTTCATCTTGTAGAATGATTTGATGTCTTTATAATTGAAAAGTATATGGATGGTAAATGGGTCATGTTAAATGATTATGCTTATAGAAATAAGTTTAATCTATTATGGTGTAAATCATATTTTATGTTATGCTTTGAGTTATCTCTTATGTTAAGTAAGGTGATCATGCTTTTCTTTCTGGAAGAATTACGAGAGAGATATTTAGGGTTTTTATGTTTTTCATTTTGTAGGAGGGGGGTTTAGTAAGGGTAGACTCTAAGTAACCTTGTATTGAATCCATTTAATATGAATATTAACTTGAGGGAGTTCTAGGGAGGAAACACCCAAGACCTTTGCAAAGGGACACATTTGAAAAATAAAATTCAAGTGTGATCCAAAGGTGGGGAGTTTTTGGATAAGATTCATTACAGGTTAGCTGAATATTTATCCTACCATGGAGGTTAGGAATCCCTTGTGCATTTTAGATATGTGATGGTACACCGAATGATAGTTGGATGTCCATGTGAAAATATCATGTAGAGTGGTAATCACCTCAATTAAACCATTGCAAAGATGAGATAATTGAACACTGTAGTTTTATCCATTCCACAATAGAGGTGCAATGTTTAAACTAATAGGATTTATGCCTATACACTAACATATAAAAGCTTATGCTAGTAAGGAAATTTATGTTCCATTTCTCTAAAGGTTGAGAATGGATAATCCAAATGATATGGTCAAGATACCTTACATTCGCATAGAATTCAAGGAATGTGGGGTGACCATTTAGAGCATCCTTTGTGCCATGGAGGTACACAAGGTAAACCCTAGAATCCATGAGAGTTTGGCCATTCTTGTCCACTTGAGTGACATATAAAACTTCATGGACTCAAAATGTGGTGAAGCCTTAATGAATATAATCTATCTAGAAATATCTTTGGTGAACCTTAACTGATATTTAAAAAAAAAATCCCTCCTAGGTTGGTTAGATTTGGGTTGTTACATTTTTTGGGAGCATATAAGGGAGTTTGATTTGAATGTGAAGATGATGAGTTTCTTGATGTAATATTGTTAACATTAGAATCCATTCTAGAGTAATATGTAGACATATGATGAAATTTAACCAAAGTTAAGTTTCTAGATGGTGTAACACCAAGAATTAAGAGGAAGATCTCTCAGGCCAGTTTATCCTATTTAATAAAGTAAGGAGTATTATCCTATGAATTTTATGACTCACACTCTTCAAATCAGCTGCTCCTTTGTAACCAATTATATATTTTACTTATCCACTACTCCTCTACAACATGCATAAGGGATCAGGCCTAAAATGCACTTATATAAATGGGATGAATTAGTTTTGAAATCGAGGTGAATAGTGTCCAAACTCATGTACAAGACATGACAAATTGCATTTTTTTAGAAAAAAATATAAAAATGGGGTGAATTAATTGCAAAATCTTGCTACCACTCATTTTCATATATTCTTGTGATAGTAAAATAATATTTTCTAAATTCATCATTTTAGGTTGCCAAATTCTAGCATCCCTTAAGAGTTTGTGCACATTACCTTTACTAGATCTCTACTTGATTTTTCATAGGTATCACACTTTAGCAACTTTAGAGCTCATTTTGGGGTCTTCTAAGGGTTTTTTGAATATTTTATGAAGCATCAAACTTATCATAGATTATTTAAAGCATATATCTCAACGAGCTAGGTGGTTTCAAAAAAAAATTGAAACTAGAGCTTTGGATCAAAAGGTATACCTCCTAGAAGGTTCTCTACAAATAAAGCTCCTTTGCAATCGATCGATACTTTTATCAATCGATTGCACCTATGTAATCGATTGATAAAATTATTGATCGGTTGTAGAGGTCCAACCGATCAACACTTCTATCAATTGGTTGCACCTCTACAACCGATCAATAGAAGTATCAATTGGTTGTAGAGGAGCAACCCTTATATTGGTTGGTTGCTCCTCTATAATCAATAAAATCTTCTTCGAATTAGCTGCTCCTTTGTAACCAATTAGATCTTCTATTGATCCACTACTCCTCTACAACCAATCATTATTTTTCTCAATTAATATTCCTAAAGTATCGTTCAATTGCAAAGGATAAACCGATCAACTCTTCTACGGATCAACTACTCCTTTAAAATCGATCAACTCTTCTTCAAATTGACTATTCCTCTTCAATTGATCGACTCTTCTATCAATCCATTGCTCATATGCAATTAATAATTATATTCCTCAACTTACAGTCCTTGTTCTCTGTCAATAGACTAATCCTCTACAATTGATTATCCATTCTTCTCTCTACAACTGAGTGTATCAAGTTTTTGCATATCATTTTTTGCTACTATAGGTTATTTTTCAAGGTGTTTGAATGTTTTATATGTATGAGTATTGATTTTAATTTAGGTATATATACTAATGGTATAAGAGGTAAATTTGGTAGGATAAATATTTTTTTATAATTTCAAGGTGAAAAAGATCCACAATTTAGGTGGGAGTGTTGGCGATTTAATATAAAAATGGTAAAATTATTATCAATGCAGGGTGAGTCGACCTACAATTTTTTTTCGATGAATGGACCCTCGTCAAGGGTCCCCATATTCATCAATTTAAAAATTTAGAAATCCTAAGAATTAATTATTATTCACCGCTATACATAACCTTGAGAATTATATCAAGTAGGGCCAAATAGGAAGTATCAACAAATAGTTGGATGAGATCAATGAAAGTAGTTGATTGTAGAGTCCCATGATGGTATGTGTGGAGGATACATCTATAGGAAGCTTAAAACAAGAAGGATTTTAGATGTAATATATCACTAGCCAATATTTTTCAAATATTATATGGAGTATTGCAAAACATGCAATATACGCTAGTCCTTTGAGAATCACAGGAAAATAGATATCCCATTATAGCCTATATGTCCTCTTGGACCCTTTGAGAATTGGAAAATTAATATTATTAGACCCTTTCCTATTATAAAATGAAGGAATAAATACATCATAGTTGCAACAAATTATCTAAGTGGGTGGAAGCTTAACTAAGGAAGCATGAGACAAAGGAAGAAGTTGCATAGTTGATATATGAATTAATAATTAGTATGTTTGGATTCCTAATGGAGATTATCTTAGATCAAGATACCTATTTCCTACGTAAAGTTGTGGAAGAGTTGACAAATTGATTCATTATCAAGCATAGGAAGGTGATGAAATATAAACCAAGTATCAATGTATGGGTGGAATGAACTAATCATGTGCTATATCAAATCCTTTCAAAGCATGAAATTTTACAAGTTGACACAAAAGAAAAAATATCCATGTGGCATTGTGGGTATATAGGTTGCCAATCAAGTTAGTAATAGGGCATTTCCTATTCTAGTTGATGTATGGTATTGATATTACCATTCCCATAAAAATCCAACCATAAAAATTATTATATAGGATAGGAAGAATGAAAGAGAATCCATGAAGGACCAAGTGGTATAACTATATCAACTAGATAAAATACGATAAACAACATAGAACCCTATTGCAAAGAAGATGAAAGAAAAAGAGTACTAGGACAAAAAACTCAAATGGTCCCCATTAAAAGTTAATTACTTGGTGATGGTGTATAATGCTCAACACAAAAATAGAAAGCACAAAACGTTTCTACCAACATATATGGTCCCTTATCAGAAAGTAGTTGTGCATGACAATGGGATCTACAAGCTTGGGGATTTAGATGGAAGGCCTTTATAGAAATGGGTGAACCATTGTAAAATAAATATATTTCATCATATAGAATATATTAGGCCTACTCTAAGGAAAAAGTAGAAATTAGGAGGGGGGGAGATGTCAACATAAAATATTTTTATTTTATTTGCATGTGTAGTAGTATAAGAAGCATGTGGAATATATATTGGGATGCTTTGCTAGAGAATATTATGGCTTGATTGCTTGCTTGATATACTTGTGGTATAGTAGCTTTACCAATAACTATTAAATAATAATATTATGATAGAATACTATTCCAAAAGGAGTATAAAAAGAATATTATGATAGGGATAGGTTATGGTAAAAATTAATAGTAAATAGTACATGTTTACAGTAAAAGTAAAAGTGTCATTGTCATGGTAAATTATCTTTGTCAAGCGAGAAATATGTTGCATATAAGAAAATTTCTAGAAATACAAGATAGTCAAAATTAATTTTAGAAGTCTTATGTAATTTTGGAAAAATTCAAAAAGGATATTCTCTAGAAGAATTTGAACTTTGAGTATCTCATGTAATTATAAATATTGTAGGAAAAGTCCAAAAAGAAAAATGTTAGAGTTAGAGCATATTACATCTTTTGGATCATGTAAATATACCATATTTAGTACATAGTTAGAGTAGGATATTACTTTAGGGGGAAGTTAGCTACTTCAAGCAATGTAATAAATGCACAAGTGTCAATGTGCAAGTTGTAATACACAAGGTGTCCGCTTGTATAGCTAGGTAGAGTGTTGGCCAAGGAATATCTCTTCCTATATAAAGGACCTCATAGTGAGATATCAAGTACATATTAAGCATATCAAGTGCATTATAGTAGAGAGTAGTAGATAGTGGTATAAATACTGAATGGAGTACAATGTAGTTCTTTAGCTTATATTAATGGAGTGACCATCACTTCCAACCTGCATTGTATTTTCACCACTTTTTATTTATAGTATATTTTAGTCATATTGTAGAATTAATTTCTTTCATATTTTCTACATATTATTAGGACCTATTATAGAATTCTCTCACTACATATATCCTCAAAAGCTAACAAAAAATCTCTAGAAATATGTGATATTTTGACTATCTCATATAATTATAAAATAACATAGGAAAAGTCCAAAAGGAAAATCTCTAGAAACATGTGATACTTTGACTATCTCATGCAATTATAAATATCTAAGGAAAATTCTAAGAAAGATATCTAGAAAATTTGAAAGGTCAAAAAGGATATTTCTAGAAAATTTTGCCATGTGTCCATGTAGAATTATCCATGAATGTAATATCTAGCTCCCATCATTCTATAAATAGGGGAGAGACCCCTTATGGGAGGCAAGTTGAGCAAGTGTAACTTAAGGAAGTAATAGATAGTCTAAAGTGAGAGTGAGAGCTAGAAATTCAAGCCAAATAGAGAAGAGTGTCTCTTTGTCTAAGGTGTATCCAATATTATTAGAGTGAGGGTGTGGATCATAGCCATTGAAAAAGTCCATAGGAGTGGAGGCTCAATAAGAGGGTTGTGTTCACTCATAAAGCAATTTGATGAGCATCCATATAATTTTATAATTTGTATTTATAAATAATTCCATTATTTTTTCATTGTGTCAAGTATTGTGATGCTATTAATTCCTATTTTTATATTATTCTAATGGTTTATTATGAATGAGAGTTCTATTTTACCATACTACCATTAGATAAATACTATGCATATATGATAATTACCATAGTAAGAGGGGCTAAAGGAAACTTTATAAGAATACCATATTTCAACGAGGAAAATGTATCCCCAAGCCCTCCTATCACTGAGGTCTTTATTTTTGATGCACAATATTCATCTAGTGATGGAATATTAACACAAAACTATCATTCATAACAAAATGTTACAATAGCATAAAATTGATAAATTATGACAATACAATAGGTGACATAATGAGAGTGAAAGGAATTTTACTATGTATACAAACTATAAATTTTAGGAGTGCTTACTATATTTCCTTAATGAATAAATTTTTCTCTCCTATTTAGACTTCACCTCACATGGAATTTTCCACAAGTTGTATTCCACACTTTCACTCTAATAATCTTAGACACACCTTGGATAAGGATAATTTTTTCTCTAGATATCTTGGCTTATTAGACTTTAGTCTCACCTTGGAATCTCTCTTACTTCTTTGAGCTCACACTTACCTTACCTTCTATAAGGGGTCTCTCTTGTATTTATATGATGATGGGAGCTAGATAGTACATACATGAAGAAATCTAGATGAATACATGTCAACACTTTCTAGAAATATTCTTTTTGAATATTTTCATAATATCAATATATTCTAGATATATTTCTTAGAATTTTTTTATTGGAATATTCATAATTACAATAGTTAAAATAACACATGCTTCTAGAAAATATCATTTTGGATTTTTCTATTATATTTTAAAAATTACCAAATAGCTCCAAAAGTACTCTTGACTATCTTAGATTTCTAAATTTTATAGGATATTATTTACATGTCTCCTAGTGACAAAGACACTTGAAAATATAACTTTATATTTTTTTATTAGATAAAAGAAGGGGTATTGAAAGGATCCCCAAAAAATAATACAAAAATAAAATTTAAAGAGCTCGAGGAACAACCCAAGAGACTCTAACAAGAAAGACTACCCAATCAAAACAACAAGCTACATGAACAAAATAGTTAGCCAAACAAATCACCGCTGAGCTGGATCACCTAATCCCGTTTGGGAACAAAACAATAGGATCACTATCCAAAACAAATAGGACTTAGATAACTACAAGTAAAAATCCATTTACACATTAGAAGGCAATTTCCCTAAGCTCCTCGAGTCCTTAGAAGGCAATTTGAAAAAAAACTTTATATTGATAATGATACTTTTACTATGATCTATCCTTTTCATAATATTCTTTTTGTACTAAATTTTGTACAAACATTTTTCTTGTAATATTATTATTCTTCAATGGTTATTACAACCTTCTCTATGAAGATATTACATCACATGCATCTTGAACAAGCTATTATATTGTAATATTCTCTAGCACCATCCAACTATATACTATACATGCTCCTTTTACTACTACATATGCAAATAACATGATAAAATTTTATGCCAACATATTTCTCCTTCCTAATTTCTATTCCATCCTCAAAGAAGGATTGTTCTATCTTAGAGGATGAAATAACTTGACTTTATCATGGTTCACCCATTAATGATGGGCCTTACATCTAACTCCTAAAGTTTATAGATATTATTCTCATGGATAACTACTATTCAAGAAGGGCTCATATATATTGGTAGAAATATTTTGAGCTTCCTATTTTTGTATCAGTCATCATACACCATCACATATTTGACTTTGAATGTGGCCTACTTGATATTTTTTTGCCAATACTCTTTATCTTTTATCTTCTTCTTGGTAATGTGGTCCTATGCTGCTTGTTGCATTTTTTTTAACAGGTTTAGTTGTACCACATGGTACTTCATGGGTTCTCTTTCATTTTTTCTCTCTCATATAATCATCTATATGGTTGGAATATTGTATTTAATAGGAAGGATAAGATCAAGGTCACACATCAACTAGAATGGGGAATACCTTATGGCTAACTTTATTATAGCCCTATAGATACACAATGCTACACATATTCTTTTATCCCATATATCAACTTACAAAGCTACATTCTTTTCAAGGATTTGACATAGTAAACAATTGGTTAATTCTAAGTGCCCATTGATACTTGGTTTATATGCAATTTATTTCCTATACTTGATCATGAACCAAGTCATTAAGTCTTCCATCACTTTATTTAGTAAGTGAGTACCTTGATCAAATGCAATGTCCATTGGGCATCCAAACCTATTAATAATTCATTCATATATGTACCTTATAAATTTTTCCTCTATTTCTCACTTCACTAGCTAAGCTTTAGGCCATTTAGATAATTTTATTAATAATGATATTTTTTCTTCATGCAATTGTAAGAAGAGGTAAAAAAATATCAATTTTCCACTTTTTAAAGGGACTAATAAGAAATACATGACATAAGGATGTAATTAATGTCCTTTTTCTCCATATTTCTTATAATACTACATAAAATATTTTAAGAGCATTGGCTAGTGGTATCCTACATCTAAAATTCTTTTTCTATGAGTTTCCTAGAGTAGTTCCCTTTACACACACCATGATATAACTTTACAACCAATTAATTTCCTTGTTCTCATCCAACTTCTCATTGATACTTATTATCTATAATTACTTGTTATAAAATTCCTTGCACTATTGAATAGGGGTGACTAGCTTGAGCAACCTTCCTTTTCATTTTTGGATTTGCACCATTTAAAAACTTGAATTTAGTTTAGTATCACCAAATATCTATATATCACTTTAGAATGACATCTACTACCATCAAAATTGCATTAAAAAATTATCACCTTCATATTTAGAGTCAATTTTCTCATATGCTCTTGAAACAACATTTGCATTAATATGCTTCTTATCCAATTGATCAACAATCTCAAAATTATGTTCTTATAAAGGGAGAATACATTTGGTTATCCTTCCTATTGGATTAGGCTTATTGATAGTATACTTGAGCACAACATTATTTGTAATAATAGTAAACTTTTACCCCATAAGATAGTTTCTAAACATCTTGAGATAAAAGATGATGGCTAGGGATTCCTTACCTGTAACTATATAATTACCTCAAAAATATTCATTTGGTTACTTTTAAGTAGATAACATGATCATAACCATTATAATTCCATTGTCTTAATGTGCTTCCAAATATTATTTTAGATTCATCTAGTCTAGATTCTTCAACACTGAAGTAATAATTAGGGTCTACTTCAATTTATCAAATACAATCTTAGCTTATTTTCCTATTTCAAAGGGTATATATGATGTTGAATCTAACTCTAACTTCAAGTTAAAATTTTATTAAAAATATAACATATATATAACAATTTAGACATGTCATACCTCATTAGGAGATGAGATCATCCATAAAAACCTTAGGTAACAAACAAGCTAACTTAGAAACTAATTCTCAAAGAGGACTTAACAACCTATATCTAGAAAGCTAATGCAAGCAAGTGAGGCTCACATAGTACAAAATAATCCTAAGATAGTATTAAAATAATAATAGTCCTAGGAGATACAATAAACTAACACTCATGCTTAGCTAAGAGATGTCCTTATCATACCTTCCCAAATTAGAAGCATTGGAATCCAATGCTTTCTCAATATAAGAAAAAGTGGCCTAAAATTGAAGAACCATGGAGATCTGATGAGTCATCATATAGAAAAATTGATTAGAGTCTAGAAGAAGCTAAAAATTAGGTATTGAGTGGTCAAGAAAACTAATGATGTCTAGGATGCCAAGAGAGACCTTGTCTATAAGACAACACTTGGTCAAAATTCTATTTCTAGTCTAGATAGGAGAAGAAATTCGATGAGGAACAAGGGCCTACTACTGATGCTATAGAGTATTTTGCATAGGAGGGACTTGGCTGGATGAAGGAGGCTACAAGGAATATGGCCACCTAATACCAAGAGGAATCATAGTAGGAGAAGCAGGAGAAGGTGCTAGTGGAGTTATAATTTCCATGTGAGGAGAAGGAAGTAGAATTATAGCTAGCGTATCCTATGGCCTACTAAATATTAAAGCAATATTTTGTGGTTTTGTAGAGTGGATAAAAATGTGATGTTCTTAATGCAACAAATGAGAAACTTCTTATGCTCACTATGTAAAGTGTAAGTATTATGAAATTTATAATATTGAGCCTTCTTATCATATTGATAGGGTTTTCCAAGAAGGGGACCACAATAGTAAATAGAGGTCACATCATAGGTGACTCGATTCATAAAACATAGGCCAAAAGCAAAGGATATAGTGCAAGTATATGTGATGTGTGGGGAGGAACCATTATCCTTCCATACAAGTGAGTATGGATGATGATTTAGAACCAATGGTAGTTGCAACTTATCAACAATGAATCTTGCAATACAATTATTTTGTGAGTCATTATTGGTTATACAATCCACTAAGAAATTTTAGGTGAGCTGAGATTTCATGACAAATAATTTATCACTTTCACCTTCATATAAATTATGAGACATCAAGGTGACATTATTTAGTTTTCCCTTGAGTTCATCATATTCTCTATATTCTCCTATAATCTCAATGGGAACATCTTGTGGTTCCTCACCTTGATATTTTACAATGAGATTATTCTTCTTCCTAAACCAATCAGATTACACATGACCTCTCCTATTACGATAAGTACAAAATATTGCTATTGAGAGGAGAAAAATAAGAAGTAAAAAAAATAAGGAGAAAAAGAAGGAGAAAAATAAGAAGAAAAAGGCTACTTTGCCTTGTAGGATTTCTACTGAGAGTTGGAAGATCCTATAGAAAATGAATATCAATAACCCCTTTGTTGAGCAATAAACTTATCTTGTGCAAGTTTTGTTTGATTAAATGTAGCATCTAAGGTGGTAAATGGTGTGTAATTCAAATCCTTAAAATTTGGTTCTTGCAAACCACTCTTAAATTTGATAATGAGTCAATTAGCTAAATCTTGCATGTCAATCAATATTCTCAACTTGTTAAACTGGTAAAAATAATATTGTACACTCATGTTGCTTCCTTACATTAAGTGAAGCCATTTAATAATGACATATTTACCATATTTTGAAGGATAAAATGTATCCTTCAATGCCTTTACCATTTCATCCCAATTACCAATAGGATTTTGAGTACATTGGTGTTCAATTACCAAAACTTTAGCTACTCCAAAAAGTTTGAGTTTGCAAATGGAACTCTATCATCTTTAGGAACTTGGCTATATGCAAACCAAGTATCCATATCAAGGATCCAATTTTTTAAGACCTATGGATCCCTTGAACCATCATAGATATTGAAATTACATTTATTTTGGAGTGAAGGATCATTATTGTAAAATTTTACATCACTAGGGCCACTTTGGACTACTATATCATTGACCTTGTTGGCTAAGGTACTCACAACATGGGCTAATTCATCCATTTGCTCCACTATATTAGTGGCCACAAAAAAATGAATGACAGCTAAATGGAATTAAATAGTTGATCCTAAAGGATCAAAAAGGTTTACAACAAGGGGTAATAAAACTTGTGTTATTTCCAAGTAATTATAAGAACAAGTTCTTGTATATTACAAAATTGAATCTTAATATTTTATACTAACTCATTGATTTAGAAATAATGGTTTATTCAATGAAAGACAAGCTAGTTTTATTACAAGGTACAAGATAATTGGTAGCAATTAATTAATTAAAAATACTTTAATTAATTGATCACTAATTAAGTAAAGAAATTTTATCCCCTTTAATGTTTTATGGGGGCTTATGGACATAATTTATTTCCAATAGTCATCTATGTCTGGAAAACTTCAATGGTTATTGAATAATTTGGTGCTACAAGTCCAAATTGCATGTTAGTGTAGACACCTAAAACATGTCATGTTTAGGAGGCTACTCATATGGGCACCTTTGCAATCCATATGATTGATATTGGATCTTTCTAAGACCCAATAGTGGTTCTAAACACTTATTTAGGTAAACTTAGTCCTATGCAGCTCTATCCGCTAATGTCAATAGTAGTTGCGATCATAGCCTATAACGATCAGAGCGGTTAGGAGCTAGTCATTCCTATAGATAGTGGCTATGGATAAATTGCCCATAGTAATGCCTATAGATAGTGGCTAACTCTGTAACTGACTCAGGCTACCAAAGTTGAGTGAAATCCATTGAGCACAATAACTTCTTAGATGAATGGAAGATCTAAGCTTATGGATGCATCTTCAAATACCTGAATGTAACTGCTTATTGGTCTTGGCTTCCCTGTTAAGCTAAGCTAAGGGGATTGGGTGTCTATTTAAGACCCAAAATTTTGATAGCAAACCCTATCCAATTCATGCACTTATGCCATAGTGGAGCTCTACTAGATTGAGGAATGAATCAACATCTCTTTGAGGTGTAGTGGAGCCCTATCAAATTGTAGAATGACACATGTTTTCCCATTAATGGAGGATGCCATAGCTTGAAATCAACCTAGCTATTCAAGAATTAAATAAATATGGATTGACGCTGAATTCAACTTTAAAACCATGTGCAAAGACATAAGCAACCCTTAAACATCAAATTTTCATCAAAATCGAGCAATACCAAGCTAGAATTTAGAGAGAAGAGCCCTCATTCTATGGCCACTATTTTTGATAGTGGTCCATAGGTGTAGCCACCAATGTTGATAGCATCTAGCAGAGCCAGCTACTCTGAGCTTTAGCGACTAGGGTCTGGTTTAGCATTTTATGAATTTAGTCAGTATATTTTTGATTCCTTGTATTTATTTTGCTTTATCTAACATAGATTAGTTATTTTCAATACATTTGCATGGTTCATTTACAATTTTATAAGCATATTTATGTTCTTTTATGTATTTCATGCATTGCTTTCCTTATTTGCATATTTCAAGAAACTAGCCTCATTTCGAGAGGCTTACAATGCTACTGATCAGTTTTAGTTTCTTTGTGTGCAGGTGACAGGGATATTCAAGGATCAAATATTATCAAGATTCAAGATCTTGACATCAAGAAGTGGAGGTGGCTTGATAAATCCTTCATAATAAAATTGGTGGAGATCTAGAGAGCTTGTAGAATACATCACCCCCATTTTGGGGCTCAAAAATGATTGTAATCATGTATCAAATTTGGTATCCCTAAGAGGGATGAATATGTAATCAGGATTTCAAATTTATTAATATAAATTTTTAATTTATTTTTATCAATTCATTTGGTTATACATATTTCATTGATTTAGATTTGTTATCATGTTGCAATTAGCTTAGATGTATGCTTTCTAAAGCTTTATAAGTGGTGATCACAATTGGACCGGTCCATTTTTCTATTGTTTACTAATGTATGTTTCTATTTTTATTGTCATAGGTACTACTCTAAGAGATAGTGGCTAGCAGTTTCAGTCGCCATCATTGTCAGTGGCTAGAACCATAGCTGCCTTGATCATCAGTGGCTATAGAAAAATTATAGAGAAAGGTAGTTACAACAATTCTTCTTTGGATCACCCCATAAGGGGGGTGGAGGTCCAAGGTTCAAATCTCGGGCCTTGTCGAAATGAATGCTTGTCCCTTTCCTAGTGCTTTTAGTGGCGTAAAATGTTTAAAATGATTGTGGCATGGTGGTTATAGGGGCGGACTGCGTGAAGATCTGTGTGGTGGCTTCTAGGGCGGACAGCGTAGAATACTATGGCGGCCATAAAAAGCTGGACAACTTGCCCAGATTCATGGCGGCTACCAATTCCACCATGTAAATTCAAAAAAAAAAAACAATTCTTCTTTGGATGTGGGTCCACCTGTAAGTGGTTCTATCATTATTTTTAATTTTTTGCTTTCTGTGTTTTCTAAAAATACAATTTAGATATTAAATTAGGACACAAAGAAATTTTAAAAGATATATCAATAAATTCTTTATTTTTATTGCTGGGAATAGTGGCATGTATTGTTAACCATCCTAGAGGCCAACAACTAGATTTCTAACTGAAACTGAGTACAGTGGGTAAGTATGGTGCCTGTTGTACACATTAGTGACCCCTATTTAAATTGCTTGTTAGGTGTGCATGCTTGGAGCCTATTCAAAGGCTAATTCATATTTAATTTGCATTGCATTTTTTGAATATTAAACGTTATTTACATGCTATATTTTTTTAATATAAAACATCATTTATTCACATGTAGTTGAAAATCATTGTATGTTGTTTGATGCATTGCACTTTCATTCCAAATAAAATGAACCCCACACACCATGTTCCAAGAGTAAACATCGGTTGAGTTGGGCTCTCACATCCAACCAACCGATCAAGACCAATGGTGGAAGTCATTACCACTTGGTTGGCTTGTTGATTGAGTTCTTTATTACCCATCCATGACCAAGGCTAATCCAAGAACTGTCACATCCATGGAAAATTGCATGCACTCCTCTTCGGAGGGTGTATTGCTGACCACAGTATACTAGGTGAGGATTGGTAGTACCTATGCTCCCTGATTGAATATGTGTTTCATCTCCATATATTGGTGGGTAGACAACCTGGATGTCATTACTAGGTTTGTCATTGTGAGTATATAGGTTAACACCTTGAAAAATTAAGAGTATTATCAACAAATTTGCAAACACGATAAGATAAATATTTGATTTCCAACAAACCATAACACACAAGATGAGTTCTTAGGAAACACATTAATATTTAAATGAGATAATCATTTTATCTACTTTGTGTGTTTATTTATTGTTTGTGTAATCAACATAAGATCCTACCATCTAATCTGGGACCAAACCCTAATTTAAAAAATAAAATTACTATTTTTTTATTCTGCATCCAATGAATTAAAAATCATGCAAATCAGAGCTATAACAAAAAAAGTTATTTTGGTTTTATCATTACTCTTTTTTTGAGTAATTTTTTAGGCCAAAATAGGGAAAAATTGCCCTAAAAAGGCCATAAAAAGCCCTAGACAACTCCAAAAATTGCCAAATTTATTTTGTTGTCTTAAGTTATCTCCTTTTGCACCTCTCACAACAATTTTGAATTCTAATTCTACATTTTTTCAAAATTCACCAAAATGATCATTTCTCTGCGAGCCCTGGTTGGCCATTATTTCAAAAATACAAATTTTGACCTAGGAAACACTTTTTCGAGTCCTAGCCTATTGTGATTAGTTCGTCACACAAATTTTTTTAATATATAAAACCCATAGCCTTTTTGGGAGTTAAATTTTTTTTTAGTGTGGGTTTTCTTCAGGGTTTGCCTAATAAACACATTGTGTCAACTACGCATAGCCAAGCTCAATTATGAGCTAATGAAGAAAAAAAATTAAGCAAAGGCCCTAAGTAAATTCACTCTAGGCCTAAGTATCTCACCATTCCTACACTATGCCCTGATAGTCATTGCAAAGCTCATCCATATGAGGATATCACCATTCTCAAACAATGCTATGATAGTCATCACAAAGCTAATCCATATGAGGATATTACCTTTCTCGCATGATGCTATGATAGTCATTGTTGAGCTACTTACTCACATAGGATATCCACTCATTGAGGAGATAGCATAGCTACCCCTTCCATGAGAACTAACATAACTAAATCCCCTTGCAATGAGGTGAGAAGTCATCGGTAATACACAATGGATCACACAGATCAACTACCTTGACCTAAAGCTAATAAAAGAGAGCAACTATTTCAATCTAAATTGGAAGACTTGCAAAATGAGTGAGCACATTTAGAGCATGAGCATGCAAAGCGATAGAGGTTGCATCACCAACAGTTGTACAAACACCACCTGCATGAGGAGAGAATCCTTGAACAAAAGTTACATGAAGAACAATCACATAAGGTAATGCATGAAGAAGTGCCCACTCCTAGTGCCCATAGGCAACAACATGCCATGAGGCTCAATGCAATGGTGAAGCCATCATCACCCACTTCATATCCACCATCATTATGGATTCCTCCATATGTCCCTTCTACATCATCAACATCCTCTAATGGAAAAATTTTGAAGGAGCCAATCAAGGAGATTCCACCACCTTCTCCCATCACTATGACACAAGATATCATCATACCTAAATATGAGGAGGAAATCATAGTGGTGCACACTAAGTTAGTATCACCTATACTATCGACATCCAATCCTGCTTCATGATTCAACTCATTCAACTAGTCTCAAGCTAGGTGAGCATGTAATGCAAGACATGACATTCACACCTATCCTCGAGTTAGTGAAGGATATAGGTTTTCATCCCATCAAATCCTCACCCATAGGCACCATCCTTGATTTGATACCTAACATTAGGGGACAAGATTCTAGTCAAGAAATCCCTAAGCAGAGTAGTGAGGCATGCACACCTCATATAGGAAAATAATGAATAACATGTGCTTATACTAAGAGTGGGGGTGAACAATATAACATACAAATTTTCCCTAAATAGTAGAAAAAACATTAATAAAATAGTGCACATCACACAAAGAATCACAGACATGAGAGACATAATTTTTAACATCGTTCACCCAATGTGGGCTACCTCCACAAAAAAATATTTCTTCTAAATATTTCTCAAATAATATTTTGGGAATCCTTCCCAAGTACAATGTTTATGGACCTCTATCCAAAGGAGATGACGATCCTCTAATCTCAAGTTCATGGATCTCTTCCATAGGAGAACTCTTTCCCCTTCTACTCTGGCTAGTGATCTTCTAGAATACTTTGTCTCTCTGCTACACTAACTTGTGGATCTCTCTCCACTTGAAGACTCCTCACTCAGATCTATATTCAATTATCCTAACTACTGGATCTCTATCCACTGAGACTCTATCCTCTATAATCTATCACCTCCAAAGCTCTGTCTCAATAGGTTCAATCAGAACCTTATCAAATATGCTCAACAAGATCACTCAAAACTTGTCCAAATCTACTCAACAAGCTCACTCAGAACTTGTCCAAATCTGCTCAATAGGTCCACACAGAACCTGTCCAAATCTGCTCAATAGGTCCACACAGAACCTGCTCAAATCTGCTCAATAAGTCCTCTCTAGGACTTGCTCAAATATGCTTAACAAGCTTACACAAAACTTGTCCAATATCATAGAATCATAAAGAGAATTGTTAGAGACTCAATATGTTCTATACTTAATGCTCAATCAATATCTCAACTCAATCTCATAGAAGCATAAAGAGAATTGTTAGAGACTCAATATGTTCTATACTCAAATCCCAATCTCAACTCAAATAAATCTCATAGAAGCATAAAGATAATTGTTAGATACTTTATATGTTCTATACTCAAATCCCAATCTCAACTCAAATCAATTTCATAGAAGCATAAAGAGAATTGTTAGAGACTCTATATGTTCTATTCTCAAATCTCAATCTCAACTCAAATAAAAAATATAGAATAGTTTGTTTTATGGAACTTGAACAACCATATGCATCCAATTGACTAGGCTCAATCAACTCAACTCAACCAAGCACCTCAATGAACAACCCTTTCTCACAAACCCTAGTCCAATCATGTATCAATCAACTCAAAATGTTCCAAACAATGCTCAACAACAAATATCACATAACAATGATACTCATGTTCTCTTCTAACTCAAGTTCAAGTTCTTTGCACAACTAATGGGCTCCAAAAACAATGCTTATAAAACAAGGTTTAATAACAACTCTCAATCCTGAAAACCTTGAAGCATTAAACCAAAAACTTTTGAAAAGGAAACCACAATCAATCCTTTTCACTCCAAAAATATTTTCAGAAATCAACCACCATAATCAATAAATAGGAGAATGTGCACATACCTTTTATGAAGATGAAGAAGCCTCTTTGGAAATCTACCACAATCATAATATTTTTTTGCCAATCTTCACAAGGATTATAATATCACAAAATAATCAACATTACTCAACTTCACAATAATGTTTACCGAGGCTTTTAATTAGAAAACCTTCTTAAGAATTAATGCACAACTTCCTTATCACTCCTAAAACCACTTGTACCATAAAATAAAATAAATCAAATCATTGCATAACCTTGTCACCCCACAAACCACTTATACCATAAAATAAATCAAATATTTTATATCCTTCCTTTCAACACTTTTGCACTAAAAAATAATCACAAAAATTTCTTAGGCAATATCCCACATTAATAAAATATTAAACCTTATTAAAATATTAAAGCTTACTCAACCTTATATCTCCCACAAAAATCATAATCAAACCTTAGAAAAATATTAAAGCTTGCTCAACCTTATATCTCCCACAAAAATCATAATCAAACCTTAGCAAGCAAATATTTTAATTAAAATATTTACCCCCGCAAATATCGAAGTCGGAGCACATACCTCAAAGGAGCCCTCGAAGGGCCTTGGCATTTCAAACCTCTACCACCATGTTGCCAAGCGATAGCTAAGCCACATGAGCTAAGACTGCCCACGTGAGTGCCTTGGGTACTCTCTTCCTTAAGCCATGTGTGCTTTCCTCACAAGGTGCCAAAAGAACCTTGTGACTGACCATCCATGACTTGATTGCCCACATCACACTCCAAAAAATTCATTGTGCAATATTCAGATGTAGAAATACTTTTGGTTTTCAAAAATCATGTGACATGACTTAGGTTTATTAAATGGAAAACATTTGGCTTATTTATATAAGCCATCATTCAATGCGAATACGTTGACCCTTTTAACATTGCCCTCATGACATCAGCAGTGCCAATAAGAAAGGAGGGAAAAGCCATTTATTTAATTTTAAAATTTAAATAAATTAAAATTTAAACTAAATCTTTAAAATTAAATTTCTCCATCACCGGGGCACCTTTTTAGATGAAACAAAAAGCCAACTTGGGTTTTAAGAAAAACCCATTTCAAATCTTCCATCCATTGGTTTTAAATAAAACATTTCCTTGCATTCCTTGGTTTTCATAAAAACCTTTTGCTAAGCTTCCCTTGAAGCTCCTTTTGGAACCAAATGCCATGCATCCCTTCTAGAAACTTTGATCAAAACCTTGTCTTCTCATGAAGCTCTTTGTGGAGCAAAATCATAGAGCTTACTTACATAGGTCCTTTTGACGTCAATGACAAATTTTAGCTTAGGGACTCAAAATGTCTAACTCCCCCTTGGTCATTGATGGAAATCCATACTCATTTTATTGAAATCTAACCTTCTTTTCTGCTCCCCTTGGGACTTTACTCCCCTTGGCTCAATGCTTTCTCAAATATCAAATCTCATATCAAATATATCCCCAATACGGGCAGGGGGCTAAGAATGAGCCTCTTAGCTTAGCCCCTCCCCCACCTCCACATGAGATGGTTAATTCTGGGGTGGGAGTATGTATACTCCCTGAAAGCACATATCTATGCTTTTATCTTTCTCTCTTCTTTGTGGGTTTTCTGAATCCTCTCACTGTTTATTTCCAAGTCATCATCCCTATTCTTATCGTCACTTCTGTTCCTGTTCCTATTCTTATTCTCATCCATGTTCATGTTTTGGTTCTCATCCTTGTTCTTGTTATTATTCTTTTCTGATTCTCTATTCTTTTCTGAGTCTCTATTCTTGTTCATCTTCTTGTTTCTGTTCATATTCCTATTTTTGTTCATATTCCTATTCCTGTTCAAGTTCCTGTTCCTGTTCATGTCTATTTTTGGAATATTTGCTCTACACCATCTTATTATGTGACAATAATTATTGTACTTATATTACTTAATGTTATTATTCCTTGGATGTGCAATTATCTTAGGATTTATCCTAATGAAGCCATATCATATTATGTCATTAATCCTACAATTCATTGCCTTGTGACCAAAACCATTGCATGAGTAGTAATAACCTTGGAAAAGCTGTTATTTTCCATATACTTGTCTTTCATGAGTTCTACACTTTGAAGCCATGTGTTTAAACCTGTGACATAAAAAGCATCTTCCATTGAAGCCTCCTTGTCTTGAACTCATTGGTTTCCTGTCCTGGTTATTGTTCCATATGTATCTTCTTTGTTCATTGTTCCTCTCTTTGTTGAACTCTTTGTTGTCCAACTCATTATCTGATGTCCCACTTTCACTTAAACTATCTTCTTCTGATGTATCTTCTTCTAAAGTTTCTTATTCATCAAGACATGAAGTAGATTCTTTTTCCTATTTGTTTTGAACATTTCCAAAGCTAATACATGTTGAACATGATGTTCATTGTTGTCCATGGATGAATTTATCAAATTTATTAGAGCTATTTGTGAAACTCTTCATCTTGATCTTGGAGTCCTTTAAGTCTTATTTTAGAGTAGCCACTTCTTTTGCTAACTTCTCACATTAAAAAATATTTGCTTCTAACTTATCCTTGAACTTGCTTGCTTTCATCTTTGACTTCTCTAAATCCTTTATGAGCAATAACCTTTCTTCATCACATTCTTGAAATTGAATTTCAAGCTTGGAGTATTGCTTTCTAGCCTTCTTTACTGTGTCAAGGGCATAGATAAGTTCTCCCTTGAGATCATAGCCATTCTCTGGTGAATATTCCTCTATTTTTTTCCTTTCTTCATATCATTACTTCCTTTTGGCTTGTCTTCTATTGAACCACCTTATTTATCTTCCAAAGCCATTAGAAGATTCTCCTTTGGTCCCAATATTGTATGTTGAAACCGGATCTCATTTTCTTTGGATAAGAGATATTTTTCCTTTTTGATCTCATTGAGTACATAAATATTTCTTTCTCTTATAGTGCTAGCTACTAGTTTTCCAGATTTAGATTTCCTTACTTCACATCTATCTTGATGAAAAATTACCATATGGTCTTGATCACAAATTTGACTAATGCTCAAGAGATTATGTTTCAAACCTTCCACATATAGAAAATTTTTAGCCTTTTTTTTCCCACTGCATATCCTTAGAGTTCATTTTCCACAAATCTTTGCTAAACCATTGTCCCCAAAGTTTACTGACCCTTTATTTTCTTATTTCAAAACTATAAACTTGTATTTTTCTCCTATCATGTGTCTAGAGCGTCCGCTATCCAGAAACCATTTTTCTTCTTTATCCTAAGCATGCAAAGCTATTTGAACTAGCAAGGATTTTAATTTTCCTTTCTCTTTTTCTTCTTTTCTTGTAGTTTGAGTTGTGGTCTTTCTACTAGACTTAGATATTTCTAGTTTGCACCTTCTAGCTATATGCCCAAACTATTGCATTTGTGACACTTGACATCATCATCCATATTTGGTGCAAGAGAATATGTACTACTACTATCATTGTCTTTGCTAGTACATTACGTAGCTCTATGACCATATTTATTGCAAGAAAAACAATGTCCATGGAAAAAAATTTGTAACCTATTTTGATGAGGACTTGATCTGGTATTCTTCCTTTTGTGGTCTTATTTCCTTAAGATATGGTAAGATACCTCTCTTTTGTTTGATGTTCCTACCTCTTCCTGATTTAGTGCAGCTCCTTGTAATATCTTGTTTATTTTAGTTCTATATTTTAGCATAATAATTTCTACTGCCACTTTATCAAGTCTTGCTTCTTTGGTTTCCAATGTGTCTCTCAACTGATGTTCAATCTCTATTATTTCTTTCACTTCTATTTTGAGTTCTATTAACCTTTGTAGAAGCTCAATTCTTGCCAATTCATCATTTCAGATTTGTTCCTTTAGTTGTGCACTCTCTTCTTGAATCCTTTCAAGATATTGGAGACAGTTGAAGAGTGCTTCATCAAATTCTATACTTTATTCACTCTCTGAGAACATGTGTGTTACTAAAGGATCCTCTTCCAAGCTATTAAACTCTTCATGGAGAGACCGAATCTGATACCAATTGAATAATATGTGCTTATACTAAGAGGAGGGTGAACAATATAACATAAAATTTTTCCCCAAATAGTAGCATCAACATTAATAAAATAATGGACATAACACAAAGTATCACACACATGAGAGACATCATTTTTAACATGGTTCACCCAATGTGGGCTACCTCCACAAAAAAATATTTCTTTTGAATATTTCTCAAATAATCTTTTGGAAATCCTTCCCAAGTACAATGTTTATGGACCTCTGTCCAAAGGAGATGTTGATCCCCTAATATCAAGTTCATAGATCTCTTCCACATGAGAACTCTTTCCCCTTATGATCTGGCTAGTGATATTCTAGAAGACTTTGTCTCTCTACTACACTAACTGGTGGATCTCTTTCCACTTGAAGACTCCTCACTCAGATATATCTTCAATTATCCTAGCTATTAGATATCTATCCACTGAGACTCTATCCTCTATACTTTGTCACCTCAAAATATCTATCTCAATAGGTTCACTCAGAACCTTCTCAAATTTTCTCAACAAGATCACTCAGAACTTGTCCAAATTTGCTCAACAAGCTCACTCAAAACTTGTCCAAATATGCTCAACAGGTCCACACAGAACCAACCTGCTCAACATGTCCACACAGAACCTGCTCAACATGTCCACATAGAACCTGTCCAAATATGCTCAATAGGTCCACAAAAAACCTGTCCAAATTTGCTCAACAGGTCCACACAGAACTTGCTCAATATGCTCAATAAGTCCTCTCTAGGGCTTGCTCAAATATGCTTAACAAGCTTACACATAACTTGTCCAATATCATAGAATCATAAAGAGAATTGTTAGAGACTCAATATGTTCTATACTTAATGCTCAATAAATATCTCAACTTAATATCATAGAAGCATAAAGAGAATTGTTAGAGACTCAATATGTTCTATACTCAAATCCCAATCTCAACTCAAATCAATCTCATAGAAGCATAAAAAGAATTGTTAGAGACTTTATATGTTCTATACTCAAATCCCAATCTCAACTCAAATCAATTTCATAGAAGCATAAAGATAATTGTTAGAGACTCTATATGTTCTATTCTCAAATCTCAATCTCAACTCAAATCAAGAATATAGAATAGTTTGTTTTATGGAACTTGAACAACCACATGCATCCACTTGACTAGGCTCAATCAACTCAACTCAATCAAACACCTCAATGAACAAACATTTCTCACAAAACCTAGTACAAGCATGTATCAATCAACTCAAAATGTTTCCAATAATGCTAAAAAAAAATCTCACATAACAATGATACTCATGTTCTCTTCTAACTCAAGTTCAAGTTCTTTGCACAACCAATGGGCTCCAACAACAATGCTTATAAAACAAGGTTTAATCACAACTCTCAATCCTGAAAACCTTGAAGCATTAAACCAATCACTTTCGAAAAGGAAACCATAATCAATCCTTTTTACTCCAAAGATATTTTCAGAAATCAACCACCATAATCAATCAATAGGAGAATGTGCCCATACCTTTTATGAACATGAAGAAGCCTCTTTGGAAATCAGCCACAATCATAATATTCTTTTGCCAATATTCACAAGGGTTAGAAGGTCACAAAGTAATCAACATTACTCCACTTCACAATAATATTTACCAAGGCTTTTAATTAGAAAACCTTCTTAAGAATTAATGCACAACTTCCTTATCACTCCTAAAACCACTTGTACCATAAAATAAAATAAATCAAATCATTGCATAACCTTGTCACTCCACAAACCACTTATACCATAAAATAAATCAAATATTTTATATCCTTCCTTTCAACACTTTTGCACTCAAAAATAATCACAAAGCTTTCTTAGGCAATATCCCACATTAATAAAATATTAAACCTTATTAAAATATTAAAGCTTGCTCAACCTTATATCTCCCACAAAAATCATAATCAAACCTTACCAAAATATTAAATTTTGCTCAACCTTATGTCTCCCACAAAAATCATATTCAAACCTTACCAAGAAAATATTTTAATTAAAATATTTACCCTCACAAAAATTGGAGTCGGATTGCATACCTCAAAAGGGCCCTCGAACGGCCTTGGTATTTCGAACCTTTGCCCACCGTGCTGCCAAGTAACAGCTAAGCCATGTGAACTAAGACTGCCCATGTGAGTGCCTTGGGCACTCTCTTCCTTAAGCCATGTGCACTTTCCTTACAAGGTACCAAAACTTTTATGATCCACAACTTGACTGCCTACGTCACACTCCATAAAATTTGCTACACAATATTTGGATGTAGAAATATTTTTAGTTTTCAAAAATCATACGACACGACTTAGGTTTATTAAATGGAAAACCTTTGGTTTATTTATATAAGCCATCCTTCAATGTGAATACGTCGACCCTTTTAACATTGCCCTCATGATGTCGACGGCGCCAATAAGAAAGGAGAGAAAAACCTTTTATTTAATTTTAAAATTTAAATTTAAATTTTAAATAAATTAAAATTTAAACTAAACCTTTAAAATTAAATTTCTCCATCACCGGGGCACCTTTTTCGATGAAACGAAAATCCAACTTGGGTTTTAAGAAAAACCCATTTCAAATCTACCATCCATTGGTTTTAAATAAAACCTTTCCTTACCTTCATTGGTTTTCATAAAAACCTTTTGCTAAGCTTCCCTTGAAGCTCCTTTTGGAACCAAATGCCATGCATACCTTCTAGAACCTTTGATCAAAACCTTGGCTTCTCATGAAGCTCTTGTGGAGAAAAATCATAGTTCTTACTCACATAGGTTATTTTGACATCAATGACAACTTTAATCTTAGGGACTCAAAATGTCCAACAAATAATTTATTGAAACGATTAGTTTGGTAACATAGGATGAGTTTCCTGAAATTCCATCTATTATTGCCAAACCATGTGCCATCGCTATAATCACCTACAATAAGTGAACAATCTTTGCCATTGATCCTACAAAATATCCTAGATTGAATGGATAGGATAGAGTCACAAATGGGTCATTAGAATGATGTGTTACAATAGATAATGCATCAGCTCACAAGCATAGAGCTACAAAAACAAACCACATCTAAAGTCAAACTACCACCCATACAGTCGTAAGAAAATAAAATCTTACCCAATCAGGTCCAAAAGTAGCAACGTCATTCACCTCACATTTACACACCTTTTCCCGAACCTATAATATCGATTTTTAATCGATTATGTGAGGCAAAAACCATAACTTTACTTGAGGCTCATCCTTTAGATCCAAAGCACCTAAAACCTAAAGGATATAGGGAAGACTTACATTGCCTGTACCATCGATGAGATGGTCATGATATTCAATCATGTTGTAGCTTCAGGAACATAATACAAAACATGCTTGAGAAGAATCAACTTCACATTGATACCCTTCTTGATACCAAAGATCAACAAGTGATAATAGTTGAAGGTACTTCACCCACACCAAAAAACCGAGGAGAGTCATCTAAGCAAATGACTGAGACACCCGTATCTTAGCCAACACATCACATAAGGCCTCAACATCCTCTTCCTCACAAAAAATGTAATCAACGTATTTTGATGCCTTTAACCAAATCCATGGACACCATCATTCATAAGTTGCAAGAAATGAAGACAATCATCTTGCTAGACATACCCCCGCACAACCCATATAGGTCCAAAACTCACAGGGAGGATCATGCTTACCTCTATCATCGAGTGAGGGGTCATGATATTAGCTATTATCACATCTTTAGACATGTAGTCTAGGACCTTATCGATAGGAAGACCATATCCACAGATGGTTCATTGATATTACCCCATTAGGATACTAATAGTGCACAAAGTTTTGTACCCTAATAGGGGGAGTTGATTTCCATCACTCTTCCTGAGCAGGCCAATTTTATTGTAGTGGACGATATGCACAATGGGGGTCCTCAAGGTAGCACACCTTCTCCACCATCCACATCATGGTCAATGAAGCAAAATGAGAACTCTAAAGGTATCACACCTTCCTCTCTTACATTGAGTGACACACACATTAGGGGTCTTCAAGATAGTACACCTTCCCCACCATCCACATCACAGTCAATGAAGCATAGTGAGAAATTTGAAGGTATCACACCTTCCTCGCTTTCATTGAGTGGCACACACATCAGGGGTCTTCAAGGTAGCACACTTTCCCCATCATTTGCATCATGATCAATGAAGCAAAGTAATAACTTTGAAGGTATCACACCTTCCTCACTTTCATTGAGTGGCACACACATTGGGGATCTTCAAGGTAGCACACTTTCCCCACCATCCACATCACAGTCAATGAAGCATAGTGAGAAATTTGAAGGTATCGCACCTTCCTCACTTTCATTGAGTGACACACACATTGGTGGTCTTCAAGGTAGCACATCTTCCTGTTGAGTGTTAGTTTTACCCAATTGTAAAATCACACTCTCTCTTAGGATTTTGATCCCAAAACTCTCTCTTGCAAAGAAGTTAAACAAAACAACTTCTCCAAGGTCTCCGTTATATTAGCATTTGCACATGTGTATTAGTAATCTCAATGAAGATATATTAATTCAATGCTAGGAACACCTTAGTGATTGCAAATAACTATAAACAAGGGGTATGCGTTGGTTTATTTTACCATGTTACTTTAATGATTGTTCATGAAACAAAAATAAAAATAAATGTGAATTGGCCCTCATATGACCATGATGTAATACCTTAGTTCCTTTTATCTTGAGGATTTTAAGGTAGATTTTATCTTCCCTTATTAAGTGGATTTTAAACAAGTATTATCTTGTATTAAATCATGCTTTAAACATGTAAGTAAAGATTAAAATATATCTGTGAATGTGAATTCAAAATGATGAAGAGAGATAATTTAATGCGTTAAAATAATAACCTTAAATGTAATGCTTAAATTGCCATCTCTTTGATAAAATCAGAATTTTTATGAAGAGAAGGCCATTTAATATTCCAAAAATGGTGGCTCATGAAATGCCATTAAAATTTACCCCCCTTTGATGAAATCAAAATTTTCATAAAGGGAAGTTCATTTTAAGCTTGCAAATGAAATATGAAACTGAAAAAATCAGATTTGGCCTCAAAATGGAAATTCTGAAATTTTGAATTTTTAAAATCTGCAATAAAACAACAACTTTAACTAATTTTTAAAAATTTGAAATGACTCCGGAGCAAAAAATAAGTGCAAAATGAAATTTTAAAGTATGTTCTATGCAGCCGTGCAATTATTTTTGGATTTTGATTTTTTTTTCATTTTTATTTTAATGTCTGAAAATTAAAAAAAATTCTGCAAAAATAAAGTTAAAAAAAAATAATAAAAAAAATAAATAAAAAACAGAAAATGCTGCAACCTGAATTTCTCCATAGACCCTGCAAGTATTAGTTCTCTGCATAAAACCAGTATTAGAGTGACCCGACTTAATGCAATCCACATCTAATACGGTGCAAGCTTCAAAGGAAAAGGGTGCAATAAATTAAAAACGAAATCAAGTTAACAATAAAAATGCATAAAACTTGAGACATTTCCAATTAATTGCTGCAAAAAAATATTCAATATTCCATTACAATGCAGAAAAACAATGCCCAAAGTTGGCATCAAAATGGTGAAAATCGGCCCAGCAGTATGCCTTCCTCCTCTAGAAAAATCCCAAAAGATCCAGCCCTTGTGCCTCCATTTCGAAGTGTTTTTAAAATTTCCATAAAAATTTTGGTTGCCTTCTTTCGTTTCATTTTCCCCAGCTCTCTCTGTATTTTGTTTGCTTTTGGCCTTCCCTTGGTTTAGCTTTGAAAACATCTTCTTCCATAACCTCTAAGCACCATTGATTTTCAATATTCTCCATAACGTTCTTTTCCTCTTTTGTTCCAAGAGTAACCGTTCTTCCTGCTTTTTGTTTTTTCTCCATGTATTTCCTACACATAAAAGACACACACATGAATTAACATTAAAAGAAAAAAACATAAAAAATAAAAAATAAAAAACTACAATTTACCTTATTCTAAAGTTTTAAAACCAAATACTTTTAAAGCCCAAAACCATTCGACAAGCATGAAGATTAGATTATATTATATTGTATATATAATATAATATAATATAATATTTTCTTTCTTTGTTTATTATTTATTTTTATTTTTCTTTTATTTTGTTATATATATATATATATATATATATATATATATAAAATATTTCTTTATTATTATTTTTTAATTTAAATTTTATTTTTATTTATTTATTAATATATATGTATATATATTAATATATTATTTTTAAATGTTTCATTTTCATAATTATAATAAACATATATATTTATTAGAATTATAATTTTTTTTTTATAAAGCAATCAAATAACTAACTTCAAAAAATTTACTCATTGAAAATCACAATAAAGGAAAACTTCAAAACTAATCAAAATAAACAAAACCTATTAACCTAAAACACTAGCAAAACTAGTAAAACAAGAAAACATTAGCCAATGCTAAACCGTGGAATCTACCAAAATTAGCACTTAAAACTCCTCAAAAACCAAAATTTTAAGGTGGGTCCCCAAATTTGGGGCTAGTTGTGGAATAGCCACAACAAATGGTGACTCTGCTAGGAAATGCTCTTGAGCATTTTGGTAAGAACCCAACCTGAAACAAAAACACACAAGATTAGCGAGACAGATTATTTAGTGACGTCCCAAGAAGGTGGGGGTAAACAACTTCAAAATCAAAACAACTAATCCATCTGCCTTTGCTCAGTGTGTGCAAATGTGATTCATTTCTTGCATTGCTAAAAATCCTCCAGATTTCATCACCCCTTTCTACATTAGGTTATGAAGTATCGCTCATAACTAAACGGCTATAGACAGAGCCCCACTACCAGTCAGATCTCTATAGCCCCAGTGAGGTTTATCTAACTCACCCTTGTTTTACTCAATGCTTTGCAAATCCTTTCCTTTTACCCGAGCTATATCTAGATAGATCTCTATTGTCAGTTAGGCATCCATAGCCTCGGTAGAGTTTATCTAGATCTTGTGACTGATATGATCAAGCTTTTCAATGCTCGTTCTCTCTCTTTTTTTTCTTTTTTTTTTCATATATAAAATTTTTCCTTTTCAAAAGAACAACCTTGCAAAGCTTCAAGCATCACTGGGGTAAGGTAGCCTACAAGTGAAGAATTTTAGATTTTCGCCTAGGGTTGTAGATCAAGATAACTTCATCCTTATTATTTCCAGAAACACCATTTTAATGTGTATGAGTTCCATGTGGAGCTTTGGCAAAATATTTCATTGTTCTACTCTCCACCATTTTAGTCCCAAAATCTTAGCATGATCACCAAATAACTCATACCCCTTTTCTCGGGTTCATCAGTTTTTAGATCAGGTGCTCCAACCTATTAAATAAAAGAGCTTAAAAATTGCCATAGACCAAAAGTTAGCAACCGTGAAATATTACCCCTAAACAAAGGGAACAACCCACGACACAAAATTAAAAACACAAAACTAAAAACCAAAATGAAATCCAAACCCAAAATCAAAACATGAAAACCAAAACTATATACAAATGTACAAGATAGTGCAAAGCTTTGGACTATCACTTCCCAAACATGATTAGAACATTTCAAAAGACATATAACGTAATGCACATGCAAAATTTTGTAGGAATCCAAAAAAATAAGATTAGACCAAACAATACAACAATATTCAACTTGCCTCTCTCACCCCACCAATTTGATTTAGTTCCATTAATGATCCCATGGGTGAGATTCAAATCATTAAATTGATTAGACAAAATTTGATTTTCAATTCTTTCTTGTCTATTCCTTAAGATGTCAATTTCACAACTCAATTCATAATTTAGAATTAGGCTTTCTTTTTCAAACATGAAATTTTGCAAACAAGAGCATATTTCTAAAAATTTCAAAGCCAATTCATTATCAATGTTTTTAGGCCAATCAAACTTATGCAAAAATTTTCAAGCATCTAAGATATTTATCAAATGAGGATCATCATGAGTTTTTATCCTAGATTCAACAATTAGTTGATTATGAAATTTATTTAACATTTCAATCATACCAACTTCTTTTTCATTCAAAAAAACAATATCATTAGTGGTGTGATGAGAAATTAACTCAAGCTCTTTATCAACCACAAATGGCATTTCATCATTGACAATATTTGGATCCAATAATCCATGAGATAAAACTTAATTTGTTTTTCTAATGGTGGAACCTAAAAGGTGAGATTTTACCTTTGGCACATTTCCATTTACCATTACTTGGAGAGGATTTGAAACTTCCTCTTTTATCTCATGATTTTTATCATCTTCATTATCATATAGCACTTGTTCTTTGCCCATTACCTGTTTATCAAAGACACCAAAGTTAGGCACCCAATTAAAAGCATGTCCATCCTTTTCAAACCATAAGTCTTGTCTACCTAGGAACGGGTCAACTAACACATCTCCATGATCAATCACTTGGTTTGTTGTAGATAACGTGATATTTTCAATTGGATCATCGGTTATATCAAACCCAAACCATTCAGGCTCTGAAATTTCCTCATTTTGAAATGGCATAGACATTGTAGAACCAATAGATGCATCAAGATTTTTAATTTCTTGTCCCTCAAAAGGGCCCAAATCAAATGATTCACCTGATTTATCCATGGTTGTAGAATCCTTATCACTTTTTAAAATTTGAGGAGATTTGAATCCCTCTTCCAAAACTTTTTCAAATTGTACAAGATTTGTAATATCCTCATGCAAGAAAACCATTGTATTATCCTACATATCAATTGACACAAAAAATTCATTATAAAGTTTATAGTGAGCATATTCTTCCCATTTCTTCCAAGAATCATAGTAATCATATTTCAAAATCAAGCCATGACACTCAATTACTTCTTCATATTCCAATTCATCAACATGTTTATCATCCAATTCATCTTGACCTTCCTTAGATGACTCAATTATTTTTAAAAGTGGGTTATTTCTTGCATTCAAATTTGTAAGGCTATCATAATCCAAATTAGTAACCCATGATTTAATTTTATCACACTTTGGAAGGTGTATGTTTTCTTGGCCATCAATTTCAACAATATCATCCAATGTATCTTCCGAGAACAAGTGGTGAAATTCTATTATGTCTTCAAATTCATTTATTGATTCTCTTTCAAGCTTACTTTCAACCACTTTTGATGACCTAGAGGCTTCTAAAAGGGGATCAATTTTTACATCTTGTTCCAAATAGTTACCCCAATCTTCCTTTGTGAGTAAACATGACCAAATCATATCCTGGTGGGTTTGTTCATCTATATCCTGATGGGTTTGTTCATCTAAATCCTCATTTGTGGGTAATGATTCTAAATCCTTTCTTTCCCAAACAGAATGGTGATGATTTGATTCCAACTTCTTGTTACCCATCCATAGAATTTCTTCTCCAAAATATTCATGCTCTTTAGGATATTCTGATAGGTATTTACTTCAATGTAAGTCACATCCAAACTTCTTCTATCACCTGAAGGAGCATAACATGAAATATCATTAAGATTAGCATCATGAATTTTATTCCTAGGATGATTTGGATGCATACATTGATGTGCTCATTTTCGTAATGGAACCACATATCTACTTACTTTCTTAACCAACTTATTTCGATCTTTTATTTCCAACACAAGCTCCTTGGGTTGGGTGGTAGAAGTAGTAGGATTAGTTGAATTGATATCAATAAGCAAAGCCTGACCATTTGTTACAATGGCTTCATGAGTGACCACATGAATCTATGACTGTGGAATGGTTGTATGGATATATGTACTCGTATAAGCGCATGTGGGAGCATAAGTGGGTATGGTAGGATAAAATTGATTATGGGGCAAAGTGTTTGACATCAAATTTTGTTGTGCCCATGATTGGTTTACCATCAAGGTTTGATTGCAAGCCCCTAGTTGTCCTACCATAGGCAATTGCTCCATCCCATAACCTTGTGGCCTTAATTTTTGATCTATAATCATAGCTTTCGTGTAGGCCGAGGCAAGATTAGTAACCAAAGGATTTGTCCTAGTGAACATGGAAAGCAAGGGATCCAATGCCCTAAAGTATATTTGAAGAGCACCAATCTCCTCAATGGTATGGGGAGAAATCAATCTCGTATATAGCTTCCAAAATCTCATGTTGAATGTTCTCAATGGCTCATTGGGATACCTCTTGCAAGAAGCAATTTTTTGATAAATCGTGACAGGATCAATGAGCAACCTAAATTGATTGATAAAAATAGTTTCCAATTGGGCCTAGGATGTAATAGATCCAGTGGGTAAGTTGATGTACCAATCATATGCCACCTCATCTAGGCTCCCAGGAAACAATCTGCATGCCACATCCTCATGTTAGACATTTCATCTAACTAGGATATTCATATAGGATTAAATGTGCTCCTCGACTAATATTCTGCCATTGTGCTTAAAATTGGGCAAAAATTTCTCTATTTTCTTGGGTAGGTCATGAGCATCTCCACTAATGTTCAAAGGATTACCATGCAACCCATACCTCTTTCAAGTATTTGTAGCCATTAGTGAACTCAAAGAAATATTTCAGCACCAATTTGTTAGTCAAATAAAAATTTCTCACAAAGAAGCATGAAATGGCTAACCAATATCAAATATGTAATATAAGAATCATCATGTTAGCATCAACCAAGAGATATATCCATTAAAACATGAAATTGAAGAACATTCTCAAATTTGCAACATGTTAGCATTAATGCATCATCAAACATAGAGAATGTTAGAATCAATAAAAGTAATCACATGAAAATGAAACCTTGTTAGCCAAGACCAATGCCTTTAAATAAATGTTTCAAGTAATATGAACAATTTAGCATCTAAATAGCAATAAAATTTATCAATTCCAATCCTCCTAGCTCCCAAAGTGTTGAGTTCTAAAGGATGCCAAAGATACTAATCAAATGAACTTGAAATATTTAGCAATTAAAAATCTTGAGTAACCATGAACAATACAAAAGTGTTAGATCAATGAATACCAATTAATGAATTGCTTAGCATAAATAAAATAAAGTGAAACAATTCATGCCCTCCTTTTTTATAGTTACTTTCAATCACTAAGGTATTTCTAGCATTGAATTGATATATTTTATTGATATTACTAATACACATATGCAAATGCTAATATAGCAGACCTTGGAGAAGTTATTTTATTTAACTTCTTTGCAAGAGAGGTTTTTGGAGTCCAAACCCTAAGGGAGAGTGTAATTTCACAATTGGGTAAAATTAAAACTCAACATTTTGGTGCTAGAAGGAGGGCCTGATGTGGTTTATTTTATTGTGATTTTAAATGCTATAGGGATTTAAATTGTGGAATATTTCATGCCCTATTGATTATTATATTTAGACCTATTTTAACACACAACATTGTGGTGCTAAAATGAGGACATGAATTGGTATTCATTGATCTAACACTTTTGGATTGTTCATATAGGAATAATGTGATTTGGTATAATTTTGAAAGTTTTGAATTGCTAAATATTTCAAGTTCATTTGGTTAGCATCTTTGGTTTTCTCTAACACTCACGCTGTGGAAGCTAGGAGGATTTGAATTGATTTATTTTATTGCCATTTAGATGCTAAATTGTTCATGTTACTTGAAATATTTATTTACAAAACATTTGGTATTGAATAACGATGTTTTATTTCCATATGATTACTTTCATATTGATTCTAACATTCTCTATTATTGATGATGCATTAATGCTAACATGTTAAAAATTTGAGAATGTTCTTCGATTTCATGGTTTAATGGATACATATATCTTGGTTGATGTTAAAATGATGATTCATATGTTACATATTTGAGATTGATTAGTCATTTTATGCTTCTTTGTAAGAAATTTTTATTTGACTAACAAATTGGGTTTGAAGTTATCCTTTGAGTTTCACTAATGGCATCAATTTTTCTAACTAGGGAATAAATTTCATTGTGGATAGCTGGTTATTATCATCAATTGGATAGGCCTACTCATCAAATTCCTCAAGGGGTAGAAAATCATTTACCTATGTTTAAGCATGATGTGACCTCGACTAAGGAACATATTCAAAAATACAAGGATACCTTAAGGCAATTGCAAATATGGAAAGGAGATGTTCCTTGTAGACTATTTTCATACACTTTGGATGAAGTTGCATATGAGTGGTACATACACCTACCTATATATTCCATTACTTCCTGGGCTCAACTAGAAGTGTCATTTACTAGCTATTTTAAAATACAGTTGACCCTGTTCAGATGTTAAATAAATTTATCTCTATCTCTAGCAAACCTAATGAGTCCATGAGTGAATTCAATGATAGGTTTCATAAGTTGTATACCGAAGTGGTACATCATTTCAGAATAGAGAGCTATTAAAATATGCATGGGAGCTACACAACCCATAGTGGCTACATTCTTAAGGAAAAATCTTGACAACCCATATTTGCATGGAATCTATGAGGCCATGAGAGAATTAGAACAATGGGCCATTTCAAAAAGAGAAAAGGTAGACCACCCATCATTGCTTAACCCTAGGGTTAACGATCAAAGGGACAAAGTTGAATGTCCAAATATTACAACCACCTTATATTTCATCCAAGAGGATGTGCAAGTCTCAAAACTAAGGTCCATTAATGACGATTGGGAGGAACAAACCCATAAAGATATGATTGGGTCATGTTTACACACAAAGGATTTGGACGACTATTGGGAGAAAGAGATAAGAGTTGATCCTATTAAAAAAACCCTTGATTCAATAAATGTGGTTGAGACTGAATTTTAGAAATCAATAGATGAATCGAAAGATACAATAGAATCTCATCACTTGTTTTTGGAAGATGATCATTGTGAAGAGCAAGAAAGACAACATGAGTCAAGTAGTGATGAATCAAAGATTATTGAATCAAAGTCTTGGTCTACGAGTGAGGATTGGTGTGATCCCATTTTAGAAACCCCTAAGTCATCAAAAGTTATTGAAAAGGATTTTAGAAGTAAATCAATAAATGAATTCAAAAATGTAATAAAGTTTCACCACTTATTCTCAGAAAATCCTTTGGATGATATTGTTGAAACTGATGGCAAAGAAAACACACACCTTCCAAATTGTAATAAAATAGAATTTTGGGTTATAAATGTGAATGGTGATCTTACAAATTTAGATACAAATAGTAACCCGATTTTGGAAATAATTGAACCATATAAGGAAAGTGAAGGTGAGTTTTAGGATCGGCTAGGGTTTGATGAAGAAAAACTGCTCTGCGGGGATGGCAGCAGCTTTCGAAGGAGGTCTAAAAAATTGGAGGAATGTCATGATGGCATCGGGTCCGGCACAGAGAGTGCATGCTCGTGATGTTTTTTCATCTAAAAATGACTGGAAGGAACAAGATTTTCCAGTGCATGTCGGGAACCGCTTGTTAAAGAACAATGGATGTTTGGAACGATGTGAAGCCAGGCCAGTTCTAGTGGTTCAACCAGACTCGGTGGCGGAAGATGTGGAGTATCTAACCAAACATGCCCTTATTGGAAAATTTTTGGGCATCCAAATTTCTCTCCCCTTTGTGGAGGCTTGGGTCAGGAAGACTTGGAATCCTGAAGGTGATGTGGAGGTGATGTTGAGTGCGAACAACTATTTTATGGTGGTTTTCTCTTGTATTGTAGATCGTAACAAAGCATTTGAAGGGGGTCCTTATTTCTATAACCAAGTGGGACTCTTTCTTAAACCCTGGCATGTGGGTTTCAACCCATCAGAGGAGCGGCCATCACGGGTTCCAGTATGGGTGCGGCTTCCATGGCTCCCATTGGAATTTTGGAGAACTGATATCTTGCATAAGATTGCCCTTCTGCTTGGGAAGCCGGTTGGACCATCACAACAGACAATGGATAAAAAGGTAATCTCTATTGCTCGTATTTGTGTTGAAATTGACTTAAATAATCCTATTCTAGATTCTATTGAAATACAATTTGGATCAACTACATGGGTTCAAAAACTTGACTATGAAGCTCTTCCATTTCGTTGTCGGATTTACCATGAATATGGCCACCTGCAAAGAAAATGCCCTAAGTTTGTCCCACTTGTGGCTTCAAATCCTAGGCCCTCTCGGTCTGGACAAAGTTTGGATAAAGGAAAAGCCTCGATAAAGGAAGGGGAACGGGATAAGGAAGGTTTTGTTCCGGTAAAATCCCGAAATAGAGGACGAAGGGCAAACAAAGACCTTAAGGATAGCCAGCCAGATGCTCTACTCAACCATTTTGAAATATTAGATGATCTTGATCAGTGCATGGAGATACCTGAAATGTCGCTACCTGATGCAAATATAACAAGGCCGAATCAGATGTCTCTTCTTGAGGGGGAACTTAAGGAATCGGATCTAGGGGGTTTAAATGAAGAACAAAGGGCTTTGGATCTGAGTATAGGGGACATGGTTGGGTCTAGCCCTATAAGGGAAACTATTTTGGAAAGTGGTACAGATTTAGTTATGCCCTCTCCTACTCAAGCACTGATGCAGTCATCCTTGGACTGCAAAACTCCTACGGTGTTGGGATTGCAGCAGAAAATAATTAAAAAAATTTTGGATAAGAATATGAAGGTGGGTCGAAAGAAGGACCAGGATAAAATTAAGTTAATGGGGGAGACTTTGGTGGAGTCAGGCTTGGTGAGAACATTGGACTCCCATTTTTATAACCCCTAAAAATGATTATCCTCTCATGGAATGTAAGGGGGTTGAACAACATCCCCAGACAAAAAGTTGTTCATGATTTGGTTCGTGTGCATTCTTCGGATGTGGTGTTTATTCAGGAGACTAAATTGGCTATTGATAGTATGTTCAATATTGCTCCCAAGTTGTGGAGAAGGGGGTAATGCTAGTGTATTGGTGCATGTGGATATGCTGGTGGCATCGCTTGTTTATGGGATCCGGTTAAGATATCCCCTCTTACTTGGATTTCTAGCAGATGGTCTATTTCGATGGTCGGGCATGATAATGAATCTGGTGAAACCATCCTACTTACAAATGTGTATGCTCCTATTGATTACAATGGTAAAGTGAATTTGTGGGAGCACATTTGCTTTGTGAGAAGTTTGGTTCCCCTGTACCCATGGATTTTGGTTGGAGACTTCAACTCTATCACTTGTCTAGAGGAGAAACGTGGTGGGGTGGACCGTCTCGAGCCTTTTTCTTCTATCTTCAGTGCTCATATCCAGGCCCTAAACTTGGTTGACATCAAGCCAGATAATGGGATCTTTACTTGGCACAATAGAAGGTGTGGGGAAGCTTCCATCTCAGAGAGACTGGATAGGTTTTTGATATCCAGTTATTGGATGGGTAATAACAAAAGTGCTAGTTCTATGATTCTGGAGGGTAGGGGATCTGATCATTGGCCTATCAAACTCTCTGCTTTGGAGTTAGGGCTAAAAAATAATCCCTCCTTTAAGTTTCAACTTATGTGGCTTCGTGATCCTAAGCTTCATGATTTCATGCGAGGCTGGTGGACCACTAGCAAACCTCCTCATGGCACCGCTATGTATTCCTTTATGAAGTGACTACAATTTGTAAAACATAAATTGAAGAGATGGAATAGACTAAATTTTGGGAACCTTTCCTTGGCTAAGCTGGCAGCTCTTAGGAGGATGGAAGAAGCTTCAAGGAAGATTAGAGATCAAGGATTCACGAAGGAGCTTCTTGTTGAGGAATCTGAGGCTGCGAAAGACCTTGTTGAATGGGAACTGAGGGAAGAAATTTTTTGGAAACAAAAAGCTCGAGTAGATTGGCTTCAGGAAGGGGATAGGAACACAACCTTATTTTATAACTCAGTTAAGGCTCGCCGTAATGGTAACCTGATTACCTCTCTTGTGAATTCTCAGGGTGCCCTGCTCTCTTCTTTCAGGGATATTTTAGAAGAGACTAAGAGGTATTTTTCCTCTCTCTTCAAGGAGGACTCCCTATCAGATGATGAGAATGAAAAGCTTATTCTAAACTGTATTCCAGCGATTGTTTCTAGAGAGATGAATGAGCACTTGATGGGTCCAATTTCCCTTGAGGAGTTGGAAAATGTTGTATTCAAGATGAAAAAAGGAAAATCCCCAGGCCCAGATGGATTCTCGATTGAGTTTTATCAGGAGTTTTGGGATTTAATCAAATTTGATCTTTTGGAGGTGGTCCATGAGTCCCAAAAGAACAAACAGATGCTAAGGGCCCTAAATGCTACCTTTGTGGTGCTTATACCCAAAAAAGAGGGAGCAAATTCCTTGGATATGTTCAGGCCTATTGCTCTCTGCAATGTTGTGTATAAGATCATCACAAAAATTATTGTTGAGAGGCTGAAGATATGGTTGAGAAAAATCATCTCTGAGGAGCAAGGAGGGTTTGTTGTTGGCCGAAAAATCTTGGATGGGGTTGTTATTGCTACAGAAGCTATTCACTCGATGGAAACTTCTAAGGAGAAAACTATGTTCATTAAGTTGGACATGGCCAAAGCCTATGATCGGGTTAGATGGTCCTTTCTTCAGAAAGTTCTTGTTGCTTTTGGATTTGAGGAGGAATGGATTAGATGGGTGATGAGTTGTGTTTCTTCTTCCTCATTCTCTGTTCTTGTTAATAATGAGCCATCAGAGCTGTTTGAGGCCTCAAGGGGATTGAGGCAAGGAGATCCTTTATCTCCTTATTTGTTTATCATTATGGTGGAAGGGTTGGGAAGATTGCTCAAGTCTCAAGTCATGTAGGGTCTCATTCAGGGGTGGAAGTGGGATAGTAGTTTGCCACCTCTTTCCCACCTTCAATTTGTTGATGATATTGCTTTGTTGGGAGTTGCCACTATCAGGGAAGCTGGAAATATTAGACAGTCTCTTGACATATATCTTGGTGCTTATGGACAGTTGATTAATGAGGACAAGTCTTCTATTTTCTTCTTCAATACCCCTCCTCTTATTCAAGCCAGGATTGCTCGCATTCTAAGATTCTAGGTTGGGACTCCCCCCTTCATTTATCTTGGTATTCCAATTTCATCTCATCCTCTACCTAGATCTTCTTGGCAGTCTATGCTTGATAAGTTTAGAAGGAAGGTGAATCACTGGACTTTCAGATGGCTATCCACTGCAGGTAGAGTGTTGCTTTTAAAATATGTTGTTCAAGCTTTACCCATTTATAGATGTTTTGTACAAATAGCTCCCTCTCACTTCATCAAGGACATGGATGCTTTGTCAAGACAATTTTTATGGTCTAGAAAACTTGATCAATCTAAATGGAGTTTGGTTAGGTGGGATTCTATATGTAGGCCGGTGCAAGAGGGAGGCCTTGGGTTGCGACAGACAACTCTTTTTGGGTAGGCTTTGGCTGTAAAAATTTATTGGAGATGGTGTACCTCTCAAGATCATATTTGGGCTAAAATATTATCTTGTAAATACTTGAGAGGTATTTATGAGGCTGAGATCCCTAGAGTCGGCTTGGTTGGGAAAGGTTCGGTTATCTGGGACACTCTGAAAAGAGGAGCTAATTTAATCAAGCAGGGTTTGTTCTGGATTTGCAATCGGGGATCAAATGCTCTTTTTTGGGAGGATTCTTGGGATGGCCACCCTCCTATCTTGAATCAATATCCTAGGTTACATTCCCTAAGCATTTTTTTCTTGGAAGCAGGCTGGTCTCGTGTGGAGGACTTTAAAAAAATCTAGTCTTTTGGAAATATGGAGATGTACAGGTGGAAAGATCCGCAAGAATGGCCCCAGGGGGGACTGGCCAAGGATAGAGAGGTGCTTGCTCTTATTCTTATGGGGAGGCCTTGTTCTTCATTGAGGGGTAAAGATATTCTGGCTTGGAACCCTGATCCTAAGGGAACCTACTCGGTAGCCTATGGTTATCAGGTTCTTGATAAGCAAAAGTATGGGAGTCTTCCTGTCACTTGGTGGAAAAAGGTGTGGAACAAATTTTCCTGGCCAAAATGTAACTTCTTTCTCTGGTTGGTAGCTCGTAATAAATGCCTCACTTGGGATAATGTGAGGAAGAGGGGATTTTAGGGTCCCTCTTTTTGTGTCCTTTGCGGTAAGAATGAGGATGACTCTTCTCATTTATTTTTCCAATGCTCCTTTGCCAGAGACATTTGGCACCATTGGTGGAGTGCTTGGAACCATCCATGTTTTCATGTGTTGTCCCTGGTGGAGTTTTGGAGTAGTCTGGGTAGACCTCCGACCAAGGCCCCCTTCCTTCGGGTGGCTTGGAATTTGGGCCCTTCTTGCATCATCTGGAAAATTTGGCTCGAACAAAACGATGCATATATTTTAGGGTCAGTTATTTGGCTGTTCAATAGATCTGGCAAAGGATCATGTATATGGTTCAGGAAACCATCCATAGCAAATGTGATGTGGACCCTCTTTTGGATTCTAGGGAGGAGAAGGTACAACAAGCCCTTGGTCTCTTTGGGGATGGTGTGAACTCTTCTAGCCCTAGTAGGGTTCCTCAGCTCAGCAAGAAGGTTAGGAGAGATGGTAGGTGGAGGCCACCCCCTAGAGGAGTTTTAAAAATTAATACTGATGGATCGTCCAGGGGTAATCCTGGACATGCTGGCATTGGCGGTGTTGGGAGAGATTCTACTGGTGGTGTCAGTTTTTTCTTTTCCATTTATAAAGGTGTTCACTCCAACAATTTTATGGAAGCTCTTGCAATTCTTGAGGCCTTGCGGAGGGGTTTTCTCTTGGTTGGCATAGGATTATCTGTGAGTTTGACTCTCAAATTGTGGTTAATATTTTAAATAGTAAAAGGGTGGAGGAAGTTAATTGGCTGTTGGCCTCTATAGCCATTCAGATTCTCAGAATGAGTGAAGAGTTTGAATTTATATCCTTTGTGCACATTCCAAGGGAATGGAATGTGGTTGTTGATTACCTGGCCAAAAGGGCTTCTAAGCTGCTGGATCCTTGGAGTATCGATAATTGGGAGAGTCTCCCATCTGGGGACTCTCAACGCCTATGGGAGTTGATCCACAAGGATGTACAGACTTAATGTGGTTTGTTCTTGTTGTCTTTTTTGGGTGTCATTCTAGTCTAGTGGTTTTAGCCTGTTTGGTTGTTTATTTGAGTCCTGGTTGGAAGCTCAGTTGTACTCTGTAATCCAGACTTTTTATCAATAAATTTTTACCCCTTTATTTAAAAAAAGGTGAGTTTGAGGATCAACCCATTGATAAATTTAAATAATGTGAAGGTATAGTTGAGCATCACATCCCAATTTTAGAAGATGATCATTGTTGGTGGAATAAATGGGAGAACTTTGCCACTCTTTCTAATGAAGCACTCACTTCACTTGATATGCAGGACAAATTACAAAGTCTATTTTTACAACTCAAAGAAAACATTTCTCAATACAAAAACAAAAGCCTCAAGATGCATATCTAGATGATGCTCCAAATCATCCTCATGAGGCAAAGATTGAAGATAATCAAAGTGATGTTATTTCGGATAATGAAGTGATTCCAAAGTGGACTAGTTTTGGAATTTGTGATGAATTAGGATCTTCCATAAATTCGGATGAGATGATTGAATTTGGTGATCAAAGCCTTCAACATGCTAGAGATGATGACCAAGGAAAATGTGAAGAAGAATTTCTTGAAGATTTTGAGGAAGAAATAGTATGGAGGGTTAAAAAGAAATGGGAAGAATATGTTCATTCCAAACCTTCTAATGAATTTTTTGTGTCAATTGATATGCAGGATAATACAATTGCTTCTTCACATGAGGGTATTACAAGTCCTGTGCAATTTAAGAAAGTTTTGGAAGAAGAGTTGGAATCTCATCAAGCATTAGAAAGTGATAGGGATTCTACAATCATGGATAAATAAGGAGAACCCTTTGAGGGATATGGAATTAAAAATATTGATCCACCTATTGGTTATACAATGTCTATGCCATCTCAAAATGAGGAAATTTCAGAGCCTAAGTGGTTTGGGTTTGATATCACTGATGATCCAATTGAAAATTTCACATTATCTGAAACAACCCAAGTGATCTATCATGGAGATGTGTTAGTTGAACCATCCATAGATAGACAAGACCTATGGTTTGAAAAGGATGGACATGTTTTTAATTGGGTGCCTAAGTTTGGTGTCTTTGATAAATAGGTCATGGACAAAGAAGAATTGCTACATGATGATGATGATGAATGTCATGAGAAAAAAGAGGAAGTTTCAAATCCTCTTCAAGTAATGGTAAATGAAAATGTGCCAAAGGTAAAATCTCACCTTTTAGGTTCCACCATTCGAAATGCAAGTGAAGGTTTGTCTAATGGATTGATGGATTAAAATACTATCAATGATGAAAGGTCATTTGTGGTTGATAAATAATTTGACTTAGTTTCTCCTCACACCACTAATGATATTGCTTTATTGAATTAAAATGAAGTTGGTATGCTTGAAATATTAAATTAAGTGCATAATCAATTAGTAACGAAATCTAGGATACAAACTTATGATGATGCTCATTTAATAAATATCCTAGATTCTTGCAAAATATTACACAAATTTGATTGGTCTACAAATTTGAAAAATGATTTAGCTCTAAAATTTGTAGAAATAGGTTCCTATTTGCAAGATCTCATATCTAAAAATGAAAGCTTATTTCTACACTATGAATCAAAGTGTGAAATTGACATAATAAAGAATAGATATGAAATAATTGAAGATCAAGTATTGTATAATTAGTTGGATAATTTGAAACTCCACCATAGGATTATCAATGGAACTATGCTAAATTGGTGGGGTGAGCGAGGCAAGTTGAAGTTTGTTGCATCGTTTGGCTTAATCTGGTTTTTTTGGATTCCTACAACATTGGGCATGCGTATCATGTTATTTGTCTTTTGAAATGCTCTAATCATGTTTGGGATCTAGGGAAGTGATAGTTCAAACATTGCATCATTTTGTACCATATTGTACATTTGTATATAGATTTTGGTTTTCGTGTTCAGTTTTGGGTTTGGATTTTGTTTTGATGTTTGCAAGTTTGATTTGTGTGTTTGTATTCATTCGCTTCCAATTTTTGGTTGTTTTATAGTATTTTAGACTGAAATGTTAGCTCATGTCCTCATGAATGTTAACTAGGATAAGGAGAATATGAAACATTGGAATTGTATTGCAGAAGGCTCCACGAGTACCACAAATACATTAAATAATATCATTTGAAACTAGGGATGCATGAAGTTGTCAGTTTTACAAATTAGGGTGAAATATTTTGTATACTCCATCTACATTTCAAAATGCATTCATCCGTATTTCATGGTACATTTCACATTGCATAAACATTGCATCTCACTTGCATCTACATTTCAAAGACAATCACCAAAAAACATGTCAAATTCTCTTAGGATCATTGCACAATATACATTAAGAAGATCTTGAGATTGGGAATTGATACCGAAACTGTCTTGAACAAAACACGATTTGCACATATTAAAAAAATCTTGGGCAAAATGGTCAAAACCATCCTTGGAAGAAAATGTGAGGTGAAAATAGTCATTCTTGTCAGTCCTATCTGCAACATAGTCCATAAAATAGTGGTCTTCACCACTTCCACAATACTTGAAACCCAAAATTAGAGTAGTAAGGATAGGGTCAAATTCTCATCATACTTAGGTTGAGAATTTGATTCCCCAAATCTCTGAGTCCACTTCCATCACACCACTGACTATTGGGTTGTAAGGATCATACTACATGTCCTCTCATAAGGATGGGTAGTCATCCCTGAGATTCAAGAAATCAAAAGCAAAATCATGGACTATGGGGAATCAAAGTCATGGGTATTTCATGGTACATTTCACATTGCATAAAAATTGCATCTCACTTGCATCTACATTTCAAAGACAATCACCAAAAAACATGTCAAATTCTCTTAGGATCATTGTACAATATACATTAAGAAGATCTTGGGATTGGTAATTGATGCCAAAACTGTCTTGAACCAAACACGATTTGCACATATTAAAAACATCTTGGGAAAAATGGTCAAAACCATCCTTGGAAGAAAATTTGAGGTGAAAAGAGTCATTCTTGTCAGTCTTATCATGCAACATAGTCCATAAAATAGTGGTCTTCACCACTTCCACAATACTTGAAACCCAAAATTAGAGTAGTAAGGATAGGGTCAAATTTTCATTATACTTAGGTTGAGAATTTTATTCCCCAAATCTCTGAGTCCACTTACATCACACCACTGACTATTGGGTTGTAATTATCGTACTACATGTACTCTCATAAGGATGGGTAGTCATCCCTAATATTCAAGAAATCAAAAGCAAAATCATGGACTATGGGGCTAACCTCCACCGGGGCTATAAACGCTTGACTAGCAGTGGAGTATGCTCATGTGTGGTGACATGTCTCATTTAAAAGTGAGACCTTTAATAGATCAAATGGATAGGCTAACCTTGTGGTTTCATCCATAACCAGTTTAACCATTTTGGTCAAAATGAGGTAATAAATTCAAAGATGAGAGTAGTAAGAATCAGATTCTCAAATTATCATCATACTTAGGTTGAGAATCCGATTCCCCAAAGCTCTGAGTCCACTTGCACACACACTAGGTCTGGATTATAGCGGTTCATAACTAAGCTCTTGATATGGTAAATAAATTCACTGCACACACATTTGATCCCAAGAGGGTTAGACAGTTTTAGTATGTTTGTTTATGGTACTATAATGTTTGAGTTTCTGTAAAATAGGTCGTTCGTATTATAGCATCCTTTCAATACATCCAATCCTGCATAAATCATCCATAACATATCATATGCATAAATCATGAAGACATAAACATCCATGTGAAACTGACGATGGAATGTTGAATGGTTTTAAACGATAAGGAATGAATCACTTTGCACACACTGAGCTGATGTTGAATGATTCTAATGGTTCATGTATTTTTGGTCTATTCTCATTCTCGAGATACTTGCTGATAATTGTAACTCTAATATTTGGGTGTGTGTTTTCATTTCAAGTTGGATTCTTCACCCGAAATACTCAGGAGCATTTCCCAGTAGAGTCACCATTTTTTGTGGCTACTCCACAATGAGCCCCAAAACTTGGGGACCCACTTTAAATTTTGATTTATTTGGAGTTTGATTCGCTTTGAGCATCTTTCTTCTTATTGCCTCCATGGTTTGATGAGTCCTTGGTCATAAGTTTAAGTTTGTGATTCCAAGGCCCGTAGTTGGGGGGTGTCCTCTTTATTTCATTTTGATGTGTTTTGCAGTCTTGGCTTGCGATGGATGCTTTGGTGTTGAATGTTGGTTTCAATATGGCCTCCTTGTTTAGGTGGAGTTGCAACAAGGTGAAGCTTGGAAGCTTATTGCTTTGATTTATAAAAGAAAATAAGTTTATATATATATATATATATATATATATATATATATATATTTAAACATAAAAAAATCAATCAAAAGAAAATATAAAAGATAATAATAAAAATAAATGAAAAGACAAAAATTAATAAAATATATGTATCATTATTATATATTTTATATAAATAAAATAGAAAATTAAATAAGAAAACTTTAAATAATAATAAAAAATAAATAAATAAATAAAAGGTTTGTATATAAATAAGATATTATATTATATTATATATGTATAATCTTTATAAGATACATAATATTTATTACATATATATATATATAATATGATCTTTATTATAATCATTCCACATATAAGATGAATGCCGCAAATATATCATATTTGGATTAATGAGTTTTTTGTTTGTGTTACAAGTAGAATGATGACAACGCAGGAGGGTGACTCACACCGAGGAAGCCACCAGGTGGAGTAACCAGCTACGTGGACCCACCGTTTGACTTGGACGAATCATCGTGAGAGATATCGACGTGGATTGGTAGGGCTACGATGATGTGACAATGAGTGCCATGTTGGAGGTGCAGTCACATACAACAGAACACACCCATTAGGAGTCACATCGTATGGTGTTTGCCAGAGTTGTGACGATGTGAATGGGATATGGGCCTATGAACCTAGCAATGGGACATCTGAATTGGACCAGGTAGACAATGGTCATGTTGGACGGGGAAGTTTTACAGGACGTTTTACAGGTGCAAAGCAAATGGGCAAGCCGAGGAGCTTCATTGGCATGTACCAGGTCCATCATTATAATACCCGAGTAGGATTTTGCGTATCTAGAGTGATATGATGCCAAGGATAGAATATTTCATTACATATCCAGCGGAGGTGACCAAGCATAATAATATTATTCCCCATGAAATATTTTTATGTTTAGCCATGGAATAAACCATGTAATGAAACCTTAGCATTGAGGTTATATATATATATATATATATAATGAAAGCCTCGATGTGGAAGGAAGTAGTCTAAATTTAAATAAATAAAAAAAAGGATTCATCGATGGAAAGAAAGGCAAACGAAGAGTTTCAAAACCAAACTAAAATGAAAGGAAGAGTCATATTGAAGACTGATAAATACAACAAAAATGGCAAAGCAAGGATTAGATCTCTTGGAGACCGCATGCTGCTAAAATTCCAGGGCTGCCATTTTTTAGGAGAGGCCAGATTTTGCTAAAAGGAATGTAGAAACATGGTTTTTGAATGTATTGCAGGATTTCTGCACTTTGGAGCAAAATAAGAGGAGAAAACATCTGAGTGTTCCCATTTTATTGCACATCTTTCTTCTTTCTGCTTTTTGGATTTCTAGACATTGTCATTGCTTTTCAGGGTTTCATTGTTGAATGTCCAGGAGTAGGGATTTCATTTTATTTCCTTAGAGTCTTGCACCCGCTTTGTTTTGAGATGTGCAAATGTAGTTCCGACGGAGTTGGGTTATGCTCAAAAAAATATCATGTCTCGGATTTTGCATGCTAGGGTAGCATAAAACTACATTTTTCTGGTTTTCTGCATTTTATTTCAATTTTCAGATTTCATTTTTATTTTTAACTTTTATTTTCATAATTTGTTTTAATTTTTAGACATTAAAATAAAAACTAAAAAAATTTCAAAATCCAAAAATAATTGCATGGTTGCGTAGAGTATACTTCATAGTTTCATTTTGCACTTAGAAATTTTTGATTTGGAGTCATTTCGTATTTTTAAAAATTATCCGAAGTTGCTATTTTTATTGCAGATTTTAAAAATTTGAAATTTCAGAATTTGCATTTTGGGGCCAAATTTAATTTTTTCAGTTTTGTATTTCATTCATGAGCCTATGATGACATTTCCTTCATGAAAATTTTAATTTCATTGAAAGGGTTATGTTTATGGCATTCCACAAATTGGCATGTTGGGAGCAATAAATGCACCTTTCTTCATGAAAATTTTGATTTCATGGAAGAGGGAGAATTTTATAATTTACATAAAAAGGACATTTAAAAGCCTCTATTTTAAGACAATGAATTATCATCTCTTTGTGAAAATTAATTTCATTAAAGAGGGATAATTTATTAATTATATTAAAGGCTATCTTAATCTTCATGATAAGAAGCTACATTTGAAGGAGCCTATTCATCATTTGGATTCACATTCATAGATAGATTTAATCTTCATTTCTATGTTTAAAGTAGGATTTAATGTAAGATAAAACTTGTTTAAAACCCACTTAATAAGGAAGATAAAATCTACCTTAAAATCCTCAAGATAAAAGGAATTAAGGCTACATCGTGGTCATATGAGGGCCAATTCAACATACTTTTATTTTGGTTTCATGAACAATCATTAAAGTAGCATGGTAAAATAAACCAACACATGCCCCTTGTTTATAGTTACTTACAATCACTAAGGTATTCCTAGCATTAAATTGATATATTTTATTGAGATTACTAATACACATATTTAAATGCTAATATAGCGGAGACCTTGGAGAAGTTCTTTTATTTAACTTCTTTGCAAGAGAGGGTTTTGGAGTCCAAACCCTAAGGGAGAGTGTAATTTCACAATTGGGTAAAATTAACACTTAACACTTCCTCATCATCGGAATCACTACCAATGAAGCATAGTGAGAATTTTGAAGGTATCACATTTTCCTCACTTTCATTGAGTAGCACACACATTGGGGGTCATCAAGATCTCGCACCTTCCCTATCATCTGCATCACACCCAATCAAGCAAAGTGAGAACTCTGAAGGTATCGCAATTTACTTGCTTTGATTGAGCAACACACACACTAGGGGTACCTAAGGTAGCGTACCTCCCCCCTAAAAAAAAACATCAAAATCCAAAAAATTTTAAAACAATAAAATCCAAAATTAACAAAATTATCAAAATTTCAAAAAAAAAACAAAATCAGAAAATCAACAAAAAAAAAAAAAAAAAAATTCAAAAAATAATAAAATACAAAAACAATTCAAAACATTAAAACACCAAAAATATTTACATCTTGCATTGCATCATATGCATTTAGTTAATTGCATTGCATTAGGCATTTCCATCCATTGCACTTGCATTAGGATAGTGTGTGTTTACATCCTTACAAACAACACCACGTTTGTATGCTAATCATGCATCCACATATCATCATCATTCATCATCCCCTATGATTAATTATGTTTTTCAACAAAACCCATCAGTTGCTATGAGGAAAATACTAGGGTTTTCTGATCATTCAGTCATCCCTAGTTGTCTTTTTAGATTGTGTAGAAAGTTATCTTCAATTTTGGATATGAGGTCTAGTTTTTATCGTACCTTGCATATCTCAAAATCCTATCACAATTTAAACATTAACAATCCTAGTTTGAACAAGGAAGGATGAACATACAAAGTGGTCCTAGTGACCTTAAGCGAAAGTCTTTCACATGCTCATATTGTGATGTGCATGGTCTAGGATGTTGATCATTGGCAAAAGGACAAGCTACCCCCTATCCAAAGAAATCCCTTGATTTCATACAAAATAAGAAAATTCCTAAATCAAAGCAAAGCAAAATAAATAGTGATTTTTATCACTAAGCAAAATCCCTTGCTCCAAAATAAAACAAAATATAAAATAAATAGTGATTTTCATCACTAAACATGAGCAAGTATCCCAAACAATGAAAAGAAAAGAAGGGGGTGAAGAGCTTGAATCCTTGGAATGGTCAGTACTTGAAGCCATTGAGTTATACCCATTACAGTAATGGACTGAATGAATCCTGCTTGGAAATGGGGTAGTTCTAAGCAATTTACATATGAGATAGCTTTAGGTGGCTTGTATCACCTAGTAGTCGAATCCAACTCATCCAAACTTAGGATCATGATGAACATAAGGTGATCCTCATTACAACAATGGGTTGAATGAATATCACATGGCAATGAGGTAGTATTATACTTCATCTAATATATTGATTTGCAAACATAGGGATAATGAATATCTTGGTCTTCATAACAAAATATTTTATCTTTTAGGAGTTTTGTGTAGTCATTATACATTTTTTTATTAATTAACTAGGGTGTTTGAGTCTCATGAAAAACCTCAAAAATCCCCTATAGCAACAAATCATCTCATCAATCAATCACCATTTTCGTTATGAGGTTTTATTTATTAATGGATGTCATAGAATAGGATAGACACCATATGGATATCAACAATGATATTTAGACAACCACTGACTATTTCATGCATATATTTTAATTTACAAAAACTTATAGGAAAAACCCATACATCTCATATCATTTCATCTTACATATGGATGCTTAAATGATTATTTCTTATGATAATATTTATCATTTTCATTCATGATTTTCATACATTCTATGGTGTCATCCAGTAGTTTGTTAAACACATATTAGATTCATTCTTCATGTTTTAAATGATTAAAGCATATAGGTTCACTTGCATTAAATCATCCTCATGTAATTAAGGCATTACATACATATCATCTACCATATCATTTCACATAGATTAAATGCATTAACAATTGAAACAAATTAAACATACATGTAACATACACTATTGCATCCATAGTAAGGCATCTACACATGTAGATCACAACATCTAATCATACATCTATCATCTAGCTAGTGCATGTCACTAGTATATTGCATACATATAGCATAATCACATCAGCATTTAGGCATTGCATCCATAACATAAAATCAAAACAAAAACATTTGCAAGCATTAACTGGGGCATGGTCCATTTCATACGTCCCCACCATCAACAATCAAACAACCAAGCAACATTGGATAAATCTAGGTAGCGTGCCTTCCTAATTAAAGGTCTAATTCAATTTAATTGCCAATAAATCAATCCATTGCTAGGTTTCAAAGGTTGCACCCTTTGCCTTGCATACAATCATAATAAATTGCATGGTTTCAAAGGTTGCGCCCTTTACCTTGCATATCATCATGCCAAATCAATAGCTAGGTTGTCAAAGGTTGAGCCCTTTGCCTTGCATAAGCATAATCAATTGCTAGGTTTCCAAAAGGTTACGCCCTTTGCCTTGCCATTTCAATCCCAAAAGACCCCAAAGATGCCTAATTTCTTTGGTCAATCCCAAAAGGCCCAAAATATGTTTAATTTCTTAGGTCATTCCCAAAAAGGCTCCAAAGGTGTTAGTTTTATTTGGTCAATCCCCAAAATCTCCAAAGATGTTAGTTTCCTTTGATCAATCCCTAAAGACCCCAAAGATGCCTAATTTCTTTGGTCAATTTCCAAAGGCTCCAAAGGCCCCAAATATGCCTTAGTTCTTTGGTCAATCCTAAAGGATCAAAATATGTTTATTTTACTTTGGTCAATCCCCAAAGGCCCCAAATATGCCTAATTTCTTTGGTCAATCCCCAAAGGCCCCAAAGATGCCTAATTTCTTTGGTCAATCCCCAAAGGTCCCAAAGATGCCTAATTTATTTGGTCAATCCCCAAAGGCCCCAAATATACCTAATTTCTTTGGTCAATCCCCAAAGGCCCCAAATATGCCTAATTTCTTTGGTCAATCCCCAAAGGCCCCAAATATGCCTTAGTTATTTGGTCAATCCCAAAAAGCTCCAAAGACACCCTAGTTCTTTGGTCAATCCCAAAAGGCTCCAAAGACACCCTAGTTCTTTGGTCAACCCCATAAATGCATATATTTTCTCATCATAAGTAGTTTCATCATGGATATTAATACATATCTACCAATTCATAATCATCATAAATCACAAAATTAACAAAAAACATCAAATAAACCAAATTTCAAATGTGCCTCGTATGCAGTTATTTACTCTATACACTTGGTGGTTGTAGTGACTTGCGCACCATGCAATCTAACATGATGAGTAAATTACCATAAGGCCATTTGAACTAAATTATCCATTGATGAATTGAAATATTCTCACTTCACTCCCCAAGAAGGCCATTGTGGTCGGACTACTGCATGGGAATGAGTCGTTCATTTCATTTCTTCTATGAAATTTTATAAAATCATTGAACATAGGTATTCATAACATGCTGAAATTGAATTGCTATCATCTTTATTCTCTAAGAAGGCCATTACAGTCAGACTGCTCTATGGGATAGAGATGTACAATTACTATTAATAGTTGAAATCATAGCTATAATGTGATATTCCATACAAAAACAACAATCATCTTAAACTATCCAAATCAGTCATCTTGGTCAAGCGACTCGTCGCTTTCATCACTTGACATTTTCCTCATTGACTCATTGCTTGAGGGGGTAGTCATACTCAAAGAATTCATAATCAAAATCAACAATTGAAAACTCAATAATGTAAATTATGTTCGTCTCACAAATCATTTCCAAAGACAATCATGCCCTTGCTTGGGATAGAAAACAAGAAAATTAATTAAACAAATGCTTGGCATTCTTGAAACATGAAGGAAGGTCCTTGAGTCTTCATGAACTAAACAATATCTAAAATCAAGCAATCCTGGAGTGAAAGGTTGTACTTGAGTCAAGTTCCTTAACTTGTTGGAAGCAATGATTATGAGATATGCACCCTTTCCATGATTAAGGAATCTAAAATTGACCAGATCAATGAACATAAATCAATCTATAATATGGCTTTAGATAGTCTATTTTTGCTCAGTGTTGTATTTTACCACAATGCATCTCAAAAAGAGGTATTTGTAGACACCTAAAACACATCATGTTTAGGAGGCTACTCATATGGGCACCTTTGTAGACCATATGATTGATCTTGGATCTCTCCAATATCCGACAATGGTTCTAATCACTCATTTAGGATAACTTAGTCCTATGTAGCTCTAGCCACTGATGTCAACAATAGTTTTGATCGTAATCACTAATGATTAGAGCAGCTAGGAGCTAACCATGCTTGTTAATAGCAACTATTGGAAACTTTCCCATAGCCATACCTGTCGATAGTGGTTAACTCTATAACTAACTTGGGCTACCAAATCCAAGTGAAATCCATTGAGCACAATGACTTCTTGGATAGTTGGAAGATCAAAGCTTCTAGATGCATCTTCTCAACTACCTGAATGTAACCGCTTCTTGATATTGGATTCCCTATGAAGCTAAGGAAAGGAGATTGGGTGTCTATTTAAGACACCAAATTTTGATAGAAAAACCTATCCAATTCATGTGCCTATGCCATAGTAGAGCTCTACTATATTGAGGAGTGAATCAATATCCCTTTGAGGTGCATCGAAGCCCTATTCAATTGTAGAATGACACATGTTTACCTACTAATGGAGGATACCCTAGCTTGAAATAAACCTAGATATTCAAGAGTCAAATCAAGATGTATTTAGTGATACCAGACCAATATTTAGAGAGCAGCGCCCTCATCCTGTAGCTACTATTTTTGATAGCAACCTGCAGGTGTAGCCACCGATGTTGATAGTGGCTAGCAGAGCCTACTACTCTTATCAATAATGGCTAGGGTTTGGTTTGACATTTTTTGCATTTAGTCCTTATATTTCCGAATCCTTGCATTTAATTTTCTTTATCTAACATAGATTAGCTATTTTCAATACATTTGTATGATTCATTTATAGTTTTGTAAGCATATTTATGCTCTTTCATGTATTTCATGCATTGCTTTCCTTATTTGCATATTTCAAGAAAATAGCCTCATTTTGAGAGGCTTACAATGCTATTGATCAGTTTTAGTTTCTTTGTGTGCAGGTGACAAGGATATTCAAGGATCAAAGATTATCAAGATTCAAGATCTTGACATCAAGAAGCAGAGGTGGCTTGATAAATCCTTCATAATCAAATTGGTGGAGATCTAGAGAGCTTGTAGAATACATCACTCCCATTTTGGGGCTCAAAAATAATTGTAATCATGTATCAAATTTGGTATTCCTAAGAGGGATGAATATGTAACTGGGATTTCAAATTGATTAATATAAAGAATGCATTTATTTTTGTCAATTCATTTGGTTATACATGTTCCATTGATTTAATTTTTTTATCATGTTGCAATTATCTTAGATGTATGTTTTCTAGAGCTTTATCATTAGAATAAGCCTATTCAAACTTACATGCTAGAATCAAAACATGAGTCACTAATTTCCAATAGAAGAGTACCACATGGTACACTAGAATTGGGATGAATCCACACTATGTTCACCATAGTTTGAAATTCATCTGTGATTGTATCTATACAAATTTTGTGCTAGGGAAGGTTTGGATAGCCCCAAAGGAAGATTTATACCACTGTTATATAGCGAGGATGACAAAAATATTAATGTCATTGAAAATATTAATGCCATAAACTCTATCCAAAAATTTTCAATGGATAATTGAGGAATTTGGTTGTCTATAATTTAATCAATGGCTAAAACACATGCTAGTTTGTTTTTTATATCTATGTATATGTTGTCCAAAACATGGATCTGGACTGGCATCAACTTTGTTCTATGGTGGAGATACAAGGTATGGCTTGACCTGGACGAAGGCCATAAAACACTAGATAATATCAAATCAACTGAAAACTCATGACTATAGCTTAGAAAATATATTTTTGAATACCTTTGATTGTAAAGCCTTCAATGCCTTCAAATACAATGATAATATCTTTTACCATCTATTGACAATGCTATAAAATATTGATGTTGACAAGTTGATTGACGAAAGAGGGGCCTATTGCAATATTTATGCCATAAAAATGGATGCCAAAACTTTCACATGTAATGCTTTAATTGATAGTAGTTGAGATTCATCATCACTAGAAAGCACTAGTTTTTGAATACCTTCAAGGAACTAGAGCTTAATTGTATCTTCAAACTCAGTTTTTGAACATTAATCAATCAACAAAGCATATAGGAATAGGGTGTTAAGATATCAATAAATGAAATCAACTTCCAACTATGAGAGTTAATTGATCAAACAAATAGTCTATAGAATAATATTTCTTCATAAAAGCTTATGCATGTAGACTATAGTATGCTAGCATAACTAAAGCTTCCCACATGTTGTGCATATAGCATAAGCAATAACATAAGTAGAGAAAAGGTAAAAAAACAACCCTTAGTCACTGATCAACTATTCTAATACCAATAATATAGAATCTAACTCCAACATCAAGTTAAAATTTTATTGATAACATAACATATATATAATAAGCAAGAGGTGGTGTATCTTATTAGGGGATGAAATTGTCCAAAATAACCTATGCTAACAAACAAGTTAATCTTAGAACCTAATCTAACTTAAGCTAACAAATAAGCTTAAGTTGTAGTGCAATCCTTGAAAAATTCTTGAGGAACTTTGTTAATGGTAGTGCAATCCTTGAGAAATTCTTAATAAACATGCTAAAATATCCCACATGGTCCAAGACTAATCACAACTTACTCTTGTTTATAGGAAATGACAACTTACATTTGTTGTAGCTAGTCAGGTGATTAGCATTTGTTCTTTGTTGTGATCCCTTGTTAGGAGAGTATGTGTCCCAAAAAGACACCTTTGGTGTGTCTAAATATGTATTTTTTAGTATTAAATGAGACCTTGACCTCATCCAACCACTAAAATACCTTTTCAATAGCATCTAGATGATCTAGCTTTTTCTCATAAATATAAAAATCATCTAAAAAAATCAAATAAAATTTCTCAGGTTCAAATACCTTAATCATCATCTAATAAAAAGTTATAGGTGTAATGAACAACCCAAATGACATCACTCAATAAATAAATGTGCCCCTTAGAGTTGTGAAGGTTTTCTTTAGCTAGTCATTTTTACAATGCTAACTTAATTATAGACACTATAACAATCTACAAAGCTATAGTCTTATCCTATAACTTCATCCAAAATTTGATCTAAGAAAGGAAGCAGTTAATGTTATTTATTTATATCCTTATTCATATTTTGATAATCAACATAGAACCTCACCTTCCCATTCTTCTTCCTTACAAAAATAACTAGAGATACCCCTTATTTGTTGTCTATTAGAAAAATGAAGCCTACATATAAAAAATTAGAATTCTTTTCCTTGTCAGACTTGGAAATAATTGGATTCATGTTATATGGCATTTGATTCATAGGTTTAGCATCATCAACAAATTATATATGATACTTAACCTAATCTACTTATTATAACTCCTTTTGCTCTTCTATTGCATCCATAAACTATAAATTTGATAGTCGATTCTCCACCTCTTCCTCAAAATACTAATATACATGATTTGCTAGATCATCAAGAAAGATGTTAGTTAGTGCTATGTCCTCTTTAATTTATTATTCTTATTTAGTATACACTTTTATTTTACTTAGATAATTATAGGTTTACCACCAACTTTATTCCTCTATTTTTATTGTCCCTAATGTATGAAGTTGGTGAAGAGATCTAACCAAACTTATTCTAGAATAATAATGCAGAAATAACTAATTCAGAAGAAAAATAACAACTCACAAAATACATGCACATAGAACACAAGAGATTTACCCTAGTTCACCCAATATGGGCTAATCTAGCAAACAAGAGCCACACCTTCTTTGATATTATTTTTCACTCCTTACCCATAACGGGACATTACAATCAATATTAAAGGAAACTCTTACAACCCTAAACCACAATGTGGTATTAGAAAACTGTGGGCACAATACAAGGGGCTAAAACCACCCATACCCACCAATCACATAAATCCTAGAAACCACTTCGTAAATCGCTTCAAAAAAAGGGAAAATTTTGATAGATTCAAAAACTACCCTAGCTACGGCTCTTTGATCAACTTCATCTTCATAAATTGGTGCATCATCACCGTGGACACATATTTATCCTCTTGTTCATTGATGTGCAATTTTTTGGATATCATATCATAGGGAGGCTTCAAACCACACGTAAATGCTTCCATCACTATGTTATAAGAGATGGTGAAAAGCACTTACCCATTCACCTTTTGAACAGCCCTGGTAGTTGGGTTATAAAATTTAGCAATTATCCTCACTAGCTTCGAGCAAGCATGTACATGCATACACAAGTACTAGAATAATTGTGCATAATATGATATAGTTAAAGGGCTCTTCATTTTCAACCCCTGCTTGATGGTGAATTCCACATCTTGTCATATTTTAACCACATACTTGTTAGTGATGATGTAGTCTCTGACTTCTACCATGGTGTTAGAGTACGGATCCAAATCAACGTTCTCATTTCATCATGCTTTTTTGGATATTTTCCACCTTTTGCTTTCTTTATTGACTACTTTGGCTCTGGAATATTTTTATTCTAAATTTCTATTGCCCATTGTGGATATCCCGATAATTTTTACAGTGCTCTGCAACTAACAACTTGAGAATACACAGGCAAACTTTAAAATTTAATCTCTGGGTAATTTTTATTGTTCTATTTATAAGGAGCGCCTCCAAATACAATAATAAATGCGATGAATCACTTTGGTACATTCATAAGGATGTGTGCCTTGTTCAAATCACTTGACACTTTAATCAATGATTTTAACGGTTATTAACCTCCATTCACCACAATATCTTTTTTGAAAACTATGCTTCTACTACATTAAGCCTCGAAAAGTGCACCCTAGGTCCCCAACGACCACTCTAAAAAACTAATTCACCACATGAGGGCCAATGAATACAATTGCTTTGAAATTGTGAGATCATGGTCCGTGGTAACACCAACACATTACCCGAAGTAAATATGGCGTAATCATTTTCAACTGAGTGCTTCGAAAACGTGTTTTTCAACTTAGACGGTCATTCTTTAATTTCGTCAGCAAAATTTCTTTGAAAGGGTGCTTCTCCTTTTCTCCTATGGTCCTAAAAATGTATTCTACCTATTTTATTAAATTTCATGGTTAAACCCCCCTTTTAAAATAATCTTTGCTTTTCTTTTTCATCCCATATTTAGACAAAGCCAATTTTAAAGAAAATCAATTAATGTGTGCTTTTTCCAAAAAAAACACTTTTAATTTTGGAATTATAAATGGGAACATTTTTTTTTTGCATTTTCTCCAATCTTGATTTCACGCAGTTACCAAAAATACCAGAACACACTCCCATTCTCTAAAATGTTTTCATGTAGTTTCGTCCCTATGAGAGGCGAATGGGAGTTTTGCCCCTCACTTGGGGTAAAAGCACTATTGCATATTCTCAAATTTGACTTTCATTGCACATTTTTTCAGAAATAGCATTTGCCCAAAAGAGGGGTGCCAGAGGTTTTCGCTCCAATTGGACAAAACACATTTATAAAACTTTTCTTGAATATAGTCTTCACCTAGTGCCTTCGAACATTTCATTTACAATGATTTGGCTCCAAGACTTCATTCAAGGTTTATATCTCTTTCTATCTTCATTTCGGTATAATAGATTCTTAACTTCAAATCTCTCAAACACCTGCTAAAAATCTTAAAAATAATTAATTCCGCTCGAAACTCATAATGTGTCCTTGGAAAACTGTTTTGGGGCGAAATTGATTTTTAGAGAGAGAAGAAACATTTTGGGAATAAAAGTAATTTCTTCCTTGAGGGTAGCCTAGCATTTTTCCCATGGAGTCAACTTCATTCTCATTCACTTCCTCTTTTTTTTTTATAAAATAGCAATAAAAATACTTGCAGAAAATAAAATATGTACATATTTACATACTTGCACCTTTGATCATATCACTGAAAATAAGCCTTCAGATGAAGGTCGTTAACTAGAATCGGAAGATCCCAACCATCCATATCTTGGAGATGATATGCATTCGCCGAATTTACCCCTGAGACTTGAAATGGACCTTCCCAGATCGTGTCAAACTTGTGGTGCTTTCCAGGCTTAGCTTTGTTCTCATTCCATTTGAGGACTAGATCTCCAACCTAAAACTTTTGCTCTATCATCTTCTTGCCGAACCACTTCTGCGTCATTCTAGCATGTTCGGTGAAAGCCACATATGCCTTTTCTCTCTCCTCTTCTAGTTTTAGAAGTTGAGCCAACCTTGCACTCATGGGATCAGATTCATCATCTTCATCTTTGAACAATTGCAAGGTCTGGAGGACAGGGAGCTCGATGTGGGTGGGTAAAACTACCTCTTTTCCATACACCAAGGAGTAAGGAGAAGCTTTAATAGACTTCTTAACTGATATATGATCCGCCCATAGAGCTTGATTTAACAATAGATGCCAGCTCCTTTTGTTGCTTCCAAGCGTTCTCTTCAAGATCCAAAGCAAATTCTTGTTCGTGGATTCTGCCAGACCGTTTCCCTATGGGTAATAATTGGAGGAGGTCTTCAGATAAATCCCATACCTACTTGCAAATTCAGTGATATTTGTCCCAATAAATGGAGTCCCATTATCTATTACAATGGCATATGGTACACCAAAATGGGTAATCAGTCCTTCAAGGAAGGAGATGACTATAGCCTGGTCTACTTTCTTGGTTGGAATGGCTTCTGCCCATCGAGTAAAGTAATCGATCATTGTCAAAATATATTTATGCTCGATGGAGGAGTGAGGATCAATGACTCCAATGAAATCTAAGCCCCACTATTGAAATGGAGCTTCTACCTAGATTGGATGTAGGGGTAGAGATGCCTTCTTACTCTTGCCAACGTATCATTGATAGTTATCATAGCTTTGGCTCACCTTATGTGCATCTAGAAAAAAGGGTAGGCCAAAAATATCCAGCCCAGATGATCTTCAAGGCCATAGGCCTTCCTGCATAATGTCCATCAGACAAGCCAGAGTGGAACTCCTCCAAGATATTCTACTTTTTTGACTCTTTCACACATATGAGGAGTACTCCATCTATGTTTTTGTGGAATAATCCACTTGGCAACAAGACATACTTAAGAGCTTGTAGCCTAAACCTTCACCTTTGTGAGGCATCAAGATGTGATGGACACTTTCTAGATGTGAAGAATTCGACAAGGTCCTCTGTCCAGTCACGATCGCTTGTAGCTTGATTGGCAAGATTACTCTCATTGATGACCTCATCATGTAATGGTGCTAGCGATCGAGAAGCTGCACTTTTAGCCAATTCTTGGTAGAGTGCCCGACCATGAACCAATTTAGTCGATCAAATTTCCACATCATACTCCTGAATCTTAGAGACCCAACCTGCTCTTTTATCACCCAACTCTCCTTGAAGGATGAAATTCCTAACATCTGGATGAATAACATAGATGATTGTCTTGCTCTGTGAGATAAAATGCCAGAATTTATTTAGGGATTTCATGACTGCATACACCTGCTTCTCAATAAAATTATATTTTTCCTAGTGTGGCGAAATGACTTGGCTCAGAAAAGCAATCGGTTTTTCATCCCCATCATCTTGCTTCTGCATGAGGACAGCGACATAACTTTCCTGCTCGTCCACTGCATAAAGGATAAAATCTTTTGAATAATTTAGATTAATCAACACTGGTGCTTGGGTGATTCTCTCCTTGATCTCTTGGAATGCCTATCTTCTTACTTTTATCCACTTGAAGTCTGCATTCTTCTTCAGGAGTTCAGTCATTGGCTTTACTACCTGAGCAAAATCGGTGATGAATTTTTGAATGAAGTTGATTTAGCCAAAGAATGATTGTAGGTCCTTCTTATTGACTAGGAGTGGTAGTTTTAAGAGAGCTTCAACTCTCACAGGATCAATCGCCAACCCTTCCTGTGAAATCACATGTCCCAAGAGTTTTCCTTCTTTGACAGTGAAAATGGATTTCTTTGAGTTGATGGAAATTCCAAATTCTCGACACTTTTCAAACACTTGTCTCAGATGAGAGACATGCTCTTCCCTGCGATGTGAGAAAATAGTCATGTCATCAAGGTAAATTACAATAACTCGATTCAACAACTCACCGAAAGTGACATCCATAGCTCTCTGAAAGGTGGCACCAACATTGGAAAGACCAAAAGGCATTCTTTGATAGGTGAAGGTGCCCCACTTTGTAGTAAATATCATTTTGTGTTGGTCCTCATCCTTCACCCAGATCTGGTTATAGCTAGAGAAACCATCAAGCAATGAAAATATTTGTGCTCCAATAACTACATGAAGAATCTGATCAATCTATGGTAGGGGATAGTGATCTTTCAAAGATGCTTGGTTCAGATTCTGAAAGTCCATACACAGGTGAATATCTCCATTCTTCTTCCGAACTGGAACCAAATTTGCCACCCATATTGAGTGCTTGATAGGATAAATTATTTTTACCTCCAACATTTTTAGCAACTCTGCTTTCATAAGCACTTCAATTTTTGGATTGATAGGTCGTTGTTTCTATCAAAAAGGTTTCACCCCTTCTTGCAACTCAATGGTGTGTTGGATCACATTCTTATCATATCCTTTCAAATCATGATAGCTCCAAGCAACAATATCAAGAAATTCATAACACAGATTCTTAATATCCTCGAGCTCCTTGGGTGTACAGTCTGTTTTGACTTTGATGACTTTATCAGACTCCAACTGCATTTCCTTATACTCCTTTGCATCAACCTTGATATTGTGTTTCTCTGCTCTATCATTTTGATCAAACAAGCTCTCAAGAAAAATTAGTCCCCTAGGAATGTGGTTATTCTTCAATTGAATCATCCCTTCCATTTCCTCCTCGACCAGTATTCTTTCTTCTGCACTAGCAGCTTCCTTAATCAAGAAATTAACTATCTGTTCATCACTATCAAACACCTACCAATAGAGGTTTTTATCGAGGACCGAAGGTCTATAAATTACCCTCACGGTATTTGGTCTCCTGACCACTTGCTCTACGGGAGAGAAATTAGCACCAAGGGAAGCCAAGATGTCTGCATGCTTATTCTATTCCCACAAAATTGCTTGAACATTTAGTGTTGTAAAAGACTCAAAAAAATCCCATACCTTGTTGTGGTAGGCCTTCAAATAATGTTGCTTTGACACACATTTGTTTGTAGTCTGATTGACGATAAGCTCAGAATCTCCAAAAATTTACAACTATTTGATTCCCAACTTCTCTGCTTTCTTCAGACCAAGGCATAATGCTTCATATTCGATGGTATTATTTGTGCAGCTCCAAGTTAACCGATATGAGTAGGTTTTCTATAATATCATAGGAGAAACAAGAATAATCCTGACTCCTACACCATTCTTGCATCTTGCACCATCAAAATATAACTTCCATAATTGATCGAAGATAGGGTCCTAGGAGTCAGAAGCTTCTGCTTCAATCTGTTCAGGTTTGGTTATGGTGTAACAACCGATATCGGTCTCCACCATTGCATTGAAATCCATCAATGAAAATTCATCTTCCAGATGGAGCTCACCAAGAGCTTCCTCCATCAAGTCCACTTCTTGCACTTCTTCTATCATCATATTGACTATACTAGTGGGCTTTTCTTCTTCTTCAAGTTTTTCTATATGAAAAGTGGAAGGCTTTTCATTATAGATCTGGATTCTTCTTCCCTTAAAAGGAATATCCAAATGTGAATAATCCAAGGAAATATATCCTCCTAGATTTGTTGTAAATTCCCTCGAAAGGCACATGCTGAAATATGGTTCCAAATCGACTACCACCACTTCTTGAATGATAGTGATCTATGGCATGTTGTGCAGAACAATGGGAATATCTTTAATCACACCCACTATATTGACTAGGGTCCCATCCAACTATAAGATACCTGGACTGCTCCTTGTATAATCCATCCCCATGACCTCACATACTGCCTTTGGCATGATAGTAGTCGTAGCACCAGAGTCGATCATACAATTATGCATGATCCATCCTTCCATTCTGAGAGAAAGATAGAATGGAGGTGGTCTATTCTTACCAGTGGTAGAAGTTATCAATGTCTATGCTAACACCATCTGGGTGAGGTTTTTATTTTTATCCTTCGTAGACTTGAGAGACTCTTGCAATAGGTCAACTTGTCCAGGGAGTCACAATGCATCATACAAACTCACCTTCATAGGGATTTTCTTCATCTCCTCAACAATATTATAATCAAAAGTACCAGAGCCTTTTTCTTCACTAGCTGGCTCATATTTGTTTTGGTACTATTGAGTAGCTTCTACCCTTTATCGCTTGGTCAATGATGGGTACTTGAGGTGCTCTTTGGCTTGTTCCTTTACCTCAATTTGTACTTGAGCGATTATAGGTTGTGAAGTTGATGCCTTTACCTACAACTTCTCTTGAGCTTGCTTGGGCAATAGATCCTTCAACAAGATAGAATATTATTATTTAGTTGTTGCACTAGGTGCTTTCGCTTGTGGTTGTGTCTTTTCACCTTGTACCTTTTGTTCAATGAGAACCTTTAGTGGCTCCATTTCTATTGGATCAATAGTCACCGACTTCTTTCTAGCCCTCGTAAGGACTGAAACTTGCTCCAAGGAAGGGACCATAAAATTATGATCAACTTCCATTATCATATTGATTTGTCCACCAGTAGAACTTTTTGCTAATGTCTGTACATAGTTCAAATGAACCATGCATGTATCTTCACCATGAGGATCATTACAGGTAGAACACCAATATGCCCACTCTGATGTACTAGCTTCTTCATTTGCCAACATAGTTGTATTTCTTTCAAGACCTTTGCTAGTAGTTGGTTGTTCTCTAGTAATTGGTGGTATTTGAAATCTTCTTGATCGAAAGTCAGCTTCAACTTGCTTCTTCTTAATGGTCATGTAATTTCATTTGACATTGTCCTCACTATTGAATTGAGGGATTGCATCTCCTGTAATAATTTATCATGTAGGGATCAAGATTTGAGGGCATGATGGAGCTGGTAATGGCAATGTAATAGGTGGAGCTAGTAGCATTGGGAATGGAACTAGAGCTAGAAACTATGGAACAACTAGTGTAGGTAATTATAGAATATTTGGAGTAGGGAGTTGTGGAACTAGAACTAAAGCAATTTGAGGTGGACTCAAGCTCCATGAAGGAACAAGATACATAGAAGGCATAGGCTATGAAAATGCACTAGAATACAGATGCTATGGAAGATCAGGAAGAATGGGTATTATTACCTTTGGAGGTAGCTTACCTATGGCAATCAGATCTACCTCGACCTTTTGCACCTACGTGTACAAATCTAGAAATGTATTGACATTGGCTTATCGGATGACCATACCAATGTCAGAGTTGAAGGCTCGAAGATAGTAAAATATGGCTTGCTCATGAGTGGGCCGAAGACCATCAAGAACTCTCTGCCAACTTCGAGCGAACCTGACATTGAAATCCACTATTTCCTCCTATGGATGCCTTTGGATGTTTGTAAATTGATGTAGTAAGGAAAATGGATCAGCTTGCTCATGAAAGTTCTTAATCAACAATTCTGCCAACTGGTCCCATGTGGTGATAGTAGCGGGTGGCAAGGATCGGTACCAATACAACAACTTCCCTCTAAGTGACAACACAAGTAATCTTACCATAATATCTTCATCTGCAATGCCATGGATTATTGCCAAAGAAGCCACATCTTGGATATGCTCGTAAGTAGTCTTACATGTACCATCATAGGTAGGCAAAGCCTTCAATGCTGCTTGAGGGACTGGATTTTGTGCTTGGAGATTCAAATCTCCTGAGCTATTCCATGCTAGAAACTACCTTGGTGGTTGTGGTGGTGGATTCTGAGCCATATTAACTAGAGGGTTTGCTTGAGGTGGAGGAACACTAGTAGCAGTACTAGATGGACTTGAAGGAATAGAAAACACACCAACTATCTGTGAAGATGTCATGGGTGATGTATGAGGTGGGGTGACTAGTCTAGGGTGTTCTCCTAATTTTTGGGTGTCAAGTTCAAAGAACTCAATGGGGTTTTTAAGATTTTTGGCCTTCGATCTTGTGATCATGAAGTACAACTTTCACCGACTTCACATTCGAAGGCTTCTGGGTATAGCTGAGTCGCCAGATGTTCTAGATTAACAATACAAAGGTGAACATCAAACCTCAATACTATTGAAAGTGGAACCTTTGAAAGTCCCATCGGGCATGCCAAAAACTATTGGTCAAATATCTACCTAAAATACAAAACATGCATTTGTGCACCCTAGACACGACCAACATTGAAAGGTCGAAGGAAAGAAATGTCCTTCGAGCCAATCTCTAGAGAGGGTTGGCTCCCTTACTAATCCTACACTAATTTTAAGTTTAGAGTTATAGGAAAGAAATGAAAATAATGGAAAGAAATGGGAAATATAGCCATAGGCCAGAAGATGTAGGATTGGGGATAGACTAGCAGTAGGAATTCAAATCAAGTGTTATAGCAACATAGAATAGAAAGAAGGCAAAGAATCCACTTACAATTTCATAGAGACAACTTCCAAAATTGCATTCCAGTACTCACTCCCTCACCAACAATGTTCAAATCCAGATGCAAAATTTAAACTTAGCAGATAATAGACATGAATATAAAATAGAAATGCTTAAAGTAGAAAGAAATCACACACAAAAATCATTCGCAGAATCAGAAGCCAAATTCCTTCTATTTACGTAGAAAACTTGAAGTATTTTTCTATAGAGTGTCTATCCTCTCTTATTACATTGAAAATGTCTAGTATTTATAGAGGTTTTTACCTCTATTCATTTAATACACAAAAAGACAAAATATCCCTAGATCAGGAACTAGCAAGAGGAATATTCTCCTCGAAAATCCTTAAAAATCTTCCTTCTATAGCAGTGATCCAGCTTTTAAGGGAAAATTCTTGGGAAATCAGCAAGTTTGGGCGTCGATGCACAAAAAACTACAAATATGGTCATTGAATTGGTACCTCCATTGTTCCTTGGAAATTTACCCTTGTCAAAAAGTCCACCACTGAGTATTTTAAAAGAGGTGAAGTAAATAGGGAATGTCTTGGAACTCATGAAAATCATCCTATGATATTTAATCTTGCACCCTTTTAGCATGAAATTAGGAACATAACTCCTTTCACCACAATCATTAAATTCTCACCATTCTCAATATTAGGCACCTTTGAAAAGTCTTCTTTGATGCTTGAAATTAATTTCACCCAAAATAGAGCAACAAGCGAAGATGGGCGAAAGTGCTCTATTTAAATTTCTCCACTTCCTTCTTATCCATGCTTCCAGGTGGAGAGAGCGCCCATAAAACAACAACCTTTATAGTTTCGCTCAACTTGTGCCTTTGAGTCACACTTTGCATCATTCCATATAATTTCACCCAAGGGAGAAACAAAAATATTCTTTTCATTCACCATTAAATTGCATCTTGCAATTCTTACATTATTTCTCCCAATGCACAACCCATAACTTGACTCATTTTATAAAATCTTTACATCACGTTCACCCCATAATCATGACAATCAATCATTTTTGAGAAAGTCTAAGTGAAACACCCTATTATACGCCTTTGTTTTCACCTTTAGTGCTTTGAACCATCTTCATATAGTTTCACCCTAGGGAGGGGTGAATGGGACTTTCACCTCTCACCTAGGGTGAAAGTGCTGTTGGCTTCCTTTAGAAACTATTATTAACTTTGAAATATACATTCACCCCAAGGAGGGGTGAATGGGATTTTCACCCCTCACTTGGGGTGAAATCCTTTTAAAACTCCTTTTCCAATACATGCCAATGTGGGACCCACAATGTGTTCCTTCTCCATATGCTTTCACCCCAAGGAGGGGTGAAAGGTAGTTTCACCCCTCTCTTGGGGTGAAAGAGCCTTGAATTTTCAATGTTGTAACTTGGCGCCTTGCTGCCTTTGCTTGATATTTGCCCGAAGTGAGGGTAAAAATATTATCGTTCCATATTTGTGAATGACACCTTCGTGGGACCCATGGTGCAACACCTCCGAATTCATTGATGCTGGGCTTTCACCCCAAGGGGAGGCGAAAAGGGAGTTTCACCCCTCACTTGGGGTGAAACCCCAGTTGACTTTTCCACATGCTGACTTGGCAACTTGTCACTTATTTTTTATGATGTTCACCCCAAGGTGGGGTGAACAATGCTTTCGCCCCACCTTTGGGGTGAACGTACTCCATTTTGTTGCCTTCATACCTCAACTTCGGGCCCACCACGAACCTTTCCTTTAGATGTGTTTTCACCCCAAGGAGGGGCGAAAGGGACTTTCACCCCTCACTTGGGGTGAAAGTCATATTGCCAAACTTGACATATTTTCCTTATTTAAAATTACGTTCACCCCGAAGTGGGGCGAATGGGATATTTCACCCTTCACTTGGGGTGAAAAGGTTGTTGATGTCTATTTTACCCTTAGTCTTTAGGCACAATTTTCATTGATGTCTTCGGGCGATTTCAACTGATTTTACACACAATTTTCCACTATCCCTTTTTAGAAATCACAACCATTTTACCTTATAACATCCATTATTTTCAAGCATGAGACCCATGAAAAATAGAAAGAAGGTTAACACACAAAAATGAACTGCAACACATTATATTGGCCAAAAATATTGCAACATTGATTCACTGTATTTGCCGCTTTACAATAACACTATTAACAAAATTTCATTAAAATTACAATGTGGCAAGATGTAAAACTGCCAACAGGTACCAAAGTTTAAACAAAATTAAAGAATTAACCAGAAGTGATGGTATTGTCACCAAGGATTATTTGAGGGCCTTTTGGGAGAAAACTGCCAAAATACTACCCATACTGGTAGACAATTACTCCACCATATTCCTAGCTTGGTCACTTCATATATGAATTTAGCTCTTATAAAACCCCTCACCCCTAATTAAATTAAAGAGGCCCTTTTTTCTATGCACCCTGATAAAAACCTAGGTCCTGATGGGTTTTCCCCTGATTATACAAGACTTTTTGGGACATCATTGGGCCTGACATATGTAATTACATCATTGAACTTCAAAAAACTAAATCTATACCTAGAAGTATCAACTCCACTTTCAATACCTTGGTTCCCAAAGGTCCTATTTGCAAATCTATGTTAGATTTCAAACCCATTAGCCTCTGCAACGTTCTTTACAAAAATATCACTAAAGCCATGGCTACAAGAATCAAGGAGATTCTTCCTCAGATCATAGACCATTTTCAAGGTAGCTCTATCAAAGGAAGAAATATTACTAATGGTGTTATCAGGTTACATGAATTCCTTCATTCTGCCAGCATTAACAAAAAAGTTTCCATGTTTTTCAAAATTTATATGAATAAGGCATTTGATAGATTTAATAATTATTTTTTATCGCTGTTCTTCTCAAATTTGGATTTCATAGGAAATGGGTTGATCTTGTTCATAATTGCATCTCTAATACTTGGTTTTTAGTCCTGGTAAATTTTTTTGCAATAGGATTTTTCCCTAGTAACAGGGACCTCAAACAGGGAGATACTCTCTCCCCCATGATTTTTATTATTCTTGTTGAATCCTTCGGTAGAGCACTCAAAAATACTTGCTCCAATGGCATTTTATGTCCAATTTAAGAGCCCTACCCCACTAGTAATTAATTTACGATACCATCATTGCTACTCATGCTTTTGTGAGGGTAGCAAAAATTAAAAGAGTATTATCGATACATATGAGGAGGTTGTACGTCAAAAAATAAATTATATTAAAAGCAAAATCTATTTTATTAAAAATTCCCAAGAGAGACAAGAAAATATTGAATGTATTTTTCAATGTGTTGTATCTCAGCTACCTACTAAATATTTGGGCCTCCCTCTTTTCACCAGTGCTTCAAAGTAATACATGTGGAGTAATGTTATTGAGAGGATTAAAAAAAACTTGTAGGTTGGAAAGGGACCCTCCTCTCTCAAGCAGCCAAAGCCACTCTGAAAATGGCTTGTCTCCAAAGTGTTCCTATTTATTTCATGTCCATATTCAAAGTTCCTACTACCATCTGCATGAAAATTGAGCAAATCCAAAAAATATTTTTGTGGGTAGGTTCCGATGATAGGAAAATATTTCATTTGGTCAATTGGGACAAGGTGTGCTCCTTGAAAATTCAGGGAGTATTTGGGCTCCAAAGAGTTTGTAATATGAACACAACCTTGTTAGTGAAGCAAGCATGGAAGGTTTTCACCAACAACAACCTTGAATGGGTCTCAATTGTCAACATAAAATATCTTCAAAACCATTATTTCTTGAATTATGATATTCCCAGAGATGGGTCCACTTTCTGGAAATTAATTACCCAAACAAGATCTCTAATTCAAAAGTGGATAATGTGGTAATTAGGCATAGGGAGAAAAATAATTTTTGGATTGATAGGTGGATTTCTAATCAACTTCTTTTAGAGAATAATAAAATTGTTGTCTTACAACATTTCCTAGACACATTAATTGGTAACAAGGTTGAAGATTTCATTGACATTTCATCGGATTCCAAGTGTTGGAAACATTTCCATATTCCATGTGCTAATGGTCAAATATTTTCTACCTTAGAAGTTCTCAAAACCATCCTAAATGCAATAGTCATCCCCACTGGTAATTCTCCTAACTCTCCTTTTTGGAAAGAAACTGACTATGGGCTGTTCACTATTAAATTTTCTCATGATCTGACTATTGATTATCAAGTGGTCCATATACCTTATGATCGAGTGTGGATTAAATACCTCATATAAAAAGTTACTCATTTTAGCTAGTTGGCCATTCAAAATAAGATTCTACTGATTGATAACATTATGAAAAGGGGCATGTCTATCCCCAACAGATGCTATTTGTGCATGAATGTTTGGGAATATACCAATCACATCCTTTTGGAGTGTCCTTTCTCCAAGATATATTTGGATCACCTTATGTCCAATTTTCATATCTCTTGGGTTCCTCCTAATTCTTTGAGTCACATTTTTCCCCCAATAGCCTGCTCCATTCAAAAATCTCAGATTATATTCTTTATGGAAAGTGAGTCTTCATCATATCTTATGGCAATTATGGCTTGAAAGAAACAACATGGTTTTTTATTACTCCTCTATGGATCCCATCTTTGTTGCCAAAAAAGCTATTGCCTTTGATGTTGATAATTCTCAACTCTTCCCTTGTCACAAACCACTTGATTCTGGATTGGAGTCTATTTTGTTCTCTTCTTTAAATATTCCCTGCAACTCCAATTCTAGTTTACCAACCCCTCATCCTAGAGTGGGTGCCCATTGGATTCCTCCCCAAGTGAGTGGTTGAAACTTAAATTTTATGGTACCTCCAAAGGAAACCCAGGGGATGCTAGTGCATGTGGCCTAGGCATAGATAGTAGTGGACAAGTTATTATGGCTTATGTTGAGTATCTAGGGTGCCAAAGTAATCATTTTTTTGAATGTTGTGCACTCTGGAGAGGGCTAGATCTTCTCAAGGATTATAAAAGAAACCTTTTTATTGTGGGATGTCCTCTTGGAATGTCAACTATTATTTAGGAAGCTAAGAAGCTATCCCAAAATTTCAATGATATCTCTATCAACCATGTGTACTGCAAAGCTAATAGACCTACAATTTTTCTTGCCAATTGGGGAGTTATCCATAAATCTCTGTCCATTTGGAAAGAAATCTTTCCCCAAGAAGTTTTAAATGCTATTAATAATTATTTGTTTTGAAATATGTGGTCACAAGTTTTGGCAGGTTAGCTTGTCCAATGTTGACTCAACCCTTTTCAACATGATGTGTTTCTTTGATTCCAGTTCTTATGGCAATTTTTTTTAATTAGCGTGACTCTCTATCTTGCTATTAGTGTTGGATTTTGGTTCTCCTGTTTCCCTTTTTTCAAGTATGAAATGTACCAATATAGGCCCTATTAATGGGTTTACCTCATGGTTGTATTTTCCAAACATGTCAAGTCCTTGAGTAGGTCTAGGTTGTGCAATTGGATGTTATCTAACAATGTTAATATGTGTCAAGTCTGTCAAGTCTCGATATGCTTAATAACTTTGAGATTCATTTTTTTAGTTATTTGGAACTCCTAATCCTTTACCACCCTATCATGTGTAAATTCTATCTTGTGACATGTCTATTTTTTCCGATGTTAGCTCCCTAAGGAGAATTATTATGTGGTCTGCAAATCACACCAACTCAGCTTTCGAAGAGGGGGTCTATGGTGCCAAAAAAAATTATATTTACATACTTGATCTGTGTCAGTCCATCACCGTTTGGTTTTATTTATCGTTGTGTGTCCTAGGTAGTAAGAAGTTTCTATGGTCTTCCTTTCTCCTCAGTCTTGCCAACAAAGCCTTGATTGAGCCATATACCCTTCAGCTTGATCCCTTGTCTCACACCTTTTTGGAAGCTCATGGTCTCATTCTATTTCTAAGCAAATTCAAAGGATCTGAGAAATATATCACTGAATCCTTCATCCATGTCAATTTACGAGATAAGCCTAGCTTAAGAAATTGAGGGTTGATACCAATTAGAGCTCTCCTTACCACATTTTGGATAAATATAGTGATGATCCTTGCATTACTACTCGCAACACAATCCATGTTACCATTTTCAATAACATTATCAATGCTATGGATAAGATCAGGGAGACTATTAAGGTTCTACTCCCAAACAATCCTAGAGATGCTCTTGCCAATGAAGATGTTACAGAGGTCTAGGTTTGTGTCTATCGAGTACTCTATTTGTTCTCATGCTAGGTCTCTCTATTTTTGGTCTTTTGATCCTCTGCATTGGATTTTAATAGTAGTCGATAGTGCCCCTGCATGGGTCTTTTTGAGCACTATTTTTATTTCCTGTACATGTGTCTATTATAGTTTTTATGGATTTTTTACGAGCTTCCCCAATGCAGGTTTTTATCATAGCTAATTTACAGGTTTTTCAAGTAGTTACTTCTCTTAATAAACCCCTGTGTGGGTATTGCTCAGACTGTATTTTTGTTTATCTGATGTTATAATTTCATCTAGCCTTCTTTGCTGTTATTTGGACCATTTTTTTTCAGATTATTATTGGTCAATATGCAGGCCTATGTTATCTTATGCTATTGGTTTAGCTACTAGTTTATGTACTTGGGTTTGGGGCCCATTTAAAACCCGCACTTAATAAATTTTACCTACCAAAAATATATATTATAATATTATAGTAGTAGTTGGCTCCCCAAAGTAGAATTAAAAAATGGATATATAAATAAGGGATATTTGTCATTGTAATCATCATGGAGATGAATCTTATGTAATCATCATTTCCCACGGAGTGGCTTATGGGACTTTAACCTCCTTAAGTGGCACTCTCATATTGGGAGACCTTGTGGAGTTATTCCTTCCTTAAGGATTATTATTGGTGTTTCCCTACCTTAAGGGTATTATCTACCTCTCTCTCATTTATGGATTGTTATTATGGATGAATGATTTGATACTTCTACATATTGGTGAATGATTCATATTTATAAGAATAAAGTTTCATAACATAGTGAGGATGTTGAAATCATAATAAGAAGGGAAGTATTTGACCAAACATCCTAGATTGAATTAATACAAGCAGGCCATACTAGATGAGACTGATAAGTTTTTGGCATTTAACTTACAATATATTCCTAAGAAATAAAATCATATCGCTAACTTGTTAGCTATGAATGCTTCTGGTGCAGATAGTAAATAATTTTATACTTTGTATATGGAAAGGTTCCCCACTATATATTTCATGTATTTGCAAGTATTTCAAGATAATATACACATTAATGATTTTATGACTCTTCACAATGAGTTCTATATTATTATATATGATGAACAAGATGAAGAGGAACTCAACGACATTATTGGAGAACCTATAGAGGTCATACAACTAAAAAGAAATATAATTCCTAGAGGCTTTGTGTCTTTAGAAAGTTTATTTGATAATTTTGAAAGGTCTTAGAAACCACTCTTTCAAGAATATGAACTAGAACATGTCAATATTGGAATAGAGAAAGAGCCTAAGATTGTAAATATTAATAAGGCCTTATCATAAGATGAAAAACAACAATAGGTTAGTCTTTTAAATAAAAATAGAGATGTTTTTTCCTGGTGCTATGATGACTTGAGGACATTCAACACAAACATTATGACCCATATCACTCCTCTCCAAGAATATGCCAAATACTTTAGGAAAAAGAAAAGAAAAATTAGTCCTACTATGCACCCAGTCATGCAAAAATAAGTCCAAAAATTATTGGATGCAAAAATTATAATTAAATTTCTCTTATTGGATTACCAATTTGATCTCAGTCAAGAATAAGAATGGTGATATCAAACTTGGTGTAAATTTTAGAAACTTGAATAAGAGCTCACTAAAGGATAACTACCCACTTACCAATGTGGAACAATTACTTCAAGCTATGGTTGGAGCATCAAGAATGTATTTGTTAGATGGTTTTCCAAGGTATAATTAGATCTTAGTCAATCCAAAAGATAGATACAAAAAAAATTTTACTACACCATGGGAAAAATTTGAATATCTTAGAATACATTTTGGGTTGATGAATGTAAGAGTAAATTTTCAAAGGGCAATGGATTTTGCTTTCAAAGGTTTAATGTTTGAAATAGTTATGGTTTATTTTGATGACATCACTATGTTCTCTAATTCTCTTGAAGACCATTTAATGCACTTAATAAAGGTGTTTGATAGGTGTAAATAATTTGGAATATCCTTGAACCCAAAGAAGTGCATATTTGGAGCAACTCAAGGAAAATTTCCTGGACATGTTGTTTCAAAGGAAGGTATAAGGATTGACCTTCAAGAATAGAAATAATTTCCAAAATTCTACCTCCAAAGAATCTAAAGGAAGTATGCTCTTTCTTTGGAAAAATCATATTTTTTAGAATATTTGTTTCACACTTTGCTAAAATTTCTAATCTTATTAATGATATGATTAAGAAGCAAGGAGATATCAAGGGGGACTGAAGAAAATACTAGGGAATTTTTGAAAATCAAAGAAGCTATTACCCAAGCCCCAATGTTAAGTCATCCAAATTTTTCCAAATATTTCAATATCTTTTATGTTTCATATGAAAACACTATAGCTATAGTATTATCTCAAAAAAATCAAGATAAGAATGATAGGATAATTGCCTTCATGGGCACTCGTTTGAAAAATGCCTAGCTAAAATACACAATGGTTAAAAAATAAGATTATGCTATTATTAAGGCTCTAGATAATTTTAAAAGTATTTTTGGGTTAAATCAAGTAATAGTCCATATCCCTTATATTACCGCCAAATATATTCTCACTCAAGCTAAACCATTAGGTAACTCCACTAGGTGGATGGTGAAATTGTCATAATATGATGTTGAATTCAAATAAATATAGATTATAAGAGGACATAGGTTAGGAAATTACATGGAAAACAAAGAGGGAGATATTATGAATACTAATGTGATATTTTTTGAAGAGCATGAGGCAAGGATGATCAATAATTATATTTACAAGTGGTATGATGATATCATATTCTACCTTCAAAATCTATCCTTCCTAAGCAATATGCCCAAAAATAAGAAGAGGTCAGTTAAATAGTTGGCCTAGAGGTTCCATTTTCATGATGGTAGATTATATTGAAAGAATCCAGATGGTGTACTACTACTATGTGTCTTTGAAGGATAAGTCTCTCAAATTTTGGAAGAATATCATTTTGGATTATGTGAAGGCCACTTTGCATAAAAAAAAATGAATCATAGAATTATGAGAGTTGTTTTCTACTGGCCTTCTTTATTCAAATATGTGCATCAGTTTGTAAGAAGTTTCCACAGCTACCAAATCTTTGTAGGGAAGAAAAACTTGTCTTCCATACCCTTGAACCCAATAGTAGTTGATACTCCATTCACTCAGTGGGGATTATATCTTATTGGAGAAATCAATACAAATTATTCTAGAGGTCATAAGTGGATAATAACTACCACAATTTACTTTACTAAGTGGGTAGAATTAGCTTGAATTAATAAATCAACAATAGAAGTAGTAAACAAATTTATTAAAGATAATATTTTGATAAGGTTTAGAGTCCCAAATAAATTAGCTATTGATAATGGTACTTACTTTACCTCTTTTAAAATGATCCAATTTTGTGCAAAATATGGCATGGAGCTCTCTCATTCTACTAATTACTATCCCTAAGGAAATTTTTTGGTAGAATCCTCAAATAAGAATGTGATCACCAAGATCAAGATAACACTTGCAAAGAATAAAAGAATATGGGATTATGAACTAAAATTTGCTCTTTGTTTCAATAGAATTTGTGTTAAAAGGAGTATGAGTATAACCCCTTATGAGATTTTTTATGGAGAAAATACCTTATTACCTCCTTAACTAGAAAGCCATGATCTATACTTCTATAAAATCATGAAAATATAGGCACTCTTTAGAGGATGTTAGATTAGGTAGCTCAACTTCATGAGGGTAAGAGGGATTGAATTTTGATAATAAGTTATTAGGGTCAAAAAATTGCATAGAAATTTAACAAAAAAGCTAAAGAAAAAGCTTTCTAGGATGGCAACATAGTGATTTACTAGGATCCAAATAATTATGAGCCTAGAAAGAAAGAAAAATTGGAACCTAAATGGCTTGGATCCTATCGGATTACTTATATAGTTGATAAACACATATACATGTTGCAAACCTTGGATGGTAGAGACTTCTCAATTCTTGTTAATGGTCAACACTTGAAGATATATCACTCTGCACAAAGGCCCAAATAGGTATAAACCTACACAATTAAAAAAATATTCTATCATATGTATCTCTATTTGTATTAGTTATTTTGTTTTATAGGTTAACTTTCATTAGGTATACTGTCCTAGGAATGCTAATATGATATGGTCAACCAAAGAATTTGATCTCCTCAGATGCTTCAAAATCAATTTTCAACACTTGTCCTTAGTTGAAGCCAATGTTGGATCCTAAAAAATCCAACACCCTTATTTTAAACTTTCATTAACTCATAGTATATCTCTAAGTAGCTTAACCCAATATGTTAGAATATCTTGTTCTACGAAAATTCCCTTTGTAGTCCTATTGGTTCATCTAGACCTCCTTTTAAAAAGTCTCATCCAAAAGAAATATCACGTTAAGGATCTCTAAGTTCATTGGCCTACCATATTCTCCACATGCAACTATGAATATACCCCTTTATCTTGTCTAGCATGTTTTGGTGTAGAGGTAATTTAGATTTCCTTATCATCTATGGTCCATATTTTTCCTTACATCATTAGTCAATCTAAGTTACTAATAGCCTTCTCTTAAAATTGGCCCTGCTTGAACTATCAATGGTTGAGATTCATTGATGGAAAGGTTCAAAGGATAGGATTCATGGTTAATTTAATTAAAGGTCCCTTATGGAAACATATAAATCCTAGGATAATTAGACCAAATGTATCAATGACTTATATTGATTCAAAGTTAGATTGTGTGTTTTAGAAATTGGTCACACCCACATCTATGGTCTACAACAACCCACATATCATTAATCAAGTAAATCCACCAATAGTTCATATGAAAATGACCTATAGGATAAATTCAATGATCTACAATGTTTGACAAAAAAACTCAACAGTCATGATTTAAGCTACTAACACATTGTCGATCCACCAATAGATTTTTCCATCATAGTATCAATGGACTAGAATGCTAGAAGGAAGACACTTCAAAAACCAAGATTTATTTGGTAAGTCATTATGAATTGACTTATTAGTTTGATAACACATTTAATGCACAATATTTCTTCTACCAATATCTAATGATCTGGGAAAAGCCACGTTGAGCAAGGAAAAATCACAAAACATTGCCTACAAATCCCATGGTCTAGATCTTTGTTTCACTTAATATGGACAATAGAGATTAACTTGGAGTGTAAAATTTTGTAATGACATAAAGGGATAAGATTAATTTAAATGATTCAATGGTTCATATTTGATCTCAAAAAAATGTCAACAACTGAGATTGGATGCCAAAAAATATAGGCCACAAGCACATCCTCCATGTGTAACAACAAATTAGCTTGATCTATCTAATCAAATTTTCAATGGTTAAGATTTTATCTACAAAACAAGTTCAATTACCAAGATTTAATGATATGTAGAATAATATCAATGAGATTAATTTAGGGATCTTAGTGGCTCATATTAAATCTCAACAAGACACAGATAGATAAGATTGAACAATAAGAAAGACAATTATTTTGGGCAAAGACTGACTTATGTACGACCAAGATTTAATCTCAAAAAACATCAACAGTCTAGCATAGACAACAAATAAAATTTCAAAATAATGTAGATGAATAAGATTAATTCAATCAACCATTAGGATTTATTTACTTCTATAGTAATACAATGAACTAATTAATTTCGATAACATCAATGACTAGGATAGGTTTTTGTGTTCAATAATTTATATTTTAATGGCTGAGATAAAATCTTAAATCAATGCTGATGGACAAGATCACATGATAAGTTAAGTGATAAACAATAAATTTTTTATCATCCAACTCTAATGGCTTGGATTCATCCCTTTAAACATCATCAATGGTCAATATTGATCAAAAAATAGGTAGGGATATGATCCAATTATCTCATGAGTGCTTCAACGACTAAGATCTAATTTTAAAATGACTTGGAATCATTGAATCAAAAGATAGAAAAGATAAATTTCCCATTCTAATCGAGTGGTAAGGAGTAATATATGATTGTGGTCTTTCCATCGTATAACATCACTGGTTAATATTTATCCAAAAGGAGATGGTACATGAAGTTTTTTCCCACAAAAATACTCCAATGATCAAGATCAAAACCTGAATTAGCTCAAAATATTTGGATTGATTGATGAAGTTAGAAACCAAGTGATAAGCACCTAAAATCCTTGAGTGCTAATGGCTAAGATTTGTCTATGATAATCCTTCAATGGATATGATCAATCATAAAAATTGACACACAAGTCAATGTTCTCCAAAGCATTTTCAATGATCTAGATTTTATCTTATGTCAACATTGATGATCAATATTAATCAAAGAAGCTGGCACACAAAACAAGACCCTCCAAGGAGCATCAAGGGCTCAAATTTATATTCCCATATATCTTCGATGGTTGTGATTTATCCCAAAGAATGGTATGCTAACCAATGAATGTGAAGGTATTTTAATGCTCAAGATTGACTCTTAGTTTGAAATCAACAAATAAGATTAGGCTGATAAAAATTGGCACACAACTCAAAATTTTCCAAAAGCATACCAACGATCATGATTATTTTCTATGCTGTATTCAATTGATAATATGAAATCGACCAAAACTCAATAAAAATTCAAAAGGAAACCAAACCAATGGTAGAGATTTGATCATTAATTAACATCGATGATCTAAAACTATTTGCACATAAAGTAACTATTACATATAGATAGTTTAAATTGTTATGATAAGTAAGTTGGTGATCAAAGGATGGTGAAATATGTCAATGTAGTTGGTGATATTTATGACTAAAGCATGTGAAATTTCCAATCCAATTGCTATAAATTTACACACAATGTATGAATTATTACTTATATCAATAATTCATAGAGGGGTTTATAGAAGAGAACTAGTGCCAAGGTTACTTTATGAGCTACATAGTATAATTTATTATTCAAAAGGGTTTCCATGGATTCATAAATCACTATATATAATATCAAGAATCTAACAGAGGTGAATCCCTAAAAAATAGTGCTTGATAAATCAATTACTAGAGATATCCAAATCACAAAACATTTTGGTGCGAACAAAAAGCTTATTGTTGAGCAACAACTAGAGTTAGAACAAAAGACTATTTTCAAATTTTGTAAGGACTAAATAGAACTACTAATGACATACAATTTTTATGAGGATAACATTTCAAAAATCCTAGAGTAGTTAAAACAAAGACTTTCCATTTAGCTAGTGATGGAGGTCAAATTTGGGTAAGATAGTTTACTTGAAAGTCTACTATTCCTCTAACCTGATGTCTTGGTTTGTAGTTGCTTATGACCATACAAGTAGAGATTTTAAAGATAAATATGGATGAGAAAATTTTATATTCATAGTTGAGTTTTTCAAAAGAGTTTTCACCTTCACCCTACAATGTTGGCTATCTACTTGAAAATAATTGCAAAGCAATTGTAGCACATAACATAGATGTCAGCCTTCATGAAACTTTTCAAGTATAACCAAATTGTCTCCTATAGTTTCCCTCTAAATAAATACATGTTGAAGGTATGGGCAATGGAATTTATTGATATAATTAATATAGCTTTAGGAGTATAAGACTTGTCTTTGGTTAATAGGGAAGTGATATATGTATTGTTGTAAAGCAATAGGAGAGGGCCTACACAATTGTATAAATGAAGACTTCATCTACAATAAGATGCATAAATAATTCAATATATTAAGAACAATAATAGTGGAAGATATCAAGTGGAATTAGCTCAATCAGTTAGATTCCAAAACATTTCAAGGAGAAGACTTAGGTTTGAATCTTGCCAAATAATATATGGATAATATCCAAGATTTGTTGTAATACCACTATGTGGTGATGATGTAATATGGGTGGGGTTGTTTCAATCCCATATAATCCATTGAAAAAAAAAATAGTGGAAGATGTGGATGAAATTCCCATCTTCCCATACTACTCCATATTTATACACTTCATGATAGGGCAACTCACTCCATAGAGAATTGAATCTTAGGGAGGTATATAGGATCCTGATGTGTAAGGTAGATTGCCCTAGATTAATGAAGGGTAGTTAAGTTATGCTCAATTTTATGGGTAAGTTTTAACATCCATTCACTATATCCTCTATGGATTCATTCTTGCTAGGATAGGGACTGGTATGGTAAGATATATGTTGGACCACCACATAGGAGATTATTTCTTGACATAAAATTTTATGTACACAAGAGTGTAAAGGTCAAAGTTGCCTCTCAAGGATCTACCAAAATTTTTCCCAATAACTATAGCTGCTCTAGAGATGGTTAGAAAAATAATAGAGGATGTAAAAATAAGAATTATTAAGATATAGGGGAATTTTTTTTTGGCTTGATATCCCATGCAAAATAGACCATTATATTTACAAAGGCTATCAGTGTATGTTACAGGTAATCTAGAAAATGGATGAGTATGTGTACGATCCCATTAAACATACACCTATGCTATTGACATCTTTATACCAAGAATAAAGAAATAAAGCATGTAAATAATGAATTAACAAGAATATATAACTTTATTTTATTAAATAATGATGAATCTCGATTACAAGTAGGTCCCTCTGAGGGATACCAAAATCTTGATACAATGAATACAATATTTTGAATCCCCTAAACAGGGTTGGTGCAATATGTAGGTTCTCTATATTCGACATGAACTGCTCAAGGCTTATGGATGCCTTCTTCTCACTTTCTTGGAGGAAGTTGATGCCAAGAATACTTCAAATATATCAAGAATCTGTAATCTACATTCAAGAAACAACATAGCACAATTAGGAGCATATGAGGCCTCTCATGATGAGGCTCTTGTTGAAGATTTGCAAAGAATATGATAAAAATTACAATAAAACATAAAGATATGTCAATGTAAGCAAATATATGTGCAAGAATGTTAAAATAATGTAAAGTATACTTGAAAATAAGTAGATCTAACTGATTTAATCTACAATTTGTAAGAAAGAACATGAACTAAGGCTATCTAAGAAGATAAAGTAAATCTAGCAATTATTGATAAAACAAGGTAAAGCTACCTCTAATCTCTCAAATTAACCATACAAATGTGCTAATGAAGGTTAATCTAAGCTAGATCTAACTAATTGCATGAATGAAATTGAAATCCTATGACTAAAATGGAGGGAAATTGATTCAAACCCTATTTGTGGGTGTTTGAAGCAGCTAGCTCTGTTAGCCATAGCTAAGGAGAAAGTCCTCTTTCTCTTGCAATCAGGGCTTGAAATTGGTAATTCCTTTGAGGAATTGACGATAAAGGTTCACCTTATCATTCTATAATAGGTTTGTGGTGAAGTTCAATCAAATTTGCAATAGAGGTGGTTCAATTGGTAAGGTTTACTTCTCAAGATTTTGAGATCCTCCTTGCTCCAAATGCAGTCATGATTATCCAAATTGGTAGCATGTAGACACTCCTCAAGGGTTGTATGTTGTTATCCAATTCGGTAGGGCTTCACTGCATTCACTTGAAAAATTTTCTAAACTTTCTCCCAAATTTGGAGGGGGGTCTTATAGCACTCTCAACTCCTCATATTAGCTTCCATGAGAAGGCAAAATCAAGAATTGTGAGGTTGGATTAGTTGAGAAGAAGAATATAGAAGCTTCCTCACTTGAAATCATCCAAAGTCCATTTCCATGGCCATTGTAACTGATTTTGGCTTGGATCAGGAATCTGAGATAGTTGCAAACATAGCCATGGCTCCTAAGTGTAGCTAGAATCCTAGTCGTGGGTGTCAATTGTAATTGGTATCTTAATTGCGGGTGTCACCCATGGCTAAGGTTGAGTAGGCCAAAGATGCCTAAATTGAGTGGTTAGAACCAATGCTTTGCCTTGGAAAGGTCCAAGATCATTCATATGGTCTGTAAGGATACCCATATGAGTAGTCTCCTAAACATGATGCATTTTAGGTGACCATAGATGCCCCTTTTGAGATGCACTATGGGGACTAAGTAAAAATAGACCGTCTAAAGCCATGTTGTATGTTGAATGATGATCATTGATCAGATCAATATTAGATGCCCAATCCTATGAAAGGATGCATATCCTAGAATCATTGCTTCCAATTGGATGGAAGGCTTAATTTTGTAAATATTTCATGTGTCCAGGGTGATCAGGTAGCGAGTGCTGCAATTTTTTTGATAGGTGGAGAGCTTCAATATTAATTGTCATATTTTCTTTTTGCCCTAGCAAATGGTAAGCTTATGATAGCTGTTAGCAATTTTTCATAATACGAACACAATTTACATGATCGAGTGATTCTTTGTTGAGTTTGACTATGATTATTGATATTATGACTACCCCCTAAAGCAACGAGTCGATGAGGGAAGGACAATGAATAAAATGATGAGTCGCTTGACCAAGATGAATAGTTTGGACAATTTTTTTGTATTTTGTTATATGGAAAGGCCTAATTCGACCATGATTTCAACCATTAATTGTATTTGTACATCTCTATCCCACAGAGCAGTCCGACCACGATGGCCTTCTTAGGGAATCAAGATGATAGCAATTTCAAGTAGGCTTGTGTTGAATCACTATATCGATGATTTGATGAAGATGCCATAGAAGAAATGAAATGAATACTTCGTTCCTGTGGGGTAGTCCAATCGCCATGGCCTTCTTCAGGATTGAAGTGAATATATTTTAATTCAATGATGACTAATTTACCCCAAATGGCCTTATGGTAATTTACTCATCTTTTCGGATTGCATGGAGTGCAAGTTGCTGCAACCACCAAGTGTCTAGGGTAAATAACTAGATACAAGACACATTTGAATTTTGATTTATGTAATTTTGTGTTATTTATTGAAAATTTTGAAGTTTTTGAACCATTGAATATTTTTAATTTTGTACTTTAAAGCTATCTATGATGAAAATTTTAAAGTATTTATTATTTTCTGCTAGTCACGATTGTTAGGTGCATCTAGTTTTGGCAAATTTGTTATCCACGGTTGACACCTGCAATTGAAAAAACCCTAATATATGCCTATGATTGACAACCATGACTGAGGACCAAATTGGAAATATAAAAGAAAATTAGGGTTTTTTAATTTCATTATTTCTATTTTGTGAGGTGAGATTACGATATTGACATAGAACACTGCTGAAAACCACAACCTAACCCAATGGCTGACCAACTGGAAGCATCCACTAGTGGTAGAGCCAGTGCTTCTAAGGTAGCATTGCAAGCCTCATCCTTCAATTTGACCAACATATAATAAAATAAACCAAATTAATTAATGGATTAAATGAACTCATTAAACTATTGGTACACACCATATCATAGTTAGGAATAGACTAGGCTAGCTTAGAGGGTGGTTTTATTTATTTTTTGTTTCTTGGAGTGGGAATTGACCTCAAACAAGGTGATTCCCATACTTGTGGGTGGCAGCCATGGATCCCAATTGACCAATTGGGGGCTGCGGTTGTTAGCCATGACTGAGTTCAAATATCAACAGTTAGAAATTTGACCGTTGACGCCGGCCATAGGTGCCAACCACAACTAAGAAATATTAGGGAAAATTTTTAATTTTTTTGATTTTTTTGCTGTTTGACTTGATTTAATTGTTTTTTTAATTTTTGCAAGTACAACTTTTAATTTTTTTGAACATTTTGGTACATTTTGTATTGTTTTTTTAATTTTTGAAGTGTTTTTGAATTTGTTTAGATTTTTGAATTGTGTTTTCTAATGTTTTTTAATATTTTTGTTATTATTTGCTTTAGACTTTTACTGCCAGAGCGTGGGAGTTATATCTCCTTTGTGAGATCCTACCTACGCTGCATTAGGTCGACCTAGATTGGTTTATGATCATGGGCCTTGGTTACTTATTATGGTTACCATCTATCTAAGCTGACCAAGCCTACATGAATGCATTGGCTCATCACTAGGATGCATGGAACAACACATTTCATATTTCTATAGGGGATATTATCGTCACATTGGATGATGCTTACCGCGTCTTTCAAAATCCTATTGATGGTGAGGCCATCACTTCTTCACCTATTGATGCAAATATTGTAGTCTTCCAAAGGATCTTTAGTGCTTGAAGGGATGAGGTGATGGACATAGATCATGGTGGGGTGCCCATCGAGCATTGGTACAGGGCATGGGTCTTCTCATGATGGAAGGTCATACTCATGAACATCATTGTTAATGTTGTGCTACCTGATACTTCTAGAGTGAAGTTCCCTTGTAACCTCCTGTTCAGAGTATAGGATCTACTGGCTAGCACTATGGTGGAGCCACTGATTCTTTCTTAGGGGAGTGCCCTTCTCACTTAGTTATACAATGAGCTATACTACATTACTCAGGGTGCAACCTATTGATTCAAATATTGGCACGGGAGCATATTAGCATAGAGCATATTGAAGGACTACCCCTACACATTGCCATGATAGCAGATAATTATTAGTGCTATGGAGCATGCTGGCCTCAAAGGGTAGAGACTTACAAGAGTAGGTCTCATGCAGGGGACCTCCAACACTACATGGATAGGCTGACAAGGCTATGGGTAGGCTAGGTCATTTGGTAAACTTTTTTGGATTACCCAACATGGGAGGAGGTGGATCACTACCTAAGTTGGGCTATATATGATAAATGGCTCATCAAGAATAACCTTGGTGTGTGAGATTTCTTCCACTTCTCACATATTTGTAGATAGTTTGGTATACGCCAGGATATCCCAAAGGAGCTAGTCCTCTACCATAGCCTATAGGTAGAGACTTAGCTAGCCTAGTCTTGGATGACCCCTATGGGAGAAAAGGATGACATATTTTAGGACTCGAGGTTGGATGACACTGGCACTACAATAGAATATGATTCTTGGTGGATGACTAGGATATGGTAGGGTGGTTGTCCTTTAGGTCGATCTAGAGATGGCAAGGTTGTAGAGGTAGCAAGATATGATCTTGAGGGGTGACGAGTTTACCAGAGGATAGAGGGTAGATGGGGTTAGGTTGTTGCATCAGAGGAGGAGGCCTGAGATAAGGAGAATGGAAAAGAGGAGCCAGATGATGAGGTGTCAAAGGTCAGGGCCCAAGTGGCCAGTCTACATTCTCAACATCAGACAACATGGAAATAGATTCTAGAGAGGAATACCTCTATTGCTACTCTCTAGGCTCAGATGAGCACACTTCAGGTTTAGATTACAGTGGTATAGACACAGTTGTGGGGGTATTAGGATGATAGGATAGCTTACTAGACACATATTGACTCTGCCACCATAGCGATAGAGAAGATCACCATACAGTGGGATATCCTCCAGTCTCAGCTACACTTTAGGACTACAAAGCGGGACCCACTCAAGATGGTGAGAGGAGATCCCTCAAATTATCAAGCTACTCCTATAGCTCCAGCTATACAGGGGGTAATAGGGCTAGACATGGCTATAGATATTAGGATTATAGGCTATAGTATCGAATGATGTGAGGCAACATGCTTCAGATGCAACACATATCACTCTCCTAGAGGGTGAGGTTAGACTATATGATGGCATAGTACCAGCTAGGTCTATAGTATCAAGGTCATAGAGGACCAAGAGGAGTGAGTCTGGGCAGTTATTAGCATACACCAATCATAGGATAGGTGGCATATCAGAGAGGTCCATAGGCACCAGCTCGAGGCAAACTTATAGAGATTGTGGTTATGGGGGTGGAGGCCAACTAGGGGGTGCAAGCCCAACTTAGTATAGATATTTAGATACATGTACTATTTTTGAGTGTAAGGTTTGAGGACCTACACAATTGTAGCCTACGAGCATTTTTGATGTACCTTGATGTACTTTGATCTACATATATATATATATATATATATATATATATATATATATATATATGATATCATATTTTATTTGAGACTCATTATGTGTATTATATTTGTGCTTTTATGTTTATGTGATGCAATATGTATGCAATGCTTAGATGATTTGATTAGATGCTATATGATGTGATGTATTGATGATATGCACTAGCTAGATGATGTATGTATGGTTAGATGCTATGATATAGATGTGTATATGGACTACTTATGTATGCATATATGGATGTAATGCTAGATGTTAAATGCATGTTTGATTTTGATTTAATTGTATGCATCTAATTTATGTTGTTATTATATGATGGATGCAATGTATGTAATGAATTATTTACATGATGTAATCTAATGTAAATGAACCTGTATGCTTTAATCACTTAAAAAGTAAGAAATTAATGCAATATGTTCTTAACAATCTAATGGACGAAACCACAGAATGTATAAAAATCATGAAATAAAAATGTTAAGTCTTATCATAAGAATTAATCATTTTGACATCCATATATGCAATGGTGAGTTTGAAATATATGCAATGAAATACCATGTGAGATGATTTATTGCTATGAGGAATTTTTGAGGTATTCCATGAGACTCAAACACCCTAGTTATCCAATCAAAAGTTGTATAATGATCATACCAAACTCTTGAAAGGTAAATTTTTTGCTATGAAAGACTGAGATATTCATTATTCATGTGTGTGCAAATGAATATTTTAGAGGGGACATAAGACTATCTCATTTCCAGGTAGGATTCATTTAGCCCATTACTATAATGAGGATCACCAAATATTTACCTTGATCCTAGGTTTGGACGCGATTAGACTAGACTACTAGGTAAAATATGCCACCTAAAGCTAGATCATTTGTAAATTGCTTAGAACTACCCCATTAATGACAACTTCATTCCTTGACATCAATGACAACTTTGACTCAAAATATCCAACAATATCCCCCTTTGTCATTAATGGCAACCCAAATTCATTTTACCAAAAACTTAACCTTTTATTTGTTTTGCTCCCCCTGAGACATTGCCCCCCCTAGCTCAATGCTCTCTTAAAATATCTCCTATTTACTCAAATACTAAATCTCTCCCCCTTACTCAAATCTCTCCCCCTTTGACATCAATTGTAAAGTATCACCTTTGGGGCTCGAGGCTAAGAATGAGTTTCTTAGCTTAGCCCCTACCCCACCTCCTCTTAAGGTGGTTAATTCTGGGGTGGGAGTATATCTACTCCCAACAAGCACTGGTCTTTACCTTTATCCTCTTTTATTCTCATCTGATTATTTTGATCCATTTGACTATTCCTATTTCTGGTCCTATTGATGCCCACATTCCTTTTCCTGTTCCTATCTATACCTATATTCCTATTCCTATTCCTGTTTATACTTGATTCTAGAATATCTGCTCTACACAACTTTGTTGTGTATCCATAATTATTGCACTTATAACACTTAATTTTATTATTCCTTGGAGGTGTAAATGTCTTGGGATTTCTCCTAGTAAATCCATATCCCTTTTTATCATGAACCCTGCAATTCATTGCCTTGTGACCAAACTGATTGCATGAGTAGAAATACCCATGGAAAAGTTGTATGTTTCCATATTCTTGTATTTCATGTGCCTTGCACTATGAAGCGATGTGCCCAAATGTGTGACATAAAAAACATCTTCCATTAAAGTTTCCTTTTTTTGACCTCATTGGTCTCTTAGTATCTCTTAACCTATTCTGATTGATGTTCCGTATATTTCTTCTTTGTGCATTGTTCCTATCCTTATTGAAATTTCTATTGTCCAACTCATCCTCATATGTATCACTTTCTCTTACACTATCTTCTTCTGAAGTTTCTTCTCCTTCAGAACTTGAGGTTGACTTCTCTTCTTGTTTCTTTTAATCTTGTTAAAAACCAAGACCTATTTTGTTTGTTGACCTTCTTTGTACCTTGATCATATTATCCACAATATTTGAGTTCTTTCTAAAATTTTTAAGCTTACTCTTGGAATTTTCTAAATCTTCCTTTAGTAGGGTTAATTATTGTTCTAACCTTTCACATTCTAATACCTTTGCTTCTAAATTATACTTGAACTTCTTTGTATTAGCCTTTGATTTGTCTAGATCCTCTATAAGCATTCTTCTCTCTTCATCATATTCATAAAACTAAAACTCAAGTTTAGAGTTTTTCTTTCTTGCATTCTTTACTATGTCAAGAGCATAAATAAATTCTACCTTAAGATCATATCCTTAATTATCTGATTATTCCTCTATTTGTTTGCCTTTGTCAACATCTTCATTTTCTTTTGACTTGTCTTCTATAGGATCACTTTCTTCTTCCTCTAGAGCCATTAGAATATTCTCTTCTGGTCCTTCAAGTGTATCTTCATATTCATAATCACTAAAACTAAAACCATTCCTTGTACAACTATCTTCAAGATGACCAAAATTACCACATCTAAAACACTTGAGAATTATTGGTGACCTTTTCTTGACTTATTTTTTTTCAATCATAAATAGGACTTCATCTCTATCATTATTTGAAAAACTAGCATCACTATCACTTGAGTACTTACTTGCCTTGTCTTCATAGTAGCTCCTATTTTGTATTTGGAAGAACTTCTTCCCTTGTCTATTTTTTCCATCCTTCCCTTTCTTTTGGTGCCTATATATTTTTGATTCTCTGTTCCCGTGATCCTATTTTTCTTCATCATTGTTATTTTTAGCTTCTTGACAATCAATTGCATAATGACCATACTTTCCACAATTGAAACATATAAAAAATTTTGCATCTCTAGATCTTCTTGAATCCTTATTCCTTCTATCATAATTAGATTCTTCATCACAGGATGACTCATTGCTTGATTATGACTTCTTACCCTTTGTATTTTTAATTGCTTTGAAGGTTTCTTCCTTTTGGGGATTATGTTCTTTTGTTCTTAACTCAAAATATGTAAGAATACCAAACATCATCTCTCTTGTCAAGTAATCACCATCCTTTGATTCTTCTATAGTAGAAATATTTTCACTAAATAGTTTTGGAAGAGATCTTAAGACCTTATCACAAAAATTTAATTCTTCAACTTTAATTCTAAGTCCTTGCATAGCATTAACAACTTCATCGACTCAAAGTAAATAAGTACTAATATTTTCCTCATCCTTCAATCTTAACTCTTCAAATTGTCCTTTGAGATTTCATATTTTTTCCTTCTCAACACCTTTATCTCCTTCATATATGCTTTACAACTTATCCCACATTCCTTTTGAATCTTGATAACGCATAAATTTTATGGACTCCGTTCTATGCAAACCTCTCAAAATTGCATTCATTGATTTTGAATTGTAATGTTGTAGAAGCTTACCTTCCTTATTTTCTATGTGGATCAACTAGTGGTACGTATCCATTTTCAACTACTTCCCAAATTTCATTGCCAAGTGCCATCAGGTAAATATTCATTCTCATAATCCAATATATATAATCACTTCCATTAAATACTGGTGCTGGATTATCTGATGATCCATTATTATAATCCATTGTATTATTGTAGTTTTTTCCTTCAAACTGTTAAACTCTTTCGAAGAAACCCGCTCTGATACCAATTGAAGAACACAAAATTATACTGAGAGGGGGGGTGAATAGTATAAGACCACTTTTTACTTTTCTTTCCTAATAAATATTATGCAATGTATAGATAGCAATATTAGTAGCAATAATCAAAGCAATGCATAAATCACCACACACAATAGAGATACCAAATTTACGTGGTTCACCCAATGTGGGCTACTCCACAAAGAAACTATTTTACTAAAAACTTTCTCAATCAATCTCTTGGGAATAATTTCCCTATTACAAATTTTATGGATCTCTATACAAAGGATAAACCAATATCCTAATGAAGTTTGTGGATCTCTATCCATAGGATACACCAATCTCCTAACTCTGCTCTGGTTGGTAATCCTATAGAAGACCTCTGCCTCCAATGCCCTTAGAAAATGGAACTCTATCCATAGAAGACACTTGTCCTCCCTTATATATATGGAGATCTCTATCCTCAACTATGTCACCTCCAAAGCTCTATCTCAAATCTAGACTAAACACAGTCCTTTAGTCTAGAACAAATCTATCCTCAATCTCTGTCTTTGGTCTAGCACAAACTTGTCCTAAAATCTGCACCAAAATCTATCCTTGAATATGTACTAAATACAGTCCTTCAGTCTAGCACAAATCTATCCTCAATATCTATACTCAATCCTTAACTAAAATCTTGACTCAATCTCAAATCAACTCTGCTAGATCTGCCTCAAACCTTAACTCAAGGTTTGAACAAATCAATCAATTCTGCTCTCAAGTCTTCTCAAAGACTTATCTCAAATATGCCTTGCAAGCTTCCATAAAATATCACACTAATATTTCCACAAGTCCTCTTTAGAACTTATCCAAATATGCTCTACAAGTCCTCTCTAGAAGTTGTCCAAATTTGCTCTCAATCTGTATTGTAAGCTTCCACAAAAGCTTACACAAATCTATCCATAAGTCTTCTCTAAGACTTGTCACAAATCTGCTCAACAAGTCCACACTTGAACTTGTCCAATCTCATAGAAACATAAAGAGAATTGTTAGAGACTCAATATGCTCTATACTCATCACAATGCTCAATCACTTTCAATCACTCTTTTAGAAACAAACAAAGAATTTTTAGAGACTCAATATGATTCATGTTCACCTCAATGCTCAATTACTTCCAATCAATATTTTGGAAAAATACAGATAATTGTTAGAGACTCAATATGTTTCACACTCATCAATACTCAACCTCTTTCTCAAATCAATTCAGAATATAGAATAATTTGTTTTATAGAACTTGAAAAATCACTTCACACATCCACTTGACTAGGCTCAACCAACTCTACTCAACCAATTACTCAATGAAACAATCCTTTCTCACAAATCCTAGTCCAAGAATATGAACACTCACTCAAAATATTTCCAACAATGCTTATCAACCAATCTCACATATCAATGATACTCATGTTCTTTTCAAACCCTAGTTCAAGTTCTTCACTTAACTAATGTATTAAACAACAATGCTTATCAAACAAGGTTTTAACAACAACTCTTTATTCTAGAAAAACTTGAAGCATTAACTCAACACACTCAAAAAGGAAACCTAATTAAGTCCTTTTCACTCTAAATATTTTTTTCCAAAAAACAATCAATCAAATCAACTATGGAATAATGTGCCCATACCTTTTTCTTGATGATGAAACCTCAAAAATCTGCCACAACCACAAACACTTCTTTGCCAAGCTCAAGGAGGTTAGAAGATGATAAATTCTCTCAAAAGTAAAATGCAAATATCAAAACATACATACACCTTATCACTCCATATTGAAGAAAGCATCCATCAACATATACAAAAATAATATCCAATACCAGAAATAATATCAATAAAATAACCTTCTCAAAACAATTCAATGGCAAGAAGTCCCCTCAAAATTTAACCAACACTTTAATCCACTTATTTCTCCAATCAGCCAATATGTCAAAAATATTTATTAAAAATAAATCTTAACTCATTCCAAAATAATGACTAATTAAAATACTTTTTATCTACCCATTTTAACTCCCTAGGACCTTATGTCAAAACCTTAGGCATCACAAAATATATTAAAAAAAATTATTACCTTTTCCTTGGTGGGACTCGAACTCACGATGCCGCATTTACCAATGCCCTAGCTGTGGCTCCAACCACAACATGAGCTAGGTGCTCACCTTGGGAGGAAAGAGCACCACATGCTCTATCTTCTCCCTCTTGGTGCCTCACCCAAAAAGGATTTGCATTGCTTCCTTTGGAACCTAACCAAGTCCACTCAAAACATTGCCTACCGAGATTTGAACGTGAGTCCTCCTACTCAAAAGTAGCCTAGCTCATTCCAACTTGCAACCAGACCACCACGTTGGATGGTTATGAGGTTTAGGGCTTCTTTCATGTTATTTCTTCATCGACGCGCTTAAGACAAAACTTTGTCTTCTTCCTTGCATGAAATCGCATGAAAAACACAACTCGCAGTCCTTTGTAAATCAAATAAGGGATGTTTCTTTTTTCCACTTAGGCATATGGTTTTTATACCAATATGCCACCTTGAAATTAAATGTTAGTGCTTTAAATTTTAAATATTTAATTTATAAATTATTTAAATTCTTTAGAATTTAAATATTATAAATTAATATTTAAATATTTTTGGCTTTATTAAGGATTAAAGCCTTCTTAGGTTTTACCACTTTATATAAATAATATTTATTTAAACTTCCTTGGGATTTTTAATATGAATTTAAAAATCCTGCTTGGATTTTTTATGAAAAACCTTTTATTTTTGCTCTTCCATGGTTTTAATAAAAACCCTTCTACTTATGCTTCTCATAATATTAAAAATAAATATTATGAAGCTCTTTTGGAATTAATCTTTGCATTGTTCCTTTTGACCTTTTGAAATCAATGGTAGCTTATTAATTGACATCAATGACAACTTCATTCCTTGACATCAATGAAAACTTTGACTCAAAATGTCCAACAATTCACACGACGTTCATCAAGAAGAATCAATTGGTCGAGGTGAGCTTGTCGCGCAGTGTCATCATCAATGAACTCTTTCAATGTGATACACAAGGTTGGAATTTACAAATCTAAGGGCATAATGGCCTCAATGCCATATACTAGTGAAAATAGGGTTGCCCTAGTGGGCATCTGTATGCTAGTCTTGTATGCCCATAATGCAAGGGGTAGCTGTATATGCCAGTACTTGTGGTACTCTTGAACAATATTTTTCAAGATCGCTACCACTATCTTATTAGAAGCTTCAGCTTTCCTGTTTGCTTACGAATAGTATGGAGTTGCAAAACTGTGTTGTATATTGTACTTGGACGTTAAAACCCTTACATTTTATTTTTGAAATATGTTCCATTATTCAATATGATCTTGGATGGTATCCCAAAACAACATATGATATTATGAAGTATAAAATCCACAATACGTGCTCCTATTGTTGTTGTCAAAGGGATTGCTTCCACTCATTTTTTAAAGTACTCAATAGCCATTATAATGAATGTATATCGACCCAATTATGAGGGAGAGACCTTTCAGATTAGATCAAAATCCCACTAAGAAAATGGTCAGGCTGTTTGAATGGGCTATAAGGCCTACAATGGAAAGTGCGTAATATTAGCATAATACTAACATTTAACATATTTCTTGACATACGTGGTGCATTGCTTATCCATAGTGAACCAATAATAACCCATTCGAAGGATGCACTTGACGAAAACCATGCCGTTGAAATGGCCACCACATGTACCATAATGAGCTTGTGAGATTGCCCAAGCTGATTCTTGGGGCTCAAGAAAATGAAGGATAATTATATCGTAGCTTCGACGGTACAATGTATCCTAGCAAGACATACTTTATCGCTTTCTATTTGAATATGCATTTCACAACACATGAAAATCATTGAGGTATTAATCCAAGCTTAAGGAATTCATGCAATTGTGACATCCAATATTGATAAGCTACAACCTCGACTGAGAAGATGACTTGTTCCCTTTACAATTTGATAAGTGATGGGGAACAAAAAATTGCACTCTCACAAATCCAAATTTTCACACAGGAAATTGGAAACACACTTTACAAGAAATAGAAACCCCAATGTTCTATTCACTAACTTGCAAAGATTACAATAACAGCCCGTAGGCTTTACAAAAACTGGTGCACAGGCACAGTTCTTTCACTCTCTATTGCAAATATTCCCTAACTCTGCAACTCTAGAAGGAAAACGCACTCCAAGCCGGTCCGAGTGGCCCTCTGCCTTCGACTCTGCAACTCGACTATGCAACTCTGCAACTACAGGTTTTCCAACCCCTGCATCTACCATTTTCCCCCCTTGTACATGCCTCTGCTTCATCCTTTTATAAATTTCTAGGCGTGCCTCTTCGTCTTCCATCTGGCGGCCCTTCGATTCATTTTTTCCATGACTGTTCGTCTTTGTCTGCTCCATAACTACAATCCATAACGTCCTCTGTAACTGGCGTAACGTCTTTCGTTAACTGTTCGTCTACGCCTGTTTTCACTGCACCTTGGTGCCATGTGTTGTTCTGTGCTACCACATGCCATCTTGTAATAGCCTTCAAAAATGTAGCCTGTCACGATTTTGTGACATCTTCTTCCTCTACCTCTTCCTCTTCTCTTCTGGTCGCGATATCGCGACATGTCATGATATCACGACATTTTTCTTCCTCGCTTCCTTTCTCTTCTTCGGGTCGTGAAAATGCGACATGTCACAAAATTGTGACATCTTCTCCTCTAGATTCTTTGCTCGCCTTCTAGTCTCGAAAATGTGACATGTCATGAAATCATGACATTTTCCTCCCTTGGCTTCTTCTTCACCTTTTGTTCATGAAAATGTGACATGTCGCGAAATCACGACATCCTCCTCCCTTGGCTTTTTCTTCGCCTTCTGGTCATGAAAATGTGATATGTCATGAAATCATGACATTTTTCTCCCTTGGCTCCTTCTTTGCCTTCTGGTCACGAAACTGTGACCTGTCGCGAAATCGTGACATTTCTTTCTCCCAGATTTCTCTCTCCTTGATGGGTCACAAAACTATGACATGTCACGAAATCACGAAATCTTCCCTCCTTAGCCAAATTTTCAAAAATGTCTCTGCTGCCACTGGATGCTCTTGCATCAGAGGCCACTGGATGCTCTTGCATCAGAAACCTGGGGTTGATGGAGAAGTGACCTTCACTTTTGTGTTGTTCGGTCGTCGCCTTCTACAACATCTCCAAAAATGCACCTGCCTTTGCAGTCCGCTTCAACTCTATTTCCTAGCCATCAAAAACACTTCTACTTCTATGTTTATCCTCATGCTTTCTATGCAGCTCTACTTATAGGGCTTTCACTTGCCTCTGCAAATCTCTTCTGAGCAGCTCCTCTTATAGGGCTTGCACCTGCCTCTACAAAGATCTGAACATCTATAAATATGAATCCTTAGATCTCATATCTCTCCCACCACAATGGTTTTTTTGCGATGAAATTATTTTGCACTTTCTTCTCACAACCCTTAACCCTAGATCCTGGTGCAAGCTGCCTCACGTTCGACACTCTGCTTACATGCTCAGAATCTTCTGGCTTTGATACCACTTGATGGGGAACAAAAAATTGCACTCTCATAAATCCAAATTTTTACACAGGAAATTGGAAACACACTTTACAAGAAACATAAACCCCAATGTTCTATTCACTAACTTGCAAATATTATAATAACAGCCCATAGGCTTTACAAAAAATGGCACACAGGAACAGTTCTTTCACTCTTTATTGCAAAGATTCCCTAACTTTGCAACTCTAGAAGGAAAACACACTCCAAGCCGATCCGAATGGCCCTCTGCCTTTGAATCTGCAACTCGACTGTGCAACTCTGCAACTGCAAGTTTTACAACCCCTGCATCTACCATTTCCCCCCCTTGTACACACCTCTGCTTCATCCTTTTATAAATTTTTGGGTGTGCCTCTTCGTCTTCCATCTAGAGGCCCTTCGATTCATTTTTTCCATGACTGTTCGTCTTCGTCTGCTCCATAACTGCAATCCGTAATGTCCTCTGTAACTGGCATAACATCTTCTGTTAACTATTCATTTGTGCCTGTTTTCACTGCACCTTGGTGCCACATGTTGTTCTGTGTTGCCATGTGCCATCCTATAATGGCCTTCAAAAATGCAGCCTGTCACGATTTCGCGACATCTTCTTCCTCTACCTCTTCCTCTTCTCTTCTGGTCACGATATCATGACATGTCACGATATCGTGACATTTTTCTTCCTTGCTTCCTTTCTCTTCTTCGGGTCACAAAAATGCGACATGTCACAAAATCATGACATCTTCTCCTCTGGCTTCTTTGCTCGCCTTCTGGTCTCGAAAACGTGACATGTCGTGAAATCGTGACATTTTCCTCCCTTGGCTTCTTCTTCGCCTTCTGGTCACAAAAATGTGACATGTCGCAAAATCGTGACATTCTCCTCCCTTGGCTTCTTCTTTGCCTTCTGGTCATGAAAATGCGACATGTCACGAAATCATGACATTTTTCTCCCTTTGCTCCTTCTTCGCCTTCTGGTCGCGAAACTACGACCTGTCATGAAATTGCAACATATCTTTCTCTTGGATTTCTCTCTCCTTGATAAGTCACGAAACTGTGACATGTCACGAAATCGTGACATCTTCTCCTCTGTGCCTCCTCTGTCTTCTGTGGGTCGCGAAACTGTGACATGTCATGAAATCGTGACATCTTCCTCTTCCGCTCTTCATCCTGCCTTCGGGTCACAAAATCGTGACATCTTAGCTTTTGGCTTTCTCTTTCTTCCTCAGGTCGCAAAACCATGACATGTCGTGAAATCATGACATCTTTGCCTTTCGTACTCTCTTTCTGCTTTTGGGTCATGAAATCACGACATGTCATGAAATCATGACATCTTTGCTTGCAGCATCCTCTTGCCTATTTGGGTCATGAAATCGCAACATCCTTGGCACCCTTGCTTCTCCTATGGAACTTGTCATGATATCGCAACAGTTGGCCCTGCTGGCTTCTTTTTCCATTTTGTGTCGCGATATTGTGACACATTTTCTATCGTGATATTGCGACAGCTTCTCCTCACTCATTTCTTTGCTTCACTTGTGCTGCGATATCACGACACATTTTCTATCACGATATCACGACAACCTCTCCTTGCTAACTTCCCTGCTCCACTTGTGTCGCAATATCGTGACACATCTGCTGTCGCGATATCGCGACAACTCCTCCCCGTTGGATTCATTATCTGCTTGTGTCGTGATATCGTGACACATTTTCTGTCGTGATATCGTGACAATTTTCTTCACTGGTTCCTCTCTCTACTTTGTGTCGCGATATCGTGACACTTTTTCTGTCACGATATCACGACATATTTTTCTCCTTGCCTTCTTCTTCTGTCATGATTTCACGACATGTCATGAAATCATGACGTCTTCCCTCCTTATCCATTTTTTTGAAAATGTCTCTGTTTCCACTGGATGCTCCTGCATCAGAGGCCACTGGATGCTTCTGCATCAATAAGCATGAATGTAGACTGGGACACAACCTCATGGTGAATTGTGGTGCCATTATCCATAGGACCCTAAGAGATCAAAGATCCCTAGGGTGCCTTCTTAAGAAATTCTATGGCTTTATATAACCACTCATGGTTTTGTTCTATATGAATCATGTTGATTGATTCTTTATTATCAAAAGCTTCACGTTGCATCACAAATTGCAAAAGTGTCTTCACATGAATGGTAGTGAAATCGACAAAGGGATTCTAAGGGATCAAGGATCCCAAATATGCCATAGTATCTACAAATATGTTTGATGTACGAGGGATTTCCTCAATGTCATACCACTCTAGATAGGCTAGATAAATGTCAAAAATATCCTTATAGGCTTTTAGCATAGGACACCTACATTGAAATAGTCCCTTAACCTAGTTAGCAATGAGAAAGGAGTCACCAAAGATGTTTAATATTTTTATATTCATGGTGATTACGTTTTTGAGACCCAAGATTAGTGCCTCATACTCAAAGTTGTTATTGGTACAAGGAAAGTCTATATTAAATGACAAGGGCATTAGAGCACCTTATGGCATGAAAAAGACAATTCCTGCACCACCCCCTTGCTCACACTTTGAACTATTAAATAATAAATTCATATCAAATTTTTTATGTAGTTCTTCGGGTTCAAGAGACTCTGATAATGCAAAGATTGCATCATCAGGCAATTCTATGACAAGAGGTTTACTATATTCAAGAGGCACCTCTACCAATTGATCAGCGATGACCTGTACCTTGATGGAATTTTTTTTGATGAATTTAGAGTCGAATTATGTTAGTAGCATGATCCACTTTGTAGTACGTGTATTATGGTATGTCTTGTTCATAATATACTACAAAGGATTTTGTTTTGATATCGCATATGTCATGTGACTCAACATGTAGTGGCACAACTTCTTAGTCGTAAAAGCCATTGCTAAGCACAACTTATCTATGTATGCGTACCCTATCTCATAAATCACCAAGGTGTGACTGATATAATATATCACTTGCTCTTTGTCTTGCACATTCTTTAGGGCTAACATGGTTCCTAGTGCAAAGTTAGTAGTCAATATATAAATTAGGAATAACACATCTAGTCTTGGTGGAGCCAATACTAGTGGCATTGCCAGATATTTCTTAATTTTGACAAAGACCGCTTGATATTCCTCATCCCAATTGAAGGAGACCCCCTTGTGTAGCAGTCGATTCATGGGTCAACATTTATCTAATAATTGTGTGATGAATCACTTTATGGATGCTACTTTACCTTACAAGCTTCTTAGCTCTTTGATATTGGTGGGAGGACATATTTCTAGTATGGCCTTGACCTTTGCTAGGTCAACTTTTATCCCTCATTTAGAAATGATGAATCCCAAAAGTTTTCTTAATGTTATGCCAATGATGAATTTCTTGGAATTCAACTTGACATTATGCTCTATTAGGTGATCGAAGACTTTTTTGAGAACCTAAGCATGCTCTGAATATAGTAATGACTTTGCCAATAATTCATTGATATAATCCTCTATGATCTTGTGCATGTAATCATGGAAGATGTATGTCATGGCCCACTGATATATGGCACCAAAATTTTTAATACCGAATGACATAACCTTATAACAAAATGTTCCTCATAGAATTGTGAACATGGTTTTGTGCTGGTCTTCAGGTTTAATCCAAATTTGATTATAACCAAAAAAATCATCCATCAAGGAAATCATCTTATGACCCACAATTTCATCTACAAGAGCATCTATATTGGGAAAAAAGAATGAATCCTTTGGTGTTGCCTTGTTCGGGTCTCTAAAATCTATAAATATACGAATTCTTCCATAAATTTTTCCTATAGATACCATGTTTGATACCCATTCTAGATAGTCAATGGAGATGATAAATCTACATACAACAACTTTTGAAACTCATATTTAACCATTAAAGAAATGGTTGGATGCATTTTCCTAAGCTTTTGCTTGATTGGCTTTTTAGAGGGATCTAGTGAAAAGTAATGGGTAACCACTTTTGGATCTAGTCCTGGCATATCCTTTTATGCCCAAGCAAATATAAAAGATTTATTTTTTAGTAGAGTAATGAGGTTGGCACGCTCATCAGAAGATAGACTATCTCTAAATTTAACCTTCTTAGGATTAGTGGGATCATCATTGATATCCACATTAAAGGTTTCCTCTACTAACATGTGTGATCCCTCCTCAATATGGTGAGGCATGGGAATCAGGTGGATGTCGTCTATTGGGTTTAAAGGTTCCACATAAAAATTACCCTTAGTGTGATAAATATCATGTGTGCAGCCTGGTGCAAAGTGGAATGGTTGTAACATTTCTTCGTTGGGGAAGAAATATTCAAGATTTAGAGGTGAATCAATGTGATCCCAATCAATAGCATCTATATTAAGACAAAATGGTTTAGAAGGATCGACTAGGTTGTGGAGTGGAGTGGTCAAATAAATGGAGATAAAATTGATGGAATGGGTTAGATCTCTAGGACCATATGTATGTAACTCTACCTTGTCAATGTGACTCTCATACCCAAGATGTGGCTCTAGAGGTATGGGGATATCAGGATTTGATCAATGGACAAACTAAAAAATGAGATAATTTAGCTGTAGGATCTACCTATATGTAGGAGGATTGGGGAAGACTATGTGATAGAATTCATCTGGATTAGCCAATATTCCCATTAGGTGCAAGTCAGGATAAACTCTTTGATAGATTTCATCCATATCGAATGGTTCACTATGATGATGTAAATACTTAGGCCTAAGGTAGGCCATCTCAGTATCATATTCATAGTCACTATCGATAATGAAGTATCCTTCATTCATACCCATTGGCACCACAGGTAATAGATGATGTAAATGTCAAGGGCCTAAGTAGGCCAACTCAGTCTCATACTCATATTGTTTGTTGTTCGAAGACTCCTCCTCCTCATCATTTCTAGAATCACATTTTGGTCCATATCTTTTGAAAATGGATTCTGCTCTAACTTCCTTAGAAGAAACTTCTGATTTAGTGTCTACTATTATGCCAAAATTCTAAATTTGCATTCTAGTGTCATCAGTATCTTCACGATTTTTGATTACCAAGTCGGTTCTCAGAATATCCTCTAGATTGACCTCCACAACAATATTGTCATGATAGCTTTTAGGTGGTTTGATAGAGATGAAGGTCACTTGCCAGTTACCCCTTTGTGAATGAGAAGTGTTAGGATAATAAGGGTTCCAATCCACATCATCCCCTAAACTAAGATTCAAGCGATCAAGGGATGCTGTTAGAAGTTTGTTTTGACCTCTGATATTATAGCCCAACCTGAACCGATTAGTTGGCAACTGATATTGTGGTTCATAAGGAGTTTTCTACCCTTTCTTGAATAGATCGAGGTTGTAACCATGTCAATTGTAATGCTCAAAATATCGTAAGGTGAATTTTGGGTTGGATAGATAATGAACATTCATTGCAAATGGTTCATCATCATCTTTGTCTATGGGTATATGATTCATAAGTTGATCAAGGTCTTCATAGATGAAATTATTTTGGTTGGGTGGAACTCCAGTGGTACCACCATCCCTATAGGAAAGCATTGAGCATGGGGTCTACCCATTTCTTGTGTAATGTCGATAAAATATGTGAATGTCACATTCTATACTGTGTACTCTGCTAACTCAATATTAACCAAATGAATGGTAACATATAGTGCAGATGACCCAGCTGAAGAAATAGGTAAGGTAGGCTATTATACCTCCTTTATTTCATTTTGCATGTCTCCCTCATCTATGAGATTTGAGACTTTAGCAGTTTCTACCTCTAGCATTTATTTTGACTCTTTCTTGCCCAATACTACCTTTAGCTTCTAATAATTCTTAAGGATCATAGATGTTGTAAGATTTACAGAAGTTGCTATTGTATGAATAGATGGTCATGGTGTTGATGTTGAAGGTCCAACACATACTTCCTTTGATTTACCTTCTAGATTTTTAATAGACGATGTTGGTATTATATCTATATTTGTTGAAGGGAGTATGGAATTTCTTGGTAAATCTACTTGATTCACATATTTTAATGGCTCCTCATTGGAAGGAACCATGTGCACTTGCCCCTCATGTATGTATTTGATACATTGATGTAGTATTGAGGGTACACATCACATATTTCTTATCTAAGGCCTGTCTAAGAGGATGCTATATTACATTGTACCTTCTAGCACATGACACATCACCAAGATGGTCTTCAATACAACCTAGATAGGCAAGACTATAATGCTAATAGTTGAGCATAATGCATCATTGAATGCTCGTAATGTGAAGGTCAATGGCACAATATGTGATTTTGGCACTTTCAAATATGCTAAGGCCTTTGTTGTAATAATATTGATCGAAGATCCTGTGTCAATCAATACCTGCTTGAAAGATGTGTGGTTGACACACACAATTATATGAAGTGATGGGTCCACTGTAATAGTAGAGACCATTTTTATTTCATGATAATAAAACTAAATCACTGGATCTTGGCACTATTGCACATATCCCACAAAATTTGTAAATGCTTTTAGTCTTGGGACTAAACTTCTACGGATCTCAAAATAGCCATTAGTGTGTCCCTATGCCTAAGAGACTATCGTATTATTTTATAAATTGATAGATTCGATGAGGCTATCTATATGCTTTAGATAATCCTATTTATTATGGTCACTACTGGTCTAGTTTGTGGGCCAGGCAGATTGTTCTATGCTGACCTTTGTGGGGGCGTAGATCTAATCCTGATTGGAGCAGGAGGAGGACCTGGCTAATCATATCCCCATTCTTGGAGATAATGTTCACCATACCGATGAAGCCTTATATAGGTAGATCAATCCATGCTTGATTCACTTGGCTGACATTATTCCTTGGAGGCTCATGGTTGGGTAAGAAATTTTTTAATATTTCCATGTTTTAATTGTATGGAGACTGCGGGTTGTTAATGATTAGCTTTTTATTGTTGATCATGTTCTATATCAAATATTTGAAACTATGACATCCTTCAATGTCATGTCATTTATACCTATGGTATGAACAATAAAGATGCTCTCTATATGCTTTTGATTTTGGTTGGTTGGGATCGATCAATTTGGCATCTGGTAAAGTTATAGCATTACCCTTGCATAGTTGTTGGAAAATTGATGCCATCATATCTACCAATGGTGTAAAATGGTGAGGTGAATTATGATCCTTGTTTTAACCTTGTTTCTTATTATTACATTGATTATATTGCGCAAGGGGAGGTTGAGCCTGATAATTCTATTTTTGCTAGCCCTTATCCCCTTTTGGAGATTCAACACTACTTGATTCATGTGGGCCAGCTTGGCCTAGTGATTTTGATTTTTAGTGTTCTTATTGTTCTCATCCTTTTGTTCTAGAGTTTCAAATTACCCTCCTATAACTTAATATCCTCAATAACCTTGGTTTGCGCCAAGGCCTCCTCAAATGTCTGATATTGTTGCAACTGCAACAATAGTGAGATGTGTTTTGCATAGCTATTAGTGAATATCCGAGTCAATTCAATTTTTGGAATGGAAAATGGTAGCTTAGCCATTAATTTTATCCATATATTTCCATATTCCATGATTGGCTTGTCATCGTATTGCATCAAAATGCCCAAATCATATAAATTTATTTTTTTATTGATGTTGAAAGAGAAGCGTTCAAGAAAAGTATTTTTCAGTTGGTCAAATCTAGTTATGCTATACCTTTTTAACTGGTTCAACCATTCTAGGGCAGGGCCTAAAAGGGTCATGATGAAGGTCCTCAATAATAAAGCATCATCACTTTGTATTTGAAAGCACATGTTCATGAAGCTCATGATGTGCTCTTGTGCATCTTCATCTCCTATAAATTTATCTAGATTGGGCATCTCAAAATGATTAGGGTACACTGGACTAGGCACTGAGGGGCATAGAGGCACATTATGGATTATATTCAAGATAGGATTTTGATAAGCCATCCCTTGTTTCTCAATGGCTCTCACATTTTTTGCCAAGGCTTTGTAGGCCTAGGAAGATAGAATCTCCTCCTCCCTGAGAGGTCTCTAAGGATATTTTGGAGGCAGATTCTTCTTGGTTCAAGGTGGAGGTATTGGCTCATCCTCCTAATATACCAAGGAGATCTATGGGTATTTTTTATCTTGGTCATATCCTTCTACCTCCTTGTACTGAGTACGATTATGTTGCTCTAGTGCTTGGAGCTGTAACATATTTTGGGCTGTATAATGAATACAATTTAATATATGATTAGGGTGCAATTTGGGTTGTGAAGTAGCTTGTCTATGGTGGCACTCCTTGTATTCACTTTGAGGAGAAAAATCAGTATGAGCCAATCTATCCTCTCTCTCTACATGCTCCTTTTGATCAAGGATGAATTGCTCACACATGCATTGCTCATACAGATGTTTCCTTAACAACCTATGCCATTGACTATCCTCATTCTCGAGGTGCTCATGATCTACACGCACATATTTCAATTGATCTTGGAATATACACTACCTTTGCTATGAAACCAATTTTTGTGAATGATCTATAAGATCAATAGTGTGTGGCCTATGGTAACACATCTCTATTCGGGGAACTTTGTTGGTGTGGTCCCCAATAAACTTGTCTACCATGCTCTTGAATTTGTCTATGTAAAAATCATTTGCATTGTTTTGTTGTCTATTATTTGTGCCTACATGGGTTTATGGGGCACGCATGCTTCTAGAATGCTTTGATAGTTCTCCTAGATCCTTGGAAGGCATATGCATGCTCTCACTGCATGAACTCATGGAATGAGTATGTGCAGATGATGCTCTACATCCTAATTGTACTAGAAATTGTTCAAGCCCATTGAACTACCTACTTTTCCATGGTTCATTTGGTGCTGTACCATTTTATCCAAGTCTAGCTATGTCAATTATGAACTTCCCAGGTTCAGTATTGTTAGGAGTATTTATGGGTCTATGCTTTGATGTAGCCCTTTCTTCTTGCCCCTGATTGGATGGATTTTATTTTTTTCTATCATGAGATGATGTGGGCCTTAAGCCACCCTTGGCTCTGTCCCATGAGGAGTGTATGTTACCTCCTCTAATTGGGGTGTTCTGAAAAGAATACCCATGTGTTGAATTTCCCCCTCTAGTACTCGTTGAATGTCATTCAAGAGGATTCTATAGTTGAGAGTTCAATACGTTGTTTTGTGTGTCTTTTGGAGCTTCAACCTCCACCTCGGTTATCCGAGGTCAGCCTCTCTATGTGTTGACCATTATTTGAATTATCTCCTATGTAAATTTTAAAGAAAACAAAGAATACAAGGGTATTTATCTCTTTTAAAGTTTCTTTGTGATCCTTAATCTGTTTCAGTGTGTTTCAGGTGTGTTGTATCATAAAGTAACTCTCATCGTATTTTTAGATTTATTGATGATATACTTGTTTAGTTTAATGGTTTTCATCTATATGCTTACAACTCAACAATCGACAATGAAAGTCATAATCATGTAAACCCACCAAAGTGTGGAGATGAAGCCCACACCCGATCAGGGAGCACAGGTCCTGCTGATCCTCACCCAGCACACCGAGCACAATGATACACCCCTACAAAGAGGAATGCATGCTATTTTTTACAAATATGATAGTTTTTGGAGTCGATATTGGCCAATCAAATGGGTTTGTAGGATTTAAGGCAATGAATGGAGATGAAACCCACTGCCATTGAACTCTATTAGTGGTTGGGTATGAATTCCAACTCACTAACATTTATATGTTATGTGGTGTGTGAGGGTTAATTTTAAAATTTGCAATAACAGTACAATGCATTAGAGAACACCCATGATTTTTCCTATATGCCTAGGAAATTTGCATTTAAATTCAGAAATATGCAAAACTAAATGCTATTTTCCAAATTAGAGAATACAAAATTACATGAGATTCTAGCCTTTATATAGGCCCCAAGCAAGAAAAACCTAACACATAGATTTAATGTTAGCTACTATTCTGTACCATAGCTAAAAGATAGCTAAATACTAGCTGTGGGTGATAACCACAACTAACAGTGCTAGCTACTGTTGTCAACCACAACTAATAGTAGATAAGGCAATTTTCATGATTTTCCTTCTAAACTTTGGCTAGATTATTTAATTAGCCTACTTACAAGAAAAACATAGAAGCATGGAAATCACAGAGAAGGGAAAATTACCTGGAATCCCTCATCTAATGAAGAGACAGGTTCTTTACTGTATTTCTCTTTATTTTATACTAACTGCGACTATAAAACATGGTTGAGATGCTAGCTGTGGGTGTTAAGCATGGCTAACACTATGCACCATGGCTGTCAAGCATGACTAAGACCTAAAACACAAAAACACAAAAAAATCAGTAACTACAACAAATTTTGTGGGGTTTCCATCGTGATCGCCATCTGTACAATCCCAAAAAAAATGCACCTAAGCTATTGATATCATTATACCAATAATAAAGTAATAAAGAATGTAAATAATGGATTAATAAGATTATGTAACTTTATTTTATTAAATCATGATGAATCTTAGTTACAAGTAGGTCCCTCTGAGGGATACCAAAATATTGATATAATGAATACAATATTTTGAAGCCCCTAAATGGGGTTGGTGCAATCCGTAGGTTCTCTAGATTCAACATTAACTGCTCAAGGCTTATGGATGCCTTATTCTCACTTGCTTGGAGGAAATTGATGCCAAGAATACTTCAAATATATCAAGAATCTATAATCTGCATTCAAGAAACAACAAAGCACAATTAGGAGTATATGAGGCCTCTCATGATGAGGCTCTTGCTAAATATTTGCAAAGAATGTGATAAAATTTGCAATAAAACATAAATATATATCAATGTAAGCAAATATATGTGCAAGAATGTTAAAATAATGTAAATTATGCTTGAAAATAAGTAGATCTAGCTGATTTAATCTACAATTTGCAAGAAAGAACATGAAATAAGGCTATCTAAGAAGATAAAGTAAATCTAGCAATTATTGATAAAATAAGGCAAAGCTACATCTAATCTCTTGAATTAACCATACAAATATGCAAATTAAGGTTAATCTAAGCTAGATATAACTAATTTCATGCATGAAATTGAAATCCTACAACTAAAACAGAGGGAAAAGTGATTTAAAATTGAAATCCTACGACTAACCCATAAAGTGACCCTCTTATTTTGGAAGATTTTGTGAAGTTATTTATTCCTTAAGGTTTATTGTTAGAATTACCCTATATTAAGGATGTTATCTATATTTTTATCATTATATGGACTATTGCATTATGTATTGTTATTTATGGATGAGTTATATGATATTTTAGTATATATGGATAATTTATGTTTTTTAGAATAAAATTTTGTAACATTAATCGTATAAGTTTTATTCTTGTTTATAGTTATTTAATAATGGATATTAATACCTAAATTATTAATTAATTAATTTTTACTCATGACCTTTATAATTTTAATATATATATATTCCTTGGAAAATAGTTGTAATTTTATATTAAGCAAATATGAAATTACATTCTTTAGACACTTCTTTGGAATTTCTTAAAAAAATTAATAACCTAAAAATTAGGTCGCTTATACATCATAAATAGCCATCTCTATCAGGCTAAGTTCTATCCTTAGACACCTCAAATTTTCAACTAGTTTCCTTTAAATCACTAACTTTTGAGTTTTTTTAAAAAAGTTGCTTTAATTGTGTTTGATTTAATTAGAGTGAACTAATACTTCTAGAAAGAGATATGGAAAAACTACAATGCATTACCCTCATTGAATTCCTATACTAAGCATGCACCTGGTTCAATCTAAAGCGTTTCCTTTGAGAGATCATCAACATCCCTATTCATTACTCTATAAATATACCAAAAACTAAAAGCTTCACTTTTATTTGCAGAGAATATGAGCTATAGAATCATGTTGTTCATCCTAAAAACACCAAGAAACTAGTTTATTACCATAACTAAGTCTCTGTAAATTTAGATTTTTTGTATTCCTTTTGATTTTTCCAACTAAACCAACAATTTGAGTGCTATAATTTTAGCATAATTATTAGAACCTTCTTCTAGTCTAGCCTTGAATTTAAAATAATGAGAGTAAAAAATATATAGTAATCATCCTGCTCCACAAACTCCAGGGACCCCCTATATAGATCCATCGAAAAAGCCTTAGGATCCTGATTTATCAATATTTGGAGGGATGATTTATCTATTTACCTTTGAAAAAAACTTATAGTTATTAAATTTTTTTATTATTTGGGAGGATACCTACCAAGTAGGCTTATTTTAATCCTAAAAAATTATTGTGTTCCTAGATAACCATACTCCCCATGAAACAAATAATGGGAGAGCTATAAAACCTTTGTTTGACCTATTTTCAAACTAATATTTTAAGCATTCTCCTAAGGAATATTCTTGTCATCCTATATGAAGCTTTAATTGTGCTAAAATATCCATCTAAACCTATCTAGTAAAGGTGTAAGATACTAGTAAATGATCAATTATTTCATTGTATGAATTACATAAATAACACCTTCCTAGACCATTACAAAATTTCTTCTATAATACCTCTCATGTTAGAACCTTATTTTTCATGGTAATCCAATACTCTTGTATTCAATTGGGATTTCTACTTCTAGAGTGTGTTGCACCACCGTGTTCAATCGTCATTGCTATCATCCAATAGAGTCTTACACCTCAAATTTGAAGTGTACTCCTTTGTAGCTCCATTATTTACCCAGACTAATTGATTAGTTTTCTCTTGCAAATTGATATGTCTAGATTTAAGTCTCCCCATATATTTTTTGCACTAGTGTACCTCTTGGTATTGAATCCCTATCATTGTTGCTTCATTTTATTCCTAACTCTAGTTTGGAAAAGATTCTGGGTAAACTACGTGGGTGAGAGTTCCAATCCCTTAAGCTCATATGGTCTAATACATTATTTCAAAGTATATTCATATCACAAAAATCAATCCAAGGGTCTAAGCCTAGTATTATCCTTAAACCATCCCATATTTTCTAGGTAAGCTAATCACCTACAATATAAAATGCTTGAATCATTCCCTTTCAACAAATTAAAACATTATGGTTTTGCTTCTTTGGGACCTTTATCCGCTCCTCAATTATGAGTGACTCTAAATAGTTTTCATATATGATCTTATTCCATAAGCCTTCCTTTGATATTATCTTCCAAACACACTTGGCTACTAAAGCCTTTCTAAATAAGATGTGCTTAAGTCCCCATCCTCCATTTTCCTTGATTTTGGCTAAGGATTGTCATTTAACTAAGGGAATACCTTCCCTTTCCATTTTCCCTATCCATAAAAATCTATAGCTTAATTGTCTAATTATATCCAAAACTTGAGGTCTGAGGTCTAGATCAATTGGTTCGAGCAAACTCTGTAATGGGGGTAGAGGTCCAAGGTTCAAATATTGGGCCTCATCAGACTGAACACTTATCCCTTTCTTGGTGCTTTTAACAACGTAAAAGGTTTAAAATGATTGTGGCATGGTGGTTATAGGGGTGGAATATACGAAGAACTGTGTGGAATATTTCAGGGTAGATAGTGCAGAATACAATGGCAGCCATAAAATCTATACAACCTACTTGGATTTGTGGTGACTATTGATTCCACCATGTAAATTCAAAAAAAAAAATTATGTCCTAAAATTCTTTTGAAATATGAGCCAAATAATTTCAATATACTAGTATTGCCTCCAACACAAACTTGACCAAAGCTAATATCCCCCCCAAATAGATCCATTTGTTGTAGCATATATTAATTCTTCCTTCTGCCTTCTTTAAACCAATTCTAGTCTTGTTTAGTGTAGTCATTGAATTTCAAAAAGAACTCCAAATATTTAAACCCCTCTTGAAGATCAAATGTATTAAAGGGTAAAAGTTGATCTATTAATATGGTTTGATCCTAATCCACATGGTAAAAAGAGGTTTTTGAATTTTATGCATTAATATGTATACCTATTGCCACTAACAAAAGATCTAAATATTATTTTAACTTCTTTGTATATTTTATTGTTTCGTCTATGAAAAGGAGAACATCATCTACAAAAAGTAGATGGGTTAGTTCCACTATTCTACCTATTCTAATTCCCTTTATTGATCCTTCCCTCTTGGATTCTAAAATGCACCTAATTAATCCCTTATCTACCAAAAGAAATAACAATGATGACAAGGGGTAGCCTTGTCTTATCTCTCAAGAAGATTTGAAGAACTGAGAGGTCGACCCATTAACCAAGATTGTAAAAGAAACAAAATAAATACATCCCATAATATAGTTCTCCATATTACTAATAAAGGCATCCCATAAGTGCTTTCCAAAATAAAATTCCTAATCAAAAGAAGATATAAACTCAACAGGTTTCCAAATACCTAAGAAGAAGAACACTCAGAAAAAACTAGTTATGAAGGATCAATCAAAGTCATCTGCTAATATGTTTGAAATCCTTTCCACAAATGATGTCCCAAGTGAGGAAGAGGAAATAATGGAAACTGAAATCTTAGAAACACAATTTAAATATGAAGGGAAGAACTCAGATACAAACCAACAAATCAAAGGTTTTCAACAGATTCAAAAAGGAGAAAATTTACACAAAAGAAAAAATCTTTCAAATGTTAAAACTTCAAATAATGCAGGTCCCAATATAGACTCCGTTGAACCATCTAGTAAAATTTTGGCTATGTACGAGCATTCTTCAAGGTTAGAAGCCATCTCAGATTCAATTGGAATAATTCAAGAAACAGGGAAAACAAAATTGAAGATGGATTCTAATCAAAAAGCAGATCGCAAGACCAATCAATATCATATGGTAAAAGAAGGTGAAAATCTTGTAGAGGAAGGTAAGATTAATGCCCTTCCCAACTTTTTTAGCCTTGGTATTAATGAAGATCATCACTTGGAATATTAGAGGACTCAAAGGGAGTCTTTCAAAACAAAATGAAATTAGAAGAATGATTCAGATAAATCATCCACATCTTGTTTTCCTTCAAGAAACAAAGATGTCAATGGAGGATATGGACTCAATTTCCAGTAAAATTTGTCCAACTGGAAAAGTGGTTTCCCTCAGTTCCCAAGGGACTTCGGGTGGCATTTCTTGTATTTGGGACCCAAAAGAGGTAGTTATTCACCATATGGTTTGCAGTTGGGGTTTGTTGGCTATAGATATTCAAAGTAGACATTCCAACCATATTATGCTCTGCATTATTGTTTATGCTCCGACTTCTTTGGAGGAAAAAAGAAGATAGTGGAAGGATATTACTCATATTATCTCTCATTTTCCTAAAGCTTGGATCTTGATCGAAGGAGATTTCAATACCATCCTCTCTATGGATGAGAAAAGGGGGGAAATAGAAATTTGGACAAAAGCACTGACCTCATGAGTGAATATATTGCAAACCTCCATCTTGTGGATATCCAACCAGATAATGGCCTTATGACTTGGTCTAACAGAAGGCAAGGCTTAGCTTGTATAATGGAGAGATTGGATAGGTTTTTGCTCTCTGAAAATTTCTTAATCCATGGTCACATTCCTAAAGTGAAGACTCTTAATAATGCTGGTTCGGATCATTGGCCAGTCATGGTGGAAATGTGGAAAACCAATGTGAGTTTCTCTCCTTTTCATTTTCAATTAATGTGGCTTAGAGACATTTCCTTCAGACCTCATGTGCAACAATGGTGGAAGGAAGGTAAACCTAGGCATGGGACTAAGATGCTATTTTTTTCCAAAAGACTGCAATACATTAAATCCAAAATCAAGACTTGGAACTGGAAAGAGTTTGGGGATGTTCATAAAAAAAAACATGAAGTTATTGCTCATATTGAAAATTTGAATAAGAAAATCTGTTTAGATGGCCTCACAGAGAAGAGAAGTGCAGATGAAATTAAACTCACAACTCAGTTAGAGGAATGGGAAAAAAGAGAAGAAATCTTATGGAAGCAAAAATCTAGAATTCAATGGCTCAAAGAAGGAGATCGAAACACAAATTTCTTCCACAAATCTCTTCTAGCTCGAAGATCTCACAACTTTATTTCTTCCTTAAAATCAGATTCTGGAGATGTTGTTTATACTTGGGATGGCATGAACTCTATTGTTGTTGATTACTTTTCCAATATTTTTCTTGCTACTCCTCTTGACTCAGCTTCACAACAAAATTTTCTTCAAGCAATCCCTTCTCTTATCACTTCTGAGGAGAACTCTATTTTGAATGCTCCTGTTACTATCAATGAGCTTCAACAAGTAGTTTTTAAAATGCAAAAAGGGAAAACCCCAGGTCCTGATGGTTTTCCCATTGAGTTCTACCAAGAGTTTTGGGATATCCTTCATGTTGATTTATTAGAGGTGGTGGAAGAAGCCAGGAAAGCCAAAGAAATTTTGAAGGTTATCAATAAAACTTATATTACTCTTGTTCCAAAAGCTCAAGAGGTTGATCATATCTCAACTTTTAGACCTATTGCTTTATGTAATGTTCTTCTCAAAATCATTACTAAAATCATGGCGAGAAAGGTTGAAGCCTCTTTTGCATAAGATTATTTCCCAGAGCAAGGGGGTTATGTGGAAGGACGTCAAATAGTAGATGAGATAGTTCTTGCTCAGGAAGCCATCCATTCCATGGATATGCAAAATTCTCCTTCCATGTTCATTCGGTTAGACTTATCCAAAGCTTATGACAGAGTGGATTGGCACTTCCTTATCAAAGTTTTGAGGCAATTTGGTTTCTCTAAGGATTGGATGGATTGGATTATGGGATGTATCTCTTTAGTTTCCTACTTAGTTCTTATCAATGGTAGGCCTTCTCAGTCATTCCCAGCTTCCAGAGGTATTAGGCAAGGTGACCCGCTATCCCCTTATTTATTCATCATTCTTGTTGAATGCTTGGGTAGGACTATAACCAAAAGAGGGAAAACAAAACCCTTGAGGGAGTTACCATTGCTCATGGAGCTAGACCTATCTCTCATCTTCAATTTGTGGATGACTCTACTCTTTTAGGTAAAGCTACAGTTAAGGAAGCTTCTAATATTAAGCAAATCATTAGCTATTTTTCTAAGGCTCAATGAAGACAAATCTAAAGTTATTTTATTTCACTGCTCTGCTAGACAGGAATCCATGGTCTTGGATAAATTAAGATATAAGAAGACCTCTCTTCCAATCACTTATTTAGGTATTCCCATAAATATTCAAAGGCAAAAAAATAAATATTGGAATTGGTTGTTGGACAAAGTCAAGAAGAAAATTGGAAAGTGGACCAACAAGTGGCTTTCTTACGGGGGTAGAATCACCTTGGTAAAATCAGTCCTTCAAGCTATTCCTATTTATGTTTCTTCTATTTTGAATATCCCAAAGGCTGTTCTTCGAGAATTGGATCAAATCAGTCATCGTTTCCTTTGGAGTGGTACTAAGGAGAAAAGAAAATGGGCCTTGGTGAAATGGGATACTTTATGTCTTCCTAAGAGTGAAGGGGGGTTAGGATTCCGGTATTCTATTAATAACAACAAATATTTAGCTACTAAATTATATTGGAGGATGTTGCATAACCCCAATGCTCTTTGGGCCAATAATATTCGTGCTAAATATGCTGAGAACAAAAGTCCTGAAGACCTTGTTCGCTATCAACTTCCTACCAAAGGTTCTCCCATTTTAGCGAGTTCTTAAGACTGGTGAGGATTTGATAAAGAAAAAATTATTTTGGATCATTCATAATGGTCAACAGGCAAATTTTTGGATAGATTCTTGGGATGGTCACAAGCCTTTGATAACTCAGTTTCTCGATTGGAGGCCTTGGATGGAGGAGCTTCATCGAGCTAATTGGATAAAGGTGGCTAATTACTGTCGGTACCATACTGGTAATTCAAAGGTTGGTAGATATTGGATCCCTATTGAGGACTGGCCTATTCAAATCCTAGAAAGGCAAAGACAAGATATCCAAGGCATCCTTCATATGAGATCCCTCTCTTGGTCCCATGAAAAATATTGTTTTGGATGGAACAACACTACTAAGGGTGAGTATTCAGTTGCTCAAGGTTATTTGACCTTATGCCATAATAATCCCAACCATTCTTTTGACATATTTTCTCGATTGTGGGCTCAAAATATCTGGCCTAAGGTGAGGTTCTTTAATTGGATTTTATTGCATCGTAGGGTGCTTACTGGTGAGCAACTTATGAAGCATGGTTTTCATGGCCCTTTTAGATGTGAAATGTGTGAAGAGAATGTAGAAAATATCAACCATATTTTTATTGAGTGTACTTTAGCCTCTAAGCTATGGAGGAGAATGGCCACTTTACTTGGCTTACAATGGTCCAATTTTTTTACTTTTGAACAACTTTGGAGGGATTGGCCTAATCAAGAGGGTGTTGATCATTTTATTAGGTAGTTAGTTTGGATGGGTTCTACCATTCTTCTTTGGAATATTTGGAATGAAAGGAACAACCAAATTTTTAATCAAGATAGGAAGGATATTCACTATATTTGGCAAAATACCATAGCCAACTTAGTTGAATCAGTCCATCAACTCCTTAATCACCCCCAAAACTCCCACCAAAGATGGGATCAAGTGATGCAAATATTGAAGATTAAATATTCTAAGGGCAACCAACTTAAAGGGAATGTGAGTATTAGTAATATGGATAGGACTAGAAATTGGCAACCTCCTCCTAAGGATTTTGGAAAATTCAATACTGATGGAGCCTCTAGAGGGAACCCTAGAAAATCCAGTGTGGGAGGAATTGGTAGACTTTCAGATGGCTCCCTGGTTTTTACTTTTGTTGAGAATTTGGGTATTCTTTCCAATAACCTTGCTGAGGGGTATGGTATCCTCAGAGGCCTTTAGGAGGCTACTAAGGTTGGATGGGAAAAGGTGTTAGTTGAGTTTGACTCTCAACTTATGATTAATCTCTTGAAGACTCCTTCTAAGAATCATAAGGTGGATTGGAGAATAAAAAGAATTATTGAGAAGATTCAATTAATCCAGATGGGATTTTTGAAAGTTGATTACAATCATGTGGTCAGAGATCAAAACAAGAGTGTTGATGCTTTAGCTAATTGGGCTTTGGACAAAGGTGATCTTACTTGTTATGGCCACCCTCCTATATGGTGGGCTTCTCAAATTAGGGAAGCTCTTCTTTCTATCATTTCTTTGGATGGCTCCAGTTCTGAAGGTACCTAGTTTCTTCTTGCTTTTTTTTTTGCTTCTCTTTGGTTCATTCAGTTTTTTTTAGTTCCCTAGCTCATTCTATTCTTTATTTTGTTTCCTCTGTTGATTCTTGCCTTAATAGTCTTCTGGTCTAGATAGGTCATTGTTATGTTCAATTTTTTTTTCTTTTTTGTTTTTTTTTGTTTAGTTTTTTAAGGTGGGTGGGTTCTTTTGTTTTGTTTTGTTTTTGTGTTCTTTGTGTTGTTTTTTGTTGTTCATGTGTTTTTTGTTTTGTTTTGTTTTGTTTTTTTTTTTATGTTTTTTGTTATTGTTCTTGTGTTTTTTTCATTCTTGTTCTTGGGTTTCTCTTTGTTTGTGTTATTTCGTGTTTTTATGTGTGAGTGTTTTCTATGTTTTTTGTTTTTGTTTATTGTCTGTTGTTGGTTGTTTTTTATTTTTTATTTTTATTATTTTTTTTTAGGTTTTGGTTGTGTTTATTTTTCATGTTTTTTTTGGGTTATGTCTTTGTAGTGTTATGTTGTTTTTGTCTTGTTTGTGTTTTGTTATGTGGTTCTTGTGTTTTTCTATGTGGTTTGTGTTGTGGTTTCTTTTATCTTATTGTGCATGTTTGGTTGTGCTTTTGTTTTTGACACACTCAAGGAGCATGTTTTTTATTTTATTTTATTATTTTTGTTGTTATTTACTTATTTTTAAATTGGTTTTGTGTGTTTGTTTGCTCCTTGAGTATGTCAAAGGTGGTAGGCTAGGTCCGAGTCTTGGGTGTTTTTGGAGGAATGGATACCCCTACCTCCTTGGGTCTTACCCGAAAGTGGCATCCCTTTTGGGATGTTTTCCACAAAAAAAAGGTATCCCATAATAAACATAATAATATTTCTCCATATTAAAGGAGTAGCCTTGTCATAATATGAGTAATTATAGTATCTTACTAATAAAGACATCCCATAAGAAACATAATAAATACATTCCATAATATAGTTATCTATATTAAAGGGGTAGCCTTGTCCTAATATGAGTGAGTATCATTCTTAAATATAGCCATTTTACTCTATCAAAAGCCTCAGAGAGATACAATTTCATCTTCATTATTGGCAGCTTTTTTAATTTCATGGTATGAAGAATTTCTTGAGCAACACCAATTGCTTCATGAATTTGTCTACCATGTATAAAAATAAATTGCTCAATAAATATATAAGGAGAGAGGGACCTTTTAATTATTGATGTAGTTAATTTTTCTATGATTTTGTACACATAGTTACACAAAGAAATGGGTCTAAAATCATCAAAGGAATGAGTATTGTCCTATTTTGGAATAAAAGCAATGAATATAGAGTTGAATATTGCATTTACCTTCCTATTTTCCTATAATACTCCATAAAATTGAGTAGGTTAGACTCCAAAATGTCATAGATCCCAAGAATTAATTCCAAAATACACCCATTAAGTCCTAGATTCATATTTTTGGAAGGAGGTTAAACCAATTTTGATCTCCTTCTTTGATATTTCCTTAATCAACTCACCGTTGGATTCCTCATCTATAAATCTGGGAAAGAGAGAATCTATTATGAGTATTTTAACTATACTAATTTGACCAGGATTTGTGTATAGTTAACCAAAATGCCTTACTCTCATGTCTAATTTTCCTTTAAAGAAGGAGACTTTACTTCCATCTTGTTCTTGTAGCTCCCAAATTGTATTTTGTTGTTTTTTATGATTTTTGAAGCTATGAAAAAAATTAGTGTTCTCATCCCCATTTGCAATCCAAAGTGCTCTACTTTTAATCCTCCTCCATGGTTCTATCTCTACCAAAAATCTTCTCTTCTCTTGTTCTAAATTTTTACACTTAAGACGTATTTCCTCATCAAATTATTTTTAAAGTCATATTATAGAAACATTGCAAGCTCCTCCTCAATCTCCTTAAATTTTTTCTCATACATTAATTTATTTTTATAGGCCCACTAAATAACTGTTGTCTTAAATTTTTTTAGATTTGTTACAAATTGAATACTAGCATATTCTCTCAGACTAGGATCAAACTCCACCCATTATTATTTGACTAGAGTTATAAAGCTATCCTCTTTTAGCCACTTAGAATTGAATTTAAAAGGACAATGTAGTTTTTTCTTGTCTTTTTCTATAAGAAGCATGATGGGGGAGATATTAGAGTCTCCTTTGACTTCAAACCAAGAATTCAATTTGTAAGTGTCATTTACAAAACTCTTTACTACTAAGAGTCTACCTAGTCTCTTAGAAATTCTATTAAGTCCTATCCTCTTGTTTCTCCAAGTTGGGATAGAATTTATAAGTGTTAAGTCTATGAACCCCTTGGAATTAAAATTTTGGATGAAGTAATTAGTTAGTGGATCAGTTCTAGTAGCAATACCCCACACTTCACTCATAGAAAGAGTTAAGTTTAAATCACCTCCTAAAATTAAAATTTCAGCTTGTAAAAGCTTTTTATTCTTAAAACTATCCCAATACTACATCCTAACTTTCAGTAAATGTTTAGTACTATCACTATTTTTCCAAGCTCCACTAAGTCAAGCAATGCAAATTTTGTTAGCCTAAACTAAATTGTCTTCCACCCTATGGCCACTCCTCTTAAGGCTCCTTTAACATCAAGGCCTAGAAAATCCTATTCTTTAAGCAATTTACTGAGATATTCCATCACTTTCATAGCTAACCCTTTTGTCTCTTGAATTAGTAGAATCTTTAGATTATGAATTTTTACTAGCCTACATAGAGCAATTTTTTTTGCTGAGTTTCTCATCCCTTTGATATTAAATAAGAGTAATTTCATTGATTACCTATGTAGGATCATCCCTAGTATAAGGATCCTCTTCAAGGATGACTGCTTGTCTTGTTGAACTTCATAGAGGCTTTTATTATTATCCAATGAAGTAAAATATGTTTTTCCTCTCCTACCAATAATACTTTCCACCCCATGTATTTACTAAGAACTTCTCCATCTTCTTACCTTAGTCCTATTCTTATTTTCAAGGATAATATAGGATATTTATGGGTTTCTAAGGGCACATAACCTTAATGACCATAGGTAAAATTAATTGGGGAAGTAAATTCAAAGTGATTTATCTATGAAGTATTATTGAAAACTTACCAGAGTCTAAACCGATATCTAGATCTACTTCCTTCAAGGAAGAAGAATTTGAGGGTCCTCCTTGCCCCTCAACTCCAACTTTACCTTCTTATAGGGGAGACTTTGTTTCATAAACTAGTAAACCTAGCCATTGTTTGGTTGAGGGACTCAAAAGAGAATTACCTATAATCTCATATGAGAAATAAAATTTAAAAATAGTTTCAATTTAAAAGCTTATATCAAGTTCCAAGAGCATAACATCTAAATTTTGCTCTAAGAATCCTAGCCTTACTTCAATCTAAGACAATTCTGAATCCATCACTTGATCTAGCACAAAACATTTTGTCTCCACCTTCTCTACATTTTTTATTTCTTTTCATAATTCCTCTAGTTTGTGTTACTTATGTATCAATTTGATAATATAATTAGTCTATATGTTATATGCTTGAAGGGAAAATTTCATCTCATTCTAACCCTTAAAGACTCCATTGCTTTCTTTATGATGCCAAACCTTCCTTGAAAAAAGAAAAGAAAAATAACCTTGTAATATACCCATAATTATGACAACATGAACACCTAAAAGGAACACCGATATAGTATAGGGATTATACATGCATCCTTTTGGTGTACTTCAACACAATTTCCTCACCAATCCATCTCTCTAGTCCATATCAACAAGAATCCTAACCATTATTATTAAGCATGAGGACTGATACCTCTCATCCACCTCCAAGAAAGAACAAATGCAGTTGCCTATGGCTTGGAAAACATCTCTAGACCAATATTCTAATGAAAACCTTGATAATTTTACCCATATAGGGTGAGTAGCTATTTGAGTGGTCCTATGATAAAAAAAATGTCCCACAGTTTAAGAATTAATTAATTTGACCCTCAAAATTATTTCTCTAACAAAATATTTGCCACATATTCCTTAGTCCTAAACTAAAATGACAATTACAAGTAAAAAACTAGGCACATACCCTAGGACTTCCATCTATTCCTTGGCCATCTAGTCTAACATGGATTTTTTAGAATTTTCATGCTCATAAAACCTCCCAGTAAGTGTTTTGTTTGAGATTTCAATGACTTATCTCAATTTCACATCTTCTCCTAGAAGTAATTTTGCTCTGTTACTCTTCCTTCAAATGTACTTGGTTGCATTTTTACATGCTTCCAAGGGATTCCTCCATGGATTTTCTCCTTTTAATTTTTTTTGTTATCCCTTGTAACCTTGATTTGAGAGTTATGGCATATTTTGAACTTTCTTAAAATAGGACATATCCCAATCATTACTCCTGTCCAAGAGTTGCATGCCTTCCTATAAAATTGTCATTGGCTCAGGCCCATTCTTAAATTATTTGAAAGGAGACTTCCTTCTTCCATACTTCCTTCTATTATATAAATAGAGACCTCCTCATAAGGATCTATCAAATTATCTACTACTTTTTCATGACCTTGTTTCAAAAATCCTTAAACCTTCCTTCCCTCTCAAAGTCATACATTCTCCTTAGTGCCTCAAGGTCAAGGGTCTCTCCATTAAAATTTGCATTATCAAACCTAGCCTTGATAGAGAAAGTCCCACTATCTTTGCTACCCTTTACTTCACTCACCATGGTGGTAGCATTGCTAGAAAAAAATCTAAAAATCTATCCTCTTAGCCCATGTATTTACAATATTAGGTTTAAGATACATATTATGCAATGATGACTCAATATTTAATGGTCATAACCCTCAGATTTTCTTCTCAAATTACCCCTCCTCACCCATTGCTCTATTTTCCATTAAAATTTTCAATAAAACCCTTATAAATACCTCTTCCAAACCCTTTATTGAGTTGCTACATCTTGTTGGTGATACAACTTGGAATAAAGGACCATGTGATAGATTTGATAGGTGTGATAGTAGCTATAAAAATGACCCATCCTTTTTAGTTTCCTCTTTGTATCCCCTTGACCTCTTCTTAATTGTTCAAGTTGAAACCTTAGGCATCTTTGACATCCATCTACACCATAATCCAATATCTTGTACTATTTTTGAGGTAAAGTGTTGCAGTTTTAATATATTTCAAAATGTTTGATTATATTACAAATTGTTAAAGGCCCTCTTATAGTATATACTATTCTTTTATAGTACATTTATGAGAAATCCCTAGGTTGTGCTTTAGGGCTTGAGAATTCCCAATGTTATTCTCCATTCTTATTTCCATGAACTCCTAACTTGCACAAATTATCACCTACCCAAACAAAAAATACTATGAAAATTTAATATATTAAAGACTTTTTCTTATTTAATGGCTACCCAAATATTTGTATTAAAAAAAAACCAAACACAACTCCAAAAATTTACTTTTACTTTCATATAGAAAAATAAACACCAGAGAAAAAGTACATATCAAGACATCCATAGCTTTCCATAAACCAATTTTTTTGTAGTATCTCTATAGCACCTGATATTCTAAAGTTGATCCAATAGATGGCCAAATTTGAACACATGACCTCCATGTGCATTGCAACCTAGCAAACCCTTACAAGTCCCTATAGTCTTCCTCCACCATAAAACCCTAACTTGCATAGTATATCATATATTTGAATGGCCAAAGCTATAAATTTACTGTATCCTATAGATCTAAAAGTGATAGATCCCACTTCTACCCTGAGTCCCATGCCCCTCTCCTCGCTTAAAAAATATATCACTTACCGCAAAAGAAATTTGTCACTTGCCTCCTCACACTAGGGTTTGATCTCCCCTACCTTGATCTCCCTGATATTTTATATTATTATGTATCAGTTCAAAAGCCAATGATTAAAATATAGTATATTTAAATGAATCTTATTTGATTTTCTACATCTAAAAATTAATTAATATCTTTGTATCATAAAGATCTCTTGTATTTAAGTAGATAATTTTTTAATTCTTATTATCACTCTATCCATGAAAATTTGTAAACATGATTGAATAATATAATTCTTATCCATAAACCAAATATAAAATTTTACTATTTCCTTCATATTTGGTTACATTGGTTTTCTTAAACATTTTATAAATTAAAATTAAGTCAAAATTATTATGATGTATATGTAGATTTATCTATTTTTTATTTGATTATTCTCGCATTATAGTGTATACTATGAATCACATTTGATAATTAATAAATCTTCATCTAACTATGCATCAACTTTATAGTTTGAACCCTAATTAATAACTTGGACCCTAATCATTAGATATAAATACCATTCCTCCCCACCACTATTAGTAATGATAATATTTAATATTCTACATGTAAGGCTATAATAATCACCTAAAATATATGATTAAGTTTCATGCATATTCTTATAATAAGCATATATTATGTATTAGATGTCTATCTATTCAAAACTTAAAAAATACAAAAATTAATGAAAGTCAATGTTCCTAAAAGTATATTTTTCTTATATTCACATAAAATCTAGTTTTTAAATAATTTAATTCTAAGAAAATATCTTTTACATGTCTATATAGAATCTACTATAAAGAAAAATTATTCTATATTATGTATCATTGGATGGCAAATATGTCCATCTATTTGTTCATTATAATGATTTAATAAAAAGTGCATATAGTTGCTTTTTACATTTATGGCATTGGATCTATTATATTGTTATTTAAAACATATATATAATATCAACTTATGCAAGTTATAAAGGATGACAAAAATAATGTAATGATAATTCTATTATTACATGGTGTATAGTTTGAATGAAGGTGATGTTTTCTATTGAATAAATGCATATGTATTGTAATAAGGACCTTTGAATTTTACAAAATATTTTTTTTATCAAAACCTTGTTTATATATATTAAAGATCAAATTCAGACCTATGTATTTATACAAGAAAATAAAATCAATGGTTTATTTATAAAATTGAGGGAAATAATGATTCTATCATACTCAAGCACATTCTTACTTAACAAACTTTGTAATTTATTTAATACTCTATTGATAGTAGAATCTATTTTAATTAATTTATATAAAGGGGCAATAATTTTTTTTAAGAAATTAAAAAAAGCATACATATATTTAAACCATATTTATTTCCTCCCACGTACAAAAAAATTGATTAACAAGATAACTAAAACTAGCACCTGTTAGTTAAAGTAAGAATCAAAGTTGTATACAAATTACACTTTGGACATAGTGAGTCAAAGTAACTTCTGTGTTCAAAAATTAAATTTGAGTTTTTAACATGATTTGTAAACAAAATACCACCAATCGAGGGTAAAATATGCAGAGCAATAAGTTTACAAAAAGTGGTAAGTTTTTAGAGAATGGTAAGTTTGAATCTTCGAGAATCAAGAATGGGAATGGAAACCCAAAATTTGGGTCCTCTGGTCACAAATAGGGCCCAAATGCCAGAGGACCCAAATGCTGGCCTTGGTATAGGGTTTGAACAACAAGAAGATCCAAATGGTATTTTGGAGTCGACAGGTGTGGGGGTCATTCCCAACCCCATTGGAAGTGGTCTAGGTCAGAAGTCGGGCAATTCTACAGAGCTTGTAACCCAAATCCATGGTGGAAAGGGTAGGGTTGTGCTCGTTGGGGGCCCTCCTTATCCCAACTATCTGCATTATTCCTTCATGGAAACCCTTAAGAAGGGCTATGAATTTTCATTGAATCTCTAAGTTTCTAGAATTGGAACCATTTTCCCAAATCAACAAGAGCTGGTCATTCCTCCTGAGGATATGGTATCAATAATTTCCAAAAGTTCTTTTGCTATGGTAGGGAAATTTGTGGACTCAAGGTCAGACATGGAATCCATATATAAATGGGCATTTTCTAAATGGTGACCTAGTGGAAACATGGAAATTATTACTATCACTAGGAATTTATTCCTAATTAGGTTGAATAACCCTGGTGACACAAGCCGTATCATATCTAGAGGATCCTTGTTCTTCGGATGCCAAAGTATCTTTCTCAAAATATAGGAATCTAAATTCAACGAAGAAACCCAAAGCATTAACCTAGCACCCATTTGGATCAGATTATAGGGACTTCATATTTAGTACTGGGAGGAAGGGATTTTGAGAAGCATTGCAGAGTCTATTGGAGATCTTGTCACCATCATCTAGCTTTCAAAGCTCAATCTCATATGAACTATGCCCACTTGTCAATGCCAATATGGACTTTGAACTTCCCACTTCCATTGATATGGTCATTGGCTCATTTAGGTGGAAGCAAGCATTTGAATATGAAAATAACCCTACTTTATGGATCGATTGCAAGCATTAGGGTCACCTTCTATCCCATTGTTTGGCTCTGAAGGTAGATTCCAAAAAGGATTGTGGCCCACCAAAAAATTCTCATAAGGCTCCTATATTCGAGGTCGGGTTAGGGTCTCTTATTATGACTACTCCAAGAAGTAGTAAACTCCACTCTCTTCCTTTTGAGGAGCCAACTTCAAAGTCAGTCATCGTCCTATTTTGAGTGATGAATTAATGAAGTGTCCTTCTAACCTAGAGTCTAACCCAAATCTCAATAAGGTAAGTTATTGTTTTTCTAACTCAAATGTTTTTAACATCCTTATTGAAGAATCTATGAATCAATTTTTGGGGATCCCTACCCATGTTTTTCTCCTCATCCAATCCCTTAATTTCCTTATTGTGCAATGCATTGTAGCTCCAAACCCCCTCCTATCCCCTTCTAGGAATGAGGTTTTGTGCCCACCCTCTTAGTATAGCCCTATGATCGCTTCCCTTTCTCCTTCTAGGTCAATACCATCTAGTCATCCTCTAATGTTGTGTATCTCCCCTTACAAGACCCTTCATTCCCCTATCCAAGTCCATATTTCCCACTCGCCTTGTGTAAGGAAGGTTGATTTTGGTTATGAAAATAAGTGGTATTTTATCAAGACAAAAGGAGAAAGGAAATTGAATATGACATTGCTAGTGGCATCCAGACCATGCTAGTGTATTCCATATTGAACATGGCTAAAGCTCCATTAGCCAAATAAGGAAAACTATCCAAACCCATCCTCTTGGGAGAGGGGGGCACATAACAGCTTCCAAATATCTCAAATGAAGGTCCTCTGATGGAATATGAGAGGTTTAAATGGGCCCACCAAGCAATGGGTAATTTCTTCTATGAGATGTGATTACAAACCCAATATCATCCTTTTGCAAGAGATGAATACTAACTCAAATAATAACCAAAAAATAACTAGTTTCCTCTAGAAAGGCTCCAAATTCATTGCCAGTACTACACATGGTTCTTATGGAGGCCTCATGTGTCTATGAAACCCTACCCAGTTTGAAGGAAAACTTATTTATTATTTTGATCATGTTACCAACATTATCTTTATTTACAAGGACTTAGGCTTTAGATTGGTGTTATCTAACGTCTATGCACCCAAAAACCCTTTAGATCAATCAACGTTCTAGATTTCTCTTATGTATATGAGGATGACCTTCCCAAATGAATCTTGGATGCTTGTAGGGGACTTCAACAATCCTCTCTATCCCATATATAATATTGGAGGGAATCCTATTACACCCAAATGTTATGAGGTATTTGCTAACTTCATTCATAACATCGATCTTATAGATGTCGAACTCAAGGACAACATTTTCACTTGGAGAAATAGAAGAGTTGTTGAAAGTCTCATTCAAATCCGTCTTGATAGGTTTATCATTCCCAAGGAATCCATTCCCCTCCTGGGTGATGCTACTCTTTTTTCTCTTCCTAATATTACTTTTGATCACAACCCACTCATCTTTGAGGGTTTACATCCGACTTCATCTTTAAAATATTTTTTTGGTTCGAATCCATGTGGCTCCAACATCCTAACATTAGGAACCGAATCATTGAATGGTGGTCTCAAGAATTTGTTGGTTCTCCATAGCTCAAATGGCTAAGAAACTCCGTTACATAAAGGAGAAGCTCAAACTTTGGAACAAAGAAATCTTCAAAAATATTTTTGAAACCAAACAAGTTATTATCAGCAAGATCAAATAAGTTGAAATGTAGCTTTAGGTGGGTTCTCCTCCCTAGGACCTACAAATCCAGGAGGGTGCTCCTTCCCAGGACTTGAGAGCCAACAAAAAATATCTTCTATCTGAATTCCACAACATCCTAGCCAAAGAAGATATATTCTGGAGGTAGAAATCTAGGGTTTTATGGCTAAAATTTGGAGACTCCAATACCAAGTTCTTCCATGCATTCACCATTAGACATAAAATCTCCAAAAAAATTAGAGAACTTCATAAAATAAATGGAGCCATAACCACTAACATTATAGAGATCAGGGCTAAAGTTGTGGAGAATTTCTAGGATCTCCTTGGGTCTTCCTACCAATGCTCTCCCTCTATTTTAGAATTTCTTCTTCAGCACATCCCTAACATTATCCCCTATGATTTCAATGCCAAAATTATCATGTCTTTTTACCATGATGAAAATAGAGACACTCTATTCTCAATGTACCCTGACAAAGCTCCTAGCCTGGATGGGTTCCCCCCAAGATTTTTTAGACCTTCTAAGACATCATAGGCCTTAACATCACTACTACTATTTAGGAAATCCAAAGCACCAAATCCCTATGTAAATATGTCAATTATACTTTCCTGGCCCTTGTTCCTAAATCCTAGGAATGTCATTCCTTCTCAAACTACCTTCCCATCAATATTTGTAATGTCCTTTACAAAATTCTTACCAAAATTATGGCCAATCACCTAAAGGAAATTCTTCCTCAAATTATAGACCCGTATCAAGGGAGCTTTATTCAAGGGTGGTAGGTTAGTGATGGTATCATCACCATTCATGAGCTAATCCGCTCTGTCTCTAAAAGCAAAAAGTTAAGTTTTTTTTCAAATTGGACATGAATAAAGCCTTTGAATGAGTTTCATGGGATTTTCTTTTGGTCTTCCTCTCCAATTTTGGGTTCCATGAGAACTAGATTAGACTCACCAAGGAATACCTCAACACGACCTAGTTTTTTGTACTTGTTAATGTTTCTTTGACCAACTATTTCAAAACCCATAAGAGATTAAGGCAAGGTGATCCCATGTCACCATTCCTTTTTATCATCCTTGCAAAATTCTTAGGGTGACCTCTCAAGGCAGTGTGTGCTAATGGGTCAATTTATAGGATTAAAGCCTCTTATGGTATTTTTTCTCTTTCTCACCAGTAATTTGTGGATGATACTAACTTGACCATATAATGCTCTATCCCTAAAACTCAAGCTATAAAATGCATCCTTAATGATTATGAAGAGGCTACAGGTCACATAATCAAATTTACAAAGAGAAACTTATATTTCATCAATACTCCTAAAGAAAGGTAGCTCACAATAGCTTATATTATAGGATGCAACATTACAAATTTTCTAGGCACCTATATCGGTCTTCCTCTCCTTCAGGGCAAACCAATGAAGGCAATATAGAATGGTGTCATTTAGCACATCATAAAAAAGTTGCTAGGGTGGAAAGGTGCTTTCCTTAGTCAGGCAACAAAAGTAACTTTAGTCCAAGACTACTTCTAGAGCATTTTGATTTTCTTCATGTCAATATTCAAAGTTCCCAAAGAAGTCTACTGGAAAATTGAACAAATTTAGAAATAGTTTCTCTAGTAAGGGTCATAAAATAAACATAGATTTTATTTGGTAGCGTGGAACAGAGTTTGTACAAGGAAGGTTCACAAGGACTTGGAATTTAGAAAAGTGTCCAAAATGAACATGGATTTATTATGCAAATAGGGATGACAAATATTGTTTGACTCTAAAACCCTATGAGTTGATATTATCAAAAGTAAATACCTCCACCATTGTTATTTCTTTGCAGATTCCATTTGTCTTGATGGATCGACATTTTGGAATGTCGTCTCCCATACCAGAGGCATCCTCACTAAAGGTCTCAGATGGTGATTAGAGAATGACAATATTATTCGGTTTTAGGAAGAGCTATGAATCTTTGACCGTCCTCTCATCAAGTCTCCTGAGTTTTATCTTCTAAATCCTCTTCTTAATCGATATGTTGGGGAATTTGTTTCCAACTTCATTTCCTATGACAACAACTAGTGTCCTTCATGGAAACCTATTCCTTCATCTGATGATATCACTGGTTCTACTAAAGCTGCCAAATCCCTCTCATACTTGCTCAAAACCTTTATCATCCCATATAACCCATATCAAGATTTTGCTCTTTGGGGAGCCACTACTCATGATATTTTTAATATCAAATATTCCTACTTCCTCTAGGAAGAGCCTCTACAAAACTAGTTTTCAGATGATCTCATCTAGCTTTACCACCTCATTCATAAAGTTATCTTTTTGGCTTGTTGTATAGAATAGAGTTCTAACCTTAGACAACTTATCTCATCATGGCTTAGTCCTTGCCAATAGATGCTATATGTGTCATTCTGATTGGAAATCGATCCCCCACCTCTTCCTGGCTTGCTCGTTCACCTCAACCATCCTATCCTCCCTCATGTTGGAGTTCAGTATTTCCTGGGTCCCTCCTAATACCATCATGGACATTTGATCCCAGTGACCCAATTCCTTCCACCACATTTGCCTTCGCTTCCTATGGTATTTCTGTCTTACTCATTTCCTATGGTAAGTGTAGCTCGAGAGGAATAACAGAGCTTTAAATGACTCTTCCTATAGCCCTAATTCTATCATTTTCAAAATTCTCACCCTGGCTCAGGAGAATTCTAGTCTTGTTCCTTGTCCTAAAAGTTGATATCATGGCACTGAGACCCATATCATTTCTTTGTTTAATCTCCTTGTCGGTGCTTCCAAACCTTAATTCCCTAAAGTTTATAGATCCTTAGTTCATTGGGTCCTGCCTCCTTCAGGTTGGTTTAAACTCAAATTTTATGGAGCTACTAAAGGCAACCCTAGCAAATTTGGTGTAGGAGGTCTTATCAGGGATGACCAAGGCAAAATTCTTCTTGCCTTCATTGAGGTAATTGGTGTCTAGTCCAACAACTTTGTTGAAGCTTGAGCTTTGTTCTAGGGTCTCACCTTGGCTACCAACAGATAGTTCCACAATATTATCATCGAAGGGGATTCATTGAATACCATCAACTTCATCAAGGTTCCTCTCCTCCTATGTAGTCTGTTGCTATTGCTATCGATGAGTTGAAAAGGATTATTAGTATCTTTGATAACTCCTTAGCTCAACACATTTACAGAGAGGGCAATGGAGCTACTAATCTGATGGTGAACCTAGGCTTGAGCTAGACAGGCCTCCAAGTTTAGGATAGTGATTTCCCTAGTGAAATCATCAAATTTTACCTCCATCATGATGTTTCAAATCAGTAATTGTTTTCAATGAAATTTAGTCATGGTGAGGTGGTGCCACTATGGCTTGAAAAATTCTATTCCCTTGTGGTCATTTAATTTTGATAGGGTTCCTCTCATGAATGTTTGTGGGAAGTTGATCGTTTCATGCCCGATGCCTAGTGGGCCTGGGTCATTGGATGGGTGGCCCCACTTGTTTGATAGTTGGAATTTCAAAATCTTAGGTTCTTCAAAGCCTGATCAAAGCTCTATTTTTGATGAGGGTCTCTGGTCTCCCTACCCAAAGCACTAGTGAAGACAAGCAGATAGATCTCGAGGTCTAGATCTTATCCTGCTCACATCCTAGTTTGGTTTAGTTTCCTAGTTTTTGCTGGATTTTCCTTTCCATTTTGTATTTGCTTGTGTTTAAGGATTGTTGTGTTAGTCCCATCTCTCTTTTTTGTTTCCCTCTTTTCTATCTCTCTGCGGGATCCCTACCTGGGAATTCCATTTTTGAATTGAAATTGTAAAAGGTTTGGGGACCTTTCAAAACCCCCTTTCCATCAATAAAAAAAAAAGAATCAAATTTTTATATTCATAATAGGGATAATAAATGTACAAAGTATGGAGAAAACCTACAAGGATAATAAAAACTCCAAACTACGAAGAAATCCAACCATTAATGTTACAATAGGGAAAAGTAATTTCTAAGTAACTAGTTCTGAATAACTCCTTTTTGAAGAGATTCTGAATAACCCCTTTTCGAAGAGATTCCAAAAAATCACATGGTAAGGATTTTTTTGAGTGAAAATATGTCTCTATTATGTGAATCAAAAGACTTCTCTTCCAAAATCCATATTTTATTGAGTTGTGTCCTCGTCCCAAGATGATTTCAATTAATTTTTTATCACAATGTTGATTCTACAATAAAAATTGTGTTGTAGATCTAGGATATAAACCAAATATAGAGTCTCTATAGCATCTGGATATTCTAAAGTTGATTCAATAGATGACCAATTTTTAAGGCTTGACCTGCATGTGCATTACAACCTAAAAAACCCTTCCAAGTCCCTATAGTCTTCGTCCACCATAAATTCCTAATTTACATAGTCTATTATCTATCTAAATAGCTAAAACTATGAAGTTACTATATCCTCTAGATCTAAAAATTATATATCCCACTTCTACCCTCAATACCATGCCCCTCTACTCACTTGCTTCAAAAAATCTATTGCCTACCTCAAAAGAATTTTATCGCTTGCCTCCTCACACTAGGGTTTAATCTCCCTTGCATTGATCTCATTAATGTTTTATATTATTATGTATCAATTCAAAATTCAATCATTAAAAGATAATATACTTAAATGAATCTTATTTGATTTTCTACATCTAAAAATTATTTGATATTTTTGTATCATAAAGATCTCTTGTATTTAAGTAAATAATTTTTAAATTTTTTATTATCACTCTATTTATGAAAATTTATAAACACAATTGAATAATATAATTCTTATCCATAAACCAAATAAAGAATTTTGCTATTTCCTTCATATTTTGTTACATTATTTTTCTTAAATATTTTTTAAATGAAATTAAAAATGATCCTTGTAAAAATTATTATCAAAGTATATGTAGATTTATCTATTTTTTTACTTGATTTTCTAGTATTATAGTGTATACTATGAATCACATTCGATAATTAAAAGATCTTCATCCAACTATGCATTAATTTTATAGTTTGAACCCTAATTAATAACTTAGACCCTAAGGATTAGTTATAAATACTATTCCTCCTCATAGTAGTGATAATATTTAATATTCTACATGTAAGGCTATGATAATCACTCAAAATAAATGATTAATTTTTATGCATGTTCTTATAATGATCATATATTATTTATTGCATGTCTATCTATTCAAAACTTAAAAAATATAAATTTAATGCAAACCAATATTCCTAAAAATATATTTTTCTTATATTCACATAAAATCTAGTTCTTAAATAATCTAATTCTAAGAAAATATCTTGTACACTTTTATGTAGAGTCTACTACTTGATTAGTTTAAATAGAAATTATTCTATATAATATATCATTGGATGGTAAATATGTCCATCTATTTGATTTAATAAAAAGTGCATATCCTTGCACTTTAAATTTATGGTATTGGATCTGTTATATATATATATATATATATATTATCACCTTATACAAGCTATAAAGGATGAAAAATATAATGCAATGATAATTATATTCTTACATGGTTTATAATTTGAAAGAAGGTGATGTTTTCTATTGAAAAAATGCATATATATTGTGATAAGGACCTTTAACATTTACAAATAATTTATTTATCAAAATCTTATTTATATATATATATATATGAAAAATCAAATTCAAACTTACCTATTTAGACAAGAAAATAAAATCAATGGTTCATTTATAAATTTAAGGGAAATAACGATTCTATAGACACAAGCACATCCTTACCAAACCTTGTGATTTATTTAATACTCTATTGTTAGTAAAATCTATTTTAATTTATTTATATAAAAGTGCGATAATTTATTTTTAAATTCAACAAAGCATACGTACATTTAAACCCTATTTATTACATAAAAAATTATTTAACAAGATAACTAATAGCTAACACCTATTAGTTAAAGTAAAAATCAAAGTTTCTTTATTCATAAAAGGGACAATAAATGTGCAAAGTATAGAGGAAACCTACATGGATAATAAAAACTCCAAACTACGAAGAAAAGAGACAAGTAATTTCCAATTAACTAGTTCTAAATAACTCTTTTTCAAAGATGTCCTAAAATCACAGGATTTTTTTTGGAGTGAAAAGATATCTCTATTATGTGAATCAAAAGACTTCTATTCCAAAATCTAGTTCTTAAATAATCTAAGTCTATAAATATGTCCATTTATTTATTCACTATAATGATTTAATAAAAAGTGCATTTCCTTGCTCTTTAAATTTATGGCATTGGATTTGTTATATTGTTATTTAAAACATATATATAATATAACCTTATGCAATTTATAAAGGATGACAAAAATAGTGCAATAATAATTTTATTCTTACATGGTTTATAGTTTGAAAGATGGTTTATAGTTTGAAAGAAGGTGATGTTTTCTATTGAACCCATGCCTATGTATTGTAATAAGGACCTTTGACTTTTACAGATAATTTATTTATCAAAATCTTATTTATATATATTAAAGATCAAATTCAAACTTATGCATTTAGACAAAAAAATAAAATCAATGGTTCATTTATAAATTTGAGGGAAATAATGACTCTATAAACACAAACACATCCTTATCAAACCTTGTTATTTATTTAATACTCTATTGTTAGTAAATTTATTTTAATTAATTTATTTGAAAGTGCAATAATTAAAAAAAAAAAAATTCAACAAAGCATACATACATTTAAACTATATTTATTTCCTAGCATCGTACATAAAAAATCATTAACAAGATAAGATAACTAAAAGCTAACACCTATTAGTTAAAGTAAGAATCAAAGTTGTTTATTCATAATAGGGACAACAAATGTGTAAAGTATCTAGGATACCTATAGGGATAAGAAAAACTCAAAACTCGTTAATGTTACAACAGGGACAAGTAATTTCTAATTAACTAGTTTTAAATAACTCCTTTTCGAAAAGGTCCTGAAAAAAGTCCATGGGTCTAGGTGGATTGGTAAGTTGGGGCATTTCTCGAGAGGAGACCTAGGTTCCAATCCCACGGGCTTGCCCATGCATAGACAGTAGCCCAGATCCGATTCCTCTGAGTGGTGCGCCAGATTGATGATGACGGTGCAACCCCTGTGCATCCGAAGGTCCCCATATCATGCCGGGTTACCATGTACCAAGACGGTGGAAGTCCTGGGAGCCTTCGTAGATAGTTTGAACCCTACCAGCTATGCTGTAGTTACTAAAAATCATGATTGTAACAATTGCTTCTATATATAAAAAAAAAGAAGAAAAGGTCCTCAAAAATCACATAGTAAAGATTTTTTTTTGGAGTGAAAAAATGTCTTTATTGTGTGAATCAAAAGACTTCTATTCCAAAATCTAGTTCTTAAATAATCTAATTCTAATAAAATATCTTGTACACATTTATGTAGAGTTTACTACTTGAATAGTTTAAATAGACATTATTATATTTAATATATCATTGGATGGTAAATATGTCCGTCTATTTGCTCATTATAATGATTTAATAAAAAGTGCATTTTTTTGCTCTTTAAATTTATGGCATTGGATCTATTATATTGTTATTATATATATATCACTCTATGCAAGTTATAAAGGATGACATAAATAATGCAATGATAATTCCATTTTTACATGGTTTATAGTTTGAAAGAAGAAAGAAGGTAATGTTTTCTACTGAAGAGATGCACATGTATTGTAATAAGAACCTTTGACTTTTACAAATAATTTATTGATAAAAATTTTATTTATATGTATATTATAGATCAAATTCAAACTTATGTATTTAGACAAGAAAATAAAATCAATGGTTCATTTATAAGTTTGAGGGAAATAATTGCTCTATAAACACAAGCACATCCTTATCAAATCTTGCGATTTATTTAATACTTCGTTGTTAATAAAATCTATTTTAATTAATTTATATGAAAGTGAAATATATTTTTTTAAATAAATTCAAAAAAGCATACATACATTTAAACTATATTTATTTATTCGCAGGTACATAAAAATTCATTAAAAAGATAACTAATAGCTAACACCTATTAGTTAAAGTAAGAATCAAATTTTTTTATTCATAATAGGGACGATAAATGTGCATAGTATTGAGGAAACCTATAGGGATAGTAAAAAATTCAAACTACGAAGATATCTAACCCTTAATGTTACAATAAGGACAAGTATTTTCCAATTAACTAGTTCTGAATAATTCCTTTCCGAAGAGGTCCTAAAAAAATCATAGGATTTTTTTTTTAGTAAAAATTTGTCTTTGTTATGTGAATCAAAAACCTTCTATTCTAAAATCTAGTTCTTAAATAATTTAATTGTAAGAAAATATCTTGTACATGTTTATGTAGAGTCTACTACTTGATTAATTTAAATAGAAATTATTCTATATATCATTGGATGGTAAATATGTCCATCTATTTGTTCATTATAACGATTTAATAAAAAGTGCATATCCTTGCTCTTGCTCTTTAAATTTATGGCATTGGATCTGTTATATTGTTATTTAAAACATATATATATAATATCACCTTATGCAAGTTATAAAGGATGACAAAAATAATGCAATTATAATTCTATTCTTACATGGTTTATAGTTTGAACAAAGCTGATGTTTTCTATTGAATAAATGCATATGTATTGTAATAAGGACCTTTGACTTTTACAAATAATTTATTTATCAAAATCTTATTTATATATATTAAATATAAAATTCAAATTTATGTATTTGAATAAGAAAATAAAATGAATGATTAATTTATAAATTTATAAATTTGAGAGAAATATTGATTTTATAAAGGTAAGCACATCCTTATCAAACCTTGCAATTTATTTAATACTTTATTGTTAGTAAAATCTATTTTAATTAATTTATATGAATTTGCAATAATTTTTTTTTTTAATAAATTCAGCAAAGCTTACATACATTAAACTTTCCTTCCACATACATAAATTCATTAACAAGATAACTAAAACTAACATCTATTAGTTAAAGGAAAATGAAAGTTGTATATTCATAAGGATAGATAGATAGATATTAAAGTGAACGAAATTTCAATCATGAAATATGCCACTAGACTTGCATCATCACATTAACCCGTTAGAAAGCAAAGTACCGAGGAAAGGAAACCTATGTGGATAATAAAAATGCCAAACTACAAAGAAAAATCTAACCGTTAATGTTAGAATAGAAACAAGTAATTTCCAATTAACTAGTTCTGAATAACTCTTTTTCGAAGAGGTCTTGGAAAAATCACAGAATTGTTTTGGAGTGAAAAGATATCTCTATTATGTGAACCAAAAGACTTCTCTTCCAAAATCCATGTTTGATTGGGTCGTGTGCTCGTCCCAAGATTATTTCAATTAATGTTTTTATCACAATCTTGATTCTACGATAAAAATTGTATTGTAGAGTCAGGCTGTAAATTCTTCAAACTTAAGTTTTGTAAGTTTATAAAACTTCTTAGGGATCCATGAATAAGGAAAAAACCATATCCTCATTTACATTCAACACTATCTAGATCCTTTACCAGTTTTTCTCAAACCAAAGCTATGAGAAATCAAGATCACAGACTTTCACTATTCATTGAATCCTAAATTACTTGGGTGCATTGAGGTGTACATGAACATGGAGCATGCAGAAGTTAAAAGCAACGGATATCGCCTCAGAGATTTTAGAGCAATTTCAGTGGTAGGGGAAGGCAATATGGGAAAAGTATACCTCACAAGGATGAAGGATGACCCGGAGCCATTTGCAATGAAGGTGGTGAAGAAAGAAGCACATAGAATGCATAGAATTGGTAGAGCTCAAAAGGAAGCTGAGATTCTCTCCATCCTCAGCCATCCCTTCTTGCCATCTCTAAGTGCATCATTTGAGTCCAGATCTCGATATTACATTATCACCAAATACTGCACAGGTGGAGATCTCAATGGCCTCAGACAAAAGCAACTCGATAAGAAGTTCTCCCAGACTGTTGCACTGTAAGTGATTCTTAAATTTTGTAAACTATTTGAATTTTTTTTATCATATTTACATGCCATTATCATATAGTTATAACATTGCTTGATTATTTCAGTACTTGTGGTTGTTGCATTTGTTTCTAAGTTTATAGCTCAAAAGTTAATAGTTACTTCATTATTAATTTTTTTATCATGTCATTATCATACTTACAACATTTGTTTCATTATTTCATTACTTTTACTTTATGTTTATAGCATCAAAAGTTAACAGATAATTTATTCTCATTTTAATGTATAAAGGATTAATTACATTGTCACTTTATATTTTAAAAATTGGGACCTTGGTTCACAGTTTACCTCAAATTACTTTTGATCAATTTTTTTTTTTTAGAAAAAGCTAGATTAGCTTTGTTTCTGTACTTGCTAATTATATGTATGTATATATATTGTGATAGATTTTACGCAGCAGAGGTCCTGCTAACGTTGGAGTATCTTCATGGGATGGGGATTGTCTACAGAGATCTGAAACCGGAGAATGTTCTGATTCGTGAGAATGGGCACATTGTCCTGTCAGACTTCGATATGTCTTTGAGGCTCCACAACTTTCAAGACATCACAAGGAAAACTCCTCGATCTTCTCGGAGTCGAAGTGGGCGCATGAAACCCTTATTTCTAGTCTACGAAAAGTTTAATTGTAGTTCATGCGAGACCTCGCACGAGATCAAAACGGCCTCGGTTGTGCCTGAGGGATCGCAAAAATTCATGGGAACGGAGGAGTACCTTGCACCGGAAATTCTGCGGGGAGAAATCCATGGATTCCCCGTGGATTGCTGGACTTTTGGGGTGTTCTTATTCGAAATGGTTTTTGGAAGAACACCATTCAACGGCCGTGACAGGAGCGAGACGTTTTCAAATATTTTGATGGAGAAGCCACGGTTTCCTCCTCCGGGGGAAGATGAACGTGTCGTTTGTGATCTGATAAGGAGGCTGCTGGTGAAAGATTCTTCTCAGAGAATGGGGATTCAAGATATCAAGAGACATAGGTTTTTTCAGTCTGTGAAATGGAGTGAAATACAACATATACAGAGAACTCCATTCATTCCTGCGCCCTTCTCTTTTGATCAATCATATCCTAGCGACGAGTTCGGGGTTGGCATTGTGTTGGATCGGTCTGCTTCTGCCTCTGAATTTCTAAATCTGTTTGTGAACAACTTGTGTTAATGCGCCCAAGTGGATTAGCAAAAGCTTTTAGTCAAGAAATTTAGGTTCAAACTTTTGGTTAAGAAATTTAGTTTTAAAATTTGGGTACTATTCTAGTTTAGTAAAGGTAAAAGTCTGCTCTAAATTCTTTGAGTGTATGTCAGACCTATGATATGGTATGAACCCTTTTAAATTTTGGGTGCTCTTCCAGTAAAGGTAGAAGTCTACTCTAAATTCTTTGAGTGTATGTCAGACCTATGATATGATATGAACCCTTCACCTTAAATCATATAATTTGAACCTTGTACTTATCAATTATTTTTACTATAACCAAATATAATATATTATCCCTGTATGGTGGTATTTTATTTGATCGCAACTTTGATATATTTATATTTAAATATTAACCGGTCTTTAAAATGTGTGATTTGCTGTCCTCTAATGCTTAATCACAAATTGTCCTTTGGTGAAGATACCAATGGATATGGGGCTTTTGCGACCAAGGAAGGTTACTTTAAATCCAGAATATTTTAAGACATTATAATCATTATCTCATCATCACGCTGATTATTTTGATAAAAAAAAGTCTATCTTCATGGTTTACATAAATTATTATTGTTACTAAATTCAAAAATATTTTTGAATTTGAATGAAGAATTTTGGGGATCACACGGTATTGCTTTGGACATTTCAAAACATTTATAATTATAAATAATATCTTCGTGTATCAGATGGTCTCTCGAAGGTTTCAGAACTACCTGGGATCGGCTATTACCAATCAACTTTGTTTATTTTTTTCTTTTAAGTTAAATTTTAGAGTAGAGTATAAGTTTTTGGAAGGGGTGTGGTCTTTTTTATCAAGTTTAAACATAGATTTTGGAGTATTTTTTAAGGACTAGAATTTTAGGGTAAAGCATAGGTTTTTTGAAAGGGGTCTCCATCCCCTTTATTAAGTTTGAACTTGGATTTCCTAGTATACCTCAAGGACTAGAATTTTAAGGTGAAGAAGGTTTTTTGAAAGGGGTTTGAGTCTCATTGTACCAGGATTTGAATTTGGGTATTCTAGATGAAAACTTAAGGACAAGATTTGAACTTGAATTTTTTTTTTTTTAATGAAAACTCAAAGACATACCGCTACTATATCCTTCAAGGGACTCAAATTTTAAGATAAAGCATGGTTTCTTGAAAGGAGGAGGTTTCCCTTATATTAGGGTTTGAACTTAGATCTTCTAAAAAACAAGAGTTTTTGAAAAGGTCTTGATCCCTTATATAATGATTTGAATTTTCCTCTCTAAATAAAAACCCAAAAACATATCATTCCAATATCCCAACAAACATAACTTTAAAAAAATTAGTATAATCATTTACTTATTTTGTTTGCGGTTTAATTCATCTTGTTATACAATAACAATTCTATCTGAAAAAGAAAAAAATTGCTTTATTTTGAAAAAGGTTAATCACATATTTTTTTACCTTAATTGAATGAGCTAGATATTGAGAAAAACATCCTCATAGATAAATATTTTATAGTTATAAACTTATAATATTTTATGTATATATATAGTAAATCAATTGATTACACAATTTTAGGAAGTGAGTGTTAGTATAGAGCAAGCTCCAGCTTTAAAATTTATATTTTTGGGTAGATTAAAAGAAGAAATAATTTTTTATATATAATGAATATGAGGTGATTGAGTACAATATAATGGTTATAAATTTTATGCGAGATATTATAGTCGTTAGGGTTTTGGGCTCTCTCAAAATATGAGAGTTCAAATCATGGTAAGGTATGGTATGTCCCCGAGCTTGTGTACCAAAACCAATACATATTTAAGTAAATAAAAAAATGGTTATAAGAAATAAATGAGTTCATATGTAAATTGAATGGAAAACATATTTGAAGATTTAAAAGTAGTTTATATGGCACTGGAGATTAATTTTATTTTATTTAAATATTTTATTTTTGAAAATCTATTTGGATATATATATTAGGTGGTGGCCCATCATTTAGAGAGAAATGCCTTCTACAATGGCAAGAGTGTTTTCCTATGGAGATAAAAATATTCTAAGAGGCTTTAAAGAATATTGGTAATTGTGGAGGGGAGTTTATCAAGAGGGGTCAATAATATAGGAATAACATAATAATTTGGTCCTTAGGGGTTAGGTGGATTGGTATTTGCTTATGTGGCCAGGTACTTACCAAGAAGACATCTATGTTTAAACCTTGGGGGTAGCCTATTTGCAAAGGTAGTAGTCTAATATGAATATTCTAAGTGTAAACCAGACCGACGATGATGGTACGAATCTCAAGTGACTAGTGGTCCCTTTCACGTTGGATCAACAACAATGAGGTGGATAGGTTTGGTGGGAGCATCCCTTATAGTTTGAACCCTACGTTTGACAATTACTAAAATTAGTATAGTAGTAACCAACTCTCCTATGTATGTAGAAATGTTTTTTCATGTATATTTTAGAACATTCTTTTAAAATATATTTATTTTATATTTGAATCAAAATATGGGAATTAAAAATAGATTATACCCAGGTGTTGTAGGTGAGTTGGAGAGGAGAGGGAAATCCTCCAAGAGAGGTCCCAAGTTCAAATCTCCACCCTACCAAAAAGCTGAATTGGGTATCCAAAATCCAATTGATAATGTTGGTGCGAGTAGAGTTGGGTGCGACTCTCAGGTGAATTTAACGGTGTAGAACCCCCTGTTCATGGTCTCTCAGACCAAGGCGTTCCTGTAAGAGGTTTTTCGCTTAAAAAAAAATTATTATGAAAACACTGAAATAATTTTCCATAAATGTTATGTTATCTATAAGATAATTTATAATATGATACATTATTATACTATATAGAATGTAACCTTAGATAAAATATTTTAAAATACTAAATAACGGTAGAGAATGTCCCGAATTCTATGGTCAAGTTATTTATAATTAATTTAGAATAAAAATTAAACAAATATTTGAGGATAAAGGGATAAAGAAATGCAATGGATACAAGTTCAATTTGAAAATATATTTAAATAACAAAGAAAGATGTGAAAACAAATTTTAAAATGAAGAAGGTGGAAGAGGTAATATATAGTCGAAGTAAATTATCTCCATTTTATTCAACCAATAGAATCTAATGTACTTATAATAAACATAGAAGTAATATAGAGTTTATCCCTTGCTTTTAAGATTTTCAAAGGTAGTATAAAAAATATATTGATGACATCTATTACATTTTAATTTAGCATTTTTAGAGCCACATAGTAATATAAGTACTATGAAAGATGGCTTTTTTACTTATGTCAAAATTACAATATTTTTCATAAATAAATAAAAGCAATCCATCCACTCATATTAGGAAGCATAAATAAGGATGAAAAAGAAAAATATAATGGGCATCTATATGCATCATAAATAATTATTATATTAATCATAGATAAGATTACACAATGGGTTGATAATGAAGGGAGGAGTGGTTGGGGGTATTTATACCAATACCAAAACCTAAATTACATAAAAGAGTTTAACCTAAAATGACATAACAAAAGGTATCACAATTAATTACAATTTGTAATTTGGTTAACCATAACAACATTAATTCTATCCCATAGGGCTTATACAGTAATTTTTTTTCAATGAATTCAATATATTGTATAATGAATACCATTATTCCTATGCAATATTACATCATACAATGTTTGGTTTGGCCATAAATTGGATTACATATTCAAAACCACCTCATAATCTAAAATAAGGGTTGAGGAGATATGCCATTAATAACAGTAATATCTGCCCCCATAATGGGTGCTCTAATGGGCCTCCACATTTTAAGGTAGATTGATTTGGATCCTCCATCATTTAGACTCTTTTACTATGGTAATATTTTATCTATGAGTCTCCTTAGGCTATACCATAGTCATCACTATCACTATTAGACACTCCCATACACATCCAAAAAATACTTTTGCTAATACTTAAAATAAAGAAGAGAAGTCAAGGTCATCATTTATTTAAAGATAAGCTCCTTCAATATTCTATAGTTGCATAAGGTATAACTTGAAGATGTGGATTTTTCTTTTATGACATACATCACCCTATTTGAAGACTTCATATTTCTATTGGGCCACTTGATTTCATCAAAAGAGGCTATGATACTACTTAAAATAAAAGAGTTGTAACAAACTTCCAATAGTACCTAGACAAGAAATAGAAGAAGAAAGAGATCACAAATAATTAGATCTTTGTGAATAATCTAAAGTAATTGCCTAAATGAGGAAGATATATTGACTAAAGCACATGCTAAATAATTTTCTTGTAAGCCTCCAAAATATGTAAAATCCATTACAACTATCACAAATCCATCTCTATCTCCTAAAAAAGTCAGGCAAAAAATTTTGATTGCATAGAAAATTATAAAACTACCCTTTCGAAATAGGGCAATAGGCTTGAGGACTATTCCACATAATTTAGCCCCTAACACTAAAACATGTAGTATAAAAAATCATGTCTAGAGCATGCGAAAACTAATTTCACCAATGTATAGAGATCAAAACATCATGTGATTAAAAAAACACTCGAAATAATTTTGTATGCAAAAGGTATGGCCTTTGGAATTTTTGCCCAAATAGCCCTAAAAAAATAAAAAACTAAATGCTCAAACATTAGGAGAGAAGAAGTAAAATTTAGGATACCACTTGGAGGTTTATAATTTATTAATGCATTTCACTTATTTTTTCATCTTATCTACTATCAAGTAGTTCACTATCAATACTTGCCTACCCATGATTGTCTAAGTTGGTATAAATATTTGAAAATGGATTTTATTTGGTGGAAAATATGGTCATGTTAGTGTGCCTTGCTTTGTATAAGAACTAAGAAGCATTGGAGGAACTTAAAATCGGGTCTCGTATATGCCAAGAACATCATGCCAACAATATTTTCACACTTGTTGTTTGGAAGGTAAAAGGTTCTTCTTTCATATGAGTCTCCAATTAGTGAAAAAATAAAAAATGTTCATGAGTTTTGAATGTTCAACCTATTTGGTGTAAAAACAATCCAACATGTATATATCTAGTACTTGTGAGAAAGATGACAACACACTCATAAAAGCAATTTTAATTGGTATCATATGGCAAAAGCAAATTTTTATGACATTCAAACCCATAACTCTTTATCTTCAAACCATAGTGCATACTTCCATGCCATAATATGAATTAAGAGGACCCACCTTGATGATGTGAAGAGTGAAGTAGGCCATTTTTTCTCTAATGCTTTTAGAAAGATAGGAAGAAGGAAAAACATCAAAAAATCATGTTTGCCTCTTATGTAGCTTATGATAATTTGAGAAAATTATTTCATCCTATGAATTGAAAAATACTTGTAGGCTCTAAAAAATACTTTTTCATGACCAAGTGGAATGGATCCATACCCACTCTAATACCATGTTACAATTCACAATATTTTCTAGAAACAAGCACAAGCAATTCATCCACTCAAATATTATATTAAAAGCATAAATAAGTATGAAATAAGAAATATATATAATGAACACTCATAGGCACCATAAATAATTACTATATTATCCATAGTTAAGATTACACAACACTTCACTAATGAAACTAGGAATGGTGGATGATATTCAAACCAATACAAAAATACAAATTATGTATTACCAATCTAACTATATTCTCAACAAGATTAATTATGTATTACCAATCTAATTATGTAAAAAATTTTAACCTAAACCATCATAAGAAGAGGTCTTAAGGTTAATTACAAGTTATGAAGTGGGTTTAACTATTACCAATCTAAATATATTCTCAACAAGATTAATATAAAATATTCACACAATTCAATAACAATCTCATAGAAAATATTTTATTGATAAAAAAAAATATCAACTCAAGCAATTCAATCACAGTGTAATACAAATCTTATTCAATCCCATTTTACAATTCTTTATCTTCAATATATACATACATGGATATGAGAATCTTCACATTGACAACCCTTGACCTTTTTCTACTTACACAAACTTTTCATCTCCTTAAACACATAGGAGATCTAACACTTCATATTTCTCATGGGATAAATACAATATAGCAATAAATATATTATTGACTCCACATATCCACATAAGGACAAAGACTCTAATTATTGCACATACTAATAGATAAACTCTTACATAAATATAAACTTACATGATACCTCACTTACATAACTTCTGTGACAAGCGAAACAAAAATTCAATTATTTGATGAAGTATAAATAATACATTAGGGCCAGGATTATTCCGGAGGTTGTGGAACCACCCGATACCAATATAGACGCAGTTGGAACAAAATAACAACTAGCCTAAATTAATCAATTCTAACAATATAAGATTGTTAGGATTGAATTAAATAATGAAATAACTATTGAAATATATTCTAACATCCCTCCATATTACAATATTTCAGGAAACATATAACTACTAGCTATACTATCATCCCCCCATTATTTTGAAATAAATAGAGAGCTACGAAACAATTCAAATTTGACACGTGCAAGTTCCTTAGTGAATATGTCTGCAACTTGAGCATTGGCGGAGATGTACTGAAGCTGTATTCGGTGCTTTGGTACTTCGTCTCGAATGAAGTGGCATTGTGTATCAATGTGCTTTGTTTTCTCATGATGCACTAGATTCTTAACAAGATTCAAAACACCCATGTTGTCGCAGAACAAGTGTATTGGAGATTTTTATGGAAGACCCATACTTGTTAGGATGCGACGCAACCATATCACTTCGCACACAGCTTCACGTGCAATGCGATATTCTACCTTTGTTGATGAGATAGCAATGACTTATTGCTTCTTGTTGTGCCAAGAGACAGGACTAGATCCAAGATGAAACAAATATCCTGAAGTTGATTTACGATCATCATATGATCCAACATAGTCAGAGTTCGTGTATCCTTGTAAGAAGAATTTGCTATTCTTCTTGTATTCTAGGCCATATTCCATTATGCCATGGACATAGTGAAGAACTCATTTTGTTGCTTTTCAGTGTGTAGTCTTAGGTTCCTACATGAACCTCAAAAGATAGTTGATAGTAAATACGATATCTGGTCTAGTGTTTGTCAGATATATGAGACTCCCAATCAGTCACGATATTCTACCTTTTTTGATGAGATAGCAACCACTTATTGCTTCTTGTTGTGCCAAGAGATAGGACCAGATCCAAGATGAAACAAATATCTTGAAGTTGATTTACGATCATCATATGATCCAACATAGTCAGAGTTCATGTATCCCTATAAGAAGAATTTGTTGTTCTTATTGTATTCTAGGCCATATTCCATTATGCCATGGACATAGTGAAGAACTCATTTTGCTGCTTTTTAGTGTGTAGTCTTAGGTTCCTGCATGAACCTCAAAAGATAGTTGACAGTAAATACGATATCTGATCAAGTGTTTGTCAGATATATGAGAATCCCAATCAGCTGAAGATAGAGAGTATCATCTACCCAAGGTGATTTGTCATATCACGATAATTAAAGTCCTATTTCCATTGGTGTTGTCATCGGCTTGCAGTTAGTCATGCGATATTTTTCTAGTAGTGTCTTGGCATATTTTTTGGGACACTTTGATGTAGTGCTCCTTATGGTTCACTTACAGACCAAGACAGTAATGGAGAAGTCCGAGATCTATCATTTCAAAATATTTGCTCAAATATTGTTTGACAGTAGAGATCATTATTTTTGAACTCCCTATAATGAGCAGATCATCAACATAGAGTATAAGCAACACTATATCAGAGCCTTGCTTCTTGATATAGAGGTTTGCATCATATGAACATCTTTTGAATCCCTGCTGTAGTAGGTGATTATCCATTTTTATATACCAAGCCCGAGGGGCCTGTTTCAAACCATATAAGGAATTTACCAATTTGCAAACTTTCTACTGTTGGCCTTCCACTTCAAATACTTCTGGTTGAGTCATATAAACTTCCTCTTGGAGATCACCATTTAGAAAGGCACTCTTGACATCCATTTGGTGCACTTTCCACCCATACTGTGCTTCCATAACACAAAGAAATCGAATGGTTGTCATCCGATCAATAGGTGCAAAAGTTTCCTCATAGTCAATACCTTCTCTTTGATCATAGCCCTTTGCAACAAGTTAGGCCTTATGCTTATCTATTGTTCCATATACTTTGTACTTGATTTTGTACACCCATTTGCAGCCTATGGGTTTATTTCCATATGGCAGATCCACAGGCTTCCAATTTTTATTTTTCATCAGAGACTTGTACTCTACATCCATAGTGGCCTTCCACTGAGGCTCACCAAGGGCATCTTGCACTGACGCAGGTTCAAGTTTGTTTATTGAGGACATAAAAACCCTATCATCATCAATATCCATATCTTTTGTATCTCTCACTGGATCTACAGAAAGTTCCTCAAAATATTGACATAAATCATCAACCCCAATAATATCTATTGCAGCTTTCTCCTGTCGAGCCATGTTGTGAGTACAAGGCCTATCCAATGTCAAATTCGATGGAATGGATAGCTTAGATTCTATAATTGTACTTGTATACCACTTTGGATTTTTCTTCTATGGTGATGAAGAAGATGAAGAATGACCTCCAACCTTGGATGAAGGAGACTTATCAACCTTAGTTTCCACAAGGTCTAGGTATACATCTGATGTGTTTTCTGATGTGAAAGCCTCATAAAAAACTACATCTCTATTGATGTGAATCTTATTGTTTAAGGGATAAATAAATCGATAACCCTTAGAGTGCTCATCATACCCAAGAAGAATGCACTTCAATGTTTTCTCATCTAGCTTCATTCTCTTTTCTTTCGATATGTGCATGAATGCTTTACAACCAAAAATGGGTAGATGAGATATGGAGGCTTTTATGCCACTCCATACTTCCTGTGGAGTCATTCCTTGTAGGGACTTAGTGGGTACCCTATTCAATAGATATACTGCTATGGTGAAAGCTTCTGTCCAATATTGTTGCCCAATTCTAGCTCCTGTGAGCATGTAACGAACCATTTCTGTGATGGAACGGTTCCTCATTTTAGCAACTCCATTTTGCTGAGGAGTATAAGCAGTAGTCAATTGTAATGTGATTCCATTTTCAATCAAGAATGCATAAAATTATTTAGAGGTGAACTCCCCCCATCGATCTGAGTGGAGGGTCTTTATAGAAGTCCTTGACTACTTTTCAACATATTTCTTGAATTGTTGAAAGAATCCAAATGCTTTAGATTTCAGTTGAATAAAGAATACCTACATCTTTCATGAGTATTCATCCACGAATAACTGAAAATACCTTTTACCCCCATAACTATTGGGTGTCAAAGGACTACAAAGATCGGTGTGAACCAACTCCAGAGGTTTCTTTGCTCTTGTAGAGCTCCTTTCGAATGGTACTCTATGCTTCTTTCTTGCCAAGCAATCAGAGCAAACTGGTAATGTGGTAGAAAGGGAAGGAAGACCCTTTACCATCTCATACTTACTTAACTCAAGTAAGTAACCAGAACTCATATGTCCATATCTCTTGTGCCATAGGGAAGTTGCCTCCTTTGTAGAGATAGTTATGGTCACATATGGAGTAGAGATAACATCTAGGGCAAATAAGTCATGTTTATATGAAGCGGTTGCAATGTTCCTACCTCTCCTGGTAATAGAACAACACTTGTTGCACCCCTCAAACCTAGATTTTACAACCATATCCTTGTCCAAAATTTGTGTGACTGATAACAAGTTGTTCGCCAATCCTGAAACATAGAGAACCTTATAAATTTGGCACTTGCCATCAGGAAGAGTAACAAAAACTGTACCTTCTCCCTAAACCTTGTATGTTTTATCATCGATAATAGTGACAGGTTTACCCTCTTTGACCTCAAAAGACTAAAAACATGATTTATCACCAGTCATGTGCTTACTAGCTCTAAAATCGACATACCAAATAGTATCTGTCTTCTTGGATACTATGGTAGTCATGAGCACTTTGTGTGCTCTCTCAGAATCTGTGTCAGATTCCTCAACAATAAAATTCACTTGCTATTATTTGTTATTTTGTGGTTTGTTCTGGCCTTTCTATTTTGATTGTTTATTCTTATGCCAACATCTGTTTATATCATGACCTTCTTTGTCACAAATCTTACAATATATCTTTTTCTGTTGAGGTTGTTGAGTTTTTTTCTCTTTTGAATCCTTTTGATAACTTCCTCCCTTTTTAAAATTACCCTTCTTCTTGTTCTACCCCTTCCTGTTGGTGCATAGGGTAGTGTTAGAAGAAACATCTCGCTGTAGTTGGCGTGCCTCCTCTTCTTGAAGTAAATTTACCAACTCAACAAAGGTAACTTGTCTCGGTGATACATGAAGTGATGTGATCAACACTCTAAAATAATCTAGTAGAGCTCTCATTTCAACTGAGGTAAGGAGATTATAATCAACTAGTGCTACCAAGGAATTCAATTTTCCTTTCAACTTAGACACTCTGCAAAGAAATTTTTCAACTGTCTCTCCCTGTTTCATGCTTAGACTGTGTAATTGAGACTGAATAAATAGAATGGTGGAATCATTATTTCCTTCATATATAGTTTTAAGGGCATCCCATGCCACTTTACTATTTTGACAGTCAACAATATGAGGTTGAACTTCATCAGAAACATCAAGCAAAATGAGCACTTTTGCTTTGCTATCTATCTTATCAAAGTCTTTTTGACCAGTAGTGAGAGTTGTGGCTCCAACTATAGATGAAGGTATTTTTGTTGTTCCAGACACAACATCCCAAATATCATCCATCTCTAGGATAACCTTCATTTTGTTTTTCCATGGTGTATAGTTTGGACCTTTCAACAACTGATGAGCACCATTCATTAGTTTTGCAAACATTGTGAAGGTGCCTTATAACACCAAATGGTCCCCCCTTTGATATACCTTAATGCCATGCCATTATACCGTACAAAATACCTACCCTTACGCAAGGGAGACTATAGGTATTTTGAAAAACTAGAAAAATTACCTGCCCTTACGTGAGGAAGACTGTAGGTAATTTTAATGATTATAGGATATGTGGTACTTAGGCGATACTAAAAAGGAATCACCTCGTTAATGAAACCAACCTTAGAAAGCCTTCAATCTGCATGCGTGGGGCGTAACTTCCCCTATACACTTTGGATATCCGAATATTCGTCTAGATTTAAGCCTACACACGAGAGTGATTGGGGTAGTGGATGGAGTAAAAAAATAGCAAAATGGAAAACTTATCTCTCCCCGACGATTAATAGAGAACAAGATCAGACATCATTTTTGGTAGCTATATTAGGCGGTGGATACAATAGCGCAATCACGATAGCTTTACCTATAAGTGCTAGCCAGAGGTATCACAAATACCGAATGTTGTAGTGCAATAAATTGCATGGATGGGTTTTAATTATTCTGGGGACTTAGGGAGTGAATTTGATTTTAACTTTTAATGATGTAGTGCAAAGCAAGTAAAAATGCAACATACAACATAAAAGTGCCCATAGAAATAAACCACTAGGTGTCGGGCGTAGCCGAAAATGCACCTTTACAATAATGCCAAAATTTGCTTTTTCTCAAAAAATTACTCTCTTTCCCCCCTTTATTTTGCGAAAAAAATACCCCCTTTTAAAACTTCTTATTATAAAGCATTTTTAAACAATTTTTTTTTATATCTAAAGTTTAAAAAAAAGAGTGAGATTAATGCTAGCCAACCATCGTAGGAATTTCAAAATTTCAGAAATAATTTGTTCAACATGTAGGAATTTCAAAAATAATTTGTTTAACATCGAAGCTTTTTTTTCAACAATTTTTCCACTTAATGCCAACCATGTTTCCACCTCTCTACCTGCTGATTTTAAAATAAGGATTTCAACCTTAACTTCAGATCTAAAAAACTCATTAGTGGATACATGACGTTGACGTCTCACCGGTTCTCACTTATCTGTTAGCTACAGTGCTTCGTGGTTGAATCATAGGAAATTTCAAAAAGCAACTTAAGGCGAACAAATGCCTCTATATATATATATATATATATATATATATATATATATATATATATATATATCATTTATATCATGTTATTCTAAAATATAAAGTTAAAAATTAATGGCTATAGATCATATCGTGTGCATTTTTTTTTAGAGCTATTCTTATATTTGGATAATGTGTTAATTTTAATCATTTGTGGAAAGTATTTTGAATTTTAATATGATTTTTTATTATTTAATTGTTTACCTTTAATGATTTATCTTCTATTGCCATTAGAATGGGTATTGTATTTTCGTACTTTATGGAAGCTTTGGGTTTTTCTAATAGTTTTCTTTAGGTTTTATTTTCCAAAATCCTAGATGGACTTGGATTACAATTATCTCACTTTGTTATAACAAATTTGTTGCTTTAAAAAAATATACATTGGCAGGCACCTCTTGATTTTTTTGATATTTAATCTATTTTTTACTTTTCTTGATTAGACTTGTATCCTAATTATTTTGATGGATTTTTTAACCAAATTTAATCACACGTCTTGATATCTAGGATCAAATATTAATCAAAATATTAATCCAAAAAGGATCTCTAATCAATATAACATTCATAAAATGATCAATGTACATATTCTCATACATTTTTTGATATTAAGATACAGTTAACCAAATTTAATCTCATTAATCTCACGTCCTGATATCTAGGATCAAATATGAATCAAAATATTTATGCAAACAAGACCTCTATTTGATAAGATGATCAATATACAATATTCTCATACATTTCTTGATATTCAAATACAATACATGGATGTTTATCTTCATATTATAACCTTAGAAGGTGATATATGAGGGGTATTGTAGATTAAATTATTGGGTTTTCATCAAGAATATCCAAGTTTAAACCCCGATACAAGGGGACTGGGACCCCTCATAAAAACCCATATTTTAAACTCAAAATTTAGCCAATGGGACCTTAGTTCAATGGTTGGGACACATAGTTGATGTAGCCCACACCAAGGTTTAAATCTTGATGGCACCAAATATATCGATGTGACTAAATTGATGTAAGAGGAGAAGGGTAAAACTTTCAAAACCCTATATATATATATATATATATATATATATATATATATATATATATATATATATATATATATATATATATATATATATAACCTTAGAAGAGGTATTGGGAAGGAACTTGAAGAAGGCATACAAAGATGAGTTAATAAGCAAACTTAAGACTAGTAATAACATCAACAACATCACCCACCAATAGTTTGTAGATGATACAACCCTTTTTGGGAGAGAAAGGATAAACGAGGCTAAAACTTTAAATAACTTATTAAAGGAATATGAAAAAACATCAAAATAAAAATTTAATAGAACAAAATCCAATATTTACTTTTAAACACTCCAACTAAAATCAAAACAAATATATACAGGTTGCTTTTTATCTTTATACAATCTAACAATACTAATATCCTTCTCACGATATCTTGGGATTTTGATATTTACACATCAACTAGCTCAATACGCTGAAGTCCATCTTCTCTTACTTTATAACTTCAGGTATTTTTATTCTTTTTGTTTCTTTTTTTTTCCATGGAAAATCCTCTTAGCCAAAATAGATTTTGCTTATAAATGTTTTTAAGTTTCTAAGACTTGTTTTCCCTTTGGGCTATTCATGTAACATTGACTTTGTTGAATCCATGTTCAGATTTTGTTTTTCTTGTTAATAATCCATAATCCATAGAAATTCCCAAACATATTGTTTTTTAAGCAAGTTACAAAAGACTGTTTAATAAAAAAATTGAAATTTTAAATAAAAAATTCAAAGAAAATCTAATAAAAATAAAATTATATAGTTTATATTTAAACTAAAATTTACTAAATAAACATAAATTGTCCCGGGGATGCAGCCGTTAGGTTTTGGCTCTTTTTTGGAAAGTCTATGGTGTCTATGGTTCAAACCTGGTGTGGGCGAGGGCGAGTCTGTGAGATCTAAGTTCAAACCGCAACGTGGACAAGTGTGTGAGGGGGGTATGTGGTAAATGTGTGTTAAATTCCTTATTGACAACCATAGCTCTCCCCTTTAAAAGATCATCGAAAGAAACTCTTAAAATTTTTACCTTAGATACCCTATTCAATTAAATAGGGTCTTAGACTATGTAATATGCTCACAGAATTACATACCAAAAATAGAGGAGCTAGAAGTGGAAGATTCTCGAGTGGAACTTAAGTCAGATCACAACCCAATTGTTATGAAACTTCGAATGCATGGAGACAAACCAAGGAAAAAACACTTGCAAGGCAATCAAAATAAATATCCTCAAAAGGGAAACATTCTCTTAACAGATGAAAATCAGTAGAATTTTAAAGCAGTATTAAATAATAAGTTACAGGAAAGGGAAGAACTACATCATAGTAGTAGAGATTATAGTAAGAGTGAATGGTTAATGCAAGTTATTCAAGAAGCTCTAAACAAATGCAAGAGAGCTAAAAATAAAAATAAAGAAAGGAATAGCTTCCCAACCAACCCATGGTTCGATGAAGATTGCAAAAAATACGAAGATTACTAAATAAACCAACGGATAAAACAATAGCAAACAAAAAAGCATATGAGAAACTGGTAAGGGCAAAAAAAGAAGAATACACTAGAACAAGGAGAGAAGAATTGATTTATTTAGGGAAGCATGAACCAAAGAAATTTTGGAAGGAACTAAGCGTGAAAAGGATGAAAACTAAAAATAACATAATAGTTAATCAGTGGTTGGAGTATTCAAAACAACTGTATCAACGTAGTAACCAACGGGAGACACCCCCTACTATCATTGTCAAGAAAGAACTTTTCACAATTAAAGACATTATTCAAGGGATAAAAAAGTTAGCAACTGGTAAAGCCCGTGACATAGACAATCTTCAAGCAGAGCATATAAAATGGGGGTAGATATCTTGGCACCGTAAATCAAAGAAATTTTCAATGAGGTCATACAAAATGGCTTCCCTACCGAGTGGACAACTAGCTTGACCATTCCTTTGTTTAAAAGTGGAGATGTAAATAATCCCTCAAACTATCGAACTATCATGATCAATCCTCTCTTTGCAAAGTTTTTTGGGAGTATGATAGAGCGTAGGATCAGCATATGGGTAGAAGAAAAGGGAAAGAGAGCAAAGGGGCAAGCAGGTTTTAGGCCCAAGCACTCAACTATTGATCACTGTATCACGCCCAGACACATAGTGGAAAAAATATGGGACAAAAAAGAGGAGGCTTTTTGCTGTTTTGTAGACTTCAAAAGGGCATTTGACACAGTACCAAGGAAAAAATTATGAAGCAGAATGGGAGAGCTAGAGGTTCCAATTCACTACAGGCGACGAGTTCACGAGACTATATGAGCATGTAAAGGCTAGAATCAGAACACATGAAGGGTTATCTGAATGTTTTGGTAGTGACATAGGTGTCAAACAAGGTTACCCTCTATCTCCGACCTTATTTGTGCTATACATTGACAAGTTAGAAGAATGGATAAAAAAAATTGGGGGAGAGGGTGTGCATTTAGCCAAATATGTGGTAAAACTCCTCATGTATGCAGATGATGTAATTCTTGTGGCCAAAACAACCAAAGATCTATAAGATCACCTTCAAGCTCTAGAACTATTTTGTAAAGAAGTTGGGATGCAGGTGAACACGAGCAAAACAAAAATTATGATTTTTTTAGCAAAAAAGAAGAAGCAACAACTCAAATTTTAGTTTGCAGGAGAACCGCTTGATGTAGTAGTAGAATACAAATACCTAGGCATAGACTTTCATGACAAACTTAATTGGAATACATGTAGGATGAAAAGAACTCAAAGTGGCTGGAGAGCACTATATGCACTTCAAAACAGGTGTAGGAATGCTGATTTGTGGGACTGGAAGACCACCAAGGTCTTATTTGGCCTATTTGTTACACCGGTTCTCTTGTATGGTTGCGAGGTGTGGGCTAGTGACACAACAAATGCAAAATGGAGGCAAATAGAAAGGATTCAAAAATATCTAATCACAAACTTTCTCAAAATTAAGGCCACAACCCCTTATGAAATTATTCTAGCTGAAATTGGAATGTTCCCTTTAGAAGCAATTGCTATGACCAAGTTGTTATGTTACTTGAAAAAAACAGAAAACATGACAAATGATAGATGGCCTAGAGCAGCTAGGAATGAAGAGTTGCATAGGTGAAAGAATACGTGGATGAAACAAAATCAGAAATGGATGAAACGTTGGGAAATCAACATAAATAAATGCCCAAATGTCAACAAAAATATAAAAAATTATGTGAATGAAAAGTTCAGAAGTGGAATGTGGAAAAATGCAAGCAGGAAAAGACAATATTATATTGCAAATTTTAACCCAACGTATGACCACAAGGAAAAAGCGTATATAGGTGCTGAAATCAAGTGGAAGGAAAAAATACTCATTGCTCGAGATAAGGACTAGCTCTCATAGGCTTAGATGTGAAACAGGGAGATGGATGACGCCCAAAGAACAATGGGAAGAAAGGATATGTACTCTATGCAGCACAGGGGCAGTAGAGACAGAGGAACACTTCATCTATAAATGCCCGAGTTTTTCAGATATCCGTGACAAATACAAAGAAACACTTGGGAACGAGTTTATTACAGATTTATTTGAAGACAGTAAAATAAAAAAAGTTGGAGAATTGCTAACACAAATCAGCAGGAGAAGGAACAACCTTCTCAAAGATATTAAAGATCATATGATATGATTTGAGTAATTGTACTTCCATATTTGAGGTCCCATAGCCCATATTTGGATCTCGCGGACGTAATTAAAATCTTTCATATATGTTATATGTTATTATAGCATGGTCTAGAATAACAATGGCACGTTTCAAATGTAGTGTTCCAGGTCCCGCATTTTTCAAAAAGCTAGATTATCGTTAGAATCATGAGCCGGTGTTTTCTTAGAATCATTACATTTTACGTGATTTGTTTGTTTTTTTAACATTTTCCTCCTCTGGTTGCAGTTGTAGTGAACGGGTTTGTGTGCAAGAATCCAAACGAGGTTTCAGGGAAGGACTTTTTCTTCCGAGGTCTGGGAAATCCGGGAAATACAAACAATCCGGTGGGGTCTAAGGCATTTGTTCAACAGTTAGGGGGACGTGTTCGTGTTTCCTCGAGGATTGGTGCACTTCCAACTCAATGTGGGACATGAAAATGCAGTGGCCATATCGGGACTCAACAGCCAGCTCCCTGGAACGCAGGTGATTGCCAATTCTCTTTTCGGAGCAACGCCTCCTCTTCCTGATATCGTGCTCGCCAAAGCGTTTCAGATCAACGATAAGATTGTCGATGCCATCAAGTCCCGCATTTCCAACCCACCCCATCGTTAAACCAAGTAATATTATTACCTCTATGATATGATATGGTAATAACCAGTGTTTAAACTCGCAACTCGTCAAAATTTTGGCAGCCTAAGTTTGGAGAGTACTTGGCGACCAGGGAAAAACGGCATTAAATCTGCAATAAAAAAATGGAAGAAATTAAAATAAATAAATAAACAAATAATTTTCTAACTTGAGATTATGAGATTATAATAGTATTTTATAACTAATAACATTTTGCAGATGGGATATATGGGTATAATAAGATTTTCAAACTTTTCAAAACTAATAAAATGTATTAGAAGGTTTCATCCTAGTCCCAACTCTCAAGTTTAGCAATGTACATTGATTGTCTTGTAAGGAATTTAATAAAATTTTTAATTATAGTACCTCATCAAAGTTATTATTAACAGGAATTTTACTCAAATTACATAGTCAAATATTGTGGTTTTTTCTTTAAAAAAAAGTTAAAAAATTTACGAAAAAAACATAAGTTATATATTTACTTTTGATAATTTATCTTTTTTGGCAAGGCTTAAAATACGATTCAACTCTATTTCTTTGACTATCCAGCTTCTAGATGTTCCAATTCCTCCCAGATGATCCCTTAAAGTGTTCCATTCACCCTCTCCTTTATAATCCTTAGACTTCATCTTGAATCTACAAATCCTTGTTTCTATTCTTATCCTCCCTTTTCTAGTTCCCATATTGCAGTTATTTTTGGAGTTGTTTCCATATCTCTACTTCATCCTCTGTCATCTAAGAGTCTTTCTGAGTTCTAACCTGCGCTGTATTAGTGTTCCCAAATTCTTTTCTCTGGTCTAAATTCTTCTCTAAAAATCATGTTGTTATGTTCCAACCAAAATTACCAGTAGATGAAACCCAAACCCAAATCCCAAACTATCTTCAAGGTCTTTGATTTGAATCTATTGGTCTTCTAATAGTCTCAAAAGTTGTTCTCAGTGGAAATGAATCTTTCTTATTGGAAAAAAATGTTGTACCACAAACTCCATATTGTTTGGGCATAGGGGCACACAAAAAGGATGTGGCCCATTGTTTCCTCCTCTTGGTGACACATTACACACTAGTTGGGTTTAATAATTCTACATCTCCTTAAGTTATTCTGAGTCAAAATACTCTTATGTGCAACCAACCACATAAAGTATTTTATCTTTGGCCATCATTTGGGTTGCCATAATTTCAACCAAGGTGATTGTGGACCAATTTGAGTGTTGTAAATTCTTAATTGGCTATACCCCCAACCTATTTGATCAGGTTCATTCCTCCTTGGCCACTTCAATCCAATATTTCTTTCAATTCTCTTTTCTCCTAAGTCCATTCTACCCTTAGCCCCTCCTTTGGGACTTGCAACTGACCAATATTGACCTGCAGTTGGTCTGGTGGTTTAAATAATGGCCTATGACATACTACCATTTCATTTGACAATTTTATTTGAGGCCTATTAAGTGGGGGTATTGATCTTCCAAGAATCTTCCCATAATCTAGCAGTCCTACCATACCCTACTTTTTATTATAGCCCTTCTTTGATAAGTGATACCCCTTTCTTTATAGCTTTCCAGGTCTTTGATCCCTCTCCTATTACTAGAATATGAAGTAGATCTTCTATATTTTATGAGGGATAGTATTTAGCTTTCGAAATATGGCTCCAAAACTGGTCTTGATAAGTTAGTCATCTCCAATACAACTTAGTCGTTAGAGCTTGGTTGTTTGTTGTTGTTGCTCTAATTCCTAGACCTCCAACTTCCTTTGGCTTACAAACCTTGTTCCAACTAACTAGTGCCCTTGTGTTATTACCCTGCACTTAAAACCAAATAAAGTGTTTCATCAACTTGTCCAAATATTTTAGAATGTTGTTTGGGACTGCCAGAATGAAGAATTTGTACACTAGAATTGCTTGTAAAATTATTTTAGCAATGTTACTCTTCATCCAAAATATAGCCACTTGTAGATCCAATACGAAAATTTTGAGTGGATTTTGTCTCTTATTGATTTCTAATATTTATTTTTAAGGCCATTCTTTGTTCGGAGGATACCCAAATATTCTAAAGGTAGTGATGCCTCTAAGAATCTAATGATGTGGGTAATCTATACCCTTAATATTTTTGTCACATTGAAAAACTACTTTTAATTTTACTTCATTTAGTAGTTGTCCATTAGTCGTTATGTAGTAGTCTAACACTTCTTTGATAGTAGTCGCTTCTCTTATTGATGCTTCCCCCACATTCCTATGTCATCTGCAAACTAGAGGTGAGTAAGCTTTATGTTCCTGATTATCCTCACCCCTGCAATGGTGTTCTCTGCTCTCCTTTTCTATATGAGTCTTCCCAAGCCCTCTACAAAAATGATGAATAAAAAAGGAGAAAGTGGGTCCCATTTTTGTATGCCTCTAGAAGATTTGACCAGTTGGGATGGATTACCATTAATGAGCACCAAATAAATAGACAATAAATATGCATTCCATAACCCATTTTATTCATTCTTCGCTCAAACCAAATTTCTTTAGTATTTGGGATAAAAATTTCCAACTTACTCTATCATAAGCCTTGGATAAATCTAGCTTAAGAAACATACTTTTATTCCCATTTTGGAAAAGCTTGTGAATAGTTTCCTATATTATCATAACCCCATCCAAAAATTTGTTTGCCTTGAACAAATTCTTTTTGTTCTGTAGAGATTAACCTTGGTAAGATCTATTTTAGCCTATTTACCATCAATTTGGTTATGATCTTATAAACCACATTGCAAAGAGCAATTGGTCTATAGTTAGTAAGATTCTACATATCTCCACTTTTCAATATTAGAGCTAAAAAATGTGTGATTTGAGGTTTTAAATATTCTCCCACTAGTTTTGACTTCCATCCCATGTGGATAGGTCATAAATATGATTATAGTGATTGCATGATGTGGTTGAGTCATAGAATAACTTGGTGTTTCTATCTCCCTCTTGAAACCAAATTATTCTTCCTTGTTGTCTCCAGTAGGCTTCCTATTTCTTGTCTAACTCTTCTTCGTCTTGCATCAAAATAATTTCTTTGTAGAGAAGCTCTTCAGATATAGGTTCTGAGTGGATTCTTTTTGCTGCTATTTCTTACATTTGAATTGAGATATTAACTCACTAATGCTAGAATTATGATTGATAAAAGTTACTCCATCTTTTCAAATTGCTTTCAATAAACCTTAATTCGGAGTGAAGCTGAAATGTTGTCCCATGTTCTATTTTTCCTTCCTGCCACCATTGTTTCATTAGTTTTGATAAGTCATTATTTTAGATCCAAAAAGTCTCGAATCTGAAAGGATTATTCTTGACCTGAGGCCTTTTTCCTATGTAGATAGTTACCGAAAAATGGTCAAATTTTAAACTAATATTTTTGTTTCTTATAATGGTAGGATTAGATAATGTAGATGTTAAACTAATACTTTTGTTTTTGGAATGCCATGGAACATAATGACTGGCCTTGGCTCTAATTTAATGGGTGATTTGGAAGATTCTCAAGTTTAGTATCATAATGTTTTATCTCCTCCAATCTTCTGCAATATTTTGCTTCCTCCTTAATCACCTCAAGGTCCTCTACGGTAAACTCTAGGGTCCATCGAACTCTTGCAATCCAATCAAAAAGTGGATCTAACTTTTTCAATCGAATTGTCTAGTAAGATTCACTACCCTTCACATGTGTTTTACAAAGCCTAAGATTATATTGCACAAATACAAGGTTATTAAAGTTATCTTGGCTCAACCTATTGCACTTTTGGTGTGTATGAAATCAAATAGAGACCAATTGTGCTCAATATAAGTGATGTATGCCAAGGTGCATTACATAACTCAAATTAGATGGAAAAAATGAAAAGTCTCTCTTCTAATAAAAATAGTCTTTATAACTACTTGTACTAAAATTATCTATTTATGTGACAATATGTATAAAATCACAATATAAATAAATTTAATCAATCATTAATTATGATTTATTTATAAAGTGATAAGGTAAATTTATATTATATAATATTTATAGTTTTATCAAGCAAAATAAAAATTATAAAATCACAATCCATTTTATTTTTATAGAGTTGGATCCAATATCTTATGAAAAACTTATTTATTTATTTTTTTAATCTTATAAACATAATAATTGTAATTTATAGTTTGTCATCGATAAAACAAATAATCTCATGTTTTCAATGCACTTTTCAATCCAATATGAGGACAAGCTTCTTATTATATTATTAGGTTGTGCAGTGAAATGTGAAAATAAATAGATTATAGTTTCTTCATTTACGTTTAGATAATGGCTTGTGAGAAAAAAGGTCATTTTATTCTTGTCCATGTGATAAAACAAAAAATTTAAATTCTACATAACTAATTTAAGATTAGGTATTCACTCACCTACATTTTTTTATTCAAATAATAAAAAAAAATATCATAAAAAAATCTTGTAAAGATCAAAATTAACTTACATTACTTTTACCACTACCTTGATGCCACTTGAATCCAATATCTCTGCCACTTGTATTCAATACATCTCCCACATTGTATGGAGTAACCCCAAGTGGAAAATGGAAATACATAACATGGAAAACAAACACATTATATATGAAAGTGAGTGTAGAGTTTCACTTTCTCTGGTTAATACACTTAAAGTATATTTTATACATGTAATCCCCTACCCCTACCCTATATCTAGCCTACCTCACCTATCTCTCCCTTACCTATATCCATAAAAGTATATTTTATATAGGTAATCCTCTCCCACATATCTATCTATAAAATTATATTTTATACGTGTAATCCCCTCCCCTACCACTATCTATAAAATTATATTTTATACATGTAATCCCCTCCCATGTCTCTATATGTGCAAGTCTAGATGATTAATTACCATGTACATATAATACCCTCCCCTGTATCTATCTGTATGTGCCTAGTATCTACCTTGTCTCCACCTACCTCCCCTATCTCTACCCTACCTCTATCTATAAAAGTATACTTTATACATGTAATCCCCTCTATAAATAATAGTCAGGTAATTTGTTGCAAGTTAGCAAGTTACTTAGCCTAAGTTTTTATTAAAAAAACTCATAGATCCTATTGAACCATCAGACTCATGGGTGCTTGCAGTTAACCTACGAGTTTTAAATAAATAGTAATAACAATAATGGAATAAGTTACTGATTACCGTATGTATTAAAAAAAAATATAATAGAAAAAGCAAGGTCGATTCCACTCTCCGTTATGTATTCATTTGGTCATCATTTTGCATGGGCCTTCCTCGTCACTTTTGTGTTGTGTTGTCGCATATTTCACATTTTGTTTCAACGCTTATGGATTTAAAATGAATAGATAGATACTTGTTGTGGATTATCCTCATGTAGTGTACAATCAATAGGAATCATCTCCATTTGAATCATTTAGAGGGGGGAAACTACCCTGCTACATATGATTCTTGGTTGGATCTACTAGGAGTTGAGGTGACCACGTGGGTGTGTTATATTATCTACACTCAAGGCCTTTAAGATTTAAGGGTCTAGGAATGGTTTAAGAACTCCCTCCAAGTCTAGGTATGGAATGTTTTATGTGTATATTAAATAAATCACCTATGTTTGGACTTTCTACAAGCTGAACTATGGAAAATGAAAGAACAATACAAGACAAGCAATGATGTAGGAAGAAAAGAAACTAATCCTAGAATGATTTTTGATTTTGGATTATTACTAAAACCTAACTTACAATAAAGTAATCCTTTACTTTTTAGCAAGGGTTTTAATAGAATGCACGAACAAAATTAACCCTAAGATGCACACTATATGTCTTTCTATTTCAAATGCCTAGAATATGCTCAAAATGTGTTTCCTAAATTTATGATATAGGTTTTACAATATAAATGAAAAGAAAATAAAAAATAACCTAAGAGATTAACTTAGAATAATTATTTGATCTGATAGTTGACCTCAAATCTTACTTGCATCTATATGTATCCCACAACTTCGAATCTTGCAAAACAGCTTCACAAAACCCTAGAAAAATTAATCAGCATTTGGGTGCCTACTTAAGCTAATATAAGACTAGACTTGGAGGCACAACAGTCAACCCTCATTGGTCCCTTTAGTTGGCCATTCAAAAATAAAAATGATTGTTGACCTTTTTGGAAACGAACAAGACAAGATGCAATGAAATAAAATAGTCTAAAAAATTGAATGCAAATTATAGTTTTATGGCCTATATGAAACATGCAAGTGGAAATGAGGGTTTGGAAGTGAAACCTTAACCCCAAATTTGGTGAACTAAAAATCATATCCCATAAGGGGTAACCATGATTTTAGTTTTTGCTAAATCACACCTTGTAAAGGGTGATTGTGATTTTCAGGATAGAAATGCAAAAGTGATAGATGGATGTAAATTTCAATACAAAATATAGAATAAATGATTTTAGAAGTAAAAAAATTAAAGAATAAACCTAGTGGTAGTAAAAGAATAGACAAAAGGATGAAGTCCTCCACAATAATGGTAGATTCCTCCTCAAGGCTCCCACACTTGTCCACCAAGAGTAGAAAATCAGCAACATAGCAATAACAAAACACCATAGAACACTTATTGTTAGAAGACTTGGATTCCAAAAGAATTGTTAACCAAAATCACACTTCTTAGAATCTCTATAAGAATGGTTAGGAAAATTATTAGGAAGAAAAAGAGGATCCAAACCCTCTTTTTATAAGAGGTTTGGAGGTAAAAAGAGTGGGAAAACCTAAGGGAGGGCCGATGTCCTGAGAGTTGGCCCAAAAATCCTATTTTATCTTAATTATTTCTTCTCGCATGGTGAAACTTAAGAGAAAATAACTTGTCAAAACAATACCTAGTAAGGGTTGACTACGATTTTAGTAAAGCTAGAAAAAAAGGAGGAACAAGGGGGTAGGAGGACCAAAATTATGCCTAGACAAGTTTGAGGGCCTTCTCTAGGATTCTAGGAAGATTGACTTGCTTAGGTATGTCAATTTTCCATGTCTACATTTTGCCCCACTTTGATGCATTTATGGCCTAGTAAATACATCAATGAAAGATGTAGATACCGATGGGCGAAGAATGATGAACAAAAAAAGGGATAGCTAGTTTAGAAGAAAGGGGTGGTGCAAAGATGGTGTTATTCCAAACACCTAAATATTTTACAAGTAAGACAAGGCATTAGGGACTCTAATGCCTCTTAGGCTAGGATACCCTCGATTTTTTGAATGAATTCTAGATTCCTAGAGAAAATTGAAAAATGTTGGTACAAAAGAAAGAGAGCAAACAGAGGGAGATAGAGCAAAAGATGCAAAACAAAAAAGAGATCAAAAAAGGGGAGGGTGAAAATAAACTAATTTTCACCATGTGAGAAAGACTCAAGAGAAATACCTAACTTTAAATTAGATTTTACTTTCATTATTGCTTTTTTTTTGTTTTTTATCACAAACATAACAAATGCAATGCATGATGAATCTAACTAAATAAAATGTGTGAGTGAATCTAACTAATGTGATGTGTAAATGCAATCTAAAATGGATACAAAATGAAAATGCATGGATGAAAAAAATAAAAAGAAAGGAAGAAGAAGAAACAAAATAGAAGGAGAATGAAGAGGCGAATAAGCAAAGTTCCAAAAGGTCAACAAAGGAAAGATAGATAAAAAAAATTAGGAGCCAAATCCTATAAGGATATATGCTCGTAAATGACCAAATGGATACTGCCTCTTGCTTGTGGCCATGAAGATATCCTATAAGGGTGTTGATGCTCATGAAGATGATCAAATGTGGAGTGATACCTACCATGGTTGAGTGCTCACTAATGGCTAGAGGTGAAGAGATACCCACAAGGAAGTATGCTCACAAATAGTCAAATGGAGGTTGTCCCTCGCTCATGACCATGAAGCTATCCTGTATGGGGTGAAGAGATAATTGATTTACCAAAATGAGTACTACCTAATAGGGGTGTACTATGTGCAAAATATGTATGAGTAGAGAAAAGCACAACAAGAGTAGTGTGAGTGTGTGCATGTTTTGGAAGAATATAGAATAAGAAATAGAGAAGAAAGATCATGTGTGTGCATCTCTAATGAAATTTTGAGATCTAAGAGGTGTGTGTAAGATAGTTAGTGGTTGTATAAATACCATAAATGATATTCATGTATTATCAACCCTATATCATGAGGATTACTTATCACTCAAAATACCAATAGGTATGAAAATAGAATAATAAATGTATATCCTTTCTCTTGTGGTGGATAATAAATGATTATAAATTTCAAGGAAAAAGGACATACAAGAGAAGAAGAACTATATCCCTTGAATTTTATAATCATTGTAAAATTTTTAGATCTAAAGCCCCTAGCTAAGACCCATTAAATTTACTAATGACTACCCTATATTTGAATAACAAGGATTGCTTCTCTATGAGGTCCTTTCTAACATCTACTACTAGGGATTATTCTAAGTATTTAGCAATAATTTTCTCATAAAAAAGAAATAATAAATCAATATCTACTAAAATTTATTGTATATCCTATAGCACTTAGAACTTAAAATAAAATGAAGGGATAAATGAAACATAGCTAAAAAATTCTATGCCAAGATAAAATGTATCATCTCATTGATGCCCTAGCCCTCCATTGCTTCTCCTGCTATTTGAGCCTTGGGTGACAAGTGGCATGACCCTCCCTGGTGAAATTTTTGGCATAAAGAAATAATGTATTAATCTATGATACTTTACCTAACTTGAGAAATTAAACCAACTATGTGATGTGTAGTTGATTTGAAAGAGTATGGTATTGCTGACATATTGTCAAGATGTGCAAGATTAGGTACACTCATAGGTGAAAGAAGAATAATCATCCACTAGAAGTGAGTACTTGAGGTTGGGTAAATGATTTTTAAGGTAACTTAGGGGTAACAATTATGGATACCTTCATATAGGCAAGCATTCGATTAGGGATAATCATAAATAGCTAGCCACCTTGAGCCTCAATTGATGGCCTAGTAATCATCATAAAATCTTAGGATGAGACAGGTGACTAGGTTGATGGAAAGACTTCGTCTTTGTTTGTTGCATATGTTTGATTATCTTTTACTTCATTACTATCTACATTGGTGGTTTTAGGAATAAAAGTATGCATGAGTAGGTTGTCTTTGAAAGCTCCTTGGTTTATTTAATAATATCTTACTCTCTACTTTTATAAATAGAGAAGTTTTATTTTTTTTGGTAGGTAAAAGTAATTTTATTTACTTTACGGGTTGAAGGGACCTGCCCCTTTTTACATTCGAAACAACTATGGTTGGAAGGCCATAGTCCCATATCTAGGGGATGTTGAGCCAACAAAATAAAGCAACTAACCAAAAATTTTCATGAACTACCCCCACATGTTTCCTTCCACAAACATACAAAAAATTCAAATTACATAGCAAAACAAAAACAAACACCATCACACCCATGCTCCACACGAACCAGACACCTCAGTTCCCAATTTTTTGGGATTTGTGACTTGTTTCATTCTTGGCATTGTCCCCGCTGGGGAGGAGAGTTTCTAGAATGGCAGGGAGTCTCTTGAGCTCCTCAATGGCACTGGACATGAGATTGTTCCCTTCGTGTAGGACATTAGCCGTTGTCTAAAAGTGTTCGACTGCTTCATTGATGCGGGTAAGAGCTACTATTCTCAACATGTCCTAAGAAAGGGAGTTGTTGATGCGGTCCTTCTGGGTATCCTCCCGTGTCTCTTTCTACCGCTCTTCTTGGTGATCTTCCTAGTTTCCTTCTTGGGAGCCTTCGTCATCACTGGTGATTTTGTGGAACGACCGATTGTCACTCTAAATAGGCGTCAAAAATCACTTGGAAGACCTCTTCAGGGGAGGTCTGGCAACCTTTTTCTTGGGATGAAGTCTCTTGCACACCCGAGGCTTCTCTTCCTCAAGGGATCCTTGGTTGCCCACATGAGGCTTCTCTTCCACAAGGGGGTTTTCCTTGCCCTAGGGGGTGGCATCAGTTGCCTGAGTAGGGGGCAAAGCAGGAGGTGGTGATTGGTGGTCTACTAGGGGTTAGGGTGTGGGCAAGCTGGCATAGCCAGGGAACTTGGGTAGAGACAAGCCATGTTGATAGATCGAGGAGGGGTTATTGGAATTGATGATGCCAGAGGGATGGGAACCATGAGCGTGCTTGTAAAGAACAAGAAATAGGCCTTGGTGGTGGGGGCTTAGGATAATGGCTCTTTCTGGATTTATTGATGGTAATGGTGATGGACCGAAAGAGAAACTTTAGGACGTTGATGGGGTGGACATCCCGCAAGTGATTGATAAAGGCTATATTGTAGGTGCTCAGGGGCTTATTAGGATTATCCATAGAGATGTACTGGAGTATGGGAACAATCGTCGTGTCCTAGGGGTGAGGGAGGGAAGACTACACAATGCTTTTTTTCTCCCAAACTAACTCACTCCCCTTGTCGAGGAATTTATCGGTCTCTTCCTTGAATTTGTGTTCATATTTATGGATAATTCTACCAAAAAACTTAATCCCAAACACCTAAGCTATGTATTGAGGACTTACCACAAAATGGAGGCCACAAACTCAAACCTCGCCATCATTCTAGGACTCTATGAAGTCCTTACCTCCTCATTTGCGCCTTCAAACATTTTCAAGAAATTCATGAAATGCTTGGAGTCGAGAAGGGCTATGGTGCCTGCATCAATATGTAGAGTTGTAGGTTTGATGATGGCCATGATGCAAAGAGGGTTTTGGTTGTAGGTAAAGGTTCGGTTAGGGATGTAGATAGAGCTAGTATAGATATGCGCCATAGTGTGACTGAGAGGGACAGAGGGGATGAGGATAAATACCTATAATGGGAAGGTCATGAGAGTGGGAATACCAACAACCACCTTATGGTCACAAAAATAGGCATGATTTTGACTCAATATTGGGGTGGTGGTCTTGGTGGGAGTGGTGTATGGGTATAGAAATGTGGTGAAGGACAGATAATTGGTGGGTGAAAATCTAAGGCACGAGCAACCAAACCTTTAGCTAGGATGGCACGGGTGGATGAGATAGTCCAGAGAGACTACGCTTTTCTCTGTATCTTCACCATTTTGAAAAATAATAAAGGTGCCTTGGAACCAATGGGCCAAGGTGTTAACAAACACCTTAATAGGTGGGAACTTCTTGGTGTGGTGGTTAGAGCCACCTTTAGATGCACAAATACCCTTAGGTGTCGAGAGGACACCGTTGGGGTAGCAACAACCACCGTTGTTGTTAGAATTGTAATGATGTTGGAGGCTAAACTCACTCCTAGGAGGTATTGATGAAATACCATAGGTCATGTAGCCCAAGCTACTTATTACTAATATTATCCACATAATGATTGAATTTCTCAAGAACCTCACATGGGAAGTTGTCTTCCCAGATCGTTAAGGTGTTTTGAAGGATGGCTTTGTTGGCTAGGACATTGGCCACCTGCTTAGCCTCTCTAAACACATGCTTGATTTGGTTTTGATCCTTGTCATTGAGGTATTTTTGACAATCTTGAATGATGCTTTGGATGTTATTCCCTACTCTGGTGTTGTTTTGTATAAGCCCCACTATAACTTTTGAGTCACCTTCGAAGATTATAGGGCTGGCCATGGATTTGCATATGTCAATGCTTTTCTAGAGATGTTTGGATTCTACGTAATTATTGGTTTGGGTACTCAAATTTTCATCAAACACCTAGATGATATTACCATTATGGTCCCTGACCACACCCCCTACTCCTACTTTTCTCGGGTTGTCTTTGGAGGCACCATAAAACTTGGCCTTCAACCAACCCTAGGGGGGAGTCCACTTGGCTAAGGCTCTATCCTTGTGGGACTCCTTGGCCTTGCAACATTCTTGGGGAATCCTAAGAGCCACAAATAGGTGACCTTATATTCCATCCTAGGTAATTTCTGGGTAAGGTATGAGACTGTTGTTTTCAATTACAAGTGCGATGGATCTTGCTGCAACAACATCATGATCCCTGTGATCCTCACTGAAAACTTTGTTACGTTCCAACCAAATCTACCAAGCAATATGGTGGGATAGGGAATTCCAAAGGAAGTTGAGTCTTAGGTTTTTTAAGGTGTTAGGTCATTGGATGAACATGTCCTTGATAGTTTTTGGCCTCACCCAACAAACCTTAAAGCTAATGAAGGGGCATTCCATTAGAATATGCTGAGTCAATTCCTAGGCTTGCCTTCATAGGTAGCATATGTAGCATATGTTGGGGACAATTATCCCTCTGTGCGTCAGATTGTTAGTGGTAAGGATTTTATTATGGATAGCAGTCTAGCAGAAGTGATCTATCTTTGGGATTAATGTCTTAAGCCACGCACTTTTGGTTAAGGTCTGCCAGCTTTTGGGACTGGATCCTCTAGTGATTTTTTCTATAATATGGGAGGAAGACTTCACAGATAAATTACCATCACTCATGCCTTTCCAGCATTGTTCATATTTTTTTTGGGATTGGGGGATGAAATTTTCCCTCATGATCTCATGGATCTCTGACACTGCATTATTGATTGTGTCATTCTTAATTCTAAATTGAACCTTTTTCCACTTTTGGATTCCCTGGTTGGAGGTGATGAAGTCTGCTACATAGGCCCCATACTTGTTTTCAGTCAGGTTCTTGATAATAGTTAGCTTCTGGTCACTTATGAGAGGATATTTTCTAGCCCAGGCATCCTCCCAGAAGTTGGTCTCTTTGCCATCTCCCAAATGCCACCAAGAGCTTTGGTGCAAGATATTTTGGGTGAGGGAGATGAACTTCCAAAAGTGAGAGCAGTTATGGGGGATATCCATCTAAAGAAAATATTGCTTTTGGAGATACTTTCTTTTGACTATATTCACCCACTCGAGATTAGCATTGGATACAACCTTCCATGCTTGCTTAGCCAGGAGGGCTAGATTGGTGACATTGATGCACCACATACCTAGGCCTCCCTAATCCTTGGGGAGCACACTTTATCCTAGGAAAGCAGGTGGAACTTCTTCTGGTTGTCATTTTCTGACCACAGAAAATGTTTCTAAATTTTTTTGATGGCCTCGCCCATAGTTGCCAGAATTTTAAAGACATATAAGAAAAGGTGGGAATGCTCTGTACAAAAGCTTTAACTAGGGTTGCCTTTCCCGCACTGGAGAGGAGTGTACCTTTCCATCCTAAAATTTTTTTGTGAATCCTGTTGATGACATTCCTCCACATGTCTTTGAGGGGCCTTCCTTTGAACATGGGGAGACCCAAGTATGTGGTCGAGAAATCTGAAATGGAGCATCCCATAATTCTTATGATCTTGCGTTGTATTTTTGGGGGGGTTTTAATGAAGTACAACTTTCTTTTGATGTAGTTTATTTTATAACCTGATGCCTATTCATAGAGGTTGAGAATCATTTTGATAGCTTTAGCATCAGGAACTGAGGCTTTGGTTGCCAACAAGGTATCATCCACAAATTGTTGATGGGTTGAGGGCAAGAGGCTAGTGGCAGATTTGATGCCCAAATTTAGATTGTTAGAGGAAGCATTATTGATAGCTCTTCCCAAGATTTCTACCAAAATGATGAAGAGAATGGGGGAAATCATATCTCCCTGTCTAAACCCCCTGGAACTTAGAAAGTAACCAAAAACATACCCATTCACCAGAACCAAACCATGATGAGGAAATGCACTTATAAATCAGATTGACCCAAGATTCATGGAAGCTAAAATTGAAGAGGATTTGGGCGAGGAAATCCTTGTTAACTTTATCGAAAGCTTTGTTCATGTATAACTTGAGGGAAAAGGTAGCTGACTTGGAGGCATGGGTAGAGTGGATCATTTCATGAATGGTGATGACTCCGTAGAGGATGTTGTGGCCTTTGAAATTGTTTCCGTGGCAGGGGTCAATAATGGAGGGGAGAATGCTTGACAACCGGTTGGCCATGGCTTTGGAGAGGAATTTATAGATGACATTGCACAGACTAATGAGGTGGTAGTCCAAGAGGGACTAGGTATTCTTACCTTTAGGGATCAAATATAGGAAAGTGGAGTTGAAATCTATGGATATGGATTTGGAAGACTAGATTTCACTTATGGAGTTGCATAAGTCTAAGCCCACTATGCCCCAATAGGTTTTGAAAAATTTGGGCAGGAAACCATCCAGTCTAGGGGCTTTGTTTCTGGATTCATTGAAAATAGGGCTTGGTGAATTTCCTTATGGGACAGAGGGCTAAGGAGGAAGTGATTGGTCTCTTGGGAAATGATGGAGGGGATATTAGCCAACAAGGCTTCCATGACAGGAGGGAACTAGGACGAGGGAGAGGCAAGGAGGTTTCTAATGTGGCTCACCACTTCTTCCCTAATCTGGAGGATGTTTGAAGTAGCAGACCCATTTTTCTTGGCTAGGTTTTTGATCTTATTTGCACCCCTATGCCTCATGATGGATATATGGAAGAATTTGGAGTTAGAATCCCCTTCCTTGAGCCACAACTATTTGGAATTTTGGAACCAAAAGGTTTCCTCCTTGCTGAGGATATTGTGGTAGTCGGTCAAGAATCATTGCTCTTCATCATGAAGGTTATCATTGCCTACTACCTTCTAAAAACTATCCTCTATCTGATTAATTCTAGCCTTGACCTGATTCTTTGGTTCAAATATATTCTCAAATATCTCCTTGTTCCAGGTTTTCAAATTTTCCTTGATGAATCTAAGTTTTTGTATGAATTGGTTGGTGGTTGATCCTGAGAATTTTCTTTTTCACCACAAAGCAATCTAATTACTGAGATTGGGATGTTGGGTCCACATTGATTTGAACCTAAAGGGGGTTTTGAACTAAGGTTTGGTGTCAATTTCTAGCAAGAGGGGGTTGTGGTCAGACCCAATATTAGGGAGAGCTAGAAAATTGGCATCCCAAAAAAGTGGGAGGGCTTCTTAGGATAACAAAACTTGTTCAAGGCATTCCTGAATAATACTTTTACCTTTCCTCCTGTTGCTCCATGTGAATAAGGATCCCTGAAGCTAAACATCCATGAGGGCATTAGAATCATTAAAGTGTCTCAGGTCATCTATTTCCCTATGAGTTAACACAGTTCCTTCACTCTTATATTAATACTACAAAGAAGATTTGAATTCTTTTGCTAGAATCCAGGGGTTTCCATCAAATGCTTGCCTTATCAAAGTGAGCAAGTTCCACAAAGTCATTATACCCTGGGAGGAGTTAGGGGCATACACATTGGTCATCAGCCAAGAAAATTGGGAACTAATATCATGGAATATAATGTTACTCAGTCTGTCCTAGCCAGAAATAAGGTTGCCTTGCACCTTAGTGGGATTCCACAGGCAAAGAAGCCCTCCAATATGAAAGTCAGGGAATGGATAAAATTGCCATTTTTCTAAATATTTTTGGCCATCCTGGGTGACCAGTGTTCATTGAGTTTAGTTTCCTAAATGAGAAAAATAGTTGGGTTATGTTCTCTTCTCATAGCTACAACCACTCTTTTCTTGGTTGCTCTATTTAGCCCTCTCTCATTCTAGGAGAGGAGTCTCATTTAGAACTTTTGGGAATTATTTTAACCCATTTTCCTTGTTGTGTAGGGGGTTTGGATAATCGGGTTTCTTCCTTAGTACTAATTTTTTTATCCTAGAATAGGGTTTTATGGGTCCCATTGGCTATATCTTTTGTTGTGTCCCTGATTCTTCTGTCTTCTTTCGATGGTCTACCTTTTTTCCTCTCCCCTCCAACATCCATCTAGGATTTCCTAAAGTTGTGGGTTTTTTTAGGGCTCCACTGCTCAGGGGAAAGTTGGTCATAGTATTAATTATCAGAGGTATGGTCATAAAAGGTAGGCGAGGCTAGAGCCCCAGACTCTAGGGGTGGAGAGTCCTATGGGATGGAGGACGATGAGGCAGAAGGTTTGGTGGGGGGCCTCCGGGGGGACTGGGAGGGGGAAGGACTGGGAGACTATTTCAGGGGAGAGGTGGACTTGGGGACTTGGTGGGTGGGGTTGTGCCTAGGGCATTGAAGAGGTTCAGGGATAAAAACTAGGTTAGATTCAATAGGGATTTCCCCTTCCTCAACTTCCTTAGAAACACCATAATATTTAAACACATAAAATTTATTAGTAACAAGGATAGAAGCACTTACCTTTTGATATGGGGTGTTCACCATCAGTCTAGCTTGATGCCCAACAATTATTTTGTGGTTTTCTATAGTTCATTTGGAGATCTGCTTTGGGTGATCCATGATTTGGTTATCTGTGATAGGGTTCCTAGCCTTAGGGTACTAGAACTGTAGGTGGTCCTGCATATGGCATTCAGGGAAAAATGCTAGTTTGTTCTCATATATTAGCGATTGCCTCCATTTGAATTCCCCATATATGAGGTTCAAGTATTTTGGGAGTTGGCTCTCCAAGTTCACATTAACTTAGATGCGGGATTGAGTTAAGCGCGTTCTCGCTCGGGTGGCTGGGTCAATGGCCACAAGATCCCTGATAGCCTTGGCTAAGCCTTGCAGAGAATATTCATAGAAGAAGTGAGCTAGGAGGTTCAGAATCCTCACCTAGAGCGGAGTGTAGTTGATATTTTGAGAATTTTGGTCAAAATTTGGTTGCCATTTTTAAAAAATAGACTTATCCTCATGAAAGACCATTGTCCTCCGGATAAGATATGTTCTGCATCCTCCTAGGTGTTGAGTTGGATCATAAAGAAACCCCGAGTCATTACCAATAGCTCCATGCTTCCTAGAGTCTTCCACTTGGACGCTACCCATATGCGAATTGCATCCATTTTTTGGTAGCCTTCTATGAAATTTTCCACCAGGGAGTAGGTGTCATAAATTTTGTAGTTTTCCATGAGGCTCCTAGGGCATAAGACATCACAGCCCTGAGTAACAAACTCGCATGTGGTGTCTAATTTGGTTCTCTACTTGCTCTACAATAGATCTGCATATGAAGGGTTTCCATAGGTATGGTCACCGTTGATGGTCTTTTCCCCAACGTCATATTTAATCTTTGAATTTTTATTGGCAGTGGTCGATCCCACTATCTTTCCCACCTTAACAGTTATTCTTGTGGCATTATGAGAGCCACTCGCCATGTCAATGTGTTTGACCTGATTCCCATTTTCCTTCTTGCCTTGTGATGCCATGGATGCTCCACTCGACCCTCATTCAGACCGCGCATAGACTCCAAACAGTAGAAACCATAGGTTTTCGTTCACTGATGCCTTATCTAAGTGTAGCCGAGTAATTTTTTGCCAATTCTAGCATATTAATTCACATTCCATAGATAATTTTTATTTTAAAATGATAAAAGAGTTTCATTTTATAAATAGAGAAGTTTATTTTAAAAGAGATTATAGAGTTTCACTTTATAAATAAAGAGTTTCATTTTATAAGTAAAAAATATTTTATTTTAAATTGATAATTGAACCTCTTTTATAAATGATGGGTTAAGATTATTCTCAATAGATTTTCATTCATAAATGATATATTAAATTATTTTTAACAATAAAATAATTTCATTATAAGCAATAGTTGCTTTAATTTAAAACAAAGTAATGATGAAAGGTCTTTCATTCTTTGAACAATGGATGGCTATTGTGAGTATTTATCAAACTCCTTTGGAACTCAATAGTTCCACCATTAATGTGAGAGCACAACAAGTAGCATACTCGATTGATGAGGACGTTTACCATTATTGAAATTAAGAGTTGCATTTATGACAAATATTGTGAAAAATATTGATATGATATGAGATCCAATATCGACCATTACATTGAGTAGCTAAGAAGAAGCATGGAGGGTGATGGAGTATTGGAGGATAGGGAGATACATGGAGAAGGATAAGGCATTGATAGTGGTAGGTAAGCTTGGGAGAGAGGAATAAGAAGAGAGGTCAGACAAAGAAGAAGGGTTAATCACTCTCGACAAGGAAGAAAGAAGGTTGTGAACGCTTGAAGAAGAAGGCCAAGCTAGTAGAGGACAAAGATAGTGCACTCTAAGATTGGAATAGTTGTACCAATAATATTTAAGATTGGTTTTTTTTCTAGCATGTTAATTTTTAATTTAATTACCAAGTAAGAGTAGTTGTGCTCTATAATTCCTCTAAAAAATGTTACTACCAGTTGTATTTCCTTGTTATGATAGTCCGTCTTATTGAAAGTAGTTTAGTTGTATCCTAAACTATTGCTAGTTAGATTGAGTGGGAGATCTCTTCATTATCAGAACTACAATTGCTACTGCTACCCACATGTGTTTTTGTATCAGTTAAGAAATACTTAAGCGTAGGTGAGATGTACTCCTTGTCTTCATAGGGATATTCAATCCCTTACTTAGGAGATATCGGATGAGGAGAACACTTCCTGGGATGTTGCTTAACCCTCACCACCTATGTGTTGGGTAATGGATGGATATTTCATTGTGTAGTAGCATCTGTTGGCCAGAATGACCTAGATCTAACCAACAACCTGTTCAGTGCCATTATCTATGGGAAACACCATGTAATTGTTCTCCTTGTTGGGTATTGGTGAAGACATTGTCACCTTCGATACCTATTGTGTACCCTGTAATTCAAAGGAATATTTTGTGACTTTCCCACTGTGGTTGACCACTTCTTGATTGTCCCTTATTGAATCATTTTAGCTTTGTTCATTGTGTTGTGTTGCCATCCTTGTAAATAGGGTGGAAAATTGATAATCATTGGGTTATTGCAAGTTATTTAGAGTGTTGTGCCATGGATTAGGAATTCGTTGCCTCGTCAAGGCCTTGTCGTAGCTTATGCTCTATTTTTATTTAAAAATAAAATGGTTATTTCATAAATTAAAGTGTGGGATTTAATTTAGAGAAATAAAAGAAAAAAATTATAATTGTTTATTAGTTAAAGTTGTGAACTTTAGATTAATTAAAAGAAAGACTATAGTAGTTATATTAATTAAATTTGTGAACTTTAGATTAATGGAAAAAGTTTAAAGTTGTTTTTAATTAAAGTTGTGAACTTTAGATTAATGGAAAAAGTTTAAAGTTGTTTGTTAATTAAAGTTGCGAACTTTAGATTAATGAAAATAAATACTTTAGTTGTTATATTAATTAAAGTTGTGAACTTTATATTAATGAAAAGAAATTATAGTTGTTTATTTATAAAATTTGTGAACTTTAGATTAATTAAAATAAAGACTATAGTTGTTGTATTAATTAAAGTTGTGAACTTTAGATTAATGAAAAGAAAGACTATAGTTGTTATATTAATTAAAGTTGTGAACTTTAGATTAATGAAAAGAAAGACTATAGTTGTTATATTAATTAAAGTTGTGAACTTTAGATTAATGAAAAGAAATAAATTATAGTTGTTTATTAATTAAAGTTGTGAACTTTAGATTAATGAAAAGAAAGACTATAGTTGTTATATTAATTAAAGTTGTGAACTTTATATTAATGAAAAGAAAGAATATAGTTGTTATATTAATTAAAGTTGTGAACTTTAGATTAATGAAAAGAAAGAAGTTAGAGTTGTTTATTGATTAAAGTTGTGAGCTTTGGTTAATAAGAAAGAAATGATATTTGTGGATTAAAGCAAGAGTCTTTGATTTATTAAATAAATGGTAATAGTTTTTTTGTAAATTAAGGGTATGGGCCTTTAATTGAATAACTAGATTTTTTTTTTAATTTACATGGTGGAATTGGTAGCCATCATGAATCTAGGTAGGTTTTACACTATTGAAAGCACCAGGAAAGGGATAAGCATTTAGTCCAATGAGGCTTGATATTTGAATCTTGGACCTCTACCCCCATTACAGGTTTGGTTGAACCAATTGGTCTATACCAAACCAATGGTTTTTCGTATATTAAAGGTATGGGACTTTAATTTATGAAGTAATAGAAGAGGGTCTATTTCATGAATTAAGTAGTGAGGTTTAATTTATGGAAGTATATGAACCTAGTTGTTTTATGATTAAGGGTATGAGACTTTAATTGTCAAATAAGAGTTGCTCGATTTTATTAAAGTATAACCTATGGTCAAGTTACATGTGTTGAAGACTCTCTATGGTTAATGAGAGGTGGAAATAAAAATGGTGATTTTTATGATATCAACTATGCAATAGATGGTTAGATACTTTGATTTAATTTGTATAGTTGCAATTTGGCAATGAAATAAGTAAATGCATTTAGAAGCATGTCTATCATGGAACCATGAGTGCCTTGATCCCCTACTATCCTCATATGATCAAGGGAAGTTGAGAAGGACCAAGGAGGTAGTTGGAACCAATGCATCAGTTTGATTCTACTTATAGTTATTTACTTATGCTCAAATAGACTAGATTTGTAGGGAGATATCCCTAATTTATCATGATGTATTACTTATTATTTAAAAGTATGGAGGTTTTACCATACTATGATGTATGTAATAATTGTGGAATGATGAGGATTATATATTTCAATTTACTATTTGAGTTATTTATATTTTGTATTATATTCTCTTTCAATTAATGTTTACCTTCTTTAAAATACTGCTTCTTTCCTAGTATATTTGATTGCTTATTGTTAGATTTAGTATCTAGAATTATTCTAGTTTTTCTATTAATTAATAAAACCTAAGAAATAAGTTCTAGGGTGAAATTAGAGGATGACCTAAGGGATTGAGACTCCTTAGAGTGAACATAGTAAGACCTAAGGGATTAAGACCCCTTAGGGAGAATGGTAACTAAGTTGTTGGAAAGTCTACATCTAAGTGAAGATAGTTCATCATAAAGACAAGATGGATAGCTTAACTCACAATACTCATAGCATACCTACACATATTATTTTTTGCATGGTATGGTGATGTGTGTATACGTTTGATTGATTGAAGGTGATAAGTTTAGGTCATCAAAAATAATTATATGGATAGAATTATTTGCAGTAACAAATAATATACCTACACAAACAGACTTGTATGATGGTATTTCGTGAGATGTAGTTTTTTGATAAAACTTAGGGGATTTAAACAATATCTTAATATTAGATTGGTTAGGGGTTTATGAATTCCTCTCCTTAGTAAAAAAATAATTATTTTATTTTTTGTGTGTTTTCTTATAGCTAAATTTGAGTCATTACATTTGGTATCAGATCTCTAGGTATGAGGGTATAGAGCTTCTTGTGTGCTAAAAGGATTTGGATGTCACCAATGAAGGATTTATTAAAGTATTTTCTAGAGTTGGGATGACCTCAAATGCCCTATTTTCTAGAATCTAATGGGAAATAATCCCAAGGATGAATGAATGTTATAATACCTTAGTATGGGCTCTAGTATTAGAGATACATCATAACCTTGGAATACTACCCTAGTAGGATTATTGATGCTTATAGCAAGAGAAATCTATATTGTGGCTTGAATTAGTGATATAATTTGAGGTGATATTTTATCGAGTCTATCTAGGTTTAGGCCTCTCTTATGGCCTTAGATGGTAAGTTTAACCTGGTTACAACTAAGAAAATATTAGGCTACAACAACTAATTATACTAATTTAATTTTTCTCTTTGTTGGTTTATTAGTTCCCCTTGTTTTATCTATCCTTGCAATGTCATAGTAATGGTGATAAGAGTTTTCACCTCTTTACTTAAGCTCCTTGAACTTTCATCTCAAGTCCTTATTGGTAAATCATCCAAAGGTGAACCAATGAACCCAAAGGGGAAGGATAATCAATGGATTCTTGAAGTGGAAAAGCCAACGTAAGGATAATATAAGCCCATCCCAACCAACCATTGATATTGAATTAAGGAAATGGAGGTCACCCCAACCTATCTATGAGAAAAATCAAAGGCAACCAAGGGCACCTCGAGTAGGGTGAATCGATAAATAGACTTAATAAAAATATAAAGGCCCTTCTAGAGGTTGTTACATGTGTGGAGGATCACATTATACAATAAAATTCCTAGACAAAGAGATATCCAACATCCGAACCAAGGAAATAAGTCTTAGAGTACAGATGGCAGGAAGAAGCTGGTGCTAGAATAGAACACCCATACCACAAATTTGGGAATGTAAGTTATCTATTTTTTATGAAAGTTATTTTTTAAGTTTTATTTCTTCTAATTTAGCTATCGAAAAGGCCAAGATATTTGACCCATAGATGGAAGTTTTATTATGGTTCTGTGAAAACCTACTCGGTAAACCAGTGTTACCCAATGGCAAAAATTGCTTTAACTAGTGGAACCATGAAATGTTGTTTATATGTAGCTCCATTTCATGTCTTTGATGTGATCCTAGGGATGGATTGGGTACAGGCCCATAAAATCTTGATCAATTTCCATGACATATGGATCAAGTATTCATAGAAAGGCAAGGGAAGACTAAGAATTCATAGTGAGTAGGGGGCATTCAAATCCTAGATGTTTTCGGCTATGTAATTAAATAAAGTCCTCAAGGAAGGAGGAATAGTTTATGTTGTTAAACTAAATGAAGTTAGAGATGACCAAAAGAGAGAGATTCTAGGAAAGCACCCAATTTTATAGGATTTTAAGGATATATTTCTAGAGGATTTACCTAGATTCCCTCCTATATGGAATTTTATTTCATAATTAATCTTATGCTAGGATCAAAAGCTATTCATAGATCTCCATATAGGATGAATCATTTTGATATGCAGGAACTAAAGGTTCACTTGCAAGGGCTATTAGAAAAGGATTTGATAAAACCAACTATGTCACCTTGGGGTGCACTGATTATATTTGTAAAAAATAAATATAGTTCACTAATATTGTGTATTGATTATAGGATGCTAAATAATCAACTAATATCCCCTATCTAGGATTGAATATAGAACTGATATCCCCTATCTAGGATTGAATATTTGTTCGATCAACTAAGAGATGCCATAGTATTCACTAAGATCAACTTGATATAATTATATCACCAACTAAGAATACATAAGGAGGATACTCACAAAATGACATTTAAGACTAGGTATGGGTATTATGAGTTTATAGTTCTACCCTTTTGACTAATTAACACCCTAGCTACATTCATAAATCTAATGAACAGTGTGTTAAAAATATACTTGGACTAGTTTATCCTTGTATTCCTTGATGATATCTTAATATACTCTCAAAGAAGAGCACGATAAACATCTCAAGATCATGTTAGAGTTGATAAGGAAAAAATAACTCTATAGGAATCTAGCCAAGAATTATTTCTACATTTCAGAGGTACGATATCTTGGACACATTATATTAGTAGATGGAATTGTTATGAATCTAGAAAATATTTAGGCCATCCTAAATTGGCAACCCATACTAATGTGACTGAAGTGTGAAGCTTCATGGGGTTAATGAGATACAATAGATATTACATAAATGATTACTCTAAGATTGTTGTAGCCATAACTAACCTTTAGAATAAGGGAAAGGAATTCAAATGGTCATATAAGTGTGAAGTTGCCTTTTCACTACTGAAACATAAACTCACTACCACATTGATACTAAATATTCCTGACCCTCAAGGGGAATTTTAAGTATGCACATATGCATCATTAGAAGGGTAAAGAGGATTAATCTCTCAAGAAGAGTTGGTAGTGGCATATACTTCAAGGAATATTGAGAAGCATAAAGTTAATTATGCTACACATTATTTAGAGCTAGTTGTAATGGTGCATCATCTAATGGCCTAGCACCACTACTTGGTGGTAAGGCCCTTTGAATTAAAGACTGACCATCAAATTTTGAGGTACATATTTATCTAACCTATACTCAATACATGATAGAGAAAATGGGTCGAGTTTCTCATTGAGTATGAATTTTAAATTGAGTACATAAAATGGAAAGAGAATAAGGTTGATAATACCTTGAGTATAAGGAAGCACATAGCAACCATAACTAGAAATCACATAGATTTGATGGATCAATTGAGGTGGGAACAATCTCAGGATGAGTATTTATAGGATATTTGATTTAAGATGAAAATATATCTTGAGGGTAATAAGGAATTTGGCATAAAGGATAACCTTTTGTGTTACAAAGGTAGAGTCATCATACTAAAAATGGGTGATTTAAGAAAAATGATAATGCAATAAGCCCATAGATATCCTTATTCTTCCCATGCTAGAGGGGTAAAAATATGGGATAACATGAAAATAACCCTCTTCTAGAAATTAATGAAGAATGATATCATCAATTTTATTGCATGATGCCTCAAATGTTAGAATGTTTAGGCAAAATGTAATCATCCTGTAAGAAAATTGCATACACGTGATATACCTACGTAGAAATGGTAGGTTATATCTATGGATTTAATATTAGGATTACCCAAGACCAGGTATCAATATGATGAAATCCTTATGATAATCAATAGATTGGCTAAGGTTGCATATTTTATACTCGTAAACATCAAGGATGATGCTTAGGTAGTGGCTAACATATTTTCTAGAGAGGTGTTTCATTTACATCAATTTCTTGAGGTGATAATTTCAGATAGGGATTCCAAGTTCACTTATAAATTTTAGAATTTCCTACATCATGCAAAAGGCATGAAACTGAACATGAGCTTAGCATACCACATTGAAACAAATGGTCAAATGGAGTAGGTAAACCAAGTACTAGAGGACATGCTTTGCATGTATTGCATGGATCATAAGTCTCATTAGGAAGACTACCTACATCTTGTAGAGTTACCTAAAATAATGGACATCACTCCTCTTTAAGAATGGCTCGTTTTGATTTCTTGTATGGGTGAAATTGTAGAATATCATTGTGTTGGGATAACCTAGAAGATCAAGTTGTGATTGGGTTAAATATGTTCAATAAAATGGAAGAGTAGTTAAATGTAATTTGGAAAAGACTTAAAGAAATGATCTATAGGCAAAAAATTTATATTGATCTCAAAAGAACTCCAAGGGAGCACTCAATGGAAGATAAAGTGTTTTTAAGGGTTAAAATCAATGAAAAGTGCTATAAAATCTATGAAGTTAGATACTTAGTTTGTATTACCCTTTGATATCACTAAAAATATTAGTTTGGTTGCATACTAACTTACCTTACCACCTAACCTATCAAATATGTATGCCACCTTCCACATATCCTTTCTTAGAAAATATGTTGCTAACCTTGAATATGTGTGGGATGTTTCTAAATTACAGATGGAAAATTTGGAGGCTATTGAAGTGATGTCAATAAATATATTTGAGTTCCATTCTAAGTCCATGCAAAATAAGACTCTTGAGCAATGTAATATCCATTAGAACCAATTTTTTGAAAGAAATGACACTTGGGAAAAAGTGGATGATATGCAAAAAAAATTTTCCTTCTTGTTTGAAAATATATAATGTAATAATTTTATTTTTATAAACTAGAACACCCAAGATGGTGTTTAGTCCAAGGAGGGTAGGCTGTCATGATCCTCCTTGGCAAATTTTTTGGCACAAAGAAACAATGTATTAATATATGATATTTTTATACCTAACTTGAGCAATTAAACCAACTATGTGATCTACAGTTTATTTGAAAGAGAATGGTACTACTAAATTTTGAGTGGTAATTTTTCCCAAGTGCAAAACCACACTCACAATTAGGATTTGATTAAAAAATCTCTCTTGCAAAGAAGTATAAAATTCTCCAAGGTTCCTTTTACTTTAATGTGTGCATGTATGCTTATTAAATGAGTGCATGGAATACCTTAGTGCTCTGCAAAACAACTATTAACAAGGGACCTATGTTGTATTATTCCTTGCACTCATTTAATAAGCATGCATGCACACATTAAAGTAAAAGGAACCTTGGAGAAGTTTATACTTCTTTGCAAGAGAGGGTTTTTAATCAAATCCTAACTGTGAGTGTGGTTTTGCACTTGGGTAAAATTACCACTCAACACTAATATACTAACATGATGTGCAGGATCAGTTACACACGTGGGTGGAAGAAGCATAATCATCCACCAGAAGCGGGGGTACTTGAGGTTGGGAAATGATGATTAAGGCAACTCGGGGATAAAATTTATGGATACCTTCATATAGGTATGCATTCGTTTAGGGATAATCATCAATAGCTATCCACCTTGAGCCTAAATTGATGGCCTAGTAGTCATCACAAAATCTTAGGTTGAAATAGGTGACTAGGTTGATAGAAAGAATCCCTCTTTGTCTATTTCATATGTTTGATTATCTTTTACTTCATCACTATCTACATTGGTGGTTTGAGGAATAAAATCATGCATGAGTAGGTTGTCTTTGAAAGCTCCTTGTTTTGTTTAAAAATATCTTACTCTCTAATTTTATAAATAAAGAAGTTTTGTTTTAAAATGATAAAAAAGTTTCATTTTATAAATAGAAAAGTTTTATTTTAAAATTATAGGAGAGTTTCATTTTATAAATAGAGAATTTTTATTTTAAAATGATAGAAGAGTTTCATTTTATAAATAGAGAAGTTTTATTTTAAAATGATAAAAGAGTTTAATTATATAAATGGAGAATTTGTATGCTTGGAATGGTTGTGCTAATAGGATTTGAGGTTGGTGTTTGTTCTATCGTGTTAATTTTTAATTAAATTTCCAAGTAAGAGTGGTTGTGCTCTATAATTCCTCTAAAAAATATTACTATCAGTTGTATCTCCTTGTTATGATAGTTTTTCTTGTTGAAAGTAGTTTACCCCTATCCTATACTATTGCTAGTTAGTTTTAGTGGGAGTTCTCTTTGTTGTTAGAACCATAACTACTGCTACCTACCAGTGTTTTCCTATCAACTAAGAAATTAATAAGCGTAGGTGAGATGTACTCCCTGTCCTTAGAGGGATATTTGATCCCTTGCTTAGGATATGTTAGATAAGGAGAATACCTCATCAAATGTTGCTTAATCCTCACCACTTGTGCACTAGGTAATGGATGTGTCTTCCACTATTGGACAAAATGACCTAGAGCTAACTAGAACCATATTCAATGACATTGTTCATAGGGAACATATTGTAATTATTCTCCTTGTTGGATATTGGTGAAGATTTTTTTACCTTCAACACTTACTATGTACCTTGCAATACAAAGGAAGGGTCTATGACTTTCCCCCACTATGGTTGACCGTCACCTAATTGTCCCTCATTGAATCATTTTATCTTGGTTTGATGTGTTGTGTTGTCATCCTTGTCACTAAGGTAGAAAATCGACAATCATTAGGTGATTGAGAGTTGTTTAGAGTGTTATGCCATGGCTTGGGAAGCCAATAGTTCATTGAGGCCTTCCTGTAGCTTATGCATTGTGTTTATTTGAATAGAAAATGGCTATTTCATAAATTAAACTATAGGATTTAATTTAGGGAAATTAAAAAAAAATAGTTGTTTATTAATTAAGGTTGTGAACTTTAGATTAATGAAAAGAAATTATAGTTGTTTATTAATTAAATTTGTAAACTTTAGATTAATTAAAATAAAGACTATATTTGTTATATTAATTAAATTTTTGAACTTTAGATTAATGAAAAGAAATATAGTTGTTATATTAATTAAAGTTGTGAACTTTAGATTAATGAAAAGAAAGAATAAAATTGTTATATTAATTAGATTTGTGAACTTTAGATCAATGAAAAGAAATAAATTGTAGTTGTTTATTAATTAAAGTTGTGAACTTTAGATTAATGAAAAAAAAGACTATAGTTGTTATATTAATTAAAGTTGTGAACGTTATATAAATGGAAAGAAATTATAGTTGTTTATTAATTAAAGTTGTGAACTTTAGATTAATGAAAATAAAGACTATAGTTATAATAATTAAAGTTGTGAACTTTAGATTAATGAAAAGAAAGAATATAGTTGTTATATTAATTAAAGTTGTGAACTTTAGATTAATGAAAAGAAATAGTATAGTTGTTATATTAATTAAAGTTGTGAACTTTAGATTAATGAAAAGAAAGAAATTATAGTTTTTTATTGATTAAAGTTGTGAGCTTTAGTTAATAAGAAAGAAATGGTATTTATGGATTAAAGCAAGTGTCTTTGATTTATTAAATAAATGGTAATAGTTTGTTTTGTAAATTAAGGGTATGGGACTTTAATTTATAAAATAAAGGAAAATGGTTATTTTGTAGATTAAAGGTATGGGACTTTAATTTATGAAGTAATCAAAGATAATCTATTTCATAAATTAAGTAGTGAGGTTTAATTTATGGAAATAGATGAACCTAGTTGTTTGTGATTAAGGGTATGGTACATTAATTTTCAAATAAGGGTTGCTTGATTTGATTAAAGTAAAAATTATGGTCTAGTTGCATGTGTTGAATACTCTCTATGGTTAATGAGAGGTGGAAATAAAAAATTATGATCTTTATGATATCAACTATGCATTATATGGATAGATACTTTTATTTAATTTGTATAGTTGCAATTTTACAATGAAATAAGTAAATGCATTTAGAAGCATGTCTATCATGGAACCATGAGTGCTATGATCCTCTACTATCCTCAAATGATCAAGGAAAGCTGAGAAGGACCAAGGATATAGATGAAATCAATGCATCAGTTTGATTTTACTTATAATGATATACTTATGCTCAAATAGACTAGATTTGTAGGGAGATATCCCTAATTTATCATGATGTATTACTTATTATTTAAAAGTATGGAGGTTTTACCATACTATGATGTATGTAATAATTATGGAATGATGAGGATTATATATTTCAATTTATTGTTTGAGTTATTTATATTTTGTATTATATTCTCTTTCAATTAATGTTTACCTTCTTTAAAAGCTTGCTTTTTCCTAGTATATTTGATTTCTTTTTGTCAGATTTAGTATCTAGAACTATTCTGGTTTTCATGTTAATTTATAAAACCTAAGAAATAAGTTCTAGGGTGAACTTAGAGGGTGACCTAAGGGATTGAGACCCATTAAGGTGAACATGGGAATAACTAATGGATTAAGACCTCTTAGAGAGAAAGGTAACTAAGTTTGTGGAAATTCTACATCTGAGTTAAGATAGCTCATTATGAAGACGAGATGGATAGCTTAACTCACAATACTCGTAGTATACCTGCACAAACTGTATTGTGTATTGTATGATGATGCATGTATAGCTTTTATTTATTTAAGGTAATAATTTTAGCTCATAAATAATGATGATATGGATAGACTTATTTGCAGTAACACATAATACACCTACACAAATGGACTTGTGTGAGGGTATTTTGTGAGATGTAATTTTTCAAGAAAAATTAGGATATTTAAACAATAGGTTAATCTTATATTGGTTAGGGGTTTATGAATACCTCTCCTTACTAAAAAAAATCTTTTCTTTTTTGTGTGTTTTCTCATAGCTAAATTTGGGCCATTACAACAAGTATCTCCAATTTTATTTTACGTGGCTTGAAAAAATAGCACTACCTTAGTTTTGGATGGTTGACTTCATAGGGTTGTATCTAACTCAATACCACTCAAGTTTCTTCATGTGATCACTTATTTTAAATATCTTCAAATTCCACACAAATTGGTCTAAGAATCATTTAAATAAAACAACCCTTCATAAAGATATGGCTCTTGAAAGATGAGATTGTTTTTTGAAAAATATTTCCTAAAGTTTCTCTTGTTTGGGATGGCTCGAAATTTGGGATGAGAATTGGTGAATACGAAATTTATTTTACTAAAATCTTATATTTTCCAAATCTTAGCTTACTTTGTGCATTTTTTGGGTTGAGTTGATGTTGTTTTCAATATACACTAGGAAGGATGATATTTATGCTAAGGAAATGTGGATAAAATTTTATCTTTATATTGTGGTAACTACAATTGGAAGCTTTAACTTATCCCATTTTTAAAAGAGGAAGCTTTTGAATGGTAGTTTTGGTTTGTTAATAAAAATAAATATAAGTACACTTAGGTATAAATAAAACAAACATTATTGATACAATGGAACCCATAAAAAAGAGATTTAGGTTGAAGGTCATCATTAAGGAATTTACAACAAGAATAATAAAGCTTCAAGAAGAGGAAATAAAATTAAAAATAGATTTCCAGCTACAATATTACTACAGTGGTAAGGGATTTGGTCTCTCTTTGAGAGGTCCAAGGTTCAAACCCCACTCATTATAAGGGGACCAGGAACCCTCATAAAAATATATGTAAACTTATTAAAAAGTTGTAATCTTACTACATTTGTAAGGATTTTGGCCTCTATTTGAGAGGTCTAAGGTTCAAGCTCCAATCAGTATGAGGGGACTAGAACCCCTCATAAAAACCTGTGTAAACTCATTGAAAAAACTGATATTAAGTGTAGTAGTGAGTGAGAGCATGAGTTAGGAGTAAGTATAGTAGCGAGTGAGAGCATAATCTAGGAGTAAGTGTAGAAACAAGTGTGAGAGTGATGTGAGAGTAAGTATAGCATCGAGTACAAGCATGAGTTAGGAGTGAGTGAAATCAGAAGCAAATGTGAGTAAGTGCAATTTAAAGTGAGTGTGAGTGTGAGCCAGAGTAAGTACAAAAATTAGTGTGAGCATGAGATAGGAGTGTGCATGCCAAGAGAAAATAAGATCAAATATGGAGTGTAAACCCAAACAAAGTGCAAGACAATATTTAGTCATGGAATAAGAGTGGTGGGTTAATCTAGAGTGCATCAATGTTTCAAACCCTTACCATGAATGCATGGAATATTATTTCCAAAAAAATTATTGAATCCAAGGAATATTGAAAAAAGAAGAGACACGGGCAATTGTGAGCCAATACGGAGTGCAAGCTAGGGGTGAGTCCTACGTAGAAGAGAGTGCAATCCAAGAGTGAGTGCAAGCCAAAAGGAAGTGTAAAATAAGAGGGAGTGTGAGCCGATATTTAGTCATGGTAAAAGATATAATTTCATCCGGAGTGCATCAATGCTTCAAACCCTTACCAAAAATGCATGGAATATTATTTCCAAAAAATGGTAAAGAAAAGGAATGTCAAAAAAATGAAGAGACACGGGAAATTGTGAGCCAAGAGGAAGTGCAATCTAAGAGCAAGTGTGAGATAAGAGAGAGTGAAATCAAAGAGCAACAATGAATGTGAGCATAGAGGGAGTGCAAGCCAAAAGTGAGCTCGATTAGCTATTGTGGAAGGAAAGTCATATCTAAAAGCCCTAATGATAAGTCAGGATGCCCTAATTAGAAGTATGGAGGCCCAATTTGGACATAACCAAAAGGGTGAATACATGGCAAGTTCAATCTATGTAACATATGTTACACCAGAAGTAAGTATTAAGGATGAGATGATTCAGCATGCTATAATGGTTCATAAAAGTAGAGGTTTAATATGTAAGTTTCATAAAATATGGTCAAGAATTTTGGAGATTCAAAATTAGATCAAGTGGAGTAGGTATTGAATTCGAATTATTATGTGACTTTTCTTCTTAAAGGTTTTTTCCTCATCATATTTTCTAGTTTAGAAATTAGGGATAAAATAATTTTTGGTGACCCATGGTTTAGGGGAAGAGATGCACTTTATTTGAGAACATGGAATGAATGTTTTTTGTTGAGATAGAAACTTATAAGAAGATTCTAGTGTGGGTTAGGCTTTTTGAACTTCCATATCAGGTTATAAATAAGGATTTTTTGAAGAATATTAGAAATAACCTAGGGAAATTCATCAAGGACCAACAACTAAGGAGCGAAAGCATGCTATATATACTTGAATATGTATTGTTATGGATATTTCAAAAACTTCACCACAATCCATTAAGATTAAATCTGAACAAAGAGAATGGTATCAACAAGTAGATTATAAAAATATTGTATTTTATTGCCACAATGTTTTGAGATTGGACATATGAAAAGAGCTTGAAAAGTAAAAACTATGAAGAAAGATATAAACAATTCTAGCTATGAGATAAAATTCAATACAAAGAAAGGAAATCATACAATAATAGAAGTTAGATTAGATCAAGGATATTACACTAAAAAATAAGAGGTAACTAAAGCCTATCTACAATATCATTTGGCAATTTTAGAAGGAATTAAAGATACAAAAGATATGTGGAGATAAAACCCAAAACAAAGACAACAAAAGAGATCAGTTTATTTCAAATAAATCAACTTCATTTTCCTCAAGTAGTATATAATCCTCTTCAATTAATAAAAGTGAAAGTGGTAAAGATGGTATCCCTTACATTTTAAGGTTTCAAGATTAGAATAATAGAGAAATGAGGTTGGATAAAATCCATAACAATTCAAAGAGTTTAGGGTAGAATAAGCAGGTAATTGCTACAGAAGACCATCCTTGTATTTTAGGATTTCCAAGGCAACATAAAGAAGTTTGTGCTTTTGAAGTTATTCCTTGCACTTTTAGAAAAAGAAAAATATAAATATGATAAGTCTTACTATGAGAAGTGTGAGAATATTAAAGAGATTGATGAAGAGGAAAGCATTGTTGGGAATGAAAAGAAGAGAGGAAGACCAAGAAGCAAAAAAAAAAGAAAAAAAATAAACATGAAGGGATATTGATATGGGGAAAAAAAAACAAATATCACAAGTGTTAATAAGAAGTGGGCCTAAAACCACAAATAAAATAAAAAAATAATAATGAAAATAATATCTTGGAATATTAGGGGAAAGAATAAGATCCCTAAAAAATGGTATTAAGAAATTGTGAGGTTGTTATAGAAAATATATTTTTTGGATATAGAAGTTGGGCAACAAATATTTTAGCCATTTGCAATGTTGAATTTCATATTGATAGAAATTAAAATTTTGAAGGTATTTTATATAAAAGAAGTTTATTGTGGAAACTTAGTAGTTTTAGGAAGATGAAGAATATCTTTGATAGAAGGGTAAATGAAGAATATCTTTGATAGAAATATAAATTTGGGTTTGCTTTAATTAACTTGTTATAAATATAATGAGATCAATATAATATTTTATCTTCATAATGGGTTTTGCACAAAATAGAATCCATACATAACTTATTAAAAATAAATTAAAAATAGATTTAAATTTTTTCAAGGAATCAACAAAAAAATAAGGATGTGAATATGCACTCTAATGGAACCACATTATTGTAGTCATCCAATCCAAACAACAATTAATGTGATATTTTTAAAACTAAAGAAGCTATTTTATATCTATATGGATGCATTCAAAGAAAAAATATCATTGATTTTATAAACCCTAGTAGTGAGGATAACTTCATCAATATTACTTTGGCTCAAGCAAAGAATACATGCAACTAGAGGGTGAGGATGTTTATATTTTTGAATATTTAAATATAAAAAGAGATATATTTTATACTTAGACTTTTATGCTATTAATATGGATGAAGAGGATATCATACTTGGATATCCTTGGTTGGGCTCACTATGTATCAATAACATTAATGTCCAAATAAATTTTATGAATTTGTGGTGTAAGAAAAGGAAGATATCATTGTAGGATATTTTTTAGCTTAAGGAGCAAGGATCCTAGAAAAAACAAAAAGCTTTTATAGGGAAATAAATTATAGAATTAATAGAGGAATCAAAAGTAGATTCTAAAGAAGGGAATGCAATAGAGTCCAAGGAATAAGCAACACTAAATTCAAAGAAAGCACAATTATAAGAGCATAAAGACACCAAAAGTAGGGCACAAGAAATAAGAGAATGAGAAAGAATTTAAAATGGAGGGAAAAATTTGAAGAGTCAAAGAAATCAGAACATTGAGTTAAAATTGTGACATATTGCAACCCACACCACCACAAATGACAATAATCATGGAGGCATGATGTAGGGCATCAATATTATTATAGACCTACATGGAGTCAAAAAGGTATCAAGTGTATTAGTTGATGATAGAAAAAGAGTAGTAATTATGGATGTTAGAGTGGTGCAATGACAACATGCAACCATAGGAGCAGTCATTCTAGATATCAAAGTAGAGCAATAAAAAAATGGAGCTAAATTTTAGGAAATTCTTTAAATTTTATACCTGTAAGTAGAAACATAATGACAGAGAACAAGAAAAGGAACACAAGTAACACAAATATTTACGTGGAAACCTGCAATGTGCAGGAAAACCATGGGGTAATGGCAAATTCTTATTTATTATTTTCATAAAAAAGTTTACATTCATGTTAAAATATTTATTTGATATTTAAGGGATCAAGTTCATTTTATAGAGTAGAAAAGGAAGAACTTGAACCATTAATTTCCTCTCCCAAAGGAAGCCTTTGCAAATTTTTTTGTTTCCATGCACAACTAAAATGATTCATCTTTTGTGTCCTGACATATATCATGGACATCTACTGGCCTAGATGTTTGGCCTAGGTATATGTTGCCTAGAAGTCTAGCCTAGATGTCTAGTAGTCCAGATGTCTGACCTAGATATCTACTACCTAGACATCTGGACTAGATGTCTAGAAGCCCAAATATCTGGTGTACTGCCTAGATGTCTGACCTAGATATCTAGAAGCCTAGACATCTGGTTTGCTTCCTAGATGTTTGGCCTAGATATCTAGTAGCCCAAACATTTGTCCTAGATTTCTAGAAGTACATATGTCTGGTCTACTACCTATACATTTGGCCTAGATGTCTAGTAGCCCAAATGTCTGGTTTGCTACCTAGATGTCTGACCTAGATGTCTAGTAGTAGTATAGCCATCTCCTATAGCTTAGCTTCTACTGACTATGTACCTGTATAATGACTTAACTTCCTAAAATTCTCCCACTTGAAGTTAGTATTTAGGATTTCTTCTATCAAATATTTTCATCTAGTGCCAATTGTGCAATGTTGCCCTTGTTACTTTTTTAGCAAGCCTAGAGAAGTTTTGCACCACTCAAAATTCTCTACCTTGACTAGCTTTGTAAGCATATCTACAAGATTCACTTTAGTGTCAATTTTTTGCAACAGGATCCTACCTTATTCCACCATATTTATTATAAAGTGTTACTTGACATCAATGTGTTTCATGTGATCATGGAATATTGGATTCTTTACTAGTTCAATAGCATTTTGGCTATCACAATGCAATAAATTTTTCTCTTGCATTACCTTGAAGTCACCCAATATTTGCTCTAGCAAAACTACCTATTTGATGGCATGAGCCACTACAATATATTCTTCTTTAGTGGTACCATAGACTACAACTTAGAAGTCCAACTCACCATTCCACCAACAAGAGTGAAGGTATATCCTATAGTGGATTTTCTCCCATATCTATATCCACCATAATAAAAATCTACAAAACCTTTAACTTGCAAATATACCAATCCAAAGTAAATGGTAACATATGAAGTGGATCTTAAATATTTGAATATCCACTTCATCACATTCCAATGCTCCTTACCAAGATTTCCCATGTACCGATTGACTACTCCCATTGCTTGGGTAATATTCGATCTGGTTCTCACCATGGAATACATGAGGCTTCCTAATGTTGATTAATATGGTACATGAGACATGCTTGTCTTCTTTGCTTATGTTCTAGGACACTAGTTTGAAGATAATTTTAAGTGTAAAAGAAGTGGGGTACTAACTGGTTTTGCATTATGCATATTGAAGTGGTATAATATTCTCCACATGACTTTTGACTTAAGAATATCTTTCTTCCTTTTTTTTCCTTATGTATCTTCATCCCTAAAATTTGGTTTGCTTTTCCTAAATCCTTCATTTCAAATTTCCTAGCCAAATGAGCCTTAAGTTCAATGATTTTATTCATGTTGGGGCCTGTAACCAACATATCATCAACATACACCATCAAAATAATAAAACTACCATCATCAAACCTCTTTTAGTATCCACAATGGTCAACTTCCTCTTGTTGAAACCTTGGATCTTCATGAAGATGTCAAATTTCTTATACCACATCCTTGGTGCCTATTTCAACCTGTATAGTGATTTCTTTAGTCTGCAAACCAAATGTTCTTTGCATCATTATTCATAGCCCTAAGGCTGATCCATATAAATCTTCTCCTTGAGATCACCATGTAGAAAAGCAGTATTGACATAAAGCTAATCTAGCTCTAAATCCTATGTAGCTACAACTGCAAGTAGAACTCTAATAGTAGTCATCTTCACAACTAAAGAGAAAATTTCATTAAATTCTATACCTAACCTTTGCATATAGCCTTTTTCCACCAAGTGAGATTTATAACATTCCAACAACTTATCATTGTTCTTCTTCATTTTTTACACACACTTGTTTCCAACAATATTTCTTCCAGGTGGGAGATCCACAAGTTCCCACATTTTATTCTTGTGAAGTCCATCGATTTCCTCCTCCATGGATTTACTCCACTTTTTAGCATTCTCAGACTCTCTAACTTCCTGAAATAGACTAGGTTCACCATCATCAATTAACAAAGCAAAAGAGGACTAATGAATATGAGAATACCTTTTAAGACACTTTTTTGGATGTGTAGATCTTCTAACCCAATGATATTTTTATTGTGGCTCTTTGTCTTGTGACTGTTGTGGCTATTCTACTTATTTTTTTGCATGCTGATAAAAAACTTTAGTATGTTGATTTTCATATTCATTTTCACTCATTTCTACTTCAACTGGCACAACATTAGGAGTTTGTTGTACCTCCTTCCTTTGCATGGATTTTTTAATAACAATTACATCCCATATAATAATTACCTTATGGGAAGTAGGATCCCACAATCTATACCCCTTCACTATATCTCCATAGGTGAGAAAAACATATTTTCTTGACTTCAAGTCAAGCTTGGATCTTTTTTATTTAGGTACATGGGAAAATACATCACAGCCAAAGGTATACAAATGAGAGTAATCAACTAGCTTACAACACCAAACCTCCTTTAGAACCTTTCCATACAATGCAACTATAGGTGACTTGTTAATAAGATAAATACTTGTATTAACAACCTCTGCCCAAAACATTTTATCCAACATGGATGCACTAAGCATGCTTATTGCACATTCCATGATTGTGTGATTCATCCACTCAACCACACCATTTGTTTGTGGAGTATATGGTACAATATTTTGGTGCTTAATACCTTCCTACATACAAAATTTATCAAATTTTGTGGAGCAATATTCACCCCTATTATCTGACCTGAGATGTAAAATCGACTTTTCCAAACTCTTTTCTACCCATACTTTGAACTCTTTAATTTTTTTCAAATATTATTACTTCTTAGAAAATAAACCCACACTCTCCTAGAATAATCATCTATAAAATTCAGAAAATAGATGGCACCATTTAAGGATTGAGTGGAGACAGGTCCAAATATATCAGAATGTATAAGTTGCAAAAAATTAGAACTCTTACTAGGACTTGCAGTAAACAAAACCCTCTTTTGTTTACCATAAATACAGTGCTCACATAAGTCTAAATTGCAAGACTTAATCCCACAAAGCATACCTCTGTCATGTAGAATTTTTAGACCTTTTTCACTCATATGGCTTAGGTGTTGATGTCATAGCATTACTGCATCCTAAACATAATTTGTTGTTGTTGTTGCATGGTTAGTTATCATATCACTGCATAAACTATATAGTATCCCATAAGATTCTCCCTTAGCTAATACAAGAGCCCCTCTAGTAAATTTGTAGTAGTTGTTATTGAAAGTGACATAATACTCTAGCTTGTCCATCATTTTTATTGAGAGCAAATTCTTCTGCAAATCGGGCACATATCACACATCACATAACATCCTTCTCTACCATCATCCATCATGATCCTTATATCCCCTCTTCCCACAATTTCTAAAGGGTGATCATCACCCAAATAGACCTTTCCACCATAGTATGGTTGATATTTGTCAAACCAATCTCTATGGGGAGACATGTGGAAAGATGCACCTGAGTCCAAAACCTAGGTATATAAAACTAATCTACTATTACTGATAAAAATGCTTAACATATTGTCATCTCTCTTGAATCTATTGCAATGGTCTCAGTTGATGGTTGAGTTTACTTTTCACCATTCTTTACTTGCCAACAATCCTTCTTTGAGTGTCCTGGCTTCCCACAATGCCAACACTTCCCTTTTTGCTTATGTCCTTTAGACTTATTTCTAGACTATTTTCTACCTTGTTTACTCCTCTCAAAAGATCAACCTCTCATAGATAGGGCTTCATAGGTTGAGGGTTCCAAATATATTTTTCACCTCAACTCTTCCACAATAAAGAGGCTACCACATCATCAAATTGTACAATTTATGATGATGGATTACTGATGATCATCACCATATGATCCCAAGTGTCTGAGAGGGAACAAATTAAGGTGATAGCTTTATATTCATCCTCCATATTCACATTAATGGAAACTAGTTTACTGATAAGATTATTAAACTCATTCAAATAATCTACAATGGATGGAATTTCCTTCATTCTCAAGCTATAAAGTCTATTTTTTATAAAAATATTATTTGTTGTTTATTTTGTTTCATACAAATTTTGAAGCTTTTTCAAAGGGCTTTTGCAGTCTTCTCCTTAGATACATTGAATAAAATAGAGTCTTCTAGGAAGATATGGATTTTAGAAACTACCTTCCTATCCAAAATTTCCCTCTCCTCATCTTTTGTGCTACTCTATTTACTCGTGATCCCTTTCAAGATTTGAGCTTCGTCATTTTGAACCATCAATTACTCCACCTTCATCTTCCATAGAGTGAAGTTTCTACCATAAAATTTATCAATCTCAAACTTGGTTACACCTCCTATCATTTTTGCAGCTCCCACTCACACAAAACCTTGAGCTCTAATACCATATGTTAAGAAATTCTTCTAATTTTATACCTGCAAGTAGAAAAATAATGAAAAAGAATAAAAACAACAACACAATAACACAAATTTACGTGGAAACCTACAATGTGTAGGAAAACCATGGGGTAATGGCAACTTCTTCTTCTTTATTATATTTAGAAAAAAATTACATTCATGTTACCAAATTTCTTTGATATGTAAGGGATCAAGTCCCTTCTATAGAGTAGAAAGGTAAGACCCTGAACCATTTGTTTCCTCTCCCAAAGGAAGCCTTAGCAAAACTATTCATTTGCATGCACAACCAAAATAATTTATATTTCGTGTCTTGACATCTATCCTGGATGTCTACTTGCCTAGATGTCTAGCCTAGACTTTTGTTGCCTAGATTTCTAGCCTAGACATCTAAAAATCTAGATTTTTGATCTAAACATCTGCTACCTAGATGTCTATCCTAGATGTCTACTAGCCCAAATATTTGGTCTCCTTCCTAGACGTCTAACCTAGATGTATAGCAACCTAGACATCTAGTCTCCTACCTAGATGTCTAGCAACCCAAACGTCTACTACCTAGATAGCTAGCCTAGACGTCTACTAGCCCAGACATTTGGTATACTTCCTAGACATATGGCCTATATATCTAGTAGCTCAAATGTTTGGTCTACTACCTAGACATCTGACCTAGATGTCTAGTAGTAGTATAGACATCTATTGTAGCTTAGATTTTGTTGACTGTGTACCTGTATAGTGACTCAACTTCCTAACACTAAAGGAGAACTAATTGATTTCACTTGGATTGATGAATGATCAATATTGGTATAAGTTGTCAACAATACTCAAACATCATATCATTTTGATTATTTTTATGATTTGAGGAGGAGATGTTTTTAAGGGGTGTAGAATGTTATGGCACCTAGAGGTAGGTATATTGATATATGATATTATATTATATATGGATGTTTAGATAGTTGGCATAGGTCAAATATAACAAAATATTTATTGTATTGAAGAATTATTTTATAGTAATGAGTTGAATAAGGGTTTTGGATTCAAATAAGGTTAAAATTACACCTTTTCCAAAGTAGCATTAAATGTTGGGTATATAAACAATGGATATTATTGTTGTAAGGAATCATTGACCATATCAAGTATTGCCTTGTAATTATCTTTACCAATAGAGTAACCCTCTTATCTTGGGAGACCTTATGGAGTTATTCCTTCCTTAAAGAGTACTATTGGTTTTGCCCTATCATAAGGGTATTATATATCTGGGTGTCTTATTTTGTAGACTTATTGACTTGTTGATTGTTATTATTGATGAATTATTTGATACTTTAACATATTGATGAATGCTTTAGATTTGTGAGAATAAAATTTTATAACAAGTGGTATTAAATCCATTATTTTGACAAAGTGGTGTGTGACCCCAAGAAGCGCACACCTCGGCTACCCTACTTGCAATTTGATTTATTCGTTATTATTTGTGATAAAGTGAGTAGAATTAAAACACACATGTAAGCCGAATATAAATATAAATAAATAAGGAAGTCTTTTTATTAATATTTATAGGGTTTGATTACAAGTTTGTCCCTCTGAGGGATACCCATCACTTTGATACAAATATTACATAATATGGAGTAGTGATCGGATATGTTCCTCATAAGGGAACGATGTGTCTACGCAGGCCTAATGGTCCCAAAAATGAAACTGTATGGGGGCTTAAAGATTCCCCCTTATCCAGATCTAGTCTTGAAGGGACCTTTGTGTTCCTATTTCTTTAATCTGGTCCTGAGAATCTGTACCTGCACTCATGAAAACAACAAAGCACACTCAGTAGGAGGGGTCACCTCTTTGGATGAGGCCTTTGTTAGTGGATCTGGATACTCATGATACTGATAATGAAATATGAACATGAATAGAATAATAAATGTAAGGTAAGCTATGGAAATACGAAATAAAAGCATGAATGAAACTAGATTTAAACTATGATTAGGCTATACATTAAGTAGTAATAAAGCTAAACTAAAAGTAAAAAGGAATAACACTTATGCCCTAATATATGCCTATAGGCCACTATCCAAGATAGCAGTCATGATATGAATCTTTCCTTCTTATGTTTTATGGATTTGTGTGCTACATTATTTGCTAAAATTGATTTTCAAGGGTCACCAAGTGTGTCTCCTAAACTGATTGGTGGTTAGGAATGGTGAATAGGACAAATGATGCGTGGGTGTAGCTCAACCGAATGGTGCTCCAATGCTCCTCAAAGTGCTAAATATTGGTCCTCATTTTTTATAGGGATTCGTTGCTTAACTCTAAAACTTCATGAATTCTTTGCTTCTTGTGGGAGAGTCTATATGTAGACTTCCCTATCATGTCTAGATCTTTATCTTCCTGGAGAAGCTTCAGTCCGAATTGCATGCGACTAACCATTCTGGGTGGGAAGTGTCAGCCACAAATGGCATGGAAGGGGTAGTCAGGAGGAACTCGAGGATTTCCTCGCCAAAATCCACCCGTTATTTATGCAAATGTGCAGTTAGACTGCATGATCTGGGCCCATATTTTATGAACACTAGAAATGATCATTTTATATACATTCTTAAGGGGCATCATCATTGGTTTAATTAGCATTAGAGATATATTTTTATTTAACTTATGCATATAATTGATAGAAAATATGGTATTATGCTTAATAGGTGTTTTTAGTGAAAACTATATATAAATGCAAGTTTTACTTCTAATATGGTATTTTCTAGTCTACACCCCACTTGGACCTAGTAGTGTGCAAGAAGGAGCCTTACTATGGTGTCTTAATCTAGTGGCGTGAAATCTTATTGTGGTGGCATGGTGCTTTACTGAGGTAGGTACCTTATTGAAGTAGGCACCTTACTGGGTAATGCACCTTATTGAGGTAGGTGCCTTACATAGTAAGGTGCCTTACTGAGGTAGGTGCCTTACTGAGGTGCCTTACTCTGACCCAGTCAACTTTGACTGGTTGACTAGGGAGCTACGAAGGATGTTGCATGTAAAGACAAAGGAGATATTCTATTTTATGCAACATTATTAAAATGGAATAAAGCATCTATTTTTTGATTGGGTGGTTCACTTTGTAAGGTGAGCATTCCTTCTCACACTCACGAACCAATCAACGTAGTGATTTGTCAGCAAATGATATGCATAATAGATAGCGGGATGAACTAGATACATTATTAACTTAGAAGGACAACCACACGAATGGATTTATTATTGCTAGACATATTATGTTCTAATAAAATAGAACACACTTGATTTATCCTACGAGGGGGTAAAATTAGTGTGTGACTATTTTAATTAATATATGATTGTTATAATTGAACGATTGCAATATTCATTGTATATCTATTGTAACCGCAAGTCTAGAATAGGCTTGCCTAAATTTGTAATAGAGGAAGGTTGTGCATTGTATAAATGCACAAGTCTTCCCTGAGAGAAAGGATGATTAATTTTATGAAGAAATTATTCTATTTTATTTTGTCTAAATTATTTAAGAGTGCAATTCCTCTTAATTAATTAAAGCAAGCTCTACGTAGCTAGCCAGGCGGACTATCTGCAGGAGCTTGGGCCCACTCCCTACAGTAGTCCTCCCCTATTTATTTTTGTATTTGTTTTCTATAGATTATTTTATTGCTTTATTTACTACTTTATTTAATTTCAGTCGTGTGTGTTTATTTTTCTTGTACATTTATTTTCCCGCACTTTATTTCCAGCATTGTAATTTATTTATTTAATTTTTCCGCACTTAGTTTATTTGGTTTGGTTGACTTTCAAATGCACAAACATACCCCAAAAAAATAAATAAGGTATAGACAAATTCATTCCCTAAAACTGTAGGCATGTACTGTGCATGAAACTCGTAATTTTATAGACTTACTAGATTGATAATTTATGGAAGAGAAATAAATATTTTTTGAGACATGATTTTTGCTCACCATTTTGGTGTTGTTGTCGGGGACTATAAAAAATGTAGTGTTATGATTTATAGGTTAGATAAAATACCCATTTAAAATTACCGATAGATATTTTACCTAAGAAGTGTGAGTTCAACAAGGGCCTCTTTATAAGATCAAAAATAGTTGTCGAAACAATCAGAGCCAAATCCTAGAGGCTACAGTTAAATTTATCAGCTTCTTAGGTAAATACGAGAATGAACCTGATGTACCATATTAAGTGTAGACGTAGAAATAAAATGTGTTGTTGAAAAAAATTTAGAAAATCAGGCGATGAAGGATTTCCATCAAGTTTTGAATGGTTTCAAAAAATCAAAGAAATAACACAACCTAGGTCTGATTAATTTTTTTTTTAGGGATGTGTTTTTATACATAAACTATTGAAAAATTATGCCTCTAAAAGCTTGGTTTTAGAAATGATTTTTTTTACAAGCTTAACGCTTTGCAACATATTGAAAATTTCTTTTAATGATGTAGGGAAAATGATAGAGCTAAATTTAAAAGAACATCTTGCTATGGAGTATGCTCTTCACTTGTGCTTAAGGTGACCTGGTGAATTAGAAACTAGCATGTATTTTTAAAAGGTTGCTATGCCTTGTTTTCTTCAATGTGCTAGCCATAGATAGTCATTTGTCGGCTTGCACATTTTACCATAATGTTGAAAGAGTTTGGTTGTGAGGCCATGAAGGAAAATACTCTCCTCATGCTACAACATATCAGACTAGTTGACAAAGAAGAAGATGATTTTCAAAATACTAGCTCAGATATAGGCATGGGGGACCCCACCTTCATCAATTTCTTCAACATCACAATGAACGTTGGTTGTAGTGTTCATGAAAAAAAATATTCTGCTAAAAAGGCTCCAAATTAAAATGCATAGCTAAAACAGAGTTTTTTTGCTACCTATTGGAAGAGAGTATCCTATTTCTCGAGGACCAGCTTGGTCTAGAAGGGAAATGAGAAATCTCCAATTGGTAGCTAAAAAAACAAAGGAGGAGCCTAGAAGAAATTAGATGTCTACATGAAGTCCACATGGTGCCTAAGCACAAAGAAAAAAAATGAATGGAAGCTCATAGTGGCTAGAAAACAAATGGCACATAAAATATCAACGAGGTGTCTCATTGAAGCGTCACAAAAACACACCGTAGATTATGGTGAATGGATTGATTTATCATCACTCTTAGAAGTAGAGAATCATAGTGTTTCTCTAATTATCCCTACAAGAAAACTCTAGAGGGGGAGATCATTATGATTTGGATGCACGTGTGTCAGGACACTATAAATTTTAATAAATGAAAAAAAGGAGTGACGCGTTCAGGGGCACAACATGAGAAAAATAAATAATGCACAAATATTAATCCCTACAAATGCATTTGGAGAGAGATACATCAAAGCAGGATTAAAATATTTTTATATGTGCCATTGATGATGAGCTGAGTATTTCAAATGCACAGTGCCAAAATTATAGATTTTTTTGGTAGCATTTTTAAATGTGGAAAATAAATTACAGAGAAGAGATGAAATTTCACTACGGTGGAGGAGAATGCCACATTTTTAAATCACCAACTCACATTTGTGCAATTGACATTCTATTCTTTGACACAGACGATGAAAAAAAAGAAATGATAAGATAAGATCTATTCTGGTCATGGCAGAATAGACAAAAAAAGAAATAAAATAAAATAAATAAATGAACAAAATAGTTAGAATTTTATTAATGCTTTAGTTTAGGTTTTTATGTTTTGCAAGATAGCATGAAGTGTATAGTGTTATACCAACATTTTTTAGTAGTTATTTACTCAAACAAGCACCAAGCAGGAGCCTTACTAAGGTAGATGCCTTACTGAGGTAGACGTCATACTGAAGTAGGTGCCTTATTGAAGCAGATGCCTTCCTAAAGCAAGAGCCTTACTAAAGTAGGTGCCTTACTCAGGTAGGTGCCTTACAGAAGTAGGTGCCTTACTCAGGTAGGTGTCTTACTGAGGTAGGCACCTTATTAAAGTAGGCACCTTACCAAAGTAGGAGCCTTACTAAGGTAGGTGCCTTACTCGGCTAGGCACCTTACTTAAGCAGGTTCCTTACTGAAGTAGGCACCTTACTGAACTAGGTGCCTTACTTAGGTAGGCACCTTACTGAGGCAGGAACCTTACTCAAGTAGGCACCAAATAGGTGCCTTACTCAAGCAGGTGCCAAGAAAGCACCTTAATCAAGTAGGCACCTTGCTCCTTAAGCGGTGCCTCAATGACCATTAGCAGATACACCTGATCATGAAAAAAAATAAAGGACAAGCACCTTGATGTCACTCGTCAAGGGTGCCTTGATTATTAAAAAAAAATCTACACATCATCTATCCTAATCAGCATAAAATTTCTTTTGTTGCTTTCATGTGTTGCAGGTAAAGTGCTCGTATGCAAGTTGTAGGTATCCTAAGAGCTAGGGCCTAACAGGCATAGATTACACTGAACTGCATTTTAGTTTTCTTAGTTTTTATTTTTTAGGGGAAATGACCTGATTATACAAAAAATAGGCATCTTGGGACACAAGGCCTATACCGGATCAATATTAATGAACCTGCACATTTTTAGGAGGTATAAACTTGACTATTTATATCCAGAGGAGATAGTCCCCATTTGGACATGGACGTGGGTGTTAATTTTTGCAAAGGGAAGAGGTACCCACCTTTATGCTTGGATGAAGTAGATGTTGATGTAGTATGAAAAAGAAAATTGGAGGGCCTGATCAACTCTGCAAATAGCAGACGTGTTAGCAACTGCTTACTTTTCAACACCAAGAGGGTACCTTGATTTCATGCATTCTATCTCATATGTTTTCTGGCGCACTGGCTATTGAAAAGTTAAAAAAAAGAAATTGAATGGTTGGGAAGGAGAAGAGTACTATATATATATATTTGTAACTCTTCCTAGAGAAGATAATTGTAGATCCACTTTATCCTAGAAATTCTCAACTTCTTCTCCCTATATTGGGGGTTCATGTTGCTCAGTGTGGGACCTAATTTTTAGAGGGCTACAACCCTGTTGCATAGAGGGACTTGTTACTGGTGACGAGGGTATCACCAATTTAAGTGGGGGAGGATTTGGGTGAACCTATTACTAGTGACGAGGGCATCACCAATTTAAGTGGGGGAGGATTTGGATGAACTTGAATCTCCTGCAAATGAAGTGAAAAAAAATCCCTATTTTTTCTAGAAAAGGTGGTGCATGACCCATGCAAAATAACTGGAGCTCGTCATTGTTTGCTTAAGAGAAATAATTCCATGGTCTATTCATTGTTCTCAACTAGAAATCCATACAAGAACAAAGTTTTATATTTACCCTTTGGAAGCCATGTAGAAAAGACCCACCACTAGAAATTCAAAGACTGCATCATTTTCCAAATTTTCACAAACATGGGAAATGACATCTTCATTAATTATTGAAGGTCGTTGAATGGAAATTAGCTCAATCTACATAATTTGTTCTGAGTAGGGAAGTGATGAAGAGCAAATTGGTAGTGGTGGTGGAGACCCCATGGTTGCAACACGAATTCAAATGGATCACAAACACCATTGCACAACACTACCATCGCAGTTTTCAATCAACGCTCAGAGGAAGAACAAAGATGTTTAGCAGTGTGGATGATGAAGGCAACCAGAGAAAATAATAATAAATTCTCCAAGAGCACCAATGTCACTTTTCTGGAACACCTTGGTTATGGGCAACATGGAAACATTTTTACACCACCAACATGGTACAAATCAGAATCTATGAAATTCACCAAGGTATGTACTACTTTTTTCGTTAATTATGTGCAGAGTTATTTTAAGAATAATTTATATGCTAAAATCATTATATTCCCCCTTAAATTATTCATAAAAATCTCCCATTAGAGATTAGTCACATGACATGCCTTAGATATGAAAAAATTCATTACCCCAAAACGAAAAAAAAAAGAAGAGAAAAAAATATAAAAATAAATTGATTGAAGATTTTAAAACCACAATGGGATGGAATAGGAATGCATGTAGCAAGCGAGAGTAATGATAATTGAGTCCGGTAGTGAAATTGCAATCCAGGAGTTTGAAGGTTTTGTTTACAATGGAATGATGAGCGCTCAGATTTGGGACATAGGCAACAATTTGTTTCTTAAGACAAAGAAACAAGGGTGCAAGTAGTATTCTGCTTTAGCTAACATAGGTGGAGGCGTAGACTCAAAATCTGGAGAAATCCAAGGATGACATAAGTCCAGGTTCAATTTAAAGGTAGAATGGAAATTTGCTTCCCGAGACCAAGAAGCCAGAGTAGAATACAATCCACTGGGAAATATATGGAGGTTGGAGCAGAATAAGGATGTTTAGTTCTAATACGGCAACATATTCATAGAGGAACGAAATAAGAATGCCTGCTCCAATCCATAGCAATTAAAGTTCAATCCCGCAACACTTCTTTTTATGCCACAATTCTTGGGTGGGATGGAAATCTATGAAATTCTTTGGGAGTAAAATGGCATTTGATGGAAAAATAATAGACCAAAAAAATATTTTAAGTAGCTAACTTCAACACTTGGACTTCAATGAGTTTGCAATCCGTTGGTTTTAACAATTACATGGCAACATGTATCCAAATTAGTGCAATGCAGCGCTCAATAGAGGAAAAATAGTAGCGCTAAAAAAAAATAGAGCTTTACTCAATGAAAAAAATAATAATAGATATATTACTATATAGATATATATATATATATATATATATATATATATATATATATATATATATATATATATAAAATAAAAAAAATTATTATTTTGGGGTCTATTTTTCAGAGGTTGTTGTCACGAGGACATGACAATATTTAGGCATGGGGGGATGATGAACACCAGAAATGCTCATTTTATATACATTCTTAAGGGGCATCATCACTGGTTTAATTAGAATTAGAGATATATTTTTATTTAACTTATGCATATAATTGATAGAAAATCCGGTATTATGCTTAACGGGTGTTTTTAGTGGAAACTATGTATAAATGCAGGTTTTGCTACTAATATGGTGTTTTCCAATCTACACCCCACTTGGACTTGGCAGTGTGCAATAAGGAGCCTTACTATGGTGCCTTACTCTGGTGGCATGGTGCCTTACTGAGTAAGGAGCCTTAATGAGGTAGGCGCCTTACTGATGCGCCTTACTCTAACCCAGTCAACTTTGACTGGTTGACCACGGAGCTGCAGAGGATGTTGCATTTAAAGACAAAGGAAATATTATATTTTATCTAACATTATTAAAATAGAATAAAGCATCTATTTTCTGATTGGGCAGTTCACTTTGTAAGGTGAGCATTCCTTCTCACACTCATGAACCAATCAACATAGTGATTTTTCGACAAATGATATGCGTAACATACAACGGGATGAACCAAATCCATTAGTCACTGAGAAGGACAACCACCCAAATGGATTTATTATTGCTAGATATATTCTGTTTTGATAGAACAAAACATGCCTGATTTATCCTACAAGGGGGTAAAATTAGTGCATGACTATTTTAATTAATATATGATTGTTATAATTAAACAACTGCAATATTCATTGCATATCTATTGTAATCGCAAGTCTGGAATAGGCTTGTCTAAATTTGTAACAGAGGAAGGTTGTGCATTGTATAAATGCACAAGTCTTCCCTAAGAGAAAGGATAAATAATTTTATGAAGAAATTATTCTATTTTATTTTGTCTAAATTATTTGAGTGCAATTCCTCTTAATTAATTAAAGCAAGATATACGTAGCTAGTGGGGCGGACTATCTGCAGGAGCTTTGGCCCACTCACTGTAGTAGTCCTCCACTATTTATTTATGTATTTTTTTTTTAGATTAGTTTATTGCTTTATTTACTACTTTATTTAATTTCAGTCGTGTATGTTTATTTTTCTTGTACGTCTATTGTCCCAAACTTTATTTCCAACATTGTAATTTATTTATTTAATTTTTTAGCACTTATTTTATTTGGTTTGGCTGAATTTAAAATGCACAAACATCCCCCACCAAAATAAATAAGGTACAAATGAATTCATTCCCCAACACTGCAGGCATATACTATACGTGACACTCATAATTTTACGGACTTACTAGATTGATAATTTATGGAAGAGAAATGAATGTTTTTTGAGACATGATTTCGACTCACCAATATTCATGGCCAAACTAAATGTGGTATTGGCCGCTATCTAGTTCAGTGGTAAGATCTAGCCATTGTAGTATCCAGCGGCCAGATATTCTAGTCGCTCTGCTTGAGAGCGATCGAGCCTAGATGGGCTAGAACTGCCCTGCCTGAGTGGTTAGGACCACTACTTGCCCTTGGGGAGATCCAAGAGGGTTCATATGGCCTACGAATGTGTCCATATGGGTAGTCTCCTCAACATGACATATTTTAGGTGTCTACAGATGCCCCTTTTTGGGATGCACTATGAGCAAAACATAACGTGGAGCAAAAAAGTAGACCACCTAGGGCCATATTGTAGGTTGCATGATGATCATTGATCTGATCAACATAGGATGCCCCAATCATGCAAGAGGGCATGAATCCTAGAATCATTGCTTCCAATATAATGGAAGGCTTAAATTTGTGGAAGTTTGTACTCATCCATCGATGATCGGGTAGCTTCAATGCTACTACAGATCCGAAAGGAGGAGAGCTACAAACTAACTATCATATTTGCTTGTTTTTGCCCCAATAAAGGGTAAGCTTATGATAGTTGTTGGCAATGATTCATAAGATGAATGTGACTTTGACATGATCGAGATGATATTTTGTTGACTTTGACTATGATTGTTGAAAAATTTTGACTACCCCCTCAAGCGACGAGTCGATGAGGAAAGGATAATTAATGAAGTGACTAGTCGCTTGACCAAAATGAAAGATCTGGACCTCTTTAGAGGATTGCTCTATTGTTATAGAGTAGTTCCCATCCAGGAGTGATTTCAACTCCATTTGGTTTTTGCACACCTTTATCTCATGGGGTGGTCCGGCCATAATGGCCTTCTTAGGGAATCAAGGTGATAGCAATTCTACTTTAGCTTTTGTTGACTCACTATTTTGCTATAGGAGAACTGAGATGCATCCCTGCTCCCATGGGGTGGTCTAGCTATTACAACCTTCTTTGGGTTAGTGAAACATCTCAACTCTACCATAATTGTTTTACCCCAAGTGGCCTTATGGTTACTTGCTCATCTTGCCGAGTTGCATGGAGCACTTGTCGCTGCAATCACCAAGTGTATAGAGCAAATGACTGGGTACGAGGCTCATTTGGGTTTTGCTTGTTATTTGATTTTTAGTTTTGATATTTATGATGTTTTTGGATATTTTTGGGTATTTGCTTTAGGTTTGCAATGCTTTGAACCCATAAGTGCTTTTTATGGCCCATTTTGAAGTGCTCTATGGTGACAATTTGGTGAAAATTTTCTTCATTTTTTGGCCATTTTCAGGTCCAGCGGCCCCCAATTGCCATGCATGGCCACTGTCAGGTCCAGTGGCCATGAAGTTTAGGCCACTGGCATTGGTAGTGGCCAAGGCATGATTTGGAAAAACAAAAGGTAAATTAGGGTTTCAAGTTGTCATTGTCGCTAGTTGTAAAGTTTGCTTTTGGAGCTTTGAGGTGAGAGACTACTCTAACTAAAATGTTGTTGATTGGACACCATGGCTGAGCAGGGTGAGGCTTCGACAAGTAGAGGAGCCAGAGCTTCATGGGTACCTCTCTAAACCTTACATCCTTTTTTATTATTTGTAAAATTAACCAAATTAAAGATACTCGATAAATGAACCTCATTAACCATGTTGGCAATGAATTTCACCGGTAGTTAGGCTCCATTTAGGTTTTAGATAGATGGGTTCTTCTTAGTTTTAATATTTTGCAATTTTTTTGTTATTTTTGGGCTTGGGAGGAATGTCGTTGGCATGCTACCCATTGGCCACTACCACTCAGAGTGGCTAGTTTGCATTGAGGTTGGTCGCAGTTGTCATCAGCAACCAGTTTGAAAACCCAACGATCAATTTTTTTACCATTGGGAACTGGTCGTTGCCAGCTGCAGCGGCCAAGTTGTGGCCACTTCACAAGTGACCAAGGAACTTTAGGTTTTTTAATTCAATTTTTATTTTTAGGCCAATTAATTGATTTTTTGAATTTTGAGTTGCTTTTATGAAATTTTTGCATGATTAGGTGCATTTATTTATTACTCATATAGCCTTAGCATAGTTTGATTATATTCACATTGTTTAGCATGTTTATCACATTTATTTAGCTATAGTGCATTGATTTAGGCCTTTATTTTGTAATCTTAGATCTTATCTGCTCAGGCTCGAGACCCAAACCTACTTTGTGATATTTTACGCGAGATGACTGATATAGAGTGGGGCTAGCTTAAGGCCCATGGGCTCTAGTATATCACTGGCCTACCCATGATTATGTCAGATCAGGCCTACTTGATGGCCCTAGCCCACCGGTGGGACCATAGGACCAACACCTTCCACCTTCCTACCAGTGAGATGACCATTACACCGAAGGATGTTTATAGGATCTTCAGGATCCCCTTTGATGGAGTGCCCATTGTTTCTTCCCCCACTACTACATGACATGCTGTATTTGTAAGGGTCTTTGGTGAGCATGTTGATGCTACCTCTAGGGATACTCATTCGAGGGGAATCTCTATTTCCCATTGGTATGATGAGGAGGTCTTCACCCGACTGCATGTTGTGTTGCTGATGGTCATCTACAATAGCCTTATACTCGACTACTCTAGACTGAGGTTCCCATGGAACCTCTTGGCGATGGTACAAGACCTGATGGATAGTGAGAAGCCCATCATATATGCCTAGGGGAGTGCACTACTAGCACAGTGCTATGATGAGTTGTACCACATCCAGTGTCATGGATGAGCCAGTATAGCATGTAACTTGCTTCTTTAGATCTGGGGCTGGGAGCATATCAAGATAGACCACCCCAGAGGACTCCTAGTGGAGATTACTAATCTAGATAAGGATGTCCAATGCTATGGATCTAGGTGGCCTAGGGTGCTCGAGGAGCGCAAGAGCCGACATCATGCAAGGGAGCTTTCTCACTATAGGGCATCTTTGATAGGTTTACAAGCTAATGACATCATATGGAGACCCTATCATGAGTGTCCTACCTAGGATGATCCTACTAGCTTTACTATGAGGACTCACCATGATCGATGGTTGATCGGTCACAAGGTCGGTATTAGGGAGTTATTTTACTATTCTAGGGTACTCCAATAGTTTGAGATTCAATAGGATGTTCCTCTCGAGCTGGTTGTCTATCACCAAATTACCATCGAGAAGAACCTTCCACCACCCTATGTTATAGTAGTGCTTGAGGAGGATGACCCTCCCATAATTGATCCTGGTGTGGTTGATGCTAGAGTGATAGATGTGTACACCCTCTGGTGGGGTACACAACTATGGCAGGGTGGTGGCCACCTAGGGTGGTCTTTGGATGAGGCTGAGGCCAAGGATCCTGATGGGCACCGAGTGCGGGCTCAGACAGATGATTGGGGATAGGTAGAGTAGCAAGAGCAGGTGGTAGAGGAGTAGGCTATAGGGGAGTAGGTTGCTTCAGAGGAGGAGGAGGAGGATGCATATCCTAAGGATCAAGATTCTCCTCTTTGAGCTCAATTGCACCAGGTTGAGGCTGAGCTATAGACTACCCAGATATAGGTATAGAAATAGGATGCCACTATTGCAGATCTTCGAGGATAACTTGTCTAGGTTACCGCTAAGCATGATGAGGCTCAAAGTTAGGTTGCCTTAGGTATAGGTGTAGATCTTAGGGCCAAGGTGAGACATCTATAGGGATCATAGAGGAGGATGATGCTCAGATGACCTTAGATGCTACCTACATTTCTACCCTTAAGTCATAAATATGACTTCTAGGTGCTACTCCTCGAGAGAGGCCCATAGTAGGGGGTTTAGAGCGCAGCACGCAGAGCACTTCTAGGTAGTCTTCAGCTTTATCGAGCCATAGGACCAGGTCCTAGATAGAGTGCACTAGAGGTGCTAGCTCTATGCTACCTCCCAAAGGGGGTGGTGAGGGTGGTGGTGAGACTAGTGGTGTAGGCCACTCCTGATTTGTTATGGTTCATTTGATACTTGTACTATTTTTTAGTGTAAGGTCAACTAACCTACATAGTTGTAGCCTAGATGGTAGTTTTGTACCTACATGTACTTATTTGACACATGTTTATATGATACTTAGACTTTGAGACTCACCATGTGTATCTTTGTAGGTTTTTATGTGTATGGATGTAGTTATGATTTTATGTGATGTGATGTATTGATGCTTAGATGGCATGCTTTAGATAATGATGATGGATGCATATGTAATGCTTATGGTTATATGCATTGATTTATGTTATGTGATGTAATGTATTTATATGCCATGATGGATGTATTCTTAGATATTATGATCTTTAGATGTAGGCGGGCTACTTATGATGTATGTATATATGGATGCAGTGCTTATTGTTAAATGCATGTTTAATTTTGATGTGATTGTATGCATCTAACCTTATGTTGTTATGATATGGAAAATGAAATATTTTATGTTATAATGATGATCTATTGTAAATGAACTTGTATGCTTTAATCACTTAAAAACATATGGTATGCATGTTACATGAGTTTAACAAGCTAATGGGTGACACCACAGAATGTAAATAAATCATGAATGTAAATAATAACTCTTAGAATAAGAATTAATCATTTACGCATCTATATGTGAGATGAGATGATGTGATATGTATGTACTTTCTTTATAAGCTTATAAATTAAAAGATATCCCCAAAATAGTCATGGTCATCTAAATATCATTACTGACATTCATCCGGTATCTATCCTATTTCATGAAACCCTTTAATGAACAAAACCTCATAAAGAAAGTTGATGATGATTTATTGATGGAATGATTTGTTGCTATGAGGGGATTTTTGAGGTTTTCCATGAGACTCAAACACCCTAGTTACTCGATCAAAAGTTGTATACTGACCATACAGAGCTTCTGAAGGATAAAGCTCTTGTTATGAAGACCTAGATATTCATTATCCCTATGTGTGCAAATGAATATATTAGATAGAACATAAGCATACCCCAGTGCTAGGCGAGATTCATTCAGCCCATTGCTGTATTGGGGATCCTCAAATGTTCATCCTGATCCTAAGTTGGACTTAGTTGGATTAGACCACTAGGCAATACAGGACACCTAAGGCTAGCTCTTCCACATGCAAACATTGGTCTATTTAAAAAGCGAGATGCTAATGTGACAGACATATCATCATGCGTAAGGCTCATTCATGCTAAGAATTCCAAGGATTCAAGTTCATACTCCCTTATTTTCTTCATATTTATTTGGGATACTTGCTCATGATTTAGTGATGAAAATCACTGTTTATTTTGATTTTTTTGTTTTTCTTTGAGCAAGGGATTTATGTAGTGATGATAATCACTTGTTTGTTTTGTTTTTGAAATTTTCTTGATTTTGATTAAAGCAAGGGATTTCTTTGGGTAGGGGTGAACTTGTCCTTTTGCCAATTCTCAACATTTCTGAACCGGTCGCATAGGGGGATGAGCAAGATAAAATTTTCACCTTAGGATACCTAATACCACTTCATAATGTTCATCTTTCCCTTGTTTCAACTAGGATTTTAGTGTTTTGATTAGTGATAGGATTCTGAAATATACCAGGTGCTATCAAAACTAAACCTCACCTATCAAAAGCAAAGATAACTTTCTACACAGTTTGATAAAACCACTAGGTATGGTTGAGTGACCGAAAAACCCTAGTATATCCCTTATAGCAATAGGAGGGGTTGTGTTGAAAAACACAGTTACACACATGGGTGATGGATGATGATGGATTTTGAAGATGCATGATTGAGGTACAAACATGGTGTCATTTGTAAGATTGTAAACATAAATGTATCTAAATGCAAATGTAATGGATGGTCATGCCTATATGCAATGCAACTACATGAATGCAAATACAGAATGCATACTACAAATGTTTTTGTATTTTTGATGCTTTCAATTGTTTTTGAGTTTTTGATTGTTTTGAATGTTTTTGATATTTTGATTTTAAATTGTTTTTGTGCTTTTGATTATTTTGGATGTTGACCAAAGGGCTTATGGTGCCTTTGGGGCTTTTTGTGATCTGACCAAAGGGTGAAGATGCCTTTGGAGCCTTTTGATGATTTGACCAAATGACTTGAATATGCCTTTGGAGCCTTTTGATGATTTGACCAAATGGCTTGAAGATGCCTTTGGAGCCTTTTGATGTTTTCTAAATGTTTGATATTTTGACCAGCAAGATGCCTTTGGAGCCTTTTGATGATTTGACCAAATGGCTTGAAGATGCCTTTGGAGCCTTTTGATGATTTTTTTTGATTTTAATGTTTTCTATTATTTTTTAATCTTTTGAAGTTATTTGAATGTTTTTGTGTTTTTGTGATTTATGTGTGAAATGCCTTTAAATGAATGATATTGAGAGGCTCTGGCTCCTCAATGCCTTCTAGCATTGTTAGGTGATATGCCCCAGGCCCAATATTCTTAGAGATGATGTAGGGCCCTATCCAGTTGGTCATAAATTTATCTCATAGATGCGATGATAGATTTGAGTTCTGTTGGTTCTCTTTGAGCACAAGATCACCGACTTTAAAGTCTCTTAGGTGGACTCTAGCATTGTAAGCTCATGTTAGATGATCCTGGTAGATGCGAAGATGCTCAAGGGCATTGATGCGTCATTCATCCAGAAGGGTCAATTGATCCAAGTGAGCTTGTCATGCAGTGTCATCATTGATGAACTCTTTCAATGCGATGCATAATGTTGGAATTTCCAACTCTAAGGGCATAATGGCCTCAGTGCCATATACAAGCGAAAATGGTGTTGCCCTAGTGGGCATCCATATGCTAGTCCTATAAGCCCATAATGCTAAGGGTAATTGCAGATGCCAATCCCTATGGTTTTCTTTCACCATATTCTTTAAGATGGCTACTATTATTTTGTTTGAGGCCTCTGCTTGCCCGTTTGCCTATGGATAGTATGGTGTCGCAAAACTATGTTGAATGTTGTATTTGGTTGTTAAAGCTCACACATTTTTGTTTTTGAATGATGGTCCATTATTCGATATTATCTTGAAGGGTACCCCAAAATGACAAATGATATTGTGAAGTATGAACTCCGTAATCCAAGGACCAATTATTGATGTCAAGGGGACCGCTTCCACCCACTTGGTGAAATACTCAATGGTCATTAAGATGAATGTGTGTTGGCCTGAGGATGGGGGAGAAATATTTCCAATCAGATCGAAACCCCACTGAGAAAATGGCCAAGATGCCTGAATGGGTTGTAAGGCCTGAGATGGCAAGTGCATCAGGTTTGCATGATGTTGACATTTAACGCATTTCTTGACATACTCACAGTAGTCTTTCTCCATGGTGGGCTAGTAATAGCCCATTCAGAGAATACATTTGATGATGGCCATGCCACTGAAGTGGCCACCGCACGTACCATCGTGAGCTTGCAAAATCACCCAAGCTGATTCTTAGGGCTCCAAGCAACGTAGGAGAATTCCATCATAGCTTCGATGATACAATATGCCTCCTAGAAAGACATATCTAGTCACTTTTTGCTTGAATGCTCATCTCTCGGCATGCGATAGTCCCTATGGGACACTTCCAAGCCTAAGGAAGTCTTGTAATTAGGATAGCCAATCTTGATAGGCTACAACCTCAATAGATAAGATGACTTGTGCCTCCTACAATTTGACTTGCACAAATGCATATTGAGACACAACCTTGTGGTGAATAGTGGTACCATTCCCCATAGGACCCTAGGAGATCAAGGACCCCCAAGGTGCCTTCTTTAAGAAGTCTTTGGCTTTACAGAACCAGTCATGGTTTGGCTCTATATGGATCATGTTAACTGATTCCTTGTTATCAAAGGCCTCATGCTGAATTGTTGAATGCGAGAGTGTTTTGACATGAATGGTAGTGAAATCGGTGGATGGATTCTGAGGGATCAAGGATCCCAAAGATGCCATGGTGTCTATGAATATATTTGATGAATGAGGGATTGCCTCGATGTCGTACCATTCTAGTTTGGCTAGATATGTGTCAACAAGCTCCTTGTAAGCTTTCAAGATTGGATCTCGACATTGAAATAGTCCTTTGACCTGGTTGACTATGAGGAGGGAGTCACCGAAGATATTCAACCTCTTGATGTTCATGGAGATGGCTATTTGGAGACCCAATATTAGGGCCTCATATTCGGTGTTGTTATTGGTGCAAGGGAAGTCTAGCTTGAATGACAAGGGCATTGGAGCACCTTGTGGCATGAAAAATATAATCCCCATGCCACCTCCTTGTTCACACTTTGAACCATCAAAGAACAAAGTCATGTCTACTTTATTTTTTGGTTCTTCGGGTTTGGGTGCTTCTGATAATGCAAAGACTGCATCATCAGGAAGCTCTATGGTAAGGGGCCTACTATTTTAGAGAGGTGCCTCAGCCAACTGATCAGCTATGACTTGTCCCTTGATGGAATTTTGGCTTATGAATTCTAAATCGAATTCTATCAATAGCATGATCCACTTTGTAGTACGTATATTATGATATGTCTTGCTCATCATATACTGCAAAGGATTTTGCTTGGATATCACATATGTCATATGGCTCAACATGTAGTGGCACAATTTCTTGGTTGCAAAGACCACTGCTAAGCACAACTTCTCTATGTATGTGTATCCAATTTCATAGCTCACCAGGGTATGACTAATATAATATATCGCTTGCTCTTTATCTTGCACATTCTTTTGAGCCAACATGGTGCCCAACGCAAAATATGTAGTGGATATATATAACAAGAATGGCATGTCTAGCCTTGGTGGAGCTAGAACTGGTGGCATTGCTAGGTATTCTTTGATTTCAGCAAAGGCTTGTTGACATTCTTCATCCCATTGGAAAGGGACTCCCTTGTGTAATAGTCGATTCATGGGATGACATTTATCTCGATAGTTGTGTGATAAATCATTTTATGGATGCTACTTTGCCCTGTAAGCTTCTTAGTTCTTTGATGTTTGTGGGTGGAGCCATTTCTAGGATAGCCTTTACCTTAGTTGGGTCTACCTCGATGCCTCATTTAGAAATGATGAATCCCAAGAGTTTTCTAGAAGTCATGCCAAAGATACATTTCTTGGGATTCAACCTGACATTGTGTTCAATCAGGTGATCGAAGACCTTTGTGAGGGTCTCAGCATGCTCTTCATGCAACAATGACTTGGCTAGAAAATCATCGATGTAGTCTTCCAATATTGTGTGCATGTAGTCATGGAAAATGTATGTCATAGCCCATTGATATGTGGCACCAACATTCTTAAGGCCAAATGACATCACTTTGTAGTAGAATGTCCCCCATGGAGTGGTGAACATGGTTTTATGTTGGTCTTCGGGTTTAATCTGAATCTGATTGTAACCAAAAAAACCATCCATTAGGGAGAGCATCTCATGACCTGCAGTTGCATCTACAAGAGCATCTATGTTGGGCAATGGGAATGAGTCCTTTGGGGTTGCCTTATTGAGATCCCTAAAGTCCATGCAAATGCGGACTCTTCCATCAAGTTTTCCTATGGGCACCATGTTTGATACCCACTCTGGATAGTCGATGGGGACAATAAAGACTACATCCAATAGTTTTTGCAACTCATTTTTAACCATCAAAGTGATGGTTGGATGCATCTTTCTAAGTTTTTGCTTGACCGACTTCTTTGCGGGGTCTAGCGATAGGTTGTGGACAACCAACTTAGGATCTAACCTCGACATGTCTTTGTAGGTCCAAGCAAAGAGATTTGGTCTCTCTCTCAATAGAGGAATTATGATGGCCTACTCTTCTAGAGATAGGCTTTCTCCGAACTTGAATTTCTTTGGTTGAGAGGGATCATTGCTAATGTCTACCTCAAAAGTCTCCTCTATTGCCATATGGGACCCATCCTCAAGCTGATGAGGAGTGGGGATTAAATGAATGTCATCTACTAGATTTATAGTTCCTACTGACTCGGGGTCGAGACCAGTGAAATAGACATCATGGGCACAACCTGATGCAAAATGGAATGGTTGCAACATCTCCTCATTAGGGAGGAAATCCTCAAGCTCTAAGGGTGAATTAGCATGATCCCAATCAATAGCATCTAGATTAAGACACAATAGTTTTTTAGGATCTATTAGGTTATGGAGTGGAGTGGTCAAATCAATGGAGATCATGTTGATGGATGGAATGGGATCTCCAGGACCATGTGGGTGGAACTCTATATCCTAGGTGTGCCTTCCATACTCGTGATGAGGCTCTAGGGGTATAGGGATCTCAGGATCTAGTCTATGGATAGATGAGATAATGGGATCATTTGGTAGTAGCTGCTCTCTAAATATTGGTGGTTCTGGGTTGACCATGTGATGGATGACATCTAGGTTTACTGGTCTCCCTAGGAATCGAATATTGGGGTAGATGGCATGGAGTGCCGCTTCCCTTTCCACAAGTAGATCGACTAGTCTTAAGTGTTGAGGTCCAAGATAAGCCATCTCAATCTCATCCTCAAAGTCATCATCACTTATCCAAAAGCCATTGGCATTGGTTTCTAGTCCCAGGATGAGCTGGTGGCTGGCTTGCTGATGCCCTAGATAGGCCATCTCGATCTCATCTTCATAGTCATCATCACTTATGAAGAACCCATTGGTGTTTACTATAGCCCTACTACATGGCTTGAGTGTCTAGGCCATAGGTAGGCCATCTCTATTGCATCCTCTGACTCATAGCCACTTCCATCAGACATGTATCCACCCTCATCCGAGGTGTATTCACTTTCATCTGATATGTAACCACTTTTTATGTGGCCCATCCAAGTGTGGTTTTGCACATATCGAGGCCCATGGTAGGCCAAGCTGGTCCTATATTCATCCTCACTTGTAACATACTCATACTCCTCGCTCATAGCCATGAATTGGCTCCTCCTCCCATAGGATGGTTCCTGATGGGGGCACTTCAAGAGAGGATTCAGGTGATATACCTCAGGTGGCATGATGTTGACCATGGCTATCCATTCATCACCCTAGAAGTTTCTATAAGGGGTTGATAGGGGTTCCAATCGATGTCCTCCTCGAACCCAATGCTTAATATGTCTAGGGTAGCCTCTAAAGAGTCATCATGGCCCTACATTTGATAGCCCAAACCACTCCTATCAGTGGGTAGTTGGTACTATGGCTGGAATGGCAGTTTAAGCACTTGATCATATAGGCCTAAGCCATAGTCTTGCCAGTGACACTACTCAAAGTACTTTAGAGTGAACTCTGAATTAGAGAAGTAATGAAAATTTGTGGTGAAAGGTTCCTCCTCATCCCTTTCTAGATCAGGAGTAGTGTGGGCATAATCTAGACCAGCATATATGAAATTAGTCTAGTTAGGTGGAACCCCCAAGGGAACCACTATCCCTACTGGTAGATTTGGGACTCTTGGCCACCCCATGTCTTGTGTCGATTCAATGATTGGCATGAAAGTCACATTTTGCATAAGATATTCACCTAGTGTTGTGTTGGCTAGGTGAATTGTCACCTATGATGTAGATGATACTATTGAAGATGCAGGTGAGGCAGGTTGTAGTACCTCCTCAGCTATTTCTTGGGAATGCTCCTCCTCCATGGGAGTAGGGATTCCTATAGTTGCTATTATCAGAAGTTCCTTGGGCCCTTCCTCCACCAGGGGTGCCTTCAACTTCTATTTGTCCTTTGCCTTATCTATAGAAGGCTTTCTAGAAGTGCCAGTAGCTTTGGATGTAGGAGGTGGTGCCGACGTAGATGGGTCACCTTGCACTGACTTATTTTTGCTACCTAGATGCATGGTTGGGGATGAAGGTCTGATGTACAAGTGCATTGATGGTAGGTCAAAACCTCCTAATAAGTCAACTTGATGCACATACTTGAATGGTTCTTCATCGGATGGGACCACATGTACTTGTCCCTCATGCACATACTTGATGCATTGGTGTAGGATTGAGGGTACACACTACATGTCCCTAATCTAGGGATGCCCCAATAGGATGTTATACTACATTACCCCTTCTAACACATGGTACATCATGGGGATGGTCTTGTGTCCTACTTTCACTAGTAGAATGATCATACCCATAGTGGAGCACAATGCATCATTGAAAGCCCTGAGTGTGTAGGAAGTCAGGATAATGTTGGACTTAGGGATCTTCAAGTGCCCCATAGCCTTGGTGGTGATGATGTTGATCGATGAGCCTATATCGATCAAGACCCACTTGAATGGAATATCATTGATTGATGCAATAATGTGTAAAGGTATATCTATTGAGGTAGTAGGGACTACCTTAATTTCATGATCATAAAAATGAATCATGGGCTCTTGGCACTATTGAACTTGCCCCACAAAATGTGTGAATGCATCTGGGTTCTGGGCTAGAGCTCGATTGATCTCAAAATCTCCATTAAAGTCTCCCTATGCCTAGGGGACTATTGTATGAGATCATAAATGGATAACTTAGCTAGAGTCATATGTAGATTTTGTTCTAGTCTACTCCGAATAGTCACCATAGGTCTTGTTGGTGGACCTAGAAGATTGTCCTATACTTGTCTCTATCGAGGTGCAGCTAGGATATTGATGGGAGCCACTGGAGGCTATGGTTGCCCATATCTCTGACTCCTGGTTGCCACATTGACCAATTTGACCATTCTGATGCATCCTTGAATGGGTGGCTCGACCCAAACTTGGTTAACTTGGGGACCCTGATCTCTAGGGACCTCATGATTAGGCAACGGGTTCTAGTATATACCCATATCCCTATTGTTGGGAGCTAGCGGGTTGTCAACTTTGAGCTCTCCCTTTTCAATCATGTCTTGCACCACATTCTTGAATCTGATGCAATTTTTGATATCATACCCTTGTATCCTATGGTAGGGGTAGTATTGATCTTCCCTGTATCCCCTTGGCTTGGGATGATTAGGGTCCAAAAGTTGTACATCAAGAAACCTTATCCTTTATGCCTCATTTAGTTGATTAAACACCGATTGCATTGATTCATTCAGAGGTATGTAATAATGAGGTGGCCATATTTCTTTGTTCTAGCCCTGGTTTTTCCTCATATCATAGTTGGTTGGAGGAGGGTGAGCTTGGTAATTCTAGGGTTGTTATCCATTCCCCTCCTTTGGTGTGGCCAATACAACTTGATTAACTTGAGCAGGCTTGGCTTACTTCTGCTTGTTCTTATTGTTCTAATTTTTTTGCTCCATTCTTTCTTGTTGCGGAGCTTAAGGTCTCCTTCATTGACCTTAATGTCTTCTATGAGCTTGGCTTGAGCCAAGGCTTCTTTGAATGATTCGTATTGTTGCAACTACAATAGCAGAGAAATGTGCTTTGCATAACTCTTCATGAACATCTAACAAGCTCCTCTATGGGGATGGAGAATGATAGTTTTGCCATAATATTTCTCCATCTGTCCCCATAGTCCATCATTGGCTCATCATCATATTGTTTTAGGTTGGCCAGATCAGACAGGTTCACTTTATTTTTAGCTCCGAAGGAGAACCACTCAAGGAATGCATTCGCCAGCTGCTCAAATTCGATGATGCTATGCTTGGGCAACTGGTTGAACCATTGCATTGCCACACTCGAGAACGTCATGATGAATGTCCTCAGCATTAGGGCATCATTTTTCTCGAGGTGAAAGCACACATTAATGAAGTTGGTCATGTGTTCTTGTGCATCTCCCTCTCCCTTAAATTTATCCAGTCTAGGCATCTCAAAGTGCCTAGGATATGCGAGACTTGGGACTGATGGGCACAAAGGTTGGTTGTGTATCTTGTCTACTATTGGATTTTGTCCACTTGTGTCCTTCTCGAGAGACTTGACTCTCTCGGTGAGCATCTGGTATGCCTTCGAGGAAATAATCTCATGTTCCTAAAGGTTTTCTCATGGTGGTAAAGGAGGTAAACCAATGTTTGCCCCAATCGGGTGTCCCTCTCCTTTGGGAGTTCAGGATGGGTCTGTTCTTGATCCTCCATCCTTGTCTGGTCCTCATCGCATTGCATTTGCTTGGGGTCCAGGTGTTGGTGATGTTGTGGAGCTTGTTGGGTGTTCTCCTACCTTGGCCTGGTGCCTCTCCCTTGTAGAGAATCAACATGCCATCCAGGTTGATACCTTTCACCAGCTATGCATGCGTCTATTCGAGCTAGCCTCTCTGCTAGCTCTTCATGCTCCTCTCATTCTTCTCTTGCAAGTTGCTCTTGTAAGCGTAAGCACCTTTTCTTGCACTCTTTTTTCTCAAGGTCTTCCATGTGTTCCCGCTCAATGCGTAGCTCTTCTTCCAATCTACGTAGGCGGTCAGAGTGACCTACTATCGAGGGCTCATGTCCTTCTACCTCTACATGAGGAGTTCTAATGTTGTGGCCTCTCGAGGAGACTCTTATTGTGTGCCTACCCCTATCTGCTAGGGTGACTTGCTCTATATATTGCATTAAGGGTTGAGTACGCTCATGATCTGAAGTAGTGTATGTGTTGTAGGGTCACTCTAAAGCTCCCCTTGGCTCGTTGGTGCATCTAGTGGCTACACTACATGAACTTCCCAAAGTGGAACGTGTGGTAGTGATGCTCCTAGGGGCTAGTCTTGAGGGAACTCGATCCAACCTATCAAGTTGTCGGGTCCTCCATGGCTGATCCCATGGTGTCCCATTGATGCCAATGAGCTGATGGTCCAAAGGTACACTCCCATATATAGGGAGGCTATAAGATATCCTAGGCCTACACCTAGGTGTAGCCCTATGGTCTTACCCCTCAGTGGGTGGATCTGTCCTATGTGTGTCCTATGAAGCTTGGGGTATTTCAACCCCTATAGTCCTACGTGATGATGGGGGCCTAGATGCCTCCTCATGCCTACATGAGGATGAAGGTCTTGAAGCTTCTATAGGTCTATGTGATGAGGGAGGTCATGATGCCTCTACATATCGATGTGAAGAGGGAGGGCATGATGCCTCCACTTGCTAGTGTGGTGAGGAAGGCCTTGAGGCTTCCTCACATCTGCATGATGAAGGAGGTCATGATGCCTCTATGTGCCTACATGATGAGAGGCACCATGAGGACCCCTCACTTCTACATGATGAGGGAGGTCATGAGGCCTTCTCATGTCTATGTGATGGAGAACTAAGAAGTGGCTCTCTCACTAGGGTTTCTCATGGAGTCCCCCCAAGAGTTGAATTGTCACCCCTAAGACTTGTCGAACTTCATTCGATGACACTATGAGTGGGTGGCTCAACACTTGTGTGATGGTGAGTGTGAGGGTCATTAGTTTCCCCCTCGGTGTTGGACTAGGGGTGGTTGCTACATGTGTATACCATCCTGATTGTGCGTTATCTTGTTAATTAGTTTCCAAACTACTCAACCAAAGAAAGCAAGTGTTTATCTCTTTTAAGGATTAAAGTGTTCCCTAAACTATCTGGTGTGTTTGGATTTGTTGTTGATCTTGACTTCTTGTTTGTGCTTGTGACTTGGAATGAGGGAACTCAATTAAAGTGGAGACTAGGAACACTAATGCCAAACATGATTTCTCAAAAGAGTCTAGGGTACACCACTTAAATCCTAGTGGGGGGTTCACCTAGCTCTTCCACTATGAAATAGTGGGAGACAGTTTGAACACAAGTGACCAACACCAACTAAAAAGGAGTTCTCTATTCCATATAAGGATAGCTAGGGGGCAAGCCGATGGAAGGAGATGAATTCCAATATCACCGGTCTGAATTGGGGGTTGGTGATGAAATCCAACCTTACCAATGTTATGATGTAACGTGCAAGTGTGTGGTGTTCTTTTTAGCTTTTGAAAAATAAAATGATGCATCAACCAACATTCATGCTTTACATCCCTACATGCCTAAAAGGAACATTTTTCTTTCATAAAGATGCATATCTAATGTAATCTAGATGATTTTCCATGCAATGTACTTCCTACTTTGTGAATGGGCGGCCACTGATTGGGCCACATGCAAGCAAGCTTATCACAGAATGGCCTAGCACGCTGGAGACTAGGGTAGACCTTACAAGCAGAGGTCCATTATTCCTAGCAGCGCCTAGAGGAAACTAAAGAAATCTAAGAAACATATCATGCAATTTTCTTTTCATTTTCTTCATTTTTCCCTACTTATCTATGTTCTTGCTTGTTATTTCTAGAAAATAAATGTAGATAGAAAGTCACAGAGAATCAAAAATGTGTACCAACCTCAATTCCTCACCTGATGATGACTTGGATGATCTCTATCTCTATTTTCCTACTAGCCACTATTGACCAGAGTGGCTGATTTGGCCATTGTCACTTTTAGCCACTAAATCTATAGTAGCTAAGCTATCCTGTCATTGTTGACTAGAGCGGCTAGACCTGCATAGAGAAAAACACCTGAAACATTAGTAAATCAGCTAAAAAACAAAAACCTAGTGGGCGTCCCATCGTGATCGCCATCTATGTGACCCCGAGAAGTGTGCACCCTGGATACGCTACTTGCAATTTGATTTATTCATTATTATTTGCAACAAAGTGAGAAGAATGAAAACACACATGTAACCCAAAAGTAAAGAAGAAAAAATAAAGAAGCCTTTTTATTAATCTTTCCAGGATTCGATTACAAGTTCATCCCTCTGAGGGATACCCATCACTTTGATACAAATATTACACAATATGGAGCAATGATCGGATATGTTCCCCATAAGGGAATGGTGCATCTACGTAGGCCTCCTGGTCCCACACATGAAACTGTATGGGGGCTTACAGATGCCCCCTTCTCCAGATCTAGTCCTGAAGGGATCTTTGTGCTCCTATTGCTTCAATCTGGTCCTGAGGATCTGTACCTGCACTCATGAAAACAACAAAGCATACTCAGTAGGATGGGCCGCCTCTCTGGATGAGGCCTTTGTTAGTGGATCTGAATACTCATGATACTGATAATGAAATATGAACATGAAAAGAATAATAAATGCAAGGTAAGCTATGGAAATACGAAATAAAAGCATGAATGAAACTAGATTTAAACTAGGATCAAGACATACATTAAGCAGTAATAAAGCTAAACTAAAAGCAAGAAGGAATAACACTTGTGCCCTAAGATATGCCTATGGGCCACTATTCGAGATAGCGACCATGATGTGAAGCTCTCCTCCTTGTGGTTCAGGGATTTGTGTGCTACCCTCTTTGCCAAAATTGATGTTCAAGGGTCACCGAGTGTGTCTCCTACACTGATTGGTGGTTGGGAATAGTGAATATGCGATAACTTATGTTGGCGTAGCTCAACCGAATGGCGCTCCAATGCTCCTCAAAGTGCTGAAGATCGGTTCTCCATTTTGATAGGGCTTCACTGCTTAACTCTCAAACTTTCTGGATCCTTTGCTTCTTGTGGGAGAGTCTATATGTAGACTTCCCTCTCATATCTGGAACTTTGGCTTCCTGGAGAAGCTTCAGTCCAAATTGCATGCGACTAACCATTCCGGGTGGGAAGCATCAGTCACAAACTGGCATGGAAGGGGTAGTTAGGAGGAACTCAAGGAGTTCCTCACCAAAATCCACCTATTATCCATGCAAAGGTGTAGTCAGACTACATGATCTGGGCCCGTATTCATGGCCAGACTGAATGTGATCCTGGCCGCTATCAGGTTCAGTGGCCAGATCTAGCCGTTGTAGTCTCTAGTGGCCAGATGTGCTAGTCGCTCTGCTTGAGAGTGACCAAGCCTAGATGGGCTAGAACTACCCTTCCTGAGTGGTTAGGACCATTGCTTGCCCTTGGGGAGATCCAAGAGGGTTCATATGGCCTATGGATGTGTCCATATGGGTAGTCTCCTCAACATGACGCATTTTAGGTGTCTACAAGTGGTTATTATCATATTTTTGGAAAAATATCTCATCTTTTATGAGCCATATCATTGCAAAAAGTGGATTGATTGAGATAATTTTTATGCCATCTTATTTAAAATTTAGAAATATTTGAAATGAGTTTTCATATGAAGGAATACAAGTAGCTTTGGGAGAGATACAACTTGATGAAGTTAGTAATTTAGAACAATGACAATGGCAGTGGTGCATTAATAGCATGGCATCATAGAAGACCACTATCAATCAAGACTTCACTTGAATAGATGATAAATATTGATACTATTTTTTAGCAATGCTTGGAATGACATATTATTTGGCTTCTTCTCATATTTTAAGGATGAAATATTTCTAATGTGGGGAATGTTATGGTACCCATGGATGGTTTATTGGGATATTATATTATATTATCTATAGGTGTTATCGATGGTTGGAATGGACCAAACATAACAAAAATCTTATTGTATTAAAATAATATTTGTAATAGTAATCGAAATAAAAATTTAATAGTTGACTAACATGAAGGTTATAATCTTGTACATGATAAATATATAAAAAATAAATATAATCATTATAATAATCATTTATACTTATATGTGTATATTATCATCTGATACACATAAGTGTAGACACCTAAAACATGTCATGTTGAGAAAACTATCTATAGGGACACCTTTTCAGGCTATATGACTCACCTTAGGCCTTCCTAAGACCTAACAATGGTTCTTACCACTCAAACAGTGGCAACCTATCATTTGTAGCTTGGACCGTCATACCTAGGAGCATCCTCCAGCGGTCACTATAACCTTTGATGACCCCCAATCCTAGTATCTTCACCATGGGATGACTAAGTGTATAATAAAATAGGGATCCCTAAGCTAAGCCAAATCAGTTATAGGGCAAGTTGAGTATAATGAATAACCACAATAAGGTTCTAGATGCGACATCTAGGTTGTCTAGGTCCTAACCAGATCTTGGTCATGGCTTCTCTTACAAGCCAAGATTGCCAATATGGAAACTTATAAGAGGAGTCCAAGCCTTCATGAAAATAGATCAAATAGGAATGCAACAAATTATTGTCGGTTTAAGTAATAGAGAGAACATACTCTCACAAGCAACATAGTGCTACCAAAATCCAGCCATGAATCTTGCATTCACATTAATGGAGTCTCTTAGAGCTTGAAGGTCAAATTCCACCATTGTGCATCACTAATATTCCTAAACTCGAGTCAATTCCTATGATTTAGATGTGCTTCGAAGAGAAATACCCTTGAACATCAATTTTATAGACTAATTAGATGTCATCCCACATCGAACACGAAGAAAAGGCTCTCTATTTAGTGGTTGCTTTACCCCAAAGCAACTAGTAGGTGTAGATGTTGGATCCTGTGATGGCCAACAGAGATGACCACTTCACCCCATGATGACCTCTCTATGAAATATATTTTCTCTATGTTTTCTAATTATAGTAGCTTTATATGTATTCAATTTTTATTCTAGCATAGTTTTATTCAATTTGCATGTATATGTTTATCATTTTCATCATTTTTATTTCAATTGCCTATCATGGAAATGGACCTCATAATGAGAGGTTCCTCATTTTCTATTAACATCTTGTAAGTGTTCTTGTGTGTAGGTTTTACATCTTATCAGGAGCTCTTCAACATAAAGATCCTTCAATATTTATCTCATCAAGAAGAGGTCGCAAAGAAACCCTTTATAATCATATTTGAGAAAGAAAATACTCTACAAATTACATCTACAATTTGGTTTTCAATTGTAATTTGTATCAGATTGGTTTAATCTCTAAGATGGATATTTTATAACCACTTTGTAAAAGATAATTTCAAATATCAATGAGGACAACGTTTTATATATTTGTTTATTATTGGATGGCTACATGATTTGCATTTGTTATTTTGATTTCATATACTTTTTAGGTGTATGGTTTTTGCTACTCTATAGTGGTGATCATAGTGGGACTCTTCCAAATTTCAAAAAATTTATCACTAATGACTTGTTTCTTGTTTTTTGAATTGTAGGTATAGCTACTCTGGGTTGGAACATCTCACAAGAGCCATTGTTCTACCTCATGATGGCCAGTAGAGCCTCCCACTCTTCCCTGTGATGGCCTTAGAGCAAAGTCACAAAATCAAAGAGGCAAAAACTTCATCAAATGTAGGCTTCGCTTGTGTGTATCTGTGTGTTTGATTTTACTATTTTTTTATAGAAAAAGATAGAATTGCAAGTGTTAGTTGAGAAATTTAGAGAAATTATTAAATTTCAATATTTTTTCCTATGATCACTCCTGGGTATAGCGGCCTTAGATTCTGGTAGCTATAGGGTACAATGACCCCTATTTATGATCACTTTTGTGTCAGATGACATAGAGATAACCTCTATTTTACTATATGTTTGGTTTTTATTGCTTACTGCCTATCTAAAGGCTAACATCATTTAGGGTTTGCATTATCAAATTTTTTGAAATTGAAATGTTCTTATTTAGAAATTTGGAAATTCAAAATGTATTTTATGCATTATAAAAATATCATTGATTTCTCTATGTTGCATCTTTCTTTTTGCATAAAATAAAAAGAACCCAAACACCACATATCATATTAAACATCAGTGAGTTGGAATTCACACCCAACCATTGATCAAGACTAACAATAGTGGCCTTCATAACCACCTTGTTAGCTTTCTTGTGGTTCTTTGCACCCCATTTTGGCCAAGACCAGTTCCAATAACTATCATAATCAAAGAATATAGCATGTATCTCTCTTTGGGAGGTATATCACTTACTGAGGTAAATTGGGTGAGGATTGGTAGGACCTAGATTCCCTCACCATATTTAGAATTAATCACTAAATCACAATGGGTTTCATGACCTGGAATTCATCACCAAGCTTGTGTGTGAGAGGATACAGGTGAAATCCATTTAATTGAGTATTTCATCAACAAAATAAAAACTCAAACAAGAAAAAGCAATAAACTAATGAATCAAAATTCACAAACCAGTTTAGGAATCACAAAGAATCTTTAAATGAGATAATAATTTTGTATACTTTATCTTATTCCTTACTATATGCATAATCAAAATAAAATGATCACCACACATAGTCATACCTATTCATAGACTGAGGCTACAAGAAATGTACCAGGAGGACTAGAAAACCTTATTTATAGCCCAATTGATTTAATATTACTTGAATGGCATCCTATTTGTCTTTGCAAAGATAATTCCACTCATTTATGGACCCAATCATCGATATACCCTACTAGGAGGACACCTATGGGACCTCCCCATGACCAAGAAGAAGATATTATCATACCTCATCCATATCATGCTACTTCTAGGTAACATCTTCCCATTGAGGGGCCAAGTAGAGGTGTCACACAAATTTGTGTACAAAACTAATCTACATACCAATCTGAGCATGGGGTAGGATACATGCCTTTGCCTAGTCTAGATGAGAGAGTTACTCCTCATAATAATCCTTATTTGAGTCATAAGCTTAATCATATAGATAGATAAAACCTTAATTCTACTTGTAGAGCACCTTATTTCTTTCATACTCACTCTGAGGATGACCATGATGAAGATCTAGTGTGTCCTATTTATATGCATAAAGTGTTTTCTACATGAACACATCATACTCTTGTGTCATATTTGCATGAGGACAACACACTATGGTTGAGCATAGAGTTAACACAATTTACATTGATCGAGGAAAGAGGGTAGTCATCCCTACTATGCACACTAAAATAGTCAAATTCCATCGTATTGAGATGAGAAGCAATAGACCTCATACAAATTATTAGACAGATCGTTGCCTAGGCCAAATACTAGTTAGAGAGAGTATTTAACTCAAATTATAATTGGATGATTTTCCTAGAGAGAAAGAGTGCCTATATAATGAAAATACAAAGAAACAAAGGCTACACCACTAGTGGTTGTTTGAGCATAGGTTGTGTGAAGAAATAATTCCAAAACATATATTGCATGAGGAGCAATCACATAGGGTAGCCTATGATGAAATTCACATGCCTAGAACTTACCAGCAACAACTTAACATAAGTCGTATTGTGCAACATCAGGAGTTGCCTTCTAGGACAACCAATAACTATCCTCCTCTTGCCTTTATTCATAAGTCTTAGACAAGACATTGCCAAGTGTAAAATTTATTAGAATATGAGGTATACAAAGAGATAGAAGTAGAGGACTAGGATCAAGCATATCCTGAGTCACTTTGTAAGGATGTGGCATATGACTAAAATCCACCACATCAATCAAATAGGAACCTTCCATCTCCTCCTAGGATACCTCTTCAATATAATGAGATTATTTCATCTAAGGAATAAAATTTCCTTACAAAGTGAATAGAGAAGCAAGGATTCGGTTACCAAAATTCCACATTGCATAAATTATACAATCAACCCCTCAACCCATAAGTTCCTTGTCTTGCTTATCCAGATTATTTCAAAATGCCTAAGCTAGATAAATTTAGAGGATTCAATGATGCGTCAGATCATGTCATAAGTTTTATGAAATTGTACTTACAATTTCAAGATAATGATGTTTTGTTGTTAAGAAAATTCATGATAACACTCTTTGGTGTAGCTTTAGAGTTGTATAACCAATTACCATGATATAACATATCTAGCTTTGAACAACTATAAAACACCTTTCTTGAATTATTCTCATTTGGATTAAATAAGAAAGCTAACTTAACTAACTTGTTGAACCTACGTCAATTCGATGATGAGCTAGTTATGGACTATGGAAATAGGTGGTAAAAGATAATATCAAAACTACCTTTCACCATACCTATTTTATAATTTACATGGATGTTTACAAAAAGTTTCTCAAAGCACATATCACTTCATTTATAGTTGTAGTAGTATCAAACATTCTAAGAGGCTTTGATGCAAACCAAATTTATTAAGGACATTAAGGTCCAAGAGGAATACATAAAGCTCTACAAAAAGGAGTGGAATAATAATCCCTATAGAAATCACCATCAAATGAAACTAGCTCTGGTAAATAATATTGTGATAAATGTTCCTAAAGTGGATAAAGCAACCTAGTAGCCTAATTATCAAGATTAACCCCCTCTAGTGTAGTACAATAATCCTTTTCAAAGAAACCAAGCATATGATAATCAACACCATCCTCCTTACACATATATGCCACTGCCCGAGTCTTTAGAATCTATTTTCAATAGATTATACAAGGCTAAGTTGATTACCTTACCTAAAATTTAATTGATACATCCTACCTATCCAAAAAATAAAGGGAAAAGAGAATATTTATATTGTTCTTATCATCGATGGAATGGACATGATATAAAAACATGATATGGATTCAGAAACCTAGTACAAAACATGATGGATAAGAACCAATTATAGATTGACAATCCTCTTGCTCTAGATAATCAAAAAATGGGTGTTTTCAAAGATACCTTACCCACCCATGAGGTCAAGGGAAATAAAACTAGGAAGGTCAATGAGATACATATGGATCCACCCACGTATGTGTTTGTAGGTATGATATATATGGTGACAAAAAATAGAAGGTAAAATCAATTCAAGCTCATTAGAATCCCTTATACGTCCCATCAAGGGCTACCTCAAAAGTTATTTCCAGGTCCACCATCTCAATTTATGATAACCATCATAAATAGGCTTACCCATAGTCTACATATGGCCTCAAAAAATCTCTCCATCTATGAGCTTATTCAATAGTCTCCTAGACATAGGGAAGAGCTCATGGATATTCTAAAATATATTGAGCTTCAACCTCGAGATCCCAATGTATTTAAAATTTTTTTAGGGCATGTATAGAAGAGTAAAGAGCCTATGGTAACCTCCTATGACCATGAAATTAAATAGGTACCATCCAATGTAGTGGATCCTCTATTACGCATAATTGCTTGTATCAACTGAATACCATACAAGCGAGTGTTTATTGATACAGGCTCATCGATCAACATAATAATAACGACCACTTTAGAACATATGAGCCTTCAAAAATCATAGATAGTGGTATATAATTTTACATTGCAAGTTTTTAATGATGCATTATGCTCAATGGTTGGCACTATAGTCTTACCTATTTAGGTGGGACTAAAAACCATTTCCATATTATGCCATTTGTTGGAAGGAGTAATGCAATACAACATATTGCTCGGTCATCCTTGGATCCAAGATATGAAATGTGTTCCTTCTATTTTACATTAGTGTATTAAATAAGTTTATGGATAGGTTCATGTTGTTCCATCGAATTATAAACCTTTTAAATATGTCAATCAGGTTAGCAATCCAAGGGAGTTTGTCTTACCATCAATGCATTTGGATATTAGACCTAGTTCTCCCATTAAGTTTCCATAGCACCAACCTAAATTAGTACATGCTAATTCATCCCAAAACCATTGCCTTCACCCAAACCATTGTCAACTTATGATAAACCTTCATTGTCATCTAATCCTCGAATCAAATAGAAGTTGAATATGTCCATGGCATACACTCTAAAGGTCATCCCTAACATTTCTATAGTAGATATTCTGATGCCTATGGAAGAGGAAGAGTTACCTACTACAATGGATGATATACCTCCACTCGCATCATGTAATTCATCTATAGTGTCATCCACACCTCAAATGACTATTCATTTAGTCAACCTTGACTTGTCAAATATTTGGTATAAAATTCCACTTTTACACCAATTATTGAGTTCATCCAAGACATGGGAAAACCTCATGCTCCTCCCTTTCCCATTGGAATGGTGGTATCCCTAGGCATACCACCTAACCAAAAAAATTTCATATATGGGGGTTTTGACCAAGCCACAAATCAATCTCCTGTTATCAATCACGATAATAAGCCATTTATAGGAAACATCTAATATATGTTGAATCCTAATTTTACTCTAAGATACTTTACCATTACCATTGGCATGGTAATGGATTAGGTCTATATGAGTAGGGTCAAATAATACCTTATCTATCATAATATCAATTGCATATGGATAAATTTGGTTTAGGATATTCCATTTGCATGTTGGATGAGCTATTGGCTAGTTTCCTAGAATACCTAAGCCTAGGATTTAGGGAGGAAATTGAAAAGAATTAATATGTCGACCTTGGTCCTTTTCATTTATTGAGGGATCATATCCTAATCATAATGGTGGCCATAGAGCCCCCTGAATTATATCATGAGACTAATCAAGAAGAGGAATTTGAACTTGATGACATTCCTAAAAATGATTGGATTAACGAAGATGATGAATATGAGGATGAAACATAAATTGCATACTTAGGTCTCAATACTATATAGGAGATATTGAGCCATTTAGGGCCCTTGTTAACATATATGACATCTTTCATAGGGTGTTTCCTCATCTGCCTAACTAGAGGTAACTACTCCCATCTAATGATCTAATTATCCTATATACTCCTAGAGTGGACCTAGATATTTCAATGCCTCCTAAGCCACATTTAGCACATCTAAATCAATCAATAATTGATAGGTCCTACTTGAAAAATAATAGAAATCATCAACCATCCATAAATATGATTTCCATTAACTTAAATGTACCTCTCTATAACCCTAGTGACCCCTCAAAGACATTGCACCTCAAATTTGACGCCATTAACTTTGATTGCATTGTGTTACCACCATAACCTAAGGAGTTCTTACCCTGTGAAGAAATGTTGCAACTGTTTCATTTCACTCCAAGTCATACTCAATATGTCTATAATGCTAAGGTCAAATATGATATTATAGATCATCCAAACCCAGTAGATGACATCCATTTGATCCCTACACCTCATCAAATTAAGGAGGGATCCCACATGTCAATTGAGGAGAATTTTGATGTGGATATTAGAAATGATTCTAACCATCCTATGAAAGTTAAATTTTGAGAGATTCTATCTCCTGAAGAGCATACCATCCTCATATCTCTTTTGATTGAAAATTATGACATATTTTCTTGGTCATACAAGGACATGACAAGTCTTGATCCAAAGTTGGTTACACATAACCTTACTTTAGACCCCACTATGAAGTCGATCAAGCAAAAGATCAAAAATATGCACCCAACAATCACCTTAATGGTGAAGGATGAGATACAAAAAATTTTGGATGTAGAATTTATCCAACCCATTGACTATAAAAAATGGGTATCTAACATGGTACCCATAGGTAAACCTGATGGGAGGATCCGTATTTGCATCTATTTCAAAGACCTAAATAAAGCAATATCCAAGGATGTATTCTCATTACCTAACATCGATGCTCTAGTAGATGCAAATGCTGGTCATGAGATGCTATCCCTTATGGATGTATTTTTAATCTATAATAAAATTTGGATCAAACTCAAAGATCAACATAAGATAGCCTAGCCCTTTACCACACCATGGAGAATATTTTTCTATAAAGTTATGACATTCAACCTTAAAAATACTGGTGCAATCTATGAGTGGGCCATGATATATATTTTTATTGATTACATTTATAAGATACTAGAATATTACATAGATTATTTGCTCATCAAATATCTATTGTGTGAATAGCGTGTAGAAGTTCTATGAAAAGTCTTTGATTGCATGATAGAGCATAATGTCAAGTTGAATCCTAAGAAATATGTTTTCAATGTCACATCAAGAAAACTTCAAGGATTCATAGTATCCAATAGAGGTATCAAAGTAGATCCTATGAAGGTCAAAGCAATTCTAGAAATGCTTTCCCCCATAAACATTAAATAGTTGTGTAGCTTGCAAGGCAATGTACCGTCCATCAAATACTTTATAGCACAATAGCTGGATAAATATCGATCCATGAATTGACTACTACACAAGGGAGTCCCATTAAATTGGGATAAAGAATGTCAATAGACCTTTGATGAGATCAAATAGAACCTAGCAACACCACCAGTATTACCTCCACCTCGACTAGGTGTACCTTTCTTATTGTATATTTTAGCCATAGATTTACTCTGGGAACCATGTTGGTCTAGAAGAACAAAGATAACAAAGAGCATGCTATATATTACATTAGTTACACCTTGGTCAGTTATGAGCTAAAGTATGCATACATAAAAAATCTCTACTTAGCAGTGGTGTTTGATATCAAAAATATTCACCACTACATGTTAAGTCATAAAACGTATGTCATATCAAAATAAAATCCTTTGTGATATATGATGAGTCACACATATCATAATATGTGAACCACAAAGTGGATCATGCTATTGAAAAATTCAATCTTGAATTCATCAATCAAAAATCCATGAAATATCAAGTCGTAGCTGATCAGTTAGTAGAGGCACCTCTTCAGGATGACAAGCCTCTCATGATTGAACTAATCAATGATGTAGTGTTTGAATTTTTAGAATCACCTAAACCCAAGGAACAAAAAAATAAAGAATATATGACTTTGTTCTTTGATGGTTAAAAATGCAAAGGGAATGGAGTAGAAATTGTGTTTTTCACACTGTAAGGAGCTCCTATGCCCTTGTATTTTAAAATTGATTTCCCTTGCATAAAAAATAACACTAAATATGAGATCCTCATATTGGGTCTCCAAACATCTATCACCTTGAATATTAAGTAGCTTAATATCTTTGGTAACTCCTTACTCATAGTAAAACAAGTCAAAGGTATTTATCAATGTAGATGCCCCATCTTGAAAGCTTATGAAGCGCTTGTGGACACATTACTAGCCAAAATGAAATGGTATGATATTGAGGTAGTCCCTCGTACATCTAATCTCTTCATGGATACAATGGTTTCTTTATTATTATTAATCCATCATAACCCTTTCGATGATTTTACTACCATCCATGTTAAAATGCTTTTGTAATCAGTGATATTGAGTGAGGCTTCATGCAATAAAGAATCATTTCACATGATTCCTATATAACTAAATCACGAGTGGTTCTACAAGGCACAAGACTTTCTAAAATAGGTATCCTAGGTGTCCTTGATCTCATAGGGTCCTTTAGAGAATGGCATGACCATTCATCATAAGGTTGTTTTTCAAGCCGCATTTATGCATGATGAGTCACAACATGAACAAGCTTTTCAGTCAGTTGAATCTCAAGATTATCAAGATTGGCTTATCCAATTAAAATATTACTTTAAACTTGGTAGTGTAGATTAAAAATACAACGCCAAATAGAAATAAAACCACAATAATGGAATACAGGAAAGTTTCACAAAACAAACAATTTTTATTAATCAGTGGAGTTTAAAAACTCCTTTTTGAGTACAATAGGGCCTGTAACCCTTTTTGTGATACACAGATTACAGTTTGTGCTAGGGTTCTCTGAAACCCTAGCTGGCATAAAGTGGTGGCATTTTTGAAGATGTATCCTTAATCCCAACAAAGTGAGTGGGTTTTGTTGTATCCTTTGGCTCGGACCACTCCAGCTTAAACAACTGCTATCAACACACCAGATCTGCCATTAAAATCCTGCACACATTAACACTATTAAGGAGTTAAAAATTAATAAGAGGGCTCCACTGTGTGAGACCTCATAAAAAATTTAAAACCCTAGAAAAATAGAATGCAGGAGTTCAACAACAGATTAATAAAAGAAAAGAAGTTACTTGCTTTAAACTGATTTATACCTATTCTCTGTTAACGCGGCTAGACTAGGCGGCATCTGGAAGTAATGTGTCTGTCAAATCGGTTGCAGAAGGCGCCCTGGTGCACTTGCTGAATGCCCACATGCTTCTGGATCAAGGTTTCAAATGCTGGTTTGTGTCTGTGGCTGTGGGTAAACGCCCGCGGGCACTTGCGACAAGAATGGGGGATTC